>CM073940.1:10000000-12500000 GCA_037179545.1 Sesamia inferens
AGTTCGAATAGTGCGAAGGTAAATTTTGATAGTTTGGTTTGGTTTGGTTCTTAGTTCTTCTATGTGACATTTCCGACTGGAAATGTCACACATACATTGATACACATGTCAACTGATATGTGTATCAACTTGTATTACGAGTAGCTTATAAGTATCTACTAGGTCTATTGGCGCATTTTGAAATGTAAAGGTAATTTGTTCAGAGGGTGTTTTGTGAGATCTAAATTGTATTATTATTGTTTTGCTGTAATTTATTTCTAAGTTATGGTCATAGAGCCAATGTGTGACGGTTTTTAATACACACCTGCACACGGATGTCTTATGCCCCGTCTCACGCTCCGTGTTACCTGCTCACATGCCTGTACAAACCAGTTTGCGCTGGTAAGCCGTGTGTGTGGACGGCAAAACGGTAGCGCGGGCAGTTCCGAATGCTCAGTCTTTTCGTACAGTCATGACTGGCAGGCCTGGACTGTGCAGGCAAGACGGAGCGTGTAGACGGGACATTACACATTCTCCCTTGCGCTAAATTCCCGGGCCATTGATATACCTACGTCTTTAGCCGTCTTCTATGAACGAAGCATGTCTCCTAAGATACAGGAATGTGTATAGATCCATGTAGATATTTCATATTATTTTGTATATCTGCTCTTATGTATGAATGATGTGTATTTGTATTATTAGTATTGCATTGGGTCTTCGAGCTCCGCAAGATGTTTTGAGCTATACGATTTGCGTATGTGATTTATATGTTTGTAAACGCGCCCACGATACAGGAGAAATTCCTAGTGCGGAGAAACGTGTTTTTTTTTTTTTTATAAATACTACCTACTAACCCGCACTCGGCTAGCGTGGCAGATTACAGCCTACATCCCCCCTCAGAGAGGAAGTCTGTGTCCTAGGTCCAAGCAGTGGAGACATTACAGGCAGTGATAGTTGGGATAGACGTATGTGCATCATTAAATAGTATTTTCTACTAAAAGATGACGAATTGTTACTATGTTTTCTTAACTAATTTATTGATCTGCCTTTAATATTATATTTGTACTTTGTTACAGAATTTCACACACTACAAAGAAAGACTAGTGGAGCAATACAATATGGCGAATGATAATTTGAAATTCCTGTCCACTTTGATGCGTTTCTTCACTGTAAGTGTAACGTTAAAGTTAATCAAGTTGTTAAGAACAAGCTTTTGTTCGCATTTTCGTCCGCATGTCGGTTCGCAGACATCCCACGAGATTTGTTCTGATAAACTACCAAGGTATACCTAACTTACGTACGGTTTTTATACTGTACTATATTGAAGTGAAATCTTACCGTGTACTAGGGTTTATGATTTCTCGACTTTTTCAATTTCTCGGGTCTCGGGAATTCTCGACGCTAATTCTTGGTGGTAGGCCATCACTTCGGCTGCCGGCAGAAGTTTCCACCCACCAGACAAAGTCTTGCCGCCAAGCGATTCGTCGTGTTCCGGCATGATGTCTGGTGAAGCCGTACGGAGGACGGGCCCGAGCAGTTATGTTGCGATGTGTGCCGGGTACGATGCTCTAAATGTTGTTGTGTCGGGAGTTTGGTCGTGGAGGGTCTTCAGATCAATCTCCTGGTGCAACATCGTTGGTGGTTATGTTAGATTTAACATCACCTCGCTCAACTGCCGTCTTCCTTACTATTCACTCAGTTGTTTTTGAGTGAATAGGTTCTTAATAAACTAGTGCGCTTTACTATCAACGATTGCATCACTGCTTACCATCAGGTGGGATTGCGATCAAGCCCTAGTTTATAATTATGGTGGACCGTGCCAGCAGACTGTGAATATACTATAGTTTTTCAAGGCAAGAAAAACATTTATCAAAAACAGTTTTCTAGATACAATTACTACACACATCAAAAGTGTCTAGGGATCAACATATATTTTTGCAATAACTTTTCTCCTGATTGATATTAATTAAAATTTTCTTTAAGGATTCATCAAATAAAGTGTTTTCGTTTGTCACAGTAACGATAAACCAAGTCACCTTTGCATTAATAAAGAAATTTGCCATTTTCCTAATAAAGGGATATTTGACATTTGAACCACTAACACAAAAGTTCGAAAAAAAAACTGAAATAACAGTTTTCTCTAAAATTTTATTGGGTAACTTAAACAATTAATAATCCGTGTTTCTACCGCGAACACTAACAACACAAGAACATCGGTTTGGCATACTCAAAATGAGTTCATCCAAATCACGCTGTGGAATGGCCGCCCATGTTCGTTGCAACAACAAAAAAAGGTCTTCTTGCGACTGGATACCCTCCATATTCGGCAGAGCTCTTCTCTGTAGCATATCCCATGCATGCTCAATCGGGTTCAAGTCTGGCGACTGAGCAGGCCAGGGCAGGACATTGATGTTAGCTGCGGCGAGAGTCTGTCTTACAACTCTTGCGGTGTGCCGTCGTGCATTATCATGCATTAACTGAAATAAGGGACCGATTTGCACTTGTAGAGGAACGATGACGTCTGATACAATCGTCTCAGCATAAATTTGAGCGTTGAGGTTGCCTCTGATCCAAATCAACTCAGTTCTTCCGCCGATCCAAATACCCGCCCATACCATGATGGTTCCACCACTATAAGGATGGACTTCCTGGCAGGATTTTAATCGCTGTTGGCGTCCAGGGGTTCTCCGGTGTCGTATACGTCTTGTATCCGGTCTCATACCAAAACGAGACTCATCAGAAAAGCACACGAAACGCCATTGTTCTTCTGCCCAATTTCTGTGTTCAAGAGCCCATTGATATCGAATCCTACGATTGTGCATTGCTATAGGTGGTACCCGTAGCGGTCTTCGGGAATGAAGGTTCACTTCATGCAAGCGGTTTCTGACTGTTTGGTCGCTAATTAAGTTCCCTGAAGAGTGATGAAGCCTCACGGCTAACATCATGGCGGTTATTGTTGGAGCTCTTCGAGTTAAGATTTGAATGTATCGGTCTTGTCTCCGTGTGGTGCAGCGATACCGTCCTCCATGGCGCTCAGCCACGGTACCAGTGCTTCGGTAACGTGTCCAAAGTCGACTGATAACACTCTGACTTGTATTCAGAGCTAAAGCCACAGTACGTTGCCGGGAACCAGCTTCTATCATTCCCACGGCTCTGAGCATTTCTTCCCTGCTTAAATGACGTCGCCGCTCCATAATAACGTTGGTTTTAATCAGTAGTAGGGAAACAGTAGCACTAATAATGTCTTCAATGCGTTGTATGTTTTTATAGGGAAAATATTGACAGCTGATTTTCATCTTTTACTCGAATTTGATTCACAGTTCCTGATTCAAATTATGAAATGCACCAAAAAGGATCCATATAAATTTATAAAATCATTAATTTATTACAAAGCCACATCTCAATCTCAAGAAATCCGCATAAAAATGCTTGATCCCCAGACACTTTTGATGTGTGTATTTAGTACTAATAATTATTCTAGTTATAACTGCAGTTCCTTATCAACCAAACTCTGTCACTCTGACGTTCTAAGGCAGCTGTCAAAAAACTGTTAACCTAGTGGACAGAGTATAGTATGCTGAACAAACCATTTGCCAGGCCATTTGTCAGGCATATGTCGGCTATCGTTTTGTTAATTTTAACGCAAGCCTATATATTTCCAGGTGATAGAAGACGATTCAACGCTACCCCAAGTGATAGAAATCCTGCCGGAAATGGTGGAAAGTATATACATGATGTGGGTACTGTCCAAAGGGTACCGTTCTGACGAGACTATGGTGCCTCTGCTGTCCAGGATCTCATGGGCTCTTAACGCGAAGCTGGAGAAAGCCCTTGATGTGCACAAGCTTTTTGAGTAAGCATAGAAAGTGTTTTGTATCTGCGGGTAGTAGTTGATTGAGAGTTGCCGAAAATGGACAATATACTGTAACAAAATACAAATGATAGAAAATGTTGCCATCTTTCTTGCCAAAAGAACTGTTGACTAGTTATGCGTTTGTCGAAAATTACTTGTTCATTCAGTTTCATTCTTTTCATTCAAAACCGAATCCAAAGTTAAAATGTATTAATACGTACTATCACTACTCTGTATATACCGCTCAAGTTAATTTATAAAAGATAAAGCAGGGTTAATTATAAAACGCAAGCAGTGAAAAAAAAATGACGGAGAAGGGACGGCAAATCTCAAACTAAACTAAAAATACAATAGTAAAAGCATAAAAATAAAAACAAAGTCTCGGCCATAAACAAATGTCAATCTTGTCAGAATGTTCAAAAATTAGGCGTTTTTTTTTTTGGACAGATTGATATAGATCAGAATGTGAACGTTTTGAAATTACGAGAATTGTCCCTCTTTTCAAGGCCAAGAGGCCATCACCACCTTTATGATGGTGCGACATTCAAAAATAATTGTAGTGACGTAGTAGTTGAAATGAAGTAGAGAAGAAAAAAGAAAATCTATGACCAATCTTATTCGCCATCTGTTTAGCCTTTTCCCAAATATGTTGTGGTAGGCTTTTAGTCTCAACTGATGAAGCTGGAAGCACCAATTATTTACATGGAACGTCTGCCTATCTGACTTCAACAATCCAGGTTTTGGCTAACCTCGTGGTAAGACTGGTTGTCAACCTTTGGGATTCTGACGACCCATAACGACCGTCGAATATCTACTAATCACAACAGAAATCAAAGGCTTGACGTTTCCGAGGAACGAAATGCGAATTAAGATGTTCGGATCACAGACTAACAACGGCAAGAGTAGCTTTATCTGATCGAAAGACCCATAAGACTGTTATTTCTTAGTTTAATTGAGTAATCTAAACCCAAATACCAATTTTCAGCAATCCCAACGAAGTAGTCCTAGCCCTGGCCCGAAACGGGCAGAAGATAATGGAGATGTGGCACACGTTGTACAGGGAGACTCGACGCAGCATAGAACTGAGTAACAAGGGAGCGCGCTGGGAATTCGATCAGCCGCTGTTGTTCACGCAGACTGACTATATGGGAACCGTTGCTCGGGACTTGGGGGATGTGGTGCAGGTAGATATCAACCATATATCTATTACAATAGAGTAGTTAGTCCCACGTAATAAGGGAGCGCACTGGGAGTTCGATCAGCCGCTGTTGTTCACGCAGACTGACTATATGGGAACTGTTGCTCGGGACTTGGGGGATGTGGTTCAGGTAGATATCAACCGTATGTCTATTACAATAGAGTAGTTAGTCCCACGTAACAAGGAAGCGTGCTGGGAGTTCGAACAGCCGCTGTTGTTCACGCAGACTGACTATATGGGAACTGTTGCGCGGTACTTGGGGGATGTGGTGCAGGTAGATATCGACCTTACGTCTATTACAATAGAGGAGTTAGTCCCACGTAATAAGGGAGCGCACTGGGAGTTCGATCAGCCGCTGTTGTTCACGAAGACTGACTATATGGGAACCGTTGCTCGGGACGTGAAGGATGTGGTGCAGGTAAATATCAACCTTATGTCAATCGCAATAGAGTAAATAGTTCCACGTAACAAGTAAGCGCACTGGGAGTTCGATCAGCCGCTGTTGTTCACACAGACTGTTCGCACTGTTGCTAGGACAGGTCCCAATGATGTGTTGCAGGTAATTATTGACTCTACATATGTCTACAGTAATAGGGTGACTAGTTCCCAGTAACAAGGAGGCGGACCAGAATTTCGGTCGATCTGTAAAACGAAATATGGTAATTCTAACTGTTATTTAATGTCGAAGAATTATCACCCTTAAATAAACCCTTGCTTAAAATAAATTTACCGAACGCTTTGCCCAACTTTATTATTGATGAATTTTAAATATTGTAATTTAAAATTAATCAATAATGAAGTAGGTTAGTGAGTAATAATAATATTTACTCTATAGTAATATACATAGGGTTGACCTGCTGTTGGTCTACTTGCACCACAGTGCAGTTTGTAAAACATATTAACTCTTCCAGGTCCTAATAGACTACGAGCGTATCTTCGGCCTAGAACTTAAATCGATCATTAGCGATCCTACAATGATCGACGACGTGCGCAAACGCGTCAAGAATCTCGTCTTTCCGATCAGAACGATCGATTTCAGTCTTTTCGTTGTTGATAACAAAGAGAACTGGGACGTTATCATGGGAGACTTCTGGAACGAAGTTAGGTATCTAGAAGAAGAGGCCAAGAATTACATCAACCAGTGTTTCGGGAATTTGAGGTGAGTTTATAATACTATCAACTCTCCGTAGTTTTAACAGCATCAGTTTCGATCCCGTGGGAACATTTAGATAAGGAGTACCCTTTCTCTGAATCCTGATTATGAACTATTTATGTGCCAAGTTTCATACTACTCCATTTAATAATTTTTGCGTGAAAGAATAATATCATTTTAAATTTCAATCGAGAGAGTAACCGACATAGCCCGAAGAATTATAACACTAAGTGGCAGTGGGCCGGGCACATTGCCCATAGGACCGATGCCCGATGGGGCCGACAGGTTCTCGAGTGGCGACCACGCACCGGAAGACGCAGCGTAGGTAGGCCTCCGACAAGGTAGATCGACGACCTGGTGAAGGTCGCCAGAAACTGCTGGATGCGGGACGCGCAGGACGTATCATCATGGAAATCCTTGCCGGAGTCCATGTCCAGCAGTGGACGTCTTTCAACTGAAATGATGATGATGATGAAATTTGGGTAGGTTGTCCAAATGGGTCATTTTAATATCTTGTAAAACTAAGCGATTACACGCTAAGCTCCTAGAAGTTGGGAAACCATTGTACCTATATCTGCCCTCCCCTCTAGATCTTCAGAAGAATCACTGACGGTATTGCTAAAGTTTCTCGAGTTCGACATCCGCGAGTCGATCAAACAGCAACTGGCCACTAAGTTCGATCTCATCATGCGGCAGTTTATCAAGGAGATCACTGTTATTGAGGATAAGTTTACTGTGAGTACCTACTTGAGTGTCGTTCATGCTATAAAACTATAGAGGTGTGAAAATAGTTATGTGTGCCACTGTTAAGCAATGATAGCTATTGTAACATGAGTGATAGTTAGTAGTTGTAGCACAATAGATCGTGAGTCACAATAGAATTTGTATGCCACTGTCGTAAACAGCTATTGTAATACTCGTGCTGATCTATTGTGCCACTCAGGTTCGTTTCGTGGCACAAACTATCACTCATTTTACAAGGCAATTCATCCATACAGCCTAATAACATGCGATGTTTAGTCGTGACGCAAATATACGCGCTTTTTGGCTCTTGCGTTGTATGGCATCAAAAAATCAACATATAATCTTTCATATGTTGATTTTTTGATGCCATACAAATCACACAGATTGAGCTAGCCCCAAAGTAAGTTCGAGACTTGTGTTATGGGATACTAACTCAACGATACTATATTTATAATAGATACATATATAGATAAACATCCAAGACAAAGGCCAATCAGGAAAAGATCGTTTTCCATCATAACCTGGCCGGGTATCGAACCCGGGGCCTCCACGTCGCAGGCAGGCGTGTAATATCGTTTACCCGAGTGGAAATGGTCATTGTAACACGACTTGGCAGGAATGAGTACTATTGAGTTACGACTTATGGTTATGTATTAAACAAATTACCAAATGGTCGTAGAAAACAGTATTTTGCACGCGACGGTATAGGTGTTGCCACAATAGCTATCCCGTTTTAAACTATGACGTACGATAGATGAGATGATGTAAGATAGATATTAAAAATATGATACTACATACGGATAATACAAAAATATCAATCAGGGATGACATAAAATCTTACAGTATAATAAAACCAAAATCTGAACAGATAGTAAATTTAATGTGTAATTACAGCGAAGGACAATATTTCGTAAATGAACAAAAAAACAAAGAAGGTCTTCTCTTCCCAGCGGCCTTTGTATCTGTAAAAAACGGAAATTTATTAACATCAGTCATAAATAAATCAGATAGAGAAATAAAATTTAAAAATAGTACAAACCTAAACTTACAAATAATAGAAAAAGAAAATAAAGTGTACTTACCTGAGATAGCTCACGTTAACAAAATAACGCTAGACAAAAACTTAGATAACCACCTGAAAGAAAATCTAAACTACATGAATTCAGAAGAAAAGCGAGAAATTAAAAGATTATGTTACAATTATAGAGATATATTCCACAGTGAGGAAGTCCCTCTGACTTTTACACACAAAATAAAACATGAATTACGTTTAACAGACGAAAAACCGATTTTTGTACAAAATTATAGTCAGGCACCGAAACAAAAACAGGAAATTAATAATCAAATAGAAAAGCTCTTAAAACAAAATATCATAAAACCTAGCAGTTCACCATGGTCTTGTCCAGTCCACATCGTACCAAAAAAAGCGGATGCATCAGGTCAACAAAAATGGCGTCTTGTAATTGACTATAGACGTCTGAATGACGTTACAACAGAAGACAAGTATCCACTACCAAATATAGATGACATATTAGACAAACTAGGTCGCGCACAGTATTTCACAACCTTAGATTTAGCATCAGGATACCATCAGGTAGAAATGCACCCAAAGGATGTAGAAAAAACTGCATTTACAATAGATCGGGGTCATTACGAATTCTTACGAATGCCTTTCGGCTTAAAAAATGCTCCGAGCAATTATCGTTGCTATACACAATTGACACCACATTCACATTTCACTGCACTTCATACTTGACGAAAACATGTAAATGTATTATTGTATAGCAGCTGTCCACAAGGACGCATTGCTCACTCAAGTAGGACAGAGACATATTATGTCGAACGTCACGGCGCCCTCACCTTCCGCCTGACGCAGATCCTCATCGAACACGGTTGTTTCGGCAGGTTCCTGTTCTGTATAAGGCGGGACGAAACACCAGGATGTCACCATTGTGTGGCTATCCACACAATGGTGACATCCTGGCGTTTCCTCAGCGCGATTCCTGAGGACACGGTGGAGTATACGGTGAAGGTCTGCCCGGCTTGGGTAGGTCCTCATAGCGACCCTGGTCCAGGCCATGGTCCTGACCGAGAGGCCGTCACCTCCTTCTGCAAAGCAGTGATGCTGGCTGCTGCAGGAGGAGGCGGACCTTGTGAGGCAGCAGGAATCCCAGCGCCCTCACGCCACTAGCCGTCGCAGGAGACGCCCTGGTCGGGAGACGAACTCCCAGCCACCATAGGCGCGGGCCTGTGGGCTGTGAGCAATGGGCAACTCGCCGCCCGGTAAGGACCAGGCCCGAGTCGACGGCGCGTTGTGTTTCACGCGTGCCTCAAAGAGATGTCAGCACATCGTGACGGGGTCCACGAAGACGGATGCCTCTTGGGCCAGGGTTGCGGGTTGGTTAAAAAAGAAACCGTGGCCCTGCCCGTCGCACAGGCAAGTGAAGAAACATGGGTGAGTTTTCGTCAGTAAAAGACTGACACGCCCTTCTGCTCCGCCCAGAGCGGGAGAAGTCATTTGATGACTCCCATCCCAACAAAAAAGGCTAGGCTTCTTTATGTGTCAAATGATAAAACTGCGCAAAAATTATGCCAGTGAATTTTATTATAAATATTTACAGGCTGAAAATGTCATGCTATGTGCAAGCTTAGTTTTTAAAGATTTAAATATAGCTTGCGGAAGTGTCATACACATAAATTCAGACGAATTGTCAAGAACAAAGTATTTTGAAATGTGGTGGCTTTTGCGTATAAAATTCATAGAATCAACCAATTCTTAGCCCATACTCTAACCAAGTCATTAATAAAATAAAAATTAATACTAATATTCGAATACAGCGTTACCGCAAAAACCCTCCACTTCTTCGCAACCACCCACCGGTCGCTGGCGCCATCTACTGGGCGAGAGCGCTCTTCAACAAGATGAAACAGCCTATCATGAAGTTCCAGAAGGTAAGCGATTTAATCCAGAGCCTTATAATAGACGGTATTAAATCGAATTGAATGAATATTTGTGGTTCATAACAAATGTAATTTTTTTAAGGTGCGTGTGATTTGAATTTCGATATTTAGTGATCGATTTCTTTTTATCTTTTTTGTTCTTGTAGGAAAAGTTTACTTCAAATAAAAAAGCTATTATAATATTTTCTATGCTATAGGGTTCTACTATGTTTAACTATTTTACATACCCTAATATTTTTGGGACGACAAACAGTCATCCAGTATAAAGGGTGTATCTGACATCGATGCACAAACGAGTACCATGGATCCAGGACACGATTCTGAACCCCCAGTGGTAGGAACCTTTCGTCGGCTTTTTCCTGATTAAAAAAAACATATGCCGTTTTTTTTCACTTTAGATCGTCCATAATTGCTATACTTTTACAACCCAATAAGATTTTAAAGTAAAAATTAATTAATTCAAGAACAAAACTCGAAAAACTATCCTATCAGCTGATTTAATCGAGTTCACATCAGGGGTCAGCATCATACCTACAAAAATGCGCGGCGGCACGCTTGCGACGTTCAAAGGTCGAGCCGACACATTTTTTTAAATACTGTGATTTCTGTGACCCCTCATTAACGACATAAATGACTATCATAATTTTATTAGTGGCATGCGGGGTAGCCTTTTCGCGAAGTTTGCTTTACAATGTCAGATACACCCTGTACAGGTTGGCAGAACTATCGGCGTGCAAAGAGCGTATAAAAATTATTCCAGAAAGAAAATAGTGGAGTTCGGGGACTGCCGGTAGGGACGTAGTTCAAAATGAAAATACAAATTTCAAAATCAGAGGAAAATTGGACGTAGTTATGCAAAATGGATCCAACCCACAAAAACAGTTTTTTGAGTTACTGTCATAAATGGCATCTACACATCAACTTTAGTGTATGCAAAAAATATCCAAGCCGCAAAAAAGTACAGGAAAATACACATTATTTAGAAGGAAATTTAAAACAAACTACTGTCATGTTATTTTAATATATTAATTTCTCAAAAGCAAGTTATTGGGGCTGGATCCATTTTGCATAACTACGTCCAATTTAAATTTTGGGGGTAAGCTTAACACATTTAGTGTCACCGACTCGCTCAGAGACTCCACGTAAACTCTCCGGGCGAGTCGGTGGCTCTAAATGTGTTAACAGTACAAAAATCCTATCTGAAACCAACATCCTAGGTCCCGGAACTAAATAACTGTGAACAAAAGTCTGAAGCTTTCATGCAATACAAGTCATTCTCCAAAGCAATCAAGGATTATGAAGAATCTAGGTATAAGGAATGGGTGCGCGGAGCAGCCCACTTTGTGGATAATGTTATGAAGAAAAATATTCTCAAGGTCGAGTTCAAGAAGGAGCCTGGTATGTTCTTTATTTATTTTGGAATCACTGTTTTGGTTTTGCGCATTCTATCGCATTCACCGTGCGACCAGTTGGTTAGTCGCCAAAAACCATAATCGGCGATTTTATAGTTGGTGCATAAAAATAATATCAATAAAAAAATAACAACGAAGGACAGAACATACAATCCCGAACCATAACTGACTCAGTGTATCTTTCCTTTCTATTTTTCTGACGACACGGTTGGTGCAGTGGCTAGCGATCAACACATGGAACAAAAATAGTTGTATGGCCCACAGGTAGTTGATACGGGTCAGGTTGTCTGTGTATATGAGTTTTAAATGTTTGTAAATGCACCCACGATACAGGAGTAATTCCTAATGTGGGGCAAAGTTTTTTTAAAAAAAGAAGAAATTTATTAAGAAGATATAATATATATATATATACTAGCTGACCGGCAAACGTTGTTTTGCCATATAAATAATAGATTAAATTACTAAACTGGCTATTAAAAAATAAGGGTTGATCGTAGAAGGGTGAAAATTGGGGATTGTATGTATTTTTGTATGTTGTATCATAAAAAAATAGAAATTAAAAATTTTGTCTAAAAAATAAAAAAAAAAAAATTTAGGGGTGGACTACCCCTAACATTTAGGGGTTGAAAAATAGATGTTGGCCGATTCTCATAGATACCGGATAAGCACAAAAAATTTCATCAAAATCGGTCGAGCCGTTTCGGAGGAGTTTAAATCCGAACTCCGTGACACGAGAATTTTATATATTAGATAAAATTTAATAGAAGGATACCATATTAGTTTAGTCCTGTCAAATTACAACACACAAGATACTCCAAAAGCAGTTTAGACGCGATTAAAAACATCTTCTTCTTCTTCAGCCTATAGAGGTCCACTCCTGGACAAAGGCCTTCCCCAAGACTTTCCACGATGACTGGTTTTTCCCACGACCTTCACCAGGTTATCGGTCTACCTTATTGGAGGCCGCCCTACGCTGCGTCTTCCAGTACGTGGCCGCCACTCCAGAACCTTACTGTCCCATCGGCTATCGGTTCTACGAGCAATGTGCCCCATCCACTGCCACCAATTTTAGCGACTCGAAGAGCTATGTCGATCACTTTGGTTCTTCTGCGGATCTCCTCATTTCTGATTCGATCCCGCAGAGGAACTCCGAGGATAGGTCTTTTCATCACCCTTTGTGTGACTCTGAGCCTTCGTTCCCGTCTTCGTAGCCTCTGAGTCATCACTGGCCACACACACTGGTCAAAAACTTGAGACACTGTGGTATCTTGGACGACGAGAAGATACACGATTAAAAACATGGCGATTAAAAATACGTCATTTACGTCAGGCGCGGACTAATTGATAGGACTAATCTAATATTTATCATCTGTCCTCTTCTTACTTAAGTTTCATCATGATTATTATCAACTTTTTTATTGTCCAACTACTGGGCACAGGTCTCTTCTCATACAGAGAACGATTGAGCGGAAACACCACGCTTACTGAATGCGGGTTGGCGATTTCAGACTTGTCCAGGTTTCCTCAAGATGTTTTCCTTCACCTTCAGACATTGGTGTCCAAGATATACTTAGAAAATACATATAACTTTAGAAAAGTTACATTGGTACTTGCCTGACCTGGAATCGAATCCGCGGGTTACATACTTGAAAGGCTGGTGTTATAACCACTACTCTCAGGATAGTTCACAAATCATAAGTCGATCAGCGGGTTAGAGTCTGTATTTTTCTAAAAGATAATTTCACTAAAAGAACCGGAGTTACCGAAATATTTTGTAGAGTAAGAAAACTAAATTAGTTAGTTAGGCTGATCATGACACGCCATTCCGCACCGCCCCGAGAGGATGAATTTGATGAATTCCCATACAAAAAAAAGCTGAGCATGTTCATCAAAGGTCGTTGAATTAGACGAATTTTTGAATAGTTTTGGACGCCCAGCTAGCAAGATGGATATGAACACAAAAGTGTTGTTGGGATGGACGATACAGAAACCACAGGATACTACTATATCCTCTGGTTTCATCAATAGGGTATTTGACAAAAAAAAAAAGACTAATAAGTCCGTCAATCAGATTTCCAAAAAATACTAGACACGTATTTTTTCTTTTTTCATATAAACAAAAAATTAAGACGACACAGTGCGTTGAAAACTCGTGTGACGTCACTGCATGCTACACTTTTAGCGAGCAGTGACGTCACCAGCCACCACTCCTGATCTTTGATGCCTTTTATATTTATCAATTGTTATTGTTTTGATAAAACAAAAAATAATGTAACAATTGACAAAAAGTAGTATAGTATAGAAACAATAAACGATCACGGTGTCGGGTCGGTCACGCTTACGCGAATTCAATGCTTTGAGTTAATGATATTTATTTATCTATTTCGCAAGCAAACGAAAGTGATGATGATGGTAAGTCTTTTTTTATTTCCTACACACGTTTTTTCGTAGACTAAGGCATATAACATAAAGATGTGCTTAAAACTGTTATTTAGTTGTCGAAATACTAATTACAACTGTGAGCGCGATTTTTTTTCTGTTGTTGGTTTCACATAGCAAAGTAATAACTATATAGAGTTTATTAAAACATCTTCACTCCTACAATATTTCTACAGCCGCGACCACTACGACCGGCCGTGGTATGGAACTAACAGCAGCCGGTCGAGCGCACGTCGAACGTAAAAGGAAAGCCGGCTCTAGGACATCGTTGCAGCCCAGCGATATTGTCAATAAAGAAATCGCTGAGAAGAGGAAACGTGATAAGGCTTGTAAGTACCGCTGTTAGCTGCATAGCTGAGACCCAGGTATTAACACTCTTCTGTGGATTGACCGAGCATAAAATTTTACTAACACATGTACCGAACATTCATTTTACTATCTTTACTCGTAGTACTGAAATCTTTACTCGATATACCATACATTTTTGTTGTTTCACGTCACTTAAATTTAATCATCGTTTATGAATAAAACCCTTAAACACTGTGGTGTTTATTCCTAAACGATTATTAAAGTTAGCAGCGTTAAAACATCAAAAATGTATGCTCAAACAGTCACCCATCACTAGTTAACTTTAAGCTACGTTTATGAATAGAGGGATTAATGTTCAGTGCACCCTATGTAATTTACTTATCAATTACTGTGCATAATATTTTACGCTTTCGTGAAAAATCAGGGGGAGTGGCAGCCCAGTCGTAGCAATCCCGACTTACGGAACGTTGATTTACTCGTATGTCATGTAATTTATTTCATCATCGCTGCTCTCAAAACAATGAAGGAAATCAATCAATCAAAAGTCATTCTTTCAAATTGGGCTGAAAATCAGCACTTTTTGCACGTCAATATTACATAAGATAGTCCCCCAAAACGCCCGCCCTTTAATATAAAAAAAATATTTAATATAAGAAAATATCGAACCAAATCAAACAGTCAACGTTCCAAACCCAAAAAATCGAAGATAAGTGACATGTATCATCCCAAACTGGGCCCGTGGGGGTGGATTACAGCCCACACCTTCCTTCCTGGGAAGGTTATAGTCGGATTATGACTATGCATTTCGTCTCTTAGTCAGATCCTTATTTATTTTTATATTTATTAGACATTAGACTCTCCACGACCAAACTCCCGACATAACAACATTTGGCGCATCCTGAAGTGCCTCGACAGGACGTCTATCTGGGCGCAAATTTTGACGGGTCACGGTGGCTTCGCCGCGTACCTGCACAAATTCAAATTAAAGGATAGTCCAGCCTGTGTGTGTGACACACAGGCATCTGAAACTGTACAGCATTTGCTTTTCGAATGTCCGAGGCATAACCGCGACAGGTACGACCTGGAAGTAAGTACTGGTAGAGCATTGACCGAAACAACCATCGCCGACCTAATGGCTGATAAACACTCCAGGCCGTACCTGGAGCGGTTTTGCCTCAAGCTTGCAAAACAAGCTGTAGAAAGGAATAGGACAAGGGCAGCACAGCCAAGCACTGTGCCGTCGGCAAGAGTTATGTTATAAGGATGAAAATGTATAGAAGTAGGATAGATTTAGTTGGAAAGATTAGAATAAGAAACTGTAAATAATGATTTAAAAGATAAAAAGAATGACACGGGAAAAGAGCGACCCAGAAAAGAACAGACAAGGCCAATGCCGCAAAAAAACGGAAAGCGGAAAAAATAGAATTGGCGGGAAAAACAAAAAAGTAAATAATGATTCTTGCCATGCAAGAAGAAAAGAGACGGCACATTAAAAAAAAAAAAAAAAAACATTTGGAGCATCGTACCCTGCACACATAGCAATACAACTACTCAGACCCGTCCTCCGTAGGGCTTCACCAGACATCATGCTGGAACACGATTAATCGCTACAGATTAAAGATTTTTATATACTACCTAAACGGGAATCAGCAAAACGTTTTGCAGAGCAGACAGTTTAGTTGCAATTGAAAAGTAACAAAATATATTATTGATCTCCGAAAATCTAATAGGTACATAAACACCTAATTATTAATGAAAAACCCATCAACATATTTTAATCTGGAAGAAAATTGTATTAAAACTAGGCTTTCCTTTGTAAAATGACCACTTTTCTCCTTGTATCCTTTTATTTCTTTTGTAAACTCTCCTTACACATAAAGCTAAATCAGCAAACATACATAAGAACAATTTCGTAAATGACTAAAGTAGTTCAGAAATATAAATTAATTGTAACTTCTGTGTTGTAATAATAATGGTTCTTTAGCAAAACAAAATAATTTCATGAAAAAAAACTAGTCATAGTGAAGTTAAGGCGAAAATTAGGGACAGCTTTTATTTTTCTCAATAGGGACATGATCTGTACAAATGTCATCTGGCACCTGCTGGAGTGTCCTAAGTTCCCATTCACCTACACCTTGGACGACCTAAAGAATTTAGGTAATGCTAATGCTGCAGTTTACTGATGTCTGATAAAGCCGTACGGAGGATAGATCTAAGCAGTTGTGTTGCGATGTGTGCCGTTTACGTGGCACTAATTGTTATGTCGGTAGTTTGGTCGTGGAGGGTCTCCAGATCAATCTCCCCCTGGCGCAGCATCGTTGGTCGTGTTGTTGGGTTTAACATTGCATCACCTCGCTCCACTGCCGTCTTCCTTCCTTTTCACTCAGTTTTTTTGAGTAAATACGCTCTTAATAAACTAGCGCCCTTTACCATTAACGATTGCATCCCTGCTTACCATCAGGCGGGATTGCGGTCAAGCTTTAGTTTATAATTATAAAAGAAAAAAAAAAATCACCACTCATCTGGCTCAAGTGCAACTGTCAAGAATAATCGAAAACTATGGAAACGCGCGCTATTTAGAAAATATAACCACATTTATCCCAAATTATTAAAAATTCCAGTGATGCTGATGAGAATACCGGGACAACATTATGAGAATGTCAGATCGCCCAGCTCAACGTCCTTGCTAGCTAAGGAGGGGCTGGTAAGTACAGTTACTGACACTGTCCCGGATTTATCCATTCCTAAACATAAAGAGATATTGTAGATGTGGTACTAATCCTAGTTTATTGTTATTCTGACACTGAGGATTTTAAGACGCTGATAAATTCAAAATCAGTGCTCTTATTTCAATTGCATTTTATTATTTTTAATAAAGAGTAATAAAAAGAAATTATTTTCTATTGGTACGTCTGAAAGTTAAAATCGTAAAACTCGTTTTATTTATTAAATAAAACGAGTTACACCTAATCAGTCTTTTCAAAAGCTGTTTAGATAATATTTACAATATCTTCTACCTTATTCCAATATTCCTTGGCGTATTTGTCTTTCTATAGGATGCATTTTGGTGAGTGTGCGAGGGAATCGCATGATTTAAGTTCCCCTATCTCCATTCCACCATCGGACGACCCGTCGTACGGCGTGTTTCCACCCTTACGTTGTTAACACCACTACGATCGGGACGAAGCGTTTCGGCTCCTCTTTTATACCGCGTACATCGAGGGACTGGAACAATTTGCCAGCGGCGGTGTTTCCGTCGGACTATAATTGAAGTGTTCAAGGCTAGAGCGAATAGGCTCTTAATAAACTAGCACGCTTTAGCATCAACGATTGCATCACTGCAATATGCACCTGCTTACCATCAGGCGGGATTGCGGTCAAGCTTATAATTTAAAAAAAAGTTACCTACGATCTTCTATCTTATTCCAATATAATTTGGAGTATTTGTCTTCCTACATCATCATCTTTATCATTCATCATAATACCTTCCTTGATGAACAAATCTTTTTATCTAACCAGACGGACGTGACATGGCGGGACCTAACGGTACACAAGCTGCTACAGGAGTACCAGCTCACTTTCCAGCCTAACTTCGACGAGCACATATTCCTAGTCATTCGTGAGGCTGAACTGTTAGAACAACTTGGTAAGAAAATTAAAATGAGAAGTCCTATGTACTACCAAATCAACAATTAAATCATATATTGTGACAAAAAACACTCTGTTGGAAAATTATGCAATTCGTCAACAAAGAGCCGGCCGTAGGTTCGAACCACGTCATACCCATTATTTTTATTAAATTATTAAAAGCTCTTGATTGGGCGAAGGTCACTCTATTCTCCTTCCACTTCTCTCTGTATAAAACCTATTAGCACCAGGTCTTGAGGACTCCAGCTCATCCCGCTTGGGCATTTGGCTATAACAGCGTGGCTACCATGAGTTTTCATTACGAGACACGATCATACGCATCGACCGCGTTTAGCGCCCTCATTGGTTGAGAGTTCTTACAATACTGAAGCGAGCCAATCGATGAGTCAAAAGCGGTCGATATCGATGATGGAGTTTTCGTTATGAAAACTCGTGGTAGCCACACAGGCCCTTTACTTTATGTAAATTATTTTATCACCACAGCTCTCAAAACAGTTAAGAAAAACAACTTGTTACAGCCCATTCACTCTCACATAAGTGAAGCCATAGCCATATCAGCACTAGCAACATTACAGGCTGATCATGCTACATAACTGCGTTTCACAGGTTTCGATCTACCGGCATGCATTCGCGATGTAGCGATGCAGAAGGCTCGGCTGTACTACGAACAGGAAGCGCTAACCATCGTGATAGAAAAGTATAACAAGAGTACGCTGTCACTCAGTCCTTCGGAAACGTTCCTCATGAAGAAACATCTTCTTGACATGGAGAGGCACATTCTGCCAGGGCTCACTAGAGTCACGTGGAATGCGCTCGGCATTGGAGAATATATCAAGGATATTACTAAAGGTTAGCTGAGACAATAACAACATTTGTCCCGGTATTGTCATTTTGGAAGTAGGTCAAGTCTTGAGAAAGTTTCTTGAAAATGTTTGAGCGTGTTTACAAATTTTTTGTTTTGGTTTCCTTTTCCATTGATCATTCTGTTTCTAGAAGTTAAAAAATAATTTTGTTATTTTGCAATTTTTAAATAGTTATTTTAAATACATACTTGTATTTATTTTATTTAATCCATTTGATTTTATGTTGCCTTTATTTAAAAAATTTATTTGTGTACAATACATGATTTAATGCCTTTCATAGCAGCAATTAATATTCAAAAGTAGGTTTTGAAGTGGTATAATAATTCCCTTTTCTTTTCACGCAAACAGTTTTTGATAACTTCATAATGTTGAGTTCACAGCAAAGCA
The DNA here is from genome assembly GCA_037179545.1 of Sesamia inferens. Taxonomy (NCBI): domain Eukaryota; kingdom Metazoa; phylum Arthropoda; class Insecta; order Lepidoptera; family Noctuidae; genus Sesamia; species Sesamia inferens. The sequence continues at coordinate 10,018,947 of CM073940.1, forward strand.
AAAAAAAAAAACAACTATTTTTGCTTGTACAAACTGAAATTGATGCAAATATGATGGAGTGCGTAGACGGGCCCTAAACCACAATAAAATCAATGTCTTGTATCATAAAAACCCAGGTGAACATGCTTTACAAGCTGTGTATAAACAACTGAAGATGGTGGAGAAAGAGATCCAATTCCTGGTGGATCAAGTGCAAGCCTTCGACCTGTACCCACTCCTGAAGCCAGATAACCATGTGGACCCTGATACTGGTCTCCCAGACCCTACGTGGCTTTATCCCTGCAAGGTAACCTATAAATATTTTAAGTCCTCCATTTATTTCACTGAAATTTCCATGTTATTTGTCCTTACATCTACCACAACCAAACGGTCATATTTCTACGGTTCTATGGCTTCTATGGTGTAATTGCCACTTCAGCTTGCTTAATATCTACGTAGACTTATTTGTGTTTCTACCCCATCATCTCGTTGCTGTTTCGACCATTCAGAGTGGCTCGAATTAAGTAATTATATTGTAAGTTTCTTACGAATTTTCGTAGATGTTTTACTAGCTATTTATTATCTGAATTATGAATAAAATCCCAGGACAATCCCTTTAGGACAATGGGAAAGTTGATCGCTGATTGGCTAGCGAAAGAGTCTATTCATATCTTTATTCTGTTTGGTCACTCATCTTTGTATTACACTCACGACAACCAATCAGCGGTCATTACTGTCAAAAAAGTAAATACATTTATTTAGCACAGACTAAACAACACACAACATATTCTGTTGATAAACATTGCGAATATTACGTGAGCGTTTATTCGCGTCTTTTCTTTCTCCAGATTATTGCAATGATCCTAAAAATCTATCTTAGTACTAAAAATTCAGTCCATTTCAATCGTTTTAGACGGACAAAGTCAGGGTTAAAGTTTTATTTGCAAAACATAGGTATAAAAATAGGTGTTATAATACTCTCAATGAGGAATCTAAGACGACGCTCGACTTACAGTGGGAGTCCAAAATTTAAATGACCGTGTCCTTTGTATATATCTCACTATCATATTTTGGTAACTAAACAACTAGTTCTTACATACTTACATCTATTTCTCAGGCCTTCTTCGTGGAACTAGAACATGAGCGTCTAGACCGCGTCGCAGCGTTGGGGCGCATGTACGAGCGCATCGGTCCCATCCTCATGAAGCTGGAGTACCTGATCCTGGGCACCTGCACGGGCACTTCGGCCATGATGAACGCCTACTACACGCACTGGGAGATGAAGATCTTCATGTGTCTTGTCAGGTTAGTAACACATGGTGCAACCAGCGGTTGTAGGACAAATTGATCCTCATGAAACTAGAATACCTTACCCGGGGCACCTGCACTACATTAGTTTTAACACTCAAACTGTTCGTTACAAGCTAACGACCTTTTTTCTAGATTGGCCCTAGAAAACTTGGAAGATTTCCAGCACAACCTCAGCGGGAAGGTGCCTATGTTTCAAGTTGACGCCGTGTTGGTGCCCCCTGACATCACCATGCGGCCCACTCAGACTGAAGTGTGCAACATACTCGGATATGATGCTAAACATTATCTCAGCAGGTGAGTTAAAATGTCAGGTGGCAGGTGAGTCAAAATAGATACATTTATTTTTGTCTAAACGTAACGAACATGGGAATAATAAGAAACGGAATTGGTAATGTATATTTATTTAAGCCCTGTCTGGAGGCCTGAATTTATATAAGCACCCACAGGCAAGTCTAATAATCAGAAAACAACTTCCTAAGATGACACAGCGACCACTACAATAACGAAGTAGTCATTCTGGCAAATAAAATCTTAAAAGGTTAACTGATTATTTGCGTAATGCAATTAATTACCCTGATCATATAAAAAATCCTGTAACTGATGTTTTAGTCAGAACTTTTTTTGGTGGTAGCCCATAACATCGGCTGCCGATTTAGAAGTTACCACCCACTAGACAAAGTCTCGCAGCCAAGGGATTCGTCGTGTTCCGGCATGATGTCTGGTGAAGCCGTACGGAGGACGGGGCTGAGCAGTTGTGTTACGATGCGCAAGATGTTGTTGTATCGGGAATTTGGTCTTGAAGGGTTCCGCTGGCCAATCGCAGCGATTGGCGACCGGATGAGAGGACCCGATGGCGAAACCTGAGGAGGGCTCGGGATCAAAGCAGTCTCCAGATCAATCTCCCTTTGGCACCGCATCATTGGTCGTGTTGTTAAGTTTAACATTGCATCACCTCGCTCAACTGCCGTCTTCCTTTCTATTCACTCAGTTTTTTTAATGAAAAATTGTATAAAGAAGATTAGGAGTGCACTGCAAAAGCACGTCCTCTCGTCCATAGTGCACCTCATGAATATTCGAGGTCTGCAATCGAATCTCGATGCAGTCCATCGCTACCTAGACGCTGTAGGCCTAGTATGAGTTTTCATTACGAAACACGGACGTCGATATCGAGCGCGTTTGACTCAGCGATTGGCCCGCTTCAAGGTCGTAAGAACGCTCAACCAATGAGAGCGCCAAACGCGCTCGATATCGACAATCGAGTTTCGTATTGAAAACTCATACTAAGCCTACTGATAAGCCTCACCTGCTTTTATTGTCGTAGGCTCAGATAAGATATCCTTCAGATGGGGAATACCTCAACTATCCGGGATACTCTGTGTGTATGTCCGCAATGACAACTGTTATATTTTGTCTCCGTCATCTTGAAGATCCTAACTTCTAGTCCTGTAGATACTGGTGGGATCGTGGACAAAATTGTCTACACCTGTGTCTACCGTTCTCACAGCGGTCAAACAATATATTTCCGTACATTTTGACAAGTTTCCGACATTTGTTTGTCGCTGAAATGAGACTGCGACTAGATTTTAAATTATGATAATTAGCCTCCAGCCCCACGGCAAACATTTACCTAGTGTAAATCCCCCATTACACTACTGAGCCTTCATGGAGTATGACGAGACAGCGTCGCATGCGCTGCTAAACTGCCCGGTGGTCGCCGTGCTAGGCAAAATACTTCGTAATCCAGGTACTCTACTTGAGACGTTCAGTAACATCTATACAATATGTTAAGAAAACCCTGTCGGGTCGGACAGGGTTTATAAGGATAGTAAAGGTTACGTAAACACATGACCAAATATAATATAAAATTTTACATAATCATCATAGTACCAATACAAATAAATTATGAAATAATCTTTTTTTCCCGCGAATTAATTAAAAAATCCCCGAAATTTGGTAATTTTTAAAAAAGTTTCAACACCGGTATTATTATGAGCGAATAGCGATGCGACCATGTGCCGCATGCCCTGCCGCCCGCCGCCCGCCGCCCGCGGAAGGGTGCTTAACGCACGAGTATTAAGTTACCTCTTTTCGCGAAATAATATTTATTTTTTTAGGGCTTTTTTTTTTAAGTTTAGCCCGGTTTTCTATCCATTAGTAGAATCAGTGATTGATACCTAACAATACCTTTACGGATCGGACAGGGTTTTCGTTACATATTGTATAAAAGCTAAATTGGATAAAGAATAGAGGTATTTATGTTTAGATATTTGTGATTTGCATAGAACGCTTAACCGATTTGAATGAAATATGACACACATGTAAGCTAATTTCCTAATAGGTTAAATTTTTTGATACATATATGTTATACTTGGTCCATACATGAATGTATTATAATGCATGTGTTATGCAGTTGATTTGAAAGTAATTAAAATACGCAAAATTATATTGACAAATGCCTCAACTTTATTCATTGGTTGAATTCCACAAAATGTTTTTAATACCTGGATTTCATTCATCTTTCTTTTTCTTGCAGGGTAAAATTAATGTCGACTTTTTAATAATTTCATGTTATTTTAGTGATTCTAATGAGTGAAATATGCTGAAACAGGAATTTTTAATAAATAGTTAGCATGTAAAAGGCAATAATCATGTAAATAATAGGATATTTGTAAAACGTGAGTTGTGATAACCCTAAATTGGTTTGTTCACCTCTATTCTTTATGGAGCTTTGCTTTGGTATAAGCGATGCTGGCGTTCCTTGAGGAGCTGAAGCCTATTTTACCATCCGTACGCAAAATACGCGTAATGTCATGGAGTTGCGTACACCAGCTCGTATCACCACATCACATTTAAATCATGGTTTTATTCAGGTTTACAACATTTCCGCGCTGGATGAAGAAGACCTGCCTCCCGTGCGCTCCACAGCGCATAGCAGAGGCGACCGGCAACGAGTTCTTCACATGGTCGTTCTTCGAAGATATTCTCCGGGTGGAAGCCATTAACGACATCTCGCTGCTTATACAAGACACCATCTTTAGACTTACTTCGGATATCACCACTTATATACTCAAGTATGGTTTTTATTTTACTAAGTAGATAGTATTAGTGATTTCAAAATGAACCATACGACAATGGAATACGATATTGATTTGTTTAATTTTTATTAGGTTTATATCACAACATTCCAAACCATGATATATTGTTATTTTCGTGCTTTTCTTTTCTTTTAGTGCTAATATGAAATAAAACCTAAAAAGGCGTTAACACGAAATGATTCTCTAAAGTACTTTTTAACATTTTATTGTAGAGGCGTTAAAAATATAGAAAGAGAATCAGAGTGTTAATGTTAATTATGTTTTTAATTTTAATAAAATATTTTGCTCAGTAACTAAGATTTCTAAAACTGAATTGTTAATCTTCATGTATTATTGACTGTACTACAATGTTTTCTAAAAACGAATGCTTTTGCTCGTTACATATGCGATTCTAAAAGCTATCGACAGACTAAGAATTCTATCCACGACAAGTTTAATCGATTTACTCATTAACAATTACCTTTTCTAGATGGAACAAATACTCTCATCTGTGGTCTTTCGATAAAAACCTCTCTTGCGAGAAATACGTTCAGAAATTCAATGAAATCCACAAATATGACGAGAAATTCTTCTTTTTCGAAGACATCATAGCCGACCTCCAAGAACACGTGGATTTTGTAGACATAGGTGCTATAAGAGTGAACCTAAGGCCCGTTAAAAAGCAAGTACAAGACCATGCGCAAGAGTGGAAAGATATATTAGGAGCGTGCGTCGCAACTAAGACCAGAACTAGTATGCATGATCTAATGAATCAAGTTGATGTAAGTTCGTTTGTTTTTCAATTTATTTAATAGTAATTTTATATTCTCAGTTAAAGATGACTCGTAGCGTAAACCTTTTGGTGTAAAGCTTATCCACTTGAACGTCCCGGTTTGACAGCTGGAAATGCGTTGTACGTCCGAGCGCGCGATCGGTATCAAGCCGCGCCGAGCGCTCGTAAAATCGTCGTTATTTTCTTCTTATTTTTAGCAGTAATCTATTTAATTACTAAATATGAACTATTTATCCTTCAGGGAATATTTTGTCATATTTTAAGATATTATATCAAACAAAAACTTGACGAAAATCCGACACACAATGAGCAATGAGCAATTATTCCATCGGCCACTTTAACACTCGTAAAGACAACTTATCAGTCATTGGATACAGAGTATTTATACATATAAAGAAAGAACAAATCTCGATAATTATTTTAATATGTAACACTAATAAGAGTTCGATAATAAAATAGTAGTTTATGAAACTGTTACATAATGAGAGATATTATGCACGAGTGTGAGTTTAAAAAAACGAGCGAAGCGAGTTTTTTAATAGTATCACACGAGTGTGTAATACCTAATTATGTACAGTTTCATACACTACTTTATCTAATCTCATACATTTTAAGAAACAATAATAATCAATTATGTGTCCAGCGAAACACAACAACGACTCGCAATGCAAAGAAACGTATTTGGCGCCAAAATTCTGCACCCTGCATCAAAGCGCAGGCGCCAAAGCGCGCCCAGCCACAGATTAAAAAATGAAATAGAATCTATGGTTTGTAATCTGTACGGTAATGAAAAAAAAAATTATTATAACATTATTTTGTTAGAGAAATAATGTTATAATTTAATTTTTTAATTTCCTTTCGATATACTATGGGTAAAGTACGTCAATATAAACTCCTTTTTAGTTTTATATTTTTAATTTTTTGATATGAGAGTAGATAAAATAATTTATTACTCTCATTTTAATCGCAGAACTCTGTGCCACTGCACTCGCCGTTTATAAACAAACTTTTTTTTCTGATTTTATTTGCACAAGATTTAAGCACTACGGCTGGGTTCTTGAAAATTCACCTCTGTAATGAAGACTATTAATGCGTGTTCAGTAATGCTCTTTTATTGTGTAAACTTAAGGCTTAATTTATACTACATTATTAATATTGTGTGATCAAATGCATATTGCATACACTTAGAAAGGAAATTTTAATGATTCGAATAAAATAAGTATTACAAGTACACAAGATTCATGAAATTAATTATAGCTACGTAAGCATTTGTGAATAACGACACGTGTAACATACATAGATGCAATGTGCCTACAATCTCCTAATTGGTTAATGGCCCCCACCAAGGTGGACCGATGCCCTGGTGAAGGTCGCGGGAAACCGATGGATACGGGTAGCACAAGTCCGGTCATTATGGAAAGCTTTGGGAGAAGCTTTTGTCCAGCAGTGTAGACCTCTATAGTCGTGAGAAGAAAAAGAATCAGTTAAACGGGGACTTAAGTTACGAGCAATGAAGCTCGATGAGACCCGGAGAAACGATTCAACTGTCTTGGGCCCCGCAACGAAATTAATCAGAAAAGAATAGCGGAGGAGTAAGAAAAAAGATATTTTTTCCTCTTCCCTCCATAACAAGCAGGAGACAGAACAGAACTAGGCCAATTGGCACAAAGGGACATTATTGCAACTGGGAGAAGCCCAGATTGCCAAACACCACGGAATAAAATTTGATTAAGTCAATGGGTCCTAAGTAGGTATTTGCTGTTACAATTGATTCCAATAATAGGTATGGCAAAAGCGCCTGAACGCACGGAAATTGGTTCTAGTTTCTACAAGGTCCGTATAATAAACGACTCCGGATGTACCTTGTACACTATCCAACATAATATTGCGTTCATTCTGCCAAAGAACACACTCCCACAAGATGTGATGTGCGGACTGTTCAAATTCACAGTTCGATGTAGAACATTGACACAAAGGCGAAGGAACAAGTTTAAAAGAATAAATTATGTATGGAAGTTTTTAATTTTTGCAAATGGATCTCTTATTACTTATTATTTTTATTATGCCTGTGATGTTGCTCTGCAGGGCAAAGCGCTCCCCTTATTTATTTATTATCTTTTGGGTACCTCCTCTACTCCAAAAGTGAGAAGATAGGTCTTATAACAAATTGAGAGGTTGGTAAAACGTTTTTTTTTTTTTAATTGAGGTTACCATTAGCGAGATATTCTACTTCAAAGCGCATTTTTTATTGTTCTTTAGCCACCCCATTCTAAAAGCTTAGCGGCTGAATCGAAAAATATGAAAAAGAAACTGAAGGAAAACTGTAACGGCTTCAGTTAACTTTGTTAGTTCAGGCCTTATAGAGGCCTAATGATATAGAACCCACGAGTCTCGCGCACTTGTTCGTAATAATCAAAATTAGGTTTTTATGAAAAGAAAGACAGCGAAACGTATTCGGGAAGTGTTGAAATTCATCACAAACTAAAAGTGATTATTCAAATTCTAATTCAACATTTTTATTTCGGATAAAACAGCTACAGATTAGCCTAATGTTAGTGATAAATTAATTAAAGTGGGTCTGTAGGCCTAGGATGAGTTTTCATTATGAAACTCGATCGTTGATATCGATTGGCCCGCTTCAAGGTCTTAAGAACTCTTAACCAATGAGAGCGCCAAACGCGCTCGATATCGACGATTGAGTTTCGTATTGAAAACACATACTAGGCCTACTGGACTCTTATCTATCTACGTAAGAGGGGCGAGTCCCACCGCTCTGAAAACATATTCAGGATGCTATTGGATGAGGAGCGCAAACGCGCCATCATGGAAGCACAATGTTTCCGTATGTGGGCGGCGAACCCGTCGACCCTCGCTTTCGCGATCATCCCTGACGAGCTACAGCGCCACGGTAACCCTAAGAGCACCCTAAAAATAAAATAAAAATTAAATTATTGGATATGGACTGGACAACGTTTGTCGAGTCAGGTAGTAAATAAATGAAAGCTCATTCTTGGTACTTATCCAACCAGAATCTCCGGGCGACGGTAAACATGAACATCAAGGGTCTGGACGACTTCAAGCTGGTGATGGCTACCATTACTTTAGTGCAACAAATGACCATCACTGTCGAGTGGAAGTACCAGAATATGCAGGAGATATTTCATATGCTGAGGCAACATAATATTGAAGTAAGTTTGCCTTGTATATTTGTTTGAACTAGAAGCCCATACCTGCTTCGTATGGATGGGTACAATTTACTAATATGAAAAATTACTCTACTACGTGTCACAATAACCAAATGTGTAATAAAACTTGCGGAATAAATTCTTTAAATAGTCTGTGTATATAATCCAACTAACCTACTATCCAGCTTCTTATCTGATTCTATAATATTATAAATGCGAAAGTTTGTAAGGTCTGTGGTAGGCCACCCACCAGAGAAAGTCTTGCCGCCAAGCGGTTCGTCATGTTCCGGCATGATGTCTAGTGAAGCCGTACGAAGGACGGGTCTGAGCAGTTGTTTTGCGATGTGTGCCGGGTACGAAGCGCCAAATGTTGTTGTGTCGGGAGTTTGGTCGTGGAGGGTCTCCAGCATCGTTAGTCGTTTTGTTGGCTTTAACATTGCATCACCTCGCTCAACTGCCATCCTTCTTTCTATTCATTAAGTTTTTTTAATATAAGCAGTGATGCAATCGCTGATGGTAAAGCGCGCTAGTTTATTAAGGCTATTCACTAAAAAAAAAAACTGAGTTAATAGGAAGGAAGACGGCAGTTGAGCGAGGTGATGCAATGTTAAACCCAAAAACACGACCAACGATACTGCTCCAGAGGGAGATTGATCTGGAGACCCTCCCAACTCAACAACACTTGGCGCATCGTACCCGGCAAACATCGCAACACAACTGCTCAGACCCGTCCTCCATACTGTTATTGTTCTGTTTACATCGTGTTTATAAACTCTTTCATTTCACAGGTACCAGAAGATGATGTTTCATTTGCTCAAAACCTACAAGTTTCATGGGGGAATCTCTACCAAACGACTTTGTTCAGGGCCTCGACTCTAGAAAAAACAAAAGAGAAATTCTCCAAATTGAACGTCGTAGAAATAGCGAATTTCTTAAAGGAACTCGACGATTTCGTTGAGAGGTTCGACAACACAGGCCCTGGCACCGTCGGCGATGATATGGACAGGGGAATGCTTCTCATGGAGGTTACATATTTTTGCTTATTGAAAACGGTTAACCGAATAGTTTTAATTGTCTGCATAACTTTCTTCATAAAATAGGGTTGAGCCACACAATGCCTGAAGCATGCCATCCTTAGGGACAGGTAACTTTATTTTTAACTTTTATTTCTAAAACTGCATCATCATCGTTAATTCCTAGTCGCATCCGAAGCTTTTTCAGCTTTGGAGTCTGGGGTCCGCTTTACCAGTCTAGCTGCTGATTTTGGCTAAACTTAGACATTTTCCGTGAAGCGACTGCCGTCTGACCTCCACAACCCGAAGGCGATATCGAAGCATTGCAGTTAGACCAATTGTTGGACTTATGAGGGCTCCAACAACTGCCACTAGATGTTCGTATGGCAACCGGAACCAATGGCTTAACGTTCTTTCCGAGGCATGACTAGACCAGAGCAAATATTCATATTCATTCATACAAATATTTGCACTGCGCGGGGATTGAACCCGCGCCTCCATTCAAACAAACAAACAAACTCAAACAAACAAACTTCAGCTTTATATATTAGTATAGATTGCGAGAAATTCTGTGGAAGGGAACGCTTTGATTTCTTCTTCTTCATCATCCTGTGCCTCTTCAATCCTGAAGGTTGGCCGTCAGCTTCTTGTATTCGGTCTTATCAACCGCAAGTCGGAACAGTTTTTCGACGGAAGTAATGCCGGTCCACTCCCTGATGTTTATGATTTCTACTTATAACTTTTCAAACTCATTTTGTTTAACGTTTGCAATATCACTTTCTTTAAAGGACCCTCCTAAAAATGACCCAGTATTGTTACACTCGGATATAAACTTAATTTAGAGGCTTGAGGATTAGGGTCTAAAGTTCACTCATCCTCAATGGAAAAGGGAATCAACCAGGGGTTTGTATCTGGTGGGCACTTGCTCAACGGTTGAGTTGGAAAGTTCTATACATAAATGCTAGTTGCAAGGTAAACTCTGCTTGCGAAAATGCAGAATCTGTGTGACGTCAAAATGACGTTTTGTTCGCACGTGGCATTTGTAGATAGCACTACACTAATAATATATATGTAATTTCTAGCCTTAGGACTATGACCTCTGGAATTTATTCGGCATTTATTCTTAGGGATCAGTAGCTTGGTAAAATGTATGTAAATAGTACACTGTAGAGTGTAGACTACCTACATTATTTCTCTTTTCTTCCCCTTAGTATTCCATCTAAAGGTTGTCTGTAAAAGATCGCTCTTAGCGATAAGACCGCCCATTGTGTCACCCTTTGTAAAATATTTTTATTATTGTTCTGTAATCTATATGGTACATAATAAAGAGCCTTTGAAAATTTTGAGCCACGGGATATTGGACCATTTCTACTTCTACATTACGATGCCGTCAACATCAATTAATTGCAAATATTATGCGTTTGACTATAATATTCTGGGACGATTGTGTAGACTTGGTACATAATTTATGTCTTTCATATCAACTCCAACAGGAATTCGCCAAACACTTCGACGAACTTGAAGGTCGGAAGAAGACGCTTCAAGCTGCAGAACAGCTCTTCGATAATCCTCTAGCAGATTTTTCAAACTTTAATCGCGCTAAGACCGATTTTAGTCATATGGATATGATCTACAAGATTTACAAGGCTCAGAAGAATGCCAGGGAAACATGGGCGAAGACTCTATGGGTTAATTTGAATCCACAAGCTCTTGTCGACGGTATTGAGCAGTTCTTTAAGGAGTTTAGGTAAGAATTTTCCATGGCTTGGTGGACTGGGATCTTACTACGTGCATGCCAATTTACGGTTTCCGCTGGAAAAAATGTACTCCAACCGGATGCAACGGACTACCAATATTTTTACATAGAGCAATTGTCTATTTGAACTCCATAAGTCGTAACTAGGTAAATTACTTCTCGGTAAGACTGCTTTTTGAGATTCTGGCTACTCGATACTGGCTGTTCTAATGTCTGTAATCTACCAAAAATGGCTGGGACTAAACGCTTAAGAGTCGTGGTGGCCTAGTGGTTAAAACACCAGCCTGTCAAGTATGAGTGCGCGGGTTCGATTCCAGGTCAGGCAAGTACCAATGTAACTTTTCTAAAAGTTATATGTACTTTCTAAGTATATCTTGGACACCAATGACTGAAGGTGAAGGAAAACATCTTGAGGAAACCTGGACTTTAAGTCTGAAATCGCCAACCCGCATTGAGCAAGCGTGGTGATTACGCTCAATCCTTCTCTATATGAGAGAAGAACTGTGCCCAGCAGTGGGACGATAAAAGGTTGATGATGAAACGCTTAAGAGGGGACTCTAGTGCCGAGGAATTTGAAGAAACGGTGAAAATGACTTATTTTTCGGGATTTTGAAATATCATATTTCTTTTATTAATTAACTTTTGGAAAAAATCAAATGATAGGGGCACGTATAATCAAGGTGTAAAATAGAAAAAGAATTGCTCTAAAAGTATAATAAACAAGAAGAAAACAGCGGAAAACGTTTATATAGACTCTATAGAGAAAGCGTCACTAGAGCTCCCTCATAATATGCTTCACGGAGCACGGACATGTCTTGATATTTAATGGATGGTCCATCCACTAATGAATCGCGGCAAGTGCAGCATAACTTTATGGACTCGCGCGGTTGTTTTAGTCAGCCACGAGTGCCTTCTGCAGTTTTGTTCTACGTATCACTGTAATATTATAAAAGCGAAAGCAACGGCTATTCTAATTTTGATGAAAGACACACAGATAATTTAGAACCAGGATGTAGTATAAGACACACAGATAATTTAGAACCAGGATGTAGTATAAGACACAGAGATAATTTAGAACCAGGGTGTAGTATAAGACACACAAATAATTTAGAACCAGCCCTCTAATACATTTTTGTCAAATGATTGCGACTAGTTGGGATCGTTTGGTCCGAACGGACCAATGGGTTGTCCCAACTAGTCACAATCATTTGACAAAAATGTGTTCATCGATTAGGGGGCAGGATGCAGTATCCTATATGTTATATGTGGATATAAATTATCTTTTTATCCCACTGTTCCCACGGGGTCGAGACCTACGCGAGTAAAACCTCAGGCTGCAGCTAGTATGTACTAATATTAGTAAAAACCGTTTTTTAGGAAATTACCAAAGGTAGTTCGCCTGATGCCGAATGGTCAGACGTTGGATCTGAAGATGAGACAGTTCAAGGGCGTGGTGCCGCTGATGGTGTCGCTGAAGAACGAAGCCATGCGAGAGAGACATTGGAAGGAACTCATGCAAAAAACTGGTGAGGCCCTTATGGTTAAAAACTACAATGTATTTGTTATCGACGCATACATCAAAATAATAAATCTTTTACTTTTGTGGAGAAGACTTTAAGACTTTATTTGCGACAGTGTGTAATGGACGTTTTCAAATTGTATTATAGCAAAAACCACTCGATATCCTCGGACTAGTAGTTTAGTTTCATACAATCACAACTGAACGCTTTCACGCTATGTCGTTTTAGTATTGATATCGTCGCCGACATTGATATCCCCGGATGATATAGTGCAAGGTAAAACAAATCGTATGCCAATAAACAGTTGGTTACATGACACGTCGTTGTCGATACCACACACATAATTGTGGCTGTATTTAAAATTTATTGATAATATTCTTCTTTATATATATATTCGGTGGAGTTTTAAATTTTGTTGACCTAAAAGTTTGCCAAAAGTCGACCCCTTTAACTATAAAATAATAGCAATCATGGGGAGTACAAGTGAGTCTCGGCTTCGTTCAACGTCTTTTTACACCGGCTATTATTGCATAACAAATACAGCCTGAATAGGATCAATCGGGACTTTGTAATAAAAGAGTGAACTGTATTAAAATAGCTGTACTTACCATAATCCACATACAAACATTAAATGCCCGTACCGGGCGCGGTACCCCGATGCCCCGGGCCATCCCCTCGGCCAATTACACGCATATGTAATATGCTGACACAGCTAATACAGGTTCTACTGCTGTATTGTTCAGGTCAGGACTTCGATATGTCTCCGGAACGCTTCACGCTGGAAAACATGTTTGCTATGGAATTGCACAAGTATCAAGAAGTTGCTGAGACGATCGTCAATCATGCTATCAAAGTAAGCTATATGTACATGAAACTCAATCTTACATTTTTCATCCCCCATGTAATGCATTTACAAAATGTTTTTCATAAATCCTTAGTGGTAAATTCGTTTTATAAGAACCTCTTTTGTATAATTAGTTATTTACTAGTTTCTCCCTCCTTTTAGAAATATATTGAATACCGTACTTAGTAATTTACTCGTACATTTCATCAAGTTACGTTTCATTAATTTTATGTTAGGAGACCAATCAACCAATTTCTTTAATATTTTTGTTAAAGAAATTCTGAATTCAAATATATTTGTTTTGTTTATGCGAAACCTGAATATATGTACTTTGTTCAGAATAAGGAACTTTTTTTTTAATATTTATAAACTAGTGCTTGACTGCAATCCCGCCTGATGGTAAGCAGTGATGCAATCGTTGGTGGTAAAACGCGCTAGTTTACTAAGCCTATTCATTTAAAAAACTTAGCGAATAGGTAGGAAGACGGCAGTTGAGCGAGGTGATGCAATGTTAAAGCCAACAACACGACCAACGATGCTGCGTCACAGGGAGATTGATCTGGAGACCCTCCACGACCAAACTCCCGACATAACAACATTTGGTGCATCGTACCCGGCACAACTGCTCAGACCCGTCCTCCGTACGGTTTCACCAGACATTATGTCGGAACACGACGAATCGCTTGGCGGCAAGATTTTGTCTGGAATCCATTTCAATCATTTTTACACCATGTTATATTTTTTGCCAAATAAATTTGACATTGTTGTAGTGTAAATACCGAGCGCGCGCACGCAGCTTAGGTACGATAGATCATAGTACTTGCGTGCAGCCTACAGCTGACGCCAGAGGTCAATGCACCGCGCTGGCCCGCTTGAGCGGAGCTTTGACCACATTTTTTTCTGGTACCACCAAGTAGATCAGCAAGATCATAACTTTGTGATACCTTATTGAAATTTTGTACATAGATTCTTTACTTAAAAATACTGGACACGTATTTCGGGTTTCGCATAAATAAAAATGATGTTGTACAAACAATGAAAACTTAATATTAATTCACAGGAGTTAGCAATAGAACGAGGAGTGAAGGATGTGCAAGACACATGGGCTAGTATAGCCTTCACTGTATCACGCCACTTCAACCGCGGGGAAGATCGCGGGTACACCCTCAACCCGTGTGATGAGATCACTGTGAAGCTGGACGATGATGCCATGACGTTGCAGAGCATGGCCGCCTCGCAGTTAGTATAGAAAAATAGAATAGAATACTCTTTATTACGTACACCATATACCATCTTATTCATAAACGATGTTTCACAAATTCATTGTCATTTATGTTCTGTAATTTATCCCCCATTATGAATAAACACACCAGTGTTTAAGGGGTTTATTCATGAACGATGATTAAAGTTAGATGTGCGAACCATTAAAATGTATGGGTAAAGAATCGCTAATTACTAGTTAACTTTAAACATCGTTTATGAATAAGGGTTATAAATTACAGAACATAAATGTAAAGATTGAGATTTGGCGGGAAAGTTAAGCTAAACTATTTATAGTATTTTTACTAAATATAAGTGCGTGATGTATGTAGTAAAAAGTGCATTCAGTTAATAGTTCATAAAATACATTGAGATATCGCAGCTTAGTGGCCTCATCATGACTGCCTCAAGCCTCCTTCGTAGACGGTTCACGCGGCCGTCTTTTTCGACATTGATAATAAAAATTAATAATGAAAATTCATTACGTGACATTAGCTAAATGCACAAACCGCGCAAAGCCAAAGAAGAAAGTAATAAATAAAAATAAATGTAAAGATTTTTCTAAGGGCGACACTATGGGTGGTCTTATTTTGGAGTTTTTGTCTCATTTTTATGGTTCCGTACCCTAAGGGTGACCATGGCTATCCTATTACTAGGCCTCGGTAATCTGTGCATTTGTCTGTCAGTCCGTATTTATATTGCCGTTATAAAAAACAATAAGTGGGTTCACAGAAACAACGTACTGTTTTTTGACCATTTTTGCCTTGTAGAACGGACTCTCTGTCTAACAGCTTTACTATCCAAACATTGATCGTCATTGAGCATCTTTTCCCGTTTCAACTCCCTCGGAAGAAGAATCTCAAATGACAAACCACAACAAACATCTCCATTTTTTTTTTTTTTCAAATAATATCTACATCTCTTCGAAGAGAATTCGAAGGAATTTCGAGTGTAGGCCCCAAAGCTGCATTTGAAAATTTAGAATTTTTTAAAACGTATTTTTCAGATTCATCGGGCCATTCTTATCCGTGGTGCACACTTGGGAACGTCGCCTTTCGCACATATCGGAGGTTATTGAGGAGTGGTTCGCCACGCAACGCAAGTGGCTGTACTTGGAAGGGATATTTGTGGGAGGTGACATCCGTGTGCAACTGCCCGATGAGGCCAAAAAGTTTGATGATATCGACCGCTCTTTTAGAAAGGTAAATTGAAAGGCATATTGGAATCTTTTGATATTAGTGGCATCACTCAAAGGTTTGACAGAGCCGTATAGTATACCTAAGGCAGGGGCGTGCACAAAGATTTTATTGGGGGTATGCATAAATATACCTACTATCCAAATCTCTGTGCTTATATATGGTAAAACTTAAAAAACGTAACTTAGACGTAGTTTCAATTTAACATAGTCGCGTACTTTTTCGCATGTCAACATTGAATTGATGTTTGTGCGTGGCTACAATGAACATCTAAGTATGTGATTGATGATAAGAACAAGTCAAATAAATGATATACGTGGGGTATTAGGTATTTTTTATTTGCCCAAATGAATACAATGCAATCATCATCATCTCAGGGTTAATACCAGTCGCATCCAAAGCTTTGGAATCTGGGGTCCGCTTTTCCAGTCTAATTGCTGATTTTGGCGAAATTTCGACAATTTCCGTGAAGCGACTGCCGTCTGACCTCCACAACGCGAAGGCAATATCGAAGCATTGAAGTTAGACCAATTGTTGGACTTTTGTGGGCTCCAACAACCCGTAACGACTGCCACTAGATGTTCGCATGGCAACCGAAACCAACGGCTTAACGTGCTTTCCGAGATACGACCAGACCAGTGCAAATATTCATATTCATGCATACAAATACTTACACTGCGCGAGGATCGAACCCGCGCCTCCTTACGCAGCGGCCGCTTTCGCTACCGCTACGCCATGTAGGCTGTCAAAATACAATGAAATGGTATTACTAACTCAACTGTAAATAAGTAATAATTTATTTCTCAAAAAACTAAAAAAAAATATTTCACTATCTATAAATTAAATCAACGCGCCTATCTATTTTTAAATAACTCTGTAAAAATCAAATATATATAAGATCGTTTTGAAATCGCTAAAAGTTCTTTGGAGGAGGAATCTTCTTAGGTAGAATAAAACTGCGTGTCCGATATGATCTGTTTATTCGACTTCAAAACCCCTGCTTATATCTACATTTTTTATGGTACAAGTTGCGGTATGACTAATTATTTACAATTATAAAATACAATATTATTACTGCGATCTTTAACACGCGTCGCGTCTCGGAGAGGGGCGCGGGGCGCCGCTGGCCCGCGCTGTGAATCTATAAATATAGGTAGACGCGCTGAGTCGTTCCTTTTCGTCGAGGGCCGCCCGCCGCGTCAAGGTCTCCGCTGCGATGCGCCAGCTTCGTGTGTCGTCTTCGCGCCAAGATTCCACTGCGATGTAGTCTTCGTGGACATATCTCCGCTGCGATGTAATCTTCGTGTGCAGTCTTCGTGTACAGATCTCCGCTGCGATATATCAACTCCGTGTGTCAAAAACGTACTTGCGAGTGATGTCGTTGAACCCACGCAACGCATCACGTATCTTATTCCTTTGGCAGTAAACGCCTTTTTCAAGGCGGCCTCTTGTTCCTTTCAACAGATGTGTCAAACGTATAGCGTCTCTCTCGAGACGGCGTTGTTCGATTATTCCTGAATGGATGTTGTCAAAACGTATTGGTAATAAGGTGTTGTTGGTATTCCTTGGTAACTGGTAACTGTTTGGAGGTAACTGGTAACTGTTTGGAGGTAACTGTTTGGAGGTACGGTAATTCTATGTGTGCTGTATGTGTGTTCCTACAGCATCCCCCTCTAAGCGAATCGTACGTTTTTTTTAACGGTGCGTCCGGTGCGAGTGACGTAGGATTCGCGGGTTGTACTCGAGGTCGGCGGGGTCAGCGGCCGCGGCTCGTTATTCGCGCTCGATGTATGTGTGCGACGAGTGTCACGTGCGTTTGTTGTTCCTCTAGTAGTAGGTTCTTCTTGCTTGAGTAAGTGTGCTGGTTTGAGTCTGTCGATTGTGATGACAGATGTTCGTAGGGGCATCTGAATGGTAAATTGTTTGTTGCCGCGATGTAGAACTTTGAATGGGCCTTCGTAAGGTGGAGTCAGTGGGCTTCGTACGGTATCATTACGCACGAAGACATGAGAACACGTAGCCAAGTCTTTGTACACGAAAATCTTTCTGTTGTTGCTATGTGACTTGCTGTTTGGAGATAGTGTCGACATTGTTTCGGTCAGCTGACGGGCGAATTCTGCGTCGTCGTTTTTTGGCTGTGTAGGCGTGAAAAAATCTGACGGTATTCTTAATGTTGACCCGTATGTCATGAGAGCTGGGCTGACTTGCGTATCTTCACGTAAAACTGTTCTTAAACCAAGGAGTACGGTCGCTAGTTCCTCGCTCCAGTGTACGCCGGCGTTTCGCGCCATAAGTGCGGATTTCAAGGTTCGATGCCATCGTTCGACTTGACCGTTTGCTTGAGGGTGAAATGCGGTGGTTCGAATCCGTGTTATGCCAAATTTCTTCATCAGTGCGTTGAATAATGACGACTCGAACTGTCTGCCTTGATCCGTTGTCACACGTAAGGGGCAGCCAAATCGCGCTATCCATCCCTCGTAAATTGCCTTGGCAACAGTGTCGGCGGTGATGTCACGAGTAGGTATTGCTTCGGGCCATTTAGTGCAACGGTCGACCATCGTGACTAGGTATCTATAGTCATTAGACGGCGGAAGTGGTCCGACAATGTCTACGTGAATATGTTCGAAACGCGCTGATTTTTGAAACTCGCCGAGCGGGCTGATAACATGTCGCTGGATTTTCCCGCGCTGGCATCCGATGCATGACCTTGTCCACATACCGACTTCTTTATTCATATTCGGCCAAAAGAATTTAGTGACCATTATCTTTCTTGTCGTACGTACACCTGGGTGGCTAAGTTCGTGTTGTGCTTTGAATGCTACAAAACGATAAGACGCTGGTAGGTACGGGCGTAAGTTGCCTGTTGATGTTTCGCATATGATAGGTCGTTGACCTCCGGGCAATGTGATTTCTGCAAACTTCAGATTCGGGTTGGTCATGCTGATCTTGAGTTCGTCGTCGTTCTCTTGGTCTTTAGCGAGTTGATTGTAGTCGATCGTAGATTGCGACAAGTCGATTTCTTCTATACGAGATAGGGCGTCGGCCGCTTCGTTATTATTACCGTGAACGTATTGAATTTTCGAGCAAAACTGACTTATGTAATGTAGTTGACGTTCTCTTCTCGGTGTATCGCTGGTACTTGGCGCTCTTGTTAATGCATACGTTAATGGCTTATGGTCGGTGAATATTGTTACGTCGTTGCCTTCTATCAGCCGACGTAGGTGTTTAATTGAGATGAACATTGCCAATAACTCGCGATCATATACGCTATATTTTCTTTGCGTATCACTCAATGTTTTTGAATAGAATGCCAGTGGTTTCCATACGCCCTCGACCTTTTGTTCTAATACAGCGCCAATGCTAGTGTTTGACGCGTCTGTGTATAGACGTAATATTGCGTTGGGAATCGGGTGCGTAAGTGTTGTGGCCTTGAGAATGCTTTGTCGGCATTTCTCAAAAGCTTGCTCGCTTTCTGGTGTCCATTTTATCGGAGTTTTATCATTTTTCTTGCTGTTGTGTAGGTACTTGTTTAATTCATGCTGATGTTCGGCTTGATGTGGTAAACAGCTGCGATAAAAGTTAATCATGCCTAAAAATCTTCTTAGTTCTTGTACTGTCTGTGGTTTCGGGTAATTGACTATTGCTTGTATACGTTCTTGCGTGGGATTGATACCATTTGCTGATACTTGATAACCGAGGAACTCTATGTTTTCTTTATCAAACTCGCACTTGTCGATGTTAAGACTGACGCCGTAGGTATTTAGGCGTTCGAGTACTATTTGTAAGTGCTGGCGATGTTCTTCCTGGTTATTTGAATAGACAAGTAGATCGTCGACGAAACAGAATACGATGTTGTCCAGTCCTCGTAAAACTTCATGCATGAAACGTTGAAATGTTTGGCCTGAGTTGCGTAATCCAAACGTCATGCAGTTGAATTCGAATAGGCCGAAAGGTGTTATGATTGCGGTCTTCTGTGCGTCTTGTGCAGCTATAGGAATCCAAAAGTATGCCATTTTCAGGTCCAACTTTGAAAATATTTTCTTGCCGTGTAACTGGTACGTAAAATCCTGAATACGTGGAATGGGATATCTGTCAGGTACGGTGACTGCATTTAGTCTCCGGTAGTCTCCACATACACGAAGTGACCCATCCTTTTTCTTGACGACGTGGAGAGGACTTGCCCACGGACTTTTTGACGGCTTGCATATACCCATCTCTATCATGCGCTCGAATTCCAGTTTTGCCGCTTTGTATTTGTCCGGCGGTAGAGGGCGCGGCCGTGCGTATATCGGCGGTCCTGTAGTCTCAATATGATGTGTGACGTCATGCTTCACTGGAGTCTTGAGTGACATCGGCCGCAGAACATCAGGGTATTTCTTCAATATGTCGTGATATACGTGGTCTCGGTTGACCATGTGTATAGTTTCTTCGTTGTTATTTATTTTGATGGCGTTCACGCTGAGATCGGTAACGCGGTCGATAAGTTTCCTCTGGTGCAGGTCGACTAGCAGTTTGTGGTAAACTAGGAAGTCTGCACCCAGTATTGAGGTTTTTACATCGGCGACTACGAATGTCCATTTGAAGCTTCTTCGTAAACCTAAGTTGAGTTCAAGCGTGCGCTCTCCGTAGGTACGAATCTCTGTTCCGTTTGCCGCGAACAATTTGTAGGTATTCTTGGTCGGTTTATTTTTCTTATTTCGGACGGCTAATACCGATATGTCGGCTCCTGTGTCGACGAGAAATCTTTCTCTGTTGTTGATGTCGATCACGCATAGGCGGCGAGATGTGTGGTTTACATCGACACCCGCCACAGTCGATGTACTTTTTAGTTTTCCTGCTTGCTCTTGGAACACGGGAATTCGCATTTACGAGCATCGTCGCCGTATCGATAGTGATAACGGCATAGCCAGTCGGCGTCCCTCGGTGTACGTGCGTTACTAGCGCGCGGCCTTGACCTTGAATGTGTGCGAGAGCGGCTCTGTTGACGGCTAGCAAAGTGCGAGCGGGAACGGCGATGTGATGCATATTGCTGATTACTTCGTAGTTCGGCGACTTCGAGAGATAGCTTTTCGATTTGTTTGCAAAGCATGCTGATTTGCAGATTTGTGACGGAGTTCTGTTGTACTTCGTTGACCGATGCTGGCGGGGGAACTACGGAGACTGCGGCGACTGTTGGTTCGAAGTGTTCCATCATTTTGTCGGCCATCGCAGCTAGAACTTCGAGTGTAGATTCTGTGTTCACGGATAATACTGCGCGAACATGGGCGGGCAAGTGATTGAGCCACATGACCTTGAGCGCTTCGTCGGGCAGAAGTTTGCCACTTAGGTCGCGCATTTTACGTAGCAGCTGGCTCGGTTTCTGATCACCGAGTTCGAGACCGCTGAGGAGTTTCTGAAGCTGGCGATGGTCTGATTCTTGATAAGTGGAAATCAGTCTTTCTTTCAGCGCGCTGTATTTACCGGTGGCTGGCGGTTCTAGTATGATGTCGGCGATTTGTTCCAGGTCGCTGCAGCCGAGTAGTGGGACGACAAGGTTAAATTTTTGCTCGTCACCTATCTTGCTGGCGGCGACGGCGGCTTCAAACTGCGCGAACCAAAGACGTGGATTTTGGCGCCAAAATGGTGGTAGTCGTGCAGGCAGCGATATCGTAGCTACGTCGTTCTTCATTGTTGTGACGCCTAATGGATCGCTGAATTCTTCGCTCCTCGACATTTTTTTTTTTTTTATATAATTTCTGCAGGGATTCAGTCTTGATATTTCTTCTTTTCTTCGGGGTCACCAATTTGGAGGAGGAATCTTCTTAGGTAGAATAAAACTGCGTGTCCGATATGATCTGTTTATTCGACTTCAAAACCCCTGCTTATATCTACATTTTTTATGGTACAAGTTGCGGTATGACTAATTATTTACAATTATAAAATACAATATTATTACTGCGATCTTTAACACGCGTCGCGTCTCGGAGAGGGGCGCGGGGCGCCGCTGGCCCGCGCTGTGAATCTATAAATATAGGTAGACGCGCTGAGTCGTTCCTTTTCGTCGAGGGCCGCCCGCCGCGTCAAGGTCTCCGCTGCGATGCGCCAGCTTCGTGTGTCGTCTTCGCGCCAAGATTCCACTGCGATGTAGTCTTCGTGGACATATCTCCGCTGCGATGTAATCTTCGTGTGCAGTCTTCGTGTACAGATCTCCGCTGCGATATATCAACTCCGTGTGTCAAAAACGTACTTGCGAGTGATGTCGTTGAACCCACGCAACGCATCACGTATCTTATTCCTTTGGCAGTAAACGCCTTTTTCAAGGCGGCCTCTTGTTCCTTTCAACAGATGTGTCAAACGTATAGCGTCTCTCTCGAGACGGCGTTGTTCGATTATTCCTGAATGGATGTTGTCAAAACGTATTGGTAATAAGGTGTTGTTGGTATTCCTTGGTAACTGGTAACTGTTTGGAGGTAACTGGTAACTGTTTGGAGGTAACTGTTTGGAGGTACGGTAATTCTATGTGTGCTGTATGTGTGTTCCTACAGTTCTTTTAAAATGGACAGATAGACAAATCTATGAGTCTGCTTTGGCTTTTCATAAATATGCGTAATGCACTACTCATTGGAATCATAACTATTAAATTTTGCTAATTTGTAAACTTCAGGAAAATTATTACAACATAAAGTATAGTATTGAAATTCAAAAGCAAGTAGGTTGAAAAACTTAAGGTCTTTTAAGTTTTTATAACGTCGAACTGTCAAAGCCGTGTTTTAAAATAATATACCTATACGAGAAACAAAACAATTTATTTGTACACACTACACAACCTCCTAACCACATATAATTATCATAATACTTTCTATAAAGACAACCTTTCTTTTGTGTTAAACCAAAAACTCTAAAATAAATGAATATTCAATTCCGCTTAAAACAATCAATACATATTTAACCCCAACATATTTAACATATTAACCATAATACACCAATAATGAAACAACATAAGCTGCTAAAATAAAAAGGTATTTGAACGAACAACAATCATGCTATATTTCTTCTTAAATTCGTCGCATTATTAGAAGCTGTGCTTATCATGGGCTTTAAACCCAAAGAAATTTCACGCACACGTACACAACAGTTTAGGCACACAAGCAAATAATTTTATACACAGACAGATACGGAAGAGGCACATTTTGTTTATGCTTACGCCGTAAGAGGCGTGGGTGTCGCGCCTAAGGCAACTAATGTGTCTCGTTAGCACTAGGCCCAATAGATGGCAGTGTTATCAATAACTGATTAACAAAGTCTTTTAGTTTTAACTTTGTAGTATATAAATTATTTTACAGTATATTATAATTTTAGAAGACTATTAGGTATGCAGAGCTTTTCTGCTTGTAAGGAGCGCACGCGCCTGACCTAAGGGTAGTAATGCTGTAATGTTTCAATTTCTAGTTAAATTGGGCGGAGCTTATTCACACCAAAAGAGTAGATATCCAAACTTCGGGTTTAAAACTAGGAACTTTAAATTACTGAGACAGTAATAAATACAACGTACGAGTAGGTATGATGCTAAAGAAAATCTGGAAGGATTAGATAAGGGTTAATTTGAAACTGAAATGATAACGCGACGGGAAATTGGAAAAGAAACATTTTATACGTGAAATCCAAGAAACGCTTGACAAGTGCATAGTGAATGCTTTTTCTCAAAGTGATGACTTCTTAGATGTCAGCTTTTTTATTATTACTAATATTACTTTTTATATCGAGTTATGTTATATTTTTATTACGATGAGGTAATATTAGAATGATGTATGAACATTATGAGCGGTTGCACGCTCATAATGTTCATACATCATATTAGGTTTTTTACAGTAATGTTTCTCGTATAATTTTTTTTAAACTACTTATTTCAGATCATGTTGGATACGGCTAAAAGGCTAAACGTGGTGGACTGCTGCACTATGAGTGGTAGATTGGAAGAGTTCATTGCCTTAGGCCTCGGCCTGCAGAAGTAAGTGGTATATGCGCAAAGCGTATGTAAGAGATTACCATGTGACCCGACGTTCAACAGCAGGGTAATAGGGTATTTGATAAAAAAAAACTAATTAGTCCGTCAGTCAGATTTCCAAAAAATACTAGACACGTATTTTTTGTTTTATCAAATCAATAAAAATTGACAAATATAAAAGGCATCAAAGATCAGAAGTGCTGGCTGGTGACGTCACTGGTCGCTAAAAAGTGAAGCGTCTAGTGACGTCACACGAGTTTTCAACTCACTGTATAGTCTTCAT
This sequence comes from Sesamia inferens, assembly GCA_037179545.1. Lineage (NCBI taxonomy): Eukaryota > Metazoa > Arthropoda > Insecta > Lepidoptera > Noctuidae > Sesamia > Sesamia inferens. The sequence goes on from CM073940.1 coordinate 10,043,145, forward strand.
TTTTTGTTTATATGAAAAAAGAAAAAATACGTGTCTAGTATTTTTTGGAAATCTGACTGACTGACTAATTAGTTTTTTTTAGTCAAATATAGATAGTTCAATCCACGAAGACGCGCCCCACCAATTTTAGGTTGAGGGGATCGCGGGGCGCGGGGAGTTTTCTCCGAGCGTCAGTCACGGACCGTCAGTGGTTCGATGCACACAAGTAGTACAACCTGTATTTCAAAAATCCAGACTCGACACGAAAGTTGCTCTACTTTATATTTTTTTTAAAATGTCGAAAAAATCTCAGCGTGTTGTACTTAAAAGCCAGGTATGTAAATTATTGTTACGAAACACATAAAATAATAAAAGAAAAGTAGTTTAATTCAAAATTAAATTTTACTAACTAGACTTCATTTTATATTTAAAAGTAAGACTAATGTTATTTCTTTTTATTTTTTTTTTAATTGTAGGCAAGAGAAATTATTTCTAAAGTTTACGATTTCATAAAAAAAGAAGCAAGTCAAAATTTTGCAGAAAAACTCACTGATGCTCGATGGAGAACCGCACAGGCTGTTGGAATATCTGAAAGCACAGTGACTAGAATTCTACGCGAAAGAAAGGCTTATACTGAGACAATAAAGCAAACTACAGTATCTACTATGGAGTCTAATATAACTATGGAGACGGATGCGATAGTTTCTGTAGTCCAAAGTGAAGAGCGTACAACAGAGCCGACTACGGAAATGGATATTGATTCTAAAAATGAAGCGAGTACGTCGCATTCGAATTTAGCAGGCAGAAGTGCTTCTATTTTTACATCACCTATGAAGAAGAGAAGGGTAAGACCACGAAAAATTAATTTAGACAAATTTGATATTGGTGTAGTCCGAAGAACTATCCAAAACTGCCATAAAGAACATCATCAATTTCCAACATTATCACGACTTAATACTATTTTGAAAGACCGTATACAATTTAATGGATGTAGAACCACCCTAAGAACATTGTTACTTAAGCTTGGTTATAAATGGAAAAAAACTGAGAATTATAGGAAGGTCCTAACCGAAAAACATGATATTCAAATGTTAAGATTGAAATATTTAAAACAGGTAAAATCTTTTCGTAATGCAGGTAGACCTATAGTGTACACAGATGAATCATATATTCATACCAACCACGTGCAAAAAAATCTTGGGCCGACAAAGGCTCTAAAACAGCAATGAAACAAAATTTAACAAAGGGTGTGCGCATAATTATAGTACATGCCGGAAGTGCTGAGGGTTTCGTACCAAATGCGTTGTTAACGTACAGAGCAGAGATCAAATCCGGAGACTACCACGATAATATGAACTCGGATAATTACTTAAAGTGGCTTAAGGAGAAACTAATACCAAATCTCCCAAATGATGCCGTGGTAGTCTTGGATAATGCAGCCTATCACAATACTAGTTCGGAAAAAATACCCACATCCAACTCCAACAAATTAGACATGCAGACTTGGCTGAATGCAAAAAATATCCATTTTGTACCAACCTACAAAAAGCCTGAACTTTATGACCTTATATTAAAAAACAAAGAAAACTTCCGCAAGTACAGAGTTGACGAATTATTAAAGGAATATGGATTCACAGTGCTTCGGCTGCCTCCTTATCACCCAGAGTTAAATCCAATCGAAAACATTTGGGGTATTGTAAAAAACGACGTTGCTAGCCGCAATATCAATCAAAACTACACTTCGATTATGCCCATTTTAAATGAAGCATTTGATCGAGTAAATAAAGATGTCTGGTTCAATACTTGACAGCACGTGGAAAAAATAGAAGACGAATACATGAGACACTGTGATCTTGATTTCAATTTTATTATAAATGTCAGTGATACTTCAGAATCTGAATCAGACATTTCTGAAACTAGTGATTGACGATTTTTATTTCAATAAAAAAAGTTCCATAAAACTTTTTCACGTATTTCATTTATGTCTCTAATTACCTCCTATTATTATATAAAAATGGTATTATAATCGTATATTAACTAATAATCACATAAAATATCCACACCTCAATTTTCCTTGCAGTCGGGTAAAGAGTATAAAATTGAAGTAGAGCATCTTTCACTTTGACCATGACGCTCTCTCCTGATTAGTCAATTTATTGTAGTGTGGGTGTGCACTCATAGATAATTATTGTGTACGGATAACACTCAAACATTGACGGAAGCTTGCACACATATACTATAAACGGTTAGGAGAAATAGTGGGGCGCGTCTTCGTGGATTGAACTATCTATACCCTATTACGTAACACATTATCAGTAGCAATGGGTTTCATTTTGACAGTTCAACAACATTCATTGTGTTGTTTCCGTTGTTGAGCAGATACGTTTTAGAACATAGGGAGCAGTGAAATAGCAATAAGCTTCAAAATGATTCCAACTGATAGTAAACGTGTGTTACGCAATTAGGCTCCTGGTTAAATAGACAATCGATCCATATACAGTACTGAAATTCAGTACTTAAATTGGTTAGACAGGGAGCCCTACACACACGACTTAGTGGGACGCCTCATTATAGTCGAAAAACGTCCACTGCTGGATATAGGCCTCCACCTCACCAAGCTTTGACTGGATTTACATTTCTTGCATCCAGCGGGCTTCCAACGTCCTTCACCAGATCATCGATCCATCTTGTGAAAGGTCTTGAAACGCTACGTCTTCTGATATAAAGGGATACCTAATTAATAATACTTACAGGTGCCAGAAATCGTTGAATGATTACTTGGACTCAAAGAGAAGAATATTTCCTCGTTTCTTCTTCATTTCGACGGACGAACTGCTTTCCATTCTTGGCAGCAGCGAATGCAGCTGTGTGCAGGAGCATATGATTAAAGTAAGTGATTTCTATATGTGATAGCTCTACAACCACACGTGTGTACTATACAATAGGATCATATGACGTGACGTCACGCAAAAACCTACATCGCGCAAGTAAAATGTTACGTAACACAGCACAGGTTGTCCGGTAATGGAGGTAAGATATCATACGATATGTTCGCAGTGTTCGCAAAAATAACTGATTACTTTTTCGCGATTTCAGGGTTGATCCTGTTGTACAAAATGCTCATAACATGATTACAATTAAGCGGTTATCCATTCATTACTTGACACCCTGTGTACAACAAACTAAAGTCAAATCCATCGCCTACTAGAAATCTATCAATCAAAACTCGTCTGCTGCAATCTTCCTTTTTTGGTGTAGTGAAAATCACTATTTACAACCCAGATATCCTTTCTTATAATATAGCACGAAATTATTAAAAAAATCTTTTATACCGATTGTCGTTATATTATATAAAAATACTAGCTTTCCGCCCGCGGCTTCGCTCGCGTGGAAATCAGTTATATCGCGCTTTTACATTTCCCTCGTGAATATAATTTTTTTCCGGGATAGAAAAGTACCCTATTATTTAATCCGGACTTCTAACTTTACGTCTGCGAAATTTCAAAACAATCGGCTTAGTAGTTACGGCGTGAAAGCAGAACAAACAAACAAACAAACAAACTCACTTTCCGTTTTATAATATTAGGTTATTTTGTGTACACATACAAATATTCCAGTAATCTCCCTTGGGAACTTGATGTTTTTTTAGGACCAAAAGTAGCCTATGTTACTCTCCATCTTTTCAACTAACTGTATGCCAAAAATCAGGTCGATTGATTACTTAGCTACGGCGTGAAGGAAGGACAAACAAACAAACAAACACACTTTCACATTTATAATATTAGTATGGATAAATCGTCGTTATCATTGTACATATTTATTTAATTAATTTCTTTGTTAATTTATTCTAAAAGTAGGGACTACTAGCATTTGTGTATTGAAGATCGTATTAAATAAGCAAGTATTGTTTTCAGATGTTCGATAATATTCGCTCTTTGGACTTGTACGTCGATCACACTAACCGCCCCGTGGCCGCCAAAATGATATCCGCTGAAGCAGAGGTAATTCGACCTTTTATTGCTGAATACATATTATTAAAAATTTTATATGATATATTTTTTGTTTATATTAATATATGTTATTAAAATTTGTTATTTGCCCACTTAGTACAAGTGGGTAATAAGGGGTGTAAGTTTCTACGTAGGGGTAACCTTTGGAATTCCTGATCCGATTCGGAAAATTCTTTTAGTAATGAAAACTTGTGTTTATGTTAAAATAATAAATCTCAGGCGGATGAAGTTGTGGCTAGACCTACCGCCCTCTATAATTTTCCTCAAAGCCTTTTTATTGTTTTTTTAGGTTATGGACTTCCGAAATGTAGTCTATACAGAGGGTCGCGTCGAAGACTGGATGAACCTGGTACTTAATGAGATGCGAAGCACCAACAAGTTTATCACCAAAAAGGCTATATTCTATTACGGAAGGAACTGGAAGGTGCCAAGGCAAGAGAGAAATGAAATTATTCAAGCTTAAAAAAGCAATTGGTTTTGTGGGAATGTATCTTTTAAAAGGGTAAAATTAAATTAGCTAGCGAATCTTCGCATAAGTGACACGATGAGAAAATATTTGTCTAACTAGATGCGCCACGGTTAAAAACAATCCTGTTTTAGCTTAAATATCCTTTTACCTTATAGGTGGTATGTCTATGTGATGTATGTTACGACTGTGTTTTTTTATTACAATTTTAATGTAGTTTATATTTAAAAATAAAGTCTAGCAGGAAAACTAGCTCATTTGCAACATTAAAGAAAAATATAAATCGCCGGTACATACAGTATGACCGGAATATCAACGCGCAGCATGATCCTAAATTCAATACATGACAGAATTCAGTACATGATCTGCGATTCAATTCATGGTTCTGAATTTAGTAATTGACCCTGAATTCAGAACATGATTCTGAATTCATTACATGACTTTGAATTTAGTTCATGATCATGGATTCCCAACCCTCCAGCGTGGAATTTACTTACAGTTTGGGCGCTGATACTCCTGCTTTCTGCTATTATATAAACCAATCCTGATCAAAAAATAACCCTTTTCTTACTTTCTCCAGAACTGAGTGGATCATGGAATACCAAGGTATGGTCTGCTTAGCCGCAAACGGCGTGTGGTGGACGGCCGAAACGGAGGAAACGTTCATACGCATACGAAAGGGGAACAAGAGAGCCATGAAGGAGCATTTATTTCAGCAGAACGAGCAGCTCGATGGGCTTGTAGTTAAAGTAAGACAGGGTAAGTACCTGCAGTAGATCGGTCAAAAACTGTAAAGTCGTCAACCTAAGGCCCATTATCGGCAGCGTTAAGAAAAAGGATCTTTCGGCATCCCTACATACAAGCGCACACTGTCGCGGGTTCGAATCCCGCGCAGTGCATATATTTGTATGCATGAATAGGAATATTTGCACTGGTCTGGTCGTGCCTGCGAAAGCACGCTAAGCCGTTGGTCCCGGTTGCCATACGAACATCTAATGGCAGTCGTTACAGGTTGTTGGAGCCCTCAAAAGTACAAAAATTGGTCTAACTGCAATGCTTCGATATCGCCTTCGGGTTGTGGAAGTCAAACGGTAGTCGCATCACGGAAAATATCGAAGTTTAGCCAAAATGAGCAGTTGACTGATAAAGCGGACCCCAGACTCCAAACTTTGGATGCGACTGGGATTAACGCTGAGATGATGATGACTGTCGAAATCTATGCCTGGGCATGCTGGAACGTTGTTAAGGATGACGAGGTGTCATTAAGCATACTTCAACGTCCTGTTGTGTTGTGTAGTCCTGTTGAGTAGCCTCGGCGAAAGCGGCGCGGTAAGCGACGGCGTACCGAAGGATCCCGAAGTATTCCGAAGTATCCTCAAAGCTGCCAATGCAGTATTTTGGTTAATGTGAAGATATATGATGGACAATTAGAACAGAATAGAATACTCTTTATTATGTACACCACATACATTGCAGAACACCTTAAACCTATCGCCGATGATGGGCGCCGGGCCTAACCCTTCCTCAAATACCTAGGTTTTGATCAGCATTCAATCTAACTGGATACAGCATTTTTCTCCTTCAGACCTATCACCGAACGATCGTCTCAAGTTCCGTACAATATGCACAATCGACGTGCATGCCCGTGACATAATCGAGGGCTTTGTGCGTGACAACGTAACGGAGGCCAGCGAGTTTGAATGGGAAAGTCAGCTGCGATTCTACTGGCTCAAGAAAGATGATAATTTATGGCTGCGACAATGCACAGGTTAATATATAATTAAATTTTGTCTATACAGAGTGGTGCTGACAATACGACAATAAATTAAACAACGTGTACCTCAACACATTCTCAGTCGACCCATAAAAAAACATATAAATCTGTCCATTAGTTTTAGTCACAGGAAATTATTTTTCTTTTTTCACATTTTCTACATGATGTACATGTTGATAAGGACACGCTTACAGGTTAATGACCGCCGCATCCTGTGGTACCAAACTTTAATAATAATGGCGCCAAAAAAGCAAGTCGATACAGAATCGCGCTGTGGCCGATCGGAGGTCAGTGAACCAATATTTTTAAAGGATGTTCTATTCCATTTACAATTTTATGCGATTTAGTTTGTTTGAAATTTTCATTTTTTTTTTTATTTTTGATGCTAGGTTTTTTTTTTCTATGGTTTAGGATTATTCCTATGAACCAGCATTGTCCGTGTTTTCATTTATTGTCGTATTGTCAGCACCACTCTGTATATGAAATAAACAGCTTATAATGTGTGTTGTGGGCTCCTCTCGATGAGAGGGAGTGGGCCGTAATCTACCACGCGGGCCCAGTGCGGGTTGGTCACATGTCACATGTCTTCGAAGTCCTTTAGGTCATACCGGTTTCCTCACGATGTTTTCCTTCAACGTTTTGAGAGCAGTGGTGATGAAATAATTTACGCAATGTAAAACGCCTGACGGGGTTACAACCTACGACTTCAGTACAACCTGTAAGTCGCGGCTGATACCAATGGGCCACCTCTCCTCTTAAGTTTAGTCTCCGTCAAATAATCAACTTTAAGCCTTAATGCTTTAGAGATAAAGCTGAAAATCTATTAAAGAAATCTGATAGATTTTAGTATGTGCTGTCGTCTGTACAAACATTATTCTACAAAATGATTGAAATATATGTATATAAGTGTACATACTAATAATTAAACTGAAGTGTTTGTTTGTCTAAACGCGCTTATCTTTGGAATTACTTGTCGGATTTGACTGAAGCCAGTTTTTTTTTTTTATATTAAAGTAAAAAAAATAACGCAAATTCGACTTAAATATGTAAAGAATACAATTGTATTTATAAATTACAAGCTGTGGCCCGCGGTTTTACCCGCAAAAGTTTCGATTCCATAGAAATATGTGGATAAAAAATATTTGTTAAATTTTATCAGCAGTTAGACTGGTAAAGCGGACCCCAAACTCCAAAACTGAAAAGCTTCGGATGCGACTGGGATTAACGCTGAGATGATGATAAGTTCAGTAGTTTTTGCATGAAAGATTTACAAACAATACATACATCGAAATAGAATAGGATAGGATATTATTTAGTACTAGCGACCGCCAGCGACATCGTTCGCGTGGAGTTAGTTATGCTCCACTCCTATTGGTCGCAGCGTGATGTTACACTACAACTTTTTTTCTACGTTTTGGAAAGTGTTAATCATTCTGAAATCGATGTCATTTTCATTGTATGAAGGTTGATATTTATTCAAATAGAAATAACATGGGGGTGTGTAGCACCAAGACTCTTTCATTTGGTCATAGTATGTAAGCTTTAAAGACGGAAGACGTAGCGTAGGTAGGCCCCCGACAAGGTGGACCGACGACCTGGTGAAGGTCGCGGGAAACCGCTGGATGCGGGAGGCGCAGAACCGGTCGTCGTGGAGAACCTTGGGGGAGGCCTATGTCCAGCAGTGGACGTCTTTCGGCTGAAATGATGATGATGATGATGATGATGATGATGTAAGCTTTTAAAAAAAATGTGCCAGAAGTTTGTGCGATGTAGTTGACGACGAAGGCCACCTTCACAGGTAAGGCCAGAGAGGTTTTATAAGACACTAGCTGCGCCGCACGGTTTCACCCGCTTTTTTATTTGCGTAGCGTGGTTTTATATAGTCTAAAGACTCCTTGGATTAATGGACTATCCAACGCAAAAATAATTTTTCAAATCGGACCAGTAGTTCCTAAGATTACCGCTTTCAAACAAACAAACTTTTCAGCTTTTTATATTAGTATAGATTAATTGAATGTTGGAAAGAGATAGAGCAATACGTGTTTACAATAAATTTTCTGAAACATAAATGTATTACAAATTATTTGCAGGTATCTTCGAATACGGCTGCGAATACATGGGCCTAAACGGTCGACTGGTGATCACGCCGCTCACTGATCGCATCTACCTCACGATCACACAAGCTCTCACCATGCAGCTTGGTGGGGCGCCTGCAGGTAAAATATAGAAAACAACACATACGAGTATAATACACTGACTTATAACTTGACATTTTTTGAGCGTTATATTTGGACTAGGGATGTAACGGAGGTAGTTAAATCGGAACCGGAACCGGAGTTGATTTATCGGAGTCGGAAGCGGAGGCGGAACCGGAGGCGGAGGCAGGGTCAGAAGTGGTGGTAGGAGAGCGATTTTTTATTTGATTTTTTTTTGTGTTGACTCCAAAATTAGCAAAAACTCAAAACAACTGTCTATAACCTGTGAATGGGTACTCGTGTGCGTAACAAACTAATAATAAAAAGTGAAAAAATAATTGACTCTAGAGTGCACGTGTGACCTAGCAGGAGTCGGGGAATTCCCCGCGAGATATGTATGAACCTGTTCATAACAGTCGACAGGATATGTTATGCTTTAACCTCCGATTAAAACTTCCTGGTATGATAATAATCGGAGGATCGAAGCTCCGTAACATCCCTGATTTGGAAATCCAGTTTATTTTCTTCTTTACCTTTAACTTCTTGTTTTACCAAAGAACGATGGAACATCCTTAGAATCAAACTCACCGAACAAATTCATATAACCAGAAAGACATACATCGCTGATGTTGTCGATAAGTTTGTAAGGCTAGATTGCGAGTCACACTCATTTGATGTATCCAAACTGATGGGCTAGGTTCGTCCTATAATGAGTGCCTGGAGACAGGCATCACCGAGGCAGGTCTAAGATATGCTGTAGTTATAATTTAGAGTCGTTTCAAACCGATTGGATGTGAAGGCACGCTATAAAAAAGTGGAAAGGTAAGTATGGGGAAGATTTTAAAACAGTTTTGAAAAACATTTCGATCTCGAAACTAATCTATCAAAATTAACTGAAACAATACCAAACAAACTATACCAACTGTAAACAAACAAGCAAAAGCTTTAACGAATTGTACAATATAGTTTACATTAATAGTAGATTACTAGCCAAGGGCTGTAAGGCATCAATGGCAGCCCGAGATATTTAGCGAGGGCGCCTATAGTTCGATGCTTACACCCGAGCTAACTACTTTGCTTTACATCTCGGTTGTGAGGTAAGCAGAAAAAATCCGGCATTACAAAAATAAAACATTTTTTTTTTATAATATTTATTTCAGCAACGAAATTGAACTTCCCCGTTCGATATTTAAAATTGATGACTATTATACTCACACGAAGACAATTTATTGATGAGACTGCGACTAGGTTATTAACAATTTTAATTACGAGAACTGGCTTTCTGCAGCTGGAAAAACAGCCAAATTGAACAAGAGTCTTAGAAGTATCCTAACATCATTATAAGTTCAGGGTGAAATCATCCTCTGCTCTACTTTGATAGTCTATCAAAGACAAACGTTGACAAAATTGTAGGTCCCGCCGGCACCGGCAAGACAGAAACAACAAAGGACCTAGCAAAGGCCCTAGGGCTCCTGTGCGTTGTTACAAACTGCGGCGAAGGCATGGATTTCCGCGCCGTGGGTCAGATCCTGGCCGGGCTGTGTCAGTGCGGCGCGTGGGGCTGCTTCGATGAGTTCAACAGGATCGACATCTCCGTACTGTCCGTTATCTCCACGCAGTTGCAGTGCATCCGGTCCGCACTCTTGATGAAGCTCAAAAGATTTACTGTGAGTGGTTTTAGACGTAATTGCAGAGAAGGCCAAAAGCAGGTTACTAATTTACTAGGTTGTCATAGGCGGTCCATTTGGCAATTCAACAACTTTCATTGCGCTACTTACGTTCTTGAACGGGCACATTAGAATGGAAGAGAGTACTCTTTATTATGTACACCACATAAATTACAGAACATAAATATAAAGACAAATATGACCAATGACTGAAGGTGAAGGAAAACATCTTGAGGAAACCTGGACTTTAAGTCTGAAATCGCCAACCCGCATTGAGCAAGCGTGGTGATTACGCTCAATCCTGCTCTGTGTGAGAGACCTGTGCCCAGCAGTGGGACAATAAAAAGGTTGATAATGAAATATAAAGATTTTACAAAAGGTGACTCGATGGGCGGTCTTATTGCTTAAAGCGATCTTTTACAGACAACCTTTGGATGGAATACTAAGGGGAAAGAACCTCAAACTAATTATGTGCTGTGCAGACAGACCCAAATTATAAATTTTCTATAAATAACTTTATCTCAAACAAAAAAGGATTCAAGAATATTTGACCTTGGACGCAAGAAATACTCGTTTTGTTATAAGACTGTTTTACTCTCCCTAGTTCGAAGGTCAAGAGATAGTAATGGACAGCAAAGTGGGCATCTTCATCACCATGAACCCTGGGTACGCGGGCCGCACGGAGCTACCAGAGTCCGTGAAGGCTTTGTTCAGACCTGTCGTCTGCATCCTGCCGGACCTCGAGATGATTTGCCAGATATCGCTGTTCGCTGACGGATTTCTGACGGCTAAGGTAAGGGTCTAGCCAATTTTGTCCACTTATCAAATAAGTTGATCTTGAGATTTGTTTCAAATTAAAAGAAAATAACAGCCACATCAGCAACCCAATGACAAAGTTAACTTTTTAATCGACTTCAAAAAAGCAGGCTCTCAATCCGGTTATTGTTTTTTGGAGGTATGGGGAATAGGGTGTAAAGTTCACTTATCCTCAATGGGAAAGGACGAGCAGACGGGTGCTGTCTGGCGGGCACTTGCCCTACGGTTGATGTTGGGAAGTTGTATGTATGCTAGTCGCATGGTGAACTTTGCTTGCGAAATATAGAATTCATGTGACATCATATAATTCATGTGGAGATTGTAGATACCGCTACAATTTATTGATTATATATTAACAGTTTATTGTTTCCGTGGTTTTTGTCGTCACTCATTGTCACACGTCAATCATATTTTAAAAAGTAGATGAGGTTGGCGTTGTGTGTCTCAGAAGTCTGAGAAAAAAGGCCGAAACAAACTCGGAGGTCACAGTATCTTTTATATTCCAGACATTATCATGGTGAATCCATATGAAGGCCATATGATGGTCTTCATCTCTGACAAATGCGTGCACCGACTGAACAGATTCTGTCAGTGTCTGCGGTTTTTTCCTCGAAAGGACCTTCTCAGGCATCCATCATATGATTGTCTTCATATGATGGAGGCATCCATCATATGATTGTCTTGACCGTGATTCCGTCTAATAGTAAGCAGTGATGTAATCGTCGATGGTAAAGCACGCTGGTTTACTAAAAACCAATTCACTCTAGCCTCGTAGACACATAAATTGTAGTCAGACGGAAAGAGAAACGCAGATGAATATTATGTGTCCTTTTCATCAGGTACTAGCCAAGAAGATGACAGTACTATATCAAGTGGCCCAGCAACAGTTGTCTAAACAGTCGCACTACGACTGGGGGCTGCGCGCACTGACAGCAGTACTCCGCATGGCAGGCAAACTGCGGAGAGACTCGCCCGGACTCAGCGAGATCATGGTGCTGATGAGAGCTCTCAGGTATACCGGAAACTACTGTAACTTGATGTTAAACCTTATTTGCATATCATCATCATCATCATCAACAACCTTTTATCGTCCCACTGCTGGGCACAGGTCTCCTCTCATACAGAGAAGGATTGAGCGTAATCACCACGCTTGCTCAATGCGGGTTGGCGATTTCAGACTTAAAGTCCAGGTTTCCTCAAGATGTTTTCCTTCACCTTCAGTCACTGGTGTCCAAGATATACTTAGAAAGTAAATATAACTTTAGAAAAGTTACATTGGTACTTGCCTGACTTGGAATCGAACCCGCACACTCATACTTGAGAGGCTGGTGTTTTAACCACTAGGCCACCACGACATTTGCATATGTTCATTCAAAAATGAAAAGCCGTTTATTCAAATTAGGCTGAGAATCCGTACTTTTTGAACGTCAATATCATAAGACAGTCCCTCCAAAACGCCCGCCCTTCGCCACTTCCTAGTGCTTTCGCTGGGAAGAAGTGGCGGAACAAACTCCCCAGTAGCACAGCTGTCTGTTCAGTTAAACAAACACGTGACTTTATACAATACTATGTATATTAATAAACACAAGAAAATACAATAACAATGTAATTGTTTAGCATATGCCAGCTAGTCACTCCAAAATACCAGCAAAGAAAAAAGAAATAAATAAAATGGAAATGTAAATAAGTAAAAACTTATTACCTAAATCTATACTAATATATAAAGCTGAAGAGTTTATTTGTTTGTTTGTTTGAACGCGCTAATCTCAGGGACTACTGGTTCGATTTAAAAAATTCTTTTTGCTTTGGATAGCCCATTAATCCAGGAAGACTTTAGGCTATATACCATCACGCTGCGACCTATAGGAGCGGGGCATATTAAAAAAAAACGCGCGTGAAACCGCGTGGCGCAGCTAGTAAATTAATAAAAACAATTCTGTGAAAATATTCGTCGTCTACCCTGACCCAGGAAGAAGGGTGCCCTTAAATCTCTCTCGGTAACTAACTCGTGGAATTGATATTTACGTCTTTGTAATTTACACGACAATGGCGCCGATTCTGTCGTTCACAAACTAAACTAATTTTAAGTTATGTGCAGCTTTTTCTTTCCATTTCATTAAGAAAAGGATAGAAGATAACATTTTAATTTAATCCTGTCAAATTAAGAACTCCATAGACAGTTTAGACGCTATTATAAACACGACGACTAAAAATGCGCCAGTTTACGTTAGGAACGCACTAATTTGACAGGCCAGTGTCAGGTTGAATGTTCATTAAAGTATGGTTCAGGACCGTAACAAATATAATTTTACAGAATTAGAAACAGCAACACAATTCCTATGGATATTATAAGTAAAAATAATGACTCTAAATGTAATGATCTCATGAAGTATTCATTCAATTACGATGTGTTTATGATATAATTCTATAATACATAAATATGCGTTACGGCTGTGAATCATAATTATTTAGATTACGGTACAACCCGATACAGATTGCAAAATGCAAAAGAGATAACAAAGAGTTAAATTTCATGGGCTACCCTGACGCTTTCGCCTTCATGCATGTTGTGAGGACCACATGAACGTACTTTTATGTTTCCTACCTCGGTTTTCAGAGATATGAACCACCCGAAATTCGTGTTCGAAGACGTGCCGCTATTCCTAGGTCAGATCAAGGACTTGTTCCCTGGCCTGGAGTGTCCTCGCGTAGGCTACCCGGACTTCAACGCAGCTGTCACTGAGGTCCTGGAGAAGAATGGGTACATCGTTTTGGCTCATCAGGTTAGTGAACCTGGCGGAAAGGATCGTCACTTTTGGATTTTGTAACAATACATTACTACATACTTGGGGTGAGGTAGATGCCGCTACAGTAGAAATGCTTACTGTTGTATCATACATCACTACTCTGTAGTCGAGTAACTAATACCATCTCTATGTATTAGTGTCTATGAATATAGTCTATTGTCTTGTCATTGTAACTTAGGATCTGACCTAGAAGAGGTCGTTTCCAATATAATAATTCTACAAGAAAAATAAACCAGTCTAATTATCTAAAGTCTTTAATATTTACCAACCGAACAATCATACATGGTGTCAGAAGAGTGAAAAAACCCAATACGAAGAAAGAAAATTCATAAAATGCAAAAGTCGGATGGCGTCGGTGGCGGCCATGACACCGGAGCTGCAATGAACAGTAGCTTGAAGGCGCCTAAAATATCGTCAGATGCAACAAACAACAATTACGAAACCTGGAAGCGCTGGTGGCAACAGTTCGAATTATACTTGTTGGCAACGGGTTTGGACAAGTCCGGTGAGAAACGCAAGATCGCCATTTTATTACATCACATTGGTGAAAAATGCTTAAATATTTTCAACACATTTAACATAAATATTGGAGAAAGCACATTACATGACGTCAAAGCCAAATTCGACGAATTTTTTCAACCCAGAAAAAATATTACCATGTATCGTTACATGTTTTTTACCACACGTCAACAGAAATCGGAAAGCATCGAGGATTTCTTAACCGATCTCGAAAATAAGAGCCAAGATTGCGAATTTGGAACGCTCAGAGAATCTCTTATCAGAGATATTTTTATCGCCAACTTGAGTTTGGACTTAGCACATGTACGTCAGAGACTGCTGCAGGAACCTGATCTGACATATCAGAGGATGCGAGAGCTAGCTAGGACACTCATCGTCGCACAGCAGGATGCAGACCAAATTGTCAAGAGGTCCACTAGTCAAGAGTCTGAAAAAGTCATGCATCTGCGTCGGAGGAGCCGTGGTCGAGCGGAGCGTCAGCGACGGCGAGCTTCACCAGTCAGTCAGCAGGGATCCAGCGCAGGGAGGTCAAAGTCAAGTCCCAGTCCTGAGAAGCGCTCGAAGACGTGTAGCCGCTGTGGACAACACCACCGCTACAAATGTCCAGCGCAGGGAGCTAAATGCAGGTCATGTAACTCTTATGGTCATTTTGCAAAATTTTGTTACTCCAATAATAAAAAAGTCAGTCATTTAGAGTCTTTTAGTTCAACTGGTAGTCAAGATAATTTTGTTGGAATTTTAAATTGTCATAACTTCAGTCATAGTCATAAGTATAGTCAATATAATTGTCATTTAGAGTCACAAAGTCATCACAATCAAAATAATTACAGACATAGCAGGTTGTCATACACCCAGTCAGATCCTAAGTTACAATCAACGGTCAGGTCGCACATAGGCCAGTCGCAGTCAATGTCTAAGAGATCTCATGAAGACTCATCTTGTCATAAAAAATATCCTGTGTCATATTTCTGTGATGAAAGTGGTGATAATGCCATATCTGAGAGGTCTAATAAAAAATGCCTCAGTGATGAAAAAAGGCTGGTGACTGATAAGTCTAAGAGATCTCATGAAGACTCATCTTGTCATATGTCATATCTCAATGATGAAAACACTAAACAGTCTGAGAGATTCACAGTCAAGTCAAAAAAGTCAAAAAGTCTTAGCCGAGATTCATATCTTAATGATGAGTACAGACACAAGTCTGAGGAATCTCACACAACAAACACTTGTAGAATTATTACAGCAAAGTCAACACATAGTAAACAGGTCAATACAGTCGAGTCAAAAGAAAACAAATACTATTCTAAACAGTCATGGAACATAAACATTTTAGTTGGTCATACACAAATTAATTGCATTGTTGATTCAGGAGCTGATATCAATATTATGTCAAAGAAAACTTTTCAATCTTTGAAATGTCAAAGTCAAATGTCACTTGAGAAATGTCAAATAAACGTTAGTGGGTTTGGTGGTATATCAATACCCATTATGGGCAAAGTCAATATAAAATGTAGTTTATCTTTAAATAATAGCACTATTAGTGTAAATATAGTGTTTATAGTCACAGATTTAGTTTGTCCGAATGTTTTAGGTCTACCAACTTGTGAAAAATTAGGTATAATTCAAAGAGTTTTCTATGTGTCTCAACAAAATTTTAGTGAACAAATTCTTACACAATACAATGATGTATTTCAGGGTCTTGGATGTCTACCTCAAGTCTGTCGCCTGAAACTCAAACCTGAAGCAGTGCCATGCGTGGATGCTCCGAGAAGAGTACCCTTCGCTTTACTGAACAAACTGCGCGATGAATTGGATCGCATGGAGAAAATGCAGGTCATTGAAAAGGTTTTTTAACCTACAGAATGGGTGAACAGTATAGTGATAACAGTCAAAAGCACGGGTCAGTTACGAATTTGTTTAGATCCTAGAAATTTGAATAAGAATATTATAAGGGAAATTTATCCACTAAAGTCAATAGATGAGATCAGATCTCAACTAGCAGGAGCTGTTTGTTTTTCTCATTTAGATGCATTTTCAGGATTTTGGATGCTTAAACTAGATGAATATAGTTCTGATTTATGTACATTTCAAACACCTTTCGGTAGATATAAATATTTAAGGTTACCTTTTGGTATTAATGCATCGTCTGAAATTTTTCAAAGAGTCATGATGAATTTGTTCGGTGATTTAGAAGGAGTTCTAATATTCATCGATGATATTTTGGTATATGGACCAAACGAGTCAGTACATAATGAGAGAGTACATAAAGTCATGCAACGAGCACGTGAAGTCAATTTAAAGTTCAATAAGTCAAAATGTAAATTTTTAGTATCAGAAGTCTGTTTTTTAGGGTATGTTTTTAGTAAAGATGGTGCTAGGGTTGATGAAGAGAAAGTAAAAGCAATTGTCAATATGCCCACACCAAAAAATGTCAAAGAATTGCAAAGAATATTAGGTATGATCAATTATTTAGGTCCCTTTATTAGCAATTTATCTCAAAAAACTCAAATTTTAAGAAATCTTTTGAAGAAAGATTCAGTCTGGACTTGGGATGAAAATCATAGTCAATGTCTTAAGAGTTTAATCGATGAAATTACAAATTCACCAGTTTTAGCTCATTATAATCCCAATGTACCATTAGTCTTGTCAGTCGATTCGTCAAAGTCAGCATTAGGAGCAGTCATTATGCAGAATAATAAACCTATTGCTTATAGTTCAAAAACATTAACTCAAACTCAGTCAAGGTATGCTCAAATTGAGAAAGAATTGTTAGCCATTCAGTTTGGTTGTGAAAAATTTCACCAGTATGTGTACGGTCATAAAGTAACTGTTCATACTGATCATAAACCTTTAGTCTATCTTTTTAAAAAGCCATTACATGATGTACCAGCAAGATTGCAACGTATGATGTTAACTTTACAAAAATATGATTTGGAAGTTATACATGTTCCAGGTAAAGAAATGTTTATATCTGACACTCTGTCTAGAGCAGCATTGAAAGAACATTATATACCTGAGAATGAGTCAGAAATATCTTGTCATGTCAATTTAATGCATTCAAGTCTAGCAGTCACAAAGGAGTACTGTACAAAATTGTTACAGAACACTAAGAAAGATGATACTTTGCAATTGTTAAAAAAGTATTATTATGAAGGTTGGCCAAAAAATAAAAATAATGTCAGTCTGTCAATAAAACCATTTTGGAACATACAAGCTGAAATTCATGTAGTCAAAGATTTGTTGTTCAAAGGGTCAAAATTAATAGTACCACAGTCAATGTATAAGGAAATGTTAGGTAAAATTCATGAAGGTCACCAAGGTATAAATAAATGCTTAAAACTGGCTAGAGAGTCTTTGTACTGGCCAAGCATGTCAGCTGATATTAAAAACTTGGTAGAACAATGTTATGTATGTGCACAATTTAAACCTAATAATCCAAAGGAACCACTAAAAAATTTTGAAATAAATAAATATCCATGGCAACAAGTAGGTGTTGATTTGATGTATTTTGATAACCTTACTTATTTAATTGTCACAGATTATTATTCTAAATTTATAGAAATAGCTTTGTTAAATAAAAACAGTACAGCAAAGAATGTAATAACACATTTAAAGTCCATTTTTGCTCGTCATGGAATACCTTTATCTTTAGTGTCTGATGGTGGTCCTCCTTTTCAGTCATTAGAATTTAAGAATTTTATGCATGAATGGGACATAGAACACATTGTAACTAGCCCATATCATCCACAGTCAAATGGTCAAGCAGAGAGTTCAGTCAAAATTATCAAAAATATGTTAAAAAAATGTAAAAGAAACTCATCTGATCCATACATAGCTTTATTACAGTATAGAAACACACCTAAGAATAATTTACCATCTCCAGCTCAATTTTTAATGTCCAGGAATTTAAGAAATAACATTCCTATGTCTTATAAGAAATTAAAACCTAAAGTGGTTACATTCAAAAATTATAAAGAATGTGTCAAGCAAAATAATAAAAATAAGTCTAAATATTATAATAGAAATACAAAGTCATTGTCATTATTGTATCCCAATGATCATGTATACTTTAAAAGAAAGCCTGATAGCAATTGGGAACAAGCCATTGTCAAGCTAAGGTTGGCTAATAATAGGTCATATGTCGTTGAGGATGTCAATGGAGTTAGGTATAGGAGGAATAGGGTTCATTTAAGACACAAATATTCTCCTATGCTATCCAATTCGTCGCAGGGGAGAGAGGAAGGTAACAGGCAGGAGTCTAGACCTCAAGAGCTCTCATCTCAATCCTCAGTCAGTCAACATGTAACTCGTTCTGGAAGAGTTGTAAAGCCAACCAGAAGGCTAATTGATGAAATAGATTAAGTAGAACATTGTATCCTAGATTAAGACCTAACCATAGTCTTAAGTCATTGTCTAAATTGTAACTAAGTCAGGTTTCTATAACATTGTTTGTCAAGGGTTAATTTAAACTTAAACAGGGGGGATGTTGTATCATACATCACTACTCTGTAGTCGAGTAACTAATACCATCTCTATGTATTAGTGTCTATGAATATAGTCTATTGTCTTGTCATTGTAACTTAGGATCTGACCTAGAAGAGGTCGTTTCCAATATAATAATTCTACAAGAAAAATAAACCAGTCTAATTATCTAAAGTCTTTAATATTTACCAACCGAACAATCATACACTTACTAATATTATAAATGTGAAATTGAATTTGTTTGTGTGTTCCGCTTTCAACCAAAAACTACTTAACTGATTTGGATGGACACACACACAGGTGATATATAACTAGGAATAACAATTTTTATCCGTATCCTGAAACTTAAGTTTCGCGGTGGTTACGACACGGTTAGCGCAGTGGCTGACCGATCGACTACTGCGCTGCGTGTCGTGCTGGAACAAATACTTCTATGATGTACAAGTAGTTGTTCCGGGTCTAGCTGTTTGTATATGTGAGTTTATGTTTTTGTAAACGCACCCACGATATAGGGGAAAGTCTTAGCGTGGGGAATCGTTAAAAAAACTTTGGAGTGCAGCTAGTAAATACATAAATGACTCAAAATATAAAATGAGTAGGAGCTATGTATTAGTAGCTTTAGGCATTTACTGATCATCATCATCATCATCATCATCATCATCATCTTTGCGTTTATCCCGGTTGCATCCGCGGCTTTTGAATTGGAGCCGAGGTCCGCTTTCCTGCTTAATTTTCGCCATTTCGCGCGATCTTTAGCACCCTATGGGAGATTGTTGGCACGCATGTCATCTCTTACAACGTCAAGCCAGCACCTCTTTGGTCTACCTTGCTACGGCCGCTACGCTTGAGGCGCCATGACAAGACATTTGTGACCCACGTAACATGCATGTTTTCGTAAGACGTGACCGTACCAACTTAGGCGACCCTCCTGCAGTTTTTCCGCTGTGTCACGGACATGAAGACTGCCACGGATGCGGGAGTTCCTGATGCGGTCCTTCCGCGTAACTCCACACATCCACCGCAGCGTATTTATCTCCGTGACACGCAGCTCCTGCTTATGTCGCTCAAGCACAGGCCACGCCTCACTGCCATACAGGAGAACAGGTCAATGAACAGGTAATGATGGTCTTATAGACCTGCCCCATAAGCATAACCGGCATTTTGGGGTCACAAATGACACCTGTCAGGTAATTACTGATATTGAATGTATTATATCACCGCAGGTCGACAAAGTAGTGCAGTTATATGAGACGATGATGACGCGCCACTGCACCATGATTGTGGGCCCCACGGGCGGCGGAAAGACGGTCATCATACACACCATCGTCAAGGCACAAGGACTTATGGGGCTGCCCACTAAACTGACTGTGCTGAATCCCAAGGTGAGATACCTACCTATTGTCTTATTGCTATGGTCAGTTCTAAAAACATCTGATCAAAATATAAACAAATTATTTCGGAATATTTACACAATCACTGATCAAAATACATTCATCAGTATTAAGAAAGTTTGAACTTATATTTCACCAACTTTTGTTTGAAAAACATTCATCATCATCAATTCCAAATAGACTTCCAATCATAAATCAGGCGGACATGCCTCGTCTCGGTGAGAGGGAAAAGATAACAATTGGCACAGGAGGTATACCAGTTTATTACGTGTATAGGATGTGTCACTTACTGAACAACAGAAGTCCAAACTCAGCTGCGCTGCATAAACTCAAGTAACAGATGTTGGAAAAAAATATCCAGGCTGAATTGAGAGTGAGGACACGTCTCGCCAATACACCCTAAGAGATGGCCAAGGATCGTTACTCACTGGATGCCTGAGGGAGGTCATCGCAATCGCGCTAGACCACGGCGAAGGTGGTGTGACGATCTGGTAAGATTCTCAGGGTCATCATGGCCAGGGATAGCATAAGACAGAGAGGTTTGGAACGAAAAAAAAAAAAGGTTACGGTCTCGTGTCTTCCCTGACGGCTCCACTCGGGGAGACATCAGGATTTTTAGATCTTATTGTCTCTCCTAGGCGGGGGAGGCATCAGAACTTGCTAATAAATTATATTTTTCGCACCTCATAATCGTATTACATAGATATTTTTGTTGCGACTGGTGAAATATTAAATCTAATAACGATTTTGCCTCTTTTTTATTTCTGCTGCCCTAGTTACCTTGCAGAAATAGATAAGAAGAAGAAGAAATACGTATGTTTTTGTTGGAATTTGTGAAAAAAAAGTCATATGTTATTTTGTCTCCTGACGATTCTAAAGTGTGAAAAATTTCACAACTACCAGTTGACTGTATTTCTGCCGTTTAAAGCGAATCTGTCCCCCGTCTAGGGGAGACAATAAAATTTAAATATCCTTATGTCTCCCTGAGGAGAGCCGTCAGGGGAAACACGAGACCGTAACCCAAAAAAGGTGAGGAGGGAGGCCTTTGTCCATCAGTGGGACACCAAATAGGCTACAAAAACTAATATCCCAGGAAAGCAAGCTATCTGTTACGTTTTCATGCTTTCTACGTGGTCTACTTGCATGTGTAACCAAAATTTTTACTGTTAACCTCTACCTGGCCTTTTTCTCTCGAAACTTGATCTAATATTTTCAAATATGCGATATGCTAATTAATAGTAACAATGACAGAATATACACGATGACGACAACCTCCTCAATTTGAAATTCCAATTCCTCAAATCCTGCATCGCGTTGGTTAAAAGTTAGACTATTTTCAGGCTTGCTCCGTCGTAGAGCTGTATGGAATACTGGATCCTGTGACCAGAGACTGGACAGATGGCTTGTACTCTAGGATATTCCGGGAAATGAACAGGTAAGCATGAAAAGGTAATTGTGTTGCGATGTGTGCGAATATGATGCGCCAAATGTTGTTGTGTCGAGAGTTTGGTCGTGGAGCATCTCCATATCAATCTCCCTCTGGCGCAGCATCGTTGGTCGTGCTGTTGGGTTTAACATTGCATCACCTCGCTCAACTGCCGTCTTCCTTCCTATTTACTAAGTTTTTTTGCAGTACTGCTTACCATCAGGCGGGATTGCAGTCAAGCACTAGTTTATAATGATTAAAAAAAAAGTCCTGCAAGTAGTTGTTTCGAGTCGGGTATTTATTTGGGTGAGTTTAAATGTTTGTAGACGAACCCACGACATAGGAGAAATTCCTTGTGTAGGGCAATGTTTTTTAAATAAAGTTTTATTTATTGCTCAAGAAGTGCTGATTCACAACCTAATTTGAATAAATAACTTTTGATTTTGACCACTGGGCCACCGTAGTTTCTCCAAGGAACAAACATGATTTATGAATTCCTTGTTACCAGGCCATCAGAAAAAGATGAACGTCGCTACTCCCTCTTCGACGGCGACGTGGACGCCCTCTGGATAGAGAACATGAACTCAGTTATGGACGACAATAAACTTCTGACGTTAGCCAATGGCGAGCGGATTCGCCTTGCACCATATTGCGCACTACTCTTTGAAGTCGGCGACCTGAACTATGCTTCGCCCGCGACTGTTTCTAGGGCAGGCATGGTGTTTGTCGATCCGAAGAATTTAGGCTATGAGCCTTATTGGGAAAGGTTTGAACTTAGATTTTAAAATATCAGTTGTTCAAAATAGACTGCTATTCCAACTTCACTAATTAACGACGGTAGAGCGCTCTCTTAGCATGCGAGACGTACTCGGATCGAAACTGTCTCCAAAATGTTTTTGTTTTATACTTTGTTCTTAATTTGTCAATTAAACATTCTTGTGTCAGTTTTTGTAATGCGTTAATAAAATTACCTTACGCGCCAAGTTTGAGTTGACAATTTTGACTTTAACATAGTCGGAATAAAGTTCGAAATACAACTCGTAGCTTTTTTATAATATCGTGTCCTGTTGTGTGCCTTTCAGTCTGTACTGAGTTTAAAAAAAAAGAGACAAGTTCAGGTTAACTTTTTCTCTTTCTCCATACAGATGGCTCCGTGGCCGCAACAACGAGCTTGAACGTGAACAACTGAAGGGCTTGTTCGACCACTACGTGTCAGGCGCCATTAACTATATCGTGTTCGGCTTGTTCGGGCTGCAGCAGCAGACGCCGCTCAAGACTATTGTTCCGCAAACGCCGCTTAATTTGGTCAGCATACAATGCTCATCATCATTCCCTTATCTCTGTCCCAATTTATTTGGGTTCACCGCAACATCGCTTTCTTCTTTACTTCTCTATTAATCGTCATCATGATAGTCACCTCCGAAAAACATTAAGTCACCCCCTTTCTTGCCATATAATTTTTGAACAAATCGTCACCTCTCAAGTCTTTTTTCAAGTACATATATTGGTTTCTCGGTGGTAGGCCATAACATCGGCTGCCGGCAGAAGGTACCACCCACCAGACTCTCTTGTCGCTAAGCGATTCGTCTTGTTCCGGAATGATGTTTGGTGAAGCCTGGTGTGAGGAGGTGTGTTGCAATGTGTGTTTTAACATTGCACCACCTCGCTCAACTGCCGTCTTCCTTCCTATTCACTTAGTTTTTTGAGTAAATGAACTAGCCCGCTATTTTACTTTGGTTCATGGAACGCGCTTCTTAATAAAATATTAATTCGAAAACTATAAGAAACGACTAAAATGTGTTAAAAACCCAAAACACTATTCTTTGGGCAATCATATGTTAGGCTTAATATTTTATTTATAACTTCAATCTTATATTATAAGATACATATCTTCAAGTTCACAAATACATTTAAAAATTACCGAAATCCGAAACTTTTTTTTCGAGTGTATGATGGGCGAAAATGGCTCTTATCAACCCACCTCCTTTGCATTTTACGGGCTACCTACCCACATTTTCCTTGACTGATTTACACATTACCAGGTAGTGCAGCTATGCTACATGATCAGCGGCTTGCTCCCGAACAGTGAAGATGCCAACGAAGAGGTTAACACGTCGGTCGTCGAATGCGTGTTCATGGTGGTAAGTACAGGCAATGCGTGTCTTGAGCCCTTTATGTCATCGTACTAAGGTATATTATGCACAGACTACAGCACACCAAGCTACAACAATCAGTCAGATTTCTTTATTAGATTAACTTTATCGCTAAAGCATTAAGGTTGATTGTGAACATTTCATAGGTTGTTTCTTTACCTGCTGTCGTCCGTATATTGATTTTGTAATATTTTAAACGTGATTAAGATGTGCTAAACTCTGTCATGTCCCGTGTGGGATTGAATAGTACCAACCTATATCCTCCCATGGGAGGGGTCGTAAGGAGCGACTAAGGGAACTCTCACCAGGGAAGCGGGCAGCAGCGCTTCTCCTGTGGAATATCAAATTACTGCGATCCCCAACCCGCCTGCTAAGCGTGAGGATTATGGCAAACCCCACCAATGTAATAGAAAAACTTGGGGGACGCAGTTGTCCAGCAGTGGACGTCTATAGGCTGAAGAAGAACAAGGTATATTATGTACAGACGACAACACATCAAGCTACTACAATCGGTCAGATTTATATAATAGAGCAACTTTATGTCTATAGAATTAAGGCTGAAGGTTGATTGGGAATATTTGACATTTTCTGGTTGCTTGACCTTTTTTTTTTATTGGGACAAACCCGCCACACTTTTCCCAACCACTGCAACTCCTGAAAGCCAGAATCAACAGTGGCGACCGCCAGAAAAACGCCGAGCAATGAAGCTCGACGAGTCCCGGAGAAACGATTCAACTGTCTTGGGTCCCGCAACGAAATTAATCAGAAAAGAATAGCGGAGGAGTAAGAAAAAAGATATTTTTTCCACTTCCCTCCATAACAAGCAGGAGACTGAACAGAACTAGGCCAAACGGCACAAAGGGACATTATTGCAACTGGGAGAAGCCCAGATTGCCAAACACCACGGAATAAAATTTGATTAAGTTAATGGGTCCTAAGTAGGTATTAGCTGTTACAATTGATTCCAATAATAGGTATGGCAAAAGCGCCTGAACGCACGGAAATTGGTTCTAGTTTCTACAAGGTCCGTATAATAAACGACTCTGGATGTAACTTGTACACTATCCAACATAATATTGCGTTCATTCTGCCAAAGAACACACTCCCACAAGATGTGATGTGCGGACTGTTCAAATTCACAGTTCGATGTAGAACACTGACACAAAGGGGAAGGAACAAGTTTAAAAGAATACAGTTTACTTTTAAAGTTGCCATGACCTGTGAGAAATTGGGCAACGCAGTGGTCAACCACCAGCCATGTCTTAGCCAGCCGATCGCCAACGGATGGAAAGAACAGATGGAGGTGCCGGCCCTTGATGGAATTATCCCACCTACTTTGCCATTCGGATAAGAGGTCCTCCCAGACTTCAGTCTGAGGTTTAAATAATCTAGAGATTTTATTAAAGTCGCGTTGCGTAACAAAATTAGTGTCCATGGCCTCCCCCCTCGCGGAGTAGTACATTGAAGCACGTCGCTGTACCTCAAGGTCGACTGGAAGTACACCTGCCAGTACCGGTAAGGCTTCAGTACTGACCGTTCTATACGCCTTGCATAAAAATATCAATGCCAAACGTTGGCTTTGAAGCAGTTTACGGTTGCTTGACCTGTTGTCATCCTTATGGGCCCTACGCATCAAAGCCGCCGCCGGATCACAAGCCGTTTGGCGGCACACAAGCCGTTTGGCGGCATAGTCCGCCGACACAACCCGGCTTATGTTGAAAGAAGCATGTCGGCAATTTCGACGTACGTAAGCGCTCAGTTGCCAGGCGACATTTGAGCTGTAGTAAATATAAGTTACTGCTGTCGAGCCGCCGACATTCCGCTGGTAAAGTTTTACGACTTGCAATGACTGATGACGGCAAAATGTTGCCGACATATGTCGCCGGCTTTGGTGTGTAGAGCGCTTTATATTGATACTGAAATATTTTAAACACGATTAAGATGAGGGAGATTAGAAGTCGTGGTGGCCCAGTGGTTAAAACACCAACCTCTCAAGTATGAGTGCGCGGGTTCGATTCCAGGTCAGGCAAGTACCAATGTAACTTTTCTAAAGTTATATGTACTTTCTAAGTATATCTTGGACACCAATGACTGAAGGTAAAGGAAAACATCTTGATCTCAACCCGCATTGAGCAAGCGTGGTGATTACGCTCAATCTTTCTCTGAATGAGAGGAGACTTGTGCCCAGCAGTGGGACGATAAAAATGTTGATAATGATGAATAAAGATGAGGGAAACTCATTCACTTCGATTTTCGAAATTGGCTCTTCATCGGCAAATAAAGAGCGTTAGAGGTGTCTAGGGATCTTTATTTATTTTATTTTAGTGTTATTTTTATTTAAGGACCGAACAAAATTGAACAAGCTCTCTGTCTATCTAACTAGTTTAATAATATTAACAGTCATGTTGTTATCTTTTATCAGATAATTTTGAGCGAATGTTTTATTGCTTAAGATCTTCAAGGTAGCCTCATATCAATGTCACGTACTCGTAACGGCGATTTATAATTATTTAATAAAAGTAACATTCACTTTCATTTCTGAGTCGGTGACGAGTTTCGTACAGCTGATATATCGGGGGCGTAGCTCAGATGGTAGAGCGCTCGCTTAGCATGCGAGAGGTACCGGGATCGATACCCGGCGCCTCCAGAATTCTTTTATGTTTTTATATATTTTTTTATACATGGTCAAATGGCCTCGTTATGTATAACAAAGCAATTTGTAGCGAGGAATGCAACGGGGGCGTAGCTCAGATGGTAGAGCGCTCGCTTAGCATGCGAGAGGTACCGGGATCGATACCCGGCGCCTCCAAATCTCATAATATTTTGAAAAAAATTATAAATAAATATACAATTTCTTTATAATATTTTGCTACAAACTATTAAGTTTGGAATCTACAATAGGTTTCGACATTGGTCCATATCACAGCTATGTGCATATAAAAGGCTTATCTGAAATTGTAGCTTTAATAATAATAATATCAGCATGTATTGTCTCACTACAATGCAGAAAACTCCGTTTATTTTTCCACGCAACTCGGTCTTAAGCCAATATGGATCCTATGTATACCTTTTATAGATTTCAAGTTCGTCCAGCCATGTATGTCTGTGAGTCTTTCACTGTGGGTTTATAAGGATAGAGGACTAGTATTATAATTGTGAAAGTGAGTTTGTTTGTTCTGCTTTCACGCAAAAAGTACTCAACAGATATTGATGAAACTTGGCATACAAATGATAACCTGGAATAACACATAGGATACTCTTTATCCCGATATTTTTACGGGATCAACAGTTACGCGGGTGAAACCGCAGAGCGTAGCTAGTTTGACAATAACTCTGAAAAAATTTACAAGATCTGTCATGATTCTTGCACTCATAATAACATAGCATCATACCTGTCTTTACCCTTCCTTTTCATAGAATATCACCAAATGACCTCTCCCGCTCGGGGCGGAACGAAAGGGTGTGTCAGACTTTTACTGACTAAAATCCACTCGTATTTCTTCACTTGCCTGTGCGACGGCCAGGGCCACGGTTTCTTTTGTAACCAACCCGCAACCCTGACCCAGGAGGCATTGGTCTTCGATGTGCTGACATCTATTTGAGGCGCGCGTGTAACACAACGTGCCGTCGACTCGGGCCTGGTCCTTACCGGGGGGCGAGCTGCCCACTGCTCACCGCCCGCAGGTCCGCGTCTACGATGTCCGAGAGTTCGATGTCGTCTCCCGACCAAGGCGTCTCTTGCAGCGGCTAGTGGCGGGAGGGTGCCGGGATTCCCACTTCCTCACGCGCTCAGCCTCCTCCTTTGCCAGCATCACTACTTCGCAGAAGGAGGTGACGGCCTGCCATGCACTCTCGCTCCGGACCATAACCTGGACCAGGGTCGGAAGCGGAACCCTGTCCGCCGTAATTTATTTTTACCCTGAAGGTTCTTCTGAGCCTATACAGGTCCACTGCTGCACAAAGGCCTCCCCCAAGACTTTCATTGCATTGGGGGGTTTTCAATAATCCCCATGCTTGTCAGATGGGTTGAGGATCGCAGAAGTTTGATAATCCACAGGAGAAGCGCTGCTGCCCGTTTCCCTGGTGAGAGTTCCCTTAGTCGCCTCTTATGACACCCACGCGAAGATATGTGAGTTCCGTGTGGTACCGGGCTTTATTATTATTTAATACAAGTAACATTCACTTTCATTACTGAGCCGGTGATGAGTTTCGTACAGCTGATATATCGGGGGCGTAGCTCAGATGGTAGAGCGCTCGCTTAGCATGCGAGAGGTACCGGGATCGATACCCGGCGCCTCCAGATTTTTAATGTTTTGGAAATAATTTCAAATAAATATACACTTTCTTTATAATATTTTTCAAGTTTGGAATCTACAACAGGTTTCGCCATTGATCCATGTCACAGCTATGTAGCTTATAAAAAGGCTTATCTGAAATTGTAGCTTTAATAATAATAATATCAGCATGTTTTGTCTCACTACAATGCCAAAAACTCCGTTTATTTTTCCACGCAACTCGGTCTTAAGCCAATATGGATCCTATGTATACCTATTATAGGTATCAAGTTCTTCCAGCCATGTATGTCTGAGTCTTTCACTATGGCTTTATCCTTACTAATATTATAAATGTGAAAGTGAGTTTGTTTGTTCCGCTTTCACGCAAAAAGTAGGTACTACTAGATAACACATAGATAGACCTGGAATTGAAATTGGATACTTTTTACGGGAGGATATGGGACTTCAGCGAGGTATCGGGCTTAGAATAGTACCCTAAAGGTTAGGCAGAGGTAAAGCTCGTGCTTAGTAACCATGGCTCGTATTTATTTCAGTCGATGTATAACAGCCTCGGAGCCTCTATTGTTGACGAAGGGCGTCTTGACTTCGACGTGTACATCAAGAAAGCTTGCCCAATGATGCTCGTCGAAGATACGCTGGAGAAAAAAGCCACTACAAGTAACTTATCGATTATTATTATTTTGGTAATTTAATGTTTAAAGTGTTCGGCGTTCGGGTAAAAAAGAGGAAAACAACACGTTTCTTCCATAGAAAGCCCCCTTTAATTTTTAACCTTACTTTGTTTTTATTATTTGGTGTTATAGCGGCAATTGGGTTGTATCTTAAAAAATAATTTTATGTCCATCAGATATCTATCTGTCAGATATATAAAAAAAATTGAACCCGTTTTTTTTATTTTTTCTTTCATGCAAATACTTCGGAAGATATATTGATTTGAAATGTCGCATGACGTCACGCCGTTGTACAAAATCTACGACGGCGTGACGTAATTAGCCCCCACTCCGTAACTTTAATAAGCTATATCTCAGTAATTTTTGATAATTTCGACAAAATAAAAAATACGGGTCTTAATTTTTTTTATTATCTATAAGACGGACTTATTATTTTTTTGATTTTCATACTTTGGATACATCCCTATTGTAGAAAATCAACTGGGCATACGGACTGCAGAAGCTTAGTAGGTAATAGAGTTCCGGTAGACGCAAGAAATAGGAATATAGGTATAGTAATATTTCTCACCGCAATAGCTAATTGATTGCCTTCCTAAAAGATGACGAGAGCTTTGTACCATATATGTTGTTACAATTCGACATTCTTTCAATTATCTATGAAAAAATAAATACAGTAATATTTTTTTATCGATTATGTTCGATCCGCGAACCGTATACCGAAAAATTTTAAAATTTTAAAATAAAATTTTGTATGATATATATACCAACTAGTACGTTCCGCGTACTGATTCCTAAAACATATGAAATGGAGTCTTATTTCGTAGCTGAAGTTTTGAATTAAAGCACGAAGTGTAAATATACCCTTGACAATAACAATTTAAAAAGGCAAGCCGATAGTTTCGCCTCCAATAAAATAACTTTCGCAAAATAGTACGAATGGTTTATAAGAAAAATAAATACACAGTAATCGTGAAGATTAGGCCAGACTCAATAGTGGCGGTACGTCCTCTCTTTGAGGCGCCCACACCTTCCGCCTGACGCAGTTCCTCACCGTACACGGTTGTTTCTTGTTCAGTATGAAGCGGGAGGAAACGTGAGGGTGTTACCATTGAGTGGATCGCCGCGAGGACTCGCTGGAGCATACGGTGAAGGTCTGCCCGGCTTGGGTAGAACATCGCCGTGTCCTCGTAGCGGCGATCTTTCGCGTCCGTACCCGGTCCAGCCCATAGTCCAGAGCGAGAGTGCATGGCAAGCCGTCATCTCCTTCTGCGAAGTAGTGAAGCTGGCAAAGGAGGAGGTGGAGCGCGTGAGGCAGCGGGAATCCCAACGCCCTCACGCCAATAGTGGTCGGGATCGGGTCAAAACTGGTCGGGAGACGATATCGAACTCCCGGCCAACGTAGGCGTGGGCCTGCGGGCAGTGAGCAGTGGGCGGCTCGCCGCCCGGTAAAGGCAACATGGTGTGGACATTGGCGATAACCATGCGGAAAATTAACTTCACAAACTGTAACAAAATTGTTTATGATAGGAATAATGTAGGTAGGTAAGTATGTAATATTTCCTGCCGCGACAGCAATGAATGAAATAAATATAGTTAAAAAACTAAAAAAAATATGCTTTTAAAGAATATCAAACTAAAAAGTTAAAAATAATTTTAAAGTTTAATTTATGACAATATTATATAAACAATGCTAGTAAAATGAGAAAAAAGCGAGGCGCTTTGTGTCATATTTTTGTATATTAAGCTATAAATTAAATTTTAAAATTATTTTTACATTATAAGCAATAAAATTTTATTAATAACGAGCGGCTTGCGCCCGCTCTCACATGGAGCGCCCCGTATCTGCGAATTAAAAGTATTATATATTAGTATATAAAAGTAGTATATATATACAGTATGTTAAGAAAACCCTGTCCGACCCGTGAAGGTGTGTTAGGTATCGATAACTGATTCTACTAAAAACCGGGCTAAACTTAAAAAAAATCCCCCTAAAAAAATAAATATTATTTCGCACAAAGAGGTAACTTAATAAATATGCGTTAACCACCCTTCCGCGGGCGGCGGGTGGCAGGACACGCGGCACGTGGTCGCATCGCTATTCGCTCATAATAATATCGGTGCTGTCACTTTTTTAAAAATTACTAAATTTCGGGGAAGTTGGAATTAATTCGCGGAAAAAAAAGATTATTTCAAAATTCATTTGTATTGGTACTATGATGATTACGTAAAATTTTATATTATATTTGGTCATGTGTTTACCTAACCTTTATTTTCCTTATGGGTCGGACAGGGTTTTCTTAACATACTGTGTATATACATATTATTAACGTCTTGAAATTCACAGAACACTTCCCAATGGGCTACCCATCGCTTTACGACTACTGCCTGGAACTGTCTACAAAGACCTGGGAAGCTTGGGAGTGGCTGGTGCCAGAATACGTTCACAACCGAGAGATGAAGTTCCCTGATATCCTAGTACCCACAGTGGACACGCTGAGACTTACATGGCTCATCAAGATTATGGAAAGCGTGAGTATTCCAATTGCTTTGTTATGATTTGTAAGTGTGAGTCTTTTGTTTTCGTCAGTAGTGGAAAGGAAATAAAAATTCGATATAGAGAGCAGACATATCCCACAATTAAAAAAGTACGAACTAAGGGCAAGTCTCACTGGCACCTACTTCTGGACCGCAATCCCGCCTGATGGTAAGCAATGATGCAATCTTTGATGATAAAGTGCGCTAGTCTATTAAGAGCCTATTCACCTAGCCTTGAAGACACTTAATTTGTAGTCCGCTGGCAAATTGTTCCGATCCCTAAAATCAAACAATTTTTATTTACTTTTTGTTATTGTATCGGCAGTAGAAATACATTATGTTCAAAATTTCAACCCTCATAGCTTGAGAGTTGGAATTTTGAAAATGATGTATTTAGCAGTTCATAAGATACAGAGAGACAAGCGGACATTGGATTTTCAGTAATAGGGTCCCATTTTTACGCATTATTTACGGAACCCTTAAAAGTACGACAGTGAAAATACTACGTAATCAAATTCACAAATAGAACCTAAAAACCATAAGAACTATACCATAAGAAGGGCTGTTGGTGTTCTTATTATATAGGTACTCAATAATAATAAACCGGCGCGTGGTAGATTACAGTCCTTTCCCTCTCACTAAAGAGGTCTGTGCATTACAATAATACAATAATAATCAATCATTAAATAATAATCTATTGTATAAAACAAATTATACAATAGAGGCCAAAATACAAAACAATACAAAGAACTATAGGAACATTGCAGGGTAAGTTAAAAATGAACCGGCCATATTTGCATAACATCAGTGACCGTTGGCCGGTCGCAAATTTTACAGTTGAAACTGCAACACCTTATTTAATTATCTTAATTGTCAACAGGTAGAACGGCCCGTGCTACTAGTCGGTGAAACGGGGACATCAAAAACTGCCATAGTATTGAATTATCTACGAGGATTACCCCCAGAAAAATATGTAAGCACTTATTGACATTTTCACTTTTAATAAATTCTTACCATGTAGCTATAAACGCTTGTTTTGCCATAGAAATTACTAGAAAAAAAATTAATGATAATAACTGATTCTAATAATGTCAACAAAGCCGGGCTAAACTTAAAAAAAAATCCCCCTAAAAATAATATTATTTCAAAAAATTTAGGTAACTTAATGCATGTGCGGTAGGCAACACGTTAGGCGTACATGCGCGGGTGTAGGGGGGCAGGGCACGCGGCAAGTGATCGCATCGCTATTCGCTCCGTCACAATTGGTGTTGTCACTTTTTTAAAAATACCAAATTTTGGGGAAGTTGGAATTAATTCGCGGAAAAAAAAGATATTTCAAAATTCATTATTATTATTACTATGATGATTACGTAAAATTTCATATTTTATTTGGTCATGTGTTTACCTAACATTTATTATCCTTTTGGGTCGGACGGGGTTTTCTTTACATTTTGTATAATACTAGTTTAAATAAATATACATCTAATTAATAAACATCATTAGTATAAGAGAAAATGAAATTGAGTATAGGTATATGTAAATTTAAATTATAATTAAATTAAAATAATATGACATTTAAATCAACATAATATGACACAACTTATGTTATTTTTTATGGTCTTTCTAATTCGGCGTACTTCATGCTTACAGGGAATACACGTATTTTGTTTCATACTAAAAAATGTAGATAGCCTCGCTAGGCGCGGGTGCGATCCCCGCGCAGTGCAAATATTTGTATGCATGAATATGAATATTTGCACTAGTATGGTCGTGCCTCGAAAAACCATACGAACATCTGATGGGTGTCGTTACGGGTTGTTGAAGCCCTCAAAAGTTCAACAATTGGTCTAACTGCAATGCTTCGATATCGCCTTCGGGTTGTGGAGGTCAGACGGCAGTCACTTCATAGAAAATATTGAAGTTTAGCCAAAATCAGCAGTTAAAGCGGACCCCAGACTCCAAAGCTGAAAAAGGTTTGGATGCGACTGGGATTAACGCTGAGATGATGATGACTATTAAATGTAGACTAATGAGAAACAATATGGACATCTCTTAACTAAATAAAACTTATTATTAACTGCCCATTATACAACACTAGCTTTCCGCCCGCGGCTTCGCCCGCGTGGTGTTCGGTTATGTCGCGCTCCTTAGATTTCCCTCGGGAATATAAATTTTTTCCGGTATAAAAAGTACCCTATTATTTAATCCGGACTTCTAACTTTACGTCTGCAGAATTTCATAGCAATCGGTTCAGTAGTTACGGTGTTAAAGCGGAACGAACAAACAAACTCACTTTCCCATTTATAATATTAGTAAGGATTTCTGGCCTTTCTAGTAGGTAGGTACTTCTTGAATTAGCTCATTTTTTTCCACATAAAAAACTGGACCGATTGCCTTAATTTTTTAAATGAAAACTTTTTATATTTTTTTTATTTTTAATAATTATAAACTGTGCTTGACCGCAACCCCGCCTGGTGGTAAGCAGTGATGCAATCGTTGATGGTAAAGCGCGCTAGTTTATTAAGAACATATTCACTCAGAAAAACTGAGCGAATAGGAAGTAAGACGGCAGTTGAGCGAGGTGATGCAATTTTAAACCCAACAACACACACCAACGATGCTGCGCCAAAGGGAGATTGATCTGAAGACCCAACACAACAACATTTGGCGCATCGTACCTGGCACACATCGCAACACAACTGCTCAGACCCGTCCTCCGTACGGCTTTTTGGTGACTGTACTTCCTTTTTCAAATCTGTCAGTACGAACATCATATTATCTGAAACAATTAAACCTATTAATTCTGCCAAATGCAATAATCGAACCCCCCCTAATCGGCAAACACATTTTTGTCAAATGATTGCGACTAGTTGGGATCAATTGGGATCGTTTGGACCGCCCATTGGTCCGTTCGTTCGTTCGTCTCGTACATGCTACAATTAAGCCAATCGGAGTGTAGGTACTGATCAATAATTTCAACATAGCTTTCGCCAACGTCCATACCATGTTGAATACACCGGTTCTCGTCCGATCACCGAAGTTAAGCAACATCGGGCGCGGTCAGTACTTGGATGGGTGACCGCCTGGGAACACCGCGTGACGTTGGCTTTTTGTTTTTTTTTTTTATGTAATTGTTTTTTTTTCGAAGACTAGGATAATTCTGTGTTATAAAATATATTTATTAGAATGAAAACCCATAAGGCAGTTAATTTTATGCAATTTTATTTGCGAATAAACCAGTTGGTGCAAATTCTGTTTAATTTCACCGTCTGAATGAATTGCAATACGAACGCATAATGTGCACCCAGTTCACATATTAATCAAGTGCATACATAATTATGTTACGTAAGAACAACAAATCCAGCCTCTCAAGTATGAGTGCGCGGGTTCGATTCCAGGTCAGGCAAGTACCAATGTAACTTTTCTAAAGTGATATGTACTTTCTAAGTACATCTTGGACACCAATGACTGAAGGTGAAGGAAAACATCTTGAGGAAACCTGGACTTTAAGTCTAAAATCGCCAATCCGCATTGAGCAAGCGTGGTGATTACGCTCAATCCTTCTTTGTATGAGAGGAGACCTGTACCCAGCAGTGGGACGATTAAAAGGTTGATGATGATGATGAAGAATAACAAATTGAAAATGTTTCCTCTGGTACCAGAGGAAACCTTTTCAATTTGTTATTCTACCTGTTATTTTACCTGGATGTACATCCAGGTTAATTTATATCGCAGGTATCTTATTAAATTAGGATGCACTGTCCCACTGTTGGGCATACTCCTTCCTTGAATCCTATATGATTACATTATATTCCCTATATCTATTCTATAAAATAAAACGTCTGAACTGATTTAAATGAAATTTCGTATATACATTCGTTAGGCCTGAGAATGTTTTTTATCAATATTAGAAGCGGGTGAAACCGCGGGGCGCAACTAGTATTCGTATATATCTACCGGGTGTAATTTATCCTTCCAGGCATCCTCATCTAGAGACATATTAGTTCTTATAGTCTGAATAATTATGTTTCACAGTTTTCTGGTCATCGTGAAAAATGACCTGGTAAAATAGCCAAAATAAACTGCTGGCTTTTAACCAATTATCCTACAAGAAAAAACTCAGCTCTTATTTACTTGTTCGCTTTTTGACATTATGAAAGCTCAGCTATTTAAAAGTCGTGCCACTTTCACGGAATTATTAAATAGATTACGAAATGAAACTGGTTCTATAATAAGAACTATGCTATCGCTCTTGATTATAAACAGCTATTTGAGACTGCATTTGTATCGGGGGCGTAGCTCAGATGGTAGAGCGCTCGCTTAGCATGCGAGAGGTACCGGGATCGATACCCGGCGCCTCCAAATTGATCTTTTTGTGTTTTTATAAAATTAATACTTCACGTTAGCCAAAAATCGGTGTAAGCAGACTTGATTGATCATGAATAAAATTAGAATTACGGATTTAACTTTAATTACGTTAAGTATTATTTACTTTTATGATTCATTTTTGATATTTTTAAATTTTAATAATAATTTTCATGTTGTTTATTGTAACAAAGTCGTCAGTCAACTTTGTGGTCATCGGCCATCTGTTCAGCAAGCAATGTGTCCTGCCCACTGCCACTTAAGTTTGGCAATTGTTCGGCTTATGTCGGTCACCTTGGCCGCAAACCTGTTGAATACGAGAAGCACATAACCGCTCCCTAAAGCCACGGATACACTAGGGGACAAATGTCGTGGAACACGTGTCGCCAGCGACGTTAGCGACGACGAAGTAGCACGACGTTGCGGAACTTCGCTCGGCATGTCTGGTAACATCGCGCGTTACGTGTCGCCAACTACACTTACTACGTTGCTACGGACATAAGTCGCGCGATGTCACCAGATATGTCAGACGAAGTTTCGCAAAGTCGCACGACTGCACTTGCATTGCATTGACTGCGCTGCGTATCGCGGGTTCGATTCCCGCACCGAACAAATATTTGTATGACCTACAAGTAGTTGTTCCGGATCTCGCTGTCTGTGTATGTGAGTTTGTTTGTAAGCGCACTCTCGATACTGGAGAAATTCCTAGTGCACGGAAATTAAAAAAAAAAAATTGGTTGTCTGTAGAACTCCCGTCTACTGCCGATATTTGAACGTGACAACGTCTATTACATGTTTACACATCGGGCGCTCTAGGGGTGGGGGTAAAGTAGGCGTGGACTCCGTGTGGCGTCAGATTCGGCCGTTACGGTGTTTTCGAGAATGACTCCACGCCGTACCAATTTAATAGACGTTGTCACGTCAAAAAAATAATAAAACGAAATCGTGTATTCAGCTAATAAATCAGGCCAGCCAATACTCTTCCAATATTTTATTCAAACCGTGGTCACTATTCACAGATCGTCCAACAAATGAACTTCTCCTCGCGAACATCGTCGATGGACGTCCAACGCAACTTGGAGTCCGTTTTAGAGAAGAGAACTAAAGACACCTTCGGTCCCCCGGTCGGCAAGAAGATGTTGGTGTTTATCGATGATATGAACATGCCCATTGTAAGTAACTACGGTTTTTGTATAGTAAGTTCAATTAAAGGAAATAAGTAGGTACATATAGGTATACACGGACTATAGCAGGATCGGGACCTGGCGCCCCCAACTGTGTTTCTTTTTCAAAATGACATTCTCTAACTATTTTTGACCTAACATGGAAAGAAAATACCTTGCGGTGGACATGATGCAGAGAGGACATGAAATAAGTAGTTGGAGGAAGATATGCAACACATCCACGCAAAACTGCCATCGCCTAGCATAATACTACGACCCTATACGAAACAGAGCCCAACGCTAGCTAACTTCACACAATCTTGGCGGCTGTCGCGTCCCTACACAAAAATTGCCACATATTCGCCAAAACTATAAAAAAAAAATTAAAAAAATAACTTTAATTCCTACACAATAAAGTGCGGAACGCTACAACTTTTTTATCTACTTTTTGGAAAGTGTTAGTCATTCTGAAATCGACGTCATTGTCATTGCATGAAAGTTGGTATTTATTCAACTAGAAATAAGATGAGGGTGTGCAGCACCAAGACTCTTTCATTTGGGCATATTATGTAATTTTTAAAGAAATTGTGCCAGAAGTTTGTGCGATGTAGTTCACGACGAAGGTGGTTCACACTTTCACAGGTAAGGCCAGAGAGGCTTTGTAAGACAATACTGGGCTAAGAACTGCCTAACCCAGCAGTGACAATACAACGCCTTCCTACGGTATAAAATGGCAGGGTTCTGGTGTCCCATACTGCGCCATTTTACATATTAAGTACGGAAGATAGCAGGTCAAGCTACCCCAAACTGCCAAATATTCCCAATCAATCTTGAGCCTTAATGCTTTAGGGATAAAGTTGAAAATCTAATAATGAAATCTGAGAGAATGTAGTAGCTTGAAGTGCTGTCGTCTCTACCAGTACGAATAAAAATAATATACGGGCAGCAGCATGTCAAGCTACCCGAAACTGTCAAATATTCCCACTCAATCTTCAGCCTTAACACTGTAGCGATAAAGTTGAAAATCTAATAAAGGAATTTGACAGATTGTATAGTAGCTTGATGTACCGTCATCTGTACTTAGTACATTGCATTGTGTATTGACATGCCTTGGTAATTTCGTAAGTAAATTACTATTGTCGATATTGCAAAAGCATTTTGCTTACCAAGCGCTTATGAAGGTTATTTTGTCATCAAGTGAGAGTACTGTTACTGTACTCGGTTTAACATTACCTATTATAGATACAGTACATATCGGGGGCGTAGCTCAGATGGTAGAGCGCTCGCTTAGCATGCGAGAGGTACCGGGATCGATACCCGGCGCCTCCAAAATACTTTTTTTTTTTTTTTTTTGCTTAAAAGATAGGCTTCCTTTTTATTTAGCTCAAGATGCGAAAAATAATACTGCTATCTTTTGTTCGTCAATGAAAGAATACCTTACGGGGGACGGGTGTGCCGGGTACGATGCGCCTAATTTTGTTGTTGTTGGGAGTTGGTCGTGGAGGGTCTTCAGATCAATCTCCCTTTGGCGCAGCATCGTTAGTCGTGTTGTTGGGTTTAACATTGCATCACCTCGCTCAACTGCCGTCTTCCTTCCTATATTCGCTCAGTTTTTCTGAGTGACCAATTCACTCTTAATAAACTAGCGCGCTTTACCATCAACGATCGCATCGCTGCTTACCATCACGCGGGATTGCAGTCAAGCGCTAGTTTATAATTATTTAAAAAAAAATAGTAGATTATTTTAATTTGAATGATTCTAATGCCCGAATATATTCTCAAATAGCTGAAAGTTTACTGCATGTAATAAAATATTCCCTGCATTTTGTTTTAGTTTCCCTGCTAACATAATAGTTCCTCTCAAAGGAAAAAAACACACCTAAGGAAAGAAAGAAAATACATTTAACTAGCACAAACTAATAGGCACACAATACACCTAATATATTATACATAGGAATATCAATCCCTATCTTGTAAACCGTAGACAATAAAAAGTACAAACTATGATTACAGGTGGACAAATACGGCACCCAACAACCCATAGCCCTGCTGAAGCTATTGTTTGAGAGGAAAGGGTTCTATGACCGTGGCAAAGACCTGACCTGGAAGAACATCAAGGATGTTGGCTTCTTAGCTTCAATGGGCAAGGCTGGTGGCGGGAGAAATGATGTGAGTTGATATTTTTTATTATAACGGCTTAATGAAAACGAAAAAGGAAACCAGGGAAGGCTTTTATATTTTGGCCCAGATATGGGACATTACGGAATGAATATATGGAGGCTTGTGGCTAAGTAGTAATACCTGCACGGGTCGATTAGGTTAAGCTCAGTTGCTCTAACTCATCTGTATCAGCTCTTATAAGCAGATTTTTTTTTTAAACATTATAAACTAGTGCTTGACTGCTATCCCGCCTGAAGGTAAGTAGTAATGCAATCGTTGTTGGTAAAGCGTGCTAGTTAATTAAGCCTATTCACTTAAAAAAAACATAGGGAATAGGAAGGAAGACGGCAGTTGAGCGAGGTGATGCAATGTTAAACCCAACAGCCCGACTAACGATGCTGCGCCAGAGGGAGACTGATCTGGAGACCCTCCACGACCAAATTCCCGACACAATAACATTTGGTGCATCATACCCGGCACACATCGCAACACAATTGCTCAGACTCGTCCTCCGTACGGCTTCACCAGACATCATGCCGGAACAAAAGATAAAGAGCTAGGAAAAGGCTAATCAGATGGTGAGATAGATAGATATGACATTTGTAGGTGTCCGAGTTTCTGTTGTAATGTCTGATGCAAGACATCAAAATATAAATGAATCGTAAAAAGCCTTCCTAGGAGGTATGTTTTTTTTATAGTTATAAACTAGTGTTTGACCGCAATCCCGCCTAATGGTAAGCAGTGATGCAATCGTTGATGGTAAAGCGCGCTAGTTTATTAAGAGCCTATTTACTTAAGAAAACTGAGTGAATAGAATGGAAGACGGCAGTTGAGCGAGGTGATGCAATGTTAAACCCAACAACACGACCAACGATGCTACGCCAAAGGGAGATTGATCTGAAGACCCTCCACGACCAAACTCCCAACACAACAACATTTGGCGCATCCTACCTACGCATCGCAATACAACTACTCAGACCCTTCCTCCGTGAGGCTTTACCAGACATCATGCCGGCACACGACGAACACGTTACATGACGTGCCGGCAGCCGACTGAGAGAATAGGTAGAATAAAAAAATATAATACACAATTCATGATGCTTTATTACATCTGATAATTTAGGTCGAATTGATTGATTTCTATCTATACTTCAGCCCCCTAATCGGCGAACACATTTTTGTGAAATGATTGCGACTAGTTGGGATCAGTTGGGATCCTTTGGACCGCCCATTGGTCCGTTCGGT
The DNA here is from genome assembly GCA_037179545.1 of Sesamia inferens. NCBI lineage: Eukaryota > Metazoa > Arthropoda > Insecta > Lepidoptera > Noctuidae > Sesamia > Sesamia inferens. The sequence continues at coordinate 10,083,264 of CM073940.1, forward strand.
TCAAACGATCCCAACTAGTCGCAATCATTTGACAATAATGTGTTCGCCGATTAGGGGGCTGTATTGCATAACTTCATGGGGTGGAACATCAAAATCTATCCTTCTTTCCCTCGAACGTGCACAAAGAGCTGTTCTAGAAGTAGCAAATTCTCTGCCTTTCCTTTTCCCTACATTCCAGTTATTTAAATCCTGCAAAGTTTTGTGAGTTCGGCAAATTTATGTACTGCACATAACACTAAAACAGAATGCTACGCTTACTTACAACACTAATATAATTAACAAAAGGCTTAAAGGCTTAAAGTTAACTAATGGTTAGCAATTTTTCAAACATACATTTTAGACGCTTGCAGGTCACTTAACTTTAAAAATCGATTATGAACAAACCCCGTAAACACTGTGGTGTTTATTCATAAAGGATGATTTAAGTTAAGTGACGTTAAACTGCACCGGGTCGCCCGTCGGGAGGAGTCACCGCGGTGTCATCACTGCGACTCCCCCGACGACACGGCCGAGCACACCCTGGTGGAGTGCCCGGCCTGGCGAAACGAGCGCCGCGATCTCGTTGCGGCGCTCGGAGGCGGACGCCTCTCCCTGGCAACCATGGTGCGAGCCATGGTTGAAAGTGAGAGTGCATGGGAGGCTGCCGCCTCCTTCTGCGAGACCGTCCTCTTGCAGAAGGAGGCTGCGGAGAGGGAGCGGGAAGAGGACGTACTTGCCGCTCCCCTCCGGCGTAGACGGGTGGGGCGAAGAAGGCGGGGGACGAACCCCCGTCTCCTTTAGCCCCAGGGTGTGACCAGCGCGTGCGGGTAGCTCCCGCACGTGCATTGCACAACGGTCACCACGTCTGGGGATTATTCCGTTACCGGGTAATCCCCCTTTGGCGCGGAAACCGGCCCTACAGGGGAGGGCCGGCAAGCCCTGAGAGTGGCACGGAGTACTTGGCCTTCGGGTCGGCCCCGTGACACTCTCAACACAGGGCCCGACGGTAACCGGGTGGTTTTAGTGGGTATTCCCGGCTTCGGCCGGGCGAGTCCCACACACGCTCGTCGCCTAGCTAGCGACGGGTATGGTGCGTAAAGGCATTTCCACTCGAGAAAAAAAAAAAAAAAAAAAAAAAAAAAAAAAAAAAAAAAAAAAAAGTTAAGTGACGTTAAAAGGTCAAAAATGTATGGTTAAATAATCGCTAATCACTCGTTAACTTTAAGCAGTTTTTATGAATAAGGGGGATAATGTGCAGCTCAACCTCTACCTCTAAACATGCATTCACACACAAATTCTTTACGTTCTCAGGGCCCTTTTTATACAATAGATTAAGTAGAGTATTAAATATTTATAATTTGAATTATTTTAACTATAAGAATATTATTTCTAATTATCTGAAAGGTTTGTCATATGGCCAGACTGAAGACCTACTACTACGATTATTTCACTCATTATTTTAAATCATTATATTAACTAATAATATGTACTGTGTAAGCAATAGGATACTAATAATAACACTGTATACTTCCGTCGTGTCCTAGATTTTAACGTACTAATTTTATTGTTTATTTATTGTAAAATAAAAATTTGTAATAAGCACTTTTACGCCTGAAGCACAGGTTCTAGCTAGTTCAGGCAAATTATACATCTGTGCTATTTAGAATTAAGAAAATTATTATAAAAATTTACATAATTTTTATAATAATTTGAGCTGAGAAATAAACAATTTATTTACTTTATTTATAATGAAAATCTAATTCGAGCCATGAACTTAAGGTGCCTTCAATAATTAGCTTGATGTTACGTTACATTATATAAAATATCTTCCATATCTTTCCTCACCAGGTGGACCCCCGCTTCATCTCAATGTTCTCATCATACAACCTGGAGTTCCCATCAGAAGCCACGCTACGCCACATCTACGTTTCGATCTTGAAAGGACACTTTGAGATCTTCCCCGAAGAGATACAGCAGACTGTCGAAAAGATTGTGCAAATGACCTTGGATCTATACAAGGTAAGGTAACTCCATTATAAGTAATACAGGCTAGTGACCGCAATTCCATGCCATATTACGTATTTAGATTTTTGCGTAAATTTTAATTAAATTAAATTTAATTAAATAATAATTTAATTTTAATTAAATTTTTTTTTTTTTTTTGAGTGTGAAAATCAATTATTCAATCCACCCAAGCTTCACAATGAGGCCTTCCTTGAGAAGCTTGGGTGGATTGAATTGAACGGCTAGGTGTTAGTGACAATCACCCGGAGGGTACCTAGGTCTCCGCCGTACTTTACCTTGTATCTAACGACTGCCGGCCAGTTTATAAGTTTGCTATCTCGTCGGTCCCCATGCAGGCAGCGGTCTAGGTATAGGTTACCTACTCTTACGAAAAATTGTAGTAGTGATCTTGGTAGCTGCTGTAACTGTACGCAGCTGTTGTTTAGTTAGTTGAAGAAACTGTTTCGTGAGGCAACCCGTGGTGGAAATTCGGCAAGGAGCCGCCTCAGCGGAGACGTCGTGGGATGCGATCAACCGGCGGAATGGTAAAAAAAAAAAGTCTGGAGGCACCGGGTATCGATCCCGGTACCTCTCGCATGCTAAGCGAGCGCTCTACCATCTGAGCTACGCCCCCGATATATTCCTTGCTATAAATTGCTTTCTTATACATAACAAGGCTATTTGACCATATACATATAAGACATATATAAAAAAACATAAAAGAAGTCTGGAGGCGCCGGGTATCGATCCCGGTACCTCTCGCATGCTAAGCGAGCGCTCTACCATCTGAGCTACGCCCCCGATATATTCCTTGCTATAAATTGCTTTCTTATACATAACGAGACCATTTGACCATGAATAAAAATTTAACAAAATGTCACGTACGTGGACAATAGCATTATTTGAACATGTTGTCACTTTATTAGGCCATACCTACTACTACTGAGAAGTTCTAGAGCTGATATAATAAGACGAGATAGTTAAGTTTAGAAACCGTGGCCCTGGCCTACAGGCAAGTGAAGGAAAACGGGTGGGTTTTAGTCAGTAAAAGTCTGACACGCCCTTCCTCTCCACCCAGAGCGAGAGAGAGGTCATTTGATGATTTCCCATACCAAAGAAAAGTAAAAAGATAGTTAAGCTTGTTTAAGACCAAATTTTTCTGAGTGTTCTAAACAATGTGATTTGATAGTAATTTTAGTAGGTATGGGAAACGGTTGCATTAAATGACTTTGATAGCGCGTGGCAGACTTTACTGACTAAAACTTGCCCGTGTTCCTCCAGTTACCAGGGCTACAGATCGCAGAAATACTGACACAGTGTTCTAGATATTATTCTAGGTACCAAAGTTTCAGAAAATTTACCCTCAGCTGTTTAATCTGTATACAATGCTTAAGGCCTCTGACCACAGCACTGAGAATCACACTCTCAGTGCTGTGGTCAGTTTGTATACCAAGAGATGGATAGATGTGTGTCGTGAATGAGGTTTTGTGAGATAGCGGATGAAAGACAGATACGTAAAAAGTGGTACTTTACTATGAACACTGTTTTTTCCTTTACATTGTTTCATCTGTATCAATTTTGTTAATTTAATGCTGATTTTTCCAAAATCAGATAATTTTATCGCAGTAATAATTTTGGTGAAAAGTCTTGGTGGCCTAGTGGTTAAAACCCAGCCTCTCAAGTATGAGTGCGCGGGTTCGATTCCAGGCCAGGCAAGTACCAATGCAACTTTTCTAAAATTATATGTACTTTCTAAGTATATCGTGGACACCAATGACTGAAGGTGAAGGAAAACATCTTGAGGAAACCTGGACTTTTAGTCTGAAATCGCCAACCCGCATCGAGCAAGCGTGGTGATTACGCTCAATCATTCTCTGTAAGAGAGGAGACCTGTGCCCAGCAGTGGGACGATAAAAAGGCTGATGATGATGATGATGATGAATAATTTTGGGGTCCTTGAGTAGAGACCACGCACCGGAAGACGCAGCGTGGATAAGCCCCTGACAAGGTGAACCGATGACCTGGTGAAGGTCACGGGAAACCGCTGGATGCGGGAGGCGCATTACCGGTCGTCGCGGAGATCCTTGAGGAAGGTCTATGTCCAGCAGTGGACTTCTTTCGGCTGAAAAGAAGATGATGATGAATAAGTTTGAAGTTACTATACTGACAGTATATTTATACAAAAACTGTCAAACGTCAATTTTATTCCACTCATAAAAAGTATCTGTCGATTGAAACTACTAAATACTTTTTCCATTTGGATAGTATTTAGATGTTTTGAAAAAACTGTAATTGCTTGGACTTTTAATGCAGTTACTCAGTCACCGGGTTGTGGTGGTAAGACAGGCAGTCCTTCCATGTCTAAATGTTATTCAACTGCATCCAGATCGGATGGGCAGCTGACCCCAAAATTGTTGAAAACACCCTAGGCACATGGTAATGTCAAAGAACAATCGATGCAGAAAAACGAGCATTATAACCTAACTTACAGAGGAAGTTGAAGAAAAGAATCTTCATGAGAACGATTTTCATATTTTTCATTTACAGATCATAGTAGTCGAACTTCCACCAACGCCAGCGAAGTTCCACTACATCTTCAACCTTCGTGACCTCTCCCGTATAGCAGCGGGCATGTGTCTCACTCACCCGAATTACTTCAGTGAAAAACGTTGCGTCGTGCGCTGTTGGCGCAACGAGTTCACGAGAGTCATATGTGACAGACTGATTAGTGTACAAGTAAGTGAAGTTGGAGCTTTTTTTATAGATTATAAATAAATAAATATATACGGACAAATCACACAGATTGAGCTAGCCCCAAAGTAAGTTCGAGACTTGTATTATAAGATACTAACTCAACGATACTATATTTATAATAGATACATATATAGATAAACATCCAAGACCCAGGCCAATCAGGAAAAGATCGTTTTCCATCATGACCTGGCCAGGGATCGAACCCCGGGCCTCGACGTCGCAGGCAGGCGTGTTGACCGCTGCGCCACAGAGGACGACATAAACTAGTGCTTGACCGCAATCCGGCCTGATGGTAACCTGTGATGCAATCGTTGATGGTAAAGCACTCTAGTTTATTAAGAGCCTATTCACTCTAGCCTTGAAGACACTTAAATTGTAGTCTGAGGAAAAGCACACCCACGGGCTGGTTACTCTTCGCTTGTGCTCCAGGCTTTGGAGACCGTTTTAAGCGTAAGTAAGAAAAGTAAGTTTTGAGCTCTCCCTCTCTCTATCCCTCCCGTATAGCGGCCAGCATGTGACTCACCCACCTTAAGTACTTCTCTAATCCACAACTGAATCGTAATACTCAGTGCGGCTTCTGTTTTACGTTCGCAGGATAACGAGCTGATGCGTAACCATATTCACGAGCAAGTGATGATATACTTCCCTGAAGAGGAACCTGTCGTTCTTGAAGAGATCGTGGTGCCCGAGGAAGAAGTCAAGGTTGAAGAAGAAGAAGTAGTAGACGGTATAACCTGCGCTTTAATGAAACCAATTTAAAATGGCGATCAAACAGAGAACCTTATCTTGCGCTCACACAATATAAGAAGGCATTGAAGGAAAATAATCGTCAATCAAAACTAATATAACGACATGTGAAAATAAAATCGCGAAATCGCTTCGCTTTGGGCATATTGCCGCTATTTTTAACCGACTTCTTATATCATTTCCTTTTTTTACATATTATAAACTAGTACTGGACCTCAATCCCGACTGATACAGTCTAACATACAGTGGTGCAATTGTTGTTGGCAAAGCGTGCTAGTTTATTAAGAGTCTATTCACTCTAGCCTTGAGGAAATTTAAATTATAGTCAGACGTAAACTCCACCGCTGGAAATTGTTCCAGTCCCTTGATGTACGCTGTATAAAAGTCGAGGCGAAACGTATTTACGTCATTCGGATCGTAGTGGTGTCCACAACCTAAGGGCAGTTACTCACCGTACGACGGGTTGCGCGATAATGCCCGCGCACACTCCCTAAAATATATCCTATAGAACACCGACAGGATTGTGCTCCAGGATTTGGGGACAGTTTAGAACCAAATTCAGGGTCCCCAATTATCCTCTTTGCACGCCTCTCCACCGAATCCAAAGTTGCCAGGTGACATTTTGCAGCACCAGCCTAAATGTGGCTGCATCTGCAATGTAATAGGGTATTTGACTAAAAAAAACTAATTAGTCCGTCAGTCAGATTTCCAAAAAATAATAGACACGTATTTTTTGGTTTATCAAAACAATGAAAATTTACAAATATAAAAGGCATCAAAGATCAGGAGTGGGGGCTGGTGACGTCACTGGTCGCTAAAAAGTGTAGCGTGCAGTGAGGTCACACGAGTTTTCATTAGTTATTTTTTAGTCAACTACCCTATTGAGTAACATACTATCAGTAGCAATGGGTTTCATTTTAACAGTTCTACAACATTAATTGAGTTATTGAGCATTCATATTTTTCGTGCATATGGAGGAATATATTGCCAATAAACTTCAAAGCGATAGTAACGGTATTAGGATGTTGTTCAAACTAGAAGTCGACCCAAACGTAGTTGAGAAAAGACTAGGTGGGTAATTTTGACTGCAGGGTTAACGCAGTCGTTAAGCTATTCAATGCTGTGTAGCGTGTCGCGGGTTCGATTCCCGCACGGAACAAATATTTATATGACCTACAAAATATGGTTGTTCCGGGTCTAGCTGTTTGTGTAGGTATGTTCTCAGCCTGATTTAAATAATTGACTTTTGATTTTGCACCCACCCACGATACATGAGAAATTCCTAGTGGTTTTGTTTTAAATTGCATCGACTTGTCCTACAGAATTCGGCATGATAGCAGAGAAGGAACCCTCGGAAATGGCACCTGTTGCTGAACAAATTGAAGAAGAGGAAGAGGAAGTTGAACCTGAACAAGAGATCACGGTAAATACTTGTTAACTCGAAGTCAAAATATCTATTTTTGTCACACACCGGCTTTATTTGTGTACTCATTGCACTCAATAATTATATTCCATTCTACTTTTACGTATAATTTTTAGGGTTCCGTGCCCTAAAAATGAGTAAAACGTGGCGGAAGGTATCCACTATCTGTCATCAAGCAGTATCTCATGCACCGTAATAGATAAACAGTAGAAAATTTTACAAAATAATGATGTATGTTGTCGGTACAGCAACAAAAAGTAAAAACATACTGTTATGTTTTTTTTTTTTGTACACATCGTCTTTTTTTGTAAATTGATTTACTAAATGCTTAAAATAAAACTATAATATATAAGATGTATAGTTAAGATTTATCATCACCATCATCATCATCAACCTTTTTATCGTCCCACTGCTGGGCACAGGTCTCCTCTCATACAGAGAAGGATTGAGCGTAATCACCACGATTGCTCAGTGCAGGTTGGCGATTTCAGACTTATAAAGTCCAGGTTTCCTCAAGATGTTTTCCTTTACAAGATCTATACATGATGCTATTTTTTTCAGAGTTCAAAGCTTCTTCTTTGCTACAACGTTATTGAACCCGATAGGGTCCATAATGAGCACTTAATAATTATAAATTACCATTCAAGTTTGAAAAATAAAATATTGCATTTGAATGCAAATAAAATATTGAGTATTCAATTTATTGTTTCATTAGGTATATGTGATAATGAGACACTTAATTAAATAAAAGAAAAACATGTTACCATATCAAGCAAATGGTTTTAGATTGACCAACTTTGTAACCCAACTTGATATTAGTCAAAACTGATCAAATTTGTTCGCTACTTTGATCCTTGTTAGTAAGTAATTAAATGCAATTTTCTATACTATACTGTACTCAGTGCTTTAGCTACTAACATTATTGTATATCCTGACTTGATGTAGGAAAAAACTCATAGACAAAGATAGCCGAAATGAGGCCCAAGGTTGTCCAACTAGCCCGAGTCGACAGCGAGTTGTGTTTCACGCGCGCCTCAAAGAGATGTCAGCACTTCGTGACGGGGTACACGAAGACCGATGGCTCCTGGGTCAGGGTTGCGGGTTGGTTAAAAAAGAAACCGTGGCCCTGGCGCATAGGCAAGTGAAGAAACATGGGTGGGTTTTAGTCAGTAAAAGTCTGACACGTCCTTCCGCTCCGCCCAGAGCGGGGGAAGTAATTTGATTATTTCCCATCCTAGAAAAAAAAAAGTTGTCCAACTAAAGTGATATTAGGCATGTCTGCCGCACAGTAAATTGTGGGCCATAAATAGCACAGAACTGATGCCCAAACACAGTGAGGTGGAGTCGGGGCAGATCACGTAAGAGATGGCGGGACGAGCTACATAGGTTCAGTCAAGTCAATAGGTTCAGCAGTCTCTGAGGGATACGCAAAAGAGTGTAAGGAGGTCTTTGGCCAAGAGTTAACAGCAAGATAATTGGGTAACATAATACCAGTAGCAATGGGTTTTATTTTGACAGTTCAACAACATTCATTAGGTTATTTACATTGTTAAGCAGATACATTTTTCAAAATATGTAAATGAAATTAAATGAAATCGTTTATTAAGCAAGTATCACTTTTACATGTCATGTTTTTTTTATACTGGATTAAGCCGGCATTTCCTAACTGACTACCTTTGAGAAGAAATAGCCGAAACAAACTCAGGGATCATCGTCTTTTTTCAAGTCCAGACATTAAAAATGAAAATGTTTACAATAGTTTGCGTTATAATTACGCATATTGCTTAATAACAATGCTTGACTGAGCAGCTCAATCTAATCAAAATCAAAGATCAATGGATTAGCCAAATGCTTCAGAATCATTCAAATTGAGAGAAAGGGTGTTACCCGATCACGGTGCACATTACAGTTGATCATCTGGCACATTCCAGTATGTGAGTCCAGAGTCATGCTCTGGTCCATAGCTCAATCACATTTTATATCGAACGGGCTTTATAATTCTACATTTACTTTATCATTTCTACTGTATTAATGTACTCTATCATTGTTACTCCATGGTTTTAACCACAAATAATAAACTGAATTTAGATGGAGGAGTACGTGTTCCGTGACCCGCTATTATTTGGTGATTACCGCAATGCGCTGGACGAGGAAGAGATCAGATACTATGAGGATCTACTTGACTATGAAGCTGTCTACTTCCTGTTCCAAGAGGTAATCTCCTTTATAAACGATGCATAAATATAGGTTTTTAGCCTCAATTAATAAAGTATAAAAGTATGAAGAATATATTCTTATAGTTAGGCAGATAAATTTATCTTACACTAAACTAGGCAACATTAACAAATGTGTAAGTATAAAGGGTGTATCCGACATCGACGCACAAACGAGTACCATGGATCCAGTACATGATTCTGAACCCCTCAGTGGTGGAATTTACCGTCGCCTTTTTCATGATTAAAAAAAAAATTATGCAGTTTTTTTTCACTTTAGACCGTTCATAATAGCTATACTTTTATAACCCAATATTTTAAAGTAAACATTAATTAATTCGCCAACTAGACAAAAAAGCGCAATGAAAACAAAACTCGAAAAACTATCTTATCAGCTGAGTTCACATCAGGGATCAACGTCATACCTACAAACCCCCACGGCGGCACGCTTGCAACGTTCAAAGGCCGAGCCGACACTTTTTTTTAAACACTGTGAATTCTGTAACCCATCATTAACGACATAAATGACTATCATAATTTTATTAGTGGCATGCAGTCTAACCTTTTCGCGAAACTTGCGTTACGATGTCAGATACACCCTGTATATTACAAGTATGTAAAGTTATAAATATTAATTTGAACTATAAGTAAAAAGTCACTCACAGTATTGTAATAATAATCTAATTCTTATAAAGACGAATGATAAGAGAGAATGAAACGGCATTGCGTACCCGATGAATCGAGTAAAAAACAGCTGATCGATACATTTGTTCAAAACTCAGCAAAATTTATGAAACAGTAGTTCCTTTTTTGCGGTTTCAGGTTTTTCTCACAGTGGTATCAACTGGTTTATCATATTAAGTTGTTACTGTTATGTCCTCTTTCCACGTTTTCTGTTTTAACTGCTGGCGCCTGTGACACAGTTCTATCTAGCGCAAGAGTCGGTAAATTCCATAATTTTTGTACACCTTGTTAGATTTATTTGTTTAACCATTGGTACAAACTTATTTTTTGTTTCTGCGAAACCCGAAACACGTAGGCAGTATTTTTAAGTAAAGAATCTATGTACAAAATTTCAAAACGATATCATTAAAAAGTCACAAAATGAGCTTGTTTTCTTACTTGGTCGTCCCAATAAAAATTTGCTCAACGCATCACTCGCCCTCCCGCGCCAACAGCAGCGCGACGCAAGGTTCCTGTCCCTGCCTAACTATGCGCACGCGCTTAGTACTATGATCTACCGTCCGCTGAGTTGTGCACTCGGTAACCACACTGCAACAATTTCTAAACGTATTTAGGAAAAAATATAACATGGTGTAAAAATGATGGGAAAAAAATTCAGTTGCTTATTCTGAACAAACTATATTCAGGTTACGATTTAAAGATAACTTTGTATAGAAAGACATGATAAAAACAGAACCGAAAATTAGGTACAGAGATGATGCAAAAAGCAATATTATAATAACACTAGCTGACCGGCAAACGTTGTTTTGCCATATAAATAATAAAAAAAATTAGGGGTGAAAAAATAGATGTTGACCGATTCTCATAGATACCGGATAAGCACAAAAAATTTCATCAAAATCGGTCGAGCCGTTTCGGAGGAGTTTAAGTTCGAAAACCGTGACACGAGAATTTTATATTATAATAACATTATTCATTATCGTAAATGAATAGTGTTGGTTCTTAGGGTTCCATAGCCAAAAGGCCAAAATCGGAACCCTTATAGATTTGATTTGATGATCTTTCATACAAATAACTTAAATCCTTTAATTTCATAAACCAATGGTACGGAACCCTTTGTGCGTGAGTCCGACACGCACTTGGCCGGTTTTTTAGTCATGTTTCTTAGCTATTTGGCTTAGTTTAAAATACATTAACGGGTTCAAGCCAATTCAAAAGAATTAATATTGCTTTTCCTTCATTTGGTTTGAAATACATATAAATAATATTTTTATAAACCACTCAGATCCTAGTCGAGTACAACGACCGCGTCGGCAAGATGTCGATAGTCCTGTTCGAGGACTGCCTGGAGCACATGACCCGCATGCATCGCATCCTGCGCATGGACCGCGGGAACGCCCTCATCATCGGCGTGGGCGGCTCCGGCAAGAAGTCCATCTGCAAGCTCGCGTCCTTTGCGGCTGGTACAATCACCTTACGAAAACGTTGATTTCTCGGATTTGGCACATCAAAGCTAACTGATAACTGACATCGGCAGGCTAAGTTATACATTTAACATCAGTTGTAGTAACCTTGAAGGATTCAGACCATCCGGTATAAGTATTAATATTGCGTTCATATTTAAACTTGGATTACACTGTCCATCATGCAGGTTGTGACGTATTCGAGATCGTGATAATGCGTAACTACAACGAGAACACGCTGAAAGACGACATGAAGAGGCTGTACAACTCGCTGGGCGTTGATAATAAGAAGACTGTGTTCTTGTTCACGGCCGCACAGGTAATGTTTCCTAAGAATTATTTTGTAGCGGTATTTGCAATGCCACATGCGAAAAACGTGTCATACTGACGTCACGCAAATCCTGCATCTAGCAAGCAGAGTTTAGCGCGCAACTTGCATACATATAACTCGCGCGAATTAACTGTGCACCTCGCTGGAATGCGACCCCTCCCCGCGTCCCCGTGCGGCGCCCCGCTTTCGCCGTAAGCGCTGAGTAGCGATAGCATCTCTGTTACAACTGTCTAAATAAAGTTTAAATCCCCTGTTGTTATTACTGTTTCTGTGGAGATTTTGCTTTGTTAAGTTGTTTTTAATTAAGTTTGTTTTCGTTTTTTACATTTGCCTGTTGCTTGCACCAACATTATATTTCAGTCTATATGTATCAATTTCATTGAAAAACGTCATGAGTAAAATGATCTAGTATTATGACGCTTTATCATTAAAACGACCTAATATATATATTTCTTTTAACATAATTTTCGTTTTGTACCGTCTGAATGACGTCACAGAGCGAGGTGCACACTGCATAGTTAACTCGCGCGAGTTATAGGTACAACAAAATAAGTGCCCGCCAGACAAAACACCCATCTGGTCGGAAGATCCTCCCTTTTTTATAGAGGATGAGTGCACTTTACACCCTGTTCCTCATACCTCTAAAAGACTTTGTGAGATTTGAGAGATTGATGGACAAGTTTAAACCCGCATCTATTCCTCTCAGATCATCGAAGAAGGTTTCCTGGAGTTCATTAACAACATCTTGATGATCGGCATGATCCCCGCTCTATTTGGCGATGATGAGAAGGACGCCATCATCAATTCTGTGCGCAACGACAGCAGCGAGGCTGGATATGGGGTTGCCAAGTTAGTATGCCAACCGATTGTTTTTTTTTTTTATGTGGATAAAAAACGGCCACTTGCTCTCTTCAGATGTCACCACAACACAGCGTCTAAGAATTTGACCGCTTATCTATACATTTCTTGTTAAGAAATGACTATGTTTATGCATTATTCATTAGTTAATATCCCCGGTGTGGTACCGGGTTTAGAATAGTACCAACCCATGTGGTCCCGTGGGTGTCGTACTAGGGAAGCAGGCAGCAACTCTCCTCCTGAGTAATATCAAATTACTGCGATCCCCATCCGCCTGCTAAGCGTGGGGATTATGGCAAACCCCCTCAATGTTTGAGGGAGGGCTTTTTGTTCAGCGGTGGACCTCTATAGGCTGAAGAAGAAGAAGAATATACTATTTTTTTTTCTTTCTTTTTTTTGGGTTCGCACGGCTTGTGCATTTAGCCAATGTCACGTAATGAACTATTCATGTCAAAAAAGACGGCCGCGTGAACCGTCCTACGAGGGAGGTTTGAGACAATGTCATGTGTGGCCACTATGCTGCGATATTTCACTGTTCTTTATGAATTATTTACTGAATGTGCTATCACGACCAAAAGTCGAGTTACAGTCTCACAAAACTATGGCCAAGCAATACTAGTTGTTGTTACGACCTTCTTCTATAATAAAGTTTGATACACACTCATACACTTTGACAACTTACTGCCCGCTTATAATTGGTACTACTTACTAATTTCCACGTTCACAGTAAGCGTCCGAATGGATAAGCGGTCCTCGCCGTGATAAGCATTCAAGGTGGTTCAAGTTCAAATGTAATAACTTATAAAAACTTTTTCAAATGTTTATTGGTGAGTTATGAATGCTGACAACAAAAATATGTAAAAATACCGATCCGCAACTTAACGATGATACTTTCTTTTAAGATTTTTTCTATATTAGAGTCATTATAAAAAGATGAGGGTAGATTTGAAACAAAGTGAATCACTAGTTCACATAAAATATTCCACTACCTATTAGCTACAATAACTCAAATAATATTACTTAGCTGTTGGTTGGTGAACATTAAGTTTGTGTTATTAGTTTTACTTTTTTAATCAATATGAAGGCTAATACATTACGAATGGACTCGATATATCTCAAATATCATATGAAACCAGCTTTTTCGGAATTCGAAAATAAATAAGTTCGTTAACTATTGAACTAAGAAAGCGCTTGAACATTATAATCTCATGCCATCAAACTCCGAAAAATGTCACTGCAAGATGGCAGCACTAGTAACATACTATACACGCAAAAAAAAAATGTAAATGTAAAAAGGACTGTTTTGTATTCTATAGATTATTTTATGATTGTAACAATATACAGGTTAAGCTTCAATCCTCTTTTCGTTGAGAAAATATAAAAAAATGAATAATTAAGCTATAACCTCTTTAATGATAACATATAATATTATCATTTTCATATCTAAAAACCAAAAATGTTTTTTTTATATTTTTTACCATAACAATATCATAAGTTTGTCAGGGATTATTTTTATGTAAAATATTACAATACTGCCATATCAACGTTTGTTTCATTTATTAGTATACATAAGTATACTAATAAATGAAAGCAACTAATAATATATAACTTTATAATATATTGCATTATAATATGTTTAATGTTTGTTATTATATTACATCTATAGTAAAATAAAACATGTAATAAAAACCTGTTTTTTATAAATATTCAATAAATTGTCCTATTCGTTTAAATATTATTTGCAAACATTTTTACTTTAAAATACAAATCAATTATCATAATTTTAAATTATATGAAAAAACAAAAGGTTTTGTCTTAATTAGAATTCGAACCCACAATCGCACGCCTTTGATAGCACCATTGTTAAGTGCGGCCGCTAACTTAACTTCAACTAAAGTAACGAAATTTTGCATTACTTTAAAGAAAACTGCGATAAAAAAAAACGGTTTGCTAGTATTGTTTTCCTTGTCTAGCATAGACTACATCTTTAATTCTTCGTAGAGATACTACACAGCATGCGGTTGATTGGTTGGAATATAACACACACGGATATAAAATAATGCGTTAGTGTGCGTGGCCGGTTTAGCGCAGGCGACAGTAGTCTTTAAGGTGGAAGGGGACTTCTACATGTGATAGTACTTTTTACTACATAAATCACGCACTTTTATTTAGTAAACAACACTATAAATAATTTTAAAAGTCCAATGAAAAATGAGCGTGACACTCAGCTTGACTTTCCCGCCAAAACTCAATATCTCCCTTCACATCTATTGTCCTCACATACATTTTTATAACAAAATTTCAAATTTTAAAGTAGTTATTGTACTTTAAATTTAAAGGAGACTTTTTGAAATTTTGAAGTTTTTACATTCATCCGATTTCAGAGACGCAGTATGGAACTTCTTCTGCAACAGATGTTGTGAAAATCTACACGTGGTGTTGTCCATGTCTCCCAGTGGAGATATATTGAGGAACAGGTAATATTTATATTTTATTTATTTATTTATTCCTTTAATTCAAGCAACTAGGGCCCATAGAAAATACAATATAAACTATAACATAAAAATACTTGTAAATTAATATATAAAAAAAATATCACAACAAATACACACAAGTATAATAACAATAATACAGCTTTATTACGTTCCACAATTTATGAAGTGACATTAATATAATTCCGTTTACAAATCCAATTCGTTGAATTCAAAAAAAATTAACTTGTCCAAAATATTCTTATTTTGATTGTTTGAATTTAGATAATATTTATTATTTATTTCAAAAACTTTCTAGTACATCAAAACTATGTTAATATTTTAGTTTTTTACAGATATAAACATCTTTATTCATAAACGTTGCTTAAAGTTAACTAGTGATTAGCAAATGTTTAAACATTTTTAAAGTTTGCACTTAACTTAATTTTAATAATTGTTTATGAATAAACCCCTTGAACACCATTGTGTTTATTCATAAACGATGATTACAGTTAAGTGACGCACAAACGTCAAAAATGTATGGTTAGACATTCGCTAATCACTAGTTAACTTTAAGCAACGTTTATGAATAGAGTGGATAATATTTATATTCTTGATACTATAATTTGTTATTAAAATTTTTAAATTCGGCTCTGTAGTCTAGGTAATGCTTAATGAATGTTGTTATGTTAAACTGTTTCCGTCTTATTACAAAACGAGTTCTAACTTCAGATCTAGCCTAAACCTGTGAGACTGTTACTGTATTTTCTAACACCCTTGCTCGTAAATCGGATGTAGTTCCACCGGTTTTAAATTTGTAAAGCGGGCCATTACAAACGCGTGTGTTATCAAAGCAAATAGTTAAGTTATAGTCCATACAAATTCCATAACAGCTTTATTTGCCATTTCAAATAATTATGGACCTGATCACCGCACGTCTTCAGCCAGTGAGCAGCGCGCTGTTCCATATTTGAAATGGCAAATAATAATACTAAAAACAAAAGCAACAGTGTGCATTCACAGATTGAGTTTATTTAAAATAACGGATGGCCTATTTGAAATAAACAATTTTGTATTTGTATTTATTTGTATTTAAATTTGTATTTGTAAAATAAATCAGTTTATCGGTAATTTAAAAACATGGCTGCATGCTCTAGCGTCTTCGCCAACATTTTCACGCAGCTACGGCAGAAAATAAACCTCGCGCTATTTTTCTCAAATTTTCTTTTCTTCGTACTTGTATTATGAATACTTTTTTTCTGTTTCCTCGCAAGTCTGTTAAAAAACGTCGTACAATATACGTGCGTATTGGTTGTAACATCATTACGCACTAATATCGTAATTCGTAATGTACTATGAAACTTTATTCCGAAGAAAATAATTAGACCTGGGTTTAATGTCATTTTTTGTATTAAGAACTTTGTTTGGTTAAAATTCGAAGTTTAAAAATGGCTCGAAAATAGTTTCTAAAGATAGACCTTATTTTGCAATAAAAATATTTATGTGTTTAACTTACTGTACTCATATTCATGTAGATAAGTAACCATTTTATTGCATTTCATCAGATGTCGAAGTTTCCCCGGGCTGGTGAACAATACTACAATAGACTGGCAATTCCCGTGGCCGAAGCAAGCGTTATTGGCTGTGGCCAATGTCTTCCTTGCTGACGTATGTATCTTTAAACTTGTCTTAAGAGACTGTCCTATGGTTCGCTATTTCATGTTGCTGAGAGAAATAGTGAAACATCACATAGTGTAGTATTGATTGCAATAGATAAGATCGTTAAAGTTTTCGGTGCCGAGAAAATATTTGAAAACCCTCCAAATGCTTAATAAACATTTAAAATTGTAACTACCAAAAAAAAAATCAGCGAATAGGGTAGTTGACTAAAAAAAACTAATTAGTCCGTCAGTCAGATTTCCAAAAAATACTAGACACGTATTTTTTCTTTTTTCATATAAACACAAAATTAAGACGACACAGTGCGTTGAAATCTCGTGTGACGTCACTGCACGCTACACTTTTTATCGAGCAGTGACGTCACCAGCCACCACTCCTGATCTTTGATGCCTTTTATATTTGTCATTTTTTATTGATTTTAAAACAAAGTATACGTGTCCAATATTTTTCTATAATCTGAATGACGGACTAAATAGAATCAATTTTTTTAACATACCTATTAGGCGCCATATAGTCAAACTTACTTTTAACTGAACAAAACCAGTAATATATACAAAATTAAAATATCTAAAAATGAAGTTTTGAATCATAAATTATACCCATAATTCTCAGATGGCGAAGATCCCCGAGGAGTTCCGACCGATTATAGTAGAGCACGTAGTTCATGTGCACATGTCGATCGCACATTACTCGCAGGAGTTCCTCCTGCGCCTGCGCAGAAACAACTATGTCACACCCAAACATTACATGGACTTCCTTACCAACTACCTGTCGCTGCTCAAAGAAAAGGATGCTTTTATTAAGGCACAGGCATGTATAAATTACTTCTAAACTAGCTTGTAAGAAAAAGGTTTAATTTTGTGTTATTTTTTATACGCTTTCACTCTTTAATAGCTGACCGGATTTGGAATAAATTTGGCCTTTGTGTATACCATGATCTGGATAGGACGCAGGATAAGTTAAAGCAAATTATTTAAATAAAAACTTTCTTTGTCAGTATGTGTACATGCCAATTATTTTTAAACGAGTAATGTTTGTTATGTGGCTAAATAGGCTTTTTTCTTTTACTAGCGGCCGCCTGCGAATTCGTTCACGTGGAGTTAGTTATTTGAACACTTTCCGTTAAGTGATGTTCAAACGTTAAAATTAATGGTTAAAGAATCGCTAATCACTAGTTAACTTCAAGCAACTTTTATGAATAAGGGGGTTTATTTTAACCCTTAAATACAAAGCGTACATTTTATATTGTTGTTATGCTCCGCTCCTATTGGTCGCAGCGTGAAATTGTATAGCTTCCCGAAGCCTTCCTGGATTAATGGGCTATCCAACGCAAATAGATTTTTCGGACCAGTAGTTACCGCGTTCAAATAAGCAAACAAACTCTTCAGCTTTATATATTATGTATAGATATAGTGCACATTAGAAACTATAACAGCAATTTCTGAACAATTACTATCATAATATTATTATTATCTTAGTGCGAGCGTCTAATAGGCGGGCTGGCTAAGATAGAAGAAGCAAACGTTCAGCTCCAAGATCTGAACGCGAAGCTAGCGGTGCAGAAAGTCATCGTTGCCGAACAAACCCAAGAGTGTGAAACTCTACTGTCGGAGATCACCAAAGGTTAGTGACTTTATATGTTATACAATATGTAAAGAAAACCCTGTCCGACCCATAAGGATAATCAAGGTTAGGTAAACACATGACCAAATAAAATATGAAATTTTATATAATCGTTATAGTAACAATACTATTGAATTTTTAAATAATCTCTTTTTCCGCGAATTAATTCCAACTTCCCCAAAATTTGGTATTTTTTTTTTAAGCGACAACACCGTTTTTGTCGGCATTATTATGAGCGAATGGCGATGCGACCGCATGCCGCGTGCCCTGCCCCCTTCACCCGCGTATGTTTTGCTTACACGCAATGCACGCAGTGCACATATATTAAGTTACCTCCTTTTGCGAAATAATATGAATTTTTAGGGGGATTTTTTTTTTCAAGTTTAGCCCGACTTTGTAGACATTAGTAGAATCAGTTATCGATACATAACAATACTTTCACGGATCGGACAGGGTTTTCTTTACATATTCCCCCTTATTCTTAAACGCTGCTTAAAGTTTTAGACGTTTGCACATTACTTAACTTCCATCATCGTTTATGAATAAACCCCTTAAACACTGTGGTGTTTATTCATAAAGGATGATTAAAGTTAAGTAACATTTCATTTCAAAAATGTATGGTTAAAGGATCGCTAATCACTAGTTAACTTTAAGCAGCGTTTATGAATAAGGGTATATAGTAATAAGTTTTACTTTCTTCATAAAGAAAAATTTCTTCATAGAGACAAATTCTCCCGAACTACAAATGGGACTGTCGTTGGTGCAAATAACCTCATAGGTTGAAAAAACGTGTCCGCTTAATAATATAAATAACACATGGCTTAACTGTCAAAATTGAAAATATTTGTCTGTTTTATGTTTGTCAAAAAGCTACTGAACATTGACACAATATTGTCTTGGATGAAAAATTGGCACACAGATAGTTTAGACTTCTTATTTCAGTAGGCGGTTCCCCTGCCATATTTCCCGACATCCACGCAGGTGAAACCGAGAGCAGAAGCTGTTTTTTTTAAATATTATAATACCTTTCCTAACAGCCACAAACGCAGCAGTAGCGAAGCAAACAGTTGCTTCGGTAAAATCAGCTGAGATCACTGAACAGAGTGCTATCATCTCTGGAGAGAAAGCGGAAGCCGAGGAGGCTTTGTCAGCAGCTCTCCCGGCCCTGGAGGCTGCTAGACTCGCTCTTTCAGACCTTGATAAGAATGATATCACTGAGATTCGGTCTTTCGCGACGCCGCCTGAGGCTGTGCAGGTTAGTGAATCACTGATTGTTTCAATAATTATTGTAGAAACTTAGATAAAGTTTTGTTATATTCAAGGTTGGCTTAAACCCTGTAGGCCTAGTATGAGTTTTCATTACAAAACTCGATCGTCAATATCGAGCGCGTTTGACTCAGCGATTGGCCCGCTTCAAGGTCGTAAGAACCCTCAACCAATGAGAGCGGCAAACTCGCTCGATCCAGTTTCGTATTGAAAACTCATACTAGGCTTACTGCACTGGACCCGCGTGGTCCGTCCCGTACTGCTCACTGCGTCTCACAGAGATAAGGCCTATGTCCCAATAGTGGAAATATTATAGTCTGTTTATGCTTGTGTTTATTATCAGATTGCTATCAACTTGTGTTCTATAGGATGCCATTTGGTGAGTGTTCGAGGGAATTGCATGATTTAAACCCCCCATCTCCGTTTCACCATCGGACGACCCGTCCGCAAACCCGTCGCACGTAGAGTTTCCACCCTTACTTTATCAACACCACTACGAGCCGGACGAAGCATTTCCTCGCCTCCTCTTTTATACCGAGTAGTGGGCTCTTGATGAACTGGTGCACTTTACCATCAACGATTGCATCACTGCTTACCATCAGGCGGGATTGCGGTCAAGCACTAACTTATAAAAAAAAGTATCCACAAACAAGTATTCTGTATGATCTGTTGCTAGATCACACACTACTTTTAGATGATGTGGGCAGAATACAATAAAAGATGTTGAGTTTATATAAACTACTATATTGTTTCAAAGTTATAGGTAAAGGGAGCTAATGGACTGATGTGTGTGAAATGAGTGGCACGTGGCCTTTGCTGGCCGTAATGAGAACGCCCGACTTGAAGGCTCGACGCGAACCGATGATTATTATAAAGTAAAATGAATGCGAGGCGTAAATGCTGACAATGCTATGCTGATGTGCGGTTGCACCGTACATATTCTATTGGACGAAACCTTTTGACTATGTTTATAGAGCGTTCTATCAATCGCGCCCAATTGACCAAAGAATTTTTGTTCGTGTTACTGTATCTAATATATTCTTCGCTATAGTTTTTTTTTTTTTTTTTATATAAATTATAAACCAGCGCTTGACCGCAAACCCACCTGATGGTAAGCAGTGATGCGATCGTTGATGGTAAAGCGCGCTAGTTTTATTAAGAGCCTATTCACTCTAGCCTTGAAGACACTCAAATTGTATTGTGACGGAAACACCGACGCTGGCAAACTGTTCCAGTCCCTCGATGTACGCGGTATAAACAACGTAAGGGTGGAAACTCGCCGTACGACGGGTCGTCCGATGATGGAACGGAGATGGGGGAATTAAATCATGCAATTCGTTATAGTGTGGAGTCCAAATGTGTGTGTTTCACATTACTACTAACCTGCACTGGGCCAGCGCGCAGCGTGGTTAGAATACAGTCCACTCACTCTCACTGACAGGAGGAAAAACTTTAAACTAGCGCGCTTTACCATCAACGATTGTATCACGGGTTACCATCAGGCGATCAGGCAGCACTAGTTTATAATTTATAAATAAAAAGGCCTGTGTCCTAACACACTAATCCCTCATTTCTATCCACCAGACGGTATGTGAGTGTGTGGCAATAATCCGAGGCGTCAAGGAAATCAACTGGAAGGGTGCTAAGGGCATGATGGCCGACCCAAACTTCTTGCGAAATCTGCAGGAGATGAACTGCGACCTCATCACCCAGAAGCAAGTTAAGGACGTGAAGGCTCACATGAAAAAGTGCAAAAAGCTGGACACTATGCAGCAGATCAGTAAAGCTGGGTAAGCGAATGAGAACGTAAAATGTTAGCACTTTAAGGTCTAGTTCTGTTTGCACAGTACATGAGTGTTGGAGCAAGAAGTCTTATACCATACAGCAGATCAAAAAGCCGTCTATAAATTTTAATGGCTTAAGAAACAAAACGATGTTGAGCACTAAACGTACCTAACTGATTTATTTTGGTCCAAGCAAATTTATCAACCTTCCCCCAGTCAGAATAAGGTTTGCAAAACAAAAAACTGCTTGGAGCACAGTGTGACCGACTATGTAAGTAGGCCTAGTATGAGTTTTCATTACGAAACTCGATCGTCGTTATCGAGCGCGTTTGACTCAGTGATTGGCCCGCTTCAAGGTCGTAGGAACTCTCAACCAATGAGAGCGCCAAACGCGCTCGATATCGACGATCGAGTTTCGCATTGAAAACTCCTACTAGGCCTACAGGACTTTGACGTAGTTAGCTGATGTTATATTGAATAACTGTGTAAATACATACCTAACTAAGTCGTGGTGGCCATGTGGTTGAAACACCAGCCTCTCAAGTATGAGTGTGCAGGTTCAATTCCAGGTCAGGCAAATGTAACTTTTCTAAAGTTACATTGGTACTGGCCTGACCTAAAGGACACCAATGACTGATAACAAGGTGAAGAAAAACATCATGAGGAAACCTGGACTTTAAATCTGAAATCGCCAACCCGCATTGAGCTAGTGTGGTGATTACGCTCAATCAAAGATTAATGTCTTTGATTGGGCGTAATTATATTTACAATAGACAGGATATCACGAACAAAATCGTAATCCAATACTTATGTAAAATGGTTAATATTCGCTCAGTCTAGTGTGGTACGCCTGCGCGTCAAGACGTAATTTGTGTCCACCAAGAATAAACATGTTCTAAGGAAATATGCCATGTTGCGCTTTGCGTTACTATACATCTCGTTATGGTAAAACGACTGGAGCTAACTTCGTATTATTTTCGTATCAATTATTTATATTTCCTCTGTAATTAAAATTTAAAAAAATTCTTAAATAGAATATCTAGAAACTTTTCTATTATTGTAATAAGCGCATAGAGGGCGCTGTGTAGTTTTGCTATTTTCTTCTAGAGATGTAGTAATGTTGTTTATCGATTTAGCTATCGATAATAATATATAATATAGAAAACATATTGCTATATTTTATTGACATTTAAAATAATGTTGTACGGGAAAAGTGGATACGATTTGTGCAGATAGACCGTAGAGAAGAATATTGGCTTCCGTGTCCTTCGTCGTTATTATACTCGAAGCATTTTAAAGAAGAAGATATCTACTTTGGAAAGACTGGTCGAAATTATCTGGTAAATAATTTCATCGTTGTTGTTGTTTTCTTGTGTTCATTTCTATACCATAGTATTGTATAGTCACGTGTTTTTTTTTTTAAATGAACAGACAGCTGTGCTGCTGGCGAGTTGGTTCCGCCACTTCTTCTTCCCAGCGAAAGCACTAGGAAGCGGCGAAGCGCGGGCGTTTTGAAGGGACTGTCTTATGTAATATCGACAACCAAAAAGTGCTGATTCTCAGCCTAATTTGAATAAATGACTTTTGATTTAATTTCATTTGTTTTATTCACTATAGTTTTCTCCGATCTGGTCAAGCAATTACGGCAGATATCTATTGTGCTAATTTCCGAACAGTGTTGGCAAAACTAGCAGTAAATCAGCCCCGACTTATGAATCGATCTTCATCATTACTGATCCATGGCGAAGCGAGACCTCAAACAGCCCGAGAAAACATTTTAAGCCTTTAGGAACTGTAGTTAGAAACCATTCGTCATCCTCCTTATTTGGCAGACCTTGCTCCAGCGGACTACCATTTTTGCCGTGATTTCGGACAATTAATTACGTGACAAGAAGTTTTCTTCCCAGGAGGTAGTTCTGCTATCACACAGTTTGTGCAGTCTAGATCCTCAGAGTTCTATCGCAAAGGCATAAATGACCTTCCTATTAGAAGGCAGCAATGTATACATAATAATGGTAACTATTTTGATTAAATGAATTAGGTAGTTAAAAATTAAAAAATTAACTATTTAGATTTTCAGTACAAATCGGCAATTTTAAACTTTAACGCCTATTATATTAAAAGAATTATGTAAATAAAAAACTTGTAAAAATTGAAATTACGTAATATATTTTTTTGCTTCCTAATTTTTTGTTTCAAGCATCAAAATGCGAAAAAACATCGTCGTAGTAACTTCTTTGAATATTATCGATAACTTTATATCAGAATGATACAAACCCGACTACAGTTTTTAGCATTGCCATTAAAAAATATTTGCAAACAAACGGGTAAAAAGAATAATTTTGCTAAAAACGAAATGCAAACAAAAATTGCAAAACAAAATGAGCTTTATGACCTAAAAGGTCTATTATACTCAAAAATCTCAATAAATTGTTATAACAATTCGTAAGCAAAACACTTCTAAAATACCAATAGATGGTGTCACGGTAAAAAATAATAGCGACCAAAATTCTAAAACAGTTGATGTTTGTTTAGGACAAGTTTCATTTAATTTGTTACTCGATTTGAACTATACTAGGGTATTAAATCGGATCTGGCAACATAGACCACACTGACCACCAACCAGGCAATAGCTAAATATATTTTATATAAACTTATTTCATTTTTACTATTTTTATGTCTCCAATCGTTGATCTAATTTTGCTATATTGTACTAGATGGCGGAACTGAGACATGGGATCACAGTTTTTCTATGCCTTTTTGAGACATGCCCTCTCTATTTATCTTAAATCTCTTTGCGCTCAATCCTTCTCTGTATGAGAGGAGACCCCTGCCCAGCAGTAGGATGAGATAAAAAGGCTGATGATGATGATGATGATAATATTGAGTAACTTAAGCTTATTACCTATTCATTTCTTTCTTTCTTTCAATCTATGGAATCATATGGAATTGAAGTCACGGGCACTGCTAGAAAATCAATACCTACTATTATCTTCTCCTTTCACAGGTACGGTCTACTGAAATTCGTGATCGCCGTACTGGGATATTGTGCCGTATATAAAGAAGTGAAACCCAAGCAGGATAAAGTGGAAGCTCTCGAGAAGGAGTACACTGAAGCCTGCAACTACTTGGCGTCGTTGAACCGCGAGATCGATCGGCTGCAGAAAACGCTTGATGGGCTCAATAATAAATATGAAGCTGCCATGTTGAGGAGGCAGGAGTTGCAGGAGGAGACTGATATTATGATGAGAAGGTAGCCCTTTTTTCTGTTTCTATATTTAAATTTTTTGCTGATTATTCAACCTCTCAATCATGTCGGCTGAAATGACAAGTTTAAATCCTAAAGTTGTTTTTTTTAAATGTATTTAAAAAAAGAATTGATTTTTGGTGGTTGCTTTTATTATAAAATTAATTAAGCCAAAAGTCTTGACTTAAAATCAACTTTTAACACACAATACAGGAATTCCTGTATCGTGTGAGTATTTATAAAAAATTAAACTCGCATACAAAAGCCACACAAGACAATACAAATATTTGTTCTGTGTTGGATGCGAACCCGCGACAAGCAGCAAACAATCGCTCAGCTACCGCGCCAAACGTGTCGTATTATTTCCTTATTATTTTTGTTATTGGACGCAAAAATAGGGTATTTGACTAAAAAAACTAATTAGTCCGTCAGTCAGATTTCCAAAAAATACTAGACACGTTTTTTTTTTCTTTTTTCATATATACAAATATAAACATAAAATGAAGACAACACAGTGCGTTGAAAACTCGTGTGACGTCACTAGACGCTACACTTTTTAGCGACCAGTGACATCACCAGCCACCACTCATCTTTGATGCCTTTTATATTTGTCAATTTTTATTGTTTTGATAAAACAAAAAATACGTGTCTAGTATTTTTTGGAAATCTGACTGACGCACTAATTAGTTTTTTTTAGTCAAATACCCTATTGCTATTGAAAATTTACAATTGTTGACTGCGACCTTTACCCAAGATTCAACTCAACCCATTGTCCATATACATCTCATTCAGTTTCTTTTTGTATTTCCTCGTCCTTTTTCCAGTAATTCCTACTACAAACACCATACCTTAGGGTATTTTTAAATCATCTATCTCACCCTTTTTTATATGAAAGTGAATGTAATATTCTTTGTTTCTTTCAAGATTGGTCGCCGCCGACAAACTGATGTCTGGCTTATCAAGCGAACAAAAGCGCTGGACACTAGACCTAGCTGCGCTTTACGTGGAGCAGTCCCGCTTGATCGGCAACTGTTTACTATCAGCTTCATTCCTCAGCTACGCGGGACCATTTTCGTTTTCGTTCAGACAGACCATGATATATGAAGACTGGTTGGGCGATATATTAGAGAGAGGCATACCGTTGACTCAGCCGTTTACCATTGAGAAAAATTTGACCAACGAGGTGGAAATTAGCGGGTGAGTTTATTTTAGGACTCCTCAGCCACGGGTATCATTTCTTGGAAAATAAATGGGCTAATAATCGACACGCGGCCCTAGCACCTTACTGCCCCATCGGCCATCGGTTCTAAGAGCCTTGTGCCCCGCTCATTGCCACTTAATTTTAGTGACTCCAAGAACTATGACGGTCACTTTGGTTCTCGTATTCGATCGCGCAGAGAAACTCGGAGTACAGCTTTCCATCGCCCTTTGTGTGGCTCTGAGCCTTCCTATGAGGACACGGCGTGGCCGGCCAGTGGCGGCCATGTACCAGAAGACCCAGCGTAGGGAGGCCCCCAAAGTGAATTGATGACCAGGTGAAGGTCGAGGGAAGCCCATGGACGCGGGCAGCACATAACCGGTCATAGTGGAAAGCCTTGGGGGGGGGGGGGGGCTTTGTCGAGCAGTGGACCTCTATAGGCTGAAGAAGAAGAAGAAGGGCCTAGTGCGGGTTGGTAGATGTCACATATCTTCGAATTTTTCGTTCTAAAACATGGCGATTTATTTACCCCTTTTGGAAATTTATTATTATCATTTCAGTTGATAGACGTCCATTGGTAAGCCATAGGCCTCCTCCAAGAACCTCCACTTCGACTTGATCCGTGCTTTTTGCGTACAACAGGTTTTGGCGGTTTTATAAAGTTCGTCAGTTCATCTTTTGGAAGGCCTTCCAACGTACGTCTCGTAGTTGTCGGTCCTGGAAACAAGAAACAGTGATGAAATTATTTTAACTATACCAGCGTTTGTTCCCACGACCTACAACTAGTAAGACGGGGCCATGGGAATATATTGTTATAAATGTATATACCACCACTGGGTCAATACCCTCTTTATTTTAATGCTGAACAACAATTTCAGTTGGACCTCCCAAGGTCTACCTCCTGATGAGCTGTCTGTCCAGAACGGCATACTTACAATAAGAGCGTCTCGCTTCCCGCTGTGTATCGACCCGCAGACGCAAGCGCTATCTTGGATCAAGAGGAAAGAGGCAAAAAATAATCTTAAGGTGACAACACTGACATCTGGCTTTTATATTCGAAACTATAAAGCGAAGTGCGATTCTTTTAAAATTGGTAAAATACACGGTAAAGTGTATGGCAGTCGTTATGGGTTGTTGGAGCCCTCAAATGTCCAACAATTTGTCTAACTGCAAAGCTTCGATATCGCCTTCTGGTTGTGGAGGTCAGACGGCACTCACTTCATTGAAAACATCGAAGTTTGGCCAAAATCAGCAGTTGGACTTGTAAAGCGGACTCCAGACTCCAAAGCTGAAAAAGCTTCGGATGCTTCTGGGATTAACGCTGAGATGTTGATGATGATGAGGGCAAAGTGTCTGTCTGTAAATTCCAAACCTCTAGAGTATTTTTTTAAAGAATAATGTATTTTAATTTGAAATTCATCATCTTCATTATTTCAACAGCTTCCCTTTAACACTTCGGACCAGTTCTATGCTTCCCGCATCTAGCGGATCCCTGTGACCTTCACAGGGAATCTACATATTTAAAAGGCGTAATACTTTCCAGGTATTATCATTCAACGACCCTCAATTCCTGCGTCAGTTGGAGATGGCCATTAAGTACGGCATGCCGGTTCTCTTCCAAGATGTCAACGAGTACATAGATCCTGTCGTTGATAATGTCCTCGAGAAGAATATTAAGGGTATGTTTTGTGTGTATAAGCCGCGCCAGTAAAGAAACGAATCTAAAATGGCGTCTGCTACTTGCTAGTGATAGATAGTAAGGTCAATAAAAGCGATGTGATGATAAACAGCTCTTAAAGGTTTTGTAATAAACCCTTCGGAACTGAAGTCGGATAATTAATTATTGAAGATACGTTTAGCAAGTGGTTATATATATACCGTTATAAAAAAAAGTTTTCTGTAATGGTTTATTTTGAATACATTTGTAGCGCGTAGGTCGTGTCGCGTAATTAAAACTCAGATAAATCGAACTTTGTGTATTGCACGAATGTAAAAGAGTACAATGTATTTGACGTGTACAATGACGCGATACAAGAGTGTGATCAAGGAATGGACTGTAATGTAATAATGATGTAGAATATAATAATAATGATGTTGTGTCTTACAAGCTATGCACTCACTTAAATACTAACTATCTCTAAATAATAGTGGGGTAACCAATAGCAAATCAGCTTGCTGTCCTGCGATGTCCACGCGGTGTTGCGTGCGTTCTTGATGCTGATTCGTTGATCGAGGCAGGCCACGGCGTATGATTGGTTAATGTAGAAAGCGCGCCAATTCAGTCACGTGCTAGATGACTCGCTATGATTCCCACGGACGTTGACCGTTGGTCCTGCAGATGTGTTCCGGGGTGAGATTTATGGGAACCCTCGCTGCGGGAGTCAGGGTCGCAGGGACGCGCGCCATGACTTCCGCGTTCCTCGGTGTGATCTGGTGTGATATATAGTCGACCTTTGTATAGCGCTAGCTACACATTTATGGCATTATTCAATTCACACGTACACATGAATTTTATTTTAATGTTTATAGTCCTTCACTTCGCATTTTACCACGCATAACAAAGTAGTTACAGTAACGACAGTTAACAAAAATAATAACAAAAACACGAAAATAATAACGAAAACAAAGAAATGATAACTTGAAAGAACCGACCGAAAGACAGCAAGAGAACAAAAATCCCGACTGTTTTTTTGTATGCAGTAAGGCGGTGTATGAGTAAAGATAGCAATAGTGCGCGAGTGAGAGAGAATAACCGGTGCCGCCTTTTAAAATTCGTTTCTTTATTGGCACGGGTTATACATGAGATATTAATTTTATATTCAGAATTGAAACGGTAGTCTGACTAAAAAAATATGGAAATGGTTTATTCTACGTTTAATCCATGCCTGAGTGATGTATGCATGTTTCCAGTGGAAAGCGGCCGTTCATTCGTGATGCTGGGCAGCATAGAGGTGGACTACGACCCCAATTACCGCATGTATCTCACCACGAAGCTCGGCAATCCGCAGTTCAACCCCGCCACCTACTCCAAAGCTGTCGTCATCAACTACACTGTCACCGTACAGGTGTGTGTACATATCTTACTTTAACATCTATGGTCACAAGCATATGTAACTATCGTAACATGGCGACATACATTTGCCAAAAATATAAACTAATAATAATAATATATTATTATCTCATATTATCTCCCGGTGTTCTCGTCTAGCTAACGGAGAGTACTTGCATAGACACAACCTTGTAGCCAGGATAATTCATCAGCAACTTGCTCTCAAATACAACCTTGTGGAATTGAAGGTGCCATACTACAGGTATATGCCCGACCCAGTTTTCGAAAATGGCCATATCACATTGTACTGGGATCGATCCATCATCACTGACAGGACTATTGTTGCCAATAAGCCTGATATAGTGATGGTGGATCGATCAGAGCGGCGTGAAATGATTGTTGACATAACCATCCCGCATGGTGAGAACCTCGTGAAAGTCGAGAAAGATAAACAAATCAAGTATCTTGACTTGGTTCACGAGGTTTTCGACATGTGAGAGGTGGATTCAGCAATCATTGTGCCGATAGTCGTGACAGCCAATGGCTTAATAGCCAAGAGCCTCAACCAACACCTCAAGAGGCTCTCGTTAGGCAGCTGGATCAAAGGCTTGATTCAGAAAGCTGTACTTCTGGACACGGCTCGCATTGTCAGGAAGTTCCTCTCTCTGGAGCCCTGACCGCCGGTAGCTTGAACCCAGGCGCGTGCGCTCCATACAAGCAGAAAAGCTCTGCATACCCTAATAGTTTTCTAAAAAAATATATAATAATTTATATACTACAAACTTAAAACTGAAAGACTTTGTTAATCAGTTAGTGAGAACACTGCCATCTATTGGGCCTAGTGCTAACTACGAAATATCACTGGCCTTCGTCGCGACAGCCGCGCCACTTCTCGTAGCGGCCGTAAGCACAAACAAAATGTGCCTCTTCCATATCTGTCTGTGTATAAAATTATTTGCTTGTGTGCCTAAATTGTTGTGTACGTGTGCGTGAAATTTCATTGACTTTTAAGGGCACGATAAGCACAGCTTCTAATAATGCGACGAATTTAAGAAGTTCAGAAATATAGCATGATTTTTGTTCGTTCAAATACCTTTTTATTTTAGCAGCTTATGTTGTTTCAATATTGGTTGTTTTAAGCGGAATTAAATATTCATTTATTTTAGAGTTTTTGGTTTAACACAAAAGAAAGGTTGTCTTTATAAAAAGTATTATGATAATTATATGTGGTTAGCAGGCTGTGTAGTGTGTACACACAAATAAATTGTTTTGTTTCTCGTGTAGGTATATTATTTTAAAACACGGCATTGACAGTTTGTCATTATAAAAACTTAAAAGACCTTAAGTTTTTCAACCTATTTGCTTTTGAATTTCAATACTATACTTTATATTGTAATAATTTTCCTGAAGTTTACAAATTAGCAAAATTTAATAGTTATGATTCCAATGAGTAGTGCATTACGCATATTTATGAAAGATTTGTCTATATTTCCATTTTAAAAGAACTTTTAGCGATTTCACAACGATCTTATATATATTTAATTTTTACAGAGTTATTTAAAAATAGATAGGCGCGTTGATTTAATTTATAGATAGTAAAATATATTTTTTTAGTTTTTTGAGAAATAAATTATTACTTATTTACAGTTCAGTTAGTAATACCATTTCATTGTATTTTGACAGCCTCCATGGCATAGCGGTAGCGAACGCGGCCGCTGCGTAATGAGGCGCGGGTTCGATCCTCGCGCAGTGTAAATATTTGTATGCATGAATATGAATATTTGCACTGGTCTGGTCGTGCCTCGGAAAGCCCGTTAAGCCGTTGGTTTCGGTTGCCATACGAACATCTAGTGGCAGTCGTTACGGGTTGTTGGAGCCCACAAGTCAGACGGCAGTCGCTTCACGGAAAATGTCGAAATTTTGCCAAAATCAGCAATTAGACTGGAAAAGCGGACCCCAGATTCCAAAGCTTTGGATGCGACTGGTATTAACCCTGAGATGATGATTTCATTGTATTCATTTGGGCAAAAAAAAAAATACCTAACACCCCACGTATATCATTTATTTGACTTGTTCTTATCATCAATCACATACTTAGATGTTCATTGTAGCCACGCACAAACATCAATTCAATGTTGACATGCGAAAAAGTACGCGACTATGTTAAATTGAAACTACGTCTACGTTACGTTTTTTAAGTTTTACCATATATAAGCACAGAGATTTGGGTAGTAGGTATATCTATGCATACCTTCAAGAAAATCTCTGTGCACGCCCCTGCTTGAACCCTGTTCCCGATACCGGTGGGCTACTATTTTTTATATTTTTAAATGTTTTTTATATATATATATTATGTAGAAATATTTAAAAATGTAATTTATAAGTGTATATAAGGAAATAAAGGAATAAAAATAATATTATTATTGATTATATATTATATTATATTAATCATTACTGACAGGACTATTGCAAATAAACCTGATATAGTAGTGATAGATCGATTAGCGCGCGTCGCAATGATTGTCGATATTACCATTCCACATGACGGGAATCTCGTGAAAGCTGAGAAAGAGAAACAAATTAAATATCTCGACTTGGCGCACGAGGTTGTTGACATGTGGAATGTGAACTCGGCTGTCATTGTACCGATTGTCGTATCGGCCAATGGTTTGATAGCCAAGAGCTTCGACCAACATCTATTGAGGCTCTCGTTAGGCAGTTGGATCAAAGGCCTGATTCAAAAGGCAGTACTCCTCGATACGGCCCGCATCGTGAGGAGGTTCCTGTCTCTGGAGCCCTAACCACCGGTAGTTTGGACCCCGCTCCCGCCATCGGTGGAACACTATTTTTTATATTTTTAAATGTTTTTGTATGTTTTTATATAAATATTTAAAAATGTAGAACAATATCTATGTATAAAGAAATAAAGGGAATAATAATATTATTATTCCAGCAGCAGCAGCAGTCAGCGCTAACCATATGGTTAGCCCAGTGGTCAAGCTATTGACTGCTGCGCTGCGTGTCGCGGTTTCGATTCCCGCACGGAACAAAAATTTGTATGACCTACAAGTGATGTGAATTTATATGTTTGTAAACGCACCCACGATACATGAGAAATTCCTAGTGTGGAGCAACGTTCTTACTCGATAGTTCAGTTTACAACTTTAAACATTATTATATATACTTAAATAATGCTTTAGTCACTTTGAAATCAACTTAATTGTCATGGAAATAAAGTTGATATTTATTTAACTTAAAATAGGGTGGGGATGTGCAGCACTACGCTTTTTTACTATACTAGTAACTTACAATTGCGAAAAATACAAACTCAGTCTAGTTTCGACTTTATTATGTAATACAAATATCTATCAATGCTTAAGTACCAGCCGCGTTTTATTTTGCTTAAATGCCAAGGCAGGTTTGTTAACTTAAGGATCTTAACTGAACCGAAATATTCAAAATCTGGTTATGATTAGCCACCATTTTGGCGCTGGATGCCATTTTTGAATTTGAAATATTTTCTGAAGTATTTTCTATGTATAGGAAGGAGCTGCTTATATGTATACAGAGTGTGTCTGACATCATAACGCAAACTTCGTGAAAAGGCTACACCCCATGCCACTAATAAAACTATGATAGTCATTTATGTCGTTAATGAACGGTTACAGAATTCAAAGTGTTTCAAAAAATGTGTCGGCTCGGCCTTTGAACGTTGCAAGCGTGCCGCCGTGCGGGTTTGTAGGTATGACGTTGATCCCTGATGTGAACTCTATTAAATCAGCTGATAAGTTAGTTTTTCGAGTTTTGTTTTCATTGCGCTTTTTTGTGTAATTAACGAATTAATTATTTTTTACTTTAAAATGTTATTGGGTTTTAAAGTATAAATGGAAATATGAATTATGAATGGTCTAAAGTGAAAAAACTACATATACTCGTATATTTTTTTAAATCATGATAAAGCCGACGAAAAATTCCACCACTGGGGGGTTCAGAATCATGTACCGGATCAATGGTACTTGTTTGTGCGTCGATGTCAGATACACCCTTTACAATTTATTTAATGTCAAATGACCACAATCTATCAATGCAGTGTATTAACAGTCGTACTAATGTACTTCTTCTCAAGGGCTTAGAAGACCAGCTACTAAGTGTTGTAGTCCGCTGCGAGCGCTCAGACTTAGAAGAACAGCGAGAGAGCCTCATCATAGAGACTAGCGCCAACAAGAGTCTACTATCAGGTCTCGAGGACTCTCTGCTGAGAGAATTGGCCACCTCCACTGGCAACATGCTGGACAACGTTGAGCTCGTCACCACGCTGGAAAACACCAAGTCTAAGGCTGCTGAGGTAATGAAAAAAATATTGATATGCCCCTTGATTGAGTCTCGCGCCCAGCGGAGACGCGTATCTAAGCTGTCTAGCTAAATACAGGCTACTAGATAAAACTATTGAAATGTCAGGTACTCACGGGGTACTGGGAACCAGGGGATCACCACGCCATGACACAAACAGTTGTATTTTACAGTATATTTGGACCGCTTTCTACAAAAATGATCCAACCCACATACTCGACATTTTCGATATTTTGTGACGTCACAGTCGTGTTTTTGCACCGCGTGTCGAGAGTAGTGACGCCGGCCGTCACGTCTTCGTTCGAACTGGTGTTTTTCTTGTTGCGCGATAGGTGACGCCAGCGGTGCGTAGGTTTGGCGATTGGTGTTACCAAATTATGGAGGAATTGGATGGGATTAGGGAAGTATCTCAAAGCCTGTCCATCTATAATTTTTAGTTTTCAAGAGACAAGACAAGAACTTTCAAATTTGGCAGGCTGCATAGACGGATTCCCTTAACGTGAGATTTAGTTTTTCTAAGCACGGTCCCTCACTGCTTTATTCTTCTTCTCAGCATATAAAGGTCCACTGCTGGACAGAGGCCTTCCCCAAGGCTTTAATTCCATTGAGAGGCTTTGTCATAATCCCTACGCTTTGCAGGCGCGTTGGGGGTCGCAGTAATTTGTTATTCCACAGGAGAAGCGCTGCTGCCCGCTTCCCTGATGAGAATTCCCTTAGTCGCCTCTTACGACACGTGAGGATATGGGATGGTACTATTCTATGTCCGATACCACACGGGACCGTGCTTTAGAAGTCTGAATTCCTCAATATGAAATTGTTCTGACTAAAACCACACTCTTCTTCTTCTCTCCACTTGTCGGTCTCCGTAGCGCAGCGGTCAACACGCCTGCCTGCGACGTGGAGGCCCCGGGTTCGATCCCCGGCCAGGTCATGATGGAAATCAATCTTTTCCTGATTGGCATGGGTCTTGGATGTTTATCTATATATGTGTCTAAGTATTATAAAATATAGTATCGTTGAGTTAGTATCCCATAACAAAAGTCTCGAACTTACTTTGGGGCTAGCTCAATCTGTGTGATTTGTCCGTATTTAATATACAGTATGTTAAGAAAACCCTGTCCGACCCGTGAAGGTGTTGTTAGGTATCGATAACTGATTCTACTAATGCATACAAAACCGGGCTAAACTTAAAAAAAAATCCCCCTAAAAAAAATAAATATTATTTCGCAAAAGGAGGTAACTTAATAAATGTGCGTTGACCATCCTTCGCCTGCCGCCAGCGGGGGGCGGGCGGCAGGACACGCGGCACGTGGTCGCATCGCTATTCGCTCATAATAATACCGGTGTTGTCACTTTTTAAAAATTACCAAATTTCGGGGAAATTGGAATTAATTCGCGGGAAAAAAAGATTATTTCAAAATTCATTTGTATTGGTACTATGATGAATACGTAAAATTTTATATTATATTTGGTCATGTGTTTACCTAACCTTTATTATCCTTATGGGTCGGACAGGGTTTTCTTAACATACTGTATATATACATATATTACTCATTGCCATTCCCAGGTGATGGAAAAACTCGAGCTGGCAGCGTTAACAACGAGAGACATAGAAGTATTACGTGACGGATACCGGCCGGTGGCCAAGCGCGGGTCCATTCTGTTCTTCGTGCTGTCAGATATGGCCGGCGTTAACTCCATGTATCAGTATTCACTGTCTTCATATCTTGATGTAAGTATTGAAGATTCCCTTTAAAGCACATTTAAAATCCAACCTCTGTTCAAAAGAATACTATTCTGTAAACGACTACCTATTTAAATGATAAGAATAGCTGGTCGCTTTGATTCACCCAAGACAAAGTTTGTGTTCTCTCCCCAGAATAGGGATGTATCCAAGGTATGAAAATTAAAAAAAAAAAATTACTCCGTCTTATAGATACTAAAAAAAATAACACCCATATTTTTTATTTTGTCAAAATTACTAATAACTACTGAGATATAGCGTATTAAAGTTACGGAGTGGGGGCTAATTAAAATAAAAAATAAAACAACGGCGTGACGTCATGCGACATTTCAAATCAATATATCTTCGTAAGTATTTGAATGAAAGAAAAAATAAAAAATACGTATTCAATATTTTTTATAAATCTATCTGATGGACATTCAATTATTTTTTAGTATACAACCCAATTACTGATAGGTAGTATAGGTAGACAGTGTGGACACCGGGCTCCAACGCGAAAGCCGCGGACGCAACCAGGATAAACGCTAAGCTGATGATATGTAGACAGAATGAAGAATGACAGGGTGAAATATAGGTAGACAGTAAAGGCTCTAGCCTTGTACTGTCTCCTTGCAAAGGCACAACTTCCTTCCTTCCAACGCGTCCTTGCATGGTCGTTGAGGGCATACAGGCATTTAACTGCGTCTGTTGGGATGCGCCAATGGCACACTTCAATGCTTCCTGATTATGGCTCTGAGCACAAAGCGTTGGCGAACTGTAAGGACCTAGCGTTCTGAATACAGCTGAGATGTTGGATGTCGGTATGGTTATACCTTGCCATCACTTTCAGCACCGCTCTGTGTGCTCTTTCTAAGCTCAATAGATACGTTTTTGCGGTCTATACGATGATGCTATATTGCACAATAAATTCACAAATGGCAATGTATACAAGTTTGAGTTATTCTAGGGTTGCACTGTCTCAAAGTGTCTTAAATATACATGCATGATTCGTCTTACTCTGGAATTAACTGTACTAATATGTTTGTCCCACCGCAAGCCACTATATGCACCATATTATGCACTCCTAAATATTTAACCCATTCCGTGCGAGTGATTTCTAATAATTGCTATTGGCAGATGTGAAGGAAATGTGTGCTTGGAAAGAAAAACTTCGCGGTGGAGTCTTAGTTTTGTTAAAGGAGAAGGGTCGTCTCTCATGACTAGCAAGCCCGACAAATTTTTCGTTATTAATCGTAATATAATTTATTTATAGAAAAAGGTGTAACTACGTTTAGCCATGAGTAGGAAATTGCCAATACAATTATAGTCCCTAGTCCCATGCAATTTCAGTGCCTAAAAATTAACTAAAACTTCAATTAAAATTTATTTAGTACGTGTAAAAGAAAAGAAAAAACATTCAACGATAATACTCAAAAAGCAAAAGCCAACGTCACGCGGTGTTCCCAGGCGGTCACCCATCCAAGTACTGACCGCGCCTGACGTTGCTTAACTTCGGTGTTCAGACGAGAACCGGTGTATTCAACGTAGTATGTACGTTGGCGATATTGATGTTGAAATTAGCGCTTATATCAAAACACTTTGGATTTAAAATAAAATTTTTTTGGTCTTCATTAGGTGTTCTCGTTTTCACTGCGCAAGGCGATGCCGAATGTAATCCTAGCAAAACGTCTCAGGAACATTATAGACATGCTCACGAAGAATGTCTACGATTATGGATGTACTGGTAAGCCTCTACTGGATAATTTTGTTGATGATCTTCTAATTTGAAACAAATCTGTAAAATAATAGACATTTTTACCATCGGTAAATCCATGAAAAATAATAAGAAAGCGCGCAGTGCCGTAAAAAATGATGCGCCACAAAGTCGGTAAATTTATTTGATTTTCTGACAATTTCCAGGCTAAATTTGGTCATTTTATTTTGTACGGCATCAGTTTCATTCTGTTTCAATTTAGCTTCTAATCCATTATTCCGCAATGCCGTACAAAAATATATGACCCAAAAGGTACTCACTCTACCCGCGCTTTTGAATTCTCCCCAGCACTCAGTTGGACAGCTTACAAGTGACGGCATAGAGCTGAATCTTATTATTTTATGCTCTTATATCGTCCTATATACGTCACCTGGTGGTTCATATGACCCATCCATTTTGGACATGGGCCTGTAGTCTATAAATATAGATGTCTAAGGAATACTTGTAATATATTCATATAAGGCATATCATATTAAAAATATAAACAAATATGAATAAATGGAAATATAACTTGTGTACACAATAAAGTTCAGTTTAGCCTGCAACTTCAAACATTTTAAAAGTGAAACTTTTATTGCATCGTCTCAAATTTCTTCGTCTGTGTGTTGCATGTCGCGTAACGGTCGGCCGCGGAGTAGGAATAAAGTGAGAGACGCTCGTCAGAGCAGCCAAGCCCAATATAGTGGCGCCTATAATTCTCAGCAGCTGACCGTGTAGTGTATAGACTACAACTCATTTTAAGTTAAATGTCTATAATATGAAAAAGAGTTTCACTTTTACCGTGGTTTCATAAAACGACAAAATCCTTTTATATATAGATACTTACCTTTTTTTTTTTTCATTATTACTACACTTCATTCGCGATAGCATTAGACAAGAATTAAAAATGGTTGTTTTTAGGGTTACTTTATAATAAAAGTTCGGACGACAGCAGGTCAAACTACCGGAAACTGTCAAATATTCCCAATCAATCTTGAACCTTTATACTTTAGAGATAATGTTGAAAATCTGATAGATTGTAGTAGCTTAATGTGCTGTCGTCTCTACAATATATGAATACATATTGTGCCTTGCTGCAGTTACGATTGATCTCTCAAATAGAGGAGGCCCGTGTCCCAGAAGTGGGAATATTATAGACTAATAGGGATGTTTTCTGGGTAAAAAAAATTGATTCTATTTAGTCCGTCATTCAGATTATAGAAAAATATTGGATACATATATTTTGTTTCATCAAATTAATAAAAATTCACAAATATAAAAGGCATCAAAGATCTGGAGTGGTGGCTGGTGACGTCACTGCTCGCTAAAAAGTGTAGCGTGCAGTGACGTCACACGAGTTTTCAACGCACTGTGTCGTCTTCATTTTTTATTTATATGAAAAAAGAAAAAATACGTGTCTAGTATTTTTTTGGAAATCTGACTGATGGACTAAATATTTTTTTTTAGTCAACTACCCTGTTAATTAACATACTAAGAACCTGTTGCCGGGAAAATGACAGAAATAATAATATCATATTCAATTCCAGGTATATTCGAACGACACAAGTTGTTATTCTCGTTCCAAATGAATATAAAGCTGGAACAGAGCGAAGACCGCGTCAATCAGATGCAGCTGGACTTCTTCATCAAAGGCAACGTGTCTTTGGAGAAGTCGCCCCGCGCCTGCCCCGGGACATGGATACCTTCACAGGTACGTTTATTAAGGTGTAGTCATCAGTGCGACAGAGAGAGAGAGAGACAACTATGTAGTACTTATAGCGCCGTCTCTTTTCGTATCGGTGGTAGGCCATAACATCGGCTACCGGCAGAAATTATTACTCACCAGACAAAGTCTTGCCGCCAAGCGATTCGTCGTGTTCCGGCATGATGTCTGGTGAAGCCGTTTGGAGGGCGGGTCTGAGCAGTTGTGTTGCGATGTGTACCGGGTACGATGTTCAAGGCCAAATGTTGTTGTGTTGGGAGCTTGATCGTGGAGAGTATATTCTATACTAATATATAAAGCTGAAGAGCTTGTTTGTTTCTTTGAATGCACTAATCCCAGGAACTACGGGTCCGATTTGAAAAATTCTTTTTGCGTTTTATGGCCCATTAATGCAGGAAGGCTAGGCTATATAACATTACTATGTGGCGAATAACAGCGGGCAGAGCGGGGCTTATAAAAAAAACGCTGGTGAAATAGTGGGGCGCATTAGTGTTACATAAGACTACCCCCAAAATGCCCACCCTTCGCCAGTTTCTAGTGCTTTCTCTGGGAAGAAGATGGGGCGGTACAAACTCCCCAGCAACACGCTGTCTCTTCATTTAAAAAACACATGACTTTATACAATAGCTTATATGTATAATGTATAAGTAACTCTTCCACACGGTGCTGCCAACGTTTTTTTTAATCTAAGTTACTCTTATACGCATTATGCTGATTGACATTAATTTTTACAGTAGGTACAATCGTTTTTCAGGGTTGGCAAGACATAATGAAACTGAGCATAGACTTCCAGGATTCCTTTGCTGCTTTGCCTGATGATATCACTAGGAGACTGCAAGATTGGCAAGAGGTATGTATGACATGGTGGTATGTAGACAGATGGCCTTATTGATTGCAGCAACGCTCATAAAGTACATTAATGGAGTTTTGGCGGGAAAGTCAAGCTGAGTGTCACGCTCTTTTTTCATCGGACTTTTAAAATTATTTACGAGTCTCAAACCTCCACCGTAAGATGGATCACGCGGCCGTCTTTTTCGACATGAACAATTCATTAGGTACGTGACATTGGCTAAATGCACAAACCATGCGAAGCCATAAAAGTAAGAAAGAAAAAGTACATTAATTGATATACCTACGTAGGTACGATGTAAATAAGACAACTTAATAAGTTAAGGCAGTTTATATGTTTTATTTACATACTAGGCGTTTAAAAGCTAGCTTTTACTTGATATGGAATATGTACGACGACAGTTGTCAAAAAGCGGTTGAAGTATTATTTACCTTACACAAAAACCAAGGAGTACTTACTACGTGTCAAATCAAATGAAATCATTTATTTAAACTAATATATTTCACTTATTTAAAGCCATTTGATTGGTTGAAACTAGTTTTAAGTAATGCTTGAGTATTAGGTCTAATTCTGTTATGCGGTCCTTATGTAATGCGTAATTATCCAATAAATTAAATAATAAAAAAGGGCAAGCGTCTTTACTGTGAGAGGGCGTTCCAAAACAAAAAATGCGTGTCTAATGCGAGAGGCATTGGACACGCATTTTTGATTTTAAGATATTACGGTGTCCTCACAATTCCAATTTTATACGTTATTATTTATTATGTTATATCAAAATCCTACGATGATTTTATTAGTAGATTTTTAGAAAGACTTTTGCGCCTAAATATTTTTTTTAAACTAGATGAAGTCAGCGTTTACCATCTGACTACTCTGAGAAGAACGGCCGAAATAAACTCAGAAGTCACTTTGTCTTGTAACGTCACTATGACGCGTTGTTCCATGTGGCGTTTGTATGTTCCGCTACAGTCTATTAAAGTCCATGGTGTGGTGGTGGTTAAAACCATCGTGGTTTCAGTGTCAGAAAAAGATGCAGCTATACAGGATGAATAACGCTATCCCTTTTTCACAACGAATTAATGATGATTTTAACACCTCATAGTAAGCCCTCGTCGGTAAGCTTCTGATCGTGCCTCGGAAAGCACGTTAAGCCGTTGGTTCCGGTTGCCATACGAACATCTAATGGCAGTCGTTACAGGTTGTTGGAGCCCTCAAAAGTCCTACAATTGGTCTAACAAAAATGCTTCGATATCGCCTTCGGATTGTGGAGGTCAGACGGCAGTCGCTTCATGGAAAATATCGAAGTTTCGCCAAGCGGACCCTAGACTCCAAAGCTGAAAAGCTTCGGATACGACTGGGATTAACGTTGAGATGAAGAAGATAGCCCTCAGATAGTAATTTTGATCAAAGCATGTGATTTAAATTTATTTACTTTCTTCCCTCCTGTCGACATGCAGTGGTTCGACAGCGACACGCCCGAGTCGTCCGAAATCCCGGGCGGCTACCGCGAGAAGCTGCAGCCTTTCGAGATGCTCATGTTGTTACGCTGCTTCCGCGTCGACCGCATCTACCGCGCCCTCACTGACTACATCACCGTCACCATGGGTGAGGAGTACATCACTCCGCCCGTCATCAGGTATGTACTTTCTATTGTTTGTTTTTTTTTTTATCTATACTTCTATACTCAGGAACTACGGGTCCGATTTGAAAAATTCTTTTTGCGTTGGATAGCCCTTTAATCCAGGAAGGCTTTAGGCTATATAACATCACGCTCCGACTAATAGGAGCGAGGCATATCGGAACTTACGTGGGTGAAACCGCGGCGCGCAGCTAGTAAATTATAAACTAGCGCTTGACCGCAATCCCGCCTGATGGTAAGCAGTGATGCGATCGTTGATGGTAAAGCGCGCCGCTAGTTTATTAGTGGCCTACTTGTAGGTCATACAAATATTTGTTCCGTGCGGGAATCGAACCCGCGACACGCAGTCAATAGCTTAACCACTGCGCTAACCGTGCAGTACTACTACTACAGTACTACTCTTACCAGTACTAGGCTCTCAGTCGGACCGTTGTGCTTGCTGTGTTCTGGCTAACATAGCCAGCTCAACTCCGCTTAGTAAGTAGCACAGGAACTTTCTCTAGGCTTCACGGGCTTTGCGGAGCGACCTCACTTTTCCGAAGATTTGTTCTTATTGGTAAGCCACGGCCTCGCATTCCTGGAAGACGTAAAGTCTATTTAGACTAATGTTTAAATATGATGTTATTGCCAATTAAACATAAGTATATCTATCAGCTTTCTATGTTCTATGTTACTGGTAAAATAAAAGCAGCTAGCTTTATATCAGCTTTACTGCAATAGCAATTAAGTTGATTTTTAATTAAGGATGACTTGTATGTCTTCTATTAAAAGTGTTATTAAAATGGTTGAAGTTGTAGCATAAGTATGTTTTGAAGCAATGAATATATTTTTCAATTAACTCTTATTTGTTTACATTTTTGGAAAATAAACACAAATGTAGATTACACGAGTTTGATGTAATTTGTCTGGCACAAATATTACTATAATCCGGATGAAGCAGTTCATCTCGTCTTTTATACCGCGTACATGGAAGTACTGGAACAATTTGCCAGCGGTGGTCTTTCCGTCTGAATACAATTTAAGTTTCTTCAAGGCTATAGTGAAGAGGCTCTTAATAAACTGGCGCGCTTTACACTATCAACGATTGCATCACTGCTTATAATCGCGATCAAGCACTAGTTTGTTGTAACATTAAATAAATATAAAGTTTTTGCAGTATAAGCCGATGATATTTGTAAGAGCCTCGTACAACTGGACCTTCACTATTATTGTTTAAAAACACTGCATTTTTTCGAACGCTTGTTTCCGTTATTTCTCATTTTACACACGAGTTAATTAATTATTATCATTATGTTTTTGTCAGTTTGGACATGATATTCGAGCAAACCACTCCATTTACTCCAGTGGTGTTCATTCTGAGCCCCGGCTCGGACCCCACAGCTGACTTGATGAAGCTTGCGGACAGATGCGGCTTTGGGGGCGGCAAGTTCAAATACCTGTCGCTTGGCCAGGGGCAGGAAGGGGTAAGGGATTACTTTGCATGGATATGTTGACATTGTGAGGTATAAAAAATAGTTTGTAGAAATGGTGGATCGAAAACAAATAAAATGGTTTTTTTTTAAACAAAAAATCATATTAGTTTATTTATTCTGTGCTAAATGTATTTTCTTTTTATTTTCTTTTAGCGCGTTCCGAAATTAAATTTCACGATTTTCTTTTCTACCGTTGGTTATGGGCGCTCAACGGATTACTAGGAAAACATGTTTTTTTTTTCTTCCAGGCTACCTGAATGCATCTAAATACTAATATTTTCCAAGGACCGACTGTCTATCTGATCAGCACTTCCTAGTTTCTGGGTAATACGACACCCCTTGCTAAGACTGGTGATCCAGGTCACACTTTCTGGTTTCTAACCGCACGTAACGATTGCCAAAGAAAGAAGGGTCTTATATGTCCACAGACCAACCGAGGCAAACGTAGTCTAACCTAATCTGTGCGGCTGTTTTTACTTTGCTATAAGCTCCTTTTTATAGGCGGTTTGCTTAGATATAATACGTATACAAAAATTATATACTAATAGGCTATTTGACAGATTTATAATTTCTATCTTGAATTACTTGGTTGCGGTTAAGAAGTACGCCAAAAGTTTTTTTTATTTTATTTTAAATACGTATTTCCTAAGAAACATGCAAATATAAATTCAAAATTCAAATAAGCCGCCGAAACGCTTTATTCAGCAAAATGGCTTCGCGCTTTGTAAATGACGCCACAAACTTATAAACGATTTTCGGTTCTGCAGTGGTGTTCGTGTTTATCTGTTATTTGTCAGTCAGAAAACAAAAAAATACCACAAATCGCTCCAAATATCCTTAAAAATCTTCCAAAAACGCTAAAACACCTGAGAACACATAGAACGACAACAATTGTTTATGAGCGTATGACGTCATCGTGACATTAGCCAATCCGGATCGTTTCACAATAAGTGGCCCGAGAAACATAATGCCAAACATATTTTTGTGTTTTTGGATGTATTAATTGCTATTATTTTCATTAAAACTCATGTAAATGACATAAAGAACCCTCATTTTATGCATTTAAAGCAAATAATGACAAAAATATTCATACTGTCAAATAGCCTATTATTTATAATCCACTTTGATTCCATTGATCTCACAAGTAAGTTGTGTTATGTGGTCCCTCGTACTGTAAATAACGTAGTGTCCGTGTAGAGTACCTACATTGTTTGCTGTAAATACCTGTCGGTCTAATTCAGGATTGCGATGCCCTATCCGTCGTATGGTGGAATCTTATAATCGCAGCTTCATTGATATTGATATTTGTGTATGTTACAAATCGAAATTTAAATCTAATTTATTGAAAATATTAGGTATCTAATGATGGTGAGAAATAGTGTGTATTATTCATAATTTAATTAATTTCAACCTTTTTATTTAATTTCAATATATTAAGAATTGTAATAATTCAATTATTTAATTTCTTTAATTGTTTTTCATTTTTTGTTTTGGTCTTAATTCTTGTTTGTAATAATAAGGAATAAACCCATGTTATTAATTCCAGTATTATTTAAAATTTATATTGTTTTTATTGTGTTCAAGTGTTCTTAATTATATATATATAATTGATTATACTGAATAATGTTCATCTAGTGGCACTCTTTTTACCTTATTCCTTATATTGTTAACATGCGGATAATGTGTGGGCTGCAATATTGCTATCCTGTAATGTTATACTATTGTTTATATTTTTTTTTTTATATTGTAGCTGTTTAAAGTCCCATAATAAATAAAATAACAATAACTGTCAAATTAAAGGAGTATTTTGTGATTTCTAGACAGCCTTATCTCTGCTGGAAGGTGCAATCTCGCACGGCCAGTGGTTGATTCTCCAGAACTGCCACCTGCTGGTCTCCTTCC
This sequence comes from Sesamia inferens, assembly GCA_037179545.1. NCBI lineage: Eukaryota > Metazoa > Arthropoda > Insecta > Lepidoptera > Noctuidae > Sesamia > Sesamia inferens. The sequence goes on from CM073940.1 coordinate 10,127,450, forward strand.
TGCGTGAGCTGGAGAAGCAGCTCGAAATGATGACGAAACCGCACCCGGAGTATCGTCTCTGGCTTACCACGGACCCCACGCCTACTTTCCCTATTGGGATATTGCAGAGATCTCTTAAAGGTATATGTTACGAACTCATATCTGGTAATTTGCTTAAAGCTTGACAAACGATTAATTAAGGACGAGAAAAAAGCAAAGCAGTTTCGAACAAATCTATATTTATTTATTTTTTATTTATATTAATTACATAAAGGAGATACGTAAATAGTGATTGTAGTTTTTCGTTCATCATTCGCCAACGTCCATACTACGTTGAATACACCGGTTCTCGTCCGATCACCGAAGTTAAGCAACATCGGGCGCGGTTAGTACTTGGATGGGTGACCGCCTGGGAACACCGCGTGACGTTGGCTTTTTGCATGAAATTATTTTTTTTTCTTGTATTTATCATAGTCTATATACTTGTTTTTATTCATTTTCTACATAATATATTTCCAGCATCGAATAACTTGATAACTTTATTGTGAAAAATAATTTTAAGGTTATGACATTTCTGCTATACAAAAACTCAGAAATCAATAATTTTATTCCACTAATTAAAATTATCGGTCGATTAAGAAATCAACCAAGCAATAAGTTGATTTTCTTTCTAAAAATTAGTAGTTTGCTTAGGTACAGTGTATATTTTTTGTAATGAGTTTGTATTTTTTGTAAAATGCCGGTTAAGAGTAGATTCTAGTGCCGAGTGCCGAGTGCCGATTATTTTCAAAATTTTGAAGTAACTATTGCCGTCGCGCTGCTTCCGACCTCTCCCGGTAAAGTGCGAAAAGGACAGTTGCAGCTCAGGCTGATTTACCTACAAAAACGTTGACCAAAAGACGTTTCGTATTCCGCTGTTTTCTTTTTCAAAACACGACAGATCTCAAATATTTTTATATCAAAATTTAGAGGAAAAGTATACCGACCTATTATTTTCTTTTTTGTCAAAACTTATCACGTTTGTCTAATAGTCATCTGAACATCATTGTAAAAATGGGTTATTTTTCGCGATTTTGAAGTATTATATTTCATTGTTAGGTTGTCTTATTTACATTCCCATACAGTGACCAGTTGCCACTGGAAGAAAATAGGATTAGATATGAACTAAACATGACTATGTCCAACTTGACATTTAATAATAAAATATTACATTTAATTGACATAAATAATTATTTTAAGAATAATTTGTATTTGACAAGAGATAGACATAACAATGTTATGTATTATCTTTCTAATTATTATAAAAGACAGATAGCTGTGTCGCTATCATATTTTTTTTTCTATTACAGCCAAGAATTTGGCTAAACAAATTGCTTCTTTTGAGCAATGCAATGACATTTTAATTAATTCTGCCAATAATTTGGTCCCAGTTGACATTATTAATAATTTAAATTAGAAATTAAGACAATAGAGCCAACCTCTAGCTATAATAATATACAGGATTGCAAAGGCAACTCGGGAGGAAATTTAAGGTCAATAAATAATATTAATTTGGTGCATCAAAATATTCAAGGATTTATGAACAAAGATTTATTGATGAACCATTATGGTATTGATATTCTTTGCATAACCGAACATTGGCTAAAAAGTCACCAGTTCTTGTTCAATTTTAAGAATCACCAGGTTGGTAGTTCGTTTAGCAGAATAAATGCTATACATGGTGGCTCATTAATTTTAGTTAGTAACCTGCTCAAATTTAAAAATCGTAAAGACATTGTGAGCCTGTCTGTTGAACGAACAGCTGAAATTGCCTGTATAGAGTTGGAGGGCTTCGTTGTATTGATTGTATGACTGCTTTGAAAAGGTAATGGATGAAGTTTTACACAAGATTTGTGTTTCGAACAAAGCCATTATCGTTTGCGGTGATTTTAATGTTAATTTATTGGAGAACTCAGGTTATTGTAATAAAATTATAAGTCTATTTCAGTCCTACAATCTTGTAAACCTATTTTTGGAGCCCACAAGAATAACACCTACTTGTGCCACATGCCTAGATAATATTTTTACAAACATAATACCAAGCCGCAAAGAAGTTGTAAGTTTATTTGATTCTGATCACTGCGGACAAAGGATTACTATTCCAAACAATAGTAAAAAAGTGGCCAAAAAGGATATCACTGTTAACCCCAAAACTGAAAGCCGCTTGGAGGTTTTTAGATTTAATCTCATCAATAAAGTGCCAGTCTTATCCAGTTATGTTAATGCTGATCCTAATCATCTCTATGATAATTTTTTTAATATATATTGTAAGCAATTTGATTCCACCTTTGTTCCCAAGACTATCTCTATTAATAGTAATGCATCTTTCTCTGATTGGGCTACCATAGGTATTCATAAAAGTAGAACTCGGCTTTATGAACTGTATAATGAGAGGACTTATATTAACACTGTTGAATTTAATTTGTATGTTAGAAAATACTCAAAATTATTTAAACAAGTTTGCTATATGGCCAAGTCACGTTACCTGAGTTCAAAGATAAAAAACAGTAGTAATGTAATTAAAACAAAATCAGACTCGCAAGTCGCTGAGGTGTTTGAAAATTTCTTTTCGGATATTCCTGTTTTAACTACTAAATCCCTAAATTCATCACCTTCTGTTGCTGAGTCTTTGCTTAAAGAAAATGTTAATGTTTGTAATTCGGAATTTCATTTTGAATATGTTACCAGTAAAGATATGATTAAAATCTTTCACACTCTCAATATAAAAAAGACTGCTGACCTATGGGGTCATTCGGTGGAAGTTGCGAAGTCTATTATTGATATTGTGGCACCCACTCTAGCGGTTATCTTTAATACTTGTATTGACTGTGGAGAGTTTCCTGATCTCATGAAAAATAGTAAGATAATACCTTTGTTTAAATCAGGCAGTACATCAGACCCCACAAATTATAGACCTATTTCTGTACTACCTACCTTTAGTAAAATTTTTGGGAAATTAATTTTAAACCAAATGCTAAGTTTTTTTAATAAACATAAATTATTACATAGCAAACAGTTCGGTTTTACAAGGGGTCGTTCAACTACTGACGCCGGTGTTGAACTTCTATGTCATATCTACAATGCATGGGAGGATAAATGCGATGCCTTGGGCATTTTTTGTGATTTGTCCAAGGCATTCGATTGCGTTCTTCACAAGACGTTAATCAGGAAACTCCGCCACTACGGGATCAGGAACTCTGAATTGGATCTTATTACATCCTACTTGAGTGGTAGGATTCAAAGCGTTGACGTTAATGGAAAAAGATCTTCCGGATCTTTAGTAATAATGGGAGTCCCACAGGGGTCAATTCTTGGTCCCTTTTTGTTTCTTATTTACATTAATGACCTGCCGTACCTCATAAAGGATAATCACGATATAGTGTTGTTTGCAGATGACACTTCACTTTTATTTAAACTTAAACGTCAGCAGCAGGTCACTGATGATGTAAATAGCGCGATCTCCAAAGTAGTCCACTGGTTTAATGTTAATAATTTACTCTTAAACGAGAAAAAAACCAAATGCATTAAGTTTACTCTACCTCACGTTAGGCAGGTGAAAACTAAAGTGTTGATAAAGGGCGAAGAATTGGAATCTGAAGACAGCACAGTGTTTTTGGGTATAACTCTGGATGCTAAGCTTCAATGGGGTCCCCATATAGAAAAATTGACAAAAAAAACTAAGTTCTGCTGCATACGCAGTTAGAACAATTCGTAATTTGACTGATATTGAGACGGCCCGTTTAGTGTACTTTGGCTATTTCCATAGCGTAATGTCGTACGGCATTCTGTTGTGGGGAAATGCCACTGATATTCAGACAATATTTGTTTTGCAGAAACGAGCTGTTCGTGCAATTTATAAATTAAGTCCAAGACACTCTCTCAGAGAAAAATTTAAAGAAATTAATGTACTGACCGTGCCGTCTCAATATATTTATGAAAATCTTTTGTATGCTCATAAAAATATAAAATTGTATAAAAAATACAGTGATGTCCATAATATAAATACTAGGAACAAGCGCAAATTTATTGTACCTACAACAAGGCTCAAGAAAATAGGTGGCTCTTTTAGATGCCCATGTATACATTTTTACAATAGACTTCCAGAGGTGGTTCAAGATCTGAGCCTGAATAAATTCAAATCCTTCATTAAACGTAAGTTGTGTCAGAAAGCATTTTATAGTGTTAAAGATTATATTGACGACAAAAAGGCTTGGGCTTGAGCTGCGTCCGATTTCTATGCTTACACTGATTGTTCTTTGATTTTTCCTCTTGTAGTTTAAATTTGCAATTGTTTGTTTTTTTTTTTTACTCAAAGCCAGTACACGCTATGTAGCCAGGCATATTATACGTTACGGAATTGCATCGCTGACAGGGGTATTCGGCACTAGTGCAGCTACACAGGAGCTAAACTTAGCATTCGGGAACACCGTTGGAGCTGCTGAACCTTGGACAAAACTGTCTTTGCATTGTGTAGATTCAATTTCTTAGTATTGTATAATTGCATGGAACACGTGTGAGCACGATCTACTTGCTGTAAAGCATCTATTTGTTGGGTTAGTCGTTTACTGACTTGATAGTGCTATGGCTGTTGAGAGTATGTCATGCTCACTCAAATGTCTCGCTGGTGGTGGCGTGTGTGTTGGGTCATTAGGTTCCCTTCAATATGGTTGAGCTGAATGATGCTGATCCATACGTCATGTTCGTGAACGGACGCCGTCAGAGGGGACTGGTCATCTCTTAGATGCTACGGCGTATTTTAAGTTCTGAATTGTTGTTTTTTTTTTCCATAATGGACGCTCTCAGCGTACAATATATTTCTGCATCGTTCTCACACGATTGATTTCAAAATGAATGATGTAATCAAATATTTCTATCAATAGCTTGATAATTTAAAAGAGTGTCCATGGAGTTTCTTGCCCGTTCTTCTCCATAGGTACCTACTCTTTGGAATGGGCGACTAGCTTCACCTTACTGACTGACCAACCTTCTGACAATTCAAAAGTGCCTTTAACTGGTTTTTTGAAATAAATGCTTTGATTTTTGTTTTTTTTTATTTTTATTAATTAAGTTTCGGAAAAAATCAATTCATAGGGGCACGTATAATCACGGTGTAAAATTGTAGAAAAAAATTGCTCTCAAAGCATTATCCACGAAGAAAACAGCGGAATACGTTTGTATAGAGAAGGCGCCATTAGAGTTCCCTCTTAAGGGTTACGAAGTTTACAAGTAGAACGTAGTGGATATCGCACCGAATTCTTCCCTTACATGTTACATGCGCATTTGTAACAGTATTTTCTTTTTTTTCCCCTTTCTTTTATGGCTTCGCACGGTTTGTGCATTTAGCCAATGTCATGTAATGAATTGTTCATGTCGAAAAAGACGGCCGCGTGACCCGTCTTACGATGGAGGTTTGAGACAAAGTCATGATGTGGCCACTATGCTGCGATATTTCACTGTTCTTTATGAATTATTTACTGAGTGCACTTTTTACTACATAAATCACGCACTTTTATTTAGTAAACAACACTATAAATAATTTTAAAAGTCCAATAAAAAATGAGCGTGACACTCAGCTTGACTTTCCCGCCAAAAACAGTATTTTATCTATATATTTACAGTGGTAACAGAGCCCCCTAACGGTTTAAAACTAAACCTGCGCAACACTTACTTCAAGATGCGCAACCACGCCCTCGAAGAATGCATCCATCCACATTTCAAGAAACTGACCTATGTGCTCGCCTTCTTCCACGCTGTGGTACAGGTAACATACCCTAACGTTCTAAAATGTTCTTAAAGTTAATCTGAAAAGGCATGGACAGTCTCTTGGGGTTTCTTGGGCACAGTACCAGTCGACAGCGATGTGGAGAAAAATTTCGACGCTCTGTTTTAGTGTTTTTTATTATTATTAAAAAAAAACATTGCCACACTTGAACTCCTTGGCAACCATGGTGCGAGCCATGGTTGAAAGCGAGAGTGCATGGGAATCTGCCGCCTCCTTCTGCGAGACCGGCCTCTTGCAGGAGGCAGCGGAGAGGGAGCGGGAAGAGGATGCTCTTGCCGCTCCCCTTCGGCGCAGACGGGCGGGGCGAAGAAGGCGGGGGACAAACCCCCGTCTCCTTTAGCCCCCGAGTGTGACCAGCGTGTGTGGGTAGCTCCCGCACGCGCATTGCACTGGTCACCACGTCGATTAGGTACTCCGGTACCAGGGTAATCCTCCCTTGGCGCAGAAACCGGCCTAAATAAGGCCGGTAAGCCCTGAGAGTGGCACGGAATTAGGCCTCCGGGCCGATCCCGTGTTACTCTGGCTAAAAAATGGCTGTGACATACAGACGGACAGACAGACATGACGAATCTATAAGGGTTTCGTTTTTTGCCATTTGGCTACGGAACCCTAAAAATGGGGAGGAGATATCAAGGGTATTGGAACAAACGTTTTTCGAAAACCGATTAAGTTGGTTTCGAATTATGTGATGATCTGATTTTATTTTATAAGTATGTAGCGTATGTATTACCTATATACACACATCAAAAGTGTCTAGGGATCAAGCATTTTTATGCGGATTTCTTGAGATTGAGATGTGGCTTTGTAATAAATTTATGATTTTATAAATTTATATGGATCCTTTTTGGTGCATTTCATAATTTGAATCAGGAACTGTGAATCAAATTCGAGTAAAAGATGAAAATCAGCTGTCAATATTTTCCCTATAAAAACATACAACGCATTGAAGACATTATTAGTGCTACTGTTTCCCTACTACTGATTAAAACCAACGTTATTATGGAGCGGCGACGTCATTTAAGCAGGGAAGAAATGCTAAGAGCCGTGGGAATGATAGAAGCTGGTTCCCGGCAACGTACTGTGGCTTTAGCTCTGAATACAAGTCAGAGTGTTATCAGTCGACTTTGGACACGTTACCGAAGCACTGGTACCGTGGCTGAGCGTCATGGAGGACGGTATCGCTGCACCACACGGAGACAAGACCGATACATTCAAATCTTAACTCGAAGAGCTCCAACAATAACCGCCATGATGTTAGCCGTGAGGCTTCATAACTCTTCAGGGAACTTAATTAGCGACCAAACAGTCAGAAACCGCTTGCATGAAGTGAACCTTCATTCCCGAAGACCGCTACGGGTACCACCTATAGCAATGCACAATCGTAGGATTCGATATCAATGGGCTCTTGAACACAGAAATTGGGCAGAAGAACAATGGCGTTTCGTGTGCTTTTCTGATGAGTCTCGTTTTGGTACGAGACCGGATACAAAACGTATACGACACTGGAGAACCCCTGGACGCCAACAGCGATTAAAATCCTGCCAGGAAGTCCATCCTTATAGTGGTGGAACCATCATGGTATGGGCGGGTATTTGGATCGGCGGAAGAACTGAGTTGATTTGGATCAGAGGCAACCTCAACGCTCAAATTTATGCTGAGACGATTGTATCAGACGTCATCGTTCCTCTACAAGTGCAAATCGGTCCCTTATTTCAGTTAATGCATGATAATGCACGACCGCACACCGCAAGAGTTGTAAGACAGACTCTCGCCGCAGCTAACATCAATGTCCTGCCCTGGCCTGCTCAGTCGCCAGACTTGAACCCGATTGAGCATGCATGGGATATGCTACAGAGAAGAGCTCTGCCGAATATGGAGGGTATCCAGTCGCAAGAAGACCTTTTTTTGTTGTTGCAACGAACATGGGCGGCCATTCCACAGCGTGATTTGGATGAACTCATTTTGAGTATGCCAAACCGATGTTCTTGTGTTGTTAGTGTTCGCGGTAGAAACACGGATTATTAATTGTTTAAGTTACCCAATAAAATTTTAGAGAAAACTGTTATTTCAGTCTTTTTTTCGAACTTTTGTGTTAGTGGTTCAAATGTCAAATATCCCTTTATTAGGAAAATGGCAAATTTCTTTATTAATGCAAAGGTGACTTGGTTTATCGTTACTGTGACAAACGAAAACACTTTATTTGATGAATCCTTAAAGAAAATTTTAATTAATATCAATCAGGAGAAAAGTTATTGCAAAAATATATGTTGATCCCTAGACACTTTTGATGTGTGTAGTTACTATGTTTTATGTTGTTTTGTAGTTCGTATATTTATTGGTGAATAAATTTATTTATTATTATTATTAATGTTTACATGATTTTATAACAATATCATGATTTAACGTTTTAAAATGGGCAACTAGCTTCAACTTACTAGCTGACCGACTAATATTGACCATTCAGGAGTTCCTGTATGTAAATGGTTTAATTTAAACATATTCTTTGGGTTTGAATTTGTCAATTCTTATACAACCTAGCGAACAAGAGACAGGTAGCCAGTATTGAATCTTCTTCTCAGCCTATAAAGGTCCACTGCTGGACAAAGGCCTCCCCCAAGACTTTCATTCCGTTGGGGGGCATTGCCATTGTCCCCACGCTTGTCAGGTGGGTTGGGGATCGCAGTAATTTGATATTCCACAGAAGCGCTGCTGCCCGCTTCCCTTGTTCTCTGGTTCTGGAGAGTTCTCTTAGTCGTCTGTTATGAAATGAAATGAAATGAAATGAAATGAAATGAAATGAAATCGAAATGAAATCGTTTATTAAGCAAGTAGGATCACCGATCACTTTTACACGTCATATGTTTTTTTTTCTTCTTTTTTTTTTTTTTTTAAAAAACTAGATGAAGCCGGCATTTCCTAACTGACTACCTCTGAGAAGAAATAGCCGAAACAAACTCAGGGATCATCGTCTTTTTTAAAGTCCAGACATTAAAAATGAAAATGTTTACAATAATTTACGTTATAATTACGCATATTGCTTAATAACAATGCTTAACAGAGCGAGCAGCTCAGTCCCAAGCCTCTCTATGATACCCACGGGAGGATATGAGTTGGTATTCTATGCCCGATACCAAACGAATTGCCAGTGTTGAATAAATTTAATTTAATACTATTAACGTGATCTACTAATTGGCAGGAGCGTCGTAAGTACGACAAAATCGGCTGGAACATATCCTACGACTTCGCGGAGTCTGACTTCACGGTGTGCATGCAGATCCTACAGACCTACCTGGACCGCTGCTACTTGGTGCACGGGCCCACGCCCTGGGCCACGCTCAAGTATCTGTTCGGAGAGGTACGTGTATCAAAACAATCCAAACTCCGGGCTACTACTGACAAATACCTGATTGAAGAAACCAATAATATTTTGCTTAACCTAGGAATTAAACCCTGTAAGCTCCATGAGAAGATCAACCAACGACACGAGACCAAAAATTTTCTTCTTCTCACCATACCATATAAATTATATTAATAAAAAAACTACGACTATTCCAAAACAATTAGATATCTATAATATTGAGAAATTTTGACACACGGTGTTCTTCCTTGACCGTAGTTTCGTGCTTATTTTGAATCACGAAGATTGCCGAAACGCACACTTATTTGGTTTAAATATAATAAGAATTCTGTTTGTCAGGTAATGTACGGTGGGCGTGTCATCGACGACTACGACCGGCGCGTGGTCAGCACGTACATGGAGGAGTACCTCGGAGACTTCCTCTTCGACAAATTCCAGCCTTTCCACTTCTTCCACGACAGCGTGTTTGACTACGTCATCCCGCCCGACGGAGAAAAGGAACAGTATATCGGTAAATATAATATAGTAGCGTAGTCGTGCGCTACGCAGGGAGGACGATGCGGAAGCCTCAGTCCAAGGGCTATGTCCAGGGCTCCATCGGTGGGCCTCTCTTCTGGAACATGCTGCTGGACCCTCTGCTGGACAACCTGGATGCGCTGGGCGCGTACGTGCAGGCGTTCGCGGATGATATCGTGTTGGTGTTCTCTGGGCACACGGCGCTCGGGATCCAGCGGGATGCCAATGCCGCTTTAGCCTGTGTGCACGAGTGGGGTGTCATGAATAAGCTTCGCTTCTCCGCCGAGAAGACTCTGGCGACGGTCGTCACGCGGAAGCTTAAGTATGACACTCCGGTCGTACAGATGGGTGGCGTTGACATCTCGATGGTGACCGAGCTCAAGATCCTCGGAGTCATCGTCGACAGTAAGTTGACCTTCTAGGCAACTAACCTGTATAGGAAGCTGTCGGCGATGGCTCGGGTGGATTGGGGCTTGTGTCCGGAGATCATCAGGACGATATACACCGCAGTCGTCGAACCGACGATCCTGTACAGCGCGAGCTTCTGGGCGAAAGCCGCCGAGAAGATCTCTGTGCAAAGAACCTTTGCTACCGTCCAAAGGGGCTTTGCACAGAAGATCGCCAAGTCGCATCGTACGGTGTCGCTCAATGCAGCACTCACGCTGTCGGGTCTCCTTCCGCTCGATCTTCGAGTGTTGGAGGTCGCCCGGCTGTTTGAGTGCAAACGGGGACGCCCGATTGAAGAGCTGGAATCCCGCCAACTGGAGGAGCGTAGGGTCTTCACGGAGGCCCCTCACCCCGCCAGTGAGCCAGATGTTGAATATCAGTGTCTGGAGAATATGCTCCCCGAAACTGTGGCTCAGCTACAGCTCCCCGCTCATCTGATTTACACAGACGGTAGTAAATCGGATGAAGGGGTCGGGGTGGCATATTCATACTGGCGGGATGGGTCCGAGATTCGGACCAAGCGGATGAGATTGGAGCCGATGTGTACCGTCTTTCAGGCGGAGCTGCTCGCGATAGCCAGGGCTACGGACCTGGTTGTCCTGAGAGGCTTCGACTGCGCGGCGGTGCTCAGCGATTCTCGATCCTCGCTTGACTTGATCCGAAACCCGGAAACGCACCATCCCCTTGCTACCCATATTCGTAAGAATATTAGGGAGCAAGAGGGGAGTGGTAAAATCCTCCGGTTCTTTTGGGTGAAAGCTCATGTCGGGATCCCCGGCAATAAGCGCGCCGACGAACTGGCTAGGCAGGCGGCGGCCCAGTCCAGGGTCGCCCCAGCGTATGACAGGTGTCCAGTCTCTTACGTCAAGAGACGTTTGAGAGAGGGCACAGTAGCTGTCTGGAACGGGAGGTACACCGGCGGGGCCACGGCTGGGGTCACGCGGATGTTCTTCCCCGATGTGGTGCGCGCGCGCAATGTCCTGAAGTGCCTCAACAGGACGTCTATCTGGGCGCAAATTTTGATTGGAAACGGCGGCTTCGCCGCGTACCTGCATCGTTTTAAGTTGAAAGATAGTCCAGCCTGTGTGTGTGACACACAGGCCAGTGAAACTATTCAGCATTTAATTTTCGAATGCCCGAGGCACAACCGCGACAGATACGACCTGGAAGTAAGCACAGGATTAAATTTGTCGGAAACGACCATTGCCGGTATCTTGGCAGACAAGCACTCCAGGCCGTATCTGGAGCGGTTCTGCCTCAAAATCGCTAAAATAGCTATCGAAAGGAATAGGACGAGGGGCAGCGCAGCCCCGCGACTGCCATCGGCAAGAATAGCCTAAAATGTGAATGATTGTATAGAAGTAAGTATAGAAATAAGACTAGTACATAAGAAATGTATAAAAATTAGTGTTGCCCAAATGCAAGAACAAGACGAGACTTAGCCAGTCTTGGTCTTGGTCTTGCGCCAATACACCTGGTCTTGGTCTTGGTCTTGGTCTTGCGCTCCCAGTCTTGGTCTTGGTCTTGGTCTTGCAGCAAGAGTCTTGCAAGTCTTGCAATTACCTATTAGTCTATTACTATTTATTAAAGTTTACTTTAAATCTTAGAAAAACGTATTAGAATTGGAACATTGTGAGCTTGAATTAACATAGCCATAGTAAAGATCAAGCAGATTAATAAATAACTGAAGATTTGATAAGAAATTCGAAAATCAACTGACCTATATGTCGTTTTCCATGGAAGTAACTGTTTCTTAATAAACATTTATGATTTATAAGCTTACATTTGCTAAAACATGTAAAAAAACAAATTAATTACAATAACTTTTCTTGCTATTTTTTCTTGTAAAAACTTAAGAAATATAATGACTAAATGTACAATAATAGTACCTAAGTAATTAGTTTAAAACCATATAAGTAATCAATATTATAATATATACTTACTAGAATGAATTAATATGACATCTACTACCTATCCTTACCATTTTATCCTAATCATAATACTACTTGCGTGATCAGTATAATGTATTCATTTTCATTCTAAACACTCTGAAACTTATTTATTCTTTGGAACACCTGTAGGTACTCTTAAAATTCGAAATTATTTTGCATGAGTATACCTACGCCCTATGGCGGTAATCAAATAGTGTCAAATGTTATGATTTCGGCGTGGCGGCAACGATTGTTTTAGATTTCAAAAGAAGCCGCCGGCGCGTGTATCATAACCATGTACTTCCGAAAAGCGGCAAATTTCTTTGAGAAGTAAGTACAAAACCTTTGATGCCGCATTATCAAAGTGCCGATGGTTAAAACATAACTATGCATGCACTCAGTTTGATTTTAATAGATATTTTTTATTCGCTATGTTTATGGTATTAGTCGTAATGCGCATAGGTCCAGTTTTTCATATTCTTTGATGCAGTTTTTTGCGTCTCATAGAATTCCTAAGCGTACCTACCTATACACCGAACTGTTACACCTAACTACTCAGTGAAATAGCGCTAAGTCCTAGCTGCAAGACGCAAGAGTCTTGCAGGCTATGTCTTGTTCTTGCTCAAGTCTTGCACGGTCAGTCTTGGTCTTGGTCTTGCTAAAAATACGCGGTCTTGTTCTTGGTCTTGGTCTTGCAAAAACGCAAGAACAAGACCAAGACTGCAAGACCAAGACTGAATTTGGGCAACACTAATAAAAATGATATAAAAAAAGACAAAAGATGACAAAAGAAAGAATAGACACGAGAAAAGAATAACCCAAGGTAAAAATGACAAGCCGCAAAAAAGACGTAGCGGTAAAAGAGTAAAAAGGAAATAAAAAATAATGGCAAAAAAGAATTCTTGCCAAGCAAGAAGGGACAGAAGGCAAAATTAAAAAAAAAAAAAAACGAATATAATATAGTATACGCCTTTGAACCTAGAGCATACTGAGAACTTAGCGTTAGGCTGGATTCAGTGGAACGCCGCAGTTAGTCCCGTACCAAGACGCTGACGAATAATGGATGTGTATAATGTAGCAGTAATGGTCAGCGTGCGCGAGTCTATATAAATCGATATGAAAGAGTAACAAAACACACTCGGTGGCCCTTGTAGATTTTTTATCCTGATCAGAAAAATTATAATCCAAATGATTATTTATTTTAATATAACCAATCGCAATGCATAGTAGGCATCTATTGAAAAACTGACAATTGTACACATAGACATTATACTAATGGACATACCGTACGCGTATAATCTGCAATATTTTTTTTGATTTGAAAAGAATGAGAGAGATGGCCTATGCTTTCGGTCTAGGACTATCTCATTCCTCATAGATGATTAGTGATTTTGAGAAAGATAAAGATAGACGAAACTTCGTATCCTCTCTTTCTTTCGGAGTGTCACAATTCTCATCTCTAAGGCATCTCCATTAGTATATGAGGCGTATAAAATCAAAAACAGCTAAATCCATTTTTAGTCATTTTTAAGCAGGATATACCATTTTATTCGTTAAGCAAAATACTAACTATGTCTTCAATTCTTTGGCACAAAAAGCAGATAGATCCACCTTTATAATCATTATAAAAATGTAGTTAGTAACAGAGGTAGCTATATCCCGCTTCCTGAGAATCAAAGACAGCTAAAGTTATAACCGACCAATCAGAGAGCTCTGTTGTGCTTCCAATCTGGCAGATCTCATACTATCGGGTTCATTTTGTGTGGAGTTATTTTAATGAAAACTTGGGTTTTTGGGTTGTTTCGAAAAAAAAGAGAATAAAAAAAAACGAGTGTGCTTATGACCACACGACTGAAGTGAAACTTCTTTCGCACCATCTGTATGTATATATATATATATATATATATATGTGTGTACAATATATACATGTATACACATTTACATATATTAATTTTCTATAAATATTTAAATTTATTTCATGCTTTCATTTATAAATTAATATTTTTGCATAGACCTCCAATTTAAAAAAAAAAGAAAAGTGGATTCCCTCGGGGCCAAAAGGTCGGGCTCTACCTCCTGAATCAGGGGACCCCAAACTCGGGTAGTCCACGACCTCTGGTTCCCGAGATAATCCACGGGGGGGTGAGGTAACTAAAGGGGGTCGGGGGGGATAGGGTTTGTGGGGTTGCGGGGGAGGGAGGGGGGAGGGGGAGAGCGGGCAGTGGATTCCCTCAGGGCCAAAAGGTCGGGCTCCTCCTCCTGATTCAGGGGACCCCAAACTCGGGTAGTCCACGACCTCTGGTTCCCGAGATAATCCACGGGGGGGTGAGGTAACTAAAGCGGGGGGGGGGGGGTGTTGGGGGGTTAGATTTCGTGGGGATAATCCTCGGGGGGGTGAGGTAATCAATGAGGGGAGTCGGGGGGTGTTCGCAGCGTCATGTTCTCGAAGAAATTCATAGTTCTTAATCAATCAAGGTACTTAGCTTAATAATTGAGCTTATGAGGCTCGAAAGCAATTTGTACTTTGTGTCCAATTATCGTATTGTGACGATATCTTCTTCTATACTTTCAATTATATCAGAAATGTTCAGCAAAAATATATAAAACAATATAAAAGCCAGAACAGAACGAAATTTATAAATTATTTGTGCTCTTAGGTAATCAATTGTTAACAAATCTTAAAAAGATCCAAAAAATATATATTGCCTACGGCGAGATGCGAACTCACAACTTCATACTCGACTCAATTGTTAACAAATCTTAAAAAGATCCAAAAAATATACATTATCTTCGGCGAGATGCGAACCCACAACTTTATACACGGCATGTCATGCAATATTTACATGTGCCAACTGCTTCGTTGTATTACAGACGAAATAGGACTATACTTTGCTTTCCGTTCGCCTTGCCCGATCATTTTTGTAATATTTTTCGTAACGCTTTCGCGAGTTTACTCCCCAAGTCAAGCGTGCCTAAAGAAGTTTCACTTCAAAAAAAAAAAAAACTTCTTTCGCACCATCTGTATGTATATATATACGGGGCGTGCACAGAGATTTTGTTGAGGGTAGGCATACATACACTACCCTAATATCTGTGCTTATACAATATGTAAAGAAAACCCTGTCCGATCCGTGAACGTATTGTTAGGTATCGATAACTGATTCTACTAATGGATACAAATCCGGGCTAAACTTAAAAAAAATACCCCTAAAAAAATTAATATTATTTCGCATAAAGAGTTAACGTAATACATGTGCGGTATGCAACCCTGACGCGGGCGGCGGGAGGCAGGGCACGCGGCATGTTGGCGCATCGCTTATAATAATACCGTCAAAATAGTGTTGTCACTTTTTACAAATTACCGAATTTCGGGAAAGTTGGAATTAATTCGCGGGAAAAAAAGATTATTTCAAAATACATTAATATTGTTACTATGATGATTACGTAAAATTTTATATTATATTTGGTCAAGTGTTTACCTAACCTAACCTTTATTATCCTTATGGGTCGGACAGGCTTTTCTTTACATATTGTATATGGTAAAAATTAAAAAAAAACGTAACGTAGACTTAGTTTAGCATAGTCGCGTACTTTTTCGCATGTCAACATTGAATTGATGTTTTCCGTGAAGTGACTGCCGTCTGACCTCCACGACCCGAAGGCGATATCGAAGCATTGCAGTTAAACCACTTGCTGCCACTACATGTTCGTATAGCAACCGGGACCAACGGCTTAACGTGCTTTCCGAGGCAAGACTAGACCAGTGCAAATATTCATATTCATGCATACAAATATTTGCACTGCGCGAGGATCGAACCCGCGCCTCCTTGCGCAGCGGCCGCGTTAGCTACCGCTACGCCACGGAGGCTGTCAAAATACAATGAAATGTTATTACTAAATCAACTGTAAATAAGTAATAATTTATTTCTCAAAAAAACTAAAAAAAATATTTTACTATCTATAAATTAAAACAAACGCGCCTATTCTTTAAATAACTCTGTAAAAATTAAATATACCTATATAAGATAGTTTTAAAATCGCTAAAAATTCTTTTTCAATGGAAATATAGACAAATCTATGAGTCTACTTTCGCCCTGTGTGTTTCATAAATATGCGTGATGGAATCATAACTATTAAATGTTGCCAATTTGTAAACATCAGGAAAATTATTACAATATAAAGTATAGTATTGAAATTCAAAAGCAAGTAGGTTAAAAAACTTATGGTCTTTTAAGTTTTTATAACTACGAACTGTCAATGTCGCGTTTTAAAATAATATACCTACACGAGAAACAAAACAATTTATTTGTACACACTACACAGCCTGCTACTACATATAATTAACATAATACTTTTTATTAAAACAACCTTTCTTTTGAGTTCAAACCAAAAACTCTAAAATAAATGAATAATCAATTCCGCTTAAAACAATCAATATAGGTATATTGTATATTGCTTAACCAAATACACCAATAACGAAACAACATAAGCTGATAAAATAAAAGGTATTTGAACGAACAACAATCATGCTATATTTGTGAACTTCTTAAATTCGCCGCATTATTAGAAGCTGTGCTTGTTCGGCCTAAAAATTTGAATGAAATTACACGCCCACGTACGCAAAGATTATGCACACAAGCAAATAATTTTATTTACAGACGCGTATGGAAGAGGCACATTAGTAACTGCTTATGTCGCTACGCGAAGTGGCGCGAGCGTCGCGACGAAGTTGAGTTGCGCGGACAGCATTGTAATGTGTGTTAGTAGGTAGTTTGCATTAGCCCCAATAGATGGCAGTGTTATCAACAGTCTTTCAGTTTTAAGTTTGTAGTATATAAATTATTTTAATGTAATTATTATATATTTTTTTAGAAAATTATTAGGGTATGCAATGCTTATCTGTTTCTAAGGAGCGCACGCGCCTGCTCGAAAGCAATTTGTACTTTGTGTCCAATTATCGTATTGTGACGATATCTTCAAACTTCTATACTTTCAATTATATCAGAAATGTTCAGCAAAAATATATAAAACAATATAAAGGCCAGAACAGAACGAAATTTATAAATTATTTGTGCTCTTAGGTAATCAATTGTTAACAAATCTTAAAAAGATCCAAAAAATATATATTGCCTACGGCGAGATGCGAACTCACAACTTCATACTCGACTCAATTGTTAACAAATCTTAAAAAGATCCAAAAAATATACATTATCTTCGGCGAGATGCGAACCCACAACTTTATACACGGCATGTCATGCAATATTTACATGTGCCAACTGCTTCGTTGTATTACAGACGAATTAGGACTATACTTTGCTTTCCGTTCGCCTTGCCCGATCATTTTTGTAATATTTTTCGTAACGCTTTCGCGAGTTTACTCCCCAAGTCAAGCGTGCCTAAAGAAGTT
This sequence comes from Sesamia inferens, assembly GCA_037179545.1. NCBI lineage: Eukaryota > Metazoa > Arthropoda > Insecta > Lepidoptera > Noctuidae > Sesamia > Sesamia inferens. The sequence goes on from CM073940.1 coordinate 10,144,909, forward strand.
TCACTTCAAAAAACTTGGGTGTACCAGAAGCTATACCAGGGAAGGCGTAATCAATAAATTATTGGAAACAAAGCCAGCTATGTCCGATCTAAATCCAAAAGTTGGGATCAATATCAGCTATGTCCATTTTAATTAATTCGATATAAAAAGAACCTTGCACTTTGGTAGTTTAGATGGTTATCCATGAGCCTTTTAAACTTCTTTATATGTCTAGAACAAAATTCGTACAATGTATCTAGCCTAAAAATATTAAAATAACGTTTTTCTTTATTTGTGAAAAAAAAAAATATAATTGGATTTAGCTGTGTTAGGTTTTATACGCCTCATATGTCGATGGTTGTACATTTATGCCTACAGAATTCATCGACACGCTGCCCCTAGCGAACACACCCGAAGTGTTCGGCCTGCACCCGAACGCGGAGATCGGCTACTTCAGCCAGGCTGTGCGCGAGATGTGGGGACATCTCATAGAACTGCAGCCACAAACAAGTTTGTATAGTTATAAAACTCTTGATCTTTGACTATCGCAATTGATCCCTTGGTATTTCCCTTCACACTTTGACACTAGCCATAAGTAGCACCTGACACGGAGGAAATGGTACCTACATGAATTCTAATGATTTTTTGTCTACCTCCTGTGGCTCGGATAGCACGTTAAGCATTGATCCAGGCTGTTATTCGTAGATCTTCTTTAAAAGTCTGAGAACCAGCCTTACCATGGAGTATCGTTTTACCCGGTAACTAGATTGTAGAGGTGAGATAGGCAGTCGTTTCATGTAAAAAACTGATACCGACTGGAATACAATTCCCTCCCTGATATAGGTACTTGGAAAAAGCCTAGGCCAATGATGGTGGCCCTTATCTTAACAATCTTTTCAGATATATTTAATATAATCATCAACATCATCATCAACCGTTGATGGCAAAGCGCGTTAGTTTCTTAAGAACCTATTCACTTAAACAAGGTCAATAGGAAGGATGATGGCAGTTGGGCGAAGTGATGCAATGTTAAACCCAACAACACAACCAACGATGCTGCGCCCGAGGGAGAATGATCTGGAGACCCTCCAGGACCAAACTCCCGACACAACAACATTTGACGCATCGTACCCGGCAGAAATCGCAACACCACTGCTCAGACCCGTCCTCCGTACGGCTTCACCAGACAACATACACAACGAATCACTTGGCGGCAAGACTTTGTCTGGCGGGTGGTAACTTCTGCCGGCAGCCGATGTTATGGCTTACCACCTGTCTAGTTTTATGTCATATTGTTGAAATAGCTGTCTATTTTTATCATGCCAGGTTATTGAAATAGCTGTCTATTTTTATCATATCAGATTATTGAAATAGCTGTCTTATTTTTATCATGCCAGATTATTGAAATAGCTGTCTATTTTTATCATGTCAGATTATTGAAATAGCTGTCTATTTTTATCATGTCAGATTATTGAAATAGCTGTCAATTTTTATCATGAAGGATTATTGAAATAGCTGTCTATTTTTATCATGTCAGATTATTGAAATACACACATCAAAAGTGTCTAGGGATCAACATATATTTTTTCAATAACTTTTCTCCTGATTGATATTAATTAAAATTTTCTTTAAGGATTCATCAAATAAAGTGTTTTCGTTTGTCACAGTAACGATAAACCAAGTCACCTTTGCATTAATAAAGAAATTTGCCATTTTCCTAATAAAGGGATATTTGACATTTGAACCACTAACACAAAAGTTCGAAAAAAAGACTGAAATAACAGTTTTCTCTAAAATTTTATTGGGTAACTTAAACAATTAATAATCCGTGTTTCTACCGCGAACACTAACAACACAAGAACATCGGTTTGGCATACTCAAAATGAGTTCATCCAAATCACGCTGTGGAATGGCCGCCCATGTTCGTTGCAACAACAAAAAAAGGTCTTCTTGCGACTGGATACCCTCCATATTCGGCAGAGCTCTTCTCTGTAGCATATCCCATGCATGCTCAATCGGGTTCAAGTCTGGCGACTGAGCAGGCCAGGGCAGGACATTGATGTTAGCTGCGGCGAGAGTCTGTCTTACAACTCTTGCGGTGTGCGGTCGTGCATTATCATGCATTAACCGAAATAAGGGACCGATTTGCACTTGTAGAGGAACGATGACGTCTGATACAATCGTCTCAGCATAAATTTGAGCGTTGAGGTTGCCTCTGATCCAAATCAACTCAGTTCTTCCGCCGATCCAAATACCCGCCCATACCATGATGGTTTCACCACTATAAGGATGGACTTCCTGGCAGGATTTGAATCGCTGTTGGCGTCCAGGGGTTCTCCAGTGTCGTATACGTCTTGTATCCGGTCTCATACCAAAACGAGACTCATCAGAAAAGCACACGAAACGCCATTGTTCTTCTGCCCAATTTCTGTGTTCAAGAGCCCATTGATATCGAATCCTACGATTGTGCATTGCTATAGGTGGTACCCGTAGCGGTCTTCGGGAATGAAGGTTCACTTCATGCAAGCGGTTTCTGACTGTTTGGTCGCTAATTAAGTTCCCTGAAGAGTGATGAAGCCTCACGGCTAATATCATGGCGGTTATTGTTGGAGCTCTTCGAGTTAAGATTTGAATGTATCGGTCTTGTCTCCGTGTGGTACAGCGATACCGTCTTCCATGGCGCTCAGCCACTGTACCAGTGCTTCGGTAACGTGTCCAAAGTCGACTGATAACACTCTGACTTGTATTCAGAGCTAAAGCCACAGTACGTTGCCGGGAACCAGCTTCTATCATTCCCACGGCTCTGAGCATTTCTTCCCTGCTTAAATGACGTCGCCGCTCCATAATAACGTTGGTTTTAATCAGTAGTAGGGAAACAGTAGCACTAATAATGTCTTCAATGCGTTGTATGTTTTTATAGGGAAAATATTGACAGCTGATTTTCATCTTTTACTCGAAATTGATTCACAGTTCCTGATTCAAATTATGAAATGCACCAAAAAGGATCCATATAAATTTATAAAATCATAAATTTATTACAAAGCCACATCTCAATCTCAAGAAATCCGCATAAAAATGCTTGATCCCTAGACACTTTTGATGTGTGTAGTTGTCTATTTTTATCATGTCAGATATTATTGAAATAGCGCTGTCTATTTTTATCATGTCATATTATTGAAATAAGTGTATATTTTTTCTATTTTTCTATTTTCACGCGGCATTAGCACCTGTATGGGGTGGTAAGTATTAGGAAATAAATTACTGAAGTCGCTACATCCATGTCGGGTATTTACATATATGAACTAATTTTAAATTGTTTTATTTTATTGCTGCTAGGCTTTGTCGAAAGTAAGTTTACATCTACATTATCTACTATTACATATAAATCCTTACATATAAAATTGGTGTTTTGACGAACGGGCGCTTGATTAGGGATTTACAAATGTGTTTCCGGTTTGAGTATTTATATTTTTCTAATTATTTATATTTATATTACTATTGCTTCCTGCACTTACAGTATACACTAAAACACGCTGCAAGCAAAAAACATTACACCTAACAAAACTCATACAAATACTTAACAAAAATATGTCACCTTCAGACTCCTGACCGTTCAGCAGATTGAATTGCCTGGGTAGTGGGATCATGGCGAGCAGTAGGTATGGGTACACACTGGCGGCGTTGCGAATAGATACCAAGAGGCAAAGGCAGGCTTGTGACATCCGCAGACGATCCAAAGCAAACAATGAACAACGAGCTAGTGTAGTCGCGTCACCGATCTTAATTGTTTAGTGGTCTTTATTAATTTATAGTCGCGCCCTTTTATTTTTCTTTACAGAGCTATATTTTTAATTATCGCTCTGCTCGCGTAATATAAAATTTCTCGATTATTGATTTGGATATATAATAAGGAAATAATAATAGTTTTTCTCGTCCTTTCTGGGCAAAAACCCATTAGTTAGCGAAGTATTCGGCACGATTATCGCAAACATCCATACGGTATGGATGTTTGCGACGTCAATGAAGTATGGACCATACTGCATTGAGTACGAAGAATGAACGAACGAATACATAGCAATCGGGCGCGGTCAGTACTTGGATGGGTGAACACAGTGTGTATTAGTGTAGTGTATTTATTTAGTGTATTTTTTACATTTAATGTTTTATGGTTTACATAATAAAGACAATTCGACTTTAACGTATCCTTCGTCAGGCGAAACTGGCGGTCTGATGAGTCGGGACGACTTCATCGACGGCATTGCAGTGGACGTGTTGTCCAAGCTGCCCACACTCTTCGAGATCTGGCGCGTGCGCAAGCAGTTCGAGATGAACATCACGCCCACGCTGGTTGTGCTGCTGCAGGAGTTGGAGAGGTATAGTATACCGATGGCCGATAGGGCAGTAAGGTTCTGAAGTGACGGCCACGTACTGGAAGACGCAGCATATGGAGGCCCCCAACAAGGTGGAGCGATGACCTGGTGAAGGTCGCGGGAAGCCGATGGATACGGGCAGCACAAGACCGGTTATCGTGGAAAGCCTTGGGGGAGGCTTTTGTCCAGCAATGGACCTCTAGAGGCTGAGGAAGTATACATACATCATCATGACACTGCACTAGTTTATAAATTTATCTAAATATTCAAGTGATACAGATGGGCTTCCTCGTTGATCGTATTTGTTTGCAAGTGCCATTGGTTTTTTGATTCTCAAACCGGGCTGTGTCGTTAATATTTTCCATATTTTTTCTCAGTAGCTGCTTGAATTCTGGATTATTACCCAATTTTTCTTCGACTTCGTGAGTTCTATACCCAAGCAGGCGCTTTACTTTGTTTGAATAATTTCACCACAGTGCTGCTCTCAAAATGGTGAAGAAAAACATCATGAGGAAGCAGAATACATGTCCTAGAACCAAAAATTCGAATTCATGATTTTTGACAATACGCCCTGGGCCCTCGTAGTGGATTATCCATCTCCCAATGTCAATGTCTGCCAATGTCCCACCCAATATTGGGAACATTTGGGCTTGCCCCGTGCTACATAGGACTTCAAACGTAACTTGCGAGATGCAGGTTTCGTGACGTCATTATGACGCGTTGCATATAAAGAGTAAGTATCTGACATCGACGCACAAACGAATACCTACCATGAATCGAGTACAGGAATTTTTCACTTTAACCCGTTCATAATTGCTATACTTTTATAACCCAATAAGATTTTAAAATAAAAATTAATTAATTCGCTAATTAGGAGTACACAAAAAAGCGCAACGAAAACAAAACTCGACAGACTATCCTATCAGCTGATTTAATAGAGTTCACATCAGGGATCAATGTCATACCTACAAACCCGCACGGCGGCACGCTTGCAACGTTCAAAGGCCGAGCCGACATTTTTTTTAAACACTGTGAATTCTGTAACCCTTTATTAACGACATAAATGACTGTCATAATTTTATTAGTGTCATGCGGTCTAACCTTTTCGCGAAGTTGGCGTTACGATGCCAGATACATCCTGTATACCGCTGTATAGTACACTTAACACTGGGGTGAACAGTCGACAATAAAAGTCGATTAGCACTAGTTAACAAATATAATGATTGAACAAAATAATTTTACTTAAATCGAACATTTAATTAAAGAAGAGCACTCTGGTTCTCTCTATATATTAATTAGCTTTTAGCTTATACTATGAAATGCCAAAAAGTACATTAACGAAACATTTTCTGTTTATCTCATTTTGTGGCTGACTGTACCTATGTCTAACCCTTCCTGAAGAACAGATGCGATTGTGTAGTCATCATCATCATCTCAGCTTTAATCCTAGTCATATACGAAGCTTTCAGCTTTGGAGTCTGGGGTCCGCTTTACCAGGTTAACTGCTGATTTTGGCTAAACTTCGATATTTTTGGTGAAGCGACTGCCTTCTGACCTTCACAACCCGAAGGCTATGCCATTGCGAGTTCCTTATCCGATTGCGACAACTTATCTGTCAAACGTTCCCCCTCAGGTTCAACCGCCTAGTGGCAAAGATGCACACCACACTATCCTTACTCCGCAAGGCGTTAGCTGGAGAGATAGGCATGGACGCGGTTCTGGACAACGTGTCGTACTGCATGTTCAACGGACAGCTGCCGGAGGTGTGGCGCGACCTGGCGCCTGCCACCTGCAAGTCGCTCGGCGGGTGGATGGACCACTTTATTGCACGGACTAAGCAATATAATGACTGGGTATCGTATTTTTAAACTGAAAAACTTATGGTGGATGGGTAAAAAACATTAAATTCGCGTGAACATGACCGACCCGACACCGTCATAGTTTCTTTAATGTATATATATATATATATATAAACTAGTGCTTGGCCGCAATCCTGCATAATGGTAAGCAGTGATGCAATCGTTGACCGTAAAGCACCCTAGTTTATTAAGAGCCCACTGAACAAAACTGAGTGAATAGGAACGAAGAAGGCAGTTGAGCGCGATGGAACAACATCTGGCGCATCGTACCGGCACACATCGCAACACAACTGCTCAGACCCGTCCTCCGTATGGCTTCACCAGACATCATGCCGGAACACGACGAATCGCTTGACAACAAGACTTTGTCTGGTGGGTGGTAACTTCTACCGGCAGCCGATGTTATGGCCTACCACCAAGAACTTCACCGTGTGAATTCTGTATTGTAATCAGTTTTCAGTTCTGTCGATTAGTGCTCAAACTGCTATTTTTTATACTGGTGGACTCTCTAGTAAGCTCTGAAAGTTTTAGTTGAGCTACCTGACTACTGATAAATGCGTGCACTGACTGGACCGGTCCACCCAATCTGTGTCTTCGAGCAACCATTTCAGACAGTTTTTCAGTTATTTCAATAGGGTGGTTGACTAAAAAAACTGTCCGTCAGTCAAATTTCCAAAAAAAAAAAAATAGACACGTTTTTTTCTTTTGTCATAGAAACAAAAAACGAAGACGATGCAGTCCGTCGATTACTCGTGTGACGTCACTCCTTGCTATACTTTTTACCAACGAGTGACGTCACCAGCCCCCACTCTTGATCTTTGATGCCTTTAATATGTATTTTTCAACTTTTATTGATTTGATAAAACAAAATATTTTTCTATAATCTGAATGACGGACTAAATAGAATATTTTTTTTTACACAGGAAGCACCCCTATTACACTTTATAACTCACACTAACTTTTTTATGCAGGCGGTTAAAGAAGAACCAATAGTAATCTGGCTGTCAGGACTTCACATTCCGGAGTCGTACCTCATAGCGCACTTACAGATCGCGTGCCGCCTCTATACCTGGCCGCTCGACCGCTCCACTCAGTTCACTCGCGTCACGCACTGGACCTGCTCCGACGAGATTGAAGAGCGACCCGTCTGTGTAAGTCTCTCTATGTATTATTCACTTTTTGACGACAAACGAAATTTTTATGCCTTTAAAGCTCAGTGGACGAGAAATCTTCAGCAGGTAAGACCAACTTAAGATAAAATTTCCCTTTATAACATATAATTTTTACCACCACGGTGTTCCACCGTTACAAGTACTTACACACATCGATCACTCTTACAGTAGATTCACAATCAGCGTAAAAAAATGGTTGAACTGAAAAAGCGCACAACTCAGCACTTGGGTGCTTCTTTCATTTAGTACTTACTTTATAATTCTGACTTTAATACATGCGTGTAAGGTTGAATTTGGTTTGATGTACCACGGACTCGGTCGTAAAAAATAATGGCTTTTTGTACTACTTTGTGATAAGAACTTTATACACTTCACTTACGGCTGATTTTAAATCAATTTTGACGACTTTAGACTGCATCATACTTGTCGCCATTTTTGATAAGAGTTTTGTTCGAGACTGTATCTAGTGTATCGATGCTGACACAGCCAAGATCCATGAGCTAGGTCAGATCACACGCTCGTAACATAGATTTATCAAAACCGAAAAGTAGTCATCATAGCCGGAATGATCTCACGGGGAAAATTGCAAACGGAATAGTCAATTAAAATATTGGTTCACTGATCTCCGATCGGCAGCAGCGCGGTCCTGTATCGATTTGACTTTTTCGCGCCATTTTTATTCAAGTTTACTATCGCTGGATGCGGCGGTCATCAACCTGTAAGCGCTTCCTTATCAACATGTACATCATATAAAAAATGTGAAAAATTAAAAATAATTTCCTTTGACTAAACTAATTGATATATTTATATGATTTTTTATGGGTAGACTGAGAATGTGTTGAAGTATACGATGTTTAATTTATTGTTGTATTATCATCACCACTTTGTATAAAACTAGCCTACATAAAATATAAGTTTCATCAGAGATTTATTACTTGTAAACAGGCGAGATCACAGCCCCATTTTTTTGAGGGCGACCATGGGGCTAGTGGATGTTTTAAGGGAGGTAAATCTCCTAGTTGGCCCAATGGTCACGAGCGTTACAGCTGCGGCAATACGTTAGTTTGAATTCACTTCAAGGTGTGCCGTCTCTGAAATTATTGTTTAAGAGTCGTAATAAATTCAAAGTAGTAGCAGTATAATAGTTGAGGGGGACCTCTCAACTATTATACTGCATATCAACATTATTTTTTAAAAATCTTAATAAAAGTAGAAAACGGGCATTACATACAAACATACATTCAATTGATTGTTTTTAATAAATGAGTACTTAATAAAAACAATATGTCAAATTTCTTTATTAGATTTTGAACTTTATCGGTAAAGCCTTAAACCTCTAGGTTGATTGGGGAATAAGTGGCAGTTTCAGTACAATTTGATTTCAATGTCAAAATAACTTTAGCTGAGAAAAACCAATGACATTTGACATTCTGAAAAAAAAAACTAAATCCTGGATGAAGTTATAATATTAAAGTTTTCGCTTTTATTGATAAATATAATAAAATGTAGAAAGTTTAGAAACGCGCACAATATGCTGTGCGCTATTTAGCGCGTATTTAATTAGTGAGGCTTGGATATAGCATTCATTTCCCTGGTATGTAAGTTTTGTTTTTGGCGTGAGGCCGCCACTTTTAGTATAGCTTTAGAATCTAGGAAGATTCTATATTTAATAAATAAAAAAAAGCTTAGAATAGCCACCAATCTTCTGACTGTTCTTCTGAATATGTTCTGATTGTCATATCTTCTGATTGTTTTTGTATTTATGGCCAATGAGGCTTTATAGCTCTTTCACAGGTTACTATGGCAAGTAAATCATTCAGAATCTCGACAGCTTGAATGATTTTGGGGCAAATAAATATGCTTGTGAGTGTATGGAAAAAATTAAAACCATTATCAATTAGACTTTATTGTTTGAGTCTAGTTTCATTTCACGCGCTTGTTTTAATTCTAATATTTCTCGTTCTATTGTGGCACTTTTTAGTTTTTCTATCTGTATTGCAATTTTAAGTGAATGTTCTTCTTCAGCCATTTCTAGACGTCTCCTGTGTTCTTCATCTTTTAGGTTTTTTATATGGTTTATGATGCTGCTAATATGGTCTTCGTAGTCCTGTAAATGATAACATCGTTAATAACAAATGAGTAGGAATAAAAAACTAACAAAGGTATTTTAAATATTGTTAGTAGTAAGTAGGTACGCGGACGCGGCCCGTTGGAGAGCAGTGGTGGCGAAGTGGTAACTTACAATTAGCAAGTCGTGGCTGATTTATAGTATATAGTGAACATACGTAGCTATGTAATATTTGGTTATAACTATAAGGACATCGTTGCGCAAACTGTAATCGTAGATTGAGTTCTTGGTCCTGAACTACCTAAGAGGCAACATTTTATGCCAGTTATTTAACAAAAATGCATTTTTGATCAATTTTGACCTCGTAGGTATGTAAGGCTCAGAATCACACAAAGAGCTATGCTCGGAGTTTCTCTGCGTGATCGAATCTGAAATAAGGAGATCCGCAGAAGAACCAGTCACCGACATAGCTCTGCGAGTCGCTAAACTTAAGTGGCAGTAGGCAGGACACATTGCTCGTAGAACCGATGACCGATGGGGCAGTAAGGTTCTGGAGTGACGGCCACGTAGACGCAGCGTAGGAAGGCCCCCAACAAGGTGGACCGATGACCTGGTGAAGGTCGCGGGAAGCCGATGGATGCGAAAAGCACAAGACCGGTCAGCGTGGAAAGAATTGGGGGAGGCCTTTGTCCAGCAGTGGACATCAATAGGCTGAAGAAGGTATTTATCAAATAATATAGGGAGTATTTGTGGAAATATCCGGATAAAAGCTATCCTATACGAATCTTGATGATATCGTGGACCCTGGTTATAAGCCATTTATGTGCCAAATCCGATTCAGTAGGTTTAAATAAATCATAAATCTTCACATTATAGACATAGTAGAAAGTACGATTAAACAGAATTGACGCGCGAGTTGTGTATTGTGTATTGCAATATCTATTTTGTTTGCGCTCGTTCATCGGTCGAGTCCGATTGTTAGTTAGTCGAGTTTGATAGACGGCGCGACCGAGCGTAATGTATTATAATCTGTGGTGATCGGTGACGCTTTGACACAACGTTTCGAGAACGTTTAGACCGTTTCTAGAACGCCTTGAAGAATCATCGCGCGCGTGGCGCGTTTTGGACGATTGATTTTTGGGAAGTAAATACCACCGGCCGCGGTTTGGACAGTTTTTCGCGTTTGTTGCCCGTGTTTTGAAATATTTACTTGAACTATAAAACGTAACAGTGCCGTCCTGAAAGTGAGTTGAATTTGAATCTGAAACGTGGTTTCATTGTCGATTGTTTGTCGGGCGTGGATTGACGCTGCTAAATAACGGTTTCCTACGCTGGTGAGCTTTGGTGTCCTCCTGGAGGAACTTTGATGTGTCGACTGGTATTGGACAATCAGTGTTATTTGAAGCCATCCGGACGGCGTTGAAGTCGGCGCGCGCGCGCTGACCCTCCGGAGGTACGACGGAACACACTGTGTCCTAAGGTAAGTACCTTAGTTTTGTTGTGGAGTGGTCGGAGATTGATTTACTTGTTGTATAAGCCGTGACTAATGCGCGGTGAATGTGCGCGCTGTACTGGGGCGCGTTCATCGTTTGGTAGCAGAGCGTGGTTACTAATTACTAATTCGATTAATTAGAGTAACATTCCAGTATCTTGGTAGCCCTCAGAGGCTAATTTGCAAATACACACATCAAAAGTGTCTAGGGATCAATATATATTTTTGCAATAACTGTTCTCCTGATTGATATTAATTAAAATTTTCTTTAAGGATTCATCAAATAAAGTGTTTTCGTTTGTCACAGTAACGATAAACCAAGTCACCTTTGCATTAATAAAGAAATTTGCCATTTTCCTAATAAAGGGATATTTGACATTTGAACCACTAACACAAAAGTTCGAAAAAAAAACTGAAATAACAGTTTTCTCTAAAATTTTATTGGGTAACTTAAACAATTAATAATCCGTGTTTCTACCGCGAACACTAACAACACAAGAACATCGGTTTGGCATACTCAAAATGAGTTCATCCAAATCACGCTGTGGAATGGCCGCCCATGTTCGTTGCAACAACAAAAAAAGGTCTTCTTGCGACTGGATACCCTCCATATTCGGCAGAGCTCTTCTCTGTAGCATATCCCATGCATGCTCAATCGGGTTCAAGTCTGGCGACTGAGCAGGCCAGGGCAGGACATTGATGTTAGCTGCGGCGAGAGTCTGTCTTACAACTCTTGCGGTGTGCAGTCGTGAATTATCATGCATTAACTGAAATAAGGGACCGATTTGCACTTGTAGAGGAACGATGACGTCTGATACAATCGTCTCAGCATAAATTTGAGCGTTGAGGTTGCCTCTACTCCAAATCAACTCAGTTCTTCCGCCGATCCAAATACCCGCCCATACCATGATGGTTCCACCACTATAAGGATGGACTTCCTGGCAGGATTTTAATCGCTGTTGGCGTCCAGGGGTTCTCCAGTGTCGTATACGTCTTGTATCCGGTCTCATACCAAAACGAGACTCATCAGAAAAGCACACGAAACGCCATTGTTCTTCTGCCCAATTTCTGTGTTCAAGAGCCCATTGATATCGAAACCTACGATTGTGCATTGCTATAGGTGGTACCCGTAGCGGTCTTCGGGAATGAAGGTTCACTTCATGCAAGCGGTTTCTGACTGTTTGGTCGCTAATTAAGTTCCCTGAAGAGTGATGAAGCCTCACGGCTAACATCATGGCGGTTATTGTTGGAGCTCTTCGAGTTAAGATTTAAATGTATCGGTCTTGTCTCCGTGTGGTGCAGCGATACCGTCCTCCATGGCGCTCAGCCACGGTACCAGTGCTTCGGTAACGTGTCCAAAGTCGACTGATAACACTCTGACTTGTATTCAGAGCTAAAGCCACAGTACGTTGCCGGGAACCAGCTTCTATCATTCCCACGGCTCTGAGCATTTCTTCCCTGCTTAAATGACGTCGCCGCTCCATAATTACGTTGGTTTTAATCAGTAGTAGGGAAACAGTAGCACTAATAATGTCTTCAATGCGTTGTATGTTTTTATAGGGAAAATATTGACAGCTGATTTTCATCTTTTACTCGAATTTGATTCACAGTTCCTGATTCAAATTATGAAATGCACCAAAAAGGATCCATATAAATTTATAAAATCATAAATTTATTTCAAAGCCACATCTCAATCTCAAGAAATCCGCATAAAAATGCTTGATCCCTAGACACTTTTGATGTGTGTATTTGATTTTTTATTTGTTGATGTCGGTACTCGTAAAATTAAATCTCTGACCACCTCCATACACTGTGTGGATCCGATAATAAATTTATAATTTTACAAAGTAAAAAATGTAAAAACAAATGTAGGTAGATTGTTTTTTTTTTGGTTCTCTTTTTTCCGTACTTCCGAACGGAAAAGGCAAAGGCATGATACGCCATACAGCCTGGTAGGTAGTTCGTTTTGTTATTGAATCATTGAGCTACGGTTATCAGTAATTACGAGTTATTTTTATGACTAATGTTTTGTTTTGTTGATTTAGTCAACTCGTGTATCAAGTACGATTTAGCTCGTAATTCACAGTAATAATTTTATTCTGTTTGTTGTTTGATTTATTACGTAATACGCAGTAACAATTTTGTTCTGTTTGTTTGTTTGATTTATTATGTAATTCGCAGTAATAATTTTGTTCTGTTTGTTGTTTGATTTATTCCGTAATACGTAATAATAATTTTGTTTTGTTTATAAGTTTTGATCTGTGTCGCAATTAAGTTAGGCCGTTTGCACACTGATATTTTGTATTTGTACATTGTAATATTTTGTATTTATACATGTTAATATTTTGTTGTAACGGTTGCCCTTAGCTTGGTCCCCACACGGTCTCGCGGAATTTATCGAGTTATTTACGCTTTTTTGTTATTTTCCGCGCGTTATTTAATTGAATTTAATTTGCTAATTTGAATTTGTGGCTTTAATTTGAAATGGCTCCCAGTCCGCTTGCTACGGCTAAGGCAGAGGTTCAAGCCGCATTGCGTTGGCTCGCGGGTGCGGCTGCCCTGATTGTTCGGCCGGATCGGGTTCAGGCATTGTTGACCCGTTATGAAGGGTTGCCTGCGCGCATGGAAGGGTTGGAGCGACACGTTGTCGACTTCCATGCCTACGTTTTGGAACACCCTCCAGCGGATGACGCCATAGTGGAGACCTTTAAACGGGATGTCGACCAGGCGTACGTATTGGCTGACCAAATTACGGAGTCAGCAGAAGGGCTCCTGGCTGCCCGTAGGGGAAAGCCGACTTTGAGCGGGGAGGTTAAACTGACCCCGCCGGCTTTGTTAGGGAGACTGCCCACACTGGAGATTCCCCACTTTGACGGGGACCTCACGGCTTGGATGGGCTTCATCAACCTGTTTGACAGCTTGGTGGACTCCAGGGAAGATTTGTCCCCCAGCCAGAAACTGGCTTATTTGCGCTCCGCCCTCCGCGGAGAAGCCAGTGCAGTGGTCCAGCACCTAATAGTTAGCGATGCTAACTACCAGGTCGCGCGGCAGTTGTTGCTGGACTGCTACCAAAACGTCCGCTTGCTAGCGGACACCCATGTGGCAGCCATTTTGGCCTTACCGAAGGCAACGCGGGTTTCCTCACTAAGGAAGGATTTGGTCAACCCGCTCTTGACTGCCATCCACTCGTTGCGCCGGCTGGATTTGCCGGTCGACCAGTGGTCCTTTCTTCTTCTGCACATCGTCCTCACGAAATTGCCCGCAGAGGTAAAGGGGCGATTTGAGCAAAGGTACGGGGGCAATAGCGCCTCGTATCTCCCCCCTTTCTCGGACTTGCTTCGTTTTTTGGAGGACGAGTGCAGAGTGATGGACCAGCTGACCGACCCCACACCGGGAACGAGCACGGGTCGTCCGGTGGCGGCGAGGGGTCAACCCCGCCGTCCGACCAAACAATACTCGGCTGTCCGAAGGGACTCCCCCCGCACCGGGTAAACGGTGCCGGTATTGCCGGGGGGACGGACATGACGTGCGTGTTTGCGAGAAGTTCGGGGGCCTCCGGACTGCGGGACGAAGAGCCCTCGCCAAGCAACGCGCCTGGTGTTACATGTGTCTGGGGGACCACCTCCAGTCAGTGTGCCCCCAGGCTAAAGCTTGTCCACATTGCGGCGGGAGACATCACGCTCTCCTGTGCTTGAACCGCAATGGTAGCGGGTCCGAAAGGGGCCCAAATTCCCCGCACACGGGCGGGGACCCCAAGGGCGGGGGCCCCACGGGCGGGGGCCCCACGGGCGGGGGCCCCCCGCAGGATGTAGCGGTGGCCGTCGGAGGCTCGGGGAGGCGGGCAGGACGCTGCTCCCCCCCCTTGATGGATTACCCTCGACTGGGGCGTTATGTTCCTCCGTATGCGGCCCACGGTTATTGCCCCACACCTCGGAGTAGAGTTGGAAGGAGTCCCTACGTTGCGGAGTGGGACCCTCTCGCCTACTGTCGGCGATCCCCTCCGATCTTGTCGACTCAGTCCAACCGGGGTCCAGGGGGGCATTCACCCCCCTCAGATTTTCATTAATGCCACTGTCGGGCGCAACCCCCCCACAGGAGTTTGTGCTGTTGCCAACAGCCTCCGTGCGTGTTTGGGGCCCCAAAGGTGATTTTGTCACAGTGCGTGCCCTCTTGGATTCAGGGGCCCAGGGTTGCATAATTTCTACTTGGCTCGTCCGACAGTTGGGCCTAAATATTGTACCGCATAGGGAACCGGTACGGGGCGTTGGAGACCTGCGGATTTCGGATCCGATCGGTCGGGTTTCGTTCTCCTTCTCCCCACACTCCTCCGCAACGCCGAAAATCGGTACTTCGGCGATTGTTTTTGAAACGGTGGTCGGGCCGCTTCCGCAAGTGCGAGCCCCACACGCCGCCGTTAAATTGTCAGCTGGATTGGCTCTGGCTGATCCTCACTTCCACCGACCTGGCCCGATCCATTTGTTGATCGGTGTGAATGTTTTAGGTCGTTTGCTGCGTGGAAGCGAACGAGTTTTGCAGGCAGCCGGTTTTGTAGTCATATCCACCTCTTTGGGTCATGTAGTAATGGGATCGTTTAGGGACGTCCCAGACCCCCCTTCGGCAGACAGCGACCTCGCTGTTGGTTCTGCCTTGTCGGACATCCTCCAACGCTTTTGGGAGGTGGAGGAGCCTCCGACCGCAAATGCGTGGTCTGACAGTCAAGTCGTCCTTTGTTGGCTGAAAAGTTCAGTCCATACCCTCGAGGTATTCGTGGCCAACCGGGTGTCTCAAATTCAGACATCGAAAGCCCAGTTGATTTGGCGCCACGTGCCTGGCGAATTGAACCCCGCAGACTGCGCTTCCCGCGGCTGCGAGGCGCCCGAACTTGTGAATCACCAGCTGTGGTGGGGTCCACCATGGTTGTTACAGCTGGAGGGTTCTTGGCCTCATACCCCCGCAGTGGTCAGGGCATCTACGCCAGGGGTGCATGTTCACGCCACCAAGACCGTAGCGGCTCCAGATCCGGAGTTTCTGCTTGAGCGCTACAGCTCTTTGGATAAATTGCTCGGCGTCACCGCCTGGATACGGCGTTTCATCCACAACTGTCGTAACCCTCGTGGCAAATTTGTGTCTCCGGTCCTCTCACCGCAAGAGCGCAATGACGCTCTGCTATATTGGGTGCGGATAGTTCAAGAGAGTGAATTTGCATCGGAGTTGAAAACCCTCCGTCAACGCACATCCAATCTGAAGGGACCCTTAGGGCGCTTGAATCCTTTCGTGGATGATCAGGGTTTGATGCGTGTCGGAGGTCGGCTTAGAAATGCTAAGCTCCCCTATGGGGCTCGTCATCCATTGTTGCTCCCCAAGAACGGCCCCTTAGTGAAGTTGTTGATTACGGACCGCCATGTGAAAAATGCACATGCCGGATGTAACGCTCTTACTGCGATCCTCCAACGTGAATTTTGGATTTTGTCTGCGCGGAGAGTGATCCGATATGTTATCTTTCGTTGTCTCCCGTGCTACCGCTTGAAGGCGGACATCGTGCAGCCCCAAATGGGGGATTTGCCTGCCGATCGAGTCACCGAATCGATGCCCTTTGCTGGAGTTGGTACGGATTTTGCGGGACCATTTATTGTTAAAGCTTCGCGTCTCCGTAACGCTAAGACCGAGAAGGCTTGCTTGTGCGTTTTTGTGTGTTTAGCTACTAAATCGGTCCACCTCGAGGTGGTTAGTGCTCTCACGACAGAGGCGTTCGTCGCTGCTCTTGGCAGATTTGTTTCGCGTCGCGGACTGCCGTCCTTAATTCGATCCGACTGTGGGACCAACTTTAAGGGTACCGATCGTTATTTGAAGGATGTTTGTGAATTTTTAGATAAGCATAATGTTGAGATCGGATCCACACTCTCCCGCAGAGGGGTACGATGGCAGTACTCACCGCCGTCCTGCCCCCACTGGGGAGGTATATTTGAAGCAACTGTAAAGGCCGCCAAAACTCACCTTCGTCGTGTTATTGGAGATGCTATCCTAACTTTTGAGGAGCTCGCGACCGCATTTTGTAAGGTTGAGGCGGTCCTCAACTCGCGTCCGTTATGCCCTTTGTCATCCGACGCGAATGATTTGGAGGCCCTCACGCCGGGCCATTTTTTGATAGGGAGACCACTTAACGCCCTGCCTGAGTATCCTTATTTGGACATTAACTCCGGACGGCTCTCGCGATTTGAATTGCTTCAACAGCTTACGCAGAGTTTTTGGCGCCGTTGGCATCTGGAGTATTTGCACATTTTACAACAGCGCGTTAAGTGGTCAGACAAGACGAACCCACCAAGAGTCGGGGACCTCGTTTTGTTAAAGGACCCAAACCTGCCACCCCTCCGATGGCGTCGTGGACGCATTGTTAAATTGTATCCAGGGTCAGATGGTGTTCCCAGGTTTGTCGAGGTCCTGGTGGGGGACTCTGTTTTGAAGCGCGCGATCGCCACACTCTCTCGCCTGCCCTTAGATTGAATTGTCGGACCGTTTGTTACTGTCCGGGGCGGGGGGATGTTTGCGCTCGTTCATCGGTCGAGTCCGATTGTTAGTTAGTCGAGTTTGATAGACGGCGCGACCGAGCGTAATGTATTATAATCTGTGGTGATCGGTGACGCTTTGACACAACGTTTCGAGAACGTTTAGACCGTTTCTAGAACGCCTTGAAGAATCATCGCGCGCGTGGCGCGTTTTGGACGATTGATTTTCGGGAAGTAAATACCACCGGCCGCGGTTTGGACAGTTTTTCGCGTTTGTTGCCCGTGTTTTGAAGTATTTACTTGAACTATAAAACGTAACAGTGCCGTCCTGAAAGTGAGTTGAATTTGAATCTGAAACGTGGTTTCATTGTCGATTGTTTGTCGGGCGTGGATTGACGCTGCTAAATAACGGTTTCCTACGCTGGTGAGCTTTGGTGTCCTCCTGGAGGAACTTTGATGTGTCGACTGGTATTGGACAATCAGTGTTATTTGAAGCCATCCGGACGGCGTTGAAGTCGGCGCGCGCGCGCTGACCCTCCGGAGGTACGACGGAACACACTGTGTCCTAAGGTAAGTACCTTAGTTTTGTTGTGGAGTGGTCGGAGATTGATTTACTTGTTGTATAAGCCGTGACTAATGCGCGGTGAATGTGCGCGCTGTACTGGGGCGCGTTCATATTTTCTATATAAGTAAAAAAGGTACCTTTTTGTGTGTACCATTCTCGAGGATATTGGGCATTGCATTTGGTCTGGGCATCTGTAAATAAAATAAAAACTTAAGATCTTAGGAAAGTTTTCAGGTTATTGCATTGGCAAACATAATATTTTCATACATACTATCTTTACTGGAATTGTACCCATATTTTTTTCTCTCTGAGGGACCTCAAATATACCTTTAGCTATCTGTAAGAAATTGCAAAAGTTGAAATTTATTATCATATTTATTTACAGGTCTACTTTACTATTAAGTACATTTGTTTTAAGCTCACCCGTAATTTAGGAGTGTATATTTTCTGATTATCCAGTTCTGCACCAATATTATCAATAGTTTCTATACAGTCCTAAAAGAAAAGATAATATAAATGTTAGGGTATTACTATGATAATTAATCCCATATTTTCACTTAATGAGGCATTTAAAACTTCTATCTACTTAGCTTTTTCCGAACTACATTGGGATCAGCGCCCTAATCGGCGAACGCATTTTTGTCAAATGATTGCGACTAGTGATCCCAACTAGTCGCAATCATTTGACAAAAATGTGTTCGCCGATTAGGGGGCAGGTTCCTGTGAATACTAATCATTGTAATACCACATGTAGCAACATGGAAAAACAGCCTCTGTCCTTCACGACTTATCTATTGGGTAAAATGATACGCCTTGCCCCATGGTAACTGAGGGATTACTATGACGTGTTAAAGCCATCATGGTTCCAGTGTCGGTGTGGCTACCATGAGTTTACATTACGAGACTCGATCGTCGATATCGAGCGCGTTTGACTCATCGATTGGCCCGCTTCAAGGTTGTAAGAACTCTCAACCAATGAGAGCTCCAAACGCGATCGATATCGACGATCGAGTCTCTTAATGAAAACTCATGGTAGCCACACAAAGACGGAGCTATACAGGATGAATGGCGCTATCCCTTTTTCACAACGATTTAAAGATAGTTTTAACACGTCATAGTAAGGCCGCTGGTAAGACTGTCGGACTAAAACATGTGACTACCCGTAACGGCTGTCAAAGAACTACGAATGGCAGCCGGAACCAATGACATAACGTGCTTTCCTGTATTTTTATTTTTGTTTGTTTCAGTGTACCTACTAACACTTGCCTAGAAGTCTCACATTGAACACAGTGTTATTGAATTAGAATTGTTTTTTTTTTGTTTATTTCTTTGCCTTCGCACGATTTCTCATAGCACATTAGATATTGGCAGAATTGTCGACATCAGTACCATTGCCATAAACAAAAATAGAATAGATCGTGCTTTCCGAGAGACGGATAGATCTTGATGATACACGATCTCACCGTGGTAAGCAGCTAGTAATCGATCCTTATAGCTGTCATTATTTTGCCTCAAGCTCCTGGTATCTCTTCTGTAAATGTATAACTAATAATAAAGTTGAAGAGTTTGCGTAAAAAAGCCAATCAGAAAGAAAAAAACTAAGAAAGAATGGAAGCAAAAACGAAGTTATAGCTTCGGCCGGTGATGCGATACAACAGGATGGGGAACAAGAAATTTCACACGGACGTCGTAGAAGCTATAATAAACTCGTATATTAGTAGATGTGCGGACGGACGACCAGTCGTACGGCAAGTTTCCACCCTTACGTTGTTAACACCACTAGGGTAAAAGCCGGATAGTTGCCTCGGACGGATACAGGCCTCAGTTTCAAATGCTCTATGTTAGACGTATTTATAGTGTTTCTTTTTGATCGAATTAAAAGCGTCCCCCGCGCAGGCCTCGGTGCCGCATTTAAGCCGTTGAAGTAGGGGACTTGTTTTGTCCGTATGAGAAAAAATCTTCCGCGGCGATACTTCGACAAGCGCCAGAATTATATTGGAAGGTAATCTCTGTTAATTTATAACTGATTAAGATTTCACTCAATAATTAATTTCTTTGAATGCATTATAGTTTAAATTGCACTGTTTGTTAGGTTTTATTGTAAAATATGTTTTATTTATTTCATAAATAAAAAGGGCAAGTAACCGTATCAAATCGGATAGTTGCCCTACTGTCTATTGCGGATTCTTGCCCTGCGGCAACTATCCGTAACTATACATTTTTAACAAGTAAAGGCAGATTTTTGTCTTAGTTATTTTTTTCATTTGCTTTAACTACTTTTTCTTGGTGATTTTTTTATTTGGTTTGACTATAGTTTATCTTAAATAAAATAAATACTCAACAGCAAAATGCCTCAAAGTCAAATTTTTTGAGCGAGTTATCCTTGTGCGCTAAGTCGGACCCGGTTTTTTGGCAATTACACCGTACATTTTGTCAGGGTCTACTGCGTGGTTTATTTAAAAGTTAGAGATAAGTCCTCATTTATACTTTGTTTAGTAATCAGGGGAGTTCATACATGTTCTGCGAGATTTCCAGGGGGGCAGCTGCCACCCCTTGCCCCGCCCTCGATACACCCATGCTCTTACTAAATTCACGTGCGATAAACGCTCTCTTTTCATAATGCAGTGCTTTACCCACACTTGTCGATTTCGTCTTTCATTCGTTTTTCAAATACGTACATATGTATTTGAAAAACAAACAGAATGGAACCCCCGAACCATTTTTAACATTAGGCTATTATCCGCTATAGTAGGCAACTATCCTCCTTTTTAGAGGTCATATTAAACTGGATTTACTCAAAATTTATAATACTTGCGTTTCACCTCCTCCTTTACACCGTGTACATCGAGGGACTGGAACAATTCGCCAGCTGCGGTGTTTCCGTCGGACTATGATTTGAGTGTCTTTAAGGCTAGAGTGAATAGGCTCTTAATATACTACTGCACTTTACCATCAACGATTGCGTCACTGCTTACCATCAGGCGGGATTGCGGTCAAGCGCTAGTTTATACTTTATAAAAAAAGATGTTGTAATAGATACTTACAGTTATATGCTGACTTTGTTGGGTAATGTCATTAATACATGTATCCACAAATGCCATTGGTTTCAAGTTCTAAAACAAGCAAAGTTTATTTTCCTTTATTCACCAGCCAAACAATTCTGCCATGAAAATTTGGTTGAAATGAAGTGTCATTAGTGTCAATGCAATGCAAACAATAGTTGAAAGTTCTTTCACAATTCTTCCATCTCACTTTTAAGGTGAGTTAGTTAGAGGATCACACTGGAGGTGTTAAGCACGCAGTTAAATAATGGTTCATTAGTAAGTATTCCTTTTTAAAATTGTTAATTTAATGATAGAAACTATACACTGTAGTTTATAAAAATACTAGTGGCATAAATAATGGTGCCGTTTTCTTTGTCCTAAAAACTAATTTAAATTTAAATATAATGCTTCTTTTTAAGGAAAAAAAAAAATAAGATAAATATTGGTTTTTCCTGTCAAATTACCCAATATCTTCAACCATCTTCTGTCTGAAATAGAAGGTGCACTGAGCTTAAAATTTATTTTAGTTGGTGAATAAGGATATCGGTACCAATATGGAGCACAGTATTCTAGGTGTAAAAATTATATTTACAACAACACTCTGCAGGCTCACTCCAAAACACAGATTACTGACATTATTTGAAAATACTCTA
The DNA here is from genome assembly GCA_037179545.1 of Sesamia inferens. Classification (NCBI taxonomy): domain Eukaryota; kingdom Metazoa; phylum Arthropoda; class Insecta; order Lepidoptera; family Noctuidae; genus Sesamia; species Sesamia inferens. The sequence continues at coordinate 10,166,614 of CM073940.1, forward strand.
AGCTGCAGTGGGACTTAGCTGGCCCTGACACAGCCAGCTGGTTAAAAAAATAATACAAGCTAACAATAAAGCTACATTATCTAACAATGTTATGCTGCTTGTTAATTGACGCTACAATTTTGTAAACAATATTTAATAAGTTGATGAAATTGGACAAAGTTGCTTTTTCTGTAAATACTTTCCTTTCATCATACGATGGTTTTGACTTGTAAAACATGAGCACTATACAACATTATTTTTTGTTAACGCAAAACCTGAAACACATGTCCAGTATTTTTATGTAAAGAATCTATAGATATACAAATTTTCAAAAACATATAATGAAAACCACAAAGTTTGCTATTCTACTTGGTTGTCCCAACAAAAATATGGTCAAAGCTCCGCTTGGGCGAGCATCTGGCGTCCGCGTCTACGCGCGCGCACTTTGATCTATCGTAAGCTACATGATGCGCTCAGTAACCACACTGCAACAAATTGTAAATGTATTTGGGAAAAAATAATAACAAGGTGTAAAAATGATGGGAATTGATTCAGTTGCTTATTCTGAACCAACTATATTCAGGTTTCGCATAAACAAACAATTTGTTGTATAGAGCAGATCAATTAGCTATAATAAAAAAAACTAAATATGGAGTTCTCACATTCTGTTTCAATGTCTCTTCAGTGTTATATAATTCTTTAATTTCAATTGTGCCATCATTAAGAGTTGCTGCTGTTACCTCACCAAGTTCTCTCTTTATCTTCCTCCTCTTCCGGGCTTTTAATTTCATTGTTTTCCATTGAATTTTTAACTGAATTATATTTCTATGTCGGACATTTAATTCATTGAACCTAGAACAAGATGGTGAAGTATTATACACATATGAATAATATTTATGGGATTTATAAATGTTGAATAAAATGTAAATTCCAAAAAAAAATAAGCAGATTGTCAGTAATATTTATTGAATTAACTGGTTTATCTTACATACTTGTCAGAAACTTCCAAATTGCACTTATATAAAAACATATGGCAGAAACATTTAGGTGTAGATGGTGTTTGGGACAAAAACATAAAGCAGCTATTTATCTACAGTGCACAAACAAAATCGTGAATAAACCTGGGTGTATTTTGAAAACAGAAAACCAACTTCTTACTTTTTGTAGACTTCCTCCCAAGCTTTATTTTTAAGCTTGATTGTTTTGGTGTCTATTGCTTTATTCTCAATTATATTCGCATGGTCTCTAAGCGCAAAACGAAGTAATTGCTGAAACATTAGGATACATTCCCATTAATAATAAATATTACTACAATAAATATTAAATTGTACAGTTTCTAGCCAGATATAGCCATCATTAAAGTACCTTTTCTTCTTCGTCCCAGTTAACGGAACGGCTGCGTTTTTTGTCCATATTCATATTTAACTAAGTATTAAATTTAGTTTATTTCAATAAAGATAACTTCAAAACGGTAACAATACAAATTTATTTTTCCGCACGCAAGTAAATAAACAAATGGGAGCGTATATTAATATTCCAATAGATAACAACGTCAAAATATAAGCTGTCACTGTCAGTTTGTTAGGAAAAGGTTGCCATACATAGCGCACTAGTGTCTAGTTAATCCCGCAGTAGAGGTGAGACGTACTAGGCAAACCGCGTACTGAGTCTTGCGAGTACGAATACGTGAAAAAACCTATTCCTCGAGTATTTTGAAGTACGCGTCCTGTATTATGTTATGCGTCAGTTGATGCTTCCGTCAATCCAATCTCTAAAAACGATATAAAAATATAAGTTTTGTATTGAAAACACCCATGCAACACCAGACTTTCCACCTCTCATCCCAATCCAATTCAGTATTTAGCGAACCTAGTAAATTATAGTTATTAGAGCAAAAAGTTAAATAAAATAGAAAAACTACACACCAAAGTCGGTATTCATTCTCACTATCACAAACTAGGCACAGATATTAATTATTTGTAAGAACTAAGACTCTGTCGTTGCAGTACGTAACTAGCTGAATAAAGTCATTCTTTTTTTAACCGTTTCTTCAAAATTCAAATAAGAATTAAAACGAGCGAGAAAGGAACACAATGCTTTTGCGTGAAAATTTGTATCGATGCAATTAAACCGAAACTTTAAAAACTCAGTCTCATGGTCGATATTAGATCCGCGGTATTCATTTCACTCACACATTGATCGAGCGCGGCTCGCATAGGAAACACGTAAAGCGTCGTGCAGATCCGTGAGTCGTACTAGCCACAAAATAGATACTATTTTGTTTTGTGTACGAACACGTCCTAGCGGATCTGTAAGTTTGCATGTGTATTTGAGTTCGACACTTCAAAATACTCAATACGCGTTTGAACGCCGATGCGAAACCTAGTTTTTAAAAGTAGGTATGACATGAAACCTATTCCATAAACCTGTACCATTATATACGTCGCATCTTTATCCCAGAGCTGACGGACCCGTTCCCCGTTCGTTCGTTCGTGGTTAAATTGGTTTTAAAAAAGACACTGTAGGTCGAACCAAAAACATCTTGCTTAGCAGTCGCACTCGAAACCGCGTCCACTAGATGAAAGAAGCAAAGTGGTCAAAGAATTAGAGAAAGTAAAAGACAATCTTCTACAATCTGTAGGAAATTGTTTGACCACTTTTATCATAGTTAAAAATTTTCTCCTAAATTAAAGTTGTAACAAATAATGTTTGTAAATAAAAAACAGCATGGATATGGCTCGACATTCGGCAGCCGCTATTACAGAGCGGGTTGTCGCGTGTTCTATAATAACCTCACAGGTCACCATTTACTCACATTACATACCACACAAATGACTAAAAGATCTGGCTTTGCCTTGTAGGCAACCTATGACAAAGAGTAGGTACAGTATAATATAAGTATGGCCCGTGACAAATTGTGCGTTTAATGCATTTTCAGCGCACCGAATTTCAGACCCTACCAGCACTGGAATTCTTTGTGCCAAGAACCACCTAAAAATGCCAACAAATCAACAATAATATATTTAACTTTTGTTTTTGACCAGGGTTGTTACGTGCGGGGTCTATACCTGGAAGGGGCCCGATGGGACTTGGAAGAAGCCTGCCTAAAACGCTCGCATCCAAAGGTGTTGGTTACAGAACTGCCTATCATGTACGTCATACCCATAGAAGCCCACAAACTTAAGCTACAGGTATGTTGATGCTACCACAAAAAGAAATATCTTTCGGTAGGTACGGAGGACAGCAGGTCAAGCCATAGGGTGGCTTGACTTTTAACTTTCCAATAAGTACATAATATTCCAAAACAATCTTCAGCCTTAATACTTTAGCGTTAAACTTGAAAATTTAATACAGAAATGTGACAGACTGTAGTAGCTTGACGTGCTATCGTCTGTACCTTATAATAAGGTTTTACCTTTTTTTGACTTTCTAATAGGTATAAAAGTTTTATAAGGAGAGAAAAAATCTATATTAATATCAATCTAAACGCGCTAATCTCAGAAACTACTGGTCCGCTTTGAATAATTATTTTTGCGTTGGATAGCCCATTAATCCAGGAAGGCTTTAGGCTATATAACATCATGCTGCGACCAATAGGAGCGGAGCATATAAAAAACATCAAAAAACCTACGCGGGTGGAACCGCGGCGCGCAGCTAGTGTAATATAAAGGAAAATATTTAATTTCATATTTCATTGCTAAAATTGACACTTAGCGATGTTCATGAATACTTTAGTACCTACCTACTTCTTTCCTACCTGTATAACATATCTAGACTTAAGTAGGTAGGAGTAGTCTATTAAATCTACATATTACCTAGTCGAATTTAAGTAAATGCCTAAGTACATAGTGTCTTTTTACAGTAACAGTGCGCCTACGGTCTTTATCAAACATTAAAACCAGGAAAAGTTTAGTTAACATCATTAGGCGCATTGCTTGCAGTTGAGATTGACCACAGAAAAGATAAATCCGTTCTGTGAGATTGACACAAGTAGATGCACATTTATGACTACTTGCACCACCAAATACATTTAAACGTATTTAAAATATTTTTCATTATCCATATTTGCTTCGAACAGTTTTTTGTGCAATAGGACCAAGTTATGCTGGCACATCCTGCACGTCACGACATACGGTGCCATAACGTGGACTCTGACAGTCGAATTGGCCATACATTCACGGCCGCTCAGTGCGCTATGGAGCGAACTATGTTCTGAATTGCTTTGAAACATAAAATCAGAAATGAATTTATCCGAAAAATAAAACTAAAGTTACTTACGGTAAGCTTGCAGGTTGACCGAACTAATCTGGCAGTGGGCTAGTTGCCCATGTTCATCGCTTCACGGTGGAACAGACAAGTCTAGAGGGATAAGTAATCGCATAACACAATATCAGTATAGATTTCATTTTGACAGATCAACAACATTTATTGCTTTATTTAAGCAGGCATATGTCCAACTCTGGACTGGACTGATAGGATGGCAGCTCTGGACTGAGACTGGATAGGATGAGAAGTACTAATCTTATTTAGGGATTTGCGGTGTAAGCGAGCCATATCGTGTCATTTTACACAACAGGGAATGGAACTCAACTCCTTACTAAATTTGGCAAAAACATTTGCGTCAGATTCTTATCGAATAGATTCTAGATAAGACAATTGACCGCCTTAACCTTGACTCGGCGGCCCAGAAGGGGACTTTTCTGTTGATGACTTTAAAAAACAAATACTAGGCAATCACTTTTTTGTTTATAAACAATAGAGAAAAACTATAATAACACGGATATTCCTCACGTTGTTCATGTAAGTGGTTATTTTTTGTTCATCGATAAAGTACCTACTTAGTAAAGTACTAATTAGGTGCTATGACGCAAAAACGCTTCCTAGTATTGTTTGAAATTACTGCATCTGGAATTAGTCTTGACTTTTTTTTTATTTTGATTGATATCACTAAGTTAACTAACTTACATTTACGAGTAGGTATATCCAATAGCTAGGTAGGTGCCTTAATACTTACTTATTTATAATGACAATTATTTGAAATGAAGCAAAGGAAATCATCTTAAAAACCCAGTGTCGTGTAAATAATAATGAATGTTTAAGTATATTAATAACATCCAGGCTTTCTTGTTATATCATATAGCCTTGTATTCACTTTAGGTAAGTACGTGTTGGATTTTTAACACAAAATCAACAGTACCTTAACCATTGTAGCTAGAAAAACAATCTTAGAATTATATTGTAGGTAGGTACCTAACTATACCCGTGTCAGTTAGTAAATGATTACTCTCGTGTCAAGTGACAAACATGTAATTACAATTTATTATTGCCGTCCTACATACTTACAATAATTTGTACATATAAGTATATCCCTACATGTTTATGTAAATAAATAAATATTATTATTATATTACTTAGCCTTTTTTTATCATTTATTTAATAGATACGTTAAACCCAAAATGGACAATTTAATGGTAGGTGTTATTAAGACAAATTAAGCAATATATATTAGGAATAAGGTATGTAGGATTTATTTCATAATAGTAGGTAAGTGATAAAACTGTGAATGACATAAATCAATGTCTTAGGACCAAAAAATCGAAGACAATGCGAGTTGTTCGTAGGTACCTATCAAGCCCAAAGCGGCACTAGTGTGGCCTGTCGTAGAGACATAAAGGCTTAAGGTCTTAGCAGTGAAAACGTTATTTGCTGATTGCTAAGTTGTAAAAAAAGTATTGAGAACTCAACTAGAAAAAATATGTATCGCCTGGTCATTTTGTAAGTAAGCTACTTAGTTACTTCACTCTGACCTCGGTAGGTGCTGATAACCTACATTATGTATTAAAAATATTCAAGGCCTATAGTTTATCTGTGTTTTTATTTATAGGTAAGCAGTTTGTTTGTCCACAAACTATACTTCATTACATCTTGTTATCTTTATTAGTTTTTGTTTCGTGTTTGATAAGACTGTTGTTCATTAGTTGGCAAATGGATTTACTTTTTACTAAAGAGTGCGGTTTTCTATGTAATCTGTTTTCTGTGTAAGTATTCTATGCAATCGGCACGATCTCTCTTCCACTCTTCTTCGTAGCGGTCACTCATCATCGTCAACCTTTTTATCGTCCCACTGCTGGGCACAGATTTCAGCATAATCACTACGCTTGCCCAATGCGGGTTGGCGATTTCAGTCTTAAAGTCCAGGTTTCCTCAAGATGTTTGTTTTCCTTCACCTTGTAATCAGTCATTGGTGTCCAAGATATACCTACTTAAAAAGTACATATAACTTTAGAAAAGTTACATTGGTACTTGCCTGACCTGGAATTGAACCTGCACACTCATACTGGAGAGACTGGTGTTTTAAACACTAGGCCACCACGATTACACGACGACATGACGCGGTAAAAGCACTAAACTCTCTATTTCCAGCAAAACAAATGTAAATATTCAGTTATTTCAGAGTGACTAGCACTCAAGTTATCTATAAACATTTTTTGAAGTTGTTGCTTAAACTACGCTTTATTGTAGTAATTTTTTCATTAAACCATATCCGGAATTGGAAAAGAAATTGAAGTAATTTTTTCATTAAACCATATCTGTTTACATTTTTGGGGAAAATCGCGATAAATCGCAAACCTATGATATACAGGTAGATAACATTGGCCACCAAAGGTTTTATTTTGCACATCATCATCATCAACCTTTTTATCGTCCCACTGCTGGGCACAGGTCTCTCATACAGAGAAGGATTGAACATATGAAATTGGCGTTTTGTCGTACCTACTGGCCACTTTGATCTCAAATATCTCGTCTGTTTACAAAAGTTACAGTTAGTTTACAAAATGGAAAATTAAAAATTTCGCGTTATTTACCAATATGAGTTCCGCCGTGGCATCAGTGCTGTAGAAACGGTTCGAAGAATTAATGATGTGTATGGCAGTGGTGGCGCTAGAGAAAGCACAGTGCGTTTTTGGTTTGTCATCGCAAACTACATCCGAGTTAGTGATAAAACTATTTTAATCTACTTGAAACAAATTGGGAAGATAAGAAAGCTTGAAAGGTGGGTACCCCGTGAATTGAGTGAAGCAAACCGTCAGACGCGCGTCGACTGCTGCGTTACATTACTGAATCGGAACAATAATGAAGGGATTTTAAATCGAATCATTACCTGTGATGAAAAGTGGATACTCTACAAAAAAATAGGAAGCACACATCGCAGTGGCTGAACCCCGGCGAACCATTCAAATTCTGCCCCAAGAGAAAATTGACTAGAAAAAAGTTATTGGTCAGCGTTTGGTGGACTAGTGCCGGTGTGGTGCACTACAGCTTCTTTAAATCTGCCCAGACGATTACTGCAGATGTCTATTGTGAGCAGCTCCACATAATGAGGGATAAACTAGCCGCTAAATAACCGAGACTGGTCTCAATCGCACAAGGCCACTTCTGCTTCAGGACAACGCGAGCCACACACTGCACAACAAACTGCTACTAAATTAAAGGAGCTTCAATTGAAATGTTTAAGACATCCACTGTACTACCCGGTCCTTGCTCCAACAGACTACCATTTTTTTTTTTAGAAATTTGTACTTTTTGCAGGGGAAAAAATTCAACTCCGATGAGGCAGTGAAAACCACCTTCAAAGATTTTATTGATTCCCGTCCTAATGTTTTTATTAGAAAAGGAATAAACGAACTACCTATGAGATGGCAGAAATGCATAGATAGCGATGGATCATACTCTGATTAAATAAATATAAGTATTATATTAAAAAAATAAACGACTTTTGTTCCTCCCATACAAAACGCCAATTTCATATGTAAGGACCTAATATTACAGGTTATCACAGTTAAATCATAAAATTAACAAATTTTCTTTCGTTATATCACCATTTCTAATAGACCTTGTTCCAAGTTACTTAGGAGTTACCCTTCTATGTATGTTGGTATGTCCTTCTTCCATTCTCCTCTGTCAAGTGTCAACCACTATACCATCATTCACATTCTTGTTTCATCATGCATTTTGTCATTCGCACAACGCGTGGTATTATGACGACGATTTTTAATCAAGTCTTCGATTTGCAACCCTCAGTGTTAAGCCGAAGGTTGAGAATCCAACAGCGGACACCCTAGCGTGTTAAAAATAAATACACCTGTGTGTACCTATATAATAAGAAATAGGTATATGCAGATCTAGCGCACAAGAATTCCACGGGCCTTGTTTCAGAGATGCCAGTAATCCTTATCTACCCGATATTAGAGTAATTGATCAATTTGCTATGACAGGCAATGCTGATATTGTCATTGAAATGTTTTCTACATGGCAGCGAGATAGGCATAAAACATATTATCTCGATCTTAGACATGTTTATTGTTCATGATTGCTTTGTAGGAACACACATACAGCACTCATAGAATTACCGTACCTCCAAACAGTTACCTTCAAACAGTTACCAGTTACCTCCAAACAGTTACCTCCAAACAGTTACCAGTTACCAAGGAATACCAACAACACCTTATTACCAATACGTTTTGACAACATCCATTCAGGAATAATCGAACAACGTCGTCTCGAGAGAGACGCTATACGTTTGACTCATCTGTTGAAAGGAACAAGAGGCCGCCTTGAAAAAGGCGTTTACTGCCAAAGGAATATGATACGTGATGCGTTGCGTGGGTTCAACGACACCACTCGCAAGTACGTTTTTGACACATGAAGTTGATATATCGCAGCGGAGATCTGTACGCGAAGACTGCACACGAAGGTTACATCGCAGCGGAGATATCTACACGAAGACTGCACACGAAGGATACATCGCAGTGGAATCTTGGCGCGAAGACGACACACGAAGCTGGCGCAGCGCAGCGGAGATCTTAACACGGCGGGCGGCCCTCGACGAAAAGGAACGACTCAGCGCGTCTACCTATATTTATAGATTCACAGCGCGGGCCAGCGGCGCCCCGCGCCCCTCTCCGAGACGCGACGCGTGTTTAAGATCGTAGTAATAATATTGTATTTTATAATTGTAAATAATTAGTCATACCGCAACTTGTACCATAAAAAATGTAGATATAAGCAGGGGTTTTGAAGTCGAATAACGCAGATCATATCGGACACGCAGTTTTATTTTACCTAGAAGATTCCTCCTCCAAATTGGTGACCCTGAAGAAAAGAAAGAAAAGAAGAAATATCAAGACTGAATCCCTGCAGAAATTATAAAAAAAAAAAAATGTCGAGGAGCGAAGAATTCAGCGATGCACTAGGCGTCACAACAATGAAGAACGACGTCGCTACAATATCGCTGCCTGCACGACTACCACCATTTTGGCGCCAAAATCCGCGTCTTTGGTTCGCGCAGTTCGAAGCCGCCGTCGCCGCCAGCAAGATAGGTGACGAGCAAAAATTTAACCTTGTCGTCCCACTACTCGGCTGCAGCGACCTGGAACAAATCGCCGACATCATACTGGAACCGCCAGCCACCGGTAAATACAGCGCACTGAAAGAGAGACTGATTTCAACATATCAAGAATCAGACCATCGCCAGCTTCAGAAACTCCTCAGCGGTCTCGAACTCGGTGATCAGAAACCGAGCCAGCTGCTACGTAAAATGCGCGACCTAAGTGGCAAACTTCTGTCCGACGAAGCGCTCAAGGTCATGTGGCTCAATCACTTGCCCGCCCATGTTCGCGCAGTATTATCCGTGAACACAGAATCTACACTCGAAGTTCTAGCTGCGATGGCCGACAAAATGATGGAACACTTCGAACCAACAGTCGCCGCAGTCTCCGTAGTTCCCCCGCCAGCATCGGTCAACGAAGTACAACAGAACTCCGTCACAAATCTGCAAATCAGCATGCTTTTCAAACAAATCGAAAAGCTATCTCTCGAAGTCACCGAATTACGAAGTAATCAGCAAAATGCATCACATCGCCGTTCCCGCTCGCACTTTGCTAGCCGTCAACATAGCCGCTCTCGCTCACACTCAAGGACAAGGCCGCGCGCTAGTAACGCACGTACACCGAGGGACGCCGACTGGCTATGCCGTTATCACTATCGATACGGCGACGATGCTCGGAATTGCGAATCGCCGTATTCCAAGAGCAAGCAGGAAAACTAAAATGTACATCGACTGTGGCGGGTGTCGATGTAAACCACACATCTCGCCGCCTATGCGTGATCGACATCAACAACAGAGAGAGATTTCTCGTCGACACAGGAGCCGACATATCGGTATTAGCAGTCCGAAATAAGAAAAATAAACCGACCAAGAATACCTACAAATTGTTTGCGGCAAACGGAACAGAGATTCGTACCTACGGAGAGCGCACGCTTGAACTCAACTTAGGTTTACGAAGAAGCTTCAAATGGACATTCGTAGTCGCCGATGTAAAAACCTCAATACTGGGTGCAGACTTCCTAGTATACCACAAACTGCTAGTCGACCTGCACCAGAGGAAACTTATCGACCGCGTTACCGATCTCAGCGTGAACGCCATCAAAATAAATAACAACGAAGAAACTATACACATGGTCAACCGAGACCACGTATATCACGACATATTGAAGAAATACCCTGATGTTCTGCGGCCGATGTCACTCAAGACTCCAGTGAAGCATGACGTCACACATCATATTGAGACTACAGGACCGCCGATATACTCACGGCCGCGCCCTCTACCGCCGGACAAATACAAAGCGGCAAAACTGGAATTCGAGCGCATGATAGAGATGGGTATATGCAAGCCGTCAAAAAGTCCGTGGGCAAGTCCTCTCCACGTCGTCAAGAAAAAGGATGGGTCACTCCGTGTATGTGGAGACTACCGGAGACTAAACGCAGTCACCGTACCTGACAGATATCCCATTCCACGTATTCAGGATTTTACGTACCAGTTACACGGCAAGAAAATATTTTCAAAATTGGACCTGAAAATGGCATACTTTTGGATTCCTATAGCTGCACAAGACGCACAGAAGACCGCAATCATAACACCTTTCGGCCTATTCGAATTCAACTGCATGACGTTTGGATTACGCAACTCAGGCCAAACATTTCAACGTTTCATGCATGAAGTTTTACGAGGACTGGACAACATCGTATTCTGTTTCGTCGACGATCTACTTGTCTATTCAAATAACCAGGAAGAACATCGCCAGCACTTACAAATAGTACTCGAACGCCTAAATACCTACGGCGTCAGTCTTAACATCGACAAGTGCGAGTTTGATAAAGAAAACATAGAGTTCCTCGGTTATCAAGTATCAGCAAATGGTATCAATCCCACGCAAGAACGTATACAAGCAATAGTCAATTACCCAAAACCACAGACAGTACAAGAACTAAAAAGATTTTTAGGCATGATTAACTTTTATCGCAGCTGTTTACCACATCAAGCCGAACATCAGCATGAATTAAACAAGTACCTACACAACAGCAAGAAAAATGATAAAACTCCGATACAATGGACACCAGAAAGCGAGCAAGCTTTTGAGAAATGCCGACAAAGCATTCTCAAGGCCACAACTCTTACGCACCCGATTCCCAACGCACCCTTACGTCTATACACAGACGCGTCAAACACTAGCATTGGCGCTGTATTACAACAGAAGGTTGATGGCGTATGGAAACCACTGGCATTCTATTCAAAAACATTGAGTGATACGCAAAAAAAATATAGCGTATATGATCGCGAACTATGGGCAATGTTCATCTCAATTAAACACCTACGTCGGCTGATAGAAGGCAACGACGTAACAATATTCACCGACCATAAGCCATTAACGTATGCATTATCAAGACCGCCCAGTACCAGCGATATACCGAGAAGAGAGCGTCAACTACATTACATAAGTCAGTTTTGCTCGAAAATTCAATACGTTCATGGTAATAATAACGAAGCGGCCGACGCCCTATCTCGTATAGAAGAAATCGACTTGTCGCAATCTACGATCGACTACAATCAACTCGCTAAAGACCAAGAGAACGACGACGAACTCAAGATCAGCATGACCAACCCGAATCTGAAGTTTGCAGAAATCACATTGCCCGGAGGTCAACGACCTATCATATGCGAAACATCAACAGGCAACTTACGCCCGTACCTACCAGCGTCTTATCGTTTTGTAGCATTCAAAGCACAACACGAACTTAGTCACCCAGGTGTACGTACGACAAGAAAGATTATGGTCACTAAATTCTTTTGGCCGAATATGAATAAAGAAGTCGGTATGTGGACAAGGTCATGCATCGGATGCCAGCGCGGGAAAATCCAGCGACATGTTATCAGCCCGCTCGGCGAGTTTCAAAAATCAGCGCGTTTCGAACATATTCACGTAGACATTGTCGGACCACTTCCGCCGTCTAATGACTATAGATACCTAGTCACGATGGTCGACCGTTGCACTAAATGACCCGAAGCAATACCTACTCGTGACATCACCGCCGACACTGTTGCTAAGGCAATTTATGAAGGATGGATAGCGCGATTTGGCTGCCCCTTACGTGTGACAACGGATCAAGGCAGACAGTTCGAGTCGTCATTATTCAACGCACTGAAGAAGAAATTTGGCATAACACGGATTCGAACCACCGCATTTCACCCTCAAGCAAACGGTCAAGTCGAACGATGGCATCGAACATTGAAAACCGCACTTATGGCGCGAAACGCCGGTGTACACTGGAGCGAGGAACTAGCGACCGTACTCCTTGGTTTAAGAACAGTTTTACGTGAAGATACGCAAGTCAGCCCAGCTCTCATGACATACGGGTCAACATTAAGAATACCGTCAGATTTTTTCACGCCTACACAGCCAAAAAACGACGACGCAGAATTCGCCCGTCAGCTGACCGAAACAATGTCGACACTATCTCCAAACAGCAAGTCACATAGCAACAACAGAAAGATTTTCGTGTACAAAGACTTGGCTACGTGTACTCATGTCTTCGTGCGTAATGATACCGTACGAAGCCCACTGACTCCACCTTACGAAGGCCCATTCAAAGTTCTACATCGCGGCAACAAACAATTTACCATTCAGATGCCCCTACGAACATCTGTCATCACAATCGACAGACTCAAACCAGCACACTTACTCAAGCAAGAAGAACCTACTACTAGAGGAACAACAAACGCACGTGACACTCGTCGCACACATACATCGAGCGCGAATAACGAGCCGCGGCCGCTGACCCCGCCGACCTCGAGTACAACCCGCGAATCCTACGTCACTCGCACAGGACGCACCGTTAAAAAAAACGTACGATTCGCTTAAGAGGGGGATGCTGTAGGAACACACATACAGCACTCATAGAATTACCGTACCTCCAAACAGTTACCTTCAAACAGTTACCAGTTACCTCCAAACAGTTACCTCCAAACAGTTACCAGTTACCAAGGAATACCAACAACACCTTATTACCAATACGTTTTGACAACATCCATTCAGGAATAATCGAACAACGTCGTCTCGAGAGAGACGCTATACGTTTGACTCATCTGTTGAAAGGAACAAGAGGCCGCCTTGAAAAAGGCGTTTACTGCCAAAGGAATATGATACGTGATGCGTTGCGTGGGTTCAACGACACCACTCGCAAGTACGTTTTTGACACATGAAGTTGATATATCGCAGCGGAGATCTGTACGCGAAGACTGCACACGAAGGTTACATCGCAGCGGAGATATCTACACGAAGACTGCACACGAAGGATACATCGCAGTGGAATCTTGGCGCGAAGACGACACACGAAGCTGGCGCAGCGCAGCGGAGATCTTAACACGGCGGGCGGCCCTCGACGAAAAGGAACGACTCAGCGCGTCTACCTATATTTATAGATTCACAGCGCGGGCCAGCGGCGCCCCGCGCCCCTCTCCGAGACGCGACGCGTGTTTAAGATCGTAGTAATAATATTGTATTTTATAATTGTAAATAATTAGTCATACCGCAACTTGTACCATAAAAAATGTAGATATAAGCAGGGGTTTTGAAGTCGAATAACGCAGATCATATCGGACACGCAGTTTTATTTTACCTAGAAGATTCCTCCTCCAAAGCTTTAATGGATGATGATTTTATTTGAAACTGTTTCTTACCTACATGCTTCTTTTTATATCATATTGCTAGGAAGGAATTGCTAGAAAAACTTCGCTCCAACGATGAAAGTCACTCACAAAAGTAAAAACCTCCAGAAAACAAAAACAAACATATCGCCAAAAGATATACAGCATGGAATTTTAATGGTTGTTTTCCCGCAGCGAAACGGTTTTGTCTTAGTAATACAATCGTTTCGTCAATAAAGAAAATATTGGAAATATAAAATGGCAAATTTAACATAGTGATAAAAAAAACTCAAAAGTGAGCACGAACCAATAGTAAAGTTCTGATAATCTACAGCTCAATGGCGCGGGGTCATTGACCCGCGTGCTTCAACTATTATCCATTCATACTTTTACGGGCTTAGGATTTTCATAAATACTTTTTAGCTGCAATTTATTGAACACGAAAATCAAATTATTATCTAAGATAATTGTAAATTTTGCGCGCAGACTACTTTATATCGTATCACTAGACTCGAGAGCTTATTTTACTTTGAACATTTATAAAGCGGCAACGTCTTTGAACGGTAGTTTTTTTGAATGCTAGTTTGAGCGGTAATTTGTTGTATTGGTACATTTAAGTTATTTTATGCCTTATTAACGCACATGGCAGATTTTTTTGGTTTGAACATTTTTTCTTTTGTCGGCATGGCGTTGAATTTTCGGATTGTTGCCTACAAGCTGTTTTATGCCCTATCACTGTGCGCGGGAGCTTATTATGGTTTGAACATTAAATGCATTGCTTTCCATTGAGGCGGTATCATGCCCATTCCGAGTAGTACTTACAACTTATAGGTAGCGTAACTAACTTTTCTCACTTTTTAGAGTTGATGATTTTTTTTAAATTATTTTTTATTATTTTATAACACAAATATTTTTAATTTTGTCTTTTACCCTATTCATCGAAAGTACTCCTTAAAGCAAATCATTCTGCCGCGGGAAAACAACCATTAAAATTCCAGCGTGTATATTTAACTCACAAATAAAAAAAAAAATCAGTAAAAACCCTTTTATTTGTTAACTTTATTTCCATTACATACTTCTTTGTTATTAAATTTCAAATATCTACTTAGTGGCCTAGTGCAGTAGAACCTCGATAAGTTAAAGTCCTAGGAAATCTAATTTTATGTTATAGATGTTGTGGAAACATTTCTTAAAGTTACTGAGCCAATACAGAGATTACTTATTTAAGTTGTAGAGGTTGCGTATTTTAAGAGCTCGTTAAGGACGTTAAGGTTTTATCGAGGTTTTGGGCTCTGAAGGGAAGGGAACATATTGTTTTTTTGCAGTTATAGAGGTTTTTAAGTTTCCGAGGTTTGACTTGTCGAGGTTCTACTATACCTACATCCGGACGGCAGAACTTTAATAATACTTTTGGATACATCCCAAAAGATGTCAAGTATCTACATACACATAGGTATCTACTTAATTAATTATGACCTTTGTTTTACCAGAACACGCTACGTACGCCAGTATACACAACATCACAGCGACGCAACGCAATGGGAGTGGGTCTGGTCTTCAACTCAGACCTATGGACTACAGAACACCCGAGCCATTGGATCCTGCAGGGAGTCTGCCTTGTTTTGAATACCGACTGATTTAGGAAGCCAGTCTTATAAAGGCGGTGTTGACATCTGTGCAAAAACAAATGACGCTTTACAAAAAAATGAGACCTTAAATGTTGTGGTTGGCTTTTTTGGATTATAATGCTCAATGGTGTAAAGCTACGGTTTTTAGAAGAACGGTGACCGGCACAAAGCATTCGCAATTTACCGGTGAATGATTGATGACACAAAAAGTTGAAATGAGAATGCATTTTGGCATCGTAGTGATGGCCCCCTATTACCAAAACTTCGCTAGATTTTTCCTCCAAAATGTGAAAGTGTCCATACTGGCAAGAGTGAGCTAACATATTATATAAGTAACAATATAAACAGCGATTGTCTCTTTTATCTCGTTTAGATATTGATATCTATGACAACTGTCAAGTTTCGCAACCTAATTTAACTTTGACTCTACATTAGAACGTTTTGAACGAAAGAAAAATGCGACTACCTCCTTTTGCCACGGTAAGGCCGCGTATCTAATGATATAAATCTTTGCTGCTGTCATCATTTCCATAACAGCGGTCACTGGTTGTTATGTCCGTTCTTCGCTTTTCTGAAGAACCGTACCTTAAACAGTCGGGACTTATAATCAGTACGCGCGATGACTTGGTAATAGTAGGTATCTAAGTGTCTGGAACAACTATACATTATTTAAAAAATATAATGTAAAAGCGCCAAAATGTCTCACCGCCTCAGTCAACTGTCTAGTCACTGTATTACTTATCTATTTGATTTTAGAATTCTGTTTTATTATAATAATTAATTATGTGTTACTATACCTTAGGTTTTTAATTAGATGTTAATTTTTAAATAAAGACTGGTTAGAATTTAAATTATTGTTTTTTTTACTGTAAGTACAAAATAGATTTTTCAAAGGCCGGTACTTCACACTAGGACAGTTTCTAATGTTTGTTCAAAGCACAGGTCCGTTAGTATGTGGAGTACTGCATTTACGTCCAGCCCGTGCCCAAAAAGGGTAAGTAGTCGTGCCGATCCCACCAACTATTTATTTATTTGGGCTGGTTCTGTAAAATGCCACCTGGCTACTTTGGATTCGGTATAGAGGCGTGCGAAGAGGCTATTCGGCTAAGATTTAGTTCAAAACGGTCTCCAAAGCCTGGAGCGCAGGCCAGTAGCCAGCCCGTCGGTGTTCTATAGGATGCATTCAGGAGTGTGTGAGGGTATTGTATGACTTAATTCCCCCATCTCCGTTCCATCATCGGACGACCTATCGTACGGCGAGTATCCATCCTTAAGTTCTGGATACTACTATAATCCGGACGAAGCGTTTCGCATCGTTTTGGATTGCGGCGCACTAGTTTATACTTAATCATAGAAAAAAAAATAACATGACTAATAATAATAATATTTTTGGAGAGTGTGCGAAGGAATTGCATGATTTAATTCCCCCATCTCCGTTCCACCACCGGACGACCCGTCGTACGGCAAGTTTCCACCCTTACGTTGTTAACACTTACAATCCGAACGAAGCGTTTCGCCTCCTCCTTTATACCGCGTACATCGAGGGACTGGAACAGTTTGCTAGCGGCCGTGTTTCCGTCGGACTACAATTTGAGTGTCTTCAAGGCTAGTGAATAGGCTCTTAATAAATTAGTGCGCTTTACCATCAACGACTGCGTCACTGCTTACTATCAGGCGGGTTTGCGGTCAAGCGCTAGTTTATAATTTTAATAATAATAATAAAAAAAAACTATATTGTGACAGACAAGGTTGTCTGAACACAAAACTGAATGGCCTTGACTCACCACTTCCTATGTACTTGTTTAAGGTCATATTTCTTTATGTTTCTGTTATTTACCTATGTCCAGGGTTGTATCAGTATTATCACAAAACAGAGAAGTATTTGAGTTTGACGCCATAAGTCTGTATTAAGAATTTAATGCTAGTTGGTAATATTTTTTTTCATTTCTCAAGCATGATGCAAAGGGGGCAGAGTAAATGATATTCCGATGTCATTGAATAATTAACTTTATTATCAATATCTTAAAATGCAAAACAGCATGCAGGAGTGTGCTTAAGCAGCCGTTATAACTTCGATGTTTGAACATCTTTACACTTTATGACCCTGGCAATAAAGAATGTTTTCAATATCATCAATGACTTTGTTTTGCGCTCGTCTAAGTCCGCACAGAGTCTACTTCAATTTGCTTTTGGCTTTCACTTGAGGTAAGCATAAATTATAAAACGAGCTACTAATAAAATCTGAAAGTCGCTGCCACTTCACCCAGCCTTTGTTAAAGAGAAAATCTTTTGTTTGCTCCTTTCCTACGTAATGGGGATCCTGTAAGCAATAAAATTAATAATTAAATAATGAATATTGTATTAAAATATGATTATCCCTGATAAAGCAGCAAGAGTTAGTTGTGTAACAATCGATCACTTATACACTAGATTCACAATACGCGTAAAAAAAAATGGTTGAATTGAACAAGCGCACAACGCAGCACTTGGGCGCTTCTTTCATTTAGTAGTTACTTTATAATTCTGACTTTAATGCATGCATGTAAGGTTGAATTTAGTTTGATGTCAACAACTTGGGCGCACACGCTTTAAGAACAATCAATCGCTGGTATACCATCTGGGCCACTAGCCTTACTCACGTCCAGACGACACAGTACTCTCAGAACATCCTGTTCCTAATGCGAACCTTGGGCATTGAAGTAACGCAATGAGGCAAATTAGGTGGAGTAGCACTGCCAGTGTCAAGACGTGAATTACGGGCAAAGAGAGAAGCAAAGAGACCAGCTTTCTCTCGCCGCATGAGCCAGTGCTCCATCAGATCTGACCAGTGGAGGCAGTGTAGGCCGACAGAAGTTCGCCTCGACCGATTTGGCAAGTTACCAAAAAGATCTGTTACCAGATGGCTGCGCAGATAACTTGTTGCCAATATGGGTAATGCGGTCGAAGTGAGCCTTCTTAATCGCCTTTTTGTAGGACTTGGCAGCACGGTTGAAGGCTCTCTTCTTTGAGCTTAGATCCGGAACTCTGCGGTCAGGAACGTCAACCCAGGTCAGAAATGCCGTGTGCTTACGCTGTTCAGCTTGGACACAATCGGCATTGAACCATGGGCGAGCTGAGCCACCGACGGGCACGTCGCTGAAAGGGATAAAATACTCCATAGATCCATAGCGACGCACCACATCGGTTATAGCGTCCGCACAGCTCGACGGATTGTCAGAAGAGAAGCAGACCTGCTGCCAAGGATAAGACGCAAAGAAGTGGAGGATCTCATCCCAATCTGCTGACTTGTATCGACACATTCGCCGTTCACCACGTGGATCACAATCTGGTGGGGAGAAGGACGATACAGAAGTCTGAACTTCAGACTACTGCCTGGTGAAGTCACCAGGCAGTAGTCTGAAGTTCCCAACGATGAGGAAACTGTTAGAACACATCTGTCCGGATCAGTGGTTAGCAGAAGGTCCAGACAATTGGCAGTATGACCATCTACATCAGGCACCCTAGTCGCTTGCTCTACCAGCTGGTCACGGCTCATTGAAAGCGGAAAGTTTCGTGCTTCTCTCCCAGCCTGGTCGGTCCTCTGGTACGGGAAAAGCCAGTCCTGGTGGCAAGCGTTGAAGTCCCCCAGAGTGACGAACTGTGCGTCAGGGTGCCGGTGCAGCGCATTGTCAGCAGCCTCACTGAGGTGGTCAAATAATCGAGTCATCTCCTGATCACCGCTGTGCGATCGGTAGACATAGGTGTAAACAATTTTGTCCACATCAGTGTCTACCAACAGCCGAGACCATAGGGGCAATAAGTGAGGGTCTCCGAGGTAACGGAGGCGCCGGCAGCAGATGTCATTGTGGACATACATACATACCTCGGCACGCTGCAGGAAATGATGCTCCTATGCGTATCCAGGGTAGCTGAGGTATGCCGCATCAGACGGAAATCTGATCTGGGTCTCCGTCAAGAAAAGTAGGTGGGGCTTCTCAGTCTGTGATGGACTGCAATGATATTGGAGTGCAGACCTCGAATATTAGAGTGGTGCACTTTGAACAAGAGGGTGTTCATCCGCTGTGAAGGTGATTCCAGCCAAATTGGATGCAGCAGTCTAGCAGTACAGTGGATCCCCGAAAATCCGAGAAACATTTTGCAGGGCACTTTGAACTATCGAATTTGTCGGATTATAGAGTACTGCATAAAACACAAAAAGAGAGAAACAAAAGAGTACCTTGTAATTCCAATTAGCTGGTGCCTACAAGTTGTAACTTGTTCAATCGTGAATTAGCACATTAGTCAGGGGCCGGATTACCTAGGCTCCACTGTATTTTATATAGAATGTCTGCCTATTTGACCTTCACAATCCAATTACTGAGTAATATGATACACCAAAGTAAGTAACACTACAAAAAAAAAACATTCAAAGATTTATCCTTACCACAACTAACAGACTGGCATCACAGTGTCCGACATGAATGCCCATAATTCCTTTTGAAGAGGCATCCACATCGCCACCCATCATCACGGGACTGCCAAACTTGTCAAAATGGGCCACTAAAGTGTCCACCAAAGTCTTCAGTTCATCACCATGATTCACATGGAGTATCTTGCAGGGTATGTCATACAATTTGTCTATTACCAAGCATACCTGTAATTTGATAAAGGAGAGGTACTTTGAAAGTAATGAGCCATGATAAGGTGTGTTGGTGCCTTTTCATTAGGTTGCCTATAATTGAAATGTAATATTGCTAAAATCTATATCTAACAACCATGATGACTATTTCTGCTTGTAGTCATTTTATTAGTCAACCTAAAGAGGATCCTTTTCTGTTTTACTTACTTACTTACTTCAGCTGTGGTTGTCATGTGCATAGGATTTTGTTCACAAAATGGTCAGATAATAGATTTTGGTGATTGTACATATTGTGTAGGCTTGTATTTAAAGTATTTTATTTAATATTTTTTTACCAATCTTTTGCAAATCAGTAAATTGGATGTGATTCAAGAATACATCCAATTTTCTTGTGTAGTGTAGAGGTGCAGTGAGTAAATTTCAGTTTTTTTATTAAAACTGATCAAATAATGTTTATTATTAATCACGCCTGCTATTTATACTAAACTGTAGGGCTTCTATCCAACAATAAAATACCAACTCAAATAGTATGTAGCCGTAAGGTCAAATAAAGCTCATAAGAATCTTTCCAATTAATATAATGGTGACGAACATAAATAAGTATCTAAATAGAAATTGACATAGGTTTACCTCAAAACTACCAATCCATTGCCTTGAACCCAGAAATCTTTGCGGTTTGTCTTCTAATTGTACTAATATTTCCTGAATCTCTCTTATGGAAGGGACTTTGGCATCACAATTTTGATTGTCATTCAACCAGGAACATACTGTTTGCAAAGTTCTATAACCACATCCCCAGCCCTGGGAGTGAAATATTTAGGATAAGAAAAATCACTTAAACAATGTAACCTAACTTTTTACACATTTCAGAAGAGTTATGGGTACAATCTAAGGATCAATACAAAAAGCATCTTACTCGGTCGTCAAAACCATCGCAAAGGTAATGATAGTATTCATAGTTTCCAGAAACTAAGTATGTTTTTCCTAAATCCTTTACAGTCTCTGTACTTTCATGAACGTTTGTCAACAAACCTGACATTTTTATTTTTTAATGGCAGCAGTGTTGCTATCTATTTATTTTTTACGCTCTTATTTTTTCTACGTGGTGCCTGTAAAAACCTGATTAATTACACATCAGATTTTTTGTATGTATATTTTGCCTAATTAGAGAATGGAATGGAATACTTGTCAAGCACTCTGATTCTGCACAAATCGCAGTTAATTAAAGTAATGACAGGACCACTACGTTGCACTCGAGACGAATGGATGTAGACAGCATCGTAGACAGGCGGGCGTCCGTCTGCGATGCTGTCTAGACACATGTCCTAAAAAACAAATACCTATGCTATCAAAATCTTGCAATACTTGATACTGTACCCGAAATTACATAAGAAATATACGCGTTGGTTAGGTATCTATCTACGATCGACATGCACCGATGAGCGGCACCCTAATTGCGTACCTAACACACTATTACTGACAATTCAAAAGTGCCTCTAACTGGTTTATTTGAAATAAATGCTTTGACTTTGATTTTTTTTATTTCATATTGGAAATCTATTGCTATTATATTAGAAAAGTGTGCCTGTTCAACAACGTAAAGAACATAATGAATGTTCTTGAACTGTCAAACCGAAACCCATTGCAATTACCCTGCGGGTTGGTACCGAATTGATAATAGCCACGTGATATGTAAGTACATATTGTACATACCTACTAGGTACCATATGGTTCGATAGCGGCCCCGAATGGATGTACTCCCGAATTATGTAACTCACTATTACTCCCAAATGAATAATTTTCAATCATATTGCTAATTCATTGCATGTTTCTGGAACATGTATGGTCAGTAATGTAAATAGAGCGATGAATTCAATGTTTGTTGAATTATCAATTGTCAAAATGAAAGCCATTGCCACTGATAGAGTGATACAATTACCTCGCCGAACCACCGCGCCGGCTCGAGCGGCAGAATCTTGAAATGACGAATGTCGACGCCTTTAATGATTATATAAATATTTATTTTACTCTTGCTTCAAAAACACCGTCATTATAGCGTACATAAACAATCAATCATTTTTTTAAAAAAGGAGACAACATTCTATAGGAAAACTACAGATCCATCTCACTTCTGAGTCATGTTTATAAGTTGATTTCGATAGTCCTCACCAATCGTCTCGCTTGCAGGTTTGACGACTTCCAGCCTCCCGAATAATCCGGTTTCTGAAAGGCCTTTAGCACTGTAGACCACATACATACGCTACGGTAGGTTACACAGAAGACAGAGAAGTATTACCTACCACTTTGGTTGACGTTTATGGACTATGAAAAAGCCTTTGTTTTTTTTTTCGGTTTGCTGAAGATATCGTAGTTATGGCTGAGACCGCGGAGGACCTGAGTACAATGCTCGAAGACCTCAGTTGAGCCTCCGAGCGAGAAGGTCCTAAAATGAACACAGACAAGATGAAAGTCATGTCTAATGGTCTTGTTGTACCGCCTATAAAGTTTGGAGCCTCTATTCTCGAAGTTGTTGACAGTTAGGTACGTATACCTGGAACAAACTATCCAGTTAGGTAGGACCACCTTTGAGAAAGAGGTCAATCGTCGAATTCTACTCGGCTGGGCTGCTTTCGGGAAGCTACGTAGAATCTTCTCGTCCGAAATACGGATACCACAAGACAAAAGTCTTCGATCAGTGTGTTTTGCCAGTGATGACTTGGAACTGAGAGGTGGTCGCTAACCTGGTCCTGACCTGATGACTATGGTATCACCTGGGAAGTATACCCTATAGAATCTTGTAAATCGGTCCAGGCGTCTTAGAGTAATCCGTGAACAAACATAAAAAATAAAGTTTCCGACGAATTGAGAACGCCCTCCTTTTTTTGAAGTCGGTTAATTAAAAAATGGTCCCCATCTACATGTTTACTCAGGTATCATGGATGCAAACAAGGAAGCGCGCGCCGCATCGTGAGATAAAATTTGTAGGTACCTACCTACTTATAATGGCAAAAACATTAGCCTGCCAAATTTATTTTTTTAATTTTTTACCGTCTGCGTTAGTGTAAATACTTTTAAACACAATATGTAACGCGGAAATTTGTTTTTATAACCGATTTCAAAAAAGGAGGAGATTCTCAATTCGACAGTGTTTTTTAAATGAGAAAAATTGGCTCCATCAATGTTGATGCACACAATAGAGTGTATGATGTGCAACACGTTCTTGCAGAATCATTTCAGCGTTAATCCCAGTTGCATCGGAAGCTTTTTCAGCTTTGGAGTCTGGGGTCCGCTTTACGAGTCTAACTGCTGATTTTGGCTAAATTTCGATATTTTCTGTGATGAATAACACAGGGGCTTTAATGCATAAACTTATATGATATGATCAAGAAGCTTTCTTATATATTTTATCAAAACCGCAGCGAAGTCTATTATGCATAATATGGCATCAATGATACTATCAGGCTATCCCTATCATTTTCTTCTTTTTAAAAATTTAGATAAATAATGAGAAAGTGTTAGCGCCTTTAAGGTCGTCAACGCCCTTTGCTTACTGCTCTGGCGTAACTGCGCGGGGAAAGACGCGGGCGCCGCGCTCCAGTGAGAGCCCCCGGCCGCAAACATACGTAGGTCGGCGAAGAAAAAGTACCTCCGCCTCTCCCACAATACGCCCCACGTTATCTGTTATTTTATGTGTAATCCTTTTATCTTTAAAGTAAATAAAAGTTTGTTAAACTACGTCCGCACGTCAAGCTATTACGATCTATTTCAACTTTATAGCTAAAAGTAGTAAGGCTCAAGGATGATTGGGAATATTTGGCAGTTTCAGCCTCTCAAGTATGAGTATGCGGGTTCGATTCCAGGTTAGGTAAGTACCAATGTACAGGTCTCCCAAAGTGATAATGCGCTTAGAAATCTTAGTCACTGTTCGGCAACGGTCGTATTCCCCGAGCGTTCGTGGTTAAGTGCATAAAAAGTGGTTAAGTGCACCACTCTATATACATATCTTCTTCCGAACGCTCGGGGAATACGACCGTTGCCGAACAGTGACGAAGATTTCTATGCGCATTATCACTTTGGGAGACCTGTAACTTTTCTAAGTTATATGTACTTACTAAGTAGGTATATCTTGGACACCAATGACTGATTATAAGGTGAAGGAAAACATCTTGAGAAAATCTGGGTCCCGTGTCTGCTATTTTTATCAATTTAACATTCCAACACGATTTCATTGTCATTGTGCTTAAAAGTTCGTAATTTACTACCTAAATAAATAATGATCGATCAATTATCTTTAACCGCCTCGTATTGGAATGACAATGCCGTATTGTCATTATTATAAAACCCGTTAGCAGAAATGATTTTCTAAAAACGACTGCTTACTAAAGTTGAACATTTATTAATATGGAGTTGAGTGCCAGTATTTGACCACTGGAAAGTCATAATGACGCCATTTTGTTAATGGATTATGAGATCACTGCTCGAACATTCTGACTCTATTATAATAATAATAACAGACCCTAGTCTGACTTTCATTGTGATTTCAGACTTAAAGTCCAAGCGGCGCTAGCCCCTGGATTTTAAGTCTGAAATCGCCAACCCGCATTGAGCAAGCGTGGTGATTACGCTCAATCCTTCTCTGTATGAGTTGAGACCTGTGCCCAACTATGGGACGATAAATAGGTTGTTGATGATGAGGATGGGTAGCTTGACCTGCTGTCATCCGTAGGTACATTCGACGCGACCGATGCGCAGAGATCAGAACGCCAATTCTCGTAATTAAAAACGTTCAAAATCAGTCGTAATCTTATCTAAGCGACGATATAACGTCAAAAAATTATTGAAAATTTAGGGATCAAACATATTTTTTTAAAATAGAGACCCATATCATCATCATCATCATTTCAGCCGAAAGACGTCCACTGCTGGACATAGGCCTCCCCCAAAGTTCTCCACGACGACCGGTCCTGCGCCCCCCGCATCCAGCGGTTTCCCATGACCTTCAACAGGTCGTCGGTCCACCTTTTCGGGGGGCCTACCCACGCTACGTGTTCCGGTGCGTGGTCGCCACTCGAGAACCCGTCGGCCCCATCGGGCATCGGTCCTACAGGCAATGTGTCCAGCCCACTGCCACTTTAGTGTTGTAATTCTTCGGGCTATGTCGGTTACTCTCCCACCCATACCAGAATGTCAATTTTCTTAAAATTATGTGAATTGCTCCTCAGATGTGCAGCTATCCTAAACTGTCAAAACTTACCAATCAATGTTGAGCCTTAATGCTTTAGCGATAAAGCTGAAATATGACTGATTGTAGTAGCTTGACGTGATGTCGTTCGTCCTTACACTGATTGAATACAAATCATTTGCAGTCATTGAGAAGACCTTCACGTGTATCGAAGATATCTGCGTCTAGGTATAAGTACACAGTACACATACGACACCACAGAAGTACACCTCGCCATAATCAATATTTATAAGGAGCTGTATAGCTGATAGGTTGAATAGCCCCATACTGACACATTGGTTACCTACGCCTATATTTCACAAGGGCCTACGCCTATATTAATCAATAATTTGTGTTCCTTTCCTGGTAGATCTGGGAGATTCTAAGTCGTGTGACCCATCCATTTAGTTAGTATAGATACCAAATGGATGGATGGGTCCGAAATAAAAGATTTGTTTTAATTAGACTGCACATGCTTTGTTTTCTTACTCATTGATAATACCTACATGTTTCACTAAGTTTTTTAAATGAATGAGTTTAATAAACTAGCGCACTTTACCATCAACGATTGCATCACTGCTTATCATCAGGCGGGATTGCAGTCAAGCGCTAGTTTATAATTATTAAAATAAAAAAAAGAATGGGTTGTTAGCCAGTTTCTTTCATCCAGTTTGATGTCGTGACATTCATGAAATCGACCTGCACTAGTGCAATATCGCTTCAAGATGAGCTAAAACACTGTGCATGGGCCTGAACCCAGATTAATGAGTTCGCTATGAGTGAGCACGATGATGACAATGGGATAATAGTTGCGAAGAAAGAAATGCGGCGGAAGTGGGTAGGAAGGGCGAGATTGGAAACCTTAGGACCGTTAAGGATTTTTTACAAAGTAAGTAATTGCGGTATTTTTGTACCCATTATCTCAAAAAAACAAGGTATGGTGAGGAAGGTAAGTAATTAACATGGCATTCGTCACAAATGATAGCAGAGCAAACTATTTTGGGTAACTGAGCTCAGGAATAAGAGTGTTTTTTAATTGGCAAGATATGAATAACAAACTAAATAAATTCATAATAAAGTTAAAGAAAACCATAATTCTTTTTTGTCTGTAGACAACACATATTTGAACAGGTGGATAATTACTATTACTTAAATGAATGGCATTAATTGTACTTAACGGGAAACTTACAATTCAACAGCAATGTATCAAATATTTGAACACTTCACTATTTGTACAAAATTCGTTTTGGTCGAACAAGTTATCCAGCGCCGAAGTATAAAAGAGACTTCATAAAAAAAAATCACCAGACGTGTTCGTAGGTGTTTACAGTTCTCTCATAATCTATAAGCAAGATGAGGGCATTTACGGTGAGTAAATATTGTTTCTTTTTTGTTTTTTTTTTTACCGGAGTTAGTATTTTAGACAAAATATAAAATTGCAACAAAACTGTTTCTGGACACTGCAAGCGGCTGCGGCTCTAAGCACCTTTCTCAATAATTGGGCTAACAAATTCAAGATGATTAAATCGGTCATTCCATAGATAAGCGAGTTAAAACTGACACACAACTAAAGAAAATCTTCAGCTTTAGTATTTATTGCAATAGATAAGGTATTTTTTTTTTTTTATCACGGATGTTTTTTCCTTCACCGTCTAATTTCTACGTTGAAGATAAACGTAAAAAGTAGGTTCAGAGGGGTTGACAAACTCATGTTACCTGGATTTAGCCCTACAATCTCTTGCATAAGAAACGTGGCCTTTACAACCGGTCCGATACGATGATTCTGTATATTTATACCCTAAAGCATATAGGTCCAAGTATCGATCCCTGAGGTACACTTCTATTTCCTGAAGTAAGTCCGATCAACAGTCACACATTCGTCAACTTCAAGATCTGTCAAAAATTTCTCTAATTTTTCTTTTTTATATGATGACAATAATAATTGGCGTTCTGACCGTGAACGATGTTAAGAATTACCCCTCATTTATATGCAACTTTTTGTTTTTTATTGAGTGCCATATGACTTCTGATTGGTTTTTATTACCACAATCAAAAGCAAGTATTCTTATCTATGTCTATGGTCTATCTGTGTGCCAAATTTCATGCAAATCCAAAAAATTATCAATAATGTGCAACAGACATAGTTGATTGCGCTTTTTTATATAGGTATGCATGGATTTTATTATGCTACTCTATCTAATCTAACTAGCCAATATTGTCCCACTGCAAGGCAAAGGCCTCATCTCTCTTTTCCACAATTTTGTCTTGCGCCTTACGACCAGTCAATAGGTCAAGGGTCAAGTTCGTCTCACCATCTTCTTTTTGACCGCTGCGATGGTATCATGCGTTTAGTAGGTAGGCCCAATCGGTGGCTCTCTTAGCTCGGTGGCTATCTGCCCATCGATTTTGTAACATATCTCTCAAATCTGTCGATAAATTCTCACCGAGAAATGTTAAGTTATGTAAGCTTAGAATTTAGTACTCAGAGTGCTCAAAGCAATAGTCTTCTTCACCTGAGTTTCTCGGTGAGCTGATTGATATGCGGCAAACATGACCGGCTTAACTTCAATCGTTCCTTATAAATTCAGAAATTTGAGCCTCCAGGATATTGTGCTCCACAGCTCGCTGGCATAACCTAAGCTTGGACATCTGCTGAAGTGTCTTAGACCAATTTATTATGCTTTGAATAATTTATATAGACAACCAAGTTCGAGTTGGCGAGTAGCACCGTGTGTAATATTTAATCTAGCGTTCAAAATGGTTAATAATAGAACATCCCTTATCGTATCAAGTTAAATCGATTCATATTGTTTAATTATACAATTCAATTATGCATCAATATTAATGGGTAATTTATATTATTTCTAACTTGCATCAGTCTGAAAGTGAATCAGTGTTAAAATAAAGGTGTTTTTCGTATTTCAGGTATTCTGCACATTGTTCGCGCTGTTCGTCATGGCTACAGCTCGAGGTTTGCTAAACCATTTATATATGTAAATAGCAGGAATTTACTAGTGAATTCGTAGATTTGATCTTAAATACATGTACGGTAGCTCTTACGTGTCCATTGTAGAAATCAATTAATATATTATCGAAAAATCTATCATTATGATAGATTTTTCGATAATATATTAATTGATTTCTATAGTGACTGTTATCTACTACGCTTTTGCTTTTGATTGTTTAGTTATAAATAAAATATTAAGTACATTTCATCTTAATAAGGAAAGTTCTAATCACCACTTTCTATATCACTAATATTGCTAGGTCTTACGCTGCTAAACATTTGTATGTACCTACTATCTTAAAAAAAACTTCTAATGATGAAAAAAATACAATCTACATAACCAACCTATATCGGTAAGTCTGTAGGTATAGAATATTATGTGATCAAACGAACATATTACAAGAGAAGCAAAAATGCGCGGACTATTTTGACATAACTGTTTTAAAAGATTGAAATGAAACTCGGCAGTTTTCTTAATATTATCAGAGGAATTATTATGTATCTTATCGCACAAGACTTAGAGGTCAAAAGTACTATCGTCATTTGAGGTTCTATACCCATTAGACGTTAGTGCATACAATGTCATATACGATTGAATATTTTTTTTCATACACGTCACAGGATTTTATATCGTGTACCATTAAGTGGATTTGAAGGCCAATTCTCTTAATTAAATATTTTGAATTCTGGTCCTATACTCATCTGAGCGTTACGTGTAAAATTTTTCATAATTTAGTAAACTTAAAGGTATTTTTGACAGATCGTGATTGAGATCAGAGTTTGAACGTTCTTAAAATTATGAGAATTGAACCATATTTTCAAAAAATAGACTGTTGTTAACCTCTGAGCTTTCTGACTTATTTTTTGTTTTGTTTCAGTTGTCGTCTCCAACCGTAAGTTTTAAAAACTATTTATGCTGTATATGTACCGTAGTCAACCAGCAGGACGTGTGTTTGAAAAAATTATATCTTTAGTATAAAAAAACATTAGATTAGCCAAAATTCAAATACCTTACCTAGTATTTCTACTGTTGAATTTATGTTTAGTCTCCAAATTAAATTTAGTTGTTAACCTGTTTCATTATTTAAATTATTTGTCTAGTAATTTTTATTTTGTCCTCACTTACCGATAGATCTTGCAAAAATTTCACCGTCGTCGATAGTTAGGTGGATAATGCCACTAGCTTTAGTTAGAATAAAAATCCACTACACGCTAACATAACCAAAGGTTGTACTGTGAGCTAGTTCGGAATGTACCGGCTAGCTTTATTATATTACTAATGTAAAAAGCTTTGGCTAGGTATGTCACACGCAATTCTAAAAGTTTCTGAATGTAGGTATCACAATATAATGATAACATAATGTACAGACGACAGTAGGTCAAGCTATTTGAAATTTTCAAATATTCCCCATCAACCTTGAATTTGAATGCTTTATTAATAAAATATCATGAAAAACCATATAGTTATTATTACCTTACCTTATACAAAAGTGAATAAAGATTGACAGCCTCCGTGGCGTAGCGGTAGCGAATCCCCGCGCAGTGCAAATATTTGTATGCATGAATATGAATATTTGCTCTGGTCTGGTCGTGCCTCGGAAAGCACTTTAAGCCGTTGGTCCCGGTTGCCATACGAACATCTAGTGGCAGTCGTTACGGGTTGTTAGAGCCCTCAAAAGTCCAACAATTGGTCTAACTGCAATGCTTCGATATCGCCTTGGGGTTGTGGAAAATATCGAAGTTGAGCCAAACTTAGCAGTTGGACTAGTAAAGCGGACCCCAGACTCTAAAGCTGAAAAAGCTTCGGATGCGACTGGGATTAACGCTGAGATGATGATGATGACAAAAGTAAATAAAGATCTAGGGTAGGTACCCATATGTCTTTACTTTTCGATATTATTTGCTTTTCATTCATAAATTCAACTTTGAAATTCTGTGAACGTTTTTACCCATACTTATTGCAAATTCCTCGGAATCATACTTATGAGAGATGTTTGTGGTTACAGCTGACCCAACTTTTGGCCAGCCTGACCAAGATAGTGGTAAGTCCTATTATTTACTTTTATAATTATAATACTTCTTTTTTTTATAAACTAGCGCTTGACCGCAATCCCGTCTGATGGTAAGCAGTGACGCAATCGTTGATGGTAAAGCGCACTAGAGTATTAAGAGCCTATGCACTCTAGCCTTGAAGGCATTTAAATTTTAGTCCGACGAAAACACCTCCGCTGGTAAATTGTTCCAGTCCCTCGATGTACGCGGTATAAAGAAGGAGGCGAAACGCTTCGTATCCGACGTAATGGTGTTAACAATGTAAGGGTGTAAACTCGCCATACGATGGGTCGTCCGATGGTGGAACGGAGATGCGGGAATCAAATCATGTGATTCCCGCGCACACTCCCCAAAATGCATCCTATAGAACATCGACTGCTGGCTGGCTACTCTACGCCTATGCTCTAGGTTTTGGAGACCGCCTCGAGTTAAATTAGGATCACCAATCAGCCTCTTCGCAGGCCTCTTCACTGAATCCAAAGTGGCCAGGTGACACTTAGCAGCACCAGCCCAAATGTGGCTGCAGTACTCCACACACGAATGGACCTGTGCTTTGTACAACATTAGAAGCTGCCCTGGTGTAAAGTACTGCCGGACCTTTGCGATAACGCCAAGTTTCCTGGCAGCCACCTTGGCCTTGGACTCAATGAACCGCCCAAAGTTTAGGTTCAAGGAAATCGCAACTCCCAAAAGCTGAAGGCGGTCGGTACACTCCAAGGATACATTTCGAAAAGTAGGAACCAAGGTGAACGGGCTCCTTTTGGCGGTGAAAAGACACGCCTGTGTTTTGGCGGCATTGAATGATACAAGATTGGCATTGCCCCATTCGGAGACTGCCTGTAGTGTAACACTCGTTCGCTCTACCATAGCCACTCTTTTGGACCAGATTGATTTCCTACTAGCTGGAGCATCCACAACTGTGCTGTCATCTGCATACCCATAGAAATCGGGCATCAGCAGATCGTAAATATGCAGCAGGAACAGAGTTGCGGAGAGAACAGACCCCTGAGGAACACCGGCATTAGTTGACATAGGCCTAAATGAGCATCCGTCGACAACTACTCGGAGGGACCTTTCAGCCTTACCCAGCCAGTCAGGCCATGAGAAATTCCGTACGCTGGAAGCTTACACAAAAGGCCAGCGTGCCATACCCGGTCGAATGCCTTCGAGACATCAAGGGAGACAGCAATCAATTCCCCATTTCTCTCGAGGACCTCGCCCCACAAGAGAGTGGCATACCTACACTAGTAGGTACCCAGTTGACCGATTGCGGCGAAACCCGTATTGTCGGTCTTACATCCTAACATGCGGTTTTGTAATCCATTAACTTTGAACTGAAAAAGTGGCGCCTTTTTTAAAATCTTTATAATAGTGATGTTTCCTGGTTAAAAAAAATGTTTCTATTTAGTCCGTCATTCAGATTATAGAAAAAAAATATTAGGTATATATTTTGTTTTATCAAATTAAAAAAAAAAATGTCAAATAAAAAAGGCATAAAAAAATCAGGAGTGGTGGCTGGTGACGCCACTGCTCGCTAAAGAGTATAGCGTGCAGTGACGTCACACGAGTTTTCAACGAACTATGTCGTCTTCATTTTTTGTTTATATGAAAAAGGAAAAAATACGTGTCTAGTACTTTTTGGAAATCTGACTGACGGACTAATTAGTTATTTTAGTCAACTACCCTGTTGTGGTAAAATTAAAAAAAATAAACAGAAGCATTATAGTATATACGAGCAGGTTGTAATCTACAAATAATATCGTTCTTACTATTTTCTGAGGCTATTCATATATTAGCTGACAAGTGAATGTGGAGGAATGATAGTAGGCCATAACATCGGCTACCGGCAGAAGTTAACACCCACTGACAAAGTCTTGCGACCAAGCGATTCTTCGTGTTCCGCATGATGTCTGGTGAAGCCGTACAGAGGACGGATCTGAGCAGTTGTGTTGCGATGTGTGCCGGGTACGATACGATGGTACGTGCCAAATAATGGTGTTGTGTCAGGAGTTTGGTCGTGGAGGGTCTCCAAGTCAATTTTCCTCTGGGTTTAACATTGCATCACCTCGCTCAACTGCCGTTTTCCTTCCTATTCACTCAGTTTTTAAATGAATTTATTAAACTAGAGCGCTTTACCATCAACGGTTGCATTTCTGCTTACCACCAGGCGGGACTGCGGTCAAGCACTAGTTTATGATTATTGGACAGAAAATTACATCTGTCAAGGAAATTGGTGACGCGTATTTTTACGACGTTTGGATATGATAGCAGTTTTCTCGCAAAAGTGCAAGATCATGTCTACTTAGGTACTGTTTATTGGTCAATCAAAACAAAATATAGGATGTATTCTTCTATTTTATCTTATTATATTTAGACATGATTTTGCTCGTTTTGCGGGTAAATTGCTGTAATGTATGGACGAGTTTTATATCAGCACCCTAATTGAGCTGTGTCCTAAAAATAATTTAATGTCCATTAGATAAATTTATAATAAATATTGAACTTGTATTTTTTATTTTTTCTTTCATTCAAATACTTAGAAAGATAATTATATTGATTTGAAATGTCGTATAACGTCACGCCGTGGTACAAAATATACCAGGGCGTGACGTAATTAGCCCCCACTCCGTAACTTTTATAGGCTATATCTCAGTAGTTTTTGGTCATTTCGACAAAATAAAAAATACGGTTCTTATTTTTTTTTTTTACTATCTATTTATTTTTAACCTTTTATCGTTCTACTGCTGGGCACAGGTCTCCTCTCATACAGAGAAGTATTGAGCATAATCACCACGCTTGCTCAATGCGGGTTGGCGATTTCAGACTTAAAGACCAGGTTTCCTCAAGATGTTTTCCTTCACCTTCAGTCATTGGTGACCAAGATATACTTAGAAAGTACATATAACTTTAGAAAAATTACAGTGGTACTTGCCTGACCTGGAATTGAACCCGCGCACTCATACTTGAGAGGCTGGTGTTTCTACCACTAGGCCACCACGATTATCTATAAAACGGACTATTTATTTTTTATTTTCATCCCTATTGCATTACACAGTGTGTAACAAAAAAGTATTCGTTTTTTTTAATCGAACATGTATTGTTACCAGTTCTAGTTTTTGGTAACAATCCCAGTGACCCAAATAATAGTCATCATTCGGCCTTTATCGAAATACGGACATAAAAATCTGCTTCTTTTCCACGTAATTTAAGAACTAGGTATATGTTGAAGCATGCCTAGATAAAATTAGTGATGATCGCGATTGTTTTTTTTTTTAATAATTTATAACATCTTTATAAAAGAAACTTCTAATCACCACTTTCTATGTAACTTTTTTCCTAGATGAATTATTTTTGCTAGATCTTATTTTATGGCTGCTAAATATATGTAGGTATATATTATCTTACAAAAACTAATGATGAAAAAAATACAATTTTAATAACTAGGTAATCTATATGTCTGTACCTTAGAGGTATACAACATTACCTATGTGATAAAACGAACTTTTTACAAAAGAAGTGAAACTGCGTGGAGGGTAACTTTGAATCCAATTTATTTTGACATTGAGAAATTAAAACTGAACAGTTTTCTCAATATTTTAAAATGGAATTATTACTTATTGCGCGAAGCTTTGAGGTAATCTCAATCTTATCGTCATTTGAGATCCTGTACCCAATACATGTTAGTGCGGTTAATGTTAGGTATATTAAAAAAAAAGTTGCTCCACACTAGGAATTTCTCCTGTATCGTGGGTGCGTTTACAAAAATGTAACTCACTTACACAAACATCCAGACCCGGAACAACTACTCATAGGTCGTACAAAAGTTTGTTCCGTGCGGGAATCGAACCCATGACACGCAGCACAGCAGTCAATAGTTTAACCACTGCGCTAACTGTGCTAAGAATATTTATTTTCATAGATGTTGTAGGACTTACTGTCCTATGACATTATGTAGATTTGAATGTCAATTCTCTAAATTATAAAAAAAATATTCTGGTCGCAAACTCATATTAGCGTCAAGGCAAATACTTGTCAAAATGTAGTGAAGTGTAGCTTTTAACAGATCAGAGTATGACCGTTCTTAACATTACGAGATCGGCCCCCTGGTTCTTGTTTGTGTATATGTTATCAAAACAGTGGAGTTCTCTACTATTGTATACATACTTCAGAAGTACAAGTTTCTAACTTGTTTTTTTGTTTTGTTCCAGTTGTCGTCCCCGACGGTAAGTTTTAAAATGTATTCTTGTTTTGCACCAACATCTCTAAATAAGTAACAAGAAGTAGAAGAAAGAAAACATTAGGCAAAATTCAAATCCCTGAACTAGTTTAGTTTAGTTTACTCTCCAAATTTTACGCTAATTTTTCTTACCTGTTTTATTATTTCATTTTTATTTTAACATCAATTACCGATTCATCCTGCAAAAATATCACCTTGAAAAGTTAAGTGGAATGAATCTAATATGCTGTCAATAATGTCAATTGCTAGGATTAGTTAGAATGACGGGGTGTAAAGTTCACTCCGACCAGACGGGAATCATGTCTAACGGACACTTGCCCAACGGTTTGTTTTGGAAAGTTGTATTTACATATACTAGTTGAAGGTAAACTCTGCTTGCGAGAAGTAGAATAACTCTTGCTAAATCACTAAAGTAACTTTAGTTTTTAGTGGAAAATTTCGTTCATACTTACACATATACTTTCGTTTGTCCTTGAGAGATATTTGTGGTTATAGCTGACCCAAGTTTCGGCCAGCGGTTGCAAAAATCTCACCGTGGAAGGTTTGGTGTAGTGAGCTTAATATGAGCTGTCAATAATGTCAATCAGTAGCATTAATTAGAATGACAGCTAACTCCACACTCAGTTTACCAAAGGTTTCACTGTGAGATGGTTACACAATGTACCGGCTTACTTTATTTTATTACTATTATAAAAAGCTTTGGCTAGGGACGTCACACACAGTTTTAAAAGTTTTTGAATATAGCGCAACATAACATCTTCTGGCGTCCCTCAAGGCGGTATATAATCCCCACATTTGTTCTCATCTTTACTGAACTTCAGTGTGCGTGTCATCTTTACGTTGATGGCTTACAGCTCTACACTCAGGTAAGTCTTGACAACTTATCGGGTGCGATTGAGGAGCTGAACCGGAATTTGGGAGTGGTGAGGGATTGTTCTAATGCTTTTGGGGTAGCGGTCAACCCTACAAAATGCCAGGCCATTATTATAGGGGGTATCTTTAATCAGCGTAGGCTAAGTGGCTTAGGGCTGCCACCGGTTTTCTATGATGACAAAGTCAAGTCTGCGTGTTGACAATTGCCTAGACTGGCGTAAGCAGGTTGCAAGAGTGAGCAGAAAAGTCACCGGGACGTTGCGGTCGCTTTATAGGCTACAAAATTTTCTTCCATCACACATAAAGGCAATGCTTGTTAAATCCCTTATCTTCCCCATTATTGATTATGGTGTTGTGTGTTATTACGACCTGAATGCAGATCTACTCAATAAACTTGACCGAGATCTAAGTAACTGCTTTCGATTCGTATTTAATCTTCGTAAGTACGATCATGTATCTTCTCACCGGTCCATCTTGAAATTGCTACCCATCAGGCAGTGCAGAGCTGTAAGAGCTTTGACGACCTCGTTTTCACTCCTACACAAACCCTGTTCTCCTTCTTATCTTAATCCTCATTTTCAATATTAATCCTCTGCGCATAATAGGAATCTTCGTTTTTCCAATAATTGTCTTCTACGATGTCCTTCTCACCGCTCTGGTTTTCTTAAGTCTTCATTTCTGAGCCAAGCGGTTTTCCTTTGGAATGATCTTCCTCAGAATATCAGGACGTTGACCAGTCGGTACACATTTAATTAAGTTAAAGCTCGGGAATAGTTACGCAAGAAATTGGCAGATTCATCAAACATGTAATTTATTCTTTTTCTCTATCTATAATTTTTTTTATCTCTCCCTACTGTTTATATTTTTATATGTGTATTTATTATAATATTTTTTTTTGTTTCTCTTTTAACTTTAATATTTTTGCACCTACCATGTTTTACTTCTGCATCATCTTAAGATAGACTGGTAGAAAATGCCTAAGGCATTAAGTCCGCCATTGTGCAATGTTTTTCTTAGTGTATAAAATTTTAATAAATAAATAAATAATGATGACAGCTTTTCTTTCATGTCATAAATTTCAAATTGATGTTCTATATTTACGATAGTTGCCTAATCGCTAAACTAACGTTAGTTTTTAGTAGAAAGTTTCGTTCATACTTATCGCAAATTCCTTGATGTCATACTTATGGGAGATGATTGTGGTTACATTACAGTTGACCCAACTTTCGCCCAGCCCGACCAGGAAAGCGGTAAGTTCTATTATTTACTTTCTTAATTATACCTAACACTTCTTACATAGGTACATCCTAATATGCGTTTTGTAGTCCATTGACTTTAAGTTAAAAAATATCGCTTATTTATTCTTTTATAACCTACATAACTGTGATAAAATTTACAAAAAAGGAAGCATTAGGTACAATAAATATGCGTAGGTCAGCATCTACTAATAATATGGTTCTTACTATTTTTTAAGGGTTTAAAAATCTATGTGGAAAACTATGTTTGAATTACACACCCGTCTACTAAATGATGTGTATTTATACCGTCTGGATATGATAGTATGTAGTTCTCCCGCTAAGGAGCAAGATCATATCTACTTACTGTGTATTTACCAATCTAACTAAAATATAGGATCTGAATTTATATATTTTTATTATATTTAAACATGACCTTACACATTTGGCAACGCAATGTTTTAAAAAGAAGAAGGAGAAAGATTTACCTAAGCATACATAGGGATAGAGAAAGCGACTTTGTTTTATACTTTGTAAAGTTTACATATCGCGCAAAGCTTAGAATCTTATCGATATTTGAGGTCATATAACCAATAGACGTTAGTGCTTTTAATGTCATATACAATTGAATGTTTCTTTTCATAAATATCATAGGTCTTAAGGTCATATGCCATTATGTAAATTTGGAGGACAATTCTTTTAAATAATAATTTTAAAATCTTGTCATTTTTTCTGACGCTATACGCTATGTGAAAAACCGTGGAGGAATTTTTTAACTCTCAACGAAAGTGGCGACGCGTCTTTTTATCGTCTGGATAGGACAACTGTCCCGTCAATAAGTAATCATGTCTACTTACTGAGTATTTTACAATCAAGATAAAATATAAGATTATATTTATTTTAATTTATTAAATTTAGATATGATCTTGCTCGTTTTGCAGTTGATTTTCTGACAGATACCTACTTATTAACGAATTTTATATCAGCACCCTAATTCCGTAACATTCTATCAGCAGTTACGGTTTTCATTTTGAAGAATATTTTCAATCAATATGTTCAAAAAATGTGTCAACAATGCATTGAATATTGTTGACATGTTATAATGAAGTACAATGCTAGCGATTGTGTTACACAATTAACACGCTGAACTAACCATTTCTTTTTTAACCTAACATGTATTGTTTCCAGTGGATGTTGTCGACAACAACCCCAGTGACCCAAATAATGGTGAGCAAACTTCCTTTATCGAAATACATACCTAAAATAAGTCAATTAAAATCCGTATCTTCAAATGTGCCTAGTTAAAATTAGTTATCATCGCGATTGTTTTTTTTATATATATATATTATTACGTCTTTATAAAGAGAGTTGAGCAGTTGTGTTGCGATGTGTGCCGGGTACGATGCGCCAAATGTTGTTGTGTTGGGAGTTTGGTCGTGGAGGGTCTTCAGATCAATCTCCCTTTGGCGCAGCATCGTTGGTCGTGTTGTTGGGTTTAACATTGCATCACCTCGCTCAACTGCCGTCTTTCTTCCTACTAGCTCAATCTGAGTGAATAGGTTCTTAATAAACTAGCGCGCTTTACCATCAACGATCGCATCACTGCTTACCATCAGGCAGGATTGTGGTCAAGCACTAGTTTATAATTATTAAAAATAAAATAAAAAAATAAGAAACTTCTAATCACCACTTTCTATGTAACATTATTTTTGCTAGATCTTATTTTATGGCTGCTAAACATATGTATGTATTATCTTACACGAGATCGGCCCCCTGGTTCTTGTTTGTGTATATGTTTTCAAAACAGTGGAATTCTCTACAATTGTATACCTACTTCAGAGGTACAAGTTTCTAACTTATTCTTTTGTTTTGTTTCAGTTGTCGTCCCCGACCGTAAGTTTTAAAATGTATTCTTGCTTTGTATCTATATCTCGAAATAAGTAACCGGAAGTGCGTTTGATGAATTTATAACTTTAGTACAGAAAACATTAGGCAAAATTCAAATCCCTGAACTAGTTTAGTTTACTCTCCATATTTTACGCTGGTGGTTTACCGATTGATCCTGCAAAAATATCACCTTGAAAAGTTATGTGAAATGAATCTAATATGCTGTCAATAATGTCAATTGCTAGGATTAGTTAGAATGACAGGGTGTAAAGTTCACTCCGACCAGACGGGAATCATGTCTAGCGGGCACTTGCCCAACGGTTTGTGTTGGGAAGTTGTATTTACATATACTAGTTGAAGGTAAACTCAGCTTGCGATATGTAGAATAACTCTCACTAAATCACTAAAGTAACTTAAGTTTTAGTGGAAAATTTCATTCATACTTACACATATACTTTCGTTTGTCCTTGAGAGATGTTTGTGCTTACAGCTGACCCAAGTTTCGGCCAGCGGACCGTGGAAGGTTTGGTGTAGTGAGCTTAATATGAGCTGTCAATAATGTCAATCAGTAGCATTAATTAGAATGACAGCTAACTCCATGCTCACTTTTCCAAAGGTTTCACTGTGAGATGGTTACACAATGTACAGGCTTACTTTATTTTATTACCCTACAAAACCCTACAAAACAAAAACTTTATTTTTTTAACCCCACAAAATGCCAGGCCATTATTATAGGAAGTACCTTTAATCAGCCGTAGGCTAAGTGGCTTAGGGGTGCCGTAATAACGTTAGTTTTTGGTAGAAAGTTTCATTCATACTTATCGCAAATTCTTCGATGTCATACTTATGGGAGATGTTTGTGGTTACATTACAGCTGACCCAACTTTCGGCCAGCCTGACCAGGAAAGCGGTAAGTTCTACTTACTGAGTATTTTACAATCAAGATAGAATATTAGATTATATTTATTTTAATTTATTAAATTTAGATATGATCTTGCACGTTTTTCACGATTTTCTGTCATATACTTATTAACGAATTTTATATCAGCATCCTAATTCCGTAACATTCTATCAGCAGGTATTTCAATTTGAAGAATATTTTCAATCAATATGTTCAAAAAATGTGTCAACAATGCATTGAATATTGTTGACATGTTATAATGAAGTACAATGCTAGCGATTGTGTTACACAATTAACACTCTGAACTAACCATTTCTTTTTTAACCTAACATGTATTTTTTCCAGTGGATGTTGTCGATAACAACCCCAGTGACCCAAATAATGGTGAGCAAACTTCCTTTATAGAAATACATACAACCTAAAATAAGTCA
Organism: Sesamia inferens; assembly: GCA_037179545.1. NCBI lineage: Eukaryota > Metazoa > Arthropoda > Insecta > Lepidoptera > Noctuidae > Sesamia > Sesamia inferens. The sequence continues at coordinate 10,206,728 of CM073940.1, forward strand.
ATTAAAATCCGTATCTTCAAGTGTGCCTTGTTAAAATTAGTTATCATCGTGATTTTTTTTTTATATATATTATTACGTCTTTATAAAGAGAGTTGAGCAGTTGTGTTGCGATGTGTGCCGGGTACGATGCGCCAAATGTTGTTGTGTTGGGAGTTTGGTCGTGGAGGGTCTTCAGATCAATCTCCCTTTGGCGCAGCATCGTTGGTCGTGTTGTTGGGTTTAACATTGCATCACCTCGCTCAACTGCCGTATTTCTTCCTATTCGCTCAATCTGAGTGAATAGGTTCTTAATAAACTAGCGCGCTTTACCATCAACGATCGCATCACTGCTTACCATCAGGCGGGATTGTGGTCAAGCACTAGTTTATAATTATTAAAAATAAAATAAAAAAATAAGAAACTTTTAATCACCACTTTCTATGTAAAATTATTTTTGCTATATCTTATTTTATGGCTGCTAAATATATGTATGTATTATCTTACACGAGATCGGCCCCCTGGTTCTTGTTTGTGTATATGTTTTCAAAACAGTGGAATTCTCTACAATTGTATACCTACTTCAGAGGTACAAGTTTCTAACTTATTCTTTTGTTTTGTTTCAGTTGTCGTCCCCGACCGTAAGTTTTAAAATGTATTCTTGCTTTGTATCTATATCTCGAAATAAGTAACCGGAAGTGCGTTTGATGAATTTATAACTTTAGTACAGAAAACATTAGGCAAAATTCAAATCCCTGAACTAGTTTAGTTTACTCTCCATATTTTACGCTGGTGGTTTACCGATTGATCCTGCAAAAATATCACCTTGAAAAGTTATGTGAAATGAATCTAATATGCTGTCAATAATGTCAATTGCTAGGATTAGTTAGAATGACAGGGTGTAAAGTTCACTCCGACCAGACGGGAATCATGTCTAGCGGGCACTTGCCCAACGGTTTGTGTTGGGAAGTTGTATTTACATATACTAGTTGAAGGTAAACTCAGCTTGCGATATGTAGAATAACTCTCACTAAATCACTAAAGTAACTTAAGTTTTAGTGGAAAATTTCATTCATACTTACACATATACTTTCGTTTGTCCTTGAGAGATGTTTGTGCTTACAGCTGACCCAAGTTTCGGCCAGCGGACCGTGGAAGGTTTGGTGTAGTGAGCTTAATATGAGCTGTCAATCAGTAGCATTAATTAGAATGACAGCTAACTCCATGCTCACTTTTCCAAAGGTTTCACTGTGAGATGGTTACACAATGTACTGGCTTACTTTATTTTATTACCCTACAAAACCCTACAAAACAAAAACTTTATTTTTTTAACCCTACAAAATGCCAGGCCATTATTATAGGGACTACCTTTAATCAGCGTAGGCTAAGTGGCTTAGGGGTGCCGTACTAACGTTAGTTTTTGGTAGAAAGTTTCATTCATACTTATCGCAAATTCTTCGATCTCATACTTATGGGAGATGTTTGTGGTTACATTACAGCTGACCCAACTTTTGGCCAGCCCGACCAGGGAAGCGGTAAGTTCTATTATTTACTTTCTTAATTATACCTAACACTTCTTACATACATCCTAACATGCGTTTTGTAGTCCATTGACTAAGTTAAAAAAATATCGCCTATTTATTCTTTTAAAACCTACATAACTGTGGTAAAATTTAGAGAAAAGGAAGCATTAGGTACAATAAATATGCATAGGTCAGCATATACTAATAACATCGTTTTTACTAATTATAATAACGTACTAAAATTATAATAAGCGGTTAGTGTTATATTAAAAAAAATGTTGCTCCACTCTAGGAATTTCTCCTGTATCGTATCGTGGGTGCGTTTACAAAAATGTAACTCACATACACATCCAGACCAGGAACAACTACTTGTAGGTCGTACAAATATTTGTTCCGTGCGGGAATCGAACCTACGACACGCAGCACAGCAGTCAATAGCTTAACCACTGCGCTAACTGTGCAGTCAAATGAACGGAAAAGAATATTTATTTTCATAGATGTTGTAGGACTTACTGTCCTATAACATTATGTAGATTTGAATGTCAATTCTCTAAATTAAAAAAAAAAACTGGTCGCAAACTCATATCAGCGTCAAGGCAAAAACTTGTCAAAATTTAGTGAATTGTAGCTTTTAACAGATCATGACTGTGATCAGAGTATGACCGTTCTTAAGATTACGAGATTGGCCTCCTGGTTCTTGTTTGTGTATATGTTTTCAAAACAGTGGAATTCTCTACTATTGTATACCTACTTCAGAGGTACAGGTTTCTAACTTATTCTTTTGTTTTGTTCCAGTTGTTGTCCCCGACGGTAAGTTTTAAAATGTATTCTTGCTTTGTACCTATATCACGAAATAAGTAACAGGAAGAGGGTTTGAAGAATTTCTAACTTTAGTACAGAAAACATTAAGTAGGCAAAATTCAAATTCCTGAACTACTTTAGTTAAGTTTACTCTCCTAATTTTACGCTGGTTTTTATTACCTGTTTTATTATTTCATTTTTTTTTAACATCAATTACCGATTGATCCTGCAAAAATATCACCTTGAAAAGTTAAGTGAAATGAATCTAATATGTTGTCAAGAATGTCAATTGCAACAAGGTTTACCGATGACCTAGTGAAGGTCGCGGGAAGCCGATGGATGCGGGCAGCACAAGACTGGTCAGCGTGGAAAGCCTTGGGGGAGGCGTTTGTCCAGCAGTGGACATCCATAGGCTGAACAAGAAGAAGAAGAAAAAGAATGCCAATTGCTAGGATTAGTTAGAATGACAGGGTGTAAAGTTCACTCTGACCAGACGGGAATCATGTCTAGCGGGCACTTGCCCAACTGTTTGTGTTGGGATTTAGTATTTACATATACTAGTTGAGGGTAATCTCTGCTTGCGAGATGTAGAACAACTCTCGCTAAATCACTAAAGTAACTTAAGTTTTTAGTGGAAAATTTCGTTCATACTTACACGTATACTTTCGTTTGTCCTTGAGAGATGTTTGTGCTTACAGCTGACCCAAGTTTCGGCCAGCGGACCGTGGAAGGTTTGGTGTAGTTAGCTTAATATGAGCTCTCAATAATGTCAATCAGTAACATTAATTAGAATGACAGCTAACTCCACGCTCACTTTACCAAAGGTTTCACTGTGAGATGGTTACACAATGTACCGGCTTACTTTATTTTATTACTATTATAAAAAGCTTTGGCTAGGGACGTCACACACACAATTTTAAAAGTTTTTGAATATAGCGCAACATAACGTCTTCTGGCGTCCCTCAAGGCGGTATATTATCCCCACTTCTATTTTCAATCTTTATTGATCTTATTACTACTGAACTCCATCGTGCGTGTCATCTTTACGCTGATGACTTACAGCTCTACACTCAGGTAAGTGTTGACAACTTATCGGGTGCGATTGAGGAGCTGAACCGGAATTTGGAAGTGGTGAGGGATTGATCTAATCGTTTTTGGGTAGCGGTTAACCCTACAAAATGCCAGGCCATTATTATAGGGAGTATCTTTAATCAGCGCAGGCTAAGTGGCTTAGGGGTGCCACCGGTTATCTATGATGTCAAAGTCAAGTCTGCATATTGACACTTGCCTGGACTGCAGAGTGAGCAAAAAAGTCACCGGGACGTTGCAGTCGCTTTATAGGCTAAAAAATGTTCTTCCATCACACACAAAGGCAATGCTTGTTCAATCCCTTATCTTTCCCATTATTGATTATGGTGAGATGTGTTATTACGGCAGATCTACTCAATAAACTTGACCGACTGCTAAATAACTGCATTCGATTCGTATTTAAGCTTTGTGAGTACGATCATGTAGCTTCTCACCGGTCCATCTAGAAATGGCTACCCATCAGGCAGTGCAGAGCTCTAAGAGCTTTGATGACCTTGTTTTCACTCCTACACAAACCCTGTTCTCCTTCTTATCTTACTTCTCATTATCAAAATTTATGCTCTGCGCATAATAGGAATCTTCGTTCTTCCAATAATTGTCTTCTACGATGTCCTTCTCACCGTTCTGGTTTTCTTAAGTCTTCATTTCTGGTCCAAGCGGTTTTCTCAAGCGGTGATCTTCCTCAGAATATCAGGACGGTAAAATCGCTAAAATAACGTTAGTTTTTGGTAGAAAGTTTCGTTCATACTTATCGCAAATTCTTCGATGTCATGACTTATGGGAAATGTTTGTGATTACATTACAGCTGACCCAACTTTTGGCCAGCCCGACCAGGAAAGCGGTGAGTTCTATTATTTACTTTCTTAATTATACCTAACACTTCTTACATACATCCTAACATGCGTTTTGTGGTCCATTGACTTTAAGTTAAAAAATATCGCCTATTTATTCTTTTAAAACCTACATAACTGTGATAAAATTTACAGAAAAGGAAGCATTAGGTACAATAAATATGCGTAGGTCACCATCTACTAACAATATCGTTCGTACTATTTTTTAAGGGTTTAACAATCTATGTGGAAAACTATGTTTGAATTTCATACCCCTCTACTAAAATTTGTGATGTGTATTTATACCGTCTGGATATGATAGTATGTAGTTCTTCCGCTAAGGTGCAAGATCATATCTACTTACTGTGTATTTACCAATCTAACTAAAATATAGGATCTGAACTTATGTATTTTTATTATATTTAAACATGACCTTACACATTTTGCAACGCAATGTTTTAAAAAGAAGAAGGAGAAAGATTTACCTAAGCATACATAGGGATATAGGGATAGAGAAAGCGACTTTGTTTTATACTATGTAGATATTACATATCGCGCAAAGCTTAAAATCTTATCGATATTTGAGGTCATATACCCAATAGACGTTAGTGATTTTGATGTCATATACAATTGAATATTCTTTTCATAAATATCATAGGTCTTAAGGTCATATGCAATTATGTAAATTTGGAGGACAATTCTTTTAAATAATAATTTTAAAATCTTGTATTTTTTTCTGACGCAATATAAATCTATGTGAAAAACCGTGGAGGAATTTTGTAACTCTCAACGAAAGTGGCGACGCGTCAGTTTATCGTCTGGATAGGACAACTATCCCTTCGATAAGTAATCATGTCTACTTACTGAGTATTTTACAATCAAGATAAAATATAAGATTATATTTATTTTAATTTATTAAATTTAGATATGATCTTGCTCGTTTTGCGGTTGATTTTCTGTCAATACTTATTAACGAATTTTATATCAGCACCCTAATTCCGTGACATTCTATCAGCAGTTACGGTTTTCATTTTGAAGAATATTTTCAATCAATATGTTCAAAAAATGTGTCAACAGTGCATTGAATATTGTTGACATGTTATAATGAAGCACAATGCTAGCGGTTGTGTTACACAATTAACACGCTGAACTAACCATTTCTTTTTTAACCTAACATGTATTGTTTCCAGTGGATGTTGTCGACAACAACCCCAGTGACCCAAATAATGGTGAGCAAACTTCCTTTATCGAAATACATACCTAAAATAAGTCAATTAAAATCCGTATCTTCAAGTGTTTGCGATTGTTTTTTTTATATATACATCTTTATAAAGAAACTTCTAATCACCACTTTCTATGTAACATTATTTTTGCTAGATCTTATTTTATGGCTGCTAAATATGCATTATCATACAAAAAAAAATTTAAAAAATATATAATTTTAATAACTAGCTAATCTATAAGTCCTTAGAGGTGTACAACATTATGTGATAAAACGAACATTTTAATTACCAAAAGAAGTGAAACAGCGTGGAAGTAAGTAAGTAACTGTGCAGTCAAATGAACGGAAAAGAATGTTTATTTTCATAGATGTTGTAGGACTTACTATCCTATAACATTATGTAGATTTAAATGTCAATTCTCTAAATTAAAAAAAAAAAATCTGTTCGCAAACTCATATCAGCGTCAAGGCAAAAACTTGTCAAAATGTAGTGAATTGTAGCTTTTAACAGATCATGACTGTGATCAGAGTATGACCGTTCTTAAGATTACGAGATTGGCCTCCTGGTTCTTGTTTGTGTATATGTTTTCAAAACAGTGGAATTCTCTACTATTGTATACCTACTTCAGAGGTACAGGTTTCTAACTTATTCTTTTGTTTTGTTTCAGTTGTCGTCCCCGACCGTAAGTTTTAAAATGTATTCTTGTTTTGCACCTACATCTCGAAATAAGTAACAGGAAGTGCGTTTAAAGAATTTATAACTTTAGTACAGAAAACATTAGGCAAAATTCAAATCCCTAAACTAGTTTAGTTTACTCTCCAAATTTTACGCTGGTGGTTTACCGATTGATCCTGCAAAAATATCACCTTGAAAAGTTATGTGAAACGAATCTAATATGCTGTCAATAATGTCAATTGCTAGGATTAGTTAGAATGACAGGGTGTAAAGTTCACTCCGACCAGACGGAAATCATGTCTAGCGGGCACTTGCCCAACGGTTTGTGTTGGGAAGTTGTATTTACATATACTAGTTGAAGGTAAACTCAGCTTGCGAGATGTAGAATAACTCTCGCTAAATCACTATAGTAACTTAGATTTTAGTGGAAAATTTCGTTCATACTTACGCATATACTTTCGTTTGTCCTTGAGAGATGTTTGTGGTTACAGATGACCCAAGTTTCGGCCAGCGGACCGTGGAAGGTTTGGTGTAGTGAGCTTAATATGAGCTGTCAATAATGTCAATCAGTAGCATTAATTAGAATGACAGCTAACTCCACACTCAGTTTACCAAAGGTTTCACTGTGACATGGCTACACAACGTACCGGCTTACTTTATTTTATTACTAATATAAAGAGCTTTGGCTAGAGTCACACAGACAGTTTTAAAAGTTTTTAAATATAGCGCAACATAACGTCTTCTGGCGTCCCTCAAGGCGGTATATTATCCCCACCTTTATTTTCGATCTTTATTGATCTTATTACTTATTAAATATTTATCCACTGCGCATATTAGGAATCTTCGTACTTCCAATAATTGTCTTCTACGATGTCCTTCTCACCGCTCTGGTTTTCTTAAGTCTTCATTTCTGATCCAAGCGGTTTTCCTTTGGAATGATCTTCCTCAGAATATCAGGACGTTGACCAGTCAGTACACATTTAAAGTTAAAGCTCGGGAATACTTACGCAAGAAAATGGCAGATTTATCAAATATGTAATTTATTCTTTTTCTCTATAATTTTTTTATCTCTCTCTCTCTCTACTGTTTATTTTTTGTATGTGTGTATTTATTATATTTATTTTCTCTTTTAACTTTTATATCATTTATATCTTTGCACCTACCATGTTTTGTCTCTGCATCACCTTAAGGGTAGACTGGTAGAAAATGCCTAAGACATTAAGTCCGCCATTGTGCAATGTTTTTCTTACTGCAAAAAATTTTAATAAATAAAGATGACCGCTTTTCTTACATGTCATAAATTTCAAATTGATGTTCTATATTTACGATAGTTGCTAAATCGCTAAAATAACGTTAGTTATTAGTGGAAAGTTTCCTTCATACTTATCGCAAAATCTTCGATGTCATACTTATGGGAGATGTTTATGGTTACATTACAGCTGACCCAACTTTCGGCCAGCCTGACCAGGAAAGCGGTAAGTTCTACTGGCTGTGTATTTTACAATCAAGATAAAATATTAGATTATATTTATTTTAATTTATTAAATTTAGATATGATCTTGCACGTTTTTCACGATTTTCTGTCATATACTTATTAACGAATTTTATATCAGCACCCTAATTCCGTAACATTCTATCAGCAGGTATTTCATTTTGAAAAATATTTTCAATCAATATGTTCAAAAAATGTGTCAACAATGCATTGAATATTGTTGACATGTTATAATGAAGCACAATGCTAGCGATTGTGTTACACAATTACCACGCTGAACTAACCATTTCTTTTTTAACCTAACATGTATTGTTTCCAGTGGATGTTGTCGATAACAACCCCAGTGACCCAAATAATGGTGAGCAAACTTCGTTTATCGAAATACGTACCTAAAATAAGTAAATTAAAATCCGTATCTTCAAGTGTGCCTAGTTAAAATTAGTTATCATCGCGATAGTTTATTTCTCATACCTTAATAAGGAAAATAATTTTAATCACCACTTTCTATTTAATACTAACTTTGCTAGTTCCTTATGTCATGGCTGCTAAACATAAGCATGTAGTAGCTAAAAATACTAATGATGAAAAAAATATTATCTAAGTAACCAACCTTCAAATGTGTACCAAGAGGTATACCTACCCATAGAAAAGAAATTTTGCATTTTGAAATTTTTTTTTAATGCAATTTTGGCAAAGTTGTTTTAAAGAGATTGAAACAAAATGTAACAGTTTTTTTAATATTAATAAATGGTATCATTTTGCATAGCGCGAAGCTTTGAGGTAATATAATAATACTAGTGGCCGCGTGCGACTTCGTCCGCGTTTTTTATATGCTCCGCTACTATTGAACGCAGCGTGATGTTTTATAGCCGAAAGTCTTCCAACGCAAAAAGATTTTTTTCAAATCGGACCAGTAGTTCATGAGATTAACGCGTGAAACAAACAAACTTTTCAGCTTTAAGTATATAATAGTATAGATATCCCTAATAATCTTATCGTCATTTGAGGCCATAAACTCATTAGACGTTAGTGCATTTAATGTCATACACGATTGAATATTTATTATACCATTATGTAGATTTAAATGCCAAATGTCTTAATTAAAAAAATCAGATCTTGCCGCAAACTTATATCAACGTCAAGTCAAATTCTTGTCAAAAGATTCATAAACATTTTGACAATTTGTCGAGTCAAATACTTGTCAAAATTTTCCTGAACCTTTTGACAAGTATTTGACTACATCTGATTTTTTTATTAAGAGAATTCGCTTAACCCAATTAGAGTTATTTTTGACAGATCGTTACTGTGATCAAAAAATGGCCCTTTAGTTCTTGAACCATATTTTATAAAAAGTGGAATTAAAAAATAATACAATTTAAGTAATTCCTCTAAGGTACAGGTTTCTAATTTATTTTTTATGTTGTTTCAGTTGTCATCTCCAACCGTAAGTACTTTTTTGCTTTGTATATTTCTAAGTCAGTCAGCAGGAATTGTATTTGAAGAATTTATAACTTTAGTGCCTACAGAAAACATTAGGCAAAATTCAATTCCGCTCGACCGCCTGCGCCTGTAGCGGCGCGGCGCGGAGGGGGCGGGGCTGTCCTGCTACGCGCACGCACCTTGTACTATGACTATGACCTACCGTCAGCTGTGTTGTGCGCTCGATAACCACACTGCAACAATTTCTAAATGTATTTAGAAAAATATATAACATGGTGTAAATATGATTGGAATCGATTCAGTTGCTTATTTTGAACAAACTATTCAGGATTCGTATAAAGTAAGGTACAAAATAACGTGGTATAGAATAGACTTTATTTTATTATTACTAATATAAAAGGGTTTCGCTGGATTGTCTCAAACACTTTTTAAAGTTTCTGAATTTATCGCAACATAATGATCACTTAGGACAGTATTTCAGAAGGAAACTCAAGCATTGATCTCTGCTTAAACATTACTTAAAACTAGTTTCAACCAATCAAATGGCTTGAAACGAGATTTAAGTAATACTTGAGTTTTGAGTGACGTTCTGTAATACAGACCTTAGAGGTATGAGGAACAAAGATATAAGTTCACTCATCCTCCATATAAATAAGAGGAGGTCCTCGGACCAGACGAGAGTTATGTCTGGCGGGCACTTGCCCAACGGTTGATGTTGGGAAGTTGTATACATGCTAGTTGAACGGTTAACTCTGCTTGCGAAATGATATTATTAGTATTCCCACAGGATATCCTTTTTAGACTGTGGTATTCCACTGAAAAGTTGTCTGTACCTACTTAAAAGATCCGCCCATTGTTTCCCCTTTTGTAAAATATTAATATTTATGTTCTGTAATTTTTTGGTGTCATAATAAAGAGTATTCTATGGCATGTTGTTTGCATGTGACGTTTGTGAATACTGCTACAATGTTTTATGTCGTTAATTTCAAATTATTTTCCATATATTTACGATTAACGATTAAATCTTTGAAATAACGAAGGTAAGTTTTTAGTGAAAAGTTTCGTTCATTTGCGTGTTTTGTAGACTGCTATGAGACAATAATAAACATATCTACTAGTTTTTACTGATAATTATCGCATATTCTTCGGCGCCATACTTATGAGACATGTTTTTGGTTACAGCTGACCCAAGTTTTGGCCAGCCCGACCAGAACAGCGGTAAGGCCATTTGTTAACTTTTATAATTACAATTATTACATCCTACCATGCCGTTTTTGCAGTCCATCGAAATTTGTAAAAAATAACCAAAAAAATAAACAGAAGCATTAAAATAAATATGAATAGGTCTGAATCTAACAACAATGTCGTATTAACTATTTTTGACGCTATATTAATCTATGTGGAAAGCCATGGTTAAATTTTATACCCTTCTACGAAGTTGGTGATGCGCGTTGTTACTTACCGACTGGATATGACAGTAGTTCTCCCGCTAAAGTGCAAGATCATGTCATTGTCTACTGTCTGTTTATTTGTCATTCAAAATAAAATATAGGATATTCTTCTATTTTATTTCATTACATTTAGACATGACCTTGCTACCTTTGCCGGTGAACCAGTACGTATTACGATTTTCATTTGAAAAATACTGTTATTCCTTAGATCCATATGTTCGAAAAATGTGTCTGTTCAACAATATGAATATGAAATCAATGCTCTTGGACGGTTAAAATGAAAATTGTGTTTTAGACATTTATACTGCGCTAATAATAAAAACTTTTTTCTTTTGACCGAACATATGTTGTTTCCAGTGGAAGTAGTCGATAACAACCCCAGTGACCCAAGTAATGGTGAGCAAACTTCCTTTATTGAAATGTGTACCTAAGATCTGACCATAATATCTAGTATAAAATCAGGGTCATTTTTTATGCAGTTTTGAAGGCCTATTCTCTTAATTAACCCTAGATAGCTAACGTTCGGACATACCCTGTTTAAGCTAATCATCCGTCGAAACGACGGGTATTTAAAAAATAAAAATTTCTCCATAAATATAAATATAAACTTATTGATTATTTTAGGGTTAATAAAAATACAATTTTTGAATTGGTTTTTAATATTTTGTTTATACATTTTAGTAAATTTAAGTATCTTAACTTTAAATCAACTGAGATCACCTAAAAATAACAATTTATTATCACTATAAACTTTGGCATGCAAAATCAACTACAAAAATATATATTTCTATTTATTTGGTTTTATCAGACTTAAAGACATAATAACCTATTACTAAAACATAAAATATATTATATATCTTTAGCACATGTAACACAAAAATCAATTTTATGTTCACTACAAATCGATACTTTACATTTTGAACAAACACTTTTTGTCATACGCTTTTTTTTGTAATGGCACTTCCCGCACGTCTTCCTCTTGCGATTTTCTCCAACTGAGGAAGCAGAAGACTCTTCTCCATGTTCTGATGATGCACTTGATGTCTGCTGACCTTGAGTAGTGGACGGATGCACTAAAAGCAGGTTCCTGATTTTATCTTTCACTTGCACTGGCACCTTAGTTTTTGTCAGTCTTGTTTTCAACCAAGGCTCTGCTAGTTGAAAATATAGTGTTTTCATAAAGTTTCTATGTGGAACTACCTTTTGCCCGGCCGCGGACGAATTATGACACTGTATAATATATATTGATGCAAGCAATATTTATCATTCCATAAAAAACACACATTGCAGCAACATATCCAGATCCAAAATAATTAGAATTGAATATTTCATCTGAAGTCAAATGCTTATCTTTCAGAGCTGCAGACAAAATGAGAACCCCCACCAACGCCCTTATTTCTAAAGTGTTGGTATCGCCTTGTGTAGCGGTTACAGTTTGATATATCGCTCTTTTCGCTGATATTTATACGTTCGTCCATTTGACAATTTTTTCAACAAATTAATTTGTGAAAGAAAGTTCGAAGCAAGAGTCTGCACTTGTAATACCTCTGCATGAAGGTCCCCTCGCAGTTCGCACGATATTCCTTGCAGAGGTTCTAACTGAAGTGTGCCCTTTAGTGGTAGCCCAAACATGCCGATTTTTGCTTCGTATGTTCCTTTGAGGCAGTTGAATGATATTGCTGGATGAGGTTTCTGGAGCCACAGCACTAGAGCTTGATGCTTGATCATGTTGTAAAGTTGAAGACGAGTTTCGAGGTGTACTTATATGACTTTCTTCTGAATCAGACGGTTCAAAATTATCGTCACTTTGGACATCATCCTCCTCGACAAAGTCTTCGGTCTCACTGGCAGAAGCATCATCCAAGTCATCAGAAAGCTCTTCCTTTATAATATTCGATATATCATCATCATTTAACGTAGACATTGTAAAAATCTATAACAAACACAATCTTAGGAAAAAAATATTAACACACATTCAAACAAAAAAACGACGTTAAAGCTAACCATCCGTCGAAATGACGGGCAAAACTCAAGTACCTCAATAACTATAACACTTACTTACCCAACGCATGCGCCACTCCATAGACCTCACTGGCGACTGAGTTGGTGAGGAAAGATAAAAAGATCGGGTGCACCGTTAAAAAGTGACAGCGATATTTCTGTGCCATGCCCGTCGATTCGACGGGGGTTAGCTATCTAGGGTTAAAAAGTTAAAAATCTGGTAAATATTTTATGAGGCTATAGGTACAAATATATGGTACTTAGGTATACGAAATTGGTGACGCATATTTTAAAGACTAGATTTGATACTAATTCTCCCGTAAAACTGCATGATCATTTCTAATTACTGTTTATTTGCCACTCATTTTATTGTATTTAGATATGATCTTGTACCTTTTGCGGGTAAATTGCTGTAATAAATTGATGATTTTATATCAGCACTCTAATTGCGCAACACACGATCACCTACGGTTTTAATTTTGAAGGATATTGTTAATCCGTACTTCTATACAGTATGTTAAGAAAACCCTGTCCGACCCATAAGGATAATAAATGTTAGGTAAACACATGACCAAATATAATATAAAATTTTACGTAATCATCATAGTACCAATACAAATGAATTTTGAAATAATTTTTTTTCCCGCGAATTAATTCCAACTTCCGCGAAATTTGGTAATTTTAAAAAAAGTGACAACACCGGTATTATTATGAGCGAATAGCGATGCGACCACGTAGCGCGTGCCCTGCCGCCCGCCGCCCGCGGAAGGGTGCTTAACGCACATTTATTAAGTTACCTCTTTTTGCGAAATAATATTTATTTTTTTTGGGGGATTTTTTTTAAGTTTAGCCCGGTTTTGTATCCATTAGTAGAATCAGTTATCGGTACCTAACAACACCTTCACGGGTCGGACAGGGTTTCCTTAACATACTGTATATATTCGAAAAATATGCCTGCTCAATAACCTTAAAAACGCAATGAAAGTTTTCGGACTGTTCAAATGAACCACATTGCTAGTGATTGTCTGTTACACAGTTGCATAAACCGCTGAACTACCCAAAAAAAAATAATTGATTCATTTTTTTCTTAACCTAACATGTATTGTTTCCAGTGCAAGTTGTCGATAACAACCCCAGTGACCCAAATATTGGTAAGCAAACTTCCTTTATTAAAATACGTACCATACCTTAGATCTGATCATAATATCTAGTTTAAAACCCGGCTCATTTTTTTGCGTCATTTAAAAACAGTGTTTTGAAGCATACCTGAATAGTTAAAATTGGTTATCATTAAAATTAATTTATTTTTAAATAATCATCAGTTTCCGCTTAACATTATGCTTGTTAGACTAATGTTATGGCTGTGATATATTATCTTGTATTTATTGTACGTATGGTATTGATAAAAAAATTAAAATAGTACCTACAATCTAAGTAACCAACCTAATAAGTCTGTACCTCAGAGGTAGAAATGCATGAAATTAAACTTTGAATACAATTTTGACATAGACATTGAAACAAAACAGCCCCCTTAATCGGCGAACACATTTTTGTCAAATGATTGCAACTAGTTGGGATCATTTGACAAAAATGTGAACCGAACCGAACGGACCAATGGGCGGTCCAAACGATCCCAACTGATGCCAACTAGTCGCAATCGTTTGACAAATATGTTTTCGCCGATTAGGGGGCAGAACAGTTTTCTTAGTATTATTGATTAGTCATTTAGGGTTCTATACTTGCCTATTAGACGTTAGTGAATTTAATGTCAAATACGATTAAATATATCTTTTCATAGATGTCACATGGCTTAATTTTGTTTATCATAAAAAGTATAGATTAGAAACCAAATTCTCCTAATTAAAAAGTTGGGCCTGACTAATCTCAGGGTCAATTAATTAAAAATCTTGTCAAAATGGAGTGAAATAAGAGGTATTTTTGACATATGGAGATTGAGACCCAGATTCTGAACGTTCTTAAATTACTAGAAGTGCACCTCTGCTTCTTCAACCATATTTACATAAAAGTAAACTTACCTACTCTATGGTTTACTTCTCACGTACAGGTTTCTAACTTGTTTTTTTTTTTTTGTTTCAGTTGTCTCCAACCGTAAGTTTTAAAAACTATCATTACATTGCATTACTAATAACTCAATTAGCAGGAAGCGTGTTTGAAGACTTTGTATAGTAAATAATAAAAACGTTAGAGCGCACGTGCCGCCATTACAAAATAATATCTCAGCATTTCTCACTACTACATAAATCAAATCTGCAACTTTTATTAAAATGATATCGTTATTCACGAAAAGTACAATATTTATGAGACATATTTGTGGTTACAGCTGACCCAACTTTCGGCCAGCCCGACCAGGACTCCGGTAAGACCATTTATTTACTTCACATTTCATTACATTCATCTACTTTTTTTATCGTCCCACTGATGGGCACAGGTCTCCTCTCATACAGAGAAGGATTAAGCGTAATCACCACGCTTGCTCAATGCGGGTTGGCGATTTCAGACTTAAGAGTCCAGGTTTCCTCAAGATGTTTTCCTTCACCTTCAGTCATTGGTGTCCAAGATATACTTAGAAAGTACATACAACTTTAGAAAAGTTACATTGGTACTTGCCTGACCTGGAATCAAACCCGCACACTCATACTTGAGAGACTGGTATTTTAAGTACTAGGCCACCATAACTTATGCGTTTTTGTAATCCATCGGAATTGAAAAAAATAGTTACTGCGGCTATACAATTTTATGCGGTATGTGTTTTTATCATTGCAAAAGGACAAGAACATGTCTGCTTTCAAAATAAAATACAAGATTATATTTTATTTTATTATATTAAGACATGATCTTGCACATTTTGCTGATGAATTGCTGTCATATAAGTATTGATGAATTTTAAACCAACACCTAATTGCGTAACATATATCCGCACCTGCGGTTTTCATTTTGACGGATATTGTTATTCCATACATCCATATGTTCTAAAACTGTGTCTACTCCACCATGTAAACAATGCAATGAATGTTGTTGAACTGACAAAAAGATGTACCAGTTTGCTAGTGATTGTGTGTGAAACACGCTGAAATAATCCAAAACATACTTCATTGGTTTTTTTTTAACCGACCTTGTATTGTTTCCAATGCAAGTGGTCAATAACAACCCCAGTGGCCCAAATAATGGTGAGGAATCTTCCTTTATCAAATACATTCCTAAGATCTAACTATCACAGTAACTACAACTAAACTGTTTTAAAAAAAAATCTTAATTGGTTTTTATTTTTAACCGTATATGTATCATTTCTAGTGCAAGTCGCCAATCTCCCGAGTAACCCGAATGCTGGTGAGCAAACTTCCTTTAACCATATACATACCTATGATCTAACCATAATAGTATAAAATACATATATACGGACAGAAATAAAAGAAACTGCTCCTTTTTTCACATTAATTAAATTATATTTTAATGTTTTAACCAAAAATGTATTGTTTTCTGTGCAAGTAGTCAATAACAACCCCAGTAACCCAAATAATGATGAACAAACCTTCTTTATCTAAATACACACCAAAAATCTAACCATAATGGTTCCTATAATTGAACAATTAGAAAAAAATCCTGATGGATTCTTATTTTTAATCGAACATGTATTGTTTCCAGTGCAAGTAGTCAATAACAACCCCAGTGGCTCAGATAATGGTGAGCAAACATTCTTTATCGGAATGCATAAATAAATGTATTTGCTTCTTTCTTAGTCTTTAAATTTTGATTGGTTTTTATTTTTAACCGAACATATTGTATCATTTCTAGTGCAAGTTGCCAATCTCCCGAGTAACCCGAATGCTGGTGAGCAAACTTCCTTTTTCCATATAAATACCTATGATCTAACCATAATAGTATAATATATATATATATATATCTACGGACAGAAATAAATGAACCTGCTCCTATTTTCAAGTCAATCATTTTTTTTTTAACCGAACATGTATTGTTTCCAGTGCAAGTGGTCAATAACAACCCCAGTAACCCAAATAGTGGTGAGCAAAAATTCTTTATCTAAATACACACCAAAAATCTAACCATAATAGTTCCTATAATTGAACAATCAGAAACAATCCCGATTGATTTTTATTTTTAATCGAACATATATTGTTTCCAGTGCAAGTGGTCAATAACAACCCCAGTGGCTCAGATAATGGTGAGCAAACATTCTTTATCGGAATGCATAAATAAATGTATTTGCTTCTTTCTTGGTCTTTAAATTTTGGTAGGTTTTTATTTTTAACCGAACATATTGTATCATTTCTAGTGCAAGTTGCCAATCTCCCGAGTAACCCGAATGCTGGTGAGCAAACTTCCTTTTTCCATATAAATACCTATGATCTAACCAAATATATCTACGGACAGAAATAAATGAACCTGCTCCTATTTTCAAGTCAATCAATTTTTTTTTTTTTACCGAACATGTATTGTTTCCAGTGCAAGTGGTCAATAACAACCCCAGTAACCCAAATAATGGTGAGCAAACATTCTTTATCCAAATACACACCAAAAATCTAACCATAATAGTTCCTATAATTGAACAATCAGAAAAGAATCCTGATTGATTTTTATTTTTAATCGAACATGTATTGTTTCCAGTGCAAGTGGTCAATAACAACCCCAGTAACCCAAATAATGGTGAGCAAAAATTCTTTATCTAAATACACACCAAAAATCTAACCATAATAGTTCCTATAATTGAACAATCAGAAAAAAATCCTGATTGATTTTTATTTTTAATCGAACATGTATTGTTTCCATTGCAAGTGGTCAATAACAATCCCAGTGGCTCCGATAATGGTGAGCAAACATTCTTTATCGGAATGCATAAATAAATGTATTTGCTTCTTTCTTGGTCTTTTAATTTTGATTGGTTTTTATTTTTAACCGAACATATTGTATCATTTCTAGTACAAGTTGCCAATCTCCCGAGTAACCCGAATGCTGGTGAGCAAACTTCCTTTTTCCATATAAATACCTATGATCTAACCATAATAGTATAATATATATATATCTACGGACAGAAATAAATGAACCTGCTCCTATTTTCAAGTCAATCATTTTTTTTTTAACCGAACATGTATTGTTTCCAGTGCAAGTGGTCAATAACAACCCCAGTAACCCAAATAATGGTGAGCAAACATTCTTTATCCAAATACACACCAAAAATCTAACCATAATAGTTCCTATAATTGAACAATCAGAAAAGAATCCTGATTGATTTTTATTTTTAATCGAACATGTATTGTTTCCAGTGCAAGTGGTCAATAACAACCCCAGTAACCCAAATAATGGTGAGCAAAAATTCTTTATCTAAATACACACCAAAAATCTAACCATAATAGTTCCTATAATTGAACAATCAGAAAAAAATCCTGATTGATTTTTATTTTTAATCGAACTTGTATTGTTTCCAGTGCAAGTAGTCAATAACAACCCCAGTGGTTCAGATAATGGTGAGCAAACATTCTTTATCGGAATGCATAAATAAATGTATTTGCTTCTTTCTTGGTCTTTAAATTTTGATTGGTTTTTATTTTTAACCGAACATATTGTATCATTTCTAATGCAAATTGCCAATCTCCCGAGTAACCCGAATGCTGGTGAGCAAAATTCCTTTATCCATATAAATACATACCTATGATCTAACCATAATAGTATAATATATATATATATGACAGAAATAAATGAACCTGCTCCTATTTCCACGTCATTAATTTTTTTTAACCGAACTTGTATTGTTTCCAGTACAAGTTGTCAATAACAACCCCAGTGACCCAACTAGTGGTGAGCAAACTTCCTTTACTTAAATATGTACCTGAGATCAACATCTTTATACGAAAAATTCAAATCACCACCTTCTATATAATTTTATTTTTATTAGATCTTAAGTTATGATTGCTAAACATACATAAACATTACAATGAAAAACAATTGATGAAAAATCTAAGTAAGCAATCTGCAAATCTGTACATCAGAGGTTTACAATAAAACGTGCGTTTTACAGGAGAAACAAAAATGCGTGGAGCGAATCTTTGAATGCAATTTTGACATAGTTGTTTTGAATATATTGGAAACAAAACTCAATAGTAGTTTTTTTTTTTAATTATTATTAGATGGAATTATTATGTATTACTTATCACGCAAAGCTTAGAGGTAAATAAGTAATATTACCTATCTGACATGACAGCAGTTCTCCCGCTAAAGTGCAAGAACATAAGAATCTATTCTTAATTATTTTATTGTAAGTATTTAGACATAATATTGCACCTTATGCCGCTGAATTGCTGTCATATATTGACGAATGTTGCATTTAATTACGTAACATACTATGAGCAGGTATGGTTTTCATTTTAAAGGATATTACACCATACATTTGATCCATTTGTCTACTCAACAACGTGAATAACGCAATGAATACAACATTTTTGCGTTGTTAAAATTTCCATATTGCTAGTGATTGTGTGATACGCAATTACCCCGCTACATTAATCAAAAAAAAAACTTGTTTTTTTTTTAATGCACGTCTTTGTTTTCTAGTGAATTTTGTCAACAACAACCCCAGCGACCCGAATAATGGTGAGCAAACTTCCTTTATTATACATTCGAAATACATACCTAAGATCTAACTATAATATCTGGTAAGTAGGTATAAAATACCTACGGACATAAAAGAATCTGCTCCTTTTTACGCACAAATTAAAAATCGTATCCTGAAGCATACCTTATTATCTTCGCGATTATTTATTTTAAATAATACATCACAATACGGAAAGTTCTAATCACCACTTTCTATTTAAAACTATTTTTGCCAGACCTTAAGTTATGGCTGCTAAACATAAGTATATATTATCTTAACCTACCAGTCTATACCTCAGAGGTACCTATACAACATTATGTATTAAAATAAACATTTTACAGGACAGGCAAAATAGCGCGAAGTGAAACTCTGAATACAATTTCGACATAATTGTTTAAAGAGATTAAAATGACACTTAACTGTTTTTTTAATTATTATTAGATATATTAATATGTATTCCTTATCGTCATTTGAGGCTTCGACCAGGACAGTAAATACTCAGAAATTGAAGGGATAACTCAGCTTACTTGGAATAAATATTGGAGCTTAAAATAAATTTTTAAAAGCAGTATGCCAATAAGACTAAAGCCATATCAAGCTGTCTATGAAATGTCGTATGAAAATATGTTGATTTGAAGACCAATTCTCCTAGCTAAGAAGTATAAAATTTGGGCGCAAACTTATCTCAGTCAAAAAGCTTATCAAACTGTGACTCTGTTTCTTAAACCACTTTATCAAGAAAGGCTTTCTAACTTGTGTTTATTTTGTTTCAGTTGTTATCTCCAACCGTAAGTACTTAAAATTATTTTTGTTTTGCATTATTTCGAAGTCAGGCAGCATTAGAAGAATTTATAACTTTGGTTTAAAGAACATTAGCTAACATTCAAATTCCTGAGTTAGGTATCTTAGATTTTTTCCTTTAGTGCCGCGAAAGCATAAAGTGGGACTCTGCGTACCGATCAAGTGATCCCAGAGGAAACGGTAGCACAGTGGTCTCGTGAGCACTCCCCGACCTCGCTTCTTAAAGGTTGGATGGATGCCTTTTGTAATATCTCTTTTTCTTTTTTTTCCCCTTGAAATAATCAACCCGTAACCCTAACCCAGGAGGCGTCGGTCTTCGTGGACCTCGTCACGATGTGCTGCCATTTCTTTGAGGCGCGCGTGAAACACAACGCGCCGTCGACTCGGGCCGGTCCTTACTAAATATTTCTAAGTTTGAACTGGTAGAACCATGTGTACTCTCTAAATATTAAATTTAGCTATTATTTTCGGATTGATTGGATTTTTTGGACCAGGAATTGTCATAACTCATAACTTTGTGGTTTTTCGTGATATCTTTTTGAAATTTTCTACATAGATATTATTTACTTAAAAATTACTGGACACGTGTTTCGGGTTTCGCGTAACAAAAAATAATATTGTATAGCACTTTAGCTATTTCACACACGCTTTTAAAAGTTTTGTAATATATCGTAATGTAATGATGAGAGCTTGTTTTTCTATGTACTTAGTCGCTAAATCACTAAAGTAACTCTAATTTTTAATGGAAGGTTTCGTTCATTGCGTATTTTGTCGTATTATATCATGATTCGGAGTTTCAGTAGTATAATAAATATAAACATACACTGTTTTCACCTATACTTATCATAAATTCTTCGGTATTATACTAATGAGAAATGTTTGTGGTTACAGCCGACCCAACTTTTGGCCAGCCCTCATTCCAACAACCTGGTAAGATCATTTATTATTAAGTATTCAAATATTTAATTTTTAGTAATGTTCCGCACATTACACAAAATTAAATATTGTACCTACACCAACAGCTATTCTAAAATGTGCAAATTATTTTTTATGTTTTCGATCTAAATTATTTTTAGTCAAAGTCAATTTAGACATAAGTACTTATTCATAATAGGCTCGCATCAAAACTGGACGCAGATTTCGATTTCCACGACTCATGATGAGTGAGATAAAATGACATATGTACAGATGACAGTACATCAAGCTACTACAACATGTCAAATTTCTTAATTAGGTCTTCAATTTCAGGCTAAGAAATCAGGCTCACGGTTGATTGTGAATATCTGACAGTTTCGGGTAACTTGACCTTCTGTCATCCGTACCTAGATCTCACTTCGACAATCATAATATACGTGACTGACTGACAAATTAGATCAAACTCATCTTCATCTCAGCGTATAATCCCGGTTGCATCCGCGGTTTTCGCGTTGGAGCTCATGGTCCGCTTTCCTACAATCACTCCTCTATTTCGCACGATCTCTGGCATCCCGTGGTGTGAGATTGTTGGCACGCATGTCATTTCTTACAACGTCAAGCCAGCGAACCTCTCAACTGAGTTCTTCCAGACATTCACCCGCCGCACCAACCGTTCCCTGTCCGCGTCTGCCAGCACGATATGATATCATCAGCATACATGAGGAGCCAGGAAGTTTACTCATGGGAATTCTTGATGCTATCTGATATGACGTCCAATGTCACGCTGAACAGAAACGGGCTTAGGTCGGATCCCTGGTGAACAAATTTATATTTGAAATTATATATTTAATTTTAATTTGTGTTTTCACCTTTCTCAGATATTTCACCAGCCTGGATCTCCTACGGCCCTTGCTACCCCCGCAAGCAATGTAAGTACGATCCGAGTGTCCGACGTTAGTTCGTAATCTGAAATAATTACAAACTTCCAGGCACACTTCCATCCTCTAGGCAACCCTTTTAGCAGACGAAATTTCAAAAATCTTTCCGTGGTGCTAATTTACGTTATTCCGGAATTGGGTTGTATCCTAAAAAATAATTTAATATTCATCAGATAGAAAATATTGAACACGTATTTTTTATTTTTTCTTTCATTCAAATACTTAGGAAGATATATTGATTTGAAATGTCGCACGACGTCATGCCGTGGTGCAAAATATACCACGGCGTGACGTAATTACCCCAACTCCGTAACTTTAATACGCTATATCTCAGTAGTTTTTGGTAATTTCGACAAAATAAAAAATACGGGTCTTATTTTTTTTTATTATCAATAAGACGGACTAATTATTTTTTTTATTTTCATACCTTGGATACATCCCTATTAACACACGCCACCGAATTCTCTACTTAACTAGAATATTATGTTTTAATCTTGTTTTAATTATAATTTGTGGTTTTATCTATAAAACATAAAAATAGGTTACTTGTACTTAAGTACTAAGTATGCACTGACAGGTGGCCTACTTAAGTAGGCCACCTGTCAGTGCATACTTAGTCTTAATCAATGTGAACTTAAGAAAGTTTTCTTTTAAAATTATAAATCTTGCCCATAGTTCTGACACTCCATTCAATTTGAGAATTTGGGGAAAAGTAAAATTTTGTGAAGACTTCTGGATAATTTAAAAAAAATCGTCATGAAAATTGAAGTGAAAACTTCTTTAGTGAAGTTGAGCACTGTTGTTGGATGGGGAAAAGCATTAGTTTCGCGTGAGCGTAACTGACCCGAAACCGTGACAAAAAATTATGTATTCTGTGTTTTTTAATAATTTCAGTTTTCTTTTCTGTGGGTCGACCCAAGTAGCAGGCTGCTAATTTTTATTGTGAAATCCCAATAATTTTCACATATACTTATTGTAGGTGCTTAATTGTTGCAAATGACTCACGCTACAAAACACAAGTCACCTTGTATAATAACGATATAAATATTTCTTCTTTTTTATTTTTTAGACGCAGATCCCAACTTACGCGGCGGCAAGTAAACGACCTAATTACAAATAATTACAATTGAATTGTTTTGATGAACAGATTTTTCAGACTTAATGGATTATTGATGTAAAATATAAACTACCTACTCCGTTATTTGACTTAAATATTGGTATTTGTGTGTATAAATATTATGAAATAAACGCATTCTCAATTTTAATTGTTCTTTTATTTTTATGTGTGTGAATATTAAATATAATCCTTAAAATTAAATATGAATGAGACATTAATAAAAGTAAGCACTGCAATCCACGTCATACATTCTTTTATTTACACAGATTGCCTGAGCATCGACTGTTTGTGGTTTCATCGTAAGCAATCAGGATGAATAGTGATTTCAATTTGTCGAAATTTACAAGCTAGGACTGAAGAAAATGTAAATTATAAAAAATGCAATGTTAGTAGGTATCCTATCCAATACCATAATATTTGGCGCCATTAAATGTGAACGCATTCGTATTGCTACATAAAGATGATGTGATAAATCATTCTTTCATTAAAAACTAAAGACAATCAATCAGAATTCAACTGCATTCTGTGAGACTGAAAGTCGACCTCAACAAGATAATATACTCACGTGTCCTCGTGGCAGCGGTCGACATCGATCTTTCGCGTCCGGCCCTGGTCCGGGCCATGGTCCGGAGCCACAATGCATGGCAGGCCGTCACCTCCTTCGGCGAAGCTGAAGGCTGATGCTGACAAAAGAGGAGGCGGAGCTCGTGAGGCAGTGGAAACCCCAGCGCCCTCACGCCACTAGCCGCCGCAGGAGTCGCCCTGATCGGGAGAAAATATCAAACTCCCCGCCACCGTAAGCGCGGGCTTGCGAGCGACGAGCAGCGGGCAACTCACCGCCCGGTAAGGACCGGCCCGAGTCGACGGCGCGTTGTGTTCACGCGCGCCTCAAAGAAATGTCAGCACATCGTGACGAGGTCTACGAAGACCGACGCCTCCTGGGTTAGGGTTACGGGTTGATTAAAAAAGAAACCGAGACACAGGCAATTGAAGAAACACGTGTGGGCTTTGGTCGGTAAAAATCTGACACGCCCTTCCACTTCGCCCAGAGCGAGCGAGGTCACTTGATGATTACCCATCCAAAACAAAAAAAGAGATAAATAATACTTTGGATTTTATGAATTAAGGTTATGAACTTATAACAAAAAAAAATCAAGATAAAAAAATATACTTTACCTAAATAACCAAAACAGTTACAACAAATAAACAAACAGGATTACAATTTGAGTGTCTTCAAGGCTAGAGTGAATAGGCTCTTAATAAACTAGCGCGCTTTACCATCAACGATTGTGTAACCGCTTACCATCAGGCGGGATTGCGGTCAAGCGCTAGTTTATAATTATTATTAAAGGAAAAAAAAGTTCTTTGAAATATATGTAGATTAGTGAATGCGTGTGGTGTTTGCAAGGAATTAACATGTTTGTTTCATATGTTTTTCTCTTCTTTATAGATAAAAAAGCTGTTAAACGGCTTCCGATGCTGACTGTACCACTACCTACATCACTTTCACTGATCCTTTTTTTTCTCCTCCCGCTCTGGGCGGCACAGAAGGGCGTGTAAAATCAAAGCATTTATTTCAAATAAACCAGTTACAGGCACTTTTGAATTGTCAGAAGGTCGGTCAGTCAGTAAGGTGAAGCTAGTCGCCCATTCCAAAGAGTAGGTAACTATGGAGAAGAACGGGCAAGAAACTCCATGGACACTCTTTTTAATTATCAAGCTATTGATACAAATATTTGATTACATCATTCATTTTGAAATCAATCGTGTGAGAACGATACAGAAATATATTGTACGCTGAGAGCGTCCATTATGGAAAAAAAACAACAATTCAGAAATTAAAGTACGCCGCAGCAGCTAAGAGATGACCAGTCCCCTCTAACGACGTCCGTTCACGAACATGACGTATGGATCAGCATCATTCAGCTCAACCATATTGAAGGGAACCTAATGACCCAACACACACGCCACACCAGCGAGACATTTGAGTGAGCATGACATAATCTCTACAGCCATAGCACAATCAAGTCAATAAAAGACTAACCCAACAAATAGATGCTTTACAGCAAGTAGATCGTGCTTACACGTGTTCCATGCAATTATACAATACTAAGAAATTGAATTTACACAATGCAAAGACAGTTTTGTCCAAGGTTCAGCAGCTCCAACGGTGTTCCCGAATGCTAAGTTTAGCTCCTGTGTAGCTGCACCAGTGCTGAATACCCCTGTCAGCGATGCAATTCCGTAACGTATAGTATACCTGGCTACATAGAGTGTGCTGGCTTTGAGTTAAAAAAAAAACAAACAATTAAGACTTTTATTGACTAAAACCCACCCATTTTTCTTCAATTGCTGGTACGCCAGGAGCCTCGGTATCTCTTTCGAGCAATCCGTGGCCACTTCCACTGATCCAAGTGTGCGGTGTTAGCAAGTTTGTAGTAATTAGTACCCCCACTGATCCTGATGTACCTACAGACGACAGCACAACACAGTAAAGTCTGCCAAATTTCTTTATTAGATCTTCAACTTTATCGCTGAAGCTTGACGCTCAAGGTTGATTAAGAATATTTTACAGAATCAGGCAGATTCAGCTGCTGTTGTCCGAACCAATTACTACCAACTAGCCAATTGTCCATGCACATAATCGAGATATGCTAAGTACCTACTTAGGTATACGGAAAAACACAAAATTCAAATAGCGTGTACCTACATACCTACTTGATAAAAATGGTATTATGCTAAATTAAAAATAACAAAACTTGAGTTAAGTTAGAAACACGTTCGTCATATTGTACCTAAACCAAATTCATGAGAAGAAAAAAATACATAAAAAAACAAAATCATAAATTCATAAGAACGCAGATTACGAAACAGTAGCAGTGCTTAATATGGGCTTCTTAGTCAACTAGCGTGAAATTACCGTTTGAACACGCATACACTGAAGTGGAGTAGGGCCTCCTCTAATTAAACAAATATCCACGTGACCAAATTCAGAAATCAAACAGAGACTATCCATTAAGGCAGGAGATAACTGTACCGTGCACACACTGTGTTTTTGTTCAAACATAATTAGACTTATGTTTGAACAAAAACACTATTCCTTAACATTCATAATCCGATGTGGCATTGGACACAACCGGGAAGAGATTAGGCGTAGAAACAACGACGGTACGAGCTTTCTGGTGCGGTAGTGTCACTAGACCAACTAACAATCTACAGGCCGTTACTGAGAAACGCATACCTAAATATAGGAAAATAGTGAAACTCCAAACTGAAAAACATAATTGTAACAGTCCTAGTATTGCCATTGCCCGACTTCACGGGAATCAAAACCATCTGCAGACAATTGATTGCTTTTTTAGTTTTGATGGTGCAGTCAATGTGGATTGCGTCATTTGCGTGATATTTCAACGCTTTATTTTATATTAGAAGTCTGCTAAATATTAACTTCAGTTTCCTTATATTTCGAAATATGACTACGGTGCACCACACGCACGGGTCTGGCCCTTCCCGGGCGGCGAACTGCCCATCCCTCGCCGCCTGGTAAGAACCAGGCCCTTGTCGATGACAGCGCATTGTGTTTTACCTCATAATGATATGCTGACATCTGCATATCATTATGGGGTCTATAAGGACCGATGCTTCCAGGTCTAGTGTTGCGGGTTGGTTAAAAAAGAAACCGTGGCCTTGGAGCACAGGTAAGGGAAGGAACACGGGTGGGTTTTAGTCAGTAAAAGTCTGATATGCCCTTCAGCTCTGGCACAGCGGGAGAGGATGGGAAATCATCCAAAACAAAAAAGGTAACTTATATTAAATAATAAATATTGAATAGACGAAATTTTTAAACCTATGAACAATAGATTAAAAATATCCTTCAAAAGTTTCAGATTGTGTGGGAACCGTGTTACTTCACGGTTAACAGCATTGGCGACCTCGATACCAAGAAATGGATAACAAATCACATTAATTCAAAGAAGCTAAAGAATTTCATCTTGGTCCAGAGATAACAATAGAACAAATAAATGATGATATGTAAATTACTGGAATTAAACAGGAAAAGATTTTGTACGAGTATTTCTGTACCGCAACCGACGTACCTAATATTTTAACACTTCAATATTTACACAATACAATATTCGCTTGGGTCGGACAGGTTATCGGCTACTCCCTATAAAAGAGACAACTTTAAAATAATTCGACATACGTACTCGTCTGGTGTTATAGTTCTCTCATCATCTGTGATATTATTAAACAAAATGAGGAGTTTTGTGGTGAGTCAAATTATTGTTGTTTTTAAGTTTTTGGCGATGTCAGATTTAAAGTTCAGGTTTCCTCAAGATATACCTAGAAAGATATGTACTTTCTTAGAAAAGTTACATTGGCACTTGTCTGACCTGGAATCGCCAACCCGCATTGAGCAAGCGTGGTGATTACGGTCAATCTTTCTCTGTATGAGAGGAAACCTGTGCCCAAAAGTGGGTCTATAAAAAGGTTGGTGATGATGTTGATTAAGTTTTTGTTAAATTGACAACTATTATTCTTGGAGAAAAAATTGTTCACAAACAAAACAAGTTTTTTAACGCTGTAATAAATAAAATAAATAAATATATATATATACGGACAAATCACACAATCACAATTGAGCAAGCCCCAAAGTAAGTTCGAAACTTGTGTTATGGGATAATAACTCAACGATACTATATTTATAATAGATAAATATATAGATAAACATCCAAGACCCAGGCCAGGCAGGAAAAGATCGTTTTCCATCACGACCTGGCCGGGGATCGAACCTGGGGCCTCCACGTCGCAGGTAGGCGTGTTGACCGCTGCGCCACGGCAAATTAAGATATATCAGGAATAAAACACGAATTTTGGTGGTTCTTTATTTTTTGTTGCATTTTTTCATAAACGGCCGTATATCTAATATAGATTTTACAGGTCTTTTTTTTTCACAAACAAGTTAAAATTTTGTTATAACAATTTCAAGAATTTTGTCCCTCGTATACTGACCACTGACACTCTTTAAGGGGGAAAAGTGGAAGGTCATCTTTCAATGTGGTAAAATCGGCTATTACATATTTAAATGCCTCAATAAATGACAGCTGCCTACAGGTACTTATTCTGTGATATAGTGTGTTTTTCTGGGGTGCACTGTAACATTTGCGGTAGTTTGGATAAAGGTGCGCAAGTCTAAAATAAGAACGGACCTAATATTGATATTTGAGGAACTCCTCTAAAAAAGGCTTGATCCCTAATATGAAAAATCTTTATGCACACGCTTTCAGAGTCTACCATATCAATAAACAATAGGTATGTGTAAGTTATATAATCGAAAAAAGTTTTCTTTAGAATATAAACCATGACAATCATGTAACATACTCGAATGGCTTCCTAAAATACTTTGTGTTTATGCCAGTTTTCAAAACAAAAAAAAATGTTTTAATTGTAAATATGTATGTCCTCAATGAAGTTTTCTTGACGGGTTTTAACTTGCCTAATATTTAATTAAAGATAAGACAAATGCTTTAATAAATAAAACAGTATCATTTCTTAACTAAAGTACGATAACCTACGATAAGACAGACAATTATTATTAATAACAACAACGAACTTGCGCAGACGAAAATCTTTTAATGCCTAAATGGCTAAACACAACTGCATCTGGATCAGAGACTGTGGTCAAAACATAGGATATGTGTCGTCATATGTGTACCCTGTAGGACGCTCTAGTGGTATAATTTCAGATTCTACATATGCGACACTGCAGGCAAGTGTTTTATAAAAGAGTGATTGGTCAACTTGTTTAAAAACTGATAAAGATATAAGTAATCAAATTGTTTTTAATTAACATAGTCTGTCTCTACCTATATCATCATATTGTACGACATTGCCTCTCGAGCGTGTGTAAAAACGTAATTATTTATTTTATTGTTTGATTAATGATTTAGTTTTTGTTTACTGACCCACATAGATAGGTACAGCTTGTCTGTAAAGTCGTGAAAATGTCAACACTAAATCATAGTATATACAAGTACATCGAATGTCATCGGCAGTCATCGGTTTGTTTTGTGACTTGTTATTTATTGAAATTTGATTTTTTTTGAAAAATTTATTCTCATTTCTATTTAAACAAAACATCGAAGAAATGTGTTAAATATGAGAAAAACAAACCGGAGTGGAGCTCGGGAAATTATTTTTAAAGTTTATCATCAATGTTTGTTAGTACACAAAGCTGAACAAATTTTATCAAATATGGATGAAATTTATGCTTGAACAGTTGCTAAAACAGGTATTTCATCATATTACTGTTCGTTTATATCTACTAGAAGTTTCAAATTTACTAAGTAAACGATTTTAAGACTTAAATGAGGATTGTTTACATTACGCATTTTTATGTTAGATTGCAAATATGTTTGTGTATGATTTGCAAATGTTGATACTTTAGGTGATCTATTTACCACTGATTTTAAAAATGAATTATATCATGTTCGGAATTAAAATTAGTGCTATCCATCTTCTGATAGAAATTACAGATTATTATTTTAAAATTTCAGGAAAATGTGAGAGTGAACTCTATATCAAGATATAGATGAGTCAGTTATTCGCCTAAGCGAAAGTAGCAGGCTGATGACAGCAGTAGCGGAGACATTGTTAGGCCTCTGCCTCGAATCTTGCGTACAGCGGGGCAGTGGCGGTGGCGGCGCGGCAGCGGGGCTGGCCTCGAAGACCCGTTCTCGAAACTAGCGGGCAGATCGCGCGTCACTATAGCCGCGTATTGTTGTGTTCACGATTGTGTCGACGAGATATTTGTTTAATTCGCGAAAGAAATGTTTGAACAATGGCGGCAACATCTTTGTGATTCAAATTTATTCTTAACGCTCGATCACCGTTTCACTTAAAGTACACCGCTTGCTGCCCGCCCGCTGCCCCCAAGATTCGGGCGCGAGAAGTACACCGCTCGCTGCCCGCCACCGCCCCGCTGCCACACCGCTGTTTTCGAGAATCAGTCCGTTTGATTTTACGCATAAGATCCAGCCGCTCACTGGCCGCCGCCGCCGCCGTGCCGCCCCGTTGCCCGCAAGATTCGAGGCAGAGGCCTCAGTGACGCAGCTGACAATGAAAATACTTTTTAACGAAGAATATTTGAAATTAGATGATGAAAGCAATTATTATGTTTTGGAATACTTTTCATTGGTAAAAACACGTTAAAAATAAATATTTATGATTTTTTTTTGTTTTCCTCATTTTATTTAAACGCCAGAGACCATAGATTTGTGGTTACATTAAAACCAGTTTTGCTTCTTGTACAAAATAATGTGCTAGTATCAAAATGATTTCAGAAAAGTCAACAGGGTTGCAACATGCACGACAGCAGCGCCCTCATTTATTTTCACGACTTTATAGACAAAGTATAAGTATTTTAATTTATGTTATAATTCCATTGTGTGTTTCCTTTTGCTATATAGGTGTTAATATTATTTACATGGTTTTACATTGTGGTAATATGCCTTATAATAATTTCTTTTATGAAAATCGTCTCTATAAAAGTAAAAATATCATCATTATGTTCATAATCACCTTCAGTCCAAGTTACTCCACAGTTTCCATGGTCTATTGCATTTTATCATCAACAACTGCTTCGTCAATTTCATTCCTTTAAAATCAAAACCACGATGTATAAGGAATTTAATGCCTGAAGAGTATTTATAATTTGTGGGAAAACAATGAGCTCGAAATCAAGTTGTTTGAACACTTGTCTTTTCAATCAATTTAATTTCGAGCTTATTGTTCAAGCGGTCCGATAGACAAAGCTAAGGCTATGGCTACGTAAACCTAATAACTTATTTATGTACTTTACTATGTTACTTACAGTACATAATCTTACATCTTCATTAAAACGCCAGGTTTTTGAACACTCAGTCTTGAACCAAGCCTTGAGAATTGAATCCACCCTAATTACATACGACACTATCAGTAACAACTTGGGTCATTTTGAAGAATATCGTTATTCCATTTCTTTATTATTTTCGTTATTTCGCGCAACGCAATGAATGTTGTTGCACTGTCAAAATGTAAACCATTGCTACTGTTATTGCTGTGGGATAAGCAATTATACTGTAATAGAAGGTTAGATTTTATTGCGCTTATAATTTTAAATTTATTCTTATCTTATTTAATTTAACGTCCTTATTTTTGAAGCATCTAATTAGACTAAAAATCCAATTACCATCGTTAGGAAAAGATATACGAACTAATCTTATCGACCAGATAAACCGAGTCTATATCACATGAGTATCTGTCAACATTTCGTAATACATCACATTTATTACAATCTTGAATCAGTCTAAAAGTGAATCAGTGTTAAAATGAAAGTGTTTTTCGTGTTCCAGGTATTGTTCGCGTTGTTCGCGCTGTTCGCCATGGCTGCGGCCCAAGGAGGTTAGCTCAACTATTAATAATTATTAGTAAAACATAATTGTAGATTTTTGAAGTTATGATCATAGGATTTCATGAAGTAGTACCGATTGCGATTATATAGATATTATCTACGATGAATTACACGAGTAAATCTATAGTTTTATCACGTTGGAACTTCGAGGACATATCTACCTACTAAATCGAGCAGGTTTATGCTACCTATTGTAATAGTAGGGAACTTGATTGATATGCCAATTGACAATCAACTTATATAAGTATTCAATTAATATTTAACATAGCAAAATCACGTAGAAGACTTTTCCTCTTTTCTTTAGAGTGAATATTACTTCAACTCTTTGATGGCCTCTGTAGTTAGATACCACAACTTTGCCAATAACACGTGTAACAAATTATATAAATTCTTTAGAGAAAATATTTCACAATAATGTTGGATATCGCCAATGACAGTTGAGAAAACGGCCGCGTGAGCCGACTACTAGGAGATTTATGCAAAGCCATGATGTGGCCACTATGCTGCGATATTTCAATGTTCTTTATGAATTATTCACTGAATGCACTTTTTACTACATAAATTACGCGCTTTTATTTAGTAAACAACACTATAAATAATTTTAAAATTCCAATGAAAAATGCGCGTGACTCTCATCTTAGCTTTCCTCCACGTAGAAGTCAATCTGTTGAACAAACAATGACCGTAAGAACGTCAGTCAACACAAAGTCGCCATAAATTTACATAGCCATCATAAAGTTTCTATTAAACCATCATACTGTTATATTAAACCTTCTTTCTTCTATGTGTTGTTCTCTTTGCATAACTATAATGAATATTTTCATCTACAAGACGATGAAAATGCTTTGCTTATGTGTGTTTATGTATTGTTTGCAGTGAATGTTGTCGACAACAACCCTGAACAAGGTAAGTCTAGTAATATTCATAAAAAAAATAAAGAATCTTTTTTGTGGGGGGAAATCGTGATTGATATATTTTATCCTTCTGGGGACTATAAAGGGTTGTGTCCGAATTTTACAGACGCATACCCCACTTCTTTCTGTTGAGATATTTTGCAAAGAATCTATTTCTAAATTAAAAGATTCGAAACGTGAATGCATAAAGCATCGAGAATAATGAACTATCGAGCATTTTGAAGTTTTCTTTACAATGCTCATAAATTATTACACTGAGAATGTTAACTAATGGAAATGCTCCATAAAATATTCACGTTGCGAATGCTACGTGACTGCTCACGTTATAATGCTTTGAATAGGGATGTATCCAAGGTATGAAGATCAAAAAAAAAAAAAAAAATAGACCGTCTTATAGACAATAAAAAAAAAATTAGGACCAGTATTTTTCATTTTGTCGAAATTACCAAAAACTACTGAGATATAGCGTATTAAAGTTACGGAGTGGGGGCTAATTACGTCACGCCGTAGTATATTATGTACCACGGCGTGACGTCATGCGATATTTCAAATCAATATATCTTCCTAAATATTTGAATGAAAGAAAAAATACGTGCTCAATATTTTTTATAAATCAATCTAATGGACATTAAATTATTTTTTAGGATACAACCCAATTATATCATTAAAACATAAAAAATTAAATTTCCTTCTTCCATAAAATTGATAAAATATGAATAAGAGAAAATAAATACTATGTAGGTACTTCAAAATAGATAGAGGCTTATTAGAAGTTAATATTGCTTACAGTTCACTTCGTGGACAACAACGATCCTGGCCAAGGTAAGCCAAAGTGACTAATGGAGGCTTAAGCGCAAACTAACTAATTACTAAAATATCTTTCGGTATATACGACTTTTGAATAAGCCGCTGCTTTTGCATGTATGTCTATTTATTTTCGCTAAATCTAACTACCTTGTTTACTATTATCGACTTAGTCAAAAACTATAGGAATAGCTGAAGGGTAATTTTCTACACTTCACTGTTCTGTGCTGTATTGTTTACTAGGGCATAACTCATCTACATAAATTATACCTTTAGCATTAGATGCATAATAATATTTATATTATAATATTAAATGGTCCATTCATTTTGAATCATCACACCATAATGCTTCTGGTCATTTAACAAGCCCAAATGCATGCTTACATCAATTAAATTCTTTTCACAAAATTTTACGACTAACAGACACATTGAGCATTCACATTGAGCGTTCACGCTCTAGGCGTACTTGCAATATTTGCAATGCTTTGCTTATAATGGGTTAAGAGCATTTTATCATCAAGGAGAGCATGACCATGTATACATTAATAAATACATGAAAATGCTTATCCTACATAATATAAGCATTGACCATTATGTAATAATTTCTTGCACAAGCAATTGTTTTTGTTTAAAAACGAATTCATTTCTTCACCAAAATTTTAACGAACCAAAAAACGCGGCGGTAAGTATTTCAAACGCATTGGCTGAATCATGTTCGCAATTTTTTGCCAACTGGGTATAAGGAATCTAAAAATTAACTTAGACCGAAAAAATGTTCATTATGTATATAAATATATATACTTAAGTTCTAAGTTGTAATTAAGTCACGAGGATTCAATTTTTTTTTTTCTTTTGTTTCAGCTAACCTTAACAACCGTAAGTATTTAAAACTATTCATATAAATAAATCAGGTTTAGTTAAAATTAGGATAAAGTTAACTTTTTCTGTGTTGTGATGTGCACAAATCAACAATCATCAACACTATTATGTAGTTCATAAAGTCCAGGCATCCTTATTAAATATTCAATAAGATACGTTACAACACAGAAAGTGGTGTGTGCATGTCGCAAGTTGCGAATCAGAGTAACATGAGAGGCTCAAGGCGCCCCTACAACACCATTTCAATAAAAGCACAGCTCGTTTAAATATTTACTAAATTTATGTATTATTATTTATGTATTGTTATTATATTTATGTATTATATTTTTTTTCAATTGTAGTATTTTTTTTTTCTAAAAAACGATTTTGTTGCTCATAAAGTCCATGCATTCTTATTAAATATTCACTAAGATACATTACCTACTTTAAAGTAACCCATATTATCTGTGTTATTACATCTACATACTAATGAGATATATATTACAGCGGACCCAGCTTTTGGCAGGCCTACATACGAACAACCCGGTAAGATCATTTTATTAATAAGTATTAAAATAATTATTTTTACTTAGTGTGCTTTATCGTGACAACTCGAATAAGTGACTGGGTATACTAAAAAAGAGCAGAATCGTTTTGTAAAGGATTAATAACACCGATCAAAGTGAATTTGAGAGAATATCAATCATGATTTCAATATGTTAATTATTCCTATAATATTCGGACAAAAGTAGACGCAGGTTTCAATTTCCACGACTTATTTGAGAAAGACTTAATTACAAAGCCTTGCTCTTATTAAGTCTTAATCGTGACACTTATGTAGAAAAGAGAGACACTTGTGAGAAATTGAATCTAACTAAGTATTATGATTATAATTTAACTATTATGTTTTCTCCTTCCTCAGACATTTCACCAGCGTTCGTCAACCCCCCTCAGTACCCCGGCAAGCAATGTAAGTACAAACCTTGTGTCCAGGATTTCCTGATCTGTTAAAAATACAAACTTCTAACACACACTTTTATCTCCTATTCAACTCCTTTAGGGAATTCAATTTCAAATGAGCTTCTTTCTTTAAAGGAACTTAAGTGTGAAGTTAATGCTTCTAAATGCAGCATTTAGATTGTGCGTTGTCTGTGGGTAAATGATTGAATTAAGAAACTTTGATAAGCTTGCATCTAGCAAGCAGAGTGGAAAAATGAACGAGACGGATCAAGAATGTCGGTAGGAACATTTTTACTAAGAAAAACGCCTAGGTTATTCGAAGTAATGAATTGAAATTACAGTAAACACCTGAAGTACAAAATATTTTTTTTAAAGTCTCGACACCTTTTTTTTTTGTTCTGCGTGGGCGGAGCGGAAGGGCGTGTCAGACTTTTACTGATGAAAACCACCAATGTTTCTTCACTTGCCTGTGTAGCAGGGCTACGGTTTCTTTTTTAACCAACTCGCAGCCCTGACCCTGGAGGCATAGGTCTCCGTGGGCCCCGTCACCATAAATGTGCTGACATATCTTTGAGGCGCGCGTGAAATATAACGCGTCGTCGACTCTGGCCTGTAGGCCTAGTATGAGTTTTCCATTACGAAATTCGATCGTCGATATAGAGCGCGTTTGCCGCTCTCATTGGTTGAAAGTTCTTATAACCTTGAAGCGGGCCAATCGATGAGTCCAACGCGCTCGATATCGACGAACGAGTTTCGTAATGAAAACTCATACTAGGCCTACTGGTCCGTCCGGGCGGCGAGCTGCCCACTGCGCACCGGCCGCAAGTCCGCGCAGTCTCGACACCTTAACGCTAAATGAAATTAGCGAGATTATTTTTTCCATCACTTAACAGACGTGCTGGAAAAAGTGACGATGTTCTAAATATAAAATGATGATTTGAGACATTAGATACAGGCCAGTAAAGCACATTAAGCCATTGGTCCTCATTGTCATATATAGATTTTTGACAGTCGTTACGAGTAGTCTTCTTATTCTCAGCCTATTCTTATTCTCAGTATATTTAACTGCTGGACAAAAGCCTCCCCAAAGGCTTTCATTCCATTGGGGGGCATTGCCATAATCCCCACGCTTTACAGGCGGATTGGGGATCACAGTAATTTGTTATTCCTCAGGAGAACCGCTACTGCCCGCTTCCCCTTGTGGGTCAGTCCCACGACTGCTAATTTTTGTTTTTTCACATATACTTTTTGAGGTGCTTAATTGTTGCAAATGACTCACGCTATCACGTTTTGAGAAGTAAAATTACAAATCACCTTGTATAATTACAATATAAGTTTTTTTTTTCAGACGACGACCCTAACCTACGCGGCGGCAAGTAAATAACTTCATTAAACGACCTACTTACAAATAATTACAATTGAATTATTTTGATGACCAGGTTGTTCATACTTGATAGATTATTGATGTAAAATATAAACTACCTACTCCGTTGTTTACGCTTTTCAACTTGACCTAAATATTGGTATTTGTATGTATATCTAAATTATTATGAAATAAACGCATTCTTAATTTTATTTGTTCTTTTATTTTTATGTGTGTGTGGTTATTAAAATATATCATCTACAAAATTAAATATGAATGAGACATTAATAAAAGTAAGCACTGCAATCCACGTCATACATTCATTTATTTACACAGGTTGCAAGTAGGCCTAGTATGAGTTTTCAATACGAAAATCGTTCGATCGTATCGAGCGCGTTTGGCGCTCTCATTGGTTGAGAGTTCTTACGACCTTGAAGCGGGCCAATCGCTGAGTCAAACGCGCTCGATACGATCGAACGAGTTTCGTATTGAAAACTCATACTAGGCCTACTGAACATCGACTGTTTGTGGTTTCATCGTAAGCAATCAGAATGAATAGTGATTTCAATGTGTCGAAAATTACAAGCTAGGACTGAAGAA
Organism: Sesamia inferens; assembly: GCA_037179545.1. Taxonomy (NCBI): domain Eukaryota; kingdom Metazoa; phylum Arthropoda; class Insecta; order Lepidoptera; family Noctuidae; genus Sesamia; species Sesamia inferens. The sequence goes on from CM073940.1 coordinate 10,243,576, forward strand.
AATATAAATTAAAAATAAATGCAATGTTAGTAGGTAGGTATCCTATCCTATCCAAATCCATAATATTGGCAACATTAAATGTGAACGCATTCGTATTGCTACACAAAGCTAAAGTGATAAAGCTTTCTTTCATTAAAAACTAAAGACACCCAGAATTCAATTGCATTCTGTGAGACTGAAAGCCGGCCACTCCTTCTTCTTCTTCAGCCTATAGATGTCCACTGCTGGACAAAGGCCTCCCCCAAGGCTTTCCACGGCGACCGGTCTTGTGCTGCCCGCATCCATCGGCTTCCCGCGACCTTCACCAGGTCATCGATCCACCTTGGTGGGGGCCTCCCTACGCTTTGTCTTCCGGTACGTGGCCGTCACTCCAGAACCTTACTGCCCCATCGGCCATCGGCTCGAAGAGCTATGTCGGTGACTTTGGTTCTTTTGCGGATCTCCTCATTTCTGATTCGATCACGCAGAGAAACTCCGAGCATAGCTCTTTCCATTGCCCTTACTACTACACACGATACTCACTACACGCTGTTCGATTTTTAAATTTTAATATCTTGATTGCTTAGAGGTAAATGCGTTTTTGATCATTACCTTAATGAAGTAGTATACTTAATGAAGTAGTATACTTCATTAAGGCAGATGTTACGGTGGAGCATGTAATACGGTGGAGGTCTGCCCGACTTGGACTCTGGGCCAGGCCATGGTCTGGAGCGAGAGTGCATGGCAGGCCGTCACCTCCTGCGAAGCAGTGATGCTGGCAAAGGAGGAGGCGGAGCGCTAGAGGAAGCGGGAATCCCAGCGCCCTCACGCCACTAGCCGCCGCAGGGGACGCGCTGGTAGGGAGATAACATCGAACTCCCGGCCACCGTAGGCGTGGGCTTGCCCGGTAAGGATCAGGCCCGAATCGACGGCGCGGTGTGTTTCACTCGTGCCTCAAAGAGATGTCAGCACAACGTGACAGGGTCTACGAAGACCGATGCCTCCTGGGTCAGGGTGGCGGGTTGGTTAAAAAAGAAACCGTGGCTCTGGCGCACAGGTAAGTAAAGAAACATGGGTGTGTTTTAGTCAGCAAAAGTCTGACACGCCCTTCCACTTCGCGCATAGCGAGAGAGGTCATTTGATGATTTCCCAACCAAAAGAAAAAGAAAAGATAAAAAAAAAATTACATTACTAAATAACCGAAACAATTGTATGAAATGTATGTAGACTAGTGAATGCATGTGGTATTTGCATGTAATTAACATCTTTGTTTCATATGTTATTCTATAAGTGTTAATGAAGGATATTAATAGTTTGTTATTGTCTGTGTGTCTGTGTGTACATTTCATTTCGATGAGTCATTTATTTTTAGTTTGTTTTATTAATTGATGCTCATCGAAGATTGAGAACTGAATTGAACTTTACAAACTCAAAAAAATTATTTCTTTATAGATAAAAAAAGATGTTAACCGGCTTCCGATGCTGACTGTACCACTACCTTCATCACTTTCACACACACCACCTTTTTTTTTCTCCCGCTCTGGGTGGCACTGAAGGGCGTGTCAGAATTTACTGACTAAAACCCACCCATTTTCCTTCAATTGTCTGTACCCCAAGAGCCACGGTATTTCTTTTGAACAGCTCGCAGCCACTTCCACTTCCAAGTGTGTGGTGTCAGCAAGCTGGTAGTGATTAGTACCTCCGCTGATCCTGATGTACAGACATTGATCACTGAAACATTATACCTCAAGATTGATTGGGAAAATTTTACAGAATCAGGCAGCTTGAGCTGCTGTTCTCCGAACCAATTACTACCAACTAGGTAATTGTCCACACAAATAATCACGATATACTAAGTAGGTCTATGGAAAAAAACACAAAATTCAAATAGCGTGTACATACCTACTTGATAATAATGGCATCATGTTAAATTAAAAAAATAACATAACTTGAGTTTAGTTACAAACACGCTCATCGTATTGTACCTAAATCAAATTCATAAGAAGAGAAAAAAACATAAATAAAAACAAAATCATAAATTCGTAAGAAAGCAGATTACGAAACAGCAGCAACGTAGCAGTTTGAAATGGGCTTCATAATAAAATAAAGTGAAATTGCCATTTGAACACACGTGCACTGAAGTGAAGTGGGGCCTATTTTATTTTTAATAATTATAAACTAGCGCTTGACCGCAATCCCGCCTGATGGTAAGCAATGATGCGATCGTTGATGGTCAAACGCGCCAGTTTATTAGAAACCTATTCATTCAGATTGAGCGAATAGGAAGGAAGACGGCAGTTGAGCGAGGTGATGCAATGTTAAACTCAACAACACGACCAATGATGCTGCGCCAAAGGGAGATTGATCTGAAGACCCTCCACGACCAAACTCCCAACACAAGAACATTTGGCGCATCGTACCCGGCACACATCGCAACACAACTGCTCAGACCCTTGCCTAATTAAACAAATATCCACATTACCAAATTCAGAAATCAAACAGAGACTATTTACTAACGCAGGAGATAACTGAACCACACACGCACTGTGTTTTTGCTCAAACATACATATATTTAAATAAAGAGTTTAGACCTACATAGGTCTAAACTCTTTATTCCTTAACATTCATAGTCCGATGTGACATTGGACACGACCGGGAAGAGATTAGGCGTAGAAACAACGACGGTACGAGCTTTTTGGTACGGTGGTGTCACTACACCAATTAACAACCTTCAGGCTGTTACTGAGAAACTCATACCTAAATATAGGAAAATAGTGAAACTCCAAATTCAAAAACAATTGTAACAGCCAGTACTGCCATTTCCCGGCTTGAGAATCGAAACCATCTGCTGGTTGATTGCGTAACACAGAAAATGACAATTGATCGGTTTTTTCTTTTCGTTTTGACATTGCAGTCATCGTGGATTGCGTCATGTATGTGATATTTCAACGCTTCATCATCATCATCATCATCATCAACCTTTTTATCGTCCCACTGCTGGGCACAGGTCTCCTCTCATACAGAGAAGGATTGAGCGTAATCACCACGCTTGCTCAATGCGGGTTGGCGATTTCAGACTTATAAAGTCCAGGTTTCCTCAAGATGTTTTCCTTCACCTTCAGTCAATGGTGTCCAAGATATATTTAGAAAATACATATAACTTTAGAAAAGTTACATTGGTACTTGCCTGACCTGGAATCGAACCCGCGCACTCATACTTGAGAGGCTGGTGTTTTAATCACTAGACCACCACGACTACATTTCAACGCTTTATTTTATTTATTTATTTTAAATAAAAATAGTTTTAGTCAGTATAGTTTATTATATTTGTATTATAATAGATTATTTAGTATTAGAAGTTTGCAAAATAAATATTAGGTTCTTACATATGAAATTAGCGTTTTGTCGTACTGGCCACTTTAATCTCAAATATCTCCTCTTTGGTTTATTACTAATTAATTTGTGTCTCGAAAACCGTATTTCTTTTTTTTTTCTTTTGATTTTTTCTCTGCGTCATTGAGTTTACAAAATGGAAAGTTTAAAATTTTGCGTTATATACGAATATGAGTTCCGCCGTGGCACCAGTGCTGCAGAAACGTCTAAAAGAATTAATTATGTGTATGGCAGGTTTTGGTTCCAACGTTTTCGTTCTGGAAATTTCAACCTACAGAACAATCCTCGTGGACTATTGTGGAAGCGGATCCATCATAAACTACGTCCGAATTAGCTGCAGGCTGTGGTGTTAGTGATAAAACTGTTTTAATTCACTTGAAACAAATTGGGAAGATAAGAAAGCTCGAAATTTGGGTACCCCATGAATTGAGTGAAGCAAACCGACAAACGCACGTCGACTGATGCGTTACATTACTGATTCGGCACAATAATGAAGGGATTTTAAATCGAATCATTACCTGTGATGAAAAGTGGATACTCTACAACAACAGGAAGCGCACGTGGCAATGGCTGAACCTCGGTGAACCATCCAAATTCTGCCCCAAGAGAAAATTGACTAGAAAAGTTATTGGTAAGCGTGTGGTGGACAAGTGCCGGTGTGGTGCACTACAGCTTCCTTAAATCTGGCCAGACGCGCTACTGTGAGCAGCTCCACATAATGATGGATAAACTAGCCGCTAAACAACCGAGACTGGTTAATCGCAAAAGGCCACTGCTGCTTCAGGACAACGCGAGACCACACACTGCACAACAGGCTGCTACCAAATTAGAGGAGCTTCATTTGAAATGTTTAAGACATCCACCGTACTCCCCGGATCTTGCTCCAACTAGACTACCATTTTATTTGAAATTTGGATAACTTTTTGCAGGTGAAAAATTCAACTCCAATGAGGCAGTCCAAACCGCCTTCAAAGATTTTATTGATTCCCGTCCTAACGTTTTTTTTTTAGAAAAGGCTTAAACGCACTAACTATGAGATGGCAGAAGTGCATAGATAGCAATAGATCATACTTCGATTAAATAAATATATTATATTAAAAATATAAACGACTTTTATTTCTCCCATACAAAACGCCAGTTTCATAATTATTTAAGGACCCATTATTGAAGTGAAACTTCTTTATCGGCGTTGGAAAAAAATTTACCGTCACATTTTTCGGTTACGCGTCACATTTTTCCGTTACGCGCCATCTTTTTATTAATTTTTTTACTATATTCACCCACCTCGAAGTCCTTCCCCATTTCCCTACCTAAAATCCCGGATATCTCGGAAACGGCTGGGAATTTCAAAATTCTGACAAAACTTTGCCCCCCCCCCCCCCAACTAACTGCCCTCACAGCCGGAACCTATATTCAGATAGGACCCCTAGACCCCCATTTTGACCCCATAGTACCTGACCCCCAATACCCATATAGCACATACATTCCGAGATTCCAGTGTCCTGGCCCCTCCCACTCTCCCCTCATGTTGTGACCCCAGGTGGACACCTGGACACCAGGTGGAACCTCACCTACCCCTCCCCCCTCCCCCTAGACTCAACCTAGCCTCCCCACCCCTCTCCTCTACACTCCCTTACCCCCCCCCCCCCCCACTTGCTCCTCAGGCCACCTCACCCCCCTGCGGCCTATCTCGGGATCCAGAGGTCCTAGACTAGTCGAGTTTCTTCGGGCGAGGCTCTTCGGAATCGGGAGTAAGAGCCCAACATTCTGGCCCCGGGGGATTCCGCATCCCGCATTTCGCATTCCACACTGACTCACCTGGTGCTGGCGCGTGCAATTGTTGGGACATACAGGCTGTATCTTTAGGTTAGTTTAGTTTTAAATTTGGTGTTGTATTTAGTCGTGGACCGTCCCCCTATTGGGGACGCTAAGTTTTAATCTTTATTAATGTTATTTTACGCGCCACGCGCATTACGCGCCATCTTTTTCTAAGAAGTTTCACTTCTTACGTGTGTACACTAGTACACGCACACATTTTTTTTATCTTCAGTTACCTTATCTTAATTAATAAATAAATTGAAAAAAATATTAAGCCTACGAAGCAATAGATCATAAATATCCTTCAAAAGTCTCAGATTGTGTGGAAACCGTGTTACGCAATGCAGAGTACAGGACTTCACGGTTAACAGCATTGGTGACCTCGATACCAAGAAATGGATAACAAACCAAATTAATTCAAAGAAGCTAAAGAATTTCGTCTTGGTCCATAGATAACAATAGAACAAATAAACGATGACTTGTAAATTACTGGAATTGAACAGGAAAATATTTTTTACGAGTATTTGTATACCGCAACCGGCGTACCTAATATTTGGACAGTTCATTATTTAAACAATATTCGCTTGGGTCGGACAGGTTATCGGCTAGTCGCTATAAAAGAGACAACTTTAAAATAAATCGGCATACGTACTCGTCTGGTTTTATAGTTCTGTCATCATCTGTGATATTATTAAACAAAATGAGGAGTTTTGTGGTGAGTCAAATTATTGTTGTTATTAAGTTTTTGTTAAATTTACTGCTATTATTCTTGAAAAACAAAAATTAACTCTATAATATAAGAAATTTCCAGATATTAAGATATATCAGGAATAAAACATGAATTATGGGGGTTCTTTATTTAATTTTTACACTTTTACGTAAACGTTTACCTAATATGGATTTTACAGGTCTTATTTTTACACAAACGTATTAATTTTTTGTTTTAACAATTTTAAGAAATTTTTCCTTCTTATATAGAAACGTAAGCTTTGTAAACTTTTTAAAGGGGAAAGTGTTAATAATGTAAATATATTTTTTTTTCAAAATTATCTTTCAATGTGGTAAAATCTGCTATTACACATTTAAATTCGTCCTCCGTGGCGCAGCGGTCAACACGCCTGCCTGCGACGTGGAGGCCCCGGGTTCGATCCCCGGCCAGGTCATGATGGAAAATGATCTTTTCCTGATTGGCCTGGGACTTGGATGTTTATCTATATATGTATCTATTATAAATATAGTATCGTTGCCTCAATAAATGACAGCTACCTACAGATATTTATTCTGAGATAAAGTGTGTTGTTTTGGGATGCACTGAAGATTTTAGGTAGTTGGGATAAAGGTGCGCAAGTCAAAATCAAAAATCGAAATCAAAGCGTTTATTTCAAATAAACCAGTTAGGTACAAGCACTTTTGAATTGTCAGAAGGTTGGTCAGTCAGTAAGATGAAGCTAGTCGCCCATTCCAAAGAGTAGGTACCTATGGAGAAGAACAGACAAGAAACTCCATGGACACTCTTTTAAATTATCAAGCTATTGATACAAAAAATATTTGATTATATCATTCATTATGAAATCAACCGTGTGAGAACGATGCAGAAATATATTGTACGCTAAGAGCGTCCATTATGGAAAACACACAAAAAAATAACAACAATTCAGAAATCAATAAAAAGACTAAATCAACAAATAGATGCTTTACAGCAAGTACATTGTGCTCACACGTTTGCCATGCAATTATACAATAAAAGTCTAAAATATGAACGGACCTAATATTGATATTTGAGGAACTCCTCTAAAAAGGCTTGCCTTTCTTTTATCAATCATATCAGAAATCAAGATTTGTTACATTAATAACAAATCTTTATACACACGCTTCCAGAGTCTGCCATATCAATAAACAATATGTGTAAGTCCTATACATGAAACAAGTTTTCTTTTGAATATAAACAAAGCCAATCATTTATTGACGGTTTTTAACCTACCCAATAGTTTCACTGGTTAATATAAGTCAACTGCTTTAATAAATAAAACAGTATCTCTTCTTAAGTAACGTATGATAGCCTACGATTAGACAGACAATTATTTAATCTTAAGATGCCTAAATGGCTAAACTCAACTGGATCTGGATCAGAACCTGTGGACAAAAACACCTAGGATATGTGTCCTCATGTGTGTCCCTGTAGGACGCTCTAGTGGTATAATTTATAATTTTACGTGGGCGACGCTGCAGGCAAATGTTTTATAAAAGAGTGATTGGTCAACTTGATTACAAACTGATAAAGATATAGGTATTTAAATTGTTTTTAATTAAGATAGTCTGTACCTACATTCCATATCATTATATTGTACGACATTGTCTATCTAATAGCTTGTGTTGGTAAAAACGTAATTATTTATTTCCACTGTGTGATTAATGGTTTAGTTTTAGTTTACTAACCCACATAGATACCTACGTACGTATTTTAATTTTTGTTATAATTCCATTATGTGTGTCCTTTTGATATATGGGTTCTTGTATGGCGTTTTCAGTAGAAATATCCTTACAATAATTTCTTTTATGAAAATCAGCATTGTGTTCATTACCTTCAGCCCAAGTTACTCCACAGTTTCCATGGTCATTGGGTCATGGTCATTTTGTCTTCAACAACAATACTTATGCATAGTCAATTTCATTACTTCAAAATTACGATGTTTAAGGAATTTAATGCCTTAAAAAAAACATAATTTTGTGGAAAAACAATCGAAATCAAATTGTTTGAACAGATGACTGTTTAAACAATTTATTTTCGAGCTCATTGTTCAAACGGTCCGGTAGACAAACCGAAGACTATGTCTGCGTAAACCTAATAAATTATGTATGTTAAAATTTGGAAATGATTCATATTCCAAAAATAGATCTTATTTAGTAGAACTCCTTCAACTGATAAATTATTTAATTGGTTTTTTGCGTGATTTACCTACTATTAAGTTATCGTAATTTTATTTGCTAATATTTTAATTTTAACAATAAGTAATCGTTATTTCTTGTTTCTTCATTAAAGCATATCTAGCATTGAGCCTGAATTTTCAACACTCAGTCATGAACCAAGCCTTGAGAATTGAATCCACCCTAATTATATAAGATCTTATGTCACTATCAGTAACAACTTGAATCATTTTGAAAAATATCGCTATTCCATTTCTTCATTTCCTCGAAAATTGTGTCTGCTCAACAACGTAAATAACGCAATAAATGTTGTTGCACTGTCAAAATGTAAGTCATTGCTACTGTTATTGCTGTGGGATACGCAATTATACCGTAATTAGAAGGTTGGATTTTATTGCGTTTATAATTTAAATTTTATCCTAATCTTATTTAAGCCAACGTTCTTATTTCTGAAGCATCTAATTAGACTAAAAATCCAATGAGTAACGTTAACAATATACAAACTAATCTTATCTACAAGATAAACCTAGTCCATATCACATGAGTACCTATCTGTCAACATTTGGTAATTCATTATATTTATTTCAATCTTGAATCAGTCTGAAAGTGAATCAGTGTTAAAATGAAAGTGTTTTTCGTCTTCCAGGTATTGTTTGCGTTGTTCGCGCTTTTCGCCATGGCTGCGACCCAAGGTTTGCTCAACTATTAATTATAATTATTAGTAAAACATAATTTGATATATGATACCCACAGATGTTTTGTAGTTATCAACAAATGATTTTGTAAGGTAGAACTGATTGTGATTATATAGATATTACGATGGATTATAGGAAGAAGACTGTAGTTTCATCATGGAACTTCGAGGCCAAGTCTACCACTGGATCAAGGACCAAGGAACTTGATTCATGTGCTAATTGACAATCAATTTATATATTGAATCATGTCTAATATAGCAAAATTATGTAGAAGTCAACCTGTTGAACAAACTAAGAACGTATAGTCAACACAACGTCACCATAAATTCACATCGCCATCATAGTTTCCTATTTCTATACTATTCTATTAAACCTTCTTTCTTCCGACTGCTTGTTCTCTTTGCATAACTATAATGAATATTTTCATCCACAAGACGATGAAAACGCTTTGCTTATGTGTGCTTATGTGTGCTTATGTGTTGTTTGCAGTGAATGTTGTCGACAACAACCCTGAACAAGGTAAGTCTAGTAATATTCATATGAATGTTTAAAGGATCTTTTTTGTGAGAAGAAATCGTGAAGAAAGTGAGTACTTTGAGGTACAAACGTTGTTTGAAAAAAAAAACGTTTTTCTCTACTTTTTGTTCGAAGTGATAAAAGTATGACAAAACAATTATTAATGACTTTTGATTTTTATTTTTAAATTGTATTAATTTTGTCATACTTTGCTTAAATGTGCCTATGTATTGTTTGCAGTGAATGTTGTCGACAACAACCCTGAACAAGGTAAGCCCAGTAATATTCATATGAATTTTTAAAAGATCTTTTTTGCGAAAAGTAATCGTGAAGAAAGTGAGTACTTTGAGGTACAAACATAGTTTGAAAAAAAATAAACGTTTTTCTCTACTTTTTGTTCGAAGTGATAAAAGTATGACAAAACAATTATTTATGACCTATGATTTTTATTTTTAAAATGTATTAATTTTGTCATACTTTGCTTACGTGTGCCTATGTATTGTTTGCAGTAAATGTTGTCGACAACAACCCTGAACAAGGTAAGCCCAGTAATATTCATATGAATTTTTAAAAGATCTTTTTTGCGAAAAGTAATCGTGAAGAAAGTGAGTACTTTGAGGTACAAGTGTCGTTAAAAAAAGAAACGCATTTCTCTACTTTTTGTTCGAAGTGATAAAAGTATGACAAAACAATTATTATTGACTTTTGATTTTTATATTTAAAATGTATTAATTTTGTCATACTTTGCTTACGTGTGCCTATGTATTGTTTGCAGTGAATGTTGTCGACAACAACCCCGAACAAGGTAAGCCCAGTAATATTTATATGAATTTTTTATCTTTGTGAGAGGAAATCGAGATTGAAACCTATAATTTATATTTCTGGGGACAATAAAGGGTTGTATCCGAATTTTACAGACTTATACCCAACTTCTTTCTGTTAATATACTTTTGCAAAGATAGAAACTATATTCTCTTTTTTTCGATAAAATTGATATTTAAAAAAGTAAATAAATACTATGTGCTTCAAAATAAATGCCTAGTTTGTATCAAGATGCATTCTTAGCTCCTTAGAAGTTAATATTGCTTGCAGTTCACTTCGTGGACAACAACGATCCTGGTCAAGGTAAGTCAAATTGAATAATGGATGCTTAAGCGCAAACCAACTAACTAATTACTAAAATATCTTTCGGTATATACGACTTCTGAATAAGCCACTCTTTTTGCATGAATATCTCTTTATTTTCGCTGCACTTATCTACCTATTTTCGACTTCGTCAAAAACTTTGTTGTATTATCTCATGAAAGCTATACGAATAGCTGAAGGGTAATTTTCTACACTTTACGGTTCTGTACTGTATCGTTTACTAGGCCATACCTCATCTATATTTATAGTTATAGTATAAGATACGAGAAAAATAAATCCGAATGTTTATAGAATAGTATTAAATGGTCCGTTCATTTTGAATGCTCACATTATAATGCTCCTGGTCATTTAACAAGCCCAAATGCATGCTTACATCAATTAAATTCTTTTCAGGAAATTATGGGACTAACAGACCTACCCCTGGTGAGCATTTCAAATTAAAATATCCGAAACATGAGCGCATAATGCATTGTTAATAATAGACTATCGAGCATTTTTAAGTTTTCCATGCTATGCTCATAAATTAATACACTGAGAATGTTAACTAACGGAAATGCTCGATAGAATATTCACATTGCGAATTCTACGTGAATGCTCACGTTATAATGCTTTGAATTATATCATTGGTACGCACTAAAAGTTTGCTTATCTTACATTGGACCTTTTATTTTCAGTACATTTTGTGAACAACAACAGACCAAGTAATGGTGAGCACACAACCTAATTTAACTATGTGACAAGCAGTTAGGTAGGAGCAAACAATATACTGTAAATATTAATGAGTGATTTTTCACAATAGTAAATGCTCACTTTAGAATGCTCCTGGTCATTTAACAAACCCAAATGGTTACTTACATCCATTCAATTCTTTTCAGGAAATTCTGGGACTAACAGACCTACCCCTGGTGAGCATTTCAAATTAAAACATTCGAAACGTGAATGTATAAAGCATTGTAAATAAAAAATGCTCGATAAAATATTCACATTGCGAATGCTACGTGAATGCTCATGTTATATTGCTTAGTATTTTATCATTGGTACGCACTAAGAGTTTGCTTATCTTACATTGGACGTATTATTTTCAGTACATTTTGTGAACAACAACAGACCAAGTAATGGTGAGAACATAGCTTATTTAATTATGTGACAAGCAGTTAGATAGGATCAAAAAATATAAAGTACATTATAATAAATCTAATATTATACTGAAAATATTAATGAGTAATTTTTGACAGTAGTAAATGCTCACTTTACAATGTGTGTTCATTTTGTACTAAATAAATGCATGGCGTACTATAATGGTGTCATTATTTTCAGGCAACTTTGGGGGTAATAGACCGAGCCCTGGTGAGCATGTGGAATAATTAAAACATTTCATTGAGTAAACAACTGGTGGCGAACTATTTTTTTATTTTTGTTCAACAGTTAAGACTTTTAAGACGTTTGTTCAACAAACATAATGTTTAACACAAATAAATGTATTTAATATATAGTTTTTAATATCAGAAGCTTATAGAAGGTACAGTTATTTTAATGGCAGCAGTATAATGATGCTGCTGCCATTAAAATGCTCATGATCCTATGGCATCATGAGCATTAAGGTTGATAGTTAATAACTCGATACGAAATCCTCGATGCATCGCTCGTGAGGAGTGATTCGGAAGGCTTGTTTAAATAATCACATAGTCACATTGCTAGCACTCGCTTTTGAATTATTCCAAAAATTTTCTACACGGTTGGCTTAGTGGCTGAGCAATCGACCGCTGCACTGCATGTAGCGGGTTCAATTCCTGCACGGAACAAATAATTGTATTACCTACAGGTAGTTGTTCCGCATGTGGCTGTTTAAGTGTTTGTAAACGCACCACAATACTTGAGCAATATCTAGTGTGTTTTTGTTAATAAAAAAAATGCTTTGCTCATGTTGGACATATTGTTTTCAGTGCACGTTGTGAACAACAATAGACCAGGCCTTGGTGAGCATACGTCATTATTTAACCTTATTTAGTGTTTACATAATAACTACTTACAATCAGTAATTTACCTCTTTAAGATTTACGTTCAAAAACTGTTATAAGTAAACAGTTTTCAGGATTTAACTTACACGGTTGTCTCATTATCTATTAATGGGTCACTTACTTTCATATATCCAGTATTCACATTGAGCGTTCACGCTCTAGGCGTACTTTCAATAGTTACAATGCTTTGCTTATAATGGGTCATATTATATTAAGAGCATTTTATCATCAAGGAGAGCATGACCATGCATACATTAATAAATATATGAAAAGTGCTTATCCTACATAATATAATATAAGCATTGATCGTTATGCAATAATTTCTTGCATGCAATGCGAGCGTTTTACCACCACAAGCAGTTGTCTCATCTAAACAAACCCCTTAAAAACGAATTCATGTCTTCACCAACATTTTCAGTAATCCGCAGTATTGCCGATACTATTATCTATTATCTAAGGATTTTACTTAAAACCAAAAAGCGCGGCAGTATTTCACTCGCATTGACAGAATCGTGTTCACAATTATTTATCGACTATGGGTATAAGGAATCTAAAAATTGATAGGTATAGACCGAAAAAAAAATCCTTCTATAAATACGTATATATAGGTACTTAGGTATTCTAAGTTGCTAATTAACTCACGAGGATCTGTTTTTCTTTTGTTTCAGCTAACCTCAACAACCGTAAGTATTATAAAAACTATTCATTTAAACAAATTAGGTGTAGTTAAAATTAGGAGAAAGTTAACTTTTCTGTGTTTCGGTATGCACAAATCAGAGTTAAATGAGTGGCTCAGGGCGCACCTACAACGCCATTTTAATAAAATCTTTAAGCACGCAAGGAAGATGTTTAATAAATTTATGTATAATAATACGTTATTTACTACGTTTAATAATACGTACTTATGTATCGTTATTATAAATTTTTTGACAGTCGTTTTTTTTTATAATAATTTTTAGTTCACAAAGTCCACGCAACCTTATTAAATATTCAATAAGATACGTTCGTTACTTTAGGGTAACCCTTATTTTCTGTGTTATTACATCTACTAATCAGATATATTTATGTGTTACAGCGGACCCAGCTTTCGGCAGGCCCACGTACGAACAACCCGGTAAGATCATTTATTAATAATTATTTTAACTTAGTGTGTTTTATCGTGGCAAGTCGAATAGGTGACTATACCTACTGAAAAAGAGCAGACTCTTTTTATCCAAATCAGCTGTATTTCCAAAGCCTTAATAACGCCACTCAAAGTGAACTTGAGGAATAACAATCATGCGTTCAATATGTAGTTATTCCTATAATATTCGGGCAAAACAAGACGCAGGTTTCAATTTCCACGACTCATTTTGAAAAAGACTAAAGGACAGCCTCCGTGGTGTAGCGGTAGCGAATGCGGCCGCTGCCCATTGAGGCGCGGGTTCGTACCCCGCGCAGTTCAAATATTTGTATGCATGAATATATTTGCACTGGTATGGTCGTGCCACGGTAAGCACGTTAAGCCGTTGGTCCCGGTTGCCATGCGAATATCTAATGGCAGTTGTTACGGGTTGTTGGAGCGCTCAAAAGTCAAACAATTGGTCAAACTGCAATACTTCGATATCGCCTTCGGGTTGTGGAGGTCAGACGGCAGTCGCTTCACGGAAAATATCAAAGTTTAGCCAAAATTAGCAGTTAGACTAGTAAAGCGGACCACAGACTCCATAGCTGGAAAAATAATGATGATGATGATTTTGAAGAAGACTAAATGTTAAAGCCTTGCTCTTATTAAGTCTTGTTCGTAACATTTATGTAGAAAAGAGAGACACTTATTTATGAGACATTGAACCTAACTATCGACGTGTCAAGCCACGCCTTTAAAAAATCTAGTTACTAATTATTATGTTTTCTCCTTCCTCAGATATTTCACCGGCATTCGTCAACCCACCTCGCTACCCCGGCAAGCAATGTAAGTACAAGCCCAGTGGCCAGGGCCAGGATTTCCTTATCTGATAAAAATACAAACTTCCAAACACACTTTTATCTCCTATTTAACTCTTTTAGGGAATTCATTTTCAAATGAGCTTCTTTCTTAAGGAAATTAAGTGTGAAAGTTAATGCTTCTAGATGCAGCGTTTAGTTTGTGCGTTGTCTGTTACCCACAGACAACGCACAAACTAAACGCTGCAAATGAACGAATTAAGTTTGATAAGTAGATGCAAGCAGAGTGGAAAAACGAACGAGACGGCTTAATAATGGCAGTAGAAACCTTTTTTTTTTTTTTTGCTAGGAAAAACGCCTAGGTTCTTCGAAGTAATTACAGTAGACACCTGAAGTACAAAATATTTTTTTATAAGTCTTCACACTCCCACTCTGGACCGAGCGGAAGGGCGTGTCAGACTTTTACTGACTAAAACCCACCCGTGTTCCTTCACTTGCCTGTGTGCCAGGACACGGTTTCTTTTTTAACTAACCCGCAACCCTGGCCCAAGAGGTGTCGGTCTTCGTGGCCCCGTCACGATGTGCTGACATCTCTTAGAGGCGCGCCATCGACCCGCGCCTGATACTTACCGGGCGGCAACCAGTGGGCAGCTCGCAAGCCCACGCAAGTCTCGACACTTAATGCTAAATGAAATTAACGAGATTATTTTTTTCATCACTCAACAGACGTGCTGGAATAAAATGACGATGTTCTATATAAATAACTAAAAATGGTGATTTGAGACATTACAGTCCAGTAAAGCTTAACGTGCTGGCCGATGTTTTCCGCTATCTTTCATACATTTTTGACAGTCGTTACGAGTAGTCTTCTTCTTCTTCTTCTCAGCCTTCTTCTCCCCCAAGGCTTCCATTCCATTGGGGGGTATTGCCATAATCCCCACGCTTGGCAGGCGGGTTGGGGATCGCAGTAATTTTTTATTCTACAGAAGCGCTGCGTCCGCTTACCTGGTACGAGTTCCCTTAGTCACCTCTTACGACACCCATGGGAGGATATGGGCTGGTACTATTCCATCCCCGGTACTGCACAGTAGGTAGTCAAAAGCTCGAAAGTCTAACAACCATTCTTACCAAGGGGTATAGTATTGTCCATAGTAATTGGGTTGTTATCAGATATGCAGTCGCTCTATGTACCGGTTAGACTAGAACGCGATACCAACGTAGTTGGAAAAAACTGGTTGGTTGGATTGGGGGGACCCCTTTACAGTCTCCCCAGAGATGTGCCCTAAAATGTTGCACAGAGGGGCTAACGGTTTGGTGTTATAAGAGGTAAAGGGGTTTAGTAAGGAAAAATATCACACAACCTGGTACTATCCCCAATGACCCGAAAAAAAAAATTAAAAAGTATGATGTAGGTACGTCTATAATGATTTTTTAAAACATGTTGATTTTGTTTATGTTTCAGACAACAACCCCTACGCCCGCGGCGGCAAGTAAAGAACGTCATAAAATTCCGCGAAGAATTAATTTAACAGATTCATAATACCTATGAAAATATTGACGTAAAATGTAACTATCAACTGCGTTGTTCAATCTGCAGAATTTATTATGAAATAAACCCCTTGCTAAGGTTACTTGTTCTTTTATTTTTGTTTTGATGTAGATAAGTATAGACCACAGCACATCAAGCTACGCTATCTGTCAGATTTCTTTACTAGATTTTCAACTGTATCTCTAAAGCATTAAGGCTTAAGGTTGATTGAGAATATTTGAAAGTTTCAGTTAGCTTGACCTGCATCGTCCGTACTTATCTAAACATATACTAAACTGTGCCTGTAAATTATTAACGCCTGTAAAAATGTAAAAAAACCAAATTTGCAGTCGAGGGACTGATCAGCAGAAGTGAAAACTAAAATCATTAAAAACACTGAATATGTAAAAAACATAAAACGATCACGATGTCGGGTCGGTCATGCTCACGCGAATTTACTGCTTTTCCGGCATACAACATAAGGACTTAAAGTCGCTAAAGAAGTTTTCACTTCAAAAAATATGATCCTATTAACCCTATCCTACTAGGTAAAGGTACTCCATTCATGATAGCATAATGCTTTGGGTACATTAGCGGGCTACGGAGAATATTCCGGCTATGGCGATGTACATGGCCGAGTGCATCGTTGCAAGTGCAACGCAATTTACTCGTGCACAGACGATGTAGAATGGTGCACTGTGGGTAAAGTGGTGGACTTGTCGCGACAATATTCGCTTGAGTGGACACTACGTCACTTCAGGACAGTCCAGACTTTGACGCAGGATTGACGTTCTTTTTCCATTTTTTTCGATGTTTTTGTTATGTTTGTTTGTTTTACAAATGTAATAATTAAAAATTTACTATTAAATAATGCAAAGCCACTGCTTCCTCCATCGTCTCGGCCGCACAACTAAACAACGAATATTCGCTGTAGGCCGCTTTCTGAATCTTCGCCCGCCAATGTACATAGACAAGAACATCGTGTATGTCCGACAACGGATGTTTTGTGAATGACATCGTATTAAGTAATTATGGTATTTACATAAATATCTTGTAAATGCAGGTTTGGGTAAGATATTAAGTTTTGCTTAATTTTTGTTGCGTATTAGTTTAGACACTGAAGTGACGTAGGTGTGACCACCCCAGCGAATATTGTCGCGACAAGTCCTTTGAAGCGCGCCACTTTACTGACAGTGCCCCGATGCTACATCGTTTGCGCACGAATACATTGCGTTGCAACGATGTACCCGGCCACATACATCGCCATAGCCCGAATATTCGCCATAGCCCGCTAATGTAGCCCCGGAATAAGAATAATTTTCAAAGATATTGCTAGTCCGTCGCTTCATATCTTCCAAAAATGTGTCTGCTCAACAGCATAAATAACGCAATGAATGTTGTCGAACTATCAGAATGAAAGCCGTTGCTGCAACTAACTTGCAAAAGAACGAACGGTACCGGCGAGTAGTACAGACGACAGCACACCAGGCTACTACAATCCGTCAGATTTCTTTATTAGATTTCAACTTTATCTCTAAAGTATTAGGCTCAAGATTGAAAGGACTTGGCATCAACATCAACGGTGAGTAGGCGGTAGATGATATCGTGGTCATAGCGGAGACCCTGGAAGACTTGAGCAAAATTCTCAATGACCTCAGCAAAGCTTCCCAACAACCCACTTGTTGGGAAGCTTTGCGGAAGTCATTATCTAAAGATGAACATGGATAAGACGAAGATCATGTCGAACTCTCATGTCGCACCCACTCCAATTCTAATTCGTTGCTCTACACTCGAAATTGTTGACGAGAATATGTACCTGGGACAAACAGTTCAACTAGGTAATTCCAACTTCGAGAAAGAGGTGTCTCGTCAAATCCAGCTCGAGACGTGGCTCACATTGGGCCTTGTACGAAGGCTCAGAGTCACACAAAATGCAATGGAAAGAGCTATCTATGTTCGAAGTTTCTCTGCGCGATCGAATCAGATATGAGGAGATCTGTAGAAGAACCAAAGTCACC
This sequence comes from Sesamia inferens, assembly GCA_037179545.1. NCBI lineage: Eukaryota > Metazoa > Arthropoda > Insecta > Lepidoptera > Noctuidae > Sesamia > Sesamia inferens. Next base: position 10,261,535 of record CM073940.1, read on the forward strand.
GACATAGCTCTTCGAGTCGCTAAAATTAAGTGGCAGTGGGCGGGGTACATTGCTCGTAGAACCAATGGCCGATGGGGCAATAAGGTTTTGGAGTGGCGGCTATGTACCAGAAGACGTAGCATAGGGAGGCCCCCAACAAGGTGGCCCGATGACCTGAATTCGCGAGAAACTGATGAATGCGGGCATCGCAAGACCGGTCATCGTGGAAAGCCTTGGGGGACTCCTTTTTCCAGAAGTGGACCTCTATAGGCTGAACAAGAAGAAGAGAAGTTTATTTCCAGCTCGCCGTGAACTACTGAGGGGATCCATAATTCAATTTTCTAAAAAAAAAAAAAGTTGCCCCACACTAGAAATTATTCCTGTGCCGTTAGTAGACCTGGAACAACCTGGTTACAATTTTTACTGTTGCCTACAATGCAAATAATTGGTCCGTGCAAGGATCGAACCCACGATACGCAAAGCAGCAGTCGCTCGCTCAACCACTGCGCCAACCGTGACACTTTATACAACTAAAAATACCTATTCGTTGATTATTTCATATTGACGCAATGCGTTTTTCATTTCCTATTAGGTATTTCCCAAATGTTTTTTCACGATTTCACAAATACTTACCTGAGTTAGTGATTATTTAGGTAAATTTTATGTAAATAGGTAGGTACAGGTGTTTTGACATCATCTTATAGTTGTTTTATGAAACTACTGGTAGGTATTAAGACTGTACCTACATTAGGTACATTCGACCGCACATCCGCTGTAACAGTTTCACCTTGATCTGGCCTATGGGTGTAGTACGGAGTTATTTTTGTTAGCCTTGGCTAGCTGTGGGACAGGCTTACAAGGCAAATATGCGTAACATGCTAATAACGTAAGGGTTAGTTCGAGATGGCGCGGTGATCATTGGCGCCCATATCCAACTGACGGACGGCATCAGGTTAAGCTATCCGAAACTGTCAAATATTTCCAAACAACCTTGATCCCTAATCCTTAAGAGATATACAGTATGTTAAGAAAACCCTGTCCGACCCATAAGGATAATAAAGGTTAGGTAAACACATGACCAAATATATTATAAAATTTTACGTAATCATCATAGTACCAATACAAATGAATTTTGAAATAATCTTTTTTTTCCCGCGAATTAATTTCAACTTCCCCGAATTTTGGTATTTTTTTAAAAAAGTGACAACACCGGTATTATTTTGAGCGAATAGCGATGCGACCACGTGCCGCGTGCCCTGCCGCCTGCCGCCCGCGGAAGAGTGCTTAACGCAGATTTATTAAGTGAACTCTTTTTGCGAAATAATATTTATTTTTTTAGGGGATTTTTTTTAAGTTTAGCCCGGTTTTGTATCCATTAGTAGAATCAGTTATCGATACCTAACAACACCTTCACGGGTCGGACAGGGTTTTCTTAACATACTGTAGTTGAAAAACTAATAAAGAAATCTAACAGTTTGTAGTAGTTTGATGTGATGTCGTCTGTACCTATATTCTAAAATTTGGAAACACGAACAGGATATAATTTGGGCCGGTGGGATATAGCCGGGAACCTTTTTTCTTACTGGGTTTCCAACGTATCCACTGTTTAGCGCCGAGATTAGAAAAATCAGCAGTATGCATTTATCATTTAATAACTAATTTATTATTATAACGTGTTAAGATATGCTCTGTTGGATTCTTAAGGCTTGACTGCATGCCGACAATTGAAAATATTGGATTTTCAATTGTCGGCATGCAGTCAAGCCTAGAACAAGCAAGAAACAAAAAACAAAAAATCCACAGGAAAAACGCATCCGTGCAAACCTGGATAACGTTTTATACGATATAAATCTATACTAATATACAGGGTGTGTCTCTATACTATATCTATAGATATATCTATACTAATATAAAAGTGTCGGCTCGGCCTTTGAACGTTGCAAGCGTGCCGCCGTGCGGGTTTGTAGGTATGACGTTGATCCCTGACGTGAACTCTATTAAATCAGCTGATAAGATAGTTTTTCGAGTTTATTTTCATTGCGATGTTTTATGTAATTAGCGAATTAATTAATTTAGGTATACTTTAAAATTTTATTGGGCTATAAAAGTACAGCAACTATGAACGGTCTAAACTGAAAAAAAACTACATATATATATTTTTTTAAATCGTGAAAAAACCGACAAAAAATTCCATGTTTCCAAAATTCCATGAATCATGTACATACTTGTCCATGGTACTCGTTTGTGCGTCGATGTCAGAGACACCCTTTATAAAACTGAAGAGTTTGTTTGTTTGTTTATTTGAACGTTGCGTTTGATAGCCCATTAATCCAGGGAGGTTTTAGGCTATATAACATCACGCTGCGACCAATAGGAGCGGAGCAAATTTAAAAAAAAAATATCGAAACCTACGCGGGTCAAACCGCGCGGCGCAGTTAGTATAAAACAAAATTAGTTTAATTCAAATAACAAGACTCATATACAAACAGATAAGTACCTACAGACGCCAGCAGGTCAAGCTACTCGAAACTGTTAAATTATCTCCATCAACCTTGAACCTTAAAGCTTTACAGATAAAGTTGAAAATACATACCTATATATAAGAAATCTAACAGATTATAATAGCCACAGGTTCTGGCGTCTTTACTTAAAAGTGTGGAGGAATGAGGAACAGGGAGTAAAGTTCACTCATGCTCCATAGAAATGGGGAGGATCCTCCGACCAGACTGGTTGTCTGGCGGGCCACTTTGCCCGCCGGTTTATGTGGTGAACTTGTATGCGTGCTAGTTGCACAGAAAACTCTGATTTCGAGATACAGGATTCGCGTGACGTCAGTATGGTGCGTTGTTCGCATGTTGCGTTGTATGCACCGCTACAAAAGTATACAGACAGAAAAACACTTACCTACGCAGTTTCATTTATTTTGCTGCAGCATTACCATAAGGGCAATCTCGATGGTAGGCCATAACATCGGCCGCCGGCAGAAGTTACCACCCACCAGACAAAGTCTTGCCGCCAAGCGATTTGCCGTGTTCCGGCATGATGTCTGGTGAAGCCGTAAGGAGGACGGGTCTGAGCAGTTGTGTTGCTATGTGTGCCAGGTACGATACGCCAAATGTTGTTGTGTTGGGAGTTTGGTCGTGGAGGGTCTTCAGATCAATCTCCCTTTGGCGCAGCATCTTTGGTCGTGTTGTTGGGTTTAACATTGCATCACCTCGCTCAACTGCCGTCTTCCTTCCTATTCGCTCAGTTTTTCTAAGTGATAGGCTCTTAATAAACTAGCGCGCTTTACCATCAACGATCGCATCACTGCTTACCATCAGGCGGAATTGCGGTCAAGCGCTAGTTTATAATTATTAAAAAAAAAAAAAATCTAATATGTTGACGATCATCGCCAGCATATTAGTCTGTTTGTTGAAATAGTGTGCTCAATTGAGAGCAGCGGGAGGCCTAGTGGTGATGGTGGCCGCGACTTCAAGTTGTAGGTCGTAGGTTCGAACCCCATCTAGTGCTTTACCTTGTGTAAATTATTTCATAGCCACTGTTCTCAAAACGGTGAAGGAAAACATGGTGAGGAAACCGGCATGTCCTAGAGTCAAAAACTTCGAAGTCATGTGATATCTATCAACCCGCACTGGGACAGCGTGGTAGATTACGGCCCACTCCTTCTCACTGAGAGGCTGATTATATTATCCGTTGATTCATATGTTCGATAAATGCGTCCCCTCAACCACCTAAACAGCGCAATGAATGTTGTTGAACTGTCAAAATGCAACCCATTGCTACTGATAGTGTGTTATGTAATACTACCCTGCAGGAAAGTGTTCTTTCTTTCTTTTATGGCTTCGCACGGTTTGTGCATTTAGCCAATGTCACGTAATGAATTGTTCATGTCGAAAAAGACGGCCGCGTGATCCGTCTTACGATGGAGGTTTGAGACAAAGTCATGATGTGGCCACTATGCTGCGATATTTCACTGTTCTTTATGAATTACTTACTGAATGCGCTTTTTACTACATAAATCACGCACTTTTATTTAGTAAACAACACTACAAATAATTTTAAAAGTCCAATGAAAAATGAGCGTGACACTTAACTTGACTTTCCGGCCAAAAAATCCAGGAATGTGTTTGTTACTGTAACTTTGGCTATATTTTTATGTCTATGGAAAATGTAAATGGGGCCTAAAAATGAATGTGTCAATACGTGAATCCTATTCAGTAAGTGTAATACAATGACAAGTACCTACATACCGTGTTCAATGCCCAGGCAAGTTCATTGTTATTGTTCTTTGCAAGTTGGCACCACTTGCAGTACTTAGTTAGGTACCTATAGTCAACCTTGGTAAAAGTGATCTTGATCGGGCCTAAAGTTTTTTTTTTTTTTTTAATAATCATAGACTAGTGCTTGACCGCAATCCCGCCAGGTGGTAAGCAAAGATGCAATCGGTGATGGTAAAGCGGGTTAGTTTATTAAGCCTATTGACTCAAAAAAATTGAGTAAATAGGAAGGAAGACGGCCGTTGAGCTAGGTGATGCAATGTTAAACGCAACAACACGAAGTTACGCCGGAGGGTGATTGATCTGGAAACACTCCACGACCAAACTCCCGACACAAAAACATTTGTCGCATCGTACCTGGCACACATCGCAACACAACTGCTCAGACCCGTCCTCCGTACGGCTTCACCGGACATCATGCCGGAACACGACGAATCGCTTGGCAGCAAGACTTTATCTGGTGGGTGATAACTTATGCCGGCAGCCGTTGTTATGGCCTACCACCCAGTTCATTTCTTAATCCTAAAGATTCCTGACCGATCTAATGTCAACTATTAACACAAAAAAATACTTTGCCTGCACAAATTAATGTAAGGTAAGGTTGAACAAGTGAAGCTAACAAAAAGCATGTTAAAAACGCGAACATAAAATATTAAATGATAAATTAGTCGTTAGGATACAAAACTAACTATAACTTAAATAAGTTATAATTCGTTTCCTATATTCCGTTATCCTCGTACTGGAACAACTTATATGTAGTAATTACGCCAATGAAGCGAAATCAACAGTTAGACTGGTAAAAGCAAACCCCGGACTCCTAATCTGAAAAAGCTTCTCATGCCACTGGGATTAATGATGATGATGACGTCTACGGAGCAAAATTCATGTGCTACTTTCAATCTATCCTATGCACGCTGGACGTCGGATGAGTGACGATGGATCACGCATGCTCGTGCATCTTGCAAAAGCATCCTTTCTCCATAGACCCCCATTACTCCTTCCACATAGCGCACATTCATTGCGAATCTTTGAAACTCAATGACTTTTACAAAGTAAATACATTAAAACTTAAAAAAGGGAATATTTTGAGGTGTCGTCCTGCCTGATAGATGCAGAGACAATAATGCAGTAAAGAATAAGAGGCCAGTTAGTTTAATTACTTTTTTTTCTTATTAAGTTACTCAGAACTTTCTTTCCGGGATTATTCATGAAATATCTGATGGTAGAGCTTCAGATAGTACAGGTTTATATCTTGTGAAATATTTCGAATATATATGTTATTACACTAAGGTGCTGCCGACTGTAGGTAGATACTCTACAAATATTATAACGTAAATATTTAAACATCCTTCATGTTAGAACAGCACCCGGATTGCGTAATACACTATTACTATTAATGGAATTATTTAAAAGCGTATTGCTAATCCATTGCTCCGTGTGTTCAAAAATTGTGTCTGCTCAACAAAATAAGCATCATCATCGTCATCTCAGAGTTAATCGCAGTCGCATTCGTAGCTTTTCAGCTTTGGAGTCTGGGGTCCGCTTTACCAGTCTCGCGCTAAACTTCGATATTTTCCGTGAAGCGACTGCCGTCTGACCTCCATAACCTGAAGGCGATATCTAAGCATTGCAGTTCGACCAATAGGGTATTTGACAAAAAAAAAAAACTAATTAGTCCGTCAGTCAGATTTCCAAAAAATACTAGACACGTATTTTTTCTTTTTTCATATAAACAAAAAATGAAGACGACACAGTGCGTTGAAAACTCGTGTGATATCACTGGACGCTACACTATTTAGCGCGCAGTGAATTCACCAGCCAGCACTCCTAATCTTTGATGCCTTTTATATTTGTCAATCTTTGTTGATTTGATAAAACAAAATATACGTATCCAATATTTTTCTATAATCTGAATGACGGACTAATTAGATTTTTTAGTCAAATACCCTATTGTTAGACTTTTGAGGGCTCCAACAACCCGTAACGACTGCTACACCGCCTGCCGTAACGATTGCTACTGATAATGTTTAACGCAATTACCCTACTCGATTATTTACATAGCAACAGTTTTAAAAGTGATTAGCATAATACTGACAAAAGGTACAGACTACAGCACATCAAGCTATTACATTCTGTCAAATTTCTTTATGTCAACCTTATCCCTAAAGCGTTAAGGCCAAGATTGAGTGGGAATGTTTGACAGTTTCGGATAGCTTGACTTGGTGTCGTCCATACTTATCTAAAACCTAATCTATTTAGCCTTCTGCCAACTATGTTAGAGTTGACTTTCAATTTAAACGAATGAAGCTGAATAGCAATACTTTACGTGAAGCGAATACCTATCTGACCTCTACAACCTAGTTACCGGGAAAGGTTAAAGGTAGGTAAGCACACTTAAATGATTCTGCTCCAAAACCGCTACTACCCAACACCGCCCTAAATCAAGACGACTGCTGGCAGTCCACGCGGCGATAACTAACAGGCACTCAGCAGTCCACTGGGAGACAGCTAGCAGACGGCCAACTGTCCACCCGTCGACCATGCTAATTTATGATGCCAATCTGAAATATATACAACGTGGAATTTTAATGATTGTTTTCCCGCAGCAAAACGGTTTTGTCTTAGTAATACAATCGTTTCATCAATACCTAAAATATTAGAAACATGAAATGACAGATTTAACATAGTGATAAAAAAAACTCGAAAATTAGCACGAACTAATAGTAACCTGCTGATAATCTACAGCTGAATGGCGCGGGGCCATTGACCCGCGTGCTTCAACTATTATCCATTCATACTTTTACGGGCTTAGGACTATCATAAATACTTTTTAGCTGCAATTTACTGAACACGAAAATAAAATTATTATCTAAGATAATTGTTTGTAATTTTTGCGCGCAGACTACTTTATGTCGTATCACTAGAGTCGAGAGCTTATTTTACTTTGATCATTTATAAAGCGGCCTCGCCTTTGAACGCTAGTTTTTTTGAATCCTAGTTTGAGCGGTAGTTTTTTGTATTGGTACATTTAAGTTATTTTATACCGTATTAACGCACACGACAGATTTTTTTTGGTTTGAACATTTTTTTTTTCTTTTGTCGGCATGGCGGTGAATTTTTGGATTGTTGCCGACAAGCTGTTGTATGCCCTATCACTACGCGCGGGAGCTTATTATGGTTTGAACATTAAATGTATTAATTTCCTTTGAGGCGGTTTCATTTCCATTCCGAGTTCATTTTCATTCCTACAAGTTGTATCTAGCGTAACTAACTTTCTCACTTTTTCGAGTTGATGATTATTTTTTAAATTTTTATTTTTTTATTATTTTATAACACAAACATTTTTATTTGTGTCTTTTACTCTATTCATCGAATGTACTCCTTAAAGTAAATCATTCTGCCGCGGGAAAACAACCATTAAAATTCCAGCGTGTATAAAGTGCAATATTTAAAGCCTACGGGCGGCTAAAGGCTACGCACGTGTGTTAAGCTACGGCCGTTCCATCTCGCGCAGTGAAGCCCGTGTCGACTGTCGGTAGATTGCAGTGGCACATGCGTAGCCTTTCCGTACGCCGCGGTGGGCCTGCGCCTTTACGTGGGTGCTAGAGACGAAAGAGTCTTGATTGCTGAAGATGATCACGGACAACTGCTGATAGCATAGCGTAAACTGAACGTACGATCCGTGCGGGTGTTTTTAAAATTACCAATAGTATTTTGTGATGCAGAGATGAGATGGGTGGCTGGTAGCAGTCGGATGAGTGTGAGATTTGCGAATATACACCTACATTTTGCCAAATACGTTTAAGGATGGCTTATCAATGGAGAATTAATTAATCTGTCAATATATTATATGGAAGATATTTCTGTTTACTAAGAAACAAGATGACCTAGTTTAACAGCGGCGATAAGTCCCCTCTTTGAGGAATGGCTAGAGAGGTGCCACGGCACCCTCACCTTCCGCCTGACGCAGGTCCTCACCGTAAACGGCTGTTTCGGTAGGTTTCTCTTACGGATTAGGCGGGAGGAAACGCCAGGGTGTTAACATTGTGGGGATCGACCTGAGGACACGGTGGAGCATAAGGTGGAGGTCAGCCCGGCTTGTGGCCCGTGTCCTCGTATCAGAGATCGGTGGCGATTTCGTCCGGCCCTGGTCCAGGCCATGGTCCGGAGCGAGAGTGCATGACAGACCATTACCTCCTTCTCCATTGCAGTGATTCTGGCAAAGGAGGGGGTGGAGCGCGTGAGGGAGCGGTAATCCCAAGCGCCTTCACGTCTCTAGCCGCCAGCACGCGACGCCATGACGCAAGATATATCAAATAGCATAAACATTCCAAATAAAAAAGTAACTTTTAATTTCACGAATTGTCCAAATTTGACTATTAATTTTAAGTAGAGTGCCTATTTAAAATTAATAATCAAATTAGGACTAACATTATTATATAGTGTTATCCATAAAAAGTTCAGAGAAACAACTAGTTTTATTTTCCTCATATTCGAAATGAAAAGTAGAGTGTTTAACAAGGGTAAAAGAATCAATTCCTACTCGGACTATAGCCGAAATACCTCGAGAATTGATTCTTTCCACCCTCCACCCCAATTAAAGTAAAAAAAAAGATTTGTTAACTAACTTCCGATGCTGACTGTAGCTTTATCTACATCATCTTTTTTTTTTATTCCGGGGTGGAAAATCCTCATGGATGTCCGCCGCCCTGGGGTGGGCGGCGGGGTCTGTCAGACTCCCGCTTGCTAAAAATCACCCCGGTGTCTCTTCGGTTACGGGTGCGCGGGGCCGCGGGAGCCCTTGATTCTGTCCGGGCCTCGCCTCCTGCACGGGGTAGTGAGGTGTTAAACTACCCCGTACATCGCCTCTGAGGGCGGACTCGGTCACACTCGGAGAGCGTGTGCTGCCTCCTGTCCTCCCCACATTGGACGCAGTGGTGGTCTACATAATCCTTACTGATCCTAATGTTTTACTTCTTTAATTCATAGAAATAAAAGAAAACCAATTTCTCTTAGTCGTAGATAACATTTGAACAGATAAACGATGATATGTAATTACTGGAATTGAACAGGAAAAGTTTTTGTACGAGTATTTGTATATCGCAACCGACGTACCTAATATTTGAGCTCTTCACTATTTAAACAATATTCGCTTGTGTTGGACAGGTTATCGGCTAGGCACTATAAAAGAGACAACTCTAAAATAATTCGGCATACGTACTTGTCTGGTCTTATAGTTCTCTCATCGTCTGTGATATAATTAAACAAAATGAGGGCTTTTTCGGTGAGTCAACTATTATTAAGTTTTTGTTACGTTCACATATGAAATTAGATAAAAAAAAAATACAAACTGGTTTCTTGACACAATATTTTAAAATACTTATAAATTTATTTTTGTGCCGTTTGGCCTAGTTCTGTTCTGTCTCCTGCTTGTTATGGAGGGAAGTGGAAATAATATCTTTTTTCTTACTCCTCCGCTATTCTTTTCTGATTAATTTCGTTGCGGGACCCAAGACAGTTGAATCGTTTCTCCGGGACTCGTCGAGCTTCATTGCTCGGCGTTTTTCTGGCGGTCGCCACTGTTGATTCTGGCTTTCAGGAGTTGCAGTGGTTGGGAAAAGTGTGGCGGGTTTGTCCCAAAAAAAAAAAAAAATACTTATAAATTTAACTTTAGGTGACAAATTATTAAAAGAAATGGGTGACTATCTTTATTTATAGTATTTGTTATATTTGTTTGTATTTTCGCTTTTATGTAAATGGCTGCTTTAACTTTTTCACAAATGTGCCAAATGTTTGCTTCTACAATTTTCAAATCACAAAATGTAAACAAGCAAACGTAAACTTTCTGATAATTTGAGCAAAGATTTTACGACGAATATTTTTATGCTTGGTATAAAAATAAGTAACGACTGGCAGTGTTAAAAACTGCCAAAAATACCTATACAAAAGTTTTCTTGTTATTGTTTTATCTAACGCTAGAGAAACCAGCCTTCAATTATTAAAACCCGTCATTATAAGACAGTTGCCTTTATATTTTTTGGTGTGGTATTAGCTACTTGTATCGTGACGGGGCCACGAAGATGGCACCCTGGGCAGGGTTGCGGGTTGGCCAAAAGAGAAACCGTGTCCCTGGCGCACAGGCAAGTGAAGGAACACGGGTGGATTTAGTCAGTAAAAGTCTGACACCTCCTTCCGCGGCGCTCAGAGCGGGAGAGTTCATTTGACGATATCCCATCCACACAAAAAAAATGTGCGCGTCTCGTGTTTTAAAGTTGTTGGTATCTGCAAGTCAAACATAAGAAAGCTCCAAGTATTGATCCTTGGGGAACACCTCTATAATGGGCCTAAAGTATAATATTACAAGTCCATATACACACGATTTCTAAGGGTCTGCCAGTACACTAAACATATAAATAAGGCTAATTACAATATATATACCTACTCGTATATATATAAACATAAACCAAGCTAATTATATATGTGACAGACTCAAACGGCTTACAGCACACTTTTGTTTTTCTCAAATGCCCTAATAAAAAAAAATCTATAAAATGTTAAATATTTACGTTTTCAAAAAATTTTTCACAGTGTTTAACTTTTCAAATTATATTGCATTGCTTATAGATAAGGAAATTATAATTTTAGTTCCTAAGTACAATCACCCACAATAAAACAGTCCAGTAAACTATTTGCTATCAGAAGCAATGGGTTTCATATTGACAGCCCAATAACATTCATTACTTTGTTAGGCAGTTACATTTTTAGAACAAATGGAGCTATAGATTGCTTCAAAATGACAGTAATATAGAGTTACGTAATACAGGTAGAATGCTGGTTATTAATACATATTATATGTGATGAATGCATGTAGATATTTCATTCAAATTCGTTTCCTAGTTTTTGCACGAAACAAAAAAAATATCCATCTATCTTTAGACATTTTCACGGTTATAATACTACACTATAATATACACTAGCTGCGTCCCGCGATTTTACCAGCATAAGTTTCGATTCCGTGGGAATATCGGCATAAAAAAATATATATGTTAATCCTGATTATAAACTATATCCCCCTTATTATAAAACATGGACTTTATTTAAATCAAGCTTAAACCACCTAAATGGTTATTAAATAATGCACTTAACCGTTACAGAAATGCAGTTCTTTATATAAAAATGACAGCTTAGTTCGGTACTAAGTTGTCACTTTTGTATTAAGAACTTTGACTTTACCTCAATAAAGTTTGAAGTACAACTACTGGCTCAAAAGTTAAGTGTGAAACTAAAGTTAGATTTTTCAAAATTATTTTACAAAATATTTTAAATCCATTTAATAGATTTTTCGTGGAAGAGTAACACACACGCTTACATCTAAACTGTTACAAGGCTAATAGGTATAATTCCTTGGATTATAGGAATGACATAGAATAGGATAGTTATAATAAATAAATAAATAATAAATAAATAAATAAATAAATAAATATATACGGACAAATCACACAAATTGAGCTAGCCCCAAAGTAAGCTCGAGACTTGTGTTATGGGATACTAACTCAACGATACTATATTTTATAATAGATACATATATAGATAAACATCCAAGACCCAGGTCAATCAGGAAAAGACCGTTTTCCTATCATGACCTGGCCGGGGATCGAACCCGGGGCCTCCACGTCGCAGGCAGGTGTGTTGACTCGCTTCCATGATTATTATCATTATCTTCGCCACACGTCACTCCACAGTTACAGTTGCAGTTTTTATCCACAAAATTATGCGGTGTTCATTATTACAAAACCACCAAGTCATAATTCAAGGTCTCGGCAAATTTGACTTAGTTCGCAAACAATGACTGCCAAATCAAATTGTTTGAATAGACAAACAAAACAAATTTTCCGCTAGACAAACCGAATGTTATGTCACTATGTGTGTGTTCTCGTGTTAAGTATTTAAATATGCATAAAATCTCAGAAACAGGTCTCATTAAGCAGGAGTCCTTGACATAAAAGAGGATTTGGATGTTTTTGTGCATGTCTTTACCTATTACTAATCATAATTTTATTTTTTTAAGTACTGAAATAATAAACTCTTATATAACTACCGTCTTATAATAAAACGATTTCTAACTTCAGACCCAGCCTAAACTTGCCAGACAGTAATTTTATTTTAAACATTATTCCGACGAAAATAAAGTTCTTAATGCAAAATTGGAAACCTAGATGTGGTTTTGTATTAAGAACTTTAACTTTGTCGGCTTAAAGTTCGAAATTAAAAACGGCTTAGACTAGGTTCTGAAGATAGAACTTGTTTAGTAACAAGGCCGACAGTGTTTTGTTATGTTTGAACCAAGCATAGTAAAGTTATCGTTATTAATACAGGTATAAGTATTATCTCTATTTTAACCTTACCATCATTGTACATTTATGAAATTAGTGTTTTTGTCAAGACAAACATAAGATTGTTTGAAACGGTGTCAACGTTACGAGATGTTACTATTCGTAGTCAATATGCAAATGTTTTAAAAAATCAGCGTTGTAATACTGCTTTAGTAAAAAAGAGTGTTTTAGGAATGGCACCGCGCATCTACAACAAATTACCAGTTGGCATAAAAAATTTGAATATTATACAATTCAAGACAAAATTAAAACATTTATTAATTGAGAAATGTTATTATACAACTGATGAATTCCTAAATGACAAATTAATGTAGACTTATTTATTTTGACTAGCGAAATTAGTCCGTATTATAACATTGTTTTTACTCATTTATTTTGACATTATACAATTAATAGTTTGTTTTTTTTTTTTGCATATAGCATGATTGACTAAAAAATGTTAATGTTTTGCATGCAAGTATTTGTACGCTTCTTAGCATAACATAGCGACCTATAAACATAAATTTAAGAACTGTATTCACTACAAATAAAATTGATTTTGATTTTGATTCTTGTTTATTAATTGAAACTTATTTACTATCAAGCTCGTGTTCCATAAAGGGATAGGCTGAGTTGTATAATACATCTACATTTCATGTCTATATTGCCTAACCATAATTCAAACATTGGTCTTCTACTAAGACGTGTAATTAATTAACCCAAGAGCCTATTATTGAGTTAGGAAACGAAGCAAGAATCCCTTGGCGCAGCTAGACCAACGAGGTAATCTCAATTATTTATTTAGTATTAGCTTTTAGCCCGCGGCTAGGCACACTATGCTATTACAGCAGTGTATTTGAGTAACACATTCTATCATTAGCCAATAGTCCTCATTTTGATAATTCAATAACATCCATTGCGTTATCTATGTTGTCGACCAGATTTTTTTTTCAAATATTGCCGTTTGAAAAATGAAGCAATGGATTCGCAATATCCTTCAAAATGATTTAAATTGAGAATGTGTATTGCACAATTGACTGCACACAGGAATAAATAGTGTAATTTGGGATACAAAACTATCTGTATTAAAAAGAAACGAATGATGAAATTACTCACACATTGCTCAGAATGGTATGCAATCTAGCCTGAGCAATGGGTGAGTAAAATGTTTCAATTTAATAACACCTAAATATTGATTATTAAAGTGCACATTCTATAAGCTTATAATCATTTATTTAAATATTTAAAATATCACATTTGGCTAAAAATCCTTGTGATTAGGGTTACGCCTAGGTAATAAATTAGCATTAAAATAGCACTATTATCGACAATTTACACCGTGTTCTTATCACATAGGTATCTGTCAATATTTGATAACTTCAAACTTGCATCAGTCTTAAAGTGAATCAGTGCTAAAATGAAAGTGTTTTTCGTGTTCCAGGTATTCTTCGCATTATTTGTGCTGTTCGCCATGGCTGCAGCCCAAAGAGGTTTGCTCATCTATTAATAATTATCATTAAAACATATTTTATTTTTAGTACATATTATATTAGGTGTTTCGTCATTTTTTTTTTTTTGTGTTACAAGCATGTTTTTTTACGAAGCCGAATCGTGATAACAGATATCACGTCGGATTATAGAATGAAGGCTGAAGGAGAACTAATAGCTGTTCTAGTATTTTCGAAGGTGTTTTTCTAGTAGCTCCATAATGTAGGATCTTCGAATAATAAGTGATGTATTTAAGTAGGTGACAAAACCTATTAGAGGTTCGTCAATTTTTTCTGAACTTATGATTCTTATGATTGTGACATATAATTGAGGTCGACGGATTATTATTTTTCTCGGTGGTAGGCCATAACATCGGCCGCCGGTAGAAGTTACCACCCACCAGACAAAGCCTTGCCGCCAAGCGATTTGTCGTGTTCCGGCATGATGTCTGGTGAAGCCGTACGGAGGACGGGTCTGAGCAGTTGTGTTGCGATGTGTGCCGGGTACTAATGTTGTTGTGTTGGGAGTTTGGTCGTGGAGGGTCTTCAGATCAATCTCCCTTTGGCGCAGCATCTTTGGTCGTGTTGTTGGGTTTAACATTGCATCACCTCGCTCAACCGCCGTCTTCCTTCCTATTCGCTCAGTTTTTCTGAGTGAATAGGCTCTTAACAAACTAGCGCGCTTTACCATCAACGATCGCATCACTGCTTACCAGCAGGCGGGATTGCGGTCAAGCGTTAGTTTATAATTATTAAAAAAAAAAAATTGATAAGCCCCCTCTTTCTCTCTCTCTATCTCTACCAACTTAAATTATCAGCAAGTTCACTCTACGACTTACACATGGCAAAATGAAGTACCTAGACTTCGATCCGGTGAACAATTAATTTCCCTACTACATTCATACCTATTCATTTGTTCCAGTGTTGAATACATCGTCATCATAAAATTTCCTACTTCCGTATCATTGTATTTTGTAAACCTCTTCCGACTGTTTGTTCTCTTTGCACAACTATAATGAATATTTTCATCCACAAGACGATGAAAACGCTTTGCTTATGTGTGCTTATGTGTTGTTTGCAGTGAATGTTGTCGACAACAACCCTGAACAAGGTAAGTCTAGTAATATTCATATGTATTTATAAAAGATCTTTTTTGTGAGGGGAAATCGTGAACAAAATAAACACTCTTGAGGTACAAATGTCTTTTGAAAAAATTAATTCTTTATCCTCGCCTTGTAAATTAAAAAGTATGACAAATATTAAAAATAATAATAATAAAATACTGACCGACACAATTAAAAACGAAATCATTAAAACACAGAATACACAAAGAGTAAAACAAAAAAAGGATGACGGTGTGTTTTCCCCATCCAGTAAAATACTCAACGGTGCTAGAGAAGTTGATACGTACTCAAATAATACTTTAAAATTAATTCCTAAATATATATATATATATATTTTGAGTCAGGATCCATTGTTTGCTCATTAGAAGTTAATATTGCTTGCAGTTCACTTCGTAGACAACAATCCTGGCCAAGGTAAGCCAAATTGACAAACATATACATAGATACCTAAAAATATTCAAATTATAAATGCTCCCTCTTGAATGAGCTATACCTACCATGCTTTGGTTATAAACACTCATATATTATTTCTAGTGAACTTTGTCAACAACAACCCCAGTAACCCGACTGATGCTGAGCAAAGTATAACATAAATATATAAGATTTTTTAATTGAGACTGCCTTAGAATAATCCGACAAACATCTATGAAGGAACCCGGGAGTGACCAAGTTAAAAATCGAATGTTTTTTTTTTTTAATACTGTATTTGATCGTACCATGCTTTGCTCATATTTGTTCGTTCTATTTCTAGTGAACTTTGTCAACAATTACCCCAGTAACCCGACTGATGGTGAGCAAATTATAACATTATAAAGTAGTCCTCAACTCCAAAACATTGCGTGAACCTGAACTAAAGTTTCTCTTGTTTTGTTTTGTTCTACCAATTTGAGTGGCATTTAAACAATATTATAAGAGTTCCATGGCCAATCTTTGAAGGTTTTCATACCGTTTATTACATTAATTGAGACTGCCTTAGAATAACCCTCTTTCAACGACAGACATCTGTGGAGGAACCCGAGAGTGACCAAGTTAAAAATCAAATATTTTTTTTTTAATGCTGTCTGTGATCATACCATACTTTGCTCATAATCGTTCGTTCTATTTCTAGTGAACTTTGTCAACAATAATCCCAGTGACCCGACTTCTGGTGAGGAAACTATTTAACTATAACATTGATAAAAAGGACATCTCTAATTATCGCCCAATCTCTATTCTACCCGCTATCTCAAAACTCCTCGAAAAGATAATTAACAATAGACTCACAAAATACTTGGAAAAAAATAAATTGCTTGCAAACAATCAGTTTGGCTTTAGAACAAATAGATCAACCGATGATGCTGTTTATTATTTAACTGAATATGTTGGTACTAACTTAGACAGAGGGCGGAAATGCTTAGCTATCTTCCTGGACCTAAAAAAAGCATTCGATACTATTTCTATTCCCATATTAATTACCAAGCTGGAAAAGCTTGGAGTGAGAGGAATTCAACTCCGGCTTTTCGAAAGCTATCTAACCGGGCGGACGCAGTGTGTTCGAATAGGGCGTCATGTTAGCGCTGATCTTCCAGTGTCTTTTGGCATTCCCCAGGGCAGTATTTTGGGGCCTACTCTCTTTCTTATTTACATAAACGATCTTACTAGCATCATCGTGCCCAATGGCGACATCATATCTTACGCTGATGACACAGCTCTTCTTTTCTCTGCCAATACCTGGGATGAGGCCTTTAATGCTGCGCAGAATGGGTTTAATGTAGTAAACCAATGGCTTAGGCTTCATCTTTTGACCTTGAATACTGTTAAAACGAAATACCTAACTTTCAGTATACGGCAATCAACACAACCAGGGAGCAACTATAACATAGTCCCTCACCAATGTTCCCTAGACACACACTGTACCTGTAATCCAATCGAACGCGTTGTTACAATAAAATATTTAGGGATCCTCTTCGACCGCCATCTCAGTTTCAAAGATCACATAAAATTACTTAGCGCTCGAGTCAGAAAACTTATTTATGTATTTAAGAGGCTGCGTCATGTGGTTGATCCTATGTTATTGAAACAAATCTACTTTGCCTTATGTCAGTCAGTTTTAACGTATTGCATTTCATCATGGGGAGGAGCTCCCAAAACTATAATTAAACCTACTGAGATTGCTCAACGCACAATACTAAAGATTTGCGCTTACAAGCCTCGACTATTTTCCACGACGTTGCTTTATAAATACTGTGAAGTACTTACTGTTAGACAGCTCTATATACTGACAGTAGTTCTAAAGCAACACCGAAACATAGCATATGACCCCAACTACAAACATAGGCGTAGGAAACAAATAGTTTGCACTCGTGAACATAAACCTGAAACTTCCTTTATCAGAAGATTCTTTGTATTTTTAGGTCCCCATGTCTATAATAAAATTAACTACATTCTAGACGTTTACCCTCTCACTGGGGATCGTTGTAAAGACAGAGTGAAGAAGTACTTGCTGACCTTAACATATGAGGACACTGAAAAATTGTTAATCGTACCAGAGTAAATAGGCTCCTTTGGGCAACTTTTCAGATATTTTATTTTTATTTATTATTATTATTATTATTTTCTTTTTTTACTCTTCATCTTCATATTACTTAAACACACATACCTGAGTACACTCAAAATTCCACACCAAACACACACACTCTAACACTCACCACCGTTTACACATTCATGCACCCTTCTCCATACATAAACACCAACTCACTTAGCTTTCCTAGTATTTAACTCACTAAGTTGGAGCTTAATTAATTGTATTTTGTTTTATGTAAAATTGTTGTAACAAACTTACTTTTTAGCTTAGTTTATTTTATTTTGTATTATTTTGCTTTTCTTTTTATCGACATAAAGCTGTTCGCGTTAGATTATTTTTTTAAGATATTAGTTTACTGAGTAATTGAGAGGTTTGGCGCTGCACACCGAGATACAGGTTTTACCTAGTTCGGTTGCAGATGCTCCTATTATGTAGCGTATGTATTACCTATATAGTTACTATGTTTTATGTTGTTTTGTAGTTCGTATATTTATTGGTGAATAAATTTATTATTATTATTATTATTATTATTATTATATAAATTAAAATAGTCTCAACTCCACAACATTGTGTGAACCTGAACTAAAGTTTCTCGTGTTTTTTGTTCTATAAATTCGAGTGGCATTCCATGATAAAATTCCATGACCAATCTCCAACCCGCACTGGGCCAGTGTGGTAGATTACGGCCCACTCCCTCTCACCGACAGGGGGCTGATGTCCCAACAGTGGGAACATTATAGGCTGATTATGAATAAGTATAGCCAATCTTTGAATGTTGTTATAATGCTCATTACACTAAAATAAGACTGCCTTAGAATCTCTTTCAAAGACAAACCTCTGTGGAACCCGAAAGTGACCAAGTTAAAAAACGAATGATTCTTTTTTTTCGAATGCTGTCTTTGATCGTACCATGCTTTGCTTATAATCGTTCATGTATTATTTCTAGTGAATTTTGTCAACAACAATCCCAGTGACCCGACTGCTGGTGAGCAAACTTTAATAAAAAATTATAAGATCTTACCATTATAGTAGTATCAACTGTCTATCTAATATAAAACTAGAAACAGTTTTTGCTTATTTAAATAATTACTTAATACTTTTCATCGCGATAATTTACGAAAATTCGTATTTCGTAATGCTATGTTAAGAAAAGGGTATATCCCATTTAGTAATACTATTATTGTGAGATCTTATGTTACGACTGTTTAACATTCATATTATCATAAGCACAGATTGCTATGTACGGCTTTGCTTCTAATCGTCATATTTCATATTATTTCAGTTCATGTGGTAGACAACAACCCAGGACAAGGTTGGTACTGATTCTAAAAAGCCTCTTAAGATTAGTAGTAAGATAGAAAACTAGCTGCAATCCCGCGAATTCATCGACGTAGATATTGATCCCGTGTAGTTAAATATCGGGATAAAAAGCCCTCATCATCAAGATCCTATGTGTTATTCTTGATTATAAACCATCTGCGTACTATATTTCATCGAAATCAGGTTCAGTTGAAAACCAGCGTCAGACAACTTTCTGGCATTTTTCCTGAACTGTACCTTTTTGGTACAGACGCGAGGCACACTTTGCTGATATTTTTTACAGCGGGGCTATCTATTTGGTTTCTTGTTTGTTGCTGCCGGATGTATGTTTCTTTTAGATATATTGCGTGTCTTTATGTCTGTGCTGAATGTATTTTCTTTCTTTCTTTCAAATCCTTTCAATAGTTTCTTGCGTAAAAGAGTAACAAACATCCATCTATACATACCTACCTACATCCTCACAAACTTTCGCATAATTATAATATTTGTAGAATTCAAATAGCCTCCGTGGCGTACCGGTAGCGAACGCAGCCGCTGCGCAAGGAGGCACGGGTTCGATCCCCGCGCAGGAAAAATATTTGTATACATGAATATGAATATTTGCACTAGTCTGATCGTGCCTCGGAAACCACGTTTAGCCGTAGGTCCCGGTTGCCATACGAACATCTAATGGCAGTCGTTACGGGTTGTTGGAGCCCTCAAAAGTCTAATAATTGGTCTTACTGCAATGCTTCGATATCACCTTCGGGTTGTGGAGGTCAGACGGCAGTCGCTTCACGGAAAATATAGAAGTTTAGCCAAAATTAGCAGTTAGACTGGTAAAGCGGACCCCAGACTCCAAAGCTGAAAAGTTTCGGATGCGACCGGGATTAACGCTGAGATGATGATGGAGTAGAATTCAAATAGCATAAATAATTTTATAGCCTTTAGTTTTTGAAATATTTCTGTTTAAGGTTTTTCCGGATCCAGGTCCAATTTGAAACTACGTACTTTGTTAGCCTATACCTATAACAAATCTATGCGGAAAAGCGTGAAGACATATTAAACACGAAAAAAATAACTTAAGCCGACAATTGTATAAATAAACACATGTATCTATGCTAAGTAAATAATTAATTAACGATACTTCTTTTTCTATTGTTTCAGTTATCCTGAACAACCGTAAGTACTTATAAAATAGTCTGTTAAATAAATCAGTATCCTTATTTAACCCCAATAAGGGTCAAATTAGAAAAAAAAAGTTATAACTATTTCTCTCCTGCAATTTCTGCGGCATGCTCTAATCAGGATATATATTTAAATAAGATGGAGACCTACTTATGATCTATGCTGTGCCGAAGAGAGTCCATAATATTGTGTTTAATATAAAGATTTCCCTATCAGCTGCATACGTTATGGTACCCAAGAAAGAATTGAGACGGGTTGCTCTGCAAATACCTAAACGCTCAACGAATTTCAACGCTAAGCCGAAATTCAACAAACTATATTATTATACCACGTTATTTTTGGTTTTACGAAACCCGAAACAAATGTCCAGTATTTTTAAATAAATTAATGATCTATGTATCTGTTACCGGAAATGTATGAAACCTAGGAATTATATACAATTACTAGGAAATGTATACAATTCCGAAGCTATATAGGAAATGTGTAAAATATTGTTCCAAACATTATTTAATACACACATATCCTGGGAAATGTATACATTTCCTAGAAATTGTATAAAATTCCTATATCGTATTAGGAAATGTATAAAACCATGCTTTCTATGAATAAAATTAATAAAACACGTTGTTAAACTTAGAAACAGATTTATTATTAAGACTCCGGTTGAAACAATTAGGTTAGGTTAGGTTAGTTTTGTTATAATCCCCGCATACTAATGGACATCTTTAAAGTAATACATTTCCGTTAGCTATTTAGGAAATGTATAGATTTACTAGGAAATGTGTGTTATAAAATTTATTTCACACATTTCCGAGCAAATTTAGGAATTATATAAATTTCCTAGGAATTGTATACAATGACGCATTACATACATTTCCGTTGTCCGACATATCTACAACAAAATGATATTATGAAAAACCACAAAGTTATGAGCTTATTATCTTAGTTGGTTGTCCCAACAAAAATATTGTCAACGTACTGCGCGACGCGGGGGTAGGAGCTAGTACTATAATCTACCGTCAGCTGTGTTGTGCGCTCGGTAACCACACTACAGTAAATTCTAAATATATTTGGGAAAAAATATAACATGGTGTAAAAATGATTGGAATCGATTCAGTTGCTTATTCTGAACAAATTATATTCAGGTTCCGCATAAACAAAAAATAACGTTGTTCATACATATAGTTTTTGACTGCATTTAAGTCAGTTGTAGAGCAAACTATTTTGTAGTATATTATACCTCCTATTTAATTTGTCAACAGGATAGATTATTGAGGTACCTAAAATAATCGTGTCATCATAAATTTAATTATACGTAACTAATAAGACATATTTATGATTTAACAGCTGACCCAGCATTTAGCAGACCTACATACGGACGACCTGGTAAGATCATTTATTTATAAGTGTATAAATAATTATACAATATGTAAAGAAAACCCCGTCCGACCCATAATGATAATAAAGGTTAGGTAAACACATGGCCAAATAAAATATAAAATTTTACATAATCATCATAGTAACAATACTCAGGAATTTTGAAATATTTTTTTCCACGAATTAATACCAACTTCCCCTAAAATTTGGTATTTTTAAAAAAAGGGACAACATCATTTCGACGGTATTATTATGCGCAATGCGGCCGCGTGCCGGGTGCCCTGCCTCCTTCGCCCGCGCATGTATTGCCTATCGCACATGTATTAAGATTACTTTTACGAAATAATATTTATTTTTAGGGGATTTTTTTAAGTTTATCCCAGCTTTGTAGGCATTAGTAGAATCAGTTATCGATACATAACAATACCTTCACGGATCGGGAAGGGTTTTCTTTACGTCTAAGGCCTAGGCCGCACTACAGTTAAACCGCTGCGACTTTTAATCGCGTGAATTTGTGCCCCTAGAAGACTAATGCAAGCGGCCACACCTGCGGTTTTTTTCCCACGACTGATTTTACTAGGAAAGCCAGGTTTTAATCAGTTAAAGTCTCGCCCTTCCGCTCCGTCCAGAATGGGAGAATTCATTTGATAATTTTCCATCCAAAAAAAAAACGGTCGGTCACGTTCACGTGATTCAATGCTTTTCCCCCATCCAACAAAAATACTCAACATTACTAAAGAAGTTTTCGCTTTAAAAATCTAGTTACACATTATATTTTCTTCTTCTCCAGACATTTCGCCAGCCTTCGTCACCAACAACCGCCCCAAGCAATGTAAGTATTATAAAAGCCTACTACCTTCCAAAAGGAATTTGCACTCTGCAAGTACTATTACTTCATCAACAACCTTTAACTAGCTTAAGGGAAGACTTTTTTTTTTTTAACACGAAAGTTAAGATGAAGCAGGAAGTTAAAAGAGAACTCGAAAGTTGTTAATAAGGAACTCTGTTTGTTAATAAGGCTGCTAGACCCAGCGGCTTAAGGAAAGCTAAGGAAGAACAACTAACCATTTTGATCTGTCGCACAATGTTGTTGATATGTGGATTGTGAGCTCCACTGTCATTGTGCCGATTGTCAATGATTGTTTTTCACTTATACATTTTGAGGTGCTTAATTGTTATAAATGACTCACGCAATCACGTTTGCTTCTTTTTCAGACGCAGACCCCAACTTACGCGGCGGCAAGTAAACAACTTCATTGAACGACCTAATTACATACGGATAACTTCAATTAAATACACAAAACTCTTTGTAACATAAATAAGTGTTTAAACAAATTCGTAATACTTATGATAACATTGATGTAATATTGTAACTGTCTACCTGTCCAAGATTTTTAACTCGATGTTTTGGCATTTTGTTTTTCTTTTCCAATCTTCAACATGATTATAAAATAAACACATTCTTAATTTTACTTGCTGCTTTATTTTTGTAATATACTATACTACTTAGCGACCCGCCCGATACTAAATACACTACAGAAAAACTGTGAACGTTGTATGGAAAATATAGCGGCCCGCCGCTCTCGCCGCGTACCGCCGTAAACGCAACGTCCCGCAATTTTTAAATCTGTAATATCTTCGAAAATTATCATTTAAAGCATATGCTGTAAGGGGCGATATAGATCTATATTAAATCAATAATGCATTTAAGGTATTAAATTGGTTATGGATTAATGCTGTACCTACTGATCAAAATCGCTTCGAAAATTCGCCGATATTTGTCGTAAAAAGTAAATGACAAAAAAAAATTATTGTGGGATATCCATAAGAGATAGACATAATATACAATCGTGGACTTTTTTGTAGACCTTTTCAATATGTACAATATTTAGTACATTATTTTAATAAATCTCGTTGGGTTCTGCCTACGTGCACCGTAGTATTGGGAGGGCCGGGTACCCCGGAAAGGCAGATGACGAACGCTTAGGTGGGTCCCCGAGCGGAGGATAGCCCGTGAGGATTTTTCCACCCCAGAAAAAAGAAGGTTCAGCCTAAAAAATATAATCATTTACGACATCACATTAGAAACCTCAAAAATAATAGTATTTCTTCACTATTTAATGGATGTTATTATACTCATAAAACTGTCTCTTTAATCACTGTATCTATTAAAAAAAACCGCATCAAAATCTGTTGCGTAGTTTTATAGTACATTACGATATTAGTGCGTTATAACCAATACGCACGTATATCGTGCGACGTTTTTTAACAAACTTGCGTTATTTTAAACAAACTCAATCTGTGAATGCATACTGTTGCTTTCCCGCCATTAGTATTATTATTTGCCATTTCAAATATGGAACAGCGTGCTGCACACTGGCTGGAGCCGTGCGGTGATCAGTTCCATAATTATTTGAAATGGCAAATAATGCTGTTATGGAATTTGTATGGACTATAACTTAACTATTTGCTTTGATAGCACACGCGTTTGTTACGGCCCGCTTTACATATTTAAAACCGGTGGAATTACATCAGCTTTACGAGCAAGGGTGTTAAAAAAGATTTAATCATACAAAGGGACATAGAGAAAGAGAAAGTGACTTAGTTTTATAATATGTAGTGAAACATGTTCTAGGTCTCCATATGGTTATAAACAATAAGTATTGTACTTATCTTCTAGTGTTAGTAGGTTACAGATACAGATATACCGAAGACCAATAACACCAAGCTACTACAAAATGTCATATTTATTTATTAGATTTTCAACTTTATCGCAAAAGCATTAAGGCTAAGGCATAAAGATTGATTGGGAATATTTGACAGTTTCTAGTAGTAGTCAGTTTCTCTAGGACAAACCACCGAATAAGAGAAATAAACTTCTTCTTAATATATAAACTAGTGCTTGCCCGCGATCTTGGCTGGTGGTAAGTAGTGATGCAATCATTAATGGCAAGACGTACTAGTTTTTTAAAAGCCTATTATTCACTCTAGCCTTGAAGCCACTTAATTTATGATCATAAGGGAAGACCACTGCAGGCAAATTGATCCAGTCCCTTGATGTATGAATCCAGATCGTGAGAATTGTGGAAGAAGAACTATCACCACGTTAAAACCCAAGAACACGCGTCGCGCTGAGCAGCAGTCAATCGCTCCCGACATTTGTTCCGTCAAAGTTTTGACACAAGATTAATTAAATATTTTTTTTTTTTTTTTATTATAGTATAAACCAGCGCTTGACCGCAATCCTGCCCGATGGTAAGCAGTGACGCAATCGTTGATGGTAAAGCGCACTAGTTTATTAAGAGCCTATTCACTCTAGCCTTGAAGACACTCAAATTGTAGTCCGACGGAAACACCGCCGCCGGCAGATTGTTCCAGTCCCTCGATGTACGCGGTATAAAGGAGGAGGCGAAACGCTTCGTCCGGATCGTAGAGGTGTTAACAACATAAGGGTGGAAACTCGCCGTACGACGGGTCGTCCGATGGTGGAACGGAGATGGGGGAATTAAATCGTGCAATTCCCTCGCACACTCCCCAGAATGTATCCTATAGAACACCGAAAGGCTGGCTACTCTACGCCTGTGCTCTAGGCTTTGGAGACCAACTCGAGTTAAATCAGGGTCCCCAATCAGCCTCTTCGCACGCCTCTCCACTGAATCCAAAGTGGCCAGGTGACACTTAGCAGCACTAGCCCAAATGTGGCTGCAGTACTCCACACACGAACGGACCTGTGCTTTTTACAACATTAGAAGCTGCCCTGGTGTGAAGTACTGCCGGACCTTTGCGATTACACCAAGTTTTCTGGCAGCCACCTTGGCCTTGGACTCAATGAACCGCCCAAAGTTTAGGTTCGAGGAAATCTCAATACCCAAAAGCTGAAGGCGGTCGGTACACTCCAAGGATACATTCCGAAAAGTAGGAGCCAAGGTGAACGGGCTCCTTTTGGCGGTGAAAAGACACGCCTGCGTTTTGGCGGCATTGAATGCTACAAGATTGGCATTGCCCCATTCGGAGACTGCCTGAAGTGCAACACTCGTTCGCTCTACCATGGCCTCTCGTTCGGACCGGATTGATTCCCTACTAGCCCGAGCATCCGGCAGGTATCTCTCCACAACTGTGCTGTCATCTGCATACCCATAGATACCGGGCATCAGCAGATCGTTAATATGCAGCAGAAACAGAGTTGCAAAGAGAACAGACCCCTGAGGAACACCGGCATTAGTCGACATGGACTCAGATGAGCATCCGTCGACAACAACTCGGAGGGACCGTTCAGTCAGGAAGTCTTTTACCCAGCCAGTCAGGCTAGGGGAAATGCCGTACGCTGGAAGCTTATTCAAAAGGCCAGCGTGCCATACCCGGTCGAAGGCCTTCGAGACATCGAGGGAGACAGCAAGCGCTTCCCCATTCCTCTCGAGTGCCTCGCCCCACAAGTGAGTGGCATACACTAGTAGGTCCCCAGTTGACCGATTGCGGCGAAACCCGTACTGTCGGTCACTGAGGAGATCGTTACCTTCCAGGTATGCCAAAAGGCGCGAGTTCAACACACGCTCCATAATTTTGCAAAGTATGGAGGTGACCGAAATCGGCCGATAGTTGTTAGGATCGGCACGACTACCCTTTTTGGGCACGGGCTGCACGTTGGCAAGCAGGACTTGGGCACTATACCAGTCCCAAATGAGAGGCGATACAAGCGTGTCAATACAGGAGACAACTCGGACGCACATGCTTTTAGAACAATCGCTGGTATACCATCCGGACCACTAGCCTTATTCACGTCCAGACGACACAGTGCTCTCAGAACCTCCTTGTTCCGAATGCGAACCTCAGGCATTGAAGTACCGCAGTGGGGTAAAACAGGTGGAGTAGCACTGCCAGTATCAAGACGCGAATTATGGGCAAAGAGAGATGCAAAGAGACCTGCTTTCTCTCTCGCCGTATGAGCCAGTGTTCCATCAGGCCTAACCAGCGGAGGCAGTGAGGGCCGACAGAAGTTCGCCTCGACCGATTTGGCAAGGGACCAAAAAGATCTGCTACCGGAAGGCTGCGCAGATAACTTGTTGCCAATATGGGTAATACGGTCAAAGCGAGCCTTCTTTAGCGCCTTTTTGTAGGACTTGGCAGCACGGTTAAAGGCTCTCTTCTTTGAGCTTAGATCCGGAGCTCCGCGGTCACGAGCGTCAACCCAGGTGAGAAATGCCGTGTGCTTACGCTGTTCAGCTTGGGCACAATCGGCATTGAACCATGGGCGAGCCGAGCCACCGACGGGCACGTCATTATAGGGAATAAAATATTCCATAGCTTGACGCACCACATCGGTTATAGCATCAGCACAGCTCGACGGATTGCTAGAAGAGAAGCAGACCTGCTGTCAAGGATAAGACGCAAAGAAATGGCGCATCTCATCCCAGTCTGCTGACCTGTATCGCCACATTCGCCGTTCACCACGAGAGTCGTGATCTGGTGGGGAGAAGGTCGACACAGACTTCACCAGACAGTGGTCTGAAGTTCCCAACGATGAGGAAACTGTTACAACACACCTGTCCGGATCATTGAAAACATTAATAAGTCGCTGAGGAGATATTTGTTTTTCGAATATAAATTACACAACAAACCTGAATTATTTTAAGTGATAAAGCGGTTAATGCTATATCACTTAAAATAATTCAGATTTAGATTGACTAGGTGACTCGTCCGAAGTATCGCACGGAATTTTCATTTGTAATTTTTCCAAAAACAAATTAAATATGAGTAATTTTTATATTTTCCGGTGTAACGGTCCAGAAAAGCTTTAAAATGATGCCTCATTCATGTATATTGATAAAGTATGAAGTAAGTTATGACGTACCGACAAAAAAAGGCCCTTGAGAAATGTATGATAATTTGATCTGCTTAGCCTGTTCCTAACTATGCTGGAGTCAATTCCAGTCAAAATGATGGGGCTGAATGTACAGCTAACTATTGAAGTCTGTATGGTAGTGCGTTCCACAAATTGCTATTGCTATTGTTTTCATCCGTCATCCGTCTCGTTAGTGTCGTTATTGTTTACGATGATTTTCCTTACAGTTTTCCTATTTTATCATTAAATTTATCATCCTACTAACTAATATTATAAATGAAAAAGTTTATGAGTATGGATGGCTGTATGTTACTCATGCAAAAACTACTGCAGTTTAGATTAAATTTGGCACACAAGTAGTTTATAACCAGGAAGCGTTTAGTCGACATTTCACGTGAGCAAAGGATGGGACTATTTTTGGCCAGAGAATCAGCATTGCCATACAACGTGGCAACGCTGCCAGCCTTTTGAACACTTTTCCTGTTGACAGCAATGCGGATGAACTTTTTGATGCCCTCTAATTATTTCTCTTCTTACTGTATAGATTTGTAGGTACATATTATTATTTTAAAACTTTTTAATTTAGGTAAATATTATTAATATTTAGTATTCTAGTTTATAGACGCGGGTTAGACACCTAACTCCCAGCCACCGTAGGTGCGGGCCGTGAGCAGTGGGCAGCTCGCCGCCCGGCAAGGACCAGGCCCAAGTCGACGGCGCGTCGTGTTTCACGCGCGCCTCAAAGAGATGTCAGCACATCGTGGCGGGGTCCACGAAGACCGATGCCTCCTGGGTCAGGGTTGCGGGTTGGTTAAACAAGAAACCGCGGCCCTGGCCGTCGCACAGGCAAGTGAAGAAACACGGGTGGGTTTTAGTCAGTAAAAGGCTGAAAAAAAAGAAGTGCTGGCTTGACGTTGTAAGAGATGATATGCGTGCCAACAATCTGACACTACAGGATGCTAAAGATCACGCGAAATGGAGGAGATTCAACAGGAAAGCGGACGCCGGGCTAAAACGCGAAAGCCGCGGATGCAACCGGGACTAAACGCTGAGATGATGCTGAGGAGTATTCTAGTTTATAGATCATCCTTTGATATACTAAGTTTTTTCATTTAAATTGTAAAAAAATAAGTTATCGAAACTTACGCAGATGAAGCCGCGGAGCACAGCTGGTATAAATAGCTACCTAGAAATAGCATGTATCAATTAAACAATTACTAATTGGAATCTTGATTGACAACGCTATAGTTAATTTCTCGTATCCTAGAATATCCATTGTAATTGTGGTAATCATGTCTAGTTTTTATACAATAATGCAATTACTGCTTACGTATGTATCCCACGGTAAATAGATCATGCAACAGTAGAAAGCTGATATAAAAGATCATTGTCTTGGTCAAGGATCAGTCATTGATTAGCTATATTGAAAATGTCTCGTCTGGGGGTAAGTTCTTCCTGCCTTATGTTGTTTTGTTTTCATTTGACGACACGGTTGGTACAGTGGGTCGATCGATTGCTGCGCTGTATGTCGTGGGTTCGATTCCCACACGGAACTATTATTTGTATAGGCTACTGGTAGTTGTTCCGAGTCTAGCTGTTGTTGTATGTGAATTACGATACAGGAGTAATTCCTAGTGTGGAATAACGTTTTATTACATTTAAAAAAAAATCTTGTTTCTCCGATCCATACCATCGCGTCGTATTGTCTGCCCGCGATGTTATTCGTTTTCACTTAGTATTCTTTCGTTTTTTTTTTTAACTCGAAACTTACAGGCCATTTCATTATATTAAATAGCCTCTAAACGTTTTCAAGAATTGGCCTTTCTAATGTAAAGAGACTTTTTCAATAATTCCCCTAGTAAAATACACTTTCAATTTTAACAAATTCAACAACTGGCAACTTTGGTTTTTATTTGTACTATTTGTAGGAACCTGATTGGGACTATTGTGAACATCTTAAAGACAAAAAGGCCATATTCAGCCAGCCATTATGAACTGATATGCTTAATACTACTGAACAGTATTGGGTCTTTGTTATACAATATGTAAAGAAAACCCTGTCCGACCCATAAGGATAATGAAGAATATAAAATTTTACGTAATCATCATAGTAACAATACTAATGAATTCTGAAATAATCTTTTTTCCCGCGAATTAATTCCAACTTCCCCAAAATTTGGTAATTTTTAAAAAAGTGGCAATACCAGTTTGATGGTATTATTAAAAGCGATGCGACCATATGCCGCGTGCCCAGCCCCCCGTCGCCCTCGCATGGATTGCCCATCGCACATGTATTAAGTTACCTCTTTTTGCGAAATAATATTTTTTTAGGGGGATTTTTTTAAAAGTTTAGCCCGGCTTTGTACGCATTAGTAGAATCAGTTATCAATACCTAACAATACCTTCACGGATCGGACAGGATTTTCTTTACATATTGTATATGATGATTATTTCATACTAGCGTTGCATTATCCACTTACTACTATTCACGTACTTACTAGGACACGCCGGTTTCCTCACCGTATGGAGAGTAGTCGTCATCATCTTCAACCTTTTATCGCCCACTGCTGGGAACAGATCTCCTCTCATACAGGAAAGGTTTGAGCGTAATCACCACGATTGCTCAATGCGGATTGGCGATTTCAGACTTAAAGTCCAGGTTTCCTAAAGATGTTTTCCTTCACCTATTAATCAGTCATTGGTGACCAAGATATACTTAGAAAGTACATATAACTTATAAAAGTTACATTGGTACTTGCCTGGAATCGAACCGGTACACTCATACTTGAGAGGCTGGTGTTTCAACCACTAGGCCACCACGACTATGAGAGCAGTGATGTGATGAAATTATTTACATAAATTAGAGTGTCTCTCTAACAAATCGTCTAACAAATCGTAATCAAGTCTGTTAAAAATACATCCGCGGGTTCCTCGAAAGAGCGTGCAAGCGCTAGTTTATAATTTATATAAAAAAAGAGATACCGTGGTCCCTGGGACACAAGCCAGTGGAGGAACACGGGTGGGTTTTAGTTAGTAAAAGACTGACACGCCCATTCGCTCTGCCCAGAGCAGGAAAGGTCATTAATGATTAATTAATTTAATTTTAATTAATTTTATTTTTAATTAATTAATTTTATTTTATTTATTTATTTTCATTTTTTTTGACAAATCACACAGATTGAGCTAGCCCCAAAGTAAGTTCGAGACTTGTGTTATGGGATACTAACTCAACGATACTATATTTATGATAGATACATAATATATAGATAAATACCCAAGACCCAGGCCAATCAGGAAAAGATCGTTTTCCATCATGACCTGGCCGGGGATCGAACCCGGGGCCTCCACGTCGCTGGCAGGCGTGTTGAACGTTGCCCTCTTCCTTAAAAAAAAATACTGTTTACTTTCTTGCATCTACAATAGAGTAACTTTATTTTGTGCGTATTGCTCTGTCTTTTTATAAGGGTAATTTTTATGTTTAAGACTATAAATACGACGTAATTAAACTTTAAAAAACCTTTCAATTACTCATACCCTTTACCTTGACATTATTCATTATGATTAATTTGACATTATTCATTATGATTAATTACATTATGCGGCTATCATTCACAAAGGCTTGTATTTCTGTAAAGGGTGTTTTGCCAAAACGCTCGCATCGCATCAGATCAAAACGGATATACCCATTTATAAACACACAGTATTTAAAGTCTTGCTTCTCGTTGCCCACTCTGTAGATGAGGATGTGTTTGCCCTAAAGTGGGATAATAACAGACTACTCTTTCTAAAATCAATATCAAAAGTCATTTATTC
Source organism: Sesamia inferens (assembly GCA_037179545.1). Lineage (NCBI taxonomy): Eukaryota > Metazoa > Arthropoda > Insecta > Lepidoptera > Noctuidae > Sesamia > Sesamia inferens. Next base: position 10,292,856 of record CM073940.1, read on the forward strand.
AAACTAGGCTGAGAGGCACTTTTACAAACATCAGGATGTATCATCATCCTACTCCACTTAGTACTTCAGCTAGAAGGAAGTATACTGTTCAGAGAGGTCAGCTGCGCTGTACTTGCAGCCGGCGTGTGTGTATCAATCAATATAATAAACCGTCCTCTCCAAGCTGTTCCTAAATCAAAATTCCGAAAATTTTGTCTGTTTAAATCAAATAAAGAACTCCAATTCTTCCGACCAAAATGTAATAAAAAAGAAAGTAATTTTTAATCCGATAACCCCCTTGTAATGGTGATGTAGGTAGGTATAAACGTAAGCAAATTAACAATGGTTCATAGCGTGGGTGGGAAGCAAATTGAGACTCGGATACCACAATCGCGGTTTATTGTCCAACAAAACAGCTTTAGCACTAAGAACAATCTGACAAAACTCCTAATTACTCTATTTTGTTTTTTGACCGCGAATCGTTAGCGCGCTATCGTTTTTACTAGGGATACTCGATGATTATTTATCGATGTTGACAACTATGTTTTATTTCTTTGCAACCATCGATAGTATCCAACATCCGATGTTTGTTTTTCGATAAATATCGAACATCGATGTTAGGCGTTCGATTATGACATCGATATTTTTCGAATATCGATCATCTCTAGTTTTCATCGTCAGACGTCAAAACTCTCAGAGCGCGCTCTAGCGGACGGCATAGAGAGAATAGTTAGAATATCATTTGCCACGATTTGATTTTTCGCTTACATGGAGTATACTTAAGAATCGTGGCAAATTATGTTTTAGTGCAATAGGGTAACCATCTTACCCCAAAAACTTGGGTGAAATGAAGGTGGAGTGAATGTCATTCCCAGCTATTTTTTTTTATTTTTTATTAATAATTATAAACTAGCGCTTGACCGCAATCCCGCCTGATGGTAAGCAGTAATGCGATCGTAGATGGTAAAGCACGCTAGTTTATTAAGAGCCTATTCACTCAGAAAAACTGAGCGAATAGGAAAGAAGACGGCAATTGAGCGAGGTAATGCAATGTTAAACCCATCAACACGACCAACGATGCTGTGCCAAAGCGAGATTGATCTGAAGACCTTCCACGACCAAACTCCCAACACAACAACATTTGGCCGCATCGTACCCAGCACACATCGCAACACAACTGCTCAGACCCGTCCTCCGTACGGCTTCACCAGACATCATGCCGGAACACGAAAAATCGCTTGGTGGCAAGACTTTGTCTGGTGGGTGGAAATGAAAACATCGTGAGGAGACCGGCATATCCTAGAGAAAAAAAATCTAAGACATGTCACCCCATGTGGCCCCTCTCACAGGGATGAGGCCGTTTTCCCAACAGTAGGAACATTATAGGCTGATTTTGTATATGTATGTTATGCTGAGGATCGACACCATGGACAACTCACTGTAAACTTAGTTCAACCAATTTTTCACTGTAAGATTTTATAGAATCGATTTGATGCAGCGTGTCTATTCCCAAGGGAAAAATGTATGAGTTCATGAAGGCATAATAATAATGTTTCTTAACGTTTGCAAAATAGATGTTCGTTTGCCTGCTGGTGCTGGTAGCCGTGGCCGTCTGCTTCGATATGCCACCCAACATGAAAGCTTTGGACCCGCCCAAAGATGGAGCCAAGGCCAACGGTTCCCGCTATGACCCCCAGATTCCCCTATCCCGCCCCGAAGGACCTCCTCTCCGGACCGACGGCAAACCCGACTTACCCAAGGTGGAAACCCCAAAACCTGACGCCAAACCACCACAAGATGGAAGACGCTAAACGTTACATGGATCAAAGTATTAGAATTATTAGACCAAAGTAATCTAATGACATTTTTTTTAATATTGTTTTTTATACATAATTGTAGAGCATTATAAAGTCAGCTGCAGCTGGATTTTTGTTTTTTCTTTTTTTTCATTGCCTAATTCGACGATCCTAATAATAATAGTATGTGCGTTGTTCGAATGTGGTAAAAATAACGCTCTTCAAAGCTCACTGTACATCCCTCTACACGTACAACTTATGGGCTAATTATATTTGTGTGGGATACAGCGCCGTCCGCGTCCTGTTCAAAAACGCGTTTAGAGCTGCGCTGAGGCTGATCCAGAACAACTATCTGTAAAATAAAATACTCTTTATTATGTACACCATATAGATTACAGAACAGAAATATAGAGATTTACAAAGGGTGACACAATGGGTGGTCTTATCGCTAAGAGCGATCTTTTACAGACAACATTTGGATGGAATACTAAGGGGAAGGAGAGAGAAATAGTGTAGGTAGTCTACAGTGTACTATTTACAAAGAGTATACAATAAATATGTACGTTAAACGTGTAGTACGTTACCTGTAGGTAACTTACAGGTATTTGTTCTGTTGTAACGCGTTTTGTAAGCTTCAATATTTGTTTCCAGCGGGGATCGAACCCTCAACATGCAACAAAGCAGTTGATCGTTCTAAATCAATCAATTTGGCAAAAATTAAAGATTTGTGTACAATTAAATGCCAGACAAGGCGCGGGACACACCGGCGAGCAGTGGCCAACTCGCCCCCCGGTAAGGACCAGGCCCGGGTCGACAACGCGTTGTGCTCCACGCGCACCTCAAAGAAATGTCAGCATATCGTGACAGGGTCCACGAAGACCGATGCCTCCTGGCGCACAGGCAAGTGAAGGAGCATGGGTGGATTTTAGTCAGTAAAAGTCTGACACGCCGTTCCGCTCCGCCCAGAGCGGGAGAGGTCACTTGATGATTTATTTTTTTTTAACAATTATAAACTAGCGCTTGACCGCAATCCCGCCTGATGGTAAGCAGTGATGTGATCGTTGATGGTAAAGCGCGCTAGTTTATTAAGAGTCTATCCACTCAGAAAAACTGAGCGAATAGGAAGGAAGACGGCAGTTGAGCGAGGTGATGCAATGTTAAACCCAACAACACGACCAACGATGCTGCGCCAAAGGGAGATTGATCTGAAGACCCTCCAGGACCAAACTCCCAACACAACAACATTAGACGCATCGTACCCGGCACACATCGCAACACAACTGCTCAGACCCGTCCTCCGTACGGCTTCACCAGACATCATGCCGGAACACGATAAATCGCTTGGCGGCAAGGCTTTGTCTGGTGGGTGGTAACTTCTGCCGGCGGCCGATGTTATTGCCTACCACCGAGATAAAAATTTCGATTTGATAAAATTTTGATTTCCCATCCCGAACATAAAAAAGGCTAACCGCCACTGCAGCACTTCGTTACAAAAAGCAGCCGGAGCGTTCTAGGAGGCACGTACCTACCGACTGCTTTCACGCGATGATGCGCAAGCGGTCTTTACACACAGAGCCCAGTCCCGTCTTCTTCGTCCTCCGATGATTGCCAATAGAATGGATTGCCCTTATATCCAGCAATACTGTAGCAGACATAATGCTACCGTATGAAATTTTTGTCTGTATTTGTGTGTGTTCGTTTTTGTAATCTTGTATGTCACCTTTCATGTATATTTTTGTACGAGTCTTGATATTTGAAAAATTTGTTTTAATTCAATGCTAAAGATAGGCCACCTTTTGCTTTACCTGTTTGGATTTAGCTCAGGTTCGCTTGGACGCGTTTTTCTCGCTCTTGAATTTCAACTCTATGTTTGACGACAACAGTAAAAAAATTAGGTGTATCAGTTAGCCGCGTTGGGTTGCGCTCTTTTAATTATTTACTTCGCTGGGATGCGCTCTTTTATTTTTTCAACGAGAGTCGAAAATAAAGTGCGCGACAAAATCCCGTCGCAATGTTTTTACGTCCATGGGATAATATGATTTACAGTTGAAATAATTATTATATTTATAGAATTAAGGTAGTTAATACATCGTACTTAAATGATTATAGTAGCAAAGAAAGATTAAGTGTGACAACATAAAATGTTCTGAACTGTCACCCATTTTTTTTTTTTTTTGGTATTAAAGTGCCTAGATACAAGAAGGAAAAAATACTTTTTATTACTCGTACACGAAGAGCAGAAACTACACTCACAGTCAAAGAAAAAAGAAACATATTTAGGACCACAAATCTATCAACAAGTAAATCAATCTTAAAGTAGTCCACTTAGAAGGTATATATCATTTATAAATCTCGAGACAAAGGGACAAGATAGATTTTATAAATCAGATGTCGAAAACGATTAAGTAATTATGCAAACGTAGGAGGACACCGGGTCATAATAGGGTAGTTGACTAAAAAAAACTAATTAGTCCGTCAGTCAGATTTCCAAAAAATACTAGACACCTATTTTTTCTTTATTCATATGAACAAAAAATGAAGACGACACAGTGCATTAAAAACTCGTATGTCGTCACTGGACGCTACACTTTTTGCGAGCAGTGACGTCACCAGCCACCACTCCTGATCTTTGATGCCTTTTATATTTGTCAATCTTTATTGATTTGATAAAACAAAATAAACGTATCCAATATTTTTCTATAACCTGAATGATGGACTAATTAGTTTTTTTTTAGTCAAATACCCTATTAAATATTGTCACGCAAGGAGTCTTCAATAGGCATATTAATAGCAGAACAGCCGATCGACTCTCTAAAAATCTCACTGTGCCACATTGATCACTTATATACTAGATTCACAATCAGCGTAAAAAGATGGTTGAACTGAACAAGCGCACAACACAGCACTTGGGTGCTTCTTTCATTTAGTACTTACTTTATAATTCTGACTTTAATGCATGCGTGTAAGGTTGGATTTGGCTTGATGTTTGATGTACCAGACTCGGTCGTAAAAATTAATGGATTTTGTACACTACTTTCTGGTAAGAATTTTATAAAGGGTGTATCTGACATCGACGCACAAACGAGTATCATGGATAATTTACATGAGTTTTAATAAAAATAATAACTTTTTGTATCTCGCGCCACATATTGTGAAACGATCCGGATTGGCTAATGTCACGAAGACGGGTGTTTTATCGATGTATTTGTACAATCCGGTCCAGCACACCACTTGTAAACCATTTTATTAGATAAACACGAACAAATAACAGATAAATACAAACACCACTGGGGAACCAAAAATCGTTTATATGCTTGTGACGTCACTTACAAGGCGCGACGCCAAATTGCTACATAAAACGTTTCGGCGGCTTATTTGAAATTTGAATTGTTATTTGCATGATTCTTACGAAATACGTATATTTAAAATAAATAAAAAAATACTTTCGGTGAACTTCTTAACCGCAACCAAGTAATTCAAGATAGAAATTATAAATCTGTCAAATAGCTTATTGTCCTTTTTTTTCAGATTTTGTGCCTCTAATTTATAATGTTTTTGCTATTTTTGTGTTATTACTGTAACCAGATTTATTTTTGTTCTGTTCTGATCACATAAGGAAACCCGCACCACACCGTCATTCTTTGTGCGTCAATAGTATCTTGAAACTACGAAAACCGCCCTTACTGCATCAAAATTAAGGTGTTCTTTACCTCAATCGGTTTGTTACAAACAAACCACAACTATGTGAATTTCTAGTTACTAATAGTTACTACTTTCTAATTGGTTAATCCATGACTCACAACTTAGTAAATAGAATTAGGTCTTATTTTATACCATTGCGTGTAATCGATATAAGCAGTAAAACATCTGTGTCAAAAGACAGTACCTACCGATCTTTTGGTTCGTAGTTAAACGCAACCAATTGTTAATAATTGTAAATAATTTAAACTACAATAACTAAAAAAGAAGTAACTTGTCAGCTAGTAATTTTGGCAAGCTGTGTTGGTTCATTTAATGTTTGGTTTATGTAATGGATACTAATGGTTATTTTTTGAGGCAATAGATAATTATTTGACCAGTAACAATGATCCTATATCATTAGATAAACTAAAAATTAAAAGTAAAGTTTATTGTTATTGAAAAAGTTGAAACAAATGACATGATTCGACTGAAAATTTCCATAAATACCTGCAATTGCCTATTTTTTTTTTTGAACATTTTTTTTTTTCTTTTGATAATATATATTTTTCAGTCCGTGGACTGTGACAAAACTGCGCGGAAGTAGGAGAAACGAAATACATGATTTCCGTAAATACTATGCTACGTCGTAGCAACAAAACCCTCTTCGTAGATTCGTGCTACGGCGTAGCAATACTACATCGTGTTAACTTGCCTTCTACGAATTCGGAAAAAGATAATCATCATCAACAATCCTTCAGTTATTTGGGATACATAGAATAACTCTATCATATAGGTCGGGGATGGCGAACCAATGGCACGCGTGCCGTTGGCGGCACGTAACAAAATAATTTCGGCACGGCATGATTTCAAAACATGTATTAATATCTACCAATGAACCTCCAATTTGATTTTGACCCCTACAAATGCCTTCCAAAGTTCCCTAGAAATGTCTAGAAGGATTTAAAATAATAATACACAAGCATAATTATTAAAGTTTTTTTCAGTAATCACTAATACAAGATTTATTTGTTAACACGTCATGGCCAACTGAAATTTTTTGTTGGAAAAAATGGCACGTAGATGCATAGAGGTTCGCCATCCCTGATATAGGTGGACCATATTTATTACAGATATAAAGGTACAAGTTCTACAATTAGTACACAATGGGCAGTCTTTGCGCTAAAAGCGATCTCTTAAAGACAAACTCAAGTCGGTGAGATCTACGCCCTATAACTGACAATGCGACATATTTGCCAAAAGAATGTCCAAAATGTTACATTGTCATGACAGGCGCTATTTATAAAGTAAATAATATAATAAAACCAAAGTGAATTAGCAAGGGTCTTAAACAAAGTTCTAAAACAGAAACGTATCTACAATGCTAAATGTAATGCTAACATAAAATTCAAGAATAGTAATGATAACAAATGTTAAGCCACATGGACAGTTATTAAAGACGATGCGAAACCCAAAGACACCATTACTTCAGAAAAAGCCTCTGCCTTTAACAATTACTTTCAAATTCCATCCCTCCACATGATTATACAAGTAACTTCTACTGTGAAACCTTAATTGCTAACTCATTGTTCCTCACACCCATGTCCGACTACCAAAAATTATGCAAAAACGTGTTGTGTTTTTTGGTCAACATTCAACAATTCAAGCTAAAATCGTCGAACTCGTAGAAACACGTCGAACTTTACCGAATACTACAGACAAAGTAAAGAGATAAAAAAGAAGTTTAACAATCAGACTCTCCAGGCCCGCGAAATTCAAAATTCCGGGTACTTTTTGAACACACACACATATGCATTAAAAATAAATAGATTTGTATAGAACGCTCTGAGACAAACAAGCTAATAATAATTAAAATGACTGTATCGTACCGCGGTTACTTATGTCGACTGCCTCTTAGGATATGGAGTAATATTAGGTCCTTACATATGAAATTGGCGTTTTGTATGGGGGAATAAAAGTTGTTTATTTTTTTAATATAATAAATTTATTTAATCAAAGTATGATCCATTGCTATCTATACACTTCTGCCATCTCATAGGTAGTTCGTTTATGACTTTTCTAAAAAAAAAAAATTACGTCAAAGTGGCCAGTACGACAAAACGCCAATTTCAGTCACCTTTGTTATTATTTTTTTTTTTTGCAGGCATACGTACGGGTCTTGCTGGTGAGATAACACTTCATCGCTCAGAATTTAACTGACTCTCTGTTTACAAGACAGTCTCAGCTGTTGACCTTTGTCCTACTGGACACAAATCCACATAATGTGCACGAAGTCCTAATGAGTTTAAAAATGGATAGTGCTCCTGGATGGGACTATATGCAAGTTAGCTTCCTCAAACTGGCCAGGCACATACTGATTCGAATAATCTCTCATGTGGTAAACACATGTTCTAAAAAAGGGGAGTTCCCTACTCTCATGAAACAAGCGATCATTACTCCAGTGCACAAGAGTGGGAGCAGAGAGGATGTGAATAATTATAGACCTATCTCCGTCCTGCCTTCACTGTCCAAAATGCTGGAAAAAATAATCAATAATAGATTAATAACTTAAATGAATAAATACAATATTTTATCAGACTCTCATTATGGTTTCCAATCGGGTAAGTCAACCCAGGATGCTGTATTGGCTCTAACCTCCATAATCACCGATCAACTGGAAAGTGGTGGTAGATGTTTAACGGTATTTTTGTACTTGAAAAAGGCGTTCGACCTTGTCTCCTCACATTCTCCTGCAAAAATTATAAAATATTGGAAAAAGAGGCACAGCCTTGGATCTGCTTCAGGATTATCTAAGGGGAAGGATCCAGAAGGTTAAGGTGGGGCAATTTGTAAGTGCCGAGGCTAAACAGACTTTCCGGGTGCGCCAGGGTTCGGTCCTGGGGCCAACACTTTTCTTAATTTATATTAATGATCTCTGCAATTTAAAATCTAGCAACACTTAAGTTTTCTCATATGCTGACGATACTGCCATGGTAATAACAGGAAATTCTTGGGACTCCATAAAAAGGAATGTTGAATCTGCTCTAGCTACCACCCTGTGACTCAGGAAAAATATGCTTACCTTGAATACCTCAAAGACCAACCACATGTGTTTAGCAATTAACGATAGGATCCCACCTCGCCCCGGTTATAGTCTTAAAATACATTACTGCGTCAGTATTAACAACAACTGTGATTGCCCTACAATAAAAAAATGGATACCACAAAATACTTGCGAATTATGATTGACGAAAGACTGTCCTGGCATTCTCAGATTGATCTAATCGTTGGCAGAATTAGGAAGCTGATATGGATTTTTAAAATCCTTAGACAAGTGTCTAAGGATTTTAAAAATCCATGCAGTAGATGATGATCGACTGAGCCAAGGCAACATAGACCTTTTTAGTAATTCAACGCTATCCACTTGGATAGCGTTGAATTACTAAAAAAGGTCTATGCATTCCAGTATGGGGCGGCGCATCAAATAACACTTCTAAAAGTAATGTTTTTTAAAAACCTAATATTTATTTATTTAATTTTTATTTATTTCCCACAGCCACTCTATTCAGAAGCCAACCTTTTAAGTATTCGCAAATTGTATATTTACCACTCTAAGGAAACATAAGTCACTTACAGTTAGTTGATCCTACTATATTAACAAAAAGACAAAATTACAAAGTAACTAAAAAAAGTGCATGTAGAACTTACTTTGCTAGGCGCCAATTTTCATAAATATATACAAAAACTACTTTGGAATGTAAACGGAAAGTGACAGAGTAGCTAAATACTCTAGACTATGAAGATACTGAAAATATGATTGTCCATATTATTAGGTAGTTTTGTTGTTATTAATAGTTATTTTAAGTCGTGGTGGCCCAGTGGTTTAAAACACCAGCCTCTCAAGTATGAGTGCGCGGGTTCGATTCCAGGTGAGGCAAGTACCAATGTAACTTTTCTAAAGTTATATGTACTTTCTAAGTATATCTTGGACACCAATGACTGAAGGTGAAGGAAAACATCTTGAGGAAACCTGGACTTTAAGTCTGAAATCGCCAACCCGCATTGAGCAAGCGTGGTGATTACGCTCAATCCTTCTCTGTATGAGAGGAGACCTGTGCCCAACAGTGGGGCAATAAAAGGTTGATAATGATGAATAGGTATTTTAATAGGTTGTTAGTAATATTGCATATATCAGGTGCACCTTTTTTGCGTTGATATAAATATAAGAAAAATATAAATTAAAGAGTAAACAAAAAATTGGTTGTCTGTAAAGTCGGTATACGGGCGAAAGTTTCACGTGACAACGACTTTGAGTGGTAAAATAATTTTAATGTGAATATTCATTCGTATAGTAGGAAGAAGGATGAAATAATACAGGGTGGCGCAATAGAACGTGCATATTGCATCATCTTTTTTTGCGGGATAGAAGGGGCGTGGGCGAGGGGAGGCCGATATCGTTGGGTAGCGTGGTTCATGAAGTTTTAGTCACTATGAGTCACTTCGACGGGAAGCGTCGCGCATTTTGCGTGCGCGCATTTTACGAAAACTCTCGTTCGTACGTAGTTGTCAGGCGACTATTTTGTTCTGAGTATGGTGTACGGCAAATTAGGGAGGCTCCGAGTGCTAATTTAATTAAAATCTGGATAAAGCGGTTTGAAGAGACTGGATCGACGTTTAAACCACACGCAAAAGGTCGTCCACGCACATCTAGGACCGAAGACAATATTGAGAGTGTTAAGCAGTCGGTACGAGAAGATTCACAAATGTCTACTCGCAAGAGATCGTCTGTCCTAAACATATCGCGACGAAGTTTGCAACGAATTTTAAACTTGGATCTTAAATTACATCCATACAAGCTGCAATTAACTCAAGAATTGAAAGACTCTTGACTTCATAGCACGGCTCACATTTGCTAATGAAATGCTCAATCGGTTTTCAAATTTTGAAAACATCCTTTTCTCTGATGAGGCACATTTTCATATGAATGGGTTCGTAAACCGCCAAAATTGTCGTTATTGGAATAGTGAGAATCCCAGACTCAAACATCAAAAACCGTTACATAGCCCTAAAGTGACAGTTTGGGCCGCAATCTCTGCCAAAGGAATAATTGGTCCTTATTTTTTTGAAAACGCACGGGGGCAAAACATCACTGTTAATACCGAACGCTATGTTGCGATGTTGGAAGGTTTTTTGGCCCCAGAACTTGAAAATTCAAGAATAAATAACTCTAGGACTTCGTTCCAACAAGACGGAGCTACCAGTCACACATCAAATGACTCCATGGCGGTTGTGAAGCAGATGTTCCCTGGCAAATTGATTTCGAAAAGAGGTGATATCCCATGGCCTCCGCGCAGTCCAGACTTGACGCCTCCTGACTTTTTTTTGTGGGGATACCTCAAACACAAAGTCTACACCAATAATCCGAGAAACATCAGTCAGCTCAAGGAGAATATTCGTGGTGAAATGGCAGCAATCACACCAGCACTACTTAAGAAAGTTTTCGGTAATTTCCGTTTGCGGTTAGAGGAGTGCCAACGTAGAGAGGGTCATCATTTAGATGATGTTATTTTAAAAAAATAAACTTTAGTTATCACTTAATAATTGCTTAGTTTTATTTTAACTATACCTTTTGTATTTATTTTTTAATAATTATTTTAAAAATGCACGTTCTATTGCGCCACCCTGTAGTAACAATTTAAAACATTTATTTATACAAAGAATTATATTTCAAACATTAATTTATACAAAGAATCTCGCACTGAATTTCATATTAACAAAATGCTGTTTGAATTGTTGCGATGGACGAAACTACTTTCACATTATCACTACACAATCGTTTTACAATTAACTGGCAATGTGTAAACTTGTATGCAGGCGCCTAAGCGAAATAGAAGCGCAAGACATGAACCGGTGTGTATGCCTATCTCTCTCACTCTCTCTCTCTCGCTCTGTCTCTCTCGCTCTTAGGCGGGCTAACTGTGCTCGAGTAGAAGGGACGCGTGCCTTTCACTTTTTATGACTGTCTCTCTCGCTCTTAGGCGGGCTAACCATGCCCGAGTGGAAGGGACGCGTGCCTCTCACTCGCTCTCATTGTGAGCGCATAACGTGAGCGGAGCGTAACGCAGTTTCTTGAAGTGTCACCCGGCAAACCAATTTATATGACGTTGTCAGGTCAATAAAAGCAAAAGTAAATTCAACTATAGGTATGTCCAAAACAAAATGTAACATTAACACATAAATAAACAAATTGTTACACACACACATACATACACACATAATCCAATATACAAATACAGACACACACTTACTCACGCTTGCACACACACGTGCTTCCTTTTAGTTTGCGCTCACATAAGTAAATTTAGTTCACGCCTGTACGAGTATTTCTTAATTTTTGGATTCAATTTAATTAAGTTTCTAAGAAACATGTAATCAAGTTAAGGGAGAGTGGCCTCTCCTGGCACAAGTGTTTTCAAACTTAAAAGGAGAGGTCAACCTCAATTTTGTTTGTACCAACTTAGTTTTTGAATAAAATATTTTTCATTTCATTTCTCATATGTAAGGACCTAATAATATACGATGTGTGTCTTATTGTTTTTTTTTTTTTTTTTAGTAAAATTTTAATGCTTTAATTTTTACCGAAAATCAGCACCATCTTTATATATAGAAAAGGTGTATCTGACATCGACGCACAAACGAGTACCATGGATCCAGTACATGATTCTGAACCCCCCAGTGGTGGAATTTTTCGTCGACTTTTTCATGATTTAAAAAAATATATATGTAGTTTATTTCACTTTAGACCGTTCATAATTGCTATACTTTTATAACCCAATAAGATTTTAAAATAAAAATTAATTATTTCGCTAATTACATAAAAAAGCGGAATGAAAACAAAACTCGAAAAACTATCTTATCAGCTGATTTAATAGAGTTCACATCAGGGATCAACGTCATACTTACAAACCCGCACGGCGGCACGCTTGCAACGTTCAACGGCCGAGCTGACACTTTTTTTTAAACACTGTGAATTCTGTAATCATTCATTTACGACTTAAATGACTATGTATCATAATTTTAATAGTGGCATGTGGTCTAGCCTTTTCCCGAAGTTTGCGTTACGATGTCAGATATACTCTGTACATAGTTTAATAACATCTGCTGTAACGAAATAAATTATCCTATCTTCTAAATATATTTTCCTTAACGATACTTAGTATTTAGCCGAAATGCGTAATGAACTATGACATAAGTATTGTTGATAGGTCACTGTGCTGTTAATAACTGTGAGGTCACTTCAAGATAACAGATACCGACAACTTTATAAGTCACTCTCGCGTCGTGTAACCGCTAATACGATTTAAAGCGCAGTCAGCAGTAGCCAGGTACAGATTGAAGTGAATGTCACAAGTAACATACTGTCTGCAGACATGAAGTTAATTGTAAGTATTTTTTATGATTTATTAAGTAATTTTCGAACGCGTATTACTGTAATTTATCAGAGTGTTGCATAACACATGACTCTTATTTTGTCAGTTCGAGTTCCGTAACGTTATTATTTTTTAATAACTTATTTTCTTTATAGGTAGGAGTGTTCCTGAGTTTGACGCTTTTGGAGTCATTTCTCTGTGAGTACCTTTTTAACCGACTTCAAAAAGGAGGAGGTTATTCAATTCGATCGTATATATGCTTTTTTATGTTGTTCGCGGATAACTTCGTCGTTTATGAACTGATTCTTTTTTTGTTGGAAAGAAGATATTTCCAAGGTGGACATCAGGATCTGATGATGGAAATCCAGAGAAATCAAGGGGAACTTTAAACAATCGTAGGGGCGACTAGTGCATTTCATAGAATGTTCATTAAGTATTTTAAAGCACACGAGTAGAACCGATGATGGAACCGGGAGACAGTCGAAGGAACTCCTCAACAGTTCACAGCAACAAAGTTGTGTTTGGGCTTGATTAATTTGCATTGCTGAGAACTTAACACCTAGATAGGTTGTGACTGTCATAAGGGCTCTGATGATGAAGACAAAGGCCAGCTCCAGTAACTCCTCAACGGTTTACAGTAGCTACTTTGTGTGTGGTCTTAATTCATTTATATGGATGCGAACTTTGCACCCATTGGGTTAAAAAATGGTCTGCAGTAAATCTGATGATGAAGACCATGGGTAGTCGAGTAATTCTTCAAAATTATGGCTAAAATTAAAGTAAACAAAAATTACGTCGTTTCCCAACTATATTTGCGTCAGCTTCCAGTCTGACCAGATGCAACTCATTACATAGTACTTTTCACAACTAAAAAGTGTAAAAAAAAAACTTTTTTACAAAAAAACAACCGTCGTCCAAAAACCACTACAAAGTGAAAAATAACTAATTTCGGAAGTCCGTGTCTTTAGTTTTTGTATATTCGTTTTTGACACCGTTTTTTTGTTACCCACCAATTTTTTTGTACGCTGTTTAATCTGTAATAAGCGTTATAGAACCAAGTTTTCCAACTGAGCAGACATCTGTGCTGCTGAGGAGTATGTTGTCCCTTTTTCTTTCCAACGAAGCACTAGGACTGCTTTAACAAATTTAAAGTTCAAATAGAAGAAGTGGCAGAAAAAACTGAGAATCAGTATTCTCAGTTTTTTCTGCCACTTCTTCTTCCCAGCGAAAGCACTAGGAAGTGTCGATAGGTGGGAGTTTTGGGCGACTGTCTTGTGTAATATTCACGTTCAAAAAGTGCTGATTCTCAGCTTAATTTGAATAAATGAGTTTTGAATAGAAAATACAACAGTGTGGTTATACGACGTGTTGGTACGCGTTTTGTTATTTTCTCGACGCTCGGCTCAACAAAGAGAGTTAAAAATCGCATAAAATTATTACTTTAATAAACAATTATTAGATCACGAGTATACAATACTTAGGTAATAAATCGAGAACCAAAATATACGTATTCGATGTTATTTGGTTCTCCGTTAGAATTTTCTCGTTAGCATTTAATTTCAATTTATACACATGTGTTTTGGACAAAATACTTTAATTCCCGTAAACAAAGTTCAATTTTCGTCAAAGTTTTAGTGACAATTTAATTCAACTTGGAACAATGATATAGAATACATGATAATTCTAATACTGTTCTATTACAGGTGCAAAGTTGATTCTCGGTGATGAAAAGAAAGAAACTCACACTTCAAGCAGTTGGGGCTATGGCGCTGGTATTGATGGTAGTGTTGGTATAGAAGGAGGGTATAAAGATGGACATGCAACTCTAGGAGCTAAAAAACACTTAGGTGTTAGCGTTGAGGGTCACAAAGAGAATAGTCAAAAGGATCTTTACCACGCAGAACCTGCGGAAACTCCGCCAAACAACTTCGGCTCAGGTGTCGGCTACCCGAACGGCATACCTAATAATCCAGCAAATGGCGCTCCGTACTACACTCAGTATGCTCTACCACCACCTGGAACGCAGTTTGCCGCACAGTGGTCACAGTACGCCCGGCAGCAAGCGCTACAGTTTACCCCCCAATATTACGACTATGTACCGCAGTATGCTTACGCTCCACAGTACCCTCCGCAAAATTCACCACAGTATATTCCGTATGGTTCCCCACAATACGCCCCACAGAATGTTCCACAATATGCCCCACAGAATATCCCACAATACGCCCCACAGAATGTCCCACAATACGCCCCACAGAATGGCCCACAATACGCCCCACAGAATGTCCCACAATACGCTCCACGGCGAACGCTGCCTTGTGCCACATCAAATAGGGCTCTGGACAGTTCGCAGCAAACGATTAATGAAGAGTGCGTACACTAAGTTCATGTCTGGTCAGACACAAGCCAATTATACTAGCTAATTAAGCAAAGCCGCATAACGCGGCCATTTTTGTAACATCCATAATTATTTGAACAAAATCGACTCGTGTGGCGGTTATTACTTGACCTTCAGGGATAACAGCCACAAACATAACATAAGCAGAAATCATCAACTCTCAAAATATCTAGCATAGTCAAAGAGATTTAAGATATTGTAAAATTGAAATTTTATGTTATTGAGCATAATATTAATCTGATGTTTGTTTTCTGGCCATGAATCAGGATAGAATACTTACCTATTGTGCAAAATTTGAAACTCCTTGGAACTCAATATACTTACATATTATATATGTCGGAGACAGCGACGGCAGAGCGGTAGGGTCGACAGCATCTTGGTGTGGTGGTACAGGTTCCATTTCGTAGGTGAGTTTTGAATTGAAGCACGGCGTGTAGATATACCCTCCAATCTTCATAATAACAATTTGAATAGGCAAACCGACAGTTTCGGTTCAGAGAAGTGCCTTGGTCCGCGTCTCGATGCAAAGTCCCCGCTCGACGAACCCCACTTTCCAAAGCGACTCTGTCCATGTGACGCCATCACAAAATGACGTCACAAGCGTTCGCCCCTCTACTACGTAAATCAAATCAGCAACTTCTATTAAAATTATATCGACGTTCTCCGACACGGCCAGCCTGACGATTTGCACGTCCTCGTGCATCATCATCATCATCATCATCATCATCCCGGCGCCAATCCAAGTCGCATCCGAAGCTCCCTCAGCCCCGGAGTCCGGGATCCGCTTCACGAGGCCAACCGCCAATTCCGGCCAAACTTCGATATTTCCCGTTGCACGTCCTCATGCATGTCTGTAACAAGTTTAAAAAAAACACAGGAAACCGACTTTGAAGCATTTTTGAGAGCTCGGCCAACCTGACCGTCACACGTCACGTTTAGTTACAATTACTATTAGAAAACCAAACAAGCTTAATCATTTTAACAACTTAAACGCAAGAGCTTCCTTCAAGCCTCATAATTATCAAAATTCAAAAAGAAAACAAAAGGTTCCTCCAAGCCTCATAATTATCAAATCAAAATCATAATTGTCAAAAAGAAAACACACCATGGTTCGCTACCACTGTAGCTAGTGACAACTCATAGTTGACACCCATATCGTCATCACCTCTTGTGATACGACCAACTCTAGAGTCAACGACTCCCAGGTCAACACATGACCGTACAACTAATAGTCTCCTCCGAGACCCAGGTCCCCGCCACATCACTAGCTGCCCATCGCCCCCTGAACAACTCCTCACCGAGTTGCAGTTACGACTACAGACTAGTGCATGCAGTGCGACCATATCTACCAAAGTC
The DNA here is from genome assembly GCA_037179545.1 of Sesamia inferens. Classification (NCBI taxonomy): domain Eukaryota; kingdom Metazoa; phylum Arthropoda; class Insecta; order Lepidoptera; family Noctuidae; genus Sesamia; species Sesamia inferens. The sequence continues at coordinate 10,309,490 of CM073940.1, forward strand.
CCCGCCACATCACTAGCTGCCCATCGCCCCCTGAACAACTCCTCACTGAGTTGCAGTTACGACTACAGACTAGTGCATGCAGTGCGACCATACCTACTAGTGTCCCCGCCATACCACTAGCTGCCCATCGCGCTCTGAACAACCCCTCACTGGGTTGCAGTTACGACTACAGACTAGTGCGTGCAGCGCGACCACATAGCCATGATACGTGTTCTATTTGCTGGCTGAGGCGCCCTCCTCACCATCTTCTACATTTTGAAAATCTAACTCAGCAGACATTACTTGGAAAAATCTTTCGTACCTATGCGATCGTGGGGTACTTATAAGTTTTGTTTCCAATCAACGATTTCAATAGGTAACGATCGCTATTATCGCCATCAAACAATTCACGAATATTAAATTTCATTACTTTAGCTCATTTCTATCAAATTTACATTTTTCGTAAATAGCACTCATTTCTATGTTCGTTACCGCTTGTTCTCTTGAGAAGATTATGTCTAGCCACACATACTCTCTGAAGCTCAAGCGAGCTCGTAACTATAGGTCACAGTGAACTTTAGTTTTGAAATAAAGACAAACCGGACATCATAATTTTAAAACCCTGATTTAAAATTTCTCAGTCCATTATAACAAACAATAATCGGGTAGTACAAGAAACAAAATTTGCAAAAATAACTCTTATTATCATGTTGCAAAGAAATGGTTCAGTACACAACACACTGGCACAACCTTGTACTCGTACACTGTATCTGGCGCGTGTGTACGTATACCAATGAAATTACAGATTGCTTGACAAGAGAACATTCGGCCACTGAATCAAAACCTAACCAAAGATTCCCTCTCGTCTTTGTTCTTAACACAATCCATCAGCAAATGTTGTACATCTTCAATTTTATTACATGTCTCACAATTAGGGGACAAAGCCTTTTTCATTAAGAAAGCAAATTTTGCCGATGGATAGTGGCCGGAACGAAGCCTTAACAGTAACTTAATATAATTCCTACTTAAACATTTATCGTCAAACCAAGGTTCGTGAGGGGGTTCATTTTGTATTACTTTATACCAAATGCCCTTTTCTTCGGATATTTCATTAAACCACTTTTTCCATTTATCAAAGCATTCGTTTTCAAACTTGAAGAAATATTCCCAGTAATCGCACACGTATGACGTAACATTTCCTATCTCAACTGCCTGTCTCGACAGTCGATCAGCCTCCTCATTGCCACGTAACCCTATGTGTGCTGGAACCCATTGCAAGATAATCTTAATGTCATCTTTGTTATAGCAGTACATTAATTTTAGAATATCATAGGCTATCGATGCACCTCTGCAACCAGAGGCGCATCGAGCCACATGTTGTAAAGCACTCTTACTATCTGTTAGTATGACCACTTTATTTAAATTTTGTCTACGTGCATAATATACCGCTTGATATATTGCAATGAGTTCCACAGACATTATACATATATTTGCATTAATTTTAAACATAGCCTTATAACCTAAATTTTGGTAGAAAAAAGCAGCCCCACACCCATCTGTACGTTTTGATCCATCTGTGAAGATTTTACACCAATCATTATATTTGGATGCTATCTCAGACACCACTTCGTGTATCAATACATTATAATTGTGATTTTCTTTTGGGTGCGTAACACATTCTAAATTACTTTTAATAGTCTCTTTAATTTGTAAGGCTGATACCCAAATATCAAGAGAGTACATTTTAAGACTATCCGAGGAATTAATTTGCAGCTGTCCTAATTCTTTAAGTGAAGTGGCTAGCAAAGGTTTTTTTTTATTTACCCAATAGTTGTTATTACTTAGGAAGTCTAATTCTGAAATTATATTTACGGTTATGTGATTAGAAAAAGAAAATGACTTTAGAATTAACTTATATGCGAGATATTTTCTCCTCAAAAACAATGGTGGAATATGCAGTTCACTCTCCATCACGTGGATTGGTGAGCTTCTTATAAAGCCTCCAATTATTCTAAGTGCTTGGTTTTGTAGTTTATCTAGTTTGCTTGTATGTGTTTTTGCACTAGAATCATACAAATAACAAGCATAGTCAAGTTGACTTCTAATTAATGATATATACAATCTACGTATATGTCTAGGATGTACTCCCCAAGAAGAGCCTGCCAGTACTTTTAATATATTTAGATATTTTCCACATTTACTCACAATTTCATTAATATGTTTCCTCCAGTATAAACTTCTATCTAACCAAACTCCTAAATACTTAACATATTCCACCATTGTTAATGGTTGACCATACACTTTTAGTGAAGGCACTATTCGCCTTCGGCCTCTACTGAATACAGAGTAATTACATTTAGTTGGTGACAAAGTCAATCCAATCTCACCCAGTAATGTGATTATACAATTTAAGGCATCCTGTAAGTTGCATTCACATGTTTTTAATTGTTTGTCACTGTAATATATAACAAAATCGTCTGCGTACTGCGAAATCATAACGTTTTTAATTTGTCGACAGATTTGAAGCGTAACTAAATTAAACAATAAAGGTGACAACGGGTCACCTTGAGCTAATCCTCTGTTGGTTAATCTTGTTTCGAAAACCTCACTGTTTAGAGACTTTATTTTTAATTGCCTCTCGCTCATAAATGACCACAAATAACTGCAAATTTGAGACCCAACTTGAATATCATCCAGTACTTTTGCAACAGAATCTACTGAAACATTGTTATACGCATCCTCAATGTCCAGAAAGCATGCAACTGTAGGAATATTTTTCGTAAATCCGACTTGAATGTAAGTCACCAGTCTGGATAGTGCATCCAGACACGAATGTGCCTTTCGAAATCCTACTGTGTACGGAGATAGGAGTTTGTTCTGTTCAGCAAACCATTCTAACCGTTTACCAATCATAAGATGAAAGATTTTACACGCGCAGGAAATCAGGGAAATCGGCCTTAATTTAATCTCACTATTGATATTATTTGTAGTTTTGGGTATGGGAATAATTTGAATATTTCGCCATTGGTGAGGAACAATACCGAATCTAAAAATATAATTATATATCTTCAGTAAAAGATACTTTCCTGAGTCTGGTAAATTATACAACATTGAATAAGATATTTCATCCTCCCCGGGGGCCGAATCTTTTTTTTAAGACAATGTTCTAGTTCAGAACGTGTAAATTCTAATTCTAAAATTTTATTTTTAGACTTAAAGCGTGGAATTAGATTTGGAGCATAGTCTTGAGTCAGAGAACGTAGAAGATCAACTTGTTTGTCAATGGGCGGGCACCATCTTTGTTGTTTGAAACCTTTTATCCACTTCATACGACGCCACATTTCCTGAGTTGACGTAGCTTCGTCTATAGAATCGCAAAATTTTTTCCAACCATGAGATTTAGCTTTCCTAATTAAGGACTGAGCTTCCAAAGTTTTGGATTCTAGTTTATTTAAATTATTAGGGGTCGGATTTTTACGAAAATTTGACAAGGCCAGCCTTCGCTGAGCAACTATTTCAGACAATTTAGGAGACCAGTAATTTTTATGTTTAAATTTCTCATTTGGCTTCGAACTGAATTTAAAATAGGGTATATGTTTGTCAGCCGCATATTCAATATAGTTTATAAAAGCGTCATACATTTTTTGTATGTCACCATTAAAAGATTTTTCATTAAACGTTTTAATATTTTCAGAAATAGTCTGTCGATATTCACACCAATTAGCATTTTTAAAATTACGTTTTTTAACAATATGTACGTTATAAGATAAGTTAGCTGTTATTTTAATAATCAGGTGATCACTTCCTAAATTTTCATTAAATACTTTCCAATCAAATTTTATTGCAACGTCAGAAGACACAAACGATATATCAGGAGACGTCTGTTGCAAATTACCATTTACCAACTTAATTCGAGTTGCGGAGCCGTTGTTGAGCGATATAAAGTCATTTTCAAGAGATGAGTCCATAATTTGAGTACCCCTTATATCCGATTTGACCGACCAATTAGTGTGATGACCGTTGAAGTCCCCAGCTATTATAGTTTTATTAGAAAAGTGACCAAAAATATCATTCCAATCGGAAGGTTGGGTATAAACAGACGAAGGACAATACAGTGATACGATATATTCCAAGTCTTTGCAATTCAATAGTTTAACACACACTAATTCAATACCTACATTATTACTATGAAATGAAACTGGATGTGACTGAATCGACTTGTGTACCAGGATAGCAACCCCACCATAACAATCGTATCTATCATTCCTATATATATTATATCCACTAAAATTTACACTTACCTCACAGTCAAACCATGTCTCGCTAATTATTGCAATTTGTATATTTTCCTGAATTAACAAATCTGAGAAGGGAATTAATTTAGGGCGTAGACTTTGTGAATTCCATTGAAATATGTTCACCTTTATTTCTTCGTGTCTACTATCCATTACTGAGGCAACTTATATATCCCAAAATATTATCTCCAAATATAATACTAACTAAAAATTTCTTAATCTCCTCCCAAATAATTTTTAACGTAGATAATAGTTTTTCTTCTAATTTTAATTCAGACCTGTAAATACCTTTTATTTTAATCCACACCTTCGTCCATTCAAAATTGTTTAGAAATGGCGACCCTTCTTTAGGTTCTTCTTTTTCTTCCTGTGAACTGCTAGTCGTCTTCTCCGCAGAAAAACCACTTTTCTTTAGACCTCTTCGATTTATTTTCTTTTTATTTTCTTGCCTTAAACTTTGAATGTTTTCTTTTGTAGTCATACTTGTAAAACTATCTTCTTCTTCATCCTCTTCCATATCCGATATCGCCGGCTGGTGCACAACAGCTTTGGTCAATACGTTTCTGTAAGTTTTTTTAGCAGAGTTGACTGGAATTGTCGGTTGATTGTTATCAGACCGTTGTGAGATATCGAATGTGTTTATGTTTTCCTTCCTTTCCGCAAATATTTGTAAGGCTCTTCTGTATGTCACTTGTTTCTCACTCATGATAATCCGAATAGCTTTTTCTTTTAGAAAGATGGGACAACTTTTATCCAACACAAGGTGATTTCCCTTACAGTTCAGACATTTAAAGTCTTTTATGGTACAGTTTTCGTGATTATCTCCACATTTAGGGCACAAAACTTTTTTAGTAGGGCAATACATAATTCTATGACCAAATTTCCAGCAACCTGAACACTGCGTCACTGGAAATACGTACGGTTCAACTTTAAATCGACATTCATAGGCATAAATATAATGTGGTAGGACATTACTTTTAAAGCTCACTCTTACAGATTCACAATTAATCCAATTGCCGTCCGAATGCAAACGTTTTAATCTTTTAACTGTTAACACTTCGACATTCGCCTTAAAAATATTAGTCAGCTCTTCTTCACTTAACTCAAGGTCAATTCCTTTCACTATTCCATACGATGTTGACATATCTTGTACTAATTGACATCGAAAACCAATCTCCTTTAGTTTTATACAGTCGACCAATTTCATAGCATCATTTTTCCTTTGGAATTGGATGAGAACTTTGTTTACACTCTTATATTTTATCTTAAGAATATCTTTGATGTCTTCCGAACGCAATAATTTAGCCATAGCTATAGGCTTCGGTAAACTATTTAATGAGGTAACACATACTTCGTGAATTAATATAGTACCCCCATTATTGTCATTATTTTCGTCCACGGAATCACTTCTTATCAAACGTTTGGGTTTTCTTCTGATCACGGTGATAAAACCATCGTCACTATGGTCATCTTCTCGTTCTTTTCTTTTCTCTGCTAATCTTACTTCACCTTCATTTCTCCCTTTGCCATTTTTCAGCTTGCGCTTTTGCTTTGTTTCTTCCACATTTTCGATCGTATTTAATTGTGGATCACGTTTTTGCAACATCTCTGAATCACTCAAATCTTCACTACTTGGATTCTCGTCCATTTTGATAAAATGTGTAACGGGATTCGTATACAATGTGTGTCGCTCGCTACGAAGGACACAGACGCGTGCGCGTGGCTCAACGTCTCGAGCGCACTGTCACGACCAACTCTAGAGTCAACGACTCCCAGGTCAACACATGACCGTACAACTAATAGTCTCCTCCGAGACCCAGGTCCCCGCCACATCACTAGCTGCCCATCGCCCCCTGAACAACTCCTCACCGAGTTGCAGTTACGACTACAGACTAGTGCATGCAGTGCGACCATATCTACCAAAGTCCCCGCCACATCACTAGCTGCCCATCGCCCCCTGAACAACTCCTCACTGAGTTGCAGTTACGACTACAGACTAGTGCATGCAGTGCGACCATACCTACTAGTGTCCCCGCCACACCACTAGCTGCCCATCGCGCTCTGAACAACCCCTCACTGGGCGACCACATAGCCATGATACGTGTTCCATTTTGCTGGCGGAGGCACTCTCCTCACCATCTTCTACATTATGAAAATCTAACTCAGCAGACATTACTTGGAAAAATCTTTCGTACTTATGCGATCGTGGGGTACTTATAAGTTCTGTTTCCAATCAACGATTTCAATAGGTAACGATCGCCATCGTCGCCATCAAACGACTCACTCACAAATTTCATTACTTTAGCTCATTTCTATCAAATTTAAATTTTTCGTAAATAGCACTCATTTCTATGTTCGTTACCGCTTGTTCTCTTGAGAAGATTATGTCTAGCCACACATACTCTCTGAAGCTCAAGCGAGCTCGTAACTATAGGTCACAGTGAACTTTAGTTTTGAAATAAAGACAAACCGGACATCATAATTTTAAAACCCTGATTTAAAATTTCTCAGTCCATTATAACAAACAATAATCGGGTAGTACAAGAAACAAAATTTGCAAAAATAACTCTTATTATCATGTTGCAAAGAAATGGTTCAGTACACAACACACTGGCACAACCTTGTACTCGTACACTGTATCTGGCGCGTGTGTACGTATACCAATGAAATTACAGATTGCTTGACAAGAGAACATTCGGCCACTGAATCAAAATAAAAATAGTACGACTCACCGGATTGTGGCAATTTCCCACAAACACCTGCCTCTTGGCAGTTATTAACCGTTGCACACCAGACATCTCTAAACTCTCATAAAATCCCATTACGTTACCACAAACGTTTTGGGTATTTTGACATCCTTTCATCGCCTGCAGAGTAGAGGCTAAAGTCTTGAAACCTTGGGCGTTCCGCAAAGTGCACGCAGCTTCGGCTGCGCCGCAAGCAGCTTCAGCGGCGCTACACGTCATTGATGCGATTCACCAAGCAGCTAGAAGCGCGCTACGCAAGTGCACTTAGCACGCTCCGCAAGCGCACCTTCCGCGCTCCGCAAGCGCACCTCGCTCGCCAAGCAACAGCCAGCACTGTCGCGCGCCAAGCATCAGCCAGCACTGTCGCGCGCCAAGCAACAGCCAACACCGTCGCGCGCCAAGCAACAGCCAGCACTGTCGCGCGCCAAGCAACAGCCAGCACTGTCGCGCGCCAAGCAACAGCCAGCACTTGCACACTTGCAGCGGACTCCTGCAGCGCACTATCACGCGGAGCGATCTCTTCTGCGTCAGCAATTGAGCGCACCTCGTAACGTGACGTTCACTTCCAGCCTCACTGCCAGTACATCCAGCATTTACAGAAGGTCATACAAAGGCAATGAACAATTACCACACAAGTAATCACACAAGTACTATAAAAATATTGGCAGAAAGTGACTGTTACTCTGTTCCTTCATTTATAACGAGAATGTGAGCAGTGTAGTTCTTTATTCAACTTCTGATGTCGGAGACAGCGACGGCAGAGCGGTAGGGTCGACAGCATCTTGGTGTGGTGGTACAGGTTCCATTTCGTAGGTGAGTTTTGAATTGAAGCACGGCGTGTAGATATACCCTCCAATCTTCATAATAACAATTTGAATAGGCAAACCGACAGTTTCGGTTCAGAGAAGTGCCTTGGTCCGCGTCTCGATGCAAAGTCCCCGCTCGACGAACCCCACTTTCCAAAGCGACTCTGTCCATGTGACGCCATCACAAAATGACGTCACAAGCGTTCGCCCCTCTACTACGTAAATCAAATCAGCAACTTCTATTAAAATTATATCGACGATCTCCGACATATATATTATGTATGTTATAGTGATAGATAATTTAAATAAATAAATAACAATAAAATTATTTACTATAAGCATCATGTAAATAAGTTAATAAGTCTGTCTTAGCGAGTAAAGTTTTCTAAACTATAATTTGTATTCTTTTCCACATTGTTTATACTATACTAAACAGTAAGCAACATTTTGTTGCACGTGTAGAGTTCCTAACTTCGGGTCTTCACAAATACCTAACGGCTATCACTTAGAATAGAGTTCTATATTTTCGTTCAACTCATAGGACGGTCCCACTCAACTTGGGCATTTAAGACTTTAAGAGGGATAGCAAAATACCCAGAGTAAATTATGTACAGACGACAGCACACCAAGCTACTACAATCTATCTTATTTATTAGATTTTCAACTTTATCTTTAAACCCTTAAAAATCAAGGTTGATTGGGAATTTTTTACAGTTTCGGGTAGCTTGTTCACAAACTATACTAAATTTAATTTAAGTGCATCTCTTTCTTTCCATTTCGTTAAGAAAAGGAAAGAAGATAACATTATAGGTTTAATCTTGTTAATTTAGATACTCCATAGACAGTTCAGAGGTGATTAAAGACATGGCGACTCGGTGGTAGGCCATAACATCAGCCGCCAGCAGAAGTTACCACCCACCAGACAAAGTCTTGCCGCCAAACTATTTGTCGTGTTCGGGCATGATGTCTGGTGAAGCCGTACGGAGGACGGTTCTGAGCAGTTGTCTTGCGATGTGTTCCGGGTACGATGCGCCAAATGTTATTATGTTGGGAGTTTGGTCGTGGAGGGTCTTCAGATCAATCTCCCTTTGGCGCAGCATCGTTGGTCGTGTTGTCGGGTTTAACATTGTATCACCTCGCTCAACTGCCGTCTTCCTTCCTATTCGCTCAGTTTTTCTGAGTGAATAGGCTCTTAATAAACTAGCGCGCTTTACCATCAACGATCGCATCACTGCTTACCATCAGGCGGGCTTGCGGTCAAGCGCTAGTTTATAATTATTAAAAAAAAAGACTAAACATACGTCAGGCGCGGACTAATTTGTCAGAACTAAACTAATAGTTTGAATAATTGCAACACTAAAGTGGCAGTGGGCTGGACACATTGCCCGTAGGACCGATGCCCGATGGGGCCGAGGGGTTCTAGAGTGGCGACCACGCACCGGAAAACGTAGCGTGGACCGACGACTTGGTGAAGATCGCGGGAAACCACTGGATGCGGGAGGCGCAGGACCGGTCGTCGTGAAGAACCTTGGGGGAGGCCTATGCCCAGCAGTGGACGTCTTTCGACTGAAATGATGATGATGATGAAACTAATAGTTATCTTCTGTCCTTTTTATAATGAAACAGAAAGAAAAGATCACTGTACTTAAATTAAGTTTAGTTTGTGAAGAAGGGAACCTGGGCCAATGTTATTAATTATAATTATCTAGTCACTAAACTCGATTTTAAAATTTTAAATTCTACTAAATAATACAATATTATGGACACTGAACAAGTTACAGCATAACATATAGAATTTCTCAACTCTTTAGAATTATCAGGAGTGCCATTCCATAAGTTGATACTAAAAGTTGGTGTTCCAGTCCTATAAAAGAGGAATCTTGACGCTCCAAAACTGTTTAATGGTACTGGGCTACAAAGAACACATCTGGGTCATTGTAAAGGCTACAATGGCAAATGGACAAAATGTCTTGATTCCCCGTATTCCCATCATCCCGACTGGTTTGACATTTCAATTTAAAAGATTACAGTTCCCTCTGAAAGCAGCATTTGCTAAAACCGTTATTACAATTAACAAAGCAATTAGTAAAACGTTTTAAGTTGCAGGAGTTCATTCAGAAACAACATGTTTTTCTCATGGGCAACTCTGTGTGTACCTATGTGTGTGGTATGCCCACGTGTATGAAATCCAGAAAATCTTTATGATTGGGCAAAAGATAGCAAAACAAAAAACGTTGTTTCTAAAATCTTACTTATCTTACTGACTTAAATGTGTATTTATACCTTTAAAAAATAAATAATAAAATAGTAATACTTTTTAACCCTTATTTTCATAACATCCTAAGCATATCCAAACCACCAACTAACGCAAAATAATTAAAAGTATGATATTTGATGTTTCTTTCCTTTGCTAAACCTTTAAACCCGATAACATTAACTTTGCAGTAAGTAATATACATATTATATAAATAATGAATTTCCTCATCAATAAATTGATATGTAGAGGAATAATTATACTACATACAATATCAATATCGAGCTGCAGATTCAAATCCAAAGTAATGATTTCAGGTGAATAGATTATTTAAATGACGGATGAAACAAATAAACAGGAATAAAGTTCCAATAATTACGTGAAGACCATGGAATCCTGTTGCTATAAAAAAATGTTGATCCATAAATTCTATCTGCAATAGTAAAAGGAGCATCAAGATATTTGTAAGCTTGGAGAATAGTGAAGTAAATTCCTAGTATAATAGTAATAATAAGACCTTGGGCTATTTGAGAGTTATTATTTTCTATAATAGCATGATGAGCTCATGTTACAGATACTCCCGATCTGATTAAAATAATAGTATTTAAAAGAGGAATTTGGAAAGGATTAAAAGGGGTACTAGAGGGTGATAAAGAGTTTACTTCAGTATGTAATTATATACAATTACATACTTATATATTGAGGGAACCAATTGCCACTCAACGGGCATACATCCACACTCCGGACTGCTATCGACTTATTCCGGGAAAGAATCTAATAATAACCCTACGATGTTTGTAGCCTGTGACAGATAGGTATGTTTACAACGTCGATCGGTTTTCCCGAAAAAGATAACAGCACTCATATCATTACATTAAGTTATTAAACACATATTTAATAAATATTGTTTTCTTACTACTTCATTAGGTCACCGACGAAGATTAATGTGATATTTATGTCACAGACAATTGGTTAAATCAGCCGTTTATTCCACCGTCTGGCCTTTGGGAGTTATGTTCGCGCGTCGCTTTGCTTTTATAGAACTCATATCTTTTTTTTTTTTTGTTCCGGGGTGGAAAATCCTCAATGGATGTCCGCCGCCCTGGGGTAGGCGACGGGGTCTGTCAGACTCCTACTGACTAAAAACCACCCCGGTGTCTCTCCGGTCACGTGCGTACGCCGTGTCCTCCCCGCATTGAACGCAGTGGTGGCACCGAGCGTCCGGCTCCCTGTCTATACGTCGCAGGTACTTGCCGAAGCAGCCATGCCCCGACAGCACCTGCGTCACCCTGAACGACAGGGAGTCGTGCCTCCTCCCGAGCCAGTCGTTTAGTACTGGCCGGATCGCCTCGAAGGTAGCGAGGCCGGCAGTAGGGCGCATAAGCCTCCGCCGCCAGTCCGCCACCAGGACCTGACGGAGCTCCTCTCGGTGCAGCTCGATCTGCTGCTGCACCGGACCGGAGCCCCGTGTCCGCTCTTCCTCGCGCCATCGGTATAATGACGCGAGTACTTTCGCCTCTAGGTCCCAGGGCGGGGATCCGGCCAGGACGCAAGCCGCCTCGTAGGAAATCGTGCGATACCCGCGGACGACCCTGACGGCCATCGCCCTCTGCGGTTTACGCAGAATGGCGAGAGTTCCGGCCGTCAGGTCCATCGCCCACACAGGGGCCCCGTACAGAGCCATGGACCGCACGATTCCCACGTATAACCGCCTACAGGCGGCGCTCGGCCCGCCCATGTTGGGAAGCAACGTTGATAGCGCGCCTGCTGCACCCATCAGCTTGGGCGCCAGCCGCCGGAAGTGAGGCCCGAATTCCCAGCGGCTGTCGAGCACCAATCCCAGATACTTCATGGTGGACTCGACAGCTATCCGGGCCCCGCTGACCACGATATGTCATCCCGGCGCTGACGTACGCCGGGGGCCATGAAATACCATGGCCTCCGATTTGTCAAGGGCCACCTCCAGGCCCAGGCGCCGGATGCGGTTCACCACCTGTACTTGATTGTAGCTTGTACGTGATTGGTTACAAGTTCCAAAATAAACTATAATTTATTGAATATCTTTTAGGCCATAACTAAGTTAGGCAAGTAACTAAACGGCTAATTGAACCGTTTAGCTGCGACATATATAAAATAAATCGTATATAGGTAAACCATTAGGAAAATTATAAAACATTCAGTACGAGAAAGTCTTTTTAATTAGTTCAGTTAGTTAAGAATCTATGTACAAAATTTCAAAAATATATCTTGAATAATCACAAAGTCATAAGCTGGTTGTCTCAATAAAAATATGGTCATCACACCGCTCGACGCTAGTCCGCCTGCACCTGCAGCGGCGCGGCGTCGTCTAGCATTTATTGTCAATAAAATGTTTTATTGTAAAACATCTTCCATCACACTTACAGGCTTTGGACTGTTGTAACGGTCATGTGTAGGTAGATATTATTATTAACTTTACTCGTAAATTCAGCCGGTATCCACACTATAATATTTTCTAAATGTATTTGCGCTTATTCTGAATTTGTTCAGAATAAGCAGAATCTATATACACAAGCAGGATAACAGTCAATCGCTCATACCAGTCAGACTGGCAGTGGCTGAACGATTGACTGTGGTGTTGCGTATCGCAGGTTTGATTCCCGCAGGATCCTTTTTTGTTTGGTCTACAGGTATAGTTATACAGTTGTTCCGGGTTTGTACCTGTTTGTGTATGTGAGTTTAAATGTTTGGAAACGCACTCACGATACAACAGTAATAGCTAGGTTTATGACAATTACAAAAAAATATATTTTAATAGTTCGTGTAGATATTAAATTCGTTTTTATTAACATCATTTTTTTTTTTTTTCAAGATCGTCTTGTTCCTGGTCCTACTGGTTTTTGACGAGTTCAACTGTAAGTAACATTTTATGTCAATTTAGTACAAGTAGACCAAATTAAGTGAGAACAGTGATAGCTCAGTAGCAATGGTCACGGCTTACGAGTTGTAGGTCGTGGGTTCAAACCCAAGTAGGCCCTTTAGCCCTGTTTTTTTTTTAATAATTATAAACTAGCTCTTGACCGCAATCCCGCCTGATGGTAAGCAGTGATGCGATCGTTGATGGTAAAGCGCGCTAGTTTATTAAGAGCCTATTAACTCAGAAAAACTGAGCGAATAGGATGGAAGACGGCAGTTGAGCGAGGTGATGCAATGTTAAACCCAACAACATGACCAATGATGCTGCGCCAAAGGGAGATTGATCTGAAGACCCTCCACGACCAAACTCCCAACACAACAACATTTGGCGCATCGTACCTGGCACACATAGCAACACAACTGCTCAGACCCGTCCTCCGTACGGCCTCACCAGACATCATGTCGGAATACGACAAATCGCTTGGCGGCAAGGCTTTGTCTGGTGGGTGGTAACTTCTGCCGGCGGCCGATGTTATGGCCTACCACCGAGAAAAAGAGAGTGTGAGAGAGAGTAGTAGTAGCCTGAAGACCACGTACCCCGCGGACCCAGTACAGGATGACGGATATCACATGTCTTCGAATTTTCCTGTCTAGGATATCACGGACTTCCTTCACCGTATTCAAACGTGATAAAATAAAATCTATAACATCGGCCGCCGGCAGAAGTTACCACCAGTCAAAGTCTTGCCGCCAAGCGATTTGTCGTGTTCCGGCATGATGTCTGGTGAAGCCGTTCGGAGGACGGGTCTGAGCAGTTGTGTTGCGATGTGTGCCGGGTACGATGCGCCTAATGTTGTTGTGTTGGGAGTTTGGTCGTGGAGGGTCTTCAGATCAATCTCCCTTTGGCGCAGCATCGTTGGTCGTGTTGTTGGGTTTAATATTGCATCACCTCGCTCAACTGCCGTCTTCCTTCCTATTCGCTCAGTTTTTCTGAGTGAATAGGCTCTTAATAAACTAGCGCGCTTTACCATCAACGATCGCATCACTGCTTACCATCAGGCGGGAATACGGTCAAGTGCTAGTTTATAATTATTACAAAATATATATATATATATATATACATATATATATATAAAGCTGAAGAGTGCGTTTGTTTGCTTGTTTGTTTATTTGAACGCGCTAATCTCAGGAACTACTGGTCCAATTTGAAAAATTCTTTTTGCATTGGATAGCCCATTAATCGAGGAAGGCTTTATAATATCACGCTGAGACTAATAGGAGGGGAGCATAACTAACTCTCCACTGTCGATTTTTATGGAACTTTATTGATTTTAGGTGCATCATTTTCGTATTGGTCTGGCGAGCTAAGCGATTTGAGGAGGAGAGGCTTGGTGACTGATTGTGGATTTGGAGTAAGTCACTATCACGACTGGCATTTCCCGCGAAAACCATATCGAACATACCTCGCAGACTACGAAACAACAACTAAGGAGAACCAGCTCTTAATGAAGACTGTTGGCAAGCAATCAAATAAGATCTCAGAAACGCCCTTAATCCAACCTCTGTTTGATATCTCAAGAAAGACCTTGGACGAGCCCTCAAGAAATGCCATATACGAACCTTCTACTAACCCTACAGAAAGCTCCCTGGAAACCTTGTCAACCTCTGCTACAGACAGCCTAAGCAATGAAATGCCCCCAGGAAACCTATATAAGAACTATGTTAAACCTTTTTGAACTTATAGAAACGACACGAACCATAACCAATGTTTCAAATATTTAAAACCAAGTATCGTATGTTTTATTTTTTATTTCAGATATTATCTATACTAACATGTATAAAGCTGAAGAGTTTGTTTGTTTGTTTGTTTTAATCTCAGGAACTACTGGTCCTCTTTTTGCGTTGGATAGCCCATTAATCCAGGAAGGCTTTAGGCTATATAACATCATACTGCGGCCAATGGGAGCGGGCATATAAAAAAACGAGCGTGAAACCCGTGGCGCAGCTAGTATTATATATTGTTTTTTATCTTACTATTGTTACGAATGCACCTTATGTCGATGACGTAAGGTTCAATATCGCGTGACATGCAGTACGTAACTTCTAAGCACTATATCTCGAGTTCTAGGTATTACACAGGAACAATATAAAAACGCATTACTAGACCTAGGGTGGCCTATCGAATGGTTCAAACAATTTTATACGAGAACAAGCGACAGTTAAGAAGCGATCTTTGAGAATACCTACTGCGACAACTGTAACAAGAACTTTGAGTACTACGTGAAGTAACATCTGTAGTGTTATTGTGTGTATACGACACGGACTTCATGCACGTAAGAGAAGACTTCGGTGCGACATCAGCTACGTTCTACTTGTCATTGCCTGCGATCGACTGTACTTTCTTTGCCAATAAACTTCGCAACCCTTAACCGGTATTTTAGTACCCCTAGCCCGTAACACTATTATCGTCAAATAAGGCTCATGAGCACAGCTTTTGGTCTGGTGGAGTAACTCTCAAGGACAAAGTGTACGTAAGGGTAGCTTGAAAGTGGGCCCCATAACCTACAAACTTTCTGACGATACACTGATAGATGTTATGAGAAGACTGAACGATGTTAAAAAGTGCCTTTCCATCGCTACGAAAATGAAGGATCAAGAAAGACCTCAAACAACTTGGATGACAAATGTCCAAAGAGACATGAAGGTGTTGGGACTCGAACAAGACGTGCAAGACAGAACTAAATGGCGTCGCATAATTAGAATAGGATAAGGCGAGGTAAAAACCCAAATACTCTCTCGGTGCACTGTCCAGCATATGGCCGTTTTGTGTGGATGTGGCACATATTTTTACCAAACATATTTTCTACCAATGTGAGAGTAAATAAATAGTTTATTAATTTCAGTCAATTGTATGTCATTAGTGTTAAGACCCATAAATACATAAAAATATTTTTTACAATTTTTCTAATTACCTGTACAGTCGACAATTACTGTAACCATACACTCTGCATAATTATGATTCTAAGAATACTAGGTACTTCTTTTATACATTTTGGCCGCGTACATATTGCAATTTTGTACAGCAGATTTTTACCTAAATAACCTCTTTCTGGATCCCGTACATCCAAATAACAAAACAGCCCCCTAATCGGCGAACACATTTTTGTCAAATGATTACGACTAGTTGGGATCGTTTGGACCGAAAGGACCAATGGGCGGTCCGAACGAACCCAACTGATACCAATTAGTCGCAATCATTTGACAAAAATGTGTTCGCCGATTAGGGGGCTGAACCTTTGTTAGATTACTCGTGTGTTTAGGACCAAAGAGAAAAGTGCACCTACATGCCTAGCAGTGGGCTATGAATGATAATAATGAATGGTTATTTTAATAAAATGCGACATAATATACAATTAATAAATTTCTTATATCTTTTACATTTCCGTTTTACTTCTCTTTTTATAGTTCTGCTGGAAGAAATTTCTTAAGAAGTAAGCAGCACCTTTGTACTCAGATCTTAATTTTATCTTATCCTTATTTATTGTACTGTGTGTACATTTTTTTTTTTTTTTTAATAATTATAAACTAGCGCTTGACCGCAATCCCGCCTGATGGTAAGCAGTGATGCGATCGTTGATGGTGAAGCGTGCTAGTTTATTAAGAGCCTATTCACTCAGAAAAACCGAGCGAATACGAAGGAAGACGGCAGTTGAGCGAGGTGATGCAATGTTAAACCCAACAACACGACCAACGATGCTGCGCCAAAGGGAGATTGATGTGAAGACCCTCCACGACCAAACTCCCAACACAACAACATTAGGCGCATCGTACTCGACACACATCGCAACACAACTGCTCAGACCCGTCCTCCGTACGGCATCACCAGACATCATGCCGGAACACGACAAATCGCTTGGCGGCAAGACTTTGTCTGGTGGGTGGTAACTTCTGCCGGCGGCTGATGTTATGGCCTACCACCTAATTAATACACTACTTTTATTACTGACACGTAAATTTTCCAAACATCTATAAAAAGAACAAAGATTTCCTCGGAAACCTCGATCAAATAAGACCATAACTCTATGTGTTATAATGTATAATAAAAATCAGTTTCAGTTTCAAAGAAAAGCCTGAAAAAAATAACCTAATATTGCTAAACATCTACTCTTTGGAAAATAATTATTGTAGTAATATTTTTGTAACGGTAAACAGGTATTCCATTGCAGTTTAATAGGCTTCAGTGGGCAGGTCATCGAATGGGTAGACTGTTGAATAATCTGACGAATTCTCTGGAGAGTTTGAAGAAAATATATCTAACGATTTGTCCATAACGTTTCCGGAAGATTCACCTAGAGGCAAATCAACAATCTTGTCTACAGAATCAAATACGACTACATCCTGAGGTTTGTTGGCGGGTATCACGGTTACGGTTACGGACTTATCTACAGCCACGGATTCGGCTACAGTTACGGACTCTTCTACGATCACAGACTTGTCTTCAGCCTGTTTTATGGGCTTGTCTTCAGATTTCTTTACGGTTACGGATTTGTCTATGGTCACGAAGTTGTCTACGGTCTCTGACTGGTCTTCAGGTTTCTCTAGTGTCACGGAATTGTATGCAATCACTGGCTGCTCTCCAGGTTTCTCTGCTTTCACAGACTTCTCTACGGTTACCGGCTGCTCTTCAGGCTTCTCTACGTTTTCGGATTTCTCTAAATTCTCCGGCTCCTCTTTAAATTTCTCTGCGGTTACTGAATTAGCTGCGGTCACCGGTGTCTCTTCAGCCTTTTGGACGATCATGGACTTAGGTACAGTCACTAACTGCTCTTCACTCTTCTCTACGTTCACGTATTTCTCTACAGTCACCAGTTCTTCTTCAAATTTCTCTGTGGTAACTGAATTATTTCCAGTCACCGGTTCTTGTCCAGGTAAAGTCACCGATTTGTCTACGGTCAGCGGCTGCTCTTCAGAAATGTCTACAGCTACGTGCTTTTCTACAGCTACGATTCTGTCTGTAGTCATAGACTCGTCTATGATCACGGGGTTGTCTACGGACTTATCCATGATCTTCTCTACGGGCACAGGCATGTCTGTAGTCTCGTCCATTGGCGTTGTGTTTGGAATAAAATGCCTTCTACCATAGTAGGAACCGTAATAGGGACCGTCGTGGGAATGGTAATGAGAACCGTATTGGGATCCGTAATGGGAACCATGCCTTCGGTGCCACCTTCCGTACCGGGATCCATACCGGGAACCGTGCATGAAATCAGACATTGGATGGTACTGCTGTACACCATGTCCAAACCGGCTACCGTAACGAGAGCCGTAATAACCGTTGTGTGACCTACAATGTGGTCGATTGTTGAAAGGTCTGTGTGATCTTGCCGAACGAAGATTATACTGATGTCTATGCCGTCCGTTCGTTCTGTAGTATGGAGCACCTGAAATCAATTGAGTATCTATTGAGAATTGTATAGATTAGCTATCAGCGTATACAATAATATATAACGGAACTTCTCTTTGGAAAGTATTCATTAAAGTATTAGGGTAATACTTTCCAAAACAATCGGGGCATGGCCAGGACCGCTGTTATTCTAAAGCAAAGATGCTGGTAGAACTTAAGCTTGACTAAAGTATGCAAACGTGAAGGAGACAGATGTAATATATTTTTGTACGAGCGAAAGTAACAAGCTACCAGAAACAGGGCTCCGCAGGCTACTGCATCACCACGACAATGCGACAGCCCACACCGCAATCAAAACGAGGGACTTCCTGGACGGTACACCAGTCAAACTCCTGAGTCACCTTCCTTACAGCCCTGATCTAGTACCGTGTGACTTCATCTTATTCCCAAAAATAATAAATCAGCTCAAAAGGATACAATTTTTGTCGCCGGATGATGCGCTGTCAGCGTTCGAGCAGGCTGTAAACTAGATGTCTGCGGCGGACTGGTAAAAGTGTTTCGAAAACTGGTTCAGACGCATGAAATTTTGTATAGAGACTGGTGGAGAGTACTTTGGAAAGATGTAATAAAAATATATGTACCTTTGTACTTTTGTCGTTACTAGCGTACCTATGTACCTACATATATTGTAACATAGTGACGAGAAGGTGTGATCGAATAGTTATCTATCTGTGTCTCTTAATTCATAAATTCAAAATGTTGCCCCACACTAGGAATTCATTTATCATATGAATCAATTCTCCTGTATCGTGCATTCACAAATATATAAACTCACATTTCATTTCGTTATATTCACAAACAGCCAGACCCAGAACAACTACTTGCAGGTCATGCAAATATTCGTTCGTCAAAGATACAAGTATGCGTTTTTCACACAAATCAAATGGAAAAACACTCGAAAATTTTCAATTTTGCCTGAAGAAAATTCCAACATTTGATGATAAATCATGGTCTGAAGCTACTGTTATAGTTTTTAATAACCTGTCCCAAACACCAAGTATAAAGATGGATTTTTCTTACTCTGTCATGCAAAAACTACTCAACGGATATGAATGAAGTTTGACACATAGACAGTTTATAACCATGTTGTTTGTAACTAGTTATATAATTATTTTTGGTTTTATGTTTTAACTTTTATACTTATCATATTCATATTTTATTCCCTCCTTGTTCTTATACACTATTGTCTAGATTTCTGTTTTACTTCTCCTTTCGCAGGTCTGCTGGAAGAAATTTCTTAAGAAATAAGCAGCACCTTTGTACTCAGGTCTTATTTTTGTCGTGTTTTTATGTATTTTATTGTGTGTACATAAATAATAAAATAAATAAATAGAATACTTTTTATCCTGAGTTTTCTTATGCGATAGAAACTAATGCGAATGAAAGCACGGGGTACAGCTAGTCGTTACTATTCTTACTATCCTTACTAATATTTTAAATCGGAAAGTGAGTTTGTTTGTTCCGCTATCACGCCGTAACTACTGAACCCATTGCTTTGAAATTTTGCAGACGTAAAGTTAGAAGTCCGGATTAAATAATAGGGTACTTTTTATCCCGGAAAAAAATTATATTCTCGAGGGAAATCTAAAAAGCACGATATAAAAGAATTCCACGCGGGCGATGCCGCTGGCCGAAAGCTACTAAGTTATATTTAAGCAAATTGTGATAAATTACTGAAATTGCTTACTTACAGTTGTATTCTTCTAAAATCACTACCATCAGGAACACGCAGACCTGGAAAAAATAATAGTCATGTGAAAGTTCCAAGTTGTGGCTAGCGCTGTTTTAAACCCAATGGTCACTTGAAATTTAAACTTTTTGGCTTCCAGTCTAACAAACTACAGCTGAATACCAGTGTCTTACATGGAGCATCCTCGTCTACAACCCCGTTACTGGGTAATATGGGTATATAGGTCTACCCAGTAACTTCAGTAATTACTTTTTTCTCATCTGGTACTATTCTAATCACTCGAAAAACATCATAAAAACAGGTACAAAAGTACACGAATGAAGCCGAAAGTTACTTGCACAAAATATTACATTGTAATATTTTTTTTGTATGTACCAAACGATATCCGGGTACTTCTGGATACGGAGAAGAGAAAAAGGTCAAAATTGTATTGGATTTGCGAAAATAAACAATTTTTTTTTTTTGTAACAAGGTTTGTATAAACACTTTTACTAGCCTTTTTTTTCCTCTTCTTTTCTTTTAACTAGATGAGTTCCGCATATAACACAGCTTTATGTACCCCCACGACCTACATCGTTGCATACACCGATAAGTACAATGTCGCGTTATAAGTATTGCGCACTACCGATAAGGACTTTTTCTTTATTTAGTTTTTTCCCCAACAATTAATTATTTTTACACAATGTGTGCCATAAAAGAAGCCTTCCTATGTCTAGCAATAACCTGGGGCCCTGCTATGACCTCTTAAAATAATCATTAAACCGTTGTGAAAAAGAGATAGCACTATTTATCCTGTATAGCTGCATCTTTGTCTGACACTAACCACAATGGTTTTAACACGTCATGGTAATCCGCTGCTATTGACGATGGACGACAGTACGACACGGATGGCGCTTGAATGGCATTGAAATGTATGTATGTAGTTGGTACACATATTTGATATATCATTATCGAAAAATGCAAAATGGTGGTGTTATTTCCGATCTTGGTAAAGCTCAAAAGAACCTTCTTTCAATGAGAATAAGGATCACTGTGATGCAAATTATCGCATTTTTTTATCTGTGGCACAACCAAAAATATTTTTACGCTCTCAAAAATTGACTTGAACCATGAATTTTTTGCATTAATTTTGCAGTGAAAGTTATTATGTATTTGAAAATAATGGTTGAAAACACTCACAATTAATTTCATATTTGCAAATATTAGAAAACACAGACAAAATATTATGCACTAGTCAGAAGACCTTCTCTTACTGAACGACCAGAGGACACTGATATCAACAAAGCTTACATATTATTTATACGCCAATGCAATCTTCGTCGACCTGTGAACTCATATTAACAAGTAAAATTAAACATTTTGTAGATATTTTCTGAATAATAAAAACAACGGCTCTAATCTCTTTTATTTATCCCACGCGTTATGGAAAAACCATGTTTTTTTTTTAATTTTGTTCTAATTCGATTCTATTGTTTTTGGACTTCCTATCAATTTATCAGTAAACCAACAGCTTAACTGATGAATATTTTTTTTTAATAATTATAAACTTGACCGCAATCCCGCATGATGGTAAGCAGTGATGCGATCGTTGATGCTAAAACGCACTAGTTTATGATTTCTCAGCTCAGTCAGCTCAGCTTTTCTGAGTGAATAGGTCACTCAGAAAAACTGAGCGAAGAGGAAGGAAGACGGCAGTTGAGTGAGGTGATGCAATGTTAAACCCAACAACACGACCAACGATGCTGCGCCAAAGGGAGATTGATCTGAAGACCCTCCACGACCAAACTCCCAACACAACAACATTAGGCGCATCGTACCCGGCACACATCGCAACACAACTGCTCAGACCCGTCCTACGTACGGCTTCACCAGACATCATGCCGGAACACGACAAATCACTTGGCGGCAAGGCTTTGTCTGGTGGGTGGTAACTTCTGCCGGCGGCCGATGTTATGGCCTACCACCGAGAAAATAAAAATATGGGTTTATTATGGCCAAAGTGAAAAAAAAGAGTATACTCAAGATTCAGAGATTATAGATTCAAAAGAGCTAAGACTTGTATGTTTTAGGTCGTAGTATCGAACCCCATCCGGAGCATGAATTGTGTAAATTATTTCATCACCACTGCTTTCAAAACGGTGAAGGAAAACATGGTGAGGAAACCGGCATGTCCTAGAGCTAAACATTTCCTGTCACCGAGAAGGAGGCCTGTGTGTTCAATTTGAACATTTTTTCTTTCTTTCTTTTATGGCTTCGCACGGTTTGTGCATTTAGCCAATGTCACGTAATGAATTGTTCTTGTCGAAAAAGACGGCGTGGTACGTCTTACGATGGAGGTTTGAGACAAAGTCATTATGTGGCCACTATGCTACGATATTTCACTGTTATTTATGAATTATTTACTGAATGCACTTTTTACTACATAAATCACGCACTTTTATTTAGTAAACAACACTATAAATAATTTTAAAAGACCGATGAAAAATGAACGTGACACTCGGCTTGACTTTCCCGCCAAAACCCCCAATTTGAACATTATAAGCTGATTATGTGTTGTATGTACACCCGGCTCCAGAAAAATCTCACGCCCTAAAAGCGACATCTTTTGATAAGTGTTATCATACGACGATGTTACGTGCGCGTCATCTCTGTGACATCAATGAAGTTATCATTCATGTCGGTGTGTCGATTATGTGTATATAAAATAGATGATGAAGATGATTGAGGGTAAGCTTATAATTTTATTGAGTAAAACATGACGTCGCAAAATAGAAAGTGAAGGTTACCCACTCCGTTATTAGTATAAGTTTGACCCCACAATTAAAGTTTCTAGTTAAGTTTTTATAGTTACTTAATTGTTTTTTGTAAAGTTTTGAAAAATCTCGAGAGATGTAAATTCTTGTTCTGTTTGTTTCAAACGTGGGTAACATCTTGGTTTTCTTCAGATATCATCAAAACTAAATTATCAGTTTTATCAGTATACAGGATAATTTTTATCAAACTTTGTCAACTTATAGTTAAATCAATTTTATAGATAAAAAAATTAATACTTTGATATGTTTTAGTACAAAAAAAAATAGTTATTGATAATGAAAGATGTTTATTATGAAATCGATGTTATGGTCACCGCACGCGGTCCCATTCATGTTCAGCGGAGTGCGGACGGCGGGAACATCACAGGACGCCCGCGCGCCCGCGCCGCCCGCATGTTCACTACGCGGCCTGTAGGTACCGGCATCCCACGCGGCCCCCCGCATGTTCCGTGACCTTAGGTCAACGCCCTTTATTTTTGAGATTGCTATTATTCAGTTTCGAATAAGCTGTTATTTGTAGAGTAATTCCAATTTTTCCTTCATACTTTTATTGGCTTAAGACCATCGAAATGCAGAAAATAAAGCCTCGATTAACAATAAACAAAACAGATAATTATTTTCCTTATAAGTGGTAGCTCACAAGGCAAAATTTTATGAATACAAAATTATAGGCTTACTGCAATGTATTTTAAAAACTGTGTCTTATGAACAACGCCTTAAGGATTGGCGTTTATCGAAAAAATTAATCAGTGCACTTTTAATAAAAACGTAATGAATTCAAATTATTGGCATCACGTCAACGCGTAGGTACAGTCGCCGCACATCAACCTACTACAATCTATCAGATTTCTTTATTAGATTTTCAACTTTATCGCTAAAGCATTATGGTTCAACTTTGATTGGGAAAGTTTTACAGTTTCGGGTAGGTTGACCTGCTGGCGTCCATACTTCTGCATTAAGGCGTATTAAACAATTGGAATCAACTACTTATATATAATAATGTTCAATCAAAAATAGTAAAAAAAAAATCCTTACCCTTAAATAATGTCAATCAATCTTAAATCAATCACTGTATTTTAATAATTGTTAGTTGTTTACTTTGTGAGTACACTCGCAACATTTCGAAAAACTCATGGTTCGTGTAGTCTGGCACTATTCACAATTCGTAAACGGAGCCCGATAACTACAGCGGACTTTGCGCGCGAAACGGGCAGACGCGAGTCGGGCCAGAGCGCGCGTGATTCACTGTCGAATCTCACCGACTTACCGGAAATACCGGACTTACGGGCTACGGCCTACGGGTAGGGGTGTCCACTTAAAAAATATATCGATATTTATATTCGATGTAAAACATCGGATTCCAGCATCGATGTCTATCGATATATCGCTAGAAAACATCGATATTTTTCTACTATCGAATACTTTCCACAAAAGTGTAATATTACCTTTTTCCAGTGAAATGCGCAAAATTTGTGGTCTTTGATTTTGCAGGTGTGAATGTAGTATCAGATACCAGAGTAACATAGCTAAACTAATAGTGTAATGATAGTGATTTTCTATGAGAATCACTATCATTACATAGTTACTTAAATAGAATTGTAATACTAAGATAATGGTGAGATGACCGAGATGAGTTATACCTACATTTGCAAGTGAAATATAAACGACAAATTAATAGAAATATTTTATTACATATCACATAACTTCAAAACAGTAAAAGAAAACAAAAGACATATTTAGTACTAGCCTTAATCTAGGTATGTACCTGCAAAAATTTACTTTCACTTTACCTATTTAATTAAAACCAATGCTCTTTAGACAAACTTTGCAAAAA
Source organism: Sesamia inferens (assembly GCA_037179545.1). Taxonomy (NCBI): domain Eukaryota; kingdom Metazoa; phylum Arthropoda; class Insecta; order Lepidoptera; family Noctuidae; genus Sesamia; species Sesamia inferens. The sequence goes on from CM073940.1 coordinate 10,334,267, forward strand.
TAAAAGTTTACTTAATCTTTTACCTTTCATTCTATTTCTTTGTTGATTAACTATTTGAGCAGCCTTAGAAAATAATCGTTCGGATGGAACAGAAGTCCCGACAATAGTTAAATATTTGAAGGCAATCTTATAAAGCTTAGGAAATTGAATTTTTAGATCTTGCCAAATCTCTAAAGGATTCTCATTGAGCCTTCCTACTACTGGACTACGCAAGTACATTGATAATTCATCAGAAATTGCATCATCTGATTGTGATGATTTCCAACTCTTGCTTACTAGTTTGTGATGATTATCCCACAAAGAAAAGCTCTCTTCTAGTTTTTCAGATTGATCAGAATCTGATTCGGACATTTCAATATTTTGTGTAGTATTTTTCATAAAGTCTTTAATTTTTGCGACTGCTGTGGAGCAAGCAAGTGCGTCTTGGAAGTGAATTTTTTTATACCTGGGATCCAATACAGTTGCTATGGCGAGTGGAGTTACCCTCTCGATAGCGCCCATTCTTTTTTCAATTTCATTAAGCACAAACGATTTCAATTCATTGGCAAGCGAATCTTCCAATTGGAGAGATTGGATTTTTAAAACTAAGCAATGAACTAACGGAATCACCTTGCTGCTTGTGCAGTATCTGTCCCCAGAAACTTCTTTAGTAGCAGCTTCCAGCGGTCTTAAAACTAATAACACAGAAGAAAGAACTGACAGTTCTGATGCATTAAGCATAGGTGGCGCTGTCTTATGGCGAAATATTATTTCATTGATTACAATACGTAACTCTAAAAATCTCTCAATCATATAGTAGGTGCTGTTCCATCTTGTTGAAACTTCTTGAATTAACTTTGTTTCTTTTTCTGTGGCTTTTCTTAATTCATTGCTTGCTGCCTTATTGAACCACATTTAAAATCCAAAATCCAAGTCATCAAGTAGTGTTAAAATTATTTCGTTTTTTAGTAGATTATACAAAAAGAAAATAAAAAAACAAATATTCGATGCTTCTATAAATATATCGATATATCGAATACAATACATATTTGACAAAACATCGAATCAATCCGATATATCGTAAAGAAAATATCGAATAAATTCGATATATCGATGTTAAGTGAATATCCCTACCTACGGGCCCTAGGTAGGTGGAGGGCGCGCGGGGTAACCGCGAGACCGATACGATATTGATAGTAATTTCGTGTCTCTCATTTGCTGATTTTAGGGCGGACAAAAACAAGTCTTTTTTTTAAACTAATGATGTAGATTTCTTCTGTTATTGATACTGAGCCTCCCATTTTTTTGCGCACTAGAAATAAATTATCCTGTATAAATATTTATTAATCTAAATTGGATTAATACCATAAGAATATTAAATAATATTAAGGATGGGTGATTTATAAACATAATGATGAATTTCGCCACTTTGTTAAGCAACTGAATGGCTCAGCGGTATAACAGTTTGACTTGTGAGTATAAGGAACCAGGTTCGATTCTTTCTTAAGCTGATAAATTTTAAAATTCTATTGTCAGCTTTTTAGAAAGTTTTAAAAAATATATAATATTTGTGGAACAAGTTTGGAAGTTTAAAAATATCTATAGGTAAGATGCACGAAGTAAATACCAAGATGCGATGGATATTACCTAGCGATCGCTATTTTTATTTCTAGTTAGAATATCTTAGCAATTTTATTGATGTCTCAGAGATGGCGCGTACGTAAATATCGTAGGGGGGTGAGATTTCTCTGGACCTGTATGTACTCAAGATTCAGGGTTCTTTATATGTGGATACATATAAGACAGAAACATGAGCATACAGAGCTTGCAAGTTATCACAATAATGGGAGAATATTAGCATAATCACAAAATGGGATGACAAAATTTGCCGCTTAATTGCAAGAGGAGCGGACAGCGGACAGAGGTCCTTTAGGATCTTATGGCACCATATAGAGTGCGATTGTCGCAACTCAATGCATAAGTCTCTTCTTTGAGGAGGGTTAGAGAGGCTTCACGGCGCCCTCATGCGACACGGCTGCTTCGGAAGCTGTTATCAGGAGGTAAATCTTCAGACGTCACACACTATTCCTACTACGGTTTCCAAATGTTGCCTCTCCAAGACTAAACCTACAGAGTTCCTGGCAAGAGCAGTGGTTTTTTGTTCAAAAAATCGAAAACTATTATTTCTGTTCTTTGTAGAGTATACCTACGTTCTGTTGCACTCCCGGTTTTTTATACAAGATCCAAGATTGTGACTCCTCTCTTTACGAATGCGGGTTGGAGGATGGCAGCCTGGATTACAGAATTTGTCAATTTTCTAACGAAATCCCGCCTCTACATTTGAGCCCCAAATTTAAGTTCATTCTTCCAATTAATTTCCCCTTCCTTCTAACATATCGCTCTCAAGAATTACTTCTGGCGTAATAATAAAAAACTATAATGTGCTGCCTCAAATCCTTTGATTGTTCCATATTGATGTACTAACAATTGTAATATGCAATATTATCGTTTTGATTGTTCCAGTCCAAAGCTAGCCAGCCCTACGAGATCTACAAAGGTCTAGTCTAGCATTAAATTTTTAATTATTTTTTTTATTGTTTCTTGCTTTTCCAGTATACTTTTAATATTGGCAGAATAGTCGACATCGGCTTCACTTTTCATCAGAAATACATTATACAATGCTTGAATACATAGTAACTGTGTACATTCTATTATTTACGAAACTTTATATACAACTTTATTTTTTTTATTTGTGCGAAATCCGAAACGTGACCAGTATTTTAAGTAAAGAGTCTATGTACAAAATTTCAAAAAGATATCATGAATAATCACAATTTTATGAGCTATCTTAACTGCTTGTCCCAACAAAAATATGGTCAACGCATCGTTCGCCCGCGCGCCCCCGCAGCGGCGCGGCGTCGCCTTGCGTTTATTAATAATAATTCCTGTTTTGTAATTAACCAGTGATAACCAAGTGCGTGCACAGGGATTTCGGGCAGGGTATGCATGCATACACTACCGAAATCTCTGTGCTTATACAACCATATTTTTTCTTTATACTAAACCTGAATACCGTTTGTTCAGAATAAGCAACTGAATCGATTCCAATTATTTTTACACTATGTTTTATGTTTTCCCAAATACATTTAGGCATTGTTGCACCGTGGCAACAGCTGACGTCAAAGGTCAACGCTCCGCGTGGCCACCTGATCGGCTGATCGGAGCGTGGACCATATTTTTTTCTTTATTACGCGATTTGTCGTGACCACGCAACGCTAAATCTAGTTTATCTAAAAAGCAGACGATGTCGATTAACCGTTTCAAAATATTTCTATTCCTATCTACGTTCGCGTTGTGCCCTTCAATGTCTAATTTTAAATGTCTACTCAAACTAGTCTCTATTCTACTTTTTCCAAAAATTTGGAACTTTAAACAAGAATCTAAGTTTTTCCGACGAATCGTGTTTAGAGGCGGCTTGTGAAAATAATTTAAATCTGAATATCCATAACTCCAAACATTGTTATTAACATGTTTTGAAAATAATATACACGGGAAACAAAATAATTTATTGATATGTAAACAGTCTGCTAACCAGTTAAAATTATCATAACATTTTTTATTAAAACAACATGTTACCTTTCTTTTGAGTTAAGTTCAAGTCCCGAACACAACGCCCTTTAACAACTATTGGATATGTAGCGGTTTTACCCTCAAAACTTAACATTGAAAAAGGCACCGTTTTAAGTTTATCTAAACACACATCACCAGAACAGAGCTCACAAGTGTAATTTTCTATATTTTAGAAAGAAATACTTATCTAAAGTAAATAAACGAATTTAATTCAGTTGCACTCAAAACGACACCAAATTGGAGTAATATATTATTGTGAGGCTGGTAAAATAAATATGTATTTTAACTAACAAAAATTATGCTATTTGTGACAGCTTCTTAAATCGGCCGGCATATAGTATAGGCACTGCTTATTTTGGCTTATAAACTCAATGAAATTGCACGGTCGCACACGAAAAGTTTACGTACACAATCAAACAATTTCAATCTCAAACACGACCACACACGCTAAAAAAGAAGCACATTAGTTCGTGCCTACGTCGCTGTATGCTCCGTAGCGCTAGTGACGAAGCCGCGTTTCGCGTACATTGTAAGTTGTAATGTGTGTTAGCTAGTTTGCGCTAGCCCCAAAAGATGGCAGTATTACTGTTTTAGTGTAGTGTTTTAACAAAGTTTTTACTGTAGTACAAAAAATATTTTATAATACGATTCGGATGTTCCGAATTAGAAAATTATAAGGGTATGCAGTGCTTATATGCATCTATTGAGCGCACGCGCCTGGTAATAACATTTTCTGTCACACTTGCAGGCTTTGGACTGTCGTAACGGTCAAGTGTAGGTAGATATTATCAAGTACTTTACTAGTAAATTCACCCGTAAGTGATAAATTAAAATGTATTATAATTTAATTAAAACAAGTTCATTTTACTTAGAACGTATTGTACCCTACGAAGCTACGAAGAATTTTCTCGTCCGAAATACCGCAGTGTCTCAAGACAAAAGTCTTCGACCAGTGTGTGTTGCCAGTGATGACTTATGGAATTGAGACGTGGTCGCTAACAATGGGCCTTATGAGAAGGCTCAAAGTCACTCAAAGGGCAATGGAAAGGGCTATGCTTGGGGTTTCTCTGCGCGATCGAATCAGGAATGAGGAGATCCGCAGAAGAACGAGAGTAACCGATATAGCCCGAAGAATTGCAACACTAAAGGGCTGGACACATTGCCCGTAGGACCGATGCCCGATGGGGCCGACGGGTTCTCGAGTGGCGACCACGCACCGGAAGACGTAGCGTGGGTAGGCCCCCGACAAGGTGGACCGACGACCTGGTGAAGGTCGCGGGAAGCCGCTGGATGCGGGAGGCGCAGAACCGGTCGTCGTGGAGAACCTTGGGGGAGGCCTATGTCCAGCAGTCCACTGCTGGACTTGAATTTCTAAATGCATTTGAGAAAAAATATAACGTGGTATAAAAATGATTGGAGATTCAGTTGGTTTTTCTGAACAACTGTATTCAGGTTTCGTTTACATTTTGTATTATTTAATCGTTTTTATATAGATAATATATAGAAATAATATTCAAATAACTGTGTCTATTCTATTCTACTTCTAACAATATTCGGGTGATGTTAGACATCCGACACTTCTAATTAATCATTTTTATGCAACGCCTATAAAGATTGACTTAGCAACAACATATTGGGCTGTGTGTTGCCATCAAAAACGTAGTGTTAGTAATGGTAATTTTGGCTCTTTAAAATTTTGATTCAGAGCATTAAGTTGTAGTAGAGCGTTAAGTTCAGTATCTAGTAGTAGTTCTTTGAGAATTGTATGAAACAGATATTATGTATAAGACGATAAATTAACACAGTGTTTTAATTTTCTAAGTAATCAATTTCCTTAAACTTCTATCTATTAATAAAATTTGTTGTTCCTATGTGGCCTACATGAATGGTTTTGATAACTGTTTTTTTAATATACAGTAGGCACTGGTCGTTCAAACAGCCTTAGAATATATTATGATACGGCGCGTGAAAGCCAGCTACTTATGTAACTGAGGTCTGCTAATTACTAAACCCCTCAATGACGAATCTTTGATGCTCTAATGTTAGAATACAACAATCTTGACATGAACTTAATTATCAACACAGATAAAAAGGACCATATTCATGTTTTTCCTACCCATATCACAAGTTAATGGGGTCGGTGAAAAATGGTTTTTTCATCCTCTTAGTTTCTTAGTCATTAGGTAACTCGGAAATCATGTATTACTATGAAGGGTTCTACCATAAATTAAAAACACGTATAAATTTATAATCGGTGTTTGCTAACATTTAATTATAAGACAGACTTAATTGCCAATTTTTAAATATTTACATAACTTTGATCAGTCCAAAATCTCGTAAGATCTGCCGCTAACCATTTCTATGGAAGAAGGAGAAATGGATGTAGATATTATCTATTAATTGTCTGAGACAATAGGGTATCATCACTGGGTCGATTCAGTGCTCTTTAGTGAATGATCTTTCCGCCGAGACCGCCGTAGCCGTAGCCTCCCGCGTAACCAACGGTACCAAGTCCTCCGAGACCCAGTCCGCTGAGACCTCCAACAGCGACGGCGGGGCCAGTGATCACTGCACCAGAACCGATGAGTCCAGCACCGCCTCCCAGCAAGAGGGCACCGTCTTGAGCTTGCCTGGCAACGGCATCAGCGACAGCCTGCGCCTGGGCCGCACTGACAGCGACAGCGGCAGCCTGCGCACGAGCAGCGTTAGCGATACGGGCGGCCTCAACAGCGCGAGTGTTCGCAATAGCGATAGCCTGGACACGGGCAGCGTTGGCTAAACGTGCGTTTTCCGCTGCGCGTGCAACTTCAAGTGCGCTGGCGGCGCTGGCGCGTCTGGCGGCTTCCGCGGCGCGAATATTTTCCAAGGCGGCGGCCTGTGCACGCTGCACGTTGGCTACGCGTGCAGCGTCAAGCGCGGCGGCATTGTTGATGGCGTTCGCATGGCCAGCGCGCGCAGCCGCCTCGGTGACGCGGGCGCCCTGGATGGCGGCGGCAGCTGAGTTGGCGATCTGTGCAGCCTGAACAGCTTGGGCGTTTTGGATGGCGCTAAGCTGAGCTGCACCTACAGAGCCGGCATTGTTGAGCGCTGCACCCGAACCAAGCGTGGGCCCGGCGGCGATGACAGCGGGACCGGAGATGACTGAGGGACCGGCGATGATGCCAGCGCCGCTACCGATCGCTGCACCCGCCAGCCCAACGGTACCGAGCCCACCGAGCCCGGCGAGCCCGCTGAGTCCGGCCAACCCGCCGACGCTAATCACTGGCCCGATACCGGACTGCTCCGCATGTGAATCTGCTGCTTTACCTATCAAATATAACAAGTGGTGAGTCTTAATAGTTGTCAACATCAGACATTAATTAGTTGAGATGAAATTGAATGCATTTCACTTACCGTCTGCAACCACTTCATACGCCACAGCGATAACAAAAAGAATCTGAAAAAGTTAAGCATTATTTTAATGTTATCTTATTTAATTAAAATTATATATTTAATTTGTGATAAAACAACAGATGTTTCATGTTACCGTTAGTCGAGACATTTTACGTAATTATTATTTGTTTATTGCTGCTCGCTACGACGCTACCAAATTGGACTGTAACCTGTAATTGTTGTAGTTACTGCCAGTTGCATGCACTTTTATACTGCACCGAAAATTATTAACATCGAATTAACAATGCTAAATAGTTGTTCGATGCCGCCCTATTTGAATATCATTAGGTACTTGAGTAAAAACTAATCGGCAAACAAATGTAGTTGGTACATGTTGTACACAATCGCAGTAAAGGCAGAAGATATCAGACCATGTCGGATGCGCGCGCCGCACATCCCTTGAACACACCAAGCAATGTGCACTCATATTACATGAATACTTACTCATAAAATTAATAATAGTTTTGTTTGTAGTGTCTCTTTGTGTGTAGACTGTAGTGTCCATCCCAATTCAGATTTCAACATTCATAGATTTTATGGATTGATAGGTCCAATGAAGACAAAATTAATAAAATATCAGTATATCGTGCGAAATATTCAAGAAAAGCCTAGAGAGGAATCCGTTACTGTGAAACGAATAAGATGATTTTAAAATAGTATTTGATTCCGTAAGCCGAACGTATATATAATCGTATTCAGAAAAATTATTCAGAATTTCTACTAAATTAGGTCAATATCTTCATATCTTTAAAGTTGAAATTGGTGTAATTAGAAAACTTGTCCAGTATGTATTCACATACAAATTCATTCAGCAAACAAGTTTTACTTTTGTTTGTACAGCAACTGGTTAAAGAAACAATTGCTTCACTTCAGATACAGTAGAAACTAAGGATTGCGATCACATCCTTTCCTGTGCCGAATCAGCAAAAACATTACAATATTGTGTAATAACAAACGTTTTCATAAGTTTCAATTTTCGTGTCAAGTGCATAATCAATCTAGAAGAGTATTATATTCTACTCTATTCTTCTGCTGTGTCAAAGGGACTGGACTTTAATCCACCTCAACAACTTATAATTTTCAGCTCTACGACATGGCTAGTTTCTTCTTGTTTGTTCCTTCACAGTTTGAGAGCAGTGGTGAAGAAATAACTTACACAAAGTGCCTATCTAGGTTCGAACTTACGGCCTACAACTCATATATCGCGGCCGATTCCACTGGGCTATTACTGCTTCATATGCATCTGTTAATAAAAAACTGTGTTAATTTGTGATCTTGTCATGCAAATAAAGTTTGTTTATTCAGTTGAAATGAAACTGATGTAAGATATTTCGATGGTTGCGTGATTTGGCGATGCGGCAGAAATTATTTTGACGGTAGATATATTGTTTTTTTTCAACTGGTCCGACCTGTCTCTGTGACAACCCAGCCAGCAACATACCAGACGGCAACCACTAGGATTACATACTGACACACTGGATATATGAGTAAAAAACGTCTAGTGACCGTAAAAAGTCAGTCGGCGTCGCCCATCGCGTGTCATTTGTATTCTGTTTGGGTAATACGATTTTACAGAACTGTTTTTTGATGAACTGCTTGAGTGGGCAATTAATCAGTATTGATTATTAAAGATTTACCTTTAGTGTGTTCGGTTTGGACGGCTGACCTGGTTTTATCATGAACGGATGTAATTTAATGGCTGCTCCTAAGCTCAATTTATTATTGACTAGCTGTTGCCGACAGCTTCATCCGCGTCAATATCCATTTTTTTTATCCTTATAAAAAGCTTTGTCAAAATTGACTATGTCGCTCTGTAGTCAATATCTGTTATTACGATCACGTTTGGAAGTTTTATGTATATCATATTTTTTGGGTAGGTTGAACCCTCAGAGTAAAATTACTTTCTCCGTTTAATCCACAATTTCCACTGATTCCTCGCTCCTATCCTATTGGCCGCATGATGTTTCATAGCTTAAAGCCTTCCTTGATAAATGGACTAGATCTATTCGCTTATCATACCTATGCTTTTTGCATTAAAAACCTATATTTTTTTAATTGTTAATGTCTTTTAAAACTTTAACTATATTTGAATAATTTATTAAATACTTATTTTTCGAGCCAAACCTAGGATTTTTTTTGAAAATGTACTGGCTTTATTGGTTTTTGATTTAAGAGTACCTGGGTGGCGTTTTGTAGACAGGGTTAAAAATTGGTCATAACCATGTCTAGTGTCTATGTAACATCTTAAATTAACAAGACTAAACTAATTTTAGAACAGAATGGCAACGCTTTTCTTTTTTGTGGGCTCATAGACAGATAATTATTATTAGGAAGAACTGCCAAAAATTCGAAATGTGGGTATTTGTTGTAACTACTGGTCACAGGAAAGGGCGACCAAAATCAAAAGTAATTTATTCAAATTAGACTAAAAATTACCTAAGTAGCACACTGCTGTGCTGGTAGAACCGATGGCCAATGGGGCAGTAAGGTTCTGGAGTGGCGGCCACGTGCCGGAAGACGCATCGTAAGTAGGGAGGCCCCCAATAAGGTGGACTGACGACCTGGTGAAGGTCGCGCGAAACCGATGGATGCGGGCAGCACAAGAGCGATCATCGTTTCCAAGCTTTATCCAGCAGTAAACCTCTATAGACTAAAGAAGAAGAAGAAGACAAAAATCAGAACTTTTCAAATATCAACATTACAAAGGATAGTCCTCTGTATCTTATAAACCTTCTCCATACGAGGCTTGATATATGGACATGTCACTTTAGTGAGTTCGCAAGAGTTCTTTTAATGACACTGTGCTATCCAGCATCTTAGTGGCGTTTCACTCTGTTGCAGTCAGAATCATTTTGAAAATAGCTGCTAATCTATTCCTCCAAATGTCAAATTCCAAAACTTGTATCGAATAGTGTTGTTTTAGATTTAATATTATTTTTTAGTTTTTTATTCTGTTGTTTAAATTTTATTAGTTTTGTTTTAATTTAATTTTATTTATTATATGTGTAAGTTTCCACATTGTATGTTTAATGTATCCTTTCTGCCGCATTAGGTTAAGCAACCTGTAATGGTAGAAAGTGTGTGATTAAATAAATAAATAAATAAATAAATCTTGTCTAGATTATAGCAGGTCATGGATGGATTTTGCTGCAAAGAACCAATATAAACCAAGGTATAATATAGTAATCAACTAATGCCCTAACCAACTGATGCACTATCTACAATGTAATTTTTTGTTTATTTTTCGGGTTTCTTACCCGAACACGTGTCCAGTATTAAAGTACGTTAAGACACGTGTTCGGGTAAAGTAGTAAAGAATGTATGTATGTACAAAATTTGCAGCGGCTCGGGTGCTGTCTCACTATGCTCCACTCGGTAACCACACTATATCAATTGCTAAATAAATGTACATATTTGGAAAAAATATGTCATGGTGTAAAAATTATTGGAATCGATTCAGTTGCTTATTCTAAACTAGCTTTCCGCCCGCGGCTTCGCCCGCGTGGAATAGGGATGTTTCCGAGGTAAAAAAAAAATGATTCTAAATATTTAGTCCGTCATTTATTTTATAGAAAAATATTGGATAAGTATATTTTGTTTTAACAAATCAATAAAAATTTACAAATATAAAAGGCATCAAAGATCAGGAGTGATGGCTGGTGACGTCACTACTCGTTAAAAAGTGTAGCGTGCAGTGACGTCACACGAGTTTTCAACGCACTGTGTCGTCTTAATTTTTTGTTTATATGAAAAAAGAAAAAATGCGTGTCTAATATTTTTTGGAAATCTGACTGACGGACTAATTAGTTTTTTATAGTCAACTACCCTATTCGGTTATATCGCGCTTTTTAGATTTCCCTCGGGAATATCATTTTTTTCTTTTTCAATAAAAGGTAGCCTATGTCCTTTCTCAGGGTCTAAAGACTGTCTGTGCCAAATTTCATCAAACTCGGTTGATAGGTTTAAGCGGGAAAGCGTAACAGACAGACAGACAGAGTTACTTTCACATTTATAATATTATGATGGTATTCAAGTTTCGTATAAAGTAAAAAATACAGTTTAAAAAACTAAAAAAACATGATTTTAAAGAATATCAAACTAAAAAGTTAAAAATAATTTTAAATTATGGCGCTTTGTGCCATAATTTTTGTATATTAAGTGCCTCACGCTGTTTTCTCATTTTACTATTGTTTATATAAGGTGGGTGGACCATGGAAGGCCATGCTCCTTTGAAGGCCAACTATTAAAAAATCGTAGTTATTGACATTTAAATACATATTCCTGCTACTACACCCTAAGATCCTACAAACTAAAGGCCACAAACGTGGCAGCGTGTCGATTGTGTCGCTATTGTGGCAGTGCGATCCAATGTTTCGTAGGCTTCGGTCGTTGACGTTGCAATTGTTATTCGCGCGCACAACAAACCGTACATTTTTGTCAATAGCCTATTATTATTTCATGTTTTTTTAATGTGAATTGTCGTATTAGTACATGTTTATGCCACTAAAGAAAAAAAAACATAGCTTTGCCTCAATTTACATTAAAATATTGGTAGTGTTCCTAGGAAAGCCGGTGGTTCCTTATAAGGCCAATCAAAAATTTGACGGTTGGCCTTGCTATGGTGCATGGAACCACAAGGAACATTCACAAATCCTGAACAAATGTACACTTACTTTTTAGTTATAAATAATGAGAAATTGTTATAATTTTATTAAGTTTGTAGTAGGTATCTATTATTTATTATAATTATTAGGACAAAGTTATAGTCATAATTATCAATTTTGGCCTTACAAAGAACGGACCCATAAGAAGGCCATTTTCGATAAAAAAAAAAATTGCAATTTCATAATAAAATCTGATGGAAAGTTATTTAAGGCCAATATAATACTCATTACTAATATTTTTAAATTATTTATATTAATACATTCTTAGTTATAGAATGGTGTTCAAGCAATGTTCGTAGAGATTTTTATAGATGATAAAAATAAATTGAGTATTTAATGCTTCGCTTAAATAATACAGCTTATTATGTAGTTTTAGTAAAAGCGGATATATTTAATGTTACAACTCTTTTTTTAAGTTTAACAACAGATGTATAATGTTGGCCTTGTTTGGAGCCGTGTTCCATGCAAAGCCATTTGGAAGAGCTTTACAAAACTTAAATTTAATAAATGTTGTTTAAAGTTAGGTAAAAAAAAAAGATTTTATACGGTGGACAATAAAACAAAGTATTACTTAATAATTTGTTTCCTACATTTATCCAATAAATAAACGAATTAAAAGTATTTACTCGTTAGAGTGGCCATCCATGGTCCACCCACCTTACTATTGTCATAAATTAAATTTTAAAATTATTTTTAATTTTTAGTTTGATATTCTTTAAAAGCATGTTTTTTCAGTTTTTAAAACTATATTTATATTCAACTTTTTAGTTCGATATTCTTTTTTAAAATAATATACGGATAACACGAATGCTTAAGTGGTGCTCATTTGTTTTTACCAAACTTTCCTTGATATCCAACAGCCAGAATAGCAAGTGCTAAAATTCGAAATGATGCGTTACCCAAGTAACTAAATCTAAATCTAAACTAAAAAATACTATGCCTACACAAATTAATGTAAGGTAAGGTTGAAAAAAAATTTGAGTTCGAGACGGTCAAACAAACAAACATACATACAAGTGAAGCTAATAATAAGCATGTAACAATAACTTTGTATACTAAGGATTAACATCGCTCTTTATACTACTCAACGCAACGAGGATGAGAAAATGACGTTCACAGCTAACAGAACGATTTCCCTCATTACCAGTAGATAAAGCGGATTTTCACTTCCTCGTGTGAGAAACTGCATAGATATTAGTCCATGCAATTATTATGCAAATTGTGGTTGTGTGTGTTATTAAATAACATTTAATTTTTTTATTAAACTTTGCTCCGCGCTAGGAAATCTGTGCATTTACAAACATATAAAATCACATACAGAAACAGCCAGACCCACGTGTATTACACATTACACGATGTTATTTTAACTTTATACGAAACCTGAATATAGTTTTCTCAGAATAAGCAACAGAATCATTTTTACACAGTGTTATATTTTTTCCCAATTACATTTAGAAATTGTTGCAGGGTGGTTACCGAGGGCACACAGCTGACGGTAGATCATAGTACCATGATCATAGGAGCACAATGAGACAGGGCCCCCGCAGTGCGCCGCTACAGGCGCGGGCGGGCGCGCGGTGCGTTGACCCATGTTTATTGGGACAACCAAGTAAAATAAGTTCAAACCTTTGTGGTTTTTCATGATATCTTTTTGAAATTTTCTACATAGATTCTTTATTTAAAAATACTGGACACTTATTAAGGGTTTTGTATAAGCAAAAAATAACGTTGTAACAGGCTTATGTCCTTTCATTATCATATTCTGCCCTTTTCAAAACACAACAGATCTCAATTATTTTCATATCAAAATTTAGAGGAAAAGTATATGTATGCTTCTATTGTTTTATTTTTCGTCAAAAACTTATCACGTTTGTCTAATAGTCATATGAACATCACGGGATAAATGGGCTATTTTTCGCGATTTTGGAGTATCGTATTACTTTTATTAATTAAGTTTCGGAAAAAATCAAATGATAGGTGCACGTATAATCACTGTGTAATAAGGTATTTGACTAAAAAAACTATTTAGTCCGTCATTCAGATTATAGAAAAATATTGGATACGTATATTTTGTTTTATCAAATCAATAAAGATTGACAAAATAATATAAAAGGTATCAAAGATCAGGAGTGGTGGCTGGTGACGTCACTGCTCGCTAAAAAGTGTAGCGTCCAGTGACGTCACACGAGTTTTCAATGTACTGTGTCGTCATCATTTTTTGTTTATATGAAAAAAGAAAAATACGTGTCTAGTATTTTTTGGAAATCTGACTGAAGGACTAATTAGTTTTTTTAAAATCAATTACCCTATTGTATAAAAACAAATAATTGCTCTAAAAGCATTATCCATGAAGAAAACAGTGGAATACACCACTAGAGTTCCCTCTTAAGTAGCATGTAAACAAAAAAATCGGGGGCATTGTAAATATTGTTTTATCAAATCCAGGTGGTTCAAGATCTGAGCCTAAATAAATTCAAATCCTTCATTAAACGTAAGTTGTGTCAGAAAGCATTTTATAGTGTTAAGGATTATATTGACGACAAAAAGGCTTGGGCTTGAACTGCGTCCGATTTCTATACTTACATTGACTGTTCTTTGATTTTTCCTCTTGTAGTTTAAATTTGCAATTGTTTGTTTTTTTTTTTTAACTCAAAGCCAGTACACACTATGTAGCCAGGCATATTGTACGTTACGGAATTGCATCGCTGACAGGGGTATTCGGCACTGGTGCAGCTACACAGGAGCTAAACTTAGCATTCGGGAACACCGTTGGAGCTGCTGAACCTTCGACAAAACTGTCTTTGTATTGTGTAGATTCAATTTCTTAGTATTGTATAATTGCATGGAACACGTGTGAGCACGTGCTGTAAAGCATCTATTTGTTGGGTTAGTCTTTTATTGACTTGATAGTGCTATGGCTGTTGAGAGTATGTCATGCTCACTCAAATGTCTCGCTGGTGGTGGCGTGTGTGTTGGGTCATTAGGTTCCCTTCAATATGGTTGAGCTGAATGATGCTGATCCATACGTCATGTTCGTGAACGGACGCCGTCAGAGGGGACTGGTCATCTCTTAGCTGCCACGGCGTATTTTAAATTCTGAATTGTTGTTTTTTTTTTTTTTTTCCATAATGGACGCTCTCAGCGTACAATATATTTCTGCATCGTTCTCACACGATTGATTTCTAAATGAATGATGTAATCAAATATTTGTATCAATAGCTTGATAATTTAAAAGAGTGTCCATGGAGTTTCTTGCCCGTTCTTCTCCATAGGTACCTACCTACTCTTTGGAATGGGCGACTAGCTTCACCTTACTGACTGACCGACCTTCTGACAATTCAAAAGTGCCTGTAACTGGTTTATTTGAAATAAATGCTTTGATTTTGATTTAGATTGGGGTTTGCCAAAAGTCATAATAAATAGGAAATACCTATAGGTAATATCACAAAGGAATACTCGGGTCAAACAAACGCCCAAGAGTTCTTTAGTAAAAAACATTCATTTTTTTTTTATTACATAATTTGTTTCATTATCTGGATCGATGGTCTTCATTTCTTTCCAAATTGTAAGGTCTCCGTCAACGGTGGGATGTCCTGACTCTGAAATGTCTGGAAAAAATTATACAGGATTAGTAGATACTAACTAAAGATTTTTGATGACATCTCTTTGAGGCGCGCGTGAAATACAATGCGCCGTCGACTTGGGTTGGTCCTTACCGGTCAGATCACCTTAATCTTGCATATGTTTGACATAAGAAAGTTAAGAGCAGTCGGTCTATTCTGTAATAATTTCACCGTGAAAACTTAAGTGAAGTGAGCTTGGAAATTCTATCAATAGTGTCAAATCTTAGCGTCAGGTGAACTGACAGCACACTTCATTACATTACTTGATTGTTGAAGGTAAGATTTTCACAGAATAGAATGGCAACGGAACTAAGTTGGGGTCGTATTTTTCATGGAGTGAATGCCCAAGTTTCAGGCAAGTACCAATGTAACTTTTCTAAAGTTATATGTACTTACTAAGTATATCTTGAACATCAATGACTGATTACAAGGTGATGGAAAACATCTTGAGGAAACCTGGACGTCTGAAGTCTGAAATCGCCAACCCGCATTGATCAAGCGTGGTTATACGCTCAATTCTTTTCTGTATGAGAGGAGACCTGTGCTCAACAGTGGGACAAGCGTAATTAAAAAACTCAAAAAGAGTTAATGTTAACGGTTTGGGTTGTGTTGAATTTATGGTCACATTTTTTTTTTATTTCTTTTCCACCCAACCCGTACATCTTTCAGTTTCAGAGATACTTACTCAATACAGCACTGGTTTTTTGAACGCCTTGGTAAGAGACTCGAACACAATTGGCCTCCCGCTGAGCATGGCTAAAATCAAATCAAATAAAATAAAGTTTTATTCAAATTAGGCTGAGAATCGACACCTTTTGAAGGTCAATATTATATAAGACAGTCCCCCAAAAGGGCCGCCTTTGGACGGAAAATTAATTAAAAAATCACTAAAAATAGAAATGTTTGTAAGTAAAAACTCATTACCTCAATAAAAGCCCCAGGTATAAAGAGCGTGACAGCTCACATATTTATGCGTAGTAAAAGAAGACAATTACATGAACGTGTCAGTAAGCTGATTCAAAAAGATAACATTTAGATTAAATTTCTAACATTTGGCAAGGAGCACTTTACACATTTCATGGTATTTAGAACTAGGTTATTTAACGTAAACCAATCCGTAATTATTAAGAGTATCGATACTGTTTACTTCCTCAAAATTTTGTCTATTCCTGTCTACTTTAAAAATAAGAGAGGTCTAATCTACACACAGTAAAACGTCACAGATGGCCTTGAAATAAAATGGTAAATCATTTATATATACTAAAAACAAGAATGGACCCAGTATTGAGCCTTGCGGTACACCTAACTGAACTAAGATTTCACACCATAAATATCTACACACTGGAAGCTATTATGTAAATAAGAACTAATTACGTTGAAAGCTTCGTTTTGGATACGGCAATGGCGTAGTTTCGCAAAAGTATCATGGTGCCCTCAACTCAAAGGCTTTGGAGAGATCACAAAAAAAAACTCCAATAGCATTTTGCGAGCTACGGTCAGCAGCACATCACGATATACAGTTGCACTACGAAAACTTCCTTTATTTCGAGCAAGATAAGCGCGCTCTCAAGGTCGACATGTATAACTTGATGAGCGGCTATTTTTATTCAAAAATCACAAAAAATTGATTTTTATATTCACTATCTGTGCCTTCTAATGAATATAAAATCATTTTAATCGTTTAAGCAATCGTTCTGTGATCGATTTCTCTTAACGATTTTTTCTTGCTTGGAATTGATTTTTTTTTTTGTGCTGGCAATGGCATCAATCAAATTCTTGACTACCGGAAATGCATTTGAAAGTCAAGAACATGGGCTATCGAACTTTTTTAGAACATTTCGTAAACGCGGATTTAATAATGATTCATATTTTAGTAATGTTAGTCAAAAAGTGTCTAAGTATTTAAGGGAAATATATATTTTTATAAGAGTTTGGTTTCGGCATTTTCCTTTGGAATACTTACCAAAATATATACTTAACTACATCTGTGTTTCCTCAATTGAGCTTGTATATAAAGCATTATACATTTTTGTGAAAAAGGAATACACATTTATTATGCAGTTATGAATATTATATAAAATTACGAAAACCTGCGAGGCCGTATGAGGTTGATGCCTATGCTTTTCCCGACAAAAAAATATTAGTCTAAGAATTTGCCTCGCTTTTGATTTCTTCAAATACATAAACGTAAGTTTTTTAAACGTAAGTGATTTAAGTTTTTATCAGTATCAGGGAGTATACCTCGAGTCCTTCGTTGCGCTCGCAATTTAAATCATCACCCGCGACAGAAAGCACTGCTTTATCCCCTCGGTTAATAATCTACTATTTCAAATGTTTTACTGAATGAAGGTAAGATAGAAATAGGCCTGAGGATGCTAACGTCGTTTTTATTACTTGATTTAAATAATGGTAAGACTTTACTAGTCTTTATGAAATCAAAAAATCCCTAAGTCAACACATTTATTAACAGTAACAGCTAGATAAGGGGCTAAGATGTCTATTATATTACTGCAACTTTAATAGGAATGTCCCAATAACTACTGGTGTTTTTAGACGGAGATGAATTGAAGGAGTGAGTTATAGCTATTGATATATTAGTAAAAAAATCATTAAATGCCTCGGCTACGTCAGCGGTTTTATGAATTTGTTGTCGCCCATAGTCCAAGTGGTTTTTACTTTATTACTAGACTTTTTAGTTGTATCGCTTTGAAATTTTGATTTAGCAAATACACTAATCCTTTTGAATAATTTTTGACATACTGTAGAAAGGAAGTATCAAACCATATGACTCGTACAGTCTCGCTCTACTTTTATAAATAACACGAAGTAACCCAACAGACGATCCGTTAATTCATTAATCTTAATGGATTTAGTCATTAAAACAATTTGGTACTCCTTTTGCATAACATTAAAAAGGGCACCATCGATTTCATCAGAAATAGATCATGTTGGGACCATAGTTTTCGAGTTGGTTAATCCGATGGTCACAGCGTTTAAAAATGAGTGTTGTAATTTTTGTCGCATTGAGAATGTAACTATATATTTTAGGAAAAGATGAGAAAACTGCTGCACATATGGCCTTACATATAAATATATGATATGGCGATGAAAATTAGTAAATAGAACTAAAATATTTGCCGTACAAGAAAAACAACGAAACTATAATTCATCATCATCATTTCTGCCGAAAGACGTCCACTGCTGGGCATAGGCCTCCCCCAAGGTTTTCCACGACGACCGGTCCTGCGCCTCCCGCATCCAGCGGTGTCCCGCGACCTTCACCAGGTCGTCGGTCCACCTTGTCGGGGGCCTACCCACGCTACGTCTTTCGGCAAACTATAACACGCGCAGTTCATTTGAAAAAAAATTTCAATATCCACAAAAGGACCATACCTCTTAGAAGAACTACTTGAGATTTAAGGACAGCTATAAGCGAGGCAGTCGGCGATGTCGTTTCCTTTTTAGGACGGCTAGTCTTAGCAGGCAGAAGGTTGGAAGACACTGCTGAAGGTATCAGACAAGCGAAGCAGGCGATCTGCGAAAAAAATATATCAAATAAAAAAGAGCAATTAAACTAGCACGCTTTACCATCAACGATCGCATCACTGCTTACCATCAGGCGGGATTGCGGTCAAGCGCTGGTTTATAATTTATAAAAAAAAAAAAAAAAAACTTTGATTATATGAAGTATTGATTTTAGTTGCTCTAAAGAAAACCACTCCTGAACATTATCTTCCTGAAGCTGCTAAACGAGCAAAAAGAACATTTTCACGTTTAGCAAATTGTACCTAAATATACACAAGGACCATTAATATAGGCATGGGCGTACCAAGGTGGGGGAAGGGGGAGTGTTTTGCGATATTTCCCCCTGGAAATATCAATCGCAAAACATGTATAAACTCTCCTCTTTTTTATTTATATAATTACTAGACGAGGACTTATCTCTAACTTTTAAATAAACCACGCATTAGACAGTAACAAAATGTAAAGATTACCCACTCTAAAAAATCCCCCCCCCCCCCCCCCCTTAGGCCAGAAGCTACCCAGCTTCGAGAGTGTATTTAATGAATACACTCTTAAAACAATCAAATATTTAATAATAAAAGGAAACGTTACCGATAAGATGACTAGTCTTAGCTGCATATTGAAGTTTTTCAAAAGGTGTTATAGAGGCGAAATATGAATACTCTTCGATAAAGAACAATCTTCAACTGATGACCTGAATACTTCCCATGGTGTTTTATTAGTAAAAGTATTGCAAAACTAAAGGCAATTTTGCAAATGAGACTCATTAAGTAATGAGTTCATTAATAAGACTCATTAAGTAATGAGTTTATTAATAAGTCTTATTTGGAAACTTGTGTTTAGTTTTGCAATACTTTCACTTTTTCTAATGAACTTACAAGTATGTTAATTATCTTTAGATCTCATATATAGTGTACTTAAATCTATATCTCGGGCGGTTAACATCGGATGGCGTGTTGCAGTCAGTTGTATGTATTGATCTTGCCGTCTAGTCGTACACCTTTCTCGACATGGGTCCTCCCTGGACCTCGACCAGCCGGATCTCCAGGATCTCACGACCAGACCAGTGAAAATCCCGCCTCCTTGCGCAGCGGCCGCGTTCTCTACCGCTACGCCACGGAGGCTGTCAATTTTGATCCCTTGGGAATATCGGTGCACAAATTATCCTATGTTTTGTGGTTATAAAATATCTGTTTGCCGATTTTCATCCAAATCCTTTCAGTAGTTTAAGTGTAAAAGAGGAACAAACAAACTCACTTTCATATTTATATTAAATATAAATAAATATATACGGACAAATCACGCAGATTGAGCTAGCCCTAAAGTAAGTTCGAGACTTGTGTTATGGGAGACTAACTCAACGATACTATATTTATAATAGATACATATATAGATAAACATCCAAGACCCAGGCCAATCAGCAAAAGATCGTTTGCCATCATGACCTGGCCGGGGATCGAACCCGGGGCCTTCATATTATTAGTAAGGATGAGTAAGAATTGGTGTGCAATCCCGTACCTCAGAGACTGATCTTCTAAACTATTCATTAAAACAATTCATACTCTAAGTGCCAATTAGATTCAGGTAATACCCAAAATTAAAATCCGAATTATTCAACGTATCTGTATACAAAAATAAAGTTTGTTCCGCCACTTCTTTTTCCCAGCGAAAGCACTAGGAAGTGGCGAAAGGCGGGCCTTTTGGGAGACTGTCTTATGTAATACTATGAACTTCCGTTTATAAGAGCCTGTTAAAATAATGAAAGCAATATGTACGATCGCGTTCGCTCCCATTTTCGCAATAGTTTTTGTTACTGTTCTGCTAGCGTGATGTTATATAGCCTATGTCCTTTCTCAGGCTCTAGACTACCTGTGTACCAAATTTCATTACAATCGGTTCAGTAGTTTTGGCGTGAAAGCCGGACAGACAGACAGATAGAGATCCTTTTGCATTTATAATATTAAGTAGGGATTGACGTTCAAAAAGTGCCGATTCTCAGCCTAATTTGAATAAATGACTTGATTTTGACACCTAAGTCATATTACGAAGAAGTGCTAAAATCGCGAATTTATGTGTTTATATTGTGTGTATCTATTTTATTGTATTGTTTGTATAATATTCGCACCAAAATCTCTGTCCATTCTTAGGTTGCCTGGAAAAAAATACTTTAGGTATAAGGCTGCCCATTCTATATTTTCTATTGTTGGGTGTATTTTATAATTAATGTATATTTTGGTGTTCAATAAAATATAAATTACGTCATGTTATGAGGAAGACCGAAAAACCGCAAATTGATCGCAGTGCATATATTTACATTCTGGGAATCGAACTCGACCTACCTACACAACATCTAGTTCCACCGAACTAAGAGTATGTTTAACTTACCAATATTGCCAGTTTGGTCAGTAGGTACCTAGTGGAGCATGTCAGTATGTCAGTATATTTGTTAAGAAAAACAGATACCTATATGCTAATTGGTACAGTATGTGACAGCGAGTTACACGGAGTAATGGAGACGCTATATATTTTTTTCTTTTTTTTTTTTCTATGAAAGAATGGCCAATATGACAATATAGGTAACATACCCACTACTGACACACATGTCTCCTCTCAGTGAGAAGGAAAGGGACGTTATCGGCCACATAGGCCCAGGTCGGGCTGGAAGATGACGCACGCCTTCGAAGTTTTGATTCAAGGACAAATCAGTTTTTTCACAATGTTTTCCTTATAACTAATTTAAATAGGGTATAAATAAACGATGCAAAATGTATAAATATTAACACATCATAATACATAATGATACCTAACTATGCCAAGCTCACTTTTTTGAGAGTCGTGATTGTATGCTGAACTATACTTTAGACCCTTCAGGTTACGAAGTTAATAATGGTCAAAATTCCAATTCTTATTGACGGTTTTTTTCTAACAAATTCCCACAACCTTTTGTATTTCTTTTTGTGTACCACTAAAAACCCTGTAACGTTGTTCCTTGTATAAATGTATGAGCGCTAGTCTGAAATAAAAATAAAATATTATTTATTTAAATTAAGACCCCATTACCGCTGCATGCATTTGCACACAAAGGGCATATCAGGAAATATCATATTAAATTCCCGCTAATATTTTCAAGCGATCTTACTTATCCAGATGTACAGAAGTTGGCGGCTAATTAACGTGTCTTTTAACACAATGTATAGGTACATACACAAATATAAAAAAAAATAGCTAAGAATAATTATGATATCAAATTATTTTCGATTACCAAGAAATACAGCATACAATTAACTAATCATCATTGATTTTAATGACCCTAATTATTACGGTGAAATAATTAAACTGCAATAAACCAGCACCCTAATCACGTAACACAGTATAATCTTCATTTGGATCATTTTGAAGCATATTGCTTATCTTTTTTTAAAAATAGTTATAATATAAGCAGTGATGTGATCGTTGATGGTAAAGCGCGTTAGTTTATTAAGAGGCTATTCACTCAGAAAAACTGAGCGAATAGGAAGGAAGACGGCAGTTGAGCGAGGTGATGCAATGTTAAACCCAACAACACGACCAACAATGCTGCGCCAAAGGGAAATTGATCTGAAGACCCTCCACGACCAAACTCCCAACACAACAACATTTGGCGCATCGTACCCGGCACACATCGTTGCTGCTCAGACCCGTCCTCCGTACGGCTTCACCAGACATCATGCCGGAACACGACAAACCGCTGGGCGGCAAGACTTTGTCTAGTGGGTGGTATCTGTTGCTGAAAGCTCTGAACTAAGATGCACTGAATGCATTTTTTTCTTTCTATTTCATTAAGAAAAGGATAGACAATAACATTTTAGTTTATTCATGTTAAATTAAAATAGTCCATAAACCGTTTAGACGCGATTATAAACATTTCAGCCAAAAATACATCAATTTAGGTCAAACGCGGACTAATTTGCCAGGTCTAAACTAACAATTATCTTGAATCTTCTGTCCTTTTCAGAATGAAATGTGAACATTTGCTACCTAAATGTTGATACTACGTTCCATTTTTAGACGTCATCTTTTGGTCAACTAAATAGTCAAACATTGTTTCTGCATAAATGATGCAAAACATCATTGTTTTACTATTCAGTTGCAAAACTATTTCATAATATCAATCAATTCGTGCGAATTGACTATAGAAAAATGTAATCCTTACTAATATTATAAATCGGAAAGTGAGTATGTTTGTTTATTCCGCTTTCACGCCATAACTACTAAACCGATTGCTTTGAAATTTTGCAGACGTAAAGTTTTTATCCCGGAAAAATCTAAACAGCGCGACATAACAGAATTGTGACTGGGTGAAGCCGCGGGCGGAGAGCTAGTATTAAATATTTTAAAGTGACAATTCGACCGTAAAGGACGAATATATTCATGGGAATCCAATCCAAAAACATATCTTTTTGTATTTTTCGAATAATCCTAATATGAGTACAATAATAGTTGACGACTCCATTGCTTCTGTTTTACATGTAACCTATTTTCAGGTGGTATAAAAAAGAAAGTCAAGTTCAAGGCATTTCCACTACATAAGAGATTGTGCACAATAGTGATGTCTTGTACCTACCATTGAGTTTTAGTCAGACAGACATGGATAATTTGAGACGAGTTTTATTAAAGGTAAGTTTTTTTTATAAAATGTACAGTCGATAGCAGACCATGCTACTACAATCTGTCAGATTTTTATTGGATTTTCAACTTTACCATTAAATTATTAAGGCTCTTGGTTGATTGGGAACATTTGATAATTTTGGGTAGCAAGAACTTTTTTTTTATGGGTGGGAAACCTTCCAAAGGCACCCGATCTCTGGGGACCGAGGTCGGGGAGTATGGGATATTTACCTTACAAAAGACACAAAGGCACATCTCTGGGGAGACTGTAAAGGGCCCCAGAGATGCCCCCCCCGGCCTCCTTCTTGACGGTCTCACAGAAGGAAGCTACTTCTATCCAACTTTCTCTCGCTGGCAGCATAGCCTTCACTACTGCTGGCAGACACAGGTCTCGCACGATCCTGGCAACTAGAATCAGCCGCTCCGACGCACGCCTCGAGCGTGTGTTGTGCAGAATCTAGGATGCCTTCACAATGATGTCAATTTGTTATAGCTTCTCGTCCAATTCTATTCAGGTACTCACCGAAGTAACTATGTCTGGTGAGCACCTGGGTGAGCCTAAAGGAGATGCGGCAAAATGGCTTCAACTATGGGTTTGTGCGAATAATGTGGCTGTTGTGGCCGTTCGCACAACCTCTCCATTGCTCACCCTTTCGAAAACGCTTCCTGACTGACTATCACTGATCATAGACCTTAGCGTCCATATCCGCCAGGATATCCAACGGCGGAAAGCGTGTCGGAAGAGTTGTCGCCTCATAGGATATTGTTCGGTTCGATACGGATGGTCATTTTCCGCTGCCGGAAAACTGACAATCTATCTGACCAAACAGGCGCCCCGTAAAGGACCATTGATCGCACAACACCCGCGTGGAGACGGCGAATTTCCTCCTGAAATCCCCCGAGTTCCTTTCCGATCCGAGGAACCAGGCGTTCGAAGTGGTCGCACACCCCTGCCCACATAGCCAATGGGTCAGTCGCGTATGTATGCCCTGACATGGTTTGCTTGATCTACTCTCGTCCGTACAATAGGGAATAGGGAAATAATTTCTACATATTATGTTTTTTTTTTTTTGGATTTTATACTATTTTTGCCTAGGTTACTTCCAATAACAACGGCTATGCTACTTAACCACGGGCAGAACTCTACAGGAAAAAAAATAAAAAATAGGTTTCTTATATATACAAATTACATATGTATATGATATACAAATTCTTATGAAGTAGTCATAAACTGGTAAGTTTACTCGTTTGTGGTTGATGTGAACATGTTTGTATTTTTAGTAAAAACAATTAAGTTATAAGTAATATTGCTAAATTTATTTCTTTCCACACATGTATTTTGGACATTCACCTAATCCCATAGGACCTTAGTGTTATAATATTGTAATGTTAATCATTTTACACACTTAGCATTAAGTATAGCACATTAGCAGCACATAAGCATAACACATTCACACGTTCTAAATATAAGATTTGTACCTACACTTCTGGACACATCTATTGGCCCCTACCGAAATATGATTGCTAGATTGAACAAAAACTATTGATGCAGTTTTAAACCTGATACATTTTACCATCTTTTTCGATCGTATTGTTTTAATTTTGAATTCAGAATACCATACGACATGGAGCTACGCCTAACAAGTCGGATATGCGCCTTGTTGAAGGCAATTGATTTAAAAAAATATTTTATCAAATAAAGGTTTAATTTAATAACGCATATTGCCTCCATGGGCATCTACCACAGCTCTCATACGATTAGGCATAGAGTTTATGAACCGCTCTATGAAATTTTGAGGGATCATCTCCCATTCCTCTTTATTGGCAGTTTTCAACTCCTGCATCTTCTGGGCAACTGGCTGACGAGCCCTAACACGTCTTTTACCTCGTCCCAAATGTGCTCAATGGGGTTCATGTCTGGGCTCCTGGCTGGCCAGTCCATAACTGTGATGTTCACATCCCAAAGATATTCCCTTACGATGCCGGCCGTATGGGCTCTTGCATTATCATGCATAAAAAGGAAATTTGGGCCCACATAGTCTGCATATGGTATCACATGAGATTTTAAGCACTCACGAATGTACCTCTCAGCATTTAATGTTGGCAGCCGTGGTCCTGTAACAACCTCAAGTTGGGTTTTGCCTCTCGTGGATATACCGCCCCAGGCAGTCCATGAGCCACCGCCATAAGCAACCCTCTCATCAAAGCAGCATTGTGCGAAACGCTCTCCCTTACGTCGGTAGACCTTCTTCCTTCCATCATTGCCATGTAACACAGTTTTAGACTCATCAGAAAGGACTACACGGATCCAATCTTGCTGTGTCCAATTTAAATGAGTGCATGCGAAATGAAGGCGCGCTGTCCGGTGGGCTCGCGTTAGTTTGGGGGCCCATTAGCTGGCTTGTGTGGTACCATATCGCGTTCTTTTAACCTTCTCCGAACAGTTTGAGCGCTCACAGATACTCCGTGGAAGTTGCAAAGCTGGTTTTGTATCTCAATGGAGGTAAGGTGACGATTTCTCAAGCTGATCGTAACGATGAATTGATCCTGCCTTTCACTTGTGACCGAAATCGTGGCCTTCCTTGGCGACGAACAAAGCCACCAGTCTGGGTACCTCCGATAAACATTTCGGACCGCAGATCGACTAAGTATCGAATTAAGTTGAGCACTCACATTTCTTTGGCTGTGTCCGGCCTGAATAAGTGCCACAGCTTGGGCGGCGACTTCAGGTGAAGTATCCATAGATTATTCATAGAACCTCACCTTAATGTTAAGAATAAGTAATGTTTGTTGCAAAACCAAACATATCAATCACTTTTTCAAGAATTAAATCCAAGTAAACCAATAAAATCAAGTTTTCTTAGTATTCGATTGTTTCATATCAACAAACAGGCTCCATTTTTTCCAAATTGTCTTTTGTTTCTTTAAATTCTGTGTTCGAAATTCAAAAAAAGACTTGAATGAAAATGTGAATGTGCCAGGTTCAAAACTGCATAAAAACTTTTTGCTCGACCTAATATAAAATTTTAGCTAGGACCAAACTAAACTCAAAATGCAAGGTGGGCCAATAGATGTGTCCAGAAGTGTATTGTATATTATATTGTAACACAGGTAGTGTTAAAATATTAAAAAAAAATGATTTGAATTATACTGTTAAGTATTTTATAACTGAACAGACAGCTGTGCTGCTGGGGAGTTCGCGCCACTTATTCTTCTCAGCGGAATCACTAGGGCTGGCGTTTTGGGAGAATATATTTTGTGATTTTAACGAAAAATTATGGTTCACAGGCTAATTTAAATACATGACTTTTGATTTCGATTTCGTTGATTTTAAACGATAAGCATTTTTAGATTTCCGTATCTAAGCGGACGTCTGAATCGGATCCCGGACATACATAGGTACCTATGTAGGTACATGAATCCATTATCAAATCTTAATAAAATGTTTTAACCTCCTTTAATCTTTTTTAAATCGTTTTTTTTTTCTTTAGCGCGGCAAAGGTACTGTTTTTGTAATCTGGTAGAAATCGAAAAAGAATTATTACTGAAATTTTTGACTGGATTTTTGCTTGAGAGAGAGATACTTTTTATGGTCTTTGGGGATGCTGAAACGAAAAGTGAGGTCAAAATAAAAATCCACGTTTTTCATCTTAGGTGTTGTTTTTGTTTGCGGAAACGTTGCACCTTCTTGGTGACGCGCTGGCGCTCCTCCTCTCCCCTCTTACGTAGATGGATAACAAATCCAGATGCGGTTTAGTTAATTTATTACTTACATTAGGCTAAGATTTACTTTTACTAAAGGACTAACTACCGGATATATAGCCGGTACTGAGATCAAAATAAAAATCCTATTCATACTTTTTAATATCTTGTGTGTCTTTTATTTTCAGATCATCATTTTCACCTTGATAGTGGCCATTATATTTATCGGCATTGTGGACGCGAAAAAGGCCAAAAAGCACATTACAAAAGCATCAAAACACCATTTTGAAGATTTTGAAAAACACCACAATAAAGCGAAAAGAAGCACGTACAGCCGGAATTGGGGAAAGTCTAATTATGCAAATTATGGCTTACCACCATACTTGGTTTATAACAGAAAATTAGGAGCTTACTATCCATATTTTAAATATCCAGGAAATACTATCAGACGACGTATGGCGAAAACTAATTATAATTCTAAAAGGTATCATTGAAGTTGTATAAATAAAAAAAAAAAAACTTGAATGTTGTTTTTTTCCTCGAATAACAAAATGCCATATATGTGAAGTTTTACTTTAAAATATGTTTAAAGAAAAATACTTAAAGTATGTAGGTGTAGTATGTGTATATTTGTGTGTATATTTATCCGGTGTAGCGGTCCAGAAAAGCTTTAAAATGGTGCCTCATTTATAATTATTGATAAAGTATGAAGGAAGTTATGACGTACCGACAAAAAAGTCCTGGAGAAATTAATGACGACTCGGTTAGGTTGGTAGTGGCTGAGCGTTTGACCGTTGCACTGCGTGTCGTTGGTTCGTATCCCCCACGGAACAAATATTTGTACGACCTACAAGGAGTTGTTCCGGGTGTGGCTGCTTGTGTACATGAGTTTATGTGTTTGTGTAAACACACCCACGTTACAGGAGTAACTCCTAAAGTGAAACGGGGTTTAAATAAAAATTAAAAAAATGGTTGTTGGAATGTAACGAGATGTTTTGCGTTTTTTTTTTGAAGTGAAACTTCTTTAGGCACGCTTGACTTGGGGAGTAAACTGGCGAAAGCGTTACGAAAAATGATCGGGCAAGGCGAACGGAAGTTAAGTGGGGGATATAAGCACAGAGGCGCCCGTGGCGCGAGCTTGGTACTACAAGACCTACAACGAGTTTTTTTTTTCAATAAAAATAGAAGATCTATGCAATTTTTTTTTTTTTTGTTTAAAATTTTGAGACACGGATACACTTATTTATTTATTTATTTACACTTAACACTATACTTTAAATTTTATGTTGACTGACAACCATTAAGGGGGTCAGTTAACATAAAATTTGGTACCGCCTACTTCACAGTCCCTCCTGTATCCCCCCCCCCTTACTCCCCCTCACCCCTTAATATACCCAAGAAACTACCCCCCCCTTGACCCGGGGGTCAAGGGGGGGGGTAGTTTCTTGAAAGATAATCCACGGGAGGTGAGGTAATCAATGAGGGGTCATTGATTACCTCACCCCCCCGTGGATTATCTCGGGAACCAGAGGTCGTGGACTACCCGAGTTTGGGGTCCCCTGATTTTGGCCCCGAGGGAATCCACTCCCCCCTCCCCCGCAACCCCACGACACCTATCCCCCCCCGACCCCCTTTAGTTACCTCACCTCCCCGTGGATTATCTCGGGAACCAGAGGTCGTGGACTACCCGAGTTTGGGGACCCCTGATTCAGGAGGAAGAGCCCGACCTTTTGGCCCCGAGGGAATCCACTTTTTTTTTTCGTTAAGAATAGAAGATCTATGCAAAAATATTAATTTACCAATGAAACCATGAAATAAATTTAAATATTTTTAGAAAATTAATATATGTATATGTGTATACATGTATATATTGTACACACATATATATACAGTATGTTAAGAAAACCCTGTCCGACCCATAAGGATAATAAAGGTTAGGTAAACACATGACCAAATCTAATATATAAAATTCTCGTGTCACGGTGTTCGACATTAAACTCCTCCGAAACGGCTCGACCGATTTTCATGAAATTTTTTGTGCTTATCCGGTATCTATGAGAATCGGCCAACATCTATTTTTAATCCCCCTAAATGTTAGGGGTAGTCCACCACTAAATGTTTTTTTTTATTTTTTAGACAAAATTTTTAATTTCTATTTTTTTATGATACGACATACAAAAATACATACAATCCCCAATTTTCACCCTTCTACGATCAACCCTTATTTTTTAATAGCCATTTTAGTAATTTTATCAATTATTTATATGGCAAAACAACGTTTGCCGGTCAGCTAGTATAATATAAAATTTTACGTAATAATCATAGCAACAATACAAATGAATTTTGAAATAATCTTTTTTCCCGCGAATTTTATTCCAACTTCCCCGAAATTTGGTAATTTAAAAAAAAGTGACAACACCGGTATTATTATGAGCGAATAGCGATGCGACCACGTGTCGCGTGCCCTGCCGCCCGTCGCCCGCGGAAGGGTGAACGCGCATTTATTAAGTTACCACTTTTTGCGAAATAATATTTATTTTTTTAGAGGGATTTTTTTTTAAGTTTAGCCCGGTTTTGTATCCATTAGTAGAATCAGTTATCGATACCTAACAACATCTTGACGGCTCGGACAGGGTTTTCTTAACATACTGTATATACAGGGTGTAAGGAGAACGCTTCCGAAGCCAGAACGTAGGTTATATACAACCTAAATGC
Source organism: Sesamia inferens (assembly GCA_037179545.1). NCBI lineage: Eukaryota > Metazoa > Arthropoda > Insecta > Lepidoptera > Noctuidae > Sesamia > Sesamia inferens. The sequence goes on from CM073940.1 coordinate 10,364,184, forward strand.
AAACGGATACCAATAACCTTTCGCTTTAAATTGATTATTTTCAAGACTTCATATTTCGTAAACAAGCATTGGATAGCGTACGAAACGTGAGGTCACTGACACGCAAGGCGACGTCGCACGACCGCGCCCGCCCTTATCAGCCGCCGAAAAGTGCCGACTTATACGCAATTTACAAACATCACTTTTAAAATCGCAATTGTAGTCCATTGTAAAAAGCTGACAGAGGCATTTTACGTACCTGTCTAAATCTTTTGCGACCTTATGAGGTTTGGCTCGAACTGAGTTTCATTCATTTCAATACAAAGCCGGGCCCGTCGCTGTGTCGATCCGTGAACACGAGGCATCAGTATTCCTCAACACATTCTTCACGTAGTTTATTAAAAACACTCACTATTCTGCCCCGCATTTCATCAGCCTTCCGATCCAGCAGTCATTAAAAAGCTCAGTGAGACGCTCGCGGACGGGACGCGTAACGAGCATGGTTCCATTGTGCTGGAACCATGCTCAACGAAATTCAGCCACAGACACATTGTCTAGCATATCATTTAAATGTCCATTTATAAAATTAAGATATGCTGATCCATTGAGGCGCTGCGGTAGAAACACTGGTCCTAGAATTCTTCTCCTAAACACATCAACATGTTGCCGTATTCACGAGCACTGTACACGTATGCCTCAGGCATTGTTTAAAACAACAAAAAGTTATAACTAAAAAGAATAAAACAGCACTAAAAACGTAACAATACCTAATAACTAAACACAAATTTAAAACTAACAAAACAATAATTAAATAATCGGTTACAAACGTAACGCACAAGCTCACGAACCGAGTCGCAAGGAACACTATTATTAACTAAAGATGTACTATGAAGGTCAAACGCTTTGGGGGAGTTCCCGGCGGTCGCGTAGGTTAAAGCGGTGTGTTTACAGAGGCGAAAATGCTAAAAGAATAATTACGAGATCAGAAATCAATTCATTTTAATTGTTAGGAAATTGTACTTATGCTTTATTACAAACTGTTTTCATTTTCTAACTTTTAAATAAGATTTAACTGGTTTCTTAGATTCAATTAATTTAATTATTCACTTTAAATTGATTAGGTTTACTTACTAAATGAAGGATCCAGTTCTTGCAATAAACGAGCACGCATCGTGTGACTTTAATTACATTGTTATAAAGTTCAAATTCAATTGATTCACGGGCGCACCTGTACATGCGATGAAAATTTTTTAGTTAATTACAGCTGATGTCAGCGATCTTTTACTTTATTTCATTTACTATCGATTATCGACATAACACAAAACTGTTATTAAATTCACGACAGTGCATCAATTTAAAAACTAAGTACCTTCGATATGGACCTCAAGGTTAAGCGCGTCAAGGTCAAGGTAAACCGTAGCGATCGTCCAACTGTCGCGATGTCGGTGACCGCACGCGGTCTTTGAACCCGCGCGGGTCAGCTGAAAATTATTTACGAATACATAGCTTGTTAGAGTTGTAAAGAAAAAAAAATGTTTAATCGCAAATAATGGTTTCATTTAACTCATTTAACTGTTGCCACAGCATAGTGTACGAAAAATGCTTAAGTAAAATTGTTAAAAAAAATCCTCATTTTTTGATGGTATCGTATCGAGAATCACTAGCCTTATCACCTGTCTTCGTTTTCGGAAGCGTTTCCCTGACACCCTGTATATATACATACAGATGGTGCGAAAGAAGTTTCACTTCAGTCGTGTGGTCATAAGCACACTCGTTTTTTTTTTAAATCAAATCCCCTATTTTCAGGTAACGTTCTTACGAATGGTACAGGTGACAGCACATCCAGCTACTACATTCTGTCAGATTTGTGCATAAAATGTTCAACTTTATCTCTAAAGCATTAAAGCTCGTGCGTACAAACCAGACAAAAGCTCAGTTTTCAAAAACATTACTGAAGAATACCCGTTGCTGTTTTCGACAGCACCTACAACATTTCTTTATTTTTAATGACTAGCTTTGCCCCACCAACGTGTAACAAACACTCATATATACTAATATTAAATTTGTAAGATTACATACTTACCTATGCATTAACTGCATTGTCTTTGTAATGTAATCTTTTTATCTACATTTCTTCGTCGCCTTTGGTCGATAAAATAGAACATCAAAGTGCTTTAGATTATTATTAAAATCAGCTTGTAATAAAACATTGCACACAGAATTCTTACTATTTCCAAAAATTTGTTGAGTTTTATAACAGATCATAAAACTAGGCCTTAGGGTTAATAACAAACAAAGAGAGCGAGAGGGAGTATGTTTCCTTTCCTTGTCCTCCCGGGTTTTGCCCGGGCGCAGTCCAACCCGTTATATCTTTATAATGAATCTTGATCTATCCTTATGAGAACGCCACTTGCGCTAGAAACTTTACGAGATCACTAAAATACAGGATAATGGGTTGGTAAAGTAAATGCTATATGCAAGATTTTTATCTTATGTTCCATAGACTTAAAAGAATAGTTAGCTGTAAAAGAGAATGTAGACTTGAAAATACAAACTAAAATATTTATCCGTATTTTTGTTCAGCTTACAAATGCAAAATATGTATGGAAATGTCTGTTATTTTACTTGATTCTTGTACAATTATGTGTTATTATGTAAATAAACAATAACTTAAAAACAATATTAAAATGACGACTTTACGTCTTTGTACCAAAACCTGGGTAAAAGTAGCTATCCCTACTTTCAATCTCGAATCGACAATAGATTCCACGATAAAACTGTACAAAACTATAGAAAATCATATAACTTATTTCATAACGATTTCAGTGACATACGGTGTGTCGAGCTGCGCTCTTTAATTTCAGATCTATCATAGTTTTAGTGAACGCGCGTTCAGCCGGGCGCACTTTTACAGATCCGTGGAGTTGCGCAATAGAGGCCTAACATTAGGGAGGTTATGACACACAAGGGTCGTGAAGGTCTGTCAACTTGTCTTATCAGCATTTGATAGCAGCTCTACTACTTCAGCTTCATCATTTTGACTGGAAGCTGGCTTTGGCATAGCTAGGAAACAGGCTAAGCAGATCATATTATCATATATATTATTTCTCAAGGGCTTTTTTGTCGGTACGTCATAATTTCCTTCATACTTTTTCAATATACACCAATGAGGTATCATTTTGAAGCTTTTCTGGACCGCTACACCGGAAAAATATACAGATTACTCACATTTCGGTGGTTTTTCGAAAATGTACGATTGAAAATTAAGGATTTTTCAAATGCGCGAATACTCTTCACGGGTCATCTAGTCGAATAGAATAGAAAACTTTTGTTTCAGACAGAAGTACATAAGGTTAGTAACAATTTTACTTAACTTCTAGTGTTAGTAGGTTACATACACAGGTACATACATCAAATTAATACTTAGAGTGGACCTCCGTAACATCGGGGAATCTCATCGATCCGCGAACACACTGAGAATACTGTTGGTGCTGCCGGTAACACGCTTCATGGATATGAATCTATTTCTAATAATGACAGTAAAACCATTAATATTATTAAACGCAAACTTCCCTAACGCACTATAACTCCACAGCAGCCCTAACAGCACTCTCAGTGCATTATTATATTGAAGACGTAGGTAAGTCGCTGTTTGCCACGGGTTGCACGTGTAGAAGGATAGACAGTAAGCTTTGAAAAGCGTAACTTTAACTGGCTTCGTACAGCTCGCAAAGTTGCGGACAAGCCAGAGATCTTTGTTTCCTTTCAATGTCAGAATTATGTTTAATTTAGAGATATTATAAAGAGGCAATATAAATCACAAATCTAACATCAAATCTATTTAATCTTAGATACTTCTAACTTTGAGACAAAACATTGCTGCTGGGAACCCAAAGGTTGTACTAGCGGGTAGCCGAAGTCAAATAACGAGAAAAAGCATCCATTTCTGTTGATTTATTTACAACACGAGCTGATCCAAGGAACTTGAACAACCTGTATTTCTACTAGATGTACTTATAATTTAAAAAAAAGTATATTAACATAATCTGAAGCGAGGTCTTTCTTATGTTGCGCTGCAACAACAATTTTAGGGATTTTAGTGAATACAACACCGCGTACGGCGTAATATTTGATGGCCACGATATGAATCTTATAGGGACGATCTATATTTTCATAAGCACACAGAAATCTTCTGAAAGTCACTCTGCATACTTATGAAGGCATTGATAGCAATTATCTTCAAATTCTGTTGTACTAGGAGCGTACGCGTGCCAAGAATTCGCACTTTCAATCGTAAATTTTCAAAAAACTACTATGTTTTCTGGGTAAAAAAAAATTGATTCTACTTCTAGTCCGTCATTCAGATTACAGAAAAATATTGGATACCTGCGTATATTTTGTATTATCAAATCAATAAAAAATGACAAATATAAAAGGCATCAAAGATCAGGAGTGGTCGCTGGTGACGTCACGGCCCGCTAAAAAGTATAGCATGCAGTGCCATCACACGAGTTTTCAACGCACTGTGTCGTCTTCATTTTTTGTTTATATGAAAAAAGAAAAAATTTGTGTCTAGTATTTTTGGAAATCTGACTGATGGACTAATTAGTTTTTTTAGTCAAATACCCTATTGTGAGTAATTTGTATATTTATCCTGTGTAGCGGTCCAGAAAAGCTTTAAAATGGTGCCTCAATTATAATTATTGATAAAGTATGAAGAAAGTTATGACGTACCGACAAAAAAGTCCTCGAGAAATAATTTGACGACACGGTTAGGTTGGTAGTGGCTGAGCGTTTGACTGTTGCGCTGCGTGTCGTTGGTTCGTATCCCGCACGGAGCAAATATTTGTACGACCTACAAGGAGTTGTTCCGGGTCTGTCTGGCTGTTTGTGTACGTGAGTTTATGTGTTTGTGTAAACATACCCACGTTACAGGAGTAACTCCAAAAGGAAAACGAAGTTTTAGTAAAAAAAATTGGTGGTCGGAATGTAACTAGATGTTTTACAAAGTGTCCGATTTTAAAGTAACATCGACGCAACGGAATTACTATCTACGTACGGTTCCAGCTGATCAACCAGTTTGTACAGACGACAGCACACCAATCTACTACAATGTGTCAGATTTCTTTATTAGATTTTCAACGTTATATCTGAAATATTAACGCTTAAGTTTGATTGGGATTATTTGACAGTTTCTGCTAGCTTGACCTGCTGTCATCAGTACCTTGTCCTCTTGAACTCTAAACGAGTATATAAGAGATGCTCATCTCGCGAGGGCCCAGTGGTTTGTTTTAGCTTGTGTTGATAATATTGTGATACTTGTTTTGTTTATTAATAATATGACTAAGTTTGCGGTGAGTATCATCATTATACATATTATTTCTCAAGGGCTTTTTTGTCGGTACGTCATAACTTCATACTTTATCAATATACATAAATGGGGCATCATTTTAAAGCTTTTCTGGATCGCTACACCAGAAAAAAATACAAATTACTTACATTTAAGTAGCTTTTCGAAAATTTACGATTGAAATGTGCGAATACTTCGTATGGGTTTTAAATTTCACGGAATATATTGACGTGGTTTATTAAAATAATATATTGATGTGGTTTATTGAATATAAATTTGGTGCTTTTCGACAACTAGCTCCAACTCAGCCTCTGAGCACTTTTGCGCCATTTTTTTTTTGTTTTCGTCTGGGAATCTTCAAAGATACCCGACCATTTGGGAGCGAGGTCGGGGAGTGTGGTATGGAAACCACACCGGAGATCACCATCCGCCCATAGGGGTGGCCACAGGCCCTCATAAAATACCAGTCCCGAAGAGGCCTAGCACTACTGGACGTAGTCCTCTTCCGGTCACCCAACTCCACGAATTCCTTTTAAAATTATCTGCAAATATCCTAATTAAAATAAATGCATTTATTTCAAGTGTCGTCTATTAAATAAGTAATTTGGAGTGGAAATGTTTTCAGTCATTTAAATTTTCTGGGGCTTTAGGCTTTTAGGTATACTTTTTTCTCTAATCCAGCAAGGGTTAAGCTCCTCATGTTGTCTTGGGTTTTGGTACTTGTAAGGCCTCCCTATTATCTTTCCACCTATCTCTGTCCTTTGTGAGAATATTATTCAAGAATACATACCTAAAGGTATAAGGAAAATTCTCATATTTTTAAAACTGAGGGATAATTCTAGTTTAAGAACGTTCACAGTCTGACCTCAATTCAGATTGGAATTGAGGACCAAATGACAAATGTACAGCTAATTTCCCTACATCTTGACAAGTTTTTGACATTTGTTTGTCAGTAAGATTAGATTACTAAACTAGTTTAAGAAGTTTAAATTTTAAACGTTTTGACTTACGAGAATCGAACTTCAAATCTGTCTCAGTCGGAAGGTCAAATCTCGTAATTTAAATCGTTCAAAATCTAGTCGCAATGTCATCTCAACAGCGACATACAAATATCAAAAACTTGTGAAATATAATAATATGGAGTGTAGAGAGGGCGGCGCGGTCCCTGAGAAAGCAACCAGCCCGATGCCTGACCACGTCCCAAAGGTTCATGGCCGTTCGGCTGATCCGAGGATACCGCATGGTCTCTGCTGTGGCGCCGAGCCTCCTTGTCTGATTACCACCATGGAAACTGGAGGCCAAAGCCCTCGCCCACGTGTGGGAGTGATGAGAGCTTCCACTTTCCGCTGTCCGTGTCCTTGTGGCGGCGATCGGCAGCGATGTCTCGCGTCCGGCTCTGGTCCAGGTACTTGGTACGGAGCGAATGAGCATGGCAGGCCGTCACCTCCTTATGCGAAGCAGTCAAGCTGGCAAAGGATGAGCGAAGCGCGTGAGGATGCGGGAATACCAGTGCCCTCACGGCTCTAGGCGCCGCAGGAGACGCCCTGGTCGGGAGACAACATCGGACTACCGGCCATCATGGGCGCGGGCTTGTGGGTGGTAAGGACCAGGCCCGAGTCGCCGGCGCGTTGTATTTCAGGCGCGCCTCAAAGAGATGTCCACACATCGTGACGGGGTCCACGAGCACCGATGCCTCCTGGGTCAGGGTTGCGGTTTGGTTAAACAAGAAACCGTGGCCCTGGCCGTCGCACAGACAAGTGAAGAAATACGGGTGGGTTTTAATCAGTAAAAGTCTGACACGCCCTTCCACTTCATCCGAAGCGTGAGAGAAAAGAAAAAAAAAAGAAAAAAGAAACCATTTATGTGGCGCACACCCTTATAAATACATACAGTATGTGTAGTGCTAGACTAATAATAGTTTTAAACAAAGAAAACAGACCAAAAAAAAGAGAGAAACAGATAAAAAGGACAATCAACAAATGCGAGTCCAACGGTTGCGCCAAATAGGTCCAGTTCAGCATAAATGTCAGACAACTACGTAGCAGTTGCCTGATGCGCGGTCATTTGATAATTTCCCATCCAATTCTAATAACTTTACGAACGTTCACAGTTTGACCTCAGTCTCAATCTGTCAAAAATACCCAAAATTTACATAAGTATATTTCGCAAGTTTCTGTTATTTGTTTGTCGCCATTGAGATGAAATTGCGACTAGATTTTGAAAGATTTAAATTACGAGACTTGGCCTTCAGACTGAGACAGAAGGAACCTTCCTTCCTTCGATTATACCTATTCTACACAATTGAAAAACCGGCCAAGTTCGTGTCGTATTATTATGACACAATGAAGTGTTCCATAATTGGGATGAATTTATTCCCAAAACAACCTTAAAATTGCAGTTGATAAGTTGCAGTTTTTCAACTACAATCTTACGTTGAGGAACTGCAATGTTATTTCACCGATATACGTCATGGACGGTCATGGTTCATGGTCAATTCTCCAACTGCAAATGTAAGTTCAGAATCGAAAACAAAAATAGTAGATTGTTAACCTAGAGTCGAAAGAAAGTACTTTAAAAACAGAACTGATGTTAGCTGTGAAGAGTATTATGTAAAAAAAAAAATCAGCGGCCATAAGAGTTTCTAAACTGTACTAATTAAGCAGAATAAGCCGCAACAATTACGCTGTTGCTTGTGCGGCTTTTTTCGTTTTTTTTACATAATTCTCTTCACAGGCAGTTCTATTTCGAAAGTTCATACCGGCCCTTAGGTGGGAAATAATTTGAATGAATTTTTACCTCACTAGGGAGGAAAACAGCATTTTCCACCCAATAATTAGATCATAATAATATTTTCGTTTAAACTTTCAGTGGTCTTGGCAGGCTGTCAGACATTCAGGATTTCAGACAGTCGGACGGATAATAATCCTATTTAAAAGATTTCGGTTTCCTTTTCAGATATAAACCTATAATACTTAAAAAAATAGGGAGAATATCTGTGTGTTGTCCAAAACGTCAAAATTATAATATTTTTTTTTTATTACAGCTCATCACTCTGGCGCTAGTTGCAGCCATAGCGGCTTCAGGTAATATGTTTTCCTTACAACTTCTTTTTAAACTCGGCTTATTTAGAATATGGTTCCAACACCATCCTCTTTTAATAAACATGCTGAGCCCGCTTCAAGTATAAGATGTTCTACTGAGTTTAGCAGATATGGCCTTAAGTAACCTATGCTATTCTCCTGTCCGCTGTGTGATTGACGAGTGGCCAGTTCAAATGAGAAAATCATGTCACGCCATAAAAATTACAATTATATTTAACAATAGTTTGGCTCCCTAGGAATGCGAAAGTGATATAAATTCTACGAATATTGAGTTTTTAATGGTACTCTTTAACTTTTACAGCATACGCTAAACCCGGTGGCTATGGGGGCTATGGCGGCGGCTATGGTGGCGGCTACGGTCATCATGGTCATCACGGTCACGACTATTTCGGCCATGACAGTGACGATTCTAGTGAGGAAAAATGGGACTACCATAAGGAAAAACATGAACACCATAAGGGGAAGTACGAGCACAACGATGACTCTGATGAGGACAGTAGTGAGGAGAAGGAGAAGTATAAGGACAAAGATCATTCTCATGAGGACAGTAGTGAGGAGAAGAGGAAATACAAACACAAGGATGACTCCGATGAGGATAGTAGTGAAGAGAAATATGAAGGATACCACGGAGACAAACACAAAGACCACAAAAAAGAAAGTGACCATCACAAGAAGCATGAACATCACGCAGATAAACATGAAGATCGAGAGGATAAACACGAACATCGTGAGGATAAACATAAACATCACGAGGATAAACATGAACGTCACGAGGAGAAACGGGAACAAAAAGAGCCCGAACCTCCTAAAGTCGAAATACCTCAACCTACCGAGTCACCAAAGCAAGCTGAAATTGATGACGCTATTGCACAAGTGTTTGGTGAACAACAAACTGGCTTCAGCGCTTCTAGCGTCGCGAATGGCCAAATAGAAGTGGACGCCAAAGTAACTGAAGACAAGACGTCAGAAAATAGCTACAAAAGTTATAAGGGACATGAGGAACATGGAGGGCACGGAGATTCTCAGACCCATCATGAGCATGAAGCTAATCGGTACCATTGAAGCTAATCGAAGAAGATGGAGAGCGTGTTACAGAACCACACTCAAAACTCAAGCATTACTTCATCATTATCATATTTCGTTGTTCTTTCCCCAATTTCGTTGGAGACAGAATCCGGTGTAACCGGATGCTGCTGATAACCAATATCTATTTTACGTGGACCGACTATCTATATAACGTTATGTTTTCTATCTACGAAACCTGAATATAGGTTGTTCAGAATAAGCAACTGAATCGATTCCAATCATTTTTACACCAAGTTATATTTTTCCAAAAAACGTTTAGAAATTGCTGCAGTGTGTTTAAGTAGCTTACGGTAGATCATCGCCCGCGCAACGGCTAACGCCAGAGGCCAATGCACCGCTCGCGCGCACGACCGGAGCGTTGACTATATTTTTGTTGGGACCGCCAAGTAGAATAACAAGCTCATATATACCCCATATAAGAGCTTGTTATTCTACTTGGCGGATTATTTTTGAAATTTTGTAGATAGTTTCTTTACTTAAAAATACTGGACACGTGTTTCGGGTTTCGCATAAACAAAAAATAATGTTGTATAACCTACACAATTTGGGTAATACAATAAAACTCCTTGGTTTAAATGCGGTTTCAATTACTTACTTAAGCATAATTCAAAATCCGTTTAAAGCCTTTTGATTGGTTAGTACTAGTTTTAAATAATGATGAAACTAGAAACTTACATCTAAACTGAAATGTGAACTATCGATCAACACGCGGTCCGACGGAGATAACTTCACAGTAGCCCTCTGCCCTTGTTGTGTAGGGTGACTATTATAATAGAATTTATAAGGAATATACCTAAAATGTTTTTTTTTTTTCACTTATATTACCTGAGGGAGTGAATATTTGGGTATGGATGCGAACTTTCTAATTTTATTATTGAATTTTAAAAAGAGATGAATATATTGATGATGTACGGACAACAGCAGCTCAATCTACCCGAAACTGTACATTTAGATAAATAAAATATCTGCAAGAAAGCAGAATTTAATGTCATTGTAAATACCTAATAAAAGTCACTTACTTATTACGCACACAATGACTAAGTGCACATATATTAATTATTCCTAAATTTGTGGTCACCCTACGTACAAACAAAATATCTTGTATACCGCATGATTACCGCAAAAACTTACTTAAAGAATGATATTCCGCATCCAGAATATGACTCACTATTGATGATCACTATTAATGGCACCCTTTTTCACAATATTTTTTCTAATCGAAATTGTTTTTCAAGTAAGCTCACATTCCAGTTTAGATATAATTTCCTTGTGAAGAAGTCTTGTGTAAAGTTCTGTACTGTCCTAACAGTTTGAAGAACAAATATTTTTGCTCTTTAGGAATTAAATGTTTATTGTAAGTAATAGTGGATTTTATTATAGATTTTAATGTCCCTTCCATCTATTCAAACAAACTTACTGTCCCATTTATAATATTAGTTCAAATGCGACCTAGGTTTGCTTAGTATAAGTTGGACATCGATGATATGGTTGCATCGCAGGAGGGAAGGTTTCAGTTATAATGAATGTGGTTTTACTGACTTACTTTCGTTATAAAAAAGAATAATAAATATTTTATGTTTTATTGGAAAGATTTATGACTATTTTACTAAGTGTATCTTTTTAGGATTCTGTAGTAAACTAGGCACTCTTATAGTTTCCCCAAGTCTGTCTGTCCTCTGCGGATAATCTCAGTGATCAGCATTAACTTATATGTAAATCAATCACGCCGACAAAGTAGTCAAATAGAGGGGGACAAAATAATAAAAAGTAAAACAAAGCTCTCCCCACTTTACATGCCCATGACTGAATAAATGCACTATACATGTAAAGTGTCTTTTTTTTTTCTTCTCAACCCTAACGTGCGATATATTGTTCGGTAGATATTTAAAAATAAATAGGGGTTAGCGAAATCGTTTTTTGATAATGTCAATATTTTAGAATAGATATAATCGCTCCAAAAGAGAAAAAAAACGCGCTGTATTTTGGGCTACTTCGCTCTGTTAATATATTATCGCTGGGTTGGTCACTCGTTATCATTAAAATTTGTTCATTGTCCATAACGTATATACAATATCTACGTAAACACTTGCATCTGACTGACAATGCGCGCATGCGACATATATTTAGTCGTAGAAACTTTGTCTTGTCTGGTTAAACAAAGGTGTAACATGAAACCTTGCCACGAGCCCCTTCCCACTATTCATGGTGAGACTCAAATGACTATATTTTTTCGAACTTTCCATGTGTAGTTGAACTCTTTCTTTAATTATCACCGTCCTTCGTGGGGCCGTTTTTTAGGATTCCGTACTTAGTATGTCTAAGTTGACAGTTGTAGGTAACAAATTTCCATTTTCTTTACTCTTAAGTGGGGACACTTATTGTGACGGACAGGAAACTACGAAACCCTACACTAGTCGTGGCTCGACCTCTCTCGATACTCTAAGGGGCGTAACTAACATGCGCCATTTTATATCTTTCCTAGGCCCCTGGGAATAACAGGATTTGTCAATGTAGAAGTTCCCTTTGGAATTGGAAGTATTCATAAGCTGCAGCGTCATTGACAGTGTCCGGGACGGAATTAGAATAACAAACAGGCCGCAACTCAACCAATAAAGCAGTGAGTGCCTCAATCCTACATCATAATAAAACCTTAATAAGTACACTACCTACCTACCTCTTTAGAAATATAAACCAGTTTGTCAAAAAATAATGAAATTTTTTTTTCTATTCCATATTCAAAATTTTAAAATAGAAAGCAGTCAAAGCAACGCGACGGCCCATTTTCTTCAGTATAATTATAAAACTCATCATAAAATCATATACTTTAACAAAATCGATAAAAAATATTTTTCCACATTTTAGAAATTCTTATAAAATTTTAGCGTCATACATAGCTTTAGAGTTTTCTATTATAGTATTATAATAACAATAATTATAATTTGAAGATGTTCGGTTTCGGAGGTAAGTCGTTAGTGCTTATCAATATTAAATCGTTCACATTTAAAAGCAAGCAATTACTACTTCACTTCACTTTAATTCCTTCCTTTATACGTTATGGAGAAGGTTTAAGGTGACCATCGCTCTAACAAGAGGCGTCCTGGTAAGTTAGTGCTGTCTGCTGGCGTGGGTAGTAGTGGTGGACGTCGCCGCCTCTGTTCCAATTTTTCGATGGAAAGACAATCCCATTATACATATGGTTTGGTGTATAAACACTCGATACAAGTAGCTTTCACGCTGATATGCCGCGTAACTTCAGGATACGGCACCAGCTCTTATAGCAGGGCAGAAGTTGATCTGCACTATTTGTGCTTTATAGAACAAGAAAACTGCAGTTGGTAGAACTTTTGACAATAGTGAAAGCAGTCATAACTGCCATGTGTATTGTGACCATATAAGAAGAAATAATAAGAATATATTACATTTTCCATTAGCTTTCTTTCCCCGACCATTTTATTTCTGATGCCAATTATATTATTCCACAGGTAACTGCGGATTCGGTGGGCCCCAGGGCTTTGGTGGTCCTCAGGGCTTTGGTGGAGGCTTCGGCGGACAGGGCTTCGGACAGGGATTCGGCCAAGCAATGCAGGGAATGCAAGGTGGATTTAGGCCCGGCTCCATGGGTAGCCAGGGCGGTTTTGGAGGATCATGCGGCAACCAAGGATTCGGCAATAGTCAAGGCGGCTACAGTGGGATGCAGAACGGCATGCAAGCGTCAAATCAGGGTCAAGGAGCTCAAGGCCAGAGCGGCTACAGCAGTCAGCAGGGAGGCTATGGAGGCCAATCCGGCTACGGTGGTAGCGGCTACCAAAGCAGCGGATACGGCCAATAGTACAGTATTGTCCATTGTGCAACGTAGTTTACTTAATAAGTGTAACAAGTTTGTGATTAACAAGTCAGCGTTAGCGTCATGTATTTTGAAATAAAATGTTTTAGTCGACTTAAAAATATTTTTATTATTATTCACATTCAATCAAAGCATAATTCGGTTCTTACCTTCATCCCTGGTACGTCTTCCGCTAACCAATTCGGAACCATGTTACTAGGAACTGGAGGATATTTATCTTTCAAATCTTCCTTTTTGATGGAAGTTCCCTTGTTTCCCTCTTTAGCGGGTGGTTCCTCTCATTCCCTCTTTAGCGGGTGGTTCCTCTCATTCCCTCTTTAGCGGGTGGTTCATCTCATTCCCTCTTTAGCGGGTGGTTCATCTCATTCCCTCTTTAGCGGGTGGTTCTTCTCATTCCCTCTTTAGCGGGTGGTTTCTCTCATTCCCTCTTTAGCGGGTGGTTTCTCTCATTCCCTCTTTAGCGGGTGGTTCCTCTCATTCCCTCTTTAGCGGGTTGTTCCTCTCTATTCTCTCTTTAGCGGGTGGTTTCTCTCATTCCCTCTTTAGCGGGTGGTTCCTCTCATTCCCTCTTTAGCGGGTGGTTCCTCTCATTCCCTCTTTGACGGGTGTTTCCTCTCATTCCCTCTTTAGCGGGTGGTTCCTCTCATTCCCTCTTTAGCGGGTGGTTCCTCTCATTCCCTCTTTAGCGGGTGGTTCCTCTCTATTCTCTCTTTAGCGGGTGGTTTCTCTCATTCCCTCTTTAGCGGGTGGTTTCTCTCATTTCCTCTTTAGCGGGTGGTTCCTCTCATTCCCTCTTTAGCGGGTGTTTCCTCTCATTCCCTCTTTAGCGGGTGGTTCCTCTCATTCCCTCTTTAGCGGGTGGTTCCTCTCATTCCCTCTTTAGCGGGTGGTTGCTCTCATTCCCTCTTTAGCGGGTGGTTGCTCTCATTCCCTCTTTAGCGGGTGGTTGCTCTCATTCCCTCTTTAGCGGGTGGTTCCTCTCATTCCCTCTAGCGGGTGGTTCTTCTCATTCCCTCTTTAGCGGGTGGTTTCTCTCATTCCCTCTTTAGCGGGTGGTTTCTCTCATTCCCTCTTTAGCGGGTGGTTCCTCTCATTCCCTCTTTAGCGGGTTGTTCCTCTCTATTCTCTCTTTAGCGGGTGGTTTCTCTCATTCCCTCTTTAGCGGGTGGTTCCTCTCATTCCCTCTTTAGCGGGTGGTTCCTCTCATTCCCTCTTTGACGGGTGTTTCCTCTCATTCCCTCTTTAGCGGGTGGTTCCTCTCATTCCCTCTTTAGCGGGTGGTTCCTCTCATTCCCTCTTTAGCGGGTGGTTCCTCTCTATTCTCTCTTTAGCGGGTGGTTTCTCTCATTCCCTCTTTAGCGGGTGGTTTCTCTCATTTCCTCTTTAGCGGGTGGTTCCTCTCATTCCCTCTTTAGCGGGTGTTTCCTCTCATTCCCTCTTTAGCGGGTGGTTCCTCTCATTCCCTCTTTAGCGGGTGGTTCCTCTCATTCCCTCTTTAGCGGGTGGTTGCTCTCATTCCCTCTTTAGCGGGTGGTTGCTCTCATTCCCTCTTTAGCGGGTGGTTGCTCTCATTCCCTCTTTAGCGGGTGGTTCCTCTCATTCCCTCTTTAGCGGGTGGTTCCTCTCATTCTTTGTTCTTATTTTGATGAACATACAACGTGACCTCTCAAGACCATTCCACAGCTCCTGAATTGGTTTAGGTTTAGCATTTCCGTCAAATCGAAAACACCGACCGACTAAATGTAAAACATGATTGGGTCAAACCCCTTACCTATAGAAATAATAATTTTTGCAAGCGGCCTCACCCGCGTGAGTATAATGTACTCTGTGCCATCGTGGGTGTCCCACGGGAGCGTATTACCCCGGGTTAAAAAGCCGTTCATCGTAACATCCAGCCCCCTAATCGATGAACACATTTTTGTCAAATGATTACGATTAGTTGGGATTGTTTGAAACGAACGGACCAATGGGCGGCGCAAACGATCCCAATTGATCCCAACTAGTCGCAATCATTTGACAAAAATGTGTTCGCCGATTAGGGGGCAGGTTACAAATAATCAACTACATAGCCGGAAGCCGACCCAATAATTGGGAAAAGGTCCCAACTATTGGGTCGGCTTGCAGACTAACCGGACTGAATACCAGTAGGTATTTTACATGGAACGACTGCCTATTTGAAGGGTAGACTGTCGACAAGCGAACATCAAAGTAAATTGCTCCGTGTATTATTTTTAATAAAAATAGATTATAGTGTTTATTAAACAAAAAATGAAGACGACACTGCGTTGAAAACTCGTGTGATGTCACTGCACACTACACTTTTTAGCGACGAGTGACGTCACCAGCCACCACCCCTGATCTTTGATGCTTTTTATATTTGTCAATTTTTATTGATTTAATAAAACAAAATATAGGTATCCAATATTTTTCTATAATCTGAATGACGGACTAAATAGAATCAATTTTTTACACAGAAAACATCCCTATTACATTCCGGGAAAATGGCTTATCCACGTTATTCTTTCTGTGAACATTTATGATACAAGTACCAAAAATCACTCTACCTGTTCCGATCACTAGTTGTAACATGTCCCATTTTTTTTAGATTAGTTAAGATTTAAAAGAATTCCAATTTAACAGGCTACCTTGGCACTTTCGCCCTAATTATAAAACTCACCAGAATAGATAGGTATAGTACAAAATAAAACACCAAAACTCATAAAACAATAGTATTTATTTTTCATTGTATTACATTGTCGTCTATCTGTATTTGTCATAACTTTCGACATAAGGAGTCGCGTCTCATTTAAATCAACTAAAGGCAACTGAAAATCAAGCACAACGTTTCTTTATATAAATCTATCACGTATGAGAAAATCTACGTTCTGTTTATTATAGAAAAATACACGTCCGTAGTGCTTTTTAACCACCTAATCTATGTCGAACGCACCACCAACCTGAAGAAAGACGTAAGTCCAAAAAATAATATATTCTATTTTATAAATACCACGCCCAAATTTAAGCTACAAACTAATCTAAAAAGGTTTGAAGATTTTTATATAGAGCCTTGCATACCTAGTGCCCGCCATTTGGTTTAATGTCGGCTTCTCTTGACATGTACGGACGACAGCAGGTGAAGCTACCCGAAACTGTCACAAATTCCCAATCGACCTTGAGTCTTAATGCTTTAGACATAAAGTTGAAAATCTAATAAAGAAATTTGACAGATTATAGTAGCTTGATGTGCTGTAGTCTGTACATAAATCAATAGCTGACATCAAAGCAAACTGAAAACATTCTGGAACAAAAAACGGCACGTTTCCGAAATATTAACCTTTAAAGTAATACTTATACTTGCTGTGCCCTACAGGGTCCATAATTGATCTCACATAAATTGTTACCACCCTTATATGAACTTATGGTAAAGCAATAAAGATATTGAGTATTAAGTTGATTACGTAACATCAGTCCAGTAGTAACTGAATGAGAGTTGAAAATCGAATAGCGTGATATTGGAGAGGCCTGTGTTCAGCAATGGACCGCTATAAACTGATCATGAGATGATGGTGAGGATGACAATGAGACGTAACATCACATCCATATTTTTTTAACTTATTTAAAACATCTTATTTAAAATTTCAAACGTCAATGCAATAGCATTGACGTTTGAAATTTGATTTGTTTGACTTTGCAAATAGGGGTATTATAAAATCTCAAATTATTTAGAAGACAATTAAGCTTGGGATTGAGCTGCTCGCTCTGCTAAGCATTGTCATTAAGCTACAATTTTGACATTTCAATCACTGTGTTTTTTTTTTAAATCACGTAAATCGATTGTTATGTACAATGCAAACACATATTGTTATTGTAAACAGTTTCATTTTTAATGTCTGGACTTGAAAAAAGAAGATGATCCCTGAGTTTGTTTCGGCTTTACTTCTCAGAGGTAGTCAGTTAGGAAATACCAGCTCCAGCTAGTTTAAGAAAATATGGCGGGTAAAAGTGATCAGTGATCCTACTTGCATAATAAACGATTTAAAATCATTTCAAATAATCGTTCTGCAAATAATAGTTTCAATTGATGTCAGCTATCAATTTCTATAAAGTTCAAGGTTAAGCGCCATTTGGAAAATAAATGCAAATGACGGACAGGTACACATATACCTTCAAAGACTTTTAACATTTGCAGTTACGACTTTCTCCAACCTGCCGGTATAATTTATACTTTTTTATCGTTACTCTGTGCATATTAATTAGACTGTGATCATAAAATTACTTTATAACAAACGCACCTTCATAATGATGTTCTATTTCCCCATTATTAGTATCACTATGATTTAAATCTTACTTCTGTCCAAAATAAATAAAAAAATCCAAACATCTAAATAAATATCTTTAAATTCTACTATTTACAAATCTAACAATTATATACACAGATCAATAATTTATATTATATGTAATAATTAAACGAAGAAGCGTTTTTTTATCTATATCTCAACTAACATTAAAGCATTATAGAAGGCGAATAAACGAACACTATTATTACAATCATAATTATTATTATTTAGCCCATTAACGATGCAAGTTTACTGTCTGTCGTTCACAATAAAATTGAAGCAACAACTGATTCATATAATCAGCATATGATGTAGAGAGTTTAAAAATTAGTGCTTGACTGCAATCCCACCTGATGGTAAGCACTGATGCAATCGTAGATGGTAAAGCGCGCAAGTTTCTTAAGCCTATTCAGTTAAAAATCTTAGTGAGTAGGAAGGAGGACGGCAGTGGAGCGAAGTGATGCAATGTTAAACCCAACAACACGACCAACGATGCTGCGCCAGAGGGAGATTAATCTGGAGACCCTCCATGATCAAACTCCCGATACAATAACATTTGGCGCATCGTACCCGGCACACATCTCAACACAACTGCTCAGACCCGTCCTCCCTACGGCTTCACCAGACATCATGCCGGAACAGGGAATTGTCACGCGGATCCAGTGTGATTGATTAAAATCACATGTTTGGGGTAACATACCCCATAAATAATGTATTTGGATGTGTAAATAAACCAGTTGTATACACTTGGAACCGTAGTGTCACTCATGGCTTCCCGCTATTATATTTAATAAATGCAACTCCATATTTATGATTTTTTATCTCTCATTATCTCTAAGACATTTCCTCACGAAGTTTTCCTTCACCCTCACAACTGACTTGCGTCGTCTAAACGCCTATTTACATCCTCTCTATATGTATTCCTCTGACTGCAGGGACCGGATAATTAAAGCAAAGAAAATAAAGATCTTAACTTTGACAGACTTCGCAGGGGCTGCAGAATAGAATATAATCGAAAGAATGGAATAGACTCAAATATAATAGAATCGAAAAGAATTGAATAGAACCGAATAGAATCGAATTGAATCGAACAGACTCGAAGAGAATCGAATCGAATATAATAGAATATTCTTTATACATAAATATGAAGATTTTTACAAAAAATGATACAGCGCGGTCTTATCGCTAAAAGCAG
This sequence comes from Sesamia inferens, assembly GCA_037179545.1. NCBI lineage: Eukaryota > Metazoa > Arthropoda > Insecta > Lepidoptera > Noctuidae > Sesamia > Sesamia inferens. The sequence continues at coordinate 10,383,076 of CM073940.1, forward strand.
CTTAATAGCAACCTTATTGCCACGACAATAAATATCACTGTGATTTTGACACTGCTGCATAATCAGTAGGCCTAGTATGAGTTTTTATTACGAAACTCGATCGTTGATATCGAGCGCGTTTGACTCCGCGATTGGCCCGCTTCAAGGTTGTAAGAACTCTCAACCAATGAGATCGCCAAACGCGCTCTATATCGACGATCGAGTTTCGTATTGAAAACTCATACTAGGCCTACTGGGGTAAAATAACTGAGACCGATAAAGGTGGGTTTAGACGGCACATCTTTGATTGTTGCTTCAACTTATGGTGCGCCACAGGCAATTATTTCCGACCGTGCAACTCGGGCTTAAGTTAGAGATAATCTCACCACCGCTCATCGTAATCAAACGTAACCAATGGTAGAATAGAATCAACATTTCGCACTCTTCAATCGTTACCCTGTCGTTAAGCGATATATAAGATCAAATTAAATTATTTAGCGAAACTCTGCAAACGTGACGAGTTAATACGCAATAAAATAAAAATGTCAAGAGATTTGAAATCTTTTAAAGAGGTCGCTGGCTAAGGCCGCTGGTTATTATTTTACTTGAAGTTTGATTGAAAAATATCCGTTTCCTTTTCTTATCTTTCATTTTGTTTAAACATCGAAACCGATACACATCTATGAAGTTAACAAAAATAAAACTGATATTAATAGATTTTTTTTTTTTGTTTTATCACGTCTGCAGTTTCGCTAGCTAATTTAATTTGAGCATGTACAATGAAAACAATTTAGTAACAACTACGTCACATAAAGAATTTTATATTAATAACTTGTATTAGATACATCTGTTAGTTAAATTATGATTATGAGTAATAATAATTTTAATTATTGACGGCCATGAAACAAGCGGTTTTTAGTCACTCAGGAAGTGACAACAGCCTTTAGCCAACCAACTGAAGCGTTGTCCCTTCTATTGACTAATTATTGCTATCTATAAACTTCGTCTTATATTATATACATATTATTATATGAAGGTTCTTTTTAGAAGGTTCAATTTAAAACGTTCAAAATTCTCCCTCTCTATTCATAAACGCTGTTTAAAGTTAACTAGTGATTAGCGAATGTTCAACCATTTGCCTTTTGCCCGTCACTTAACTTTACTCATCGTTCATAAATAAACTCTATAAACATTATTGCGTTTATCCATAAACGATGATTAAAGTTAAGTGACGTGCAAACGTCAAAAATGTATGGTTGAACCTGTGCTAATAACTTGTTAACTTTAAGGAACGTTTATGAATGAAGGGGCATGTGACAATCTCATCTCGGTGACATACGACTATATACGAAAATATCTCTAATCTCTCTACATCTTTGACATTTGTCCCGTGTGAAATTACATTTCAAACAATAAAACAAAACAATTATGGACAATACAATACGGTACGAGATAAAAAAATGCAATATCTCTGTCTTCGGTAAACATTTTGAGCGTATCAAAGACATAAAAAGAGACAGTGTGAGCGCGACTCAAACTGTCTTGATAATCGCTTATTTCATGGCCTACTCCCAACTATTGCTTAAACTCAGTTTAAATGACGCGACGAACAATAGTTTATAATTATTGTAAAACTATTATGTGTGACGTCATTAAGTCTCATAATATAATGCAATGGTAATATTCAACGCGCATGTTGCAACACTCATATATCTGATAACAAAAACCAATTGTAAGGAACTCTTAGGATTTGTAAATATACCGATATGAATAATTTAATCATCAACTATATATCCTCAACAGATGCGCAATAACACATTCCATGTGTTGAATCTGCCATTAAAAAAATAATACTAATAAATAAAAAAGAAAACTTGTGAATTCATAATAAATTCATAACATATCAATTAAAATAATACTAAATAATGATTAGATGTAAGTTGGCAACCCGAAAGTTTCGATGACGTCATAAGACTGTTCTATATGTAGGTGGGGCAATGTTCTAGACTAGTGCCGCACGCGTCGCACACCTTGGCGTCTCGCTCATTCACGAGCGTGCAAGCGGGACATTCACGCCCGCCAGACCTTAGCGGTTGTATTTCAGGCCCTCTTTTCGACTTACCGCACATTTCACACGCCTGCATACTTCCTTTATTCAAGTACGTGCAAGTGCCGCATTCCCATTTGTCTCTTTTCACCTCATTAGGCGCCGTATCTGGCTTCTCCCTCTCGCTGTTGTGTAGGCTCGGCGTCCTGCTCGCGGGTCGCTCTCGATCGCCATTTTGTTGCGAATGCTTCGGCGGAGATCGTCGTACGTGGTCCGTTTCGTCCAGTGATACTATTAGTTGTGCTTTAAGATCGTAGCTCGATGGATTTGTGTTTGTTGCTGAAACATTGATAAATTATTAGCATATAATATATGATATATATAATATAAATATATGGTACTTAATACATAATACAAGCACCAATTCCAGTACAACAAACATCTTTTAAGACCATTTTAATTAATACAAAATAGCGACGCGCCCGTGTTTCGTATAGTTTTAAAGACCTGACAAAACAATGAGATTATGTAGGTCTAATATAAATGCATATAAAGACATAATATTTATAGATTAAAATATTATTCCTAAAATTATGGTTAAAACCTCATTAAAGTCCTTTTTGAACAGAAGACAGAATTTCAATTTATAAGCAGTTTAGATGAACAATCAAAACTCAACTTAGCTAACGTAACGATAAAGTATACAATAGGCAATTTGAGAATATGATTTTTTTTTTATTATTTGCATTAAATGCATAAAATGAGGGTTATATATGTCATTTACACAAGTTTTAATAAAAATAATAACAATTAATACATCCAAAAACACAAAAATATGTTTGGCTTTTTGTTTCTCGCGCCACATATTGTGAAACGATCCGGATTGGCTAATGTCACGATGACGTCATTTACGAATTTTCTGATTTTTCGGCAATCTTATAAACAGTTTTTCGTGGTTTTTATCGATGTATTTGTACAACCCGGTATATCACACCACTTGTAAACCATTTTATTAGATAAACAACAACAAATAACAGATAAACACAAACACCACTGTGGAACCGAAAATGTTTTATATTCTTGTGACGTCACTTACAAAGCGCGACGCCACATTGCTGATTAAAGCGTTTCAGCGACTTATTTAAATTTTGAATTTTTATTTGCATGTTTCTTACGAAATGTGTATTTAAAATAAAAAAATAATACTATAGGTGGCAATGGCGCCGATTCTGTTGTTCACAAACTAAACTACGAGTAATTTTAAGTGATGTGCGTCTTTTTGGTTCCATTTCGTTAAGAAAAGGATAGAAGATAACATTTTAGTTCAATCCTGTCAAATTAAGATACCCCATTGACAGTTTAGACGCGATTATAAACGTGGTGAATAAAAATACGCCAGTTTACGCACTAATTTGACAGGTCTAAACTGTCATTTTATCTTCTGTCCTTTTCTTAATGAAATAGAAAGAAAAAGATGCACTGACTTAAATTTAATTTAGTTTGTACAATGGAATCAGGACCAATGTGTATGTAAATTGACTAAGATAGTGAATAGACATGTAATATTATGTTGAAGCAAGACTCACCTGGATTACTTTTGGAACTGTGCCCCGTATTATGAACTCCGTTCTCCACTGCCTTACTCTTCGGCTTATCTGCCTCAATAGCCACCAGTTTCGAAGGTTTCTTCACTTTCTTTACTTCAGCGGTGTTAGACCCGTTCACCGCGGTCTGCTGCTTTATTACATCCTTTCTATCTTTTATATCCTTCTTGCTGAGTAGCTTCACCTTATCTGGTGCAGTTTTTGAGGTTATCAACGCATCGGCCTTGGGGTTCATAACCGGTTCTGGTACTTGTCTCCTTGCCTTCAGCTCGGCTTGCTTTTTCGCCAACTGTTTCGCTCTCTTTATTTCTTGCTCCTGCTTCATCCTCATTAGGTTTTCGACTTTCGCTGTTCGGTATACTTCCTCGTCGTATGACCGGTCGAGGTTTAGAGCTTGTAAACCGTCTTCTAGGTCCAGAGTCGTCGGCTGATACTTGGCTCTCCTCTCCTCCCTGTCTAGTCTGTCGAGCGTCCTCGAATCTCTATCGAGTGAGGGTGAGAACCGACTTCTTACATCCCCCTCTTGTTCTTTGCTCGATAAATTCCTAAATACGTAATCCCAGCTCTCGTAAGTCCCCATTCCATCTTCCCTTGCTTTGCTGAGAGCTGGTTGCGTGTCGGACCGCGGTAAACTTGGTAGTGAAACGTCACTGAACCCAGATTTCGACGTGCTATTTCTTCGAGAACTTTCTGGATGTCGCTTCTTGTGAATTCTTTCTTCGTCTTTGTACCTTTCGAATTTTCCGTTTTCGTAAACTGAAGGGGTGTCTAGTTCGATGAGTTGCGCGGTCGGGACAGCGGGGTACCTGTACTGTGCCATAGGTGGGTACCCGTTCACGGGTACTGTAGCTGCATGTTTGATAGGGGCGTATACTGGGGTGGGGAGCATGTAGGGGGACTGTACGGGGTAGTAGTAGGGAACTCCGTAGGGGGTCATCATTGGGATGGAGCTGCATTGTGGGAGGGAGACAGGCACGTCGGGGTGCATGTGTTGGGGGATTGGGTAAACCATGTGGGGTAACATGGGGGGAACCATATAGGGGGGACATTGAATCACTGGCTGTATTTCTTGGTCTGTTTCGCTGCAAATGTGGTTACAGTGCTGTGTGCTGTGGTACCTGTCATCGACGATCCGGCTTCGGTAAGCGTCGGAAGCAATCGTTGTTGGTATGTTAGAATATATTTCTGAACCTGGAAGAAAAATGTTCAATTTTAACTTATATATTCGTCTTGAAATTAACTTTAAGGTTACATTTGTGTAAGTATAGACGCCAGCAAGTCAAGCTATCCGAAACTGTCCAATTTTCCCAATCAACCTTAACGATTCAGTAATAAAGTTTAAAATCAATTGAACTAATTTAACAGATTTCATATAGTAGCTTGATGGCTTTTGTACAGTCACGAGTATAAACTTAAAAACAATTTTCTCCAAAGGTATAGATAGAAACTGTATGGTGTTTCGGAAACGCAATGCTCTTAATATTGCGTTTCCGAAACGTTTTACATATTATGAAATAGATCTTTTATTTCTCAAACTTACAATCCTTGGTCCCTTTGTAGTATATTACCCCTTAATAGGAAAACTTAGCCAAGGTTTAGAAAAATCCAATACCGTCGCATACGTTACTATGCGACCGATTCACGGCGATGCAGACATTGGCGGCGACGACGGTTAAACGGATGTGGAGAACAGCGCTTAATATACCTCCCCCAAGGATCTCCACGACGACCGGTCCTACGCCTCGCGGATGCAGCGGGTTCCCATTATCTTCAACAGGTCGTCGGTCCATCTTGTCACTTTGTACAAATTAAAAACAAACTTTCACTCACCGTCGCTATAAGCACACTTATTGTTCCGGTCGGCGTTCGGCGCGGCGAGGCGCGCGGCGGCGGCGTGCGGCGGCGCGGCGTGCTGAACGCGCTCGTGCCAAACGTCGCGCCACGACACGCGACACCCGCGCGACCACGACTCTTCCCAGATGTGGGACATTATCTGAGGGGCAATTTTAAGAACATTCACAGACCTGTTTTCTTACTATACAGACCTGTGTGTTTTTTTTTTTTTGTCGTCCCTACTTCTTGCGTGGCAAGAATCCTTGTTAGCACGTTAGTTATCCGCCAATTCTTTTTTTTTTCACTAACTGGCTTTTTTGTGGCATTGGCTCTCTTTTTGGGCTGCTCTTTTCCCACTTTGTCTTCTTATTTTCTTTCTTTATTTTCTTATGTTACATTTTGAAACATTTCCTACATTATAATTTATTATACATTTATTTATTTAGAATACAATATTACTAACTCCAATTCATCTTGCCGACGGGGTACAGACCTGTGTTGAGAGCAGTAGGTCTAGTATGAGTTTTCATTACAAGACTCGATCGTCGATATCGAGCGCGTTTGACTCATTGATTGGCCCGCTTCAATGTTGTAAGAACTCTCAACCAATAAGAGCGCCAAACGCGCTCGATATCGACGATCAAGTCTCGTAATGAAAACTCATACTAGGCCTACTGAGGTGGCCTAGTGTTATTGGCCGCGATTTACAAGTTATGGCTCGTAGGTTGGAACCTTGTCGGGCGTTTTACTTTGAGCAAATTGTTTCATCAGCACTGCTCTCAAAACGGTGAAGGAAACATCGTGAGGAAACCGACATGTGCTAGAGTCAAAACATCAAAGACATTTTTTTTTTTTTTTGGGACAAAACCCGCCACACTTTTCCCGACCACTGCAACTCAACTCCTGAAAGCCAGAATCAACAGTGGAGACCGCCAGAAAAACGCCGAGCAATGAAGCTCGACGAGTCCCGGAGAAACGATCCAACTGTCTTGGGTCCCGCAACGAAATTAATCAGAAAAGAATAACGGAGGATTAAGAAAAAAGATATTTTATATATAAAAAAAAAAAAAAAAAACATCAAAGACAGGTGACATCTACCAACCGGCACTGGCCACGCGTGGTAGATTACAGCCCACTCCCGCTCACCGGAGACCTGTGTCCCAACAATGGGACCAACATAGGCTGGTTAAGTTAAGTAAGTCACAGTCCTGTTAAAAATACATCTCATATCCCTAGGTTTTCGACATTTGTTTGCCAAAATGATACTAAGATTTGATCAATTTAAATTACGAGAATCGATGTTCAGGATAGAGGCATCACAAATTGATTAAAGCTGCTTTTACATTATCTATGGTCTCGAGGGTGCAGGGTCAGGTGATATTTGTAATAGATAAATGAATTATTAATGTTAAAAACATTTCGATCATTATAAATACCTATTAATGTTGAATATGATTAAAAGTTTTGTTATATATGTTATTTTAAAACACATTTGAACTGCATCATTCACTTCAAACGTCAGATACGTACATATGGCAACAACTAGGACTATAAGACAGGTTTTTCTAAATACGTACCTGACATTCGCACTGCGCAATAAGAGCATCCCTTGATACCGCAGCGACCATATCCGGACATATGGGCGCGTCTAGCTCGAACCGACCTGCGCCTGACGACTTGTAACCCATCGCTTGTAGAAGCGTCTCTGCTCCTACCATGTTGGCTTCTACCTCATGCTTGAAGTAGCCGCAGTATATCTGGAAAACGTTTATTTATTAAAAAAAAAAATAGGAAAGTTAACGGGGCATTACAAACAATACCACATTAGGTACTGGCTAAACATGTTCCAGCCAGTTACCACATATTCAGATGATTCCAAATTTGAAATACCATCCAAATGCGACTGAACTCACGCACGAAGGATTAATAAATACCATAATCTATAGAAATCGCCTGTTATATTGGAGCCCCTCTCAAATATTAATTTTGTACTGTTATTGGTTTCTGTTGTCATAGCATCAACAGAAATACATCATCTCTGAAAACAACTGTTTTAAACGACAAACAAAAATAAAAATCAAGGAAATGCGCTCCGCCGCACGCCAGCGGTGTGCGCTGGGTCTTGTAGACCGTATGTCAACGTAGTTAAGGTTTATATTCAATTATTGACTTCAATTGCGCTCCGCCTCTAGCGGTGTGAAAACATGGGTGATCTATGAAACAACTGTTTTCTTCTTTAAAGGGTTTAGAATTGTACATTCGCATTACGCATTATAAATGTAATGTCTAATTCAAAGTTACTTTCATTACAAAATCTCCTATAGTAGCTACTCACCCGTATGACTTTATACTCCTTCCTCCAAGGTTGGGCCAGCAAGTTGGCCGCATACCTAGCCAGCGCCGCCCAGCCGAGCCCAGCTCGGTACGCGCTGAACTCCGTCAGCTCGTTGATCGTCTTTTGGAACACCTTGCCAGTCTCCGCTAGCCCGAACTTGCACTCATGAGGTACTAATGAGAGGTATTCTATTATGTAGTCTGAAAGGGAAGAAGAAAGAGCACATGAAGTAAATTTGAATGCTAATTTGGACATGTTGCCACGAATTACATATATCATCAAAACCAACAACGATTCTGCTCATAGTTCAGAGATCTAATTGCATGACACATTATAATAATTTATCACTTAATCTCTCTTCACAAAGTTGATTTATAACAGGGATGTTCCTGGGTAAAAAAAAAATAATTCTATTAAGCCCGTCATTCAGAATATAGAAAAATATTGGATACGTATATTTTATTTTATCAAATCAACAAAAATTTACAAATATAAAAGGCATCAAAGATCAGGAGTGGTGGCTGGTGACGTCACTGCGCGCTAAAAAGTGTAGCGTGCAGTTACGTCAGACGAGTTTTTAACGCACTGTGTCGTCTTCATTTTTTGTTTATATGAAAAAAAAATAATACGTATCTAATATTTTTTGGGAATCTGACTGACGGACTAATTGGCTGATATAGATATTTGGGAAAAACTTCTGTTACAGGTCACAATTCAATTCACAAAACTAAACTAATTTTAAGTGCCATGCTTTTTTTTCTTTCTACTTCATGAAGAAAATAATATAAGGTAACATATTAGTTAAATCCACCGGCACGATTAAAAACATGGCGACTAACAATACATTAGTTTAAGTCTGGCGCGGACTAATTTGACAGGACTAAACCAATATTTATCTTCTGTCCTTTTCTTAAAGAAATAGATAGAAAAAGATGCACTGACTTAAATTTAATTATGAACAATGGAATCAGGGCCTTTATCAATTTCAATTTGAATAATTGTGAGGGATATTTCTCGACCATAGAAGCATTAGGTCGTATGTATAAATCCGGCGACCTACACATATCGAGATTTGTAATCTATAGGTATTTACTTTTTTTAAATAAAATTATAAACTAGCGCTTGACCGCCATCCCGCCTGATGGTAAGCAGTAACGCAATCGTTGATGGTAAAGCGCACTAGTTTATTAAGAGCCTATTCACTCTAGCCTTGAAGACACTCAAATTGTAGTCCGACGGAAACACCGCCACTGGCAAATTGTTCCAGTCCCTAGATGTACGCGGTATAAAGGAGGCGAAACGCTTCGTCCGGATCGTAGTGGTGTTAACAACGGGTCGTCCGATGGTGGAATGGAGATAGGAGAATTATATCATGCAATTCCCTCGCACACTCCCCAAAATGCATCCTATAGAACACTGAACATCCTATAGGCTGGCTACTCTACGCCTGAGCTCTAGGCTTTGGAGACCGTCTCGAGTTAAATCAGGGCCACCAATCAGCCTCTTCGCCTTGCCTCTCCACTGAATCCAAAGTGGCCAGGTGACACTTAGCAGCACCAGCCCAAATGTGGCTGCAGTATTCCACACACGCAACGGACCTGTGCTTTGTACATCATTAGAAGCTGCCCTGGTGTGAAGTACCGCCAGACCTTTGCGGTAACGCCAAGTTTCCTGGCAGCCACCTTGGCCTTGGACTCAATGAACCACTCAAAGTTTAGGTTCGAGAAAATCTCAACTCCCAAATATACGAACGAACGAACGGGCTCCTTTTGGCGGTGAAAAGACACGCCTGTGTTTTGGCGGCATTGAATGCTACAAGATTGGCATTGCCCCATTCGGATACTGCCTGTACTGCAACATTCGTCCGCTGTACCATTGCCTCTCTTTCGGACCGGATTGATTCCCTACTAGCCCGAGCATCCGGCAGGTTTCTCTCCACAACTGTGCTGTCATCTGCATACCCATAGATACCGAGCATCAGCAGATCGTTAATATACAGCAGGAATAGAGTTGCAGAGCGAACAGACCCCTGAGGAACACCGGCATTATTCGACATTGGCTCAGATGAGCATCCGTCGACAACGACTCGGAGGGACTGTTCAGTCAGGAAGCCTTTTACCCAGCCAGTCAAGCCAGGGGAAATGCCGGACGCTGGAAGCTTACTCAAAAGGCCAGCATGCCATACCCGGTCGAAGGCCTTCGAGACATCAAGGGAAACAACAATCGCTTCCCCATTTCTCTCGAGGGCCTCGCCCCACAAGTGAGTGGCATACACTAGTAGGTCCCCAGTTAACCGATTGCGGCGAAACCCGTACTGTCGGTCACCGAGAAGATCGTTACCTTCCAAGTATGCCAAGAGGCGCGAGTTCAACACACGCTCCATAATTTTGCAAAGTATGGAGGTGATTGAAATCGGGCGATAATTGGTTGGATCGGACCGACTACCCTTTTTGGGCACGGGCTGCACGTTGGCAAGCTTCCAGGACTTGGGCACTATACCAGTCCTAAATGAGAAGCGATACAAGCGTGTCAATACAGGAGACAATTCGGGCGCACATGCTTTAAGAACAATCGCTGGTATACCATCCGGATCACTAGCCTTATTCACGTCCAGACGACACAGTGCTCTCAGAACCTCCTTGTTCCGAGTGCGAACCGCAGGCATTGAAGTTCCGCAATGGGGTAAAATAGGTAGAGTAACACTGCCAGTATCAAGACGCAAATTATGGGCAAAGAGAGATGCAAAGAGGCCTGCTTTCTCTCTAGCCGTATGAGCCAGTGTTCCATCAGGCCTAACCAACGGAGGCAGTGTGGGCCGACAGAAGTTCGCCTCGACCGATTTGGCAAGGGACCAAAGAGACACATACTTATTCGAAAAATTCGTCTGCTCAAAGTTTTTTATTCTTTACATGCGTAATAAGGCCAAAAGGAAACCCCTGGACTACTTAGTGTTTTTCGCAATAGCGGAATAACACTACTAGTAGTCATGGGTTCCCTTTTGGCCCTTAGTTCCATTTTGCAGTAAGCACAATTCATTGCATTATCCACGTTGTTAAGCAGACACTTTTTACAGGCTTTTTATTAGCTTCACTTGTATGTTTGCTTGCTTGTTTGTTTGTTTGTCAGTCTCTAACTCTTTGGACTACGAGTGAGCGGCTCATTACTGTATAATGTCCCACCGTTTTCAATACGTTCGTTCGTTCGTTTCATTTTTTTGATCATAAAATGAATATCGAACTAAAAAGTTGAAAATAAATATAGTTTACAAAAACTAAAAAAAAAAACATGATTTTAAAGAATATCAAATTAAAAAGTTAAAAATAATTTTTAAAAAAAGCGAGAGGCGCTTAATATACAAAAATTATGGCACAAAGCGCCTCACGCTTTTTTTAAATTATTTTTAAACTTTTTAGTTTGATATTCTTTAAAAGCATTTTTTAGTTTTTTAAACTATGTTTATTTCGAACATATAAAACACTGGATTAGCAATGTCCATCAAAACTATTCAGGTCGATATCGATAGTGTGTTTAAGAATCAGGGTGCAGATTTAAATAAAGATGATCTTATTAAGCACGACTTGGTGAAGGGGACCTGTGTGACTACCATAAAATTACATTACGAGACTCGAGCATACGCATCGACCGCCTTTGGTGCTCTCATTGGTTGAGATTTCTAACAACCGGGCCAATCGATGAGTCAAACTCGGTTGATATCGATAACAGAGTCTTCGGAATGAAAATTCATGGTAGCCACACTGATATAAACTTTGTTTCAATGATAATTAAGTTGATTTCAGAGTGCCTAGCACCAATGAAAAAGTTTTAAAAATGTTGTAGCTTAAAATGAACTTTATTGTGTAAGGGTGAAATTTTTCCATAAACTCATGTTTGCTATTTTTTTTTTCAGATTAAGTAGTCCGACAATGCTTTTAGTATGGTGGCCCACAGAAAACAATGCACAATACCGGCTTGTTATGCTCCATCTATTAGCTTGTAGTTGACCCATAATTTGAAAATTTCGTCAATACTATTGTCCTCACTGTACTTACTACGGTCAATTTAAATTAGCTAGCAAAACTCCACAGATGTTCTGGGCATCGACATCTAAACATGCTAAAATAAAAAAACATGTTTTTTTTAAGGCCATGGACCGTAATTTGTTTTTGATACCCTTTGGTAAGACTGCTTGTCATACTTCAGGCTTCTAACAACCCGGAACGACTGACAAAGATCCGCGAATAACAACCGGGACGAATGCCTTAGGCATCGAAGTATCTCAGGGGCACCCATCCCCGGAAAGCGAGAAATAAATCTGATGAATTAACCCGTGTGGCTTTTACGCCTTCTACCCATGGGCAGACAAAACTTTCGAAAACTTACAATGATGTCTGGTGAAGCCGTACGGAGGACGGGTCTGAGCAGTTGTGTCGCAATGTGTGCCAGGTACGATGCGCCAGATGTTGTTGTGTCAGGAGTTTGGTCGTGGAGGGTTTCCACATCAATCTCCCTCTGGTGCAGCGTCGTTCAACGTGTCGTTTGGTTAAACATTGCATCCCTTCGCTTAACTACCGTCTTCCTTCCTATTCACTCAGTTTTTTTTTTTTTTTTGTGAATAGGATCTTAATAAACTAGTGCGCTTTACCATCAACGACTGCATCACTGCTTACCATCAGACGGGGTTGCAGTCAAGCACTAGTTTATAACCATATTATTAATTTACAAAATAATCGTATAGTTGAAATCGATTTAACTCATACTGTAATTTTTAGTTAGTAGATAATACTTAGAGATCACATAATTATCATTTCAGCTGAAAGACGACCACTGCTGGATATAGGCCTCCCCAGGATCTCCACGAAGACCGGTCCTGCGCCTCCAACATACAGGGTGTATCTGACATCGTAACGCAAACTTCGCGAAAAGGCTAGACCGCATGCCACTAACAAAATTATGATAGTATTTTATGTCGTTAATGAACGGTTGCAGAAATAACAAAGTTTAAAAAAAGTGTCGGCTCGGCCTTTGAACGTTGCAAGCGTGGCACCGTGCGGGTTTGTAGGTATGACGTTGATCTCTGATGTGAACCCTATTAAATCAGCCGATAAGATAGTTTTTCGAGTTTTGTTTTCAATGCGGTTTTTTATGTAATTAGCGAATTAATTAATTTTTACTTTAAAATCTTATTGGGTTATAAAAGTATAGCAATTATGAACGGTCTAAAGTAAAAAAACTACATATATTTTTTTTAAATCATGAAACTGCCGACGAAAAATACCGCCACTGGGGGGTTCAGAATCATGTACTGGATCCATGGTACTCGTTTGTGCGTCGATGTCAGATACACCCCTTATAGCGGTTTCCCGTGACCTTCACCAGGTCGTCGGTCTAGCTTGTCGTGGGCCTCGCTGCGTCTACCGGTGCGTGATCGCCACTAGCGAACCCGTTGGCCCCATCGGGCATCGGTCCTACGGGCTATGTGTCCGTCCCACTGCCACTTAAGTGTTGCAATTCTTCGGGCTATGTCGGTTACTCTCGTTTTTCTGCGGATCTCCTCATTTCTGATTTGATCACGCAGATCAATATCACAAACCACACGAAAACTATCAAAATTCATACTAAGCCTACTGAATTGGGGCATAATAAAATACCTTTTATCCCTGTAGAATAGAGTTACTGTGGTATAAAGTTTCCAAATGATCGCGAGAAAAAGCTAGTTAATAATAAAATACAGTTTTACCTTCAAGTTTCTTCTTCTGTTCCAACTTCTCCGGGCTGTCATCGGTCTCGAGGTAGCTGTAGTGCGCGTCCTCGATGCGGCGCCACAAGGTGGGTAGCCGCTCGTGAAGAACCGCGTCACCCATGCCCGACGAGCAAGTCATCACCATCACAGAGGTAACGGTCAGGGGTCAACTGGAAACGAAAGGAGGATAATAATAAAACTTCTATCTGACCCGGAAAATGTTGTTTTGCTAACTAAATTATTTAAAAATAAACTCTTGTTCACGACCTACTGAATATACACAATATACTTTTCTATACTAATATATAAAGCTGAAGAGTGTGTTTGTTTTTTGTTTGAACGCGCTAATCTCAGGAACTACGGGTCCGATTTGAGAAATTCTTTTTGCGTTGGATAGCCCATTACTCTAGGCAGGCTTTAGGCTTTATATAAAATCACGCTGCGCCCAATAGGAGCGGAGTATAACTAACTCCGAACGAAGTCGCTGGCGGTCGCTAGTTTTATATAAAAATCGGTCAAGCTGCGTCGGAGGAGATTTCTTACAAACCCTATAACATGAGAATTATATACAACTAGCGGCCGCCAGCGACTTCGTTCGCGTGAAGTTAGTTCTGCTCCGCCCCTATTGGTCACAGCGTTATGTTAGAATTTTTGAAATTGGACCAGTAGTTCCTGAGATTAGCGCATTCAAACACAAACAAACAAACTCTTTAGCTTTATATATTAGTATAGATAACAAATAAAATTAATTTGTATCAGTTATAGACCCATATAAATATGGGTTTTCATTTTGTCATCTCAATTTAGAAGTAATTATTATGCATGTTTGTATGAGCACGCTTACTTCTACACTACCAGTCGGATTTGATACAATATTTTTACATTTGAGAGCCCAATTGTCGCGGAAAATGTTTTAACATCACGCTAGGATGAGGAACGAGAACGAGAACAAAAAAAAATATTTGTTCAAACATGTGTTTACATTTGTACGAAAGACAACATGTCTAGCTACCCGAAACTGTCAAATATTCGTAATCAACCTTGAGCATTAATGCTTAAGTGAAAAAGTTAAACATCTAATAAAGATATCTGACAGATTGTAGTAGGTTTTTTTTTTTGGGACAAAACCCGCCACACTTTTCCCAACCACTGCAACTCCTGAAAGCCAGAATCAACAGTGGCGACCGCCAGAAAAACGCCGAGCAATGAAGCTCGACGAGTCCCGGAGAAACGATTCAACTGTCTTGGGTCCCGCAGCGAAATTAATCAGAAAAGAATAGCGGAGGAGTAAGAAAAAAGATATTTTTTCCACTTCCCTCCATAACAAGCAGGAGACAGAACAGCACTAGGCCAATCGGCACAAAGGGACATTATTGCAACTGGGAGAAGCCCAGATTGCCAAACACCACGGAATAAAATTTGATTAAGTTAATGGGTCCTAAGTAGGTATTAGCTATTACAATTGATTCCAATAATAGGTATGGCAAAAGCGCCTGAACGCACGGAAATTGGTTCTAGTTTCTACAAGGTCCGTATAATAAACGACTCCGGATGTAACTTGTACACTATCCAACATAATATTGCGTTCATTCTGCCAAAGAACACACTCCCACAAGATGTGATGTGCGGACTGTTCAAATTCACAGTTCGATGTAGAACACTGACACAAAGGGGAAGGAACAAGTTTAAAAGAATACAGTTTACTTTTAAAGTTGCCATGACCTGTGAGAAATTGGGCAACGCAGTGGTCAACCTCCAGCCATGTCTTAGCCAGCCGATCGCCAACGGATGGAAAGAATAGATGGAGGTGCCGGTTGCCATTGTAGTAGGTTTATGTGCTGTCGTCTGTACATACAGAATTAAAAACACATGCATGTAGGATGTTAAATAAGAGTGGCTCACAACATTTCTGACATTTCCCATGGTAACAAGAACGGAAACGAAATCAATAACAAGATCAAGAACAAGAACGAGGACGAGGTATATGTAACTTAAAACATTCAAAATCTAGTCGTAGTCTCATTTCAGCGACAAACAAACATCAATAGCTGGCAGACATGTTGAATGCACATCTTCATGTAGCCAATCAGAGTATTTTTAAGTTAGTGCTATTTATATTATCCTTATAGGTTTCATTTTCGCTTTTTAGGTTAGGACCCTAATAAGTTTTTGATTTGCTAAAGGTCTAAAAAAACACTCATAAAAACCAAAGATCAAGTTCATTTAAGGTCTCGACATTTTTTAAGACATTAAAGAGCATTTCAGTGTTTGGAATGCCCAGACATCATGATGGTTCATCACATGTCAAAGATGTCTGGAGTGACCTTTCAAACCAAGACACGCAGAATTCAGTGGACTTGTCTCTTTAATAGTTAGGTAAATGTGAATCACTCAGATATTCATTCAATCAAAATATTTATATGTTCAAACGGCGCACTTCCTGGGGCCATAGTCTGCTATTGCAATAGTGCCAGAATGGTGGATCAGTTATCTCATAATGATCGTTTCCGACAAGTTTCGTAATCTACTAACAAAATGGCATCATTATGACTTTCCAATGGCCAATCACTAACACTCCACTCCATATTAATAAATTTTCAAATAGTTTTTAGAAAATCATTTCTACTAACGGGTTTTATAATAATGGCAAATCGGCAATGTCATTCTCTCACCATTTCATTACGAGACGACTGACCGATAATTGATCGATCAGTATGAATTTAGCAAGTTACGAACTTTTAACACGATGACAATGTAATCGTGTTGGAATGACAAATTTTTAAAAAAGAAAACAGACTAAGGCCGTGGCTCTGGCACACAGGCAACTGAAGGAACTCGGGTGGGTTTTAACCAGTAAAAGTCTGACACGCCCTTGCGCTCGGCCCGGAGCGGAAGAGGTCATTTGATGATTTCCCATCCAGAATAAAAAAAAGGCCCTTGTTCCATTGTTTGCCTTACAAGCAGATATGAAAGTGAAGTGATGAACTTTTAATACTTCATACTACTCGTAGCCAGGAAGTCCTATTGAATCATTGTCACAGTGTCCACAGGTGGTATATCTACTACGCGAACACCGGTTGGTGGCTGTCACATGCCATCGAATCATTATTTTTATTTCAGGACAGCCGGTTTCGTTACGATGTTTTCCTTCACTGTATTGAGAGCAGGTAGTGAAGAAATATTATGCATAAAGTTAGGTGGCTGCCTGGGTACGCACCCACGACGTATTAACAAGTCGCGACAGTTACCACTGCGCCACCCACCACAGCTCAAGAATATTCATGTATGTCAAAGTTAAATTGCAACTTCAACTTTGTTTCTAGGCATTTTCGGTTCTGTTTCCCGCATGCCCACTGCGCTCAGACTTGGCACACATAACAATAACGAAACCACAGTAGCTAATGTTGAAAGATGAGTATCAGTCCCAAAACTAATGACAGTTGTAGAGTTCATCCTGCATATCTTGTATTTAGTGCAATCTAGTTAAATTTAACCTCGGAAATAGGGTACTGGTACTTCGCATTTAAAAAGCTGAAGTGATCAGATAGTATTTCTTGCAAAGAAGAGGCAGGCTTGTTCATTTTTTTACCATGTTTTTTGTCAACAACCAGGATTTTATTTAACTAATACTGGAAAATTTTCTTTAGCCCAAGATTTGTTCAGTTACTTAATTTAATACGATACAAAGAGAACCCGTGACTGTGGCGTAGAAATATAACTCACAAATAAGCAAGCAGTAACACACAATGGGTTACATTTTCGAGTTAGTCAGTGCATATTGACGTTGTTGAGCAGACAGATTTTTCGGACATATGGATCAATGGATTAACAATATGCTTCAAAATTATTCCAATTGATAGTAATAAAAAAATGTGTGTTACGCAATTAGGGCGCTGAATCGAGTGGTTTATGATTTCTTTATAACCACTTCATCTGTGTTGTTCTCGTCGTGTATACCGTAAATATAAATGGAAGTTCGATCTCACGACAATCACGACTACAGACAGATAATACCGACAGTACAGTTTTTTCACAGTTATTTTATTTATCTCCAATTTTATGACCCTGTCAAAATCACACCGAATAGTGACTTATACTCAACTGTGAATGTGAAAGGACTAAAGGTTCGATCGAGCAGACACGGGCAAGAGGAGAGCTAGTGCTGCAGGTCCCAGCATGGTACAACATCATACTGCGTGAAAATTTCATACTACAAACGACAATCATCTCATACAGCTGTACCTTTTTTTTTTTTTTTGATATGGCATCTCGTAGTTGACCTTGAGAGGCCGTGACTACTTAACCGGACTTTCCTGTGGATGCCTTAAATGAATTTAAAGCCTCCAGCCAGGGCTACTAAAAACTAAGCGACTACGCGCTAAGGGCACCCCCTTTGGGGTACGAACCTCGGCTTAGGGCGTCGCTGGTGAGAACAGCAAGGGAAGGATGTATCGAATATTTACAGCTGTACCATAGACATTATACTTATGGACATGTCGTACGCGTATAATCTGCAGTAATTTTTTGGTTTGAAAAGAGTGAGAGAAATGGCCTATGCTTTCGATTTAATACTATTTCTTTCCTCATAGATGATTGATAATTTTGAGAGATAAAGATAGATGAAACTACGTTTCCTCTTTTTCTTTACGAGGGCCACAATTCTCATCTCTAAGGCATGCCCATTAGTATAATATGTCGATGAGGTGTACGTTGTGGTTTACGACAGTAGGTATTGTCGCATGTCGATTCTGATTTTGAAGGGCAAGGGGCCGGCCATATTAACTGTAGAATCTATGACAGATGGGTTAGACATAATATTCTTGAGTGGATACCGCGAATCGGAAAATGTAAGGTAGGACGCCCTCAGGCTAGATCGCGCAATGATCTTCAAACAGTTGGTTGAGTTTCCAGAAATTGAGCTAAATGACGTGCAATAGGAGAGGCCTATGTCCAGCAGTGGACAACTATAGGCTGGTGATTATTCATTTATTTTGTTTTAGGTACCTCCGCACCAAGTATAATTTATTCTCATTGTTGTACATTTTGTCTATTAGCACATGTTTCTATGGCAATAAACCATTTTTTCCTCTCTAACGTTAAGATATTAGGTATCGTAAGAACGGTCGTAGGTGCTGCTCCAGCAAACTCATTAGGTCATAAAAGAGGACGTCAAAATGGGCAGACATCTAGAACTTTCAAATCTTCTTTGTTTAGAGTTAATTAATAAAAAAGAAGACTCGCTCAATTGTAATAGTTTAAAAATAGTTTAAAAAACTAAAAAAAACTGCTTTTAAAGAATATCAAACTAAAAAATTAAAAATAATTTTAAAATTTAATTTATGACAATAGTATATAAACAATAGATACTAGTATAAATGAGAAAAAAGCGTGAGGCGCTTTGTGCCATAATTTTTGTATATTAAGCAACGATATTCTTTAAAAGCATGTATTTTTAGTATTTTAAACTATATTTATTTTCAACTTTTTAGTTCGATATTCTTTTTTTAAATAATATACGGATAACACGAACGCTTAAGTGGTGCTCATTTGTTTTTACCAAACTTTTCTTGATCTCCAACAGACAGAATACAATAGCAAGTGCTAAAATTCGTAATGATGCGTTACCCAAGTAACTAAATCTAAATCTAAACTAAAAAATAATTTGCCTGCATAAATTAATGTAAGGTAAGGTTGAAAAAAATTTTGAGTTAGAGACGGACAAACAAATAAGCAAACATACAAGTGAAGCTAATAAAAAGCATGTAATAAGGAATTGTGGCGAAAAGGTAAAGATTTAGGTACCTACTGTTGATATTATTTCAACTTTGCGAATACCGAACGATTGAGAATACAATTGTTTTTTGAAGGTAAGCACTCTTACATTTCAAAAACATCAATTTAATAGTATCTAATCACAGTATTACTTAAAACTTACAATCAGGACGTATGTAAGTAGGTACGTCGGATCCTGTGCGTACCATCTGGTATTGCTTTGAGCAAAAACACATTCACTACAATGTAGAGACTAACCTACTATTATTTACTGTTGATAAACAATTGAATCACACACAACCTGTGTTATCAGCTCAACAGAATCGACTGGTAGTGGTATCCATGACAACAAACATTGTTATCAAACAAAGAACGCAATCGAAGAAGTCGTACGCAACTGGAATGCATAGAGAATATTAAATACTACTAGGTTTTATACTAAGGCATGGCATGTAATGTAGTACATCTTATAATAAAGGCATAAAAAAACTTTAGAGTTTATATAAATAGAGTTTAAATTACAATGGCATATACTAAGGTCTCGCTGACAGGGTCAAGACATACTGCGATAGAAAAATGTCGCAGTATTGTGGCATATGTTTCCATTTTCTCTCTCTACTGCATTGATCGTAGTCTGATCCATTGACCCTAGAACACCAAGAGACACCTTAATAGTCTGAATAAAAGCATAACGATGTTTTATTTTACGGACTCAACTCAGCGCCGAAGGTGGAAAATCCATCCGCGCGCTGACGACGCAAGTTGCGATTTTTTTTTTTTATTCCGGAGTGAAAAATGCTCATGCATGTCCGTCGCAATGGGGTGGGCGACGGGGTCTGTTAGACTTCTACTGACTAAAAACCACCCCGGTGTCTCTTCTCGGCCGCGTGGGGCCGCGGGAGTCTAAATTCTTCCACGGCCCCACACTCTCGTTCTGGCCCGGTCTGTCCGGACCTCGTCTCCTGCACGGGGTTGTGTCCGCGTCCCACAACTCTGCGCTAGCGACCATCCCCCACACTAATGCCGGCAGCGTGTGCTGCGCCGTGTATTCCCCGCACTGAAGGCAGTTGTGGCACCGAGCGTCCGGTTCCCAGCCTATGCGACGCAGGTACTTGCCGAAGCAGCCATGCCCCGACGAACTGAACTGAACGACAGGGAGCCGTGCCTTCTCCCGAGCCAGTCGTCGAGTACTGGCTGGATCGCCTCGACGGTAGCGAAGCGGTAGAGCGCATAAGCCTCTGCCGCCAGCCCGCCATCAGGCCCTAACGGAGCTCCTCTTGACGCTGCTCGATCTGCCGCTGCACCGGACTGGAGCCCCATGTTCGCTCTTCCTCTCGTCATCGGTACAATGACACGAGCACTTTCGCCTCTAGGTCCCATGGCGGGGATCCGGCCAGGACGCAAGCCGCCTCGTAGGAAATCGTGCGATACCCGCGGATGACCCTGACGGCCATCGCCCTCTGCGGCTTGCGCAGAATGGCGAGTGTTCCGGCCGCCAGGTCCATCGCCCACACAGGGGCCCCATATAGGGCCATGCACCGCACGATTCCCACGTACAACCGCCTAGAGGCGGCGCTCGGGCCCCCCATGTTGGGAAGCAACGTTGACAGCGCGCCTGCTGCACCCATCAGCTTGGGCGCCAGCCGCCGGAAGTGGGGCCCGAATTCTCATCGGCTGTCGAGCACCAATCCTAGATACTTCATGGTGGACTCGACAGCTATCCGGACCCCATAGAACGGTAGTACCATAACACAAGTATAGGCTGTTAAACCTCAATGAGTACACAAACTGAGAATCCTTTGTCTTGAAAAAAGTACCGTACCGTGCTCCGGTAGATACAAAGCATAATAAGAGGGGGTAAGCAGTCAATCAGCTATCGAAGAACACACAATATGGCGAGTGAGTCATGCAATTGTTCAGCAAATACATGACGGTTCATTGATTCATGACAATGAATTATGTGGCTTGTTGGGTTGGTTTAAAGTTTCAGTATGTTGGTATAGTATTTCCGATAATATGATAATATTATGTTTGTCATCGTTTGAACTTTGAACAGATGTTTATTATTGTATGACTGAGGGATCAAAGTTAGGTGATTGGACTATTATGGTTTAAGAACTTTATTATTTCTCATAAAGAATTTACACCAATTCACTTACTGAGAAACTAAATGTACTAAAAATATTTGCGAGCGTACATAAAAGGTCGTCATTAAAAGTAGTAAGTTAATATAAAATTCGAAGGCAGTTCTTAAATAAAGAGTAAATATCAACTAAACACCAACCTAGCAAACACGGATATCAAGTGATTATATATTTTACTAGATGTGGCATTCATGGCAGTGTAATAACAAACAAAAATATCGGTTGTTCCGTTTTTTTATTATAATTTATTTACGAATTTAGAACGACTAAAATCATTTTTTTTATTATTGACACATTATACGGTTTAAGTTGACTTTTGAAACCTGACATACTATTCTATTCGCTTCGTTTATTTTCATGGGACTATTACGTACATTTAACATCACAGTTAGTCATAATTCTCATACTAATGTTATGATAAAGTATTTTTTCATTATGAGCGTGTTTTGACTTTCGTGCGTTTTTTAAACGTTCTAAGGATGCTAAATCACTGCCAGGGGTCGCGGGTTGTTCGAAAGAAATACCGTGGCTTCTGGCGCAAGGCAAGTGAAAGAACACGGGTGGGTTTTATTCAGTAAAAATCGGAGTCCTTCCGCTTCGCCTAAAGCGGGACAGATAATTTGATGATTTCCCATCATCAAAAAAATGCTCAATCAAGAGATACATATGTAGTTAGAAATATCAGTAACTAAGTACACAAGGTTGGGCTTTAGTCAATACAAATCTGAGCCCTTCCGCTCCACCCAAAGTGGGACAGATAATTTGATGATTTTCTATATTCAAAAAAATGCTCAATCAAGAGATACATATGTAGTTAGAAATATCAGTAACTAAGTACCTACTTACTGTCTACTCCTTTTGCAATCAGTTTTGCCAAATTGACAGTGAAGAATAATCCAAATTCCCAAGCATTATAATATTGATAATATTGAGCCATTTAAAGTGAATTGGACAATGCAGCCAATCTCAGGGATGAAGAATAATATTATTATTGAAAAAATGCAACTGTTATGTACAAATATTTTGACATGAATATTATCAACAAACTGCCCAGTTAAAGCAGTAAGGTAATGAAATATTATGGATGGCTATGGTTATCGGTCCTTAATGGGTATCAAGGTAACATGAAATACTATATTTGTAATAACAGATAATATGACACCTATTGGAATAACGTGGTAAATCAAAGAGAGGCATGCAATAAAACCATGCATTGAATTTTTTTTTTTTTGGTTTGTATCATCAATGACTACCTCTCCATCACCCTTGGTTGACTGGCACAACTATAATCCTCTAAGGACTAGGAAGGGTGGGTAGGAGGGCTCGGGTATAATACACCTGGGTATAACAAAGAAACTATGTTTATTTGTGGTAAACATGAATCACATCCCCACCAAATGGCTATTGCTCTGCAATATACTGCTGCTGTGATAATGTTGCATAAAGTTAAATAAATAAGCAAGTTAGCTGTGTACTTACTAAGGCAAGAGAAATGCTCCGTTAAAACCAGACAAGTTGGCCAAAAGTAACTAATCAGCGAGTTGCTAATCAGTGCTATAAGGTGAAAATGGGGCTCAAGAGAAGAACTCTTGTTTATCACAAAATTTAAATTGAACTTGATTTTATTCCTATAAAACTTTTTAGCAAACATTAGGTACCTACATCACCTAACATCCAAAATGTCATCAATGAAGTACAAAATCTAAGGTCCTTCAATTATCCCTTAACTCAGTTGGTACTGAAATTATTTTTCCAGGAAATCCATGAGAAGGGGACATTTTAAAGGGTGTTTTGTAATATAGCAACCCCTATATGCACAATGTACATATAATGCATTTTTGGGTCTTTCAAAAAAACCATCACAGTATCTGGTTAAGTAATAAGTATTAAGTTTTCAAGTATCAATTTATATAAGATGTTTTGTATTCACAAAGAAAGGCCCCTTAACAGAGATAAGACCCAAACAAACATAATTCCTGAATCGCATCACTAAACTCAATAGAAAGTCAATATTTCTATATCAAAAATGTTAAGAAAATAAAAAACAAAACAAACATTTAAATCTGTCTTTTGAAAACAGACAAAATTATAAAATTCGAATATTATTTTTATTTACATTCTGTAAAATTGTTATCAGTCAATGAGCTGATAATGGCTCCACCTTGATAACAAATGAAGAAGTCAATTTTTTTAGTAACATATAATTGTATGATAAGATAATATATAGGTACATACAGATAAATATATAATATGTATGATATGAGTCATGCACTATAACTTACTGTTTTTTTTTTTTTATAATGTAGATACTGTGATTACTCAATAAGTTCTATTGGACACATTAATTGACACTGTTTCCTTTTTTCTTTCCTAAAGGTCATTGGTCATGCTCATTACTTACGAGCTGTTTCATATTTAACAAATTATAGTTAATATAATTGACAAAGATTACGATATTCTGTTTAATTATATAAATCTCATTTTAATCAATAATTTTATGACTGAGTGATTGATACAAAACATTCCATGCGATTTTTTTGCTGAGTTTCATGTAACGGAAATGTAAACAATAGATAAAAACATTAGCACAATTTAGTACTGCTTTTTTACTTATATATATCTTAGTTACAGGTAAAAGCAATAAGTTTTAATAAAACAAAGACCTAATAGTGTGTAATTAGGATCTAAGTATAAATTCCTTATTTAATAGTAAATAATTGGATGATGATTTTAAGGAAATCACTCCAAATGTTTACATGTTTACACAGTTAATGAAGAAACCAGTTAGAAGTATAAAATATGTAAATTTGAGAAGATATGGCAGTAATTATTGCATTAAAAGAAACCAAGAAAGCGACGTCGCAGCAAAAAATATGCTAATGATCATACTCCCACGCGATACAACAATGTGCGAATTAAACCAGATTTAACCTAATTCTGGCTTACAGCTGTTATCTATAATGTATACTAGGGTCTAACGAACTTACCGTACAGGAAGAACATTCTTTTCCTGGATGTCAAAATTTATTCCAATGCACCGAAACTAGAGCGGACAAAAATAGTTCACCCAAAATAAAAGCGACCGCTGAGAACTGCTTTCCAATTAACACAAACCAATATTAAACACATTTCATAATCACAGCTTAGATTAATTTATAATAAAAGCTATTAGTCCCCAGTAAATATCAAAGAAATAAAAAAATAGTAGAACAAAATTTTGGGAATTTGTTTTGACGTTTATTAGTACCTGGCACAGATCATCAATGAAATACGATTTTGACGTTTATAAATAATGACGTTTCGTTCCTCGGTTGTCTATACCTAGCTCGGTTGTTTATTACTTTGGTGTATCATGGGCGCAATAATGTTCTTGATTCAAACTTCAAACAAAAATCCTCTAGAATTGGGGTTAAAAGCTGACACTGCTCCCCTATTACATTGTTATACTCTTTGCAGTTTAATCAGGTCACTTTAGTCACAGCATAATTATAAAAATCGATTTTTTTTCACCAAATGTTAGAAACGAAGACCGTGGGATAAAATTCAGCATCAAACAGAATATTATGAAGCTAATATGACGTTTAATCCAGTATTTTTTACTATAAACTTCACTTTTACCAATGTTACTCACACACATATTATATACTTTTCTTTTCCTTATCATTTAATGTCGTCGATTCATCGTCGGTCATTGCTTGCCGTAAACTGTCTGGCGTATCTAAAACCTCCATTATACTGTTCGTAATAGCCGTGCATCACTCTAAAGCCATGCCTCCATCACACAAAAATCTATTTGACTACAGCTTTGATGTATACATACACACATCAAAAGTGTCTAGGGATCAACATATATTTTTGCAATAACTTTTCTCCTGATTGATATTAATTAAAATTTTCTTTAAGGATTCATCAAATAAAGTGTTTTCGTTTGTCACAGTAACGATAAACCAAGTCACCTTTGCATTAATAAAGAAATTTGCCATTTTCCTAATAAAGGAATATTTGACATTTGAACCACTAACACAAAAGTTCGAAAAAAAGACTGAAATAACAGTTTTCTCTAAAATTTTATTGGGTAACTTAAACAATTAATAATCCGTGTTTCTACCGCGAACACTAACAACACAAGAACATCGGTTTGGCATACTCAAAATGAGTTCATCCAAATCACGCTGTGGAATGCCGCCCATGTTCATTGCAACAACAAAAAAAGGTCTTCTTGCGACTGGATACCCTCCATATTCGGCAGAGCTCTTCTCTGTAGCATATCCCATGCATGCTCAATCGGGTTCAAGTCTGGCGACTGAGCAGGCCAGGGCAGGACATTGATGTTAGCTGCGGCGAGAGTCTGTCTTACAACTCTTGCGGTGTGCGGTCGTGCATTATCTGTTGACAAAGATCCATAGACAAGAGTAATATGACACTGACAAATGACATTAGATTTTGATCTCAGATTTAGGTTTTTGGCCACTTTTGGCAAACTACCCACCCAGTTAGGCCAGGCGCAGCGCGCAATTCAAACCATTGGATCCGATATCTCATTAGCAAAATCACAATAAACTTCGGCAATGGACATCTTATTCGTAGATGATGCAAGACAAGATGAAATAGAAACATTTTATGAAGTGAGTACCGTAAAAATACCCTAGTAGGTTATTTATTTACCTACATAATTTTTGTTTTGATCTGCGTAATTTTTGGGTTGATAAAAACTGAGTTATTGCCTTTTACAGGCCTGTCAGCGCCATAGGGACTTTTACCGAGGATATCCCAATGCGCATCATCCTCTAACTTACTTCAGGGATCCTGAATATTTGTGGCAATGTCCTCAAGAAATGACTCCGTAAGTACTTCGTGTTATAAAGGGGAATAGACACATTATGGTGCTGAAAGCTTTCTTGACCTATGTAATCACTAGGCTGTTCAAGCTGTCCATGATTACCTACATAACATATTATTTCGCGATCTAAAACTTGTTTCCATTCTTAATTTTTTATGTGTATTATTTATTTTCTATTACTTTGGTGGACTCGATCCAATATCGACATAATACCTAAAACAAAGTCGGGCAGAAGTTATATCAGTCAAAAGTGTCTACACTCTACAGCTGAAAACACTAGCCTCCTCCAAGCATGGCCACCAAATATAAACTTTATTTATAAGTCGTTTCATCCGTTTTCTTTCCCCAGTGCATACCTCTCGTTCCCTATGTACCATGTAAAGTACAAGCAGCCTGCCATGCTGCCTAGTAACCTAGGCCGTACCTCTGGGATGCCGTCATTGCCCGGCCGCACACTCGCCGGACGGTTCAATAAGGCAGCATGCAAAGTCTTCGTCAGATAAAATGTAAGGTTGGTCCCTATCTTTTCATAAAATTTTATAACATTACATAATTGTATGATAAATGTAATAGCAAGCAGTTTTTTAGTCACGGCTGCCATTGTAGAGCTTTGACACTGGTTACGGGTCGTAAGTCTAATCACCAGTCTTTAAGTATCATATTACTCATTTTTTTTTTAACAATTATAAACTAGCGCTTGACCGCAATCCCGCCTGATGGTAAGCAGTGATGTGATCGTTGAAGGTAAAGCGCGCTACTTTATTAAGAGCCTATCCACTCAGAAAAACTGAGCGAATAGGAAGGAAGACGGCAGTTGAGCGAGGTGATGCAATGTTAAACACAACAACACGACTAACGATGCTACGCCAAAGGGAGATTGATCTGAAGACCCTCCACGACCAAACTCCCAACACAACAACATTAGGCGCGTCGTACCCGGCACACATCGCAACACAACTGCTCAGACCCGTCCTCCTTACGGCTTCACCAGACATCATGCCGGAACACGACAAATCGCTTGGCGGCAAGGCTTTGTCTGGTGGGTGGTAACTTCTGCCGGCGGCCGATGTTATGGCCTACCACAGAGAGAAGGTAATTGAGTTGTCGAGGTTAGGTAGAAGTAAAATACTGATAATAGATTGTAAAATGCTGGTCTTCAGCTGAATCCGGTTAGACTGGAAGCCAACCCTAACATCTGTGTAGTTTTAGGAAATGGTTAGGCGGATATAATCCCCCTTATTCATAAAAACTGCTTAAAGTTAACTAGTGATTAGCGATTCTTTAACCATACATTTTGACCTTTTAACGTCACTGAACGTAAGTCATCCTTTATGAATAAACACCAGTGTTTAAGGGGTTTATTCATAATCGATTATTAAAGTTAAGTGACGTGCAAGCGTTTATTTGCAGTAACATGGACGCAAAAAATTAATTAGATGAGGGAACATGCATCACATTCACGCAAAACGGCATTCGCTCAGCATTATGCCATATGAAGGACGTTAACGAGACATACAGTATGTTAAGAAAACCCTGTCCGACCCGTGAAGGTGTTGTTAGGTATCGATGACTGATTCTACTAATGGATACAAAACCGGGCTAAACTTAAAAAAAAATCACCCTAAAAAAATAAATATTATTACGCAAAAAGTGGTAACTTAATAAATCTGCGGTAACCACCCTTCCGCGGGGCGTGGGCGGCAGGGCACGCGGCACGTGGTCGCATCGCTATTCGCTCATAATAATACCGGTGTTGTCACTTTTTTAAAAATTACCAAATTTCGGGAAGTTGGAATTAATTCGCGGGAAAAAAAGATTATTTCAAAATTCATTTGTATTGGTACTATGATGATTACGTAAAATTTTATATTATATTTGGTCATGTGTTTACCTAACCTTTATTATCCTTATGGGTCGGACAGGGTTTTCTTAACATGCTGTATATTGTATACACTTTTTGTACCTATTTACTTTTACCAAACTTCATATTTTGTTTACATTTTGTTGATATCGTTTTGTTTTTCGAGTGTTTTATTAAACTTAGTACTGGCCGAGGTTTATTTATTAAGTATAGAGAGAATATTATGTAGTTTAAAATCTATGAATGTATAAATGTTTGGTAGGGCTGACGCGGTGGTGCGATTGCCGATTAGGTTGCGGATATTTCCAGATGTGTTTGCGGGAGTCCGCTATTATAGATCTACTCATATTAATGCCAGCTTATAATTATCACACTGCATCAATAATTTCGAAGTATGAGATTCGTCCATGACAATCACCAGTCTGACACCCAGTTTTGCCTATAGACATTGTACCATTAATTATTAGTTTGTGAATGTCAGATAGGCAACTGATGTTTAGCTGCATCCAGTAAGACTGGAAGCTGACCCCAACATGGTTGGGAAAATGCTAGACAGATCATGATGATGATCATTCGTTCGTGATAGCATAATAATCAGCTTAGAATATTCCCACAGCTGGAATACAGGCCGCCTCTCTTCGAGAGGGAGTGGGCTGTATTGTATCCCAACACGCGAGCCCAGTGCGGTCTGGTAGATATCCCATGCCTCGTTCGGTTCAACGATATGACGTTTTCCTCACGACGTGTTCCTACACCGTTAGAGCAGTGGTGATGATATTATTTAGATACTAGCTTTCCGTCCGCGTGGTTTCAGTTATATCGCACTTTTTAGATTTACCTCGGGAATATCAAATTTTTCGGGGACAAATGATACTCTATTATTCAATCCGTACTTCTAACTTTACGTCTGCAAAATTTCAAAGCAATCTTTTCAGTAGTTACGGCGTGAAAGCGAAACAAACAAACAAACTCTGTTTGCGATTTATAATATTAGTAAGGATACGAAGTAAAACGCCTAACTGCGTTCGGCTATGACTCCTAAAGTCACGACCACGATGTACGGCTTATAAATCGGGGCCGTTACCTCTGGGTCATTACTGCTCCGATACATAATAATCCCTAAAAATCGTATACATTGAAATGGAATAGAAAGTCTAGTAATAAATACCAAGTATAAAAATAATATGAACTTAGCTAACCTCAATCCTAAATGAGATGATCTAAAATAGCGGCGAACAGCTGCAATGAATCTGCATTTAGCAATACAAATGGACCTGTGACGTAACCGCCTTTAGAAATGTGGATTTTTGGCCTTTTTCTTAATCAGCGGTTTTCCCGTCTGATTACAATTTAAGAAATGAAATGAAGTCGTTTATTAAGCAAGTAGAATTACTGATCACTTTTACACGTCATATGTTTTTTTCTTCTTTTTTTTTTTAACTAGATGAAGCCGGCATTTCCTAACTGACTACCTCTGAGAAGAAATAGCCGAAACAAAATCAGGGATCATCGTCTTTTTTCAAGTCCAGACATTAAAAATGAAAATGTTTACAATAATTTACGTTATAATTACGCATATTGCTTAATAACAATGCTTAACAGAGCGAGCAGCTCAGTCCCAAGCTTTTTTGTCTTCTAAATTATCTGAGATTTTATAATAGTCAGACAATTGACCTGGAATCGAATCCGCACACTCATACTTGAGAGACTGGTGTTTTAACCACTAGACCCCCACGACTATACTTATATTATAATAGTCAATATTTAATATACTATAATACAATATGTAAAGAAAACCCTATCCGATCCGTGAAGGTATTGTTAGGTATCGATTACTGATTCTACTAATGCCCACAAAGCCGTGCTAAACTTTAAAAAAAAATCCCAGTAAAAATAAATATTATTTCGCAAAAAAAGAGGTAACTTAATACATGTGCGGTAGGCATTACATGCACGGGCGAAGGGGGGCAGGGCACGCGGCACGTGGTGGCATCGCTTATTAAATAATAATACCGTCAAAATGGTGTTGTCACTTTTTTTAAATTAGCAAATTTCGGGGAAGTTGGAATTAATTCGCGGGGAAAAAAGTTTATTTCAAAATTCATTAGTATTGTTACTATGATGATCACGAAAATTTTTATATTTGGTCATGTGTTTACCTAACCTTTAATATCCTTATGGGTTGGACAGGGTTTTCTTTACATATTTCCCCTTATTCATAAACGCAGCTTAAAGTTAACTAGTGATTAGCGATTCTCTAACCATACATTTTTGAGGTTTTGACGTCACTTAACTTTATCGTTTATGAATAAACCCCTTAAACACTGTGTTTATTCATAAAGGATGATTTAAGTTAAATAACGTCAAAAGGTCAAAAATGTATGTTTAAAGAATCGCTAATCACTAGTTAACTATAAGCAGCGTTTATGAATAAGGGGGATTGTATTTATACTGATAATAAAATTGCTGTCGTTGTGGTGATTTTCATGTGCCTGGTATATCCAAATAATATACAGGTTCATAGTAAAAGTTGCCTGTTATAAAGACTTCAATGATATGTATGCCAGTCATTTACTTGTATACTATTTCTATCTACATACCTAACAAAAACTAATATGCTTTCAGATTTTCTCACATAACCTCAAACTCCGTCTACGTGCCATCATGACGGCAACACATCAAGCAATACATATCCAGTTGTAGCTGACTACGCATTGTATAAGTCTTTCGTCTAATCAGAGGTCTGCTTATACTAGTTACCTATGTACTTATGACTTGATGTATAGCCATGCGTGTCTACGTTAAACAATAGGTACTTACCGAAAATCCTGAACGCCCAAGCAGCCTTAACATCGTGCATCGGCAGGACAGCCAGCGCTCATGGCCGAACATAAGTCCACCATATCCTCGAATGAAAAACAATCATCGTCTTTCGAGGAAAACACACTAAATATCCTGTCTTGAAAAGAATTGTTCTGTAAATTTGTGGTACAAAATTGGGTAATAATTTGGCAACAATAAAAAGAGTTCAACTTTTTTCTCTCCAATTCAATGAATTCAGAATAAGAATTATCACACTATCAGTAAGAAAGGCTTTTATTTTGAAAGACAACTCATTATAATAATTTATACATTACTACAAAGATAGATTAGCAGTCATCATTATCCTGCCCTTATCTCTTCTTCTTCTGTCTATGCCTATATAGATCCACTACTGGACAGAGACCTGCCCCAAGGCTTTTCACTATGACCAGTCTTGTGCTGGCCGCATCCATATTTGGGGTCGGCGCAATGTATTATTCCTCCATACCTCTCTATTACAAATCATCTCCGTAGTCACCCGCTATAAGGTGAATGTATTCGCAGTGCTCTTTTAAATTGTTGAAATTGTAATTAATATTGTTTTACCCAAAAAAGGTGGATTTTAGGGCTCCGTAGCCAAATGGCAAAAAACGGAACCCTTATAGATTCGTCATGTCTGTCCGTCCGTCCGTATGTCACAGCCATTTTTTTCCGAAACTATAAGAGCTATATACTGTTGAAACTTGGTAGGTAGATGTATTCTGTGAACCGCATTAAGATTTTGATGCGAAAATAATAATAATAAATATTGGAGGCTCCCCATACTTAGAACTGAAAGTCATAATTTTTTTTTCATCAAACACATACTGTGGGGTGCAGTCTTCAATAATGATATCGAGGTTTCTAAAATATTTTTTCTAAACCGAATAGTTTACGCTTCCAAAGTGGAAAAAAGTTGGTACCCCCCCCCCCCCCCCTCTAACTTCTAAAATAAGAAAATGAAAAATCTAAAAAAAAAACGAAAATTGTTTTGAACGAGATCTAGTATTTTTTTTAATACCTCGTAAATCGTAAACCGCTTATTACCGCGTAATCTTTCATACAAATAACTTAAATCCTTTAATTTCATAAACAAATGGTACGGAACCCTTTGTGCGTGAGTCCGACACGCACTTGGCCGGTTTATCTATCCTATTTTTTTTTTCTTTTGCTGAAATTTGTACCCTTATTGCTTAAAACAATTAATCCATTAATTTTAAAAAATAGGTACTGCTTTAAGGTTCAATCCCAGTATTTTTATTGGGACCAACTATCCATCCAGCAGGCTCCTGTGGGCAGGTTTGATTATGAGTTACCTTTAGCACGCAGAACTTCTTTACAATATCCTCTCTGCTAAATCTGTGATGGTAGTTATTTTTGATCATCCCTGGATCAATGGAATAAAACTTTTTCATCAAGCTGAAAATGTGTAATGTTCACTTTGAATCCACGAGATATGAACTATGAATCACTTTCTACAGTATTTCTCCCTTCGTCAGGTAAGCCAGGGATGCATAGTCTTCTAGAACATCCTAGGTCAATCCCGGGTAGGATTGTGCACTTCCCATTATTTTATTTCTGTGTAAGCACTCAGTGCATTGATCGTAAATCCTTATGTATACTAACAAAACCTTATCACTCTTTATAAGATCTAATCGGATCTATTAAAAGTAATTAAGAAACAGATTATGTCGACATAAAGGTTATTCCAATATATTACTTTGTAACGTCACCGTGTCAACCGATGCCAATTATCCAAATGAAACTGCAAATTATATTAAGGAAAAATAATTTATTGCTTAAATGTAATAACGCCAGAGATCATACTCAGCAATAGTAACATATACATATACGAAAAGTCAATGCAATACAAACATAGAAAAACAATGCTCCACTCTACAATTTGCTAATTTACTTATTCCAGGTAAATGTTGTAGCTACTAGTTGCTAGAAAGTCATGCACAACGAAATAAATATATTATAAGACAAAACAATGAACCTACTGTAAACTTGCAATTAAGGAAATGTCTATGATATAAGAATTACAAAATAATGGTTTGGTTCAAAAATTACGTTATAAAATTACATAAGCTTTCTACAATGTGGAGACAACAATACAATAGTAAATCAAATTATCTAAATAAAAAGGATTTTTTCGTACTAAATAGTACTTCATATGCGTTTTGCCAACATTAGGCTAACTATAGTGACTAACTTAAAATATTAGATGGACTAAATTTTAGTAAACAAGGAAGGAATGTCATGTCTCCACCTTGTATATTCCAGAAATTCAAGTCATAAGATAAGAATAATATTGTTTCACTAAAGTTTTTAAATGATTCCACTTGCACTTATATTGTCACTGATATTTACAAGTGTTGTCTGTATGATTGCTTATTTTCAGTCGCGATTAAATTCTGCAGCTGAAAAGAGGACACTTTGTTCGTCTGCACATCACCTTTTAGGAAAGTCAACATTGTCAAAACTTATTTGGCGTCGTGCTCTCATTTTAGCTGCTTCTTCAAACGAAGGCATGGAATTGGACTTGAATAGGCCCAGGCTGGACTTGTCAATCATGCTCAGTCCACTGCTGCTATTCGAGTTACTATCTATATTCACTAATTTATCTTGTAGGATATTTTTGGAGCCACTTTTTGGTTGCTCCTGTTTGATACTGTGCGTGTTTTCTTTGATTTGCGAGGTGAAGGTACTGGGTATGGCCTGTCGGGCCTTCATCTGCTGGTAAGCAGTGGCTGAGATATAGCCTGATACCTTGATATTGGTTTCGTTTGCGATTTTCATCTGTTCCTCCTGGAAACACTCGTCAACAGTACGACCTTGTATTATTGCGAATACGTACTGACGGGCTAGCCTGAAAAGGAAGTAAAGCCGTGTAAATAAAATGAAAAGCCTTGATAGGATGAGCTTGGTCAGAACAGTGAGAGTTCATAGTAATAGCTTAGATTCTCATTACAGTATAAAAACTGTCTATAAAAAAAGATTCATAGGATTTATTTACTCTGACTGTAATATTTATAATTCCACGTCACATTACAGAACAAGTAACATATGGGTGTACGATTCTTCTCTGTCTATCCTTTTCGGGAACAGAAGCGTGATAGATTTATTTATGGAATTATTAGGTATACTCACTTTAGCATAGTTTCAGACGTGGATAATTTCGGCGCGGCCAGCTTAGCAGCGTGAGGCGGCAACGACAATAGACGGCGTGTGAGTCGCGCTAGTAACGACGCCTTCTCGCGGAACCCGGGCGATGACATGCGCCAGCCGTGCACGCGGAGAGCCTCTGATACTGCCCATAACAGTTTCTGTAAAGATTAGATGTGCCAAGTTAAAATAAGCTTTTTAGGTTTTCTATTAGGAATTCCTCAGCCTGAAGTCTGAATTTGTTTCTGGTAGCAAAAACGCTCACTTCATAATATACTGTATGTCATACTACGTAATCAAATCCGAAATGAGGAGATCAGCAGAAGAACGAGAGTAACCAAC
This sequence comes from Sesamia inferens, assembly GCA_037179545.1. Lineage (NCBI taxonomy): Eukaryota > Metazoa > Arthropoda > Insecta > Lepidoptera > Noctuidae > Sesamia > Sesamia inferens. The sequence continues at coordinate 10,417,582 of CM073940.1, forward strand.
ATAGCCCGAAGAATTGCTCTAAGTGGCAGTGGGCCGGAGACATTGTCCGTAGGACCGAAGCCCGATGGGGCCGACGGGTTCTCGAGTGGCGACCACGCACCGGAAGACGCTGCGTGGGTAAGGCCCCCGACAAGGTGGACCGACGACATGCGCCCAAATTACGTAACACACGTAACAATTTTGAAGCATGTTGCTAATCCATTGCTCCATTTGTTTGAAAACGTGTCTGCTCAAGGACGTAAATGAGGCTATGAATGTTGTTGAACTGTCAAAATGAAACCCATTTCTACTGATAGTGTGTTACGCAATTATCCTGCCTGTGAAAATCGCGGGAAATCGCTGGATGTGCGAGGCGCAGGACTGGTCTTCGTGGAAGCCTATGTCCAGCAGTTGACGTTTTTTGGCTATAATTATGATGTTGATGATACTCCGGAATCACTACTGACATGTGAGTTTACAATACCAGCCGATAGATTCTGTCATTAGTTGGAATAGCAGATCTCTTCAAAGACTTCACACTGAGGTGGCTACAGAATCATATGTGCCAACACTTTCAGGGAATACAGATGTGATGTTTATGTTAACATATGTGATTGTAAAGTAAACGAGTTACGCTGCGAGGGAATTTGTTCCGCCACTTCTTCCAAGCGAAAGCACTAGGAAGTGGCGAAGAGCGGGTGTTTTGGGGGGAATGTCTTATGTAATATTGACGTTCAAAAAGTGCTGTTTCTTAGGCATAGAAAATTACTAACCTTCTTATGAGTCTCATTCAATTCGTTGGAGGTCCTCGTGCCAAACGCTTCCGACGCTCGTCGTGCGAATGTCTGTTGTGATTGTGAGCTGCCGATACTGTCACCACCGAACGACAAACTCTTTGCAATCTTACTCCTTCCGTTATCGGATTCATCATCAAACGGATCGCGCTTTCTCTTCAAGAAATGATCACTTTGTGTGCCATCCATGCTTTTAGTCTCGGCAGTTCGGACCGGTGACCCAAATAATGCTCGTTTGGATTTCATTGCCTGAACTGGTACTGACGTTGAAGGAGCTTGAGGCATAGGTTTTCGGGTTTCGGGGCTGAATAAGGCTCTTTTTAGAGTCTCTCGGGCAGGCTGTGACCTTGTCAGATGGTCGGGATCCATAAGCAATCTTCTCATGGCCTTTTTCCTGCTGGAGCCACCACTGCGCGTCTTGGGAGTCTTCGCTGGGGTCTTCTTGCCTGGGGTCTTGCGCATGGGTGTTCTCTTACCCGGAGTGCGTCGTGTGCGGGGACTCTTTCTCTCTGATGAGTTGACCAGCTTTCTGTGTGGGAAGAAACTTGAAAAAATTTCGATATCAGTATTGGAATAGACAATTACATATAGAAGTAATAAAAATAAATTCTAAATTGTAGTGAAAAAAATATAGAAAGCGTTCAAAATCTGTCTCGTCTTGGCGACAAACAAAAGTCAAGAACTTGTCAGACTGTGAACGTTTTTAAAATTACGAGAATTGACCCTCTTGTTAAAACCATCATTAAACAGTTGTGAAAAAAGGATAGCGATATTAATCCTGTATATCTCAATCTTTGTCTAGCACTGGAAATTTGATCGTTTTAACACATGATTGTAACTCTCTTGACTTAACAAAAATCCATGAAATAATAACAAGATGTTATTTAACAAAATTCAACTAAAACTCTACAGCAGGTGATACACAAGTTGTATAATTAATTTTTTCAACTAATTTGTTTTTAGTTTGACAGGCAGTAATTGTGAATTTTTCGAGGTGGAAATCCTCAAAGTATGTCCCAGGACGGTGGGCGACGAGGTCTGTCAGACTTTTACTGACTAAAACCACCCCGGTGTGTCTTCCATCAGGAGCTCGCGTGGGGCCGCGGGAGTCTAAATTCTTTTACGGTCCCGCACCCTCGTGCTGGCCGGGTCTGTCCGGGCCTCGTCTCCTGCACGGGGTAGTGGGGTGTTAAACTACCCCGTGCATCGCCTCTGAGGCGCTCGCCTCCGCCTCGGGGTCCATCGGATAGGGGGCGGGGACTTCCACATGTCCCTCGCCCCTGGACCCATTCATGGGGGCCGGAAGAGGGCGTTGTCCGCCCTTCTTCGGCGCCCGGTGCGTCTTTTGCGGCCCGGGAAGGGAGCTGAGATCTCCCTTTCCCGTTTCGCAGCTTCCTTCTGCGACATCACGTCCTCGCAGAAGGACACCACTGCGTCCCATGACTCTGCGCTACCGACCATCCTCCGCACTATTGCCGGCAGCGTCAGGTCGCCTCCTACTTCAGTTGTGAGAACACGACGCTGCTCCTCCCAAGCTACACACTCGGTGAGCGTGTGCTGCGCCGTGTCTTCCCCGCATTGGAAGCAGTGGTGGCACCGAGCGTCCGGCTCCCTACCTAAGCGAAGCAAGTACTTGCTGAAGCAGACGTGCCCGGACAGTACCTGCGTCACCCTGTACGACAGGGAGCCGTGCCTCCTCCCATCGTCGAGTACTGGCCGGATCGCCTCGACTGTAGCGAGGCCGGCGGTAGGGCGCATAAGCCTCTGCCGCCAGTCCGCCACCAGGACCTGACGGAGCTCCCCTCGGCGCAGCTCGATCTGCCGCTGCACCGGACTGGAGCGCCGTGTCCGCTCTTCCTCGCGACATCGGTACAATTACGCAAATACTTTCGCCTCTAGGTCCCAGGGCGGGGATCCGGCCAGGACGCAAGCAGCCTCGTCGGAAATCGTGCGATACCCGCGGGCGACCCTGACGGCCATCGCCCTCTGCGGCTTGCGCAGAATGGCCAGTGTTCCGGCCGTCAGGTCCATCGCCCACACAGAGGCCCCATACAGGGCCATGGACCGCACGATTCCCACGTACAACCGCTTACAGGCGGCGCTCGGGCCCCCCATGTTGGGAAGCAACGTTGACAGCGCGCCTGCTGCACCCATCAGCTTGGGCGCCAGCCGCCGGAAGTGGGGCCTGAATTCCCATCGGCTGTCGAGCACCAATCCCAGATACTTCATGGTGGGGGCCACCTCCAGGCCCAGGGGCCGGATGCGGTTCACCACCTGTGACACCGCAGCCGTGGCTATCAACGTCGTGTTAAAAGGTCGCATATCCGCAAACCACTTGCGGCAAGCTTAGCTTTGAACTCGATCATTAAACCTTCTTCTTCTTCAGCCTATAGAGGTCCACTGCTGGACAAAGGCCTCCCCCCAAGGGTTTCATTGCTTTTCGTTGAGTTTCCATAATCCCCACGCTTGGCAGGCGGGTTGGGGACCGCAGTCATTTGATATTTCACAGGAGAAGCGCTGCCTGCCCGCTTCTCTGGTGAGCGTTTCCTTAGCCGCCTCTTATGACACCTACATATGATATGGTATGGATTGGTACTATCCTAAGCCCGGTACCACACGGGATCATCGACCTGTGTAGCTGTTATTTATTATTAAACCACGGGCCCCTCTTTAGCATGTAATTTAATTATAATATTAAATTGCGTACTTACTTCTTATCGATGAGCACCATTTTGGCGGTGGAGGCTTGCGCCTTTTCGTTGATAGTTGCCGCGCTGGCGAAGGCTTGCCGCCGGCGAGCCAAGTGCGATAGACGACGACCAGGCGATTTGGCTTGAGCCAACCTGTGAAAAAAAAATAGTTTTACTATAAAAACAGACTAATTAAGTGAGTTTCATGCTTGCTGTTATTAGTAGATAAAGCAGTGGCAGACCAACACGAGTTGTAGTAGGCTCAAACCCTAACAAAAAAAAACTGCTCAAAACTGTAAAGAATAACATCATGTCTTCATGACATTCCTCTTCATTACTTATGTCTTCCTTCTGTCTTTTTTATACTTGGACCAAAAAAAATGTCTGCAATCTACTAATCCGCACTGGGCTACGTCCTGAATTACGGCCTTCCTTTCATAGACAGGAGACCTACACCCCAAAAGTGGGAATATCATATGCTGATAATAATGAGTGTAGGTGGACCTTGCACTAGTTCTAGAACAAGTAGTAGAAATGTCAGTAACACCTTTTCTTCTAATATGACAAAACAGGAAATAAATATACGGGGTGTATCTGACATCGTAACGCAAACTTCGCGAAAAGGCTAGACCGCATGCCACTAATAAAATTATGATAGTCATTTATGTCTTTAATGAACGGTTCCAGAATTCACAGTGTTTAAAAAAGTGTCGGCTCGGCCTTTGAACGTTGCAAGCGTGCCGCCGTGCGGGTTTGTAGGTATGACGTTGATCCCTGATGTGAACCCTATTAAATCAGCTGATAAGATAGTTTTTCGAGTTTTGTTTTCATTGCGCTTTTTTGTGTAATTAGCGAATTAATTAATTTTTACCTTAAAATCTTATTGGGTTATAAAAGTATAGCAATTATGAACGGCCTAAAGTGAAAAAAACTACTTATAGTTTTTTTTTTTTTAATCATGAAAATGCCGACGAATGATTCCACCACTGGGGGTTTCAGAATCATGTACTGGATCCATGGTACTCGTTTGTGCGTCGATGTCAGATACACCCTTTATAATTCATTACCTGCTATCATAATGAGGCATTTCTAATATTAGGTCCTTACATATGAAATTGGCGTTTTGTCGTACTGGCCACTTTGATCTCAAATACCTCATCTTTGATTTAGAATTTCAAATTCAAATTTATACAGCTATTTTATATTTTACTCATCAATTTGTGTCTTGAAAACCGTATTTCTTTTGTTTTTTTTTCCTTGTGGTTTTTTATTGAGTTTACAAAATGAAAAATTTCGCGTTATTTACGAATATGAGTTCCGCCGTGGCACCAGTACTGCAGAAACGGCTCGCAGAATATGTGTATGGCAGTGGTGTCGCTAGAGAAAGCACAGTGCGTTTTTGGTCCAACGTTTTCGTTCTGGAAATTTCAAGCTACAGAACAATCCCCGTGGACGGCCGAAGACCAAAATCGACAATGAAGAATTGAAGGCTATTGTGGAAGCGGATTCATCGCAAACTACGTCCGAATTAGCTGCAAGCTGCGGTATTATTGATAAAACTGTTTTAATCCACTTGAAACAAAATTGGAAAGATAAGAAAGCTCGAAAGGTGGGTACCTCATGAAATGAGTGAAGCAAACGAATCATTACCTGTGATGAAAAGTGGATACTCTACAGCAATAAGAAGCGCACATCGCAATGGCTGAACCCTGATGAACCATTCAAATTCTGCGCCAAGAGAAAATTTACTAGAAAAAAGTAAGGACCTAATATATGCAGTTTACGAAAGAACGTCTTCCTTAATTACAAACAAAAACTCATATTTTTTGTTCCCAATGCAAGCAATTTGAATTAATAATCAATTAATAACTCTATGCAAGCAATTTCAATGATTAATTAGTTAATGATTCTATACAAGCAATTTTAATGATTAATTAGTTAATGATTCTATACAAGCAATTTTAATGATTAATTATTTAATGACTACAAGCAATTTCATTAATTAATTAGGGCAGATAGTCAGCATTAAGCAGACTAGTTTATAAAGAAAACAATTTTTATTGATTCATGAGACTTAGTTACATTTAACATTTTCCTGAGTAAGTATAATGTACGCACGACATATCAAGTTGTTGTACAAAATGCTTTATGTTTTTTTATGTTTTCATGTATTATACTATGCGCTTTTACCTAGGCTACCCTTAATCCTTCTATGTTCTATGTTACAAGTTTTGGATTCCGCACTTAGTCCTTCCAGAGGACCATTGTGCGTGGGCCATGGCGGCCGTTAAGTCCATTAACACATTGAACGCCGATTCAAATTTTGTGGTTGTTCCGTTTGGGCCGTGGGGCTCACCGGTGAGCGACAGCAGTACTACCCGTTCAGGCCGTGGGGCTCACCGGTGACCGCGCGACGGACTCGTGTTTGAACTTAATTTTCTCGCTGGAGTACACAGTGCCAGTACAAAACTGTATTGAGCATGCCCGGCACGGCCCTGGAGAATAGTTTACGTACACTAGCTCGTTTCGACACTACGTAAAAAAAAAGACTTGGTTGATTTTTTGGCTAACTATACAAGGTGTGGTTTGAAAGTAAAAGAAGGTTTACAAAATATTTTATTAGAATATAGTTAAAAACGTTTTATTATCCATTAGGCAATCACTTATTTTTGGACTTAGTATAAAATAAACTAAACAAACTTCGAAAAACGGACGTCTCTTTTCACTTTATTACAGTTATGCTCTCATCGCTTTCCGAGTAAAATTCTGTCCAAGTACAGCATCTTTCGACCTGTAGTCGGTTATTTTGGGTAATTTTACGATCCCCATGAAAATAATCAATCCGAAAAATCTTTTCAACTCTGCTGCGGATGTAGGTTTCCATAGGCCAATCCGCACAGTTTTAGCACTGCGTCCGACCCAGTGACTTTTTTGATAGCATAAGTATTCGTATAATCGGCCACCATTTCAACTACTTCGTCTGGTACTAAAAATGATAGAAATCTGCCGGGGTCTTATCGATTATTTCCCTTACAACTCGTGCATCTAATCCTGAGAACTCAGTATAGGGGATAATCCGACGCTGATTACCTTTTGGTTGGTGCCACACGGTAAATGTTACAGGAAGCGACGCGGTGTGACCAGAAGTATTTGGCACGGTATTTTCTAGTTCAATATTACTCGTGTTACTGATGGACAGAACTCGTCGACGTCGCTTTCGTAAAGTTGGTTGTAAGTCAAACTCTTCCGCAGACTCCGAACTTAGCTGAAAGCTATTATTGAGCACGGAAATTTCTATATTTTCGATCTCCGTCAAATCATCATTTGTTATTTCAAAGTCTTCTAAATCATCCATGATTGACACCATACTTTTTTACAGTGAGGTCGGACGCAGTTTATTGATTTTAGAGGTAACCACGGTAAATTTGTCACTAAAATCATCCAAAATATGTATAATATGTGTAATCCCTTCCGGCGAAGGGCGTGGAATGTGACCGGCACCGTGACCCCCGCGGCCCCGCGCGAACGAAATGCAAATTTCCATCGCCGTGCGCCGTGGTGGTCACCGGTGTCCGCCAGCAATTATTTTGTTAATTCTTTGGATAGTAATAAGAAATAACTATTCAGATTGAGGTTTTTGACTATTTGGAACCGTATGAGCCAATAAAATATAATGTGTAAAATTTGTCGAAATCGCAAATTGGCGTCGGCCTATATAGAAAGTATAGCGGTGGTCACCGGTGACCACCACGGCGTTCAACGTGTTAAGTCTCCTGGCTTGTTGAGAACATCTGTGTAAAATCTTGGCGCCCCTATGGTTTTACTTCCAATGTGGGTGACACCTGAACATTTAAAGAGTACAGGGGCAACTGTCTCATCAGCCTCCGTGCAAGCACTGCACAGAGAACTGTCTGTTATGCCTAATGTTTATTTAGCAAGGAGTGACCTGTAATGATCCCATCATCAATCACAGGCTTTTCCAATTCAGGTGCAACAGTCTTTTGGGTAGCCCTAGGCTACCCTTTTAAATAATAATGTAGATGTCTGTTGTGATACTGGGCTAGGTGAAAGTTGCTCAAATTATATCAAAAGCAAGATGATCAGATGAAATCAAGAAGACATTGAAAGCATCTACCATTGAAGACCAACTGGGGAGATGCAATCCAACAGGAAACAATAAAGAAGTGAGATGTTTACTATGTATATACATACTTGAGCCTCATTGCTTTCCTCTTGCTGGCGCTGCTTGGAGACTGTAGGCCTCCAGAGTAAATGTTTACACTTGTATCAGTCTCGGCTCCAACATATCTCTCTCCATAGCGTAGAGCAAGTATTTCTAGCTTTTCTGAATGCTTTGTCACATTGTAACTGTAAAAGATTAATAACAAATCAAATAAAGTTAGAATATCTACAAATAGTGAATGCAAACATAGTTGGCAGATTCCATTTGATACTATTTATATTTGTTAATAAATATAATTTATTCATAGACATAAAGAACGAAATCTCAACATTGTTTGAAAAATTTGGATACTGTTATGCCATTCTTTGCATTGCTGTGTTTATAACTAGGGACAGGTTGCTTCTTTATTTGAAATAGCTGGCCCAGACAATAATATTTGGGTATGTGAAAGTGTGGCAAATAAATAATTTAATTTCATTTTGATTTGAATGTTTTTATAATCATTATTAAATTATACACTAGTGCTTGACCGCAGTCCTGCCTGATGATAAAGCACGCTAGTTTATTAAGCCTTGAAGACTTTAATTGTAGTCCGACGGAAACACGGCCGCTGGCAAATTGTTCCAATCCCTCGATATACGCGGTATGCTTAACGTGACGGCGTCCCGCTTTCGGCGAGACAGTCCCGTAGTCAGGAAGTCTGTCCCAGTGTCCTCAGCGAGGCCGATATTGTCCCGCTTTTGCAAACAGACCAAACAAGTATTTAAAACGATGAAAAGCAAGCACTTAAACAAAATTTTAGAAATTTGCTTTTAGTGAATTTTGTAAATTTTATAGCCTGAAAATTGATGATACGATTGAATGTCGCCAATGTAGATTTAAATATAGTATGTTTCAGTTTTAGGTTTTCATTTTTTCCTCTATTATTGGATTGAATAATGGCAGTTGTTACGGGTTGTTGGAGCCCTCAAAAGTCTAACAATTGGTCTAACTGCAATGCTTAGATATCGCCTTCGGGTTGTGGAGGTCAGACGGCAGTCGCTTCACGGAAAATATCGAAGTTTAGCCAAAATCAGCAGTTAGACTGGTAAAGTGGACCCCAGACTCCAAAGCTGAAAAGCTACGGATGCGACTGGGATTAACCCCGAGATGATGAGTGATTAAAGAGGAAGGTTTATATGTACAATAACATCCATTAAATTGTGGAGTATAATTTTTGAGGTTTATAATGTGATGTCGTAAATAATTGCATTTTTTCCGCGTTTGCAGTGGAACGCAGGCTGAACCCTACGAGATTTATCAAAATAATGTACTAAATATTGTACACATTGAAAAGTTCTACAAAAAAATCCGCGATGGTTTATCTCTTTGATATCCCACAATAATTTTTTTTTGCCATATACTTTTTACGACAAATACCGGCTAATTTTCGAAGCGATTTTGACCAATACAGCATTATTCCTTATCTAATTTAATACCTTAAATACATTGTTGATTTAATATAGATCTATATAGCTCTTTACAGCATATGATTTAAATGAATATTTTCGAAGATATTACAGATTTAAAAATTCCGGGGTGTCGCGTTTGGAGTAGCGGCACGCGGGCATAAAACATAGCTGTTTTATATACAACGTTCAGTTTTTCTGTAGTGTACTTATTTAGTATCAGCATTGCACCCTTACGAAGCCGGGGCGAGTCGCTAGTTTATTATAAAATATTTAAAACCTTGTTTTTATTACATGATTCTGCAGATGTCTTGCTCTGACAAAAAAAAATGGTCATGTTAGGTATATTAAACTAGGTAACTTTATCACAATACCCATGTCTAGTTCCACAAACTTATGTTGAAAACAGTTTCGAGGAATATGTAGCCACACAATAATAACAAAAGTACAAGGTTGGAATCAAGTAACACAGCAAGTTTATAAACGAATACTTACGATTTGTAAAAAAAAAATACTTACTACACATCGTGATATCTGCATTTCAACACATCTGGCCATGCTGTCTCAGCTGCCTCAATTTCAGTACACATTTTCAAATGTACACTCTTATCATTAACACTAGTATCTAACTCGGAAGGCTCATTAGATGTAGAATTCCTAGATTTCTCCCCATTCAAACTTTTACTACTACTTTCCTCAGTATCTAGAGTTTTAGAGATTTCAGGAATTTCTACAAATGACACTCGTTTTGTGGGTGTTGTAGAGTTGATTTCAGGTGCAATAACTTTTGCTTCTTCATCAAACATTGGTAGATAGGTATAGTACTTCTTGAGCATTTCTGTCACATCAGTCTTTAGCATTGTCACTGAAGGTGGTGGTAAGATTCCATGAAGACTTTCCTGTTGAATAGTAAGTTAAATAAATAAAAGTGAGATTTGAAAGGAAAATACAGCAAAATAATACATTACACTATTATTCAATATAAATACTGTAATATACTGTTTTGTAAAACTGTGCCATGATTGTAATCTATGCCCTATGGTAATGTTATTTATTTAGTTTTGTTTTGCTTAAATAACATTACCTTATTCTAACCTGTGTGCAACATGTTTGCTATAAACTGATTTGAAAGAAAAATGCCACAAAAGTTTTACTTAAACTAAATGGGAAACATTCCAAAAAGGGTTATCAAGCTTTGGTCAGGAAATGTAATGGTACTTTGGTAGGCTGTAGGGTATAAAGGTATCATTTTCTTTAAATATATATTTGTTTCCCTGTAAAAGAAAAATGCTGCTCTTAAATACATTTGCTTACATTTTGTATCACATACAACTTTATTTTTTGGTTATGCGAAACCTGAAACGCATGTCCAGTATTTTTAAGTAAAGAATCTATGTACAAAATTTCAAAAAGATATAATGAAAAACTACAAAGTTATGAGATTAATATTCTACTTGGTCCTCCCAACAAAAATATGGTCAAAGGTCCGCACGTGCGAGCGAGCGCGGGACGTTGACCTCTGGCGTCAGATGCTGCGCGCGCGATTAATATGATCTATCGTAAAGCTGCGTGCGAGCGTTAGGTATACAAACAGAAACAATTTCTAAATGTATTTGGGAAAAAATATAACATAGTATAAGATTGGAATAGATTCAGTTGCTTATTTTGAACAAACTATATTCAGGTTTCGCATAAACAAAAAATAATGTTGTAAATTTACATATTGAGTGAGAAGCCTTGTTTAATAATTAGAATTAGCTCATGGCCAGCAGAAGACTGAGATTGCAGTAAAATGAAATTATTGATTTTATTTGCAATTACACTTTTCAAATGCTTAGTATTCACAACTGTGTAAAATTAAGTATTATGACTATTAAGTAACTAATTGACAGCACTGTTAGAGCAGTGGTTAGGCTATTGACTGACAAATATTTGTATGACCTACAAGTAGTTGTAGTGTGTAGTATTTGTTCCGGGTCTGGCTATTTGTGTATGTGAGTTTATATGTAAATGAAATTATAATGATATAACTAACTTATAACTCTGCATTATGAATTATAATTAAATGCACCCACAGTAAAGTAGAAATTCCTAGTGTGGGGAAACTTTTTTTTAAATAAATATATTTAATTATTAGATTATTAATTAGCAGTGTACATAAGGAGTGTTTTTAAAATAATTATCAAATAAAACTGCTTATTGTTTCATAAATAGTCAAATTAGACAAAATGAGGTCATTGAACATGTAAGTAATAATAGTGCTAACCACATAAGGATTTGCTAACAGATAATGTGATGTTACGAAACTCACCAACAAAAAATATCACTGATTATTCAACTGCGAAACATGCAACTGATAAGAACTGCATACCTACTGAGATAGCTAATGATAGAGGCACAAAGATAGAAATAAGAATATTTATTGTTTTGGCAATACTATGAGCAGTTTCACAGGTTAATAGCTAAGTGAGGTAAGTAGCTAAAAGTGCTACCTACAGCTAGGTTACACTACTTGAGCCCCTAACTAGACATATCACTCACATTCATGATTATAATAGTGGATCCTATAAAAGTAATTTTGTTCTATTCATCAAATAATTATTTTATGTTGAGTAAACAAAATCAGTTAATGTAGGTTTGCAGGTTATTATGTAAATGAGAGCAAGGTTAAAAATGATAGTGGCATTCTGCGCTTACCTCAAACTTCCTGACTTTTTTTTTCTCATGTATTTCAAAATCCTTAAGGAAACTCCAAAAAGGTTCTGGCTCTGGAGGCGGGTCATCATCATCATCATTTTCAGAGAACAGATCTGGGGATCTCACTCCACTGTCAAAAGATGCCTCAAGAGACGAGTAACTTTGCTCTGAATTCCACTTTGCTGTGCTCCCATAGTGAGAGTCTCCAGTACTTTCAGAGGTCTTATCTAATCTATCACTAACATTGTCTGATGCATCACTAACTCTTTGCTCACTGTCGTAACTCTCAATAATTGACTCTGCGTTATCATTGCTACTTGTGTAGATCCCACAACTTTCATCTTCACATTTATGTTCTAAATTAGCTAAACTGGTGCTACAACTCATAGCTGAGCGAGGGTCCACAATAGGTTTCAACTTTTGAACATGCTTTATTGTACCATTAAACGACAGTTCAGTTATGGGTAACTTGAATACGTTTTCTGAAGGCCCCACATCTCTAAACATCGGCACACTGTCTACTGCATTATTACTGTTTTCCATAGTAGGGGTTATGAACACGGGATGTTTAACAATTTCAGATCTTGAATCCTCTGACGTCTGAAGGTCGGTTTGGTTAGATTTCTCGTTTATAAGACTGTGGTCGATCGTGGCGAAAGAATTCTCAAGTAATGATGCCGCAAGTGGCGAACAAGGAGAATTAATTTTTACACACAAATCTGTATCTAAACTAGATCCTTTGTCAATCATATGATCACTAACAATTTGATTTAATAAATTACTCTCGGTTTCAGCTGTTTCGCAATGTTTATTTTTAACATTAGTTGATGTTACGATAGATAACTCTATGTTACCTCTGCTATGCGAACTCTCAGAATCACAGCGGTTCGAAGATATGCCCTCGTTCGGTTCACGTTTTACACTTTCTTCTATCAAAGGATCAACAACATTAAAACTTCTCAAATAGCGTTCGTACAAAGAAAAACTGTCGCTCATGGAGTGACAATTTGAGTCTTCAAAGGATTCCATCACCACTTCATTCTTAATTGAGAATCGTTGTTTTAAGGACTCATGTTTTGTTTTCGCTCAAGAAAACCTAATCTAATTCATTAGGTTCAATATTTAAAATTGCAAAACCACTATATCTCCCAACTACAGCTTACACGACGCGCCATCGGCGCCATATTGCTAAAACCATAGGCCTTTTTTTTTGGTTCAATTCTTTCCGTACTTCTAACCACAGACTACACGTGGTCGTTATTTCACGTAACTAGTTACAATAAACAGCGACGCGATATGTAACTGAATCACTAGTTACGAGTCTAATTAAAAAGTAGTAATTTTTGTAAAATAATGCGTTATTATACACACATTATGCTCACGTTTTGCCGTAGCGGGTAGCCGTATCGTGTATCACACCGGCGGCGCGTTGGTTATTGTAACTAGTTACGTAAAATAACGACCACATCTAGTTTCGTTTCGTTTGTGACTGTATAGTTGGTGGCTACGAGCAACACAGGAAGGATTCCCTGTGTTGAAGTTTAGTGTTTTTTTTTTCATTTTGGCTACTGAGCCGATATCGACTATTCTGCCAATGACATGTGGAGACAGACGAGCTGTCGAACTTCGCACTTCGTGGTAGTTTTCTAATATATGTAATAGGACAACACAAGTTTAACTATAATAAATAATAATATAACAACAGTATAACTATCTATACAATATAAATACTAACATATATATTTTTACAAAGGACAACACAATATATATATATATATATATATATATATATAAACACCTCTTTGGGCACTTAGTTGATCCAGCCACGATGCCGTTCATTATAGACTCCACCTTTAGCACGGAATAACTTTACTCCAGTTGCATATTTCTTGGGGGGAGTGGCAACGTCGTATTCTATTTAGGGATGTGGCCAAATATATTCGTCGATTAGGACTTATACTCGACAAAAATTTTTCAGCAATTTCATGCATTAGTGGATCCGTAACGGCTAAATTTTTTGAACCCACCAGAACTTTTTAGCTCTGAATATATTTAAAAAATCAATAACTTCTGTTGATCCATTTATATACTCGCACTTCCAGTAATACTTCTTTTGATCCGATACCTATACCGTAACGGTTGATCAATTATGAATTTATTAAACCTAATCTAGAAATTTTATATTCGCAATGCTCCATACATTGTAAGATCTATATATATTTGTTAACATTTCATGCATTAGTGGATCCATATCATCAATTTTTTTTAAATGCTCGAAGTCTTTTTGGCACGAAATATATTCCAAAAATCATATACTTTGTTGAACCATTCAGCTACTCATACTTCGTAATTATTACCTATTCAGATCAAAATAATGATCTGAATAGTTAATTATTTTTAGTATCAATTGTTATTAATATTTACAGAGGTTGAATTTTATGTCTAGGGTTTTTATACTTTATTTCTAATTTACTTTAATAGTAAAGTTTTTAAACTCTATTCATCGAAACCAATCTAATGGGTCTAATGGATACATGATATCGCCGCTGTATGTTTTGTGCCGAAAATATTGTGTGGACGGCCTCTGTAACATTCAATGCAATTGACACTGCTTGTATAGACTCCTTTGGTATTTGTATGCAAATACATATTATTATTAAATTTTAATGTTAATTTTTAAGGGTTGAAGTTTCCGTAGCTGTTTTTTTAGAAATTAATCATCTGATTAATTCCTAAAAAAACCGATCCTGAATGATTCCTGATCTAGAAAGAAAAATTCTTTATTCCGCCCAAACAGAACGCACATTATAATAATAATACACTAAAACAATAATAAACACATAATGAAGAAAAAGAAAAAAAGACAAAGAAATATAATTTACTAAAAAGCCTAGTACTCAAAATAAAAAAATGTTATCTTGATGTCATAACCCGTGTCTGGAGTTTTGGCGGGAAAGTTAAGCCGAGTGTCACGTTAATTTTTCATTGGAGTTTTAAATTATGCATAGTGTTGTTTACTAAATGAAAGTGCCTGATTTATGTCGTAAAAAGTGCATTCAGTAAATAATTCATAAAGAACATTGAGATATCGCAGCGTAGTGTGTAAATTAAACATGTGTACCTCATTAATAATATTTTTGTAAATTAAGAAAGATAAACTCAACCGCACGTTAGTGGACATAAAATCATATTTACTACTTAGTAATAAAGGTAATAAAGATCTAAGTACGAGTACATATATCCGCCGAAGTGCGTTTGACATTCTGGTAGATCTTTTCTCAATCTACTCATAGTTACATTCCTACGTGTATTATAAAAATAATTTCACTTAGTCGCGTTATATTTTAGCGAACACCATTACGATACGGACGAAGCGTTTCGCCTCCTCCTTTATACCGCGTACATCGAGGGACTGGAACAGTTTGCCAGCGGCGGTGTTTCCGTCGGACTACAATTTTAGTGTCTTCAAGGCTTGAGTGAATAAGCTCTTAATAAACTAGTGCGCTTTACCATCAACGACTGCGTCACTGCTTACCATCAGGCGGGATTGCGGTCAAGCGCTAGTTTATAATTTTAATAAAAAATAAAATAAATAAATTAAAGTTACAGGAACGCATTAGACACATGGAATGTAAATTTAAGCGGCCGTAATTTCGAATTAGGTAGTTTGTGTTTCGTTTCAGCGTCCTAGTTTGAATTACTTTCGAAAAAAAAAAAATGAAATTCGAAACATGGAACACCAAGGAGGTAACTAATAAAAGGTTTTATTTAAATTTCGGACTGTCTTGCAAATAGACACAATATTGAAATGATAAATAGTGGACGCTTTATTGAAAAAAAAAAACAAAGGAACATCATAATAGCGCCATAGCGCGGGAAAAATAATTATTGTTCATTATTCGTCATTGAACTTAAAAAATAAAATTATGTTTTTTATTTCCTCGGATTATATGAGAAAAGTAGTAAGTAAGAGCCTGCGTTATTTGACCGTATATTGCTTAGTATGATACTATTATCATCGGTAGCAGCGCGGGCATTGAGACGAGAGGATTCGACCCCAGGCATTTTTTCTAATACCGGGAATGAACTTATATTGGAAAAAGTTAGTAATCAATGTCAAAATCCTATACAATTTAAATTGTCAACAGAAAAATTATTTTCTTTTGGCAATTTAAGTTTTTAACCGACTTCAAAAAAAGTAGGAGGTTCTCAATTAGCCGCAACCTTTTTTTTTATGTATGTTCACCGATTACTGTAAGAAGCCTGGATCCGTTTGCAAAATTCTTATTTATTTAAAAGGGTGGTCCCATAGTCACCAGGCTCAGATGATGAAAGACTAGAGAAAGCAAGGAAACTTTCAAAATTTTTAGAGGCAACTTGTACATTTCTAGGTACATTTTTTAATATTTTCATTAAGTATTTTAAAGCACTACAATTTACTAATGATCTGGAGTAGATCTGATGTTGGAGTAGATATGAAGCCGGGAGACAGTTGAGGGAACTCCTCGGGAATTCATAGCAGCTACCTTGTATTTGAGCTTGATTAATTTGTATTAATAAGAACTTTACACTTAGATCGGTTTTAATTGTCATTAGGGCTCTGATGATAAATACAAAGGCCACTTCAGGGAACTCCTCAACGGTTTACAGTAGTTCCCTTGTGTTTGAATTTAATTAATGTATATTGATGAGCGATTTTCACCCATATGGATTACTATGAAAATCTGCAGTAGATTTGATGATGAAGAACATAGACAGACGAGGGAACTCCTCAACGATCCCCTGCAGCCACCTTGCGTTTGTGCTTGATTAATTTGTATTGACTAGAACTTTGCACCTATGTGGGTTAAAATGAAGGTCTGTCGGTCGTGTCCGTAAATCTGATGATGAAGACCAACAGGAGTCGAGGAAACTGCTAAAAAACTTACAGCATTGAAGTTTATCACTGAAGAACCAGTACCTGCATGTCATGCTTAAGCAACAATCAATTATAATCAAGAAACTAATTTAAGTTGCATTGTTCATACATTCATTTTGACCTCGTAGGAATTTTATAGAAATCGGTTCAGTGGTTTCGTTTTTAAACCAAAATTACGGGTAAAAATAACATTATTCAAAATTACGTCGTTTGTTTACAGACCTTTTCCCAACTATATTAGCATCAGCGTTCATTCTGACCGGATGCAGCTGCACAGTACTTTTCATAACACAAAAGTGTAAAAAAAAACAACCGTCTTCCAGAAAACACTACAACGTAAAAAATAACTAATTTCCGAAGTCGGGTATGTCTTTGGTATTAGTATATTCGTTTTTAGAAACAAAAAAAAATGTGTGCGTGTACTAGTGTACACACGTAAGAAGTAAAACTTCTTAGAAAAAGATGGCAAAAAAGTTTTACTTCAATATAATAACATTAATAAAGATTAAAACTTAGCGTCCCCAATAGGGGGACGGTCCACGACTAAATACAACACCAAATTTAAACTAAACCAACCTAAAGATACAGCCTGTATGTCCCAACAATTGCACGCGCCAGCACCAGGTGAGTCAGTGTGGAATGCGAAATGCGGGATGCGGGATGCGGAATCCCCCGGGGCCAGAATGTTGGGCTCTTCCTCCCGATTCCGAAGAGCCCAAACTCGGCTAGTCTAGGACCTCCGGATCCCGAGATAGGCTGCGGGGGGTGAGGTGGCCTGGAGAGCAAGTGGGGAGGGGGGTAAGGGAGCGTAGAGGAGAGGGGTGGGGAGGCTAGGTTGAGTCTAGGGGGAGGGGGGGAGAGGTAGGTAAGGGGGGGGGGGGGTTGTCTAAGTGTTGGGAGGATCCTGTCCACCTGGGGTCACAGCATGAGGGTAGAGTGGGAGGGGACAGGACACTGGAATCTCGGAATGTATGTGCTATATGGGTATTGGGGGGTCAGGTACTATGGGGTCAAAATGGGGGAGGTTCCGGCTGCGGGGGGGGCTAGTAAGGGGGGGGGGGGGGATTATGTCAGAATTTTGAAATTCCCAGCCGTTTCCGAGATATCTGGGATTTTAGGTAGGGATATGGGGAAGGACTTCGAGGTGGGTAAATATAGTACGGGATGCAGAATCCCCCGGGGCCAGAATGTTGGGCTCTTCCTCCCGATTCCGAAGAGCCCAAACTCGGCTAGTCTAGGACCTCCGGATCCCGAGATAGGCCGCGGGGGGGTGAGGTGGCCTGAGGAGCAAGTGGAGGGGGGGGGGTAAGTGAGTGTAGAGGAGAGGGGTGGGAGGCTAGGTTGAGTCTAGGGGGAGGGGGGAGGGGTAGGTGAGGGGGGGTGTTGTCTAAGTGTTAGGAGGATCCTGTCCACCTGGGGTCACAACATGAGGGGAGAGTGGGAGGGTCAGGACACTGGAATCTCGGATTGTATGTGCTATATGGGTATTGGAATTAAGTCCAAAAACAAAGTAGCTACTGTAAACCTTGAGGAGTTTCTGGAACTGGCCTTTGTTTTCATCATCAGAGCCTTAATGACAGTCACAACTCATCTTGGTGTAAAGTACTAATTAATACAAATTAATCAAGTACAAACTCAAGGTAACTGCTATCAATCGTTGAGGACTTCCTTCGACTGTCTCCCGGCTCCATCATCAGCTACATCAGACCTTTATCAAATTATAGTTCTTTGAAATACTTAATGAAGATACTTAGAAATGCACTAGTCGCCCCTACGATTTTTGGAAGTTCCTCTTGATTTCTCTAGTCTTTCATCATCAGATCTTGACTAAGGGACCATTTAGAAAGTTTACCTTTTCAAATAAAAAAAGAATTTAGCAAATCAGCCCAGGTGTCTCAGATTAATATCTAAGATTAATAAAGTGAACATACATAAAAAACAAAAGGGCTGCTTAACCAATCGCTTCGCGCCCTTGGCAAATGCTGCGCCCTGATTGGCCCATTTGAATTGGATCAACAACTGCCCAGACGCCAAAAAGGTGGATTTGTATAAAACAGCCCTTAATTATTGTTATTACTTATTATTATTGAACGTGACACATGTGGCTCCGAACGGAGCTACATATTTATGGACAAATGGCAACGGATCAACAAAAGGCCCCCGGATCAACAAGTGAAAATGGATCAACAAATTACTACCTATACGGCACGTCTGAGCCACAAAGTGCCCAAAGGGATATCTATATATATATATATATATATATATATATATTGTGTTGTCCTTTATATTGTGTTGTAAATATATATATATATATATATATATAAACACCTCTTTGGGCACTTTGTTGATCCAGCCACGATGCCGTTCATTATAGACTCCACCTTTAGCACGGAATAACTTTACTCCAGTTGCATATTTCTTGGGGGGAGTGGCAACGTCGTATTCTATTTAGGGATGTGGCCAAATATATTCGTCAATTAGGACATATACTCGACAAAAATTTTTCAGCAATTTCATGCATTAGTGGATCCTAACGGCTATATTTTTTGAACCCACCAGGACTTTTTAGCTCTGAATATATTTCAAAAATCAATAACTTGTGTTGATCCATTTATATACTCGCACTTCCAGTAATACTTCTTTTGATCCGATACCTATACCGTAACGGTTGATCAATTATGAATTTAATAAACCTAATCTAGAAATTTTATATTCGCAATGCTCCATACATTGTAAGATCTATATATATTTGTTAACATTTCATGCATTAGTGGATCCATAACGTCAATTTTTTTTAAATGCTCGAAGACTTTTTGGCTGGAAATATATTCCAGAAATCATGTACTTTGTTGATCCATTTAGAAAACTCATACTTCGTAATACTTATTTTGATATGAATATATAATTATTTTTTAGTATGAATTGTTATTAATAGTTAAAGAGGTTGAATTTTATGTCTAGGGTTTTTTATACTTTATTTCTAATTTACCATTAATTTTAAGTTTTTAAACTCTATTCATCGAAACCAATCTAATGGGTCTAAGCATGATATCGCCGCGGTATGTTTTGTGCCGAAAATATTGTGTGGACGGCCTCTCTAACATTCAATGCAATTGACACTGCTTGTATAGACTCCTTTGGTATTTGTATGCGAATACATATTATTATTAAATTTTAATGTTAATTTTTAAGGGTTGAAGTTTCCGTAGCTGTTTTTTTAGGAATTAATCAGATGATTAATTCCTAAAAACCGATCCTGAATGATTCCTGATCTAGAAAGAAAAATTCTTTATTCCGCCCAAACAGAACGCACATTATAATAATAATACACTAAAACAAAAATAAACACATAATGAAGAAAAAGAAAAAAAAAAAGGCAAAGAAATATAATTTACTAAAAAGCCTAGTACTCAAAATAAAACAATGTTATCTTGATGTCATAACCCGTGTCTGGAGTTTTGGCGGGAAAGTTAAGCCGAGTGTCACGTTAATTTTTCATTGGAGTTTTAAATTATGCATAGTGTTGTTTACTAAATAAAAGTGCCTGATTTATGTCGTAAAAAGTGCATTCAGTAAATAATTCATAAAGAACATTGAGATATCGCAGCGTAGTGTGTAAATTAAACATGTGTACCTCATTAATAATATTTTTGTAAATTAAGAAAGATAAACTCAACCGCACGTTAGTGGACATAAAATCATATTTACTACTTTTTTTTTTTTTATTAAAGTATAAACCAGCGCTTGACCGCAATCCCAGCTGATGGTAAGCAGTGACGCAATCGTTGATGGTAAAGCGCAAGGTACTTAGTAATAAAGGTAATAAAGATCTAAGTACGAGTACATATATCCGCCGAAGTGCGTTTGACATTCTGGTAGATGTTTTCTCAATCTACTCATAGTTACATTCCTACGTGTATTATAAAAATTATTTCACTTAGTCGCGTTATATTTTAGCGAACACCATTACGATACGGACGAAGCGTTTCGCTTCCTCCTTTATACCGCGTACATCGAGGGACTGGAACAGTTTGCCAGCGGCGGTGTTTCCGTCGGACTACAATTTTAGTGTCTTCAAGGCTTGAGTGAATAAGCTCTTAATAAACTAGTGCGCTTTACCATCAACGACTGCGTCACTGCTTACCATCAGGCGGGATTGCGGTCAAGCGCTAGTTTATAATTTTAATAAAAATAAAATAAATAAATAAAAGGTACAGGAACTCGTTAGACACATGGAATGTAAATTTAAGAGGCCGTAATTTCGAATTAGGTAGTTTGCGTTTCGTGCCAGCGTCCTAGTTTGAATTTCTTTCGAAAAAAAAAAAACTAAATTCGAAACATGGAACACCAAGGAGGTAACTAGTAAAAGGTTTTATTTAAATTTCGGACTGTCTTGCAAATAGACACAATATTGAAATGATAAATAGTGGACGCTTTATTGAAAAAAAAAAAAAAAACAATGGAACATCATAATAGCGCCATAGCGTGGGAAAAATAATTATTGTCCATTATTCGTCATTGAACTTAAAAAATAAAATTATGTTTTTTATTTCCTCGGATTGTTTGAGAAAAGTAGTAAGTAAGAGCCTGCGTGATTTGACCGTATATTGCTTAGTATGATACTATTATCATCGGCAGCAGCGCGGGCATTGAGACGAGAGGATTCGACCCCAGGCATTTTTTCTAATACCGGGAATGAACTTATATTGGAAAAAGTTAGTAATCAATGTCAAAATCCTATAAAATTTAAATTGTCAACAGAAAAATTATTTTCTTTTGGCAATTTAAGTTTTTAACCGATTTCAAAAATAGTAGGAGGTTCTCAATTATCTCATGTCGCAACCTTTTTTTTATGTATGTTCACCGATTACTGTAAGAAGCCTGGATCCGTTTGCAAAATTCTTTTTTATTTAAAAGGGTGGTCCCATAGTCACCAGGCTCTGATGATGAAAGACTAGAGAAAGCAAGGAAACTTTCAAAATTTTTAGAGGCAACTTGTACATTTCTAGGTACATTTTTAAATATTTTCATTAAGTATTTTAAAGCACTACAATTTACTAATGATCTGGAGTAGATCTGATGTTGGAGTAGATATGAAGCCGGGAGACAGTTGAGGGAACTCCTCGAGAATTCATAGCAGCTACCTTGTATTTGAGCTTGATTAATTTGTATTAATAAGAACTTTACACTTAGATCGGTTTTAATTGTCATTAGGGCTCTGATGATAAATACAAAGGTCACTTCAGGGAACTCCTCAACGGTTTACAGTAGTTCCCTTGTGTTTGAATTTAATTAATGTATATTGATGAGCGATTTTCACCCATATGGATTACTATGAAAATCTGCAGTAGATTTGATGATGAAGAACATAGACAGACGAGGGAACTCCTCAACGATCCCCTGCAGCCACCTTGCCTTTGTGCTTGATTAATTTGTATTGATTAGAACTTTGCACCTATGTGGGTTAAAATGAAGGTCTGTCGGTCGTGTCCGTAAATCTGATGATGAAGACCAACAGGAGTCGAGGAAACTCCTAAAAAACTTACAGCATTGAAGTTTATCACTGAAGAACCAGTACCTGCATGTCATGCTTAAGCAACAATCAATTATAATTAAGAAACTGATTTTAAGTTGCGTAATCGCGTCATGTCTAGCATTGTTCATACATTCATTTTGACCTCGTAGGAATTTTATAGAAATCGGTTCAGTGGTTTCGTTTTTAAACCAAAATTACGGGTAAAAATAACATTATTCAAAATTACGTCGTTTGTTTACAGGCCTTTTCCCAACCATATTAGCATCAGCGTTCATTCTGACCGGATGCAGCTGCACAGAACTTTTCATAACACAAAAGTGTAAAAAAAACAACAGTCTTCCAGAAAACACTACAACGTAAAAAATAACTAATTTCCGAAGTCGGGTATGTCTTTGGTATTAGTATATTCGTTTTTAGAAACAAAAAAAAATGTGTGCGTGTACTAGTGTACACACGTAAGAAGTGAAATTTCTTAGAAAAAGATGGCGAAGAAGTTTTACTTCAATATAATGACATTAATAAAGATTAAAACTTAGCGTCCCCAATAGGGGGACGATCCACGACTAAATACAACACCAAATTTAAAACTAAACTAACCTAAAGATACAGCCTGTATGTCCCAACAATTGCACGCGCCAGCACCAGGTGAGTCAGTGTGGAATGCGAAATGCGGGATGCGGAATCCCCCGGGGTCAGAATGTTGGGCTCTTCCTCCCGATTCCGAAGAGCCCAAACTCGGCTAGTCTAGGACCTCCGGATCCCGAGATAGGCCGCGGGGGGTGAGGTGGCCTGGAGAGCAAGTGGGGAGGGGGGGGTAAGGGAGTGTAGAGGAGAGGGGTGGGGAGGCTAGGTTGAGTCTAGGGGGAGGGGGGAGAGGTAGGTGAGGGAGGGTGTCTAAGTGTTGGGAGGATCCTGTCCACCTGGGGTCACAACATGAGAGGAGAGTGGGGAGGGGATAGGACACTGGAATCTCGGAATGTATGTGCTATATGGGTATTGGGGGGTCAGGTACTATGGGGTCAAAATGGGGGAGGGTCCGGCTGCGGGGGGAGGGGGGGGCTAGTAAGGGGGGGGGGGGGGGATTTTGTCAGAATTTTGAAATTCCCAGCCGTTTCCGAGATATCCGGGATTTTAGGTAGGGATATGGGGAAGGACTTCGAGGTGGGTAAATATAGTACGGGATGCGGAATCCCCCGGGGCCAGAATGTTGGGCTCTTCCTCCCGATTCCGAAGAGCCCAAACTCGGCTAGTCTAGGACCTCCGGATCCCGAGATAGGCCGCGGGGGGGTGAGGTGGCCTGAGGAGCAAGTGGGGGGGGGGGTAAGTGAGTGTAGAGGAGAGGGGTGGGAGGCTAGGTTGAGTTTAGGGGGAGGGGGGAGCGGTAGGTGAGGGGGGGTGTTGTCTAAGTGTTGGGAGGATCCTGTCCACCTGGGGTCACAACATGAGGGGAGAGTGGGAGGGGACAGGACACTGGAATCTCGGATTGTATGTGCTATATGGGTATTGGAATTAAGTCCAAAAACAAAGTAGCTACTGTAAACCTTGAGGAGTTTGTGGAACTGGCCTTTGTTTTCATCATCAGAGCCTTAATCACAGTCACAACTCATCTTGGTGTAAAGTACTAATTAATACAAATTAATCAAGCACAAACTCAAGGTAACTGCTATCAATCGTTGAGGACTTCCTTCGTCTGTCTCCCGGCTCCATCATCAGCTATATCAGACCTTTATCAAATTATAGTTCTTTGAAATACTTAATGAAGATACTTAGAAATGCACTAGTCGCCCCTACGATTTTTGGAAGTTCCTCTTGATTTCTCTAGTCTTTCATCATCAGATCTTGACTAAGGGACCATTTAGAAAGTTTACCTTTTCAAACAAAAAAAGAATTTAGCAAATCAGTCCAGGTGTCTCAGATTAATATCTAAGATTAATAAAGTGAACATACATAAAAAACAAAACGGCTGCTTAACCAATCGCTTCGCGCCCTTGGCAAATGCTGCGCCCTGATTGGCCCATTTAAATTGGATCAACAACTGTCCAGACGCCAAAAAGGTGGATTTGTATAAAACAGCCCTTAATTATTGTTATTACTTATTATTATTGAACGTGACACATGTGGCTCCAAACGGAGCCACATATTTATGGACAAATGGCATCGGATCAACAAAAGGCCCCCGGATCAACAAGTGAAAATGGATCAACAAATTACTACCTATACGGCACGTCTGAGCCACAAAGTGCCCAAAGGGATATCTATATATATATATATATATATATATATATATATATATATATATATATAAACACCTCTTTGGGCACTTAGTTGATCCAGCCACGATGCCGTTCATTATAGACTCCACCTTTAGCACGGAATAACTTTACTCCAGTTGCATATTTCTTGGGGGGAGTGGCAACGTCGTATTCTATTTAGGGATGTGGCCAAATATATTCGTCGATTAGGACATATACTCGACAAAAATTTTTCAGCAATTTCATGCATTAGTGGATCCTAACGGCTATATTTTTTGAACCCACCAGGACTTTTTAGCTCTGAATATATTTCAAAAATCAATAACTTGTTTTGATCCATTTATATACTCGCACTTCCAGTAATACTTCTTTTGATCCGATACCTATACCGTAACGGTTGATCAATTATGAATTTATTAAACCTAATCTAGAAATTTTATATTCGCAATGCTCCATACATTGTAAGATCTATATATATTTGTTAACATTTCATGCATTAGTGAATCCATAACGTCCATTTTTTTTAAATGCTCGAAGACTTTTTGGCTGGAAATATATTCCAGAAATCATATACTTTGTTGATCCATTTAGAAAACTCATACTTCGTAATACTTATTTTGATATGAATATATAATTATTTTTAGTATGAATTGTTATTAATAGTTAAAGAGGTTGAATTTTATGTCTAGGGTTTTTATACTTTATTTCTAATTTACCATTAATTTTAAGTTTTTAAACTCTATTCATCGAAACCAATCTAATGGGTCTAAGCATGATATCGCCGCGGTATGTTTTGTGCCGAAAATATTGTGTGGACGGCCTCTCTAACATTCAATGCAATTGACACTGCTTGTATAGACTCCTTTGGTATTTGTCTGCGAATACATATTATTATTAAATTTTAATGTTAATTTTTAAGGGTTGAAGTTTCCGTAGCTGTTTTTTTAGGAATTAATCATCTGATTAATTCCTAAAAAAACCGATCCTGGACGATTCCTGATCTAGAAAGAAAAATTCTTTATTCCGCCCAAACAGAACGCACATTATAATAATAATACACTAAAACAATAATAAACACATAATGAAGAAAAAGAAAAAAAAGGCAAAGAAATATAATTTACTAAAAAGCCTAGTACTCAAAATAAAACAATGTTATCTTGATGTCATAACCCGTGTCTGGAGTTTTGGCGGGAAAGTTAAGCCGAGTGTCACGTTAATTTTTCATTGAAGTTTTAAATTATGCATAGTGTTGTTTACTAAATAAAAGTGCCTGATTTATGTCGTAAAAAGTGCATTCAGTAAATAATTCATAAAGAACACTGAGATTTCGTAGTGTGTAAATTAAACATGTGTACCTCATTAATAATATTTTTGTAAATTAAGAAAGATAAACTCAACCGCACGTTAGTGGACATAAAATCATATTTATTACTTAGTAATAAAGGTAATAAAGATCTAAGTACGAGTACATATATCCGCCGAAGAGCGTTTGACATTCTGGTAGATGTTTTCTCAATCTACTCATAGTTACATTCCTACGTGTATTATAAAAATAATTTCACTTAGTCGCGTTATATTTTAGCGAACACCATTACTATACGGACGAAGCGTTTCGCTTCCTCCTTTATACCGCGTACATCGAGGGACTGGAACAGTTTGCCAGCGGCGGTGTTTCCGTCGGACTACAATTTTAGTGTCTTCAAGGCTTGAGTGAATAAGCTCTTAATAAACTAGTGCGCTTTACCATCAATCCATCAGGCGGGATTGCGGTCAAGCGCTAGTTTATAATTTTAATAAAAAATAAAATAAATAAATAAAAGGTACAGGAACGCATTAGACACACGGAATGTAAATTTAAGCGGCCGTAATTTCGAATTAGGTAGTTTGCGTTTCGTTCCAGCGTCCTAGTTTGAATTTCTTTCGAAAAAAAAAAACTAAATTCGAAACATGGAACACCAAGGAGGTAACTAATAAAAGGTTTTATTTAAATTTCTGACTGTCTTGCAAATAGACACAATATTGAAATGATAAATAGTGGACGCTTTATTGAAGAAAAAAAAAACAAAGGAACATCATAATAGCGCCATAGCGTGGGAAAAATAATTATTGTTCATTATTCGTCATTCGTCAGAGACGAGAGGATTCGACCCCAGGCATTTTTTCTAATACCGGGAATGAACTTATTTTGGAAAAAGTTAGTAATCAATGTCAAAATCCTATAAAATTTAAATTGTCAACAGAAAAAATATTTTCTTTTGGCAATTTAAGTTTTTAACCGACTTCAAAAAAAGTAGGAGGTTCTCAATTAGTCGCAACCTTTTTTTATGTATGTTCACCGATTACTGTAAGAAGCCTGGATCCGTTTGCAAAATTCTTTTTTATTTAAAAGGGTGGTCCCATAGTCACCAGGCTCTGATGATGAAAGACTAGAGAAAGCAAGGAAACTTTCAAAATTTTTAGAGGCAACACACATTTCTAGGTACATTTTTAAATATTTTCATTAAGTATTTTAAAGCACTACAATTTACTAATGATCTGGAGTAGATCTGATGTTGGAGTAGATATGAAGCCGGGAGACAGTTGAGGGAACTCCTCGGGAATTCATAGCAGCTACCTTGTATTTGAGCTTGATTAATTTGTATTAATAAGAACTTTACACTTAGATCGGTTTTAATTGTCATTAGGGCTCTAATGATAAATACAAAGGCCACTTCAGGGAACTCCTCAACGGTTTACAGTAGTTCCCTTGTGTTTGAATTTAATTAATGTATATCGATTAGCGATTTTCACCCATATGGATTACTATGAAAATCTGCAGTAGATTTGATGATGAAGAACATAGACAGACGAGGGAACTCCTCAACGATCCCCTGCAGCCACCTTGCGTTTGTGCTTGATTAATTTGTATTGATTAGAACTTTGCACCTATGTGGGTTAAAATGAAGGTCTGTCGGTCGTGTCCGTAAATCTGATGATGAAGACCAACAGGAGTCGAGGAAACTCCTAAAAAACTTACAGCATTGAAGTTTATCACTGAAGAACCAGTACCTGCATGTCATGCTTAAGCAACAATCAATTATAATCAAGAAACTGAATTTAAGTTGCGTAATCGCGTCATGTCTAGCATTGTTCATACATTAATTTTGACCTCGTAGGAATTTTATAGAAATCGGTTCAGTGGTTTCGTTTTTAAACCAAAATTACGGGTAAAAATAACATTATTCAAAATTACGTCATTTGTTTACAGGCCTTTTCCCAACTATATTAGCATCAGCGTTCATTCTGACCGGATGCAGCTGCACAGTACTTTTCATAACACAAAAGTGTAAAAAAAAAACAACCGTCTTCCAGAAAACACTACAACGTAAAAAATAACTAATTTCCGAAGTCGGGTATGTCTTTGGTATTAGTATATTCGTTTTTAGAAACAAAAAAAAAAAAATGTGTGCGTGTACTAGTGTACACACGTAAGAAGTGAAATTTCTTAGAAAAAGATGGCGAAGAAGTTTTACTTCAATATAATAACATTAATAAAGATTAAAACTTAGCGTCCCCAATAGGGGGACGGTCCATGACTAAATACAACACCAAATTTAAAACTAAACTAACCTAAAGATACAGCCTGTATGTCCCAACAATTGCACGCGCCAGCACCAGGTGAGTCAGTGTGGAATGCGAAATGCGGGATGCGGGATGCGGAATTCCCCGGGTTCAGAATGTTGGGCTCTTCCTCCCGATTCCGAAGAGCCCAAACTCGGCTAGTCTAGGACCTCCGGATTCCGAGATAGGCCGCGGGGGGGTGAGGTGGCCTGGAGAGCAAGTGGGGAGGGGGGGTAAGGGAGTGTAGAGGAGAGGGGTGGGGAGGCTAGGTTGAGTCTAGGGGGAGGGGAGAGAGTTAGGTGGGGGGGGGTTGTTTAAGTGTTGGGAGGATCCTGTCCACCTGGGGTCACAACATGAGGGGAGAGTGGGAGGGGACAGGACACTGGAATCTCGGAATGTATGTGCTATATGGGTATTGGGGGGTCAGGTACTATGGGGTCAAAATGGGGGAGGTTCCGGCTGTGGGAGGGGGGCTAGTAAGGGGGGGGGGGGTGGAATTTTGTCAGAATTTTGAAATTCCCAGCCGTTTCCGAGATATCCGGGATTTTAGGTAGGGATATGGGGAAGGACTTCGAGGTGGGTAAATATAGTACGGGATGCGGAATCCCCCGGGGCCAGAATGTTGGGCTCTTCCTCCCGATTCCGAAGAGCCCAAACTCGGCTAGTCTAGGACCTCCGGATCCCGAGATAGGCCGCGGGGGGGTGAGGTGGCCTGAGGAGCAAGTGGGGGGGGGGGTAAGTGAGTGTAGAGGAGAGGGGTGGGAGCCTAGGTTGAGTCTAGGGGGAAGGGGGAGGGGTAGGTGAGGGGGGGTGCTGTCTAAGTGTTGGGAGGATCCTTTCCACCTGGGGTCACAACATGAGGGGAGAGTGGGAGGGGACAGGACACTGGAATCTCGGATTGTATGTGCTATATGGGTATTGGAATTAAGTCCAAAAACAAAGTAGTTACTGCGTTTGCCTTTGTTTTCATCATCAGAGCCTTAATGACAGTCACAACTTATCTTGGTGTAAAGTACTAATTAATACAAATTAATCAAGCACAAACTCAAGGTAACTGCTATCAATCGTTGAGGACTTCCTTCAACTGTCTCCCGGCTCCATCATCAGCTACATCAGACCTTTATCAAATTATAGTTCTTTGAAATACTTAATGAAGATACTTAGAAATCCACTAGTCGCCCCTACGATTTTTGGAAGTTCCTCTTGATTTCCCTAGTCTTTCATCATCAGATCTTGACTAAGGGACCATTTAGAAAGTTTACCTTTTCAAACAAAAAAAGAATTTAGCAAATCAGTCCAGGTGTCTCAGATTAATATCTAAGATTAATAAAGTGAACATACATAAAAAACAAAACGGCTGCTTAACCAATCGCTTCGGGCCCTTGGCAAATGCTGCGCCCTGATTGGCCCATTTGAATTGGATCAACAACTGCCCAGACGCCAAAAAGGTGGATTTGTATAAAACAGCCCTTAATTATTGTTATTGGCTATTATTATTCAACGTGACGCATGTGGCTCCGAACGGAGCTACATATTTATGGACAAATGGCATCGGATCAACAAAAGGCCCCCGGATCAACAAGTGAAAATGGATCAACAAATTACTACCTATACGGCACGTCTGAGCCACAAAGTGCCCAAAGGGATATCTATATATATATATATATATATGTATATATGTATATATGTATATATATATAGATATCCCTTTGGGCACTTTGTGGCTCAGACGTGCCGTATAGGTAGTAATTTGTTGATCCATTTTCACTTGTTGATCCGGGGGCCTTTTGTTGATCCGATGCCATTTGTCCATAAATATGTAGCTCCGTTCGGAGCCACATGTGTCACGTTGAATAATAATAACCAATAACAATAATTAAGGGCTGTTTTATACAAATCCACCTTTTTGGCGTCTGGGCAGTTGTTGATCCAATTCAAATGGGCCAATCAGGGCGCAGCATTTGCCAAGGGCGCGAAGCGATTGGTTAAGCAGCCGTTTTGTTTTTTATGTATGTTCACTTTATTAATCTTAGATATTAATCTCAGACACCTGGACTGATTTGCTAAATTCTTTTATTGTTTGAAAAGGTAAACTTTCTAAATAGTCCCTTAGTCAAGATCTGATGATGAAAGACTAGAGAAATCAAGAGGAACTTCCAAAAATCGTAGGGGCGACTAGTGCATTTCTAAGTATATTCATTAAGTATTTCAAAGAACTATAATTTGATAAAGGTCTGATGTAGCTGATGATGGAGCCGGGAGACAGTCGAAGGAAGTCCTCAACTATTGATAGCAGTTACCTTGAGTTTGTGCTTGATTAATTTGTATTAATTAGTACTTTACACCAAGATGAGTTGTGACTGTCATTAAGGCTCTGATGATGAAAACAAAGGCCAGTTCCAGAAACTCTTCAAGGTTTACAGTAGCTACTTTGTTTTTGGACTTAATTCCAATACCCATATAGCACATACATTCCGAAATTCCAGTGTCCTGTCCCCTCCCACTCTCCCCTCATGTTGTGATCCCAGGTGGACAGGATCCTCCCAACACTTAGACAACCCCCCCCTCACCTACCTCTCCCCCCTCCCCCTAGACTCAACCTAGCCTCCCCACCCCTCTCCTCTACACCCCCCTTACCCCCCCCCCCCTCCCCACTTGCTCTCCAGGCCACCTCACCCCCCCGCAGCCTATCTCGGGATCCGGAGGTCCTAGACTAGCCGAGTTTGGGCTCTTCGGAATTAGGAGGAAGAGCCCAACATTCTGGCCCCGGGGGATTCCGCATCCCGCATCCCGATTTTCGCATTCCACACTGACTAACCTGGTGCTGGCGCGTGCAATTGTTGGGACATACAGGCTGTATCTTTAGGTTAGTTTAGTTTTAAATTTGGTGTTGTATTTAGTCGTGGACCGTCCCCCTATTGGGGACGCTAAGTTTTAATCTTTATTAATGTTAATATATTGAAGTAAAACTTCTTCGCCATCTTTTTCTAAGAAATTTCACTTCTTACGTGTGTACACTAGTACACGCACACATTTTTTTTTTGTTTCTATAAACGAATATACTAATACCAAAGACATACCCGACTTCGGAAATTAGTTATTTTTTACGTTGTAGTGTTTTCTGGAAGACGGTTGTTTTTTTTTACACTTTTGTGTTATGAAAAGTACTGTGCAGCTGCATTCGGTCAGAATGAATGCTGATGCTAATATAGTTGGGAAAAGGCCTGTAAACAAACGACGTAATTTTGAATAATGTTATTTTTACCCGTAATTTTGGTTTAAAAACGAAACCACTGAACCGATTTCTATAAAATTCCTACGAGGTCAAAATGAATGTATGAACAATGCTAGACATGACGCGATTACGCAACTTAAATTCAGTTTCTTGATTATAATTGATTGTTGCTTAAGCATGACATGCAGGTACTGGTTCTTCAGTGATAAACTTCAATGCTGTAAGTTTTTTAGGAGTTTCCTCGACTCCTGTTGGTCTTCATCATCAGATTTACGGACACGACCGACAGACCTTCATTTTAACCCACATAGGTGCAAAATTCTAATCAATACAAATTAATCAAGCACAAACGCAAGGTGGCTGCAGGGGATCGTTGAGGAGTTCCCTCGTCTGTCTATGTTCTTCATCATCAAATCTACTGCAGATTTTCATAGTAATCCATATGGGTGAAAATCGCTCATCAATATACATTAATTAAATTCAAACACAAGGGAACTACTGTAAGCCGTTGTGGAGTTCCCTGAAGTGGCCTTTGTATTTATCATCAGAGCCCTAATGACAATTAAAACCGATCTAAGTGTAAAGTTCTTATTAATACAAATTAATCAAGCTCAAATACAAGGTAGCAACTATGAATTCCCGAGGAGTTCCCTCAACTGTCTCCCGGCTTCATATCTACTCCAACATCAGATCTACTCCAGATCATTAGTAAATTGTAGTGCTTTAAAATACTTAATGAAAATATTTAAAAATGTACCTAGAAATGTACAAGTTGCCTCTAAAAATTTTGAAAATTTCCTTGCTTTCTCTAGTCTTTCATCATCAGAGCCTGGTGACTATGGGACCACCCTTTTAAATAAAAAAGAATTTTGCAAACGGATCCAGGCTTCTTACAGTAATCGGTGAACATACATAAAAAAAAGGTTGCGACTAATTGAGAACCTCCTACTTTTTTTGAAGTCGGTTAAAAACTTAAATTGCCAAAAGAAAATAATTTTTCTGTTGACAATTTAAATTTTATAGGATTTTGACATTGATTACTAACTTTTTCCAATATAAGTTCATTCGCGGTATTAGAAAAAATGCCTGGGGTCGAATCCTCTCGTCTCAATGCCCGCGCTGCTGCCGATGATAATAGTATCATACTAAGCAATATACGGTCAAATCACGCAGGCTCTTACTTACTACTTTTCTCAAACAATCCGAGGAAATAAAAAACATAATTTTATTTTTTAAGTTCAATGACGAATAATGAACAATAATTATTTTTCCCACGCTATGGCGCTATTATGATTATCCTTTGTTTTTTTTTTTTTCAATAAAGCGTCCACTATTTATCATTTCAATATTGTGTCTATTTGCAAGACAGTCCGAAATTTAAATAAAACCTTTTATTAGTTACCTCCTTGGTGTTCCATGTTTCGAATTTAGTTTTTTTTTTTCGAAAGAAATTCTAACTAGGACGCTGGAACGAAACGCAAACTACCTAATTCGAAATTACGGCCGCTTAAATTTACATTCCATGTGTCTAATGCGTTCCTGTACCTTTTATTTATTTATTTTATTTTTTATTAAAATTATAAACTAGCGCTTGACCGTAATCCCGCCTGATGGTAAACAGTGACGCAGTCATTGATGGTAAAGCGCACTAGTTTATTAAGAGCTTATTCACTCAAGCCTTGAATACACTAAAATTGTAGTCCGACGGAAACACCGCCGCTGGCAAACTGTTCCAGTCCCTCGATGTACGCGGTATAAAGGAGGAAGCGAAACGCTTCGTCCGTATCGTAATGGTGTTCGCTAAAATATAACGCGACTAAGTGAAATAATTTTTATAATACACGTAGGAATGTAACTATGAGTAGACTGAGAAAACATCTACCAGAATGTCAAACGCACTTCGGCGGATATATGTACTCGTACTTAGATCTTTATTATCTTTATTACTAAGTAGTAAATGTGATTTTATGTCCACTAACGTGCGGTTGAGTTTATCTTTCTTAATTTACAAAAATATTATTAATGAGGTACACATGTTTAATTTACACACTACGCTGCGATATCGTTCTTTATGAATTATTTACTGAATGCACTTTTTACGACATAAATTAGGCACTTTTATTTAGTAAACAACACTATGCATAATTTAAAACTCCAATGAAAAATTAACGTGACACTCGGCTTAACTTTCCCGCCAAAACTCCAGACACGGGTTATGACATAAAGATAACATTGTTTTATTTTGAGTACTTTGCTTTTTAGTAAATTAAATTTTTTTGCCTTTTTTTTTCTTTTTCTACATTATGTGTTTATTATTGTTTTAGTGTATTATTGTTATAATGTGCGTTCAGTTTGGGCGGAATAAAGAATTTTTCTTTCTAGATCAGGAATCATTCAGGATCCGTTTTTTTTAGGAATTAATCAGATAATGAATTCCTAAAAAAACAGCTACGGCAACTTCAACCCTTAAAACTTAACATTAAAATTTAATAATAATATGTATTCACATACAAATACCAAAGGAGTCTATACAAGCAGTGTCAATTGCATTGAATGTTACAGAGGCCGTCCACACAATATTTTCGGCACAAAACATACAGCGGCGATATCATGTTTAGACCCATTAGATTGGTTTCGATGAATAGAGTTTAAAAACTTAAAATTAATGGTAAATTAGGAATAAAGTATAAAAACCCTAGACATAAAATTCAACCTCTTTAAATATTAATAACGATTCATACTAAAAATAATTACCTATTCAGATCAAAATAAGTATTACGAAGTATGAGTAGCTAAATGGATCAACAAAGTATATGATTTTTGGAATATATTCCGAGCCAAAAAGTCTTCGAGCATTTAAAAAAATTGACGTTATGGATCCACTAATGCATGAAATGTTAACAAATATATATAGATCTTACAATGTATGGAGCATTGCGAATATAAAATTTCTAGATTAGGTTTAATAAATGCATAATTGATCAACCGTTACGGTATAGGTATCGGATCAAAAGAAGTAT
Source organism: Sesamia inferens (assembly GCA_037179545.1). Classification (NCBI taxonomy): domain Eukaryota; kingdom Metazoa; phylum Arthropoda; class Insecta; order Lepidoptera; family Noctuidae; genus Sesamia; species Sesamia inferens. Next base: position 10,451,934 of record CM073940.1, read on the forward strand.
TACTGGAAGTGCGAGTATATAAATGGATCAACACAAGTTATTGATTTTTGAAATATATTCAGAGCTAAAAAGTCCTGGTGGGTTCAAAAAATATAGCCGTTACGGATCCAGTAATGCATGAAATTGCTGAAAAATTTTTGTCGAGTATATGTCCTAATTGACGAATATATTTGGCCACATCCCTAAATAGAATACGACGTTGCCACTCCGCCCTAGAAATACGCAACTGGAGTCAAGTTATTCCGTCCTAAAGGTGGAGTCTATAATGAACGGCATCGTGGCTGGATCAACTAAGTGCCCAAAGAGGCACCTCTTTTTCGTGCAATTAGGACATATACTCGACAAAAATTTTTCAGCAATTTCATGCATTAGTGGATCCGTAACGGCTATATTTTTTGAACCCACCAGAACTTTTTAGCTCTGAATATATTTCAAAAATCAATAACTTGTGTTGATCCATTTATATACTCGCACTTCCAGTAATACTTCTTTTGATCCGATACCTATACCGTAACGGTTGATCAATTATGAATTTATTAAACCTAATCTAGAAATTTTATATTCGCAATGCTCCATACATTGTAAGATCTATATATATTTGTTAACATTTCATGCATTAGTGGATCCATAACGTCAATTTTTTTTAAATGCTCGAAGACTTTTTGGCTCGAAATATATTCCAAAAATCATAAACTTTGTTGATCCATTTAGCTACTCATACTTCGTAATACTTATTTTGATCTGAATAGGTAATTATTTTTAGTATGAATTGTTATTAATATTTAAAGAGGTTGAATTTTATGTCTAGGGTTTTTATACTTTATTTCTAATTTACCATTAATTTTAAGTTTTTAAACTCTATTCATCGAAACCAATCTAATGGGTCTAAACATGATATCGCCGCTATATGTTTTGTGCCGAAAATACGGTGTGAACGGCCTCTGTAACATTCAATGCAATTAACACTGCTTGTATACTCCTTTGGTATTTGTATGCGAATACATATTATTATTAAATTTTAATGTTAATTTTTAAGGGTTGAAGTTTCCGTAGCTGTTTTTTTAGGAATTAATCAGATGATTAATTCTTAAAAAAACCGATCCTGAATGATTCCTGATCTAGAAAGAAAAAATCTTTATTCCGCCCAAACAGAACGCACATTATAATAATAATACACTAAAACAATAATAAACACATAATGAAGAAAAAGAAAAAAAAAAGGCAAAGAAATATAATTTACTAAAAAGCCTAGTACTCAAAATAAAACAATGTTATCTTGATGTCATAACCCGTGTCTGGAGTTTTGGCGGGAAAGTTAAGCCGAGTGTCACGTTAATTTTTCAGTGGAGTTTTAAATTATGCATAGTGTTGCTTACTAAATAAAAGTACCTGATTTATGTCGTAAAAATTGCATTCAGTAAATAATTCATAAAGAAAATTGAGATATCGCAGCGTAGTGTGTAAATTAAACATGTGTACCTCATTAATAATATTTTTGTAAATTAAGAAAGATAAACTCAACCGCACGTTAGTGGACATAAAATCATATTTACTACTTAGTAATAAAGGTAATAAAGATCTAAGTACGAGTACATATATCCGCCGAAGTGCGTTTGACATTCTGGTAGATGTTTTCTCAATCTACTCATAGTTACATTCCTACGTGTATTATAAAAATTATTTCACTTAGTCGCGTTATATTTTAGCGAACACCATTACGATACGGACGAAGCGTTTCGCTTCCTCCTTTATACCGCGTACATCGAGGGACTGGAACAGTTTGCCAGCGGCAGTGTTTCCGTCGGACTACAATTTTAGTGTCTTTAGTGCGCTTTACCATCAACGACTGCGTCACTGCTTACCATCAGGCGGGATTGCGGTCAAGCGCTAGTTTATAATTTTAATAAAAAATAAAATAAAAAAGGTACAGGAACGCATTAGACACATGGAATGTAAATTTAAGCGGCCGTAATTTCGAATTAGGTAGTTTGCGTTTCGTTCCAGCGTCCTAGTTTGAATTTCTTTCGAAAAAAAAAAAAAAAACTAAATTCGAAACATGGAACACCAAGGAGGTAACTAATAAAAGGTTTTATTTAAATTTCGGACTGTCTTGCAAATAGACACAATATTGAAATGATAAATAGTGGACGCTTTATTGAAAAAAAAAAACAAAGGAACATCATAATAGCGCCATAGCGTGGGAAAAATAATTATTGTTGATTATTCGTCATTGAACTTAAAAAATAAAATTATGTTTTTATTTTCTCAAACATTCCGTGTTTGAGAAAAGTAGTAAGTAAGAGCCTGCGTGATTTGACCGTATATTGCTTAGTATGATACTATTATCATCGGCAGCAGCGCGGGCATTGAGACGAGAGGATTCGACCCCAGACATTTTTTCTAATACCGGGAATGAACTTATATTGGAAAAAGTTAGTAACCAATGTCAAAATCCTATAAAATTTAAATTGTCAACATAAAAATTATTTTCTTTTGGCAATTTAAGTTTTTAACCGACTTCAAAAAAAGTAGGAGGTTCTCAATTAGTCGCAACCTTTTTTTTATGTATGTTCACCGATTACTGTAAGAAGCCTGGATCCGTTTGCAAAATTCTTTTTTATTTAAAAGGGTGGTCCCATAGTCACCAGGCTCTGATGATGAAAGACTAGAGAAAGCAAGGAAACTTTCAAAATTTTTAGAGGCAACTTGTATATTTCTAGGTACATTTTTAAATATTTTCATTAAGTATTTTAAAGCACTACAATTTACTAATGATCTGGAGTAGATCTGATGTTGGAGTAGATATGAAGCCGGGAGACAGTTGAGGGAACTCCTCGGGAATTCATAGCAGCTACCTTGTATTTGAGCTTGATTAATTTGTATTAATAAGAACTTTACACTTAGATCGGTTTTAATTGTCATTAGGGCTCTGATGATAAATACAAAGGCCACTACAGGGAACTCCTCAACGGTTTACAGTAGTTCCCTTGTGTTTGAATTTAATTAATGTATATTGATGAGCGATTTTCACCCATATGGATTACTATGAAAATCTGCAGTAGATTTGATGATGAAGAACATAGACAGAAGAGGGAACTCCTCAGCGATCCCCTGCAGCCACCTTGCGTTTGTGCTTGATTAATTTGTATTGATTAGAACTTTGCACCTATGTGGGTTAAAATGAAGGTCTGTCGGTCGTGTCCGTAAATCTGATGATGAAGACCAACAGGAGTCGAGGAAACTCCTAAAAAACTTACAGCATTGAAGTTTATCACTGAAGAACCAGTACCTGCATGTCATGCTTAAGCAACAATCAATTATAATCAAGAAACAGAATTTAAGTTGTGTAAAAAAAAACAACCGTCTTCCAGAAAACACTACAACGTAAAAAATAACTAATTTCCGAAGTCGGGTATGTCTTTGGTATTAGTATATTCGTTGTTTCGTACGTGTACTAGTGTACACACGTAAGAAGTGAAATTTCTTAGAAAAAGATGGCGAAGAAGTTTTACTTCAATATAATAACATTAATAAAGATTAAAACTTAGCGTCCCCAATAGGGGGACGGTCCACGACTAAATACAACACCAAATTTAAAACTAAACTAACCTAAAGAAAGATACAGCCTGTATGTCCCAACAATTGCACGCGCCAGCAGCAGGTGAGTCAGTGTGGAATGCGAAATGCGGGATGCGGGACGCGGAATTCCCCGGGGTCAGAATGTTGGGCTCTTCCTCCCGATTCCGAAGAGCCCAAACTCGGCTAGTCTAGGACCTCCGGATCCCGAGATAGGCCGCGGGGGGGTGAGGTGGCCTGGAGAGCAAGTGGGGAGGGGGGTAAGGGAGTGTAGAGGAGAGGGGTGGGGAGGCTAGGTTGAGTCTAGGGGGAGGGGGGAGAGGTAGGTGAGGGGGGGGGTTGTCTAAGTGTTGGGAGGATCCTGTCCACCTGGGGTCACGACATGAGGGGAGAGTGGGAGGGGACAGGACACTGGAATCTCGGAATGTATGTGCTATATGGGTATTGGGGGTCAGGTACTATGGGGTCAAAATGGGGGAGGTTCCGGCTGCGGGGGGGCTAGTAGGGGGGGGGGAGATTTTGTCAGAATTTTGAAATTCCCAGCCGTTTCCGAGATATCTGGGGTTTTAGGTAGGGATATGGGGAAGGACTTCGAGGTGGGTAAATATAGTACGGGATGCGGAATCCCCGGGGCCAGAATGTTGGGCTCTTCCTCCCGATTCCGAAGAGCCCAAACTCGGCTAGTCTAGGACCTCCGGATCCCGAGATAGGCCGCGGGGGGGTGAGGTGGCCTGAGGAGCAAGTGGGGAGGGGGGGTAAGGGAGTGTAGAGGAGAGGGGTGGGAGGCTAGGTTGAGTCTAGGGGGAGGGGGGAGGGGTAGGTGAGGGGGGTGTTCTCTGTATGTTGGGAGGATCCTGTCCACCTGGGGTCACGACATGAGGGGAGAGTGGGAGGGGACAGGACACTGGAATCTTGGATTGTATGTGCTATATGGGTATTGGAATTAAGTCCAAAAACAAAGTAGCTACTGTAAACCTTGAGGAGTTTCTGGAACTGGCCTTTGTTTTCATCATCAGAGCCTTAATGACAGTCACAACTCATCTTGGTGTTAAGTACTAATTAATACAAATTAATCAAGCACAAACTCAAGGTAATTGCTATCAATCGTTGAGGACTTCCTTCGACTGTCTCCCGGCTCCATCATCAGCTACATCAAACCTTTATCAAATTATAGTTCTTTGAAATACTTAATGAAGATACTTAGAAATGCACTAGTCGCCCCTACGATTTTTGGAAGTTCCTCTTGATTTCTCTAGTCTTTCATCATCAGATCTTGACTAAGGGACCATTTAGAAAGTTCAAACAAAAAAAGAATTTAGCAAATCAGTCCAGGTGTCGGAGATTAATATCTAAGATTAATAAAGTGAACATACATACATAAAAAACAAAACAATACGGCACGTCTGAGCCACAAAGTGCCCAAAGAGATATCTATATATATATATGTATATATAGATATCCCTTTGGGCACTTTGTGGCTCAGACGTGCCGTATAGGTAGTAATTTGTTGATCCATTTTCACTTGTTGATCCGGGGGCCTTTTGTTGATCCGATGCCATCTGACCATAAATATGTGGCTCCGTTCGGAGCCACATGTGTCACGTTCAATAATAATAAGTAATAACAATAATTAAGGGCTGTTTTATACAAATCCACCTTTTTGGCGTCTGGGCAGTTGTTGATCCAATTCAAATGGGCCAATCAGGGCGCAGCATTTGCCAAGGGCGCGAAGCGATTGGTTAAGCAGCCGTTTTGTTTTTTATGTATGTATGTTCACTTTATTAATCTTAGATATTAATCTCCGACACCTGGACTGATTTGCTAAATTCTTTTTTTGTTTGAAAAGGTAAACTTTCTAAATGGTCCCTTAGTCAAGATCTGATGATGAAAGACTAGAGAAATCAAGAGGAACTTCCAAAAATCGTAGGGGCGACTAGTGCATTTCTAAGTATCTTCATTAAGTATTTCAAAGAACTATAATTTGATAAAGGTCTGATGTAGCTGACGATGGAGCCGGGAGACAGTCGAAGGAAGTCCTCAACGATTGATAGCAGTTACCTTGAGTTTGTGCTTGATTAATTTGTATTAATTAGTACTTTACACCAAGATGAGTTGTGACTGTCATTAAGGCTCTGATGATGAAAACAAAGGCCAGTTCCAGAAACTCCTCAAGGTTTACAGTAGCTACTTTGTTTTTGGACTTAATTCCAATACCCATATAGCACATACAATCCGAGATTCCAGTGTCCTGTCCCCTCCCACTCTCCCCTCATGTTGTGACCCCAGGTGGACAGGATCCTCCCAACACTTAGACAACACCCCCCCTCACCTACCCTCCCCCCTCCCCCTAGACTCAACCTAGCCTCCCATCCCTCTCCTCTACACTCACTTACCCCCCCCCCCCACTTGCTCCTCAGGCCACCTCACCCCCCCGCGGCCTATCTCGGGATCCGGAGGTCCTAGACTAGCCGAGTTTGGGCTCTTCGGAAGCGGGAGGAAGAGCCCAACATTCTGGCCCCGGAGGATTGCGCATCCCGTACTATATTTACCCACCTCGAAGTCCTTCCCCATATCCCTACCTAAAATCCCGGATATCTCGGAAACTCAAAATTCAAAATTCGGGAATTTCAAAATTCTGACAAAATCCCCCCCCCCCCCCTTACTAGCCCCCCCGCAGCCGGAACCTCCCCCATTTTGACCCCATAGTACCTGACCCCCCAATACCCATATAGCACATACATTCCGAGATTCCAGTGTCCTGTCCCCTCCCACTCTCCCCTCATGTTGTGACCCCAGGTGGACAGGATCCTCCCAACACTTAGACAACCCCCCCCTCACCTACCTCTCCCCCCTCCCCCTATACTCAACCTAGCCTCCCCACCCCTCTCCTCTACACTCCCTTACCCCCTCTCCCCACTTGCTCTCCAGGCCACCTCACCCCCCCGCGGCCTATCTCGGGATCCGGAGGTCCTAGACTAGCCGAGTTTGGGCTCTTCGAAATCGGGAGGAAGAGCCCAACATTCTGACCCCGGGGGATTCCGCATCCCGCATCCCGCATTTCGCATTCCACACTGACTCACCTGGTGCTGGCGCGTGCAATTGTTGGGACATACAGGCTGTATCTTTAGGTTAGTTTAATTTTAAATTTGGTGTTGTATTTAGTCGTGGACCGTCCCCCTATTGGGGACGCTAAGTTTTAATCTTTATTAATGTTATTATATTGAAGTAAAACTTCTTCGCCATCTTTTTCTAAGAAATTTCACTTCTTACGTGTGTACACTAGTACACGCACACATTTTTTTTTTTTTGTTTCTAAAAATGAATATACTAATACCAAAGACATACCCGACTTCGGAAATTAGTTATTTTTTACGTTGTGGTGTTTTCTGGAAGACGGTTGTTTTTTTTTTACACTTTTGTGTTATGAAAAGTACTGTGCAGCTGCATCCGGTCAGAATGAACGCTGATGCTAATATAGTTGGGAAAAGGCCTGTAAACAAACGACGTAATTTTGAATAATGTTATTTTTACCCGTAATTTTGGTTTAAAAACGAAACCACTGAACCGATTTCTATAAAATTCCTACGAGATCAAAATGAATGTATGAACAATGCTAGACATGACGCGATTACGCAACTTAAATTCAGTTTCTTGATTATAATTGATTGTTTCTTAAGCATGACATGCAGGTACTGGTTCTTCAGTGATAAACTTCAATGCTGTAAGTTTTTTAGGAGTTTCCTCGACTCCTGTTGGTTTTCATCATCAGATTTACGGACACGACCGACAGACCTTCATTTTAACCCACATAGGTGCAAAGTTCTAATCAATACAAATTAATTAAGCACAAATGCAAGGTGGCTGCAGGGGATCGTTGAGGAGTTCCCTCGTCTGTCTATGTTCTTCAACATCAAATCTACTTCAGATTTTCATAGTAATCCATATGGGTGAAAATCGCTCATCAATATACATTAATTAAATTCAAACACAAGGGAACTACTGTAAACCGTTGAGGAGTTCCCTGAAGTGGCCTTTGTATTTATCATCAGAGCCCTAATGACAATTAAAACCGATCTAAGTGTAAAGTTCTTATTAATACAAATTAATCAAGCTCAAATACAAGGTACCTGCTATGAATTCCCGAGGAGTTCCCTCAACTGTCTCCCGGCTTCATATCTACTCCAACATCAGATCTACTCCAGATCATTAGTAAATTGTAGTGCTTTAAAATACTTAATGAAAATATTTAAAAATGTACCTAGAAATGTACAAGTTGCCTCTAAAAATTTTGAAAGTTTCCTTGCTTTCTCTAGTCTTTCATCATCAGAGCCTGGTGACTATGGGACCACCCTTTTAAATAAAAAGAATTTTGCAAACGGATCCAGGCTTCTTACAGTAATCGGTGAACATACATAAAAAAAAAGGTTGCGACTAATTGAGAACCTCCTACTTTTTTTGAAGTCGGTTAAAAACTTAAATTGCCAAAAGAAAATAATTGTTCTGTTGACGAATCATGAACAATAATTATTTTTCCCACGCTATTGCACTATTATGATGTTCCTTTGTTTTTTTTTTTTTTTCAATAAAGCGTCCACTATTTATCATATCAATATTGTGTCTATTTGCCAGACAGTCCGAAATTTAAATAAAACCTTTTATTAATTACCTCCTTGGTGTTCCATGTTTCGAATTTAGTTTTATTTTTTTTTTTCGAAAGAAATTCAAACTAGGACGCTGGAACGAAACGCAAACTACCTAATTCGAAATTACGGCCGCTTAAATTTACATTCCATGTGTGTAATGCGTTCCTGTACCTTTTATTTATTTATTTTATTTTTTATTAAAATTATAAACTAGCGCTTGACCGCAATCCCGCCTGATAATAAGCAGTGACGCAGTCGTTGATGGTAAAGCGCACTAGTTTATTAAGAGCTCATTCACTCAAGCCTTGAAGACACTAAAATTGTAGTCCGACGGAAACACCGCCGCTGGCAAACTGTTCCAGTCCCTCGATGTACGCGGTATAAAGGAGGAAGCGAAACGCTTCGTCCGTATCGTAATGGTGTTCGCTAAAATATAACGCGACTAAGTGAAATAATTTTTATAATACACGTAGGAATGTAACTATGAGTAGAGTGAGAAAACATCTACCAGAATGTCAAACGCACTTCGGCGGATATATGTACTCGTACTTAGATCTTTATTACCTTTATTACTAAGTAGTAAATATGATTTTATGTCCACTAACGTGCGGTTGAGTTTATCTTTCTTAATTTACAAAAATATTATTAATGAGGTACACATGTTTAATTTACACACTACGCTGCGATATCTCAATGTTCTTTATGAATTATTTACTGAATGCACTTTTTACGACATAAATCAGGCACTTTTATTTAGTAAACAACACTATGCATAATTTAAAACTCCAATGAAAAATTAACGTGACACTCGGCTTAACTTTCCCGCCAAAATTCCAGACACGGTTATGACATCAAGATATAATTGTTTTATTTTGAGTACTAGGCTTTTTAGTAAATTATATTTCTTTGCCTTTTTTTTTCCTTTTCTTCATTATGTGTTTATTATTGTTTTAGTGTATTATTATTATAATGTGCGTTCTGTTTGGGCGGAATAAATAATTTTTCTTTCTTGATCAGGAATCATTCAGGATCGGTTTTTTTAGGAATTAATCATGATTAATTCCTAAAAAAAACAGCTACGGAAACTTCAACCCTTAAAAATTAACATTAAAATTTAATAATAATATGTATTCGCATACAAATACCAAATGAGTCTATACAAGCAGTGTCAATTGCATTGAATGTTACAGAGGCCGTCCACACAATATTTTCGGCACAAAACATACAGCGGCGATATCATGTTTAGACCCATTAGATTGGTTTCGATGAATAGAGTTTAAAAACTTAAAATTAACCCATTACTTCCCAAGCATTGAAAATATTGGATTTTTTTGATGAAATCTTGTATTAGGGCTCTTAATATGTTAAGAAAAAATAATATGGCAAAAAAATAAATTAAAAAAAAACGGTTTCGCTGACTCAGCATGTCCTATAAATAGGACAGTGGGAACATATGGTCAGGAAAAAGTAAAGATAAGAATTATATGGAAATCAGCTTTATTTAAAAATAGGACCAGTAACAGTATCAGAAATAATGTAATAAAAGCTTATTTTGTATGATAAGGTATGAAACAATCACTGCAGAGTGTTTTTTCACATTTAGAACAAAATGTTAAAGGCTTTTTTTTACAGCCTTGTCCTTGGCAACGTCTTTGTTTGTCCCTCTTGGTCATATAGTGACCATAGTTGTCAAATCTTATAGGTTGTAAAAGAACTTCTGAAGTACCTGATGTAAGCTTATTTACTTTGCCTTCCGATTTTTTCATCCAAGAAAAACATACCCTTCTTCTGAAATCAAGCAGAGGTATGGTCTCATCTTTATTTACCTGGTTATAAATAATCCATGCATTGACTAGAGTCATGTCCAAAACACGGATTACTAGAGGCCAATACCATTTTTTACCTCTAAAGCGGATTGGATACTTAGAAATAAGCCAATCATGTTTATCCACTCCTCCCATGTTTTTATTATAATTATGAATAAGCTTTGGCTGATTCACAGCAACTTTGGCCTTTTCTACCTTTGAGTACCTATTAGTTTTTACAAAAGGTTCAACAGTATCAAAATTAGTTAAGAGACATACTACATTGTTATCATGCCATTTCACGCATAATATTTCATTATTTTTATCGAAACGATGATCGGAATAACCACGTTCTTGCTTCTTCATTTCTTGTTTGGTCATGATTGGACATTTCTTAGTCCTATTGTCTCTGACTGTCCCTGTAGCTCTGAACCCTTCAGATTTCAAGTCAATCAACAATTGCATACTGCTGAAGAAGTTATCGAAGTAGACTACATGTGCACTAGGATCAGTACATACTGTAAGCAACTTTTTTACCACTCTTGAACCCAAGCCATCACCAGTATTACAAGATATTTGAGGATCCTTTCCTGTATAAAGCGAAAAGTTATAACAATATCCGCTTACTCCACACAGTGCCCAAAGCTTGTATCCAAATCTTACTGGTTTACCTTTTATAAACTGTTTGATACCATGGTGACCAAAGTATTTGACGATCATTTCATCAACAGCTAAGTTGGATTCAAAAACACCAAACTTTTGGAATGATTTATTAGCTTTATCGATAAATGGGCGAATTTTGAAAGCTTTGTCACTATTATCAATACTTGAATTGTCATTGAAATGTAAATATGATTTAATTTTATCAAAACGATTCCGAGACATCGCTCGTTCAACAAATGGAATGTGTACATCATCATCTCTGCACCAATATAGTTTGCTTTGAGGCAAGTGGAGATACGAAGAGAAAAACAAAATTCCTATGAATACTTTTAGCTCATTCACGGTAAGATTGAAGTTCAAATCATTTTTATAATTTTTGGCATAGGTTACTGTTTCATGCACTATATATTCTAGAATCTGGTCACATAACAAGTGTTCGAATATTTCTACCGCAGATTTTCCTTCCAATTCCGTAATCATATTTTCTAAACATTGTTTAGCAGTATTAGATTCCGGCTGAATTTCAGAATATACAGGTTCACACTTACGCCAAATGACTGTCTTGTTGGTCCGAGATGTGGTTTGAGTAGGAAGATCTTCCTCGACGTTATCAATTGTACATGAAAATTCCACTTGACCAGCCACATCTGACACTGGCAGAACTCCCATATCGTCGTCATTACCTTCTTCTATATCAGTCATTTCATCCACTTCATCCGGGGGCAATATCGCAACTTCCAAGTCATTGAACTCCTCGTCACTACAATCTTCAATATCTTGAAGATACTCGGTGATTTCAGACACCATCAATGCTTTTTTATATTTTCTTCTCACTGCATCCATGATCTATAAACAATAATTATACATATATAGTAAGTATAAAAATTATATTATATATATATAAATATATATATACATATACCATCCCAAACTAAACAAATATATCGTTAACCACTTGATAAGAAACAAAATCTAATATTTTTGCTTACCTCCTTTGCTTTCCTCAATCTTATAAAAAAATCACAATTTTTTATATTACGAGATGTGTTGTGCTTGACGAAGACTTATCGACTAAAGTAAAGTTTACGAAACACTTGCAAGAAACAAAACAATAGACACGTTTGAACTTATAGCGAGCGTAACAGGATCGAACACGCTTTCACGGCTACTTGTAAAGACATGTTCCCAGTGTCATATTTATAGTACGCCTTTTTTTGAATTAGTATCACAAGCTTCCAAATAATATTTTGTTTTAGTTTTTAATTATAATAGATTCAGTAGAGATCTAAAAATCTATTTGATGGACTTTGAAGCTGATAACTTTTTATTTTCGGTTTTTTATAATCAAATCATAATACTCTTTTTAAGCTGACGAATTTCCTCAATTTAAAAATATGTATATTATAAATACGATAACTTTTTTAAGAGCGAAAAAAATATATTTTATTGGGAAAATAGTGTGAAAATACGAATTTCATCAAAACCAATAAAAATAATAACCCTAACATAGAAAAAAAAAATGTTGAATATAGTGTCCTAAAAATAGGACAGTGGGGAGGAATGGGTTAATGGTAAATTAGAAATAAAGTATAAATTAGAAATAAAAACCCTAGATATAAAATTCAACCTCTTTAAATATTAATAACAATTCATACTAAAAATAATTACCTATTCAGATCAAAATAAGTATTACGAAGTATGAGTAGCTAAATGGATCAACAAAGTATATGATTTTTGGAATATATTTCGAGCCAAAAAGTCTTCGAGCATTTAAAAAAAAATGACGTTATGGATCCACTAATGCATGAAATGTTAACAAATATATATAGATCTTATAATGTATGGAGCATTGCGAATATAAAATTTCTAGATTAGGTTTAATAAATTCATAATTGATCAACCGTTACGGTATAGGTATCGGATCAAAAGAAGTATTACTGGAAGTGCGAGTATATAAATGGATCAACACAAGTTATTGATTTTTAAAATATATTCAGAGCTAAAAAGTCCTGGTGGGTTCAAAAAATATAGCCGTTACGGATCCACTAATGCATGAAATTGCTGAAAAATTTTTGTCGAGTATATGTCCTAATTGACGAATATATTTGGCCACATCCCTAAATAGAATACGACGTTGCCACTCCCCCTTAGTTGATCCAGCCACGATGCCGTTCATTATAGACTCCACCTTTAGCACGGAATAACTTGGCTCCCGTTGCATATTTCTTGGGCGGAGTGGCAACGTCGCATTCTATTTAGGGATGTGGCCAAACATATTCGTCGATTGGGACATATACTCGACAAAATTTTTTCAGCAATTTCATGCATTAGTGGATCCGTAACGGCTATATTTTTTGAACCCACCAGGACTTTTTAGCTCTGAATATATTCCAAAAATCAATAACTTGTGTTGATCTTTTTATATACTCGCACTTCCAGTAATACTTCTTTTGATCCGATACCTATACCCTAACGGTTGATCAATTATGAATTTATTAAACCTAATCTAGAAATTTTATATTCGCAATGCTCCATACATTGTAAGATCTATATATATTTGTTAACATTTCATGCATTAGTGGATCCATAACGACCATTTTTTTTTTTAAATGCACGAAGGCGTTTTGGCTCGTAATATATTTCAAAATTCATTTACTTATGTTGATCCGTTTAGCTCTCATACTTCGTAATAGTTATTTTGATCTGAATAGGTACTGATACCGTACCGGTCGATCAATTATGTTTAGTATGAAGTCAAAGTTATTGTTTTTAATATTTAATTAGGTTGAATTTTACGTATGGGGTTTTTATACTTTATTTCTAATTTACCATTTATTTTAAGTTTTTAAATTCATCGAAACCAAACTAATGAGTCCGAAGACGATATCGCCGCTGTATGTTTTGTGCTGAAAATATTGTGTGGACGGCCTCGGTAAGGTTCCTTTGGTAGAAATTGTATGCGAATACATAATATTATTATTAAGTTTTAAGGGTTGAACTTTGCGTAGCCGTTTTTTTTTTTAGGTATTAATGAGGTAGAAAGAAAAATTGTTTATTCCACTCAAACAGAACGCACCTTATTATAATAATACACTAAAACAATACTTAACACATAATAAAGAAAAAAAAACACACAGGATAGACTCCGTGGCGTAGCGGTAGCGAACGCGGCCGTTGCGCAGGGAGGCGCGGGTTCGATGCCCGCACAGTGCAAATATTTGTATGCATGAATATGAATATTTGCACTGGTCTGGTCGTGCCTCGGAAAGCACGTTAAGCCGTTGGTCCCAGTTGCCATACGAACATCAAGTGGCAGTCGTTACGGGTTGTTGGAGCCCTCAAAAGTCCAAACAATTGTTCTAACTGCAATGCTTAGATATCGCCTTCGGGTTATGGAGGCCAGACGGCATTCGCTTCACGGAAAATATCGAAGTTTAGCCAAAATCAGCAGTTAGACTGGTAAAGCGGACCCCAGACTCCAAAGCTGAAAAGCTACGGATGCGACTGGGATTAACGCTGAGATGATGATGATGAAAGAAAAAAAAAACAAAAATATAATTTACCAAAAAGCCAAGCTCAAAATAAAACAATGTTTTCTTGATGTCATAACCCGGGTCAGGAGTTTTGGCGGGAAAGCTAAGCTGAGTGTCACGTTAATTTTTCATTGGAAGTTTAAATTATTTATAGTGTTGTTTACTAAATAAAAGTGCATGATTTATGTAGTAAAAAAGTAAATAATTCATAAAGAACAATGAGATATCGCAGCGTAGTGTGTACTATAAACATGTATACCTCATTGATAATATTTTTGTAAATTAAAAAAGATAAACTCAACCGCACGTTAGTGGAAATATAATCAGATTTGCTACTTAGTAATAAAGGTAATAAAGTTCTAAGTACATTTATCCGCCGAAGTGCGTTTGACATTGTGGTGCAGTTTTCCCAGTCGACTCAAAGTTAAACATACCTACGTGTATTATAAAAATAATTTCACTTAGTCGTGTTATATTTTAGCGAAAGAAAGCGCTGTTTTATAATGATTTGTGGTAGGTACTGGAACGCGTTAGACACATGGAATGTAAACTTTAGCGGTCGCAATTTCGAATTAGGTAGTCTGCGTTTCATTCCAGCTTCCTAGTTTGAATTTCTTTCAAAAAAAAAAAAAAAAAAAACGATTTTCGAAACATGAAACACCAAGGAGGTAACTAATAAAAGGTTTTATTTAAATTTCAGACTGTCTTGCAAATAGACAGTAGTAGACTGTTTATTGAAAAAAAAAAACAAAGAAACATCATAATAGCGCCATAGCGAGGGAAAAATTGTTATTATTCATTATTCGTCTTAAAAAAACTTATAAAATAAAATTATGTTTTTGATTTCCGCGGATTGTTTGAGAAAAGTTACTGCTTGCGTGATTTGACCGTATACTGCTTTTAGTATGATAGTATTGTCATCGGCAGCAGCGCGGGCGTTGAGAAAAGAGGTTTCGACCTTGGGCCTTTTTTCTAATACCGGGAATGAACTTATATTGGAAGTAAAAAGTTAGTAATCAATGTTTAAATCATATAAAAATTAAATTGTCAACAGAAAAATTATTGACTTTATAAAAAAGGAGGATGTTCACAATTCGCCGCAATCTTTTTTTTATGTATGTTCACCGATTACTGTAAGACGCCTATACCCGTTACCAAAATTATTTTTTATTTGAAAGAGTGGTCCCATAGTCACCAGAGAAATCAAGGAAAACAATTGTTTTTGTCAAAATTTTTTGGGGCAACTAGGGCATTTCATGGTATTTTTATTAAGTATTTTAAAGCACTACAATTTAGGAATGATCTGGAGTAGATCTGATGATGTAGTAAATATGAAGCCGAGAGACACTTGAGGGAACTTCTCGACAATTCACAACAGCTACCTTGTGTTTGAGCTTGATTAATTTGTACTAATAAGAACTTTACTTTTTTTAACGTATTCCGATATTGTTAAGATGCGGATAATGCCACTGCATTATCCGCATCAATATTGCTGTAATAACGCTATATTACTATTTGTAAGTATTTTGTATTGTTTGTTGTCCCATAATTAATAAAAATAAAATAAAAAAATTATACTTAGATGGGTTGTAACTGTCATTAGGACTCTGATGATGAATACAAAGGCCAGTTCAGGGAACTCCTCAACCGTTTACAGTAGTTCCCTTGTGTTTAGAATAATTAATATATACAGTATGTTAAGAAAACCCTGTCCGACCCGTGAAGGTGTTGTTAGGTATCTATAACTGATTCTACTAATGGATACAAAACCGGGCTAAACTTAAAAAAAAAAATCCCCCTAAAAAAATAAATATTATTTCGCAAAAAGAGGTAACTTAATAAATGTGCGTTAAGCAAGCACCCTTCCGCGGGCGGCGGGCGGCAGGGGACGCGGCATGTGGTCGCATCGCTATTCGCTTATAATAATACCGGTGTTGTCACTTTTTAAAAATTGACAAATTTCGGGGAAGTTGCAATTAATTCGTGGGAAAAAAAGATTATTTCAAAATTCATTTGTATACGTAAAATTTTATATTATATTTGGTCATGTGTTTACCTAACCTTTATTATCCTTATGGGTCGGACAGGGTTTTCTTAACATACTGTATTGATGAGCAATTTTCACCCATATGGATTATTATGAAAATCTGCAGTAGATTTGATGATGAAGACCATAGACAGTCCAGAGAACTCCCCAACGATTCACAGCAGCCACCTTGCGTTTGTGCTTGATTAATTTGTATCGGCGTTGGAAAAAATTTACCGTCACATTTTTCGGTTACGCGCCATCTTTTTATTAATTTTTTTTTACTATATTTACCCACCTCGAAGTCCTTCCCCATATCCCTACCTAAAATCCCGGATATCTCGGAAACGGCTGGGAATTTCAAAATTCTGACAAATCCCCCTCCCAGCCGGGACCTATATTCAGATAGGACCCCTAGACCCCCATTCTGACCCCATAGTACCTGACCCCCAATACCCATATAGCACATACATTCCGAGATTCCAGTGTCCTGTCCCCTCCCACTCTCCCCTCATGTTGTGACCCCAGGTGGACAGGATCCTCCCAACACTTAGACAAACCCCCCTCACCTACCCATCCCCCCTCCCCCTAGACTCAACCTAGCCTCCCCACCCCTCTCCTATACACTCCCTTACCCCCCCCCCTCCCGCCACTTGCTCCTCAGGCCACCTCACCCCCCCGCGGCCTATCTCGGGATCCGGAGGTCCTAGACTAGCCGAGTTTGGGCTCTTCGGAATCGGGAGGAAGATCCCAACATTCTGGCCCCGGGGGATTTCGCATCCCGCACCCCGCATTTCGCATTCCACACTGACTCACCTGGTGCTGGCGCGTGCAATTGTTGGGACATACAGGCTGTATCTTTAGGTTAGTTTAGTTTTAAATTTGGTGTTGTATTTAGTCGTGGACCGTCCCCCTATTGGGGACGCTAAGTTTTAATCTTTATTAATGTTATTTTACGCGCCACGCGCGTTACGCGCCTTTTTTTCTAAGAAGTTTCACTTCTTACGTGTGTACACTAATACACGCACACATTTTTTTTTTATCACCAGAGCCTTCATGACAGTCATAACCCATCTTTTGAAAAGTTCTTATCAATGCAAATTAATCAATCACAAACTCAAGGTAGCTGCTGTGAATTATTAAGGAGTTCCGTTGACTGTCTAGGGTCTTCATCATCAGATCAACTGCAGACCTTCATTTTAACCCACCTTGGTGAAAAGTTCTTATTAATACAAATTAATCAAGCACATACTCAAGGTAACTGCTATGAATAGTTGAGGACTTCCTTCGACTGTCTCCCGGTTCCATCACCAGACCATTATCAAATTGTAGTTCTTTGAAATACTTAATGAAGATACTTAGAAATGCACTAGTCGCCCCTACGATTCTTGGAAGTTCCTCTTGATTTCTCTAGTCTTCTATCATCAGATCCTGACTTGGTGACTATGGGACCGATTAGAAAGTTTACCTTTTCAAACAAAAAAGAATTTAGCAAATCAGTCCAGATGTCTCAGATTAATATCTAAGATTAATAAAGTGAACATACATAAAAAAAAAACTGTTGCTTATCCAATCGCATCACGCCCTTGGCAAATGCTGCGCCCTGATTGGCCCATTTGAATTGGATCAACAACTGCCCAGACGCCAAAAAGGTGGATTTGTATAAAACAGCCCTTAATTATTGTTATTGGTTATTATTATTCAACGTGACACATGTGGCTCCGAACGGAGCTACATATTTATGGACAAATGGCATCGGATCAACAAAAGGCCCCCGGATCAACAAGTGAAAATGGATCAACAAATTACTACCTATACGGCACGTCTGAGCCACAAAGTGCCCAAAGGGATATCTATATATATATATTTATATATATATATTTACAAAGTTATTATTACTACACACCAAACTACAATTTGACCTCATTTAAATTTATAAACGTTGACAAGAGCTGGATTAATTTTGGAGAAAAATGGGTCAACAGGGAATGGAAGTTAATAGGAAGAGGGATTTTTATTTTGGAAAGCTTATGGTACAAGTCAAGAGATTGGGAATTTAAAGGACAAGAGAAGAATAAGTGATCCAGATTACCATCATCAAGACCGCATTCGCACAGGGAACTGTCACGAACACGAATCTTGTACAGAAATACTGGGCTGCAGCAGTGACCCAGCCTCAGTCTACACAAGGTTGCAACAGTTCTTCTGGACAATTTCGGACATTTAAAAAACCAAGGTTTCCGCTGGATGGCTGGTTGAATACTGGCGCCGTAGTGCGCCCCCTTTAGTTTCGAACTTACCTGCCACACTGCTGACCACGAGTTGTAAAGCTTATGTTTGGTGTCAGACCGTAAGTCGTAGCTATGGATCACGTAGTGCTTCCGATCGACCGGGTTAGATATAGCAAATTTTGCCAGTGAGTCTGCACACTCATTACCACCTATACCCGAGTGGCTCGGAACCCAAGCTAATTCAACGTTTAAACCATTGGTAGAACAAGCAAATAGTAATTTTAAGGTATCAAAGATGACTTTGCTGTGAAGTTTGGATTTAAGTTGGTTTTGAGCTAGAGCCTGAATACTACTGCGAGAATCTGAGAAAATGACAGAGTTTTTAATATTGTGGGCTAAAATAAAATTTACGGCTTCTAAGATACCGATACATTCCCCTGTAAATACTGAGGTCTCAGGAGGGCATTGGAATAAAAGAGCAATTTTGGAATTTTGGAAATATATAGAAATCCCTGTACACCCTGTTGAAGACAATTTCGATGCGTCTGTATAAAACAAATTCCAAGCTTCCCAGTACCTTTTAATGGCGCGATCAAAGTCGCTATTCGCGTCCCGGGAATTTTTGGACATACAAAGTCCCAAAACAACTTTTGGCCTAAAATGAATCACCTCATATGCGGAAGAAAAGACCGGGAGAGTGGGGTATTGACAAACAGGTGAGGAGAGGATTTTCACCTCTTTGTACCTATTCATCAAGGGAATATTTTTATTATTCCAATAGGAAGATGAGTTAAGAGAAAGGTAGATTTGTTCTAGAATGGGGAGTAAAGGATGAGACGATAGGGGGAAAACTTTTGATAAGAAGCGATCTGCTAAGTATTGTCTACGAAGGTGAAGAGGAGGTTCCGCACATTCAACCTGGAGGGCGTTTATGGGGGAGGATTTCATGGCACCGGAAGTGATCCTCAAACATTTGGCCTGGACAGAATCCAGTCTACGCGAAGCATCTTTGTTGCAGGGCTCAATTAAGCAGCTGCAGTAATCAAGAACGCTTCTGACCAGCGCATTGTAGACCAGTTTCAAGGTGAAAGGGTGAGCATTCCACCAGACACCTGCCAACGCCTTAAGGTCAGAGACTGAGCGCTCACATTTTTTGACTGTATGAGCAATGTGGTCAACCCCCGTCAATTTCGAGTCTAAGGTAACCCCCAGGAACCTGGCCTTATTCTCGATTGGGATAGCTTGGCCGTCAATATTAATGCCTACTTGGGGGATAAGGCGTTTGCGACTGAAAATAACCGCTAAACTTTTTGGAGCACTTAAAGATAACCCGTGACCTAAAAGCCAATGGTTTAAGGAGGACAGAGATATATTAATAGAATGGGCGGCATCCTGGATGGATTTGTCACAGACCAATAATGCAATATCGTCAGCATACTGAAGGACGTTACAGTTAAAATTAAGACAAAAGGGAAGATCAGAAGTATAAATATTATATAAGATGGGACTAAGCACGGATCCCTGAGGCAGACCTCTCCAAACCGACTGTAGCGGTACCTACAAACGCCACAAAATGAACGACGCTAATATGATCCGTCCGGCGCGAATATGTTTGTCTGTTGCAATGGAGTGCGCCACATCGACCTCGGCTCAGAGTTCTCCCCAGAAATCCTGAGTATAATGCTACGATCTGAAAATATGCTGGTTATGATTTGACAAATCCTAGCCGGGATTCTCAGCTTTTGCATCTTTTGCCTGAGAAGTGGTAAGAGAACAGAATCATAGGCAGCTGAAATGTCTAGGAAAACGGCTACCACCGATTCATTCCTGCTGAGGGTCAGTCGGATCACTGATGTGAGGGAAGCCACACTATCAGTTGTACCCAGGCCTTTCCTGAAGCCGAACTGACTCGGCGGGAGCAGTTTCCTACTATCTACAAACCATTCTAGTCGGTTTTTAATCAAATGTTCTAGCAGTTTAATTAGTATGGACGATAAAGCTATCGGCCTGTAAGAACTATGATCGCTGGGATCCTTACCGTGTTTTAAAATAGGGATGACGACTTGAACCTTCCAATCAGGAGGAATATAACTGTGAGTAAAACAATAGTTGACCAAGTCCAGATAATATTGTTGGGTCTTATCACCTGCTTTAGTAATGAAGGAATAAGGGAATCCATCCACTCCAGGAGCAGAGTCCTTAACATGGGCGAGGACCGATTTAAGTTCCCCCAGAGTGAAAGGCATGTCCAGAGGATCATTCGATGCCAACCGACAGCCTGTAGTGACACACTCATTAAAATTAGGAACATAGATTAGGGCCAATTTTGAAAGAAACCGGTTACCCAGTTCCTTGGTTAATATGGTCCTGGTGGGAGGGTTTAAACTATTCCTAAATGATTTGATCTTACGCCACACGGCCGACGCTGGGGTGGATGGACTCAGCGAATCACAATATTTTCGCCAACCTTCTCTCTTCTTATTTTTGAGTAATTTTCTGGTCTTAGTCAAGATATGTTGAAATGCAATGAGGTTATCCAGGTTCATATTAGAGTTAAAGTTCCTTTCCGTCTCATTCCTGGCCCTGATCACGGCAGAGCATTCCCTATCCCACCACGGCGGGGATGGAATTTTGCCCTTAGGCGGTTTTTTTGGACGAAAGCAATCATCTGCTGTAGAGGATATAGTGTGGGAGAATGATGAAAAACATCCGTGAACAGTTTCAATATTAATTGATGGAAGAGAAGAGACGCGTAAGTCTAAAATTTTTGAGTACAGGTCCCAATCTACTGAGTTCAGCTGGTATTTTAAAAGAGGGGGGGAAATTTTATCAGGGAGAGTCATAGTGATCACTCCCGTAAGTCATATTCAAGCGACTCCAATTAAAAATACTGGCTATATTAGATGAGCAAATCGTCAAATCAACACAGCTGTTATTGTGTCCTGGTGTAGACCTACGTGTCGGGCAGCCATCATTGATCACGCATAAATTTAGCTCATCTAATATGTCCACTAAGCCCATGCCAAAGTTGTCGCAGTTATCTGATCCCCATCTATAATGATGACCATTAAAATCGCCCATGATAAGTACTGGGCCTTGTACACTACTTAGCAACATTTTAATCGTTGAAAGATCTTCACTGCGTGGGTGTGCAATATAAAAACTAAAGATACTTATATCCTCAGCCTTAACAGCAACAACACTGATGTTGTCACCAACAGAGGGTAGAGGAATTGGGGAGAATGATACTTTATTATTAATGAACAAAGCACATCCTCCATAGCCATCTGGTCAGTCATGTCGAGCACCACTGAAACAGGGAAATCTAAAGTTACTGTCTGAATGAAGCCATGTCTCAGCGATGCTACAGATCGATGGTTTAAATTTATTTATAATAAAGAGTAGGTCAGATTTCCTGGGAGTAATACTCCTCACGTTCCATTTTAGGAATGTCAAAGGATGGAGCATTGTTAATGTACCTTGTAACGTCATCCTTTATGAATAAACGCCAGAGTGTTTAAGGGTTTTATACATAAACGATGAATAAAGTTAAGTGACGTTAAAAGCCCAAAAATGTATGGTTAAAGAATCGCTAATCACTAGTTAACTTTAAGCAGCGTTTATGAATAAGAGGGTATATGATTACCGAAAAAATACTTACCTACTTAAAAACACTTGCCATAGACATATACTAATGGACATGCCGTACGCGTATAATCTGCAGTAATTTTTTGGTTTGAAAAGAGTGACAGAGATGGCTTATGCTGTCGGTCTAGCACTATCTCATTCCTTAATAGACGATCGATGATTTTGAGAGAGATTAAGGTAGATGAAACTTCGTGTCCTCTCTTTCTTTCGAATCTTTATGACATGTCCATTAGTATCTGTCGATGGTCAGAAATGACATTAATAGATGGTAGGGTTGTAGACAAACGTTTTCTTAAATAGGTAATATCGAAATTTGTTGTATGTATCTATGCGCATTTAAAGTTGAGGGCACATTTAGACCGGCTGCGCGAAGCTCAAAAAAAAAGATATTGTTTTTTACAAATAAATAAAGTAGTATCTCGAATATTCGACTTGGGACATGCTCAAGCTGACATAGCTACGTTACTAAAATAATGCTAGAATGTGTGGGGTGAGCTAGAAAATGTATGTTTGGTTGTGTCGCTTATTCATTTAATTCATTTGACAGTCAGCAGAGCGTAGGTATTCAAAAATTGAAGCATTCTAGATCGGCTTAAGTTAAGATTTCATTAATCTAGCGTGATCTTACTAAGACATTACGTGAGCTAGTGAAAAGAGCTAGTAAATTTGAACATCCAGATTCGAATAGGTTAAGCTGTCTTTGTAATTTTACTAAGAATGGGCATTCCTCTAACTTACAATGCAAGAGTTTGGGAATGCTGGGCACAGGTCTCCTCTGATACAGAGAAGGATTGAGCACAATCACCACGCTTGTTAAATGCGGGTTGGCGATATCAGAATTAAAGTCCAGGTTTCCTCAAGATGTTTTCCTTCGCCTTTTAATCAGTCAAGTCATTAACAAATTAAGTTATGTAACAGTAACAAGAATTTGAAGTATGCAATCATAAGTTTCCTCACTGGAGGCTCTTGTAACTGCAGGGCCCCGTTTGTGATATAACCTCTGCCTGTCCTGGCGATAGCATCTAATGAGACAAGTATAAATGTGCCATTGCCATTCATTGTTTCATTTATACACAAAAATGCCTAAAATGAACATGGGAAAAAATAATTATACTAACGCGAGATTGTAGTTGATTGACGTAATACCCTGGACACGAGCGAAATGTTAATTTCATTCTATATCGATACTAATTTATTATACGTGGATGGACATCTCTACATGATCGGTCAAACTTTATTGAATGAAAATTGTGAACTTGTGAAACACAAACAAAATCCCGGTGTCGAAAATAAATTTTATTGGTATGTATAATCAATTATAATAAATCTATTCTTATTATACGTAGATTATCCTTTATAAACTGCACCTTTGCGTATATACTAAGAAAGTTTTGAAAGCATAATTTGTAACTTTTTATCACGCAATCAATTAATTAGCAAAGGAAATTATGCTTTCGGCTTTGTAGTGTAATATTTATGTGTAATAATACTGCTGATTCAAAGGAGAACGCATTAAGAAACTGTCTGTAAGGGTGTCTATTTTAATAATGCGTTTTTTTTTGCCTCACCGGTATTCTTTTGTACCTATCAAATTATATCATTTGTTTTAATATAATTATGTTACATTATCTATAGTTTGGTCTGTTTATACACAGCTTTTTTAATAATCTTCTAATTATAACCGTGACCTAAGATAAACGCGAGGGTTACACAGAAAAATCATATAACTTTATTTTTAGATCCAACTACCTACATTATATATGTAGTATATTTTTTAATTTTCGGAAAAAGTAATTACCTCTTGCAAACTCTGCCTAATGACATTTCTCAAAACTGATTCCTCATTATCAATTTCTGAACAGATAACACAATGAGCTTAACAAAGCATCAGATAGCAGATAAAAATAATATCACTTTTAATTACAAAGTTTTGCCATCAAACCATTTGTGATTCATTATCTGCTACCCAGCCTTTTTTACAACTCTTGACCTTAGAAGTATAAGGTCATATGTATAGTGCAACCTTAGAAGCAGTAGGTCGTATGTGTACCTCCAACGATCTATACATATGACCTACTGCTTCTAAGGTCTAAGGTCGAGAACTATATTGAGGGTGGCTTCCAGCTGGATTCGGCCTAATACCAGTAATTTACAAAGTGTGGTTTCCAGTCTAACTAGTTGCAGCTAAATACCAGTAGGGGGAATACGCAATGAAATGGACCGCTTGTGAAACGGACACTGACTGATGTTTTAGAATTTTTGCACAAAAATATTTAAGGCAAGTAATGGATTGCTATTGTGGATTTTTCTATGTTCATCAATGTTTCCAACAACCAACCAACATGTTTATTTTCATGCAAAAATTCTAAGACATTAGTCAGTGTCTGTTTCACAACGTGTCTGTTTAACTGCGTATTCCCCCTACTGGTATTTAGGTGCATCTAGTTAGACTGGAAACTACACTTTGTAAATTACTGGTATTAGGCCGTATCCACCTGGAAGCCTCCCTCAATATAGTTCTCGACCATCTCATCATTACTTCTAGTATTAGGTATATTATACCTAATACTCTTTAGTGAGACTTGACAGCCTCCGTGGCGTCGCGGTAGCGAACGTGGCCGTTGCGCAAGGAGGCGCGGGTTCGATCCCCGCACAGCGCAAATATTTGTATGCATGAATATGAAAATTTGCACTGGTCTGGTCGTGCCTCGGAAAGCACGTTAAGCCGTTGGTCCCGGTTGCCATACGAACATCTAGTGGCAGTCGTTACGGGTTGTTGGAGCCCTCAAAAGTCTAACAATTGGTCTAACTGCAACTCTTAGATATCGCTTTCGGGTTGTGGAGGTCAGACGGCAGTCGCTTCACGGAAACTATCGAAGTTTAGCCAAAATCAGGAGTTGGACCGGTAAATTGGACCCCAGACTCTAAAGCTGATAAGCTACAGATGCCACTGGGACTAACGCTGAGATGATAACTCTTTAGTGAGACTGGCTGTGAAATTTCATTTGCTAAACTGTACGAAAAGATCGTCAGCCACCCATCGACCATCCCGTCACAGAAAGTACTACCCGTTCGCTTCGAGTTGGCCGCTCCCACCCGCCCCGACCAACCGCACCGCACCCCTAGATAAACCCAAGATAGCGTTGCTAACGTTACTAATGGGGCCTGTCTAGGGGTGCGGTGCGGTTGGTCGGGGCGGGTGAGAGCGGCCAACTCGAAGCGAACGGGTAATATATCTTCACCTGCAGGGTAATTGCATAACATAGTATCAATAGCAGTGGGCTTCATTTTGACAATTCAACAACATTCATTGCGTTACTCACATTGTTGAACAGACACATTTTCGAACACATGGAGCAACGGGTTAGCAATGTGCTTCGAAATGATTCCAATTGATAGCACAAGGGAACAAAATTTAACTTTTTTTTTTTTTTGCTTGGAATTTCATGCCTGTTGTTTACTAATTTGAGGTCGCTGATTTTAAATCTACCCTCATTTTTTCTCTAACAGCTTTTGTTCTTGATATACAGCGGTCAGACGTATTTTTTACTAGTTACACTTTAAATACAAATCAAAATCAATCTTGCTATTCACTAAAAAAGAATTTTAATTTTTTTTTATCAACGACGAGAAATAATTGTAAAAACGATCCCAACTGTTTTTGTAACCTCTGTGGTGAATATACATTTAAATTATGTAGACTAACCTCCTTATTCATAAACGCTGCTTAAAGTTAACTAGTGATTAGCGATTTTTTAAACAAACATTTTAAACGCTTGCACGCCACTTAACTTTAATAATCGATTATGAATAAACCCCTTAAACACTGTGGTGTTTATTCATAAAGGATGATTTAAGTTAAGTGACGTTAAAAGCAGTGGCGTAACTACGACGTTCGAGGCTCGTGGCAAAATTCATCGGATGGGCCCCCCTATTACAAAAATCAAAACATTTTTCTATTTATTGTGTATGTGTTATAATTATGATAAATGTTGGGAATTGATATTTTCATCTGACCGGGGGCCCCTTCCGGCTGGGGGCCCGTGGCATTTGGCCGACTTGCCACCCTGTAGTTACGCCACTGGTTAAAAGGTCAAAAATGTATGGTTAAAGAATCGCTAATCACTAGTTAACTTTAAGCAGTTTTTATGAATAATGTGTCAGAGTTCATAAAACTAAGTGTATTTTTATTACTTTGGATTCCCTTTGGACACCCGTGGCAAGTACTGGGTCTCTCATATGGTTTGTAAAACATGTGTGGAGTCTTTGAGATTATGGGCGAATAAGAAAATACCCCATTTTAAGTATCAAACACCAATGCTGTAGCGGGAACCTACCAATCATCAAGATGATTGTTATTTTTGTTTGGTTAATATTAACGGAATTAACAAAAAAAAAAACCGGTCGAAATGGTATTACCCTAACTTGTTATCTGTAACCCGACCCGTCCTGTACTCTGGAGATGCGCCAGTACCAGTAGCTTCTTCATCTACACAAAACAATCAAGATTTAGAAGAAAAAAGCTATTCTTCAAGTAATGAAAGCGGGTCAGCTGATTTTAACTTGGTTGTAATATGAGTATCAAGGTACACTTCCTCCACAGCCACTTGGACCGTTTCCCTGAAAATCTTGGTGATCTGAGTGAAGAACAAGGGGAACGGTTCCATCAAGACATTCAAACTATAAGGGAACGTTACCAGGGTCACTGGAATGCTCATATGATGGCGAACTATTGTTAGAGCATTAAAAACAGCCCTTGTGAACCATCCCAAGCCAGAATTTTTTTTTAATAAGTAGTGCTTGCTTTTCTAGTGATTTTTTATAATTATAATTTTTTTTTTCTTTATAAACGCGTTTTATTGTAACTCAAAAATGAAAGCTGCTACAAACAATCTGAGTTCAAATCTGAAATCAGCACCCCGAAAATGCATAATACAGGACAAAATGTTTCATGCAACAAAAATGCTGTTCCCTTGTGTAGTAATAGTGTGTTACGCAATTGGGTTGTATCCTAAAAAATAATTTAATGTCCATCAGATAGATTTATAAAAAATATTGAACACGTATTTTTTATTTTTTCTTTCATTCAAACACTTAGGAAGATATGTTGATTTGAACTATCCCATGACGTCACGCAGTGGTACAAAATATACGACGGCGTGACGTAATTAACCCCCACTCCGTAACTTTAATACGCTATATCTCAGTTGTTTTTGGTAATTTCGACAAAATAAAAAATACGGCTCTTAATTTTTTTTATTTTCTATAAGATGGACTATTTATTATTTTGATTTTCATACCTTGGATACATCCCTATTAGGGTGCTGATTGATTGTATTGTCAGTTATTATGACTTGACCACAAGCCACTCATTCATGACTCCCATCAAAAACTACATAGCTTCTATATGAATAAATCAATAATTTATTGCTGAACAATGCAGGGTCTTAAAGTCTTTACATCATTTGTAAATTGATAAGATCAATATTTGAAGTCTTTGGTTAAACATAGTTTTAAGTACATACCAGGTATTAACTATAGTTCAGAACCTACTTTGTTTAATTATATTAATGAACAATTAACACATATATAATAAGTACGTGAATACAGAATGGCCATGTAGTAAACAAAATCATACAGTACTGTTATAAATAATTTTATTGCAATATCTATATTAAATTGTTGTTTGTGTGTATGTTTTTTAATATATCAATATGACTGCACTTAATCTAGTGGTTCCAAGATCTACTTCATAGCATGAGGTTTTTGGTTTAATTCCCAAGTTAGTAAATATTATTTATTATTAATGGCTTTTTCATCTAACAGGCCTTGTTAATTTCTCATCAGGAGCCTGGTGTTTGGAATTGTGTCTAGTTGATGAAAACAATGTAGGTACACCATTTTTTTTCCATCGGGATGGAAAATTCTCATTGATGTCCGCTGCTCTGGGCGGGCGGCGGGGTCTTTCAGACTCTTACTGGCTAAAACCACCCCGGTGTTCCATCTTACACGTACGCCGGGGGTTGCGAGAACGAACACTGCTTCCGCAACTCCACTGTGGGCCTCCTCGGGTGACTGAGGTGTTTGACTCCCCCCGCGACATCTAAGGGTGGCGCCCGTGAAACACGCGCCGTAGTGTAGTGTCTCGGTATGTAAAGAGGGTCACCCATCCACGGATCAACCGTGGTAAGCAGTTGAACCTGATCGATTGAACCTGCGGCCTAGCCATACATTTTTATCCAAAACTTAGCCATAAGCCCAAGTTTTGTAGCGTACATGTATTCACATTTATTACATCGCCAATTTCATCTTTATTAAATTTTATCGTCGGTAAAATATTATTATTCTGTAATATCCGATCCTCCTAATATTAAAACGCGAAAGTTTTTATGGGTGTATATTGGTTTACCTACAATGTCATACACACTGGAATTGTAATCGTCTTACAAAGACAGCTTACTGATATTTATACTGATATTTCCACGGGTTCGAAAGTTTTGTGGGTGAAGCGCTGCTAATACCTATCTATTATCCTCTTCAAGGTTGATAGTGGCAAAATTTTCCTTATTTGTGAAAGAATCATATTCAACAGTTAGTACAGCTAAAATATTTGCTTCGTGTAAGCATCTTCAAAGTCAAAGCAATTATTTCAAACTGGCTGCACCCAGCGGTTTCACCAGCATAAATTTGGAAATCTAGCGAATATCGGGGAAAAAGTATCCTTTATGTTAACCCTCCTCCTAGGGGACTGAGGGCGTTAAGCTTCCCTCTCCTTCGCGCGCTCCTCGTCCTCCTTTGCCAGCATCACTACTTCGCAGAAGTAGGTGACGGCCTGCCATTCACTGTCGTTCCGGACCATTGCCTGGACCAGGGCCGGACGCAATATCGCTGACACGAGGACATTGCTGTGCTCTGACCAAGCCGGGCAGACCTCCATCGTCTCAGGGCGATCGCGATGGTGACACGCTGTTGTTTCCTCCCGCCTTATCCCGCCCATAACAGGAACCTCTCGAAACAGCTATGTCCGTTGAGAACCTGCGTCAAACGGAAGGTTCCCTGTATTGCGTTGCAATATTCGTTCTCTCTATGTCGCTATGAGATCCCGCCGGAGTTCTGACTCTGTATCATAGTTTCTTGTAGCAGCGGAGTTATACTCCGGATTTGATTTCGCTAATCCTATATTTGGACGAGGGCTTTGATCTCCAGAGCCAGATCCCATGGCGTTAGTCCGGCAAGGATAATTGCCGCATCAGAGGAGATCGTGTGGTATCTCCGGACTAGCCGTACCACCATGGACCTTTGGGACGCGATCAGTCGTCGGGCTGGTCGCCGCTTAAGGACCGCGCCCACACCAGTGCCCCGTAAAGGGCCATGGAACGTATGAACCCCGCGTAGAGCCTCCGGCAGGAGGCGTTTGTACCCCCTAGATTGGGGAGTTGTCGCCTCAGGACAGTCCCGGCCCGCTCCAGTCTGGGAGCCAAAGGTCGAAGTGCTGAAATGAAATGAAATCGTTTATTAAGCAAGTAGGATCACTGATCATTTTTATTTTTATTGCTCAGGGGGGATATCGGTCTGTAGTTTTTCAGGAGGGTATTGTCACCTTTTTAAAAACAACACCACCACGCTCCTGTGCCAAGCCATAGGCGTTTCGCCTTTAAGAATGACGGAATTAAATAGCTTCTGAAGCGCTTTAAGAACCGGTTTGCCACCCGCTTTCAGAAGCTCAGCCGTAATTCCATCATCTCCAGCCGCCTTATCGTTCTTGAGCTGTTTCAGGGCCATACTAATCTCGTACAGGCTATGTATGTTTAGATCTTTAAAACTAAGTAACGCGATGCGCTTTTCTATAATAGATAGAGTGGTTCAAGAAAAAGTTACACAATACCTAATACCCGACCGCCGCGCCGGGTCGGTCGGGTCGGGTCGATAGTATACTATAAAACTATAGTTCATGTTTTATTTTGTAGCTACCTCTTACTGTTATTAGATTTTTACTCAAAACACTTTAGAAAGTTTATTAAATGTCCCAATTTTCTTATGAACTATGTATGTACACCCTACTAGAAAGGGACACGGAGGTCGTTCGTGCATTTCTCTTTCTAGGAACGCCTTTGCCGGCTTGTCAGCATTCTAGTTATTTAATATAACTTCTTTGGCCGAAACAAACTCAGGGATCAACGTCTTTTTTCAAGTCTAGACATTAAAAATGAAAATGTTTACAATAATTTACGTTATAATTACGCATATTGCTTAAAAACAATGCTTAGCAGAGCGAGCAGCTCAGTCCCAAGCTTTATTGTCTTCTAAATAATCTGTGATTTTATAATACCCCTTTTTGCAAAATTTGGCCTTTAGGTATATAGTTTTTAAATCGTTTAATTGGTAAGTTTCAAATGTCCATAGGAAGCTTGTAAAAGTGTATACATTGACCCATGAACGAGTTGCCTACTCTGTGGAGACGAGTGATGATGTACAGCAAGATTGGGTTTGTTCCTAGTATTTATATTATGAATATCGAGTATTTTCTTAAAATTCGATATGTTTTTATGTACATACTTAAAATTTTCAAATATATATTGTGAAGCTACAGTCAGAATGTTCACCTCTCTGAATTTTTCTCTAAGGGAATCTGTAGGACCAAGGTTGTAAATGGCTCGAACAGCCCTTTTCTGTAAAACAAAGATTGTATTGATGTCCGCACAAACTCCCCAGAGAAGAATCCCATAAGTCATAACTACAGACGTCATAAATCAGACTATGAAAATAACTAAAATAAACAATTCTGGCTGTATCCACTTCAGTTATCTGTCTAATTTTCTTAAC
Organism: Sesamia inferens; assembly: GCA_037179545.1. Classification (NCBI taxonomy): domain Eukaryota; kingdom Metazoa; phylum Arthropoda; class Insecta; order Lepidoptera; family Noctuidae; genus Sesamia; species Sesamia inferens. The sequence continues at coordinate 10,482,882 of CM073940.1, forward strand.
AGCAAAGGCGGCAGAACTGAGTCTACCCGACAGTTTCTCAATGTGAGGATCCCATTGTAACTTGGCGTCCACAGATAATACAAGAAAAACTGTCGACTCGACAGGGATCAACTCTACTCCATTCAGTTGAACATTGATACTTAGCTGCATTTAAAAGAAGGTTATTTATATTAAACCAATGGACAACTTTAGACACTTTCTAAAGCTGACGCTTGACTTTAAAAATAAGAGAAGTGTCATCCGCCAACAATACTATGTTGTGATTATCCCTCACGTGATGAGGTAAGTTATTAATATAAATTAAAAACAAGAAAGGACCTAGAATTGAGCCCTGCGCAACGCCCATGGTGACCACAGATCTTGCAGATCTCTTGCCATTAACATCAACCCTCTGAATTCGATTATTCAGATAAGAAGTCAGAAGGTCGAGAGCTCTGTCCCTTAAACCATTATGGTACAATTTCCTAATAAGAGTATCATGATGTACGCAATCAAAGGCCTTGGAAAAATCACAAAAAATACCAAGAGCATCTTGCGATTCCTCCCAGGCCCCAAATATGTTCTTTAGCAACGCCACGCCCGCATCTGTAGTTGAACGACCCATTGTAAAACCAAATTGTTTCAAGTGCAATAAATTATGTAAATTAAAGTGCCTCAACAACTGTTGCAAATTAATTTTTCAAAAATTTTCTAAAGTTAAGTTCAACAATATCGAAATTTGCCGAAAATTAGTGGGATCAGTCGTATTACCAGATTTGAACAGTGGAATCACTTTGCTAAGTTTCATCAAATCAGGAAATATACCAGATGTGACACAATAATTAAAAACAATTGCTAAGAAAGGTGCGATAACATCTACAATTCTGGACACATCTATTGGCCCACCTTAGAGTTTAGGTTTCGATGGCCCCTACTTAAATATGATTGCTAGATTGAACAAAAACTATTTATGCAGTTTTAAACCTGATACATTTTACAATCTTTTTCGATCGTATTGTTTTAAATTTGAATTCAGAATACCATACGACATGGAGCTACGCCTAACAAGTCGGATATATGCCAAGTTAAAGGCAATTGATTTTTGAATAAAAAACATGTTTTATCAAATATAGGTTTAATTTAATAACGCGTGTTGCCTCCATGGGCATCTACCACAGATCTCATACGATTAGGCATAGAGTTTATCAACCGCTCTATGAAATTTTGAGGGATCATCTACCATTCCTCTTCTATGGCAGTTTTCAACTCCTGCATCGTCTGGGCAACTGGTTGACGAGCCCTAATACGTCTTTTTAACTCGTCCCACATGTACTCAATGGGGTTCATGTCTGGGCTTCTGGCTGGCCAGTCCATAACTTTGATGTTCACATCCCGAAGATATTCCCTGACGATGACGGCCGTATGGGCTCTTGCATTATCATGCATAAAAAGGAAATTTGGGCCCACATAGTCCGCGTATAGTATTACGTGAGGTTCTAAGCACTCACGAATGTACCTTTTAGCAATTAATGTTGGCAGCCGTGGTCCTGTAACAACCTCAAGTTGAGTTTTGCCGCTCGCGGATATAACACCCCAGACAGTCCATGAGCCACCGCCATAAGCAACCCTCTCTTCAGAGCAGCATTGTGCGAAACGCTCTCTCTTACGTCGGTAGACCTTCTTCCTTCCATCATTGCCCTGTAACACAATTTTAGACTCATCAGAAAAGAGTACACGGCTCCGATCTTGCTGTGTCCAATTTAAATGAGTGCGTGCGAAATTAAGGCGCGCTGTTCGGTGGCTCGCGTTAGTTTGGGCCCATTAGCTGGCTTGTGTGGTACCATATCGCGTTCTTTTAACCTTCTCCGAACAGTTCGAGCGCTCACAGATACTCCGTAGAAGTCGCGAAGTTGGTTTTGTATCTCAATGGAGGTAAGGTGACGATTTCTCAAGCTGGTCGTCACGATGAATCGATCCTGCATTCAGTTGTGGCCCGAGATCATGGCCTTCCTTGGCGACGAACAAAGTCGCCAGTCTCTAGGTACCTCCGATAAACATTTCGGAACGCAGATCGACTTAAATTAAGTTGAGCATTTACATTTCTTTGGCTGTGTCCGGCATGAATAAGTGCCACAGCTTGGGCGGCGACTTCAGGTGAAGTATCCATAGATTATTGATAGAATTTCACCTTAATGTTAATTATAAGTAATGTTTGTTGCAAAACCAAAGATATCAATCACTTTTTCAATAATTAAATCCAAGTAAACCAATAAAATCAAGTTTCCTTAGTATTCGATTGTTTGATATCAACAAACAGGATCCAAACTGTCTTTTGTTTCTTTAAATTCTGTGTTCGAAATTAAAAAAAAGACTATTGAATGAAATTGTGAATGTGCCAGGTTCAAAACTGCATAAAAACTTTTTGCTCGACCTAATATAAAATTTTAGCTAGGACCAAACGAAACTGAAAATGCAAGATGGGCCAATAGATGTGACCAGAAGTGTATTATTGATGCTACAATATCATCATCATCATCTTAGCGTTAATCCCAGTGGCATCCTAAGCCTTTTTCCAACTCTGGAGTCTGGGGTAAGCAGAAGTGGAGGAAGAAGACAAAGTTTTTGTTGTTATTATTGGAATATTAGTAAAAAAATTCTCAAACTCAGTTGCCACCTCCAAGTCCGCCTTTATATCTTCATCGTTAATTTTAAGATGGAAATCGCGATTTTGTACTTTGGTTTTTCCAGTTTCAGAAGTTATTATTTCCCAAGTTGTTTTGATTTTATTTCCAGAAGATTTTATTTATTTTTAATGCTTATGGCTTTTGCTGAGGAACAGGCTCTTTTAAAAAGTTTTTATAAGAATAATATTTAACAAATTCTTGAAAAGTTTCATCATGGTTATATGTTTTTTCTGATACAGTTCATACATATTTTCCCTGCTTTTATAAATAACTGAGGTTGCCCAGTCACTAAATATAATGCGGTCGCTAAAAGGCAATGTTTTTTTTTTGTGAAAACTTTCATGAATTCACAATTAATCAGGATAAATAGTACATACGTACATATACGCATGATCCGTGTTGGTGTGATAAGGCAAGCCCGGTAGCTTTTCAATTAAATTATTTTTAAATTGTTCTAAACGATTTTCATTTACAGGAACAAATCTCACAAGTTTTCTTTGAGCTCTGACTTCACTTTTCTGAGGAAAAATAACTTACTGGCCACAGTGATCAGAGTCTAACTTATTTATAATGAAATAGTCAGAACGTCTTAAATTATATAAATTATCAATTAGCGTTTGACCGCAATCCCGCTTGATGGTAAGCAGTGACGCAATCGTTGATGGTAAATTGCACTAGTTTATTAAGAGCCTATTCACTCTAGCCTTGAAGACACTGAAGTTGTAGCCCGACGGAAACACCGCCGCTGGCAAATTGTTTCAGTCCCTCGATGTACACGGTATAAAGGAGGACGCGAAACGCTTCGTCCGGATCGTAGAGGTGTGAACAACGTAAGGGTGGAAACTCGCCGTACGACGGATTGTCCGATGGTGGAACGGAGATGGGAGAATTAAATCATGCAATTCCCTCGCACACTCCCCAAAATGCATCCTATAGAACACAAATTTATTAACTGTAGCTGATTTCTCTAGAACATTAATGTTGAAGTCTCTACAGACAACAACTGTTTTGTTACTGTAACAAGTCTTTAATTTAAACTTCCTCCATATATTTTGAAAAATATCATAAGTAAATATCATATCTTCTAATCACATGGGGGCCTGTAGACACTTATTACAATGAACTGCTCAAGCCCGATGCAAGCAATTTCAATAACTCGCTCAACAGAGAGGCGTACAATATCAGTCCGTTCTTTAAATTTGATATTGTTACGAGCAATTATTAGGGAGCCACCCCTTATCATATTCACTCTGCGGAATGAGCTAGCAATCTGATGGTTATTAAAGCTGAACATGAACTGATGGGCTTTTAACCAATGTTCAGTAAGACAAACAATATCAATGTAACTACAGTTCATGAACAAATCCAAATGCAAATCTAATTGTTTATTTATCACAGCCTGTATATTTTGATGAACAATTTTAAGGTTATTATTACTGATTTTGTTTTGAAAATTAAAATTTAATGTGTGTAATATTAATAGATCTAGGTTTACATTTCTGCTAGAGTTCAACTCTATTGTCTCAATGTCCCTTAATAATGGGTACAAGTCAAGTTGTAATTTAAATAACTTTGAACAAATTCCAAACTCCGCTCATTACCACTAAGTGTATTAATTAACTGTTCTATAGAAGCAGTATAGTTAGCCAAACCCTTGGCTGACTTATTATATAGTATGATAGCGATTCTGCTACCTGTCCTATAAAAAAAATACAAAGATAATAGTTATCTTTGGTCGTAAAATAATTTTAACTAATGAGTGCATTAGAGTCAATAAATTCAAATGTTTCGTTATATAATATCATAGTTTGTAATGTCATATTACATATGTATCTAATTTTATTTTCGGTCTGTGACAGGCCATTGCCATAAGGAAAGGCAAACAAAACTATTTTATTTACATTTAACAAGGCTAGACTTTCAAAATATTTCTTAATCTTTACACTGTTTGCATTTCCCCTTCTCCCAGTCAAAATAACAATAGTTGTGGATGGACTGTAATTAGTACGTATAACTTTTTCTATAATATGCTTCAGCCATACTATAATTAACTACACACATCAAAAGTGTCTAGGGATCAACATATATTTTTGCAATAACTTTTCTCCTGATTGATATTAATTAAAATTTTCTTTAAGGATTCATCAAATAAAGTGTTTTCGTTTGTCACAGTAACGATAAACCAAGTCACCTTTGCATTAATAAAGAAATTTGCCATTTTCCTAATAAAGGGATATTTGACATTTGAACCACTAACACAAAAGTTCGAAAAAAAGACTGAAATAACAGTTTTCTCTAAAATTTTATTGGGTAACTTAAACAATTAATAATCCGTGTTTCTACCGCGAACACTAACAACACAATAACATCGGTTTGGCATACTCAAAATGAGTTCATCCAAATCACGCTGTGGAATGGCCGCCCATGTTCGTTGCAACAACAAAAAAAGGTCTTCTTGCGACTGGATACCCTCCATATTCGGCAGAGCTCTTCTCTGTAGCATATCCCATGCATGCTCAATCGGGTTCAAGTCTGGCGACTGAGCAGGCCAGGGCAGGACATTGATGTTAGCTCGGCGAGAGTCTGTCTTACAACTCTTGCGGTGTGCGGTCGTGCATTATCATGCATTAACTGAAATAAGGGACCGATTTGCACTTGTAGAGGAACGATGACGTCTGATACAATCGTCTCAGCATAAATTTGAGCGTTGAGGTTGCCTCTGATCCAAATCAACTCAGTTCTTCCGCCGATCCAAATACCCGCCCATACCATGATGGTTCCACCACTATAAGGATGGACTTCCTGGCAGGATTTTAATCGCTGTTGGCGTCCAGGGGTTCTCCAGTGTCGTATACGTCTTGTATCCGGCCTCATACCAAAACGAGACTCATCAGAAAAGCACACGAAACGCCATTGTTCTTCTGCCCAATTTCTGTGTTCAAGAGCCCATTGATATCGAATCCTACGATTGTGCATTGCTATAGGTGGTACCCGTAGCGGTCTTCGGGAATGAAGGTTCACTTCATGCAAGCGGTTTCTGACTGTTTGGTCGCTAATTAAGTTCCCTGAAGAGTGATGAAGCCTCACGGCTAACATCATGGCGGTTATTGTTGGAGCTCTTCGAGTTAAGATTTGAATGTATCGGTCTTGTCTCCGTGTGGTGCAGCGATACCGTCCTCCATGGCGCTCAGCCACGGTACCAGTGCTTCGGTAACGTGTCCAAAGTCGACTGATAACACTCTGACTTGTATTCAGAGCTAAAGCCACAGTACGTTGCCGGGAACCAGCTTCTATCATTCCCACGGCTCTGAGCATTTCTTCCCTGCTTAAATAACGTCGCCGCTCCATAATAACGTTGGTTTTAATCAGTAGTAGGGAAACAGTAGCACTAATAATGTCTTCAATGCGTTGTATGTTTTTATAGGGAAAATATTGACAGCTGATTTTCATCTTTTACTCGAATTTGATTCACAGTTCCTGATTCAAATTATGAAATGCACCAAAAAGGATCCATATAAATTTATAAAATCATAAATTTATTACAAAGCCACATCTCAATCTCAAGAAATCCGCATAAAAATGCTTGATCCCTAGACACTTTTGAAGTATGTACTTGGTCATTTAAATGGTGTTGCAGTCATCATCATCATCATTATCAACCTTTTTGTCGTCCCACTGCTGGGCGCAGGTCTCCTCTCATACAGAGAAGGATCGAGCGTAATCACCACGCTTGCTCAATGCGGGTTGGCGATTTCAGATTTTCTCTGAAGCCCAGGATTCCTCAAGATGTTTACCTTCACCTTCAGTCATTGGTGTCCAAGATATACTTAGAAAGTACATATAACTTTAGAAAAGTTACATTGGTACTTGCTTGACCTGGAATCGAGCCCGCGCACTCATACTTGAGAGGCTGGTGTGTTAACCACTAGGCCACCACGACGACGGTGTTTTAGTGTATGACCCATATTTTTACCCTTTTCATCGCCGTACATCAATATTTTGTTTTTATTGTTTAACATTTTATTTGTTATTATTAAATCTTCTGTGTTTGGTGTGGCGAGGGAAGTACTGCTGGGACTTAAATAACTCCACAGTATGAGTCACTGATGGTGCAGACGCATTAGAGACAGCTGACCGTGAACAGCCTGAAGGATCATGATTACAATCAAGTGTTAGATTGTTCGTTAAAGAGTTTAACATTCTCTCGTTCTCACTACACAAGTCCACCAGGCCGTTCATTGCCAGAATATACTCTCCCATTTCCTTTTGAGAAATCTCGTATTTAGATATAACACTATTCAAGGAATCCTGTAAGCGGAGTCTCTAACTGTAATTGTTGAATTTCAGCCTCATAATTATTTTTAATGCTATCTAATTTCATATTATGGCCACGAATTGTTTCTTTTAATTTTTGAGAACTCTTTAATGCATTGAAGCTTTTTGAAAAAGTATTTTTATTATTTTTTTTAAATTTCTGGGTTTTTCTAATAATTTATTTATTTTGATGTATTTTTTTTAACTTATTTTTACTACTATATACAAATTTTACTTGCGGGCTTGATCTTATACTATTATCACAAGTAAGATCAATTGTCTAAATGTTATTATTACTGTTTATGTTGCCCAAGATTGAGTTGGCAGAATGCAACGGATTGGCACCAACCAGTTTATCAAACAGGGCATGAGTCTGCGCTGTCTGGAGTCTCCGGCTAGCACTCTCCAGCCTGTCAATGGTAGCTTCGCTTAGCCTAGATTTTAGTTCAGTGTTGCATTTGACTGTGATATCAAGCTCATTGCTACACTGGTCAAAGCTGTCTACACTACGTTAAAACTTATCCCGTAATTAGCTGATTATGCATTTCAGCCATCTCACTCTTGAGCTTAGTATTATTGTTTAAAATTTTGAGTACTCTTCGAAGTCCCACCGGCTATCGAGGACCAGTCCCAGGTACTTATTCGTGACTCGAATAAGTACATTTCCCGCCTTTATATGAGAATCCCGGCGGGGGAGCGTCTCGCGGTCCATGGCCTCGGACTTGTAAAAGGCCACCTCGAGTCCCAAGTGCCGGATCCCTCAATGACTGCCGCAACCTCGCGGGTCTTTCATCTGTCGCCGATTGGTGCGCTTTCCACTGCGCCAGGACCAGCGTCGCAGCGTGGCCAGCAGCGTCGTTACAAACACGCTGACGCCGATAGATTGGTCGGACCCAGCACCCAGTCGTACCCGATGTCCCACAGATGCGCCCCAGGACCGATCCCTGTGGGACACCGCACGACTTCACTCGCTGGTTCCGCTCTCCTTGATGACCAGAATAGATGACGGAGTTAACGTTGCCTCCCGGTGCTTTACATTTGATATTATTTTGTTGCGTAGATGTTCATAAATATCATTTATAAAAATTAACTGCGGATTAGAGTGGTTTCTGAAGTAATTCTGAAAACTTTGGCACACGTCAGACGTCAGAAAACCTTTGTTTTGAAACTTCATATCAATACGGACTTTCTACATTGCATGCAAAGACATAAATATACCTACAACGAAATCAGGCATGCAAGCAAAGAGATTTACTCTTTGATTGCATGTCTGATTTCGTTGTATAGAAATGATATTACCTACATATTTCATACAACCTCTCTTTACTAACATGGTCAGCCACTAGTGAAGAAAAGGCACAACACAAGCTAGAAATGTAAATTTTAGTTCAAAAGCTTTTTCATTAGGAGCCAGGATTACTTTAATCACTAGTTAACTTTAAGCGACTTTTATGAATAAGGGGGTTTATGTCTGGGACTTGAAAAAATACGATGATCCCTCAGTTTGCTTTTCTTCTCAGAGGTGGTCAGTTAGGAAATGCCGGCTCCTGCTATTTAAAAAATATATGACGTGTAAAAGTGATCAGTGATCCTAAGTACTTGCATAATAAACGATTTCATTTCATTTATTATATCGATATTTTAAACTTCGAAGTATTGACTCTCAGGAGCAAAGTCATAGAAAATCACCAGTATTTAGATATACTGGATATTTGTCTCACTGTCCTCACGGTATCTGTCTATGATTGCACTGACCTCCGCCCTATGCGCCTCATTATCTATAAGGTATAAAGAAGTCAAATTGATGTATTCACTCTGGCTGCTGCACTCATTACCAGTGCCTCAGTAAAAAGTAAAAAGATTACGGTGTATTTGACTTTTTTTTCGTCTAGCGTTGATGCGCATAGTGAATTGTATAATATATATTTTTTTTACTTGGTATCGACTTAGATTTTTTCGCGGAAATTGTGAAGGTAATAATAATATAGCATATTAATTAGTGTAGATAAATTTAAGATGGCTTTTGTTTAAAATTTATTTGTCCTCTGTGATAATTTCGGGGATAAGCAACGATGCGAGTCTGTCGCTTGTGATGTGGTCGTGGTTCTTTAGTTGTTTTGCTATCACGTTTAAGGCTGCGCGTGAGTTCCAGGAGCTATTATTTAGTTTACTATACTAAATTATACTTAAGTACGTCTTTTAATTAGGTAGGTATGAACATATTCCGCTTTATAACAACTGCTTATAGTAGTGATTACCGAATTTTAAGCTTATATGTTTGTCGCTTAAACGGTATTTAACTTACCCCTTATTTTTTTACAGTATATTAAGCTAGATTAACTTACAAATACGAAAAATACACACTCATTCCTTTATTTCATGCAAATTACACCGATGTTTTTATTTTCTAATAATTAGTGAGAGAAATGTACTGAAATGGATGCAAAAAATAGGGTAGTTCTATAGTTTATCGTTAATAATTACGAGATATTGTGTTATTTGTGACAAGGTGAAGTTAATTTTTTCACGATAACATTATCACAAAAATATTTCTCATGAATGATTTAATTGCTCCAATTACTGATTCTAAAATTAATTACGTACACAATCTGATAAGTTACCATATTATGTACATGTCGTCTAGACACGGACGCTGTAATATCTATATTTATGTACACACAACATATCCATATGAAGTAGTTATAATATTTACTTGTCACTGGAATTTGAACGGGGAAGTAGATAGCTTATTTGTGATTCCGTATGCTACACCGCTATGTGACCGAAACTATGTCTTATTTTTAACGTGATAAAGTTTATTTTGTAATAGCGAATTAACGGAAATATTTTTATAAAAATGCCACGTGTACTTGCCCCCTAAATAATAGGCCAATTTGTATCTTGCCTTCGCTTTTGTACTCGGGAACAAAGGTCGACGTTGCTCGAGTCTCAGATATAAACTTCTGACGATATTAATTCCTATCCGTCCTATCCTTGTCTTCAAGCCGCGAGGCCCTAAGCCGAGGTCCGTACCCAACACGGGGCCCTTAGGGTGTAGTCCTTTCGTTTTTAGGGTTCCGTAGCCAAATGGCAAAAAAACGGAAAACCTTATAGATTCGTCATGTCTGTCTGTCCGTCTGTCCGTCCGTATGTCACAGCCATTTTTTTCCGAAACTATAAGAGGTATACTGTTGAAACTTGATAGGTAGATATATTCTGTGAACCGCATTAAGAATTTGATACAAAAATAAAAAAATAATAATAAATATTGGGGGCCCCCCATACTTAGAACTAAAACTATTTTTTTTTCATCAAACACATACGTGTAGGGTATCTATGGATAGGTCTTCAAAAATGATATTGAGGTTTCTAAAATATTATTTTTCTAAACCGAAAAGTTGGTCCCCCTCCCCTCTAACTTGTAAAATATGAAAATAAAAAAACATGATGTACATGACTATAAAAACTACCAACGACAATTGTTTTGAACGAGATCTAGTAAGTAGTTTTTTTTAATACCTCGTAAATCGTAAACCGCTTATTACCGCGTAATCTTTCATACAAATACCTTAAATCCTTTAATTTCATAAATCAATGGTACGGAACCCTTTGTGCGTGAGTCCGGCACGCACTTGGCCGGTTTTTAAGCTTAAAGCATCAGACATAGTTCAAATATTTGATCACTTATTTGAACACTTGTTTGGACACAGGTGTAGCACGGGTTTTTGAGTATATGTTCAAAGCTTTATTCAAACATTTGTACTTTACCATTCGGTGTCGGTGTCGAGCGCACAACAAAGCGCAAATATTTGTACAAACATTTGTCTGTGTCTGGCGCCGGCTTTACGCACACGAAAATAATTGCATATGCTGAGCGATATACAATCGCTATTATAAATATTATGCCAATCGGCAATTGGCCCCGATTCCCTTGTACACAAACTAAATTAAATTTAAGTTCAGTGCATCTTTTTCTAACTATTTCATTAAGAAAAGGACAGAAGATAAAACGTCAGTTTAGACCTGTCAAATTAGTGCGCTCCTGAAGTATACTGGCGTATTTTTAGTCGCCATGTTTGTAATCGCGTCTAAACTGTCTATGGAGTATCTTGATTTGACAGGATTAAATTAAAATATCGTCTTCTATCCTTTTCTTAACGAAGTGTAAAGAAACAGATGCACTTAACTTAAAATTAGTTTATTTTGTGAACAAAACAATAGGCGCCAAAGTCATATTTTTCGGGTGCAATCTTCATTAATGTTTTCTATCCCCGGCCGGAATGTTCTGAACCCTCACTGACTAAAACCACGCGGTGTTCTTTCAAGTTCAAGTTAGGGCTTAGGCTAAATTCCTCTGGAACTTTCGAAAAAACCTAAAAACGAACGAAATATGGCTCAACAAGAAGTTTTTTTTTGTTGTTGTAGAGTTTCCCTCTGTAAGTAGATCTTTCATGTACCAAAACTATTTTTTTTTTTGCCGGGGTGGAAATCCTCATAGGATGCCCGCCGCCCTGGGGTGGGCGACGGGGTATGTCAGACTTTTACTGACTAAAACCACCCCGGTGTGTCTTCTATCACGAGCGCGCGTGGGGGCGCGGGAGTCTAAATTCTTCCACGGCCCCACACCCTCGTGCTGGCCCGGTCTGTCCGGGCCTCGTCTCCTGCACGGGGTAGTGGGGTGTTAAACATGATTTGTTTATCAGTAACGATTATATCTTTAGTGCAGAAATAACGCATTTCAACAAACTTGCAGTTTGTACACTCCTCTATTCACGCGGTCTATGACACTAAGTAGTTTTTTAGGAAATTACGGCTTGGTTAGATAAGACTTGAGTCAATTGGAAAAGGTACAATGAAGAAAGTATAAGAAATTGTGAGAATTTACCCTCATAAGTACTTATACAGGCACGGCATATATAAGTCTCCTCCTGCTTGTCTTGTATTCATTCTTAAAAATCATTATAATGTTTCTTCTTCTAGGGGACTGAAAGACCAGTCCTCCAGCATGTATTTTCTCTTTTTTTCTATATGTTATAAGTTAGTGCAGCAATAGTAGCAGTGATGCAATCGATGATGGTAAAGCGCACCTATTCACTCTAACCTTGAATACATTTAAATTGTAATCATACGGGAAGACCGCCGCAAGCAAATGTTCCAGTCCCTCGATGTACGCTGTATTAAAGACGAGGCCTATATCTCGCAGGCTAGGACCTCGGTTCTAGAACATGCCATACATCACAATGTTTTCCTTCACCGTTTAAAAAGCAGTGGTGAAGAAATTGTTTAAAATAAGTAATGCGACTGTTTTGGTTCTAACCTACTTCCTATAACTTATAAGTCGAAGTCGTTACTACTGAGCTACTACTGCTCTCTTTCATATATTAGCATATAGTTATTTTTATGGTATTTGATGGTATGGTATATTGGTGTGGGTAACTGACATTGTGGCAAATAATTTAATGTTTTATGTGTTTGTGCTTTAAAAAGTTCGGTTATATCGCGCTTTTTAGATTTCCCTCAGGAATATAAAACTTTTCAAGGATAAAAGTACCCCATTATTTAAACCGGACTTCTAACTTTACGTATGCAAAATTTCAAAGCAATCGGTTCAGTAGTTACGGCGTGAAAGCGGAACAAACAAACAAACTCACTTTCCCATTTATACTATTAGGAAAGGTTGTATACAATGTCATATAATTAAATGTATTGTAACTGAACAGACAGCTGTGCTGCTGCAGGGAGTTTGTTGCAGCAGTTCTTCCCAGCGAAATCACTAGGAAGTGGTGAAGGGGTGGTGTTTTGGGAGTCGTCTTTAGGAACTTTGTCGTTCCAAAAATGCCGATTCTCAGTCTAATTTGAACAAAATACTTAGTCGTTTGTCCTTTTGAAGTTCTTGACGTATTTTATCAGTTATACATACGTGCGTAGTTACATCATGTAGACGGACGCATGATTCGCAATCCCAATTACTGGTTTGCTCATCGCTTTCAACGTTCACACATCGACCATTATCCATCCGGTTCTCCTTTGTCCTCCAGATTGCGTATACTTACCACGAACTGAACTGCACATCTGCATTGTCACCTAATTTAAAGGCATCATCACGTTGTACCAAATGTTTACATGCATATTCAACTGTTTCAGATATGGAGCTAGTCTCTCTGGCTAAAGAAGTGTTCCAGACTATAGCGGAGCATGCGGCGAGCTACCGAATGGGGCAGTCTGCCTTGAAGTTCCTTGACCGAACGTTGTGGGTCGTCGAGAAGTGCGCAAGATGGGCTGTTCCACCACCATGTTAGTATTTTCTCTACACATAACCATCCTATGACATCCCCATTTTTGGGACATGCCTTCACCCTAAGGAAAGATGTGGATCCGAAAGGCTGTTGTATTGAAAATGAAACATTTCGATAACGTGATTTGCCTTGCCCTCATTAGAAAACAGCTGTCTGGAGAATAGCGGACTGACTTGTACACAACATTCATTGCGTTGTTTATATTGTTGAACAGATACATTTTTCATACATGGAGCAATGGATTAGCAATATCTTTTTATTTTTTATAAACATTGACCCACACTAGAAATTACTCCAGTATCGAGAGGGCATTTAGAAATATTCAAACTCGCATACATAAACAGCCAGACCCGGAACACCCGTACAATTATTTGTTTCATGCCGGAATTGAACCCGCGACACGCAGTTTGAATATGCGTCAAAATTATTCGAACTGATAGTAATAACACGCAACACGCAGATGTATGCAACACACTGTGTTACGTATAAATAGTTATAAGTATACAGGGTGTATCTGACATCGTAACGCAAACTTCGCGAAATACCTAGACCGCATGCCACTAATAAAATTATGATAGTCATTTATGTCGTTAATGAACGGTTACAGAATTCACAGTGTTTAAAAAAAAGTGTCGGCTCGGCCTTTGAACGTTTGCAAGCGTGCCGCCGTGCGGGTTTGTAGGTATGACGTTGATCCCTGATGTGAACTCTATTAAATCAGCTGATTAAGATAGTTTTTTAAGTTTTTTTTTTCATTGCGCTTTTTTGTGTAATTAGCGAAATAATTAATTTTTACTTTAAAATCTTATTGGGTTATAAAAGTATAGCAATTATGAACGGTCTAAAGTGAAAAAAGCTACATATATATTTTTTTAAATCATGAAAAACAGAATCATGTACTGGATCCATGGTACTCGTTTGTGCGTCGATGTCAGATACACCCTTTATAGTAGTTGTCTGATAGTAACAGTGAGCAGCGGTGGCCGGTGGTGGAAAACATTGTGAGGAAACTGGCATGTCCTAGAGCCAAAACTTCGAAGACATGAGTGACATCTACTAACCTGCAATGATCCCGTGTGGCCTACTCTCTGTCACCGAGAGGAGCCTGTGTTCGTGGAGTTAGATAGATATACAGTATGTTAAGAAAACCCTGTCCGACCCATAAGGATAATAAAGGTTAGGTAGACACATGACCAAATATAATATAAAATTTTACGTAATCATCATAGTACCAATACAAATGAATTAAAATTTTACGTAATCATCATAGTACCAATACAAATGAATTTCGAAATAATCTTTTTTTCCCGCGAATTAATTCCAACTTCCCCGAAATTTGGTAATTTTTAAAAAGTGACAACACCGGTATTATTATGAGCGAATAGCGATGCGACCACGTGCCGCGTGCCCTGCCGCCCGCCGCCTCCGCCGCCGCGCGCGGAAGTGTGGATAACCCAGATTTATTAAGTTACCTCGTTTTGCGAAATAATATTTATTTTTTAGATGGATTTTTTTTTTATTTAGCCCGGTTTTGTATGCATTAGTAGAATAAGTTATCGATACCTTACAACACCTTCACGGGTCGGACAGGGTTTTCTTAACATACTGTATAGATAGATAGATTAATATGTCTTGCGGGTTGGGACTTGTGAACAACATTTAGACTGTTACATTAACATTGATTGCTGATCCATGCGGTATGGAGTTGCTGTAGATATTTATGCATTCAGGTAAAAATACCTGAACATAAAATCTAAGCGTAAAGAAGTCTACATGCTTCGATTTTATGTCTGATTCTAACATCAGCGTCATCTTAGCTAGCACTCGGTAGATATAACAAGTACACTTGGCCTTCAAAGTCCAGTGCTTTTCGTTGAATATTCAAACAGAACTAAGCACACATAATCGTTTAAGACCATTCTTACACGTTTCAAGGCCCTTTATGGTATAACTATGCTTAGTTTTTAATCTTTATGTAATACTGACGTATTACATATTAATTTCAACTAAAATCTGTTTTTCAAATGAGGTCCAGCTATACTCAATGTACAGACGACAGCACATGAATCAACTACATCCTGTCAAATTCTGTATTAGATCTTCAACTTTATGGCTAAAGGATTAAGGCTAAAGATTGATTGGGAATATCAGTTTCGGGTAGCTTGATTTGCTGTCGTCCGTAGGTACGTTAAAGAGGTAAAGTTTGTGAGGTTGTAGGGGGTAATCTCTGATATACTGAACCAATTTTGTAAATTATTTTATCAATACAAAGTCACGTTATTTGTGAGTGTTATTGGCTAAATATGTTTACCGCCGAAAGAAATGAGCACGGGTCAACTAGTAACATTATGAAGAGGTAAAATTATTTATTTATTCGTGTAATCTCCATCATCAAAACATCCAACATGTACATTGAAGGACTGGAACAAAAACTCCTTTGACTGGAACATAAACGTTGCTTAAAGTTAACTAGCAATTACTCAAAGGTAAATGATGTGCAAACGTCAAAAATGTGATTAAACATTCGCTAATCACTAGATAACTTAAGCAACTTTTATTAATAAAGAGATTTATCAGCATCGGTCTTGCCTTCAGATTATAATTTAACTGCCTTCAAAGTTAACAGTGAATAGGTTTAGAATATGCATTTCTTTTTTTGATTTGATTTACAAATCTCTTTTTAAAAAATTCAGATTGTTCAAATAAAATTATTGTATTAATCAATGCATCAACACCCTTACTTAGTATAAGTTTAAAGTCCATTTTACCATTTCCTCGTAAGATAAGAGAATTGGATAAAGAGTTGAATGAAGACTGCTCTCTATTTTGTTTAATTTTTCTATGAGATAACTTATCAGGCATTTGTTGTTTTGTTACATCATGTTAGCTGTCACATTATCTGCGTATGTGAATCATGCGCCTAATAATGGTCGTGTAGTGATTGCGAATTTCGCGCAGATTCCTTTGTTAGAAAACTAAACTAAATTCAAGTTTAGTCCATCTTTTTTTTTCCTATTTCGTCAGAATGGGTTTACTCGGTGGTAGGCCATAATATCGGCTGCCGGCAGAAGCTACCACCCACCAGTAGGCCTAGTATGAGTTTTCAATACGAAACTCGTTCGTCGATATCGAGCGCATTTGACTCAGCGATTGGCCCGCTTCAAGGTCGTAAGAACTCTCAACCAATGAGAGCGCCAAACGCGCTCGTCAATCGTGTCAATCGTGTTTCGTATTGAAAACTCATACTAGGCCTACAGACAGCCAAGCGATTCGTCGGGTTCCGGCATGATGTCTGGCGAAGCCGTATGGAGGATGGGTCTGAGCAGTTGTGTTGCGATGTGTGACCGGTACGATGCGCCAAATGTTGTTGTGTCGGGAGTTTGGTCGTGGAAGGTCTCCAGTGTGGCCACCATGATTTTTATTATGGAGACTCGATCATAGATATCGTCTGCGTTTGACTCATCGTTTGACCCGCTTCAAGGTTGTAAGAACTCTCAACCAATTAGAGTGCCAAATCTATCAATCGTGTTGTTGGGTTTAACATTGCATCACCTCGCTCAACTGCCGTCTTCCTTCCTATTCACTAAGTTTTTTTTATGTGAATAGGCTTAATAAACTAGTGCGCTTTACCATCAACGATTGCATCACTACTTACCATCGGGATTACAGTCAATCACTAGTTTATAGTTATTAAAAAAGAGGGGGAAAGTTTTTAGTTTAGTCCTGTCAAATTTATGCACCTGACGTATATGGATGTATTTCTAGTAGCCATGTTTTTCATAGCGTCGAAACTTTCTATGGAGTATCAATGTAATTTCATAGGACTAAATCTCCGTGGACTAAACTAATATTTTATCTTGTGAAAGAAAAAGGAACAAATGTACTGAACTTAAATTTAGTTTAGATTGTGAAAAAGGGATCGGCGCCTTTGTCTGACTAATTTTAAGGCTAGATTACTTAGCACTAAGGTCTAATAGAGGCTAATTTTTTGACTTCGTTAATGGGTTCATGGCTAGTTTGCATGACTGGATCACGGTTTTTTAGGTTCTGTTCCCAAAGGGGGCCAGTGGACCCAATAGGGTGCCGTTGTGTTGTTCCGTGTTTTATACACGAGGCTTGTTGATAACAGGTATCACGACTCTACTAGTATGAGGCCATTTAAGTATTACGTAAGCACTACAGGAGGGCGGGGGTCTTTGCATTCTTTGTTTTTTTTGTTTTTTTTTTTACATTGTGCGTAGGGTGTCTGGATGGTGATTTCCAATCACCAAAAATTCCCCACCAACCTTGAGCCTTATTGCTTTATATATAATGTTGAAATTGTAGTAAAGAAATCTGACGGATTGTAGTAGCTTGTTGTGCTGTTGCCTGTACAAGTAAATTTGTGATACTCGGTCTTTGAATTCTTAATTTTTTTTTTTTACATTGTGAGTAGGGTGTCTGGATGGTGATTTCCAATCACCAAAAATACCCCACCAACCTTGAGCCTTATTGCTTTATACAGTATGTTAAGAAAACCCTGTCCGACCCGTGAAGGTGTTGTTAGGTATCGATAACTGATTCTACTAATGGATACAAAACCGGGCTAAACTTAAAAAAAAAATCCCCCTAAAAAAATAAATATTATTTCGCAAAAAGTGGTAACTTAATAAATGTGCGTTCACCCTTCCGCGGGCGGCGGGCGGCAGGGCGGGCGGCAGGGCACGCGGCACGTGGTCGCATCGCTATTCGCTCATAATAATAGCGGTGTTGTCACTTTTTTAAAAATTACCAAATTTCGGGGAAGTTGGAATTAATTCGCGGGAAAAAAGATTATTTCAAAATTCATTTGTATTGGTACTATGATGATTACGTAAAATTTTATATTATATTTGGTCATGTGTTTACCTAACCTTTATTATCCTTATGGGTCGGACAGGGTTTTCTTAACATACTGTATATAATGTTGAAAATGTAGTAAAGAAATCTGACGGATTGTAGTAGCTTGTTGTGCTGTTGCCTGTACAAGTAAATTTGTGATACTCGGTATAACCGCGGAGTAACAGATGTTTTAGTGGTGGCAAGAATATTTTATTTATCTATGAACGCCACAATGAGAAATTTAAATAATGGATCGCAATGATGCAATAAAAAACTTCATTTATACTTGCAGTGGATCAAGACGAGCGCCCTCAGCCGGAGTTGGTGCGCCCGCTGCCGTGGGTGTTCTTCCTAATGATGATAGTGACGCTGAGGATCACTCGCGAAGGCATATCGCTTCTCAACCTCGTCATGGGGAAGCCGCCGTTAAGGTCTGCTGATGTGGTATGTCCGAGTTTTATTTACACTGTAACAATTGACAACATTTCTAAACTGACACGACCTTAAAACAAAAGTACCATTCATTTCTTTATTTTCATTCCCTGAGTTCAAATTTTCTTTTTCATGTTTTATTTCTTTCTCTTCTGAGGAAAAAATTAAAATCACAATACATGTGATGACGTCACTTATACGGCTGAATGAAATAGTTACCTTCAAATTTTAGTTAAAATCACAAATTTATGTGCCAACGAATTTGACAAACTGACAACGACAATATAATTGTCATCTGGGTACCAGTTTTTTACGGTCCACTGCGAAGCAAAAGTTTTATCGCCAGTTCACCGTAAATTTGGCGCTTACTTTATTTGAAGTTGAAATTATAAATGAAAAGTACGGACGACAGCAGGTCATGCTACCCGCAAACTGCCAAATATTCCCAATCAACCTTGAGCCTTAATGCTTTAAGGATAAGGTTGAAAATCTAATAAAAAATCAGGCAGATTATAGCAGCTTGATGTGCTGTCGTTTGTATGTACATAATAACGAAATTTTAAAAAAATGTGGGTACACTGGTATTTTATTTACTTTTACATTGTAACGTATCTAATAATACCAACTTATTTTTTTAATATTGCTACATTGTTATGAAATTCATAGACTCCAAACATATTATTTTTAACACAATAATATTATTTTTCATAAATTAATTAAACGTTAAAAAGTTGTGTTTTTATTTTATTATTTGGCATTTTATTTTTTTTATTGTTACTATTTTTTTTTTTGCTACCCGATGCGTGTTTATGCTAGATGTATTGTGTGTCAAGTCTGTGCTGAATAAATGTATTTTCTTACTTTCTTTCTTTCAAAACTTAGACAGATGATTCTTCCATTTTCCCCAGGTAATGTATATACAAAGCAAGAGGCGCTACCTTCGTACACTAAAGTACCAAGGCAACAGATTGATGCGCGCACGCACAAGCACTCCCGTCACGCCGCGAGAGTCCTGGTCCGATACACTCCACTCCATCTTCGAGTTCACCATGTGCTTCCGCCGCCAGCCACAGCACTATGGGAACAACAACACGACGAGCGTCAGTAACAACGACGAAGTATTAGTAAGTTACTAGCGACCCACCCTGGCTTAACACGGGTGCAATCATCATTAACCTTTTTATCGTTGCACTGCTGGGGGTACAGATCTCCTCTCATACAAAGAAGGATTGAGCGTAATCACCACGCTTGCTCAATGCGGGTTTGCGATTCGCACGGGTTCAATGCTGATACTAAATACACTACAGAAAAACTGTGAACTTTGTATACCGCCGCAAACGCGACGTCCCGAAATTTTAAAATCTGTAATATCTTCGCAAATATTCATTTTAAATCATATGCTGGCTAGGGCGATATAAAGGGTGTCTGTGACATCGACGCACAAACGAGTACCATGGATCCAGTACATGATTCTGGAGCCCCGAAAAAAACCGACGAAAAATTCCACCACTGGAATTTTTCGTCGGTTTTTTCCTGATCTAAAAAAATAATATGCTGTTTTTTTTTTCACTTTAAACCATTCATAATTGCTTTACTTTTTTAACCCAATAAGATTTTAAAGTAAAAAATAATTAATTCGCTAATTACACAAAACAGCGCAATGTGAACAAAACTCTAAAACCTATCCTATCAGCTGATTTAATAGAGTTCACATCAGGGTCAACGTCATACCCACAAACACGTGCGGCGGCACGCTTGCAACGTTCAAAGGCTGAGCCGACACATTTTTTTTAAACACTATTATTTCTGTAACCGCTCATTAACGATATAAATGACTATCATAATTTTATTAGTGGCATGCCGTGTAGCCTTCTCGCGAAGTTTGCGTTACGATGTCAGATACACTGTGTATATCTATATTAAATCAACAATGTATTTAAGGTACTAAATTGGATAAGGATTAATGCTATGTTGGTTAAAATCGCTTTGAAAATTAGCCACTATTTGTCGTAAAAAATAAATGAAAAAAAAATGTTATTGTGGGATATCCATAAGAGATAGACATATATGTATAATATCGCGGACCTTTACTTGACTTTACCTGGCCTATATTATTCTTTCTCATGCCACCTAATCTGGTACAAATTTTTACTAGGGTCTTAGAAATTGAAATTTATCCTATAAAAAAATTCAAATATTTTATTTTGTAACCATAATAAAGAATACATTAAAGATTGGGAGCCTCCTTGTAAACAAAAATATGTTTGAAAAAAAAAAATTAAATCCGTAATTTTATTTTGTCCATAACTTGCAGGTCGTAAAGCGAAGTAAGCGCGGTCGTGAGCACACGAGTCCCGCAGCCACCACCAGTGGGACGACCATGGAGCGGCTCATAGAGAAGATGATGGTGGATCTTGATGCTGACTCGGATGAAGACTCTAGTTTTACGGTATTTTAGACTACAATACTAATATACATAAACTAAATATCCTCCCGTGGGTGTCGTAAGAGGCGACTAAGGGAACTCACCAGGAAAGCGGGCAGCAGCGCTTCTTCTGTGTAATATCAAATCACTGCGATGCCCAACCCGCCAGCCAAGCGTGGGGATTATGGCAACCCCCCCCCCCCCCCCCAAATGATGCACACGACAAAGCCCAGGCCCCTAGTCCCCGGCAGCTCCGCTATTCCAGTTTACGGTAGCGGACTCGGTTACGGCGGAGCAAGGGGTGCTAAGAATCTCCGGCAGAGATCCGGCTACCATCACCAACGACGACCTTTGGCCCTGGCAACATTTAACACGCGCACACTACGGACCGATGAGAGGATTGTCGAACTGGAGGAAGAACTGAGCCGGTTGCGCTGGGACATCGTGGGTTGAACCTCAACATTAGGCTAGAACGCTCTCGACTTATGAAGTCTACGCTCCGTCCAGCGTCAACCCAACTCCAAAACCCCGAAAGCTTTCAGATCGAACTGCAAAATCGCTTCGAATGCCTCGGTGAATGCGTAGATGTGGACGATTATAACAACAGGTTTTGGTTTTTGTGGAAACTCTCCAAACGGAAGGGTTCAAGTTTTACAAAACCCTCCGTTCAAAAGGACAGAAGAAGATCTCCGGTCCCACCCGTCGGCTAATGGAAGAAAGACGGGAGGTGGTCTCAAAATCCCCTGATGACGCTTCGCGTATCAGATGCCTTAACAGACAAATCTCAAAGTCTCTGACTCGCGATATACGCCAATTTAATACAAATTGTATTAAAGAGGTTATCGAGCGGAACAAAGGCTCCAAAGTGTTCGCACGAGATTTGTCTGTTGGACAGAGTCTACTTGCGAAGCTGAAGACTGGGGATGGTAGGATCGTCACTTCCAAGCCCGAGATTTTGGGTGAGATTGAGAAATTCTACGGAGAGTTATACACATCAACACACGCACCTGTTGTAAGCCTGGCTAATGATCCTAGAGCCAGACTAACCCGACACTACACCGACGTTATCCCGGACGTCAGCCTGTACGAGATTAGTATGGCCCTGAAACAGCTCAAGAACGACAAGGCGGCTGGAGATGATGGAATTACGGCAGAGCTTCTGAAAGCGGGTGGCAAACCGGTTGTTAAACCGCTTCAGAAGCTATTTAATTCCGTCATTATTAAAGGCGAAACGCCTAAGGCGTGGCACAGGAGCGTGGTGATGTTGTTTTTCAAAAAGGTGACAATACCCTCCTGAAAAACTACAGACCGATATCCCTCCTGAGCCATGTCTATAAGCTGTTTTCTAGGGTCATCACGAATCGTCTCGCTCGCAGGTTGGACGACTTCCAGCCTCCCGTACAAGCAGGCTTCCGAAAAGGTTTTAGCACCATAGACCACATACACGCTGCGACGCTGCGGCAAATTATACAGAAGTCCGAGGAGTATAACAAACCACTATGCCTGGCGTTTGTGGACTATGAGAAGGCCTTCGATTCGATCGAGACTTGGGCGGTGCTACAGTCCCTCCAGCGGTGCCAAATTGACCATCGATACATTGAGGTGATAAAGTGTTTGTACAAAAACGCCACCATGTCAGTCCGTCTCCAGGGTCAGGACTCGAAACCGATCCAACTCCAGCGTGGAGTGAGACAAGGAGATGTCGTATCTCCTAAATTGTTCACTGCTGCGTTGGAAGATGTCTTCAAGCTCCTGGACTGGAGAGGACTTGGCATCAACGTCAATGGCGAGTACATCACTAATCTCCGTTTTGCAGATGATATCGTGGTCATGGCTGAGACCCTGGAAGACTTGGGCAAAATGCTCAATGACCTCAGCAGAGCTTCCCAACAAGTGGGTCTAAAGATGAACATGGATAAGACGAAGATCATGTCGAACTCTCATGTCGCACCCACTCCAATTCTAGTTGGTTGCTCTGCTCTCGAAGTTGTTGACGAGTATATATACCTGGGACAAACGGTCCAACTAGTACTTCCAACTTCGAGAAAGAGGTGTCTCGTCGAATCCAGCTCGGCTGGGCAGCGTTCGGGAAGCTACGATACATCTTCTCGTCGTCCAAGATACCATAGTGTCTCAAGACTAAAGTCTTTGACCAGTGTGTGTTGTCAGTGATGACTTACGGAACTGAAACGTGGTCGCTCACAATGGGCCTCATACGAAGGCTCAGAGTCACGCAAAGGGCAATGGAAAGAGCTATGCTCGGAGTTTCTCTGCGTGATCGAATCAGAAATGAGGAGATCCGCAGAAGAACCAAAGTCACCGACATAGCTCTGCAAGTCGCTAAACTTAAGTGGCAGTGGGCAGGGCACATTGCTCGTAGAACCGATGGCCGATGGGGCAGTAAGGTTCTGGAGTGGCGACCACGTACTGGAAGCCGCAGCGTAGGGAGGCCCCCAACAAGGTGGACTGATGACCTGGTGAAGCTCGCGGGAAGCCGATGGATGCGGGCAGCACAAGACCGGTCAGCGTGGAAAGCCTTGGGGGAGGCCTTTGTCCAGCAGTGGACATCCAAAGGCTGAAGAAGAAGAACTAAAGTACTCGGTGGTAGGCCATAAGATCGGCTGCCGGCAGAAGTTACCACTCACCAGACAAAGTCTTGCCGCCAAGGGATTCGATGTGTTCCGGCGTGATGTCTGGTGTAGCCGTACGAAGGACGGGTCTGAGCAGTTGTGTTATGAAGCTTGCCGGGTACGATGCGCCAAATGATGTTGTGTCGGGAGTTTGATCATGGTCCATCCAGATCAATTTCATTCTGGCGTAGCATCATTGGCTGTGTTGTTGGGTTTATAAATTTGCATCACCTCGCTCAACTGCCGTCTTTCTTCCTTCACTAAGTTTTTTAAGTGAATGGGTTTAATAAACTAGCGCGCTTTACCATCAACGATTGCATCACTGCTTACCATCAGGCGGGATTGCAGTCAAGCGCTAGTTTATAATTATTAAAAAAAAAATCCTTGTTTAAAGTCTTCACGTAACTCAAAATAAGAGAATGCCATTTGGAACTATCTTTGACTCTTAGAGCATGTATCGACAACACAATAGAAGAAGGCTTTCAATCAATTAGATACAGTGCGGCTAGGATATTTTGTCCTTTGAATGTCATTACAAGGGTCCCCCTTTGCACCTCCGTTGCAATGCGTATCCAGTGCCAAAACCATTGAAGACTTTTCAGAAACCCGTGCCTTAAAAGAAAAAAAAAACCGGCCAAGCGCTTATCGGATTTATGAAATTAAAGGATTTAAGTTATTTGTATGAAAGATAGATAGGTAATAAGCGGTTTACGATTTACGAGGTATTAAAAAAAAACTACTTACTAGATCTCGTTCAAAACAATTTTCGTTGGTAGTTTTTATAGTAATGTACATCATATGTTTTTTTTAGATTTTTCATTTTCTTATTTTAGAAGTTAGAGCAGGGGGGGGGGGGGCAGAAACCTCGATATCACTTTTGAAGACCTATCCATAGATACCCCACACATATGTGTTTGATGAAAAAAAAATTTGAGTTTCAGTTCTAAGTATGTGCAGGCCCCAATATTTTTTATTATTTTTTTATTTTTGCATCAAAATCTTAATGCGGTTCACAGAATACCTACCAAGTTTCAACAGTATCATCATCATCAACCTTTTTTTTTATTGTCCCACTGCTGGGCACTGGTCTACTCTCATACAGAGAAGGAGACCTTCAACAGTATAGCTCTTATAGTTTCGGAAAAAAATGGCTGTGACATACGGACGGACAGACGGACAGACAAACATGACGAATCTATAAGGGTTCCGTTTTTTGCCATTTGGCTACGGAACCCTAAAAAGGAACTCTTATATGTAAGATAACTTTAAAAAAATGCTAGATCAGATGTTTCTCGGTGGTAGGCCATAACATCGGCCGCCGGCAGAAGTTACCAACCACCAGACAAAGTCTTGTCGCCAAGCGGTTTGTCGTGTTCCGGCATCATGTCTGGTGAAGCCGTACGGAGGACGGGTCTGAGCAGTTGTGTTGCGATGTGTGCCGGGTACGACGCGCCTAATGTTGTTGTGTTGGGAGTTTGGTCATGGAGGGTCTTCAGATCAATCTCCCTCTGGCGCAGCATCGTTGGTCGTGTTGTTGGGTTTAACATTGCATCACCTCGCTCAACTGCCGTCTTCCTTCCTATTCGCTCAGTTTTTCTGAGTGAATAAGCTCTTAATAAACTAGCGCGCTGTACCATAAACGATCGCATCACTGCTTACCATCAGGCGGGATTGCGGTCAAGCGCTAGTTTATAATTATTAAAAAAAATATATATATGTAATTAAAATGTAACTTAATGTTATTACAGTTAACCAACTTGACAAGTCCTAAGAGCGACCGATCAGACTTAACGACAGAGTCAGATCAAGACACGATATACCATAACAACGTCCCAAACAAACCAGTCGAGGAAAACGGCCGAGAAATGGACTCACCATTTTCACCGAACATGTCCGAAGCACCCTGCTCTACTCCCGAACAGCCAGACGTACTAATAGCGGAACCAGAAACACCCCCTATATGGGAGAAGTCAGAAGAAACCCTTTTGGAGCCTGAAGTCTTGTGTCCTAAAGAAGAAACGCTGAAATTCATACAGCAAGAAATCATGACGCCGTCAAAAATCCCAAGAACTCCAAATAGCGAACAGAAAATGGGTACGAAACTAAAGATTTGGTCTGTTCAAATGAAAGACAAATTCTCTAAGCGTGAATATACGTCACTTGGTACGTTGGAGTATTGATGCGAGTTATTTTTCTTTGTTTTTCAGCGAATGGGCGAACGATTAAGAGTGTGCCCAGCAAAAAAAAAGGTATTCTGATGATTTTATGATAGATGCTTTGATTTAACATTTTATCATTTGAAATGCCGTGTAGTGGATACCACCCCCTCGCATAGAGGAGGCCCCTATCCAATGCATTGGGAATATTATATTCTAATTATGCAATTCAATTGAGATCAGAATTCTTCATACTAATTTCGCTTGTCGCATTATTAACGAGTCTTTTAAAAGCATGATTCATTTTCTTTGTTTTTGTTAATGATTAGGTCATAAATATTTAAAGAATCCAATTTATCTGTCTCCGCTGATAAAAATGTCTTTCATATTTGCCTTATCAATTAAATTGTTATTTATTAAATTGTTTTTCTAGTAGGTACAGTGATCCGCAAAAATCATTAAGGTTGCGTTGATTGAAAATCATCATTATACCACATTTTTAGCGATAACTCATTATTACAGCATTCATTTTTGAAAACAAAGCCTGGCTTTTGCTTTTGTCTGCTTACTGTATATTTTACATTTACAACAATATTAGTTTTTTTTTTTTTTTAATAATTATAAACTAGCGCTTGACCGCAATCCCGCCTGATGGTAAGCAGTGATGCGATCGTTGATGGTAAAGCGCGCTAGTTTATTAAGAGACTATTCACTCAGTAAAACTGAGCGAATAGGAAGGAAGACGGCAGTTGACCGAGGTGATGCAATGTGCACCCAACAACACGACCAAAGATGCTGCGCCAAAGGGAGATTGATCTGAAGACCCTCCACGACCAAACTCCCAACACAACAACATTTGGCGCATCGTACCCGGCACACATTGCAACACAACTGCTCAGACCCGTCCTCCGTACGGCTTCACCAGACATCATGCCGGAACACGACAAACCGCTTGGCGGCAAGGCTTTTTCTGGTGAGTGGTAACTTCTGCCGGCGGCCGATGTTATGGCCTACCACCGAGAGAAGTAATAATATTTTGTTTACACACAGACTTTGATAAAGATATTTTTGGCAGAGGTCGCGGCTTGTATAATATTACATACTCTCTCTATTGTATAATCTATACTAATATAATAAGTATTATAAATCTGAATAATTTGTTTGCACTTAATAATCTCGGGAACTGCTGGTTCATTTATTCTTTATTGTACACCAATCAAACATTGGACACAAAATATACAATGGGCGGCCTTATCGCTAATGCGATTTCTTCCAGGCAACCAAAGAATGGACAGATTCTCCTGAACCACAAATGGGACTGTCGTTGGTGCAAACATCATTATTACAATGTCTCTCAATGTCGGTCTTGGTTAAGATCAAGATAGCTGACATCAGCATAGTCAAGGATGGGTAGAAGAAGTGATTGTGCAAGTGCAATTTTGGTGGTAGTCGGTAGGAAATTGCGTAATCTCTTCAGAGACGCTGCCGATGCAAATAGCTTGCGGCTAACTTCCTGCAGCTGGGAAGTCCAAGAGAAATTTTTGTCAATATATATATTCCCAAGTTCTTAACTTTGTCACTAAAGGGAACCACTGGGTTTTCAAGAGAAACTTGAGGTAGGGTCGTCCAAACGATTCTAAAGACCGTCCTAGAATTTCCCACGACAATAACCTGCGTCTTTATGGGGTTGACCAAAAGCCCATATCTTTTGCTCCAGTCACATATGCGGGTCAGATCACGATTGCTTTATAACATGCTACATTAAAGTTTTATAGTTTTAATCTGACATATTTCTCCTTAGTTTGGCATAGAAATATTTAAACATGTTAAATAACAACAATATTTTGTTAAAACTAAAATAATAACTTCATATTTATGTACAGTAATTTATATAATTTATATGTTGTACATAATAAAGAGTATCCTATTCTTTGATAACATTTCTGTAATAACATTATTTTATAAGGAGCTTATCTCGGAATGCATATCTGTAGTGTGTGGTGTGTTGTTGGTCTACCTTATTGATTGTCTCGTTGCGGTCCTCGAGTGCAAACAATGTTCAATTAAAAATCCATTAGTTCTCGCTTTTAAGATCGAATTGTATTTATGCAGAAATGTATAATTATGATGAATTTGAACTGATACTAGTGACAATTTTAAGGAGGGCTTGTTGCATATTTATGTATACATCATTATTTTTTGTCCATGCGAAACACGTAACATGTGTCCAGTATTTTAAAGTAAAGAATCTATATACAAAATTTCAAAAAGATAAAATCAAAAACCACAAAGTTATAAGCTTGCCATTCTACTTGGTTGTCACAACAAAAATATGGCCACGCGGTGCGTTGAGCTCTGGCGTCAGCTGTGGCGCGCGCGCAATTACTATGATCCCATCGTAACCACTCTGCAACAATTTCTATATGTATTTGGGAAACAAATAACATGGTGTAAAAATTATTCGAATCGATTCAGTTGCTTATTCTGAACAAACTACAGGGTGGCGCAATAGAACGTGCATTTTTAAAATAATTATTAAAAAATAAATACAAAAGGTATAGTTAAAATAAAACTAAGCAATTATTAAGTGATAACTGAAGTTTATTTTTTAAAAATAACATCATCTAAATGATGACCCTCTCTACGTTGGCACTCCTCTAACCGCAAACGGAAATTACCGAAAACTTTCTTAAGTAGTGCTGATGTGATTGCTGCCATTTCACCACGAATATTCTCCTTGAGCTGACTGATGTTTCTCGGATTATTGGTGTAGACTTTGTGTTTGAGGTATCCCCACAAAAAAAAGTCAGGAGGCGTCAAGTCTGGACTGCGCGGAGGCCATGGGATATCACCTCTTTTCGAAATCAGTTTGCCAGGGAACATCTGCTTCACAACCGCCATGGAGTCATTTGATGTGTGACTGGTAGCTCCGTCTTGTTGGAACCAAGTCCTAGAGTTCTTTATTCTTGAATTTTCAAGTTCTGGGGCCAAAAAACCTTCCAACATCGCAACATAGCGTTCGGTATTAACAGTGATGTTTTGCCCCCGTGCGTTTTCAAAAAAATAAGGACCAATTATTCCTTTGGCAGAGATTGCGGCCCAAACGTGTCACTTTAGGGTTATGTAACGGTTTTTGATGTTTGAGTCTGGGATTCTCACTATTCCAATAACGACAATTTTGGCGGTTTACGAACCCATTCATATGAAAATGTGCCTCATCAGAGAAAAATATTTTCAAAATTTGAAAACCGATTGAGCATTTCATTAGCAAATGTGAGCCGTGCTATGAAGTCAGAGTCTTTCAATTCTTGAGTTAATTGCAGCTTGTATGGATGCAATTTAAGATCCAAGTTTAAAATTCGTTGCAAACTTCGTCGCGATATGTTTAGGACAGACGATCTCTTGCGAGTAGACATTTGTGGATTTTCTCGTACCGACTGCTTAACACTCTCAATATTGTCTTCGGTCCTAGATGTGCGTGGACGACCTTTTGCGTGTGGTTTAAACGTCGATCCAGTCTCTTCAAACCGCTTTATCCAGATTTTAATTAAATTAGCACTCGGAGCCTCCCTAATTTGCCGTACACCATACTCAGAACAAAATAGTCGCCTGACAACTACGTACGAACGAGAGTTTTCGTAAAATGCGCGCACGCAAAATGCGCGACGCTTCCCGTCGAAGTGACTCATAGTGACTAAAACTTCATGAACCGCGCTACCCAACGATATCGATCTCCCCTCGCCCACGCCCCTTCTACCCCGCAAAAAAAGATGATGTAATATGCACGTTCTATTGCGCCACCCTGTATATTCCGGTTTCATATAAAGTAAAAAGAACTTTGTATACTCAATAATGAATGGTGTGGGTACATTACTAATCTAGACTTATGTTATAAAGCTGCAGAGTTTGTTTGCTAATCTCAGGAACTATTCTTTAACTGTTGGAATTGAAAAAAAATTGTTTGTCCATTTATCGAGGTAGGATTTAAGCTATAAAACATCACGCTGAGACCAATAGGAGCAAAGAATTAGTGAAAAACGTAAGGTGGGTGGACCATGGAAGGCCATGCTCCTTTGAAGGCCAACTATTAAAAAATCGTAGTTGTTGACATTTAAATACATATTCCTGCTACTACACACTAAGATCCTACAAACTACAGGCCACAAACGTGGCGGCGTGTCGATCGTGTCACTATTGTGGCAGTTTTATCCAACGTTTCGTAGGCTTCGGTCGTCGACGTTACAATTGTTTTTCGCGCGCACAACAAAGCGTACATTTTTAGTCAATAGCCTATTATTATTTCATGTTTTTTTAATGTGAATTGTCGTATTAGTATATGTTTATGGTACTAAAGAAAAAAGAACATAGCTTTGCCTCAATTTACATTAAAATATTGGTAGTGTTCCTAGGAAAGCCGGTGGTTCCTTATAAGGCCATTCAAAAATTTGACGGTTGGCCTTGCTATGGTGCATGGAACCACAAGGAACATTCACAAATCCTGAACAAATGAACACTTACTTTTTGGTTATAAGTAATGAGAAATTGTTATAATTATAATAGTTTGTAGTATCTATTATTTATTATAATTATTATGACAAAGTTATAGTCATAATTATCAAATTTGGCCTTACAAAGAACGGACCCATAAGAAGGCCATTTTCGATTAAAAAAAAAATGCAATTTCATAATAAAACCTGATGACCAAGTTATTTAAGGCCAATATAATACTCATTACTAATATTTTTAAATAATTTATATTAATATATTCTTAGTTATAGAATGGTGTTCAAGTAATGTTCATAGAGTTTTTTATAGATGATAAAAATAAATTGAGCATTTAATGCTTCGCTTAAATAATAGAGTTTATTATGTAGTTTTAGTAAAAGCGGATATATTTAATGTTACAACTCTATTTTTAAGTTTAACAACAGATGTATAATGTTGGCCTTGTTTGGAGCCGTGTTCCATGCAAAGCCATTTGGAAGAGCTTTACAAAACTTAAATTTAATCAATGTTGTTTAAAGTTAGGTAAAACAAAAAGATTTTATACGGTGGACAATAAAACAAAGTATTACTTAATAATTTGTTTCCTTCATTTATCCAATAAATAAACGAATTAAAAGTATTTATTCGTTAGAGTGGCCATCCATGGTCCACCCACCTTAGATAAATACGGGAAAGTTATGCATTTTTGAAGGTTTCTCTTGCGTGCGTTGCATGAAAGGTTTAAGTTACCCAAAAATATAATACTTTTTAATCGCGATTAAAAGAACAAATTGACGCGGACGAACTCGTGCGCAACAGCTGGTAAATAATAAGTTAAGCTCACTTGTGTGTTCTTATTGCAAAAGTGAGCACCAATACAAACCGCTTCTAGTTTAATGGTACAACACGAACAAACCCGTGTTAAGACTATGCACATAAATAATTATTTAATTCCCCATCTCCGTTCCATCATCGGACGACCCGTCGTAAGGCGAGTTTCCACCCTTACGTTGTTGACTCCGCAACGATTCGAACGAAGCGTTTCGCCTCTTCTTTTACAGTGAATAGAATTGGATTGGAGTGAAATAAAATTGGAGTGTCTTCAAAGCTAAAGTGTATAGGCTCTTAATAAACTAGCGCGCTTTACCATCAGACGGGATTGCGGTTAAGTACTAGATGCGGAGGGAAACATATCTCTAGATATAGATTGTATCTATTGAATGATATCAATAGGAAAGAAAATTTAATATAGCATGTTCATGTTCATGTAAAAATTAACTTTGATAATGCTTGCTCTATACTAGAAGCTAATTATAACTTTTCATTTGTTGCTCAGGGTCCCCGGTACAGACGGATAAAGAAAGGCGAACTTCGGAGACCAAAAACGTAACAGGAAATAACTCCATGTAAAAAGGATAAAAGGTAACACTAATATTTTCTATTGATAGAATGTATTTTCATGTAAATTCAATTGTCTTGGGCTGTTTCCTAAGCGGGGTCAAACTATTGGGTTGATAACTGAATATAAACGAAAAGATAGGTCTTCTTTCGTCTTTATTTTTTCGTTTATTTATTTACTACCTGTAACCCGCGATTTTGTCCACATACGTTGTGATCCCCTGGAAATGAATGTTAAAATAAAAAGTAACCTAAGTTGTAATCCAGGTTAAAGACCATAATTATGTGTGCCAAATTTCATGCAAATCCATTCCGCAGTTTTTGCTTCTTGTATCTTCTTCTTTCCAACCTATAAAAGTCCACTGCTGGACACAGGCCTCCCCCAAGACAAGGGCGACGGCGCCCTCGCCTGCTGTTTTGATATTCCACAGGAGAAGCCATACATATGGTATATACATATGGTAGGCCATAACATCGGCTGCCGGCAGAAGTTACCACCCACCAGACATAGTCTTGCCGCCAAGCGATTTGTCGTGTTCCGGCATGATGTCTGGTGAAGCCTTACTAGAGATGGTTAATATAGCGCATAGCGCCATTCAATAGCACGCTATTTCCTCATAGCGCATAGCGCACGCTAGGTACGTGGACGTTACGACGCTATCACGCTATTACGCTATGAATGAAATTGATTGAATATCATCGCGTTTGAGCGCTGTGGACTACTGATTCCTATGTATGTTTGTTGTCGCAGCACGCTATTTTCATCGCGCGCGATCTTGCTTGTTAGTGTCTGTAAATATTAAGTATAAAATTCTGTTGCAAAACGAAGTAGTGACGATTAGTGTGTGCAAAGGTAACTCTATGTAAAAATGTCTAATCGCAAAGGTGGTGGTTTGCCAATTTGAAACTTCTTTAAAAAGTCCGCAGACGGCAGCAAGACTGCTATTTGTAATTATTGTCGCCGACAGTTGTCCATTAAAACTAGTATAACCAATTTAAAGGCTCACTTAAAGCAAAAACCGTATAATATTTTTTTTAAATTGTTCTAATTTAGAAAACAATTCTCCTTTAAGATCTGTAATTTCATAGCGCGCTATAATATAGCGCATTTAATAGCACGCTAGAAAGTAATAGTTTATAGTCAGTAGCGTGCTATTATTTTATTGCCGTTTGAACAACTGTAAGCCTTACGGAGGACGGGTCTGAGCAGTTTTGTTGCGTTGTGTGACGGGTACGATGCGCTAAGTGTTGTTGTGTCGGGAGTTTGGTCGTGGAGGGTCTCCAAATCAATCTCCCTCTGGCGCAGCATCTTTGGTCGTGTTGTTAGGTTTAACATTGCATCAATTCAACTGCCATCTTCCTTCCTATCCACTCAGTTTGCTTGAGTGAATAGGCTCTTAATAAACTAGCGCGCTTTACCATCAACGATTGCATCACTGCTTACCATAAGGCGGGATTGCGGTCAAGCACTAGTTTATAATTTATTGAAAAAAAAAAGAAGCGCTGCTGCCCGCTTCGCTGGTGAGAGTTCCCTTCGTCGCCTCTTACGGAACTCACGGGAGGATTAGCGGTTGGTACTATTCTAAGCCCGGTACCACAAGAGTAACAAACGTTGATGCATCCAATCAAATTTTTGTGTAAATTATGTATGTTTTACTTTTGAGTGCAAGTTTAATTTAGTTCCCTTATCAAAGTTTAAACAAATTAAGTAGCTACAAACATGGCGTTGAGTACATGCAAACGCACTGTTTGTGCATACTGCAATCGCGTCGATAAAATAATGATAAATGCATTTTATATCAATCGGTATGATTTTACAATGCAAACATTTAAACAACCTTTTACTGAGAAGTGTCCATAAACACACCGACGTGTTTTTTTAAATCATTACATAAATTTAATGGTTTATGTGGCTGAATTTCTTGGAACTAGGAAGTTATAACAAAGTCACCAGTTAGTTACAAAGTCACCAGCGTAGCTCTTTCAAGTCGCTAAAATTAAGTGGCAGTGGGCGGGGCACATTGCTCGTAGACCTGATGGCCTTGGGGGCAGTAAGGTTCTGGAGTGCCGGCCACGTACTGAAAGACGTGGAAACCGCTGGATCCGTGAGGCACAGGACCGGAATTCGTGCAGATCCTTGTAGAGGCCTGTGTTCTACAGTGGACGTCTTTCGGCTGAAATGATGACGATACCCGTATTTCGTCAGTTAGTCCAATGCAAAATATTCGCTATCTTCCAACCCGCACTGGGCCCGCGTGGGGATTATGGCCATCTCCCTCTCACTGAGAGAAGATTTGTGTCCCAGCTGTGGGAAAGTTATAGACTAATTAAACTCAAAAATCGATCGGGCTCAAATTGATTGTACTATCTTAACATTAGTTACTTAGCACAAGTTTTACATCCTACTTTCTACTTCTATTATGTAAAATTCTCTTGTCACAGTTTTTGTCCTCGAACTCCTCCAAAATGGCTGAACCGATTTTAATGAAATTTCGTACATTCATTAGGCATGAGAATAGGTTTTTATTTACATTTTTTATATTACTATTACTTACGCGGGTGAAACCGCGTAGCGCAGCTAGTAAAATTGTTAACACGACAGCTTATAAGTATGTATGTATGGATGTTTATTGCGCTTTCACGCAAAAACCTACTGAACTGATATGGATGAAATTTTAATTTAGAATTTTCTGGCACACAAATCTATACTAATATATAAAGCTGAAGAGTTTTTTGTTTGTTTGTTTGAACGCACTAATCTCCGGAACTACTGGTCCGATTTGAAAAATTCTTTTTGCGTTGGATAGCCCATTAATCCAGAAAGGCTACAACACACGCTGCGACCAATAGGAGCGGAGCATAACTGACTCCACGCAAACGAAGTAGCTGGCGGCCGCTAGTAGTTTATAACCAGGACTACATATATACATATAGAACTTTTAAGCCCGATATGCCTACAGGATTAAAACTTATGTAGGTGAAACCCCAAGGCACAGCTAGTGTTATAAGTATATTTATTTCTATTTTCAGTTAATCTCGCACAGTCAATGATAGGAGGTTGCCGTGCAGTTCGTTACTAGTTTAAGTTTATTTTTTATGTATCGTTTAATATTATCATCTCGGCCGCTATTGACTAAGCGATAGATCCACTAAATGTCCAATAGCCTGCGCCCTAACAGTGTAACACACTATTACTACCGATTGGGATAATTTTGAAGCTTATCGCCAATACATTACTCCATATGTACGAAAATTGTCTGCTCAACAACGTAGATAACGCAATGAATGTTGTTGAACTGTCAAAATGTGACCCTTTGCTACTGATAGTGTATTACTCAATTACCCTGCTGTAGGCCTAGTATGAGTTTTCAATACGAAACTCGATCGTCGATATTGAGCGCGTTTGGCGCTTTCATTGGTTGAGAGTTCTTACGACCTTGAAGCGGACCAATCGCTGAGACAAACGCCGTCGATATCGACGAACGAGTTTCGTAATGAAAACTCATACTAGGCCTACTGATTAAACTTACTTGGCAATTATTTTCGTGTCCGGTTCCGTTCGTAAAGATACTGCTCAGTTTTTTTTTTTTTTTTTTTTATTAACTGGTGGAATGTTTTTATATGGTTGTAGTAAAACAATTTAAAATGAGTGATTTTTACATACAACGTTTTTTTTTTGTATATATGCGAAACCTGAAATACGTGTCCACTATTTTTAAATAAATAATCTATGTACAAAATTTCAATAAGATGTCATGTAAAATCACAAAGTTATGAATATGTTATCTTATCTGGTTGTCCCAACAAAAAATATGGTCAACACACTGTTTGCTCGCCCGCGCCTGCATCGGTGGTGCCCTGTCTCACTGTGACCCTAGTACTATGATCTACCGCCAACAGCTGTGTTGTGCGCTCGTTAACCACACTGCAACAATTTCTAAATATATTTGGGAAAAAATATAACATAGTGTAAAAATGATTGGAATCGACTCAGTTGCTTATTCTGAACAAGCTATGTTCAGGTTTCGTATCTTGAAAAAATAATGTTGTGTATGGTTGTAATAAAACAACTTTAAATTAGTGATTTTATATATTATGTGTGGTGTGTGGGTTTAAGTGCCTTCATAGAACGTAAAATAAATGATTGTTACATTGTATATAATGCACGTTGTGTAGACACATTTTTAAGGTAACTTACTAAGCATATCGCACCTTTAAAGTAAAACCGTTACTAAACGAAATAGGGTAGTTGACTAAAAAAACTAATTAGTCCGTCAGTCAGATTTCCAAAAATACTAGACACGTATTTTTTCTTTTTTCATATAACCAAAAAATTAAGACGACAACTCGCGTTGAAAACTCGTGTGACATCACTGCACGCTACACTTTTTAGCGAGCAGTGACGTCACCAGCCACCACTCCTAATCTTTGATGCCTTTTATATTTGTTAATTTTTATTGATTTGATAAAACAAAATATTTTTAATAAAATCTCAGTTCTGGGGTTTTTTAAGATTTGAGATAACGTAACTCAGATTTTATTTAAAAAAATCAGTGACTTGTTTTCTAATTTTGGCTCCCCTATATAATGTCATAATTCCGTTTAGTAACGGTTTTACTTTAAAGGTGCGATATGTAGATTCCTATCTATGTGCATACGAACATTCATAACACAGGCAGCTTGCGAATGCTCGCTTTGCATACAGATATTTTTTTATGAACTTGTATGTAATGAATGTCAATTATCTTTAGCGAAAACGATGAACATGAATCTTTATGGCCAGTGCCTTTTGCCAAACCAAAAAAAAACATGCGATAATCTACCTATATTGTAACGCACCCCTTTGTCGCCAAGATATTAAACCCTGTATACACTTTAATTAGCACAACACATCAGTAAATTAGCATAATGCACGTCTTATGCTAATTTACATTATTACAAGACATAATTACCACAGAACGATATGCATGACAAACGTTCACGTTTTTCATTTATCTGAGTGCGGTCTATTTACACTCAGATAAATGGAAAACTCATTAAAAGGTGAAGGAAAATATCTTGAGGAAACCTGGACTTTTAAGTCTGAAATCGTCAACCCGCATTGAGCAAGCCTGGTGGTTACTCTCAATCCTTCTCTATATGAGAGGAGACCTATGCCCAGCAGTGGGACGATAAAAGGGTTGATGATGAAATGAAAAACGTGAAGGTTTTTATTTAAGCGATGTGTGAGTCTGTTAACCGTTGATACTGTTTATAAATTTAGTGAGTTAGTAAACTTCGCAGACCCGGTAGGTAGTCATTAGGAAACAATTGAGGCAAATAATTTAAATTGGAGGCCGACGTCTGCGAAGTTTCGCCAGTTAATTTAATTTTACCGTAT
Organism: Sesamia inferens; assembly: GCA_037179545.1. NCBI lineage: Eukaryota > Metazoa > Arthropoda > Insecta > Lepidoptera > Noctuidae > Sesamia > Sesamia inferens. Next base: position 10,519,921 of record CM073940.1, read on the forward strand.
AAGAGTAATTTGGATGAATTGATATAAGCTTATATTGTGAATCTCGTAATTGGCTCAGTTTTATTATTTTGACAATTTGTTTATAATTTTACTCCCAGGGAATCAGAATAATTTATGATTTTTATTAGTTAGGTGTTATATTTTTTTAATAATGTGTGAAAACTGTTATAATTAAACATCGATCATTTATACACTAGATTCACAATCAGCGTAAAAAAAATCGTTGAACTGAACAAGCGCACAACACAGCACTTGGGTGCTTCATTCATTTAGTACTTACTTTATAATTCTGAATTTAATGCATGCGTGTAAGGTTGAATTTAGTTTGATGTTTGATGTACCACAGACCGGTCGTAAAAAATAATGGCTTTTTGTACTGCTTTGTGATAAGAACTTTATACACAACACTTAAGGCTAATTTTAAATTAATGTATATTTATTTTGACTACTTTAGACTGTATCTAGTGTATAAGTGATCGATGTAATTAAACTACAATCTGTTAATTTTGCTCGACGCTTAAACGCAACCCGTGTTAAGGAAAACAATCTCTATTATTCATTTATACTAAGTGCTTTTGTAATGATTTGTATAGCAGTCAATTTTCTTAACTCATTTACTGATTTCAATAATTATGTATATACTTTTGGTGTTTAGTATTTTTATCTCCCAAGAGTCATAAAGTAAAGTATTTAAGACAAGGGCAGAATCGCTTATGATTTTCTTGTACAGACGACAGCACGTCAAGCTACTACATTCTGTCATATTCTTTATTAGATTTTTAACTGTATTGCTAGAGCATTAAGGCTCCAGATTTATTCGGAATATTTGACAGTTTAGGGTAGGTGACCTGCTGGTGTCTGTATATAAAGGGTGTATTTGACATCGACGCACAAACGAGTACCATGGATCCAGTACACGATTCTGAACCCCCAGTGGTGGAATTTTGCGTCGGCTTTTTCCCGATTAAAAAAATAAAATATGCACTTTTTTCACTTTAAACCGTTGATAATTGCTATACTTACTTTTATAACCCAATAAGATTTTAAAGTAAAAATTAAGTGATTCGCTAATTACACAAAAAAGCGCAATGTTAACAATACTACAAAAACTATCCTGTCAGCTGATTTAATAGAGTTCACATGAGGGGTCAACGTATACCTACAAATATGCGCGGCGGCACGCTTGCAACGTTCAAAGGCCGAGCCGATACTTTTTTTTAAACACTGATTTCTGTTATCGCTCATTAACGACATAAATGACTATCATAATTTTATTAATGGCATGCGGTGTAGCCTTTTCGCGAAGTTTGCGTTACGATGTCAGATACACTTGTATAGCATATTAGCTAATTCATTGCTCCGTATGGTTGAAAAATGTTTGCTCAGCAACATAAACAATGCAATGAATGTTGTTGAATGTCAAAATGGAACCCATTGCTACTGATAGTGTGCGCAATCTCCCTGCTGTTTTTCCTGGAGTAATCTGTCATTTTACTAGGTAAGGAGATCTTTCGCAAAAAGTTATAATATTAAAGTCACTCGTGTCATTTTCATCCTCATAGCAATGCCTTGATCTTCTTGAAAAGTCACATGACACGCTAGCAATTTGCAACGATTCTAACCCAAACCTGGATGTTTATATATATATTTGGAATTCGTTACGTAATCGTTTTATATTATAAACCTACCATTTTATGTATAAGTTCTATTAAAGTAAGGCTAGTTAGTATAAGGAGGCAAAATTTATGATCAAAACTTATTTTTTTTTTTTTTGTTTTAAGGTAGGGTTCGCAAAAGTAAATACATAGTAGGATCAATATCATATGAAAAACAATATAAATAAAAAAACACATATCTTTTTCCGTAAGACTAAAATTAATATCAATGGAAAATGTACGATTTTCGTACATTATTTTCATGTACTTTAATAATAATTATTATATGCAACAGTAATTTTCGACCAAAATACTCAAATTACGTTTGGACATATCGTCTTTAATAGACTCATTTTAATAGGCACTTTAAATGTTCCTCAAGGAGAAGCGCCAAGGCCCGCAAAATAAGAATTTTCTGAGTTTTTTTTTTGCAATGTGCAGTGTTGTATTGAATTAGCTTAAAATATAAGTATTTACAGAAATATAAGCGTTAAAAACAACATGCACCTCTTAAGTTCATATGATATTATTGATTGATATTTCATGAAATAGTCTCAATTCAATTTATGAATTGTTCTTGTTACGCTCTTGATTCGTGTTTTGTTAAGTAAGTATTTATGTAACAACCCGAAACTGAACTGAAAATTTGAATATCGCGGAATACCTAGCGCAACCCCCTTATCAAGTGCAATTACCACCCTATTGAATACTCTAGAAATTAATTCAAGAAAATTATATATTATTTTTCATATTTCCAAAGATTTGGCTGTGTACAGATCAAATAATATAAAAGACTGATGAAATTGTAACAACTATTATTATTATAAATGTTTTCGTTTCCTAAATTATATAATCTTATATTTTTTTATAGTTTGATTCGTTGTAAATTATGAAATTATTGTTACAAATATATCTTTAACAATATTGTTGTGGTTTTTATGAAACTCCCTAACTTTCCTCATTCAGTTGCAGATTTAATTACAAAAAAATTAGCTCTTAGTAATGTGATACGACATTAATTTTGCATCATTCGCTTGACAATCGTTTATTGCAGCAAACTTGGCCTTGCTAACAATCATAGTTTTCTAAACGTGAAGTTTCAAGGCGAACACATACTATGAGCTGTGAAACTATAAATCAATTTCAACAAATATTTCATAATGTAATTATTTTTCAGATATTTCTGGCCAGCCCCAGTTGAAAAAGCGTGAAGATAAAAATTATCGAGCTAAAAAAACACAAAAAGAAACTGTTTCCGCCCGGGATCGAACCGGGGGCCTTGTGCGTGTGAAGCACACGTGATAACCGCTACACTACGGAAACTTGTTTTCTCTTGTCAAATTTAATGTATACAATGTGAATTGAAATAGACTCTTCAAAAATGTCGAAGTATTTGACAAGAGTTGTTTATGACCAAGCCAACGGTCGGTCAACGCTAACCTCGCAGACAAAACGAGATATTTCTTGCATCTAACCAAAATAATAAAAGGTATTCTTGTGATACATAAAAGTGAGAGCGAGCTCTCCGCAAGCCAATCTCCTATAGTCCTATAGCCAGTCTCGCGGCAACATCGCCCGCGGTAAGTCGCGGACGCGCGTCATCGTGTCACGCTATTGTCGGTGTTTAGTTCTGCATATAATTGATAATAACCCGTGAAATAAACTAAAATCTAACACCATGGATCCCGAAGCCTTCTTGGACCTGGCCAACCAGGTCATTAAACTAAAAATGTACCCATATTTCGACATAGCACATTCTCTATTATGCGCTCTTGCAGTCAGAGAGGATTTAGGATCTGGTAAGTGGTATTTAATTTATTTTTAAATAGAACGCGCCAGAATAATGGGAATTATTGTCGCACTTCCGTATCCTGTAATCAATTTATGTTCGAAAAGTAATTTGTGCGGAACGTTCTAAAATAAAAGACATCTAAACGCGGTTATAAATAGAACGTTCCCGTACCATCCAGACCAAATAGCTCCAATAACAGCTAATGTTAACTGAACACAATATATTTGTATAAACACATGCAAATATTAAAGAAAATTAAAGTATCCTCGTGTATAGAAATGACTGGATTTATAAGTAGGTAACAAATTTTAAAAATAAATAAGTTCCGAAGTATCATATTTATTTTTTTATCAAATGTATGATCGTTTGATCTTATCACTGACGTGGACACTTGTAACTTGTTCAGTAAAAATATACAACAACTGATATTTTTTAAATCATTATTATTCTATGGTGAGCTGGTGAGGTTAGGTTTTAGATTAGAACCTTCTCCGTCGAATTTAAAGCAGGAAGACTAACCTCCTTTGTCTTTTTCCACTTTGCAAATAGATGGCGCTAAATTAAAAGGTAATTTTTTTTCCCAACAAAGTTAAGAGAAAAGAATGTAAAAGCTCTTCGTTTATAAAACGATTTCGGGATCTAAAAGTGATTTCTCACGGGCTCGTCCGGGATTTGAACCCGGGACCTCTCGCACCCGAAGCGAGAATCATACCCCTAGACCAACGAGCCATGCTACTCGAGCTCGAAATTACTGATTAGTTTCCACTAAGTTCTACGTCATCAGTAATGTTTTACTTCACGCTTGAAAAGGGGGAAAATTGTACCAAAATATTAATTCTAAGCTTTTAACAAGCGTTTGCTTCATTAATCAATACTCAGAGTCAGACACGCATTATTGTATCATTATGGTGCCGTATAGCAATAGCGTTTGTATGAAACCAAACTTACTATACGGACAAAATTATAATAAACTGTATTTAACAAAACTACCTAGTAATTCTAAGACTTTTTTGTAATGCTGGACCTTATAGAATAGAATACTCATTATTGGTGCAGTCTCTTGTTCGCAAATTAAACTAATTTTGAGTTCTGTGCATCTATTTATTTCTATTTCATTAAGAGAAGGATAGAAGATGACATATTAGTTTAGGCCTGTCAAATTAAGACAAGACAGTTTAGACGCGATTAAAAACATGGGGACTAAAAATATGTCGATTTAAGTTAGGCGCGGACTAATTTGACAGGACTAAACTAAGTACTTACTATTGACGTCCTCCGTGGCGCAGCGGTCAACACGCCTGCCTGCGACGTGGACGCCCTGGGTTCGATCTCTGATTGGCCTGGGTCTTGGATGTTTATCTATATAATTATGTATCTATTATAAATGTAGTATCGTTGAGTTGGTATCCCATAACACAAGTCTCGAACTTACTTTGGGGCTAGCTCAATCTGTGTGATTTGCCCGTATTTATTTATTTAATATCTATTTTTAGTCCTTTTCTTAATGAAATATGCATTGAACTTAAATTAAGTTTAGTATGTGGAGAAGGGAATTGGGGCCATGTACTGACGACAGCAGCTCAAGTTCTCCGAAACTGTCAAATATCCCCAATCAACCTTGTTCTTTTCTGCTTTAGAGATAAAGTTGAAAATCTAATAAAGAAATCTGATAGATTTTAATAGCTTGATGTGCTATCGTCTGTCCCTCATTGCAAAACTGTAGCCGTTTGGGTGCCTTTTAGGATTGAAAGATCTCAGTAACCAATTAACATGATTCGTTTTACGAGTTTTTCAACACACTATGTTGGTTATTAACTGTACCTATACTTACTGATGTGCATAGTCAGTCCAATGAAACAGAGAATTAGAATTCCTTTTGTTCCTCGAAACTATACATCAGAGCAACATGGTAATTGCGTAACTCATTATCAGTAGCAATGTATTTTATTTTGACAGTTAAACAACATTCATTACGTTGTTGGGCAGAGACGCTAATAGAACATCAACAGCAATATATTAGCAATATGCTTCAAAATGATAGTATATAGCAATTGATAGTAATACATAGTATATTACGCGATCAGGGTGCAGGTATCAGAATCTATACTAATATATGTATAAAGCTGAAGAGTTTGTTTGTTTTTTTATTTGTTTCAACGCGCTAATCACTAATAAATCAACTACAGGGCCGAATGGAAAAATTCTTTTTGCGTTGGATAGCCCATTAATCCAGGAAGGTTTTAGGCTATATAATATCACGTTGCGACCAATAGGAACGGAGCATAACTAAGCCACGCGAACGAAGTCGCTGGCGGCCGCTATAGTAGGAACACGGCTTCATGTTCAACTGTTCAAGCGATCTCCTGCCTCCTTCTGTTTCCCGCATTGTATTGAATCTCTGAATACATGCACTATAGTGCAAAACCTACACTGTACGAATAGAATAGAACACTCTTTATTATGTACACCATATAGATTACAGAACATAAATACTTATAAAGATTTTACGAAGGGTGACACAATGGGCGGTATTATTGCTTAGAGCGACCTTTTCCAGACAATCTTTGGATAGAATACTAAGGGGAAGGAGAGAGATATAAGGTAGGTGGTCTAAAGTGTACTATTTACATGGATTATACAATAAATATGTACGTTAAGTGTATCATACTAGTTTAAATAAATATATATTTCTAATTAATAAACATCATACAAGGGCAAATAAAATATAATGATATGTTTGAGAGAAAGTTTTTTTATATCATAGTTTTAAAAGTGGACAGAGTTTCACAGGCACGCCTTACAGATACGGGCTAGTCATTCCATAGTTGAACGGCAGGGTAATTGTATACACACCATCAGTAGAAATTGTTTCATTTTGACAGTTCAACAGCTTTCATTGCGTTATTTACTTTGTTGAGCAGACACATTTCTCGAACAGACTGAGCAATGGATTAGCAGTTGGTTTCAAAATGATTCCAATTGATAGCAATGGTGTGTCAATTAGGGTGCTGCTTGTACAGTAAAGTATTTTTCATAGAATCAAGTATAAATTTTCAACATAAAATCTACAGAATTAAGGTTCAGTTTTAAACAAAACATCTATGTTCGTTAGTAGCTGTGTCAGCGGTGCCTTTAGAAAATGTAAGAGCAATACTTCAAACCACGTAATAAATTAGTTAACCGTTAAAGACCACGTGTAGATAACCTGTGGTATTTTAATATTAAATGCCAAGAGGAAGGCTGTTGGCCTGAAGCCAGGAAACATAGTTGTCTCATGAAATCATGACATACTCGCGACCACTAGCAATTTCGATAAATTATAATTTATTTTCGTGATTTTTTCTGCTTTCTTAGATTAGTACACATTAGCAGTTAACTTGAACATATATTCCTAATAGGGCAGACTGGTACACTATAAAACAGCTGCGATATAAAAGATAATCCGGGTTGGGAAACACGCACACCCGCCGTTGTCAAAAACGGGGGAAATTATTCTTTATAAGCATTTGAAATTGGTCCTTCGAACGCGCTTTAAATACGTTTTGGTTCCTAGTTATTGACACCTACTTGTTTATAAAGGGCGGATTGTGGATAAACAGTTCTTATACTCCGACCCTCTCTAACCGACTATGCCTTTGCTTTATCACCTCAAGCACGAGCTTATGAATTCAAATCCTGTCAAGTTTGTACGGCCATATATAACCAGTACATACAGTATGTTAAGAAAACCCTGTCCGACCCATACGGATAATAAAGGTTAGGTAACCACATGACCAAATATAATGTAAAATTTTACGTAATCATCGTAGTACCAATACAAATGAATTTTGAAATAATCTTTTTTTCCCGCGAATTAATTCCAACTTCCCCGAAATTTGGTAATTTTTAAAAAGTGACAATACCGGTATTATTATGAGCGAATAGCGATGCGACCACGTGCCGCGTGCCCTGCCGCCCGCCGCCCGCGGAAGGGTGCTAACGCACATTTATTAAGTTGCATCTTTTTGCGAATTAATATTTATTTTTTTAGGGGGATTTTTTTTAAGTTTAGCCCGTTTTTGTATCCATTAGTAGAATCAGTTATCGATACCTAACAACATCTTCACGGGTCGGACAGGGTTTTCTTAACATAGGTACTGTATAAGCAAACTTGTGATTTTACGAAAAACCTGTACTATGGGAATGTGTCGCCATGTGTACCTACCAATGTGAAATTTTCAATTTATATGAACTTTTTGAGTGTATCTTGAACAATACTGACATCGGTGTAGGAAAAAAATATCGTGCGTAAATTGGAAATCTCCAACGTTTTAAGCCAGGCATTTACGAATGCTCGTGCCTCTCTCTCTGTATAAGAACAAAACAAGCTGGTATTTTTTACTTGCGTTGGATACAAACGACAGCACATCAAGCTACTACAACCTGTCAAATTTCTTTATCCGATTTTCAACTTTATCACTGAAGCATTAAGGCTCAAGGTTGATTGGGAATATCTGACAGTTTCGGGTAGCTTGACCTGCTGTCGTCATAATACTAAGTCCATCATCATCTCAGGCGTTAATCCCAGTCACTTCCGAAACCTTTTCTGCTTTGGAGTTTGGGGTCCGCTTTACCAGTTTAACTGCCGATTTTGGCTAAACTTCGATGTTTTCCGTGAAGCGACTGCCGTCTGACCTCCATAACCCGAAGGCGATATCGAAGCATTGCAGTAATAATGCTAAGTCATAATACTAAGTATCCAACTAATTGGATAAAAAATGGCAGTTGAATATCATCTATTTTTGAACAATTTGACCGACTCGCGATTATGTATTTTGGTTTAACATATAGGTACATACATATATGCCAGACACAGAGACATACTATCTCAAACTCTTGGTGTCTTAAAGGTAACGTTTATTTATGTGTCAGTGGCGCCGACTGAAAATCAATCCGCAGACTTTGTTTACACTGAGCTGGTTACACAAATAGTCTATCGCTATAACAGTTATAGTTGTTTTAATTACTATCGCGTCTATTATTGCGAACCATAATTGTATGGCAGTCACACGAACGTGAGCCACATAGCATACCACACACAACTGCTAGACAAGTGAGGTTACTCACTTGACTAAAGTTAAGTGACGTTCAAACATCAAAAATGTGAGGTCACTAGTTAATTCTAAGCAGCGTTTATGAATAAAGGGGTAGATTTTTATGACAGTGATGATTTGCCAGCGTTAATACAGTACTGTACGGCGATTTGAGAAAACGTGCTCTCAACGAGTGCAGAGCGAGCAAGCTTCGGTCACGCGACTTTCGCGTGTTTACCGGGTTTGTCACAATACGTTCCGCAAACGCTACGCACGCAGCTGCCCCGGGTAAAACAGTGGCCTTGCTGGAAACACGTTCGCAAATCGCCTATGTGATAACTTTATAATGCCCATCCTAAGGGCATTATAAAGTTATCACATAGGCGATTTTTGGTTAGTAGGTATAGTGCCAGGGACAAGATAATGTTTTATGTCCATGTAGTTTGGTTCTTATTTAAAAATAGGTAACGTCGTATGAATTTCCCTGCATGTAAAGTGTAGTGCAATATTTTTGTTTCTATTTCATTGGAAAAGGACTGAAGATAAAATGTTGGTTTAGACTTCTCAAATTAGTCCGCTCCTGACGTAAATTGACGTATTTTTATAATTGTGTCTAAACTGTCTATGGATTTGACAGGACTAAACTAAAATGTTAACTTCTATCCTTTTCTTAAAGAAATAGAAAGAAAAATACGCACTTAGCTTTTAAATTTAGTTTAGTTTGTGAACAAGAGAATCGGCGCCTCTATCAATAGAGATGGGGTTTATTTTGGCAGTTAAACAACATTCATTGCGCTATTTACGCTGTTGAGCAGACACATTTTTTCAACATATGGAGAAATGCATTTGGAATATGCTTGAAAATGATTCAAATTGAGAGTAATAGTATGTTACGCAGTTAGGGTACTGTAGGGAGGCACATCACATTAATATGACCTACATTGCTAAAACCTAGTTCACGCTCGCACAGGTTTCTCTGCGACCCGCGGGCAACGGATGGCAGAGGTCAAACGGTAGTCGCTCTACGTTAATCTGGGTCACTGAATCCATCCTCGCAACTGACGTAGGTGTTACGTAGGTTATCACAGGCGAAGGATCGTTGAGCCCTTAGAGCAGATATACATATGTGCCTATATGACGGACAGGGCCTTCATTAACCCCGGTCACCAAGGAATGCGGAACCGGCGAGAGATGTCGTGCGGTGTTCCACAGGGATCGGTCCTGGGGCCGCATCTGTAGAATATATATACCACTATCGGCGTTAGCGTAGTTTGTTATGCTGACGACACGTTAGTTCTGGCACATGATAGGTCGGCGGTGGCCGATGCAGCGACCATCGGTGTTGCGACAATTGTGGAGAGGATCCGGCAATTGGGACTCGAGGTGGCCCTGCACAAGTCGGAGGCCATGTGTTTTACTGGTCCTCGGAACGCGTCACCCGTCGAGTTCTCACATAACGGTAGAAGGGGTTCACATCGGCGTCGGGGCGACGGTTAAGTACCTGGGACTCGACCCCGACAGCCGGTGGAACTTCGAGGAGCTCTTCCGACGTTTGGCACCCAGACTGGAACGGGCCGAGGCCGCCCTGAGGCGGCTCCTTCCCAATTTAGGGGGACCAAACGCCTCCTGTTGGAGGCCGTGGGTCCATGGCCCTTTACGGGGGGTGCCCCGTGGAGGGTGCGGTTGCTAAGGAGGTGACCAGCCCGATGCCTGACTGCGTCCCAGACGGTCATGGCCGTACAGCTGGTCCGGGGATACCACACGGTCTCCGCTGAGTCGGCGAGTCTCCTTGCCGGATTGCCGCCATGGGATCTGGAGGCCAAAGTCCTCGCCCACATCTGGGAGTGGCGAGGGGAGGCAAAACGCTGGGGCATAACTCTGCTGTCGCGAGAAATCGTGGTACGACGGACAGAGCTCCAGCGGGATCTCATGGAGACATAGAGAATGCGATTGGCGCAACCCAGTGCTGGGCATGCCACAATAGCGGCGGTAAGCTGGCTCTTTGTGGAGCGGCTAGAGAGGCGCTACGGCGCCCTCACCTTCCGCCTGACGCAGGTCCTCACCAGACACGGTTGTTTCGGAAGGTTCCTGTTCCGGATAAGGCGGCAGGAAACCCTAAGGTTTCCTCGATCGTAGCGGCGATCGCCGCGATCTCTCGTGTCCGGTCTGACACGCTCTTCCACTCCGCCCTGAGTGGGAGAGGTCCTTTGGTGATTTCCCATCCCAACAAAAAAAAAAAAAAGAAAAATAGGAGCAGATATTTATGTACATACGTGTAATTAATTAAATTAGGTTCGTGGACTATCTTGAATTTTGGTCTAAAGCCCATAAGAAGTACCGTAGGTACTCGTATTAGATTGTTTTCGGCAGGTTGTAATTAAATCTACATGTTTCCATTTCCAGGTGCGCAAGCGTTCTCCAGGAAGCATCCCTTGTCATGCTGGCTATCCACTATGTTGGTGATCTTCGCGGGCGGCATGGTGGTCAACGGGCTGCTCGGGGAACCTATGCTGGCACCACTCAAAAACACGCCGCAACTAGTTATTGGAACTGTCACATGGTATGTTATTATAAAAAAAGAACGGAAAGGAATAAAATCCTTTTATTTGCTGTTAACATGACGCAAAAATTAAAAAAATATACCATATTGTTGAACTTGTGTCACAGTCAAGCAAAACGGCTGTCGTTCAGTATTATGCGAGATAGAGAACAAACAAACATTTAAAAACTTAAAAAAAATTAAAAGTTTCTAAACGACTGTTTTCGATATATGCATCATACAGGCATACTACAATCTACATACAGGATTGTAGGGCCATGGACAGCAATCTGTCGCTATGGATTCAGCTCGTACCTAAATGATTCTGAACCCCCTATGTAGGTACCTAAATGGCATAGACCGCATAGATTCGCACCTCCAAGCTCAGTATAGGTGGTGACTAAATATTTAGATCATCTTCTCGTCGTCCAACATACCACAGTACCACAAGACTGTCTTTGACCAGTGTGTGTTGCCAGTGATGACTTACGGAACTGAAACGGGGGTGCTCACAATGGGCCTCATACGAAGGCTCTGAGTTACACAATGGGCGATAGAAAGAGCTATGCTCAGAGTATCTCTGCGCGATCGAATCAGAAATGAGGGGATCCGCAGAAGTACCTAAGTTACAAATATAACTCTTCGAGTCGCTAAAATTAAGTGGCGGTAGGCGGGGCACATTGTTTGTAGAACCGATGGCTGATGGGGCAGTAAGGTTCTGGAGTGGCGGCCACGTACCGGAAGACGTAGCGTAGGGAGGCCCCCAACATGGTGGACCGGTGACCTGATGAAGGTCGCGGGAAGCTGATGGATGCGGGCAGCACAAGACCGGTCATCGTGGAAAGCCTTAGGGGAGGCGTTTGTCCAGCAGTGGACAAATAGGCTGAAGAAGAAGAAGAAGAAACTTTTGAGCAATAGGTAGAATCTATCTACTTGGAAATAAAATGTGTTAAATGCAGAAATGCGGAAAGTAGAATTCCCTCATTTTGCATTTTGATGTAAAGATTACCTATTATACTATAAATCAATGGTAAAGGTCAAAGAAGATTAGAACTTGTTTGGGGTGCAACAATTCATAAATAGCTAAGCTAACCAGTTCTGCAGTCAGTACTTTAAATAGTTACAACTGTGTACTGGCCGTTTATCGATGTCGTGAAATAAATTTGCTTCACCTCACACCACGAAACTAAGTATTCTATTCATTGCCTGATGTAGGACACGTTATTCAATTCCTATTGCCAGTAAGTGCTCACCAATTATGGAAGGTATTTTTTTATTAACTGATTGTGATCTTAGTATTGACGCAACTACCTGAGTAATAAAATGACATTCTTTATCACATTAATTAATCAACTCAGCACACATCATAGTCCGTTCCTGGACATAAGACATCCAGTTTGTCCCAGCCACATTCTTAAGGTCGTCAGGTGGTCGTACCTATGTGTACTTATATCAAATACTTAATTCATTTTACACTATTTTGTACTACGTTTGACATAAGCTTTAATTAACGATTATTACAAAAACAACATACTTATACAATATAAAAACTTAAAATTATTATAAATATACAAACATAATTAACCACAGCTAATGTACACGAAGTATCGGCGGTACACAACACCTTTAGGCCAGAACTCTTCTTTAAGGAACTTCTCGAGATGATATGTCGAAACGCTCACCACGAACGACTTGAAGTTCGTGTTGTGACGCGGCTCCAACCTCGCGACCCTCAAAGTCCAGGTGGTATTTACGTGCAGGTTCTCCACGACCTCCTCAAACTTCATGAAGTGGTGCTGTGCTGCTTTGGTACTGCTGGACACAGCAGGATGTTGGGTCCTGCCAGAGCAGTACCGCACTGGTTCCTACAAGTAGACTGCTTCTTCTTCTTCTCTCCTTTTTTTTGCGAATAGGACATCATCAAATTACTTCTCCTGCTCTGGGTGGAGCGGAAGGGCGTGTCAGACTTTTTAAAACTAAAACCCACCCGTGTTCCTTCACTTGCCTGTGCGCCAGGGGCCACGGTATCTCTTTCGAATAAAGCGTGATCCTGGTAGGCATCGGTCTTGGTGGACCCCGTGACGATGTGCTGATATCTCTTTGAGGCGCACGTGGAACACAACGCGTCGTCAACCGGGGCCTGGTCCTTACCGGGCTGTTCTTCTCTACGTTGATAAAAACATCCTTGTCACACGTGTCCTTCCTTGGACCCTGCCTTTTCAGAACCTGTTTTGGTTTGACAAACATTGTCATTTAAAATTAAGATGGATATTAGGAACGATATAATACCTAGTTGATGAAAACATCCGTGTCGCACGTGTCCTTCCGTGGACCCTTGCCTTATCAGAACCTGTTTTGGTTTTGCATATTTTTGATATATTATGTAATTGAAGCCCAAAAAGATTCTTAGTGGGTTGACCTTGGCTAGACGATCTTTAAGAATAATATAAGTATAGATATTAGACTAGACAGGATACAAATAAGGATGTTCGACTTAGATAAAAATAAAGGGGCGCTAGTTGTCTACTAGTGCTTATCTCAAGGTCAAGCTTGTTCTTGACTTGCACAGCAAGAGTCTTATCTCTATTCAGAGGTTAGGTACCTACTTGCTATTTTCCCCAACTCGAGAACCAACAGTAGCTAAACATATGTTCCATATCATCATCTCAGCGTTAATCCTAGACGCATCCGAAGCTTTTTCAGCTTTGGAGTTTGGGGTCCGCTTTACCAGTGTAACTGCTGATTTTGGCTAAACTTCGATATTTTCCGCGAAGCGACTGCCGTTTGACCTTCACAACCCGAAGGCGATATCGAAGCATTACAGTTAGACTAATTGTTGGACTTTTGAGGGCAAGCAAGAGTTCCATAACCTAGACATTTAACTGACTGATTTAATTGAACTAATGTAGATCAGCCAGTCGATTCCATAAAAATCTCAGAGTGAAAGATGAAGTGAGCTTAGAGTGAGTTGTCAATAGTGTCAAGCCTTAGCATTAGTTGAAACGGCAGCTCACGACTCCACGCTCACTTAGCTTTTTTTTTTTTTGTTCCGGGGAGAAAAATCCTCAATGGATGTCCGCCGCCCTAGAGGGGCCACGGGGTCTGTCAGACTCCTACTGACTAAAAACCACCCCAGTGTCTCTCCGGTCACGTGCGCACGGAGCCGCGGAAGTCCTTGATTCTGCCGCGGCCCGACCCTCTCTTGCCGGCCCGGTCTGTCCGGGCCTCGCCTCCTCCACGGGGTAGTGAGGTGTTAAACTACCCCGTGCGTCGCCTCTGTGGCGCGCACCGAAACTCGCGCGAGCCTCCGCCTCGGGGTCCAACAAATAGTGGGCGGGAATTTCCCCATGCCCCTCGCCCCTGGACCCATTCATGGGGCCGGAAGAGGGCGTTTTCCGCCCTTCCTCGGCGCCCGGTACCGACCATCCTCCGCACAACTGCCGGCAGCGTCAGGTCGCCTCCTACTTCATTTGTGAGGACACGGCGCTGTTCCTCCCAAGTTACACACTCGGAGAGCGTGTACTGCGCCGTGTCCTCCCCGCATTGGACGCAGTGGCGGCAACGAGCGTCCGGCTCCCTGTCTATGCGTCGCAGGTAGTTGCCGAAGCAGCCGTGCCCCGACAGTACCTGCGTCACCCTGAATGACAGGGAGCCGTGCCTCCGCCCGAGCCAGTCGTCGAGTACTGACCGGGTCGCCTCGACGGTAGCGAGGCATATAGCGGGTAGGACGCATAAACCTCTGCCGCCAGTCCGCCACCAGGACCTGACAGAGCTCCTCTCGGCGCAGCTCGATCTGCTGCAGCACCGGAATGGAGCCCCGCGTCCGCTCTTCCTCGTGCCGTCGGTACAATGACGCGAGTACTCTCGCCTCTAGGCCCCAGGGCGGGGACCCGGCCAGGACGCAAGCCGCCTCATAGGAACGCTCACTTAGCTCACCTAAGTTTTCACGCTGATATGGTCACAGAAGTGCATTGCAGAAGCTCGGCACCCTAACAATAATCAATTGTATACCAATTGATTTTGAAGCATGTTGCTAATCCATTGTTCCATATATTCGAAAAATGTATCTGCTCAATAACGTAAACAACGCAATGAATGTTGTTGAGGTGTCAAAATGAAACCTATTGCTACTGATAGTATATTACGCAATTACCCTACTGATTTTTTTTTGTCCCCACTGTAAAGCTTCTTTCTCCCTTTTCCGCACATGTTGTGTCTTTTGTTAATTCCGGTTATTTAGGTTATGCATATAAAAATATGAACGGCAAAAGCACATAGGTACCTACTATAAATTAGTTATAATAAGCAATTCGCCATATCCTGTAGTACGATAGATCTTTCTTCAAAGTTATAACATTATCAGTAGCAATGGGGTTACCCATTGCTACTGATAATGTTCTACGCAATTACCCTGTCGGATAAGAGATCCCCTTACTCTACACTTTACTTTGAGATTCAAATTAAAGCCCACTAGTTCCAAGACCAGCAGTAGCACAATATCATTAGCAATGGGTTTCATTTTGACATTTCAACAGCAATCATTGCGTTATTTACGTTGTTGAGCAGACACATTCTCGAACATATGGAGCAATGGATTAGCAAAATGTTTCGAAATGATACCAACTGCTAATAATAGTGTATTACACAATTAGTGTGCACATTTCAACTTGTCTTATGTATTAACTTTTCGGTATTATCTTTCCAGGTACCTAGTATTCTACACACCCTTCGACGTGGGGTATAAAGTGGCAAAGTTTCTACCTGTCAAAGTAGTAGCTTCAGCCATGAAAGAAATCTACCGCGCAAAGAAAGTGTATGACGGAGTCACTCACGCCGCTAAACTGTACCCCAACGCTTACGTCATCATGATTATAGTAGGTAAGTGAGATTATCTGTGCTAATCTGGTAATTTGAGTTCTGATAATAATTGGGTTCGCAAAATATTTTTTTTTAATAAGATAAGGAGCATTGATAAAAAATTATTTTCCCTCTTCTAGTTATTTCGGATTTCGCGACTTATCTATAACCTCTAAAATATTCGATTTTTGCGCGTTTAGGACTCTAGAAGCCAAGGCCACAGTATTATTTAGGATTTAATCTAATTTTTCAAGATATTAGAGTTTACTTAACACACATATTTTGGGAAAAGCTTTAATTATGACAATTCACCGACATTCATTACGTTATTTACGTTGTCGAGCTGACAAGTTTTTCAAAACTATGAAGCAATGGATTATCAATGTCCCTGAAAATGATTCAGGTTGTGTTTGATAGTTCAGCACCCTATTTGCGTAACACACTATTACTATCAGTTGGAATCATTTCGAAGCATATTGCTAATCCATTGCTTCATGTGTTCGAAAATTTGTCTACTTAACAACGTAAATATAGCAATGAATGTTGTTGAAGTGTCAAAATGAAACTGCTTGCTACCGATAGTATGTTACGCAATTACCCTACTGATTTTTTTTTTGTCTCCCACTGTAAGGCTTCTTTCTCCCTTTTCCGCACAAGTTGTGTCTTTTGTTAATTCTGGTTATTTAGGTTGTGCATATAAAAATATGAACGGCAAAAGCACATAGGTACCTACTATAAATTAGTTATAATAAGCAATTCGCCATATCCTGTAGTAGGTACGATTGATCTTTCTTCAAAGTGTTTGAAAATATTTTGCCTCTTACTTAAAATATAAATCAAGTTCAACAAAACCTCCGTTTATTTTCAGGTACCCTAAAGGGCAATGGAGCGGGCTTCACCAAACTGATAGAGCGGCTCATCCGTGGAGCTTGGACACCAACTGCCATGGAAACCATGCAACCTAGCTTGTAAGTTTTCACAATTTGGATTTCAATATTGATGTTCTTTAAGCTCAGCTATGTACCTACCGGCTGGTATCCAAGCTTTTTTTTTTCATGAATTTTGGGGTTCACTGAAGCTACAAACTGTCTGCAGTACTTTAACAGCAAAATAAAGATCATTATGATTTTTATAGTGTGAAAAGCTGAGGCAAAATTAGTAACTCTGAGAGGATTATTTGGAGTCTTAACTTCAACAATACCAGCTACCAATAGTCAGCTCAAATCTATATATTTAAAAAGATGTGCCTTAAAAGATAATTTGATCTTGGGCTTGCGCTGTACCTTATAATGGCTGCCACCTCTTATCCATATGAGAATATTGTAACACCATATAAAAACTACGACTTCTGGCTTTTTCAGTAACTTTAATGCATGCAGGTCCCCGCCGAACCACCGAAAATAACACTTTTAATCCTAACTATTACCATAGACAATGGCGCCGATTCTCTTGTTCACAAACTAATTTTAAGTTAAGTGCATCTTTTTCTTTCCATTTCGTTAAGAAAAGGATAGAAGATAACATTTTAATTTAATCGTGTCAAATTAAAATACTCCATAGACAGTTTAGACGCGATTATAAACATGGCGACTAAAAATACGCCAGTTTACGTCAGGAGCGCACTAATTTGACAGGTCTAAACTGACATTTTATCTTTTGTCCTTTTCTTAATGAAATAGTTAGAAAAAGATGCACCGAATTTAAATTTAATTTAGTTTGTGAACAAGGGAATCAAGGCCATTATTCCTACGCGCTTTTTAACCCGGGACAAGCACGCAACACGTTGATAGTAGAGGGATGTGCTAATTGTTCTATCTTGTATTTCATTGTTTTGCTTCCTTTTTCAGCTACACGAAGGCCTCTCTGGTTGCGTCCATTATCTTCGTGTTGGACAAGAAGACTGACCTCATTTCTGCGCCACATGCTCTAGTCTACTTCGGAATAGTGATATTCTTCGTTTACTTTAAGGTACGTAGTATGTTAGTCGATGTTTCGAAAAACATTATTGTCAGCAATTAAAACATGTTTAGTAATTTTAAATAACTTATTTAATATAATTAAATTAATTTGGTGTTAATTGTAATTAAGCTCCGAAAAGATTCAAGCAAAAATATGTTTTTGAAACAAAATGTTAATGATGATGTTTACAATCATAATAAATTCGTTCGGGGTCAACTTATTCTCACAGGAATAAGGCGGTCTAAATCTCCGGCAGTCTAAACGATATAGGCCAATTTAGATACATCAACTCAGTATAACTGAACCTCTCACTGTTCTGGCTACATTAAGCGCAACTGGACGTACATCATCTATCCTTTAATAATAACTGTATTTTTCCCTCAGCTATCATCAATTCTCCTGGGCATCCACGATCCCTTCGTGCCATTCGAGAACCTATTTTGCGCGCTGTTCTGTGGTGGTATCTGGGACTCTCTCGCTAAGTTGCTTGGCAAGGGACAGCCCAAAGAGGAGACTAAGGATACAAAGAAAACAAATTAGGCAATACCATCAGGTACGTAATAATACATACTTCTTAACTATCTATGAATGTATGATGGGCGTTGGAGAAATCTACGAGTGACTATCCTCAAGAACCATACTAGCATGCCTTTTAATTTCTGTCGTTTCCATATTTCCCGGCAATTTTGAATTTGGAAGTGTTCTATATTCGAATGTGCTTAAATTTTGAATCTCAAAACAGTTGAAAGTATTAGGATTACTGCTATTGTTTACTCACAGCGTAAATTCTTTTTTTATAATAGTTTTTGGCTTGGTTGCTAAGACCGTTGAGCCATTTCTTCGTTATTCTTGTTTTCTTTCGTAACTTATCCTAACCTATCCTAAACTTAACCTATCTCCTTTCGTTTCCCGCGTGAGCCGACTAGGAGGGGTTAAATTTGGGGTAAAGTCATGGTGTGGCTACTATGCTACAATATTTCAATGTTCTTTATAAATTATTCACTGAATGCACTTTTTACTACATAAATCACGCGCTTTATTTAGTAAACAACACTACAAATAATTTTAAAAGTCCAATGAAAAATGAGCTTGACACTCAGCTTGACTTTCCCGCCAAAATTATTGCTGTGAGACAACTAATTCTCGAAAATCGTCATGTGACGTATCGAGAGATTGATATTAGGCATCTCAGGGACAACTAATCAGAAGACCTTGCATGAAGAACTTGATATGAAAAAGCTAGTTTACCGTTGGATACCGCATCTGCTTTCCGACGATAACAAGGCGCCCCGCGTCTGAAGGTGTAAGAAAACTCTACAAAGTTTCAACCGAGGAAAATCAAATCATGTCTACGGCATCATCAATTGTGACGAATCTTGAATCTGTGCCTACTATTCAGACCCAGGTTGTAGATTATTGTTTGGAATCATCCAAACAATAATCTACAATCTGGGTCTGTGAAGATGAGTCAAAGGCGATTAAGTTGTACATTCTCGAAGCACTTCAAAGAAGATTTTGGCCACGTTTGTTGCAAAAATCGGCCATGTTGCGACTATTGTGCTTGGATGTCGTAGAACGGTTAACGACACTTACCACAGTTTGTTTACCACAAGTCATCGCCGAACTTCATTCGCGACGCATCATCCTGCACCACGACGACTCAGTCTCACACAGCGCTCGACAAACGATTGAGTATTTGAAGCAGGAAAAAGTAGAAATTCTTGACTATTCTCCATACAGTCCTGATATGTCAGGATTGTATGGAGAATAGTCAAGAATTTCTATTCCCTAATCCCGATTTCTATACATGTCCTAAAATTAAGAAAAGTCTTCGTGGTCAAAGGTCCGGTGAAGAAGTAGTCGACGCTTTCAACCCTCCCACTTTAGCGAATAGAAAAGTGTATTAGGTGAATACTTTGAACAATAAAAAGTACTTTAAGGTTCTATTTGTGTATTTTTTTCTTCAAACGACAAAACTTAAAAGGTATGCCTCGTAGGCATCCTTCTGAATATGTCAAGTACCTACGTTCAGCAAATTCTAGACTATACGGAATAGCAGCATCCCCGTGTCCTGTAAAACGCCTTTAAAATGGTATATTTTTTATACTGTTGCGTGTGCTATTTTAGTAAAGCTCTATTAATTTAAGAATCAAGTTAATTTATAAAAAGAATAAAATACTAGTGTCTACCTTTTTATTTTGTCATTTTTTTCCATGCGTCACAAATTCTCTCTCAACTCAATAATTCTAACCAAATGTTTGTTGTTTTCAGGTCGCACTTTATGCTCTGCAACATTTGTGCTACTTTATCAACTGACACCGACAATACAAAATGCGACGGCTTCGTAGATAAGCAGTAAAAAAATACTGAAAAAAGAAAAAAAATAGCAAAACCCTTAAATCCTAAAAAAATGGCACAACGACCAAAGTTTGATTTCATTAGTTTTAAGATCCACTAGTCTTAAAGTTTATAAGTGTTTTAGTTAATGACGTGGTATAATGAGTTTTTGTTATGTACTTAAAGGAGGTGTAAGTAGTTCATATTTAGTTATTCAGTTCCTCAAAAAAACTTGCCAAAAATTGTGAATATTGTGATACATTTAGTATTTACCCACAGTATCAACTATGTTATAAAAACTTGCCATAATAATTTATAATACCTACCAATATTATAAATATAAGCATAATAAAAATAGTAGAAAATCTAATAAGTGCTTGGTACCAATCAGTATACCTGTGTTCTCTGAGTGAAAAAAAAAAAAAACCATCGAGCATTGTAATTTTATTTTTATATTTTAGTTCTCGAAACGAAAATCGACTAAGCCGACTTCCTTTACATAAAAAATGGGAATTTGGCTACCATTTCCCGCGCAAAAATTTAATTAGGTACGTAAGCTTTACATTTATGAATATTCTGACTGATTCGCGTGGGTGTACGCGATGAGGAGCATTTTATTCGTGTACAATATATCAAAATACAATAAATTATTTATTAGAATAGAAATTGAATTGTGATTGTACTTGAAAGGTCTGACCGAGTTGCTGGGTGCATTGCAATGAGGAGCACATCTTTCAATACGTTAAATGTTCATGACATGTATAGATTCTTATTCAAGATTATCCGGGTATGCTAAAGGAAGTAATAAATTGTTTTTATTAATTTTGTTGTTTTTACTAAACCTGCTTTCGTTGTCATTTGACAACAGACCTTGCCTACTAACGTCTTAGAATAGATCTCAACATGAGGGCGGAATGGGATGTCGAGTGGCAAGAGGTAAATTAGTTAAAGCTTTATAGCCTTGCACTATGGTATGGAGGTGATCTCACATTAAAGAGGCAGAGCGGTTGTGTTTAGAGCTTCATATTTTGTGTTTACAGAAGTTCATTTTAGTGTAAGTATATTTGTAAGTTCAACACAATTATTAATTTTGTGTTGGATCGATATGTCTAGTACCTATACGGGGTTAATACGAAAACAAACCCAGCTTCACGAAGACCAATGCCTCCTGGGTCAGGGTTGCGGGTTGGTTAAAAACAAAACCGTGGCCCTGGCCGTCGGGCAGGCAAGTGAAGAAACGCGGGTGGGTTTTAGTCAGTCAAAGTCCGACACGCCCTTCCGCTCCGCCCAGAGCAGGAGGAGTCATTTAATGCAATGCATTAGTCCGTTCGTGTGTGGAGTACTGCAGCTACATTTGGGTTGGTGCTGCAAAATGCCACCTGGCAACTTTGGATTCGGTGGTTTTTGGATTCCGTTCCATTATCGGACAACCCGTCGTATAGAACGATTTGCTAGCGGCGGTGTTTTCGTTTCACTACAATTTAAGTGTTTTCGCTGCTACAGTGAATAAGCTCTTAATCACAGACATCGTAATAACAGTTGACTTGTTATTACGATTTCTGTGCTTTTAATAGACTATCGCGCTTTCTATCAACGATGTTATCACTGCTTACCGTCAGGTGAGATAGCGGTCAAACACCAGTTTATAAGTAAGTATAAAAAACAATTGGGAAAGGCAATATAAGAATCTCAAAACAAAACTTATCTGAACTAAAAACCTAGGTGATAGCTGCTACGATGAAGGCTAAGTCTAGTTCTTTCCGAAGATAACTACCTATATAAGTAGAGGTTACATCTATGTTTACCCGCATGTGGCCGGCTGCTCCTAGTCGTAGCCGCCATAAATTGCTAAGGGAATACTACTAACAGCTCACTCTGAACTCCTTTCACTTTACTTTTCATAGTTTTAGTACAGAAACCTATATAGAAGACAACTGAACGGCTCTTTTTAATTGAGCTGCTGTAGGTACCTACTCCTTATCAGAAGATTCTAAGTCTATAAGTAAGATTCTAAGTATATAATTTTATTATGTTCGGGAAACCTAAAGCTAATTTATGATGTTCCAAAAAAATGTCGTATGTAAGGCCAATTATGTACAACTTTCTACTGATTAACAGGCAAATGAAAACACTTTTATAAATAAACTGTATTCTGCTGCATCTGAGTGTTATTCGCCCATTTTGTTACTTAATTCTTTATTAAATTGGCATTAAGTATGTGCGCAATAGTTACCAATGCAAATTGAAGACTTTATACGGTTTTCTCATGGATGCCAATGTCAGAACTGGACCAAAATTAAATGCTTTAACTAAATTACGCAAATATTTACTTCTACATGAGGAAGTTTTTTATCAACAAATGCCTTAGATGAGAAACGTATTAAATTCAACACGGTATCAGGCCTGCCTGGTAAATTAGAACTCACTCCTACTCTCAAGGAGCCTGTCACCCGGCGAAAACATTATAGGCTAGTTACGAACATTATGCATGGAACTATATCATTTACACAGTCTAGTAAGATTTGATTGACCCCTAGTAGATATTATAGTCCAAGTATCAAGTCACAATGTTAATTGCCACAAGATGATTAAGTTCCAAGGAGCAGTGGTGGCCCACGCCCAATGAATTCGTAACAACATTATGACCGAACCTAAGTTGTAGATCGTGGGTACCCAGGGTAATAATTGAATCAGCACTGCACTCAAAAGAAGGAAATTATCGTGAGGAAACCGATAAATCCTAGAACAAAAATATATTTAGACATAATTATCACATCGACCAAGTCGCCCAGAGCGCGCCTGGTAATAGATATCCCTTTTGAAGAGAGCTGTCCGAGCATTAGTGTGGACGTTATAGGCTAACACATGCTAAGTAATGAGTTTGTAAACCGGACCCTCAAATAAATAAACAGTGATTCACTAAGCTTTGAAGGGTGATACAGTTATACTGATAAAGATCAAAATCCTGTGTCAATTAATTCAAAGTTTTCAAAATTTGGTAAATTTTTAATAAGTGACAATACCGCTATTATTATAAATAAATAAATATATATGGACAAATCACACAGATTGAGCTAGCCCCAAAGTAAGTTCGAGACTTGTGTTATGGGATACTAACTCAACGATACTATATTTTATAATAGATACATATATAGATAAACATCCAAGACCCAGGCCAATCGGGAAAAGACCGTTTCCCATCATGACCTGGCCGGGGATCGAACCCGGGGCCTCCACGTCGCAGGCAGGCGTGTTGACCGCTGCGCCACGGAGACCGACTGTGACATTATGAGCGTATAGAGATGTGCCCTGCCCCCTTTGGCCCTCACATGCATCGCCTACCGCACATGTATTAATTTACCTACTTTTGCAAAATAATATAAATTTTTTGGGTTTTTTTTTTCTTTGTAGGAATTAGTAGAATCAATTAACGATACCTAACAATACATTCACGGGTCGGACAGGGTTTTCTTTTCATATTGTATATCTTGGGGTGGGCTTTCAGTCCGACTGGATGCAGAAAATATGCCAGTATTTTTTATGAAACGACTGTCTATCTAACCTCCACAACCCAATTACTGATATGGGCAATACGATACCCCTTAGTAAGACCTGTTGTCAGACTGTCGGGCTACTGACGATCCGTAACAACTGTATCCACAATAGACAGGCAGGGGCAACGGCTTAACATGCTTACTGACGTATGGAGTCTTGATTACATATCAAGACTCCATACGTCAGACAGATGGTACCCTTTTTTTTTTTCCGGGTGTAAAATCCTCATGGATGTCCGCCGCCCTGGGGTGGGCGATGGGGTCTGTCAGACTCCTACTGACTAAAAACCACCCGGGTGTTCCGTCTCATACCTACACCGGGGGCTGCGAGAACTAATACAGCTTCCGCAACCCCCGATTGGTGCTGGCCCGCAGCCGTGGGGCCTCCTCGGGTCAGGGGGGGGAGTGAGGTGTAGAGCTCCCCCCGTGACGTCTAAGAGTAGCGCGCGTGGAACACTTCGCGCCGCCACCTCGGGTCCTGATGTTTGGGGAGCGACAGATTTCCCCGAGTCTATCGCCCCTGGACCCATTTAGGGGGGCTGGAAGACGGCATTATCCGCCCTCCGGCGACGCCCGGTACGCCTGCTGCGGGCTGGGTGAGAGGACGAGATCTCCCTCTCCCTTTCCGCAGCCTCCTTCTGCGAGACAACTGTTTCGCAGAAAGAAACCACCGCATCCCAAGACTCTTCGCTGTCGACCATCGACCTGATTACGACCGGCAGCGATAAGTCACTGCCTACTTCAGAGATGAGGGCACGGCGCAGCTCCTCCCAAGCGGCACACTCTGCCAGCGTATGCTGCGCTGTGTCCTCCCGGCAGTCGACATAGTGGTGACACCGGGCGTCCGGCTCCCTGTTTATGCGACACAGGTACTTTCCGAAGCAACCATGCCCTGAGAGCACCTGTGTCACTCGAAACGTCAGGGAGCCATGCCTTCTCCCGAGCCAGTCCGCCAGTACAGGCCGGATGGCCTCGATGGTGGTGAGGCCGGCGGTAGGGCGCGAAAGCCTGTCCCGCCATTCCGCCACCAGAACCTCGCTGAGCTGCGACCGACGCTGCTCAAGCTGACGCTGCATCGGCCGTTCGCCCCGTTCTCGCGCCTGCTCACGCCACCGGTACAGTGACGCGAGGACCTTCGCCTCCAGGTCCCATGGCGGGGATCCAGCCAGTAGGCAGGCCGCCTCATAGGAGATCGAGACAGACGGTACCCTGAACCAACCGGACACCTTTTTTTGTTGGGATGGGAAATCACCAAATGACTTCTCAAGCTCTGGGCGGAGCGGAAGGGCGGAAGGGGGAAGGGTGTCAGACTTTTACTGACATCACATTTTCATCGTCATCATCGTTTTTCATCATCATGGATACGTTAAAAATTCGAGTAATTATGGATTATGAGTACCGTCGTAGCAACAACGCGGCACAAGTGGCACGCAACATCAACGACGTATACGGAGCTAACACTACAAGCCAACACGCCACCTGTTATTGGTTTGCTCATATCATTTTAAAGTCTTTGGTTTGCTCGCTTCCGTTCTGGGAATTTAGACCTGAAAAATAAACCTTACGGTCGTCCGAAGACTTTGTTCGACAATGACGAATTAATGGCCATTGTGGAAGCCGTAGATTGTGAATCATCTATCAATCTATGGCTGATTAACAACAGCTTTCGATGTTAGCGTTAAAACAATATTAGTCCATTTGCATCAAATTGGCAAGGTAAAAAAGCTTGGCAAATGGGTGCCCCACGAACTCTATAATCGCCAGCGATCATTGAGTTCGAGCCAGACGTGCCTTGCACTACTCAACAGAAACCCAAATGAAGGAATTTTGAACCGTATTATTACCTGCGATGAAAAATGGATTCTGTTTGGTAATCGCAAGCACTCAGCAAATTTGTTGTAGGTATCCTGGTTCAGCACCTAAACTAAACAATGCCTTAAACGAAAACTTACCCCTAGAAAAGGGATGGTCACTGTTTGGTGGTCTAGCACCGGTTTCGATTCATCACAGCTTACCAAACGTGAAGAACTGAACACAATGATGGAGAATCTGGCACATCTCCAACCAGCATTATTATTAGCAGACTACTACTTTTTCCAGAATTTGGATAACTTCTTGGCGGGAAAAAAAATCAATACCCGAGAGGCAGTACAAAATTGTGTTTGAAGAATTTGTTCCTCCCGACCAGCTGATTTCTTTAAGAAGGGCATGAATAAACTGCCACTGCGTTGGCAAAGATACATTTATTGCATGTTTGATAAACACAAATAAAAAATACATGAAAAAAAACCTTTTAATTTTTTTCATACTAAACGGCAATTTCATAGCTAATGACCTAATATTATAAAACAACGACGTAAAGAAAATATAATATAAGAAAAAAACGTTTAAACAAATTAAATAAATGGATAAATGTCGTAACTTTTATTTATTATGTGCTCCTACATCATTTCGTGTTTATTTTATCTTGAAAAAGCTCAATTTAGCCTTTTAATGCCACAAGAAGCACTTTGTATTGCCAATTTATTCCAAAAAGTATTTGGTCAGTTTTTCCTAGAACAATGTAAGCTAGGAAAAACGGGCTCGTCCGGGATTTCAACCCGGGACCTCTCGCACCCGAAGCGAGAATCATACCTCTAGACCAACGAGCCACACTGACATGGAGAAACCATCCCTATTTACCAACCCCTAGCCTTGTTAAATAAAATCAATACTCCCTCCTCTCACTCGCTACGAGTTATGAATAGCTATGTATAAGTGGGTTTGTAGTAATAAAAAACATGTTCGGACGCGAGGGTGGTGTTGGGGTTGCTCAGAGGATTGTTTAATAATTATAAACTAGTGCTTGACCGCAATCTCGCCTGATGGTAAGCAGTGATGCAATCGTTGATGGTAAAGCGCGCTAGTTTAATTAGCCTATTCACTAAAAAAAACTTAATGAATAGGAAGGAAGACGGCAGTTGAGCGAGGTGATGCAATCTTAAACTCAACAACACGACCAACGATGCTGCGCCAGAGGGAGATTGAAATGGAGACCCTCCACGACCAAACTCCCGACACAACAAAATTTGACGCATCATACCCGGCACACATCGCAACACAACTGCTCAGACCCGTCCTCCGTACTGCTTCACCAGACATCATGCCGGAACACGACGAATCGCTTGGCGGCAAGACTTTGTCTGGTGGGTGGTAACTTCTGCCGGCAACCGCTGTTATGGCCTACCACCGAGCTGAACGTTCGCTAATAACTCTTATTATTTTTTATTTTATTTTTTTTCTTTCTACTTTTGTTTAGGGACATTTATAATCGCAATGCGTATGTCAGTTTTTTCTCTAATACATTATTTAGAAATTGTTGCAACACAGCTGACGGTAGATCATAGTACTAGGAGCCACCCCGCGTCGCCCCGCTTCAAGCGCGGGCGGGCGAGCTGTGCGTTGACCATATTTTTGTTGGGACAACCAAGTAAGAAAACAAGCTCTTGACTTTGTGGTTTTTTATGACATCTTTTTGAAATTTTGTACATAGATTCTTTACTTAAAAATACTGGACATGTGTTTCAGGTTTCGCATAAACAATAAATAATGTTGTATCATTGAGCAAGCGTGGTGATTACGCTCAATCCTTCTCTGTATGAGAGAAGACCTGTGCCCAGCAGTGGGACGATAAAAAAGGTTGACGATGATGATGATGATTATTCAGCCAATAGCGTTCCCACTGCATGGACACAATGTCCTCTCTTAGTGAGAGGGACTGGGCCATAATCTATCAGGTGGATCCAGTTCTAGGATATACTGGTTTATTGAATTATAAAAAATCTAAAATTTATTTAAAGTAGTTACTTATATGAAATAAAATTGAAAATAATAAATTCTAAATTTTTTCATGATTTGCAAATTAATGCTAAGTTAGCTTATTGATTGATGTCAGTCATTCACACAATACGCTCGCGTCATTATATTATATCAATGGCGTACGTGCACATACCACATAATTATGTCGTTCCTATACAAAAGTCATCATCATCATCATCTCAGCGTTAAAAATCCCAGTCACATCCGAAGCTATTTCAGCTTTGGAGCCTGCGGTCCGCTTTAGCAGTCTAACTGCTAATTTTGCCTAAATTTCGATATTTTCCGTGAAGCAACTGCCGTTTGACCTCCACAATTCGAAGGCGATATCGAAGCATTGCAGTTAGACCAATTGTTGGACTTTTGAGGACTCCACTGGTTCATATACAAAAGTCACACGCAAAAAGGTATGTCCTTTTCAGTGTTAAAACACGCGCCTTTTGCCTGACAGGTGTTTAAGCATTAGCCGGAATTTGGTAGTGCGGTTATCACACGTTCGATGACTACCTATTACATACTTGTTTATGTACTTTAAAAATCACAGATAGCTAATGGGAAGATACCGAAATAAAATCAAGTTTACTGTTATCATTATCAATTAAGTAAATAAGTCGGTTCACACCTTCTGATATTAATGATTACAATTTTAAATGAAGGCTTGTTTCCTAAACCAATTTTGTTTTTAACTTCCTAAAGTTAAAAATAAATAGAGAAAATTATATACGAGATACTCGTATAGGTAGATAGTTAGGTACATTTTTTTCCGAAGATGGAAAAATCCTCATGGACTATCCTCCACTCGGGAACGCGGAGGGGTGTGCCGAGGAAATGGCAGAGCCTGCGCTACCAATCCCCCGCCAGCGATTCGCGCCTAAAGGCGGGCCCACAGTGGTCTCTCATAGGGAGGCCCCGGGCTGGGTACGTCTTCTTGTACGAAAAAACGCAGCAGCCAAGGGTTTTTTAGCGAGGTGTCTTTTCTCTTAGCCGCACTCGTTTGCCCGGAAGCAAACGGGGCCCCCAGCTCCTCTCAGTGAGGAGACCGGGTTGCCCGACGGTGACCCTGTGTTCGGGTCACGTCAACCACCTGGAGTGGTGGCCAACCTGCCGCACGTGTGACCGTCGAAGCAGTCTCCACATCTGGTTTTGGTCCGCGCCGGTAAACCGGTAACCCCCATATCTGGGCGCCGTTCTCCTATCCGCCACCTGGGGACGCGTCCGATGTCAGGCCAGAAACTGCACACGGACAGCTGCTTCCCCCTGCCCCTACCTGGGTACGCCCATGATAACCCTACAAAACTACTGCAGTTTTAAATTAAGACAAGAAAGCCGATGAATGATAGTAAGATAAAACAGGTTTTTTTGTGCACAGTTCCGTACCGCAATGTAACAGAAGCTGTGGAATTTCGGATGTAGGAACGCTGAGACAGTCAAGTTTTTAGATAACTTACGGTATTCTGATGTTATTAGCACAGATAGATTGTATGTGTAGCTCGTTATGAGGTCACTGTCGCTGGCAGCGGGCCGCCGTTACACCGACACAAGCAAAGCCTTTCTTTCAATTTGGATTTTGTTGATTTTCTCATAGAAAAACCATTATGTGAAAGCTTCGTTGTCCTATTTACGAAGCGGTGATACTTAAACCATTTGTGAGGGAAGAGGAATCTTCAGAAAGTTACAGTTTATGTTAATGTTAAGGATCTATATACCGCTAAAAGGCTTGATTTTGTTTGCCGTGCTTGGCACAGTATCATTAGCAATGCCTTTCATTTTGACAGTTCAACAACATTCATTACGCTATTTACGTTGCTGAGCAGACAGTTTTTTTAGCCATATGAAGC
The DNA here is from genome assembly GCA_037179545.1 of Sesamia inferens. Taxonomy (NCBI): domain Eukaryota; kingdom Metazoa; phylum Arthropoda; class Insecta; order Lepidoptera; family Noctuidae; genus Sesamia; species Sesamia inferens. Next base: position 10,549,379 of record CM073940.1, read on the forward strand.
AATGAATTAGCAATATCCTTCAAAATGAATCCGCACCCTAATCGCGTAACATACTCGTACTATTACGATCAATTGGAATCATTTTGAAGCCCATTGCTAATCCAGTGCTGTTGATATTCGAAAAATATCTCTACCCAACAAAACGTAAATAACGTAGGTTTTCACCGGCAAAAGGAGCCCGTTCACTTTGGCTCCTACTTTACGAAATGTATCCTTGGAGTGTACCGACCGCCTTCAGCTTTTGGGAGTTGAGATTTCTTTGAACCTAAACTTTGGGCGGTTCATTGAGTCCAAGGCCAAGGTGGCTGCCAGAAAACTTGGCGTTATCGAAAAGGCCCGGTGGTACTTCACACCAAGGCAGCTTCTAATGTTGTACAAAGCACAGGTCCGCTCGTGTGTGGAGTACTGCAGGCCCACATTTAGGTTGGTGCTGCGAAATGGCAACTGGCTACTTTGGATTCAGTGGAAAGACGTGCGAAGAGGCTGTTTGGCGACCCAGATTTAACTCGAAACGGTCTCCAAAGCCTGGAGCACAGGCGTAGAGTAGTCAGCCTTTCCGTCTTCTATAGGATGCATTCTGGTGAGTGTGCAAGGAAATTGCATGATTTAATTCCCCCATCTCCGTTCCACCATCGGACGACTCGTCATACGGCGACTTTCCACCCTCACGTTGTTAACACCACTACGATCCGGACGAAGCGTTTCGATTCTTCTTTTATACCGCGTACATCGAGCGACTGGAACAATTTGCCAGTGGCGGTGTTTCCGTCACACTACAATTTGATTGTCTTCAAGGCTAGAGTAAATAGGCTCTTAATAAACTAGCGGGCTTTACCATCAACGATCGTATCACTGCTTACCATCAGGCGGGATTGCGGTCAAGCGCTAGTTTATAATTTATAAAAAAAAACCCTACCTCAGAAGGGTAGGGTTTCTATTCAGTGAAGTGAGGTGGTGGTTTAGCCAACCACTCATCGAATCCAAATTGAAGGGCTATATACACCTCAGCGAGACAAGCTGACCCACAGACCTCAAACGATAGTGCACAATCTAAAACCACAACCTATAGAAATCTTGATCTCTCACCGATTAGAAAGCATGAAGAACCCGTCACGCCTATCGTCAGCCTATTACCGTTCCATTACAGGTCTAAAACGTCTTCTTATAAAATCATGAGCATTTCGCAGCATCATGCTGAGATAGGAGCGACCTGAAACCGTTAAATTCTCCCAATCAACTTATGAAATAATATTGAAAATTTTATTAAAATTCGACAGATTGTAGGATTGTGGATTTAGACCCACAACTTCGAATCACACATATAATTAGGTGCCTACATACTTTTTACTTTGTTGGTCTTGTCACTGAAGTGGTTCGCACCGATAATTCGGTGTGATTGCAAGCAAGCAAGTTGCAATCTACACTACAGTGACGTCGATTGAGACGCCGTGTATTGCGCGGCCGCGGCCCTAAACCCGCCAGATGCGCGTGCGATCAGGCTTGGACTGAACGCGCCGCTTATTTTAATAATTTTAATTTAGTTTAAGCTTAGTTTTAACGTAACATAGTGTTAACATTAGTGTAGCAATCAATTAAAGGGAATAGTTAATTAAAGGTGAGTGTTAGATAACAAAAAAAATATTCTAACGGTGGGCTGCAGTTCGAAAGTGAACGGCGTTTTCTGTGAAAACAGTTAAGTCGGATGGGATTCGTATGCATGCAATGTGATCACTTGATTTAATAGTGTCTTCAGTTGTTTTAGTATATTAACTTTAAATGATGCCTACACTAAAGTCCCGTTTAATACTTATTCTTTACTCGATGAATTTCCTGTGTGTTATTTATTATAAGTTCATTTTCTGTCCGGTTGATTGATATCGTGTAGCAAATCATATTTTATTATTTTGTTGGATAGGTAAGGGTTGACAGCACCTGACAGCCAACCAATTTTGGAATACTCTGAAATGACTAATTACTTTACTAATAAAATTCTACCTAGTGATCGTAAACTTAGGTATACTTTTTTAGAAGTAGGTAGTGAACTGCTTTGAGAATTAACACTAACACATCTATTTGAGAAACTATTATAATATCTAGTTTAACTTCTTCCACGTATCACGTAAACCAGTCTCGTACTAAATAAAGATCGTTAAAATGGAAAATGTATTTTGAATAATAATCTAAATACTTATATTTTGTAATTTGCCTGCATTTTGTATAGCTGTGATTCGCATCGAGGTATTCTCGTAGATATTTTCAATAAATAAAATTCTCTAAACTAGTTTAACAGTAAAATGAGGAGCTTGTGGACTAATTAATTCAGGACTTTACTTCCTTCTTTGGAATAAGATAGAATACTTATAATCTGTGTTTTAGAGATAACTAGCTGCCCCCTGCAGTTGCATCCGCAAAAGTTCGATCGATCCTGTGTTAATATTCGGATTAAAATTATCCTATATGTTCATACTGGTGCCATAAACTTGATCCAAATCCATTTGGTAGTGTTATTAAAAGATTCATACATCCAAACTTTTACTTTTATAATATTAGTAGGATGATCGTATGGCCCAGTACAACCAAAGAGATTAACTTTAAAAGAAAATTTCTTTTCTTTAAAGAGAATATCTTTGAGTCCAACCATGCTACTCCAAACATAGTTAAATGTAATATTTGTAATTATTTTTAATATCTATTAATATCCATAATAATTAATAATATCTATTGGTTACATGAAGATTCTGTATTTCCGTCGTTTACCTAGTTCAATTCTGGCCACTGAGGTAAAAAAAAAAACTGTATAAAATTTGAAAATATTGAGAAGATTAAGATAACTTTTACTTCATTCTACATAATGCTGACGTAAATCATCAGCAGCGTCGAAAAATTTAGTAAACATTTTAATCGATTACCTAATGAAGGAAGAATGAAGAAGCATGCATGCAGTTCGCTGTGTGCCTATGACGTCATCTTTTAAACCTCATGCCCTTGTGTACCATCAGAATTAAGATTTGATCCTGTGCCAATCCTTTTCGGAATCTAAGTATTTATCAACGCACCAACAGCCGAATTGCGTAATAATTTTCGGCAAATGATTTAGACCGCAATCTGCTTCATTTTACGCTTTTCGTAGTTTTAACACTACTATCCTGTTAAATCAATCTCAGTATGTAAGCCTCAGAACTCAAAGGTGAATGAAAGATGAAGACAGATGTGTTTGATTGGACCAGGACTGCGGGTTGGTTGAAAGGCCTGTGTCCCTGGCTGGCGCACAGGCAAGTGAACGAACACGGGTGGGTTTTAGTCAGTAAAATTCTGACACGACTTTCCGCTTCACCCAGAGCGGAAAAGGTTATTTGATGATTTCCCACCTACATAAAAAAAGATGTGTTTCATTGACTGCCAAGTTTTCGCTTACGGGAAAACCTTTCTATTTCATGATGTGTTACCAACATAGGATCACCTAAAGATAATTTTTTACCTGACTAATTTTTTTACCTGCTGACTAGTCGATAAATCCAGTTACTAGAGTTACATAGATGCCCACTAACTTTCGCGGAATTATCGGTCGTTTTGAGCTCAAAGATTCTATTCTTCATTCAGCTTGCGTTTATAAAAGGCACATTCTTTATCGTCGACATAACTACACGATATCGCATCATGTAAAACCACAAATACTTGTCTAATAAAAAAACTGCATCGTGTATCGTGAGTCAGATCGAACGGAAGCATCCTAAGTGACTCGCCACGTGTTATGAATTAATCATACATCTACCATGAAGGCATGAACGTCGGTTTAAACTTAAGATATGCTATACTTTCTGGTAATCCTGTCCACCGTTTCAGAAACTTCGGTTCCGAAAGTAAATCTCTATGTTTCAAGTTACATCTATGCTAGGTATTAAAATAGACTGAATCAAACTTTAACAGTTTTACTTATTGGGTACCTACCGTGTCGTTTGCTGTAGACAATTCGTATTCTGGATGCCTGTCTGCATCTACTTATTTCACTATTTGATTTTGGTTAATTCAAACTCTCGTTTCTAATCAGGAATCCCCTAATAAATATGATTTTATTGTAAAAAATCTGCCTAGCCTTTTCATAACTTTATTTTGGTTGGCTTCCAGCATCCAATCTGCTTACTTACATAGAGCCACAGATTACAGAATACTACGATGGATCGAATGGCTATCATATGCTCCAGAACCCACCATACTCCTGGCAAAAAATGGTTGTTAGACTTTTGAACTTCTATCTACCCGTAAAAGATCTACTAGAATGACCCGGGAGCATCGGTTTAACGTGATTGTGTAATGGAAGGACACCATAAGAGTTGCCGAAAATCGAGTTGAATGGCGTGAAATAAGAGAGGCCTATTTCCAGCAGTGGACTGCTATCGGCTGATGATCATGTTGATGATGATGAACATCGATCCACACACCCTCTCGTCCCCGTGCGGCTGTTATCTTATCATTGAGAAATTATTGGAGATTTTTCCCAAGTTGTAGAGGCCAACAAAAACTTTTATATTTGAAGTTAACCGATTCGTCACATCATGTCAGTCAAAGAATTCGTCGAATATTCAAATTTAGAACAAGTTGAATAATGAATGTTGTTTTAAATAAATTATGCTAACCAACGAGATCAGTAGGTATAGCTTCGGTTTTTAAATGTATCGAACAAATTCAATTTGGTAAAAGAAATTGGCTGTATTGGTAAGTATATTCGACGTCTCACCAGTCATAAATGCCGTCGTCAATGTCTTAAGGAAAATCGTAAAAAAAACCGTTCAGTAAAAATTCAACAATGGAATGCAAGAAACTTTAAAAAGGGATAACCAAGTGAGTAGGTAACCGAAAACATAATATGAAAGCTTGGAAAAACGAGTTTATATAAATATCTATAGTAGCTTATTAGCAAATTCAACTAATTTCCATACATAAAATTAGCTCCTGGCTGCATTTCTATATGCGTTTGGGGTGCATGAACCCAATTACGCGGCAGAACCACGTTGTAAAAAGAGCAATGCAACACGAAGTCTTTAAACCCTTGCTCGTTACAAGCGTGGCTAGTAATTACGGTTAACGTTACTTAAATTCTGGGTTTTTCCCGTTTTTTCCTTATTTGGAGACGTTTAGAAAAGAGCCGTTCCGGCGAATTATGCTTAAAGTATTTTCGAGAAAATTGAGGGGTTATTTGGAGAATAACCCTCTCAACTTCCTTATTTTATAATGCAGGTACCTACTCCGTAAACTGTATTAGGAGCTGTGCTGAAAATGATCCTTTTAGCTTCGGCTCAGATAAGCTTCGTTTAAGAAATGAAGAGGCTGAAAATCGATAGATAACGTTTACAGCATTTAAGTGCCTTCTATGAAATGTTGTTGGCATTGAGTTGTAGGGGTATACAAAGAGCAGGGACATTCGAAAATACTTTTCGAACCATTAGTACCGCGTGCGTTGCCCTTTACTATAAAACAGCAGATTTGACGAAAACTGGCTACGCTAAGTGTCGTGTCTACCATGTCTTGAATTCCTGGTTACCTACATATAGTGATGCCACATCAGCGCGCACACTCCCTGTAGATAGCTGTATCATGTAAAAAGCTGGTTAGTATTCAGCTGCATTCGGTCAGAGCAGCCGATCCAATGATCAGAGTTAGGTAAAGGCTAGGCAGATAGTGTTTATCTAATATAGGCTTATAAAACTTCTTGAAACTCTTCGGGGTCTGGAAAAAACACAAAAGGCACGAACTAGGGCAACACAACTTTAAAAATCAAGGCTTTTCCTAGGTTCCCACTTGTATGTAGCTGCAGGGTTATTTTAATGACGTAGATGCGGAAATGGTTCTAAGAAAATTATATTTACACGATTCTGAAGATAAAGCTAAAAGCCGTGATTGATAAGTTTTTTAGCTCGTCAATTTCGTAATTGACGAAACGGTGTACCGCCGCGCATCCGTGTATATCTATCTGATAAAGTAATTATAATTATCCACACTACTTATCGACAAAATCGTGAATAAGTAAATAATTATTAATACTTATTCACGATTTTGTCTATAAGTATCGTCATTTCTGTTTAATTGTTGTTGCGATGACGTAATTACAATGGTTATCGAGTAGCATCCTCTTTGTATTATAAGTTCAATGATTCATCAAGGAACTGTTTACAAAAATACCCTTCTCTGCATTTCTAATATCCGTCTCATCATCTCATGTCTGCTAGTATGCAGGATACAACCCTCAGGGTAATTTCGTTAAGTACTATCTGTAGCAATGGCCAATAGCTTTCATTTTGACATTTTGTCTTATGTAACATTACGTTCAAAAAGTGCTGATTCTCAGCCTAATTTGTACCTACGACTTTTGATTTTGAAAACAGTTTAAGGACCGTATTGCAGAACCTTACTCAAGACTCAAGCATTACTTAGAACTAGTTTCAACCAATCAAAACGCTTCAATTGAGATTTAATTAAAGCTTGCGTTTTAAGTGAAGTAATACAGACCTAAGAAAATTCTTTGCGGATCTCCATTGTTGAGAATACAAATTCTTAGGCATTTTCGGAATTGGAACAGAAAATTACTTCAAAATGATGCAGATTGAGCAAGCGTGGTGAATACGCTCAATCCTTCTCTATATGAGAGGAGACCTGTGCCCAGCAGTGGGACGATAAAAAGGTTGATGATGATAATAATGATGATGATGCAGATTGGAATTGACAGTGTATTACGCAATTACGGTGCTATTCTACAACAGCTGCTTTAGTTAGGCATATCTATGAATTCATCTAAAAGAGCTGAATTGTTTTTCATAATATCCTCACTGACTTTTGCTAGCATACTGCCTAGAGGTGCTAATTTAGCAGGTGACGGTAAGGTCAGGCAGGCAGTAAAAACCCTTTCATTAAAACGCGACCGTGGCTTAGAAGTAAATTACAAAATATAACCATCTTGGTGAAGAATGTAGGTAGGTACAGGGTCTTTTGTAGTTGTCCAAAGATGAACATTTGTGCGCAACAGTGGTATTGTTAGTTGACAACAATTTGGAAACATCTTGCCTCCTAGATGTCTGCTGTAAATAAAATACTGCTAAAAGTCGCTTTGAGTCGTTCCGAATAAAGTTCCGAAAAAAGGTTGTAAATGATGATGACTCAAAACCAAATATGAATAGTACTTACGTAACACAACTGAACAATGCCGTCGTAGAAATATTACTTACAATTATTAATATATCTATAGCTATTACTAAAGTAGGTAGCAACAAATCCTGTAAACCCTCAAACTGAGCAAACTGTATCCAAAATGGAACCAACTTTTGCAGCTATAAATTTGCATAATGTCCTCGCATCAAGTAGGTACCTTTAAGGTCGATTGATTAAGGAAAATAAAAAATTAAAGCTTAACTACTAGTTAACGACCGATAACTGCAAATGGTGGAGCGTCGACCTTAATAAAATCATTAATTAACAAGCAACGATCAAACGTAAATAATTGGAGTGAGACGTGAGTATTAATACTAAGGATGTTCGTGAATGACCCACGAAGACTGGGCTGGCTAATAGCTCATTGTTTTAGATCAATAGAATGGGCATGGGGTACTTATTGCATTAGGAAGCTGGTTATATGCTTACGTAGGTATGCGAATTGCAGACCTCAAAAATCTAAAGGAAGATTTTGATTTATATTTTTGAGGATTGCAATTTAATTATTGTGGAGGTTATAAATTCACTAATTTGGTAAATAACCAACATGTTTTTAATGTTCATGTTAATAATATTCAACTTGGTACAGAAAGACAGGTGGACAGCGAGGACTCGAGCCAAATATAGTTCATTCCTGTTCTAGTAGTATAACTGCGTCTATAAAGTCGTGAAAATAAATGAGGGCGCTGCGGTCGTGCATATAGCAACCCTGTTGACTTGACTGAAATCATTTTGATACTAACACATTATTTTGTACTAGAAGCACAACTGGTTCTAATAAAAACACAAATCTATGGTCTCTAGCGTTTAAATAAAATGAGTAAAACAAAAAAAAAACATATTTGTATTATAATATGTTTTAACGTGTTTTTACCAATGAAAAGTATTCCAAAACATAATAATTGCCTTTATCATGAGTCTAAATATTCTTCGTTAAAAAGTATTTTCAGCCTGCTACCTTCGTTAGGCGAATAACTGACTCATTTATACCTTGATATAGGGTTCACTCTCAAATGTACATTTGCAAAGCAATAATAAATGCAGTAGATATAGAGTTACAAAACAAATATACGACAGCCGATGACATTCGATGTACTTTAATTTTGTGTTACCCTACTTTTAAAATTTTTAGTTCCAGAAACATTCATATTCATGACTTTATAGACAAACTATAGATATGTTTAGATTTGTCGTCAGTTATGCGTCACTTTCTGTTCCCTAACTCGCATAACTGACGAGTTATGCGAGTTAGGGAACAGAAAGTGACCAAACACACTTGCACTGCACTTTTTTTTCATAAACTTTGCTAAAAGCCTGTAGTACCTAATTAACGCCTGTTAATTTTAGTAGTTTAAATTATCGTTTTACAAATAAAACAAACCCTTAAATCTCTTGCGCATGGCAGACATTGTAATTATTACGTCAATGTAGTGAGGAGAAAGTGAAGATACAGTTATTTTTAGCCGTAGACGCTCAAAAAATAAAAAGTCATAATTTAAAAAGCTTTTATTTAACTTGTAATGTAGGTATGTATGTTCGGGTGATAACTTGCAACTCAATTTTCACAGAATAAAAACAAACAAAATGTCGCGATTCAAGACGATCCTAGTAACTGGTGGCGCCGGCTACATCGGCAGCCATTGTGTGGTGGACCTCCTACAAGCTGGCCACGACGTCGTGGCTGTGGACAACTTCGCCAACGCAGTGGGTGATGATGATGGGTCGCCGGCTCTGCAGAGGGCAGAACAGATCACTGGCAAGAAGATCCATTTCTACAGAGCAGATTTACTAGATAAGCCACAAATTAACGATATATTTGATAAGGTGAGTAAGATTGCGTATCTCTTTCATCGGTTATCAGACTTTCGTCTTCCTTTTCCCTGACCTCTGCCATGACTGACGGAGGTAATATTATATTTAATATTTTCGCTTCTGTGAAATAAAAAATCTTGGACTGACCATAGATGCGAATATGACCTTTAATCAGTATCTACATACATTTATAATATCTGTGGAAAGCCTTTAAATCACTTGGTTTGTCTATAAGCGATAGGCAAGTAGGTTTAAAGTGTCATTATTCTCACTCTATGGTCGTTATGGGATCCACATGAGCAAAAATACAAGGTTTTTTTACAAATGCATACACTTTTATAAAAAAAAAACTCACGAACAGTATTCCCAGGGTCGGTTAAATTAAATTATTTAAGTTAATAAAAGTGTCTAATACAAAATAATTAGTTAGAATAATTTCAATACAATTAAAACATTCAGATATCACCGTCACGCTTAAAGTGTCAATAATGGGGGCTTTTATGTTACAATTTGAGAAAAAAAAAACACTTTTACCGTGGTTTCATAAAAGCAATCCCCTTTTTTTCTTTTTTTTAATCGGGAGTGCCGGGCCCCTGTTCATAGTGGGCCCCTAGGCACTGGCCCAAAGTGCCTTATGCATAATACGGCACTGAGTATCCCTATTATTTGTATCCGCCTCTATTTGTTGCGGGAATTATGGTAAATGTTTACATGAAAATTATTTTTTTTTAACTTTGCCCCACACTAGGAATTACTCCTGTATCGTAGATGCGTTTACAAACATTAAAACTCACACAAACAAACAGCCAGACCCGGAACAGCTACCTGTAGGCCATGCAAATATTTGTTCCGTGTGAGAATCGAACCCGCGACACGCGACGCAGTAGTCGATATCTCATGCAGTCACTGCACCAACCGTGCGGTCAAATAATATGCAGGTTTGCTGTGCGCTTTGGTGTATACTGTACGTGCAGTAGCAACTGTTGAACTTATATGTATAAATAAATTGCGGATCCTCTGAGGTCTCTTAAGTAGTAAAATGAACCAAACAGCCATTAATTCTAAGTTGTTGTGAGTAGGTACCTATATGTCTCGAGCTATCTTAACCTGAGTTCTTTGTAAATTCTAAAACATCCTGTTGTTTCCAGCACCAAATAGACTGCGTTATCCACTTCGCTGCGCTGAAGGCCGTCGGGGAGTCCATGCAGCAACCGCTACTCTACTACCAGAACAATCTACTCGGCATGCTCAACTTATTGGAGGTCAGTATTATCCACGAAAAGACGCCAGTGGGTCAAACTGTCTTATTTTCGCAAGCAACATTTAAAAAAAAAAACCTTTGCCCCACACTAGGAATTTCTCCTGCATCGTGCATGCGTTTACAAATATATAAAAACTCGCATACTTACACAAACATCCAGACCCGGAACACTTACTTGTAGGTCATACAAATATTTGTTCCGTGCGGGAAGCTTGACCACTACACTAACCGTGCTTTCATTGAACCTTAACGTTTTAGATCTAAAGTTGAAAATCTATAAAAGAAATTTGACAGATTACATAGGTCGGCAATATGGCGCTTAGAATAGCTGAAGAATTCTTTAGGCCTTTCTATATTGCCAGACAAAAACCATTTAGGGTTCTGTAGGTAGGCAACACGAAAAATCTCTTCACCTCACTTTCTATCAGGTCGTTTCGTTTGTGTTAGTGCATCTGTAGGTACTCACATATTATACAAAGTCAAAGACATTAATTCAAGCAACGATTCGTCACATATGGTATGCGTATGCCACATGTGACAAATCGTTGGATGATAAAGTTGGTTAATAGCATCGAATTATATATTACTGCGTATATATTAATTTTTTAATAGATGGTTAATAAAGTTTTGTTCAAGACACATCGTCGCTAAGAGCAGCATGCTAATATACAATATTACACGTGAGATATAAAATTTCACTTACATACTGAGACATTGTTTTATTTTTTAAACGTTGGTCCCATACTAGGAATTTCTCCTGTATCGTGGGTGCGTTTACAAACATATAAATTGAATAAATTCACATACACATACAGTCAGACCAGGAACAACTACTTGTAGGTCATACAAATCGACGGGTCCCAAGAACAAATCCTATCTTCAATATTGTCTTGTTGCAGTGCGAAGCAATAAAGTTACGCGAATCTATTAAAATGCAAAAAAGAAAATTAATAGAAAATTATGGTAAAGGGTATTTTCTTTCACCATAATTTTCTATTAATTTTATTTATTATTTGCAACTTAATAGATTCGCGTAACTTTATAGCTTCGCACTACAACTAGACAATTTTTTATATGGGACATAAAAAAAAAAATATATATATTTGTTCCGTGCTGGGGTCGAACCCGCGACACGCAGCGCAGTAGTATATAAAAAATACTCTATGGCAGTAGTCAATGGCTTAACCACTACACCAACCGCGTCATTAAAATTATTTATTTGCCGTTAAATTGCTTAAAGTTGTATCTTAAAATTTTTTGGTAGGTTTCTTTACAGCATGTTCGAATCTATTAGAATTTTAAATTGATAATGACGATATTTTTAATTGTTATTTCGTGTACTTTCTTATCGTAGAGAAATTACTTAAAATTATCTAATTCAAAGCGTTTATCGTAGGAATTGCTGATAATTATGTAGGTAAGTATATACTATATAGGGAGCTATCTGCTTATTAGTCACCGGAGTGTTTATAATATTTACCTTTAATATATTGTGGCATTACTGATTTTAATGTGTGATTACTTAATTGTCGACTTCAATGACCTTTTTTTAGTTTTGTTACTCCTAGCAAAATTCTGCGACGTTTTTATTATTCAAATGACCGACATAACATGACTGTCTTTCCTAGGTATTTTAGGTTCAATATTAAAGCCATTTGGACCTAAAGTACCCCGGAAAAGTACTTTTGGATTCGTCAACTCCAACTACATTCAATCACAGATTTCCTTTTGCATATAATATTCTATGAATTATTGGAAAACCTCCACACAGAATCTAGTTTAGCGACGTACCTACATATAACGGTACCTACAGTGTTACTGCTTGCTAGGTTTATCTAAATAGCCGTTTACACTCCGAGATCGCCGTTACCAATACAATGCTCTATAAAATATTATGAGGTTCACCGTTATCCGTAGTGAGCCTACTGTTATATATGTAACAATTGGGGAAATAGGAGTTTCTCCATCACAAGCTGACTTACTTCTTTATACACAGATGTGAATCAGGCTATCGAACGCTAAAAAATATATATTACTAGCGAACCGCCCCGGCTTCGCACGGGTGCAATACTGATACTAAATACACTACAGAAAAATTGTGAACGTTGTATAAAAAACATAGCGACCCACGCCGCGTCGCTCCCACCGCGTACCTACCGCCGAAAACGCGACGGCCGGCCATTTTTATAACTGTAATATCTTCGAAACTATTCATTTAAATCTTATGCTGTAAAGGGCGATATAGATCTATATTAAATCAACAATGTATTTAAGGTACTAAATTGGATAAGGATGAATGCTGTATTGGTTAAAATCGCTTCGAAAAGTCGCAGGTATTTGTCGTAAAAAGTAAATGACCAAAAAATTGTTATTGTGGGATATCCATAAGAGATAGACATATACCATCGCGGACTTTTATGTAGAACTTTTAAATGTGTACAATATTTAGTACATTATTTTGATAAATCTCGTCAAGTTCAGACAGCGTTTCACTGCAAACGCGAAAAAAATGCTAATTATTTACGACATCACATTAGAAACCTCAAAAATAATAGCACTTCTCCACAATTTAATGGATGTTATTATACACATTAACCTTCCGCATTAATCACTCTATCTATTTAAAAAAAACCGCATCAAAATCCGTTGTGTAGTTTTAAAAATTTAATCTTACAAATGGACATAGGGAAAGAGAAAGTGAATTTGTTTTATAATATGTAGTGATTAATGGATGTTAATAATTAGTAATATAATATGTAGTGGACCTTTCATAAATGTCCCTGTTTTCTCTCTCATTCCAGATAATGCGGTCACATAACTGCTATCAAATGGTGTTCTCCTCGTCCTGCACGGTGTATGGTGAACCGGAGTACCTGCCCATAACTGAGGCCCACCCTACAGGCAGCATTACTAATGTGTACGGAAGGACCAAGTATTTCATCGAAGAGATGCTTAAAGATCTAAGTGCTGCTGATGAGGTAAGTGTTTTGTGCAATCTTTAAAATTGCTTAACCATTACAAAGGTTACGATGTGGAGTTAGTTAATATTTGGCAGTTTCGTCGTGCATAATTATATCATCATGCATATTATTTGCGTCCGGGTGATGCTCGTAGTTTCCTCCTAGAACTTTGAGTATATTTGCATGTAAGAGTCTATGTGATAAATACAAAGGAGAATGGGTCATAAAACTGAGAACTGCTAAATTAGAAGCGTGCCCATAATTAGTGTTTTTTTTTTGTTCAACATTATGTACTATGTAGGTAGGTTTTGGTTTTTTGATAATTTAGTAAAGTATATTACAAAATTATCAAAGAACCAATTTGTTTAAATGAGGTTATTCAATAAAATGGGCAATATAGGTACTACTGATCAGCTGGACTAGCTTCGAAGCAGCTCAGGATCTATGGGGGATAGACTTGTTAGTACAAGTTTTCTTATAAATAACCAATTCCCAATTTGTCACAAAAAGACCAGTTTTTGCGATAGATATACAAACGACAAACAAGCCTTCACTTCTATAGGACAGAAAATGTTTTCTAGTAAACAGCTAACTGGTCAATGAGAACACTTTCTAAATAACATGCCTTGCCGGTGTGATACAATACCGGTTTGGTTGACACACTACCACGAATGCCAAGGTCGAAAGATTCCTACATAATCGTATCATCCGCGTAAATTATGTTATTTTAATCATTCCAATCACATATTACATAATGCTCTATTTAATATGCAATAAATTATCAAACTGTCCAGAAGATAATTATTCTAAAAGTACGTACCTAATTAGAAACATATTATAAACTACATTTACTGGTTTATATCCCGGAAGCTTAGAGCCGCAAAACACTACATTGAACTTATTTATGTTCCCCAGAAATGGAACATAATATGTCTGCGCTACTTCAACCCAGTAGGCGCGCATCCTTCGGGCCTAATCGGTGAAGACCCGACCAAGGAGTTTAGCAATCTGATGCCATTCATGGCTCAAGTGGCTCTGGGTAAAAAGCCCGTGCTTACAGTCTTCGGAAGCGATTATAATACACCTGATGGAACTGGTAAGTAGATCTAGACGAGGGATAGAAGATAGAGAAAAAAGTGTATTGTCTCAATTTTAATACTTCTGCGTTTGCGCTTGGTACTTTGGGCCTCTTTCGCTTTGGTACGGTAACAAGCGCAAGAGTTTCAACGACAGCGCTGTGACAGTTATCAGGGAAAAAATATTTTAGTATTTGTGTTTTTGGCTCTCTGATCAATCAGTACTGATCAAAGTTATTTTTTTATGCTGATACCATCTGCTTTGCCTTTGCTTACAGGTATTCGAGACTACATTCACGTCATGGACCTGGCGAGCGGACACGTTGCAGCATTGAACTTGCTCGGCAACAATCACGTTAAACTAAAGGTATCTCCTATTCAATCCCTTGATTACATCAGAGTTGTCTTCGAGTGCAAGTGCCACTAACTAATCTTCTGTGCAGAAAATACAGATTATTTAACAAAGACTCAAATAATTCAAAATTTTCGAACATCACCAAAGATAATTTGGATAACTCACATAGCAGGAATTATTATTAAACACTTGCTATAGAAACGGATGTGAACACAATGGTTTTCTTAGTGGGGAGCAACAGACCACAATTTTCCCAGCACAAAAAGATACTTATAAACATAACACTGCATTTTTTTATCAGTCATGAAAATCCAAACGCGCGTTGTCTTCGAATTCATTATAACAAAAGCTATAATTTTTAGGTGTACAACTTGGGCACCGGCAGAGGTGTATCAGTCAAAGAGCTAGTGGACGTGTTTGAAAAGGTGACGGGTACTAAGATACCTCTGAAGTACGTGGCCCGAAGACTAGGGGACATCACAGCCATGTGGGCGGATGCGACGCTTGCAAAGGAGGAGCTAGGCTGGTCGACCAAGTTGACCGTCGAGGAGATGTGTAAGTATTGAAATGTAAAAATTGCTATCATTTGCATAAATGACCTATAATGTTCCCACTGGAACACAAGCCTCCTTTAGATGAGAGGCACAAGGCCATAATTTACTACGCGGATTTGACCCGCATGACTTTGAATGTTAAGTTCGAGAACATGGATATTTCTTCACTATATTTTTTATTCAATGTTTTGATAACAGTGGTTCTCGAAACCTTAGTGGAACTGTGGAGGTGGTTGGTGGTGCTAATTTACAAAATGTAAAGCGCCTAATCAACGGCCTACAACTAGTAAGTCGTGGCAATTACCACGGGGCCCCCACTGCTCTGTTAACATTTGCCTGACCTAAATACAACCTACCCTAGTGGCGTTTAAATTTACAATAGTAAATCTAAATGTCAAATGGTAGATTGCTCCTTCAGGACAGTAATAGAGAAAAACTAAACAAATATTCAAAGGTGTTTAGAGCCTGGAATAGTAAATGGGGTGAAAATGATGGTCTTTCTTTTCTTTTTGGGACTTAGGATTATTAAACGCATTTTCGTTTATTTTGTTGCAAACGCTAGTTGTACCTAATCAAAGAACGATAGATTAAGATGACCTTCATGTTAGATTTATATAAGCGTGCAATTTTATATGCTCCTTACTAATTTCTAGGCACTGACTTCTGGCGATGGCAGACGATGAACCCGGATGGCTATCCCAAGAAGAGCAAAAAGACGAGTGTCATCGTCAACGGCAACAGTTAACATGCATTTCATATCTAACCCTATTATTTATAGTTCATTATTAAATAAGTATGTCGACTATTTATAATACGGTGTTTTATTGTCCTTGTATACAGTTCATGTCGTTAAGTTGTGGGCAGAAGACTACTTTAGTCCTATTTCACGATACCTGCTAAAGTAAGACATACCTACCTACGAGAATTATTCCGTCACGGGGCTCTTAATCCAAGGCGTTACGGTTGAAATTCATTTAAATTAAATACATATAGTGTAGGGGTACCTACAAACTCCACATGGATCTAAGCGTCATACTGACGTCACACAAATTCTACATCTCGTAATCAGAGTTTACCGTGCATTTAGCACACATACAACTTCTCAACATCAACCATTGGGCAAGTGCCCGCCAGACATAACACCCGTCTGGTCGGAGGATCCTCCATTTTCTATGGAGGATGACTGAACTTTTCTCCCTGTTCCTCTTACCTCTAAAATAGAAGTCTTCATACAAACAAGGAAAAAGAGGTAAGGATTGTATCAGACCCATAGCAACTGAAACTTTAACCAAGTTTCAGTTAATGTTGTGCAGTCAATACTGGGTTTCCAAGTTTACGTCCAGCAGTATAGGTACTACTATGTAAAGGTTGATTCAATAATAAAAAAGTAAAGTTTGTATACCTGTCAATTTATTTCTATTCAACTTATTTCTTCATACAAAGAATCATGTTGCCATTTCAGTGGTTCATAGCCAACACTGGTAGTATTTGGTAGAAGATATCTTGCAAACAGTTCTAGGGTCTGTGGATTTTCTGTCTTTGCAAAGGGAGATAAAATATCTGGAAGAGAAACATAGACCAGTTTGAAAATATTGTAACTATTTTTAAGAGAATTCAAACAATCAATAAACAAAATCAACAAACATGGCGGCTCTTAAGTACGCAAGTTGCTGCGCAGTACCATTATGTTCAATGTACCAACTCTGTGCGCAGTACTCAAATATTATCCTAATACTGTAGTTGAGTTATGAATTGGTTGCTGCGCAGCGACTTGCCTCATGTTCCGACCCACAATAAAGAACGAATCGAGTTGTATTCATGTTAAGCCGGCGCCAGACATGGTAGTTCAAATATTTGAACACTTGTTTGGACACATGTGTAGCACGGGTATTTGAGTATTTGTTCAAAGCTTTGTTAAAACATTTGTACTTTGCCATTCGTTGTCGTTTTCGAGGGCACAACAAAGCGTTCAAAGTTGTCTGTGTTCAAATGTTTGCGTAGCCTGCTACACACGCGCAAATATTTGTACTTTGTGTCTGTGTCTGGCGCCGGCTTTATAAAAGTTCTGTTTTTAAGCTATTGCATAGCTTCTATCGCGGGCCTTGAGCGCGGGGACCGAATCCAGAAATTCCGTAACGAAAAAACCTCACGCTCCCCACTCCGACGGGCACGGAGGTGTGGCTTGAAGGCCGTACATCGTCTAACGTCGTTTCAGTTCGGCAGTCTTCGGCACAGTATGTTTGTGTGCGTGCGACTACATCTTTTGAAAACAATTTATAGATTTTCAAAAAGAGCATGCATATTGCAGGGCGCGAACTCAGTTCTACACACTTGCCATGTTACTGATAGTCGCGATGTGCTAAACTTGCGATTAATTTTCTCTCTGAAATAGGTCTTCTATAGAGATATGTCATAGACGTCATTGACGTTGTCATGGCTACCTTAAAAACTTTTCATATAATTAATTATTAAGTACTTTTATTCAAATTAATTTAGTAGTGTTTTTATAAAATAGCTTTTTTTTTAACGGAAAAGCTAAGATGAATGTCACGCTAATTTTTCATTGGACTTTTAAATTATTTATAGTGTTGTTTACTAAATAAAAGCGCGTGATTTTATAGAGTAAAAAGTGCTCACGCGGCCGTTTTTTCAACTGTTATTGGCGATATCCGCCATTATTGTGAAATATTTTTTTTAAAGAATTTCTATAATTTGTTACACGTGTTATTGGCAAAATTGTGGTATCTATCCACAAGGACCAGATCAAGAGTTGAAGTTGAAGTTTTTATTACCTAAATAAAATATTACAGAAAGATGTCGGTGAACAATGTTAATACGAGTACATTGCAGCGGAGCACGGAGGACGCGCTGTACGACCTGATACAACACGTCAGAGGCATCCTCCACAAGAAGGAGATCGCCCTGATAGTCTCTCTTGACATCGAGGGGGCGTTTGACAATGCATGGTGGCCTGCTATAAAGTGCAGAATGATAGAGAAAGGTATTCCCGTTAATCTTAGGCGTCTTGTCGAGGATTACTTCAGGGACCGGAGCGTAGTCGTGCGCTACGCGGGGAAGACGATGCGGAAGCCCCAGTCCAAGGGCTGTGTCCAAGGCTCCATCGGTGGGCCTCTCTTCTGGAACATGCTGCTGGACCCTCTGCTGGACAACCTGGATGCGCTGGGCGCGTACGTGCAGGCGTTCGCGGATGATATCGTGTTGGTGTTCTCTGGGCACACGGCGCTCGGGATCCAGCGGGATGCCAATGCCGCTTTAGCCTGTGTGCACGAGTGGGGTGTCATGAATAAGCTCCGCTTCTCCGCCGAGAAGACTCTGGCGATGGTCGTCACGCGGAAGCTTAAATATGACACTCCGGTCGTGCTGATGGGTGGCGTTGACATCTCGATGGTGACCGAGCTCAAGATCCTCGGAGTCATCGTCGACAGTAAGTTGACCTTCAACAAGCATATTTCATATGCTTGTTGCAAGGCAACTAACCTGTATAGGAAACTGTCGGCGATGGCTCGGGTGGATTGGGGCTTGTGTCCGGAGATCATCAGGACGATATACACCGCGGTGGTCGAACCCACCATCCTGTACGGCGCGAGCTCCTGGGCGAAAGCCGCCGAGAAGATCTCTGTGCAAAGAACCTTTGCTACCGTCCAAAGGGGCTTTGCACAGAAGATCGCCAAGTCACATCGTACGGTGTCGCTCAATGCAGCACTCACGCTGTCGGGTCTCCTCCCGCTCGATCTTCGAGTGTTGGAAGTCGCCCGGCTGTTTGAGTGCAAACGGGGACGTCCGATAGAAGAGCTTGAATCCCGCGAACTGGAGGAGCGTAGGGCCTTCACGGAGGCCCCTCACCCCGCCAGTGAGCCAGATGTTGATTACCAGTGTCTGGAGAATATGCTCCCCGAAACTGTGGCTCAGCTACAGCTCCCCGCTCATCTGATTTACACAGACGGTAGTAAATCGGATGAAGGGGTCGGGGCGGCATATTCATACTGGCGGGATGGGTCCGAGATTCGGACCAAGCGAATGAGGTTGGAGCCGATGTGTACCGTCTTTCAGGCGGAGCTGCTCGCGATAGCCAGGGCTACGGACCTGGTTGTCCTGAGAGGCTTCGACTGCGCGGCGGTGCTCAGCGACTCTCGATCCTCGCTCGACTTGATCCGAAACCCGGAAACGCACCACCCCCTTGCTACCCATATTCGTAAGAATATCAGGGAGCAAGAGGGGAGTGGTAAAATCCTCCGGTTCTTCTGGGTGAAAGCTCATGTCGGGATCCCCGGCAATGAGCGCGCCGACGAATTGGCTAGGCAGGCGGCGGCCCAGTCCAGGGTCGCCCCAGCGTATGACAGGTGTCCAGTCTCATACGTCAAACGACGTTTGAGAGAGGGCACAGTAGCTGTCTGGAACGGGAGGTACACCGGCGGGGCCACGGCTGGGGTCACGCGAATGTTCTTCCCCGATGTGGTGCGCGCGCGCAAGGTCCTGAAGTGCCTCGACAGGACGTCTATCTGGGCGCAAATTTTGACCGGTCACGGCGGCTTCGCCGCGTACCTGCACCGTTTTAAACTTAAAGATAGTCCAGCCTGTGTGTGTGACACACAGGCATCTGAAACTATACAGCATTTGCTTTTCGAGTGTCCGAGGCATAACCGCGACAGGTACGACCTGGAAGTAAGCACTGGGAAAATTTTGACGGAGTCATCTATAGCCGACCTTATGGCGGATAAACACTCCAGGCCGTGCCTGGAGCGGTTTTGCCTCAAAGTGGCTAAGCAGTCCATTGAACGAAACCGGACAAGGGCAGCGCAGCCGAGCACTATGCCGTCGGCAGGAATCGGATAGGAAGTAATGTAATATATAGAATAAGATGTTAAAATAAGTAGATAAGATTGATATAAGGAATAAGTAGATTAAGACTAAACAGAATTGTAAATAGTAACTAAGAAGATATATGAAAAGATTATGGGAAAAGAGCAACCCAAAAAAGCACAAGCCAAAGTAACAGCTCACTAAAAAGATAAAAGTAAGTAAAAAAAACAAATAGTAAAAAACGATTCTTGCCATGCAGGAAGGAAAGAGACGGCTTAATTTAAAAAAAAAAAAAAAAAAAAAAAAAAAAAAAAATACGAGTACATTTAAGTGTACGAGTTGTAATATTGTTATCTCCGAAACGAAACAACGAAAGTTTAATAAAAATATGCTCGTCGGCTTTTTCTGAGGAAGACATTGATGAGGCAAAAAAGTTATTGTTTGTTTCTACGAAGACAAGACAAAAACATGTATCGAGGCGTAAGAACAAAAAGCAGAAAGACCTAAAATATACGATTACGGTGTTTAAAATCACGGATCCCGAACAATCCCAGTTTTTGTGGCATATGACCTTCACAAATTGCCACCAGTTTGCTTTGACTACGTAGAACGTACGTAAAGAAGTTGATGAAGGATTTATTAATTCTACGGTCAGATGTTAACGCAATCAGAAGTGATTATGTTACTAAAGATCAGCTCGAAAATATTAAATTGATAACAAATAATTCGACACCGACGCCGTTCATCATCAACAACCTTTTTAACGTCCCACTGCTGGGCACAGATCTCCTCTCATACAGAGAAAGATTGAGCGTAATCACCACGCTTGCTCAATGCGGGTTGGCGATTTCAGACTTATAAAGCCCAGGCTTCCTCAAGATGTTTTCCTTCGCCTTCAGTCATTGGTGTCCAAGATATACTTAGAAAGTACATATAACTTTAGAAAAGTTACATTGGTACTTGCCTGACCTGGAATCGAACTCGCGCACTCATACTTGAGAGGCTGGTGTTTTAACCACTAGGCCACCACGACAAAACAGTGGGGTATATTGAAAAAGAACCTCGGAGTCTTTGAGTATATTTCGTGGTGCTCCCTGTGCGCCATTTCCGAGTCAACGAAATACCAGTTGGTGGAGTCATAAGGATACTGTAGCTGTCTTGCCTGCCCCTCAGTGCCCGGCCGGTCTTGCGATTGCACCGAAACAGCACACAATTACAGAGATTATAAGTAATAGCATAGACAGACCTTACGGAGGAATTGCCCTATTGTAGAGGAAGTCCGCTTTCTCAAAGGTATCAGTGTTGTTGTGTAATAGTGATCGTTTAGTTCTCACACGGATCGTTCTATGTTAGTTTTCTCATTTTACATGCTTACTGACTCGAGTGAGTTCTTATCGGTCACCACGCTCAAAAAGTGTAACTTGAATTAATATCAAAGAAAAAGATATACTGCATAAATAAAATAAATAAATAATTATAATTGCATAAATTGATACAAAATGCTATGCAATAGCTTTACCGCGGCAGTCCCCGAGTGCCACACGTCTTTTTTTTTTTTACTTTTTCTGAGTAGGTAGGTATGTACAAAGTAATTTCTCTTAGGATGTGATTAAATACCGCCCAGAGATTTAAAAATAAATGGCCTCTAAACCTTCAAACAGTTGGCCTTAAAAGGAAATGACATTCTTACCTAATAACGGCGGTTTATGAGAATGTAAAGCACTGGGCACACTAACAACCAGCTGACAATCTGGCACATTGTTTATATCTCCTACTCTTCCCAATATTATCCTCTCATAAGGTTGTTTCTTACTGCCAGTCCCAAATCCACATAAAGGCTGCAAATCTACTGTCACTTTCAACCAGTACCAAGTAGCAACATACTCCACTCCCCATTTTGGAAATATTACATTTTTTATAGCGGTAATATTACTTGGTGCATTTGTACACCAAACTGCTACTAAGCAGTTTTGTGAAAGGAGGTTTTGTATTGGTATTGCTGCTATGTCTTCATTGTACATCATAGAATAACTGAAAAAAGAAATGTAAATTATGTTCTAGGCTTTGTGTTGGTCCTCGGCTTGGCTACTAAATGGGTACTGTACCATTGAGTAGCTCTGAAAGTTATATAGTAAATCTTTAAAGGGAAAGCGCCAGGATCATATTTTGTTCAACATACAACTTGACACTGACCAACATATGACAAGAAAACTTGAATGCGAAATTCAAGTTTTCTTGTCATATGTTGGTCAGGCTACCCTGGCGCTGGTATTAAATATAGATAATTGTATAAGTTACAGTAGTGAGTCCAAACAGTTGTACTACAGTAGGCCTAGTATGAGATTTCATTACGAAACTCGTTCGTCGATATCGAGCGCGTTTGACTTAGCGATTGGCCCGCTTCAAGGTCGTAAGAACTCTCAACCAATGAGAGCGCCAAACGCGCTCGATACCGGCGATCGAGTTTCGTATTGAAAACTCATACTAGGCCTACTGAACTATTTTGTCAAACAACATGAGTTCAGAGATATATTATTAACATCTAGGGACTAATTCTTGACCAGAATGACTTCAATTAATGTCGCAGTTAGAGTTACAGGGTGGATTATTTTACCTTAACTTATCATTAGCACTCTTCAGCCTCCTGATGTACTTGTTCCACCAGGGCGGATCTGCTACAAGTATGTCAAACTTACTGCCATCTAATTTCAAGCACTGTTCCTTCACACATCCACAGTAAAATCTGGAAAGGAAAATGCTGTAATGGTGCGCACTTAAAATTTTAAAGTGTTATTTTGCAGGAAACAATTACTGATTTGTATAGAAAAAAATGTAATGAATTTAAAAAATTTATAATAAAGAGTAAAGTAAAATTATTCTTACTTTTAATTAAACAATACCTTGAATTGGGTGGTATTAAGAAATTATTCTCTTTCACTGTACATTTTAAAGAAGTAACAGCATTATTTCCACCCTTCACACCAGTTAAATCAAAGATGGTGGCTTCAAACAATTGTTTAGATAGATCTCTGACATCTGATGTGTCCAGAACTTTGTATTTACTGATCAAGCTCTCTTTTATCTTCGAAGGCACTTCTTGGACAAACCTTTTGTAAATTTCTTTCACTTTTGCTGTCTAAAATCATGAAAATATATCAATCATAGTTCAGGACTTTTGCTTGCCGAGGTCTGCTAAGTTAGTGGTGAATTAAATATTCTGTCCCTCGGAAAGTATGCTAAATACTTGGTCCCAGCTTGCAGCTGCCTTTGATGGGTCTTTGACAGTTATTAGATAGTCAGAAGTCTGAAATTCTGACAAGTGTTCAGCTGTAGAGGAAATAGGAGTAATGGGCAATGTAATATATGAAAAATATACCACGGGATATTGTTTTACCCAATAACTTGTTTGTGAAGGAAAAATGAGAGCAGACCCCTGCTATAGTTTGATGATGGTGCGCAAATATATTTCGAACAAAAATCAACAGGTTACTTTAACATACCTCTTCTTGCAAACTATCAGAGTTGTGTGTCCTTTTCCTGTTGCTTTGATTTTTGCCAACATTTATAATAGAGAATAGTTTTGCTAATATACTTAATGGTTTTGTTTCATTTTCGTTAGTTAAAGTATTTTTATAAACGTTGTTGATAAATTCTCTGTGATCAATCAAGAAATAATCACGATTCTTATAAATTAAAGCCATTTTGTGTTTTTCTAGCTATACAAGGTTACATTTTTGTAGAATTAGAATCTATTTAAGGATCGAATAAGGCTATTACATTACCAAAACTAAACTGTAACACTTTCAGTCATAATTATTTAATTTATTAAATTACGATACGATCAGCTGGATCAGGATGCACTGGAAATTGGAAAATGAAATTTAACTTCTTTTATTTTGGTTGCTATCTTGCTCACACTACAGTGAACGTTCTGATTATCTATCCTTGTCTATTTTTTTTTTTAATGACGATGTCAAATTTTTAAGATTGCCAACAATAGATAATTATGATGAAAGGTAAGTTAAATTACGAAAACACTCACTCGTCATACTCATAGCTATTTAGACTACTGTGTGGTTTAGGTTTAAAAATTAATACGTAGTCACATAAAACCTGATATGAGACAAGGGGAACAGTGCGCTAATTATTTATACTGTTATATAATCATCATGCTAAACATTGGTCTCTCGAGCAGTATTTACTGTTTGTATTAAAAAAATTAAGTCAATTAAACGACAAAAATCAGAATCGACATTTTAAATACACGGTTGATTCCAGACATGTATTCAAAATATTGACTAAGCATCAAAAATATTTTTTGTTTGGTAGATTTTATTTTTTACTGCTCCAGACCATTCTCCAGACCCGTTATGTTGCTGTCAAGTTAACTGTCAAAACGAGAAATCAAAGAAGATTTGGGACTCGAAGCTAAAAGCAAGCAAATCAAGTTGGAAGATTCACGATCGCTTCCTACGCTTAGTACGCTAATTCAACAGTTTGTTGTATATTCAATTAGCACGAATTATAAGACTTTGCAAATTGCAATCACGCGTGTTTAACGTGATCAGGTTCGCTGAATAGTTGTTTATATTGGAAGTTTGTTTTGAAACAGAAAAAATATTTTTTTGAATAAGTTGATGACGATGTTTTGTATTTCAAGATCTTTTATTTAAATCATGGCTGCTAATAAAGGTAAGTCTCTTTTATTCATTTGCTAAAACATAATTTGTTATTTTATATTTTAGTAGTATAATTTTCAATCGTACTTATAAGACGGCCTTGCTACTCAAGAACGCCGACTCTGTTTTTAAAATAACTAGGTATATTTTACAAAAAATATATAGCCTTCCAGTTTTTCCGGTTTACCAGTGACTAAGTAAGCTGTATTATATTGCAGTCTAAACTGTATTAGATATTCTTTTCACTGTTGATAGTTTAACTATAATATAAAAGTTAAGAATAAACCTAATTAAATATTAATTTACTATAGATAGTTTCTAGAAAAATAAACCGACACATACTGCTTAAAAACATATATCTTAGCGATCACTAATAGGGTAGAATAGAAAACAATAAAAAAGTAATTTAATTTTTTAATAAAAGTATGGTCTTCTCAATTAAAATAAACAAACCAGAATTTATAGCTAAAGTATTTACTACTTTGTTTATTATATTATTTATAAACCTAAATTATTATAAGTTAATTATGAAGTGTGAAACAATTTAATACTCTGTACCATACTATATTTCAATTTCAAAGATATTGGTAAAAATTGTATCCGACCTGAGCTACATTTTAATATGTATCAACCACGGACCATTCTCCATTATTTGAATAGTGTAAAAGTGAGCTGTGCTGCATGTTGCAGGTTCTTTTCCCGCACGAACAAATATTTATATGACCTACAAGTATGTAGTTGTTCTGGGTCTTTGTTGGATCTAGGTTGTTTGTGTATGTGAGTTTATTTGCTTATAAACACACCCACGATACAGGAGAAATACCTTGTGCAATTTAAAAAAAAAATATGCAATTTTCCAATTAATTAAAAGTTCCATGCCCAACTAGTCAGCCCTTCATACATATATAAATAAATTATTAGTTATTCAAATTTATTTTTAGCTTGTGTAGGTAAGGAATAATATAATCCCAGCTTTTATGTGTCATGTCCTCTGTGGTGGTGGTCTATTCCTGGTACTACTGGTTCTTCTATTTTAAAAAGAATGGTTAATTTTACTTTTAAATAAAATTACTTTATGAAATATTAAGAAATAAACTATTGAAAACATGCTAATAAATAAATAAAAAACTACCTAACACACCAAGAACTAATTTGAAATTAATATTACATTAAAATTACCTAATCCATAACAAACATAATATTGTAACAGTGTATGAAAGAAAATTTATTAATAACAATATGTAAACATAAATATATTTTTTATAAAAATAATACACTTAAATATACACAATAACCAATCAGGAAAAATAGTTTCAAAAATCTAGATAAAAAATAATATGACTTTTTATTATAAATTTATTTTGTTTTAGTTGATCATAATTATGTTGTAATTTCTATATACAGGATCATAATTATGTCAAGGTTTTTCTGTAAATTATTGAAAAAAAAATCATAGTGTCAACCCTAAAATGTTCAGTAGGTACCCCATTTCCTTTCAACTCTTACATTATCTTATCTACACATGAACAAGCTGGCATCAGCCAGGGATTATTTCTCATTTTTATCATGAAGCTGATAAACAAATAATTTAAAACAGTACTCTGCTATAGAAATAACGAAAAATTTATTTGCATTACATAATAGTTGAGAGAGACAGTTGAACCCTTCCAGCATTACAGTCGCGCCATCTAAAGTACTCTCAACAAAAAGGTGAAAAAGCCGCATTAATTACAGAATATTGAGCACTGTTTCATTGAAGGGAACCATAAAAGTTGTACGAAGTGGAGATCGGGAGCGAATATTGATTAGGGGTGGTTGCGCGCGCGAACGGTCAGACGGGGGGAACGGGCTGCGCGCGCCGCCGTCCAAGTGCGCCCATGTGGTGCCACCGCTGCGACCCTCCATTGCCATCCCATTTATACACTAATGTTAAAATCCATCAAATATCAAAATTCCTGCTTTATTCGCCCGCGACCGCGCCACTTCATCATGTGAGCCGGATCGCGGCCGCAGCCTAACACATCCTCGCATATTGCGAGCGACAACGTAAAAATCAATAAATCTCCCAGTGTAACTTGGATATTGCATCTTCATATGGACAGTGGCTGTAATGTAGCCGCGCAACGGTGTGGAGTGTATTCCAATAGTGTATTTGTATTTCAGTGAAAATATAAAAAGTTATCGATGTTCAATCACAAGTTACCGACTGACTTTCCAATGCAAACCCTTCGCAAGAAAACCAGCCCTTGCAAATGTGAGTCTGTAACGCTAACGTTAGATCCGGCAGCTTCACGATCACCATGTTTTTCTATACTTTTGATATTACGGTATTGCGGTGTTATTAGATAGCGCTAAATGTTCCCGACCACGTTATTCGCATATCTTAGCTTTATTATATTTTGCGGTTTATGTTGTAACCTGCATGGTTCGGCTCAGTTCTATCACCCTACTAACTAAGAGGTGGACTCAGCAGCGTGTAGCCGAGTGGTGTGCTAGTCCATGTCATAATTAGTGACCCCCGTGGTGTTTTGGACAGAGGGTGTGTTGTGGGCCCGTGGCGGATGTGGAGCGGCGGTGCGTCGGGGGGACTAACTCCATAACTTGCTATTTGTCGGTTTGTACGGGAATTATGCAGGTGTGTCATTTCCAGCACCTCTTGCGGCAGTTCGGTGAGTACATCAGCCCTTAGATACGACCATCATGCTTGTGTGCTGTGTATCTACGTATGTACCTTTGTGTCAATGTCATCGCATGTACTCACTCCTTTATTATTCCTGTTGTCTGCTTCGTTTATTATTTTTAATTAATGCCGCTACAGTATTCGTTAAAAACGTTGACCGCTAAATTAATAATCTTACGTATTAATTTAGAATGAACTGGCAATGTGTGTATGTCTGATATATTTTACACCAACGATTTAGAGCACATTCATGTTATAACTGTGCTGATGACCCTTGTTAATTTTTTATGTATATCGCTCTACGTAATAATAATGAAAGGAGGGTTCGGCGGGTCATTCAAGAATCGCTTTATCCGCTCAAGCTGCAATACCGATCAAATCTGCAATGTTCTCGAATTTTTAATGCCGATTGTGAACGAGCAAATAAGTTTAGAAATAAGATGCCTCTCTCAATGTTTAGTAACATTTGGTAAATAATTCCGCGCGAATTCCGCGACTAACATCTTATCCTCAATAACAACAAGCATGCTCTTTCGTAAATAACATACATACCTATATCTATGTAAGTATATGTATGCAATGATTGCGCAGTTTGCATACAACATTCTTTAAGTGGGTATTTTTGTTTCCTTACATTTGTGAAAGAGAAGATAAAAAAAAACACTTATTTGAATCTTCAGTTCAAAGAGGTCACATCCAACAGGTACCAGCCAATGCGACACTCGTGGTTCTAAATTTAAAAACAGGATATTCAATTAACTGGGAATGATGGTCCGTAAACAGGGGCCAAAATAGGACACCCGTGCTCACTTTTATTTCGCGCTGAACTTCAGCCGTGGTGTTGTGCTCTCGAAAAAATTAAGTGTAAAACCATGACATTAAAAAAGATTGAATCAAAAAGTTTAATTAGCAAAGGTGATATATGCAAACTACTGTTATGTGTGTGCACTTGTGCTCGACTAATGTGCTTTGTTATATTTAGATCGCTGGCTGGTTGACTTGCTTAGTTTATATCTCTGGTACTGTTTAGGTACGGATTGTCTTTATGCTGCTTTTGATTTTCATGACCTATGGGTAATGGGGCTGATTATGCCGACTGTCGGAATAATTGATATATATTCCTGATTTATTCTGATAAGAATGTTGTTGAAGAACATTGGCATTAACGTTCAAGTCTTCGGCCCTTGCAAGATATGAGTGTTTGTTTTTTGTGAGTGTGTCTTTAAAGCCGTTTTTTGTGTACGTCGTGTGTATACTAGCACTGGGTTCGTCTTGTAGGGTCAGCACGTAGACCAAGTCGTTAGTAAAGCAGCGAACTTAAATAAAATAGTGATTATAGGAAAAGAAAGCTCCAAATTTTATGATGGTCTTTTCGAAGATACGTCATTAGGTATGTACATACATAATACACATAATAACATTTCAATATGACTTTAAACAGACAAGAACGAGCCGGGCCGGTTTTTAGGCGAAGGCGTTTCGTTTCGCGCGAAGCTGATCGGTGTACTAGAAGTACCCGAGGCACGGGGGGACAGGATGTGCCAGGAAGCCCTGGCTGATCTGAAGATGGCCATCAGAGCCGCTGGAGAACATAAGCAGAGGATACAGGTCCACGTCGCTATAGATGGGCTGAGACTGCGCGATGATAAGACTGGGGTAAGTTATAATTACACACACGGATTAAACCGCTGGCTGTAGAAGTCAGCTTGAAACCTTTAAGCAACTCTTAATGGTTGCATTGAGCTTAAAAACGAAATGATCGCTAAGAAAGGATTTTTAATATAAAAAAAAATCCAAGTTTTGAATTACCATTTTCAACTGCAAAACAAACTACTGCTGAAATCCGTGACATTGTCATGATTTTTTAAAATGTGACACCCAAAAACCCATTGAAAAACCTTAAAACATCTGCCGAAGGGGCCGATAAGAAACTATTATCAAGGCTAAAACTTTAAAACAGTATTTTCTTAACTCAACCAGTGACCTGCACCCTAATTGGGTAACACACTGGTACTATCAGTTGGAATCATTTCGAAGCATATTGCTAAACCATTGCCCATGTGTTCGAATATGTATCTGCTCAACAACGTAAACAATGCTACTGATAGTATGTTACGCAATTACACTAAAGTAGTGTATGCGTAACACATTATCAGTAGCAATGGGTTTCATTTTGACAGTTCAAAAACATACATTGCATTGTTTACATTGTCGAGTAGACAGTGAGCAGAGACATTTTTCGAACATACCGACCAAAGGACTAGAAATTTAATAATAGTGTATGATAGTAAGAGTGTGTTACGCAATTAGGGTGCTGGTTATATTGGGTACAAAGCAAACGAGGTTCTAGTCTGTACCCATACGTAACGGATAAGTACCGGCTTCCTGTTACATTTTTAATTACGAACACGAACATTCTCTACAAACCGAATGGCTATTGATTTTCTGCGTTACGCTTTGCAGATTCTCTCTTTAACCGGTTTATTGTACCTATGTATGAGTACCTACTGAAATACTGGGTGTGTATTGGGGATATATACTGGATGAGTACATGTTATTACTGAAAGGGAAATTGAAATCTGCAATTCTTAATCATCAGTTTTTCGGCTGCTCTAAGCGTTATCCTGTCACGACAATAAACCGCCGTTAGTACACTGACGCGTTCTACCGAGATATCAGCCAGACCGAAATCCGAAAGCCGCTGCCGCACCGTATCGAAAATTGATGTAACATACATTCGTAGGAGTCCTCTAAACTCTGTTGATAAGTTCAAAACCCCAAAATTATATCACTATAAGCGCTGAATTTTCAATTGTTAGATAATTTCTATTCGTGGTATAAAATTAACGTCTAACATTGTTTTTTTAAGAACTGTCAAATATCAAATTTATTTCTCCGATAAATTTATCTGGCGTAAGAAAATCAGCCCTAAACGAAATAAATGACTTATTCTTCCGGTAACTGCTTGCTGTCGGGGACAAGGCAATTCCGGTAATAGAAATGTGTACTAAGTACTTTTCGACTCGTTAACTTGGCGAATGGTTGTTAATTCTTATGCAGCACGCAAATTATGTAACAATCTTAATCACAATTTGAATCATATTGCTAATCCATTGCTTCATATATTCGAAAAATATGTCTGTTCAACAACGGAAAGAACGCAATGAATGTTGTTGAACTGTCAAAATGAAAGACATTGCTATTGTTAGTGGTAAAGCGGGGTAGGTACTCACCTACAGGCTGTAACTGTACCCGTTACATATACAGTAACCAAATGTACATACGTAAGTACATAGTTTGCCAACTATATACTTATTTGGTTACTGTCCGTTATGTAGTCGCAGGTAGCCTAAACATGTCGGTTTTTTACACGAACGCACAGGGGAGATCTCGCGAACACCTAAACGATTGTCAGTACCTACGCTTCTTGTAACCATGTAATTACACTATCAATCACTTCCGATGGAACAGCTATATGCACGCCACGAGTGACTTTTATTTAAAGAACTTAGCTTGTCTCTGTTAAATAATTTCATGTTAATCAATTTTTGTTGCTGACCCTATCTTATAAAGGCATTATGATATAGCGATCTATGTCCATGTTGTTTTTTCTGTGTACTATATACATGTAACATAGATCGCTGAAACATATGTGACGCTGAAACTATTAAGGGATTACGTCACGAGGATATGTGTGTGTAATAACATACATAAATGCGAGTTATCCGTTCGCCATTTATAAACTTGCTTATAAATAAATCCAACAGCTGCAAATTGATTGATGTTTAAAGGATGCTGATGCAAATATTTTTAATGCATGAGAATGAAAATCCAAGTGAATACTTTACAATGTGGTATAATATTCCAGTTAAGAGCACAAGTAGGTACCTATATTTGAGCCAAATTCGATAAAGAATAGAGGTAAATAAACCATTGCTAGGCAACGAGTGGTTCAAGCCTAAAAGACAGATGTTAACAACCTTTTCTAAATAGATGATTTTCATAAAAGTAATAATCCTACTTCTTACTAATCTAAACAATTTATTTATGTTTAGATATTTATGATTTGCATAGAACGCTTAACCGATTTGAATGAAATATGACACACATGTAAGCTAATTTCCTAATAGGTTAAATTTTTTTATACATATTTATTATACTTAGTCCATACTTGAAAGTATTACAATGCAGGTGTTATGCAGTTGATTAAAAGGAATTAAAATACACATGCCTACAAAAGACAAATGCCTCAACCTTATCCATTGGTTGAATTCCACAAAATGTTTAATACCTGGATTTCATCCATCTTTCTTTTTTGTAGGGCTATCACGTAAGATTAATCTCGACTTTTTAATGGTTTTTCGAAATACCAAGTTATTATGCATATTATTTTAGTGATTATATTGAAACATGCTGCAATAGGAATTGCTAATAAATAGCTAGCATCTAAAAGTCGATAATCATGTAAATAATAGGAGATTTGTAAAACGTGAGTTGTTATAACCCTAAATTGGTTTGTTTACCTCTATTCTTTATGGAGTTAGGCGATGGTATAGGGGGTAATCGCACGAAATAAAACAGTAGAAGTTCAACTTTTGTTCGTATCTAATCCAGTGAAAGTTATGGTTTAGTTTCGATCACATTTCGTTTTGCGCTAAAGTTTTAACTTCGGTTGAAGTAAAATCAATGTAGGTATGAGTGATACATTCTATCAGATATAATAATTAAAACTAAAACAATTATAAGTAAATATAATCGTTTAGACGTAAGTTTGTCATGGCATAAAAAAGTTAGCTTTGTTTAAACATTTTCATTTGACAGCGGTTACGTTCCAATTGCGATCCAGTTATGGTTAAACCGTTAGCGCGATACGAAACATAAAAGTTATGGTTTGGTTGCGATCCAATTCTGTTTTGGTTGAGTTATTTTAGCGCGATTGCCCCACTGTCTGTGTAATTTCGTATCCTTAAAATAAGCCAACACAATATTGACTCACAACTCATAAACACATGCCTCCGATATTCCAAATGATGTTTCTTTAACCTAGTTGGCAATGTTTGGCCGTCCCATCGAACTATACGGTCTGTAAAGGAACAGAGAGTGCCCTGTAATATCTCCAGCACACTTGGCTAATCTCGGTCGAGATTGGCCACCATGACCGGAATTCGATCCGAAGAATTTATTAATTTTTATTTACTAGGACTCCCTATATCACCACCCGGTGCACAAGATATCGTTCATCGCTCAAGACATGACGGACTCCAGGGCTTTCGGCTACATATTCGGCTCTCCCGATACTGGCCACCGATTCTTCGGCATCAAGACTGATAAAGCTGCTAGTCAAGTAATTTTGATCCTTTAAACTAATTTTTTCAATCGACAAATAATCTTTTAGGTTTTTTTTTTGTTTTTGGATAGTTCTTTCCTGCAAAAATTGTCAAGTCATTTTTATTACATGATTAAATAATATTCGTCTATTGAAAAATCGGCCTTTAATCAATTACATAAATAGTTATTTATTGGAGGGCTAGAGCATTGGCAATACCTCCGACTCAGGACGCCAAAAGGTCTCTTTATGAAAGAGGGCTCAGTGCGGTTTGGTAGATGTATTCGAAGTTTTGGTTCTAAGACATGTCGGTTTTGAAAGTAGTAGTCTGCTGAAAGGTGATGGTCCTGGGTTCATACTCACGGACTATGCCTTATAGGTCAGGGCCCATTACACTGGGCCTCCACTGCTCTAAAACATGCAATAGTAAAATGAACAAAACGTGAACTTTACACAATTCTGTTTTAGGTAGTAATAGCGATGAGAGACTTATTCCAAGTAGTATTCGAGCTCAAGAAGAAAGAAGTAGAGATGGCGAAGCAGCAATTGGAAGGGAAGACGGTCACCAGCAGTTTAGTTCGCCACGCGACTAACACCTCCACTGAAAGTAAAACTAAGGTAATTTTTAACACTTGGAATATTCTTAGGATTAATAACTTCCATAAATGACATTTGGGTTTTTAAAACACCTTTTACATCTTTAAGATAGTTTCAGCGTTTCTCAAATAAGGCCGCGTTTCCACTAACGCGGAGCTGGGTGGAGAGGAAATTGGCGGTGCACGAATTGACCAATCGTTCAATGGAAACACCACATTAGTTCATAGTGATTGGTCAACTGGCGCACCGCTAAGCTCCTCTCCGCCCCGCCCCACGTCAGTGGAAACGCGGCCTAAACGTTTCGATCAAAAGAAGATTGAAAAGTTGACTCGTGTGTACATTTTGTTCTATGTCAATGATAAGTTCAGCTGAATTTATATAAGCTGTGAAACTCTGGAGACGTTATGGATGTCAGGATATCTAAACATATAAAATAATTGTTTTTTGTTTAGAGTCAACAGCCACTGTAGTACTTACTATTCCCGTGTCAACTTAGGTGAAGTAAACGTGGAGTGAATTGCCATTCCAACGTACAGACGACAGCACATCAAGTTACTAAAATCTGTCAGATTTCTTTATTAGGTTTTCAGCTTTATCCCTAAAGCATTAAAGCTCAAGGTTAATTGGGAATACTTGGCAGCTTGGGGTAGCTTGTCCTGCTGTCGTCCATACATTTAACATTTACATTAACAGGTTATTCTAAACTCACTTTAGCCGACTTTTCATGGTGATTTTTTTTTTATAAAATCGATCGGCTGGTAGTATTAACTATACTATAACTATAAAGTACCTATGATGTACTCACGTTTGTGTAGTTTTTACAATTAAAAAAAAAACTGATATGTATTTAAACTGTAACAACTAATTATACTACTAGGTGTGTGATCCCAAAAATTAAACTTATCAAAGTAATTTCATTTTTATTGTATCATATTTAGATATTGATTAAACATATTAGCAAAAGTTTTAAGTACTTATCTATACGTATCTGCATATCGAAATGCCACAGTCGCCACACCTTTGATAATAGGGATCATTCATTTGTTTTTTATAATAAACATTGCCCCACATTCGGAATTTCTCCTTTGTCGTGGTTGCGTTTACAAACATTTAAATTCCGATACACAAACAGCCAGACCAGGAACAGCTACTTTTACCTCCTACAAATATTTGTTCCGTGGGTAAATCTAATCCGCGACACGTAACGCAGCAGTGAATCACATAACCACTCCGCCAACCGTGCCATCAAATCATAAAAATTGACAAATAATATTTC
This sequence comes from Sesamia inferens, assembly GCA_037179545.1. Classification (NCBI taxonomy): domain Eukaryota; kingdom Metazoa; phylum Arthropoda; class Insecta; order Lepidoptera; family Noctuidae; genus Sesamia; species Sesamia inferens. The sequence goes on from CM073940.1 coordinate 10,583,976, forward strand.
GAGACAATCGCACCAAGAATCTCGTTTGAGATTTTCATATCAACTTCTACATTTTGTAGGCAAATGAATGCGGTAAATCGTCTGTCGATTCCCGCCTGCTATAATAGTTTCCGTATGATCATTCTCGTCTCCCGACTGTCGAAGAACCGTGCCCGTATAAACACGGTTTCTGTGTAATGCTACGAGGTTGCGAACCGAACGTTTGGATTGCTACTTTGTCTAATGTAGCTCACTGATATGAACTGTGTGTCACTTTAGCGTAGCGTTTTGTACGGCGGAGATGAACCGTCTGACTCACTGATATTTTCAAACTAAACTAATAATAGTTTGTTACTAAAAAAAATTGTTTGTGGAACTCCAACTCGGATTTGAGAAAAGCTGACATTTAACATCACAATAAAATGCGGGTATAGTTGTAATACCCGTGATTTAGGGGGCAGCTGCCGCCCCCTAGAAATCTCGCAGAAAATTCATGAATTCCCCTAATTAATTAAGCATAAACGAGGTATATCTCTAATTTTTAATTAGACCACGCAGTAGACACTGGCAAAATGTACCGTGTAATTACCAAAAACCGCATGCGACTATTACACACAAAGATTACCGACTCTAAAAATTTAACTTGCGGTTTTTATTTTTTAACCGACTTTCCAAAAAGGTGGTTCTCAATTCGATTTATGTGTGCTCGCTGATAACTTTATCGTTAATGAACCGATTTTGACCATTCTTTTATATGAAAGGGTATGCTGCCTATGTAAATAATGCTAACTTTTCGAAGAGATGCACGTTTATTATAATTATTTCTCTTGTCAGTGGTTTCGTTGTGAAGGAATTATTTAAACATAATACTTAGTAAAAAAAAAAGTAAATCTAAAATTTTGGAGCCAAGATTATGGAGAAAATTTATGTATTTTTAATAAGTTGATATTTCTTTTGGGTAAAGAGTAGATAGCTCTGAAAAACTACATAAAAACGGCTTGTTCTGTGTTTTGGTGATGGAAACCCCTTAAGCTGAGTATTTAAAACTCATAAACATATTTGACGTTTTATAAATTTCTAAGCGGCTGTTTCGAAAACAATGTTGTCTCAAGGAAATTGTAGGACGGAGTTTTACAAGGGAAATAACTAGATTTTACATGTATTTGAAAATTAACAATTTTCAAATACATGTAAAATCCCAAATATTTTACATTTCGCGATGTGTTTATCTAATAACGTCATCTAGAAATATGCTTTTTTTTTCAAATGGTTAAACAAACAATTTCCCTTAGGAAATTTTAACACCCTGCCATTTTTACAATTTGTGAATTCTAGGATAAATTCCAAAATGTAAAACAAAATCATGATTTCTGGTAATAGGCTATTTGACTAAAAAAAACGAATTAGTCTGTCAGTCAGATTTCCAAAAAATACTAGACACGTATTTTTTCTTTTTTCATATAAACAAAAAATTAAGACGACACAGTGCGTTGAAAACTCGTGTGACGTCACTGCACTCTACACTTTTTAGCGACCAGTGCCGTCACCAGCCACCACTCCTGATCTTTGATGCCTTTTATATTTGTCAATTTTTATTGTTTTGTTAAAACAAAAAATACGTGTCTAGTATTTTTTGGAAATCTGACTGACGGACTAATTAGTTATTTTTAGACAAATACTCCATTCCAAAAGATATTGATTCCATTTAAAAAATGATATTTAAAAATGTTATTGTACACTATAATATTTAAATGTGTAAAGTCTAAAACTAATAATAAGTATTAAATATACTTAACTTAGGTATATTTTTTACGGGAATAAAAGGAGTATAAGCCTACACTTATATAAGAGTATATGTCTACACATATACTCTTAAAATAACTACATAAGTAATAACACACACATTGTATAGTGACACGCAATCGATTGTTGAATCCATTCGTCAAAACATCGAATAACTTGGTTAATCAACAATCAGCACTGACTGCATCGCCCAGTTCACATATTATTGTGCATTACTGAATAATAGTGAAATGTGAATATGGAGAAGAGGCTCCTTATACCAACTTGCTCTGTGGAAAACACTAAAAAGGTACAAACTAGACTTTGTGATTAGTTCAATATTATTTATGGCTACGATCGCGTGTTGCTGAGATTTTGGGCGGATAGATACACAAACAGCATGTGTTTTCAATATTGGTGTTTTTTTTTTTTTTTTTGTAATATTGTTTATAGGGCAGTGTGTGGGTAAGCCATGTTCCGTTGTGAGTTCTTACCGTTTCCCTATACTATCACGTTTGCAAGTTATATGTATTAATCGACGGGTCCCAAGAACAGAGTCCTATCTTCAATATTGTCTTGTTGCAGTGCGAAGCATTAAAGTTACGCGAATCTATTAAAATGCAAAAAAAAAAAAAAAAAAGGAAATTAATAGAAAATTATGGCAAAGGGTTTTTTCTTTCACCATAATTTTCTATTAATTTAATTTATTTTTTGCAACTTAAAAGATTCGCGTAACTTTATTGCTTCGCACTGCAACTAGACAATTTTGTAGATGGGACTTTGTTCTTGGAACCCGTCGATTTTATATAATCGGGCAATGCGGTCGTATATACGGTTCGACTTTGCAGTCATCCAAATCTATTGGTAAGAAAGGAAAAATAAAACAATTAAGGGGAAATTACAGTAATTCATAGAGTGATTAATTATGTCCGTTTCCAAAAGTAACACAGTCAGATTGCGGTCGATCTTAATACCTAATGCGAAAAAAGGATAACATAATATAGGTTAGAGCGAGAATAAAAATAAGATGAGCTAATAAAGCTGCCTTTCAGGGCTCTAGTGATGTAACTACAAACATTTATTTATATAACAGTATTGATCTTATTTGGAGACGCTTTCTCTCTGAGCCTGTAAAGCATAGGTTGGTGTTAATTTAGGCAATGTACGATGTATAGCTCACGTAATTGTATTGTTTCTCTGAACTGGGCCTTTTTGGCGCACATAATATTATTTCAAGTTAGAATATTGAGTGTCTGTTTTTGGTCTTAAACTTTTCTGTTTAAAAAGTTTGATTTACAACTATAGTTTAAATTCAATACTGTATCTACTAATAACAGTAGTCTCAACAAGATGTGGCTAATTATTCCATTGCCACTGTTTTAATTGAAAACGGCAAAGGAAAACATGTTGAGGAAACTTGCATATTGTCTTAGAACAAAAATTTAAATGAACTTGAGGACATGCCTTGACTAACTCGCCATGGGCCTCTGCCCTTTTCACAGGAAGGAGGAGTCTCGAGTCAAGAGCTCTAATTACTTAACAAGCTGAACACAATATAAATCAAAATGAATAATTTCGAGGATACTGCATAATCAAAAAAGAAATGGATTATCAATATCCTATAAAATTCATATTCAGATTGTGATTGATAGCTTGTTAGAGTGCTGTTCTTATACTGTAAGGCTTCTTTTCTGTTAATATACGAGTGTGGCTAATCCATTTCTTTGTATGTTCGAAATATTTGTCTGGTCAACAACGCAAATAACGCAATGAATGTTGTTGAACTGTCTGAATAGGAGCCAGTGGCTCCTGATAATATGTTGCGCAATCACCCCGCTGGTTATGTAGGTAGGTAAATACTGTTCATGACTGTTATGCAAATAGCTGCTAAGCCATCGCCTACGCTAATCTTCAATCTCCTCTAATTTATAACTTAGATCTAATAGTTGACCTTTGCTGAATCATTAATTTCTAGTTCTATTTCAATTGGAAATTAGGTGCTATTATTTTTTTTATCGCGTAGGGTAAAACTCGAGACAGTTTGAAATTGAAATAATAGTTCGACTAGTTAAGATTCTAAGTCTTGCTAATATATTCGCTGTCTGTGTGTGATACTAAAGCGCACTACACACCAAAGTTAAAGTCAGTGATTGCCTTGCGGCGAAAGAGTTTTATAATTTTTGTGTCATTCTCACAACAAAAACAGAAATACTAACACGTCACTACAGCTCAAATGTCGCCGGGCAACTGAGCGCTTGCGTACGCTAACTCGGCGGGCAACACGCCGGCGGCACAGCCTGCCGACTAGCGATCAGTTGCCCGGTTTTAACTGTCAAATAAGTTTCTGATGTCGAGCCGCCGGCAAAGTTTTACGACTTGCAATGACTGAAGCCGCCAACCCTGCCGGCAAAATGTTGCCGACATATATGCCGCCGGGCCGGCGCGGCTTTGCTGTGTAGAGCGCTTTAAGTCGCTGGATCGATGTGCGACCTACGTATTTTACTTATATGACCGACTGTTATATACAGACTGTTTGCCTTAAGCTTAATTCGACACTTATATGGGATTTCTGTGTGTTAATTTTGGCACGGACTAGGGTGCAAATATAAGTCCAGTAAAACGTCACCACATTGAATAATTTTTAATCCTGCAGCAGAAATTATAATTCAGAAATCGTAGACTAGAAAATAATGCTTATAGAAAAAGTAATTTATCTACACTGCAGTTGCTTTCGCCTATAACCGTTGTGAACATTGTCATGACAAATTCACCGACGATCATTTTTATATCTCACGCGATTTGTTTTAAACCTTCGATATCATGCAATCTGTTTTTCGGCATTTAACTGGTAGATAGTCAATAAATTATAACTAAGTATAACAGCCACACAAAGTCACGTGGTTACAGAATCACATTGGCACAGTGCGTTGTAACCATTGGCGTACCCAGGTGGGAGCAGGGGGGGCAGCTGCCTCCCATCTCGCAGAACATGAATGAAGTTCCATAATTACTAAACAAAGTATAAACGAGGACTTATCTCTAACTTGAATAAACTACGCAGTAGACACTAACAAAATGTACGGTGTAATTGACAAAAAATCTACGTGCGACTATACAGTATGTTAAGAAAACCCTGTCCGACCCGTGAAGGTGTTGTTAGGTATCGATAACTGATTCTAAAAAAAAATCCACCTAAAAAAATAAATATTTCGCAAAAAAGAGGTAACTTAATAAATCTGCGCTATCCACACTTCCGCGCGCGGCGGCGGAGGTGACGGAGGCGGCGGGCGGCAGGGCACGCGGCACGTGGTCGCATCGCTATTCGCTCATAATAATACCGGTGTTGTCACTTTTTAAAAATTACCAAATTTCGGGGAAGTTGGAATTAATTCGCGGGAAAAAAAGATTATTTCATAATTCATTTGTATTGCTACTATGATGATTACGTAAAATTTTATATTATATTTGGTCATGTGTTTACCTAACCTTTATTATCCTTATGGGTCGGACAGGGTTTTCTTAACATACTGTAGAGCACAAAGATTACCCACTCTAAAAATTTGACTTGCCCTTAACGGGTTTTCTAATAACGGCAATACGGCATTGTCATTCTATCACTATCCCATTACAAGACGACTGACCGATCATTGTTCGATCATTATGAATTTAGCAGATTACGAACTTTTAGCACAATGACAACGGAATCGTGTTGGAGTGACAAATTTATAAAAATAACAGATTGGGGCCCCTGGTTTCCTTCAACATAATATAGACTTACTGCAATATATCTACGGCATTTTACTGAAGATTGTTATATGCCTATGAAAAACCATCCAGTTATTAAGTTCAACAATACTGATGCTGTAATTGCCTCCTTTGGTGAGTGTTCAATTTCTGAATCCTTCAGCCAAGGCCTACAATCCGGTCGCTCAAGCAACATGCAAATGTTTTTTTTTTTTTTTTTTTGTTTGAATAACTATAATTTTTTGGCATTGTTGGTATTTAGGCGTGACTAGCTGACAATGAATTTAATTATTTATTATAATGTTCTTCAAATACCTCGTATTGTATACAGTCAGGTGTTTTCTAACTGAACAGGCAGCTGTGCTGCTGGGGAGTTTGTTGCGCCGCTTCTTCCCAGAGAAATAACTTTTGTAATTATTTTGACGTTCGAAAAGTGATTGCTCTCAGCCTGATTACAATAAATGACTTTGGAAATTCATTAGAATTCTAAACCTCTGAATGGTTTTTACTAAAATTTGGAGGAGATAGATTTCATCCTAGAGAAGGACATTTTTGTCCCGGTGGCAAGTTCACCGTGGGCAGAAATTAGTAATAAATAATCGTCGATACTGGTCATAATTAACTTTTGTAATATCCCTCTAATGATCCTGCACCGTAGTTCTTAAAACGCACAAATTAGTCTGAATTCAAAATTTCAGTTCATGAATATCTGTCATCAAATCTAAAATATGTCATCATTTTAATATGTATCTTTTTCGTCTCGTTTTGAAATCGGAATGTAAAAATGCCAATAAATATTTTTATTACAGTTGTTTAAAAATGTATCGATATATTCGTGTGTCTTTTTTTACCTACGCATCGCTATTGCTTCCTTATGACCTTGATAGGGCCAATCAGAATGCAGTATCCAGCTTCCTCATACCCGAGATATTTGACAGAATAGGTTTGGAATAATAAATTAAGCATCTAAGGCGTCTACGTCATACAGCCCGTATGATCGTTGTGTGTAAGATATGCTGGTTCTTGACTACATAATTATGTATGTATATACATCAGTGTTGTTACGAATATTCGCATTCGCATATGCGAATGATTCGCATCATATTTAACATTCGCGTCAACATTCGCATCGCATCAAACGATGCGAATATTATGCGAATGCGAATATATGCAAGTCGTGCGTGAAGTAACGTCAGCGTCGTGAACGCTACGGAACTGAGCGTCAGGCGCGTCAGCACTTATTCCCATCTTCCCGGTATAGTGTTGCTTGTTGCGATTCGTTACATTCGACCTTTAGAAAGCATTCCTTCGCGCAGACTGTTTGTGATTGCTTGCTTGCCATCGCTTGTATGTTTTGTTTGTACTAGTCAGTTGTCGGTAATAATTGAAAAGTAAACAAGTGGGTTGTGTTTAGTGGTGTTTTGAAAGAATTTGGCGAAGTTTCCTATGGCACCTGGAAACTGATATTTTTAAAATATAATGATTCCACTATTGAAATTCGAGTACTGCAACATTCGCACCCCTACCATTCGCATTCGCGAATGTAGAAAATATGACATTCGTAACAGCTCTAATATACATTATTAAAATAGATTGACAGCACGGTTGGCGCAGTGGTTAAGCTGTTGACTGCTGCGTTCATTGTTCTAGGTCTGACTGTTTGTGTATGTGAGGTTATATATTTGTAAACGCACCCAGGATACAGGAGAAGTTCCCAGTGTGGGAAAAAATACATATAATATTACAAAAATAATATTTATTTTAATAGCAGTGCCCGCTACTTCGTTAGCATGCTTTGTGGATACTTATTGGCTTTTTTGCAAAATTATTTTTCCAAAATGAAATTTAATTTTGGAATAAAGTCCGAATGGGGAAAAAAGTCTTTCATTTGTTTTCAAAGGCGATCCCCAACACGTGGTAAAGTGTTTTCTGGGTTTTTTTTTTTTTTTTTTTTTTTTTTTTTTTTTTTTTTTTTTTTTTATTTTCTTTCACCCTGTTGACTTACGATATTCGTAATGAGGTTTGTTGATAAATAATATAGTCTGGCGGGGTTTTTTTGGGTGTCTGTTGTCAAAAATAAAGTTGGCTTACGTCCAAATTAATTCCAATGTTAAATCCTATGTATAAATAGTCACAAACAATAGCAATAACCCGCGCCCATAGAAAAAGAAATAAAATTTCGTATAGAAGCGAAATTCTCGCTCCGAAATCGCAATATTAGACATTATTAGGGTTAAAATACTTGCAATAGCCTGTTAAGTAAGTTCTTCGACTGTAGAATCGTGTTCTCAGGCTCCAGCTTTCAAGCGTACAATACTCCTCGTTTCGCTTCTAAACGAACTATTACTATGTCATTTCCCATACCAAGTCCCACTACAGGAACTGAACTACTTTCCAAAGACGTAAATAATTTCAGAGATAGTATCGCAATCTTCCTCAGAATATCGCTTCGGCTGGTGAGACCAACTCATCCACATCCAAGGTCGTGGATGTTGGGGCGGAAGGGGGCGTGGCCGAGCTGGTGGATTTGGAACAGGAGCTCAGTTCCCTTAGGAGAGGACTGACCCAGGTTGAGGGTCTGACTCCATCTAACGACCCATTTGGAGATTCCTTCACGGCTTTGCCTTCGCAGGTAAACACGAGATCTACGGCAACCGTCTCACCGCCGACGAGGGAGCGACTAGCTAGACATCGACTATTTTATGTTCATGCTCAGGAAACGTACGGGTGACAGCAGGTCAAGCTACCCGAAACTGTCAAATATTACCAATCAACCTTGAGCCTTAATGCTTTAGAGATAAAGTTGAAAATCTATTAAAGAAATTTGACAGATTGTAGTAGCTTGATGTGCTGTCGGCTGTACAATACAGAGAACGCTCACTGTCAGTGTGAACAGTCATTGATCACTATTGTACAGAATGGCAAGGACATCGACGCGCATACTGGTTACTAAAACACCAACACCTGTTTTTTTTTTTTCTGTAATGTGTAGCGATAAATGTGAAGTTCAGAATCATATACTAAATCTATGGTAATAGTTTGTTATTAGTCGATATCGCTGCCACTCTGTACGTATCACAATAAACTGTTACGGGATCTTCGTCATCTTCATATCGTATATGTGAGAAAATAGTCGATAGCTAGTCGATTTATCGTCGACGATGGGACAGGAGCCTACAGTATAGTAATTAGGGTATGTTGCACGATAACCGAATAGTCACTAGCCATAGTGACATGATTTAAAAAATAAATAATTTGGTGGAACAGGCCCTTGGAATATTAAAAATATAGTGAGCAGTTGTGGCCTTTTACTTTATATAAAGCTAGAATGGATAGTCTCATAATAAACAAGTGCATTAATGCTTACCTTTGGCGGGATCACTGTCAAGCATTACTTTATATCATTTAAAAAAAATATGCCACGACTACCCTCAATACGGCGAAGGAAAACATCGTGAGGAAACCTTAAAAGTCAATCCAAAAAATGACGATTTGTGTTCAACCCTTATTGGGCCTGCGTGGTAGATTAAATATGAAAATTGACGTTAACTATGAAAATTGCTGTATTCTTATTTTTTTGTTTGACATACGAACTCGTGTAGTTTAAATTTTATTTCTTTAGTTTGACAATTATTATGGGCCACATGAAATAAAGAAATCTGATTCTTCAAAATTAATTAAAAGTTAATAATTTTCATATTTATTCATTTTTTAAAGCTGACGCTCGAATCTGCGACCAAAGCCAATGATCCGCGGTTTTAAGACAAAAATCTTGAAATCTCCAACTGGAGTCGTATTATGAAGTGTTGAAGTCATCATTGATCGAGTGTGAGAGAGAAATGGAAGACGTACAGGACATAGAGTGCATCTCTTTCTCACATTGGAACTATCATGAGTGACACTATTACACGACGATTGGGTTAATATACCTATATCATAATCTACCACAATGCTCCCTTCTTTTGTTTTCAGAAGGGTCTCCTTCCGCCCCCTCCCTCGGGCACGTCCACCCGCGGCCGCAGCACCCCCGCGGCCCCATCTTCCGCGCGCGGTGTGTTCAGTCCGGGGAAAGCTGCACCCCCACTACCATTCGATCTCGCCACTGTTGCCGCTGAGTTTGAATCTACACCAGCTCTAGTCGACAATCTAAATGACACACCGGTTAGTACTGAAAGCTATAAATGTAATATTAAGATGTAGATAAAGAAATTTTACTTTTTATGGAAGTGAAATTGGGGGTTTTGTTACGCTCTGAATCTGTAGGCTACTTAAGCGATAAGATCGGTCATTGTAACACGCTATTTAACTTTCAAACTTATTGTACAGCCAACAGCACAAGCTACAACAATCTGTCTTGCCTTATTCGATTTTCAACTTTATCACTAAAACATTAAGGCTCAAAGTTGATTTGGCAATATTTGACAGTTTTAGGTGGGTTGACCTGTTGATCCGTACGTAATATGGTGTATAGGCGACCTCATAATTGCTTTACCATTTTTATCAGTGGATATTATTGAAACTACTCAGCAGAGTAATTACTTAACACACTATCAGTAGCAATGGGTTTCATTTTGACAGTTCAACAACATTCATTGCGTTCTTTACGTTGTTAAGCAGACACATTTTCGGACATAAGGAGCAATGGACTAGCAATGATACCAACTGCTAATAGTGTGTTACGCAATTAGGGTGCAGGTTGAAAATATCCAATTGTAACATAGGCAAATAGACCGTTATATGACGTGCAAGTGACATCCCAACATATATTTTATTGTACCTAGATTAAGGTGGCTGCCAAGAAACTTGGCGTTATTGTAAAAGGTACTTCACACCAGGGCAGCTTCTAATGATGTACAAAGCACAGGTCCATTCGTGTGTGGAGTACTGCAGCCACATTTGGGCTGGTGCTGCTAAGTGTCACCTGGCCACTTTGGATTCAGTGGAGAGGCGGGCGAAGAGGCTCATTGGTGACCGTGACTTAACTCGAGAAGGTCTCCAAAGCCTAGAGCACAGGCGCAGAGTAGCCTTTCGGTGTTCAATAGGATGCATTTTGTGGAGTGTGCGAGGGAATTGCATGATTTAATTCCACCATCGGACGACACGTCGTACGGCGAGTTTCCACCCTTACGTTGTTGACACCACTGAGATCCGGACGAAGCGTTTCGCCTCCTCGTTTATACCGCGTACATCGAGGGACTGGAACAATTTGCCAGCGGCGGTGTTTCCGTCCGACTACAATTTGAGCGTCTTCAAGACTAGAGTGAATAAGCTCTTAATAAACTAGTGCGCTTTACCATCAACGACTGCGTCACTACTTACCATCAGGCGGGATTGCGGTCAAGCGCTAGTTTATAATTTTATATAAAAAAAATAACTGATGATTGGAAGCCAACACTAATCTTTGTTTCGAAACATGTATACTTGCATATTATTGTGTAGACTCTGTTGTAGATTCAATAAATAACCTTAATGTGATAAAGCAATTACGTGTTTGACTATACAATAGTTACCAATCTATTAAGCGAGAGTTTCGCTTCCATATGTTACAGTATTTCATTATCTATGACCCCTTTTAGAATCGTGTGTGTATATTATAAACGTTTTATAATTTTTATCCTCGCATTTGCATGTCAATGAATTGAGAAGGCAAGAGATAATACCCCGTTTCGGTTATAAGACGTTTCTAATGCTGGGTACAGATTGGTGGGAATTAACATGAATTCTAACACAAAAACGAGGCGTAGAAAATGTTTCAAAATATGTTACTTTTCAAATTACGTTGCACCAATCTGTATCACGTAATTTATAAAAAGTGTATAACTCTATATAGTCGGTTCAGCTAAGTAATCTTAGGATGGAAAATGATCAGCGTGTTAGTTGTGTAACATTCAACATTTTGACAGATCAACGACATTCATTGCATTATTTATGTTATTGAGCATTTGAAGTTTTCGAACATATGAAACAATGGATTAGCAACGTCCTTCAAAACGATTCATGTTGCGATAGATTGTTTGTTACGCAATTATAACGCAGAGATTATGTTTTAAAGAACATCAAACACTATTCTGACTCAGCATCCGTTTTTAAAAGTCAATATATTCTTGTACAAATTATGAACCGCTGCTGTATGGAGTTAATTATTATAGCGAAAAATGACATCATTTTCGTAATCATTGGGAATAGTTTATTATTATTACGGATTTTGTAAAATTATCAAATATTTTTCGGTACGGTAGTGGTGCCATTCGCTTTATATACCATTTGAAGGATTGTGGTATTAATATTTATTCCGATGACTTCAATGATCTCTTATAAAAAATATGCGATTCGGTAATCATCGTCTATCTTCAAAATATGAACACGCTATAGGGAGATCTATTATAGAGCTGTTACTACCATGGGAGTTCTTACCTATTTCGTATTGCCATTTTTACATTAACAACTCTATGCAATTCCAAAAAATCCTTAAAGTGACAGATGACGAGATGCAACAAGAGATAATCCAACAGAGAGAAAGCTTCATAAACACTAGACATGATGTATCCACTTCTGCAAAACGCGATACCTAGTATAAAAGTTGATTGAAGCTTTGCCTCTGTGGGGGTGACTCTGTGATGGAACGATTACACCAATTCGGAAACACGAAGATTTCCGAAGCGCATATCTTTTCTACTTTACCTGTAGTACTCCTTACCTATATTATGTAATGTGCGTTTGTGACCTCAAGTGGCAATATGGTGCCCAAACGCAGTGTTGGCAGCTTGAGGTTGCGAATATTTAAACTATGTTTCACCACTCGTGGATAAATCCTTATCTAGTTTCAAAATATTATTATTTTACCTGTCTAAAAGAAATAATATTTTTTTTTGTAAAATAAATAGGAATAGGTACTAAATTAGTGTGAAAATAAAGTCTGTTCCCTTTATTTAATGTTCGCTGTGTTCCCAAAACTTACAGCGTAGTGGTGAAACATATGAACAATAATATGAATAATCGTATATACTCTATATTTTTATGAACTGTTATTAAATATGCCTTATTATATCTTAATTTATGTTTTAAACCGGCCCTTTGGACAAATGTAATAATTATGTATGAATTCATATTTTTCTTTTAGTTGTGTATTTTTTTTGGCAATGCTGTGTACTTTATGTTAATGTATGTGTAAGTGATATATTGTTCTAGTACCCTATAGTGCATGCTCTCTCTGGTATTGCTTGATAATCACTGATATGGGATGTTATTGCGAAAAGAATTAACAGATTTGTGTAGCTAAACTCCGTCTTTAGTCCTTATTGTAAGAGCAAAAGGTCTTTTTTAGAAAAATTGTGTCTCAAATTAATTAAGACTGTATTGGTCACTGTATAGGTTGAAAATGTAGACACAGTAAAATTCTTTGAATAATAATACGGCGTAGAATACTTCGTTGACTTTATCTTAAGTAAAAAAACAAATCGCAAAAACATTTGACAATCAGTAGTAGCTCCCTGTGCTGTGATGTCTGGTCTGTATGCTATAAGACTGAATTATGTGGACGTGACGCTTAACTTTACTTTACCGAGAACCGTTTACCTGAAGCATGACGCTACCTCGCGAGTCGCGGTATCAGTATGACTGCCGAAACTACCGTCGAGTACCCTAAGCTAAACGAACTACCCCGCACGGCTCAATCTCGCCCGGTTTACGTTACGCACTACGAAACGCACAATCTACGGTTATGTGTTTAGACGCACGCTTTCATCATTGTAGAAGGAACTTTTTTGTTTATTGAAAATTTCAAATGTTTTATTAAATCCCCTGGATTACTTGCATCGACCGATGGAGTAATTCTTGAACTGTTGAACTATGCGCTCCACGTCTGCATATACTTAGTGTTATGGTAACGGCTGTTACAGGTTTGCGTGCCCGGCGCGTCCACGACGCAGTCGCTCAGTTACGACGTATTCACGGAACTAGACCCCCTCGGCACCGGCCGGAGTAAACCTTACGTTGACAAAAAACTCTTCTTTCAGGAGCTCAAAAATCCGCCAAAGAAAGTGCTCAAAGACCTGGTGTCCACACAGAGTCTAATATCAGACATATTGCCGGTCACGACAGACACTAAGATAGAGCATTACGGGCCGGCGACGACGATGACGTCACTGTCGCGGCACTCGGGCGGGTCCGTAGCGATCGTCAAGCCGACGCAGAGCGCTCTGTTCTCGGGGAACTTTTTCTCGTCGGATCCGTTCGCGGAGACGGATCCTTTCGATAATACTGATCCGTTCTCGGATTCGTTTAAGGACGATCCATTTACGAGTATGCAGGAGTTCCCGAAGTCGAGTGCATCGCGAGTGGATGAGCTTAAGAGCAAACTGAGCAGGGAGGCGACTGTTGACAAGCCTGAGGTGGTGGAGAATGGGAAGAGCGTGTTCAACGGACCGCTGCAGGTTAGCCTGCCGCCGGAGCCCGCACCCAAGTCTCCGCGGCTGCAGAGACAGGTAGGAATTCTAGATATAAACATTTTTCAAAATATCTGTTTGCTAATCTTCGTTCTTTTTGCATCTAGTTTCATTTCTCGCTATAAACACATTTGTCGCTAAACATGGTGTTTATTCCTAAAAATGAACTTTATACGTACCTTTATATTACATCTTATACATAATCTCGCCCCTGTTGTGCTCTATTTCACCTTTTTCTGATGGCTCATTTTTAGAGAGCAAATATCCAAATGTTTAAATTGACGTCATTGCAAATGACATATCGATACCTTCAATAGAATCAAAGTGCCATAATTCGCTTATGATAAGCATCATTGTAACCTTACATTCGCAGAGCACAGAGGGCAGCACAGTCAGAAAGAGGCCCCAAGCCCACAAGCTAACTTCAGACAGCGCTTCCCCGCCGCCGCCCTTGCCTCCCAAGAAGATAGCCGATCTGCCCAGCACTAGGCCTCCACCAAGGCCTCCTCACGATCACGATGATGATGATGTGGGCCCGCCGCTACCCAAGCCGGCTATGAGGAGGGAACCGCTGGTGAGTAAACATGAAAATGTCGATGGTATGTTGATTGAATATTACTACACCGTGTATTCTAGAAAATTCGCAGGAATTTTGGGAGTTAATGAGCTTAGGGTCGCAGTTCGTAATGTCCAGTTTTAATTCACTATTGAATTGCCTTTCAAAATATTAAATGTCGCTAATGCTCCATTAACACCTGATAAAAGTATTATAGCAAAAGAAAAATAATGTTCATAAACTCATTAGTTTATGAACATTAATTTTTTTTTTGCGGTCAAGCATTCTTGACCGCAATCCCGCCTGATAGTAAGCAGTGGTGCAATCGTTTATGGTAAAGCGCACTAGTTTATTAAAGAGCCTATTCACTCAAAAAAACCGAGTGAATAGGAAGGAAAACGGCAGTTGAGCGAGGTGATGCAATGTTAAACCCAACAACACGACTAGCGATGCTGCGCCAGAGGGAGATTGATCTGGAGACCCTACAAGTTTGGTCTTGTAGGCTCTCCAGATCGATCTCCCGACACAACAACACTTGGCGCATCGTACCCGGCACACATCGCAACACAACTGCTCAGACCCGTCCTCCGTGCGGCTTCACCAGACATCATGCCGAAACACGATGAACGCTTGGCGGCAAGACTTTGTCTTGTGGGTGGTGACTTCTGCCAAAAATTACTCTTAATAAACTTACAAGGCTAGTGGAGCGGGCTTTTTTTATAAATTATAAACTAGCGCTTAACCGCAATCCCGCCTGATGGTAAGCAGTAATGCGATCGTTGATGGTGAAGCGCGCTAGTTTATTAAGAGCCTATTCACTCTAGCCTTGAAGACACTCAAACTGTAGTGTGACGGCAACACTGCCGCTGGCAAATTGTTCCAGTCCCTCGATATACGCGGTATAAAAGAAGCGAATCGCTTCGTCCGGATCGTAGTGGTGTTAACAACGTAAGGTTTTTTAAATCATCAACTAACCTCTCCCACTCTGTGTGGAGCGGAAGGTCGTGTCAAACCCTTCAAAAACCGTATCGAAAGTATCTCTTTCGAACTACTTGTGGCCCTGGCAGGTTTCGGACCTAGTGTACCCCGTCATGGTGTGCTGACGATGATCTCTTTGAGGTACGCCGTCGACGCGCGCCTGGTCCTTACCGGATGGCAAACTAACCATTACTCGCTGCCCGTAAGCCCGTGCCTATGGTAACGGGGAATTTGCTGTTGTGATGCAGGCTGATGACGCTTTAACACACTGTTTGAATACAGATTGATGAAGATAGATTTATTACATTGAAACTTTGACTAATTTCTTATAAAAAAAAGACTTTGTAACGGATGATTATTGGTCACACATTTTCCGCATCCGCACTAAACGAGTAGCTAAGAGGGGAGTTGAGAGGCTTCTTCGGATAAATATTAATTTGACGTGCCTTTTTTACCGAAGGTGGAAAAATCCTCATGGACTATCCTCCGCTCGAGGACGCGGAGGAGTGTGCCGGACTCTTACCGCCTAAAAAACCATCTAAGCGTTCATCATCTGTCTTTCCGGGGTACCGGGTCCTCCCAAACCGTTTCGTCACTCATTAAGAATGGTTGTTTCGTGGAGTGGGTCAGTTGCTCCATACCCCGCTTCTTCTTCTGCCTATAGAGGTCCACTGCTGGACCAAGGCCCTCCCCCAAGTACCCCGCTTAGACAGTGTATTTACGGGCGAAACGTCCGCCAAAAATGCAAACAAATATATTAATGGAAAAATAACTATAACTTCTACACAATAAAGTCTACTTTGAGCTACACCTTCAAACATTTTTATTACTTTTTCAATATCGCTATTCACTCTAAAATCAACTTAATTGTCAATGAAATAAAGTTGATATTTGTGTAACTTGAAACGTTCATATTTTGGCTCTAATATATCGCAATGTGTGATGCAGGCTGACCGCAGTATGAAACCGCGTTTGTCGTCGGGCGCCACCAACAGCAGCGAGGACGAGTACCTGACGCCGGCGCCGCCGCCGCTACCCACCGCGCGACGCTTCGACATCACACTCAGCCAACTCCTCACCTGCACCATGGACGAGCTGGCGCATAGGTAATACATCATACACTATAACTACATGGGATCCCCGAACCTATCTTTTGTTTTTGGGTAGAAAATCATCAATTAATGACTTCTTCCGCTCTGGGCGGAGTGGGAACTGTCAGACTTTTGTCGATTAAAATTTACCCGTGTTCTCCGGTCCTGGCAGGAATTGTTCCCAGTGGACCCCACCACAATGATCCACGGACCACACAATGATCCAATGGTATAAAAAAATATGTAATCTGCGTCATCAGAACTTCAGTGTGGAAGTCGTCACAACACATCGTCGTATATATATGTTCTGTTCTGTTCTGTTACTGGTTTGGTTTCCGCACTCAGTCCCTCCAGTGGACCATTATGCGTATATATATATATGTTAATCCTGGTTATAAACCATCTGTGTGCCAAATTTAACCCAAGTGCGTTAAGCAGTTTTTGCCTGAAAGAGAAACGAACATACATACAAAATTTCACATTTATAATATTAATAGAACTGGGTGAACTAAGTGTTTTTTCTTCCAGATTACGAGTTCCAGCTGCAACGCTGTCGTCAATGACTCTGCCTCAACTCACTGATTACCTCAGATCGTATCTGGCTGCCGATAATGATAGAGCGGTATGTCATTCATTTAATAACACTATTCAAGTTGGGGTGTTTCAATATCTATATCGCTCTATGCTAATAATACTAATAAAGCTAAAGATTTGTTTATCTCTGGAACTATCATTGAGTCTCATTCTAGAGAAAAGCTTTTTAATGAATCGTTTAGATCTATGGGAGCAGAGCAAAATGTAAAATAATGCAGAAAGAAAGGTAACCGAAAACGAAGTTATAGCAAGCGATGCAATGCGACGAGCTGGCTCGAGAGAGCAAAAAATTTCACTCTTACATTACATTTACATTAATTATAAAATTAATTCACTTTGTGAATACATCCTGTAATTATATTATTACCAAAGAATGGCACTCTAATCCAAATAACTGGTCTCCTACTTATGTTATATCCACTATAACCTTTAGTGTGGAAATCTTACCCTTATTTGTCTTTACAGCATATACATGTAGAACCAGCAACAAAAACCGAAAAAGAGAAACCCTTACCAGCGGTGACAATACCAGTGTTACCAACACCAAACGCTATCATCACCAAGCCAGAGAAAATAAAAATACAAAACGACTTTAAACCGGAATTCGAGGACAACTTCACACCGCCCGCGGATATCAGCGACACTTTTGTCGCTAATTTCGACGATTTCGACAAGAAAGCAAATCCTTCGTACGACAGATACGCAGCTTTTAGAGAAATACAAGAGGAAGAATTAAAAGCGAAATCTATTTTAGACCCTATTGACTCTTTAGAATCCGAACCGAAACAAGACTCTGACGAAAAAGAATTAGCAGCCATAGACAATTTAATAAGAGCCAATCAGGAGCCAGAGATTGATAACAAAGAGACCGCGCGTAGTCCTTTGAAAACTTTGGACGAGCTGACGTTAGATTCGTTCAACATGTTCAGGAACTCTGTGAGTCCTAAACCTGCGCAGATCGATGCGAAGATCGAAGATATAAAGTCCGTCATGAAGACGTTGCAAATTGAGAAGTCTAGGAGAAGTGTGTCGCCAAGAGATAATGGACATGTTGATGTTAAACATGAGGAGACTAATGATAGGTATGTAGATAAATTTTCACGTATTAACTGTTTTCATTGTCTACTTATACTACTAAATATTTTTAATACAACCTAAGGAAAATCTTTACGAACTTTCTGTATCTTCTTTGATTTTTGAATTGAAAAACTTTCTTAGCGATGTTGAGCATTTTTATTGAATGGGTAAAAAGCATTGAATTCGCTTGTATATGACCGACCGATGAAAAAACAAAAAACGAACACGGTGTCGTGTTCGTTTTTTCTGTGTTTTTTGGAGATTTCTGTTTTCACTTTTGTTGGTCAGTCGCACGATTGCCTTTTTTGTGTTTTGTAGGTCTGTGTGACTACCATAAGTGTTCATTACGAAGACTCGATTATCGGTATCGACCGCGTTTGACTTATCGATTGGCCCGCTTCAAGGTTGTAAGAACTTTCAACAAATCATCATCATCATCATCATCATCTCAGCGTTTGTCTCGGTTGCTTCCGCGGCTTTCGCGTAGGAGCCCGGGGTCCGCTTTCCTGCACATTCTCCTCCATTTCGCACGATCTTTAGCATCCTGTGGTGAGAGATTCTTGGTACGCATGTCATCTCTTACAACGTCAAGCCAGCACTTCTTTGGTCTACCCCGCTTGTTCCGGTCCGGCGGAGGCGCCATGCTAAGACATTTGTTACAAAATTAGCGTGCCGGTTTTCGTATGACGTGGCTTTACCAGCGTAGGCGACCCTTCTGCAATTTCTCTGCTATGTCACGGATACGAAGACTGCCACGGATGCGGGAGCTCCTGATGCGGTCATTCCGCGTAACTCCGCAAATCCATCGCAGCATATTCATCTCCTTAACATGCAGCTCCTGCTTGTGTCGCTTAAGCACAGGCCACGCCTCACTGCCATACAGAAGGACAGGTCTAATGATAGTCTTATAGTCCTGTCCCTTAAGCTTAACCGGCATTTTGGGGTCACATATGACACCCGTCATCTCACGCCATTTTGCCCATGCTGCGGAAATGCGTGCCCTGACATCGCAATCAATGTCACCGGACGCGTGAAGTACAGACCCCAAGTATTTTAACTGGTCTGTGCACTCGACCATGTCTCCACCTATGCGCACAGACATGAGGTCTGTCGTGTTGCTGGCCATGTACACGGTCTTCGTAAGAACTTTCAACCAATGAGAGCGTTAAACGAGGTCGATGCGTATGATCAAGTCACGTAATGAAAACTCATAGTAGCCACGCTGGTCTAAAAATAGTAACTGTAAAACTAAAATGAATCTCACCGCGTCAGCAATTTTATATATGTACTTTAGTTTTTGTTTCATAACACTAATATAATTTAATTTAATTAACTTCAATTGCATCACCCTTTCTAACACTTCCAGGTATGCAGCCTTACGGGAGATCACAATAACAGAGCCGCCACAAGATGAATTCGAGTCTCTACCACCAGAGCTTCCAAAGGAACGAAAGAGATCCGATGAAAAATCGGATGGCTTCGATAATTCAGACTTTTTCGACTGCATTGACAATAGCTCCCTCTCTTTCACACACGTAGAGGACGCATTTAGAAAGAGTCCAATTGTGAAGGATAGAGAAAGAGAGGAAGAGAAGAAAATTGAGGAAATAAAAAAGGAGCCTATTATTGAGATTGTGCCATTACCTGTGAGGGATTTAGCTCCACCCACTAGATTATCTACGGGTTCGATTAGCGACGTCGTTAGCGGGTCTTCGCCTGATACTAAAGGTGTGTTAGTAATAATCTCTTTTTGGTTAATGGTAACTTGATCAGTTTTTGGAAGTTAGGTAGATCTTGTATGTATCCATCATCATTTAGATGATTAAAGTTGTATCCGATTGGTAATTAATTTGCAATGTTTGTTTGTGGTATATAAAACCATTGCATATGAAACCGTTTTTGTTTTTTTAAAAAAGCAGGTGTCCTCAATTTACAGGGTTACATAATTATGTTTTTATTTATTTTCGTGAGAAATAGTTATTAGCTTAAGTCATCCGAAAATGACATGTCTTTTTTAGAGTTGTTCAAAACGGCTATAAAATAATAGCACGCTACAGACAATAAACTATTAATTTCTAGCGCGCTATTAAATGCGCTATGTTATAGCGCGCTATAAATAAGAAAGCACGTGGGCGTCCAGCAGGCGCGATAGTTATTGCAACACGCTAGATTTCGTAGCACGTTACATTACATATCGTTCTTCGTTACACAAACCGCGTGCTATAAAAGCATATTTACAGTTTCAGATCTTAAGGGAGAATTGTTTTCTAAATTAGAACAATTAAAAAAAATATTATACGGTTTTTGTTTTAAGTGAGCCTTTAAATTGGTTATAGTAGTTTTAATGGACAACTGTCGGCGACAATAATTACAAATAGCAGTCTTGCTGCCGTCTGCGGACTTTTTAAAGAAGTTTCAAATTGGCAAACCACCACCTTTGCGATTAGACATTTTTACATAGAGTTACCTTTGCACACACTAATCGTCACTACTTCGTTTTGCAACAGAATTTTATACTTAATATTTACAGACACTAACAAGCAAGATCGCGCGCGATGAAAATAGTGTGCTGCGACAACAAACATACATAGGAGTCAGTAGTCCACAGCGCTCAAACGCGATGATATTCAATCAATTTCATTCATAGCGTAATAGCGTGATAGCGTCGTAACGTCCACCTACCTAGCGTGTGGTATGCGCTATGAGGAAATAGCTTGTTATTGAATGGCGCTAGACGCTATAACCACCTCTAATTTTTTTCCCGAAATATTTTTAATAATTTTTAAATCAGTTTTAATATACCAAAATTTTACGAAGTTTAACGTTACCCACAGTTCATGGAAGTATCTAGCAAGCAATATTTAAATTGTGTTTGTTTAAATGGTCAGAAAAAATCGGCGGCGTGGTGGTGGGCGGCGCGGTGTGTACGGGCGTGGTGGGCAGCGTGTCGGGCGGGTCGCGCGGGTCGCGCTGGTCGGCGCTGGCCCCGCGCGCCTCGGCCGGCTCGTCCTCCTCGCGCGACGACGAGCCGCGGGCCCGCGTGCGCCGTGCCCGACACCACGACCCGCCGCCCCGACCGCCCATCGGTAATACATAATCGTACTATACATTCCATTGCCATTCAAATCATACCTCCTCTCAATTATCTTGAGGTCGGCTTGCAACCCAACCGAGAATGCAACTAAGTACCTACTTGTATAAAAATATTTTACATATACAGCAATTGATTTTAATTTTCGGGCTTAGAGGGACGATTTTTTTTTATATAAATAACTAGCTGTTGCCCGCAACTCAGTCCGCGTGCTGATATATAATAAGCGCCTGTTAAAATAATGGGAGCAATATGTACGTCCGCGTTTGCCCCGTTTTCGCAACATTTTTTATTCCTGCTCTGCTCTTATTGGACATAGCGGGATGTTATATAGCCTATGCCCTTTCTCAGACTCTATACTATCTGTGTACCAAATTTCATTACAACCGATTCAGTAGTTTTGGAGTGAAAGCCGGACAGACAGACAGACAGAGATACTTTCGCATTTATAATATTAGTGTGGATAAACTACTGCTTGACTGCATTCCAGCCTGATAGTAAGCAGTGATGCAATCGTTGATGATAAAGCGCGCTAGTTTATTAAGAGCCTATTCACTCTAGCCTTGAAGACACTTAAATTATAGTCAAACGGAAACACCGCCGTTGTCAAACTGTTCCATAAACGACGAGGCAAAACGCTTCCGGATCGTAGTGGTGTCAACAACGTAAGGGTGGATATTCGGCGTACGAAGGGTCGTCTGACGATCGAACGCAGATGGGGTAATTAAGTCATGCAATTCCCTCGTTCCTTATTACTATTATTAAACATTATAATACTACTTATAGCGAACGATATAGATAATAGACTAATACCAAACGGATCAATGGGCAGTCCAAACGATGCCAACTAGTCGCAATCATTTGGCAAAAATGTGTTCGCCGATTAGGGGGCAGGTCAACTGATCAGTAGGCCTAGTATGAGTTTTCAATACGAAACTCGTTCGATCGTATCGAGCGCGTTTGACGCTCTCATTGGTTGAGAGTTCTTACGACCTTGAAGCGGGCCAATCGCTGAGTCAAACGCGCTCGATACGATCGAACGAGTTTCGTAATGAAAACTCATACTAGGCCTACTGGTAAAGCTACGCTTACCGCGGTTGGTGTGTGGATGGGTGACCACCTTTACATACTAAGACCCTTTCGTGTCTCGGAAAGCACGATAAGCCGTTGGTTCTGGCTGTCATCTAACTTACCAACCCAATATAGTAACTGAGTAACTTATGCAAGACAGAAACTGAATCTGGTAAAACTGGTAGCCGATCCCAAAATAGTTGAGAAAAAGCTAGGCAGATAAAAAGAACTAATTATAGTATTACAACTGATCTGATGATTAAATAATATAATCAAAATAACTGACATGTAACTTCACCAAAACATCATTATTATAACTTTGTAAATTAATATACAAAGTTTTAAAACCTGTTTCAGTACAAACATCGTCATCGTCCCGCGACGCATCTCCATGGGACGAAGAACCGCCACCCGTGACCAGACTGCAGAGACCTCCATCACACAGGGAAAGAGACTCAAGGTAACCTAAATACTTAAATATCAACGGAATTTCAAGCTATATGCTCTCTCTCTCTCTCTCTCTCTCTCTCTCTCTCTCTCTCTCTCTCTCTCTCTCTCTCTCTCTCTCTCTCTCTCTCTCTCTCTCTCTCTCTCTCTCTCTCTCTCTCTCTCTCTCTCTCTCTCTCTCTCTCTCTCTCTCTCTCTCTCTCTCGGTTTCCTTTAGGGCGGGTTGCAAAGTTCAAGTATTTGGGTCACTGGGTCACTGACGACTTAAAAGATAATGTGGACATTGATGGGAGCGCAGGTCACTGACTGTCCGTTGCACTATACTGGCCCGCAGGTTTGTGCGCTGTTCTAAGTCTGTTAAGATAATGCTTTTTAAGGGCTTCTGCCAGTCGTTTTACACGTGCAGCCTGTGGACCGCGTATACCCAGCGGGCATACAGCGACCTGCCCGTACAGTATAATAACGCATTCAGGGTGTTTCGCCCGGGTTTGCCGCCCACATGCGGAAACGTTGTGCTTCCAGGATGGCGCGCTTGCGCTCCTCCTCCAATGGCATCCTGAATGTGTTTTCGGATCGGTGGGACTCTCCCCTCTTACGTAGGTCGATGGGAGTCCAGACCCACTTTAGTTAATTCATTACTAACATTAGGCTAAGCTTTACTTGTGCTAACACTAGGATATTTATTTTTTTTTTTTAATCCGAAATTTTTTATTTATTTTATTCTTCCAACGCTAACTGCATTGGAAATTTTTAGTAAATACTTATTTATCATATTTCAGGCACAACTCATCGGGATCAAGAGAATGCCTCGACTCAGGCAGCGGCCGAGAAAAAGATAAACTCCGAGACAAACGGGACATGAGAGACAGAGAGAGAGATATGAGTCGCGACGGCCGGGACTCCGCACGGGACCGCAGGGACTCAGCCCGGGACTCCGGCAGCGGCCGGGACCGCCGTGACGTCAGCAAAGAACGGGACCATAGAGATCATAGGGACAGGAGGGATAGAAGGTCCAGGGATCGGGAGAACGACTCATGGGACAGAGATAGAACGTATAGTAGAGAAAGAGAGTATAGAGACTCCAGAAGTAGAGAGAGACTGCCCAAAGACTACAGAGATAAGGACAGGGATAGACATAGAAAGCCCAGGCATTCATATGATGAGGATGAAGAGTAAGTTGATTTAACAAATTTTTGTAATCATAATATTTTTATTGAATTACTCATACGAGAGGCTAGTCTGGACATATACGCGCAGACTGCTGCCTTAAATTCAGCACTAATTTAATTTAACTTAGAAATAGGGTATTTCACTAAAAAAAAACTAATTAGTCCCTCGGTCAGATTTCCAAAAAATACTAGACATGTATTTTTTGTTTTATCAAATCAATAAAAATTGACAAATATAAAAGGCATTAAAGATCAGGAGTGGTGGCTGGTGACGTCACTGGTCGCTAAAAAGTGTGGCGTGCAGTGACGGCACACGAGTTTTCAACGCACTGTGTCGTCTTCATTTTTTGTTTATATGAAAAAAGAAAAAATACGTGTTTAGATTTTTTTGGATATCTGACTGACGGACTAATTAGTTTTATTTTAGTCAAATACCCTATTATTCGTCGGTTCTGAATATATAAGAACAATTTCAAAGAAAACTGGAATGGATTGTATTGTACGTACAACAGCAGGTCAAGCTACCCGGAACTGCCAAATATTCCCAATCTTCCTTGAGTCTTAATGCTTTTAAGATAAAGCTAAAAACCTAATGAAGAAAACTGACATATTGCAGTAGCTTGACGTGCTGTCGTCTGTACATTTTTTTTATAATCTGTAAAACTTTTCTTCTAATCTATGGTAACAGGTAGCGCGTCAATATCCTTGCCAGTCTGTATATCAAATAGATGAAAAGCTTTTGCTATTTCAAATTAAACAAATATCAATTTTGTTTCAATGTTCATTAAGCTGATTTCAGACTGACTAGCTCTACTGAAAAATTAGTAAAAATATTTGAAGTTGTAACGTAAACTGACCTTTATTGTGTAGGAGTTAAAATTATTTTTGCATAAACTTATATTTGCTTACATTTTACCAGTTACAGTGATGGCTGTGGCTCGGGACGATCGTCACCCAGAGACAGGTGGCCAGAGCAACGATGGAGGAGAGATGGTTAGTATTAATTGTATCTTAAATAAAAATCAACACATTAAAAAATGCTACTTTATATTGCCACAATGATTACCCATTTTGCTGTCGACAGCTGCCGTGGCGTAGCGGTAGCGAAAGCGGCCGCTGCGCAGGGAGGTGCGGGTTCGATCCCCGCATAGTGCAAATATGTATTCGTATTTGCACTGGTCTGGTCGTACCTCGGAAAGCACGTTAAGCCGTTGGTCCCGGTTACCATACGAACATCTAATGGTAGTCGTTACGGGTTGTTGGAGCCCTCAAAAGTCCAACAATTGGTCTAACTGCAACGCTTCGATATCGCCTTCGGCTTGTGGAGGTCAGACGGCAGTCGCTTCACGGAAAATATCGAAGTTGAGCCAAAATCAGCAGTTAGACTGGTAAAGCGGACTCCAGACTCAAAAGCTGAAAAAGCTTCGGATGCGACTGGGATTAACGCTGAGATGATGATGTTGACTGATTAGCTATTTTGTTATAAATTACTGTTTCAAATATTTCTTTTTATTTATTTTCAGAGAGAAATTACGGCTCACTCGGTTGGCGAGAGACGAGGCGTCGTGCTGAAATGAGACAAAGTGAAGACTCTAGTGACAGAAGGTCTGTGATTTTTTTTTATTTTAGTAGTAGTGTAGCTACAATAAAATAATGAGCAATGATTGCGTATTATTTCCTATTAGGATAGATTTTAATCGGTTCTAACCCAAAGTAGTATATTACAAAACTTATAAATTCTTCCTTCTTATCACCCAGATATGGCTCAACCCTTGGCTGGTCATCCCGTCGCGCGGGCACCCGTCGTGAATCATCCCGTGAGCGTGACGTCACACGCGACAGTCGTCGTCGTGCACGTCGCGACGACACTCGCCGCCCACGTGACTACCGCTTCTCCAACGACTTTTCGCCGAGGGACAGAGAACATGCGTCGCCCTTTGATAACGACTTCCATGACACTCCAACGCCGACGGAGAAGAAGAAGAGAGCTCCGGCGCCGTATGCCAGTTTGGAGGGGACAAGGTATCAGTGGCGAAGAGTCCATACAAGCCGATTCCCACCGGGTTACCTTTCAAAAATCAGTTCCATATTCATACAAAAGTATTTACATTCTATTTCATTAACAAAGTATTATTAATCAAATGCCTGAGCGATTTACAATAGCAATAGTAATTCTTAGCAATACCCTAAGTATCACATTTCATTTTATAGTCGTAAATTAATCAGCGCTTCAATTTTTCGTACATGAAGGCAACTCGACGAATGTCGGCTTACCTCGGTCAACGTTTTACTATGAGGCGAAAAGAGACAGAGCGTGTCAGACCATCTCTTTCTAATGCTCGCTAACTGTCGGTAAAACTTGATAAATATAGGCTAATGTCAAACGGCTTGCAGTTCTCTCCTCTCCTCTATTAGAAAGAGACAAAGAAACCACGCCACTACTTTTGCTTAATATTTTTGTTGGTTTTGGATCGGTGTTTGTGTGGTTCGGTTTGTAACACTTTATTATTTTTGTAAATTTTTATTTTATTTTTTCTTGACTCTTATTCCCTAACAAAATATCCTGCAGTAGGTAAGTGTTTTTTTTTTTTTTGGACCGGCTTCCCTTTGTCAAAATTTCACCCTTCGCCACTGCAAGGTATGTATGTGTTTTTGTGTAAAAGCTGTGCGGCGGAACTACGTTTACGTGATGTTGCACAAAACAAGTTAGTTTCCATGGATTTCATTCCGATCAAAACTGAACCCTTGAAAAAAGACGATGATCCCTGAGTTTTTTTTTTTTTTTTTTTTTAATAATAAACTAGCGGTTGACCGCAATCCCGCCTCATGGTAAGCAGTGATGCGATCGTTGATGGTAAAGCGCGCTAGTTTATTAAGAGCCTATTCACTCAGAAAAACTGAGCGAATAGGAAGGAAGACGGTAGTTGGGCGAGGTAATACAATGTTAAACCCAACAACACGACCAACGATGCTGCGCCAAAGGGAGATTGATCTGAAGACCCTCCACGACCAAACGCCCAACACAACAACATTAGGCGCATCGTACTCGGCACACATCGCAACACAACTGCTCCTGCATTCCTTAGTATTTTTCTAAAATAAAAAAGTAGTTATTCCTAATAATAGCAGCTAACCAGTGAGTCCCGTTAAAATCGACCCTGTAGTTGTGAGAATAACGGGATCGAATAAAGAATTAACCTCATCGCTCTAATGTATTAAAATCAACACTAAATCTTCCTATTCCAGATTCGCGTTCGAACCAGAAGACGCAACAGCCTCCCCAATATCTGTAAGCAGCGCCCGCGCAAGGGACAGCGAGCAAAGCGCGACTCGATTCCGATTCGATTCGGACTCGATCTCCCCGCGCTCCATGTTCGAAGACGACTTCGCGGCAGCTCCACGCGCGCGCACAGCTTCCATCGCCGAGGAGGAGGAGGGGGAGCTGCCCCCCCTGCGCCCGCGCCCGCCCCCCGCCGGCTCCACAAGGGACATCCGTAAGTCTGACTCGATAAACATCTTCACTCGCGAATCCGATCCGTTCGAAGGGGATGCGTTCTTTGCTTGTACTGGATCGGATCGTGCGGCGAGGCGGGAGAACTGGCCCGGTGACTTTCAAGGATTCGATAATGCGTGAGTTCGGTCCGATTCGTCCAGTGAGAATTGACAGGTTTTTTATGAGAAGGGTAGCGGGAGCGGGGATGAAAGAGGATAGGGGTTTTAGTAACTAAAGTTTTTTTAATTAGTGAATTTCAATTTGATATTGTTGAAATTGCTGCATATTGGATCTGTGAAAGATGTCTGACTTTCCATTTCTTCCCTGTTCCCAAATTTTTACTTCTATTTGCACACTGCCGCACTAGTGTTTGAGAGTCTGTGAGACGCTTTTAAAAGTTCCTAAAATCATGTCTCGCCACGAGACTGAATTTAACATAAAAATGTTTTTCATCGTATTTAATAGGTTTTGATAGAAAAGCGGGATGAATGAACATCTTGCCAATTTCATTGTTACAATCAAAACATGCTTATTATAATATTAAAATTGCGCGTGATTTATATCACAACACGGTAGAATGCAAATAGAAGTGTTCGTTAGTTTCAGTAAGGTTGTAAAAGAAGGATTGATAACGAAATGGGTCTTGCCATAGAAATTAAGTATTTTCCAATGGATCTCGTGTACCCTGTGCGATAGACACCCAGATATATAAAAATAATCTTACGGTCGTTCTCAAATTGGAGGCTTTTTCACATCATTACGCGCTAAACTTTAATGATGCATTTTTATAAAATTCACGAACTTTTATGACACCATAGACGTCGATTTTGTTGTTACAACACAAACTAAACTAATTTTAAATAAAGGGCATCTTTTCTTTCCATTTCGTTAAGAAAAGGATAGAAGATAACATATTAGTTTAATCCTGTCAAATTAAGATACTCCATAGACAGTTTAGAAAAACATGTCGACTAAAAATACGCTAGTTTACGTGACTCGTCACGTAAACTAGCGTATTTTGTGCGCTTTAATTTGACAGGTCTAAATTGACATTTTATCTTCTGTCCTTTTCTTAATGAAATAGAAAGAAAAAGATACACAAAAGTTAAATTTAATTTAATTTGTGTACAACGGAATCTCGGCCAATAGCCCTGCACTTATTACAAGGAGGTGCGTTATGATGTCAAGAGGCATTATGTTAGATAACTTAGCTTTAAGATTACATGCCGCTATTGAGTACGTAGTATAATACTTAAAACCACTGACCATTGTCGCCCTAGTACTATGTATATATATATATGTTGAGACATATACAGACACGAGATACCTCGTGCCTGTAGTTGTCTTTAGACGCAACCTGTGATATATATAAGCAACGCCCTTTATAATGTTTTAATTATGTCTATGCTTTCTCCATGTGTATTTTTTTCTTGTTAATTTTACTTCACGTGAGTGTCGAAACTTTTTCGACGTAATGTTGTATGAATTTCTAAATAGTTTAGGTAAATAGGTTTTTACACAATACATTCAATGCAATGCATTTTAATATTTTTTTTTCTTTTACTGTGGAATCAGAATCTTTTTAATCCTTTAAATGCTTTTTCTCTTTAAATTGTATGAAGTGCCGATTTGCAGAAATTATATGACAGGTGCAATCAAAACTTTTCGATTCGTAAATAAATAAAATTCGCCTGTATTAAAAATATACGTTGTATTTATAAACCCTTTATTTAGAAGACTGCACATACTCGTAGATGTAGTAGATCAAATATCTAATGTGTCTCATATTAATCATTCCGATTGTATATGCTTATAATAATATCATTGCTCCGCGCTAACCAGAGTTATATACTTTCATGATATTGAAAAATACACTTTATCAACAGTGCTTAAAGTACATAACTAAATAAACTTAAAACGGTTCTGACTGACGTCTTAGAGATAACGCAAGGGTTATTTGCAGTTTATGGCACTACTCTTATAGTGTAATATTCAATGTCATCAGATAATTCTCTGCAGTCCGGTCTGCAATGAAACTTAGCAATGATTTATTAAATAATTAAACTATATATTTAAGTATATTTTGGACTGCAACAGCTAGTAAGTCAACACCATAGATCATAGAAAGAAGTGTTTGTGTTTTTATGATCTGTGGTTAATACTATGGAAAAACGAAATTCTAGGTATTGAATGAAATCGATGAAAGTTTGGGCACAAATCTGTACAGTTTCTAATGGGTATGTAAATATTATGCTACAAATGTAATCATGTGTCGCTGTGTAAAATGTAAATAATTAATATTTTGTAAATCAATTGAAATATGTGCGCCGACGACTTTACTCGTTGTGCTAATATATTTTTGAGCACATAATCAAATAAATGGCAACATTTTTTAATAATTTTCGAAAGTTTTAATGTATATATTTTGCCGATCGTACTTTTTTATTAACTGTAGCATATTCCGAATTAGATACCAACAATACATTGTCATACAGTACAGTATTTTTAAAGTAGTCGAAAAACTTGCACATTTATTGATATAAATAAAAAAACACATTTTATGAATATGTTTAAGTCTGATGCCTTTTATGAATGAATTATTTATGTCATTAATTTAATAAAAATATAATACAAAGTTTATTGTAATTTAAAAGTCTTTTGTGTGATATTAATAACTGTATAAAAGCGAAATATTAAAGGTCAATTGTGCTTCTAAGATATTATGAAAATTTATGTTTAGTGAATCATTACTGTGATAATTTTAATTTATTGTGATTTTTACCCGGAAGTCTTTTTTACTTAATTTTTATGCACTTGTTTATATGTAAAAAACATCATAAAGCAAACAAATATTATTTCAAATGAAAATGTCTATTTCTAACATTATAACTCATACTTACCTATTAAATATGGCGCGGATTCTGTTGTTCACACACTACACTAGTTTTAAGTTAAGTGCATATTTTTCTTTCCATTTCGTTAAGAAAAGTTTAGAAGATAACATTTTAGTTTAGTGCTGTCAAATTAAGATACCCCATTGACAGTTTAGACGCGATTATAAACATGGCGACTAAAAATACACCAGTTTACGTCAGGAGCGCACTAATTTCACAGGTCTAAACTGATATTTTTATCTTCTGTCCTTTTCTTAATGAAATAGTTAGAAAAAGATGCACTGACTTAAATTTAGTTTAGTTTGTGAACATAGGAATCGGAGCCATTATTGACTTAAATATTGGATACCTATAGCATTAATCAGTTAGAAATATAACAGCGTCACTGATGTAAGATTTAAAAAAGCATCAGTCAAACTGTTGTAATTCCGAAAGAAGAATCTAAAATTATTTGTTAATTTTAATGATTTTACCTTCAATATAAACCTAATGAACCATAATAATTTTATAGCGACTATAACAAATGTATTCGTGTAAACTAATGTTACCTATAAACTAGTGATGACGTCGGTTTTGTATTAATGTATTTTTTGTACATAATGTAGCTAGAGGAAATTAATTATGTGCAATTACTACCACCTCTATGACGCAATACCAAAGGTATTTATGTTCTGTAACTGTTGTGTAAAATACTCGAGTTATTAAAATTATAACGAAATGGTCGAAAACTAAGACTTTGTGTTTAGTTCATTTACCCTTTTTCCTGTTAGCCTATATTGCCTATGCCTTCTCCGTTCAATGCTACCCAATAAGCCAAAAAGTGATCTTATACAAAATGGCAGTAACATTGAAACCTAGATTTTTCTTTCTTTCTTTTAAAAAAAAACGTTGCCCCACACTCATCATCGTAAAAGTTTGATAAGTCATCTACCCAATGTTGGCATTGAATATCTTTATTATCACCATTATTACTTTCATTTTCTGTAACAAAGTAACATAATTAATAATTAAATAGTTACAAGGTTATATAAATTATTCAAAGTTAAACTATAATACCTGATTCTTAACTTGAAGCGATTCACTGACAAAGCTCGGCATTTGGTCCCCATCAAACCAGTTAAAATGATATTTATTGTCTTCCAACGTCCACCCATTATTTTCAGGACTATAAATACTATTTTTTTTCATATGGGCATTCTTCCAGAAAGGTCATGAATGGTCAATGGTATAAAGTGGTGGCCTAGTGGTTAAAACACCAGCCTCTATAGTATGAGTGCGCGGGTTCGATTTCAGGTCAGGCAAGTACCAATGTAACTTTTGTAATGTTATATGTACTCTCTAAGTATATCTTGGACACCATTGACTGAAGGTGAAGGAAAACATCTTGAGGAAACCTGGACTTTATAAGTCTGAAATCGCCAACCCGCATTAACAAGCGTGGTGATTACGCTCAATCCTTCTCTGTATGAGAGGAGACCTGTGCCCAGCAGTGAAACAATAAAAAGGTTGATGATGATGATGATGATTCTTCCGGACTAGTAATGTAATTCGCTCGTCGCAACTGCTATAAAAGCTCACTTTTGCATGGTGGTAAGTTATATAATATAAAAATCAAGAGTGAGTTTATGAGTAAAAACATGTATTCTTTTTGATTCTTTAAGCGTCTGGTAAGGGTAAGCGCCGATGAAAAGTGTCTGGTAATAATGATTATTAATTTTTAACAAAATTCTCTAAAACATGCAAAGACATTAAAATTATACAGTATGTTAAGAAAACCCTGTCCGACCCGTGAAGGTGTTGTTAGGTATCGATAACTGATTCTACTAATGGATACAAAACCGGGCTAAACTTAAAAAAAAACCCCCTAAAAAAATAAATATTATTTCGCAAAAAGTGGTAACCTAATAAATGTGCGTTCACCCTTCCGCGGGCGGCGGGCGGCGGGCGGCAGGGCACGCGGCACCGTGGTCGCATCGCTATTCGCTCATAATAATACCGGTGTTGTCACTTTTTTAAAATTACCAAATTTCGGGGAAGTTGGAATTAATTCGCGGGAAAAAAAGATTATTTCAAAATTCATTTGTATTGGTACCATGATGATTACGTAAAATTTTATATTATATTTGGTCATGTGTTTACCTAACCTTTATTATCCTTATGGGTCGGACAGGGTTTTCTTAACATACTGTATGTACAATAGACAGGACATCACGAACAAAATCGTAATCCAATACTTGTGTCAACTTGGTTAAAAGTCGCTCAGTCTAGTGTGGTACGCCTGCGCGTCAATACGTAATTTGTGTCCAAGAATAAACATTTTCTAAAGAAATATGCCATGTTGCGCTTTGCGTTACTGTACATCTCGTTATGGTAAAACGACTGGAGCTAACTTCGGATTATTTTTGTTTGAATTATTTATATTTCCTCTGAAATTAATATTTTTTTAAAAATTCTTAAATAGATCTACATACTTTTCTATTATTGTAATAAGGGCCCTCTATTGTTGACTAGTTTTACTATTTTCTTGTTGAGATGTAGTAATGTAGTTTATCGATTTAGTTATCGATAATATTTATTAATTTGAAAATATATTGCTATATTTTATAGACATTTAAAATATATCTAAATAAACTTAAAATATTGCTATATTTCAAGTTTATTTATTATTAACTCTATTTGAACATAATCATGTCATATTAATGAACAAGTACTATTCATTCACCTAGGTTTTGTTATTTTAGGTTTCCTAATAAAAATAATGTTGTACGGGAAAAGTGGATACGATTTGTCCAGATAGATCGTAGAGAAGAAAATTGGCTTCCGTCTGCTTCGTCTAAATTATGCTCGAAGCATTTTAAAAGAGAAGATATCTACTTTGGAAAGACTGGTCGATCAAATTTAAAAAAAAGGATTGGTACCTTGTACTAGAAATGAAATAGCAAGTTATTGATTTCAGTATTTTTCCACTTAACCGTACAAATTGGGATAATATTTACGGTTAAGTGGGTAAGTACATAAATTACATAACTTATTTAAAATGAAATTTATTCACAAAATATGTGGGTGTATCATAAATATGTGGTGTATATGTAGTACAATGATTGCGAGCTACTTTGTGATTTTTAGGGTTCCGTACCCATAAGGTAAAACGGTACCCTATTCATGAGACTTCGCTGTCCGTGTGTATGTCTGTCCGTCTGTCACCAGGCTGTTTCTCATGAACCGTGATAGCTAGACAGTTGAAATTTTCAGAGATCATGTATTTCTGTTGCCGCTATAACAACAAATACGAAAAATAAAAATAAAAAATATTTAAGGGGGCTCCCATACGACAAACGTCATTTTTTTTTGCCGTTTTTGCTCCATATTAATAACTGAAATAAATAGACGCTTAAAATGTTCACAGAATATTTGGTTATATATTAAAATTAAAAATAAATAGTTAAATTAAAATAAAATAAATATTGAATTGGAGCTCCCATACAACAAACGTGATTTTTTTGCCGTTTTTAATAATGGTACGGAACTGGTTCGCCAGACCTGGCTCCAGCAGACTACCATTTTCGTTTTTTTTATATATATATTATAAACTAGCGCTTGAGCGCAATACCGCCAGCTAGTAAGCAGTGACGCAATCGTGTATGGTAAAGCGCACTAGTTTATTATGAACCTATTCACTCTAGCCTTGAAGACACTCAAATTGTACTTCGACGGAAACACCGCCGCTGGCAAATTGTACCAGTCCCTCGATGTACGCGGTGTAAAGGAGGAGGCGAAACGTCGTTGTCGTGATTTGGACAATTATCTACATGACAAGAAGTTTTCTTCCCAGTAAGGTGAGTGGGGGTAAGATGGAATGCATTTTTGATGAGATAAACATTGTTGATGGTTAAACTGTTGTAAAACAAAAGAATTTAAGTCAATTGCATCAAATGATGTTTTGGGTAAAAAATTACAGTCAATTTGTTTCTATAAAGTTGACAGTGTAGCATTGTACAAATGCCACACGTGTTCTGGACGACTGGGCACTGTTGTTGTTGAAGTTGTTGTTGAAATTGCACGGGCGTGTACACTTACGCGCGTTTGCGCCGTACGACCAAATCGCTATTTTTTCGGACGCCTCAGCTACCTGCGCCGGGGCATCTCTACAACAAAGGCGAAACAAAGGACAATGGCTGCCACTCGGATATTTTTCAAAGAAATTTTCGGAAAGACAAAAGAAGTACTCGACTTTCGATCGGGAGCTCCAGTCAATACATATGGCAATAAAACATTTCAGAAAGATGTTTGAAGGCAAAGAACTCGTGATTTACACTGACCATAAACCGCTGACCTACGCAATTCGTAAGCCGCCTTCCGATAACGACACACCACGGCGAATCAGGCAGCTACTGTTTATCAGCGAGTTCACTACTGATATTCGACACGTGAGCGGAGCTCAAAACGTTGTAGCAGATGCATTATCACGCGTCGAAACTATCGACGTGCCCTCACCCATCAACTACGACGAGTTATCTCAAGCTCAAGAAAACGACAGTTGTATCCCTACATTGTCTCAACAGACCAACATACAACTCAAGAAAATCATCTTACCGGGTACTAACAAGCCAATATTCTGCGAAACATCAACGCCACATGTTCGTCCATACTTAACAGCTGATTTTCGTCGCATAGCTTTCAACGCCGTGCACAGCCCAAGCCACCCAGGAGTACGATCCACACGGAAGCTGATGCAAGAGCGATTCTTTTGGCCTTCAATGAATACCGACATTGGCCAGTGGACTAAGACATGCAATTCGTGTCAGCTCTCCAAAGTACAGCGACACAATCATAGTGACATCGCAACATTCCCACCGAGCGAACGATTTCAACATATTCACGTTGATATCGTTGGACCGCTACCGACGTCAGCATGTGGACACAAATACTTGTTCACGATGATCGACCGGTGCACACGATGGCCTGAAGCTGTACCACTTCAAGAGACAACCGCTGAAATCGTCGCAAGAAAACTTTACGAAGTATGGATATCTCGTTTCGGTTGTCCAATAAGAATCACTACCGATCAAGGACGACAGTTTGAAAGTCGACTATTCCGAGACCTCGCTCAATTACTCGGTGTAGAAAAAACCCGTACTACTGCATACCACCCGCAGAGTAACGGAATCGTCGAACGCTGGCACAGGACATTAAAAGCCGCACTCATGGCTAGGCTAGAAAACAGTAACAAATGGATCGACGAATTGCCTGCTGTCCTAATGGGTCTCAGAGCCGCTATCCGCTCCGACTCTAACACAAGCGCAGCGCAACTCACCTACGGTCAAGCAATACGACTACCAGGCGATTTCATATCACCGACACCAGCTACACCGAAAATGGACCACGACTACGTCAATCACCTGCAAGAAGTTATCGCGAAGCTCACACCTACATACAAATCGCATGCAAACAAGCGATGTATGTTCGTCCACAACGACCTACAAACATGTAGCCACGTGTTTGTACGCGATGACACCGTCCGCAAACCTCTACAGCATCCATACCAAGGTCCATTCAAGATCATCGAACGTAAAGAAAAGTACTTTACAATCCAATTACCAGGACGAATTAGCAATATATCGATCGATCGCCTCAAACCTGCGTACACAATCAACACAGAAGATGATCAACACAGAGGTGCTTGATTGGTCTCGCTGTTCGTATGCCTGGCATACGAACAGCGAGACCAATCAAGCACCTGCAGCTACCACAGATGAGCAACCCAGCCTACATCCAGACCCGCATACGAGGGAACAACGTACCAGATCAGGCAGGATCGTCAAGACGCCTGCACGCTACGTACGCTTTGCTAAAAAGGGGGGAGTACTGTAGCATTGTACAAATGCCACACGTGTTCGCTATTGTGGCGATGTACAAAGGCTACACATGTCCTCTTACAAATTACACCAAAAAGGTCGACTATTAATCACACGAGGATCGCGGAAGTCATGGCGCGCGTCCCACTCCCGCTGCGAGGGTTCTCATAAATCTCACGTCCCAGAACACATCTGCAGGGCCAACGGTCAACGTCCGTGGGAACCATAACGAGTCATCTAGCACGTGACGGAATTGGCGCGCGTTCTTCGTTAACCAGTCATACGCAGTGACGAATCAGCATCAAGAACGCACGCAACACCGCGTGGACATCGCAGGACGGAAGCTGATTCGTTATTGGTTACCCCACTATCATTTAGAGATAGTTAGTATAGAGATAGTTAGTATTTAAGTGAGTGCATAGCTTGTAAGACACATTATTATCATATTCTACATCATTGTACAACATCATTATACAACATCATTATTATATCCATTCCTTGATCACACTCTTGTATCGCGTCATTTTACCCGTCAAATACATTGTACTCTTTTACATTCGTGCAATACACAAAGTTCGATTTATCTGAGTTTTAATTACGCGACACGACCTACGCGCTACAACAGCAATCTTTTTGAAACAATATTTTATGAAAAAAACGTTAGTAAAATAGGTCTGAAAGGAAAGATGAAATGCTGAAGGGGTAAGATTGATATAGTGACTAAAATCGTATTCATTGCGATCTCCGAATTTTTACTTTACTCTGAGAGCGATTGCGTACATTGCGGTTTTTATTCTGAATTTTATTGTGGGTTTGGTTTCTTTGGGGTTTTATTACTGGACGCGCATGCCGTACTGCACGGCATGAGCGTCCAGTGGCCGCCCCGCAGACCACGTCATGTCGGGAGGTCATGGCGACCTCCCTGAAAGAAGGGCAAGCCGCAGGCGGCTATAAGCCGTCCTGCCGCTGCTGCCACCTCACCCACTGATATCCCATCAGCGGCGGTGGCCGAGGGTGTTGCTATGGCCGGGTAATGGGAACCAACCATCGCATCCTGCAGGCAAACATCAAGCACTGCCGGGCTGCCCAGGACTTACTGGTGCAGTCAACGGCCGAGTGGTTGGTGGATGTGGCAGTGGTGGCCGAGCCGTACTTCACTCCCAGCAATTGGCTGGGAGACAGTGACGGCTCGGTGGCAATCGTGGCGCGGTCTTCGTCAGATTCCCCTCCCCTGTGGGGGTCTACTTCTCCCCAAACCGCCCTCTCCAGGACTTCGAGGATTTCCTCGGGGTCCTGACGGCGGTCATCGGGAGGACGGCGCCACGTCAGGGGAAACCGTGCCACCGATAATCGCGGATGGGTGGTCGAGTTGTGGGCGGCCACCTCTGGTCTCTCCCTCTTGAATAGAGGGAGTGTCCAGACGTGCGTGCGGCGGCAGGGCGGATCCATAGTGGACCTCACCTTCGCCACGCACGCACTGATGGCCGCTCGCATCGAAAACTGGAAGGTGGAACTAGGGGAGACGATCTCGGATCACCGCTCCGTGCGATTCGAGATCTCCCCCCAGAATTCACGGGGGCGCCGCAGCACCCCTTCGACGTCGGACCGATCCCCGTTTCCAAGGTGGGCTCTGACCTCCACCCACCTGGACCGGGAGGCGGCAAGGGAGGCCACGTTCGTCCAGGACTGGCTTTGGCCACATCCTGGCGTGGAC
Source organism: Sesamia inferens (assembly GCA_037179545.1). Taxonomy (NCBI): domain Eukaryota; kingdom Metazoa; phylum Arthropoda; class Insecta; order Lepidoptera; family Noctuidae; genus Sesamia; species Sesamia inferens. The sequence continues at coordinate 10,621,955 of CM073940.1, forward strand.
GTCATGGACGTAGACGCGGCGGCGGCCCAATTCAGGGGGTTATTGATCGAGATATGCAAGGTCAGCATGCCTCGGTCTCGACGTCCGCCTCCCCGACGCGCCGTGTATTGGTGGTCGGAGGAGTTGGCGGAGCTGCGTGCCACCTGCGTGGCAGCACGGCGGGCCTACGCTCGATCGCGTCGGCAGCGCCGAAGGGATCAGGCCGACGGGGACCGCCTCTTAGCGAGGTACGTAAAGGCGAAGGCGGCCATCGGCGCCGAAAAGGACTCGGCGAGGGCCGAGTTGTTGGAGGGTCTAGACAACGACCCATTCGGGAGGCCATATAAGGCGGCGCGGAACAAACTGTGCCGCATTGGTCCCCCGGTTGCCGAGACCCTCGAACCAGCGCTCCTGGATGGGGTGGTGCGGTCCCTGTTACCGTGCAGGGACCCGCACTTTACCCCACCAGTGATGGACGCCCCACTGGGAGTGGCTCTACCGGAGGAGGAAGCTCCTCATCCTCCGGTCTCGGTGGAGGTATTTGGCGCGGCGACTCTTCGTCTCAGCGCCAAAAAGACAGCTTCCAGCCCGGACGGTGTACCGGTTCGGGTCGTGGCCATCGCGGCCACCGAAATGGGGTGAAGGTTTCGGGACCTCTTCAGCGCGTGTTTTGCGTCTGGGAGGTTCCCGAACCTTGGCGGGAAGGCAAACTGTGCCTCCTGCGGAAGGAAGGGCGGCCGGCGGACTCCCCCTCGGCTTACCGGCCCATCGTCTTGCTAGACGAGGCCGGTAAGATGTTCGAGGGGATTATCGCCGCCCGCCTGAAGCGCCATCTGCGGAACGTGGGAACGGATCGGACGCCCAGTTCGGCTTTCGGACTGGTCGTTCGACAGTGGACGCCCTGACCCGTCTAAAGGATGACAGAGGCGGTAGGAGTGGGGGATGGAGTGTTGGCTGTGTCGTTCGACATTGCCAACGCCTTCAACTCCATCTCCCACTCCACCATCTTGGAGGCGCTCCGATTCCACGGTGTGCCCCTGTACTTGTGGGGCCTCGTAAATATATAGTATATACGAACGCTTTATACTCAAAAGATCTAAACTGAGTTTGCAGAGCTCTAGGCTAGGCGCCACAGGGCATCACGCGCTACGTTGTAACCATTGTAAATTATAGAAAAAAAGGGTCGTTTTTATTGATAGTATTCATGGAGCAAATAATTATAGAGATAGTAGTTTTACTTTTATTATTTTAAATCTGGCAACTTTAAGTCATACGTCATAACTTGAAATTGTAAAAGTTTTAGGTTGTCGTTGTCACACATTGTCATTGTCAAAATTGTCAAGACTGAATGAATCAACAGCTGTTTTACATTTTTATAACTTAAAATTAATTAAAACTGAGTGCAAACAGGTAGTTTTGTGTTTTTTATTCAGGTCATGGTAGATTTTATTAGAATTAGTGTTGTATCTGAACATGAAACAAAGGTAAGTGTAGCAACAGAATCGTGATAAAATGTTGTTTACGTGTTCCTGACAAAGATGTTTGTTTGTGAAGGGCTCGCCCAATGCAAGGCGGAGATGACATGGTGGCCTACGCCATGGGGAAGAAGGCAGACGACCTTGCTGACCACACTGAAATACCATTGCATAAAATAAAATCCCCGGATCATTTTATAGAAGCGCAAGTTCAGGAGGGTGACTCTTTACAAGCAATAGCTTTGCGATTTTATTGTTCTGTAAGTTAAAATAATTCTATTTTTCTTCAGTAATTACTCAAAATAAAATTATGCTTTGATGTTACAAACTGAGTACATTAGTAACTTTCTGTTATCATTGCTATCCATCTTGTTCATAAATCGTTATTTAAACACATTACAGATATCAGAACTCAAAAGGATCAACCATATACATAAAGATAATGAAATATTTGCCAGACGGACTATAAAGGTACCAGTTACACCATACTCAGTACTGACGGAGCTAATTCCTACACAAAATCTAGAGCCTGTGCCTTCAACCTCAAACAGTTCATCTCATTCAGTCCTACATGAACTGTTAAATACAAATACTTATAATGGACCTATAAACCAAAATAATGTATCAATAAATGCACCTCCTAAAGAAGATCTGGAGTGCTCCATAGATTGTAACTCTGTTGTGATGAACAGCACACTGGCACCATCTGTTGCGCCGTACACAGACTCTGAGCAAAATGAACAACTACTAGCTACAGAAGATACTCAACTCTTGCCAAGTAATAAAGAGAAGATATCTGTTGAGTCAGTTGTGGTGAAGGAATTGACCTCACACGGTGCTGACTTTGGACTGAAATGGTTCCATTTAGTGTGCTGTATGCTTATCCTCGGTGTTGTGATACCTCTTGTCTATGTGATGTTTTATTTAGACAAACATGAACATTCAGAAATTTCAGACCTTCCACCATTACACTCAAATCGATGACTGATTGACATCACTTGATCTGATGGAAAAGCTTTAAGTTGTAATGGTATACATTATAAATCATTTATAACACTGTAAGGGGATGCAATGTGATTCTTTTAATAAAATTTATCATTATAAGTACTATATCAATGCTGCTTTTATTTAGACATGGTTTTGTAAACATGCTTTTTAATTTTCAAGTCCATTGGATGTATTATTACGTTATAACAATGGACATAATTATCATTTGTGCAATGTTATAAGTAACTAGCTGCGCCTTGCGGTTTCACCCGCGTAAGTTTCGATATGTTTTTTGACGTGACAACGTCTTAAATTAGGTTGCGGCTGGGAGTCACTTATGAAAAAGTGTAACGCTCGGTAACGTTACGATGAGTCACCGATGTTTTAGTAAACAAAATATATTTCTATAGTTAAAATTTGTGCAATTCTTATTTTCATTCAATTCCTTGTTCCTATTATGCAATTTAATTATATTCATATCAATAAATATTCTACCGAGAAAAAGACGTTGTCACGTAAAATCTTCGCCCGTAAAACCGACTTTACAGGCAACCATTTTTTTTTTTATAGGCTTCGCTCCTATTGGACGGAGTGTAATGTTATGTAGCCTAAAGGCTTCCTGGATTAATGGGCTATCAAATGCAAAAAGATTTTTTAAAATCGGACCAGTAGTTCTTGAGATTAGCGCGTGAAAACAAACAAACTCTTCAGCGTTATATATTAGTATAGATAATACAATAAAACACATAAAACATATTTTAAAAAGTATATACATACTCAGCTTGTTTTAGAAATAATTTTTCTAATCACGACACTGGATTTAGATCCCATCCGTAAAACTTGCAAGGTATGTATAGTACAGTATAATCAGTAAGTACAATACAGACCTTGGTAAAAAAGTGGTATTTTTAAAGAAGAGTCAAAAGGGTAGTTTTTTAAATCGAAGTTTCGACTTTGTTTCGAGCCCAGGTACCTAAGCTTACCGCAAGAACGGAGTTTAAAAGGCCTGCGTAGACGACGCAGTTTTCTCAGCGGCGGAGAAAAAAGTACGCTACGCGAATAAAAAGTCCACCGCGGGATTTACCGCTAACTCAACGCACACGATGTGCGGTCATTTGTTGCCCAGAAATGTAGAGAAGTTAGAGAACACAACGCGTACTAAAGTCCGCCATATGCGTTGCTTCGCCGAGTCACACGAGTTCTATTTTATTAGGCCACTCCGCCGTACTTTTGTCCGGTCCGCTGTCTGCATGTCCTCGGGTATTCGGAGAACTTTTTGTACGCCATAGGCCTGTTCTTTTAATCCCTCGTTTGCGTTTCTCGCTATAGTTGTAAGCGATCTATTTTAGCGGACAAAAAACCCTCGTCTGAGCAAGCTATAATACCTATTTTCACTGACGATTGGTGTCGCCTAAATGCCAGCGTACACAGGGGGACGGCAGCCACCTGTCAATTGACGCTGCTGATGCCCTTATACACTATTGCATGCTACGGCATGCCATAAGGTATGCTCGGTGGTCTCTCAAGCTTGCTTGCAATGTGGAGCTAAGACGTTGAAAGTTGGAAGGTCCGAGCGTTGAAAATCCAGCAGCGACAGCGCCTCATTATTTGCCTTCGCCGATAATTAGAGCCTCTGCTTTGGCATCTTTTTGAATCGTTGGAAGTGGTTTGCAAGGCATGGGCATCCCCTCCCGTCTCTACTTAAGTTGCTATACACTAAACTGTGTCCTTACTATTATAAATGGGAAAGAGAGTTTGTTTGTTTCGCTTTCACGCCGTAACTACTGAACCGATTGCTTTGAAATTTTGCAGACGTAAACTTAAAAGCCCGGATTAAATAATAGGGTACTTTTTATCCCGGAAAAAGTTGATATTCCCGCGGGAAACCTAAAAAGCGCGATATAGCCGATTAACACGCGCGCGAAGTCGTGGGCGGAAAGCTAGTACCTCATAAAATAGAAGCTTTTAACTGATTTTGTTTGATACCATGCTATCACCAGTGTCCGGAATTGAACACTATGGAGATCACGTGAAGTCGTCGTTACATTTCATAAGTAACTATTACTAAAAGCAATTAATTTTCCTGTCATGACATGATTAGAGCGGCAATTCTCATAACTTTGTTTGTCGCCAAGTTGAGACTGGATTTTAAACGTTTTAAATGACGTAAATAGGCATTCTGTTCATATCTATGAAACTGCGATCGTAATAATCAATGTTGTTAATAAACTTTTGTGTAATTGTCACATAGAATTAGTATAGAAAACTAAACATGATAAACGTTATTTTCTCAAATTGATTCAACTAACAATAATAAGAGAGCCTTTAAAAATGATCTTGTTTAGATCATTATGCAGTTTCTCCAGCTAATTTCAGTTGACCCTGTATATTATAGATTGTGTGAGTAAATCAGCAAATAATTGTTTGGTTCCATGCAAGGAGAACGCCTTGTTAGTTTTCTTTATCAAATTTACATAATCAGGATAGTATTTTGTAATAAAAACAATATATTTCACAAAATAAACTATTTATTTTCGTTTTCTATTTGCTATCACTTAAAAATAGATCGATGTAACAAAGAAATCTGTAAATTCATTGACACAATCTTAGTTAAAACTCTTTTAACAATTATTAATAATGATAAATGCATTCTTAAATAGCTAAAACCCAACCAGAGAAATAATACTTTTATATTACGCTCTTGCACTGCAATAATAAAGGGTATTGCAAACTGCTAAAACTTACAAATTTATGAGAAATTATAGCCTATTATTAAAATAAAAAAAAACTAAGTTCAAATTCATTAAGGTTATGTAAGTTACATAAAAAAGCCATAAGCATGACAACTCCGTAAAGTATTTACTTTCCTGGTAAGGCTTAGTTACTATATACAGATATATAATAATATGGTGAGCCTCGCAGATTGATACTGTATAAAATTAATGACGTGATCTGAGGTGACTAAAGTAAAGCTTTTAATCATTTTAACAACTTAATTTGCGATTGCGGCCGCAATCAGAAGTTTCCACGACCGCCGAGATTCGGGTTACTCTCGTGCACACTGTGGAAAATAAAATAAGTTGTTATTCTCTATGTCCAAGACACGTCATGAGCAATTCCAAAATAATAAGGACAACCAATAAAACAACTTAGTCATCTGCCCAATTACTTCACAAAGACAGCTGTGTAAATGTAAAATAAACCCATCTTTATATTAGAATATACTAAGGTGGGCTACTCAGAAGTGGATAGACATAGTATTAGTTGTAGCATTTTATGTTGTTGTACTTTATTGAGTGATGTTTATGAGTCTGATATAAGATTCTAATCAACTTAATAAATTCACAAAATGCTTCAACTATGAAGAAGTTACTAACACAAACACATTAAAATTTAAAAGCACACAAGAAAATAGACATGGTTAGTATTACAGAGAACAGCAACACAGAAGATGATCTTGATCCGAAGAGTGGGCCAGCGCTTTGTAGGGAGATTAGTGATTTATTGTTACCCAAATCAAAACAACAAAATCACTAGTCTTCCAGACAATGCGCGGCCGGTGGTTGAGGCCATGAGTTGATAAACACCTAGAAAGGGTTAATCACCAAAAACGTTAGTCACAATAGAGTATTAAATGAGTTAGAACTTATGGTTGTGATGGGTGATCTTTCTAAGATATACTTGAATTAGGTTGTACAGCGAGAATAATACAAGAATGGTAGGTACATGTGTGAACACTCTTAAAATGTCTACGCTCCCTCTACTAACAACAAGTGTGTGCACATTACCTTCGCATCACAACATCGACGTCACATAGTCAAATCCGTTCAACAACTACTTAATCTTAGTTTGGTTTGGTGCCAACTCAGGGAACTCTTCAAACATTCTATCGTCAAAATAATATTGTGTTAGTGATTATATTGAATTGTTGTGATAGCAAATGTCTCAGAAACTCCTTAACCAAATAAAATGTTAACAGCACAAATTAATCAGTTTGACTCACAATATTAGCAATGATACGGCATGGTAGTTATTGAAATTAATGTAAACATGCTTTTATTTTTATGTGAAACAATACACGTGATGCTGAGGAAACATGATGAAATTGGATCAGAATCATTTTTCATCTTGTGATCTCTCATCTCGGAAGTCAGTTTTGGTTGTATTTTAAAGGGGACATTGTACTTATTGAATGAACATACCTCTGTTGCAAAAGGTACTGCGCCATCTGTATGCGCTGCGGGGTGCCGGTGATTGTGATGATGCGGTCGGTGGAGCCGGGCAGCGGCTCTGCAATCTCGATGCCAGCGCCGCTCTCTGCGCGAATCTTACGTATGCGGGATCCGGCCTTGCCTATTATCGCGCCAGCCAACTGGAACGGAAATAATAGTGTCATATTTATGTGCCGACCTAGTCTAGTAAGACCGGATAAGTTATATTGGATCGTGAAATTTTGCTGTGCAGTGAAGATATAGTGATGATGAAGAGTAATACTTACGTCTTTAGGTATTGTAACTTGCGTGCTGGTGTCCTGTTGGTTGCCACCATTGTTGCTGAAGGCACCTCCCCCTCCCCCCACGCGGCCGCCACTACCGAAGTTTCCCCCTCCGAAGCTGCCGCTGCTACCACCCCCGCCGCCGCCACCTCCACCGAAAGCGCCGCGCGGTGGGCCGCTGAAGCTGGCTCTAGGTCCGGGGCCACCGAAGTCGTTGAACGCAGCTCTAGGGCCGCCTGGTGGCCCACTGCGACCTAAGGGCGGTCCTCGCGGAGCGGGCCCACGGCCAGCGGGGCCCATGGGCGGCATGCCACGCGGCGGGCCGCGAGGAGGCCCGCGGGGCCCACCCCGGGGCCCGGCACCGCCGCCGCCTCCCGTGCTGCCACCCTGCCCGCTACCGAATCCTCCGTACTCATCGGCGTAGAAGTCATCGTAATTATGAGGGTCGTAATTTTGTACTGCGCCTTTTATAGGAACCTGCAATTTTACAAGCAGTTCTAGAATACTGAATATAGCAATAAATAACCTCGTCATTTAGGAAGTACACGAGTGTTTCTATTTGCTTATATTGATGACAAAAAGAACCTGGAGGGTGTCAATAATGGCTATTTGTAAACAGTTTTTATATTCCCCTATAAAATCGTTTATTTCAATTACGAGACTTTCACTCCATGACAGATATACATAATACTAACACATATACTAAGAAATCAATGAACTAGAAAAATTCTCCGAACTAAAAAATTGGACGAACAAATCTATGTAATTACAAAAAGGTCTGTAATGATTGTATTCTGTACCTGTCTAATAAGGTCGAGCACCTCCTTGACGCCGGCGGCGACGGCGTCAGCCTTGCCCACTAGCTGCACGACGCGCTCCGTGCTTTGCGGAGCGGGGTTCGAGAATATCTTCAGACGAGCGCCCGTTTTCTGGAAAAAATCAACACTTTTGTCAGATGTCGTTAAAACAGGGGTATTGGGCATATTCCGGAAGTTTTATTTTATTAGAGAAACTAAATTTACCGATTTCTAAATGCTGCATAATTAATAATCTTGTCCGAAAAATATTTGGAAAAATAAGTACTTCTTTACTAGCAGCCAGCCAGAAAATTTCCTAGTAGTAAACGTCTTCGATTACAGAGCCTTAAATAAATTTAAACAATTACCATTAACTTAACAATTAATGGTAACCTAATTCCGACTAGCTCTAAATCCAACGCCCTTATTTCAAAACAAATTACATAACACATACACTTAGTTCAGTTGTTTACGGCAATCTGTCGCGACATCGTCGGGGTGTTATTATAGAGTGGCATGAGAAATCGATGTATGATCAATTACCGATATTAGATAATGTCAGAGTACGTGTGTGGTGTGTGGTGTCGATGACGTTTGACAGGAGCCAGGGAGCATGCGCGGCTACATCGACCGGCGCACGTGGCTGCCGCTCGGTCACGCACAAACAACCGCTGAAACCCGCCCTCCGTACATGCGAGCGACGCACCGCAACGCACCGCCTACTATGAGCCATTGCTCAATACTGACGCGCGTCAACTCACTTCACAGTTCTATAGTTACCAAGCACTACACTGTTTTCTAAGCCCATAAAATAACTATCCAAATCAATTTATAATTTAAAAAATAGAACACTTCAATTAAAACTATTCTGAGTGCGTCGGACGTTACGCGGACAAAGGAGCCGGTGGAGCGACCATCCCTCGAGGGTGGTCGAACGCGAATGAGCAGACGACCGGCGGCGCGTGCAACACCTGCCCGACTCCCCTCCTTGCACTTGTGGGGCTAAGCGGAAAGCTCGCACGCGCCACGCCTATCACATGCTACTAAGTAATGGACAGACAGAATTCCCGTTCTGAAGTACCTACACATAAGCGAAATTGGGACAGTCTGTCTACCGGAGTCGTAAATAGAAGAGTCTGCCAATTCAAAATGCTTTTATATGGTGGGAGTCTATAAGCTTAGCATTGTATTCGTATGAGAAAGGAGTAAAAATTTTCTGTATGTTTCACTCGTATTCAGCAACTCTCACAAAAGTAAACCACTTCAGATCCTCGTCACGGACTCGAGTTCGAGACGTCACTCAGTCTGAAAAGAATCCGCTGGCGAAACGTCGGCGACATAATTTATCAGCATAGTCTGAGCTTTTATCCACACGTAAACTAGGAAGCTGAAGTATAAAGAACAAAACTGCTTCGTGACCCGACTTTTAAACTTTTACTGGAGCAGTAACAAAATAAAGTTGACTATAAATCATGAACACGCCAGACTAATATAACAACATACTGAACACTGCACCTACAATCAATCATAAAGTTCTCTCGTCTAACCATAAAAGCTGCTGCAAATATTTGAACACAATTTGTCTTGATCAAAAGTGAACCCCTCCTTTGCGCTGGAGCTAAACCGGTCACCGATAGGGTGGTTTTATTTTGTTCAAACCTTTGTCTGAGTATATTGATGCAATTTGGAACGCTTCAGTGGCAGAATGCATTTGGCTGAGTTGATTAAAATATGGCTTTAAGACCATAGTCAAATTAGATTAGCAAAAAGATAATCAATAGTAGAGTATAATATTCGTTAGTAATTAATACTAATCACAGGCATATTTGCAGCACACACAGAAAGCTCAAACTATGTTGCTAGCAAGATATTTCCCCCGAGACCATGCCGTTAATCACGTACTGTGCAAGTCGTAATATTTCCAAAGTCGCCACGTTAACATTATTCAGATCAACGCTAGAATTCTCAGAACCGCTGAACAATGTAGTATTACAAAGAGAATATCCGAAAATGTTGACACAGTTAACTTCGAAATTAGAATACGGATCAACAACCCTCCCATCGATCTCTTGTAGTATTGATCCGAGCTCTCCAATATTTTACCTGTTGCTTGTATATCGGGGTTGAGCTTTTCTAGGGCCTGAAAAACTCTCGAATCAAATCGGTGAAAAGAGGGTCATTTAACCCAAATATTTGAACAAGTTGGATATAGCTCGATGCGATTCAAAGTAAAGAAGCCGTATGTGAACCGGTGCGATTCGATCGGAAACGGAAGCGGCTAGCTCGCGTGCTGCCGTAGCCCGTAATTGTCGGGGACACCGCCACAGCCCGGTGTCACCCGCTCCTAATTACACCAGCGACATATGCGCGCCGCCTGCTATCTGTCTACTAAATGTAAATAGCATTCCCATTGTACACCTAAAAGCAGGTTTAATTGGTTCACAACCCAGCTCAACCCTCAATAACATTGTATTAATAATTGTGGTACTGCCATGAGAACGGTTTAACATATCCGCTGTAACATTTTTTGTGTCTACCTAGAGGATGTGGAGGAGGTTCACAAAAAGTTCCCTGCGTCACGTGCGCATAGCTCCGGTAACCCGACGCCGGCGCCGCGCGCTTCCGACGGATGAAACCCTACATGTGATATTACCCTAGCCATTTCACAACTCAACCAAGAACCGCGATTTCATCACAAGTAGCACGGGCCTTAACAAAACGTATTGTTTCAATTTCCAAGTAGAAAAGTGAAGCCCAACGTTTTAATGTTTACGCAACCTGAATAAATCAGACGGGAGAAGTTGCGCTAATAAGGCTGCTAACAGTTTATTCATACTAGAAGACTTCATTGGACGGTGTTTGACATAAATCCGTCCACATTGCTGTGAATGCAATGCATTGTAAAAAGTTTACCTGCTTGATTCAAAGATAGGAGCGGCGGATGCCGTACCATATGTCGAAATTTCTATTTATGTAAGAAAGGAGGTCTCCGAGGGGCGAGGAGCATTGTACAAGTAGGTACGATGGGTGAAGCCCAGGTGCGCGCGAGCTTTTTGTGAGGCCTTCCGGCGGCTGCGTGCGCACCTGCCGCCGAGTGATGGCAGCTGCCACCCGCGCACGCGCCGATTCAGGGCCCGCGACAACAACACACTTCAAGAAACTGTTGTCCTAGGTACAGTTGATAAACGAAGGTCGCTAAACTCTCATTAATTTCACCTCCAGCACATGTCGATTCACTTGCGTTCTGAATAGCGCCAATAATAGTAGCCATTGCGCGAAAACACAATGTTACGTTTGTCATAAAGACACCTCCATTCATCGTATTTTTTATTAGCGAGAGTTTTTATGGCGATATTGTTAATTCTATGCTCTATCAAGAATTCTTCTGCTTTGTTAAATTGAAGCTGAAAGGTAAATTGAACAAAGGAGTTGCGAGAACAGCTGATCGAAAACAAAAAACCGCAAAGAAAAGGGGAGTGAAATAGATTCAGGTAGATAAATTGTTTCCAAAGAAGATCAATATTGATGCGCTCAAGTTTATTGTTCGCGAGGAATAGGCAAACTTGCTCATAGAGACACCCCGAGGCATCGCGCCGCTACTGGGCTTGTCTGTAGCATCAGCCCTCGTTACTGAATCTCCGGACAAACATCAGCTAACTAGCTCGAGTTATGAAATACAACACCGCTAATAACTAGATAGCGAAGTTGTCGACGCTCCGTCCAGACAACGCCGGCACGCGCAGTTTTATAACTTCCAGTGAAATTGCACGAGCGGTAATTGATCCTCTGCTATGCACTCTTCTGTTATGCAGGACTTTACCTTGTTTGTTAAGGCTTGATGGCAAATTATGATTTCTACTGTAGCTTTTGTGAAGGACGGTGCATATTAAATTACTTTATTATTTCTGACGTCGATCGCAATGTAATCTAAGAGATTTTACGAACAAAGAGTCTACTTTTTGTTGCAGTAACATTATTAAGTGTATCTAAAAGTTACATTGTCGATAAAGAGATAAAAGGCTCGGGATCCGGGGCGGCAGCTGCTTTCACATCTGCCTTGAAGCCCGTGCAGGAACCACGTGGTTGAATGCCAGCAGTGCCTACATGATAAAAAATCCTTAAATATAACTAACTGCACCTTCGCCCGACAGATGACTGCTAACAAGTCGTAAAAGCTCGTAGCATCTGCTCACCTCAATTATTGGCCGTAGCCACGGTAATGAGAACGGGATGCATTTTATCGCAAAAGATATAAAGGACGACAGTAATAGATATGAGTGAAAACTCCGCAGTTGAAAACGATGTCTATGCAGAATTAGATACCTAAAGCTGAAGAATGTTTTTTTTTTTTTTTTGTTTGTTTAAACGTGCTCGTAAAGTTCCAGTTGGATTTTAAAAAGTGTCGCATTTAAAAGCCCAATTTATGAGCTCTAACATCACGCTAACACACTCAGGACCCGAGTTAAAAGAATGGATAGTGAGGAAGAACGCTAAGCGAAAACGAGGATTAGCTGAGCTGGCGATACGATACGTACGACAGACATAGGCGACAAATATTACGCGCCGTCGTAGTTGGGGGCAGAAGCTAGTAGTGCAAACAATGTACCCTTTTACACGTGCTCACAAAGTTTATCAAAGTTGGCCCCGTTGGAATGATATCATGCAATGTGCTATAGATGTTGTGGTTCACTATACTATAAACAAGACGGCTTCCCGAATGTTTTGGGCGACATCAATTCCAGTGATTGTTTCAGGGAGACTTATTGACTTTCGACCACGCTGTTGTTTTGGCAGATGGATGAAAGACTTACAGTGTTCTAAATTCAACGTACTTTTGTGCGAAAACCATTGGAGATTGCTCCAGAAGTAAGGATCGAATATCTCATATGTTCACTTTCATTATTTCATTATTATGCTTACCTCTCGCAGTTCTTTAATCTTAGCCCCTGCCTTGCCTATGACGCAGCCGGCGCGGCTCTGATGGATCAGTAGGCGGACATCCAAATCTTCGTTACTGCTCTTTGGACCTCCCTAATAAATAATTCCAATTATTGGTCATTTGAATACAAACTAATGATGCACGTGTTTTAGCCTTTATAAAAAACTTTCTTGTTAATGAGATGTAGATGTACGAAGGCGAATATAATTTCTTATCATAAAACATGGAAATGTTGCTTATCATAAAACTTGGAAATGTTGTTGTGAAAAATTACTAGAAACTACTTCTACAAATACATTTTTCTCAACCTAGTATCAAAATGAAAATCATGCATTACATAACACTTACTTCAGCGAGACACGGCAAGATTTCTTTCACGATTTCCAAAATCGTATCGACATCCGGCGCCGTTATCGATAATACCCTGAAAAACAAATATCATTAACGCAAACTATTTTAGCAGTTCGTGGAAAAAAAATCACAGCACAATATTGAACAACGGTACAGACGTATCAACGGTCAGGGAGGTCTGGACTCGTAAGTAAACTGAAGCATGATGGCGATGAAACTTGATGTCCGTACGTGTCGTACTTAATTAAGTAGATGCCTTCCAGCGCGGATAAAGTCTAGTGAGAGGATTCAGTCCTAAGGGAACAGACTTAGCGGCTAATGAGCGAGATGCGAGGACACCGAGGTCTTGAAAGTAAGATCAGAAGCCGTCCAGTGCGACACAGTGCATCCTGCGGAAGTGATGAGGACGGGAGCTCGAGATACGGAGTTAAGCGCCTAACGCCGGGAGCTAATGATATTTTACAAGATTCCAACTCCTGACTGTTGACGAGTAGAGTGCAAGAGCTCCACTCGGGCTGTATTAAGATTTGAGAGTAGATGTTGGCGATATAGTTTACCGTTCGGGGCCGGGGCAATCTGGGACTGTTATAGAGGCTTTGTACTGCGTGGCGGGGCGGCGGGTGCGGGGCAGCGGCGTCCAACGGGGCGGGACCGGCAACCAAGACACGCTGTAGCGGCGCACCGGGCGCCTACACTCATTCACCCTAGGCGCGCTTTGACCATCTTCAACTCTTACTACCACTTACGTAACTCTGCCAGTAAGGAGAGTTGAAAGTGGCCAACGGCGTCAGTATGAGTGTAGGCGCGCGGCGCGTCGCGCTACTAGCCACAGGGGCGTCTCGGGGGCGCTAATGACCTGCAAACTGGCTGCCGGGGGGTTATTCTGTCTATAAGTCTACGGACTCGCCGCTGTCGCAAGACTCGATGCAGAGATTAACCATCGAATCTTAAAGTCTTCTTCGTTCATTTTAGTTTTCTTTGCTATCTACAAGACAGACTAGAATATATTAAGCTTAGAAGATACGGATCTGTCAGGATTTCATATTACCCAATAGAGGCACAGAGCAGTACAGTTTAAAGTTTATAAGATTGGTGGACGTACCTGTGGCGAAAAAATGGTTAAAAGTTAAATATACATATAAACTAAAAACACATTCAAATAGGCATACAATGAAAAAAATAAACAATAAATGCGAATATAACTTACTAATGTAATAAAATCAAACTTTTTTATTGATATTGGTCTAAGCAACTTTAATCAGTACCTAGTAAATACCTGCTATTGCTTGAAAGCTTATAAAAATACATTAATACTGAACGAACAACTAGATTAGAGTACCAATAAAGACATACTTTATGGTTCAAGCGGATTTATTGAATGAGTCTATTCGCAACAGTTCGCTACTTACTTCACGTGTAGCTGCGGGCACTATATTTAATACCACAGTTAATACTGACCTGATTTCTTAGCTTGGAAATATTTGCACCTCCCTTTCCAATAATGGAGCCGGCCACCTGGTGACAATTAATTCATTATGGAAATTGGCCCTTCACACGGTATGCTTTCATGTGAAAACCAATGAACTGATAATCTTAAAGTTATTGAGAAATGAGCATTTCCTGTCCAAGTTTTGCCAATATCGGGTAAAATGAAGATTTTTGCCGATATTGGTAAACCGATTTTGGTAGTTTCTTGGAGACAAATTTGTCTCCAAGAAACTACCTACGTAACGATATGCCGTTGCATCTAATACGATTTTTTCTGTCTAGTTGTCACCAACTCTTATAACCCGTCTCTCAACTCTTATTGATGGTTTTCATGCAGTCATTCGTAAAAAAAAAAAGTATTTGTTCTGCAGAATGCGTGGTAGACTCCCACTGGCAGCTGCAACGAAATTCTGAAGACTTATGATTTCTTCTCCGACATGGAGATCCTTTATTAAGCGGGTACTTTAATTAGTATTTTAATTTTATCTTTGAATTTTTTTATTTTAATGATTATCTTTTTAATTTTATTCAATTTTTATTTTAATCTTGATAGTGTTCGTAAGGGTTGATTAAACTGTTACTTTATTTGCCCATTTATTCATTAACGTTTAAAGTTAACTTGTGATTAGCGACTGTTTAACCATACATTTTTGACGTTTGCACGTCACTTAACTTTAATTAATCATCGTTTATGAATAATCCTTTATGTTCAACATAAATCGACTGTATGGACCAAGTTGTCTAAAATAAATGAAATTTAATTTAATAACTTGTACTCGTTGAGGTCCATTTTACAAGTCCAAATGCGAAGCAAAAATACCCATTCAAAAATTTAATACTGAAATAGCTACAAGTGGAAACAGCCGGGGCTAATATGCTAATACATGCTCAGCAAACTGAACATAAACACGACCCGCGCGAACTGCAACTTCACAAGCTTGAATTGATTTTATACAATTTTAATGACATCGCCGGTGAGGGTCGGCTTTAGCCTATAGAGGCACACAACTGTAAACTACACGAAATACTGTTACTTTATGCCTTGCGTATGAAAATTGTTGTTTTACAAGTCATTGGCTGAATTGTATATAATCCTGTAAAACATATGTATGTACAATACGATAAACATTGTATTTTTGCAACTTTGAGATTTGAGCAAAATGAAATTAAAGTAATTGAATTTCCGAGTATGTGGCGCAATTAACCTACGTATGTTAGAACTAGATTAATGTAGACTTTTTTATTTGTACCTAAAATTTCTTTAATGGCCTTCCCAAGACTAAATGAATGAAGCGACAATAAAAATCCTCGCTGTCTAGTGATGGAAAGCGCTACTGCTGAATATGTCTCGATTTCGGTCGGAAAAGGGTTATTATTAGATTTTGCATCAGGAATTCATCAGTAGCAGTCGGAACCAACTTGATAGCAATAGGCTCGCTCCCTATTACATTACTTGGCAATTCAACATAACTGGCGATATATCAACGTGCTTACTATTGATAGATACGCCTTTGCCTCAATCTTCAAAAGGATACAAAGCGTGCTAATGGCCTCGATTTCTTTGTTCACAAACTAAACTAAATCTAAGTTCAGCTCATTTTATACTATATTTCATCAAGAAAAGGACAGAAGATGAATGTTTAGTCCTGTCAAATTAGTCAGCGCCTGTTGTATCTAAATTGACCTATTTTTGGTCGCCATGTTTTTAATCATGTCTAAACTGTCTATGGCAAATCTTAATTTGGCAGGACTAAACTAATATTTTGTCTTCTATCCTTTTCATAATGAAATAGAAAGAAAGATACACTGAGCTTAAATTAGTTTGTAAATAAGGAAATTGTTACTAACGAAAGCAATTGAAATTTAGAGTAGGTATATACTATGTAGCGCAATTACTTAGGTTCAGATCTGGGGCATCCTAGGCTTTTTGTTTGTGTCAAAAACCCTAAATACTAATCAGCTCTTTCCCTAAGTTTAGTAAAAATAAACATACCTTGCTCGGTATCAAAAACGTAACTTCATCGTCGTTTTGCCGTGAACGTTTCTGCATGGGCCCCCCCTCGTCTCCATATGCGTCTCGCTTCATGTTACCTGTACAACAAAACAATTTCAAGTTAATAGTATAATTATTAAACTTTGTCATTAATATTAGTCAGACACTCGGACGGAAGATGTCCACTGTTGGTCATAGACTTCCAAGCATTAACACATCGACCCGTCCCTTGCTTGTCATCCCGTCCCTTGCTTGTCATCCCGTCCAATGGATTCCCTCAACCCTTACAAATTCAACAGTCTAGCTTGTGGGGGGCAGTAATTAACACTTTTTTTAATGGATACTCATGTGCGAGTTTTCTTAGACATGTTTAATGAATATTGGTTTAACCGTTTATAAGTTCTAGAAAAGAAAGCGGGGACGAATAATCGAATGTGTGGGACCCTGTAATTTTGTCTTGAGTCACTGCGGTATTACGGACGAGAAGATTCTACGTAGCTCCCCGAAAACAGCCCAGCCGAGTTGGATTCGACGATTGACCTCTTTTTCGAAGTTAAACCTATCTAACTGGATATTTTGTCCCACCAGGCATACGTAACTGTAAACAAATTCGAGAATAGTCTTCAATCTTTGTAGGAGCCGGTACAACATGGGCGTTAGACATGACTTTTGTCTTGTCCATGTTCATTTTATGAGCGATTCGCTCGGAGGCTCTACTGAGGTCCTCCGCCTCAGGCATGACTGCGATATCATCAGCAAACCGAATAAAACTAGATACACTGAACCAAGTCTTTAAGATTGAGTTTTATTATTTTTAAGTTTTTAAAGGGAATTATTATGTTTTGTGTAGGGGGTTTTTGTTATTTTATTTTTTTATAGAATGTCCTCGATCGGTGTCAATATAAAATTTCGTAAACGATTTATTCGATTTATGTTTATTTTCTGGCAAATATAACGTTAATTACGCACCGGATAACTATCTACTCGGTAAACGTATCAATCAATCTGTTGATTATACTTTTAAGCGTGCAAAGAATTGCTGTTATGTGTCCAGCCTTATTTATACGTTCTTTGAATTGAAGAAACAATACATCACAACGAGAATATTTTCCACGTGTCCATTACTTCGCGACTGCTCAATAACTACATCCAAATCGAATGAAACTTTATGAGGGTTCGTATCGATTTTAAGTGCAAACAAATTGATTGATGTTATTTTATAACAATCGATTTCGATAAATTCACTTCTGTGCAACGTGCCTTCTTTTGCTTTTATTTGTATAATAATTTTATTTATTATCTACTGTAAATAATTATTTGAATATAGGTCAGCATTATCTGCTGTCTATTACAAATCAATGTTGGATCAAAGTAAGTGAAATAACAAAGGTAGACATACTGTTTTTATTGCAAATTTTAGGTAATTTTCTGATATCCGTGAGTAGTATTAAAAAAAAAACAAAGCTAAGTAATATGTTTATAGATGTAATAAGGTTCCTTATGTAACTAGATTATCTGGATAATAAAGGACCGGTTTGACCTTAGTCCTGGGCCCAGGATGTGGACGTGACTTGGCAAGGCGGACGGATGACCTACATCCTCTCTGGACCCCTATTAACCTTCCTTGAGATTACAAATGATCTTACCGACACATATGTGTATTTTTTAAATGGGTCGGAATACAAAAAGTGTTTGACTTCAAGCCAAATTCAACTTTAATGTGATACGAGTGAGAACTATTTTATCAGTTATAATTTGTTTTGTAATTCAGAATAACGATTACACACATTACATTAGTAGAATAAATTGATTACACTCTTTTACAAAAAAGGAATACGTACTCGGCATATAAAATCCTCCAACATAAGCGTACAGCAAGCGAAACATAATTCAATCTGCTTCATTGATACGCATACGCATACGGAAAATCTTAATAAAACTTACAGTATTTTTTTCTAATACCTTGGAAAATTTAAAGTGTCTTCTAAGTTTTATAAGAAATATCAAAAACATTATTTTATTGAAAGAATACTTATTTTTGTTATGACCCGGTTTTGTAATAATAATGGCGCCGATTCTGTTGTTCACAAACTAAACTAATTTTAAGTTAAGAGCATCTTTTTTTTCCTATTCGCTAAGAAAAGGATAGAAGATAACATTATAGTTAATCCTGTCAAATTAAGATACTCCATAGACAGTTTAAACGCGATTAAAAACATGGCGACTTAAAATACGCCAGTTTACGTGAGGAGCGCACTAATTTGACCGGTCTAAACTGACATTTAAAGAAGATATTCTGTCCTTTTCTTAATGAAATAGAAATAAAAAGATACATTGAACTTAATTTTAATTTAGTTTGTGAACCAGAGAATCGGGGCCAATGTCTCTTTATTGCATTAAGGCTTTTCGTATTTACGTGCGTGCGGAAGCAGTTGCGTCGACCGCTGTCGGTGACCGGTTATTTTTTGAAAAATCACCGGTCTGGTCAAGAATAAAATTATAAGATGTATAAATAAGTTGACAATATACAGTATGTTAAGAAAACCCTGTCCAACCCGTGAATGTGTTGTTAGGTATCGATAACTGATTCTACTAATGGATACAAAACCGGGTTAAAAAAAAAATCCCCCTAAAAAAATAAATATGATTTCGCAAAAAGGGGTAATTTAATAAATGTGCGTTAAGCACCCTTCCGCGGGCGGCGGGCGGCAGGGCCGCGTGCCCTGCCGCCCGCCGCCCGCGGCACGTGGTCGCATCGCTATTCGCTCATAATAATACCGGTGTTGTCACTTTTTTAAAAACTATCAAATTTCGGGGAAGTTGGAAAAAAGATTATTTCAAAATTAATTTGTATTGGTACTATGATGATAACGTAAAATTTTATATTATATTTGGTCATGTGTTTACCTAACCTTTATTATCCTTATGGGTCGGACAGGGTTTTCTTAACATATTGTATAGTGAATTCATACAAAATTAATTAAATAAATCGTAAATTATACAATCCTTTATTTATTGATAAGTAAATAAGAGAGTCGTTTAGGTGATTGCTATAAAACAATTTTTAGAAGTTTAGAAATATTATTTGTATTCTACTTACACAATCATGTTAAGTCAGTCGTTAAAGGAGCTTTAAGAAACAATTAACTACAGTAACCATTTAAATACGACTTCACTTTCATTAGATATAGTAAACATTGTTCAACTATAGAAAAGAAAAAAAGAAAGAATAAGGTAAGGTAGAATAAGATATCATCATCATCATCATCAACCTTTTTATCGTCCCACTGCTTGGCACAGGTCTCCTCTCATACAGAGAAGAATTGAGCGTAATCACCACGCTTGCTCAATGCGGGTTGGCGATTTCAGACTTAAAGTCCAGGTTTCCTCAAGATGTTTTCCTTCACCTTTAAATCAGTCATTGGTGTCCAAGATATACTTAGAAAGTACATAATTTAGAAAAGTTACATTGGTACTTGCCTGACCAAGAATCGAACCCTCACATTCTTATTTTAGAGGCTGGTGTTTTAACCACTAGGCCACCACGACTTAACATAAGATATAATTTATTTGTTTATGGTTACAAAGAAGACCTACTATTACATAATTATTTTTATCAAAAACAATTTGCACAATAATTTTATTTTGAGAGTGGTCTCCTAATTATTTTTATCAAAAACAATTTGCACAATAATTTTATTTTGAGAGTGGTCTCCAACTAGATAGTTAACTTTATACCTTGAAGACCAAAAAACATCGACAAAAATTGCCATCGAACTTTTTAATTACCACACCTGAAATATCGACCAACTTGGGCTTCCGTGGAAATATAAATGCAATAATAAGAGCATAACATTATACATTATTGAATAATTATAATTATTCTCATTTATAAGCACAAAGTTTCTCAAAAGATCTAAGGGACGTAGTTTGTATTTTCTTCTTTTATTGTGACATGGAATTTCATTTCGTTCAGTTCCCAAAGCACTTGCATGTCGCAAGCACTCGACTATTTTCCAAGCAAACCGGTGTTCATGTTAAAAGTTTGCAACTATTAGAAACAGGAGTTGGCGTGTCGACGGCTGTAGAGTCAAATGCAACTGCACTCGTAAAACTGCACTTCATTCTATACTTCAGTACTGTATGTATAATAATGCACACAAAAGGATAAATAGAGATTTATATTGGCTTAAAAGTTAAAATGAAGTTAAAAGTAATTTTCATTTATTACGGTCGCAACTCAGTTCCCTTGGTAATTAATGGACAAAAAATTCTTTTGTAATTTTAGAAAAGCTGGAATAAAAGTTCGGTTTAATTTTTCGTGGTTGATTGTTTTTTTTTATACATACTTGAAAACGAGGTGCTCACACGTATTATAAATCAGAGGTAACAAAAAATACCGCTTAGAACTATAAAGGGTTACAGGCAAAAACGAGATGTAGAAAGTCTACGCAGGAGGAGCCTTAGATCCTATCCCGTATTTTGTTAGCGCAGATAAATGGATAGAACCAATAAAAACGGAGGCCTAAGAATTAGTCCATGGGTACAGATGGCACATTATGTCCAGCGTATGCTAATGTGACCGTCTGCCAGGCAGCAGGTGAACGAGTTCACTGACACCCGCAGGTGCACGCCTACATTTGCAAGTCGCGTACGCGCCACAAAGGGTAGTGTGCCAAACTGCCAACTATCACCGATCGGCAAAACCTTCAACTTTCTTTATTAAATGCGACTTCGCTATTAGAGTAGGCACGAAATTCGAAAATGTCCATTTAATGAAATGTTAATTAAACATTAAGTAGATTTGGAACGTTTGCTGTCGCAGAGTTGTTAGAATTATGTCGTTTAAAATTAATTTATATTTATAAAAAATAAGTAAATTTCTGTTTGCGAACCAAACACGAATTTTCCGAATATTGTTAGAATATCCAATACAGACACTGTCCTTAAAAATATCATAAACACAACAATATCATAATAAAGATGTACAAATAAACAGCAATACTCGAGTAAATAAAGCAGTAATGTCTGTAAGAATTGCTGAAATTAAAATCCGGTTAAGAACGATCAAAAGTAAATCGAATGCGTGAATAGAACAAACGGGCGAGAGTGAAACGGGGCCCGGAGCACGGCAGGTGTTGGACGCACAAAGACCGACATACCGGTACCTAAAAACTTAAAGACCTTACTCGCGCAAAAAATATTATAAAATAAAACCCTACAGCCAACCGTCGTTCAAAATGTCACTACCAGCTGTCCCACCTCACCTGTGAACCATTCCTTTAGCTAGCCAACCCTCTGCGTTTTACTTAATAATCTAATAAACATAATGGATTGTAAAGTCATCGTTCCCTTATAGTTACAATATATTTATTTTTCTTTTAGGCTAAACGAGTACGACAACGTGACACAAAATGAAAGAGTTATAAATTACTTGTAGGACCAACCAAAACTGACAAGTGACCTTAGAAATAGAAAGAAACTTCGGAAAACAGGCGAAACGAAAAAAAAATTGAAACCCAAAATAAAGAAACTCTACAAAGAATAACTGGAAATCCTGAAAAACTAAACAAATAACGCGGCAATATACTCACCGATTTTCAGGAGTAACTAGGCCACGGCAGTTTAAAAGTTTGTACGTTGAACCAAACATGAGCCCTTTAGATTTTAGGACGAATTTTTTGAATTTAAAATCTTGAAATGCGGAAAAAATTAGAACGGTATGTAGTGACTTAGTAATATAAAGAACGCGCGTGGCTTCATGTTGTTGGGGTTGGTTCGCGTCTAGTTGTGAAGACGTCCGCGGGTAGACTGACATCGTTTGTGTTCCGACGGGCTTTTAGTAAAGCACCCCGAGACGCCGGGGCGCCGGAGGTGCACATGCGCGCCACCCGCCGCCCCGTCAATAACACCCTGCCTCTCATTGTGCCCCGGAAACGACGACTTAACGAGTCACGCCGCAAGACGACACCCTGTTCTATGTCTAAGCCTACCCAGATAGCTTTAACAATATAACTACGATTAGTGTTGATTTCATCAGGAAAAATATTCTGGAGGTCAGACTATAATAAGACACAAATAATAAAATTAAATAGTCTGAGAATATAATCGAGCACAAAAGAAACTTTGTTAAGACCAAGTTATCCCAAAAACAACAACGAAGAGGGAAGCCTTAATTAAAACCACTCACTACAATTTCACTAAAGAGCGTAAAATATTATTTCGATAGGTAGCGCGGCGGTTGAGAGTCAGAGCAATCTACATAATAAACATCCTAGGTGTCAACTCTTGCATGCGACACTGTCGTTACCGAGCCAGTAATATCCACCTACGACTTCACTTAACAAATTGACCACAATCAATGTCCACCTCTATAATAGTAACATTAATAACATTTTAGTTAAACGCAGTTGTGTCTAAATCAGTCACATTGGGAGTGATGAAGCGATCAACATCTGAGGGCCAGTAATTTGCAATAATGACTAGTATGTTTTGCAAATCTTGCTCGTTCACCATTTACAACTTACAGGACAAAGAAGTTACACCAAAGACAAAAGCTTGTGATCAGGTATTTCACATAATTTATATTGTCTGGTTATGACAAAATTCAATGTCCCTAATGACTAATGACAGTGGATAGTAAATTACCATTACCATAGATATTGTCCACTGCGGACAGAAGATCAATCAGACCATCCAAATATTCGTGCGATCGAAGTCCGATATGTGTTTGAACTATATTTCATAAATGTATATAGTAACATTTAATGTTTGTAGTTATATGTCAATATCTAATAGCCTACCGATGAGCCACGTCAAAGACAATCGTTGCCTAGGCGACCTCGTGACAACAAAAATGCGCATTATATTATTATCCTGCCTAGGTACATACAGCGGAATATTATGGTGACCAAGTTGCAAGTGATATTTCACTACGGTGCAAAACTGAACACGTAAGAATTCTTGAAAAGTATCATCATCAACCTTTTTTTATCGTCCCACTGCTGGGTACAGGTCTCCTCTCATACAGAGAAGGATTGAGCGTAATCATCACGATTGCTCAACGCGAGTTGGTGATTTCAGACTTAAAGTCCAGATTTCCTCAAGATGTTTTCCTTCACCTTCAAACATTGGTGTCCAAGATATACTTAGAGAGTACGTATAAGTTTAGAAAAGTTGCATTGGTACTTGCCTGACCTGGAATCGAACCCGCACACTGATACTTGAGAGGCTGGTGTTTTAACCACTAGGCCACC
This sequence comes from Sesamia inferens, assembly GCA_037179545.1. Taxonomy (NCBI): domain Eukaryota; kingdom Metazoa; phylum Arthropoda; class Insecta; order Lepidoptera; family Noctuidae; genus Sesamia; species Sesamia inferens. The sequence continues at coordinate 10,645,715 of CM073940.1, forward strand.
ACGACTGAACGACTGACGTGAAAAGTATAATTAACCTAAATGCCCTTATTTGGGCATTTCTATTTTCAGACACTTTGATGAACCACGATATTTTTTTCCTGGTGAGAAATAACAGCAATAATCTTTTACACGTGGCGTGTTGCGCCCTTCGACGAAGATGTCTAAAACTGCCAGTTGGACGGAGTTCGGTAAATATCTTAAATTTATTGATTTTTTCCTATCGAAAAAGTCTTCTACGTAGAATTTGAAATTGTCACTGTTTTTGATTAAATATTAACGTGGGATGAACATGTGCTCCGAAGGTAAACTACAGTTCACTCGTGAGACCTGACCGGCTGTTGGCACAATCATGCGACTCTGACCTAATTGTAGCTCGCATTTCTTCCAGCGACATTATATCCAGCTTGTAATTGTAGTACAGGTCTGGGGGCTGAAGTGAAGTCTGTAATTTACCTGACACAGGATGCTAAAATATTCAACGACAATGGGAACCTACCAGTCGCCACCGACCACCACCCTGAGACTGGACACGTGATGTTTCTAGGCTACACCACTACCACCCCGTATCATTAATTCCCTCCTACAAGAGAATATGCAGGTGTCTTTGAGGCCACTTCTTCATAATTCAAATGGCCGTAATTACTAGTCTCGATATTTCTTGTGCATTTTAAAGTGAAAATGCACGATGTAAAACGGTCAGATTGAAACCCTTTCAAAGGAAATTTCTCGGCGCATTTTTAACATTATATTAATGTAGCACATGTTTAAGTAGTTCGTCGAATACTTCTCATCATAGGCAGCATTTTATACTATTGCTGCTCATGCCATATGTATATATGGAATAAAGTACGCGATTATTCTTTTAAATAGCACGCATGGGGCAGGTGAGTATGCAAGGAGTAACATACACGCCTGTCTAATAAATTTTGCTAAAGCGATTCTGACGCTATAAATTTGGGGACGTTTAGAGAAAGAGGTCCGCGCAAAGTTCGTAAGGACCTAATCTATTATTGATAGAGGCTTTGGCAGAAGCCTTTTGGCCAATGGAGAATTGGATTATGGATGATGTGAGACATCTTGCTATTTTTAGTCGTCAAGAATATATGTATTTTTAAACCATTTTGCTCTTAAAAATAGAATCATGTTAGTTGTAAAATGGCTGTGCGCACCAAGGACAACGTCCATTGCAATTTAATGAAAGGGGGAAACCCTGGAAATTGTTATGTTACAGTTTATCTCTTTGCTCGAAACAATTAGTTTTCAATGAAGCTTTAATTAGAAACAAATTAAACGCTATCCACTCCCCAGACAGTTAGATGAACTAACATCAGCATAAACAAAAAAGGAACCTTTTTTCACCCTGATTATATTACCGCTAACATTTTTCATAAATCGTGAAAGGATTCTCTTAACCCTCCGAGATTGACGACTAAGATTTATCCGACAGCGTTCATTTATTCATAACATCACTAAGCACTCAGATCCATCGTATAACAAAATCTACAAAATATTTTGCCAAAATTGTAGTAGTGTTGTATTCAGTATGTCGTGATTGCCACTTCATACAAAGCAATAGCACTTATTTCACGCTCGAGGTCCTACGTCGAGCGCCCGTGTCTGTCGTATCCGCTTTAGTATAATGTGTAACGAACCATGAAAGCATTACAACCTTACTTACGATGTTACCAGGCTAATATTCGCTACGTTTACAGCTCTCTGCGAGATAAATGATCTTAGTAAGTGTGACCTTACCTCAACAAGAACTTCATTTGTATATGTAGATGTACTTCAAGTAAAATAAAAAGTAAGGTAAGCTGCTAATGAAAATAAATTTTATAGCAAATGTGGAACATAATAGAAAAGGTTCCGGAATTTCATCACTTCGGCCCGTATTACAGAACCTTACTCAAGAGTTAAGCATTACTTAAAACTAGTTACACCCAATCAAATTTCAGCTTCAACGAGATTTAAGTAAAGCTTGAGTTTTGAGTGAGGTTCAGTAATACGGACCTTAATCTAAGCATTCCTCTCGGAGTAGCATGGCTGATATGCTTTTAATTATTCAATTCAATTAAATATAAATCTCGTTGAAGCTGAAATTTATCTTCAGGCGTATACTGCTATACCTCAAACCCATAAGACGCTTATAATTTTGTGGAAGGATTGCACATAATTAAATTAGCAGTGAACAAAAGTTTTCATGGGCACATTGTCAAAAACCAGATTCATGTTTTGGTACTCTAATTGGAGGAACCTGGGAGAGATTAAGTGGAGCTAGGTATGGCAAACAGTATTTTATTTGCCAGTCCCTTAGCAGTCAATTTTTTTTTTAAATATTATAAACTAGTGCTTGACCGCAATCTCGCCTGATGGTAAGCAGTGATGCAATCGTTGATGGTAAAGAGTGCTAGTTTATTAAAAGCCTATTCACTCTAGCCTTGAAGACACTTAAATTGTAGTCAAACGGAATGACCGCCGCTGGCAAATTATTCCAGTCTGGTCAGTCTGGCTACTCTACAACTGTGCTCCAGGCTTAGGAGACCGTTTTATTATGTCTATTTCTATTTATATCTATTCAAGTTTAAAATCTGATTGCAAACAAATTCGATGCGTACAAGAGTTTGTAATTTAACACGAGTTCTATAAAGAGCGCAGTTAAATAATCCTTTCGCATCAAAGCAATCGCATTTAGGTAATTAGGAGCAAAGTCAGTGTGGTGGGCCAGGGCGTCCCTCGCCCCCCTGTGGCCTTTCAGACAACGGTTATCCATTTTGGTTCCTCACGGGTCGGTGTACGTGAATATTTGATGTTTCTATCGATCATAAGTTCTTTGCGGAGCTACCGAAGCCACCGGGGAGGTATTGAAGAAAAGGGTCTCTACAGTAATAACTATTTCAGAATTATATCAAGAGTGCATTAAATTAAAAGACAAAAGTCAATTTAAGGCCATCGTAATTTTGGAACAATAGAATTCTCAGGATTTTTTCACCTAATTCGTATTAAAAATATATATATACATATATAATTAAAATAAAAATTATATATTTATAGCGACTTCGTTGATGTCACATGACTTTGATTTTTTTATTTCAGAACACCGATTTCCGTACGATGTTTTCGTTTGCCGTTTTGAGAGCAGGGGTGGAGAAATGATTAATACAAAGTAAATCACTTGCTTGGGTTCGAACCTATGACCGACTCGACTAATAAGTCTTTACCATTGGGCCACTACTGCTCTAATTATTCAGTAATTAGTTAAAATGTTATTTCTCCATTTCAAGTCTGTTTCAAATTACATCATCATTAGATATTCTGTACTTAACGACATAACGGCCTACCATCCAATAGCAACGAAGCTTCAATTTTCTTTTCGAAGCAGACGGACAAGGCATTTGCATTAATATGTAAACCATAATACCTCTTTACACAATTCCGTATTGCATGTAAGTCTATAAAAGGAATATCAAATGATGCATTTAAGGGCGTAATGGGGTTGGTATAGATGACTTATGGAGGCGACATGGTGTTACGAAGTAAAAATAGTCTAGAACAGTAAGAAAGGTATTGAACGGACGTTTCGTGAGTATAATTGGAGAGACTAGTGGGCGTGCCGCACGCTACGACAGTACAGCCGGGTGGGGGACATCTTATATGTATTTGCCTCTCTAGTAATTTCCCCTTTTGTCCTTGTATATTTAAGCGGCGGCGGCGGCGTCGTCGTCGTCGTCCGAGGCGCTCTCATGCATATGTCATGAGCAGTTGCCGCGCGACGGTTTGTTGACGGTCGAACCGCGGGAACCGCGACCACCGGCCCCCAGCCCAGGCCCATCAGACCCACCACCGATAATTATTGCGTTCTACTTTCGATTCCGGTAACTATCGGAGCCACCCTCACCGTTCTGTGGTGGAGCCACCATGACCAAAGGGATGAGGCGACAATTAGATCCCCGTTTTCTCTAATATTGTATTGCATGTACGGGCAAATTAAATGGCAGGCACCATATAAACAGTCGTAAGTCCGATACGATGTGCACACGGAAGGCAATAAATAACGTGCCTCTATTTAATGTCTCCATGGGTAAACAGCGTGGATAGGTTATTGAATAAAATCATTAAACATTTTTATATCCTACTTAAATACTCTTGCCGGAGTCAATCAGTTACTTGGGAAGATTTTTATTTACTGAATTATATTTAGAAAGTGGTATAAGCGAGATCTATAACGACCGAGCCCCGACGGATCCATCGCTTTCCTCGAGATAGATTACTTAGGAGATTTCATAGATGTTTGACTTTGTGATGGATTGCCTCGGAACCCCGCTACGTTTTAAGGGTGAGAGGGAGTCGGTCATTAATTAACCACTACTGTTAGAAAGAGTTACTTTGTACTATGTGAAAATGAGGCCAATGGTTTTTTATATCTCTCTTTAAGGCTATTTTTACAGCCAGCTTTTATTACGTTTACATAGCAATGTTAAACTCGACGCAATTTGCGTCGTCCAAAGATAACGTTATCTAATCTAAATAGGTACAGTATTAGTTTGGACTTTAATTTCATTTGGGAAGTGGTAATTTTTTATTGTTTTGAAATTAAAACATGTATGATTGATTTGTTACTGTGCATTGTGATAACAACACCTTCGCAGGAAGAACAAATACAATAGATAGGTAGGTACATATAGTATTTATAAAGAAATATGCTGCTTAAGCTAAATGTATTGACATTGAACAAATTTATTTGATGTACTAACTACTTGTAGTTAAAGGTATTCAATAAAAAATAAACGATTCGTGTTCCTGAACGGTAGTTACGATTGGCAGAAATAAACTATTATGTCAATGGTATTCGGTCCTACAGGATCAAATACCAATTGGTAAAAAACTTAAAAATGATTTCTAATTATTATATTAACTTTTTTGACATAACAGAGTTTTACGTGAATGGATAAAACCAGAAATGACTAGGTATATTAGAGGAAGTCTGAGATTGACAAAGGTGACTGAAAAATTGTACAGGCATGATAAAGAGAGTAATGGGAAAAATGTGTGGAAAATTTTGAGTATCAATACTTATGGTTATGCTATTGTATTTTGTTAAAGATATTATGACTAAAAATGAGGAGGCAACTAATAGAGAAGTGTTGGAGATATGTTGCTCTAACCCTTATTAATTATATTAGGATATGAGCATAATGAAGAAGATGAAGGAAAACATCTTGAGGAAACCTGGACTCTCAAATCTCAAATAGCCAACCCGCATTGAGCAAGCATGGTGATTACGCTCAATCCTTCTCTGTATGAGAGGAGACCTGTGTCCAGCAGTGGGACGATAAAAAGGTTGATAATGATGATGATGAACATAACAATACTCATGATTTCTAACAATATTGTCTAATAGAGAATCGGGAATTCAAATTAAGATTACAATGGAAAAATCTAGCTTTAACATACAATACTTGTACTTATGCAATGTATTGTATATGGAAGTTAGAGCTCATTTACATCTCCACCATGGTGATGAGATTCATTAAAACAAAATGGGGAGAATAAACGAATAAGTACATAACACAGCCTATAATGTTCCCACAGTTGGGACTCCTCTCCGTGAGAGGGAGTGGGCCGTAATCTACCATGCTAGCCCTGGATGTCACATGTCTTAGATAGATTAACTCAAGACGATGTTTGTGTTCCTTCTCCGGAATCAGCTTACTAACACATTATCAGTTCATATAATTTGCTTTTTTACAATGCATAAATATGTGAGCTGTCACACCCTTTAGACCTGGGGCTTTTATTTAGGTAAGAAGTTTTTACTTATTTACATTTCCATTTTAATGATATTTTATTTTTTGTTTTTGCTTTGATGGTATTTTGGCGTGGCTAGCTGGCATATGATAAATAATTTTTTTTTTTTTTTAATGAACAGTCAGCTGTGCTTCTGGGGAGTTTGTTCCGCCACTTCATCTTCCCGGCAAAAGTACTAGGAAGTGTCGATGGGCGGGCGTTTTGGGGGACTGTCTTATGTAATATTGTCATTCAAAAATCACTGACTCTCAGTCTATTTTGAATAAATGAATTTTGATATATATATATTTTCTTTTGCCCTAGGACATGCCAGATTCCTCACTATGTTTCACAGTATTGATGAAATAATTTACACAAAGTAGAGTGCCTGATGGAGTTCTATACTAAAACCTAAATCTTGTAAGTTGCGGCCAATACCACTAGGCTATCGCTGCTCCATATAAGTACTCTAATATATTGTACAGCTAGTAGGTGTGGGTCGTAACGCCTTTTTCAAGAAACGTAAACGTGATCGGCGTCACCTGTTATAAAACAAGTTATTTTTGTAGCTAGTTATTTTAATTCAGCTACTGTGATTGTTTACATAAATATAACGAAACTAGACGTGGTCCTTATTTCACGTAACGAGTTACAATAACCAGCGACGCCCGCCGCCGGTGTGATGCACGATACGGCTACCCGGCGGCATAACGTGTGTATGAAATAACGCATTTACAAAAATAACTACTTTTTAATTTGACTCATAACTAGTGATTCAGTTACTCATCGCGTCGCTGGTTATTGTAACTAGTTACGTGAAATAAGGACCACGTCTAACAGCTAGTCAAACTAGAAACCCGTAGAGCTCAGACAGTGATATTTGTAACTGCTGTCTGAATACCAGTGCTGCAATATGTTTAAATTGAATTATGCTAAGGGCCTTTAAGGTGTACTCTTTTTGGTTTTATATGTGTATGACCCAAATAAAATATGTTTCTTTCTTTTTGAACACAGAATACAAAAGCAGAAATTGAAGATTTCTAATAATATCCAACAGTGGACAAGATTTACTGGACTCATCTTTATCATCTCAGCACTAATCCCAGTTGCATCTGATGCCTTTTCAGCTTTGGAGTCTGGGGTCCGCTTTACCAGTTTTCCACTTTACAAGATTAACTGGACTAGTCTGCATTATATCATATTGCTCAGAAACTTAAGTCTGTGTTGTTTATTTTTATTGTATATTATAATTCTAAGATCATAATAAAATTCTATTTAAACATGAATGACTCATTTGTTTTATTCAATTTTTCAACTTTGGCAGTAAAGGGCATGTGTAATGTTTTAATAATTAGAGTATCAACTTCAACACAGTATGAACTGTGTTGATGTTAGGAACAAAGAACTGTCTTGATATTTCTTAATTTGTCATAGAAAATGTATGACAAATTGAGATTAGGCATTTTACATTGTTTAAATTATTTAATCTGCACTGCTCTCAAAATAGTATAGGAAAAAATAGAGAGGAAACCGGCATCAACTACTATTAAAATTTATTATGAAGACCATGCACTGGACTATTACAAAATTTTAAATGTCTCAAACGATGGAGTGGGACGATAAAAAGTTGATGATGATGATGATGATTATTATTTATTTATTTATTTATTTATTTATTCTTTATTGTACACCAATAAAACATTGAACAAAAAACATGGAACATGAAACATACAATGGGCGGCCTTATCGCTAATGCGATTTCTTCCAGGCAACCAAAGAATGGACAGATTCTCCTGAACCACATATGGGACTGTCGTTGGTGCCAAATATTTACTAAAATAGATACACAAATACATATATAAATACATAGATACTTTAATAGTGTAAATAGCCATTCATAACGACAAGTAGTGTTCCCTCACAAGTCTCTTGAATTCCAGTAACGATTGTGCGCGTTTAATTTCAATTGGCAATGCATTCCACAAACGAGGGGCCTGAACAGCGAAAGATTTATCTAGGAACGTTGTGGAATGCATTGGCATTTTGAGCTTTAAGTTATCTGATGACCTTAACGATTTAGTATGTGAGTTGCACAGAAATTGAAAACGATTCTTGAGATAAACAGGGGTGAAAGGAGAAAAAAGCACATTATATAGAAGGGAAAGAATATGAGCATTCCGACGAAGGCGAATTGGTAACCACTTGAGCTTCACACGAAATTCGGATACATGGTCATATTTGCGCAGACCGAATATGAACCTTATACAAACATTTTGAAGTCGCTCAAGCTTATCTAATTGGTCTTGGGTAAGATCAAGATAGCTGACATCAGCATAGTCAAGGATGGGTAGAAGAAGTGATTGTGCAAGTGCAATTTTGGTGGTAGTCGGTAGGAAATTGCGTAATCTCCTCAGAGACGCTGCGGATGCAAATAGCTTGCGACTAACTTCCTGCAGCTGGGAAGTCCAAGAGAAATTTTTGTCAATATATATTCCCAAGTTTTTAACTTTGTTACTAAAGGGAACCACTGAGTTTTCAAAAGAAACTTGAGGTAGGCTCGTCCAATCGATTCTAGAGACCGTCCTAGAACTGCCCACGACTATAACCTGCGTCTTTATGGGGTTGACCAAAAGCCCATATCTTTTGCTCCAGTCACATATGCGGGTCAGATCACGATTGATCGCTAATATGGCCTCAGATAGATTTCCAAGAGGCGCTTGTGAGTAAATTTGTAAATCATCTGCATAAAGATGGTAGGAAGAAATTAGTTCGTCAGAGATAGAGTTAATAAAAACTGCGAAAAGTAATTATTATTGTAGAAATTAACATCATTATAATTCAGATTTTCTCTACTCAAAGATAACATGGATGGCAGTAGTAATGTGAAAGACTAACTTAATAGAAGCTCTAAAAACCATTTTTTTTTCCAGAATCTTTAAACTTCATTCATTTGTACTGAATAAACAGAAGCTTTAAGCAAAAGTTTTTTTTTTTTTACATTGTTGTACAACAATAGTACCGTAAGAGATGTAATAACACAATGTGATTTATTTGGAATAAGATTCATGGGCCAAATCCTAATCCTGGCTAACCCAACCCACTTACGTTACCAATTACAGAGTAAACAATCGCTTGAAACTTATAAAACTTCAATTTTACTGCAACTTTAGCTCGCAAATTGCAAAGATAAATAAAAGCCCACTAGGTTTTTATGCGTAATTATGAATAATTGCAATTAAATCAACGCCGCTTGCAAATTAATCGATAACATGACATGACGGTCGTGACTTGTAAAATTATCAAGCGATTGTAGTAATTAAAATTGACGTACCTTTTGTAGACAAAATGCAACAATTGTTATCTTCTGCACAAATAGTTATTTATAACGACAGTTTTAAAATTAACTAGATTTATCAATTGATAACCAAATAAATCGCGAAACAGGAAAACCACAAAAAAATGGCGGCAATGGTAAAAAAAGATGTTTGGTAGGTTTCTTGTTGTATTACCACACTTAATAATTATCTACCATTTTGTTAATCGGTTACAAACCAAAGAAATTATATATTTAAAAATGAGTACGTATGTTCATTTAATTGTGTTGATAGGAGATGGGCAATCCTTCCATAACGTAGAAAGTGCGTACTTACTTTTGATAATTTTACAACTAAAACTCCTAAATTATAGTTGAGTTGATTATTTTAGGCGAGCGAGAATATCTGCCTGTTTTAATAAAAGTTACTTTTGCTTCACCGTTCCGTTTGTTAAAAATAAAATAAAAAAATGTCAAACTAAACTGTCAAAAATGTGTGATTGGGATAAATACGATTAAAATATTTCGCGAAGAAATTGCGGTTTGTTACAAACACTGTGTCTAAAAATCACTCTATTTTTGTTTATTGTAGTATGTGTTTAGAAAGACTGTTATCATGAGAAATAGCTAGTCAAAGTACTACAAAGCTAATTAAATTACCATTTCTAAAATCCAAGAAATGAAAAATGAATAACAGCTCGGATTATATTTACTGGTCTGAGCTACATTGCTCAAAAGATGCTCTTACAGATAATTATGGGTGGTTCATGCAGTTCTTGTTGGCGGTTTTGGCGTTTACTTGTCTCGTAGGTAAGACGTTTGTGAAATACAGACCAGAGTTCAAGGTAGTTTATTAGCGATACCTATCCATATTGCGTACCTACGTTTCTTCACTACGTTCATGCTTACTGAGACTGACTATATTTTCGATGCTTACATATATATATTTTTTTACTAATATCCTAACACACAGTAATTAACTATGTGGTTAAATAGTATTGATAGTTTCAAGATAAATTATCTCAAGTGTGGGATTAAATACTAAATTATGATTATTAACATAAATAGTGCAGTTTTGTTCTATAAATATTATTATTAAACACCTACTGTTTGTAAAGTAATGACAAGATAAAATATTTTCTTTGAAGGTAAAAGATTTTGTGAACCACGGTATGCACGGAGGCCATGGCTTATTTGGTTTTACGACACTTCAAAGCAAGGTTTGGGAGCACTGATCATACATGCAGCCAATGTATGGCTGTCACCTCACCTTACTGGGAATCCATGCACATGGTATGCAAAGATGATGAAACAAGTAATAATAATTATACTTACTAGTCTATTGTCCGTATTACAGAACTTCACTCAAAACTCAAGCTGTACTTAAATCTCGTTTGAAGCTATTTGATTGGTTGAAACTAGTTATAAGTAATGTTTAAAACTTGAGTAAGGTTCTGTAATACAGTTCTATCACTATATCACTGCAGAGCAGGTGCTGCTTCTCATACAGAGAAGGTTTAAATGCAATGAAAATATTTTAAAATTTTGCACAGCATAAGGGCAAGTGAAAATTATAGCAGAGAATAACTGTGGAAAACTTGGTTTAAATAAAAAAAATACATGTATATTATTGTGTCAGCAAATGTAGGTATGTACATTTTCTTACATTTTAATGTGCTTTTAACTATATCACCTTCTATTTTCTTCATTCCTTTTGTCAGTGTAATAAAAAGCTTGGAAAGCATCTACTTAAGTTGACCAGACAGATATTGTGTTACTTCCTAAACCTCAATTACAACTACCTACTGTGTCCAACTGTCTAAATCTAAACTGTTTTGGGACCTAATGAAATATACACATAAAAATTGTCCAAATTGGTCTAATCATTCATGACGAGTTTAGTGACATACACAGAAGAGTTATAAAAATCACAAACAGACTTGAATATATAGAAAGGTTGGCTGCTATACGTGACATGAATTAAGGACTGCAAATAATAAAATTAAAACAGTATAATAATAACATTGACCATGACAAATCACCCTTTAATATCTAACATCTCATTTATATCATCTAAAATAAAAAATACTGCTTCATACAATATTTAAAGAAAACCCTGTCTGATCTGTGAAGGTATTATTAGGTATCAATAATTAGGTCTTATCTTATCTTATTATTAGGTCTACTAAAACTGACAAAGCCTGGCTAAACTTAAAAAAAAAATACCCCCAAAAAAATTATTATTTTGCAAAAGGAGGTAACTTACATGGCAATACATGCGCTGGCGTCGGGGGGCACAGCACACGGCACGCGGTCGCTTCGATCATAATAATACTGTAGAAAATGGTTATGTCACTTTTTAAAAATTTACCATTTCATATTTTATTTGGTCATGTGTTTACCTAACCTTTATTATCTTTATGGGTCAGACGGGGTTTTCTTTACATATTGTATATTTTTATTGTGTTGATAAAAATTTCCCTTTTTTTCTTTCTATATTAGGGAGTGGAGAATCTTGTACCAAATTGGTGGTTTTAGGTTGCACAAGCGGCTCCCTGGGACCTTGATTACAGCCTTTATTAAAGTGAATGTAATTGTCTTAACAGGTACATAGTCAACTTTATGCTGGATTCCACATTGGGCCTCCTAATAATATGGGCAGGCATCAGACTAGCACAGCATTGTGCAAGAGCTTATGACATACCACTCATTAATTTTGGTGAATATGGTAAGTGTGGCCCAGTATTTTTAATTAAAATTAAAACTTTAGTGAATGTATTTCATGAGTGCTCTGCGCTCGTCATTGCAAACAGAACCTTACGTCAATGACTTTAAAGTCAGATGACAGCTACGCATAACTTGCTATGATTGCAATGAACCATAGTTACATATACTGCAAACCTAGCCAAGCCTTTAAAGCAGTAAAATGCATGAATTTTCTCATCAGGTACTATGAAATAGCTCACCACAGACATCTAGCTGTCCTAATATTCACATTTCTTATTTTTTATCAATCAGGTAAACCTCCTATGTGCGCAGCATGGATATGCCAATGCATACTATACGCAGCTCTGGCAACCTTCGCGAAGTCAGTGTTAGCTTTGGTCTTGCGGCTACCACCAGTGGTTGCTGTGCTGTCCACGTTGAGACTGTCGCCCGTCTCCGATCCTCGACTGGAACTGGCGGTCGTCATGCTCATTATACCCTTCTTTGTTAATGTAAGTATATTTTACAGGTTTTCGCGAGATAAAGAAATCTGGCTTTAATTTCCGTTCAAGTCGCTGTCGTGATGATACCTTATGAACATAATAATTATTTATTTTTATATTCTGACCAGAAACTGATCCGATAACGTACATGAAATTAAAAGCAAAAGCCACGTAAATTCAATGGTTCTCATATTAAAAATCACATTGACTGATAGGTAGACAGATTTATAATAATTTGTATGGATACGTTTATCTGCAGCAAATGATAAAGTATCCACAAACAAACACAATGACGGGCACGTCGTCGGTACCTTCCCAGTGGTTTTCCATTTGAACATATTAATTATTACAGTCGAATTTAAATGTAAATCGTTCGACAGTTTGAAGTTTTACATTTAGGAAAATTTTATCGTAGAAAAAGAAAGACAAGCTTGAAGCAGTTAGCAATGTAAGTAATCTGATGATATTTATTCGCCTCGCGCGATAACGACTACGTTATACGTAGGTACGTAAATGTTATATATTTTCCATCATATTTAAATTAACCACAAGTTATTAGGTGTACAAGTGGAATAAATGCAAATACTTAGTAGGTAGACAACACTTGAGTAAACAATAATATTTTTCCTTCATAAATATTCGTCACATGTGACATGGTGAACCAAGTAAATCAATAATAACAAAGTCAACAAGATGTCGCAGGCCATACGTAATATTTGCTCCAGTCGCTAAGTAATTATTAATGTCTTCAACGTTGGCTCTATACGTACATACATACGTACCTAAATCTTTTTTTTTTCCGATGAGCGTAGGCATAAACAACCGCCGCACGTACTATTTACTCATCATCATTGTCATCTCAGCGTTAATCCCAGTCGCATCCGAAGTCTATTTCATTAAGAAAAGGACAGAAGATGAAATGTCAGTTTAGACCTGTCAAATTAGTCCGCTCCTTACGTAAATTGATGTAGTTTTGGTCGGAAAGTTTTTAATCACGTCTAAACTCATCATCATCATCATCTCAGCGTTAATCTCAGTCGCATCCGTAGCTTTTTTTTTCAGCTTTGGTGTCTGGGGTCCGCTTTACCAGTCGTAACTGCTGATTTTGGCTAAACTTCGTTATTTTCCATAAAGCAACAGCCGTCTGCCCTCCACAACCCGATGGCGATAGCATTTCAGTTAGACCAATTTTTAGACTTTTGAGGGCTTCAACAACCCGTTAAGACTACCATTAGATGTTTGTATGGCAACCGGGACCAAACGCTTAACGTGCTTTCCGAGGCACGACCAGACCAGTGCAAATATTCGTATTCATGCATACAAATATTTGCGCTACGCGGGGATCGAACCCGTGCCTCCTTGCGCAGCGGCCGCGTTCGCTACCGCTACGCCACGTTTCCCTATAAACAAACACATTCAATCATTTTGCTACTGGTATCATTTTGTATCATTTATCATCAATGTCGGTCTCCATGGCGCAGCGGTCAACACGCCTGCCTGCGACGTGGAGGCCCCGGGTTCGATCCCCGGCCAGGTCATGATGGAAAAACGATCTTTTCCTGATTGGCCTGGGTCTTGGATGTTTATCTATATATGTATCTATTATAAAACATAGTATCGTTGAGTTAGTATCCCATAACACAAGTCTCGAACTTACTTTGGGGCTAGCTCAATCTGTGTATTTGTCCGTATTTATTTATTATTTATTTTGATTGCCCAACTGGACATATAGATTCTTGAAATAATTTTACATGTAATAGCTACTTCTCTATGGAGAGAGGTCTAAAGCTAATTTTAAAGATTCTAAGTGAATTGTAAGAATCAAACATTACTCACCCCCATTCGTCCACGATGCCTCCCTGCTAGTATGCCGCCAGTTCCTACCTCCCTTACACGTCTCAATAATTCACATGCAACTGTCATTGTAAAAAATGCACCTTATAGACTTCTAAAGTAATTTCGTTTCCCTTTCTTACCTTTGGTTTTTCCGCTTTGAAAAAGAACCCTCGACTTTTCCCCCTACTCTTAGCGCAAAAAAACATGCATTCGTGCACAGCGCTATAATCATGCATTTATTATTAAAAGGAGGTAGGCGCCTTGAAGGTGATGTATGCGTTGCGTTCCCATCCAACGCAAGGTCCTTATAGGCTGAAATACATAATCAGCCTTTAATTTTCTCACTGCTGGAACAGGCCTCTCGGTTAGAGGCTATAATCTATCACGCGAGCCAGTGCGGTTGGTAGATGCCTCATGTCTTCGATTGTTTTTTTTTTTCTAGGATATCCCGTTTTCTTATAACGTTTTCCTTTACCTTTAACCCTAGATCCCTAATGTTGGTCGATAGTGACTAATATTTGACTCACTAGCTTTTCGAAAAACTCACCTGGGAGTGCAACGAGGGAGCATCTGATGTTACCTCCTCGTTTCCTGGCGGACGACCTGGGGATAGCACTGCCAGGCGGTGGTGGGAATAAAGTGACGCAGGTGGAGAGGGCGCGCGGTGTGAGTCATTTTGACTCACACTAGAGTTCTAGGGTTAAGAGCAGTAGTGATGAACATGAGTCGCAGCCAAGGTACCACTGGGCCACCACTGCTGCTGAAATAATACGTATCTACAGTTAAATAACAATAGGTACATATTATCTGTCTAGCCTTTCCCCAACTGTGTTGGGGTTGGCTTCCAGTCTAACCGGAGTTAGCTGAATACCAGTATTTTACATGGGCGACTGCTTATCTGACCTCTACAACCCAGTTTCTGGGAAATACGATATCCATTAGAAAAACGGTGGTCACCTTGAGGCTCGGACTACCCGTAACGACTGTCAAAGCTTGACTAATGACAGTCAGGACCAACGTGCTTAACGTGCTTTCAGAGGCACAGAGGAGATTCGGTATAATGTAGATGGAGACCCATCCATAAAGCAACTGTGGCAAGCGTAGCTTAACGTTATCGATCAACCTGTGCGACTGCTATTATGTTATATGTGGCCCCATAATTATGATGAATTACGTCAATGACGCAAGAGAATTTAAGATTATTATACATCTAATGTTTGACGTGGACTCGTTATCTTTAAATGCCAATAGCCTTGTTATTAAACATAATATAATAAGCTGAGAAATTTTACGATGTTCAATTAAAAATTTATGTTTTGAACCATTAACATATTGATAAGGCTCCCGGGGGTCGCTCAAGTCAAGTCTTGTGTCATCACAGCATAAACAGAATCGGCCGTGGTCTAACTACCGGTACTGGTATACTCTCCGAGTGGGTGGTAGCCATAATCTGACATGCGGGTTCAGTGCGGGTTGGCAGATGTTTTAATTTTTTTTTTTTTAATAATTATAAACTAGCGCTTGACCGCAATCCCACCTGATGGTAAGCAGTGATGCGATCGTTGATGGTAAAGCGCGCTAGTTTATTAAGAACCTATTCCCTAAAATTGAGCGAATAGGAAGGAAGACGAAAGTTGAGCGAGGTGATGCAATGTTAAACCCAACAACACGACCAACGATGCTGCGCCAAAGGGAGATTGATCTGAAGACCCTCCACGACCAAACTCCCAACACAACAACATTAGGCGCATCGTACCCGGCACACATCGCAACACAACTGCTCAGACCCGTCCTCCGTACAGCTTCACCACTTCGGATTTTTGGTTCTAAGAAGAAGAGAGAAGTTTTCTCACGATGTTTCACTAAAGGTGAACGCAGAAACTATTTAATGGTCGATTGTTTTAAACGGTTGGTTTGATATAACTTATGTATGTACAGACGATATTGCCGACTAAGCATTTTATAACATTATTGTTTTTATATGTTTTATATGACATATCAAATTGTAAAGAAGAATAAAAATTGCGTAGTTCGGGTCTGTTCGTTTTATATATATTCAACGAATTAATTAATTTAAATATTCGGACAGCAATATCTGGTCCTCACATCAAGCTACTACAATCTGTCAGATTTCATTATTAGATTTTCAAGTTTATCCCTAAAGCATTAAGGCTCAAAGTTGATTGGGAATATTTGGCAGTTTAGGTACGTCAAACGATAACGGTCACGTACTCGTTATTATTTGATGTACCGCAAGACCATATTTTGTAATAGGGTATTTGACTAAAAAAAACTAATTAGTCCGTCTGTCAGATTTCCAAAAAATACTAGACACGTATTTTTTCTTTTTTCATATAATCAAAAAATGAAGACGACACAGTGCGATGAAAACTCGTGTGACGTCACTGCACGCTACACTTTTTAGCGAGCAATGACGTCACCAGCCACCACTCCTGATCTTTGATGTCTTTTATATTTTTCAATCTTTATTGATTTGATAAAACAAAATATACGTATCCAATATTTTTCTATAATCTGAATGACGGACTAATTAGTTTTTTTTCAAAGTCAAATACCCTATTGCATTTTAAAATTATAAAGCATTTGTTTTGCATGGGTTAAAGTCGAGGGTTCACTTCAAAGCAAAAAAAAAACATGTGGACGGAAAAAACTTTTCTGCAGTTCCGCGTTACGTCTTCTTTTTGCGTGGTTTGATGACATTAATTGACTTATCGGAAATAAGAAAAATAATTAATTGATCTGATTCTAAGTAAGATGTGTGTCCAATTCCAATTTACAGACGACAGCAGGTCAAGCTACCCGAAACTGTCAAATATTTCCAATCAACCTTGAGCATTAATGCTTTGGCGATATGAAATGAAATCGTTTATTAAGCAAGCAAGCAAGGATCACTGATCACTTATACACGTCATATTTTTTTAAAATAGGTGGAACCGGCATTTCCTAACTGACTAAGTACCTCTGAGAAGAAATAGCCGAAACAAACTCAGGGATCATCGTCTTTTTTCAAGTCCAGACATTAAAAATGAAAATGTTAACAATAATGTACGTGGTTTAAAAAAGAAAAACTGTGTCTAAAATGTCATAATTGTAACATAATTACGCATATTGCTTAATAACAATGCTTTGCAGAGAGAGCAGTTCAGTCCCAAGCTTTATTGTCTTCTAAATAAACTGTGCTTTTATAATACCCCTTTTTGCAAAGTTTGGCCTTTATATAGTTTTTAAATCGTTTAATGGGTAAGTTTCGAATGTCCGATTATCCGATAAAGTTGAAAATCTAATAAATACATTTGACGGTTTGTAGTACTTGATGTGCTGTAGTCTGTTCTATTTTTATCACGGCCTTGTTGGTTTAGTGATCGCAAACACTCAAGCGCCTGTGCATGAAATCCTGGATCTGATTCCCGTGTCTGGCACGGGGAAAATTGGTATTGGATTCTTCAATTACAATTTTCTCGTAATAGGCGAGAGTCTGTGTCCCATTGATGGAAATAGACTCGCACTCTAATATCTAAATGATAAATGAAAATGCGTCTAGAATACCAGGTAGGGTAGGTTGAATTTTACCTAAGATTTCATAAACTACAAACGACAATAATAATAATAGCCTTTGTTCCGAGTTTACAGTTATTACAGTTACAAGTACAGTTACATAGTTTTGCATAATATTTAAATGATATCTCTAAGCTCAGTGTGCCTCTTGGCATAAGCCTCCTCCAACTCCTTCCATTGTGCCCTGTCTTGTAGAACTCTGCTCCAATATGGCCCCAAAGTCAGACAGATGTCATATCTCCATCGGGTTTTTGGACGACCCTGTCTCCTTTTACCATCCCTTGGATACCATAGAGTGACTTGTTTGCTCCATTTATCTCGCTTGCACCTCAGCATTTATGTCCTGTCCATCTCCATTTAAGATGGTCTATCCGTGTCAGTATGTCTACTAGCTTAGTTTTTGACCTTGTTTCTGAATTCCTTATTTTGTCACTAAGCCTGATCTGCAGCATACTTCTTTCCATTGCCCTTTGACATGAAAACGACAATACGACGTAATAAATTATTAAGCTATAGGTTAATTGGTTCGCACATCGTCTGCTTATTGACACGTTAAAATATATCAATGAGTGAAGGCAGCGAAATTGATTTACTAAAACAGGCAGATATACCGACCTGATGAAGATAAAAACGTTTATTTCAATCAAGATTCTGCTCGCGGCCCACCCCGCCACATCGCATCGCATCACCTGCCCGCGTCGTTACTGTGTTGTTTTTACATTTTGTTTCTCCTAAGTGTCTTAGTGTCTTGTTTATTATTTTTCTATTACCTTTCTTATGAATGGGGCTATCAAATGCGAAAATATCTCTTTAAATCCTACAGTTAAGAATGCAGATATTAGCGTGTTCAACAAATAAACTCCAGTGTTATGATAATAATAGATAAACCCAATTACAGGCATATTTGTTTTGTCTAGAGGCCGGTCAGTTCGAAAGATAAAGCTGGTTGGGCAATCCAAAGAATAGCAAGTACTAGTTATAAATATAGTACTATATATACGGTACTAGGGAGAAGAACAGACAAAAAATTCTACGTACTTATACTCTGATTTTTTTTTTTTTTAAATATTACCCCAGTCATAGGAATTTCTCCTGTGTCATGAGTGATTTTCCAAATATGTATATAAACACACATACATGTACAGCCAGACCCGGAACAACTACTTATAGGCCATACAAGTATTTGTTCCGGAATAGAAGCCTTGTTGTTTGTTGTAGATTGTTACTAACATATTGGTTACATCATTAATATTGAAATTATACATGTGAGAACGATTTAGAAAGAGTGCACTTTAAAAGTGTCCGTAATAAAACAGATCAAAACAATTTAGAAATTAAAATTAGCCGTTTCCTAAGAGATAACGAGTTCTTACTGACGACTACAGCACCGTTCAAATCAACTGTTTTTATCCAAATTTACGACTAGATAAGTAATCTTCCAAAGAAGCTATTGCATAACAAGTTGATTATTTCAGATATTAATCTTCTGGGTGACAGACAACTTCCTCATGTACCACCCGCGAGGAGTCAGCTCAAAACTAAAGACCAAGGTAATATAAATCATAATTCTTATGTCATAACGTTGACAATGCTTAAAGCAACCTTACTGCATTGCATAAAGCCTTTGGAGATGCGACATTATTTGGTCAAGCAATTTTGGCATAACGCTTTGTCTTATGGTCATCAAAATGTCTGTGCAACCTAATGCTTCTGTGATAATGCCTTACAAAAACCTATACAAAAGTGATCATTTTATAACACGTTATTAACGTAACTTATAATATTTTTAATGCGCACCTAGAAATCCTTCCATGGCACGTACATATTGCATGGAGTAATTGGAACAGTTTAAACATTGTATTCTTTGTTAATTTCGCAGGTGAGATATCAATCGATTAAGAAAGAGAAGTCAGGTTCTGAAGAAGAGAGAGACTCAGCGGACGAACGTCTTTTGGGAGCCAGCGTATGACCCTACAGGAAGCCCAGTGTATTTCGGGCTTAAATAGCAATCTCTTAGAGTAGTACTACGCATCCTGGTATATTAAACAACTGGATGTGACGTCATCCCCAACTATTTGACGGATATTAACGATACTAAGATAAGGCTTTTGGAAGTAAGTGGAGGGAGGGGTAAGGCATTACACCCAATTGTTTAATCTTCTCAGTTGCCTAGTTGTAGAAACCACTGGTCCACTACTGACTTGCCATGCCGATGCCCTCAATCATTGATTCACGACTCTCCGACCAACCTTCTTCTAGTCGGTCAGTAGTCCGTTTACGATAATCAAATATTGAAACCAATAAACGATACGTACCTATTTGACTTTTAATCAATTAATAACCGTTAATCGATTATAAATTTCTTACTTCCGTTTCACTCGAATTGTAATCGATACATGTCAAATTGTATATATGTATTATATGTAAATTAAAAGTATATTTGTGGGTATGGCAAGTTATGTAGAACTTTGCGGTCAAAATACGGATGACCTTGCGCCGTGTTATAACGAGTCAAGAGGTCTACTAGATCCCCGAAATTCGTACTTTCGCATGAAGATACGGGCGTTTCCCACAAATATCACCTACGGGCCACTACATGAGTCCGGGACATGAACTAAAAATAAATGACTACACCGTTTATCAGTTGTCTATGAGTTGCCGATGTGTTTTTGACCCTCCGGAAAAGTTGATTTAAATGTTGATCAGGGTTCGTACCAAAAAGTACCACTTTCGGATTGCCTCGTATATTTCTTGACGTACCTACTTAGATCTCAGCTATCAGACGTTGGTTTCAAAGATACAGTATAAGAAAAATCGTATACATATCCATGTGAACTCCAAACTAAGTCATCCTATTGCTATTTTGACCGTAGGGTAGGTGGTTAAACATGATGTATAATATATTTATAATGTAACATGGCACCTACCTATTATAAAAATACATATTACGACATTTCAAAATTATCTTTAATAATGTACTATAACTTCCTTATACTACAACATAAATCACAATTGTTTTAGTTTTTATAAATGCTTATTATATAGATAACATAAAAATATTGTAAAAAAGACTTTATATTGATATTTTTGCTTGTTTTGAGGGTAAGACTTGGTAGTTTGGAGGATTGTGCTAGCATAGTATATTTGCTATGAATAGTGTGGCCATAATTTTTAAAGATTGGTTTTGTTGTATTAAAGTGAGGTATTTGTACCCTGCGTTTGGGAATATTATCTCTGACTAATAGTTAGAAAACTAACAAGAGTTCCAGAACGAAACATGTTTGAAATTGAGAGGCCGCTCTACTTATTGAACACTAAAATACAACTATGTCATGTACAAATATGCCATTTTGCTTCATACAAATTTTATATTAAATAAAAAATATATTTTTATACATTTTACTTTTGAAAATATGATAATTTTAATGTTCCTACACGGTATAGTACTTAGATCCTCATAGTAGTGCCATGTATTTTGATTTTTTTATATATTATGTACACCAACATCGAATAAAGACTGAGAAAGTCGTGGGAATCATATCTTCCTATTAAATTCATTTGAATTCCACTTGTTTAGGGTAGCTTTACACTTGTTTAGTATTACATCTACATTACGTTACACCTCATGGCATTGGAGAGGCGACCTGTGCGTACGCTGGTTGAATAAAAATGAATAGCGTGTCTATTGCCATTTCTAAGTTGACTGGCGTTTAAAAGGTCATATCTTCGATCAAGTGTAATTGATTGAAGACTATGCAGGGTAGTAAAACATTTTATATCTTTCAGAAATGTTAAAATATTTATTTCTCATTGAATATAAAAGTAATAAGTCACATTATTAACATTTAATTAATACTTATCTGACTACGATCTGATTTCATTCAACAAAGAAAATTATATTGGCACCGATTCTATTGTTTATGAACAATAGAATTGCTAAACTAATTTTAAGCCAAGTGCATCTTTTTATTTTTATTTAATTAAGAAAAGGATGGAAAATAACATTTTAGTTTAATCCTGTCAAATTAAGATATTCTATAGACAGTTTAGACGTGATTGACAGCCTCCGTGGCCTAGCGGTAGCGAACGCAGCTGTTGCGCAAGGAGGCGCGGGAAGGATCCCTGCACAGTGCAAATATTTGTATGCATGAATATGAATATTTGTACTGATCTGGTCGTGCCTCGGAAAGCACGTTAAGCCGTTGGTCCCGTTTGCCATACGAACATCTAGTAGCAGTCGTTACGGGTTGTTGGAGCCCTCAAAAGACTAACAATTGGTCTAACTGCAATGCTTAGATATCGCCTTCGGGTTGTGGAGGTCAGACGGCAGTCGCTTCACGGAAAATATCGAAGTTTAGCCAAAATCAGCAGTTAGACTGTTAAAGCAGACCCCAGACACCAAAGCTGAAAAAAAAGCTACGGATGCGACTGAGATTGACGCTGAGATGATTGATGATGATGAGTTTAGACGTGATTAAAAACATTGCGACCAAAACTACATCAATTTACGTAAAGAGCGCACTAATTTGACAGGTCTAAACTGACATTTCATCTTCTGTCCTTTTCTTAATGAAATAGACAGAAAAAGATGCACTGAACTTAAAATTAGTTTGTTGAACAAGAGAATCTTCGCCAGTGGTGCCGATTCTGTTGTTCACAAACTAAAGTAATTTTAAGTTATGTGCTTCTTTGTCTTTCCATTTCGTTAAGAAAAGGACAGAAGATAAAATGTCAGTTTAGACCTGTCAAATTAGTGCGTAAACTGGCGTATTTTTAGTCGTCATGTTTATAATCGCGTCTAAACTGTCTATGGAATATCTGAATTTGACAGGTTTAAATTAAAATGTTATCTTCTATCCTTTTCTTAACGAAATGGAAAGAAAAAGATGCACATAACTTAAAATTAGTTTAGTTTCTGAACAACAGAATCGGGCCAGTATCTACTTGTCTAAATAATGTGTACCACTATTTTATGAAAGCATAAATCATCTATGATTGTGATGTAATGTACATATTTATAATAAGGACAAGTTTTATAAAAACTATGATGTATATATTGACCCATTATGATTTATAACATTACAATACATTTGTGCATCTGTTCATTGTTTGTGCGAATATAATTCACCTACGTGTTCATTGTGGTTTTATTTCAAATGGTAATTTTATCTTCATAGAGTTTTCATGGTAACGAAATGTCCCTACATGTACAGGGATGATTTTAGGGTGTATTTTTGCTGAAGCAGAGACAAGTGAAACGGAAAAACTTGTAGGAATGGATCAACCACGAATGAGGCAAGAGACGACATGTGGAATGCAACCAATGTGGTTCATCGATTCCTATCTCCGTTTTAGGAGAAACACACCCTAAACCAGACCTTGATGTAAAGATTTTAACTCGTCTGCAAGGATATTTCTTAGTTACCAATCGAAGAAAGAACTTTTTGGCTTCGATTCCCCTGTTCATAAACTAAATTAAATTTAAGTTCAGTGCATCTTTTTCTTTTCTACTTCATTAAGAAAGGACAGAAGATAAGATTAGTTTAGTCCTGTCAAATTATGATAAGTACTCCATAAACAGATTATAGTTCTTCAAATATAAGAAGTGCAATTTGACGTTTCATACTTTTCAGGACGACACAACTTTGTACACGCGTAA
Organism: Sesamia inferens; assembly: GCA_037179545.1. Lineage (NCBI taxonomy): Eukaryota > Metazoa > Arthropoda > Insecta > Lepidoptera > Noctuidae > Sesamia > Sesamia inferens. The sequence continues at coordinate 10,669,092 of CM073940.1, forward strand.
CTCAAAAATTTACATTTATTTCTCCCGCAAAACCACGTAATTTTAAAGTTATTTTTATTTTATCACAAACTGCACAGTTCTTAATCACTTAATGTATTTAATTTTTTTAAACAAAGCAATATAACCAATGTAGACAATGAATAGTATTTTTCTCGACGTCGTGTCAAACTCACGTTCAAATTCACTTGTATACTAATACTCGTTAAAAATGACCGAATAATCGAACTTACTAATAACGATCGTTTACAATGAAAGCGTCCTTTATTATTTAGTTACTTTTTTCATTTATTTACCCTCAAAACACTTATATATCGAACAAAGAACGAAAAATTTTAATATATTATCATCTCTGTTAAAATTACGAAACTCATAATTATTAATGTATAAAGTAAAATTTATAATATTTACATTTTTTTTTTTAACATTGCATGTAATACAATGTTGCTTAGGTTTGGTTTGGATGGAACTAAAGATTTTGAGAATTTCTATCATCTAAAACTCAGACATTTACAGTCATAAAATAAATAAATCCTATTCCTTCTCTGTACATGCTGTAAGATTGTGGAACTCACTCCCGCCTAACATTCGGGATATAAACACTATTTCTAATTTCAAACGTCGATTAAAAGAGCATTACCTTTCCTCTATATTGTGAGAATTTGTTTATTATTTATACATATTTATATATTTTAGTATTATGTATTTATTTAAGTAATATACTTATTTTTGCTTTTATTGGTTTAGCTTATATAATTATTTTAGGTTTATGTTTAGGTATATTTAATATTATTACTTTCATAGTTACCATATTCATATTTTATTTCCTCCTTGTTCTTACACACTATTGCCTACATTTCTGTTTTACTTCTCCTTTCGCAGGTCTGCTGGAAGAAATTTCTTAAGAAATAAGCAGCACCTTTGTACTCAGATCTTAATTTTGTCGTATCTTTATGTATTTTGTTGTGTGTACATAAATAATAAAATAAATAAAAAATCAATCTTTAACTTTAATCAATTAGAAATTACAAAGAAATGAAATCAATATCTCGTATAAATCGGATATTGTAGTAATCGTTTTTTTTTTTTAACCCAATCCCTATTCTTCAGTAAGTTAGAAGTATCAAATTGCACTTCTTATATTTGAAGAACTGTAGATGCGATTAAAAACAGAGGAACTAGAAATGCGTCAATTATGTCAGGCGTGTACTACTGATGTAATCTTGAACTTAATGGTGCAACATCAACTGCAATTTACTAAATATTCAACTGCCTTACAGTAGGCAGAGGATCGTGTTTGTGCTCTTTAGAAGGGTCTCAATGGATGAGATATAGGGCAATTAATTGGGTTTGGATAATGGAATGGAACGAGAAATGAGGACCGGATAAAATGGTCCCGACGACCAATAACAACCAAACGTGTCGTTATATAGGAATTTTAATATAAAGCAATAACTACTGTGACAGTTCAATTCATTTGGTACTAGTATCACTAAATACGTTAGTATGGAATGAACGCGACCACGTATCGTCTTAATTGTGGAAGAAATTAGCTAGAATTGTATCATGTGGCGACAAGAACCTCGCAACAGCGCAACACAATTTCAGCTTCACTTTTGCAGGATAGGTGTTTGTGATAATGCAATATTGAAGGTTGTTAAGCCAAATGAGAAATGTAAGTATCTGCTAACTGGCTTAGAGAATAGTGTATAGTCATCATCACTGACACGAGTCATTGTTTTTTAATGGTGGATGATCTTTCCGACACCGTAACCGAGGCTGGCGAGGCCGCCACTGAGTTCGCCGACAGCGACTGCCGGGCCAGTGATCACTGCACCACCACTGACGAGTCCACCACCGCCTCCCAGCAGGAGGGCACCGTCCTGAGCTTGCCTGGCGACGGCATCAGCGACGGCCTGCGCTTGGGCCGCACTGGCAGCGACAGCGGCAGCCTGCGCACGAGCAGCGTTAGCGATACGGGCGGCCTCAACAGCGCGAGTATTCGCAATAGCGATAGCCTGGACGCGAGCAGCGTTGGCTAAACGTGCGTTTTCCGCAGCGCGTGCAACTTCAAGTGCGCTGGCGGCGCCGGCGCGTCTGGCGGCTTCCGCGGCGCGAACATTCTCCAAGGCGGCGGCCTGTGCACGCTGCACGTTAGCTACGCGGGCGGCGTCAAGTGCGGCGGCGTTGTTGATAGCGTTCGCCTGGCCAGCGCGCGCCTCTTCCTCGGTAACGCGGGCGCCCTGGATGGCGGCGGCGGCTGTGTTGGCGATCTGTGCAGCCTGAACGGCTTGGGCGTTTTGGATAGCGCTAAGTTGAGCTGCACCTACCTACAGAGCCGGCGTTGTTGAGCGCTGCACCTGAACCGAGCGTGGGTCCGGCGGCGATGACTGCGGGACCGGCGATGATGCCAGCGCCGCTACCGATACCTGCGGCCGCCAGCCCAACGGTACCGAGCCCACCGAGCCCGCCCAACCCTACGCCAATGACTGGTTCAATGTCGGACTGTACCGCTTGTGAATCTGCTACTTTCCCTGTCAAATTTAAGAAGTATTTTATAAGTAGTTATCTATTTAGATTACAGATGCGATCAGAATACCAAATCTTAAAATCTCGTCTCAGTAACAATTAATGTCAAAAACATGTCGAAAATGTATTAAGACTAGATTGGAAAGTGAAAGTTCTTGAAATGACGAAAGTTGCCTCTCTGCTGATATCACTTACCGTCTGCAACGACTCCAAACACCACAGCGATAACAAAAAGAATCTGAAAGAAGTTTAAGCATTATGTTTAGCAGTGATTTCTATTACTTAATAAATAAAATTCTTTATTATCTTGATTAAGTTAGCACCTCACAATTTTTTTGGTTTCACATTAAAATTCAATTTTAATTTGTGATAAAACATAAGACCATGAATCATCTTACCATAAGCCGACACATTATTATGTATTAGGTACAACTTGTTAATTCTGCTTGCTATGTCTGTAAACTGTAATTGTTGTAGTTAGTGCAAATTGCGTGGGCTTTTATACTGCACCGAAAATTATTAACATCGAATTAACAATGCTAAACATTTGTTCGATGCCGCCCCATTTGAATATCATTAGGTACTTGAGTAAAAACTAATCGGCCAACGTGTGTAGTTGGTACATGTTGTACACAATCGCAGCAAACGCAGAAGATATTAGACCATGTCGGATGCGCGCAAAATTAGGTAGGTTAATTTTGTTGTAAATTTTTCAGATTTGATTGTTCGTAATTAGTCAATTGCGAACAATCAAATCTGAAAAATTTTCTAAGAACAAAAATAGATTTTTAAAGTGAAGTCTACACCGACAGCGCTTGATGACCCCACATAAAAACCTATCAAATAAAAAATAATGTTTTTTTTTTTATGTTAAGATATTGACATCCATATCCACTTGTGCAGAGTTTTGCTCGCGCTAAATAAATTTGACCATATATACAGACTGCCCCGTGATGGGAATGGTATCCAGGATAGGATAACATTACCTTATAATTTTGACGGTCCTAACCCAGAACAGTGTAGCTAAAGCCTTATAAATCAATGCCCGAATTTCCCCTAATAATATGTTATTTCGTCTGCATCTAATTACGTATCACACTATTACTACCAATCTGAAGCTAATCCATTGTTTAGTGTGTTCGAAAAATTTATCTGTCCAACAACGTAAAAACTGCAATGAATGTTGTTGAACTGTCAAAATGAAACCCTTTGCTTCTGATAGTGTGTTACGCAATTACCCTGCTGTTTGTTTATTATCTGCATATAAACAAAATTGTTACCATAGTATTATTGAGTTCTATATTCAAATGTGAATCAATACACTGAAAAAGTCAATTTCTACGTCAGAATGGCTTTTGTTGCAATTACTTAAATCAAATTTATTGAAAAACGATATTTAGTTATTGTTTTATATATTTAGAAGCTGTCAAGATGGACGAGAGGGATTTAAGGAAGCTGCTGACGACTAAGAATGGATGTCGTGTGCCATTGATGCGGCCAATACCTGATGTCCACCAGATGGACAAATTGCCGTTCGTGCCACTACCGCCTTATAACAGAATCAAGGTAAAACTATTGATTTATTGCAGAACTTCATGTCTCCAAGCGTCTTGAAACATAAAACTATTACAATTTAGACGTTTAACGATCTAGTTCGGAGTTCGTCCGCGAATAGATGTAACATAATGCTAGGTGAATTATTATTACATTTAGTCCTAAAGCTAGGTAATTGTTGAATAGATATAGGTTGAAAATGACACAATGACAAGTCCTAGGTTTGATTCCCAGATATATATATACGGGGCTACTGTAAAGTTTACTGTGTGCGTCACACCGCAACTATTAACAATATTTTTTTCTGAAATCTGTTTATTAATTTTATTATGAAATGCGTCGGTGGGCGCAGGAAGCAAAAGTATTGTCGCTAGTCTGGGGGAAGCCACTGGCTAGTATGACCAGCAGTGGACATCTTTTGTTTGAATTATGATGATTCTACATGGATGAAAATTACTTCCTTTTTAACAAACTGCTTCCCGCGGACATCCTTCCAGTAGCACTAGGTTTTCAAAAGCATTATTTATTTTAGGACAAACAACAATACTTCCGCAAAATCCTCGAGGAAAAGGCTACCGAGAGGAAAGTAGAGATAGCTCGGCCGCCGCCTCAGCGGAGAGAACGAGACAAATTAGAAATATCACAGTCACGACACATCGCAGTTTTACGAGAATGCGCACAAAAAATACAACCGCCACCAATGTCTAAAGAGTGGGAACGAAAAATTTGCAGCTTGGTCCCCGCCAAACTACGAAACATGTTTCCAATTTTGATGGACGAATTGATCAATGAGAGTAAACTCGAATGGAACAAAAATCTCCACGGCCTCGCAGTTAAGACCATCATTAGAGATGAACCCGGAGTTTCTAGGATTAGGTATCAAGAACCTTACTTTAAATATAAAGGAGTTACAGAAAATTATGAGAAAATGGTCTTGTTTCGTAAAAAACTAGTTGATGGTGCTCTTATATTACATCCTTTTATAAGGCTAGTATTGGAGTCTGCGGAAAGAATGTTTCCCGAATGTATCATTGACTTGGCGAAGTATAGGGCACGGGGTGCTTTAAAACTGAATGAATTTCTCTCAAAAGTTTTGGAAGAAATCAAACGCGCTGATTATCTTGTATCTAGCACATGGTATGGAATTCTTGTTAACTGGCTCAAAAATCCTAGATGTCTCCGGGGAATGCGTCGAAATAAAATACCAAATTTTGTGAAATGTGCGACTAAAATGATAGCAATGCAGATTCAAGAGCTTATGCGAAGATCTATTGAAGCTATTATAGAAGAACTTAAAGATCCAGAGACGGTTCTTATTCTGCATTTAGATCTAGATTTTGACGGAGACTTTATTTACGATCCAACACTGGAACATGTTTACAAAGTTTTTCATAATATCGCAGACGCAATATGCAACATTTCGCAGAGACTTATGCCTATAGAGCAGTATCTTAGAATACCATATAACTTTGATGCATTACCAGTACGTTACAATGATTGGCTGCACAAAGACGGCCATAAAAGACTACAACAACAATTAGATGTAGTATTCAAACCCCTACTTGTATACTTAGACAAATTACGAGTAGATTACAGTATGCTATACGGTTCGCCAGCGAAGGAAGCCTTGCTCAATTTTATTAAAGCAGAAGAAAAATTTGAAGTATGTCGAGATAAAATTAAATATTTCCAAGAAATAGATTCGGATATAACAGCTGTTTTAGAAAATGAATACTTTAATTGTGCAACCGTTCGTCAACTCAGAATGGTTGACGGTTTAAAACGGAAAGCTCTGGAATTTGTTAATGATTTAATAGCGGGCATCGTCTGCGCCCATTTAAGAGAAAATTATGGCATATGTGCTGCATTTGAAGATATAAAAGCTAAAGCTCTTAAAGATCCAGAAAATGCTGCAGAATTAATAGACCAAGGAATTTATATTTTACACGCAAAAACAGTTTTAGTTGAAGCATTAAAGGAAAGAATTTTGGTACAAATTAATATTATATCCAATCTTCTCGAGATGACTTCGCTAACTGAAGAACACGTAGCATCTAACACCCGAACCGTAAACTGGCTCAAAGACATTAAACCCATATTTGAAAGAAATGCTGCAGCATACGAATCCCACAAAGCAGAAATGGAAGAACACCTACTTGCTCAAATTGCATACTTAAACAAAGAAGTTCTTTCAATGATACCATATTTAGAGTTGTTAGACAACATGGACGATATCGACCACACACTTGAATACCTTGAATACTTGAGAAAACTGGTGCATCGATTAGACGATTGTGATAAACTCGTGACTTGGATTAATACTGAAGAAACAACATTTAAATTTCCAAATACGAACTATCCAGACTTAGAAGAATTAAAAGATTACGTGAAACCTTTCCACAGTCTTATATTCTTAGCTCACAAATGGAAACGGAGTTATTATACTTGGATGGATGGACCTTTCGAATATATGGATCACAATCAAATAGAATTTGATCACGATTATTATTATAAGGAATTCCTAAAGCTGTCAAAGGGTTACAGAAATAAGATAAAGCAACAGATTGCTGAAGGTACGGAAAAACGTTTCCAGGGACTGGTAGATGATCCTGATGTCAACAACCTTCCGGCTCCAATGAAGATATGCGCTCAAGCTGTAGCCGAATTAAAAGAATGGAGACCTAATGTACAGATGGCCCATATAATGTGTAATCCAGCCTTAGTGCAGAGACATTGGGATGAAATGTCTACCATTGCTGGTTTTGATTTGACTCCTACGGCGGGTACTACGTTGCGAAAAATCATTAACTACAATCTTTGGGACGACATTGACCAGTACGAAATTATAAGTGTAGCGGCAACAAAAGAACTCGCTTTGATAACAAATCTTAACAAAATGATGGCTGAATGGACAGACATATGTTTTAAAACGAATCCATATAAAGACACCGGTATAAATATACTCACGGCACTTGACGATATTCAATGTGTTTTAGACGACCATATCGTCAAAACTGTTGGTATGAGAGGTTCTGCATTCGTTAAACCCTTTGAGATTCAAGTAAGAGCATGGTACGATAAAATTGTGAGGACTAACCAAACCATCGATGAATGGGGAAAGGTACAAAGTCAGTGGTTGTATTTATTGCCCATATTCTCGTCTAAAGACATAGTTGCTCAGATGCCCGAAGAAGGAGTAATGTTTGTGGAAGTTAATAATACATACCGCAGATACATGACTTGCGTGGAAAAAGACCCTCATGCTCTTGAGCTCGCAGGAGCCTTCGGTGTGTTAGAAGCTTTTAAAGTTGCCTCAGGATTACTGGAGAAAATTAACGATGGCGTGAATAATTACCTGGAAAAGAAAAGATTATATTTCCCAAGATTCTTCTTCTTATCGAATGACGAAATGTTGGAAATTCTGTCCGAAACAAAAAATCCTCTTAAAGTTCAGCCACATTTAAAGAAATGTTTTGAAGGAATAAATAAACTAATATTCGATGAAGAATTTAATATATCTGCTATGATATCTCAGGAAGGTGAACAAGTCGAATTCCTTGAAACGATTAGTGTTCTAGCTGCAAGGGGATCTGTAGAAAAGTGGTTGGTTCAAGTCGAGGATCAAATGTTAAAAGCCGTTAAATCAGAGACCGAATTATCCTATTATGACTACCCAAACATAAGCCGTAATGATTGGATACTTTCATGGGAAGGTATGGTAGTGCTAGCTATATCTCAAATTTATTGGGCCGTTGATGTGCACGAAGCTCTGGAAACACATAAACTAAGCGAATTAGAAGCGTTTCATCGTTCATTGACTAAACAACTAAACGATACTGTTGCCGTAATCCGACGTACTGATTTAACTAAACTAAACAGTGTTACAATAAAAGCTCTCATTGTAATCGATGTACACGCCAAAGATGTGATATTTGAATTAGTTGGTAAAGGTGTTACGGAAGTTACAGATTTTCAGTGGCTAGCACAACTTCGTTACTACTGGGAAGAGGAGAAGGTATGTGTGAAAATTATAAATGCTGTAGTGAACTACGCATACGAATACTTAGGCAATACCGATCGGTTAGTAATAACACCTCTGACGGATCGATGTTACAGAACTCTTATAGGAGCTTATTATCTCCATTTAAACGGCGCTCCCGAGGGGCCCGCGGGGACGGGTAAAACTGAAACAACCAAGGACTTAGCCAAAGCATTAGCTGTTCAGTGTGTTGTATTTAATTGTTCTGATGGATTAGATTACAAAGCAATGGGTAAATTTTTTAAAGGGTTGGCTAGTTGTGGCGCTTGGGCGTGTTTTGATGAATTTAATAGAATCGACGTTGAGGTACTCTCTGTTATTGCTCAACAAATATTATGCATAGTTCAGGCCATTAGACAAAACTTAGAAATCTTTGATTTTGAAGGTACAAAATTAAATCTGAACCCTGCTTGTTATGTTTGCATTACTATGAATCCCGGTTATGCGGGCAGGTCTGAGCTGCCTGACAATCTAAAGGTATTATTTAGAACAGTTGCAATGATGGTACCAGATTATGCGATGATAGGTGAAATTTCCTTGTATTCTTTTGGCTTTGTTGATGCTAGAAGTTTATCAGTAAAAATCGTAACTACATATCGATTGTGTTCCGAACAGTTATCTTCGCAAAATCACTACGATTACGGAATGAGAGCTGTGAAAACTGTTTTGTCGGCTGCAGGTAACTTGAAAAGAGCTTACCCTAATGAAAGTGAGAGTATTCTACTCCTTCGATCTATCACAGATGTCAACTTACCAAAATTCTTGTCTTGTGACGTACCTTTATTTGAAGGCATTATATCTGATTTATTCCCCGGGATCACATTACCAAAACCGGATTATGTCAACTTCTTGGATGCATGTCATGTTACATGTGAAAGAAATAATCTTCAACCGATGGATTGTTTCCTTCTTAAAGTAATACAGATATTTGAAATGATGATCGTGCGGCATGGATTTATGATAGTAGGTGATCCTTTTTCTGGCAAATCAATGACATTAAAGATATTGTCAGAATCGCTAACATTGATGGAAGAGAGGAATCAACCTAATGGATGTGCATGCACGTATAAAGTATTAAACCCTAAAGCAGTCACCATGGGTCAGCTTTACGGTGCGTTTGATCCAATTTCGTATGAGTGGACTGATGGTATTGTAGCAACAATGTTCAGAGATTTTGCTTCAGACGATAGTCCTGTCAGGAAATGGATCGTCTTTGACGGTCCGGTAGATGCAGTTTGGATAGAAAATATGAATACCGTTTTAGATGACAATAAAAAGCTTTGTTTAACGTCGGGTGAAGTGATGGCTATGAGTAGTGTTATGTCTATGATATTTGAGGTTTCGGATTTAGCTCAGGCCTCGCCCGCTACCGTCTCTAGATGTGGAATGATATACATGGAATCAGTCTCACTTGGATTCAGACCATTCTATAAATCCTGGGTAAATACCCTAAATCCTATATGGTATGAAGAAAATGAGGAATATATTTACACAATGTGCGATTGGCTATTTGATCCTTTAGTTTATTTCGTAAAAAAACACTGCAAACAATTAGTGACAGGTGGAGACATCAATTTAGTAGTAAGCACGCTCAAACTTGTGGTCATGTTTATGGACGATGCGATCGAAGGCGAAGAAGACACAAGGTATAGTAGAACTTGGTTTACCGCTGCGTTCATGAGTAGTTTAATTTGGGGTGTTGGCGGCATACTTGATACAAATTCCCGTGAAAAATATGATGTTTTAGTTAAAGAGTATTTCAGGGGCGAGAAGGGCTTGCCTCATTCGGTAGACCGTATCGATGTATCTGTTCCCACAGAAGGTATGCTTGTTGATCATTATTACATGTTTAAAGGCAAAGGTTGTTGGAAACCATGGATAGAAACTGTTAAATCAGTTGCTGTAAAAGAACAGATTAATTTACTCCAAACTGTTATTCCAACGTTGGAAACAGAAAAATACTATGCTCTGTTAGAAATACATACTAAGTTCAAGAATCCTCTCCTATTTATCGGACCTACGGGTACCGGGAAAAGCTTCATAGTCCAAAACTATTTGATGAATCGCATTTCTATGGACCTTTATACTCCAGGATTCATAACTTTTACAACTACAACCTCTGCTAATCAAACACAAGAGTTAGTAATTTCAAAACTATACAAGAGAAGAAAAAATAATTACGGTCCATCAAAGGGAAAGCTAGCTATCATATTTATTGATGATATGAACATGCCTGCCAAAGAAATGTATGGTGCTCAACCAGCAATAGAGTTACTAAGATTATTTTTCGATCAGAAACATTGGTATGATCTAAAAACAACAGATAAATTGTACATACATGACACCTTCTTCTATGGAGCTATTGGTCCAGTTGGTGGTAGTCGACAACTTATTTATCCAAGAATGCTAAGACATTTTAATATATACTCAATAAATGAGTTTTCAAAAGAAAGTATGACTAAGATATTTACTACTTTGTTACAATTGGGTTGGAGAAGAAATGGATTCAGTCAAGATACGCAGCCCGTTATTATTAACATTATTGCTGCTACAATGAACGTATACGAGAACGCTATAGAACAATTAAGACCCACTCCTGCTAAATCGCATTATACCTTTAACTTAAGGGACTTTTCAAGAGTTATTCAAGGATGCGCATTGTTGAGAAAAGAATCTGTAGATAATAAGAAAACATTCGTAAAGGTTTGGGTTCACGAAATTTTACGCGTATTTTATGACCGACTAGTCGATGATGAAGATCGTTCTCAATTTTTCGAAGGTCTTAAAAAAACCACTAAAGATTTCATGAAAGACGCGTTTGAAAATGCCTTAGATGTTTATCAAAATGAGAAAGGGGACGTTACTCGCGAAACGATCAAAGCCATGATGTTCGGTTCTTACCTAGACACAGACAGTTTAGAAGGTGAACGAAGGTATGAGGAAATGCCGTCAAAGGAAGCTGTACTGAACGTAGCAGTGTCAATGCTAGCTGAATACAATGCATTGCACAAAGCAAAAATGACTATTGTACTATTTGACTATGCTTTGGAACATTTATCGAAGATATGTAGGCTTTTATGCATGCCTTCAGGAAATGCTTTACTTGTTGGTGTTGGTGGTTCTGGACGACAATCTCTTACGCGTTTAGCCAGTACTATATTGGGTCAGCAAGTATTTCAACCAGAGATAACTAAAACCTACAGCGTAAAAGATTGGCATGACGACATAAAATTGGTCCTTCGTGAATCAGGTGGCTTGAGTAAAGACACTACTTTCTTGTTTACAGAAGGTCAAATAAAAGAAGAAGTCTTTATACAGAATCTAGATAGTTTACTTAATTCTGGTGAAGTGCCTAATCTGTATGGCTTAGATGAACAACAAGAAATTCTGGAACTAACTCGTTTAGCAGCACAAGGAGGTAACAGGAATCTTGACATAAGTCCTTTACAGATACTGGCCTTCTTCGTTGGGCGCTGCAAAGCAAAATTACACATTGTATTGTGTTTCAGCCCAATTGGAAGTGCTTTTAGAACGAGACTACGACTTTATCCGTCTTTGGTTAATTGCTGTACTATTGACTGGTACGATAGCTGGCCTGAAGACGCTTTAGAAATGGTTGCCCATCATTACATGGTTAAAGTTAATGTACCCGATAAAGTGAAAGCAGCTGCCGTAATAGCCTGCAAACGATTTCATGTAGACGCTCGAATCGTATCGGTTGAATTCTTCAATACACTTGGAAGGAAAACCTATATTACGTCAGCGTCCTATTTGGATTTAATCAAATCTTTTACCTCGTTAACCAATAGAAGGCAAAGAGAATTAAGAGCAGCTAAACTTAGATACACCAATGGTTTAGATAAACTAATGCAAGCAGCAGATGCAGTAGCAATAATGCAACGTGATTTAAACGCTTTGAAACCCCAACTTATGATTATGGCTGCCAAATCAGCTAAGATGATGCAAGAAATAGAAGTAGAAACTGCAGTCGCTGATAAAGCAGCTGCTCAAGTAAGAGAGGATCAAAAGGTTGCAAATGTTCAAGCAGCAGCTGCACAAGAACTTAAAAAAGATTGTGAAGCTGACTTAGCTCTCGCGTTACCAATTTTAGAAGACGCTATTGCAGCTTTAAATACTTTAAAACCAGCTGACATAACGATTGTAAAATCTATGAAGAATCCCCCATTTACTGTGAAGTTAGTCATGGCTGCAGTGTGTGTGATAAAGGGTGTCCAACCTGATAAAATCCCAGATCCAGCCAATCCTGGAAAAAAAATATTAGATTATTGGGGCCCAAGTAAACGAATATTGGGAGACATGAGCTTCTTGGAGTCTTTAAAAAATTTCGACAAGGATAATATCCCTATTCCTATTATGAACAAAATTCGAAAAGAATATCTTTGTCATAAAGACTTTAAGCCTCATATTATTGCAAAAGCTTCGACAGCTGCTGAAGGCTTATGCAAATGGATTATTGCCATGGATATGTACGATGCGGTAGCAAAGGTCGTAGCCCCTAAGAAAGCAAAATTAGAGGCTGCTGAAAGAGAATTCGCACAAACAATGGCTATTTTGGAAGAAAAGAAAGCATTAGTAGCTCGATTAGAAGCCAAGTTGGCAGAATTGAACGCAGCATTACAAGAAGCTAATATTAAAAAGAAAGCATTGGAAGACGAAGTACAGTTGTGTATTGACAAATTGGGTAGGGCTGAAAAGTTAATCGGTGGCTTAGGTGGTGAAAGAGTACGTTGGACACAGGCTGCTGAAAATTTACAGACGTTATATGATCATTTGGCTGGGGATATTCTTGTGTCATGTGCCATCATGGCTTATTTATCACCTTATACGTTGCCTATCAGAACGAGGATGATTGACCAATGGCGTAACCTAGTTATCAAGTTACAAATGCCACATTCCGAACAGTTCGTATTCAAAGATATATTAGGCACTGATATCAAGATTCAAAATTGGTGTATAGCAGGACTACCCAGAGACTCATTTTCCGTTGATAATGGTGTTATACAAGATAATTCAATGAGATGGTCTTTAATGATTGATCCGCAAGGTCAAGCAAATAAATGGATTAAAACGATGGAAAAATCTAATGATTTGCAAGTACTTAAATTTACTGATGGCACTTACATGAAAATTATGGAAACTTGTTTGGAATACGGAAAACCTGCCCTCATAGAGTGTGTTTTGGAAGAGATAGATGCACCATTAGATCCTATTCTATTAAAAAATACATACACTCAGGCAGGTAAAGAATATATTGCCCTTGGGGATAATGTAATAGAATATCATCCTAACTTCCGGCTTTACATGACGACTAAATTAAGAAATCCACATTATTTACCTGAAGTGTTTAACAAAGTAACGTTAATAAACTTTGCGCTTACTAAAGATGGATTGGAAGATCAGTTGTTAGGCATAGTAGTAGCAAAAGAAAGACCAGATTTGCAAGAGAAAAGAGAAAAACTAATCGTTCAAAGTGCTGGAAACCGAGCTGCATTAAAACAAGTAGAAGATGATATCTTACGTACTTTACAAGAAACAAAAGGGGATATATTGGAAGATGAAACTGCTGTTGAAGTTCTAGACTCTTCAAAAAATCTAGCTGTTGACATTATGAAAAAGCAGGAAGCTAGCGTAGAGACCGAGATTATAATAGAAAAATTCCGCCATGGGTATAGACCGATCGCTTCACATTCTGCTGTATTATATTACTGCGTCACGGAATTGCCTAATGTAGACCCTATGTACCAATATTCGTTAGTCTGGTTTATAAATCTATACATTCTTTCAATCGAGAATGCGAATAAATCTAAAGATTTGGACAAAAGGTTAAAGTTCTTGAAAGATACTTTTACTTACAATTTATATAGCAACGTATGTAGATCACTTTTTGATAAAGATAAGCTGATGTTTTCTTACGTGATGTGCGCTAAAATGCAACTTTCTACGGGTGAAATGAACATAGATGAACATATTTTTCTTATAACTGGAGGAATAGCTATTGAAAATCACTTAAAAAAACCTGTTGAATGGTTACCTGATAAAAGCTGGGACGAAATATGTAGGTTAAGTGACTTAGACAGTTACGCTGGGTTTCGAGTCGACTTTGTAAAGAATATAATACAGTGGCAAGAAGTTTATGATGACATGGAACCACACAATAAACCACTGCCTGGAGTGTGGGACACGAAATTGAGTCAATATCAAAAACTATTGGTTGTAAGGGTTTTGAGACCAGACAAATTGACAACGGCAATATCAGATTACGTGGAAAAACAAATGGGGAAGAAATACATAACGCCACCGCCGTTTGATATAGGTAAATCTTTTGGAGATTCAAACTGTCTTGCACCATTAATATTTATATTATCTCCTGGCTCTGATCCAATGGGTGCATTGATAAAATATTGTGAACGAATGGGTTATTCACATAGATTCAACTCTATATCGTTAGGGCAGGGACAAGGCCCAATTGCGCGAGCAATGATTGAAAAAGCCCAACTTGAAGGAGGCTGGGTGTGTTTGCAAAATTGTCACTTAGCAGTTTCGTGGCTCCCGAATCTTGAGAAAATTATAGAAAGTTTCGATTTAACCAACACAGATTTAAGTTTTCGATTATGGCTGACTAGTTATCCATCTGACAAATTTCCTCAATCTGTTTTACAAGTAGCGGTTAAAATGACAAACGAGCCACCAACGGGACTTCAACATAATCTAAATCGATCTTATATTTCAGAGCCTGTAAAAGAAACTGAATTTTTCGAAGGATGCCCTGGTAAAGATAAAACTTTTAGCAAACTTTTATATGGCATCAGTTTTTTTCATGCTGTTGTGCAAGAAAGAAAAAAGTTTGGTCCGTTAGGATGGAATATTCAATACGGCTTCAATGACTCTGACTTCCAAATATCAGTTATGCAATTGCAAATGTTTTTAAATCAATATGAAGAAATTCAATATGTAGCTATTAAGTATTTGACTGGTGAATGTAATTACGGTGGCAGAGTGACTGATGATTGGGATCGTCGTTTAATAGTTACAATATTGGATAACTTTGTTAATCCTGGCGTCGTAAATGACCCGAATTACACATTTTGTGACATTGGCCCTCAATATGGCTTGCCGCGGAGATGTGAATATCAAGATTATTTAAAACATATTGAAACTGTTCCCGTAAATCCCCCACCTGAAGTTTTCGGACTGCATATGAATGCAGGAATTACTCGTGATTACACTACTTCCATGGAATTAACGGCAGCTTTGGTTCTCGTTGAAGGTGGCGGCAGCGGTGGAGAGGGTGGGAATACAGAAGCTATCATTATTCAAATGGCTGAAGAAATTCTTTCTAAGCTACCGCGTAAGTTCGACGTGGAAGCTGCGCAAAAAATATATCCTGTTGATTACAATGAATCTATGAATACAGTTTTAATTCAAGAGATGGAACGTTTTAACAAATTGTTAGCTGAGATACGGACTTCTTTACTAGATCTGCAAAAAGCAGTCAAAGGTCTTATTGTGATGTCCGCATCATTAGAATTACAGTCCGTTGCGATGCTGCTTGGAAGAATTCCAGAGAACTGGCGTAAAGTTTCCTACCCAAGTCTGAAGCCACTTCCTAGTTATGTAACAGATTTCACAGAACGTTTGGCTATGCTGAACGACTGGTATAAGAATGGGAAACCGCCGACATTTTGGTTGTCAGGGTTCTTTTTCACTCAGGCGTTCCTCACCGGATCTATCCAAAACTATGCTAGAGCCAAGAGAATTCCTATAGATCTGCTAATTTTTGACTTCGAAGTACACGAGGTTGATTATGAATCTATTCCCCCATCTTCAGGAGTGTATGTGCAGGGTCTATTTATGGACGGAGGGCGTTGGGATCGGAATGCCCATGCAATAGGCGAACAATTACCAAAAGTATTAAATGATAATATGCCAGTTATATGGTTGTATCCCAAAATGAAACAAGATTTTGAAGTGGGTACAAGATACAAATGTCCCCTGTATAAGACTTTAGAGAGGAAAGGAGTGTTAGCTACAACCGGTCATTCATCCAATTTCGTATTAGCGTTTTATCTGCCGTCTGATAAACCCTCAGCTCATTGGGTAAAACGAAGCGTAGCCTTGCTGCTTCAGCTCGACAATTAACGGCTATGGTTTTTAACGTTTTCCTCTTTCGTATCGGCGCTAATTTTATCAAGCTTCCCTTACTGAGTTGCTGTCGCCTCTGTTTGCAAGACGGCTTTATTTTTTTCGAAGCTTTTGTCTACTCCCAAAACCATCAGCGCGTCCTTCAGGACTGAATGCAAATTGGGATTATAGAAATGGCACATGTCACCGTGAACGAGGTATTTTATTACGTACCAAAAAGAAATGATGTCGCTATTATATGCTAAGCAAAGAACGAAAATAATAAAAAAAAATGTGAGGTTCAAACTTTTTGTTAACATTATTTTTCGAATAAATATGGCGGTTGGATATATAAAAGCCGTGAAACCGCAATTTTTATTTTTAAAAGTTTTTTGGATCTTGATAACTGTATTTTTTGCAATCGCTATTTAATTACCTGTCATCACAAGTTGCGACATTGTATAGACAATAGCACATCGAGCTACTACAATCTGTCAAATTTCTTTATTACATTTTCAACTTTATCGATAAAGTATTAAGGTTGATTGGGAATATTTGACAGTTTCGGGTAGAATGACCCCATTTTCGGATAAGTGATTGATCCCCAGTTTAGCAAATACTAAAGGACTCAAAAAACCGCCGTGTGAGACGCGAAATGATTTATCATTTTTATTATCTGGTTCACACGTATATGATATGGTTGGGCAGTAATTCGTTAAATCTATTTATTCTGTGTGTTAAGTAGCAAGTAGTTAGCAAGCACGTCCCAAAAAAGGGTCAGGGTTACGTTTTTTATTATTAAAACCTGTTTGATTAGGTTATCATACCACCTCCCAGAATCTCGTGATATTTTTATTATTGAAAAGTTTATTATTTTTTTGCATTTCATTTTATTTTTTTCACACGAAAAAATACATGTGATTGTCAAATTATTCAAATTTTTTCTGACCTATCGATTGATTCTATAAAATTTCAAAAGTTAGGTGAAGTGAGCTTAGGGTGAGCTGAATAGTGTAAATTGCTAGCAGTAGTTGGTATAACAGCTAATCTCAGGTAACAGAATCGCAATTCTAAGCTGCAATCTTACGTAATTAGTGCTGCTAATTTAATATTTGATTTTATTATTGTGTATGTCCGCGTGGTGGACTATGGCCCATTGCTTGTCACAGAGAGGTATCTGTCCCAGCTGTGGGAATATTATTTATAGATTATGCAGATGCTATATATTCGTATTGTATTGTAGTCCAACACCCCAATTACGTAACACACCATCAATCTCAATGAAAATAATTTTGAAGTAATTAATTCACTGCTTCATGTCCGTAAAATCAGTCTACTCAACTACGTAGGTATCTATTATGAAATGAATGTTGTTGAACTGTTAAAATGAAACCCATTGCTATAGTGTGTTATGCAATTACCCTCTGGATGCATTTCAGACATATCGGATGCTATGTACCTGACTAAATGTTTTCTCTATTGGTAGATTTGTTATTATAGTTAAAATCAACTAGTTTCGTCTAAAGTTGCGAGCCGCATGTAGTTTGTTTTTATACCTTCTCCGCGTCTGACAAAATATACAGGCTGGCAAGGACGCGTACACTGAGGTCCGTATTATAGAACGTCACTCAAAACTCAAGCTCTACTAAGTCTCGTTTGAAACCATTTGATTGGTTGTAACTAGTTTTAAGTAATGTTTAAACAGAGATCAATGCTTGAGTTTCCTTCTGGAATACGGACCTAAACCGTGAAATCAGTTGTTTCAAGTACCCGGCCAAAACGTATGAATTTATGAAAGTTTTTTTTTTTTATAAGCGTAAATGTCAGCCCTTGATAGTGTTGCGCCACGATGTCCACCACGTTGTATAAAACCTGTATAATTTAGCACTTGGTTACAACTTTAGAGGAAATCACTTGTTTGGTGCAATCTAAACTTTTAATCATGGTAATAAAATAAAGTAATATGTACTTTCGCATTTGTTTTATTTAGTTAATAATAGGATACATATAATTTAATTGGTCACATTTTCATTGTTCTGAATTGCTGTTCATCTGCGGAGCATTTCGCTTCATGACTTCTCGTCTTGTGTTTTCAGCCTCGAGCAATCTTTTTCTCAACTTCAACATTATCGCGTTGTTTCTTTTCTGAAAACGTGCACTTTTATTAGGAAACTATATTATGAACGGCTAAGTTGGAATCCATATGTAGGTATGCATGAAAATACTTGGCCACGTACCTACGCGTGGACGGAAATGAAAAGAATCTTCATACATTTTGCTTTAACATATTATCGGGAGGAAGACGCGACCCCCCTATATTTGGATATCGGAATCGTGAACAGAGAGTTCAGTAAAAATGTTAGGTATGTCACTATAAGTATCGTTTTTTGGATTCTAAGTTACTTGAGAATATCGAAAAAACGCGTACGGCATTAACGGCTGAGGAGCAATCGCGCTAAACTAATTCAACCAAAACAGAATTGGATCGCAACCAAACCATAACTTTTGTTATGTTTCGTATCGCGCTAACGGTTTAACCATAACTGGATCGCAATTGGAACGTAACCGTTGTCAAATGACAAAGTTGAAACAAAGCTAACTTTTTCTATGCCATGTCAAACTTACGTCTAAACGCTTAGATTTACTTATAATTGATTTAGTTTTAATTATTATATCTGATGAAATGTATCACTCATACCTTACATTGGTTTTACTTCAACTGAAGTTAATACTTTAGCGCGATACGAAATGTGATCGAAACTAAAACATAACTTTCACTGGATTAGATACGAACAAAAGTTGAACTTCTACTGTTTTATTTAGCGCGATTACCCCCTTAGATCTTTTGATTCCGTTGACTTAGAAGTTTCATTTTTACATCTCACTTTCACCCTTTCCCGAGAAAAAGGGTCTTAACTGACAGATCGACGGACGGACGGACAACAGTGATCGTATAAGAATTCCGTTTTTTTCCTTTGGAACCCTAAAAAATACAATAAACAGCAATTGCAAGGCCCTTATTAACTATGACTAATTACTTTTAAACCACATAGAAGTGCTCTTTGGAGCCATAATCTCTTTACAATGAATTAAACTGAGTGAAATGAACGCGAGGACAACGTGAGTTGCAAAGGAGTTAGTTTTGATGTAAAGAATCGTTAATTACGGGCTGGGGCGGCTTCTCCCCAATCTAGGGTCACCAAACGCTTCCTGCCGGAGGCTCTATGCGAGGCGAAGTCTAAATCGGTCGTTTAGGAACTTACTCTTAGCACAGCACACTCCCTTTCAATTACTTCGCATTCTTCTTCAATGGCAGCAACTTCTCTCATCTGCCGTTGGTTTTCTTCGACTATTTGCTTCTCTTTCTGACGCAATTCTTCTTGTAGTTTAGCTTCCTTGTCTCTTTGTCCCTGTTCTATTTCTTTTTGATCTGTGTTTAGAGTAGAGTACACACGGCGAAGCAATAAACTATTCGTTCCAGTATTATTTAACCTGATATATTGGCGCCAATTCCGTTGTTCACAAACTGAACCAAAAAATTCAGTGCATCTTTTTCGTTATACAAAAGAACAGAAGATAAAATATTTGTTGAGATTTCAAACTAGTTTATAAAACTTAAAACTGTACTTTGCGAACATAATATTTTGTAACTTTATAATTTGTTTATTTAAGAGGTCTGAGGAGATAGCTATATTTTGACTTGACAATGACGTTTGTTTACCTTGGATGTGACAAATACTGATGAAAAATTGCTAATGGAAAATGGGAAAGAAAATTGAAATTATTACGAAAGAAGAGAATAATACGAAATTAAAAACGAAATACTCGAATACGAAAGACATTTTATTGAAAAATTATTACGACAGAAAACAAGGAACGAAAGACTAGGCGATATGGTCGAACGACTATAGCCTTCCCTGACGGGTAAAAGAAAAAAAAAAAACTAATTCTTGAGTCCTGTCAAAAATTGGCGCCCGGCGAGAATTGATGTATTTTTATTTTTTGGTCACCATGTTTTAAAACATAAACTGAATACGGAATGTCTTAATTTATCAGGACTTTTATAATAATAATTTATCTTCTGTCCTTTTCATAAAGAAATAGAAAGAAAAAGATGCACTGCACTTAAATTTAGTTCAGTGTGAATAAGGGAATCGGAGTTAATCTTTTGCAGTTAATTTAAAGAAAGAATTAAATCTATAATAATGTCATGTGGATGTATGAGGAACAGGGAGTAAAGCTCTCATCGTCCATAGTAAAGGGAGCATCCTCCGACCAGACGGGTGTTATGTCTGGTGTGCACTTGCCCGATGGTTGAAATTGGAAAGTTGTATGCATGCTAGTGTTGCACGGTAAACTCTGATTGCCAGATGTAGAATTCATGTGACGTCATGATGACTCGTTGTTCCATGTGGGGTTTGAGGGTACTGTTACAGTCAATTGTCTCATTCAATATCACTAACCTCTGTCGAACAGTTTTTGAAATCCTCCTAGGTGGTCATTTAAAATATCGATGTGCTTTCCTATCTTCAAATCTTCAGATGCCATGCATATATCGATCATTGAAATCTGGTGCTTACTCTGGGATATTTGATTCTTCAGGATCTGAATATTGATTACCGAAATATTATTAACTCTAGCCCGCCATTTGGGCTGGCTAGAGTTAAAAGGCAGGTTCAAATATATATGTTTATTAGTTAGTGAAACTCCCCAACTTTGTAATAGTTATGGACTACCAAAATCGACAAAAATATAAACAAAACTAAGTCAGTGGTCGTTGACCCTGATAGCATGGTAGACATAGCAGTCCCTAGTACACTGCATCAGCCCACACACTAAACGCGCGCTAGAAAAAAGCTTTTGGCTTTATAAAAGCGCTTGAATAAAACCATTGTTCAAGCGCTTTTATAAAGCGCATTAACTCTCCAGCATACTTAATAATAAAAATAAAAATAATAAAATAAATATATACGGACAAATCACACAGATTGAGCTAGCCCCAAAGTAAGTTCGAGACTTGTGTTATGGGATACTAACTCAACGGTACTATATTTTATAATAGATACATATATAGATAAACATCCAAGACCCAGGCCAATCAGGAAAAGATCGTTTTCCATCACGACCTGGCCGGGGATCGAACCCGGGGCCTCCACGTCGCAGGCAGGCGTGTTGACCGCTGCGCCACGGAGACCGACAAAATACTTATAGCTCCACAACATACCCAGGGATATCGACATCGATACACAAGATTTAGTAGTCTATTATATTGGTAGCTTGAGACTATCACTCGAGAAACAGAGATTAAGCCTTACCTCCAATTGTTCTGTTAAATGATCACTTTCGGCTTTGATCATATTGAGTTCTTCGGCAAGCGATCGTTCTTGGTTGCGTAGTTTTAATACTTCTCTTTCTTTTGATAACTTCTGTTTAGTCACTGTAACAAAATATTACAAGTTTTAAAAATAAGGACCCCGTTGCTGTTGCCGCAAACTCTACTATCGAAGTCATTATCAACCTTTTTTTTATCGTCCCACTGCTGGGCATAGGTCTCCTCTCATACGGAGAAGGATTGAGCGTAATCACCACGTTTGCTCAATGCGGGTTGGCGATTTCAGACATATAAAATCCAGGTTTCCTCAAGATGTTTTCCTTCACCTTCAGTCATTGGTGTCCAAGATGTACTTAGAAAGTACATATAACTTTAGAAAAGTTACATTGGTACTTGCCTGACCTGGAATCGAAACCCGCACACTCATACTCGTACTTAAGAGGCTGGTGTTTTAACCACTAGGCGGTGAACAAAAAAAAGAAAAGAAACGAAGAAGAAGAAGAAGTGCGAAAGATTAAATAAATAAATTATTAAGTATGGATTACACGGTAGTCGTGGTGACGACTACCGTGTAATCCATACTTAATAATTTATTTATTTAATCTTTCGCACATGAAATGTACAGAGGCCGACCAACCAAAACGTTTAAATCAAAGACTTTGTTTGTGCGATTTCAAGTACTCTCTCTGAAACTGGGTGGATCTCAAATTTTTGTTCAAGGAATAACGCGAGCAGACGGTAACGGCAGTGCAAAGGGGTGGGCCGGAGAACAAAAATCACGCGTAGTTATCAACCATCGTTCCAGATATGTAATACATATCGTGTAATATACTTAATGCGAATAGCATGGACGGCATATAAAATCAACACCACTCCTGTATGCGATCCACTGCGAGAACTTTTGTGTTCACGTTAGAAATCAGCCTTGCGCTTTAAACGGGACGTCCAAGTGCATTACACTGATGTAATGTTATTGCTCATAGTCCCGTTTCCACGCCAAGCATGCCTAGTATCACGTGATAAAACTATCATTGTGCCGTTGTGACAAAAAGGATCAAGCTTTATTCATCCTGTATATCTCCACCTTTATCTGACACTGGAACAATGATAGTTTCAACGCGTCATAGTCACCGAACAGAGTTCACGTTACATAACATGAGAAATTATATTACACGCGTCTAGACACGCCTTTACACGTGATACCATGAAAAAAAATTTTTTTGACCTTTGCTCCAACGCGAAAGCCGTGGATGCAACCGGGATTATACGCTGAAATGGTGATGTTGACCATGAAAAAAACCGTCTCGAAAACATAGGTACCGGCAGAGATGTATACGTACAGACGACAGCACATCAAGCTATTATAATCTGTCTGATTTCCTTATTACATTTTTAACTTTATCTCTAAAGCATTAAGGCTCAAGGTTGATTGGGAATATCTGACAGTTTTGGGGTAGCTTGACCTGCTGTCGTCCATATCAGAGGCATCCTGAATTATAACTACATTATATTTTCTAAATTATGTATATTTGAACTCTCTCACCAGATTTCAGTCTTAACTTTAATGACTCAAGGGTATCATTGTCACTGAACATTTTTGAGATATTATATTTGTCCAAGCAGCTTGTTCTTTGGAGATTGGAAAAGAATGGAATCCAAGATCGTATTTGCCGCTGGCGCTAAATTATATTTTTTTTAAATGTTTTGTGGCATGGCTCCTGGGTCTTGTGCCTTCAAAATTCATATCCGGATCTGTAATCATCATTATACCTGTGAAATAAAATGAACATTTATTTCAAAAAAATCCATACATATTTTACACATTATACAGTCATTATCGTGTTTTAACTTTTTCTACTGTAAAGTATTTTTTTAAGAGGTTGATAATATTTTTTTTTTATTCTATAGCAGTATTGCCAACTTGTCGAGAACTACCCAAACTACGGAAAAGAAGTTTATATGGGATGGATGGAAATATCTGGCCATTAAAACACCAAGGAAAATGCTTATAAAAAAAAATTGGCTGTCTGTAGAACTCCGTCTACTGCCGATATTTGAACGTGATAACGTCCAAACAAAAAAAAAAACATAAAAAAATTACAAAAAAAAAATAAAACATAAAAAAAATTAAAAAGGATAAATAAAAAACGTCCATTGCCGTCAGGAATCGATCCGCGGCACCTCTTGAGTGAGTCGATATTAATCCGAGCGTTTCACCACTCGGCTATCAATGCTTTAATCATGTATGCGAAAAACTGCTACTAATTGTTTACAACCGTGCTTTTAGGTAAATAATATTGCACTCTAAAGCTACAAGGCTAAGGTTAGTTTTAGTAGGCGTGGACTCCGTGTAGCGTCAGATTCGGCCGTTACGCAGTTTTCGCGAATGACTCCCAGCATACCGATTTAATAGACGTTATCACGTCAAAATATGTGGAAAAAAGTATTTGATATGGACACATTTATATTTTTATATTTATAACGAACATTAATAATATTCACATAATTTAAAAAGTTTAAAAATAATATTATGTACGGACGACAGCAGGTCAAGTTACCCGAAACTGTCCGATATTCCCAATCAACCTTGAGCCTTAATACCGTAGTTATAAAGTTGGAAATCTAATAAAGAAATCGTTACAGATTGTAGTAGATTGATGAGCTGTCGTCTCTATTTACAAGTCTATAAAGTAGGAATGGAAGTAATTAGTGGTCATCAATTAAGTAGGTTAAAAGCAAAATATTATTTAATAATTGATGAAACTTCTTTCATAATTTTGAAATGTTTTCGTGGGGAATCAACATTTTTCTCCTTAAGCTGTGGAATTTGACTTAGATTATTAGGAAGTTTGATAAATTGATATTGGCAACTTTGCTGTATATGTAGTTTGGTTTCTGACTGACTTTTGGCAGGAAAGCGAAGATGAGTGCCACGCTCATTTTTCATTGGACTTTTAAATTATTTATAGTGTCGTTTACTAAATAAAAACGCGTGATTTATGTAGTAAAAAGTGCATTCAGTGAATAATTCATAAACAACAGTGAAATATTGTAGCATAGTGGACGCATCATGTCTTTACGCTAAAACCATCCTAATCGGCCTCACGCGAGAAACGAAAGGAGTTAGGTTAGATTAAGTTAAGTTAGGATAAGTTTAGGATGCAACGTGTACTGGTGGAACGACGACATTGCGCGGTTGCGCGTCGAGTGCGTCGCGGCTCGCCGCCAGTATACGCGCTACCGGAGACGACGTCGACGGGATCCCGACGAGGAGGCCGCGCGGTATGGGGTGTACCGCGCGGCCCAGGAGACTCTGTGGCTGGCCATCGGCGACTCCAAGTCGCGGGCCAGGGAAGAGCTGCTGGGATCCCTAGATCGGGACCCGTGGGGGCGCCCCTACCGTTGGGTACGGGGCAAGTTGCGTCCCTGGGCGCCCCCACTGGTGCAAAGTATGCAACCCCAGCTGCTGGAGGCGGTGGTATCCACCCTCTTCCCTGAGCGGGCGGGACATGTTCCCCCGGCGATGGTTTCACCCTCAGCCACAGACTCTCCAGAAGAAGAGGGCACCGATGTCCCCGTGGTGACGCAAGCAGAGACGGGAGCGGCCGTGTCGCGGCTCCGGGCCAAGAATAAAGCGCCCGGACCCGACGGAGTTCCTGGCCGAGCTCTCGTCCTTGCTCTGAAGGAGCTAGAGCCCCAGCTGAGGGGGCTCTTTACGGCATGCCTTGAGCAGGGTCAGTTTCCCAGTGTGTGGAAGGAGGGGAAGCTGGTCCTGCTCAGGAAGGAGGGGCGCCCCGCGGACTCGCCGTCCGCGTATCGGCCCATAGTGCTGCTCGACGAGGCGGGCAAACTTTTTGAGCGTATAATCGCAGATCGCCTCGTCGGCCACTTGTGCGGAGAGGGGCCGAACCTGGACGACAGCCAGTTCGGTTTTCGTCGGGGGCGCTCCACCATAGACGCCATCATGCGCGTGAGAGCCCTGGCGGAGGATACGGTGTCCCGGGGTGGGGTGGTGTTGGCGGTGTCTTTAGACATTTCCAACGCCTTCAACACTCTACCCTGGAACTGTATTAGGGAGGCCCTGAAATACCATCGGGTGCCTCCCTACCTCCGCCGCATAGTAGGGGCTTACCTGGAGGACAGATGCGTCATCTATCGGGGACGTGACGGTGCCGGTCGGCACCAAATGTCGTGCGGTGTTCCACAGGGATCGGTCTTGGGACCGCTCCTGTGGAACATCGGCTACGACTGGGTGCTGAGAGGCGAGCTCCCGTCGGGCGCCGACTTGACGTGTTACGCGGACGACACGCTTGTCACTGCCCGGGGGAGCTCGTACAGGGAAGCGACGTTGATAGCCACGGCTGCGGTGTCACAGGTGGTGAACCGCATCCGGCGCCTGGGCCTGGAGGTGGCCCTTGACAAGTCGGAGGCCATGGTTTTCCATGGCCCCCGGCGTGCGCCGGCGCCGGGATCACATATCGTGGTCAGTGGGGCCCGGATAGCTGTCGAGTTCACCATGAAGTACCTGGGATTGGTGCTCGACAGCCGGTGGGATTTCGGACCCCACTTCCGGCGGCTGGCGCCCAAGCTGATGGGTGCAGCAGGCGCGCTGTCAACGTTGCTTCCCAACATGGGGGGCCCGAGCGCCGCCTGTAGGCGGTTGTACGTGGGAATCGTGCGGTCCATGGCCCTGTATGGGGCCCCTGTGTGGGCGATGGACCTGACGGCCGGAACACTCGCCATTCTGCGCAAGCCGCAGAGGGCGATGGCCGTCAGGGTCGTCCGCGGGTATCGCACGATTTCCTACGAGGCGGCTTGCGTCCTGGCCGGATCCCCGCCCTGGGACCTAGAGGCGAAAGTACTCGCGTCATTGTACCAATGGCGCGAGGAAGAGCGGACACGGGGCTCCAGTCCGGTGCAGCGACAGATCGAGCTGCGCCGAGAGGAGCTCCGTCAGGTCCTGGTGGCGGACTGGCGGCAGAGGCTTATGCGCCCTACCGCCGGCCTCGCTACCGTCGAGGCGATCCGGCCAGTACTCGACGACTGGCTCGGGAGGAGGCACGGCTCCCTGTCGTTCAGGGTGACGCAGGTACTGTCGGGGCACGGCTGCTTCGGCAAGTACCTGCGTCGCTTAGGCAGAGAGCCGGACGCTCGGTGCCACCACTGCGTCCAATGCGGGGAGGACACGGCGCAGCACACGCTCTCCGAGTGTGTAGCTTGGGAGGAGCAGCGCCGTGTCCTCACAAATGAAGTAGGAGGCGACCTGACGCTGCCGGCAGTAGTGCGGAAGATTGTCGGCAGCTCAGAGTCGTGGGACGCGGTGGTGTCCTTCTGCGAGGACGTGATGTCGCAGAAGGAAGCTGCGGAACGGGAGAGGGAGATATCAACTCCCTTCCCGGGCCGCAGAAGACGCACCGGGCGCCGAGGAAGGGCGGATAACGCCCTCTTCCGCCCCCCATGAATGGGTCCAGGGGCGAGGGACATGGGGAAGTCCCCGCCCCCCATTGATGGACCCCGAGGCGGAGGCGCGCGCGAGTGTCGGCGCGCGCCTTTGAGGCGATGCACGGGGTAGTTTAACACCCCACTACCCCGTGCAGGAGACGAGGCCCGGACAGACCGGGCCAGCACGAGGGTGTGGGGCCGTGGAAGAATTTAGACTCCCGCGGCCCCACGCGCGCTCGTGATAGAAGACACACCGGGGTGGTTTTAGTCAGTAAAAGTCTGACATACCCCGTCGCCCACCCCAGGGCGGCGGGCATCCTATGAGGATTTCCACCCCGGCAAAAAAAAAAAAAAAAAAAAAAAAGGATAAGTTTAGGATAAGTTAGGATAAGTTACAAAAGAAGAAGTGAAACTAAAGTGCTAAGTGAAGTGCATATAAGACATGGCTTAAAGGTCTTAGAAACCAAGCCATAAAATGCCCAAAAAAAAAAAAATGATTTCTGACTTTTCTGTTTCTATTTTATCTGTGAAAAGAAAGCGTGTGGTGGTTAGCGACAAATATTTCACGAAAGTTCTTTCATGTAAAAAACACAATGTGTAGAAACAAAATGGTTTCTAAATATAGCTAATTTAAGTTGTAAGTGTTTATAATTTGTTAACTTTAATGTGCAAATCGTCGAAAATGGTTTCGGGCAGCACGAGGGTGATTCAAGTCACCAACATCGCACCCCAGGCCACTAAAGATCAGATGCAAACGCTCTTCGGCTATTTGGGGAAGATTGACGACATCAGATTGTATCCAACTATCAGAGACGTGTCCTGCCCAGTGCAGTCTCGAATATGTTATGTAAAATATTACGATTCTGCAACTGTAAACGTCGCCCAGCATATGACCAACACTGTGTTCATAGATCGGGCGCTTATAGTGATTCCTATGCAATCAGGAGAAATTCCGGATGAGCACAAAGCTTTAGAAATGTCTAGTAACGGGACTTTAGTGCCGGGATTGAGCACGGTGGAACCGCGTCTACCGGCTCATATTATCAACGCCCTAGATGGCGTACCTCCCAACCAGGTAATCCAAAGTCATGACCCAAAGATGATTGCATTAGGATTGCCGCCATATCCACCGCTACCGGCTGCCTACGACTCCAGAAAGATAGAGGAAATAAGAAGGACAGTCCTAGTTGGCGATGTGGACAATTTAACTTCTCAACAGTTAATAGATCACTTTTGTCAAGCTGGAGAAGTGAAATACATGAGGTTTTGTGACCGGGACATAGACAAGAAGAGGTATGCCCTGATTGAGATGACAGAGCAGGAAAGTATCATAAAAGCACTGCAGTTGAACAACAGTGTAGTTGAAGGACAGGCAATCAAGGTGAGATATACATTTTTAAGTAATTGGATATCTATCTCCCCATGTGGTACTGGGCTTAGAATAGTACCAACTCATATCCTCCCGTGGGTGTCGTAAGAGGCGACTAAGGGAACTCTCACCAGGGAAGTAAATTACTGCGATTCCAAACCTGTCTGCCAAGCATGGGGATTATGGCAAACCCCTCCAAAGCAATGAAAGCCTTGGGCGGGAGGCCTTTGTCCAGCAGTGGAACTTTATAGGCTGAAGAAGAAGGATATGTATTGAGTCTAGAATTCCTTACACTACCGACCAGCATAGCTGTTCACAATAACCTGAAGGGCCATTGTATTGACAATGACTCAAAGGAAAAGCAGTTGTCTATTTGATTTCAGTGGTCAATTTTTTATATTTTCGGACTTATGAGGATTCCTACAACAATATTGATTGATGGTCAGAAGTGGTTATGACACAGGTCTCCTCTTTGTGAGATATTATAGCATAATCCACCATTACTAGGTGTCATATTTACTTACAAGCCGGTTTTCTCAAAATGTCTTTTTTATTGTTTTGAGAGCAGTGATGATGAAATAAATAATACAAAGAAATACCTTTGCATGGTACTTGCATGGTTTTTTACCTTGTTCAATGGTTATCTATTAAATAATTGGTTTATCCAGAATGAAGCCATGGATACATCTCAAACCTTAGGTCTACCATATAAAAATATTACTTAAGTACTAATTATTCTGTAATTTTGAAAATTTAATATAATTTCACTAATTTACAGGTTTTCCATGCAACACAAGCTATTTGCAAGCCACAAACGAAGAGCAACGAGGCAGCACAGCGAGAGATTGAAGAAGCCATGTGCAGAGTTAAGGAAGCGCAGAACTTGATCTCAGCCGCTATCGACCCTGTTATAGGGCTTCTCTCTAAGGATAAACGAAGGTTCGATTTGTCTAGTCTATTAAATGTAGATTTAAACATTTTTTATTTTTGATCTATTTAGATGACAAATCTTGCATCATCATCAGACGTTAACATAAGATTTTGTGTGAAAATCAAATGAGATTAGAATGATATATAAAGGGTGTATCTGACATTGACGCATAAACAAGTATCATGGATCCAGTACATGATTCTGAATCCCCCAGTGGTGGAATTTTGTGTCGGCTTTTTCCCAATTTAAAAAAAAAAAATATGCAGTTTTTTTTCACTTTAGACCTTTCATAATTGCTATACTTTTATAACTCGATAAGATATAAAGTAAAAATTAATTAATTCGTTAATTACACAAAATGCGCAATATGAACAATACTATAAAAACTATCCTATCAGCTGATTTAATAGACTTCGCATCAGGGGTCAACGTCATACCTAAAAACATGCAAGGCGGCACGCTTGCAACGTTCAAAGGCGGAGCCGACACTTATTTTTAAACACTGTTATTTCTGTAACCGCTCATTAACGACATAAATGACTATCATCATTGTGTTAGTGGCATGTGGTGTATCCTTTTCGCGAAGTTTGCGTTACGATGTCAGATACACGCTGTATATATTTATATTTTTTTGTAAATTTTCCAATTATGCCTATAAAAACCACTAAATTTTATGTTTTACTTAGGTAAGCAAACAATAAAAAACAAATTTTAACGTTTGCAATTTGCGATTACATCTCTCCTATTATGGTTATATGTTTAAGGCCCTTATTACAGAACGTTAATCAAGACTCGGGCATTACTTAAGACTAGTTTCAATCAATCAAAATGCTTCAAACGAGATTTAAGTAATGCTTGAGGTTTGAGTGACTTTCTGTAATACGAACCTTAAATTATTAAAGCAAATATTAAAATGCCTATACTATTAAATATTAAAAATGTACATAAGAAATCTTTGTAATATATGACTTTTTTTTTTGGAATTTTAGAGTATTTCCTTCAACTAAACTTAAATTACTATTGTTTTCAGGACACGGTCTCGCTCCCGCTCGCGAAGGCGGTCTCGGTCACGCTCACGCCGCTCCCGATCACGCCACCGCTCCAAGCGCTCCCGTTCTCGCTCCCGACATCGTTCCCGTCGCTCAAGGTCACGTAATAAGCACCGTTCGACCAGGTCAGTTTTATCCGATTCAATGGTTCTTCACTTTCTAAGTCTGTTGAAACGGCTGAAACTGCTTGGTTGATGGGGTCATTGGAATTCAATATTTTAATTATGATTATGTTTAGATTGAAATATAAATTTTTAAAGATTGTCCTTAGACAGAAGTGGACAGGGAACAAGGTCTTTGCACTGTAGTGAGACACTCTTAGCAACATGATTTGCGAATTATTATTTTGAGTTTGGCGAAATGCGTATAATAATACGCACAAACTCAAAATAATAATTCGAATTCAATAAAACGTGTATTGGATCTACCTGACCTACATGACTTTGGGTGATTTCCAAAGGCATAGCCGAGGGACTTACCGATTTTAATTACCTCTACTAATCTTGCAAATCTCATGTTATTGTAAATAAAGATAGCGTAGGCCGCAACTAATACCATTGCACGAGTTCTTGGTTGGTTGCTTTGACGGCTGCTCAAAATCAAATTGCACCAAATATGTATACAGTATGTTACGAAAACCCTGTCCGACCCATAAGGATAATAGAGGTTAGGTAAACACATGACCAAATATAATATAAAATTTTACGTATTCATCATAGTACCAATACAAATGAATTTTGAAATAATCTTTTTTTCCAACGAATTAATTCCAATTTCCCCGAAATTTGGTAATTTTAAAAAAGTGACAACACCGGTATTATTATGAGCGAATAGCGATGGGACCACGTGCCGCGTGTCCTGCCGCCCGCCCCCCGCGGTCGGCAGGCGAAGGGTGGTCAACGCACATTTAATAAGTTACCTCCTTTTGCGAAATAATATTTATTTTTTTTAGGGGGATTTTTTTTTTAAGTAAAGCCCGGTTTTGTATGCATTAGTAGAATCAGTTATCGATACCTAACAACACCTTCACGGGTCGGACAGGGTTTTCGTAACATACTGTATACTCTAAAAAAAGATGGGGCCATCCCATTATATGGACACATCCCACAGGATGCGCATTTTATTCAAAAACTGAGTGAAGACAGAATATTTCGAGTTTTACTTTTTCTTTGAAGTTATAAACTTCAAAGAAAAAGTAAAACACGAACTTTTTAATTTTTGTGCGACCTAAGATGATTTTCATGTTACCGTCACTGAACTTTTTTGGCTGTGATGTTATTTATTATTATGATAAATATTGTTTAACCGAAATATCTTTGTTGAGTTTGTCATTTTTATCAATACTATCTTTGTATAGATTTTATTATCGGCATCCTTATAAAATGAAAAAAAAAAAATGTTTTATGTGTAATTGAATCCTGGACATAGACCTTCCCAATCGCAAGTCATGTAATCCAATCTTTGGCCACTTTTACCTAGCTGCTACCGGCCACACTGAACAGATTGGTGCTCTACCCAGCCTAAAGTTTTTACACATGATTTACATTTTTATAAATATTATTATATATAGAAAAAGGTGAAAAGACGTTATTAAAATATACATAATAAATATTTTTTTTATTACAGATCTCGTTCTCGTCACCGCAGCTCCCGGAGGTCTCGCTCGCGGTCCCGCCACCGCAGCTCTCGCTCCAAACGAGACCGCTCGCGGGACAAAGACAAGGACAGGGATAAAGATAAGGACAAGGAACGTAAAGAAAAGAAGGAATCCTCAGAAAAAGAGAAAAAGGAAATATCTAAATCTCCCCCCAAAGATGTAGAAAAAGAGGAGAAAGACGAAATTAAGCCGGAACCAGTCGTTGAAACCAACGGTAATTCTTCTGATGCAAAGTCGAAGGCGTCCACGCCAGCAGACGATAAAACAGAAAAGGATGTCGAAAAGGAAAAAGACAGGTCACCCTCCAAGAAACGAGAGCGGACCAGATCACGTGATAGAAAACGCGACCGCTCCCGGTCTCGGCGCAGATCTCGTTCACGGTCTCGCAGGAAACGCTCTCGCTCCCGCCGGAGGTCGCGCTCGAGAGGAAAGAGATCTCGATCTAGAGAACGGAAGAGGTCTAGGTCACGAGACCGCAAACGTTCTCGCTCAAGAGACCGAAAAAGAACTAGATCTCGGGATAGAAAACGATCTAGATCAAGGGACAAAAAGCGGTCGCGATCCAGAGATCGCAAGCGTTCCCGATCGAACAGTCGTCATTCTAAGAGTCGCTCGCATAGGGACTCTAAAACGCCTCACGACCGTAAGTCGCGAGATCATACTCCCAATCTTTCTGTTATAGAAGAAAAGGACGTTTCTGTTCTAGAAAATAAGATTTCTGATGTATGTGACGAAAAGAATTCTCCTGATAATATGGACATTTCCAACTCTCCATAGTTTACATGCGTTTCAAACATTTTGTTTCCTTAGTAACCGATATAATACTGTTTTTGTTTGTAATACAGGATTATTAATTTATGATTTTCCAAATACCGCAATGTAATTCAAAAATACACATTGCAATCAGCTTTGTAATTTATTAGATATTATTCTGCCGACATGTTATTTTTGACACAGGATGTAAATTTTTCTGTAAGTATGAAACCTGTTTAAGTAAATGTGAGCCTATTTTGTTTTCTTTGATCAATTAATTGCTCATGCTTTCGAGCCTTGACTTGTCATCAACAATAAAATGTGTTAGGAATAGTTTAATTTTAAGAAGCAATAAAGAATGATCCACATATTTTTTTTTTTTTATAGTATCTATTTAGATTTCTAATCTATATTAATTTTGTTTCCACAGAATTTCTTCTTCTTGTCGAAGTCTTGTGTAGTTTGATTTTTTTAGTACCATTGAAACTAGGACATTTTCACTTTATTTTTAATAAAAAACTAGGTACCTACCTAGTTTTTTATTAAAAATAAAGTGAAAATGTAGAAGAATGTGTAAGAAGCAGCAAAGTCGGTGGATCTCGATCATATAACATAAGAATATTTTAATTTTAACCTGTGTGTGATGTATGATTAATTCTCCGTACATCAATCAAATGTCACTCTTCATAGATGCTACGATTATTGCATAATGTAAGTAGGTACTTATCTAAAATTATAATGGAATTTCCCGATCCTGGAGTAAATAATCCGCAATATTGACACAAATTTCTGTTACCATTACTATCAATGCCGCCCCAAACAACATGGTACAGGACGATTTCACCCCCGTCCCCAGTTTCTGAAGTAGTGCAAAACCCTGAAATACTGCGGTTCTCCCAAATTGGACAAAGTGCGAATAAGTTTTTTTTTTAATATTGGCATCTCATAGTTGACCTTGAGAGGCCGTGACTAATTAACGCACTATCCTGTGGCTGTCTTAAATGAATTTAAATCACAGATTACACTTTAAACCCTTCAGCCTAAAAACTTTTCTCTCCAGCATTAAAAACTAAGCGACAACATGCTAAGGGGCCCCTGTGGGGCATGAATCTCGGCGTCGCTTGGGCGACTACACGCTAAGGGCACCCCCTGTGGAGTAGGTACGAACCTCGACTTAGGGCGTCGCTGGAGAGCGCCGTCGGTTTGATGACCGCGGCATTTCTTAGTACTAGCTCTGAGAAGAAACGCCAAAACAAATTCAGATGTCATAGTCCGGAATTTATATTGACTGGCTCAGCTGCGGCGCGGGCTGGCCTTCATCAGACAGGGACGCGAATAATTTGTTTCATTATAACACTTCCGCCCACCCATTTAGATAACAATCTGTAGGCCTAGTATGAGTTTTCAATACGAAACTCGATCGTCGATAGCGAGCGCGTTTGGCGCTCTCATTGGTTGAGAGTTCTTACGACCTTGAAGCGGGCCAATCGCTGAGTCAAACGCGCTCTATATCGACGATCGAGTTTCGTAATGAAAACTCCTACTAGGCCTACTGATTGCGATATGCTTGTCAAAAATGTAAAGAAATACGAGTTTTAAAAATGTAAAGAAATCCTACATAAAATACTCGCAAGGAATTAATTATTACCAAAACCGTAGTCTGAACAAAATTCGGCCTCTGATATTTTTTCTATGGTTATACTAATAATGATTATTATTATAGAATAATAATTTAAAGAAAAAAAAAAACTTGGCAGCGGTGGGATTCGAACCCACGCCTCCGAAGAGACTGGTGCCTTAAACCAGCGCCTTAGACCGCTCGGCCACGCTACCACTTGGTGAAGACTTCAAATTAGACCACCAAATTGTATTTATAGATATTACACTGAAAATAGGTTAACGCTGATTGCATCAATGCCACACCAAGCGAGTGGGAGTTTTCACAAACTGCTTTCTTGTATTTTTTTTCTTTTTGTTTTACATGTGGAAATCATATGTCAGATCTAACCGTCTAAAACCATACGCTGTTCTTCCGGCTTCCTTCGGCTTTAAAAAAAATCGCAATTTCGTTGGGCCACCGCGTTCGGGATCAGAGTTATATATATTACCTATGTTTAACAAATAAAATACTTTAACTTTGACTTTGATATACCTATACCCTTCGTCATGCAAGACTATTTCAGCAAATGGCCAGAAGCTTTTGCAGTACCTAACCAAGAAGCTTATACAGTCGCCAAAAAGCTAGTTCACGAGGTGTTCTGTCAATTTGGCATTCCTTTGAAGTTACACTCTGATCAGGGTAGAAATTTCGAGTCTGCACTGTTTCAACAGGTTTGCCAACTACTCGGGATCCATAAGACTCGTACAACACCATATCACTCAGACCATTCCTCAGTCAGATGGAATGGTCGAAAGTTTCAACCAGACGCTTGAGAATCATTTGGCCAAAGTAGTGGAAGAACACCAGAGGGATTGGGACCAATACATTCCACTCTTCTTAATGTCATACCGCTCTGCAACACATGATAGCACAAATTGCACACCAGCGAAAGTAAACTTCGGCCGAGAAATTAGACTACCCATAGATGCTCTAACTGGAACCTCCCGATACCCCTATCCTAGACGTCGACTATGTGGCTAACCTGCGGCGTAAACTGGATGGAATACATGTGCTAGTGAGAGAAAGCGGTCTGAAAACCAGCGAGAAAATGAAGATACGATGCGACCGTAAAGCTAACGTGCCCGGATTTATAGAGGGAAATTTGGTATGGTTACATAATCCCATTAGGAGGAAAGGAAAGAGTCTAAAGTTCCAAGCCAAATGGGAGGGTCCGTACACGATAGTAACCAGAATAAACGATGTCACCTACCGGATAAAGAAAGACCCTAGAGGGAACCTGAAGATCGTACACGTAGACCGCCTAGCTCGCTATTATGGATCAAATGCTGCTCGGGACGAACACGACTAAGAAGCTATGTGCTATTATTATTACGTCTAGACGAATCTCGAATGTTCGATCAGCTGCCCTATAGTATAAAGCGCAGTGACGCCAGCCCGCAGTCCCCCACCCGGCTCCTCTGCAGAGAATCACCAACTCTTAGTAGACGACATAGCCATACTTCTTGGGTTGAGTGACTCCGTTATAATAGCGGGCCACCTCAACGCCAAACACACCGCCTGGAATAGCACCAGGATCAATACCAGAGGCAGACTCTTATTTGACCTCTCCACCCAAATGAACTTCAATGTCGTGGTCCCCATGACCCCCACCCATTTCCCCTATGACCCCGACCACACCCCAGACGTCCTCGACGTAGCGCTCTTAAAGAACGTCAACCTACGGTTCGACTCTATAGAAGCACTACTAGATCTATCGTTGGATCATCGCCCAGTCATCATCCGACTGGCTCCCCGTACTGGCCTCTCTGACCCAGGTCGAGTACCCCAGACGAAAGTGGTAACGGACTGGAGGAAAGTAAGCGATCGGCTGAAATCCACCACATCCCCCCACTTGGACTCCATACCTGCACGCCTTGACTCTATCGCGGACACGACAGCCGCGATCGACTCGTTCACGGATCACATACAGTCAGTCCTGAACGACTGATCAAGGGAGGCACAGTGACAGAAGACTCGCTGGAAACTCCCGGCTGACTTGCGTGAACTGCTGACCGAGACGAACGCCGCTGTCCGTGCCTACAGCAACTTCCCCTGCGAAGCTAACAAAGCCTATATGCGCTATTTACAGAGAACTGTAAAAAACCGCATATGGGAGTGGCGTGAAGCTAGCTGGGATAAGTTGCTCGACGAATTAGAGCCGACCCACCTAGCCTTCTGGGACCTTCAGAGGAAACTAAAATCCTAAGAAGTTATCACCATGCCTCCCTGGTTCGACCTGACAATACCATCGTCTTCGACGACGCTGACAAGGCTGAATGCCTTGCCTAGAAGCCCAGTGCTCCGCCAGCCTCCTACCAGTAGACCAAGCTCATCTCCTTGAGGTCGACGCTGAAGTCGAACGTAGAACCTCCCTCCGGCCCGTTGACGACCCTGAGGATCCTCTGCCTCCCATCACTCCAGATGAAGTGCAGGACATCATCAAAGGTCTTCAACCCAGGAAAGCGCCCGGCTCTGATGGCATCACCAACAAAGTGGTCGGTCTCTTCCCAGCCCATCTGGTCATCGTCTTGACCACCATCTTCAATGGTGCAATGGGAGATAACACTTTTCCACAAACGTGGAAAGAAGCCACTGTTATAGGCTTTCCCAAGCCCGGTAAGCCTAAAGCCGAACCTACCAGCTACCGTCCCATCAGCTTACTCAAAGTTCTCGCCTTCTTGGTAAGATTTATGAGAGGCTTATATATAAGCGTCTGATAGCCTATGCCGAGAACAAGGGCCTTATCCCCAATGAACAATTCGGGTTCCGTATCCAACACTCCTGTCCGCAACAGATACTACGAATAACTGAACATATACACGCAGGGTTCCTACATGGTATGTATACAGGTGTAGTTTACTTCGACATAGCGAAAGCGTTTGACAAAGTCTGGCACAACGGCTTAAGCTATAAGCTGTACCAACTCGGAGTGCCTGACCGTCTCGTCCTCATCTTACGGGACTTTTTGTCAAACCGCACCTTTCGTTATAAAATCGAAGGAGCGCTCTCCTCCCCCACCCCATCCGTTCAGGTGTTCCCCAGGGCTCTGTACTAGCTCGCCTCATTTTCACGCTGTATACTAGCGATATCCCGAAAAGCAGTAAGGCTCACCTCACTCTGTTCGCAGACGACACAGCCATCTACTGCTCAGGACTCAGTCCTGACCGAATTCGCTTCCGTCTCCAAACCGCAGTCAACAAACTGTGTTTACGCTAGTTTATCGGCCGAGTCCGATTGTTAGTTAGTCGAGTTGATAGATGCACGACCGGTACGGGCTAGCGTAATTAGTATTGTCTATGGTGACGCGCCGCCATTGACAACGTCTTGAGACCCCGTCGCGTACGGGGTCCGTTGCTTGAACTTTAAATTAAAAGACAACGTTTTGCGACCTCGCCAAAAAAGGTCCGTTGCTTGAACTCTTGACGAAAAGCTCGCGTGCGTGGCACGTTCGGACGAGTGAATTTCGAGAAATAAATACCACCGGCCGCGTTTTGGATAGTTTGTCGCGATTGTTGCCCGTGTTTTGAAGTATTTACTTGAACTATAAAACGTAACAGTGACGTCTGTAAATTGAGTTGAATTTGAATCGGAAACGTGGTTTCATTGGCGATCTTTGTCGGGCGTGATTGACACTGCGAAATAACTTCTTACGTTGGTGAGCTTTGGTGCCCTATTAAGGGAACTTGGTGTGTCGACTGGTATGGGACAGTCAGTGAATTGAAGACATCGGATGTCATCGTAATCGACGCGCGCGCGTCGATTCTCCGGACTTCACTTCGCGACGGAGCACACTGGGTCCCAGGTAAGTCCCGTAGATTTACCAGAATGTGGTCGGAGATTGATTTACTTGTGGTATAAGCCGACCTTGTTTGTTGGATAAGCCGTGACAAATGCGCGGTAGATGTACGTGCTTTACTGGGGCGCGTCTACATCCGTTTGGTAGCAGAGTGCGGTTTCTAATTACTAATTTGATTAATTAGAGTATCATTCCAGTATTTTGGTAGCCTTCAGAGGCTAATTTGCAAAAATTTGTTTTTTTATTTGTTGTTGTCGGTACTTCTAAAATTATATCTCTGACCACCTCTATCATTGTGTGGATCCGATATTTTACAAAGTAAGAAATGTAAAAACAATTGTAGGTGGATTGTTTTATTTTTGGTTCATTTCTTTCCGTTCAGAGGATCGGAACAGGCAAAGGCATAGTACGCCATAGAGCCTGGTAAATAATTCGTTTGTTGTTGAATTATTGAGCCACAGTTACCGGTAGGTACATTGTTGAGTCATTGACTACGGTTATCAATAATTACGAGTTATTTTTATGACTAATGTTTGTTATTGTTTTAGTCAACTCGTGTATTGTACGACCAAATAGTTCGTGATTGAATGTTTTGATTTAGCTCGTAATTCATAATCGTAATTTTGTTGATTTAGCTCGTAATTCATAGTCGTAATTTTGTTGATTTAGCTCGTAATTCACAGTCGTAATTTTGTTCTGTTTATTGTTGATTTATTACATATTTCACAGTAATAATTTTATTCTGTTTGTTTGTTGGTTTATTGTGTAATTGGTAGTAATAATTTTGTTTTGGTAATAAGTTTGGATCTGTGTCGCAGTTAAGTTAGGCCGTTTGCACACTGATATTTGTATGTATACTTTGTAATATTTTTTATTTGTACATGTTAGTGTTTTGTTTGTAACGGTTGCCCTTAGCTTTGGTCCCCACACGGTCTCGCGGAATTTATCGAGTTATTTACGCTTGTTTTTGTTGCTTTCCGCGCGTTCTTTAATTGAATTTAATTTGTTGATTTGAATTTGTGGCTTTCATTTGAAATGGCTCCCAATCCGCTTACTAAGGCTAAAGCAGAGGTTCAAGCCGCATTGCGTTGGCTCGCGGGTGCGGCTGCCCTGATTGTTCGGCAGGATCGGGTTCAGGCATTGTTGACCAATTACGAAGGGTTGCCTGCGCGCATGCAAGGGTTGGAGCGACACGTTGTCGACTTCCATGCCTACGTTTTGGAACACCCTCCAGCGGATGACGCCATAGTGGAGACCTTTAAAAGGGATGTCGACCAGGCGTACGAACTGGCCAACCAAATTACGGAGTCGGCAGAAGGGCTCCTGGCTGCCCGTAGGGGAGAGCCGACTTTGAGCGGGGAGGTTAAACCGACCCCGCCGGTTTTGTTAGGGAGACTGCCCACATTGGAGATTCCCCACTTTGACGGGGACCTCACGGCTTGGATGGGCTTCATCAACCTGTTCGACAGCTTGGTGGACTCCAGGGAAGATTTGTCCCCCAGCCAGAAACTGGCTTATTTGCGCTCCGCCCTCCGCGGAGAAGCCAGTGCAGTGGTCCAGCACCTAATAGTTAGCGATGCTAACTACCAGGTCGCGCGGCAGTTGTTGCTGGACCGCTACCAAAACGTCCGCTTGCTAGCGGACACCCATGTGGCAGCCATTTTGGCCTTACCGAAGGCAACGCGGGTTTCCTCCTTGCGGAAGGATTTGGTCAACCCGCTCTTGACCGCTATCCACTCGTTGCGCCGGCTGGATTTGCCGGTCGACCAGTGGTCCTTTCTTCTTCTGCACATCGTCCTCACGAAATTGCCCGATCAGACCCGAATCAGAGGTAAAGGGGCGATTTGAGCAAAGGTACGGGGGCAATAGCGCCTCGTATCTCCCCCCCTTCTCGGACTTGCTTCGTTTTTTGGAGGACGAGTGCAGAGTGGTGGACCAGCTGAGCGACCCCACACCGGGAACGAGCACAGGTCGTCCGGTGGCGGCGAGGGCACAACCCCGCCGTCCGACCAAACAATACTCGGCTGTCCGAAGGGACTCCCCCCCCGCACCAGGTAAACGGTGCCGGTATTGCCGGGGGGACGGACATGATGTGCGTGCTTGCGCGAAGTTCGGGGGCCTCCGGACTGCGGGACGAAGAGCCCTCGCCAAGCAACGCGCCTGGTGTTACATGTGCCTGGGGGACCACCTCCAGTCAGGGTGTCCCCAGGCTAAGGCTTGTCCACATTGCGGCGGGAGACATCACGCTCTCCTGTGCTTGAACCGCAATGGTGGCGGGTCCGAAAGGGACCCAGATTGGGGAATCTGGGTCCCTTTCGGACGCGCCACCATTGCGGCGGGGGCCCCAAGGGCGGGGGCCCCACGGGCGGGGGCCCCTCGCGGGATGTAGCGGTGGCCGTCGGAGGCTCGGGGAGGCGGGCGGTACGCTGCTCCCCCCCTTGATGGAATACCCTCGACTGGGGCGTTATGTTCCCCCGTATGCGGCCCACGGTTATTGCCCCACACCTCGGAGTAGAGTTGGAAGGAGTCCCTACATTGTGGAGTGGGACCCTCTCGCCTACTGTCGGCGATCCCCTCCGATCTTGTCGACTCAGTTCAACCGGGGTCCAGGGGGGCAATCACCCCCCTCGGATTTTCATTAATGCCACTGTCGGGCGCAACCCCCTCACCGGAGTTTGTGCTGTTGCCAACAGCCTCCGTGCGTGTTTGGGGCCCCAAAGGTGATTTTGTCACAGTGCGTGCCCTCTTGGATTCAGGGGCCCAGGGTTGCATAATTTCTACTTGGCTCGTCCGACAGTTGAGCTTAAATATTGTGCCGCATAGGGAATCGGTACGGGGCGTTGGAGACCTGCGGATTTCGGATCCGATCGGTCGGGTTTCGTTCTCCTTCTCCCCCCACTCCTCCTCAACGCCGAAAATCGATACTTCGGCGATTGTTTTTGAAACGGTGGTCGGGCCGCTTCCGCAAGTGCGAGCCCCACACGCCGCCGTTAAATTGTCGGCTGGATTGGCTCTGGCTGATCTTCACTTCCACCGACCTGGCCCGATCCATTTATTGATCGGTGTGAATGTTTTAGGTCGTTTGCTGCGTGGAAGTAAACGAGTTTTGCAGGCAGCCGGTTTTATAGCCATGTCCACCTCTTTGGGTCATGTAGTGATGGGATCGTTTGGACGGCCCAGACCCCCCTTCGGCAGACAGCGACCTCGCTGTTGGTTCTGGCTTGTCAGACATCCTCCAACGCTTTTGGGAAGTGGAGGAGCCTCCGACCGCAAAACGAGTGGACCCGTTGGACGAGGAGTGCGAATTGTTCTATCAGAACAATACTGGTCGCCTCCGCTCGGGTCGCTTGATCACTCGCTTGCCCTTTTTGTCAGTTCGCCCCCTCTTAGGCAGCTCCCGGCCACTGGCCGAAAAAGGTTGTTGTCTATGGAGCGCCGAATGGCGAGGGACCCCGCATTAAAGCAGAAGTACATGGACTTCATGCGGGAGTATGAGGAACTGGGGCACATGTCGCTTTCGCAGCTGGATTGGCGAAATGAAGAACATTATTTTCTTCCCCACCACGCGGTTTTGAAGACTTCCAACGGGAAGATACGTGTGGTCTTTGATGGCTCAGCACCCACGTCAACCGGAGTGTCGTTGAACCAGTGTTTGCACGCCGGATCGAAGTTGCATCACGATGTGAGTGATGTTTTGACCAACTTCCGTCGACATGCTGTCGTTTTTGTGACCGACATTCGCATGATGTTTCGGCAGACTGTGATTCACCCGGAAGACAGGAGATACCAGCTTGTGCTTTGGCGAGAGGATCCCAGGGATCCAATGCTGGTCTACGAGCTGAACACCAACACCTATGGACTACGATCGAGTCCTTTCGTGGCGATCCGTTCGTTGTGGGAGCTCGCAGAGCGCGAACGGCTGCGCTACCCCCGCGCGTCTGTCCTCATAAAGGAGGATCTGTACGTTGATGACGTTTGTACAGGCGCCTCGAGTGTACGAGAGGCCCTGGTCTTGCGAGATGAGTTGATCGCTCTCCTAGGAGCTGGTGGCTACGAGTTGAGGAAATGGGTGTCCAACTCGCCCGAACTCTTGGCAGATGTACCCAAGGACCACCAGCAGGAGCCTCATCTCTTTGAAAACCCTGATACTCCAGACATGCTGTCTGTTTTGGGAGTACAGTACAAACCAGTCCAAGATTTGTTTACCTACAGATTGGAGCTTCCAAGCCCAAAGGTCTGGACTAAACGCACAGTGCTGTCCACTGTAGCTCGCACCTTTGATCCGAATGGTTGGCTTAGTCCTGTAGTGTTCGACATGAAGTGTTTCCTACAGGAACTATGGGCAGCGGAAGTGACCTGGGATGAGCCCCTCTCCGGTGGCTTGCTCCGAGACTGGGCGCGGTTTGTCTCATCCCTCCCGGAAGTCAACCGTGTTCGTATCCCTAGGCACATATTGCCTGAGGGACGGTTTTCCGCTAGCCTACACGGC
Organism: Sesamia inferens; assembly: GCA_037179545.1. Taxonomy (NCBI): domain Eukaryota; kingdom Metazoa; phylum Arthropoda; class Insecta; order Lepidoptera; family Noctuidae; genus Sesamia; species Sesamia inferens. The sequence goes on from CM073940.1 coordinate 10,711,831, forward strand.
TTTTGTGACGCGTCCGAAAGCGGATACGCGGCAGCCGTGTACATTCGAACGGTGGACGCACGAGGTGTTGTCGCTGTTCATCTGGTTACGGCTAAGAGTAAGGTTGCCCCACTTCGGACCCGATGGACCATACCGAAGTTGGAGTTGTCTGGCGCCACTCTATTAGCCCGATTGCTTAACCACGTCGTCGACACCTTGGGATCTAGTGTCGACTTTAGGTCGATCTTTGCATGGTCTGACAGCCAAGTCGTCCTTTGTTGGCTGAAAAGTTCAGTCCATACCCTCGAGGTATTCGTGGCCAACCGGGTGTCTCAAATTCAGACATCGAAAGCCCAATTGATTTGGCGCCACGTGCCTGGCGAATTGAACCCCGCAGACTGCGCTTCCCGCGGCTGCGAGGCGCCCGAACTTGTGAATCACCAGCTGTGGTGGGGTCCACCATGGTTGTTACAGCTGGAGGGTTCTTGGCCCGATACCCCCGCAGTGGTCAGGGCATCTACGCCAGGGGTGCATGTTCACGCCACCGAGACTGTAGCGGCTTCAGATCCGGAGTTTTTGCTTGAGCGCTACAGCTCTTTGGATAAATTGCTCGGCGTCACCGCCTGGATACGGCGTTTCATCCACAACTGTCGTAACCCTCGTGGCAAATTTGAGTCTCCGGTCCTCTCACCGCAAGAGCGCAATGACGCTCTGCTGTATTGGGTGCGGATAGTTCAAGAGAGAGAATTTGCATCGGAGTTGAAAACCCTCCGTCAACGCACATCCAATCTGAAGGGACCCTTGGGGCGCTTGAATCCCTTCTTGGATGATCAGGGTTTGATGCGTGTCGGAGGTCGGCTTAGAAATGCTAAGCTCCCCTATGGGGCTCGTCATCCATTGTTGCTCCCCAAGAACGGCCCCTTGGTGAAGTTGTTGATCGCAGACCGCCATGTGAAAAATGCACATGCCGGATGCAACGCTCTTACTGCGATCCTCCAACGTGAATTTTGGATTTTGTCTGCGCGGAGAGTGATCCGATATATTATCTTCCGTTGTCTCCCGTGCTACCGCTTGAAAGCGGACATCGTGCAGCCCCAAATGGGGGATTTGCCTGCCGATCGAGTCACCGAATCGATGCCCTTTGCTGGAGTTGGTACGGATTTTGCCGGACCATTCATTGTAAAAGCTTCGCGTCTCCGTAATGCTAAGACCGAGAAGGCTTACTTGTGCGTTTTTGTGTGTTTAGCTACTAAAGCGGTCCACCTCGAGGTGGTTAGTGCTCTCACGACAGAGGCGTTCGTCGCTGCTCTTGGCAGATTTGTTTCGCGTCGCGGACTGCCGTCCTTAATTCGATCCGACTGTGGGACCAACTTTAAGGGTACCGATCGTTATTTGAAGGAAGTTTGTGAATTTTTAGATAAGCATAATGTTGAGATCGGATCCACACTCTCCCGCAGAGGGGTACGATGGCAGTACTCACCGCCGTCCTGCCCCCACTGGGGAGGTATATTTGAAGCAACTGTAAAGGCCGCCAAGACTCACCTTCGTCGCGTTATTGGAGATAGTATCCTAACTTTTGAGGAGCTCGCGACCGTATTTTGTAAGGTTGAGGCGGTCCTCAACTCGCGTCCGTTATGCCCTTTGTCATCCGACACGAATGATTTTGAGGCCCTCACGCCGGGCCATTTCTTGATAGGGAGACCACTTAACGCCCTGCCGGAATATCCTTATTTGGACATTAACTCCGGACGGCTCTCGCGATTTGAATTGCTTCAACAGCTTACGCAGAGTTTTTGGCGCCGTTGGCATCTGGAGTATTTGCACATTTTACAACAGCGCGTTAAGTGGTCGGACAAGACGAACCCACCAAGAGTCGGAGACCTCGTTTTGTTAAAGGACCCAAACCTGCCACCCCTCCGATGGCGTCGTGGGCGCATTGTTAAATTGTATCCGGGGTCGGATGGTGTTCCCAGGTTTGCCGAGGTCCTGGTGGGGGACTCTGTCTTGAAGTGCGCGATCGCCACACTCTCCCGCCTGCCCTTAGATTGAATTGTCGGACCGTTTGTTACTGTCCGGGGCGGGTGGATGTTTACGCTAGTTTATCGGCCGAGTCCGATTCTTAGTTAGTCGAGTTGATAGATGACCGGTACGGGCTAGCGTAATTAGTATTGTCTATGGTGACGCGCCGCCATTGACAACGTCTTGAGACCCCGTCGCGTACGGGGTCCGTTGCTTGAACTTTAAATTAAAAGACAACGTTTTGCGACCTCGCCAAAAAAGGTCCGTTGCTTGAACTCTTGACGAAAAGCTCGCGTGCGTGGCACGTTCGGACGAGTGAATTTCGAGAAATAAATACCACCGGCCGCGTTTTGGATAGTTTGTCGCGATTGTTGCCCGTGTTTTGAAGTATTTACTTGAACTATAAAACGTAACAGTGACGTCTGTAAATTGAGTTGAATTTGAATCGGAAACGTGGTTTCATTGGCGATCTTTGTCGGGCGTGATTGACACTGCTAAATAACTTCTTACGTTGGTGAGCTTTGTTGCCCTATTAAGGGAACTTGGTGTGTCGACTGGTATGGGACAGTCAGTGAATTGAAGACATCGGATGTCATCGTAATCGACGCGCGCGCGTCGATTCTCCGGACTTCACTTCGCGACGGAGCACACTGGGTCCCAGGTAAGTCCCGTAGATTTACCAGAGTGTGCAACCTCAACTTCTCAGAGCACATTAAGACGGTCCGCTCACGCGCCGCCTTCGCTCTCTGTCGACTGCACCCCGTCCTCAACCCGCGTAGCAAACTGTCGCTGTTCATGAAGCGTCTTTCCAAACGCTTCTTTGACATTGCTGCCAAGCACCGCAATCCCCTGATAGCAGAGGTTGCTAACTATACCCCCTCCACCATCTCCAAGCTTCGCCTTCCACTGCATGCCCTCACAGATCCCGATGACCCCATAAACCTCCTCCAAGAGGCCAATAGGGCCACTAGCACAATGCATAAAAGATCGACCTACCGACCTCGCCGCCGAGGTCCATCGCGACGATTTCTCCAACGACGCCCTAGGCCGAGGTTCGTACCCCACAGGGGGTGCCCTTAGCATGTAGTCGCTTAGGAGGCTTTAAATTCATTTAAGGCAGCCATAGGATACTCCGTTTAAGTAGTCACGACCTCTCGAGGTCAACTACGAGATGACATAATAAAAAAAAAGCCCGCAGTCCGTCTGCATTTGACTAGCGATACGAAAACAAGCGACAGTTAAGAAGCGATCTTTGAGGATACCTACTGCGACAACTGTAACGAGGACTGTGAGTACTACGTGAAGTAACATCCGTAGTGTTATTGTGTGTTTACGACACGGACTTCGTGGCCGTAAGGGAAGACTTCGGTGCAACGTCAGCTACATTATACTTACCATTGCCTTCGATCGACTGTACCTTCGCTGCCAATAAACGTCGTAACCCTAACCCGGTATTTTAATACCCCTAGCCCGTAACACTATTCTTTAATTCAATTCAATTCTTGATTAATGGTCTTTATCGCCACTTGCCGTTTTGTTGATGATATCGAGGTAGTTCGTTGCGCGTATTGTCAACAATTCGGTCACGTGAAAAAACATTGCACTAATAAAATGATGCACCACCTACTTTTTGCAGCCAAATGGGCGAATCTTGTATTGACGTCACACTTTCAAGTGCGGACGTACGTTTGGATAAGTGGCGTGTCCTACCGGACGCGTCTTGTGGTGATCATCGCCTGATCGTGTACGAATTTGTTCCTGGTTATATTCAGGGTCCGTCTCATATTCCCGGTAATTTCAGATATAGATCTAAAGGCGCGAACTGGAAATTTTTTGGCTCGCTTTTTGCGTGTCACGCCAAAGAATTCACTCGGGACGGGCTGTCAGCCGAAGAAAGTGCTGACAATATGTCAGAAACCTTTACCTACTGTGCTGTCATCGCCATTGGTCACGGATCTATGACCAATACTCGTAGATGTGACTGGTGGAGTGATGATTTAGTTGAACAGCGTAAAAGATATCGCAGAGCGCGTAGACAGTTAAATAAACTCAAGAGCCGAAAGATTGCTGGAGATCTTTTTACGTTCGCTTTAAATGCTTTTAGAGTTGCCAAGCCACGCTACAATGCATCGATGGAAAAATCTAAGGGTAACTTGTTGCGGAAAATCGTTGATAAACTTGACAGGGAGGGTCCGTGGTCTCCCTTATATCACGAATTTAAAGCTAGCAGATCGGTCGACCTTGCATACGTTCAAAACATTAAAGTCAATGATAAGCATACCACAGGCATAGAGGAAACAACAGAAGTACTAATTAATACACTTATCCCTGATGATTCACCGGCTAACGATAGCGACTATCACCAACAGATTCAAGCGTGGGCTCCTGTGCCACCTGAATCACCAATGTCAGACGTACCATCTAATGACGAATTTATAAATATTGTTAGAAAACTACCGGTCAACAAATCATCAGGTGAAGATAAAATATCTAATAGGATGATTAAATAAGCGTGCAAAACAGCGGGTGATGCCATCTTAAATGTATACAACCGATGCATTGCTGAAGGCGTTTTTCCTCGTAAATGGCGACGCCGTTTCATACGAATAATACCAAAGTGTGGTGACAAACCACCGGATGATCCGATGTCATATCGTCCAATCACACTTCTACCATCTTTGGGGAAACTTCTTGAGCGCCTCATCGTTCCACGTTTACTACCGAACGGTCCAAAATTTCATAGTAATCAATATGGCTTCACCATAGGTAAATCTACAGTCGACGCGGCGCTTTCTGTCAGAAGAACCGTTAACTAATCCGAAAACGTAATTGGGATCTTCCTGGATATTTCCGGGGCTTTTGATAACGCTTGGGGGCCTATGCTGTTGTTAAAATTAAAAACCCGCGGTTGCTATAGAAACATATATAATCTCGTTTACTCGTAGGTACTTTTTAAACGGTGCCGCGGTACTTAAGCTCGGTCATTTTTCTAGTACTAAAACACTAACCATGGGATGTCCTCAGGGTTCAGTCGTCGGTCCTTATTTATGGAATTTGGGTTTTGATGACTTCCTCGCGATCCCGCTTCCTTGCGGCTGTTCACTTACTGGTTACGCGGACGATGGCCTACTGCTCATTAAGTCAAGTACCCGAGCTGGACTTGAGAACTTGGCCAATACTTGCCTACATTTAATATCTCAGTGGGGTGATCGTAACCGCCTAGCGTTTGCGCCGCATAAAACCTACCAACTTCTACTAAAAGGTAATCTAAAATCTTTGCCTACTATTAAATTTAACAACGTTCCCATTGGTATGATCTTAGAAAGGAATTTTCATTTATCGAACATATAAAAATAGTTGGCGAAAAAGCTAAAAGGAACTTTTATGCCCTAACTAGAATATCCAAAGCAACATGGGGTCTATCATTCCTAACTTTAAAAACTATATATGGAGCTACCTACTTAGGATGTATGTGCTACGGTGCACCTGTTTGGGCCGATAGGGCCAACATAGGGGCGGCACGACGTAAACTACTTCAAAGCCAATGTTTGGCATTGATATTTTTATGCAAGGCGTATAGAACAGTCAGTACTGAAGCCTTACCGGTACTGGCAGGTGTACTTCCAGTCGATCTTGAGGTACAGCGACGTGCTTCAATGTACTACTCCGCGAGGGGGGAGGCCATGGACACTAATTTTGTTACACACAGCGACTTTAATAAAATTTCTAGATTATTTAAACCTCAGACTGAAGTCTGGGAGCACCTCTTATCCGAATGGCAAAGTAGGTGGGATAATTCCAACAAGGACCTCAATACTCAATATTCAATATCTTTATTGCTTTACCATAAGTTCATATAAGGGTGGTAACAATTTATGCGAGATCAATTATGGACCCTGTAGGGCACAGCAAAATAGGGTAACAGGAGAGAGGAAACTCAAAACATAACTAAAATATCAAATATCTTTGAATATCTTAAAATAATATAATTGTATTGCATTTTAATTTAATAATAAATAAAATATATACGGAGATTATTAGCATCATTTTACTTAATCTACAATTTATATATTATTTTATCTTTGGTATCTGACTAATTTTACTTAATTTATTTATTTCCTTATTTGTATATTTGTGTTTAAATTATGAATAACTGTAACGTTTCAGGCGGTATTTTTGTAGTATGTTTAAGATAAGTATAATCAATTATATATTTAATTTTAATTCTTTGTGTTTATCGAAGTGGAAAAAATATCTTTTTACTTACTCCTCCGCTATTCTTTTCTGATTAATTTCCTTGCGGCGCCCAAGACAGTTGAATCGTTTTTCCGGGACTCGTCGATCTTCATTGCTCCGCGTTTTTCTGGCGGTCTCCACTGTTGATTCTGGCTTTCAGGAGTTGCAGTGGGTGGGAAAAGTGTGGCGGGTTTAATGGCTTTTGTGGAAGAGCAGCTCATTTGCCCTTCTGGCAGCAAATCGCTGTGGCCGTCCACTACTTTGAACAGGGTTTTGGTCAGTTTTGCCATGCACTTAAAGACTGTGCATTTTCCACAGGTTGCACATATAGATATTTTGTTCTTGAGATCAGATTGTACTGATGGCCAAAAATCGTAGGGTAGGTATGTGCTTGAACCCTTCTAGAGGAGGCGACAGATCAACGGACAACCTTACAAGAAGGGGTGAAAACTCGCATGATAGTTTCAATACTCGTCTACAATAAATATTGCGATTCACGCACATGAGCTCTATACCACGCCAGATAAGGTTATGCTGGATCCTGCAAGCTATCTTCAGGTGTTCTATATTCCACCGAAACTTCGTAGCTATCAATTTCTATTTCACTTCAGACCTTGGCAAGTGATTCTCCAGCGTGCCGAAAATTGCGTTTACCAAATCTTCAGTATTCTGTAATCTGTGTCTTCATCAACAGTCAGTTATACCATTATTTAAATCCGGTAATAAAACCGATGTTGGTAACTTCAGACCCTCATCTTACCTGCATTCAGCAAAATATTTGAAAAATTAATACTTAAGCAGTTGCTAAAATATTTTAATTCGAATAATCTCCTACATAGTAAACAATATGGTTTCACAAAGAGTCGTTCGACTATGGATGCGGGTGTCGCTCTACTGAAACACATATTTAATGCATGGGAGAGGTCGCAAAATGCTATAGGAATTTTTTGTGATCTCTCCAAAGCCTTTGATTGCGTGCACCATGACATACTTTTGCGTAAACTTCGCCATTACGGTGTCGAAAATGAGGCTCTCAGTATGATAGGTTCTTATTTACATAATAGATTACAGTGTGTAGATATTAACGGTGTGAAATCTTCCGGGCTACCAGTTCAGTTAGGTGCACCGCAAGGCTCAATACTGGGTCGATTCTTGTTTTTAGTATACATTAATGATTTACCATTCTATTTAAAGGGCATCTGTGACGTTGTGCTGTTTGCAGATGATACCTCTCTAATTTTTAAAGTAGACAGGCATAGACATGATTTTGACGAAGTAAACCGTGCACTCTCAACAGTTACGGATTGGTTTAAGTCAAATAACCTAGTTCTTAATATGTACCAAGAAAACGAAATGTGTAAAGTTCGCCTTGCCTAACGTTAGAAATCTAGATTGAAAACGATGTTAGGTCCTAGGACCTAACATCGTTTTAGACAAAGAGGTGCTTGAAACTGTGGGTTCGGCAGTTTTTCTGGGAATAACAGTAGATGCCAAACTTCAGTGGGGACCATATATATCAACCCTAGCAGAAAGGCTCAGTTCGGCCGCCTACGCCGTCAGGAAAGTAAGACAATATACTGACGTTGATACAGCTCGTTTAGTTTATTTTAGCTATTTAGTTATTTTAAGTCCTGCGCTATTCTGCTGTGGGGCAAAGCCGCTGACATACAAAATATATTTGTACTCCAAAACGAGCTGTCCGAGCAATTTACCAGCTCGGTGTCAGACTTTCTCTGAGAAATTTCTTTAAAGATAGTATTCTCACGGTTGCTTCGCAATTCATCTTAGCCAACATCTTATATGTTAGGCAAAATATTCACATGTACACCAAAAACTGTGATATTCATAATTTTAACACCAGAAATAAGGACAAACTGCGAGCCCCTTTTCACTGACTTCAAAAGGTTCATAACTCTTTTGTTAGGCTTGGTATAGCTTTTTATAACAAGATACCCTCTGCTTTGCTAGACTTGCCTTACAAAGCATTTAAAGCACAAATCAAATCGAAGCATTGTTCAAAGGCATATTATTCCGGGAATGATTATTTAAATGATAAGAATAGCTGGTCGCTCTGATTAACTCAGGACAAGGTTTCTGTTCTTTTTCCGTAATTAGCTTACGTTATAGAAGTTTATATAATTTACTTTTTTACATTACATAAATATGTAAGCTCTCACGCCCTTTATGCCTGGGGCTTTTATTTAAGTAATAAGTTTTTAGTTAATTACATTTTCATTTAAATATATGTATATATGTCAGAGACAGCAAGGCAGAGCGGGTAGGGTCGACAGCATCTTGGTGTGGTGGTACAGGTTCCATTTCGTAGGTGAGTTTTGAATTGAAGCACGACGTGTAGATATACCCTCCAATCTTCATAATAACAATTTGAATAGGCAAACCGACAGTTTCGGTTCGGAGAAGTGCCTTGGTCCGCGTCTCGATGCAAAGTGTCCGTTCGACGAACACCACTTTCTAAAGCGACTCTGTCCATGTGACGCCATCACAAAATAGCGTCACAAGCTTTCGCCCCTCTACTACGTAAATCAAATCAGCAACTTCTATTAAAATTATATCGACGATCTCCGACATATATATTGTTTTGCTTTGCTGGTATTTTGGCGTGGTAGCTGGCATGTGGTAAAAAATTTCATTGTTGTTGTATTTTATCGTGTTCATCACTATACGTAGTATTGTAATGAACACGAGTCATGTGTTTTAATTAAATGAACAGACAGCTGTGCTGCTGGGGAGTTTCTTCCGCCACTTCTTCTTCCCAGCGAAAGCACTAGGAAGTGTCGATGGGTGGGCGTTTTGAAGGACTGTCTTATGTAATATTGACGTTCAAAAAGTGCTGATTCTCAGCCTAATTTGAATAAATGACTTTTGATTTTGAATGTAAAAAAATAAAGTAACGTACCTACAATGCTATTTTCCTTATAGTTTTTTTTTTATTTAGACACGCGGTAGCGTATCTGCCAAGTTGTAGCGTGTAGGCCGTACAAATATTTGTTCTGTGCGGGGATCGAACCCGCGATATGCAGCACGCAGCGCAGTAGTCGATCACTCAACCACTACACCCATCTACCGCGTCGTCATTATTATTACTACAATATGGCATTATTCATATAATAACGTCCATAAATCATCATTCAGCTGGGTCTTTCATATACTTCACTGTTGGAAAGTCGTTAACTTAATTATCAATTGTAACTTGCCGGGCTGGGTAAGCTACAATTGATAATTAAATTGACTTGGCACTGTGGAGGCATGAAGAACAGGGAGTAAAGTTCACTCATCCTCCATAGAAAAGGAAGAATCCTCCGACCAGACGGGTGTTATGTCTGGCGGGCACTTACCCAACGGTTAAAATTGGGAAGTTGTATATATGCTAGTTGCACGGTAAACTCTGATTGCGAGATGTAAATTCGTGTGACGTCAGTAAGACGCGTTATTCCATGTGGCGTTTGTAGGTACCGCTACATTACTCCCCTCCGGAGATCGGAGGTCGATAGTAGGCTGAATCTTGTATCTTGCGATGCTTGCCAGGCCAGCTGAGGTTCCAGTGAGTCGAAACCGGTTGCCGCGTAGTTCACGGTGAGTCGGAACTGTCTTCGGAGATTCCCCAGTGAGTCGGGGTGGTGGCCCTGCGTTATACTCCAGTGCGTCGGATGTCGTACAACACGGGGTTGAGTATGGTTGCTGCGTCGACCAGGAGAGAGGGCTCTGCTTGTTGACCGGCCGAAAGTGCAGTGTGCTGTGCCAAGGTTGCTGATGAGGTTGAGGGTGATGACCAGGTATGCGCAGTCGCCGCATGCTTGTGGTCAGGATACCCGGTGTAGCCGTGAGTGCTGGCTGGCTGGGTGACTTGTCGCCAAAGCTTGCGAGAGTGATGATGATGACGACACGCTGAAGTTGTTGCATGAAGTATGCGCTGACATTCATGCTCGGGGTCACCAGTGTGGAGGCATGAGGAACAGGGAGTAAAGTTCACTCACATCCTCTATAGAAAAGGGAGGATCCTCCCGAACCAGACGGGTGTTTTGTCTGGCGGGCACTTACCCAACGGTTAAAATTGGGAAGAAATGCTAGTTGCACGGTAAACTCTGATTGCGAGATGTAAAATTCGTGTGACGTCAGTATGACGCGTTGTTCCATATGGCGTTTGTAGGTCCCGCTACAGCACAAATAAGCAGAAGTCCAAATATTAAAGGGAATATAAATATTTTCTTGCGAAACCTGATGCAATGCGCGCATAATAATTGCACAATTAATGAAATTATGATGCAATATAATTACCTAATTACACCATATTGGGTAACAAAGAGGAATATTAGATCCTTACATATGAAATTGGCGTTTTGTCGTACTGTCCACTTTGATCTCAAATAACTCCTCTTTGGTTTAGAATTCCAAATTCAAATTTATACACCTATTTACTCATCAATTTGTGTCTTGAAAACCGTATTTCTCTTGTTTTTTTTTTTCTTTCGGTTTTTTCTCTGCGACATCGAGTTTACAACACGTATAAAATTTCGCGTTATTTACGAATATGAGTTCCACCGTGGCACCAGTGCACTACAGATACAATTAATTTAAAGAAGAATTAATTATGTGTATGGCAGTGGTGTCACTAGAGAAAGCACAGTGCGTTTTTGGTTCCAACGTTTTCGTTCTGGAAATTTCAACAAAGGCGACAATGAAAAATTGAAGGCTATTGTGGAAGCGAATCCATAGCAAACTACCTCCGAGATAGCTGCAGGCGGCGGTGTTAGTGATAAAACTGTTTTAATCCACTTGAAACAAATTGGGAAGATAAGAAAGCTCGAAAGGTGGGTACTTCATGAATTGAGTGAAGCAAACCGAGAATCGCGCGTCAATTGCTTACATTACTGAATCGGCACAATAATGAAGGGATTTTAAATCGAATCACTACCTGTGATGAAAAGTGGATACTCTACAACAATAGGAAGCGCACATCGCAATGGCTGTACCTCCTTCAAAGATTTTATTGATTCCTGTCCTAATGTTTTTTTTTTAGAAAAGGCAGGCATATAAACGTCATCATACTTTGATTAAAAAAATAAACGAATTTTATTCCTCCCATACAAAACGCCAATTTCATATGTAAGGACCTACATCTAAAATATAAACGGTGTAGCGCGTAGGGCGTGTTACGTAATTAAAACTCAAATGAATTGAATGTTGTGTATTGTACGTATGTAAAAGAATACAATGTGTATGACGTGTATAAGAATGTACAAGAGTATGAACAGGAACGTGAATAAGAATGTACAAGTGTGTGAACAGGAAAGTCTCTTACAAGCTATGCACTCATTTAAATAAACTTTACTTAATCTGAACAATAATGGGCTAACCAATAGGAAAACAGTTTGCTGTGCTGCAGAAATCCACGCGATGGCGCGTGCGTTCTCGATGTTGATTCGTTGATCGAGGGAGGCCGCGGCGTGTGATTGGTCGGTGAAGAGAGCGCGCCAATTCACAGTTCACGTGCAAGACAGCGCGCTATGATTTCCCACGCACATCGACGATGGTCAACAGATGTGCTTCCGGGCCGAGATTTATAGGCACTTCTCGATGAGCGGTAGCGATGCCCGCCATGTCTTCCGCGATTCTAATGTGATTTATAGTCAACTCTTCACAACAGGTCGTCGGGTCGTCCCGTCCGAATGTGTTGCAGCTGCTACAACGGATGCTTGCGGGCCTATTATTATTCGCTCCGGAGAGTCATCACAAGTAAGATACCTATATGTAGGCCAAATTCGATAAAGAATAGAGATAAACAAACCGTTGGTAGGCAACGAGTAGTTTACGCCTAAAAGCCAGATGTTAACAACCTTTTCTGGTTAGATGACTTTCATAAAAGTAATAATTCTACTTCCTACTAATGTAAACAGATTATATGTTTAGATATTTATGATTTGCACAAAACGCTTAACCGATTTGAAAGAAATATGACACACATGTAAGCTAATTTCCTAATAGGTTAATATTTTTGATACTTATATATTATACTTAGTCCATACTTGAAAGTATTGCAATGCATGTGTTATGCAGTTGATTTAAAAGTAATTAAAATGCGCAAAATTGTATTGACAAATGCCTCGACTTTATTAATTGGTTGTATTCCACAAAATGTGTTTAATACCTGGATTTTATCCATCTTTATTTTTTAAAAGGGCTATCAGGTAAAATTAATGTCGACTTTTTAATGGTTTTTCGAAATACCAAGTTATTATGCATGTTATTGTAGTGATTCTATTGAAATATGTTGCAATAGGGTTTGTTAATAAATAGTTAGCATGTAAAAGTCGATAATCATGTAAATAACTGGAGATTTGTAAAACGTGAGTTGTGAAAACCCTAAATTGGTTTGTTTACCTCTATTCTTTATGGAGCTGGGCGACAATATAAGTGACAACAACCAGTCAATCCAGTTAATTTAATTATCAATTGTAACTTGCCGGGCTGGGCAAGCTACAATTGATAATTAAATTAACTTGGCACAAATAAGCAAATATCTTCTCGTCTTCTCGACGTCCAAGATACCATAGTGTCTCAAGACTAAAGTCTTTGACCAGCAGTGTGTTTTGCCAGTGATGACTTACGGAATTGAAACGTGGTCGCTCACAATGGGCGTCATACGAAGGCTCAGAGTCACACAAAGGGCAATGGAAAGAGCTATGCTCGGAGTTTCTCTGCGTGATCGAATCAGAAATGTGGAGATCCACAGAAGAACCAAAGTCACCGACATAGCTCTTCGAGTCGCTAAAATTAAGTGGCAGTGGGCAGGGCACATTGCTCGTAGAATCGATGGCCGATGGGGCAGTAAGGTTCTGGAGTGGCGGCTACGTACTGGTAGACGCAGCGTAGGGAGGCGCCCAACAAGGTGGACCGATGATCTGGTGAAGGTCGCGGAAAGCCGATGGATGCGGGCAGCGCAGGACCGGTCATCGTGGAAAGCCTTGGGGGAGGCCTTTGTCTAGCAATGGACATTTATAGGCTGATGTAGAAATAAGCAGAAGTGCAAATATTAAAGGGAATATCTGAAATATTTTCTTGCGAAAACTGATGCAATGCGCGCATAATAATTGCACAATTCATGAAATTATGATGCAATATAATTACCTAATTACACCATATTAGGTAACAAAGAGGAATATAAACGGGATGCTTGCGGGCCTATTATCAATCATTCCGGAGAGTCATCACAAGTTAGATACCTAAGTGCTAATACAACAACCAGTCATTAAAAAACCAAACAGTTCTGCTTAGTCTGTTACAGAAATCGACCATACCAATGGAAGCAGTCGTTGTTGGAGTTCGGACCTACGGGAAAGACTGTGCTAAGACTCAAAAAGTAAGTACCGAAGTTCAAGCTGATACGAGGTATTCTCGCTGCAGAGATCACTCTAGAGACCGTTCTAGAAATCCATCGAGAAGTCGCGATCGATCACGAAGTAGGTCTAGGGGACGCTCCAGGTGCAGGTCTCACGGCAGCTCCATGGGACAATCCCGTAGCTACTCTCGGAAAAGGTCTCGAGGAGCATCAAGAAGCAAATCTGCAGACCAGACAGGAGAAACGTACATAGATAAATGTGTGGATCACTGCGGGAAAAGAGGACGAAGACGAGAAAGCTCCAGGAGATGGTCTAGAGGAAGATCCAGGGGACGGTCTAGAGGAAGATCCAGGGGTCACTCCAGAGGAAGATCCAGGGGGCACTCCAGAGGAAGATCCAGGGGGCACTCCAGAGGAAGATCCAGGGGGCACTCCAGAGGAAGATCCAGGGGACGGTCTAGAGGAAGATCCAGAGGGCACTCCATAGAAAGATCCAGGGGGCACTCCAGAGGAAGAGCTACGGGGCGGTCTAGAGGTGGAAGATCCAGGGGGCACTCCAGAGGAAGATCTAGGGGGCGGTCTAGAGGTGAAAGATCCAGGGGGCACTCCAGAGGAAGTATGAAGGGACGGTCTAGAGGAAGATCCAGGGGTCACTCCAGAGGAAGATCCAGGGGGCACTCCAGAGGAAGATCCAGGGGGCACTCCAGAGGAAGATCCAGGGGACGGTCTAAAGAAAGATCCAGAGGGCACTCCAGAGAAAGATCCAGGGGGCACTCCAGAGGAAGTATGAAGGGACGGTCTAGAGGAAGATCCAGGGAACCTTCTAAATTTAAATCTAGGTGTCACTGCAGATGAAGATCCAGGGGGCACTCTAGATAAAAAAAAACAAGACAGCGCAATATGTTTAACAATATTTTACAAAAAAGAAATAAAATATCCTATAAAGAAAGTTTACAATAATCACAAAATCACAAAAAATAAAATAAAAACACGTCAGTATAAAAAAAAAAACATGTAATGTGTCTGCTGAAAAGAAAATGTGAAAAACAACCGAAGGTCGCATTACGAATAGTGAAACACTGTGTGACAATTAAAAAAACATCATCATAGTACGGACGACAGCAGGTCAAGCTACCCGAAACTGTCAAATATTCCCAATCAACCGTGACCCTGAATGCTTTAGAGATAAAGCTGAAAATCTAATAAAGAAATCTGATAGATTGTAGTAATGAGGTAAAAGGAAAGAACCGTGTAGGTATATAATTTTTTTAAGAACCGTTTACTTTTACATACTTTTTAGCTGTTCTCATAGAAATTTAGATGTTAGAAATGTACCTACTTAGTAAGAACTTTTTTTTTGATAAAAAGTGGATACTCTACAGCAATAGGAAGCGCACATCGCAATGGGTGAACCATCCAAATTCTGCCCCAAGAGAAAATTGATTAGAAAAAAGTTATTGGTCAGCGTTTGGTGGACTAGTGCCGGTGTGGTGCACTAAAGCTTCCTTAAATCTTGCCAGACGATTACTGCAGATCTCTACTGTGAGCAGCTCCACATAATAATGGATAAACTAGCCGCTAAACAACCGAGACTGGTCAATCGCACAAAGCCACTGCTGCTCAGGACAACGCGAGATCACACACTGCACAACAGACTGCTACCAAATTAGAGGAGTTTTCTTTTTTGAATTCAATTGGAATGTTTAAGACATCCACCGGGGACTACGACTCCTTGCTCCAACAGACTACCATTTTTTTAGAAATTTGGATAACTTTATGCAGGGGAAAAAATTAAACTCCGATGAGGCAGTCCAAACCGCCTTCAAAGACTTTATTGGTTCCCGTCCTAATGTTTTTTTTAGAAAAGGCATAAACGAACTACCTATGAGATGCAGAAGTGCATAGATAATGCAAATATATATGCATGATAATGCAATAGCAATGGATCATACTAGTATTCTGTAATCTGTGATCATACTTTGATTAAATAAATATATTATATTAAACAAATAAACTACTTTTTTCCTCCCATACAAAACGCCAATTTCATATGTAAGGACCTAATATTTCATTTAAAAACCGGCCAAGTGCGTGTTGGACTCACGCACAAAGGGTTCCGTACCATTGATTTATGAAATTAAAGGATTTAAGTTATTAGTATGAAAGATTACGCGGCAATAAGCGGTTTACGATTTACGAGATATTAAAAAAAATGCCATTTGGCTACGGAACCCTAAAAAAAGACTGAAGATACAATATTAGTAGGTATATTCCCGTCAAATTAAGATAGGTAGGTATCCATAGAGTCAATATGTGATTAATAACATAGCGACCTAAAATACGTCAGTCATCAGGAACTGTCTAATTTGACAGGACTAAACCAATATCTTCTGTCCTTTTCATAATGAAATAGAAAGAAAAAGATGCAAATGCAATGAACTTACAAGTCTCCCAAAGTGATAATGCGCATAGAAATCTTCGTCACTGTTCGGCAACGGTCGTATTCCCCGAGCGTTCGGAAGAAGATATGTATATAGAGTGGTTAAGTGCATAAAAAGTGGTTAAGTGCACCACTCTATACACATATCTTCTTCCGAACGCTCGGGGAATACGACCGTTGACGAACAGTGACGAAGATTTCTATGCACATTATCACTTTGGGAGACTTGTATGTTTAGTTTAGTTTCTAAACAAGGGAATCGGCGCTATATTTTTATCAACATAAAATACACTGACGGACTCATAAACTGCATCAAAGTAATAGACGACTTTGAAATAATTATTTTAACCAAGTATGCAAACTTTCTATACAGGTTCAAATTGAAACCTCTAGATTGGTTCGTGAACTTTAATCATATTGTCATATCCTTAAGTTTAAGTTTGTGTAGGTACTGGAAATGACCTTAAGACTTTTCTGAAGAAAAAACGGAAATTTAAGGAAGATTGGTTTAATAAAAAAATTGGTTTTAACATAGACATAAACTTTATGCAAGGGTTTATTGACGTGACAACGTCTTAAATTAGGTTGCGGCTGGGAGTCACTTATGAAAAAGTGTAACGCTCGGTAACGTTACGATGAGTCACCGAACTAAAAAATATATTTCTATAGTTAAAATTTGTGCAATTCTTATTTTCATTCAATTCCTTGTTCCTATTGTGCAATTTAATTATATTCATATCAATAAATATTCTACCGAGAAAAAGACGTTGTCACGTAAAATCTTCGCCCGTAAAACCGACTTTACAGGCAACCATTTTTTTATGTTTTAATAAGGTGTATTACCTCCACATGCCCTTATTACAGATTCTAATCGGTTCCGCATAGATTACATTAGGGTTGTTGAAAGATTTTGCGGAATATTGTCCCATTCTTCTGAAAGTGCTGTTCTTAGTGCTGCCACTGTCGTGGACACAGGATTTCTCACATATACAGCTCTTTTTAAATTGTCCCAAACATGCTCAATGGGATTAAGTTACGGGCTGCGTGCTGGCCAATTCATTGTAGGTATCCCAACCTCTTCGCAATATTGTCGAACTTGTGCAGCAGCGTGCGGCCGGGCATTATCCTGTATTAAAGTAAAATTTTCGCCTATGAATCCCTTGTAGCGATGTGCAGTCAAACCCCCTCTATTACTGTTTTGACGGACCATGTCTATATTGTCTATGAACACAAGTTCTGTTCGCCCGTTCATCGATATGCCACCCCAGACCATACACGAACCGCCTCCAAAAGGAACACGCTTCTCAGTGCAACTTTGAGCTTATCGCTCTCTACGGAGACTACGCCACCAGTATTATAAAACGAAAAATTCTATAAATAAAACTAAATATAAGCATTACTCCAATTTGCTCAAGAAATGTATTTACGGATCAAAAAAGAACTCAAACATAAAATATATTAATACGCAGGATAACAAATGTAAAGCCACTTGGACTGTCATTAAAAATGAAATAAATAATACTACCCTCAAAGACAACATAGAATTCATAAATTTAAACAATGTTGCAATTACTGACCCTGTAGAAATTGCTTCTCAGTTTAACGAACACTATGTAAATTCAACGCATACCACACAAATACAACAAAGTGCTGGTCAAAGCTTTGGGAAAAATATAAGTGTCAACACTATGTTTCTAAAACCTATGCTGGAAAGTGAGGTTCAACTGGAAATAATGTCTTTAAACAACACCAGAGCAGAAGGCTATGATGAAATTAGCACTAAAATCGTTAAAGCCTGCTGTAATGAACTGACTGGTATCTTAACTTACCTAATCAATACTTCATTTATAGCTGGGAGTTTTCCCGATAAATTAAAATTATCTATAATAAAGCCGTTATTCAAAAAAGGAGATAAATTGGATATCAATAATTATCGTCCTATAACCTTAATACCTATCTTCTCCAAAATATTTGAAAAATGTATGTACAAAAGACTACTTAATTTTTGTAACAAATTCCAATTAATAAGTGATGAACAGTTTGGGTTTCAAAAAAATAAATCTACGTCTTTAGCCGTTTTCTCTCTTATAAAAAATATATTAGCGAATATTAACAAGAGCCATATGACTACTGGTCTTTTCTTTGATTTGTCGAAAGCGTTTGATCTGGTGTCACACGAAATATTGCTGGTTAAGTTGGAGAACATCGGGATTAGGGGACCTGCTTTACAGTGGTTATCGTCATACTTAAATAACAGACAACAACGTGTCATAATCAATAAAATTACTAAAAATAAAGATATGACATCCTACTCATCGCAATATAAAGTAAATAAATATGGTGTTCCACAAGGGAGCGTATTAGGCCCAATATTATTTATTCTATACATAAATGACATAATAAGAATAACTAAACATAAATGCGTATTATTTGCTGATGACATAACAATTATAGTGACATCCGATAGAAAGAAAAGTACCATTACAGATCATGAGTTAGATATCAATAATACAATAGACACATTATTGAATTGGCTTGACTTTCACCATTTAAAAATTAATTTAAATAAATCCGTTTACATTCAATTTAACCAATCAAATAATAATAAATATAATATAAAAATGAATATCACTAAAATCAACGAAGTAATGCACACGAAATTTTTGGGAGTAATAATAGATAAAGACATTAATTGGAAAGAACACGTGGAAAGTGTTAGCACTAGAATTAATAAATTCGTCTATGCGTTGAAACAAGTTAAAAATGTCACGAATATAAAAACCGCTATTATTTCATATCACACGTATGTTGAATCGTTACTGCGCTATGGTCTGGTGATGTGGGGTAATAGTACCGATGTAAATAGAGCATTTGTCGCTCAAAAAAAATGCATAAGGGCAATATGTGGCCTTCAACCGGATGACTCATGTCGGCCAGTATTTAAGAGACTTGGTTTGCTACCGCTGCCGTCTCTTTATATTTATGAGACATGTATGTTTGTCAGGCAGCATCAAAATTTATTTGTTAAAGCAAATGACATTTGTGTCCGAAACCGACGAGAACCCAACAGGCTCGTACTAAGTGAGATTCCAAGGCTAGCTAAATATAATAAAAGCTGCCTTGCAATGTGTGTACATTTATATAATAAGTTACCAAACGATCTCAAAAATGTGAATACTAAATTATTTAAAAGGAAATTGTATGAATGGTTATCTGTGAATGGTTTTTATAGTGTTAAGGATTTCCTTGACAAAAAATGTTAATGTCTAGTATATCTTAAAAAATTTGCATGCTTATATTAAATTGGCAAAACATGTCTTGGTCTAAATTGTATTTTTACCATCTCTGTATACCGTGTTTTTATGCAAATAAATATATTATTATTATTATTATTATTACGTCGACGTTAGACTCTTCTGCGACCATCTGCACCATATAAACATGTCCCGCACTCGTCCGTGAACAATACGGAGGCCCATTGCTATTCTGTCCAATTTAGGTGATCACGCGCAAATCTTAAGCGAGCGTGTCTGTGGGCTACAGACAACTTTGGACCAATTGCTGGTCTAAAAGGGGGTGATATGCTCTTCCTGTAACCTTCTTCTTATTGTTCTTGCACTCACATTTACTTCACGCACTTTATTAAGCTCTGTTTTGTATTTTCTCGGTGGCAGGCCACAACATCGGCCGCCCGCATAAGTTACCACCCACCAGACAAAGTCATGCGGCCAAGCGATTCGTCATGTTCCGGCATGATGTCTGGTGAAGCCGTTCGGGACGGGTCTGGGCAGTTGTGTTGCGATTTGTGCCGGGTACGAAGCGCCAAATGATGTTGTGTCGGGAGTTTGGTCGTGGAGGGTAGCGGGATCCGAAGTAGTGTGCCAACCACACACGAAAGGCTGCCCCGCTAACTGCGAAAAATCCCAGGGTGGCCCCATCGTGCCGGTTGGCGGCCGGGTGAGAGGACCCAATGGCGATCCCTGGGGGGGTTCAGGCGTCCCCACAGTCTCCAGATCAATCTCCCTATGGCTCGGCATCGTTGGTCGTATTGTTGGGTTTAACACTGCATCATTTCGCTCAACTGCCGTCTTCCTTCCTATTCACTCATTTTAAAAAAAATGAAAAAGTCCAATAAGAAAAGTAGGTGTGCGCAGCGGGCGCACGTCCTCCCATTCACCTCTCTAATATTCGAGGTCTGCACTCCAATCTCATTACAGTACATCACCACCTTGAGACTGAGAAGCCCCATCTACTTTTCTTGGCGGAGATCCAGATCAGATGTCCGTCTGATGCGGCATACCTCAGCTACCCGGGATACGCATTGGAGCATCATTTCCTGCAGCGTACCGCACCCTGACGCACAGTTCGTCGCTCTGGGGGACTTCAAAGCCTGCCACCAAGACTGGCTTTTCCCGTACCAGAGGACCGACCACGCTGGGAGAGAGGCGCGAAACTTTGCACTTTCAATGGGTCTTTCCCAGCTGGTAGAGCAAGCGACTAGGGTGCCTGATGTAGTTGATCATACTGCCAATTGTCTGGACTTTCTGCTGACCACAGATCCGGACAGATGTGTTTTAACAGTTTCCTCACCGTTGGGAACTTCAGACCACTGTCTGGTGAAGTCTGTATCGTCCTTCTCCCCACCAGATCAAGACACTCGTGGTGAACGGCGAATGTGGCGATACAGGTCAGCAGATTGGAATGAGATGCACCACTTCTTTGCGTCTTATCCTTGGCAGCAGGTCTGCTTCCCTTCTGACAATCCTTCGAGCTGTGCGGCCGCTATAACCGATGTGGTGCATCAAGCTATGGAGCATTTTATCCCCTTCAATGATGTGCCCATCGGTGGCTCAGCTAGCCCATGGTTCAATGCCGATTGTGTCCAAGCTGAACAGCGTAAGCACGTGGCATTTCTCACCTGGGTTGACGCTCGTGACCGCGGAGCTCCGGATCTAAGCTCAAAGAAGAGAGCCTTTAATCGTGCTGCCAAGTCCTAAAAAAAGGCGCTTAAGAAGGCTCGCTTCGACCGCAATAACTCATATTGGCAACAAGTTATCTGCGCAGCCATCCGGTAAAGAAAGAAAGAAAGAAAGCGTCATACGCTCATACAAAAGCTCATACGGCTAGAGAGAAAAGAGGTCCATTTGCATCTCTCTTTGCCCATGCATAATTCACGTCTTGATACTGGCAATGCTACACCACCTATTTTACTTCATTGTGGTACTTCAATGCCTGAGGTTCGCATTCGGAACAAGGAGGTTCTGAGAGCACTGTGTCGTCTGGACGTGAATAAGGCTAGAGGTCCGGATGGTATACCAGCGATTATTCTTAAAGCATGTGCGCACGAGTTGTCTCCTGTATTGACACGCTTGTATCGCCTCTCATTTAGGACTGGTATGGAAGCTTGCCAACATGCAGCCCGTGCCCAAAAAGGGTAGTCGTGCCGATCCTACCAACTATCGGCCGATTTCTATCACCTCCATACTTTGCAAAATTATGGAGCATGTGTTGAACTCGGCGTGAGTTCAACACACGCTCCATAATCTTGGCATACCTGGAAGGTAACGATCTCTTCAGTGACCGACAGTACGGGTTTCGCCGCAATCTTTTTGTGGTTTTGTGATTTGTCCAAGGCATTCGATTGCGTTCTTCACGAGACGTTAATCAGGAAACTCCGCCACTACGGGATCAGGAACTCTGCACTGGATCTTATTACATCCTACTTGAGTGGTAGGATTCAAAGCGTTGACGTTAATGGAAAAAGATCTTCCGGATCTTTAGTAACAATGGGAGTCCCACAGGGGTCAATTCTTGGTCCCTTTTTGTTTCTTATTTACATCAATGACCTGCCGTACCTCATAAAGGATAATCACGATATAGTGTTGTTTGCAGATGACACTTCACTTTTATTTAAACTTAAACGTCAGCAGCAGGTCACTGACGATGTAAATAGCGCGATCTCCAAAGTAGTCCACTGGTTTAATGTTAATAATTTACTCTTAAACGAGAAAAAAACCAAATGCATTAAGTTTACTCTACCTCACGTTAGGCAGGTGAAAACTAAAGTGCTGATAAGGGGCGAAGAATTGGAATCTGAAGACAGCACAGTGTTCTTGGGTATAACTCTAGATGCTAAGCATCAATGGGGTCCACATATAGAAAAATTGACAAAAAAACTAAGTTCTGCTGCATACGCAGTTAGAACAATTCGTAATTTGACTGATATTGAGACGGCCCGTTTAGTGTACCTACTTTGGCTATTTCCATAGCGTAATGTCGTACGGCATTCTGTTGTGGGGAAATGCCACTGATATTCAAACAATATTTGTTTTGCAGAAACGAGCTGTTCGTGCAATTTATAAATTAAGTCCGAGACACTCTCTCAGAGAAAAATTTAAAGAGATTAATGTACTGACCGTACCGTCTCAATATATTTATGAAAATTTTTGTATGCTCATAAAAATATAAAATTGTTTAAAAAATACAGTGATGCCCATAATATAAATACTAGGAACAAGCACAAATTTATTGTACCTACAACAAGGCTCAAGAAAATAGGTGGCTCTTTTAGATGCCAATGTATACATTTTTACAATAGACTTCCAGAGGTGGTTCAAGATCTGAGCCTGAATAAATTCAAATCCTTCATTAAACGTAAGTTGTGCCAGAAAGCTTTTTATAGTGTTAAAGATTAGGTATATTGACGACAAAAAGGCTTGGGCTTGAGCTGCGTCCGATTTCTATGCTTACACTGATTGTTCTTTGATTTTTCCTCTTGTAGTTTTAATTAGTAATTGTTTTTTTTTTTTTTAACTCAAAGCCAGTACACACTATGTAGCCAAGCATATTGTACGTTACGGAATTGCATCGCTGACAGGGGTATTCGGCACTGGTGCAGCTACACAGGAGCTAAACTTAGCATTCGGGAACACCGTTGGAGCTGCTGAACCTTGGATTGTGTGTGTCTTTGCATTGTGTAGATTCAATTTCTTAGTATTGTATAATTGTATGGAACACGTTTGAGCACAATGTACTTGCCGTAAAGCATCTATTTGTTGGGTTAGTCTTTTATTGACTTGATTGTGCTATGGCTGTTGAGAGTATGTCATGCTCACTCAAATGTCTCGCTGGTGGTGGCGTGTGTGTTGGATCATTTCCGTTCCCTTCAATATGGTTGAGCTGAATGATGCTGATCCATACGTCTTGTTCGTGAACGGACGCCGTCAGAGGGGACTGGTCATCTCTTAGCTGCTACGGCGTATTTTAATTTCTGAATTGTTGTTTTCTCCATAATGGACGCTCTCAGCCTACAATATATTTCTGCATCGTTCTCACACGATTGATTTCAAAATGAATGATGTAATCAAATATTTGTATCAATAGCTTGATAATTTAAAAGAGTGTCCATGGAGTTTCTTGGCCGTTCTTCTCCATAGGTACCTACTCTTTGGAATGGGCGACTAGCTTCACCTTACTGACTGACCGACCCTCTGACAATTCAAAAGTGCCTGTAACTGGTTTATTTGAAATAAATGCTTTGATTTTGATTTTGAATCGGTCAACTGGGGACCTACTAGTGTATGCCACTCACTTGTGGGGCGAGGCCCTCGAGAGAAATGGGGAAGCGATTGCTGTCTCCCTGGATGTCTCGAAGGCATTCGACTGGGTATGGCACGCTGGCCTTTTGAGTAAGCTGCCAGCGTACGGCATTTCCCCTGGCCTGACTGGCTGGGTAAAAGACTTCCTAACTGAACGGTCCCTCCGAGTCGTTGTCGACGGATGCTCATCCGAGCCTATGTTGACTAGTGTTCCTCAGGGGTCTGTTCTCTCTACAACTCTGTTCCTGCTGCATATTAACAATCTGCTGATGCCCGGTATCTATGGGTATGCAGATGACAGCACAGTTGTGGAGAGATACCTGCCGGATGCTCGGGCTAGTAGGGAATCAATCCGGTCCGAAAGAAGGGCTATGGTAGAGCGAACGATCTAGTGTTGCACTACAGGCAGTCTCCGAATGGGGCAATGCCAATCTTGTAGCATTCAATGCCGCCAAAACACAGGCGTGTCTTTTCACCGCCAAAAGGAGCCCGTTCACTTGGCTCCTACTTTTCGAAATGTATCGTTGGAGTGTACCGACCGCCTTCAGATTTTAGGAGTTGAGATTTCCTCGAACCTAAACTTTGGGGGGTTCATTGAGTCCAAGGCCAAGGTGGCTGCCAAGAAACTTGGCGTTATTGTAAAGGTCCGGTACTTCACACCAGGGAAGCTTCTAATGATGTACAAAGCACAGGTCCGTTCGTGTGTGGAGTACTGCAGCCACATTTGGGCTGGTGCTGTTAAGTGTCACCTGGCCACTTTGGATTCAGTGGAGAGGTGGGCGAAGAGGCTCATTGGTGACCCTGACTTAACTCGAGACGGTCTCCAAAGCCTAGAGAGCACAAGCGTAGAGTAGCCAGCCTTTCGGCGTTCTATAGGATGTATTTTGGGGAGTGTGCGAGGGAATTGCATGATTTAATTCCCACATCTCCGTTCCACCACCGGACCCGTCGTACGGCGAGTTTCCGCCCTTACGTTGTTAACACCACTACGATCCGGACGAAGCGTTTCGCCTCCTCCTTTATACCGCGTACATCGAGGGACTAGAACAATTTGCCAGCGGCGGTGTTTCCGCCGGACTACAATTTGAGTGTCTTCAAGGCTAGAGTGAATAGGCACTTAATAGACTAATGCGCTTTACCATCAACGACTGCATCACTGCTTACCATCAGGCGAGATTGCGGTCAAGTGCTAGTTTATAATTTTATAAAAAAAATAAATAACTGACGTGAGGAAACGGTTTCGCAGGGAACTTGTAACAATAAATCGGTCATCACGACCACGACCGGTGGTTGCTCGATTCCTGCCTGTACCACGTCACCTGTGAGAACCTGTCTCCACAAACCTTCTGTATACCTATTCTAGAAATCGTAGACTGTTTTAAATTTAAATTTCTACCAATCGTTGGTTGATCTAAGTCCTCCCGCATCAATGCTACAATTTGAGCCGCTTGTTCTGACGAAGTATCCATATTATGGTTCAAAAAATCCCGATGAGTTAAAAAACTAACCAACAGTTCTGCTGGTAACAATAATTCAATTAACAAAAGGAAAAAAAAAACAATTCGTATCAATTTAAAACTTTACGTTAAATAACACGCAAATCTGATACTACGAGTAAATTTTCATTTCCCGGCAATATTCATTTGTTTTACTGCAGTACTATTTTTAAATTTTACTTTGTTTTAAGATTAAGAGCCAGCCTCTCCATCTATACTAATATTATAAATCGGAAAGTGAGTTTGCTTGTTTGTTTGTTCCGCTTTCACGCCTTAACTACTGAACCGATTGCTTTGAAATTTCGCAGACGTAAAGTTAGAAGTCTGGATTAAATAATATGGTATTTTTATCCCAGAAAAATTTGATATTACCGAGGGAAATCTGAAAAGTGCAATATAACCGAACTCCGCGCGGGCGGAAGGCTAGTATTTACATATATAATTTAATCTAAAAAGTTTGCATACATATTTAAAAAATCATTTCAAAGTAATCCTGAACTTCGATGCAGTTTATGAGTCCGTCAGTGTATATCAAATAATTTGATTGATATCACATAAAACACTATCACATATACCTACCATGACTGACTGCACAGTTAAATAAGCATGTCTGATAACAGTATACCTAAGAACTACTATCAACAATGTCGATCCATAAAATTCACTCTGAAATTATTGACATTCAAGTAAGTAAGTACCTACACTTCTGCATACACAGACATCAAACTTCCATTAGCCAAACGGCGTAGGCAAAGGTATGTTCCTTTGCGACACTTGAGGACTTTGGCCGCCTATCCCTTCAACAAACTCAGACAAGTTCGTTAGTTCCGTTCCTCTTAAGAAGAACAGCAGAGACGTTATTCCAGTTTTGTTATCCCTATAAAAGGTGAAAAAAGATGATTATGTAGCGACTATTCAGTAGATATCAATATTTAAACAACTTCAACGACTTGAAGACTATAACTTACCTGAAATCTGTTTTTTTTTAAATGTGTCAATTAAGAAGAAGGTATATTATACAACGTTATTTTTTGTTTATGCGAAACCTAAATATAGTTTGTTCAGAATAAGCAACTGAATCGATTCCAATCATTTTTACACTATGTTATATTTTTTCCCAAATACATTTATAAATTACTAGCTTTCCGCCCGCGGCTTCGCCCGCATTAACTTCGGTTATATCGCGCTTTTTAGATTTCTCTCGGGAATATCAATTTTTTTCGGGATAAAAACCCTACCCTATTATTTAATCCGGACTTCTAACTTTACGTCTGCTAAATTTCAAAGCAATCGGTTCAGGAGTTACGACGTGAAAGTGGTACAAACAAACTCACTTTCCGATGTATAATATTAGTAAGGATATATTTGGTGTACACATACAAATATTCCAGTAATCTCCCTTAGGAACCTGATGCTTTTTTAGGACCAAAAGTAGCCTATGTTACTCTCCATCTTTTCAACTAACTGTATGCCAAAAATCAGGTCGATTGATTGCTTAGCTACGGCGTGAAGGAAGGACAAACAAACAAACAAACACACTTTCACATTTATAATATTAGTATGGATTGCAGTGTGGTTATCGAGCGCGCCACGCAGCTTACGGTAGATTATAGTACTGCGCACGCACCCCCAACAGCTGACATCGCACGACGCCATCTTTTTGTTTGGACAGCCAAGTAGGATCTTTTTGAAATTTTGTGCATAGATTCTTTATTTTAAAATACTGGACAAGTCTTTCGGGTTTCGCATAAACAAAAACTTATAAAAGATGGTATTGATATCACAAAACTATAAAACAAAGACACTCAGCTCATACTTATTAAGCCTTAGGACCGTCTGATTACAATTTAAGTATCTTCAAGGCTAGAATGAATAGGCTCTTAATCAGGAGGGATCATGGTCACGACTAGTAAATAATTAAAAAAAAAAATGTAACTACGCTAACGGGTCTCAGCAGTCGATATCTTTGGATCACGTTAGCGAAGTTCATTTAGTTCGCAACAGATTCTTGCACCCGTCTATAATACCTATTGTATTCTTATTCCAGGGATTCTTTACAATCGCTGTTTACGTTCATTATTTCACGCCTGGCAGTCTCAAAATTCAGACCAAAGTTTACACAGTGCGTTTAGGCCACCTACGAGAGTTTATAGATGATCCCTTATATGGCCCTCTGCGTTTTATTAACACAAGAAGATGGTTGCCCTACGGTGAAGCGCCTTACCCGGGCTATTGTAGAGCACCCGGAAGGGGAACGTGTATACCAGCCCTTTGTAACTGCGAAAAACTCAGAGAACGATGGAATCTTGCAGTGTTGAAAAACTTAGAGGATAAGAAAAAACTATCAAATAAAAACTGCTAATTTTGGACAATATGTTTATTGTGGATATACAATGAGTCGTAATTTCCATTTAAAATATTACACAGCCTTTTCAAAATAATGTTTTTAGAATGAGATTTTATTTTGTCTCTTTCTTCTAGCGATCCGCACCCTAATTGCGTAATGCACTATCATCATCTATTGCTTCATATGTTCCAAAAAGTTGTCTACCCAACATCGTAAATAGGGCAATGAATGTTGTTGAACTGTCATATATCTGCATCGTTCTCACACGATTGATTTCAAAATGAATGATGTAATCAAATATTTGTATCAATAGCTTGATAATTTAAAAGAGTGTCCATGGAGTTTCTTGCCCGTTCTTCTCCATAGGTACCCACTCTTTGGAATGGGCGACTAGCTTCACCTTACTGACTGACCGACCTTCTGACAATTCAAAAGTGCCTGTAACTGGTTTATTTGAAATAAATGCTTTGATTTTGATTTTTGTCAAAATGAAAGACATTGCTATTTACTACTGATAGTGTATTCTGCAATTACCCGTACAGTTACTGTTTTGCACGGTTTTTATAACCGCACGAAACATATTAGTTCTCTTAACTACATATAAGTATAATACTAATGTATTACTTACACATAAAACCTTCCAAAACAAATTCTCTAAATGATTGTGAAGCCTGCAACAAAATCTATTGCGCAGATTAGAAGCGGTCGCACAGACAGACACGAAAACTGACTTTTAATTATGATATAGATGTGGTATACAAAAAATCGATATTGATAGTCCATAAAAGTATAAATTCTGTGGTTGAAAATTTAAAATACACTATCTACGGGTATATTACAATACTCTACGTCTTGTTCCGTCTCCAAAAATACAGGACCATATGTAAACAACCCAGCGAAGTTTCCGCAGAGGTGGTGGGAATAGAAAAATAATGCCGAAAACTACGAAAAAAGTCATAACTTTTAGTAACTAGTTGATAGGAAAAATGGAGAGAGAATGCAGGCAGCTCAAAATAATAATAAGTATATTGTCTAGGTCCGCGAGGTTGTTGACATGTGGGATGTGGACTCAACGATCATTGTACTGATAGTCACTATAACCAATGACTTAACCAAGAGCCTCGAGCTCGACACCTCAAGAGACTCGTTGAGAAGCTGGATCATGGGTTTTAGTCAGTAAAAGTCTGACACGCCCTTCCGCTCCGCCCAGAGCGGGAGAAGTCATTTGATGGTTTCCCATCCAGAACAAAAAAAAAAAGGCTAGTTTCAGAAAGCGGAGTCTCTTGACACGGCCGGCATTGTTACGAGGTTTCTTTCTGGAGCCCAGACACTCTGTAGCTTGGACCTTGATCCCGATATCAGTGGACTACCATTTTTTATATATTTTTTTTATCCTAGTGTTTAGAAAAATATTTAAAAAGTTTAATTAATTCTTACATATTTAAATAAAACAAAAAAGGAAATATAGTAGTAACTATATCCGACCACTGCCGCTGGTTCTTACTTGAAATTATGAGTTTTATTTATAGTTTTAATGCGATAAAAGTTCATTATCATTCAATCAAAGATTAAAATTCAACACCCATTAAGCCTGCGGAGTTCCGGTAGTTAATATAATTTGAACCAGTTTAAAAATCAAATTCTCAATAAAAGGCAATAAATATAGCTTGCCGTTATGCATTTCTTGTCTTATCACATATCACTGTGGCAGTCTGCACTGGCAACACCATGTTTCCGTTCAGTAAGTCAGGATGTCATGCATCGCGTACCGCCAAGTCCAGTTCCTCGCGAGCGTTTCGAAGCGCGCCCTGTCTCGTACATACATCTCGCCTAGTTCGGGTTCCATACATACCTGTGAACAACGATGCTTGTAATAATGATACAAATTTTTGATTCTTCTCAAAATTTAACCTTATGGAAATAATTGCTAAGTCCTTTTCAAAATGGCCTATGAAAAGGATCTCAAGACACGGTTGTTTTACAGCTATGCTACGATAGCTTATTTCTTAGTTTAGTATACCGAATAACATTATTTACCGGATAAATATATAGAATATAACAAATGAAGAGAAAATAAGTAACCTAACCTAACTAAGTTCTGCTGCATACGCAGTTAGAACAATTCGTAATTTGACTGATATTGAGACGGCCCGTTTAGTGTACTTTGACTATTTCCATAGCGTAATGTCGTACGGCATTCTGTTGTGGGGAAATGCCACTGATATTCAAACAATATTTGTTTTGCAGAAACCAGCTGTTCGTGCAATTTATAAATTAAGTCCGAGACACTCTCTCAGAGAAAAATTTAAAGAGATTAATGTACTGACCGTGTCGTCTCAATATATTTATGAAAATCTTTTGTATGCTCATATAAATATAAAATTGTTTAAAAAATAAAGTGATGTCCATAATACAAATACTAGGAACAAGCACAAATTTATTGTACCTACAACAAGGCTCAAGAAAATAGGTGGCTCTTTTAGATGCCAATGTATACATTTTTACAATGGTTGGTGGTTCAAGATCTGAGCCTGAATAAATTCAAATCCTTCATTAAACGTAAGTTGTGTCAGAAAGCATTTTATAGTGTTAGAGATTATATTGACAACAAAAAGGCTTGGGCTTGAGCTGCGTCCGATTTCTATGCTTACACTGATTGTTCTTTGATTTTACCTCTTGTAGTTTAAATTTGTCATTTTTTTTTTTTTTTTTTTTTAACTCAGTGTCAGTACACACTATGTAGCCAGGCATATTATACGTTACGGAATTGCATCGCTGACAGGGGTATTCGGCACTGGTGCAGCTACACAGGAGCTAAACTTAGCATTCGGGAACACCGTTGGAGCTGCTGAACCTTGGACAAAACTGTCTTTGCATTGCTTAGATTCAATTTCTTAGTATTGTATAATTGCATGGAACACGTGTGAGCACGATCTACTTGCTGTAAAGCATCTATTTGTTGGGTTAGTCTTTTATTGACTTGATTGTACTATGGCTGTTGAGAGTATGTCATGCTCACTCATATGTCTCGCTGGTGGTGGCGTGTGTGTTGGGTCATTAGGTTCCCTTCAATATGGTTGAGCTGAATGATGCTGATGCTATTTCAGCTCTACAACATTTTGTTTAATCCTAAAACCCCCTCTTATCTTAAAGAACGTTTCAAGTTCCTTTCATGACACACATAATAGATATCTGAGGTCATCGGAAAACCTGATATTAGACATGCCGATGCATTCCACTAGTTTCTATGATAAATCCTTTACTGTACAAGCAGTTCGGCTATGGAATGACTTGCCCATGTCCGTAAGGCGTGCTCAAACACTGTTTACTTTTAAAACTATGATAAAAAAGCACTTCCTCTCTCTTTAAACATATTATTATATTTAATGTGCCCCTGTATGATATTTATTAATAAGATGTATAAATTTATTTAAACTAGTGTGATACACTTAACGTATATATTTATTGTATAATCTATGTAAATAGTACACTGTAGACTACCTACACTATTTCTTTATCCTTCCTCTTAGAATTCTATCCTAAGGTTGTCTGTAAAAGATCGCTCTTAGCGATAAGACCGCCCATTGTGTCACCCTTTGTAAAATATTTTTATTTGTGTTCTGTGTTCATAATAAAGAGTATTCTATTCTATTCTATCCATACGTCATGTTCGTGAACGGACGCCGTCAGAGGGGACTGGTCATCTCTTAGCTGCTACGGCGTATTTTAATTTCTGAATTGTTGTTTTTTTTTTCATAATGGACGCTCTCAGCGTACAATATATTTATGCATCGTTCTCACACGATTGATTTCAAAACGAATGATGTAATCAAATATTTGTATCAATAGCTTGATAATTTAAAAGAGTGTCCATGGAGTTTCTTGGCCGTTCTTCTCCATAGGTACCTACTCTTTGGAATGGGCGACTAGCTTCACCTTACTGACTGACCGACCTTCTGACAATTCAAAAGTGCCTGTAACTGGTTTATTTGAAATAAATGCTTTGATTTTGATTTTAAGTTTATGGCGTAGAAAATCTATACTAATATATAAAGCTAAAGAGTATTTTGTTTGAAGCGCTAATCTCAGGAACTACTGGTCCGATGTGAAAAATTCTATTATTTGCATTGGATAGCCCATTAATCCAGGAAGACTTTAGGCTGTATAACATCACGTTGCAACCAATAGGAGCGGAGCATAACTAACTCCACGCGAACGAAGTCACTGGCGGCCGCTAGTATTAGATATAATAGCTTATTTTTGATGGACTGCAGATACTACTACTCACGACAGTTAACTGTGCACCTGACTGGAATGCGACCCCTCTCCCGCTTCCCCGCGCG
This sequence comes from Sesamia inferens, assembly GCA_037179545.1. NCBI lineage: Eukaryota > Metazoa > Arthropoda > Insecta > Lepidoptera > Noctuidae > Sesamia > Sesamia inferens. The sequence goes on from CM073940.1 coordinate 10,743,646, forward strand.
GCGTCCCGGATTTGCCGTTAGCGCTCCGTAGCGATAGCATTTTTTTACAATTGTTTAAATCCCCTGTTTTTATTACTGTTTCTATGGAGTTTAGCTTTGTTAAGTTTTTTTATTGAGTTTATTTTTGTTTTTTACATTTTTGACGCGTTAGTGAAGCTTGTTGGTTGCACCAACATTAAATTTCAGTTCATATGTATCAATTTATTTGCAAAATGTCATCAGTAAAATGACCCAGTATTATGACGCTTTATCATCAAAACAACCTTTTGTTAACATAAAAAAAATGTAATTAATATATATTTTAACATAATTCTCATTTTTTACAAACGGTACCTTCCGAATGACGTCACAGAGCGAGGTACACAGTTAATTCGCGCGAGTTACACTTCACAAGAAGATCATGATCTTATCGCACGCATGCATGCATGCGCCTTGTAGCAAACGCAAACATGCCTCAAACACAATTTGAAACACAAGAATGTACAGTACAAATGGGTAAATAATACATCGAAATTTTGAATTACACGATGACAAAGAATGAAATGATGGAGACGAAAACTCATATTTACAGCTAGGTATTAAAAGACATTTATTGGACATGGTCGTAATAAATTAACTAGCAAAACTCTGCAGATGTGATGGGTACATTCATCAAAAAAACGAAAATAAAAAATGAAATATAGTATTTCAATTTTTTTTTTAGAGATCAACGACTACAAGTATTGTAGTTACGTATGAGCTTGAAAAAATAATTATTTTATGTGTTAACATCGATAAAACAATATACATATATTTTTCTGTGTTGGTTTTATCATGTTTAGATATCCATGCAGTATAAGGTAAACACTGCAGATATGGTGGGTGTCGCCCACCATATCTGCAGACTTTATCTATACTCCATTTGGAATAAGATTAAAACTCTTTTTACAGTCCGTTCGAACCATTTTGACTTTTATTCCGTGGACATAAGGATGGCATTAAAAGCAAAATATTGGTTACAATACCAAATATTTACTGCAGCAGCCTTTTGTCATGCCACCAATGCAATAGAAGTCAAAACTCGTCGAACGGATTGTAAAAACTGTTTGTTTGTGTCAAAGTGAAAACTTGTTTAGCGACGTAGCACATTTGTTGGATGGGGGAAAAGCATTGAATTCGCGTCAGCGTGACCGACCCGACACTGTGATAGCTTTTTGTTTTTTCTGTGTTTTTTAATGATTTTTGTCGGTCAGTCTCATGATGCAATTTATTTTTTTAAACTTTGTGCCACACTTGAAATTTCTCATGTATCGTGGGTGCGTTTACAAACATATAAATTCACATACACAGACAGCCAGACCCGGAGAAACTACTTGTAGGTCATACAAATATTTGTTCCGCGCGGGAATCGAACCCGAGACACGCAGCGCAGCATTCAATAGCTTAACCATTGCGCTAACCGTGCTTTCAATTTTTAAACGGCTTGTCTTGTTACATGCTTTTTATTAGCTTCACTTGTATGTTTGCTTGTTTGTTTGTCCGTCTCTAACTCAAAATTTTTTCAACCAAGATTTTTTTTTATTTTTAGATTTGGTTTCTAGAGTAACGCATCATAACGAATTTTAGCACTTGCTATTCTGTCTGTTGGAGATCAAGAAAAGTTTGGTAAAAACATATGAGCACCACTTAAGCGTTCGTGTTATCCGTATATTATTAAAAAAAAAATATCGAACTAAAAAGTTGAAAATAAGTATAGTTTAAAAAACTAAAAAACACTATAAATAAATGTAGTATAAGTGATTATAGTTTCCATTTGCACCCTCCGTCTTGGCAGAAATTGTAATTAGCGCCTCACGCTTTTTTCTCATTTTACTAGTATTGTTTATATACTATTGTCATAAATTAAATTTTAAAATTATTTAAAACTTTGTAGTTTGATATTCTTTAAAAGCATGTTTTTTTAGTTTTTTATTTCGAATGATGTGGAGCTAGTGATGACCCTGTTTACACCAATATACACCGAGCGATACAGATGTCAAGGTCAGGTTCATTACTATAAATAATAAAAAAAACATGAAATCTAGCTACTTTCATGCTAGAAATTCAAGTTTTCTTACACTCACCGCGGTGTATGGATCAGTCAGCAGGCTTTGTATGGAGATGAGGACCTTGCTGATGGTCAATGCCAGCGACCAGTTGTGATGCACGGAATCTATGCCCACGTCACCGTGACGGGAGATGTTTGGGTGCAAGATGCGTGTGAGGAATCGCACCACTGGAGGACTCATTGGGTATCTGTGGGGATAAGTATTATTTATAAGTTTTCAATCCGAAAATGGTAATGTGCTGAAGAAAGGCACATGGAGTAAATACATCATATGTCATAGAAATTAAAAAAATACAGTATGTTACGAAAACCCTGTCCGACCCATAAGGATAATAGAGGTTAGGTAAACACATGACCAAATATAATATAAAATTTTACGTATTCATCATAGTACCAATACAAATGAATTTTGAAATAATCTTTTTTTCCAACGAATTAATTCCAATTTCCCCGAAATTTGGTAATTTTTAAAAAGTGACAACACCGGTATTATTATGAGCGAATAGCGATGCGGCCACGTGCCGCGTGTCCTGCCGCCCGCCCCCCGCGGTCGGCAGGCGAAGGGTGGTCAACGCACATTTAATAAGTTACCTCCTTTTGCGAAATAATATTTATTTTTTTAGGGGGATTTTTTTTTTAAGTAAAGCCCGGTTTTGTATGCATTAGTAGAATCAGTTATCGATACCTAACAACACCTTCACGGGTCGGACAGGGTTTTCGTAACATACTGTATACAACATTATTTTTTTGTTTATGCGAAACCCGAAACACGTGTCCAATATTTTTTAGTAAAGAGTCTATGTACAAAACAAAAAGATATAATGAATAACTACAAAGTTATAAGCTTAATATTCTACTTGGTTGTCCCAACAAAAATATGGTCAAATCTCCGATCGGGCGGGCGAGGGCGGTGCGTTGACCTCTAGCGTCAGCTGTGGCGCGCACGCATGTACTATGATCTATCGTAACCGCTCGGTAACCACTCTGCAACAATTTCTAAATGTAATTTGGAATTGATTCAGTTGCTTATTCTGAACAAACTGTATTCAGGTTCTGTACAATACAGCAAAAACCGCTGACGGTAGATCATAGTACTAGGCGCATAGTGCGACAGAGCACACCGCGCCGCGCCACCGATTGAGCGGTGCGTTGATCATATTTTTTGTTAGGACAACCAGATAAGATAGCTCATAACTTTGTGAATTTTTATGATATCTTTTGAAATTTAGTACATAGATTCTTTACTTAAAAAATATTGGACACGTGTTTCCAAGTTTCGCATGTACAAAAAACAACGTTGTATGAACGTGCCAGCTGAGGGGTAATTCTCATCCTTTTAAGAACTTTCACAGTCTGAACTCAGTAATAATCCGTCATAAATACGTCTAATTTCCATACATTGTGACATGTTTCTGAAATTTTTTTGCCGCCGAAATGAAACTTGAACGTTTTTCATTATGGGAATAGGCTCTCTGGAGTTTTTTTTTTTTATGCGAGGTTTTATTTTCTTTGGTAACCTTATTCTAATGACTGTCTTAACTCAATAACTGACCAATTTAGAGTGACATTACAGGCTGTAAGTTACACTCAAACTGTAACACAGAATTCAGCATGATTCTGAGCCCCCTGTGTTCACTGTTATGGTGATTTGTAAAAAAATTCAACTGTTTAGCTATAGCTAAACAGGTATAATCCTGAGTCACGGTTATATACCTGGTATAGCCCGTATAGGTATACTTGCGCCCTAATTACGTAACGTGCTATTACTATCATTTGGAATCATTTCGAAGCATATTCCTAATCCATTGCTCCATGTGTTCTAAAATGTGTTTGCTCAAATATGTAAATAAGGCAATGAATGTTGTTGAACTGATAAAGTAAAACCCATTGCTACTGATAGTGTGTTACGCAATTACCCTACTGGTGACAGACTGACAGCGGAATCTTAGTAGTAGGATCCCGTTTTTGGTCCGTCCCTTTGGGTATGCAACATAAAAAAAATATTGTTATTAAACTGTAGTTAATACTAAATCAGGCAGTAGAGATGATAAAAAAGTATAAAACAAAAAAAAAGCATGCTTTTTTATAAAAGCAAAATAAGTTGCTTTTTTTAAAACGCTGATTCAACTTTTTGTGAAGGTAATCCTACCAATATTTATACAGTATGTTACGAAAACCCTGTCCGACCCATAAGGATAATAGAGGTTAGGTAAACACATGACCAAATATAATATAAAATTTTACGTATTCATCATAGTACCAATACAAATGAATTTTGAAATAATCTTTTTTTCCAACGAATTAATTCCAATTTCCCCGAAATTTGGTAATTTTTAAAAAGTGACAACACCGGTATTATTATGAGCGAATAGCGATGCGGCTACGTGCCGCGTGTCCTGCCGCCCGCCCCCCGCGGTCGGCAGGCGAAGGGTGGTCAACGCACATTTAATAAGTTACCTCCTTTTGCGAAATAATATTTATTTTTTTTAGGGGGATTTTTTTTTAAGTAAAGCCCGGTTTTGTATGCATTAGTAGAATCAGTTATCGATACCTAACAACACCTTCACGGGTCGGACAGGGTTTTCGTAACATACTGTATAGGACTTATTAAGTTGGAAAGTGCTTTTGCGGAACAACTTTTTGGTAATTTCGTATAACTTTTCTTTCACTTATGCTTTATGCTTATTTATTTAGTTGCTTTCGCTTTTCTGCTTTGGCAGATTCTTCGAATCAGTTCAACTTATTGAATTAGTGAATTATGCTTTTTTAATTTGGATGTTTAAAGGTCATGGTCAGTGTTGATACGTGTTTGGTTATTGTTTTGTGACTATAGTGTGTTTTTAAATTGTAAAAGACTATAGGCATTAATTGAGTAGTTTGATCAAAATTGTTCGTGCATTTTTAGGTTAAGTGTAAAATACTTTGTAAAAATATTATTTAATTTAGACTTTACGAAAATGTCTCACAATCGTAATAATAACGAGCCTTGGAACTTTTTTAAAAGAAGTTTTCTTTCTGACAAAATCGCGGAATGTAATTTTTGTAAAAAATCCTTTTCGTAGGTATAAATCGTCGGTTACCAACATTCGTGTTTATTAAAAAAAGCATAAATAAAATAGCAAACAGCAATCATTAACATATACTTTTTGCACTAGAAATTGCTTTTAAAGTTTTAAGCAATTAAGCAAATAAGCCCTTAACAAAAGCTGTTTTTTGAAATAAGTAAAAAGCATAACTGCTTTTTTACTTTTAAGCATTTAGTCCCAAGCCTATCAGGCAGTATGCTTCAGCTCAGGATGGTGGATGATGGGCGGATAATAATTTTACTCTAGAAATTCAGAGGAAACTCTTTCATTCTAGAAATGCTCACCAGTCGGTACGCTGTAGCATATCATAACAAATGATTTATAATCTTATTTTCATATCCATAGAATTCACATTTCATTGCCATTGTTATAAGGGGAGTGAACAGAGATTCGTAAAAGCTACGCTATACCGTAGAAGCCATCGGCACACAAATTGTGGTGCTTTGCCATGCCATTCTGGATCATGCCACTTAATAAGTAGACTATAAAACGCAGGTAGGTATTATGTAAGTAGTAGTATTTCTGTAATAAAAATGCGCAATGATGCACATTCCCACCCCATTCTAAGTAATACAAATATCAACTTTATTTCAATGACATTTAAGTTGATTTCAGAGTGGATAGCGCTATTGAAAAAGTTATAAAAAAATTATTGTTGTAGCATAAAATGAATCTTATTGAGTAGGAATTAATATTATTTTTTCATTAATTAATATTTGTTTAAATTTTTGGGCAAATAAATGACTAACGCTACTTACGCGTACGGCACTTGTATGTAAAGATAAAAGACGCCTCCTTCGTACGGCGAGCCGATGGGTCCTGTGACACTCGCCTGCCAGTGACAACACTTGGGGTCCAATGGGGTCGCCGCTATACCCTCCGGGGGGTCGTTACGCAACATCTGGAGGTTAAAAATAAAAAAAGCAATAATTAAAATTAGGCTAAGAAACAGCACTATTACAAAAGATAGTCCCCCAAAACGCCCACCCTTTTTGGAAACTTTTCTTCCCCGCCCTTTTCCGAAATACATTCGAAACAGCTACTTCCTAGTGCTTGCGAAAGTATTGAGATGATCTTTATTTTGACTTGTCTTAGTTTAGTAAGAAATAAAGATTTTTATTTTGCCTTTAGGGAATTGCCGAGCTTAATTTTAATTCCTTGCTGGAGACCTTAATTTATTAAGACATCAATGGGCAAGCCAGGCTAAGCAGCCAAAATCCTGCTATGGAAACAGTTATAGTAAATAAATTACATAAGTTGAAGCTGGTACTATTGACAGCACCGTAAGCTACCTTTTCAGTTGTAAGTTTTTAGCTCCTTTGTAAAAAATTTATATGAAAAGTGAATGTTTCTTATATGTAATTTTGTCTATAAAGAGTTGGAAAAGTTATTCGTAAATATTGTACCTTGAGTTCAATCCTGAGTCGGTTGCGACGCCACGCGTTCTCCTCCCCGGCGGGCTGCGCCTGAACACACATCTGGACCAAACAGTTGCGGCAGAAACACGACTCTACCAAACATTGGTATTTCTGAAACAACAATAAAGATTTACAATTCTGCTGACTGAATCATACTTATTTAAAATCTATGAATACAGTTCGAATTGTTTTATAAAGGGCGTATCTAACATCGACGCACAAACGAGTACCATGGACCCAATACATAATTCTGAACCCCCCAGTCGTGGAATTTTTCGTCAACTTTTTCATGATTAAAAAAAAACACATTGTAGTTTTTTTCACTTTAGACCGTTCATAATTGCTATACATTTATAACCCAATAAGATTTTAAAGTAAAAAATAATTATTTCGCTAATTACACAAAAAAGCGCAATGAAAACAAAACTCGAAAAACTATCTTATGAGCTGATTTAATAGAGTTCACACTTCACATCACGGAACAACGTCATACCTACAAACCCGCACGGCGGCACGCTTGCAACGTTCAAATTCCGAGCAGACACATTTTTTTAAACACTGTGAATTCTGTAACCGTTCATTAACGACATAAATGACTATCATAATTTTATTAGTGGCATGCAGTCCAGCCTTTTCGCGAAGTTTGCGTTACGATGTCAGATACACCCTGTATATTTAAGGGATATATCATAATATCGTTTTCCTGTATTTCAAACAGTTAAGTTAATAGCTGTTATTATTTTGTTTTTCCGTATTTATGAATAGAAAATACCTAATTCTATTCTGCACCATAATCGTGTAACACATTACTATTAGTTGGAATAATTTCGAAGCATATTGCTAGTCAATTGCTCGATATGTTCGACAAATGTCTCTGCTCACTATCTACCCGACAATGTAAATAACGCAATGAATGTTGTTGAACTGTCAAAATGAAACCCATTGCAATTGATAATGTGTTACGTAATTACTCTACTGGTTCTGTATTCTGAGTATGCATGTTACCTTGTGCCAGTCAATGTTGGAGAGCAGGGGTCGGAAGAGAGGGAACCGCTTGTTGGTGAAGGCGGCCCAGCGAGGTGGCGCAACGCGCGCTCGCACCAGGCGCCACCAGCGCGCACACACACACGCGCAAGCGCACAGAGACAGGTCGTCCAAGTAGCTGAATATGCATAGCAGCACTGCAAATACACATAATAACACTTTGTAAGAAGTTAATATTATTCACAATAATGTCTTCTTCTTCAGTGTATAGAGGGAGGCCTTTGTCCACTGCTGGACAAAGGCCTCACCCAAGGCTTTCCACGATGACCGACCATGTGCTGCCCGCATCCATCGCCTTCACCAGCATCCTAATCAGCGAACACATTTTTGTCAAATGATTGCGACTAGTTGGGATCGTAACAAACGATCATTTGATAATTTGACAAAAATGTGTTCGCCGATTAGGCTGCCGGTCATCAGTCCACTTTGTTAGGGGCCTCCGCGTACTGCGCGTACGCTGCGTCTTCCGGCACTTGGCCGCCACTCCAGAACCTTACTACCCATCGGCCATCGATTCTACGAGCAACGTGCCCCGCCCTCAGCCATCTAATTTTCATGACTCGAAGAGCTATGTCAGTGACTTTGGTTCTTCTGCGGATCTCCTCATTTCTGTTTCGATCGCGCAGAGAAAGTCCGAGCATAGTTCTTTCCATCGCCCTTAATAATTTGAAAAAGTTTAATTTTAAATTGTAAAGTGAGATTTCTTTAGTATTCATCATCATCATCATCATCATCATCATTTCAGCCGAAAGACGTCCACTGCTGGACATAGGCCTCCCCCAAGGTTCTCCACGACGACCGGTCCTGCGCCTCCCGCATCCAGCGTGGTGTCAGACAGGGAGATGTTATTTCTCCGAAACTGTTCACCGCTGCACTGGAGGATGTCTTCAAGGTTCTGGACTGGAAAGGACTGGGCATCAACATCAATGGCGAGTACATGACACACCTTCGGTTTGCTGATGATATCGTAGTCATGGCTGAGACCGCGGAGGACCTGAGTACAATGCTCGAAGACCTCAGTAGGGCCTCCAAGCGAGTCGGTCTTAAAATGAACATGGGTAAGACGAAAGTCATGTCTAATGCCCATGTTGTACCGACTCCTATAAAGATTGGAGGCTCTGTTCTCGAAGTTGTTGACAGCTACGTGTACCTGGGACAAACTATCCAGTTAGGAAGGTCCAACTTCGAGAAAGAGGTCAATCGTCGAATCCAACTCGGCTGGGCTGCTTTCGGCAAGCTACGTAGAATCTTCTCGTCCGAAATACCGCAGTGTCTCAAGACAAAAGTCTTTGACCAGTGTGTGTTGCCAGTGATGACTTATGGAGTTGAGACGTGGTCGCTAACAATGGGCCTTATAAGAAGGCTCAAAGTCGCTCAAAGGGCAATGGAGAGGGCTATGCTTGGGATTTCACTGCGCGATCGAATCAGGAATGAGGAGATCCGCACAAGAACGAGAGTAACCGACATAGCCCGAAGAATTGCAACACTGAAGTGGCAATGGGCTGGACACATTGCCCGTAGGACCGATGCCCGATGGGGCTTTAGTATTATTGGAAGGATTTTACCTTCGTAACATAAAACTGTTTTAGGGACTGCATTAAAGGAATACCTTCAGAAGGCAACTGCTCCACAAGTCCAGCGGCTAGATTGTCAGGCGGCCTAGGTGTTGATAGCGCCTGCAATGAGCGCTCCAGGCAGGGTGGGTGTGGTGGGGGCCCCAGACCGGCACGATCGTCACTGGGCAGTTCAGGCCCTTCTGCAGGGCCTTGAGCCGGCCCTTCGCCATGTACCGGTGCATCAGCATGGGACGGATCATCTATGAAGGCAGCGACGTCGACGCGCATGGAACCATCAACACGGATTGGCCCATCAGGACGTAGTGCTCCATCAATACGCATCGGTACATCGACGCGCCCTGGCACATCAGGGCGGCCAGGCCCATCAGCGCGACCTGGGCCGCCATTACCCCCAATGCCGCTGCCACATCCACTGCTGCTGGCACCTGCGCCTGAGTTACTTGCCCGGCTTGCTTCGTCTTCTGGACTTGTTTCACTGTCCATTGAACTCTAAAAAGTATATACAAGCTGATATATGCCCAAGTGTTAGATCTAAGCAGAATCTTTATACTCAGAAACTGTGATCTATAAATCAAGGAGTAAACTACCCAACTAACATGTAAGTCGTTGAGTAGACGTTTTCCCCCTTATTCATAAAAATTGCATAAAGTTAACTAGTGATTAGCGATTCTTTAACCATACATTTTTGACCTTTTAACGTCACTTAACTTAAATCATCCTTTATGAATAAACACCACAGTGTTTAAGGGGTTTATTCATAATCGATTTCTCTCGGTGGTAGGCCTCACCATCGGCCGCCGGCGTAGTTACCACCCACCAGACAAAGTCATGCCGCCAAGCGATTCGTCGTGTTCCGGCATGATGTCTGGTGAAGCCGTTTGGAGGGCGGGTCTGAGCAGTTGTGTTGCGATGTATGCCGGGTACGATGCGCCAATTGTTGTCGTGTCGGGAGTTTGGTCGTGGAGGGTAGCGGGATCCGAAGCACGGTGCTCCGCTGGCCGACCGCAGGTAGTTGGGGGCCCAAGTAGTGTGCCAGCCACATACGAAAGGCTGCCCCGCCAACTGCGAAAAATCCCAGGGTGGCCCCATCGTGCCGGTTGGCGACCGGACGAGAGGACCCGATGGCGATCCCTGGGGGGGTTCGGGCGTCCCCGCAGTCTCCAGATCAATCTCCCTCTGGCCCGGCATCGTTGGTCGCATTGTTGGGATTAACATTGCATCACCTCACTCAACTGCCGTCTTCCTTCCTATTCACTCAATTTTTTTTTAAATGAAAAGGTCTAAAAAGAAAAGTAGGTGTGTACAGCGGGCGCACGTCCTCTCTTTCAAAGTGCACCTCTCTAATATTCGAGGTTTGCACTCCAATCTCATCGCAGTACATCACCACCTTGAGACTGAGAAGCCCCATCTACTTTTCTTGACGGAGACTCAGATCAGATGTCCGTCTGATGCGGCATACCTCAGCTACCCGGGATACGCATTGGAGCACCATTTCCTGCAGCGTGCTGGGGTCTGTGTGTATGTCCGCAATGACATTTGTTGCCGGCGCCTCCGTCACCTCGAAGACCCTCATTTCTCGTCCCTATGGCTGTTGGTTGACACTGGTGTGGACAAAATTGTTTACACTTGTGTCTACCGATCGCACAGCGGTGATCAGGAGACAACTCGTTTATTTGACCACCTCAGTGAGGCTGCTGACAATGCACTGCAGCGGCTCCCTGACGCACACTTCGTCGCTCTGGGGGATTTCAATGCCTGCCATCAGGACTGGCTTTTCCCGTACCTGAAGACCGACCACGCTGGGAGAGAAGCGCGAAACTTCGCGCTTTCAATGGGCCTTTCCCAGCTGGTAAAGCAAGCGACTAGGGTGCCTGATGTAGTTGGTCATACTGCCAATTGTCTGGACCTTCTGCTGACCACTGATCCGGACAGGTGTGTTGTAACAGTTTCCTCACCGTTGGGAACTTCAGACCACTGTCTGGTGAAGTCTGTGTCGACCTTCTCCCCACCAGATCACGACTCTCGTGGTGAACGGCGAATGTGGCGATACAGGTCAGCAGACTGGGATGAGATGCGCCATTTCTTTGCGTCTTATCCTTGGCAGCAGGTCTGCTTCTCTTCTAGCAATCCGTCGAGCTGTGCGGATGCTATAACCGATGTGGTGCGTCAAGCTATGGAATATTTTATTCCCTATAATGACGTGCCCGTCGGTGGCTCGGCTCGCCCATGGTTCAATGCCGATTGTGCTCAAGCTGAACAGCGTAAGCACACGGCATTTCTCACCTGGGTTGACGCTCGTGACCGCGGAGCTCCGGATCTAAGCTCAAAGAAGAGAGCCTTTAATCGTGCTGCCAAGTCCTACAAAAAGGCGCTAAAGAAGGCTCGCTTTGACCGTATTACCCATATTGGCAACAAGTTATCTGCGCAGCCTTCCGGTAGCAGATCTTTTTGGTCCCTTGCCAAATCGGTCGAGGCGAACTTCTGTCGGCCCTCACTGCCTCCGCTGGTTAGGCCTGATGGAACACTGGCTCATACGGCGAGAGAGAAAGCAGGTCTCTTTGCATCTCTCTTTGCCCACAATTCGCGTCTTGATACTGGCAGTGCTACTCCACCTATTTTACCCCACTGCGGTACTTCAATGCCTGAGGTTCGCATTCGGAACAAGGAGGTTCTGAGAGCACTGTGTCGTCTAGACGTGAATAAGGCTAGTGGTCCGGATGGTATACCAGCGATTGTTCTAAAAGCATGTGCGCCCGAGTTGTCTCCTGTATTGACACGCTTGTATCGCCTCTCATTTGGGACTGGTATAGTGCCCAAGTCCTGGAAGCTTGCCAACGTGCAGCCCGTGCCCAAAAAGGGTAGTCGTGCCGATCCTAACAACTATCGGCCGATTTCGATCACCTCCATACTTTGCAAAATTATGGAGCGTGTATTGAACTCGCGCCTTTTGGCATACCTGGAAGGTAACGATCTCCTCAGTGACCGACAGTACGGGTTTCGCCGCAATCGGTCAACTGGGGACCTACTAGTGTATGCCACTCACTTGTGGGGCGAGGCACTCGAGAGGAATGGGGAAGCAATTGCTGTCTCCCTTGATGTCTCGAAGGCCTTCGACCGGGTATGGCACGCTGGCCTTTTGAGTAAGCTTCCAGCGTACGGCATTTCCCCTAGCCTGACTGGCTGGGTAAAAGACTTCCTGACTGAACGGTCCCTCCGAGTTGTTGTCGACGGATGCTCATCTGAGCCCATGTCGACTAATGCCGGTGTTCCTCAGGGGTCTGTTCTCTCTGCAACTCTGTTTCTGCTGCATATTAACGATCTGCTGATGCCCGGTATCTATGGGTATGCAGATGACAGCACAGTTGTGGAGAGATACCTGCCGGATGCTCGGGCTAGTAGGGAATCAATCCGGTCCGAAAGAGAGGCCATGGTAGAGCGAACGAGTGTTGCACTTCAGGCAGTCTCCGAATGGGGCAATGCCAATCTTGTAGCATTCAATGCCGCCAAAACGCAGGCGTGTCTTTTCACCGCCAAAAGGAGCCCGTTCACCTTGGCTCCTACTTTTCGGAATGTATCCTTGGAGTGTACCGACCGCCTTCAGCTTTTGGGTATTGAGATTTCCTCGAACCTAAACTTTGGGCGGTTCATTGAGTCCAAGGCCAAGATGGCTGCCAGAAAACTTGGTGTAATCGCAAAGGTCCAGCAGTACTTCACACCAGGGCAGCTTCTAATGTTGTACAAAGCACAGGTCCGTTCGTGTGTGGAGTACTGCAGCCACATTTGGGCTGGTGCTGCTAAGTGTCACCTGGCCACTTTGGATTCAGTGGAGAGGCGTGCGAAGAGGCTGATTGGTGACTCTGATTTAACTCGAGTTGGTCTCCAAAGCCTAGAGCACAGGCGTAGAGTAGCCAGCCTTTCGGTGTTCTATAGGATACATTCTGGAGAGTGTGCGAGGGAATTGCACGATTTAATTCCCCCATCTCCGTTCCACCATCGGACGACCCGTCGTACGGCGAGTTTCCACCCTTATGTTGTTAACACCTCTACGATCCGGACGAAGCGTTTCGCCTCCTCCTTTATACCGCGTACATCGAGGGACTGGAACAATCTGCCGGCGGCGGTGTTTCCGTCGGACTACAATTTGAGTGTCTTCAAGGCTAGAGTGAATAGGCTCTTAATAAACTAGTGCGCTTTACCATCAATGATTGCGTCACTGCTTACCATCAGGCAGGATTGCGGTCAAGCGCTGGTTTATACTTTAATAAAAAAAAAAAAAAAAAAAAAAAAAAAAAATATTAAAGTTAAGTGACGTGCAAGCGTCTAAAATGTATGTTTAAAAATCGCTAATCACTAGTTAACTTTAAGCAGCGTTTATGATAAGGGGGTTTGTTGGTAACTTAATGTTATACAATATGTAAAGAAAACCCTGTCCGACCCATAAGGATAATAAAGGTTAGGTAAACACATGACCAAATATAATATAAAATTTTACGTAATCATCATAGTAACAATATTAATGAATTTTTAAATAATCTTTTTTTCCCGCGAATTAATTCCAACTTCCCCGAAATTCGGTAATTTTTAAAAAGTGACAACACTATTTTGACGGTATTATAAGCGATGCGACCGCGTGCCTTGTGCCCTGCCTCCCGCCGCCCGCGGAATGGTTGCCTACCGCACATGTATTAAGTTAACTCTTTATGCGAAATAATATTTATTTTTTTAGGGGTATTTTTTTAAAAGTTTAGCCCGGATTTGTATCCATTAGTAGAATCAGTTATCGATACCTAACAATACCTTCACGGATCCGACAGGGTTTTCTTTACATATTGTATATAAACGTATAAATGTCATAAGGACGTTTACTCGGCGGCATTAGGGCCCATTTTATTCAACTTAAGGCGCTAAGAATTTCGTGTAATAGTCATATATAGACATGTATAGTCGCATAGTAGTCATATTTACGTCGGCGATTTGACTACATGTAATGGCTCACAATATGACTTTTATCCAATGTAATAGTTGTTTTATTGTCATTTAAAGGTGTGCTTATTTGAACGAATTTTATTACATATAATAGATTATATCACGTTAATATAATTTGGCAGTATTTTTGACAGCAGAGTTAATATTGTATATTTTCTTTGTTGAGGTGATAAAACTATTTCATCAGTTGTCAACCATTGTGCAATCAAGTTTACTGATTAATGTGAGGTAAGTTGGTAACAAATTTTATAAGCGCTTTTAAAATTTTAATGTTTTCAAATATTTCTATTAATTTATTATTATATGTAGTTGTCATATAACGCAGTCACACTGCGTTATATGACAACTACATAACCAGTTGAAGAACAATGTAATGTCCAAAATGTAGAGCTAGAAAATACACCACATCAGAAAGAAAATGCTTCGCCATTTGAATTTCCAGTTAGATTGGGATTATAAAACTAAAAAGTGATAAAAAGGAATTTGTTTACTTCTAGTGCTTGAACTTGATTGTTTTATGTTGCGATTTTGTGTGTTCTATCAAAAAGATATAAAAGTTCCTAATATCGAAAGGTTAAAATAGGTTTGTGTCGATTTATTTATTTATTTATTTATTTAATCTTTCGCACATGAAATGTACAGAGGCGGACTTAATGCCTTAGGCATTCTCTACCAGTCAACCATAGGTGGTGAAGAGATAAGATGGTAGGTGCTTTCGTTTGCAAAAAAAATTGTAAAGATAAAAAAAAAACCTCTTAATACTATTAAAAAAATACTTAAATAAGCTAAATATACATACATACTATTACCAAAATATATACTTATAATATATACATACAAAACTAAAATTTGGGAGAGAGGTGTAGCAATAACTCTAACCTAATTGTTGCGAAAATAACTCTGCAATTTCCGCTTAAATGCAAACCGACTGGCGGCCATCCTGATATCGAGAGGAAGCGCATTCCACAGAAGAATGGATTGAATATGAAATGAAGAATGAACAAAGTCAGACGTATGCGAAGGACAGAGTAAGAGGAGATTGTTAGAAGAACGCAGATTCTTAGTGTGAGAGGAACATAAATATTGGAAGTGAGTCACAAGATAAGAAGGAGGAGTGGGTGATTTAAGAAGGGAGAAAAGCGTGGTCAAGGCGCGCAAATTTCTTCTCTGACGAATGGGCATCCATTTCAGTTCAGACCTGTAGCTCGACACATGGTCACATTATCGGATTTAAACGCGATAACTTATTATAATTTTTCAAGAAATGTACAGACGGCAGCACGTCAGGCTACTACAATCTGTCAGATTTCTTTATTGGATTTTCAACTTTATCTCTCAAGCATTAAGACTCGAGGTTGATTGGGAATATTTGGCAGTTTTGGGTAGCTTGACCTGCAGCTGTCGTCCGTACATTATGTTTAAGTTGACTCATCATCTTCATCTCAGCATTAATCCCAGTCGCGTCCGTAGCTTTTCAGCTTTGGAGTCTGGGGTCCATTTTACCAGTCTAACTGCTGATTTTGGCTAAACTTCGATATTTTCCGTGAAGCGACTGCCGTCTGACCTCCACAACCCGAAGGCAACTTTGGGTTGTGGAGGCATTGCAGTTAGACAAAATATTAGACTTTTGAGGGCTCCAACAACCCGTAACGACTGCCACTAAATGTTCGAATGTCAACCGGGACAAACGGCTCAACGTGCTTTCCGAGGCACGACCAGACCAGTGCAAATACTCATATTCATGCATACAAATATTTGCACTGTACGGGGATCGAACTCCCGCCTCCTTGCACAACGGTCACGTTCGCTACCGCTACGCCACGGAGGCTGTCATTATGTTTAATTTCCCAATTGTGTAGTCATTTTGTATGTTCTATTGTAAGATTATTAGCTACATAAGATGTTTCAATGTGGCAAAATAAATTAAAAAGGCCATTTAAGTTTTTCCAAAACTAGAAATATTTTAAAGCTTTACTTTTATTTCTAATTAATAAGTCTCGTCAAACTTGAAATGTTAATTATGTTCCTGGGAATAATAAATAAAATGAAACAATTACCTATTACTGCCTTTTTTATTACCTATTTCTTAAATGTATGAATAACACACTAACCAACTGACACTTCATATCACTAAAATAATATAGGTCATCAGTTTGCGAAATTTCGTTCTAATATATATGAATATTTCATAGGCACTTCAAAACGTCATCCCTTAAGTTTCAAGTCATTTAATTGCTTTAGTGCAATTTGGGAAATATTAAAATCAATAGCCCCCACTTTTTATAATGGTCTCTGAAGTCATCATCGTTGGTGTCTTTCATTAACGTTATCTTCATTTTCGGATGATGAATAACTATCTTCAAGTTCAGAAAGTGAACAAGAGTCCTGAACTTCGGCAAATGAACTGCAATATGTACCTATTCGTATAATTTTGGTTAAATTTTCATTTAAATGTGATATGGAACCCTTCTCATTTTCTTCACTATCAGTTTGAGCTCTATTACTTTGTATTAAAGGATGTGCTTGAAGCGAATGATACTTGTTTTTAACTCCCCTCTTTTGAATTCCCTACTTCTCTTAATACTTTTCCACTTTTTTCGTTCCTTATGTTGTAGCAAACAGTAAATAAATATGATTTCAAAATGATGGAGCTTGTATATAAGGTAGATTATAAACCTCTATTATGAATAATAATCAAATAGCGGTTGTATTAGCATGTTTGTAATACTTTAGGATGTATACAGGTTGCACTCGCAATACTTATTCGACTTATACAGAGTGGTGCTGACAATACGACAATAAATGAAAACACGAACAATGCTGGTCCATAGGAATAATCCTAAACCATAGAAAAAAACCTAGCATCAAAAATAACAAAATGAAAATTTCAAACAAACTAAACGCATAAAATTGCAATTGGAATAGAACACCCTTTAAAAATATTGGTTCACTGACCTCCGATAGGCGACAGAGCGATCCTGTATCAAATTGCTTTTTTCGCGCCATTATTATTAAAAGTTTGGTATCGCTGGATGCGGCAGTCATTAACCTGTAAGCGCTTCCTTATCAACATGTACATCATGTAGAAAATGTGAAAAATTAAATATAATTTCCTATGACTAAACTAATGGACATATTTATATGATTTTTATGGGTAGGCTGAGAATGTGTTGAGGTACATATTTAATTTATTGTGGTATTGTCAGCACAACTCTTTATAAATATAATGGTTACAAATACTAAGTGTAAACAATTATTGTCAGTGTAGCAGCTGTTTAAAACACAAACAGACAGAAACAATGACAAATTTGACAGTATTATGTTGTTTTTATGATGAAAGCATTTACACTATGAAAACTTTTATTAGTAAGTTTTATAGAGGTTGTTGTAGACCCTATTGTATGACAATTGTATAAAAATGTCGAAATAACATCTACATGACATTATTTAACAATGAAAAACGTATATTCGGACACATAATGCACAGTGCATGACAGTTAAAAAATATACTATAAAACAACTTGACTCAAGGTCATATAAATGTTTGGTTATATGACAAAAATGTTAGTTAGGTACCTTCCTGATATCATAAATTGAATATTTCAAATCAATTTTAACCCTATGCCCTGCAGTGGGACAACATAGACTTATGATGATAATATATACCTTGAGTAGGTAAAAAGTATTATAAAAGCATAACTAATTTACATTGATTCAAGCACTAAATTAGAGAGTAAGAAAGACCAAATTAAAGGTAATATTTATAGTTATACTCCAAATCTTGGATTGTTACATTACAGGTGAATACACTGGTGAGCTAGTGACTGTATGTAAGCTTACAGTAGAAGAATTCGACAAATTGCTTCAATCTTTTATTTCTGTACTCTGCGAAAAGCTATTAGCTTTGTGTCTAAACACAGACACATACAAATAATCTCTATTAATGAAAGGGCTACCTCTAAGCTTTTCTAATTCTGCACTGTCCCACTCCTATTTACTATTTATATTAAAGTTAAACTTACCCTATAATACCACCAAGCAGGTACTGTAGCACATGCCCTATTCACTTTACGTTCTGAACTGTAGTTCAAATCTGATGGTTCATCATTCCCTGAATCACAATCATCTGTCTTTTCACTGTAGAAATACGAAGAAGGCAAATAAGACGGGAAATCCGGGAAGAGAAAAGCGTGGCAAGTAACACAAACTGGCTCTCCGAAGCTAGGACCGTAGTACCCATTGCACACATGACAAGTAGAATTCTGTAACAAAATCTCCCATATAATACAACTGAATATATATCACTCTTATTTCTACTATTTCGAAGCTCATACGTACATCAAACTCAAACTCAAGAGGCTGCTCACTTGGAGTACTACAAATAAGTTTGTCACCATTTTCTTCCAGTTTTTTCATAAAATTAAAAAACTCGGGGCCCATTGTAAACATGTTTATTTTCCAGGCCAGCAGTTTATTGATAGTTTTGTTTTATAATTATTTGTACAATCATTGAATCAGATATAATCATATAAGAACTAATTATGATAAGTTCATGAAACATATATAAGCAACAACACGGGACTTCGTTGCAGTAAACTAGATAAGTATTACGAATACGATTAGGTATTCTGTTAAATATAATGCAAAAATCAAAATCCAGATTTTCAGAATCAATTAAGAGCAACTGTCAATGTCATTGTCAAATATGAATATTTTTTTTTTGGTTCACTTCTTTCCGTTCAGAGGAACGGAAAAGGCAAAGGCATAGTACGCCATACAGCCTAGTCTTAAGTAACTTTTTCTTCAGTAAGTTGATATCCTTTTTTTTTTTTTTTAATCAGTTGAAATGCCTTTACGCACCATACCCGTCGCTAGCTAGGCGACGAGCGTGTGTGGGACTCGCCCGGCCGAAGCCGGGAATACCCACTAAAACCACCCGGTTACCGTCGAGCCCTGTGTTGAGAGTGCCACGGGGCCGACCCGGAGGCCAAGACTCCGTGCCACTCTCAGGGCTTACCGGCCTTTTTAAGGCCGGTTTCCGCGCCAATGGGGGATTACCCGGTAACGGAGTAATCCCCAGACGTGGTGACCGTTGTGCAATGCGCGTGCGGGAGCTACCCACACGCGCTGGTCACACCCTGGGGCTAAAGGAGACGGGGGTTCGTCCCCCGCCTTCTTCGCCCCACCCGTCTACGCCGGAGGGGAGCGGCAAGAGCAGACTCTTCCCGCTCCCTCTCCGCAGCCTCCTTCTGCGAGAGGACGGTCTCGCAGAAGGAGGCGGCAGCCTCCCATGCACCCTCGCTTTCAACCATGGCTCGCACCATGGTTGCCAGGGAGAGGCGTCCGCCTCCGAGCGCCGCAACGAGGACGCGGCGCTCGTTTCGCCAGGCCGGGCACTCCACGAGGGTGTGCTCGGCCGTGTCGTCGGGGGAGTCGCAGTGGTGACACCGCGGTGACTCCTCCCGACGGGCGACCCGGTGCAGGTAGTGACCGAAGCAGCCATGTCCGGTCAGTACCTGCACCAAGCGGAAGGTAAGGCTGCCATGCCGGCGCCCAACCCATCCCTCCAACACCGGACGAATCGCTCCAATCGTCCGGTGGCCGGCAGCTGGGGAGCGGAGCGCCTCCCTCCACCGGCTCAGGGCCTCCCCCTGAGCCGCTAATCGGACCCGCCTTACTTCCTCGAAGGCGGGTCGTTCCCCCCGTTCCCGGGCCGCGACACGGTGTCGATGCACCTGGGACAGAACCAGGGCATCGACCTCCCACGGGGGCGTGCCGGCGAGCACGCAGGCCGCCCCCATGACTGACCGTGCGGTATGCCCGCACGATCCGTGTCGCGATGACCCTCTGCGGCCTCCGCAGCAGGGCCACTGTGCGCCGGGAAAGGCGCTCCGCCCACACCGGGGCTCCGTAGAGTGCCATCGACCGCACCACTCCCTGGTACTGCCGACGGCACGCCGAATTCGGCCCCCCCAGGTTGGGGAGGAGCCGTCCGAGTGCGGCTGCGAAAGAGCACAGCCGCGGAGCGAGGAGCCTAAAATGCTCCTCGAAATTCCAGCGGGGATCCATGATCAGGCCGAGGTACTTGATGTGCACCTCGACGGGAACCTGGACCCCCTCCACTCGGATACGAAGCCCCGGTGGGGTTCTGCGTCGCGGGGCGTGGAAGGTCATGGCCCTCGTCTTCTCGAGGGCCACTTCCAGCCCCAAGAGGCGGATGCGCCGGACGACCAAGGAGGTGCCGACCGACGCAAGGTGAACCGCCTCCTCCCACTCGCGCGCCCTGGCCGCGACCAGTGTGTCGTCTGCGAAACATACGACGTCCATCCGCGGGAAGAGCGCGCCACGCAGAACCCAGTTGTACCCCAGGTTCCAGAGCAGGGGACCGAGCACTGATCCCTGGGGTACTCCTACATTTACGGTCCACGACTGGACGCGACCCTCCGCGTCCTCGTACAGAACCTTCCTCTCACGGAGGTAGTCCCGCACGAGGGCGCAGAGGTAGAGGGGCACTTCATGGTACTTCAGTGCCGCCTCTATGCATTCGTGGGGGAGGGTGTTGAACGCGTTCGCGATGTCTAGCGACACCACGACGACACCCTCACCCCTCGCTGTGGCCGCCTCAGTCCACCTCTTGAGGCGAGCCACCGTGATCCAATAGATAGTAGAGTAATTACAAGAGCGTATCAGTGTGTTTTGGACAACCAGCCGATCGTGCCACAGCGCGAGGGTTCTGGGAGGCCCATTAAACCCAGTGTGACGAACCACGTACTGAATGTCGTGCAGCAGAACCCACGGTTGGGAGTACGCACAGCAGCTCTAGTAGTTTGCAACTGGTATAGGACCCGCGTTTCGCACAACACTGTTCATCGCATTTTACGCAAAGATGGACAGCGCGCGTATCACATCCACAAGGTGCAAGCGTTATTACCCGCAGACAGAGAACCCCGCGTTAGGTATTGCCAGTGGCTGCAACGACAGTACGTCGAAATTTCCAATTTTACTGCCAATGTAATGTGGACTGATGAATCCAGATTTACCAGAAACATGTGAAACCGGAGTAATTGTCACATATGGGCCCATACCAATCCGTTCGCATTGCTATAGACGGGACACCAAAATCGATGGTCGCTGAATGTTTGGGCTGCAATTTTCAAAGATCTCGTTGTTGGACCCATTTTTCTTCCGGAAAGATTAAACGGGGCTCGTTATCATGAATTCCTACGTACAACCCTCTCGGATATAATCGAAGAGTTGCCTCTAGCCCAGAGTACGGTGATGTGGTTTCAACACGACGGCGCTCGCCCACATGTGATTCTTCCTGTCAGACGCTGCCTCACCGAAGCTTTTGGAAGTCTGTGGATTGGAAGATTCCACGCTGGTTAACGTCAGGAGCGAACTAATTTGACAGGTCTCAACGTTTTATCTTGTCCTTTTCTTAATGAAATAGTTAGAAAAATATACACTGAACTTAAATTTAATTTAGTTTGTGAACAAGGGAATCGGGGCCAATACTTTTCAAATATAAGGAGCAATGGAAAAAATATTCAAATTTAGTTCACATGCTAAAAGTGCTATGATCATATTGTGCCAAGTTTTTCATTTCACCTACTAGGTGTCGTACAGACGACAACACTTCTACTACAATCTGTCAGATTTCTTTATTACATTTTCAACTTTATCCCTTTGATGTTAAGGCTCAAGGTTGATTTCGTCGCTTAAGTTCTAAGTCTCCTGATAAGTTCATTATTTTGAGTTACGCGGTGTTAGAACTTAAGCGACGATTTGGAATATTTGAGTTTCGGGTATCTTGACCTGCTGTGGTCCGTACCTAGCCTCTAATCTGAACTTTGGAGACGGTGCAACGCAATTATTACGCAGACTGAAGAAACCTGGCACGGGTTATGCGAATATTCATTGTGTGTACCTACATCAAATGTAGTTTTTTTAGTTAGGTTGTTCCTAGTGTGAGTATATTTAGTTCTTGTGGGTGGTCAAGGCGGTTATAACGCTGCACAGAGCTCCGCTGAGTAGCTTGGGGCAGCAGGTTTAATATTGTTTCAGTTTTATTTTGTAAACACGGGTCGCGCTTCCGCGCGCTTATGATTACTATAGTCACCCCGCGCTACAAAACGGAGGGCAGTTTAGTGTTATAACCGCCCTATAGCAATGAAATGAAGTGAAATAAAACACCAGCATCATTCTTAAAATTATTCTTAAATTACTCTTATCTTTTTTCTGTTTAGTTCTTTCTTTCGAGCATTTCAATGTGCAATTTTTATCAATATCTTTTGAAAAAGAACACAACAAACACAATTACATAGGTCAAGATAATTATACCATACATGTATATTGTACTTTATAATTGATGATAAAATCCGAATTTCCATTTGTATAATTAAAGAGCACAAACAAATTCCTGCATTTCTAACTTTTAATAATACTTTTATTACCTTCTTGGTGTCTCAAAAACGTAATAATATAATTTAAACCGATACCTATGAATGTGGACGAATACGAACTAGTACTACCATGAAACACTATTATACACAAACATATTTAATTATGGAACCTTATCTAAGAAACTGTAGATACAGTCAAATATCAAATTATAACAATCTTTCAACAGGAGTGTAAATGTAACTAGCTATTTTAATACATAATGTTAGTTACTAGACAGCTGACCCTACATGCAGCTGCAGGGCGGCGTGGCCTGCGCACGGTACACGAAGACGCTCGACACCACGTAGCACGTACATTTAACAATATTTACCAAATAAACAGCTTTTGAAATACTTCATATTGATGACTTAACTGTATACTAGCATTTCTATCGGCCTATGTAGCACTCACAAGGGCTACAATACGACCCTTACTTAATCTAAACACCTAGACGAGATATGAACAATGATTACCAAAATAGTATCCATAAAATCACTAACGACATCTTCAAGGCGACTATAATACAGAATAAGTGTCAAAGAAATTTCTCAACATTATCAGTTGTGTGGGCACAATGGTACATTCGAGCAGTCAGCAACAGAAGTCAACATCGTATATTTTTAAGATATAGTCGCTACACTTAATTTATACACATCGCCTTAAAACGAGTCCTAGGAAGTTTTTTTTTTTGTTCACAATCAGAAACAGCACATTTTTAAAACAGTCACTTTATGTCAGTAATCTTACACAAATAAAAATAAAATTCATATTTCCTTAACACGATCCGTCATAAATAACACCGGAGTCCGTATAATTTTCTTACCTACATAATCGTAACCGAGGACGTTTAGAAAATAAAGGTAAAAGGTAAAGCTAGAGTCCAGTAGCGCAGGCGAGCAGCTCTAGTCGAGTCGACGTCACGGCGTCCACACACTAACTTAGCTATAACCGCGCACTCGCACAAAGCTACCGCGCGGCGGCCGGGGGGAGGGCCTCTACCGCACTCAGTACGGACTGCAATACGAGGCGCGCCTGTAACCTCTGCAAACAAGGCACGCCGTTAGTCACTACTGCTATGTGCTACACGTTACAGACATAACTACTGCTACGCGCTACGCACTGCCATGCAAGCTACGTCCACGACAAAGGAGGGGCGCCGCATTGAAAATACTCAAGTTTTCTATTACAACCTTTATTTTTAAAAAGTGTGTATAAATATTGTCTTTCTTTTGATCAATTTACAACATTTTGTACCGAATTTTACAACAGTGTCTACTGTCTACAGAATCATTCATTGTTTAAGATGTCACATCTCATTAGCGTCAATATTCAATTGACTAAAATCTTTCCACTTATAAATCTATAAAACAGAAGTAGAAGAAGTAGGGAGAGGGGTAACATCTTGCACAACTTGATGTAGAAATTGGTGTAATTTGCAACTGTTCAAATTTTATAATTGGTACTAAACTACGTCTCTCTTAGATGTCACGTCAAACAGCGTATAATTCTTTCAACTATTCTGATACTTAGTTTATTTCAGACTTGTCAATTGCATATATGACTTAATGATGCATGATGATAATGACAGTACCTTGCAGTATGTTCATTTGAAGATAGTAAAATGGGTTGTTTTATTTAAATAAATGGGAATTAAATTTTAAGAAAAAATGAGATGAAAACAAAATGACAAACCAAGATACCGATTCTTTTCATAGGTAAACAAAAAAAAAAAAAATTAACAAAAAATCTTTGTTCAGAGATGTAGTATTTACATGACAGGAAGTCATCCTAAGTAAAACAATTTTATTTATGTTGATTTGTATTTTGTTATCAATTTTAAATGACTATAATTTGCATTTCACAATTTTTTGTTTATACAAACTAATGAAAACAGTGTTTTGGACAGAATTTAAGTCACAAATATTAATAGTCATAAAACACCAAATATGTTACAAATCTCTGACATATTTTCTTGATGAAAGTATATTTTTTTACAATCTATTTCAATAAATAAGAGAAAGAGATAATGATCTCTCAATAAAATTATGCTTCAGAGTTCTGATATCGGTTTTTACAAACTATAGTATGATACTAATATCCTGCTGACATTTCTGGGACAATGTCTTGAGATCGTATTAAATATTACAATACACTAAAGATAAGTTTAAATCCAAGGCTCATACAGAGACATTTCAAATCAATTTTTGTACATCATTATGCGTGGCATACAACACTATGTGTGACAAAGTGTTGTTTACAGGACAATTTCATTCTCGTAACAGTTGCAAATTATGTAACAGAGTAAAAAACCACAGAAGTTGAAGATGTAGACAGTGTTAATAGGGATTGTACCTGCCGCGGCGCACGGGCCGGTAGCCAGAGTAGTACGGCGAGTAGCCGCCGCGGAACGAGCGGCCGCGGCCCCGCATGGCGCGCGGCGGCCGGTTCGTGGTGGACAGGCCCGGCTTGTTGGTGCGCTTGGGCATCACCTGTATACACAAAGTCACGCAATTCTAGTACATGATAAGTTTAAATGCGGCGGATATCTAACTCGTCGCCAGGCCTCATAAACTTATATTTGTAACTCTCCAGCCTAAGTGAGATACCAGACCACCACAAGCCACTCAATTGAAAATTATGCTGTTTAGAGAAACCATCTGTTGGACCATAAAAAAAAACCACTTTTTTTAGGGATAATTTATGTCAGACCGTCAGGAGCGAGAGCGTCCCTGTCTGCCCTAATTAGTCTAGGGACCATTTTTCAGTCGGAATACGGTGGCTTACTATGTACAGACATCAAGCTACTACAATCTGTCAATTTTCTTTGTTAGATTTACAATGTTATGGCTAAAGCATTAAGGCTCAAGTTTGATTGGGAATATTGGACAATTTCGGGTAGCTTGATCTGCTGTCCTCCGTACTATGAACTGCTTCACAAATAAATAATAAAATGTTCCCGAAGTCGCACGACTCGCGCCTGGCACGGTAATTTAAAAATATAGTTATTTTGCTAAAATGCCATTAAACACATTTTTCTTTTTTTGCATCGTCTAGCAAATATTATCCCATCAACTATTGATATTTTATTATATTTTGAGCCCATGAACATATAGCACGCTCTGGCAGCAGTGCAGTAAAGCAATGACTCTTTTTCGGCAGACCACAAAAAATGTTATTTCTACAATTTATGGTAATTAATTTCAAAAAGTGGGTGTTATGCAAATTCTTCAGATTGTTCATCCAATTGGTTAGTTTTTTTTTTAATAATTCGATTACATACCTTAATTTGACGCCCCCTAAATAATGATTCGTCCATAGCCATTGCAGTCTGTACACTGTCTTTGTCACCGAACTCTATGTAGGCGAATCCCTTTGGGTGCCCGTCGAATTTATTACATAATATTGTAACCCTGGAAATAAGCGTGATTTTAAATTACAATAAAGAATATTATAATACATATACAGGGTGCCAGGGAAACGCTTCCGAAAACGAAGACAGGTGATAAGGCTAGTGATTCTCGATACGATACCATCAAAAAATGAGGATTTTTTTTAAGCATTTTTCGTACACTATGCTGTGGGAACAGTTAAATGAGTTAAATGAAACCATTATTTGCGATTAAACATTTTTTTTTTCTTTACAACTCTAACAAGCTATGTATTCGTAAATACTTATCAGCTGACCCGCTCGGGTCAAATACCGCGTGCGGTCACCGACATCGCGACACGCTACGGTTTACCTTGACCTTGACGCGCTTAACCTTGAGGTCCATATCGAAGGTACTTAGATAAAAAGACAATAGTTTTAAATTGATGCACTGTCGTGAATTTAATAACAGTTTTGTATTATGTCGATAATCGATAGTAAATGAAATAAAGTAAAAGATCGCTGACATCAGCTGTAATTGACTAAAAAATTTTCATCGCATGTACAGGTGCGCCCGTGAATCAATTGAATTTGAACTTTATAACAATGTAATTAAAGTCACACGATGCGTGCTCGTTTATTGCAAGAACTGGATCCTTCATTTAGTAAGTAAACCTAATCAATTTAAAGTGAATAATTAAATTAATTGAATCTAAGAAACCAGTTAAATCTTATTTAAAAGTTAGAAAATGAAAACAGTTTGTAATAAAGCATAAGTACAATTTCCTAACAATTAAAATGAATTGATTTCTGATCTCGTAATTATTCTTTTAGCATTTTCGCCTCTGTAAACACACCGCTTTTGCCGCGGGGACTCCCCAGTCCCCCAAAGCGTTTGATCTTCATAGTACCTCTTTAGTTAATAATAGTGTTCCTTACGACTCGGTTCGTGAGCTTGTGCGTTACGTTTTTAACAAATTATTTAATTATTGTTTTGTTAGTTTTAAATTTGTGTTTAGTTATTAGGTATTGTTACGTTTTTAGTGCTGTTTTATTCTTTTTAGTTATAACTTTTTGTTGTTTTAAACGATGCCTGAGGCATACGTGTACAGTGCTCGTGAATATGGTCCGTCAACGTATGGGCTGGTATTTTTAATGGACGAATTCTAGGACCAGTGTTTCTACCGCCGCGCCTCAATGGATCAGCATATCTTAATTTTATAAATGGACATTTAAATGATATGCTAGACAATGTGTCTGTGGCTGAATTTCTTCGAGCATGGTTCCAGCACGATGGCACTCCACCGCATGTTACGCGTCCCGTCCGCGAGCGTCTCACTGAGCTTTTTAATGACTGCTGGATCGGAAGGCTGGGGTTCACCCGACTTACGCCATTGGACTTCTTTTTATGGGGGTATGTGAAAGAAAGAGTGTTTGATCGGGAATGTGACAGTGCTGATGAAATGCGGGGCAGAATAGTGAGTGTTTTTAATAAACTACGTGAAGAATGTGTTCACGGATCGACACAGCGACGGGCCCGGCTTTGTATTGAAATGAATGGAACTCAGTTCGAGCCAAACCTCATAAGGTCGCAAAGGATTTAGACAGGTACGTAAAATGCCTCTGTCAGCTTTTTACAATGGACTACAATTGCGATTTTGAAAGTGATGTTTGTAAATTGCGTATAAATCGGCTCTTTTCGGCGGCGGCTCTTTTAAGCGCGAGCGCGGTAGTGCGACGTCGCCTTGCGTGTCAGTGACCTCACGTTTCGTACGCTATCCAATGCTTGTTTACGAAATATGAAGTCTTGAAAATAATCAATTTAAAGCGAAAGGTTATTGGTATCCGTTTGCATTTAGGTTGTATATAATCTACGTTCTGGCTTCGGAAGCGTTCTCCTTACACCCTGTATGTATTAGACATTTCAAAATGTTGAAGAATTTATGGCCTCATTTTAATCCAGACTAGTTTCTTCCTGGGGCTTCGTGTTGCTGGTGATATCCCACTTATAGTATAATACTAACAAACTATATTCAGGTTTCGCATAAACAAAGAATAATGTAATATAAAACCATGTATACAACATGGTTTTATAATATTAAGTATATGACTATATGGCAGAGGTTTTATGTACATAAAACCTCTGCGATATAGCCATTACTTCTTGCCGAACTTGATTACTAACGCAACAAAACGCAAGTCATAGGTTCCTATGACTTGCACCGCCAGTTAGTAATCAAGTTTGGCAAAAAGTAATGGTAACAAAAATAGATGTGGCGTTTTAATATACTAATAACAGCTTTACACAGCTTCTATGATAAGACATTGACATTTCTCTACTTTTGTAAATTGCACCAAATTCTGTAGCATCATTTCAATTACTAGATCAATGCGGTTACACAAACAGATATCTCAAGCAACTTTAATTAATAATATGTATAGATTTATATTCTTTAGTCTCTAAAATCAATACAGGGTCAAATGCAATCACTTAGCTTAGCAAATCCTCAAAGATGTGATATCGATATCATATACATGATAAAACAAATGATATAGAATTTTGTATGCTTACCTATTAATAGATCCACATCCGTGGAAGTGCTGTTCCAGCTCCTCAGCAGTGGCACCATAGTCCACGTTGCCAACATACACTGATCTGTTGTCAGCCTCTATCTTCTCCTCGATCGACATGTTTAGCGGACTTGCTGAGGAAACGGAAAAAAAACATTATATAGAAAAAGTTTGTTTTCAAAAATATTATAACATTCATTGAATTACAACAAATAAGTGCAGCAGGCGATGTGTCGGGAGCACGCGGCAGTTTCATACACATTGATTAATTTATTTATTGATGAAATAAACAATCTTGTACTTTTATACTGCAAAACTATCGTCTATTATTACAAAGTTACTCTAAATTCCTGTGAATATCATAGCTCTCCCAAACTCGCGTATTGCACAGACGTCATGTCATTACAATACAACATTTGCATATGCGCCAAGCCCCCCAAATGACTGAACACATGCAATTTATTTTGCACTGTTTTCTAATATCTAAGAGCCCCTTCATTCTAACTTCCAATCTTCTTACTGGTCTTAACAGATATAAGATGCTTAAAATGAAGTAGTGTTACTTTTCACACTGTTAGTTGCTGTGAATTTTTTATTATTTTTAGAACAGGACCCATACCTGGGAACCTCCTGGGTATGGAGATATTGAAAGTCAAAGTACCAACTCTTTTAACTTATTTTCATAAAAGCCATTTTAAACTTAACTATTTAGACCCAAAACATTGTACCGTTGCATGCAATCAAAGCATACAGAATAGCTACATGATGAGTCTTTTGACACCCTTATAATGGTATATTGAACAGTATTATTTTTTTACTGTGGTTTAATGGAGAAACAGTGGCGAGGGACATGAGTCATTCTGAGGTTCCTAATCGAGGCGCAAATGTGAATGTCGTAAAAAGTAACATCAATCATGCAAACCCATTTTTTTTTTCTCAGAGCACCTTGTTTTACCTGAAGTTATTTTATAGTTTACCAGAACAGATCCTTAACATTTTGTAGCAAGACCTTTGGATAAAAAAACATTAAAAGCAAATAGTTTGGAGTACACTAAAGGCTTTTAATTACACCATTCCTAACTATAGTTGTTCTAAGGGACCATAAAACTGTATTTTCTGTTCTAAGTTAGGAAAATTAATTGTTAAGCAAATTGAAGTTCCCAGCATACATTTTCTGCATATTCAAATATATTCATTTACAGTTAAATAAAATTTATTATTAATTTAAATTTGTATAACAATTAATTTCCCTGGTTGCACAAAATATTTATACAAGAAATCTCAGCTAATTCTAGATGACCTAGATACAAAACCATCTAACATAATATGTACTGAAAATTTTGGTTAACTATAGAACTAGAGAATGAATTATGATGTGGCTGTAATTTTTATACAATGCATTATATCTTCAGTTTCTTACCTAATTAACAATTATGATTAATATTGTCCATGCTGGGCAGCACCATGATAACCAATCTAATAAAATATGTAAGAAAAAAATAAAGAAAACAGACCAACTCCACTGGGCCCATGTGGTAGATTACGGCCCACTCCCTCTCACCAAGAGGAGGCCCGTGTCCCAGGAGTGGAACATTCTAGGCTGATTATGTAAAGAATACAGGATTTTCCAAGATATGGCAGTTATATAGTATTCATTGCAGCATGCAACAGCATGGTTTCTACATATTGTTTGTTGATTGCAAAATTTTGTATTGCCTGCCCAGGTAGGACAAAGTTGATTTCTATTAACCTACAGTTTATGAGGAGGGTCTTTTTTGTACAGAGATCTATATGTGAGTAATAAAACAAAAACTTACTTAGTCCAGGTGGGCTACCCATACTCATCTGCTTGTCTACTTCAGTTTGCATCTGTTTTAGTTTCTCAGCCTCTTCTTCCATTTCCCGTACTCTTGCTTTGATGGCAGCCAAATCTGGTACTTCACCACCAGCAGCTTCATCACCACCCTAAACAACAATTTGAAGATAGACAGGTATCTTAAACCAATTGATAACAAATAGACATTGTTGTTAATTTGTTATTACTAAGGTCTTCCACAAATGATGGCCACTTCACAAAATAGGTTCTTAGACTAAATAATCAAAACCTACACACAGTTACTGCAGATTTAAGAGGTCACAGGTCATAACACCTCTTTGCCATAAGAGTTACAGACAGTCCATTGCCACTGTGCATAGCCTGCTCAGTGGGAATGAGCCTGATTATGAGATGGCTTGATAAAACTGATATTTAGTATAACAGCTGTTGACTTGTAGTATTTATTAACATGATTTGGATACTTGTCATTTTGAAGGTATGGATGTAGTAAGACTATATAAACACCAAATTTGTAGTGAATAACCAATAGAAAATCAATATAGAATAAAATGTATGATGTGCATATTGACAAATGAATAAACAATAGGCTCCAGTCAACATGATATTAAATAGGTAGCTGGCTTACAATGCTAACCTAAGACAACTTTCTTGTATGCATAGCTGTGCAATTTAAGTTCTGTGATAACATTATCATAGAACTTAGTATATGAATTCAAATTATATTTGTTATCATCTGTGTTTATCACAAATGATAAACACAAAATAATACAATGATTGAGTAGACCTGGCATTTTGCATTTGATCAAAATAACGAATTTTCATTAAATTGCTCAGCTATGCATACAAGAAAGTTGTCTTACACGTCCGTGTAATCGATGACTTACAGGTTAGCTTTGTAAGCCAATCGCGTAAAGGCCGATTACCGTTAATACTCAGTAAGTGTAACATTTCACTTCGTAATAACTGTTTTCTTCTTCTGGTGATTAATAAACCGTGTTCGTACATCTCTATTCACAAGCGTTAAGATACTTTGGATGAGAGAAAAACAAGAATTACTCACTCCAAGACTATTGTCAGTCATATTTAGAGAACCGTTGGTCCCGTCCAAATGATTGTTGTCAATCGTCTCTAAATAGTCATCATTTTCTGCCATGGCCATTATTTGAATCTTTCATGAATTCAACACTTAGAACTTCACACTTCACTAAATCCCTGAAACAACACGTAATTAGTGAAACTCTACGTTGGAATAAATTTCATGATTACGAAGATACTCTGACGTACCGGTAACCAAATCCGTTAGAACGCAAATGGCCTACTTTTGAAATAACATTCACTTTAAGCACTTTCGGTCATCGGCTTTCACTGAAAAAGTGGTAATTTCCTGAACATCCTATTATTCCTTTGATATTTACAGATTCGTTTAGGGCCAAAATATGCACCTAGAGAAATTAAACGCCAAACCAAACAACTACAATGTAACCATATTAAAAAACAAACTTTTATGATTGTAATACTGAGGTAGAAATAATCGACTAAAAATTTATGATTTTTTAAGGGAAAAAAAAATTGAATATGTACTTTATTTTACTTTTATGAATAATGGATTTATTATATATTTATATAATCATTAAATCAATGATTATCCTATTATTGTAAGTTTGGTCACACTTAACATCAAAACTTTTATTTCAAACTAGCGGCCGCCAGCGACTTCGTTCGCGTGGAGTTAATTATGCTCCGCTCCAAGAAATTGATTTCATTAAGGTAAACGTAAATAATAATATTAATTTTACTATTGAAACTTTAAGATAAATGCGTAAAGTATAGGTTTATTATCTAAATCTAAAGGTATTTCAGCAAAAATTAAGTACGTACTGGTTAAAGTTATTTTCGATTGATTACCGCTTCTTTTGATGCCACATCCTACCGCTATATCGTAGTTGGGGATTTTGCTATTGACAATTTTCACTACAGAACACAGTTTAAACGCAACAATACTGTAAATTACTCGGAAATTCACAAATTTTATCCATAGGTCAAGAGCATTTGACAGTTTATGTACCCACTTAGCGAGATAAGAAAATGGCGAACCGGCCGCAAATAGGTATTTCAGTAAAAAAAAAAATACAATATATTTATGTATTACAATATATTTATAAATTACAATAATATATTTATAAATTACAATATATTTATGTAACTTCTTTGGTTTCGATGATGTTGGAAATGAAGGGTTGCCGTTGCTATTACAGTAACTATTAAAGATAGTGCTGCTTTTTACTTACGCAAAATCATTAAAATTAGAAAGAGATGACAGTGTTTTCTTTATTCTAGCGTCGATATGCCTCATATTTGTATAGCTATTTTTTCTATACTCTATAGTCAAACATTTGCCGTCCATGTTCTATGCACAGAGTACTTTTTATTATATGGAAATAGAGAGCAATCTCGGCTAAATTTCCGGGAAACCGATTCTGCAGCGCCATCTCCATTTTCACGACGGTACTAATATCGTGACGTCATCCAACCATTCTATGATATATGCCTACGTATGCTTATGTATATATATTCATCTAGCTGCACAGCACGGTTGGTAACCTGGTATTTTTTTATTTTTTTTTTCAAAAAAGCTTTTATATTTTAATTTACGCAAACAAACAAAAAAATATCAAAATCAAAGCATTTATTTCAAATAAACCAGTTACAGGCACTTTTGAATTGTCAGAAGGTCGGTCAGTCAGTAAGGTGAAGCTAGTCGCCCATTCCAAAGAGTAGGTACCTATGGAGAAGAACGGGCAAGAAACTCCATGGACACTCTTTTAAATTATCAAGCTATTGATACAAATATTTGATTACATCATTCATTTTGAAATCAATCGTGTGAGAACGATGCAGAAATATATTGTACGCTGAGAGCGTCCATTATGGAAAAAAAAAAAACTACAATTCAGAATTTAAAATACGCCGTAGCAGCTAAGAGATGACCAGTCCCCTCTGACGGCGTCCGTTCACGAACATGACGTATGGATCAGCATCATTCAGCTCAACCATATTGAAGGGAACCTAATGACCCAACACACACGCCACCACCAGCGAGACATTTGAGTGAGCATGACATACTCTCAACAGCCATAGCACTATCAAGTCAATAAACGACTAACCCAACAAATAGATGCTTTACAGCAAGTAGATCGTGCTCACACGTGTTCCATGCAATTATACAATACTAGGAAATTGAATCTACACAATGCAAAGACAGTTTTGTCCAAGGTTCAGCAGCTCCAACGGTGTTCCCGAATGCTAAGTTTAGCTCCTGTGTAGCTGCACCAGTGCCGAATACCCCTGTCAGCGATGCAATTCCGTAACGTACAATATGCCTGGCTACATAGTGTGTACTGGCTTTGAGTTAAAAAAAAAAAAAAAAAAAAAATTGTAAATTTAAACTACAAGAGGAAAAATTAAAGAACAATCAGTGTAAGTATAGAAATCGGACGCAGTTCAAGCCCAAGCCTTTTTGTCGTCAATATAATCCTTAACACTATAAAATGCTTTCTGACAAACTTACGTTTAATGAAGGATTTGAATTTATTTAGGCTCAGATCTTGAACCACCTCTGGAAGCCTATTG
Organism: Sesamia inferens; assembly: GCA_037179545.1. Taxonomy (NCBI): domain Eukaryota; kingdom Metazoa; phylum Arthropoda; class Insecta; order Lepidoptera; family Noctuidae; genus Sesamia; species Sesamia inferens. The sequence goes on from CM073940.1 coordinate 10,777,690, forward strand.
TAAAAATGTATACATTGGCATCTAAAAGAGCCACCTATTTTCTTGAGCCTTGTTGTAGGTACAATAAATTTGTGCTTGTTCCTAGTATTTATATTATGGACATCACTGTATTTTTTATACAATTTTATATTTTTATGAGCATACAAAAGATTTTCATAAATATATTGAGACGGCACAGTCAGTACATTAATTTCTTTAAATTTTTCTCTGAGAGAGTGTCTTGGACTTAATTTATAAATTGCACGAACAGCTCGTTTCTGCAAAACAAATATTGCCTAGAAGTTAAATCTATTAAAAAATTAATTAATTTTTCTTTATGTTTTTTACATTTTATAAAATCAAAAGAAACGTACATAAATATAACAGCTTTTACAAAACATTTTAAATTGTCTGCTGTCAGATAATTATTTAATCATAAATTTCCTGGAAATTCGAAACACACTCTACTAATTCAGATGAAGGACTGCAAAGCCAGTTTCGACCACAGTACTCTCTGTACTTTATATATTCAATTTCATTTTTACAAAACAAATTATCATTGCAAGTTTTGCACCCCTTAAATATTGTTTTTTTTCCTTCCCTCAAAAAATAGCCACTCACATATTGCAAAGGCGCAATAATTTTTGGACATTGTTTCAATTTCAGTGATATTAATGAAATTTGTGGCATTTCATTGAAATTTGTCATTTTTGGTTCCTTGCAGTCCTCGCTGATAATAAGGGCAAGTAAGGTTTCGTTATTATCTTTTTCACAGTTTCTTCCTGGGGTATGGACACTGGACAAATTATTTACGAGAAGGGTAGCATAGGCTGACTCAAATTGTTCAGGTGTCGGATTATTATTCCGACACCCATGACTTCTTATGGAGCCAAAGAAATTTTCAATGGGATCCTGATTTAAATGTCTCATCCACACAGATGTAATAGAATACTTTTTCTTTAATATTTTTAATAATAACTGAATACCGTCAAGTGTCCATACCCAGTTTAATAACGAAAGTGTTTTGTCAGTTTTCCCTTGGGGATCTACAAATTTCATTTCACTTAATATTTTTTTTGCGTTATTCCAAAATTCATTGTGAATTGATAAGGGCGTCTCAGCTTGCTTTAAGGGCTTGGCATAATTTGTGTTTTTTTTATAACTCCCGTTAACGGAGTCGAACAGACTGTCGAAAAACAGCAGGATATTTGCAGTTTCCTTGCACGCTGTAGGCAGAATTCCCTTGTCTGTAATTAAATAAAAGGAAATAATATTAAAATCTGTACCAGTAGGCTTTAAAAATGAACTAAGGAATCCATGATCGATAGTATCAGTCGTCAGACTGAAAATGCTTATTATTACTAATATTAAAACTATCCAAGCAAAGGCATTTTCAAATTTATAAATTGTCGTTCGTAGTTGGGCTGGCTGCAAGTAGCACATAAGTTTGGGAAATTTGTAGGACTTGCGGGAGCGTCATCTTTAAGAGTACACCTATTTTTTTTCTTGATACAACTATGTTAATGGCCTATCTGAGCTCCTTTAGCGCCGCCATTAGAAATAAGTTATTTTTAGCAAAACTGTGACATTCACAAAGGCTGAATTTTAAATAACATCTCCGTTTTGTTAAAAATAATTAATTTCTAATGGCAGCGCTAGTGGAGCTCAGGTAGGCCCTTAATAAGTCAGTCAGTGGTAGTCTATCTTTATATTTCCAGTTTTTTATAATACAATAATTAATAACACTAATAAAATAATCATACCTATTTTTACAATTTATACCTATTTTTCATGTGATTACATCACAATGGTGTAATCACATGAAAGGGAATTGGGCGCTAAAGCCCCTATATATAACCCCTATACCTAAGGGCGTTAATACTTCATATAAATTTAATACGGCGCAATCCGCCGTATTGAAAGTTTTAAAATTAAAACTCCGTACATTCTTCAATACAAATTTATCAAGTCTCATAATTCCATAGAGTTTTCTATCCGATTCCTTTATAGATATTCAAATTTTAAATAACTTATAATAATATTGAATTTAATGTTAAAAAGGTGTGATGAAAAACATTGTGTGTCTCGCGTACGGGAAAAGTTAAATTTTTTATCTCACCTGCAAGATATCCCATATTCTTTGCTACAGTTTGGCTAAATATCTGCGCAGCAAATTTAACCTTCATCTTAGCAATTTTTTTTGGATTAACATGGTTGTCTGTCATTTTGGGTATTAGTTTTAGGTTTTTGTATCCCGGATTTTCTTTATGCAACAACTCCAGGTGCTGCCATTTAGCAATTCCTTCCCTGCCGTCAAGTTTATATTTTAAGTCTTTTGTCAGTAAATTGTTTCTTACACACTTCAGCAAATGTGGCGTATCATACAGAGGCACAATTTCTTTGTCATTAATAATAAAAACATTATCTCTTCCCTCTTTACCTTCTTTTAATAAATTCACTTTGCTTTTATTTATAAGAATTTTTAGAGCAGAACGATTGTTAGCTCCTTGATCGCACACAGTTGCCACTATTTCTAGCCCAGCTGTTTGTAGCTCCAAAATTACTTTTTGTATTTGTTTAGCCAACTCAGGTCCTTTGGTGGCAGCTGATGAAAAAGAATATGATATGGGCTGCTTATAATTTTTCATTAGGCCCCTTATTAAAAATACTTGGGCATGATCAGCATAGTCTTCTTTTGTACTTTCTCCATCAGTAACAAATCCGATCACCTTATCCTTTCTTCCGTTGTACTGAATATTTGCCTTAAGCGACATTTCGTCGAACAGTAATATGCAAAGTTTATCTTCCAGCTTCATTTTTTTTGCTTTCTGGCTTAATTGCGCAAACACTTTTTTATTAAGGCCGGGTTCTATATTTACACTATGAAGAACTTTAATGAGGTGCAGGAAGAATTAAAATTTTTCTCAAAAATCTGTAAGCTTTAGGGGTTTGTTTAAATATGCTTAATGTCAAAATTTTCTCATCAAGACTAAATCTTCTGCCTTTTCCTGTCTTTTATGTTCTCTGATCTGCATCATTGTCAATATTCTTGCAGCACTTGACAAATTTTCCATTGTTTTCAAAAAATCAGCATTAGTTGAAATATTTTTAGCTGCTTTGATGGTTGCAGACAGTTTTTTTAGTTTATTACGATATTTGCTGAGTCGCACTCGTAATTTTACTAGGTTGCTATATAGCTGTGCCTCTCCCTTAGTCATAGAGTTCTTCTTTGTTTTCTTTGTAGCTGTAAAATACAAAGAGAATAAGTTTAAACTCATGGTTTTCTATTTAGAATTACAACATGTTTTTCAAGGAAAAAGTAGTTTTTCATTACAAAAATAATCATCTATTTTAATTATCGCTCAATCTGAGTGAATAAGTTCTTAATAAACTAGTGCGCTTTACCATCAACGATCGCATCACTGCTTACCATCAGGCGGGATTGTGGTCAAGTGCTAGTTTATAATTAGTAAAAAAAAAAATATTGTTTTTTTTTATCACAAGGTAAGGAGAATCCGCGAAATCATTGCCCTTTCACAGGCACTAATCTGTGTACTAAATTTTATTGAAATTGGTTCAGCAGTTTTTGTGTGAAAGGGCGACAGAAATACAGATTTACTTTCGCATTTATAATATTAGTAAGGATTCTCTGTTATAAATATGAAAGAGAAGTGGTAAATACTATTTTTTTTTTTTACTTACTGGTACTAGTAGCTTCATGATCAGATTTTTTCCCAGAAAAAAGAATAAAAGATTTTTTTTTCCCTCTTGGGTGTCCACCCCAACTGATGAAGACACGTCGGGGGCGAGGGCTCTGTCCGACTCCTGGAGCACTCAGGTCTTTGCTGTTGTTACTCACCAACATCTCGCCACAAGTTATTATTACTAGTGGCAGAGCTTTTACAATGTAATCTAATTCAATACACTCTAAGATCATGCCCCTTGTCTTAATGCCTCTTACAGCTTACTATGCATCAGAGATCATAAATAACTACTTCTTAGGAATAAGGGCTACCCTAATAAATAAGGATTATATTATGTACCTATGTATATTATGTTGGAAATACCTGCTGGTACTGTTTGTAGGCTTCCTGTTTGTTGTTGCATGTCATTTAAAGATGCAGAATGAGCAGATGACACAACAATCTCTGAAAAAAAAACAATGCTAGTTATACAGGGTGTCAATGACATGGGCATAATAAATGAAACCAGGGACTATAGTAAACCACAAGACTATAATACAACTGTTACGTACATCAACATTATAACCAAAACATGAAATTTGAGAAATATGTTAAATTGATACAAAATACTACAATTGTTATTTTTTAATCATAGCTAACTCTTGAGTAGGGAGCTGGGTTGCCTAATTCAAGTACTAAATAAATTAACCTAAATTTCGACTACATTTTCGATAATAAGTACAGAAAAAAAATCAAAACAGCTGAAATTCAATTTTAAGAAATTTATAATGCAGGTTATGCATTTACACCTATTACGCTCCGTATCAGAAGTTCAATCTTGTAAAATGCCCTTATAGGATGAATAACATTAAAGCAAAGTGACTTGCTAGTAAAACATTATGGTTTTTATTTTTAATAAAAAACAAAAAATACACAATCTCAAAAACATGAAATAGAACTTAATTACCTTTTGATTCTGGTGGTGAAATTTCCATTGGTAGCTGGATTTGCTTCATAGGTCGCCTTTTTTGAGAAGGTAGGCTTAATGGGTCTGAAAAAGAGAGATCATACACTTTATATAGACATATATTATGTGATATTCTACATTTGGGAATGAATACTTGAATTGTATTACCATTCGTTTGTGTTTCCAAATATGCACAAAAGCTAATCCTAACTAATATTATAAATGCAAAAGTGAGTTTGTTTGTTTATTTATTACCCCTTCATGTTAAAATTAATGAACTGATCATCATGAAATTTTGCATACACTTTGCCTGGGGCATGAAGAAAGATATAGCGTACTTTTCATTACACAAAATGTACTATTCTCGAGGGATAGACATTAACACGGGTGGAGCTGTGGGCGAGCGCTAGTTACACCATAAAATAAGAGAAATTAATAACAAACCTGGTATGTTCTTAGTAGGAACTGCTACATTACTGATGCGATTTGAGCGACAACAGTGTTTCTCTACAAAATGAGCATGGCAAACACGGTGACGTCGATAAATGTAGTCATTATTTAGGGCCATAATATCACCACCAATAGCCATCAACCATGAGTTGAAACATGTCCTGTCCTTTTCAGGGTGAGGAAACAGATGGAGAACTGGATGTGATTCTGAAACAAACAGATATATTTTGTTTTTACAATTTGTTGTTATAACACCAATAGAAATACATCATATGTGAAAATTTCAACTGTCTAGCTATCACAGTTTTTAAGATACAGCCTGGTGACAAACAGACAGACAACTGTCTTAGTAATAGGGTTCTGTTGTTACCCTTTAGGTACAGAACCCTGGAAAGGTCTTTTCTGTCTACCTCGCATACTTGGTGTACCACTGGCGCATGTGTTCCTCTGAACTGATTTCGCACTGCATGCTTTTCCATCAGAACACAACCTGTACAAACTAAAACTCTTTGTCAAAACTCCAGAATAGATTTTGAAGTCCCTCTGTTACAGACCAGTATAGGTGTACAGAACATTCACACTAAGTTACGATATTGAGCAACAATTGGTTCAATATTCAGGCATAAATGGTTGATTTCCCTTATAAAAAGTATGTAGGTATACTATTGAGACAAATTCATCATCATCATCATTTTCAGCCCACTGCTGGAAGTAGACCTCGGGGTATTTTACACCGCTTTATAGGGCCTTAAATCTATGTTTATCAAATTGTATAGGTATTGGTTGTGTAACATCCCGTTTCTTATTTCAAATGTAGGTATCTGTTATAAGTTATACTTATTCGTAGCCAAAACTTGAATAGAGGCTCTTCTGTGTTTCGGAAGTCACGATTCCAAAATGATTCCAGATTTATTAGAATGTGGCTTTGGGCAGCTTATAAGAATCTGATTGAAGAGTTCTCTGTCCGATTAGACACGAAACACCGACTACAGTGGTGACGTGATATAAGTTAAAATCTGAACATACCTCCACTTTCGTAGCATCCTGGAACACAACACCTCTTCTCCGACATGGTAACGATTGCCACAAACACAAAATCTCACCTAAAAAATAATGAGTCCTCTCTCTAAAATTGAGTCCTTTCTCACTATAACACTGAAAACGAATCACAGCACAATAAAGAAAATCAACGGACTTGTAACGATTCGTACTTATTACAAAAAATAAGAGACGAAAGGGAAACGGCGTAAGCGCGTTATGCAAAGCAAAACAACGAAAAACGGCCATTTTTTTAAATTTCATGTCATTCTCATTTTTTTTTTTATTTATTTCTGGCTCTGTCATTCTCATTATGATAGTCAGTAATTGCCATGTTAAAAAATAATTGATAATCAAGATTGTTTAGCTATTCAAATCAAACGCAACTTTTTTCAATATATGATTTGTTTTTAAGCTAATAGTGAAGTTGATTATAAGTATAACATAACTTAAATATTTTGAACTCTATCAACAGTGTTACCATTTAATATGTATCTTTTGTAGCGCTATCTATTGAACGATATGATAAACCATTGGTATTTTTTGTGAATAGCGCCATCCAGTTTTATACGAAGTCAACTTTCATCTGCATAATGCTACTAAATTAAATAGTTCTCAAAATGTATGAATAACGTATAATGTGACACCTTTCGAATTTTGTAACATATAATTGTTAAATTTCCCTGCATTTAGTACATGGATTGTACCCCCTGATTTAGACTATATTATAATTATACTGAAATTCAGAATCGTTAATTCTGAGTGAGTTAAAATAAATTCTGCTCCTCAGATATTTCTCTCTACTCTCCAAAACAAAATGTAACGGGAATATCTTTATGATTACTATCATACATAACAACATCATAACACGTCTTCCTTCTGTATAATACACTGATGCTGTATTCTAGGTTTCACAAAGTATTGGTTGCGGTAAGTACTTACGTAAACAAAAATCCATTCAGTAGGTATTAAATATTCCTATCAAGCCACGTTTGATGGTTTCCTTTGTAAAAATAATTGTTTGTTTATGTAACAAAACGATAGTTTGTTGTCTCATTAATTTGTAAACTTTCAGTTGTTTGTGTGCGTCTGTTGGTTCCATGCAATATATCTGAGTTGGCGTTTATCACCAGTGTTCAAACATGCCGCTCACAGCTGATGTGGCTGCCCAACAAGTGCAGGTAGGTACACAATGTTTTTCTCAAATACCTATATCAGTCTCTCACAAACGTGGATTTCAGCTGTGACATTTATGTATACAGTCATCATTATCAACTTTTTTTTTTTTATCATCCCACTGGTGTTCACAGGTCTCCTCTCATACAGAGAAGGATTGAGCGTAATCACCATGCTTGCTCAATGCTGGTTGGCGATTTCAGACTTAAAGTCCAGGTTTCCTCAAGATGTTTTCCTTCACCTTGGTCAGTCAGTCATTGGTGTCCAAGATATACTTAGAAAGTACATATAACTTTAGAAAAGTTACATTACAGTTATATTGGTTATGTATACCGTAATAATCTTTAATATAATATTAAATTCTTTAAATATAGAATCTTCTATGCCAGTAATGCTTCAATTTAATTACCTAACTGTTGCAGAAGGAGAGCTAACCTTTTATAAGACATGCTACACTGAAAATTATTCATATCTATACTATGCTAAAACAAGTCTTAGGTGCATATTACAGAACATCAGTCAAAACTCAAGCTTTACTTAAGTCTCGTTTGAAGCCTTTTGATTGGTTGAAACTAGTTATAAGTAATGCTTAAACAGAGATCAATGCTTGAGTTTCCTTTTGGAATACGGACCTAAGTTAGTTTAATTAATATCATGTACAAGTGACATCAGACAAAGTCTTGCTCCCAAGCCATTTCTTGTGTTCTATGATGTCTGGTGAAGCCATATAGAGCACAGATCTTAGAGGACTGAGCAGTTTTGTTGCGATGTGGTCTAGGTATGATGCTCCAAATATTGTTGTGCCGGAAGCTTGGTCGTGGAGGGTCTGGGTGTGTCTAGGGCAGCATCATTGGTCGTGTTGTTGGGTTTAACAACCTTGCTCAACTGCTATTTTCCTTCCTATTGATTCAGTTTTATTGAGTGAGTAAGTTCTTCATAAACTAGAACGCCTTACCATTAACGATTGCATCACTGGTTACCATTAGGCAGGATCCCGGTCAAGCATTAATTTTTTTTTATTTCTTGTTTTCTTTGTTTTAGGAGCGTCTTAGGTCCTTGCACAGACTGGTTTATGAAATTGAAGCAGAGAGATCTCGCAATGAGCAGTGCATAGATTCAATATTGAGAGCAGAGAAGGCTACAGAGTTACCTCCTGCTAATGAGGATTCCTCCAGTTCTTCACAACAGGTACATTATAATACAAATTATTGAACAACAAAAGCAATGAAGAAAAAAAAGTACATAGGTACTTCAATAGTATGTTTCATGTTAATTTTACTACATAATTATTTTCATTACATTACTACTTTTCCTCTCTCTTTAAATGTTATCAATATATTTTAGTTGGTCTTGGTTTATGTTTATTAATAGATGTATATTATTCATATTAGTATGATAAAACCTACACTATTTGTCTCTCCTTCCCCTTGGGATTCTATCCAAAGGTTGTCTGTAAAAGATCTCTCTTAGCAATAAGATCTCCCATTGTGCCACCCTTTGTAAAATCTTCATATCTATATTCTGTAATGATATGGTGTACACTATAGAGTTTTGTATTCTATTCAATTGAAATCAGATTTTAACCTTCTTTGTTGAATTGTCCATTTCATCTACATTGTGGCATATAAAGGGTGTCTCTGACATCGACGCACAAACGAATACCATGGATCCAGATCCATAGAATTTCTCGCCGGTTTTTTTTTGATTTAAAAAAAAATAATATGCAGTTTTTTTCACTTTAAACCGTTCATAATTGCTATACTTTTATAACTCAATAAAATTTTAAAGGATAAATTAATTAATTCGCTAATAGGGATGTATCCAAGGTATGAAAATTAAAAAAAATATTAGTCTGTCTTATAGATAATAAAAAAAAATTAATACCCGTATTATTTTTTTTGTCGTAATTACCAAAAACTACCGAGATATAGCGTATTAAAGTTACGGAGGGCTAATTACGTCACGCCGTGCTATATTTTGTACCACAGCGTGACGTTATGCGACATACATTATGTCGCATAAGTCGAGTATGAAAGAAAAAATAAAAAATACATGTTCAGTATTTTTTATAAATCTATCTGATGGACATTAAATTATTTTTTAGGATACAAGCCAATTACACAAAAAAGCGCAATGTGAACAAAACTCGTAAAACGATCCTATCACCTGATTTAATAGAGTTCACATCAGGGGTCAACGTTCATACCCACAAACACGCGCGGCGGCACGCTTGCAACGTTCAAAGGCCGAGCCGACACATTTTTTTAAACACCGTGATTTCTGTAACCGCTCATTAACGATATAAATGACTATCATAATTTTATTAGTTGCATGCGGTTTAGCCTTTTCGCGAAGTTTGCGTTACGGTGTCAGATACACCCTGTATACACATCTCGAGGGCATTGGTGGACCTCTGATAGCAAGTGAGTGTGAGTGAGTGCAAGCTGAGACCAGTAAATTATAGTTGATCCCAGTCAGATACTTTGTTAATTTTTTCCTCCACCACTGTTCTTATAAAGGTGAAGAAAAACATAGTGACGAAACTGACATGGCTTAGAACCAAGAATTTGAAGACATTTGTCATTTACCAACTAGCAATGTGCACGCCTGGTGGAATCCTGTTTTCTCCCTCTTACTGAGAGGCCTTCCAGAAAAAGCAACATAGGCTGATCATTTCACACAAGTCTCAATGTTATTAAATTTTGAAAAATACCTGAAGTAACCATAAATAATATTATATTCCTATGAAACCTGATGTCTGTCTTGAAAAATATGAATATGGTCCTAATTAGGGACCTGATAACCTGGCTTTTCAGCCTTGTGATAATAAATGGTATGTTACAGATGCAGTTAAAAAGCTTGTATAAAGCTGGATTGTCAGCGGCAGAACAAGAAGAGAATCTACTTCGGAAGGCTTTGTCACGTATCTATGAGATACGTAGCATCAAAAATGAAAGAAGAATACAGGTACAATTACTACTAATTAATCCAAAGCTAAAACTATCCAGGCTGTTCTATGTTCTTCATGACCCATATACATATTATTATATTATATTTCTGTAATGAAAATAACTTTTATATAAAATACTAACTAATAAATCTTCTGCAGTATTAGACACCTTACAAAAATGAATTTATTTTATAATTTCATTTCTCTAAAATAAAAACTGTTTAGTCGCATTCTAAAACTATCTGATGAAAGTGTAAACAAATCCTGTTCAGTTATCGAAAATTAATCAATGTTATCATAGGAATCTCGTTAACACTGTTGCAAAGTTCAAAACCCGAAAATTGTATGAGCATAAATCAAAGATATGAAAACTTTTCTTCAAACAGCTGTCTCTTGTGGGAATATGAAGAATAAGAAATTTTATTTGCCAAAACATGTGTATACAATATACATACAAAAATTAAAAAAAAAAAAACATGCAAGTAGGAACTTGAGTAACATTGGCTCACGACATATCTGCCATTTATCATAGCGTGTAAATATTTTAGGCACATACATAATTATTACAATAGAATACACGAGTTTTAAATTTTACACTTAAACATTAGATATAATCTCATCTCAAAAAAATAAAACTTAATTTAAATTCAAATATTTACATACCTCAATTCAAACCATACCTACCATTCAGTCATACCTACAATTACTAGAATATTTAACAAAAAATATTATTTATTTACCATATCCATATACAATACCATGTCAATATTTCATATTATACTATCACAATTAAGATTTACAATAATATTAATACTATTCAACTTTAATAAAATTTATAATATAGGCATTTTTATTTCTCCGCTACTACAGAACCAAAATTGCTTCAATGTTATTTATACGTTTTTATTTACAATAATCACTGTATTGTTTAAAAATTCATTAATGCTATAATATGCTATTTGTGCTAAAATAGTAGTTTATGAAACTGTTACATAATGAGGGATATTATGCACGAGTGTGAGTTTAAAAAACGAGCGAAGCGAGTTTTTTAATAGTATCACACGAGTGTGTAATACCTAATTATGTACAGTTTCATACACTACTTTATCTAATCTTCATACATTGTATTGAATATATGAAGTAGCACTTTTATTAATTTTTTCTATGTTAAAAAGTCTTGATAACATTTATCGTATAATTTTCTTGACTTAATTGGTAGTAAATTAAGACTGACTGCTGTCGCAGCCTCTAAAATATCGGGCGGCGTCAAATTTTCTTCATTGTCACTTAACATTTTAAGAAATAATAATAATCAATTATGTGTCCAGCGAAACACAACAACGACTTGCAATGCAAAGAAACGTATTTGGCGCCAAAATTCTGCACCCTGCATCACCGCGCACGCGCCAAAGCGGGCGCAGCCACATATAAAAAATGAAATATTGCTGTCTATGGTTTGTAATCTGTACGATAATGAAAAAAAAAATTAAATTTTAATTTAAATTTTTTGATATGAGAGTAGATAAAAAACATTTATCTACTCTCATATCAAAAAATTAAAAATATAAAACTAAAAAGGAGTTTATATTGACGTACTTTACCCATAGTATATCGAAAGGAAATTAAAAAATTAAATTATAACATTATTTCTCTAACAAAATAATGTTATAATAAAAAATTTTTCATTATCGTACAGATTACAAACCATAGAAAGCACTATTTTATTTTTTTATCTGTGGCTGCGCGCGCTTTGGCGCGTGCGCTTTGATGCAGGGTGCAGAATTTTGTCGCCAAATACGTTTCTTTGCATTGCGAGTCGTTGTTGTGTTTCGCTGGACACATCATTGATTATTATTGTTTCTTAAAATGTATGAGATTAGATAGAGTAGTGTATGAAACTGTACATAATTAGGTATTACACACTCGTGCATAATGTCCCTCATTATGTAACAGTTTCATAAACTACTATTTCATTGTTTGTTTAAGTTTAGACATAGTTTGCTCTTTCCAACTTTTGGGTAATTTGTTGTAGATAATTGGTGCCATACAAAAAGCACTCTTGTGCATAAGAACAATCTTTGACAGGTAATGATATTTTGCTGTCATCACGTCAGTTGAGTTACCCCAGAAGATTACACCATATGAAATGAAATCGTTTATTAAGCAAGTAGGATCACCGACCACTTTCACACGTCGTATGTTTTTTTTTAACTAGATGAAGCCGGCATTTCCTAACTGACTACCTCTGAGAAGAAATAGCCGAAACAAATTGAGGGATCATCGTCTTTTTTCAAGTCCAGACATTAAAAATGAAAATATTTACAAAAATTTACGTTATAATTACGCATATTGCTTAATAACAATGCTTAACAGAGCGAGCAGCTCAGTCCCAAGCTTTTTTGTCTTCTAAATATTCTGAGATTTTATAATACCCCGATTTTATAATATCTAATGACAGATTCAACCAAACCACAGTAGGCCATTAATGGAGCTTCTATATTTAAAGTACGTGATAATTTATATAAAGCATATGCACTACTGTTTATTCTTTTTGCTAGAGTCTCAATGTGCGCTTTCCAATAAGTTTCTGTCAATTGTTAGGCCTAGAAATATTGTACTATTAGCTGTCTGCATTTTATTATTATTATATTCGATGTCAAGACTAGAGAATAGTGATGATCATTGACTAAAGTGCATAATTAAAGTTTTATTTATATTCAATTTTAATTTATTATCATCCAGCCACTACCACTTTAATTAATGTATTTTTTATGTCCATTTCATATGTACTTTTGTTATGGCATGGTATAAATTATCGTACTGTCATCCGCAAACAACGTCATGGGATGTATAATGGACTTAGGAAAGTCATTAATATGGAGATTAAACAAGAGTGGTCCAAGTACGCTACCTTGCGGAATTCCATGAGGGACGGTACGTTCGCATGACGTAAAAATATCTTCACGTTTTGAGCTCATATTTATCCTACTAGTTTGCGTTACTTGTGTTCTGTCATATAGGTATGATTGTATTAGATTAAATATGTTTCCTCTTATACTATAAGCATCAAGTTTATTATGCAATATGTTATGTTGGACATAATCAAATGCCTGTGTCATGTCGTAGAAGATGGCACAGACTGGTATATTTTTATCCATGTTTATCATAACTGTACACAAGAAGTCGTATGTGGCCAAATTAATTGTTTTGTTTTCCTAAATCCTTTCTGTTCATCACAGAGTATATGATTTTTTTCCAAATATTTATTCAATTCCCTGTAGATATATTTTTTAAATATTTGGTATTAATGAGATTGGCCTATAAAATTCGATGATCCCTATCCTGCTTCTTAAACAATGGTTTTACTATAGATTTTTTAGCGCATTCGGAAATCTACTTTCACTGATGCTTAAGTTAATAATGTGGCTTATGGGCTCACATATTTCATGTGCTACAGTTTTAACAATTTTTGTACATATGCCATCGTATCCTACACTGTTAGTATTTTTAAGGCTGCTATAATGTTTATTATATCAAGTGGTAAACTTGGTGCCATGAACATTGAGTCTTTTGTGACTAAAATATGTTTAGTGGCTGTGGTTTACGAGCTAGTCATAGATTCAATTTTATCTATAAAATAATATATTTGCAATAATTTTTGGGTCAGTTATAATTTCATTATTATATCTTATTTTATCTTTTTTGGAACATTTAGCTTTGATTGGTTTATTATTTCCCAAGTAGTCTTGGATTTATTATATGATTTTTAATCGTATGTGAGATATTTTGTGAGCGTCGAGTTAAATAGATTATTTTTTTAAGCAATTTTGTATAGCACTTAAATTTATTTTTATTAATTATTTTCTCCAAAGCCTAGAGCACAGGCGTAAAGTAGCCAGCCTTTCGGTGTTCTATAGGATACATATTGGAGAGTGTGCGAGGGAATTGCATGATTTAATTCCCCCATCTCCGTTCCACCATCGGACCACCCGTCGTACGGCGAATTAACACCTCTACGATCCGGACGAAGCGTTTCGCCTCCTCCTTTATACCGCGTACATCGAGGGATTGGAACAATCTGCCAGCGGCGGTGTTTCCGTCGGACTACAATTTGAGTGTCTTCAAGGCTAGAGTGAATAGGCTCTTAATAAACTAGTGCGCTTTACCATTGCGTCACTGCTTACCATCAGGCGGGATTGCGGTCAAAAAAAAAAATATGACGTTTATTTTTGCTACATATTTTATTATCATGGGAGACTTAACTAGACCTCCTTTTTACTTGTACAGATATGAGTTTCAGGAAACCACTGTTTATGTAGAAAAGAAAACATCTCTGTGAAGGCATTGTAAGCAATGTTTAGATCCATAGCTTCATAAACGCCAACAAACGATAGGATAAGAATAGGAGGTAGGATTTAAATTTATCCATATTGTCTTTACTATAGTCTCGTCTAGTGATCCGCCAACGATTTGTAGTGGTTGCGGTGCTAAACGGACAATTGATTAATTGGGAGGCAAGGGAAATCCAGTTTATCAAATGTGTCATTTTCGATACGATAACTTGTCAGATGGTGGTAAATAGCTATGCAGGTGTAATTCATAAGTAATCACATACTAAAGGATTAAAATTATGGGCTATGGAATTAACCTCAATAATAAAAAGAAAAACATCTTACAATTTGAAATTTTGGTTCTTTTCTTTTCTAAATCTCTTCAATACAATTTTTTTCAGGCACGTTACGCAGGTAATAAAGAGACAATCGGTTGCGGAGCCCTGATGAAAATGTTACTAAGTGCGGCACAGACATTGCCCTTACACGTGGGTCGTGTGGGCGAACGTGCCCCTCCGTTGTGTGGGGCCGTGCCGCCAGACCCTGGACATGTGGCGAAGGCTGGGGACGCTGTTGCTGCACTTGTCAGAGTGTCAGACACATCATCAATCACACCGAATCACATACTAAAGGATTAAAATTATGGGCTATGGAATTAACCTCAATAATAAAAAGAAAAACATCTTACAATTTGAAATTTTGGTTCTTTTCTTTTCTAAATCTCTTCAATACAATTTTTTTCAGGCACGTTACGCAGGTAATAAAGAGACAATCGGTTGCGGAGCCCTGATGAAAATGTTACTAAGTGCGGCACAGACATTGCCCTTACACGTGGGTCGTGTGGGCGAACGTGCCCCTCCGTTGTGTGGGGCCGTGCCGCCAGACCCTGGACATGTGGCGAAGGCTGGGGACGCTGTTGCTGCACTTGTCAGAGTGTCAGAGAAAGAAGAGAATTGGATATTGGCTGAGGTAAGTTATCATCATTTTTTGGCCCAATAGATATAATTTTTGTAAGGTCAAATTGTTAGAAACCTATAACGCGCCCCAAGCCGTGTTTGTGCTGTATACCAGGTAGATTGTCCCATCTCCAACGTCATAATACGAGGTTGCAAGTTCGCAAAAAATGAAGCATTCTCTTGGTCCCTTAGTAATAAATGTGGGATAAAGTTAATCATGACAAATATATGGTAAATGATGATTTGATTGAATAGTTGTTTTGCTTTATTAAAACAGGTAGTAAGCTGGCTGCCTGCTCAAGGCAAGTACGAAGTCGACGACATAGACGAAGAACAAAAGAATCGCCACATCCTGAGCAAACGTCGGGTAGTCCCACTTCCTCTGATGCGCGCCGACCCACGTGTTGACGAGCATGCCCTATTCCCAAAAGGCGCTGTTGTGATGGCCCTGTACCCACAGACAACTTGCTTCTATAGAGCTGTGGTGAATAGACTACCGGCTAACGCTGCTGATCCTTATGAAGTGCTGTTTGAGGTAAATTATTATATTGTTTCTAATAAAGTATTTTATTTTATAATTGATTGCGAAAACAATAATAATCATTGACAATGTGTTAGCCATAATTATTGCTTAGCGTGTTAGCATTAGGGTTTTATTCCATACATTACTCATACGATTGCTTGATGCTCTTGACAGACGCTGTACTCTCATTTAAAGAAACCTTTCTTTGTCTAAAAATACTCTGAATCTTATCAAGAAGTAATCTGCTCTCATTTTCATCAGTATTGTTGGTCCATTTGTATAAGCAAGGCTCTAAAACTAACTCATGTAAAATAATTGGTTTTAGGACTCGTCCTACGCAGATGGCTACTCCCCGCCGGAGCGCGTGGCCCAGCGATACGTTATTGCCATCAAAGAGGGCAAGGGCCGTGCCACCTGACCTTCCGCTGCCGAGCGCCCACCTTCTAGCCGCTCCGACGCCACATCCAGCGACTCTATGCTGTAGACTACTCTCGCGGACAATTGTGTAAAAATCAAAGTGATGTGATGTCTCCACCCGATGCTCGGGATTTACAACTCACGTTTTTTACAGAATAGTTCAGCTGGTACATACGTCATTATTATAATGGACACATAAAGTGCTATAGGCAAGTGGTTTTGAAGATGTTAGCATAATTGCAGCCTTTCTCAGGCATCTTGTGGCATTTTTTTTTTTGTTTTTGTATCTATGCGCTATTAAATGCCTAGTTCAGTCATGATTTTATCCGCGTTTCCCTTCACAAAGGCGACCATGGGGGTGGGTCTCACGGTGGCGTGAGGAAACCGCCATGTTTTGGTTGTCCACCGTGGTGATCCGCATATTGTATCTTATTGAACACCCGCGGCCACCTAGCTCCCACCTCCCAGCACCTCTATACTATAGCTGTGTAACTTCACCGGCCAATATTACATGGACTTGTGCAAGCGAAACGTGGATAATATAGGTACAGCTTTGTTTCATATGAATAATAAAAAAAACTTTTTCCTTATGCATATTTGTTTTCAAATGAAATGCTTAGAAATTTTGTGTCAAGTTGAAAGTTTCAGCTACAGAAGGGTTTCCAACGTGTAATGGGTACGAGTTATATTAGTAAATGCAAGAAAATGGGGCTGCTTGTTATATTATTGTGTAATTGAATGTGTTGCAGAATAGTATAGTAATCATAGATCGCGTTTTGGATCTGTATGTGTGTTAAATTGAAAGTTACTAAAACGTAACTTACCCCTGTACATATATATTTGTGTTGTATTTTTGACTATTTCTGTATGTGTAAATAAATGGTTAAATACGCGTTGTAAGGATATTGTACGTGTATTGAATATTTTGCTTTCCTATATTCATAGACTTCGTGTAAAACAGTATTTTATAAATTCATAGAATGTAATATTTCTTAATTCTAAGCTAGTTCATTATTGAAAACTCACTTTGGTGTGTAATTAAAACAATGTGTCCGATACAATCTTTTATTTATCATCTAAGGTTAAAATCTAATAGAATACATGATATTTAGAGCTTAAGTCCGAAATATACAATCATTTAATTTTGATTGGTAGTTTAAAACAAATTGATTTTATAATTTTCTCTGATCACTTACAACTAAGGAATAATAATACAATTAATGGAAGAAACTAAAATATGTCAGATTTCAATAAACAAAATTTAAGAGGAACTCGTGTTTTAGGTACAATGCAATACCAACAATATGAAGTCTATGGAATAAAAATAAAACATTTGCTTCATGCGAACCATTCAGTCATAATCATGGTAATATTGAAAATAAAACTCAATTAACCTAAATAGGACGAAGTTATGTAATCTGGTAAATAAAAACAATTTAGTGTCCTTGCCTCAGAAACACCAATACATTCCGACACAGCCGTTGAAGACTCTCTTATTATTATAACTTAAATCTTACGTATGCGATGAGCAAATTCAAGTTATGGCATATCAATACTATATCAATATAAATAAAACATGAGATCAATATGTAATTTTCTCAACACTATGGGCGCTAAGTACGCGAGACACTGCCTCTGGGTGGCGCGCACGCACCCCTTGAAATACAAGTTGTGACTTTTGTCATTATGATCAACCTTCTCAAAAATTGATTTTACATTTACATATTAAATTCGTCAAATAATTAAATCATTTTATAAAGGAAAGGCGACGGCTAGAGAGCTAGAAGCGATTTTTGGTACTAAGTGAATCAAAATAAATATGACTACGAATGTTAATTTGGATGGAGTTGGTTGAGTCTGAAAAGAAAGAACAAAATATTTAATAAAAACTAGGGTTTTTCAGATTCATTAAGCCTACAGCTTATGCTTAGCTTTCCATATTCCGCGCCTTGTATGTATTCGTGTGCCGTAGTTACGACCGGTTACATGGTTGTCTTTGGATAAGTTATGGAATCAGGAGTCTATTTATAAATGTTACTGAAAAGATTTAAATATCGTAACTGTCAAGTAAAAAAGTCGCTAAAAATTCGTTGCTCTTTAAGCAATGTTTATAAATGAAGGGGTCCGGCGTTACTTTGCTGAAACTCGTGACAATAGGTATGTATTTTATGAAAAAATTTAGTTTTAATTCCTTAAGAATTCAGACTTGAATGCAATATGCTGCAGCCTGCAGAAAATGCGATTGTTTTAGGAGCACAGCTTTGGGTTGCATGTTACACCTGGTTATTGCGGAATTAAAATATTTTTACATAACATTGGCAACAATTTCCTTGTTCACAAACTAAACTAAATTGAAAAGAACAGAAGATAAATATTATTTGTTTTAAAGAATATAATACAAAAAAAATAAGCCTCCTCATATAGGTACGACAAAAAAAACGAACAAATACAAATAAGTAATAAATTAGCTAACTACCCATGAAAAGACTGCGCCAAAATCAGTCTTGATTTCGTTTCACTGGTGCAAAAGAAATTGATCCGATCAGATTTGTGCGTAATAATAAATTAGCAACAAGTTCAGGATAATCAATGTAGCCATTTGCAATACCCAACAGTATAATAGAGATTTTTAAGTCTCATACTGTGGGTTCCAAACCCGCGACGCGTATTCTAAATGGCTGTGACCGAAAGAACAATATAGGATTTTAACCGGTTTAAGAGATCGGAAACAGGCTGTGGCACGCTGTATAAAACCCAGAGCTTTGGATGCTTGGTAACTATGCTATTTACATGCTGATCAAACAGAAGCTTGCTGTCTACCTAGAAGCGTTCCGACAAATTAGTGCGCCTGTGTAATATGAGGTATAGGTTTAGTTGCAGGTCTCCATGTTTTTAATCTCACGTCCAAACTGCCGATGCAATAGCTTAATGTAGCAGCACTAAACTAATATTTTATCTTCTGTCCTTTTCATAGAGAAATGGAAAGAAAAATTTGCACTGTAGCCTTACCATGAGTTTGAAAAAACGTTCTCGCTATCGAAAACTATAGCTTTGTCCCTGTCATTGTGGTGCACGTGAAAGAGACAAAGCTATAGTTTTCGATAGCGAGAACGTTTTTTCAAACTCATGGTAAGGCCACTGAACTTAAATTTAGGTTAGTTTATGAACTAGGGAATTGGTGCCATTACATGGTAATCTTTGAAAATCGTTTCATCATAGCCAGCTACCTCTAGACAGCCTGCCGGTCGGTCATGAGTCCCTGCAGCTTGCGCGCCACGTGTGCGTTGGCGAGGCGCGCTCGCTTCACGACGTCGCCGCCCACCTCCGCGCCACGCTTGGCGGCCAGCGCGCCCAGTGACGTCAGCCCGCCCACCTCACACGACACCATCGTGTTAATCGCGTGCAGGTCCTTACAATTAATGTGTGGCATTAAAGAGTGCTTAAAGAATTCAATGAACATGTACTGTGGTAATAAGACCCAAAGCCTGAACATTTTCAATTGAGATATTTTTAATCTACTGCATAGCTTATATCGCGGGCCTTGATCGCGGAGACTGGATCCAGGAATTCCGTAACGAAAATATAATATGCTGACCAGGTCCTCACTTTTTTTCTAAAAGCCACCAGACGTAAAAAAAATTCACTAGGTACCAAACCAAGTATTTGATTAAGGCAAGTTAAACTTTAAAGCTCGAAGGTACCGACACTGGCACCCGGTAAGTAGTTACCTTAGCGGGACTGCGGCTGAACCGATATGTCAGATGATGGTGCGGCGGGGGCGGCGTGGTGAGTGGCTTGACGTACAGTTGGTGTCGCTCGGACACGCGCTGGCCGGCCGGGGACCACGTGGCGTCTCCGCGACCCGCCGGCAGCGGCGACAAACTGCACTCCTGAAAGTATCACAGTAATTTATTCACTATACTGATAGGGCAGTGAGTAAAATGTCACTAATAAGGGTTAAACTAGGAAAACACCTTTATTCCCAAGGAGAATTCTCTACATTTTGCACATAGAGCAAAATATATACAATATGTAAAGAAAACCCTGTTCGACCCATAAGGATAATAAAGGTTAGGTAAACACATGACCAAATAAAATATGAAATTTTACATAATCATCATAGTATCAATACTAATGAATTTTGAAATAACCTTTTTTCCGCTAATTAATTCCAACTTCCCCAAAATTTAGTAATTTTCTAAAAAGTGACAACACCATTATTGACTATTATTGACTATGAGTGCCTTCACCCGCGCATGTATTGCCTATTGCACACGTAATAAGTTAGGTATCTCTTTTTGCAAAATAATATTTCTTTTTAGGGGGACATTTTTTTAGTTTAGCCCGGCTTTGTAGGCATCAGTAGAACCAGTTATCGATACATAACAATACCTTCATGGATCGGACAGGGTTTTCTTTACATATTGTATATAGTTTTTAGAGGAAAAACTAAATGACCAGATTATAATAATATTCAGGCCAATATTATCTGGCTATCGCATACGCAAAATACGCGCATTGTTGTGGAGTTGTGAATGCGTAATGACGATACTTACATCTTTATGCTTCCCAGTAAACCGCAATGCGAAGTTTTGCATACATTGCACATAAACCTTATTATAGAAATTAATCAAATCGCCTCTCTCTGGTGAACCTGAAAAGAAAGTAATTTTTATTATTTTGATTCCAATGCGTCAAAACTTGTTATCAGTCAATGAGTTAGTATTACGGACGACAGCAGGTCAAGTTACCCGAAACTGGCAAATATTCCCAATTAACCTTGAGGCTTTAAAGATAAGGTTGAAAATTTTATACAGAAATCTGACAGATTGTAGTAGCTACATGTGCTGTCGTCTGTACATACAGAAATGAATTACAGCAAAACCAGCGGCGTAAAACTCAAAACACTACCACTTTCAAATATTGCAATGCCTTTCTTTTTGCCAATTCAACAATGCTTGCGTCATTTACGTTGTGGAACAGATTAATTTTTCAAACATATGACACATGTTTCTATAATTAATTAATTGATTAATTATGCAACCAGTTACTGAATTCTCCGTTAACATTTTTTGGAAGCTATCTTAGAATGTACAAATTCCAGCTTACATAAAAGTTAACTTGTTTAATTAGTTAATGCATGTTAAAATAAATATATAAACTGCCTTATACTATTGCTTTATGTAATTTATGGCTATTTAGATTTATTATAATAGTGTATATGTATCAATCAATATGTTACGTGTTGCTGCAATGACTAGTTTCATGTAACAAAAAAACGATTTACTTATTGGGTATGCTATAATGGACTACAACATCAGAAAATCTGATAAGACAAAGGTAATGTACTCACTGTCTCCTTCACTCTGTTTAATAAGAACAGATCTGTAGACATGATTGTCAGCTAACGGTCGTTGTCTATAACAGCGCATGATTTCTGCAAATGTCCTCTCTACTTGATTTGTAGGATTGTTTGACACCTGAAAAAATAAAAAACTTAGTTTTATATTTTGAATTGAAACTGGGCGTACAAATAAGCCTCAAATTTGTAGATTTATTTGATAGCATTAGGACAGAGTTTGAACCAATCAGAATAGTTGCCATTAAAATGCTAGTACTGGCAGAAATTAAAAAAGAAATACACCCAACAGTTTTTTAGCAATAAGACACCATTTTGTATTGATTTCAAGTATGTTATCTTCATTGTGTCTGCCCAGTGCACCAAAACTAATACATATCTATTATCTATGTAATCAAAGACTGAACTCACTCTACATATAACATATACAGCGCACATGAGGATCTGGTCGAGGTGGCGGTCCTTCATGAGTTGTGTTTGATGCATGATGGAGTATTCGAGGCAGGTCCATATCTTCCGCTTTAGTTCCTCGTCTGTGAGGCGTAGTCGGGTGCACAGATCATTTATACGCACTACTGCAAGACTGTAGAACTGTAAAAAAAATCTTTTTTATTCACTTGTGAGGAACTTAGGTACGAAATCGCCAACGTGTCTTGTGCAAATCGAAATTCGTGCCATCATGTGTGCAGAGAAGGTACGAGCTTTGACTATCTGCCATTGGACAATAATAGGCTGGTATTGTTTTTATTCTTTGCATGGCAACAAGAGTAAGCGAGCCTACCAGTTGGATTTTATGTTTGAATGTTCTTTGACTTAATTTTAGTTATTTAATTTAATATGATCCGTTCCTAATTAATTTCTGGGTTTTATTTATTTTATTTTATTTTCACATTTTAAGGAAACTTACAGCTAAATATGTACAGATAGAACAACAGCCACAACACGCAGCCCAATTTTGCTCAACAATTCAGAACAGTCGATTGAGCCATTAGCCATATTGAACAGAAATACCATGTCGGCAATTTTTCTCCGCTCAATTAGTGGAAGAACGTGAAACTTTCTGCAACATTTATTGTAATTAGGCAAATAAGTTCTGGATCTAAACTGAATGCACCTCAAAAAATTCCTTTGGATACTTTCGATGCGATTGACGTAAGTATCGTAGACAGGATTCCATACTGGTGAGCAGTATTCGAGATGACTGCGTTCAAAAGCACAGTACAGAATTTTGAGTGTTTTAATATATTTAAAATCTGCTGATATCCTCAAGAACAAAACCAAGAACAAAACAAAACCAACCAAAGCTTTTTTAATAATTTTATCAATGTGTGTGTCAAAGAGAAGTTTCGAGTCAAAAGTGACTCCCAAGTCTGTAATCGTGTTAACTCTGTTCTGTCTGTTTATTAAATAACTTGCCAGCTGTCAACTAGAGGTTCTCTGACTGAAAGAACCCAAAAGTGTTTTACCACAAAAACTTGAAAGACTTGATCAACGTGTGTATAGTGATAAGTCTTTAAATGGACTATCACTATACACATGTTGATCAAGTGTTAAGTTTTAATTATTTAAAAGGTTTTTAACCTAAACAACAGCTAAATACTCTTTTTTGATGGAAAGGAAAATGAATAGATTAGTTTTTAAAAATGATCAATTTGACCAAAAAGAAACATTGAATGCTGTTTGATTGGAGCCATTTAACATGATTGTAAAGAATTTTATAACTAAAAACTGAATACATTTTGAGCCTCTTCAAAATAAATTTAAGATTTGAAACAATTTACCTTTCTAAAGAACAATATTAACGAGTTATTTGTTTTCTTAGGTGTGGTCGTATTGCTATTCGTTTCGCCGTTCGAGCAACTCGGTGTGGGCTGTGATGAACTAGACTCTTGTCTCGTCGGTGTATTGTTTGTGGCAACTGAAACAATAATGATTAGTTCATTTGCGAGTTGAGAATTAAATGATATTATCATCAGGTTAAATCAGGACTTGATTTCATTAATTGACGTTCACTGTATCACAACACAAATTAAAAATGACTGACTCGCAAATATTTTAACAAGGGCTAGTGTAATCTACTATACAGGGTGTATCTGACATCGTAACGCAAACTTCGCGAAAAGGCTAGACCGCATGCCACTAATAAAATTATGATAGTCATTTATTTATTAACGATGAACGGTTACAGAATTCACAGTGTTTTAAAAAAGTGTCGGCTCGACCTTTGCACGTTGCAAGCGTGCCGCCGTGCGGTTTTTGTAGGTATGAAGTTGATCCCTGATGTGAACTCTATTAAATCAGCTGACAAGATAGCTGTTCGAGTTTTGTTTTCATTGAGTGTTTATGTGTAATTAGCGAAATAATTAATTTTTACTTTAATATCTTATTGGGTTATAAAAGTACAGCAATTATGAACGGTCTAAAGTGAAAAAAACTACATACATATTTTTTTAAATCATGAAAAAAGCCATGAAATTTTACCACTAGGGGGGTTTAGAATCATGTACTGGATCCATGGCACTCGTTTGTGCGTTGATGTCAGATACACCCTTTACAATATTGAAAGAAAACCCTGTCTGATCCGTGAAAGTATTGTTAGGAATCGATAACTGATTCTACTAATGCCTACAAAGCCTGGCTAAATTTAAAAACAAAATACCCCCTAAAAATAAATATTATTTCGCAAAAGGAGGTAAGTTGCAATACATGCGCGGGCGACGGGCAGGGCACGCGGTTACACAAAATGCCGCCATTATTGTACATTCATTCATACAAGGTACCTACCAAGTGGAAAATGGTGTTGTCACTTTTTTTTTAATTATCATTAATTGGGGAAGTTGGGAGTTAATTCGCGGAAAAAAAATTATATATTTCAAAATTTATTAGTATGGTTATTATGATGAATATGTAAAGTTTCAAATTTCATTTGGTCATGTGATTACCTAACCTTTATTATCGTTATCGGTCGGACGGGGTTATATGTATATACTGCTGTTCTCTGTGAGAGAGAGTGGGCCGTAATCTATTTTGTAGGTGGAACGCGGGTTAGCGGATGTCACATGTCTAATGTTTTTTTTTTTTAATGTTCTATGGGACGCTGGTTAAGTCGCGATTTTATTAAAGGCAATATTTATGTACAAAATATACAAGGTAAAATTGACTGGGTCCGCCTCGAGACCTACAAGTCTGGGCATTTGCCTATGTAAGAGAAGTAAATTAAGTACTCGTAAAGATGTTGAGTGTAATATTTCTTACCTAATAATGATTGGCCAGGTTTGATAGGATCCTTGAACAGCTGCTTTTTCGCCTGCTCAGCCATTGGTGAGAGGTAACGGTCAATATCAGTTGAAACAGGTGATTGAAGACCGTCTGTAAAAGAAGTATCTGTTGTAATATGGGAACAAGTAATTACAGGCGAATTTTAGGCTATGTTTCTAGATTAAAACAATAAGTTTGGTTTTATTTTACCACATTTAAATCGTTTTCCGCGGCAATTTAGTTGTTTATTACATAAAATTGACTTAATAAACAGTAATATTAGTAACAAGTTGGATGAAGAGAGAGAGAGAGCAAATAAAAGCTGGATGGGTTGTATAAAGATTTACATGGCTAGGAAAAAATAAGTTATAGCAAGTATATATTGCGCCTCATATAGGAATATTATAAACTAAGTATACACAGTCAAAAATTGATGCCAAAGGGCAAAAGTTGTTGCGACATTTAAAAAATAAATGTTGAGGCTAATGGAAAAAAACAAGCTGCATCGACTACATGGGAATGGGATAAGGACAGGCAAATAAGACACTTACTGGATCTACGATGCGGCGAGTCATGTACTCTGACGTCATTGGACGGTGGCACTGGCGTTTTGCTGAGTTGGTCCCACAATGGGCTGTCTGATGTCCAGACCAGAGACTCCAATACTTCTTCTTCCACCTGAGAATAAGAGAAATATTGGTTGGTTTGGATACTTCTTCACACATTTGTAGCTACTTAAATCAAGTACCTTGAGGTGGTATAGTTACTAGGCAGCGGGAGATTCTGCGTTATGCTCATTTTGATGATATGGGGTGACTACATTAGGAATTAAATTAATAAAGGCATGACTCCAGCCCCCTAATCAGCGAACACACATTTGTCAAACGATTGCGGCTAGTTGGCATCAGTTGGGATCGTTCGGACCGCCCATTGGTCCGTTCGGTCCAAACGATCCCAACTAGTCTAGGCTGGTCTATGTCTATGTCCAGGGGCCCTAGTCATTCCAACACGATTCCATTGTCATTGTGCTAAAAATTCGTAATCGGCAAAATACATAATGGTCGATCAATTATCGGTCTGTCGTTTCGTAATGGAATGATGATAGAAGAAAGGAAGAAAAAAACGTTTATTTGCAGTAAACACGACGCAAAAGTTTACAAAAACACAAAAAATAAGACATAGTTAAGGGAAACATGCGTCACATCCACGCAAAACGGCTGTCGCTTAGCATTATGCTGCGAATTGCGATTCTATGCAAAACAGAGCCCAGCGGTGGATTTCAGCGACAACCGGCGCCGACGTAAAGACGTCACCCGGTGTAACAAACAGTTAAAAGTGGCACCGAGACGGTAATACAGTAAAAATAAAAACGGAATAATAAAAACATATAAAAAGTAAAACCAATTTATTGTAAACAAACAGGATATATAAAAACTATGAGAATATCATTCTCAAAAATGACATACGTTTCATATAGTGGCAATATTAAGAAGCGTCCGGATCCGGTTTGACAGTATTTTGTAACATAGTCTGTAGTGATTACATGCTCTGTGATAGTCTGTGGTTTGTCGCACGCGCATCCAACATGCATCAACGTTTACTTTGTTTGATACCATTAATTTTATATTACATTTATAAATAATTTATATTAATATTAATTATTACCACACAGTTGAGTTACAAAATGCCCATATGTATAATGATAGAATGATATTGCCGTATTGTCATTATTATAAAACCCGTTAGTAGTCTAAAAACTACTGCTCAATTGGGTTGTATCGTAAAAAAATTATTAAATGTCCATCAGATAGATTTATAAAAAATATAGAACACGTATTTTTTATTTTATCTTTCATTCAAATACTTAGAAAGATATATTGATTTGAAATGTCGCATGACGTCACGGCATGGTACAAAATATACCACGGCGTGACGTAATTAGCCCCCACTCTGTAACTTTAACCCATTACTTCCCAAGCATTGAAAATATTGGATTTTTTTGATGAAATCTTGTATTAGGGCTCTTAATATGTTAAGAAAAAATAATATGGCAAAAAAATAAATTAAAAAAAAACGGTTTCGCTGACTCAGCATGTCCTATAAATAGGACAGTGGGAACATATGGTCAGGAAAAAGTAAAGATAAGAATTATATGGAAATCAGCTTTATTTAAAAATAGGACCAGTAACAGTATCAGAAATAATGTAATAAAAGCTTATTTTGTATGATAAGGTATGAAACAATCACTGCAGAGTGTTTTTTCACATTTAGAACAAAATGTTAAAGGCTTTTTTTTACAGCCTTGTCCTTGGCAACGTCTTTGTTTGTCCCTCTTGGTCATATAGTGACCATAGTTGTCAAATCTTATAGGTTGTAAAAGAACTTCTGAAGTACCTGATGTAAGCTTATTTACTTTGCCTTCCGATTTTTTCATCCAAGAAAAACATACCCTTCTTCTGAAATCAAGCAGAGGTATGGTCTCATCTTTATTTACCTGGTTATAAATAATCCATGCATTGACTAGAGTCATGTCCAAAACACGGATTACTAGAGGCCAATACCATTTTTTACCTCTAAAGCGGATTGGATACTTAGAAATAAGCCAATCATGTTTATCCACTCCTCCCATGTTTTTATTATAATTATGAATAAGCTTTGGCTGATTCACAGCAACTTTGGCCTTTTCTACCTTTGAGTACCTATTAGTTTTTACAAAAGGTTCAACAGTATCAAAATTAGTTAAGAGACATACTACATTGTTATCATGCCATTTCACGCATAATATTTCATTATTTTTATCGAAACGATGATCGGAATAACCACGTTCTTGCTTCTTCATTTCTTGTTTGGTCATGATTGGACATTTCTTAGTCCTATTGTCTCTGACTGTCCCTGTAGCTCTGAACCCTTCAGATTTCAAGTCAATCAACAATTGCATACTGCTGAAGAAGTTATCGAAGTAGACTACATGTGCACTAGGATCAGTACATACTGTAAGCAACTTTTTTACCACTCTTGAACCCAAGCCATCACCAGTATTACAAGATATTTGAGGATCCTTTCCTGTATAAAGCGAAAAGTTATAACAATATCCGCTTACTCCACACAGTGCCCAAAGCTTGTATCCAAATCTTACTGGTTTACCTTTTATAAACTGTTTGATACCATGGTGACCAAAGTATTTGACGATCATTTCATCAACAGCTAAGTTGGATTCAAAAACACCAAACTTTTGGAATGATTTATTAGCTTTATCGATAAATGGGCGAATTTTGAAAGCTTTGTCACTATTATCAATTCTTGAATTGTCATTGAAATGTAAATATGATTTAATTTTATCAAAACGATTCCGAGACATCGCTCGTTCAACAAATGGAATGTGTACATCATCATCTCTGCACCAATATAGTTTGCTTTGAGGCAAGTGGAGATACGAAGAGAAAAACAAAATTCCTATGAATACTTTTAGCTCATTCACGGTAAGATTGAAGTTCAAATCATTTTTATAATTTTTGGCATAGGTTACTGTTTCATGCACTATATATTCTAGAATCTGGTCACATAACAAGTGTTCGAATATTTCTACCGCAGATTTTCCTTCCAATTCCGTAATCATATTTTCTAAACATTGTTTAGCAGTATTAGATTCCGGCTGAATTTCAGAATATACAGGTTCACACTTACGCCAAATGACTGTCTTGTTGGTCCGAGATGTGGTTTGAGTAGGAAGATCTTCCTCGACGTTATCAATTGTACATGAAAATTCCACTTGACCAGCCACATCTGACACTGGCAGAACTCCCATATCGTCGTCATTACCTTCTTCTATATCAGTCATTTCATCCACTTCATCCGGGGGCAATATCGCAACTTCCAAGTCATTGAACTCCTCGTCACTACAATCTTCAATATCTTGAAGATACTCGGTGATTTCAGACACCATCAATGCTTTTTTATATTTTCTTCTCACTGCATCCATGATCTATAAACAATAATTATACATATATAGTAAGTATAAAAATTGTATTATATATATAAATATATATATACATATACCATCCCAAACTAAACAAATATATCGTTAACCACTTGATAAGAAACAAAATCGAATATTTTTGCTTACCTCCTTTGCTTTCCTCAATCTTATAAAAAAATCACATTTTTTTATATTACGAGATGTGTTGTGCTTGACGAAGACTTATCGACTAAAGTAAAGTTTACGAAACACTTGCAAGAAACAAAACAATAGACACGTTTGAACTTATAGCGAGCGTAACAGGATCGAACACGCTTTCACGGCTACTTGTAAAGACATGTTCCCAGTGTCATATTTATAGTACGCCTTTTTTTGAATTAGTATCACAAGCTTCCAAATAATATTTTGTTTTAGTTTTTAATTATAATAGATTCAGTAGAGATCTAAAAATCTATTTGATGGACTTTGAAGCTGATAACTTTTTATTTTCGGTTTTTTATAATCAAATCATAATACTCTTTTTAAGCTGACGAATTTCCTCAATTTAAAAATATGTATATTATAAATACGATAACTTTTTTAAGAGCGAAAAAAATATATTTTATTGGGAAAATAGTGTGAAAATACGAATTTCATCAAAACCAATAAAAATAATAACCCTAACATAGAAAAAAAAATGTTGAATATAGTGTCCTAAAAATAGGACAGTGGGGAGGAATGGGTTAATACGCTATATCTCAGTAGTTTTGGTAATTTCGATAAAATAAAAAATATTTTATTATCTATAAGACAGACTATTTCTTTTTTTAATTTTCATACCCTGGATACATCCCTTATTGAATATGGAGTGGAGTGTCAGTGATTGACCACTGGAAAGTCAAAATGACGCCATTTCGTTAATAGATTACGAAACATGTCAGAGTTGATCATTATGAGATCACTGATTGGCCATTTTGAGACTATTGTAATAGCAGACCAAGGCCCCAGGCCCCCTGTACTAAATTTCATCTAAATCTAATCATCCGCTTCAGCGAGAAAGCGTAACAAACAACCACTTACTTTCGCATTATAATAATAATAATTATTATTTATTTTAATTAGGATAAGTTCCTTATATCTTGACTCCAGAAGAACAATAAAGGAATTTAAAAAAATAACTAATAAACAATATAATATGTACTTGTGTTTACATAAACATAACACCTTTGCTTTAGCTGACAAGAACCTAAACCAGCACCCTAATTACGTAACACACTATTACTATCAGTTGGAATCATTTCAAAGCAGATTTCTAATACATTGCTCCATGTGTTCGAAGCAATGAATGAAGTTGAACTGTCAAAATGAAACCCATTGCTACTGATAGTGCACAATTACCCTACAATTCTGATGATACTTGAACAGCCCCTAGATGGCCCTAACCACTGATCATCCGGAGGGCTAACTGCATGTTTGCTATCCAGTAATACATAATTATGAATTTACTTACAGCATTAAGATGTTTGATAACATCCCGACTGAGTTTCTCGACAACTGCCTGTACTACCAGCTCGATAATCTTATAGAAGTGGAAGGCACTGAGTCCGTATATCTGTAGCACCCTCGGAAACTTGAGCGAGTGAACGCCGTATGCGTGTAGAACTATTTCTGTGCAACACGCATATACTGCTAGCTGGTATGTTTCTTGATTAAGCAGCATCTGTTGAATAACATTTTTGTTTTAATTCTCAAGCATGGCCTCTCAGAACAGAGATGTCGTATGCCTGATTGCAGTGAGAAGCAAATCTTGAAAGAATTTAAGGAGTTTTTAGGAATATTACAATAAAAATGCAATATTTAGATACAGCAGGGCAATGGCTAGAATAAATCTTAGTGTTTTGATGTACTTTTGTTAACTTCAGTTATCACATACAGGGAGTAACATCAGTATAACAACACTAGCATAATGTTCAAGGTTATATTTTGTTTATGCGAAACCTGAAATCGGTTCCAATCATTTTTACACCATGTTATATTTTTTACCACCACAAATGGTTGCAGAGTGGTTACGATAGATTATAGTACTTGCGGGGGCGCCACAGCTGACTCCAGAGGTCAACGCCCCGCGCTTGCCCGCCCGATCGGAGCTTAGACCATATTTTCGTTGGGACAACCAAGTAGAACAGCAAGGTCATAACTTTGTGGTTTTTCATTAAATCTTTTTGATATTTTATACAGCAAGGGTCTAAAGTGGAGTACCACTTTTGACCAGAAAGACAGCACAAAATCAGTCTATAACAACTATACCTTTGAATATTTATCTTATCATTACTATAATCTTTATTTAGCATTCGTTTATCTTTTGCATGTGCCTCTTTGTGCATGTTATTGCAGAATTAAAAGTACACATTTTAGCTATTTAACATTTTCCTGTCAGGAATAGTCACCAAGCAAAACCTTTATTTTTTTGTTTTGTTTTTAGCTAAAATTAGAATAACTTTTTAAAATAAAAGCTAATGAATTGTTGAATGATCTGGTAATGTAACGCCTGATTCAGTTTCCCTTTTTCATGACTGATTTACACCACTTGGAAAACATTGAAAATCAAAATCTTGTATTTTACATAAAACCTACATGTGCACTAATGAAACGTCAGAAGCTAGGTGCACGGTTTTAATTGTTGTATTTCTTATGGAGAAGAGCTGGCAACAAACTTCACGCTTGTTTCCAGTTCACCGGTTCTTTTAATATAATTGGATTTTTGCAATGTTTTTTTTTAACTAATAGGTATGGTAGGTCAGTGTACATAGGTCTGTCAATAACAATTAAAATATTTTTATCACTTACATTCAAAGAAACTTGCGGTTTTTTCCTATGCTCCTCTCTGATGATGTGTTCAAAGACTTTGTAATACAGACATGTGACCATGTTGCACCGAAACTTGATAGTTTCGTTACTGGAAGTACTGTTAGTCTCCCTCAGACTGTCAGCAAACTGTTCCATCCAATTGTTGCAAGGCTGTACAAGATTTGTGTTTATTGCATCCATGTTGACGTTGCAATCACTGTGGTCAAGAAACATACAAATTCAAAATGAGGGTAAGTATTACTTCACCATGGGATTTGGAGGATAAGTCCAGGCCCCGACGTGGGAGTGGCGAGAGGAAGTAAAAGCCGCGAGAAATCGCGGTACAGAGGGCAGAGCTCCGCAGGGATCTCACGGCGACATGGAGATTGCAACCCAGTGTTGGGAACGAAACAAAAGTGGCGATAAGTCCCCTCTTTGAAGAGAGGCTAGAGGCGCTGCGGGGCCCTCACCTTCCGCCTGACGCAGTTTTTTTTCATTGTGTCCAACTGCAGGACAAATACCACTTTTTTCCTTCCAAATTTTGTCTTACCTTATGTGATCTCTAACCATGAAGGCCCTGCGAATGTTATAATCAGAGCTTCACACCAACTTCGCTGTAGTCTCTCTCATTCAAGACAACAGTCACTACATATTATACAACAAAATCACTTTCTCTTTCCCTATGTCCCTTTGTATGATTAAATCTATAAAAGTACGCAACAGATTTTGATGTAGTGTTTTTTAAATAGATAAGAGTGATTTTAAAGAGGAAGGTTTATATGTATAATAACATCTATATATACAGTATGTTAAGAAAACTCTGTCCGACCCGTGAAGGTGTTGTTAGGTATCGATAACTTTTTTTTTTTTTTCTTTGTTATATCTGTAACCTGGCGATCTGTGTTGACACAATAAGCCAGTCAGTTGGTACAAAATTGCGATTATGTCAATAATAGCATAAAGAACTCCCTATTCGTCCTTTAATCAAATCTAGCTACTAGCGTAGGGACATCATGCCGCTTTAATCGGTTGTAATATACACTTCCTGTGCCTTGAAGTTTAGAAACTAGTTCATTGACGTGAGTTGATAATCGAGCTTGATATACTTTGCTATATTTAGCAATCTCCTGTTTCACTGTATTGATTTTAAGATCTTCATGGATATATTTGTTGCTCACATAGTATGGTATTCTTAACATGGCTCTCAAGGTCTTGCTTTGGAATCTCTCTAGGATCTCAATATTGCTGTTGCTAGCCGTCCCCCACAGCTGAATGCCATAAGTCCACACTGGTTTCAGTATGGTCTTATATATTGCAATCTTGCTTTCGTTTGACAGATACGATTTCGGGCCTATTAGCCAATACATCGATCTTACTTTTGTATCCAGTTGTTTACGCTTAGTCCAGATATGCTTTCTCCAAGTCAACCTTCGATCTAGATGCATTCCTAGATATTTAGCATCCTCAGCTTGGGGAATATCCTCATTATTGAGTTTTATAGGAGGGCAAGTTAATTTTCGCAGAGTAAAGGTTACCTGGACCGATTTGCTTTGGTTTGCTTTGATGCGCCATTTGCCTAGCCATTCTTCAATCTTGCAGACGTGGGCTTGAAGTTTGGCTGATGCTGTTGCCGGGTTATCATCAACAGAAAGTACGGCTGTGTCGTCAGCGTATGTAGCAATTAAAGTATCCTCTTGCGTGGGCAAGTCCGCAGTATACAGGAGGTAGAGTATGGGTCCCAAGATACTTCCCTGAGGTACTCCTGAAAGAATCTCTTTTAAGGGAGAGGTCTCTGTTTTGAATTTTACCTCAAAACATCTTTTCTCGAGGTACGACTTTAATATTAGAAAGAATGAGTGAGGAAGTAGCTGTTTGATTTTATATAGTAGTCCGTCATGCCACACTCTATCAAAGGCCTGACTTATGTCTAAGAATACGGCAGAACAAAATTGTTTACATTCTAGGGTGCGACTTATAGTATCTGTTATGCGGTGAATTTGTTCAATGGTTCCATGGCTTTCTCGGAAACCAAATTGGTGAAGTGGCACCACTGCCGGTAAGAAGGTACGCATCCTGTTTAGTAAAATCTTTTCAAGAAGTTTCCCCATCACAGAGAGAAGACTTATAGGTCTGTAAGAACTTGCTACATGTAGTGGTTTGCCTGGTTTGGGTATCATAATAATTTGCGCAATTTTCCACTGGGCGGGGAAGATGTTAAGCCTTAAGCAAGCGTTAAAAATTGCTGTGATGTGTATTATACCATTTTTAGGAAGTTGCTTTAGTAATTGCACATCGATTAGGTCGTATCCAGGTGCTTTATTTTCCTGCAATTTTAATATTTCTCTACGTATTTCGCTGGGGCTAGCACTTTTCGTTGGCATACACATCTGCGATGGTGAAAGCAAGAATTCGCTAATTTCTCTGTCATGGTCGGTGTCTTGACTAGGAAGCGGTTGAAATACCGATTTAAGATGCTCAGCAAACACTAGGGCCTTTTCAAGATCCGTTCTTGCCCACTTCCCATCAATAGTTTTTAAGGGAGGTACATGCGTTATGGGCCTTTTAATCTTTTTTGTAACCTTCCACAAAGAGTAGTTAGTGTCTGCGTGTGGAGTTAGTTTTGCCAGTTTATCTTGCAGGCGCCCATTATTTATCTGTGAGATCATATTTTTGAGTTCTTCAGATGCTTTGTTGAAGGCCTTCTTATCCTGTGGATAATTTGTTGAATGCCATATTTTCCGCAGATGTCTTCTTTCCTGTACTTTTAGCTTTATCATTTTAGGATAAAAGGAATTGCTAGTTATTTTAGGTCTCGCTGGAGGTGTTGAGTCTCTAGCAGCTAGGTGGATTAACCTGACAAATGACTCAATAGCAGATTCAACAACATCCGAATTATTTAGTGGCGAGTTTAAGTTTATGTTTTCTGTTATTTTATCCCTGTAGTTGTCCCAGTTAGTTTTATTATTATAAAGTCTCTGAGAACATTCAATTTGAAGAATATTGTATTGGACATTGATTATAACAGGTGTGTGATCAGATGAAAGGTCTATACATTCCTCAATGCTTAGTTGACTAACCGAGATATTTTTGATCATAAAGAAATCCAGCAGGTCTGGCACCTTGTTTGGGTCAGCAGGCCAATATGTAGGTTTTCCGTGTGAAGCGCAGTACAGGTTAGAATCTTGCATAGCAGTATATAGTTGGCGCCCACGTGATGTAATCAGCCTAGAACCCCAGAAAACGTGTTTTGCGTTCCAATCACCACCACAAATGTATCTGTTACCCAGGGTCTCAAAGTAGGTCTGAAAGTCATTAGAGGTGATAATGTGTCTCGGTGGGCAATATATTGCAGATAATGTTGTTTCTGTTTTGTTATCCTGGATTCTGACTGAGGAAGCCTGTATTTTTTCAGTTTGATACTCTTCAAGAGGATAATGTTTGATGTTTTCCTTTATAATAATAGCAGTTCCACCGTGAGAGTTACCAGAAGGGTGGTTTGTGTTGTAAACTTTGTAGTTCTGCAAGCTAAAATTGGTTCTTGAGGTAAAACGCGTTTCCGAGATTAAGGCGACATCCACTTGTTCAGTTTTTAGGAAAAGTTCAAGTTCCAATTTGCGTTCGGTTAGTCCGTTGGCGTTCCAGGTAATTACCCTTAAGTTTAGGGATGTTTTATAAGGCCTGTGATTAATTGGATCATTCGATCCATCATGTTGTCTAACATAATAGTCATCATGTTTTGTAATTTTTCAAACATCACATCTAGTACCTCGATGAAGTTGTTTGGATCCTTGACGTCAGCATTTGCAGCTGAAGGGTTGGTGGATTTTGCTACTTGTGCGTATGTTCTGTTATATTTTGTGGTTTCATTCTTTGCTTGTTCGGTAGTGTTAAGTTTTATGTTTGCTTGTTGATTACCCTTTTGTTCAGTGATTTTGTTCTTGTTAGTGGATTTCTTCATAATTAAGTCTCGATATTGCTTATATTTTGAGCAGCCTTTATAGCTCGCCGGATGCTTTTCTTGACAATTTGCGCAAGTTGCCTCTGTATCAGACCTCTTTAGACAACTTGATGTGGGGTGATCTGCACCGCACTTAACGCATCTAAATGGTCTGTTGCATTGGTTCTTCGCATGACCAAACCTCTGGCATCTCTTGCACTGAAGAACGTCCAGTTTTTTGTACGGTGCTTCGAACGTGATTGTAACGTGGTTTAATGATTTTATTTTAAAGATGTCTTTGTTATTATGCTTTGGTTCCAAGTCCAGGTAAAATATAGGCATTGGTTGTTTTGTGTTTCTGTGTCTTATATTTGTTATGTGTCTTACTTCATGTCCAAGTTCGTGAAGCTCTTTTTTTATTATTTCGGTGTCTTCGGACGAGTGTAAACCACGCAGGACTACTTGGTATGCTCTTTCACTTTTGAGTCTATAGGTGTAATGGCTAACATCTTTCTCGATAAAACTAGCTCTTATGCGTTTATAGGTATCTACATCTACTGGCATTACTTTTACAATATGTCCCGATCTTAGGGTTGTCATAGTATATTTATCAGTTTCTCCAATACTAGTAAGAAGGTCTTTCAATTTCTTTATGTCTATGACTCCAGTGACGAATATAGGTTCTGGTTTCGGTGGTTTAAGCTCTTTATATTCTTTAATCTGCTCAGTACCATCTAGGTTTTCCAAGACTTGGAATCTATTTTGAGTTTGGATAGTAAATGTTGTTTTAGGTAGCTTCTTGTTTATGTTCTTCATTTCAGGACTTGCTTCAGCTTTCCTTTTCGTAGGCACCTGGTCATTTTGCCATGATGAGTTGTCTTGTTCGTTGTTTGGGTTGCTGATTGTTGCTGCTGCATATGTGTTGGATTTTTCTACTTCATCTAGTTGTGTACCAAGAGAATTACTTCTAGTATGTTTGAAGAGACTTTTATGGAGTGTTTGTTGTACCAATTTCTGATTATTATTTTCTTTTTCTATGTAAGTATTCATTTTTGTTCCCACGAGTAGGGTCGATATAAAAAGACACATTCAAGACAACAGTCACTACATATTATACAACAAAATCACTTTCTCTTTCCCTATGTCCCTTTGTATGATTAAATCTATAAAAGTACGCAACAGATTTTGATGTAGTGTTTTTTAAATAGATAAGAGTGATTAAAGAGGAAGGTTTATATGTATAATAACATCTATATATACAGTATGTTAAGAAAACTCTGTCCGACCCGTGAAGGTGTTGTTAGGTATCGATAACTGATTCTACTAATGTATACAAAACCGGGCTAAACTTAAAAAAAAAATCCCCCTAAAAAAATAAATATTATTTCGCAAAAAGAGGTAACTTAATAAATGTGCGTAAGCACACTTCCGCGGGCGGCGGGCGGCAGGGCACGTGGCACGTGGTCGCATCGCTATTCGCTCATAATAATACCGGTGTTGTCACTTTTTTAAAAATTACCAAATTTCGGGGAAGTTGGAATTAATTCGCGGAAAAAAAGATTATTTCAAAATTCATTTGTATTGGTACTATGATGATTACGTAAAATTTTATATTATATTTGGTCATGTGTTTACCTAACCTTTATTATCTTTATGGGTCGGACAGGGTTTTCTTAACATACTGTATATGTATAATAAAAATCGAGAATCGTTCGGACAGATATAAGACTGTAGATAGTATAAAACAGGTAATTTTTTCTTTTGTAATGGAAAATATAAAAGGCCGAAACCTCTTAGATAAGTAATTGAAAACTTCATAAAGTATTAGACGATTATAACTAGCAAATAAGAATGACCACATCAATATAACATGTGTGTCAATCATTCCATTTTATATCTTATTACAATGACATAAGAGTCACGCGACGCTTGCCCATAAATCGCTCCATTATAGCATACCGTCATAATAAATATTAATACGTAATAATAGTAGCTACATTATACTCACGTAAACAATTTCAAGAGGTCTCTTGAAGGCTGTGGCTTTGCCATTCTCAGGTACGCAGCAAGGCGTGCCAGACTGTTCTTGGCTTCAGACACCGGCGTCAGTTCTTCACCACGTCTTGCTAAGTAGCGTCGCCCAGTGAGAGGAGTCTCGTGGCAAGCGCGACCACTCTGATAAGAATAATACATAATCAGTTGCTATCATGCAATTTACTATCACCCAATGAGAGAAGTAACAATAAAAATTCTGGTTCCTTAAAAAATATACTTCTGCTACACTGCTTACATCGATGGATGCCATAATTATATTTCATATATTTTTAAAATTATATTACACAAAGTAATGAGTATGCCCTATTACTTAGTTTCAATGAGTTCATTTCATCAGCATCAACCTTTTTATCGTCCCACTGCTGGGCACAGACCTCCTCTCATACAGAGAAGGATTGAGCGTAATCACCACGCT
Organism: Sesamia inferens; assembly: GCA_037179545.1. Classification (NCBI taxonomy): domain Eukaryota; kingdom Metazoa; phylum Arthropoda; class Insecta; order Lepidoptera; family Noctuidae; genus Sesamia; species Sesamia inferens. The sequence continues at coordinate 10,815,986 of CM073940.1, forward strand.
TGCTCAATGCGGGTTGGCGATTTCAGACTTATACCCCCTTATTCATAAAAGATGTTTGAAGTTAACTAGTGATTAGCGATTCTTTAACCATACATTTTAGACGTTTGCACGTCACTTAACTTTAATCTCCGTTTATGAATAGACCCCTTAAACACTGTGTGTGTGCAACAGGCAAGAAACTTACATCGTGGAAAGGGCGCTTAACGCTAAAGCGAATAATCATAAAAAGATGAAGTAATAATATTATAAATGTAGTTGCAAATGTGGAGCTGGAATTAGGGGCTGAAATTAATTTTAACTGGGCATAAATCTATACAGTATAGTATAATATAGTATCTGACAGCAATAGTCACTAATTTTCTTATGCAGTAACAAATAGTTGTACTCACTGGTCCAAAAGTAGCAATAACTTGTGATATTTCATCCCCAGACACCTTGTTTGAAGTACCAATTTGTTCATTTGCATGTTCACCTAAAAATAAGATTCCATACAATATGTATATTATTGACTGAAAATGGTTGTTTTTTTAACTTGTAATAATGTATAACATATTATTTAATAACATTATACCTTCGTAATCTACAAAGCAAGTTAATATTGGATTTAAATAATAAATATTCGACATGGTAGAAAATGTGACACAATAGGCGGTCTTATCGCTAGAAATCGAGTTGTCACTTATTTTTTTTATATAAATTTTCTCATTTTGTTAGTGGCCACTGGCTAGTAAAACATACTAAAACCTTTTTAATTTGCTAGGGACAAAGTTATAAAGCTCCGTCACCAGGAGCCTATAAGGTAAGAGATTTTTTTTTATTGCGTATGGCAAATCCTCAAATGCCTTCTCCCGCTCTGGGCGGAGCAGAAAGTCGTGTCAGGCTTTTACTGACGAAAACACACCCAAGTTCCTGCCTGTGCGCCAGAGCCACGGATCACGTACATGCGAACAACCCGCAGCCCTGGTAGAAGGTAACAGATCAGGGGATGTGTTCTTATAAAACAAAATACGTAGTTTTGATAGTTCCCTACTCTATACAGTATGTTAAGAAAACCCTGTCCGACCCGTGAAGGTGTTGTTAGGTATCGATAATTGATTCTACTAATGGATACAAAACCGGGCTAAACTTTAAAAAAAATCCCCCTAAAAAAATAAATATTATTTTGCAAAAAGAGGTAACTTAATAAATGTGCGCTAAGCACCCTTCCGCGGGCTGCGGGCGGCAGGGCACGCGGCACGTGGTCGCATCGCTATTCGCTCATAATAATACCGGTGTTGTCACTTTTTTAAAAATTACCAAATTTCGGGGAAGTTGGAATTAATTCGCGGGGAAAAAAGATTATTTCAAAATTCATTTGTATTGGTACTATGATGATTACGTAAAATCTAATATATAAAATTCTCGTGTCACGGTGTTCGAACTTAAACTCCTCCGAAACGGCTCAACCGATTTTGATGAAATTTTTTGTGCTTATCCGGTATCTATGAGAATCGGCCAACATCTATTTTTCATCCCCCTAAATGTTAGGGGTAGTCCACCCCTAAATTTTTTTTATTATTTATATAGCAAAACAACGTTTGCCGGGTCAGCTAGTTTTATATAATATTTGGTCATGTGTTTACCTAACCTTTATTATCCTTATGGGTCGGACAGGGTTTTCTTAACATACTGTATAAGATTGAATTTCACTATAGTTTTCAGCTGTCCTTACTCCCGATGTATTTTTTCCCATCCGAAAAAGTTAACTGATCTATAGAAGGATTCATTCTGAAGTATTGAACTACTTTCGGACGAACCTGTATCTTCTTTTACGGATATAGAGACAAACCTTTCAGAATCGAGCATGCTCCCGGCAGAAAAACGCTTACACAAGTATTCATCATCATCATTTCAGCCGAAAGACGTCCACTGCTGGACATAGGCCTCCCCCAAGGATCTCCACGACAACCTGTTCTGCGCCCCCGCATCCAGCGGTTTCCCGCGACCTTCACCAGGTCGTCGGTCCACCTTGTCGGGAGCCTACCCACGCTGCGTCTTCTGGTGCGTTAACCCGTTAAGTAGTACCATATTATAAAGTACACAAATACGCGTACTAAGGTATAATTGCGGATGCCAGCCCATATTTACTCTATTATAATTTGTTATAAACAATTATGGCAACTCACCTAAGAATATACGTTCATCAAATTCACCAACACTTAGCACATAAGTTTCATATAAGTTGTTCAAAGATTTTAGATTTTGATCAAAAGTGCCGATTTCTAAAACTCCATTAAGTTCGTCGATATGGCCTTTCAGGATCTAAAAGTAATATAAGGAAAAATACAAGATGTTACAATATACATATTGCATTAAAGGTAATCAATCCATCCTGTAAATTAAAAAAAAAAAAGCCTTGCCTCACACTAAGAATTATTCCTGTATCGTGAGTGTGTTAACAAACATTTAAACTCACATACACAAACAGCCAGACCCAGAACAACTACCTTTAGGTCATACAACTATTTATTTCGTGCGGGAATCGAACCCGCGACACGTGGTGCAGCAGTTGATCGCTCAGCCACTGCACCAACCGATACTAGTTGCCGTGCCCGTACCATTGATACAGCTGATAGCTTTTTGAATCCCTTTGGCTAAAGCGCCACCTTCAGTCTATAACATGGCTCTGAAAATAATTATTCCTATTTCACTGAGTGTAAATAAAAATTAGTGATTCTCAGTCGTCTAAGTAAGACTTGAGGCAGTAAAGGCACGAAAATGTTTTTAGTATTATATTAATCTAGCTGGGTGGTTAATTGCTCAATCTCCATATTAAAAATAAGGAGATAAGTTTTTCTTTCCTAATTTTCGATAAACAATTATGTATCGAGGATTAGGTAGGAATAATTATTTTACAAAGTAGAAGTATGTGGCCACTAATGAAAAAATATTTAGCATGTAAACTTACTTGTTTCTCAAAAAATTTCTTTATCGCTGGCTTCCAAGTGTACTCTTTAGAGGCTGCAGCGTCTACTAGTAGCCCATTTTTTATTTCACATAATACTGACATAATGCAGGGCGCCGTTGATGGCATTTCGAAATCGTCTTTTAACCATTTGCTAGGCAATCCTAAAAATAATATATAGTATGTTTAGGTTCATGTTAATTTTTTTTTTCCTTGTTAGAACTTAGAAGCATATTATACAAGATGTTGTTTTGTGTCTTCATTATATTTCAGGAGGCTGTTATCCCTACTAATATTATAAATGCGAAAGTAACTCTGTCTGTCTGTTACGCTTTCACGGTAACAAGATACGAGTTAACATTGAGAAATAACATAGGATAGTCGAAATCCACACGGGCAGAAAGCTAGGAAATAATGAAATTAGGGAAATACTAAAAGGTAACGAGCAGTAACAAGGCAGCATCAAATGAGCCACCTTTTAACAAGTGTATCCCATACATGCTGACTTATGAAAACTAGAAAATAAAAACCTACTTATGCTACTTACCAGAAGCACAGTTACCTCTCCTTGAATATGATGAGGATTCAAAACAACAGCTTGTAAATTTTTTAACAATAATAAGAATAAATTCTTACATCTAGAGTTATTATATTTATTATATACACATTTTAGCATTTTTGTTCTCTAACTTAGTTAAAAAAATAAAAAAAAAAGAAATTAAGAACAAGACACTTATTTATAGGTTTCCCCTATTAATTTTGGACCCATAAAAATATGTAATTATAATGTCAAAATATACTTAGAAATTACTCAATGATTTGATGAACAAACCTTTAAATGCAGGATTAATTAAATCTACCCTTCTGTCCATGAAGGCATTTGCAAAGACAAAGTCTAAAGATGCAAGAAGCAAATGGTACATGTCCACAAGATCATGAGCTGACCTGTGGTGCTCCCCCTTAACACATATGTACAAACACCAGGTGAACTCAAACAGAGCATTTGTAGTACATGGTTGTGTCCTGTGAATGGAATTTTTTTCATAATATTAGCCATGAATACAAACAAGTGACTTTGGATACAAAAAAAAATAAAAAATGACAAGTTTATTAATGGTATATTGATAGTTTACAAATGAGTCATTGCATAATTGTATGCTGATTGAAAATAAATAATATAAAACTTTGTATTATTTTATGCTTTATAAATTTCATGTCCATTGTAGGCATTTTTTCATAGAATTCATATGTTATATATAATCCATTCTTTACCGATGATAAACAAGTCAATTTATATTTAGATTTTATGGTTGAAAATTAATGTATAAATAAAGACTTAAAGTGGAAGCATAATGAGAAGTCTCAGAACATTAGATTCAGTTGACTGGTAATCAACAATCACCAAATATAAGACAATGATGTACATCCTGTTACCCATTGGTGTGGAATACAGTTTTTAGCATTCTATGAGTTAGCCCAGACAAGCTAAAGTTAAACTAGCAGGATTTAGAGATCATCTTAATCATTCAATCCACCAAGAGTAGGTACTACTGGCACTTGATACTTCTCTATTGTTACCACATTTAATAAGCTTGCCTATCAGATGAGGAGACATATTACTGCTAAAATGATTTACTCTTATGCTGTAAAAGTATGAATACCTGTAACATCATTTTACATGAACATAAATAAATCACTTACTTAGGTCTTCTTTTAGTACTAGTTTTCAGAGGTTCATTTGTTAACCCAGAGAAGATCTCCTGGAAGATCGGCTGGAAATTCCTGTACAGCACAGTGGACACTGCAAACTTGTGCTCCAAGTGAGATATCCTATCTCTGAATTCAGTTGACATTGAAGCCATCTCCATCCAGTTTTTGATTTTTTTGAAAAATTGGATTAGACTGTGGATAGAATCAAGAAGCTGTATTATATCAAGATTTTTTATATCATGGCCAGAAGTTAAATGAAAAAAGGCTATTTGGATAATGATAATGTAGTTACCTGATGTTGCATAATCTCAGGAGCTTAGTAAGACTCACACAGTTACCTTCCACAGCCTTCCCAGACTGCACTGTAGGGGTAATAGAGGTTCTACATGCCACATACAGAGCACATGCCATCCAGTGCAATGTATCACCCTAAGGAAAAAGACATTCGTAATAAACATTTATGATTTGTCAAAATTTTGGTTCCATGGCTTATTTTCAAACAAACTGGTACTGTAAACAAAGGTAGGATAATGAATTATTACTGCAAATATTGTCGCAATATTTGTGTCATCTATGAAGCGTTCTTTTCCCTGTTAAGTGATTATGCTGTGTCTTAGGGGCCTCGTGTAGTACGCAGGTGAAAGTAGTTGCAGGTTAAAAAAAAATCGTATGAATTTAAATTACAAAGACATGAGGTAACATCTGTCATAGAATGAACAATAGAGTTATCACAAGTATTTAGCAGTCGTAATATTGAACCTAAATATAACTATTAGTTAAATTTGAAAGCATTCGTCTAGTAGATCGACGTAGTAAGGGAATGTTATGATGCTCAAGAATTGAGTAAAGAGAAGAATTGAGAAAAGAGGAATTATTAATAGCAGTAATATTACGAATATACCAGTTTAAATACTTACATCTAAAGAGTAATTTCGTTTAATCTCTAAAAAGGACTCCTTGGATTTTTGAGCTGCAACTGGGTCGACATTTAAATCTGAACAAAGACTGTCCATTTTCGCGATTAAATTTTCTTCACTGTCTTCTAATATTGACATTTTTATAATAAATTCTCTTGATTTTTAAATAACAAAAATAAACAACCCAACACGTAAACTTATCCCGATTTTGACAATTTGACAGGTATTTGGCGGGAACACCACGACTCCTCCCACGCGCGGCAAGTTTGTCTTTGGTTTTAAAACATGGCCGCCAAAAGGATTCTAGCATGGAAGTAATAAGTACTACGTTGTACATAGTACTTATTACTTCCACGGATTCTAGTTTCACCAATGCTTCATTTATCTATGAATGAACCAGTAGACAGGGCTTATAGAAAGAATGTGGCGGCTCTACTATGATGTAAATAAATAAATCTTGGTGAAAAACGAATAGCGCTTGGAAAGCGAATTGGGAGCATTATGATGCACTGCTTTTTCGTTTTATCAAAGTCCGTACCAAAGAAGTTACATTAAATACCATACAAATATACAATGTGTGTGGGAGAAAATCATCAATCATCTATGAGTAAAGAGTTACTGCTAGACCGAAAGCAGCAATCTCTCTCACTCTTTTCAAAACAAAATAATACTGCAGATTATACGCGTACGGCATGTCCATTAGTATATGTCTATGATAAGGACTTTGACAATACTTAATTAACATTGACTTTGACATTTCTTGGCGGGAAAGCTAAGATGAGTGTCACGCTCATTTTTCATTGGACTTTTAAATTATTTATAGTGCCGTTTACTAAATAAAAGCGCATGATTGAAAAAGTGCATTCAGTGAATAATTCATAAAGAACAATGAAATATTGTAGCATAGTGGCCACATCATGACTTAGCCTCAAACCTCCCACGTAGACGGTTCACGCGGGAAACGTAAGGAGATAGGTTGGAATGAATAAGAAAAATTAATTAATGAAGACATGGCAGTATGGTCTCTCTTTCCCTCCCTTGGCGGTTCCAAATGGAACAAACAAACAAAAAAAAAAATATGACATGCATGACATTGACTCTTGATAGGAGTTTTAAAACGTAGTGATTACTTGCTCTGTGGGAGTTTTGGCGGGAAAGCTAAGATGAGTGCCACGCTCATTTTTCATTGGACTTTTAAATTATTTATAGTGTCGTTTACTAAATAAAAGCGCATGATTTATGTAGTAAAAAGTGCATCCAGTGAATAATTCATAAAGAACAATGAAATATTGTAGCATAGTGGCCACATCATGACTTAGCCTCAAACCTCCCACGTAGACGGTTCACGCGGGAAACGTAAGGAGATAGGTTGGAATGGATAAGAAAAATTAATTAATGAAGACATGGCAGTATGGTCTCTCTTTCCCTCCCTTGGCGGTTCCAAATGGAACAAACAAACAAAAAAAAAAATATGACATGCACGACATTGACTCTTGATAGGAGTTTTAAAACGTAGTGATTACTTGCTCTGTGGGAGTTTTGGCGGGAAAGCTAAGATGAGTGCCACGCTCATTTTTCATTGGACTTTTAAATTATTTATAGTGTCGTTTACTAAATAAAAACGCGTGATTTATGTAGTAAAAAGTGCATTCTGTGAATATTTCATAAAGAACAGTGAAATATTGTAGCATAGTGACCACATCATGTCTTTACGCTAAACACCTCCTAATCGGCCTCACGCGGGAATCGAAAGGAGTTAGTTTAGATTAAGTTAAGTTAGGATAAGTTTAGGATAAATTAGGATAAGTTAGGATATAAACTTACTGAAGAAAAAATTACTTAAGACTAGGCTGTATGGCGTACTATGCCTTTGCCTTTTCCCTTCCTCTGAACGGAAAGAAGTGAACCAAAAAAAAAAAAACAACTGGTAAGTATATCATAAATCAAATTATGTCAAAAATTCTGGCACTATTTCTGAACTGAACAAATGAAAATATCTTCCTAATTCAAATTTGAAAATCTGTTTCTCATTTATTTTTGTTGACAAGGGACATTATTATTTAGAATTTGTTGTATTGTCTGAGCGGTGAAAGTGTCTTTTCTGTATTTTTAATTAATTGTATCTTACAATCTTAGAATAATCTTACAATAACATTTTGTAAAGAAAATGATATCATTACATCGACTTTATCATGTTTCCTGCGTATCTCTCAGTTTCAAGAAGCAAGGCATAAAACTAAGTAAAATGTTGAACCCGAAGAGTAAAAGGTGATTTTCATTATTAGTTTTTGTATTAATGTAATGTCTTTCTGATATTGTTACTATTTTGAGGTTATTTTGTTGTTTTGATCTTAGGCAATGGCATCCAACTCAAGCGTTCGCATTAAATGCTCTGCCTTCAGTAAAGAGTCTAACACAGCAAAAACATGAGCCTGGCAAACGTGGGCAGCGCAGAACTGCCATGCTAAACAAAATGTTTATGAAACAGATTACTGACATGATGTCTACTGGTACTGTTGCTTTGGATATTGTTGGAAGAGGAATTGAAATTTCTAAAGTAAGTCCTCTCAGATACGTATTTTACAATAACTGGTCCCTTTTGAAGTGTTCTGTGTTACTTTGTATGTTTTTATTATACACAGTAATGCACAAAACACTTTAGGAAGGAACAAGGAACCACTTTACTATTTACTTTTATAAAAGTATGCAACTTAGTTCTAAATTATGATGCAATTGTAGGTTTATGCAGTGTATTTACATCACAAGTCCAAGAGGCCTTGTTCAAGCTACATGTTAGTACTTATCCTGAGATTAAGGTATAAATTAAAGCTTGTGCTCTGGAAAGATACTCATATAGTACAATCCCTCTAATCCCTCACCTTTGATATCAGAACCTTGGTTGGCACAAAAAAATTATTATTACAGAAACCTAGTTTATTATTACCTTATTTATTACAGAAAATATAAGAAAATTTAATAAAAAAGTATAGAATTTATAACTAGCTGTCTACAGAAAAGTTAAAAGAAATGTTATAAAATATATTAACTAATAATCTATAACACTATAATATGAGGTGTTAGATGTCCAGTCAGTAACATAACAAGTTGGATCACCCCTTTACCATTACAGGTTGCTTAACGAAATGTGGCACAAAGCTTAAGGTATATAGCAGACTATGCCATAGTCATTCAACATTTTTTTTAACTTCATAGTACAGTAGTACTATGAAGTTAAAAAAAATGTTTCTCAGTTCTTTATCAAAATATATTGATCCAACAAATCTAGAGTATATGACAATTAGTCTAGTCAATTGTCATATACAATTAGTCTTAAATTGTCAGACCTATACATACAACCTAATGCTTCTAAAGTTGAGCTATAGATACGACCTAATGCTTCTAATGTCGAGAATTTTATCAGAAATATTCCTTATTACAGGTTAATGTAACCCCAGACTTGAACACAGTGAATGTGTTTTGGGTGTGCAAAGGCAATGCTTCAGATGATGAAACTGAGAAGGTGCTAAACAAAGTAGCTGGTGGTCTGAGGCATGAGCTGTCCACACTCCGGGTTATGGGAGAAATACCCTACATTGTTTTTGTTAAAGGCAAGTTACATTAAAAAAGGTAAAGGTTAAAATTTTCAATGGTCACATAAACTTCTTCTGAAGATAAAGGTGATGTGACACATCCCTACTAATATTATAAATGCTTACATTGAAATGATTTTATTGAAATTTGGTACAAAGATAGATTATCAGAAGCTGCCGATTTTATTAATGCATACATTTTCTGTATGCATTGAAAGCATTTGTGATATAGTCTGAAGTGTGGCTGCCGAAAATATATAAAACCATCATTAGACCTGCTGTGAATGAACAGCAATCACAAGTTCCTAAGATGAGAATGCTAAGAGGAATGTGTGGTGTTAATGGATAGGACAATACATGAGATGCATAAAAGGAAGTCAGACTTTATCTTATGTACTTTTTTCTTATCTTCTTCTTTCTTCTCCTATTTGGCAGAGTTGTGTGGAAATCTGTTGTCATGGTATATGTGCAAGGAGAAGGAAAATATTGAGAGGAGTTTTGAGGTGAATGTGATGGCCTATAAGAGTAGGGATGATATGGTCAGAATATTGGTGTCTACCTAGAGAGCGTCTATTAGGGACTAAAAAAAAAAACAAATGAGGGTTAGTGGTGGGAGAATGAAGTTGGTCAGAAATAAATTGTCATAAAAAAATTATATATAATATTAAGTATTTAAGAAGTGTATTTATTTATGCATGTATTTTTATTTCAGACTATAACCAGGGCGAGGTTGGGTTTTTTTTTTCAAATCAAATCAAATTGTTTATTGCAATCCATAATGTACAGTTACAGGTGGTAAATATTTTATTATAATATTGGAAACAATTATGGACCCTGTTGGGCACAGCAAGTTTTAAATAAGTAGAGAGAGGAAGAGCGCTTCATGTTTCCATTTATCTATTTATTTAGTTTTATGTTTCTACCGTTAATTAAAGATAAAGAGCAGATTCAGCTTTAATCTGCTTTAGCTATCACTGCCCTGTGGCTAAGGAAAAATATGCTTACCTTGAATACCTCAAAGACCAACTACATTTGTTTTGCAATTAACGGTAGAACCCAACCTCGCCCCGGTTATAGTCTTAAAATACATGATTGCGTCAGTATTAACAACAACTGTGATTGCCCTACAATAAACAAAATGGATACCACAAAATACTTGGGAATTATGATTGACGAAAGATTGTCTTGGTATTTTTAGATTGATCTAATCATTGGTAGATTTAGGAATTTGATATGGATTTTCAAAATCCTTAGACATTCGGGCTAGCATTGAACTACTAAAAAAGGTCTATGTTGCCTTGGCTCAGTCGATCATGATCCACTGCATTCCAGTATGGGGCGGCGCATCAAAAATTAAATTCCTGGAGGTGGCGCGTGCTCAAAGAATACTCCTAAAAGTAATGTTTTTTTAAAAAAACTAAGATTTCCTACAGCCACTCTTTATTCAGAAGCCAACCTTTTAAGTATACGCAAATTGTATATTTTACATATCACTCTAAGGAAACATAAGCCCTTACAGTTGATCCTAATATTTTAACAAAAAGACGAAATTACGAAGTAACTAAAACAAGTGTATGTAGAACTTACTTTGCTAAGCACGAATTTTTAAATCAATCTTCGCATTTATATAACTCTATTAACAAAATTCTTAAAATATATACAAAAACTACTTTGGAGTGTAAACGGATGGTGACAGAATGGCTAAAAACTCTTAGACTATGAAGATATTGAAAATATGATTGTCCATATTATTAGCTAGTTTAGTTGTTATTAATAGGTAGTAATACTTCATATGTCAGATGTACTCTTGTTATATAAATATTATAAAAAAAAAAAAAATAATAATCGTATCAATAATAATAACACCGTCAACGTCAACGGAACACATTCAAATAATTTACCACTATAATATTTAATAAATTAATTAATAGTTCTTTGTGTACATTTATATATACCCACTGTGAATCTCAAAACAGTAACAAATAATATACATACAATAAAAATAATTGCGGAAATAAATATAATGGACAAACTAGCAAACTAGAAAATTCAAAACAGACAAGACAGGATGACAGAACATGTCACCTAACAACAAGAAATAGAAATTTGGAAATTTAAAAATGTGAAAATATGTTGACAAGATCTGCCGCAAGACAACGTGCACGCCCACCATCTCCGGCCACCATCACCATCACCTCTCGGCTCCGCCTCGCTGCCGCCGGTCTCCAGCCCCACTAAGTGCTGTGACGACCCCGGCCGCGGCAGTTGCGTCGAGCTCGAGCGACGAGTACTTCTCTCCGCCGACGACGCCACCACCTGTTCGCCGACGGGGAGGACGCCGGCCGCCGGATCGCTTAGGACCTCGAGACACATCGGCTTCTGACAGGGTCCCAGCTCCCGGCGGAAGTGTGCAGCGCATGAGATGGACACAATCCATCAACGAAAATGTCATGCGCTCATACTATGGGGCTACAGAGGGAGGAAACAACCTGACCGCGTACCGTGTTCGAATGCTCTCTCTGTTTCAGGTGCTTGAACCAGCTGTCAACGTTTCGGCACAACGACTGTCGGATCAGGTACGGGTTATCCAGCGTAATCATATGTTGGATGATACTGTGCTTGATCGCCTGCGAAAAGAAATGCAGAGTAGCCGTGTCATCGCTCATCAGTCGCAGACTGCGGAGGTACCACCGCAGTCAACAAACTATGCTGACGAGGGGAGTAATGATAGGGCTACAAATGTAAGTACCCAGTGCAATGAGGAATTAAAGAATGCTTTGGAGGCTGCGATTCGGGAATATCGTTACATGTCGGCAGAACTTAGACCACGCCTGCCACGTTTGCCCATGCATAACAGAAATAGGGCACTGATGGCTGCTCTGGATGCGCAGTTATCAAATTATTTTGATACCTGCGAGGACCTCACTGATACTCATTCAATCCTGTACTGCGCAGCTGTAGCAGCTTGTCGTGTAGCTCATGTCAAATTTCACAGTGACTCCAGAGCTACACGACCGAAACCAGTAGTACCAGCTTGGCAGCACAGGATTGAACGTCGTATTGGTGGGGCCAGAGCACTCATTGGTAAACTAATCTGCTTCAGGGAGGGTAATACTCGTCCTAGAGTGATGCGCTTTGCGAGGCGGGCATTCTCAGGTACAAATACCAGCCCTGAGAATTATATGGCCCGTGTCGGAGCGCATCGACTTCCTGAAGCAGAAAGTGTGTGCATGGGCGAACCGTATTCGTCGATATAAACGACGAGTAGAACGGTACACCCAGAATCGCACCTTCCAGAGCAATTAAATGTGGGTTTATAGGGACTGGGAACGGCCAGAACAAGGTGTGGCTGACACGTGCCTACCAGATGATGATGCCATGTGTTCATTCTGGCGCAGTATCTGGTTGGTGCCTGTCAGTCGCACTGAAGGTGACTGGGCTCGGGATGTCGAGCGAGCCTGCGATCCAATACCTGAAATGGGGGCTATTACCATCTGCCCCCAAGATATAGCTCGTGCAGTCCGTCCGTTACCTAATTGGAAATCTCCAGGACCAGACGGGCTGCATAACTTTTGGATAAAATGGTTTCAAAGGTCGCACGCTCGCTTGGCATCTCAATTCCAGACTGCTTTAGTGTCTGGTTCGTTACATCAGTTCCTAACTACTGGAATAACCCACCTGCTCCATAAATCAGGTAGCACCGCGGAACCCAAAAATTATAGACCGATCACCTGCTTACCGACGGTCTAAAAAGTTCTTACATCCATTTTGAAAACTAAAATTAACAAACATATTGACAGCAACGCCATCATGTCTGCCTCTCAAAATGAATGTAGGAGCGGGTCCCGCGGTACTAAGGAGCTACTCCTCATTGATGTGGCCATTAGCCAACAAGTTCGTCGTTCCCGAAAGGATCTATCGACATGTTGGATAGATTATAAGAAGGCCTATGACTCAGTGCCACATACATGGCTCATGCGGGTGCTGGAGTTGTATAAAGTGGATGCAACTCTACGCACCTTCCTGATGACGTGTATGAGGACATGGAGGACAGTCCTTCGCTATCCAGGATGTCGAAATATTCTGAGGAATAGCGAACCGATATGGATTGAGCGAGGAATATTTCAGGGCGATAGTTTGAGTCCACTTTGGTTTTGCTTAGCACTGAATCCTCTAAGCACACTATTGGAGGATTCAAGTTTAGGCTATCGGTTGAGGAGAGGTGGTCAGGTTATATCGCACCTCCTTTACTTGGATGACCTGAAACTTTTTGCCCCCAACAATTCACAACTGAAGGATCTGCTGAAAATTACTGAAACTTTCAGTAGCGCCATCAGGATGGAATTTGGTGTGAACAAATGTGCAGTCATGCATGTATAGCGAGGAGAGATTGTGGAATCAGTGGGAACCCAACTCACGAGTTCCATAAACCTTAGAGCCCTCTCCGCATCCGAAACCTATAAGTATTTGGGTATGTCGGAAGCGTTGGGTATCAATGTTACTAACATGAAGCAATCGTTGAAGGAACGCTACTTTGGCCGCCTGAAAAAAGTACTTGATAGTCTTCTATTAAGCGGAAACAAGGTGCGCGCTTTCAACGGTTGGGTCATGCCGGTATTGATGTACTCTTCGGCATACTCAAATGGACTCAAACCGAACTTGACGCCCTGGATCAGAAGGTCCGTACGCTGCTGACTGCAAATCGATTGCCTCACCCACGATCATCGGTTATGAGGCTGTATATCCCGCGAAAATGTGGAGGTCGTGGCTTTTTAAACGTTAAGACCCTCCACAATCAAGAGATATGCAGTCTCAGGGAATATTTTCTAGAAACCGACGTGGGGATGCATCGAGATGTGGTCGCGGTTGACAAGGGCTTCACGCCGCTCTCCTTGGCTAAAGAGAACTGTCGCAAACCAGTAGTGCTTGACACCAATAACCGCATGGATGTATGGAAGAGCAAAGAGCTTCACGGACGCTTTTTCAGAGCCCTACACGGGCCTGATGTAGATTTACAAGCGTCCGTAGCCTGGCTACGATTCGGTGACCTTTTTGGGGAAACTGAAGGTTTTTTATGTGCAATTATGGACGAAGTTATGATGACGAACAATTACCTGAGATTTATTGTGAAAGACGGCACAGTTGACATCTGTCGGGCATGTCACCGGCCGGGGGAATCAATAAGGCAAATTATCTCCGGGTGTTCTCGTCTAGCTAACGGAGAGTACTTGCATAGACACAACCTTATAGCCAGGATAATTCATCAGCAACTTGCTCTCAAACACAGTGCCGTACTACAGGTATGTGCCCGACCCAGTTCTCGAAAATGGCCATATCACATTGTACTGGGATCGATCCATCGTCACTGACAGGACTATTGTTGCCAATAAGCCTGATATAGTGATGGTGGATCGATCAGAGCGGCGTGCAATGATTGTTGACATAACCATCCCGCATGATGAGAACCTCGTGAAAGCCGAGAAAGATAAACAAGTCAAGTATCTTGACTTGGCTCACGAGGTTGTCGACATGTGGGAGGTGGATTCAGCAATCATTGTGCCGATAGTCGTGACAGCCAATGACTTAATAGCCAAGAGCCTCGACCAACACCTCAAGAGGCTCTCGTTAGGCAGCTGGATCAAAGGCTTGATTCAGAAAGCTGTACTTCTGGACACGGCTCGCATTGTCAGGAACTTCCTCTCTCTGGAGCCCTGACCGCCGGTAGCTTAGACCCTGTTCCCGATGCCGGTGGGTTACTATTTTTTATATTTTTAAATGGTTTTTTTATATATTTTTTATGTAGAAATATTTAAAAATGTAATTTATAAGTGTATTTTAATGAAATAAAGGAATAATAATTAAAAAGTAAACAAATAAAAGCAAAATTAAATTCAAATATAGGTATGTCCATGTGTATATTAATATATAAATAAATTGTTACACACACACATACACACACAGTCCAATACGCTTGCACACACATGCTTACTTTTAGTTTGCGCTCACACTAGATTTAGTTCACACCTGTATTTCTTAATTTAAAGGTTTCAATTTAATTAAGTTGATAAGAAATATCGTCGGGGATAGTGCAAATCCGCGAATCTACCATATGTAAAGGCCGCGTATCTGCAATAGATCAAATTTTACAGGGGAAGGTTAAAACTTAATAACTTTTTTAATTCTATGAATTTTAAGCTAATTTTTACATAGAAAGTAATTATTAATATGTTCTTTATCTTGATAGAAAAATAACATCAATTATGTAAATAATTAAGTTCCTACGACAAATACGCGGATTTGATTTAACCATAAAATTATAACATTAGAACTTAAGAGGAATATGCGCGGTTTTGAAATCCATCATCATCATCATTTCAGCCGAAAGACGTTCACTGCTAGAGATAGGCCTCCCCCAAGGATCTCCACGACGACCGGTGCTGCGCCTTCCGCATTCAGCGGTTTCCCGCGACCTTAACCAGGTTGTCGGTCCACCTTGTCGGGGGCTTACCCACGCTGCGTCGTCCGGTGCGTGATTGCCACTCGAGAACCCGTCAGCCCCATCGGGCATCGGTCCTAAGGGCAATGTGCCCGGCCCATTGCTACTTTAGTGTTAAAATTCTTCGGGCTATGTCAGTTACTCTCGTTCTTCTGCGGATCTCCTCATTCCTGATTCGATTATGTGGTGAAACCCCAAGCATAGAACTCTCCATTGCCCTTTGAGTGACCTAGAGCCTTCTTATAAGGCCCATTGTTAGCGTCCATGTCGCAATTCCATAAGTCATCACTGGCAACACACACTGGTCGAAGACTTTTGTCTTGAGACACTGCGGTATTTCGGACGAGAAGATTCTACGTAGCTTCCCGAAAGCAGCCCAGCCGAGTTGGATTCCACGATTGACCTCTTTCTCGAAGTTTGACCTTCTTAACTGGATAGTTTGTCCCAGGTATACGTAACTGTCAACAACTTCGAGAACAGATTCTCCAATCTTTATAGGAGTCGGTACAACATGGGCATTAGATATGACTTTCGTCTTGTCCATGTTAATTTTAAGATTGACTTGCTCGGAGGCTCTACTGAGGTCTTCGAGCATTGTACTCAGGTCTTCCGCGGTCGCAGCCATGACTATGATATCATCAGCAAACCGAAGCTGTGTAATGTACTCGCGATTGATGTTGATGCCCAGTCCTTTCCAGTTCAGAACCTTGTAGACATTGGAGTGCAGCGGTGAACAGTTACGGGGAAATAACATCTCCCTGTCTGACACGACGCTGCAGAGGTATTGGTTTCGAGGTCAGGTCCTGTATTCGGACGGACATGGAGGCGTTTTCGTACAAACCCTTCAGCGCTTCAATGTGCCGATAGTCTACGTGGCGTCGCTAGAGAGACTGCAGTACAGCCCAGGTCTCGATGGAATCAAAGCCTTTTTAGTAGTCCACCAACGCCAAGCAGAGGGGTAGGTTAAAATCCTCGGTCTTCTGTATAGGTAACCAGTCGCAGCGTATGTATGCATAAATATTTCACGATTTTTAAATTTTCTTTCAATTATAGAGTAAACGGAATCCAACTCAACAATCTGGGTGTGGCCCTTTTCTAATTTTTTTTTTTTTTTTTGTGTAATTATAATGTTTTTTGCATCTCCAGTAGCAGGAGAGCGGTAGAAGTCACAACATTTCCGTTTTGTGTTTGTCCATTTTATTTTGTCTATCATTATTAGTGCCCAGATTGTAAATTATGATCCATAAGCTTTGTTTTGCAATACAGTACACTAGCTTTAAATAATAAAAAATGGACACAATTTCACAGCTTGTAAGTCAACAGTGACTTATGACTGCTGACTTATAAGCTGTGAAATTGTTTCCACATGAAAAGACTTTAGACAAAGAAAGAGCGAAAAATAGAATACTACTTTGTTTTTTTTACTTCTTTTTTTTAAAAATATTTTCTTGTTACATAGCTAAATCTTTTTGTGACAAGTGTTGTTGATATATTTCTTCACTATATAATATTACATACTATATGCAAATAACATAGATTATATGCATCTTTTTTTTGATTGAACATCTTGAAATAGATTTCTGGAAACTACCCTATGTGCCTTTTTTGTTGTCATTTCAACATAGATACTGTATAGTTCACGTTTAGACTGTATTATTGGTTCTAAATAAAATTTCGTACTTTCTTTTCTGCAGTTAAAAAGCATTTTGGGCATATCCCTTAAAAAAATTGCGCAAATTCTTTTAACATAGGCAACGCATTAGGTATTTTCCATCTTGTTCATTGTTGTTTCGTTTCTCAGTGGCTCTCCTAACCAGTACCTTACTGTACACTTCTTAATGTCTAATGTCCTTAAGAATGTCTTTAAACATTCTTTATATTTTTGGTCATTTAATTTCAAATAATACACCTTTTTACTAATTTTCGTTCATTTACGCGGTGTTGACACTTGCTCGCGATAGATACGCAGTGTTGTTACTGGGCGATTTCTGGCTTCCGATTAGACGAAATGAACTCGTGTCAAGGCGGTGGCAGCCAATTAAGATTTTGCGAGATTTGGCCGCAAAAACTGTTTTTGGCTACCTTTGTCAGATACGCGGAATTATCCAATGCTAGTTACGCGGATTTGCACTATCCCCGACGATATGTAATATGTTAAGGGAGAGCGGCCTCTCCTGGCACAAGTGTTTTCAAACTTAAAAGGAGCGGTCAACCTCAATTTTGTTTGTACCAACTTAGTTTTTTTTTTTTTTTTTAATATTTTTCATTTTTTTTATTTTCATTTATTAATTTTTATTATTATTTATTTTTTTATAATATTTAGAGTTCAGTTTTCCTATATGGGAAGATAAAATAGCTCTAATCCAATCCTTAATTTGTATTCAAGATTGAATTGAACATTTGAATGTTGCTTTTAACAGTTGTGGCTACATCAACTCTTTACTACTTGAAAGAAAAAAAAAAAAACTTGTTGTCAGGAAGAATACCTCCCCACCTTATTTTAATCAACTATCATAATTTTATATAAAATACTTACATACATCCATACTTAATGTTCACAGATAAACAAGAAGCCCACATTGTAGAATTGGATCGTCGCTTAGCAATGGCAGATTATGGCGAGGACTACGAGCCTACTGATATGGGACATCTACTGAAGTCTGAGTTCACCTTAAACACAAAGCTTTCACCTGAAATAAAGGTAATTGTTTAACAACTCAATCAAAATGCTGAAACTACCTAAGGCCGACGAGGTATTGGAGCACTTGTCTGTTACACCACTTAAGTAGGGAACTGGCTAGAACATATAATAATAATAAATTAACGCCGACGAGGTATTGGTGCTTGTCCTAACACTTAAGTAGGGATCTGGCTTACTTATTTTTTTTTGTTGTGGGGGGAAACTTTCAAAAGGCAGCTGATCTCTGGGGACTGAGGTCGGGGAGTGTGGGATTTTTACCTAACTAAAACCACCCCAGTAATCACCATCCGCACATGGGGGTGGTCCCCGTACCTCTTAAAAGATTAATTCCGGAACCGCCCCTGCGCAATGCCTAGCCCTAGGCCTCGCTGTGCACGTGACCACTGTGCCACCGTGCACAACGACTTAAATGAATGCCCGACAGAAGTGAAAACTGAAATCTTTAAAAAACATAGAACACTAAGCTGCCGGGTCGGTCACGCACACGCGAATTCAACGCTCCCCCCACCCCATTCAACAAGTGCTCAACGTCGCTAAAGAAGATCTCGTTTAGGAAAATAGTATTTCTATATCACGAAGCGACGCGCGCTTTACTTGTGGTTGTTGTGTCCAAATACGCTGTGCATATAGCGCAGGTGCTTTTGGTGCCTTTGAGACACACGTGAAGTTTGAAGATTCCGAGCGTGCGTTTGTTGTGTAGGTACTCACAGCGTGTTTATACAGTACGTGGTTCCGTACTTTCGACAAGAGAAGCGCATCATTTCGTAAAATAAAATACTATAACAATCGGTGGACAGTGATGTAGGAGACAGTGGATGTTGAAATAGTCTTGGGCACTCTTTAACCTGTGCCCTACCACATATCGAAAAGATGAAAATGTTCAAATGTATGGTGCAGCTTCGAAGTGGTTTTTAATGCAAGCATAAGCGTCTTGGGTAGTTCCATTGAACATACCAGCATGTGGACCATTGGGCTTGAAGTGAAAACTTCTTTAGCGATGTTAGATGTTAAGCACTTTTATTGGATGGGGAAAAAAAATTGAATTGAGCGTGACCGACCCGACCCCGTGATTGTTTTGTTTTGTTTTTGAATGATTTCAGTTTTACTTGTCGGTCAGTCCCAATTTTTTTATGTTACTGCCTTCTACACCCTAGCAGTAAACATGTGATATTACATATTAAGTACAGGGTTTGCAATACTCGTATTATAAATTTTTTGTTTCCTTCAGGCAAAAATAAAGAAGCTGGAAGAAGAGTTACCCATATTTGAAGATCCTCTCCCTGAAATGACCCACAATGTCTTCGGTCTGGACCACTCCAGGGTAATGACCAGACTCCTTGCTGCCAGGAAGAAGACCCGCGATGCTTGGAGCACCTTGAACACGAGTAGTGATGTGATATCGTATCGAGTGACCCCCGATAAAGTACCTGAGCCTGTTGGGAACCAGAGAAAAGAACTGGCAGAGTTCTTACAAAAGAGACAGGTCAGATATTTTTAGTATATTGTACTTAGGTGCATGATGATGATGAAATTTATTTTGGAAGGTTTTTTGGGATATTGTTGGAGAGAAAGGATAATGAACATCCAGCTTTATCATCAGCTCATAGCAGTCAATTGCTAGACATCTCACCACTGATCGTGTTTTGTGCGATTCTTCCCCGGTCAGTACAAGTTTTATCGAAACCGAATACAGTTTGTTCAGAATACAAAACGTGAATCGATTCCAATAATTTTTACACAATGTTATATTTTATCCCAATACATTTAGAAATTGTTGCAGTGTGGGATACAGAGCGCGCGCACGCAGCTTTGCGATAGATCATAGTACTCGCGGGCGCAACAGCTGACGCCAGACGTCAATGCACCGCGCTCGCCCGCCCTTGCGGAGCCTCGACCATATTTTTGTTGGGACAATGAAGTAGAATAGCAAGCTCATTATGTCTTTTGAAGTTTTGTACATAGATTCTTTACTTAAAAATACTGTATTCTTGTTCCGGTCTCGCATAAACAAAAAATTATATTTTATTAGTTGTTACCCGAGATCTTGTAGACATAGGCCTCTCCAATTGCATACCACTGAAATCTATCCTCATATACGATCTATGCTACTCTCTAGCTCCTAGAATAGTAAACGGCCAAGCTTTCCCAATGTTTTTCCGTTACCTGCATCATCCCATTGCTAAGCAAAAACTTTCCCCATGACCTCCAGGTCTTTCGATCCAGGGTTAAAGAGAACCAAATAAATGGGTAGTCATCGACCGCCATCTTTTCCATAGGCCTCTGGTTTACGTCGTGTTAGTACACTATCGTTATATATATTACTAGCTGACCCGGCGAACTTTGTTCCGCCTTAAAGGCAATTAATATCACATGATCACATTTTTTACTTTTTAAATTAGGAACACTGTAAATTAAAAAAAAAAAATGTATTCCATGATTTTTTTATTTGTCATTTATTTAGTGTAGCACCTTGTGAAAGAAATGAATTTCTACTTGTGCTTCGTAAATTATCTAGCTATTGAGCTCTGAGATGTCGTGGTGGCCTAGTGGTTAAAACACCAGCCTCTCTTGTATGATTGCGCGGGTTCGATTCCAGGTCAGGCAAGTATCGATGTAACTTTTCTAAAGTGATATGTACTCTTTAAGTATAATATCTAGGACACCAATGACTGAACGTGAAGGAAAAAGTCTTGAGGAAACCTGGACTTTATAAGTCTGAAATCTCCACCCCGCATTGAGCAAGCGTGGTGATTACACTCAATCCTTCTCTGCATGAGAGGAGACCTGTCTCCAGCAGTGGGACGATAAAAAGATTGATGATGATGATGATGATCTCTGAGGTTTGTTCGCCGATTTCGCATTGTCAACGGAACAGTTTCACGGACTGCCGCCTCCCTTTGCTCTTGTGAGTGAGAAGCACGAAGTCGAGTCATAGTAAGGCGGCGCTCTGCACGTGCAATTTCTTGCTCTTCTTCAGTGCTTTCATTCAGAATGTTTCGATTTACTCTTGCATTACCGCTTTGTCGAGAAAGATTTGATGGTCTTGGTCACGGCATGATATTTTTATTGATAATAAATGGCACAGCAATACAATATTAGAAATTTTGAAGTTGAAGTTGGCTTTGTGGTTTTTTATTAGAAACTTTAAACCAGCAGAGAGTATTTATATTCTTTGCTTTAAACGATTGCTTCAACCGGTTAGACTTTTTTTTAAATATTCTCAGCTGTCATTTGCTTTTTGTTATACTATTTTTGGTATATGAATTGCTGACTTACATTTTGAATGAGTTGGACCATGTCTTATGTCACGTCACACGGGAACGACGGGGACGGGTTCTTAACTACCTCCCACCAATATTCAGCTAAATTGGTTCAGCCGTTCTTGAGTTATATATAAATAGTGAATAAGCAACTGAATCGATTCCAATAATTTTTACACCATGTTATATTTTGTCCCAAATACATTTAGAAATTGTTACAGTGTAGTTTACCGAGTGCGTCACGCAGCTTACGATACATCATCATAGTATTGTGCGCGCGCAACAGCTGACGCTAGAGGTCAATGCACCGCGCTTGCTCGCCCGCGGATCTTTGACCATATTTATGTTGGGACAACGAAGTAGAATACACGTAGCAAGCTTATTATAACTTTGTGGTTTTTCATTATATCTTTTTGAAATTTTGTACATAATATTATTAACTTAAAAATACTGGACACGTGTTTCCTACTTTGTGGAGGTGCAAGGTACCAGGGTAGCACAAAAGTGTAGGAGAAGTCGAAACAATGAAGCTAATTCATTCTCATGGGATCGACGGGAACGGGATAAAAGGTATCCTATGTCCTTTTCCTAGTTTTTAGCTACCCCCCTACCAATTTTCAGCCAAATCGATGGAGCCGTTCTTGAGTTATAAGTGGAGTAACTAACACGACTTTCTTTTATATATATAGATAGTGAATAAGCAACTGAATCGATTCCAATAATTTTGACACCATGTTATATTTTGTACCAAATACATTTAGAAATTGTTACAGTGTAGTTACCGAGTGCGTCACGCAGCTTACGATACATCATCATAGTATTGTGCGCGCGCAACAGCTGACGCTAGAGGTCAATGCACCGCGCTTGCTCGCCCGCGGATCTTTGACCATATTTATGTTGGGACAACGAAGTAGAATACACGTAGCAAGCTTATTATAACTTTGTGGTTTTTCATTATATCTTTTTGAAATTTTGTACCTAATATTTATTATTAACTTAAAAATACTGGACACGTGTTTCCTACTTAGTGGAGGTGCAAGGTACCAGGGTAGCACAAAAGTGTAGGAGAAGTCGAAACAATGAAGCTAATTCATTCTCATGGGATTGACGGGAACGGGATAAAAGGTATCCTATGTCCTTTTCCTAGTTTTTAGCTACCCCCCTACCAATTTTCAGCCAAATCGATGGAGCCGTTCTTGAGTTATAAGTGGAGTAACTAACACGACTTTCTTTTATATATATAGATAGTGAATAAGCAACTGAATCGATTCCAATAATTTTGACACCATGTTATATTTTGTACCAAATACATTTAGAAATTGTTACAGTGTAGTTACCGAGTGCGTCACGCAGCTTACGATACATCATCATAGTTTTGTGCGCGCGCAACAGCTGACGCTAGAGGTCAACGCACCGCGCTCGCTCGCGCGCGGATCTTTGACCATATTTATGTTGGGACAACCAAGTAGAATACTCGTAGCAAGCTTATTATAACTTTGTGGTTTTTCATTATATCTTTTTGAAATTTTGTACATAATATTATTAACTTAAAAATACTGGACACGTGTTTCCTACTTTGTGGAGGTGCAGGGTACCAGGGTAGCACAAAAGTTTAGGAGAAGTCGAAACAATAAACCTCATTCATTTCATCATTATCAAATAATCGTAATACATGAAAGAAGGTTTACTGTGCACATTTTTTGACGTGCAAGGTACCAGGGTAGCATAAAAGTGTAGGAGAAATCGAAACAATAAAAAAGCTCATTCATCATTATCAAATCATCATAATACATGAAAGAGGTTTTATTGTGCATAGTTTGTGGACGTGCAAAGTACCAGGGTATCACAAAACTGTAGGAGAAGTCGAAACAATAAACCTCATTCGTTCATCATTATCAAATAATCGTGAAAGAAGGTTTATTGTGCATATTTTTTTGACGTGGAAGGTACCAGGGTTGCACAAAAGTGTAGGAGAAGTCGAAACAATAAACCTCATTCGTTCATCATTATCAAATAATCGTGAAAGAAGGTTTATTGTGCATATTTTTTGACGTGCAAGGTACCAGGGTAGCATAAAAGTGTAGGAGAAATCGAAACAATAAAAAAGCTCATTCATCATTATCAAATCACCATAATACATGAAAGAGGTTTTATTGTGCATAGTTTGTGGACGTGCAAAGTACCAGGGTATCACAAAACTGTAGGAGAAGTCGAAACAATAAACCTCATTCGTTCATCATTATCAAATAATCGTGAAAGAAGGTTTATTGTGCATATTTTTTTGACGTGGAAGGTACCAGGGTTGCACAAAAGTGTAAGAGAAATCGAAACAATAAAAAAGCTCATTCATCATTATCAAATCACCATAATACATGAAAGAGGTTTTATTGTGCATAGTTTGTGGAAGTGCAAAGTACCAGGGTATCACAAAACTGTAGAAGAAGTCGAAACAATAAACGTCATTCATTCATCATTATCAAATAATCATAATTACATGAAAGAAGGTTTATTGTGCATATTTTTTTGACGTGGAAGGTACCAGGGTATCACAAAACTGTAGGAGAAGTCGAAACAATAAACGTCATTCATTCATCATTATCAAATAATCATAATACATGAAAGAAGGTTTATTGTGCATATTTTTTGACGTTCAAGGTACCAGGGTAGCATAAAAGTGTGGGAGAAGTCGAAACAAAGAAGCTCATTTATTCCCACAGGAACGACGGGGAGCGGCATAGAAAGTATCCTATGTCCTTCTCCCAGTTCTTAGCTACCTCCTTACCAATTTTCAACCAAATTGGTATAGCCGTTCTTCAGTTATAAATGATGTAACTAACACGACTTTCTTTTATATATATAGATAGTGAATAAGCAACTGAATCGATTCCAATAATTTTGACACCATGTTATATTTTGTCCCAAATACATTTAGAAATTGTTACAGTGTAGTTACCGAGTGCGTCACGCAGCTTACGATACATCATCATAGTATTGTGCGCGCGCAACAGCTGACGCTAGAGGCCAACGCACCGCGCTCGCTCGCGCGCGGATCTTTGACCATATTTATGTTGGGACAACCAAGTAGAATACTCGTAGCAAACTTATTATAACTTTGTGGTTTTTCATTAATCTTTTTGAAATTTTGTACATAATATTATTAACTTAAAAATACTGGACACGTGTTTCCTACTTTGTGGAGGTGCAGGGTACCAGGGTAGCACAAAAGTTTAGGAGAAGTCGAAACAATAAACCTCATTCATTCATCATTATCAAATAATCGTAATACATGAAAGAAGGTTTATTGTGCATATTTTTTGACGTGCAAGGTACCAGGGTAGCATAAAAGTGTAGGAGAAATCGAAACAATAAAAAAGCTCATTCATCATTATCAAATCACCATAATACATGAAAGAGGTTTTATTGTGCATAGTTTGTGGACGTGCAAAGTACCAGGGTATCACAAAACTGTAGGAGAAGTCGAAACAATAAACGTCATTCATTCATCATTATCAAATAATCATAATTACATGAAAGAAGGTTTATTGTGCATATTTTTTTGACGTGGAAGGTACCAGGGTATCACAAAACTGTAGGAGAAGTCGAAACAATAAACGTCATTCATTCATCATTATCAAATAATCATAATACATGAAAGAAGGTTTATTGTGCATATTTTTTGACGTTCAAGGTACCAGGGTAGCATAAAAGTGTGGGAGAAGTCGAAACAAAGAAGCTCATTTATTCCCACAGGAACGACGGGGAGCGGCATAGAAAGTATCCTATGTCCTTCTCCCAGTTCTTAGCTACCTCCTTACCAATTTTCAACCAAATTGGTATAGCCGTTCTTCAGTTATAAATGATGTAACTAACACGACTTTCTTTTATATATATAGATTTTCGTGATGTCATGTTCACTTAAGCGCTTGCCTCTTTCATTGCCGGTTGCTAAGAGAGTTCACGTAAGGACTCACCTCGCCTACATTTTTGTTTACCGACCTGTCGTATATGTCGCAGATCCAGAGCCTATCTTTTTTTGACCGCAATTCCGTCTTATGATAAGTAGTGATGCAATCGTTGATGGCAAAGCGCGCTTGTTTATTAAGAGCCTTATATTCACTCAAAAAAACTGAGTGAATAAGAAGGAAGACTGCAGTTGAGCGAGGTGATGCAAAACTCAACAACACGACCAACGATGCTGCGCTAGAGGGAGATTGATCTGGGGATCCTCCATGACCAAACTCCCGACACAACAGCATTTGGCGCATCATACCCGACACACATCGCAACACAACTGCTCAGACCCGTCCTCCGTACAGAACACGACGAATAGCTTGGCGGCGAGACTGTCTGGTGGGTGGTAACTTCTGCCGGCAGCCAATTTGACCTACACAACCCAGTTACTGATAAATACGAATACCACTTAGGAATTTTTGTTTAGATACCTGTCATAAAATATCACACACATAAAGTCTAACATATAAAAAAAAAACTGCATCTTCCCAATTTTTCAGATCGAGCAAAAGCGTCTCCACAAGCGCTTGATAGACTCTCGCCAAGACTGGCAACTTTGCGAAAAAGTGGAGGGTACTGAAGAAATAGACGAGGATGACGAATATGAAGACGAGGACGAGGAGAGCTACAACTATTACACCGGACCCAGGGAGCTGACCGACCATGTTGATAGACAACCTTCAAAATAATAATAAATAAATTATTGTTGATTTTATTTTTAGTTTGATTTCTGTCTAGGCGTGTGCCGCTCTATTTACTTATTTTGACAACGTTTACCCTCTAGTCTCAGTAGTACGGTTGTTTTGTCCGGCCCCGAACTACTCGATACCAAAAAAACCGGCCCCGAACTACTCGATACCAAAAAACCGGCCAAGTGCGTTTCGGATCACGCACAAAGGGTTCCGTACCATTGATTTATGAAATTAAAGGATTTAAGTTATTTATATGAAACATTACGCGGTAATAAGCGATTTACGATTTAAGAGGTATTAAAAAATTGGTTGTCTGTAGAACTCCGTCTACTGCCGATATTTGAACGTGACAATGGTATAGTTCTTGCAATTCACGAACGCGCGTGGCTCTTAGTTGTGTTCAAGTCGTATCTGTATACGTGTAAATGTGTGCGTGCGCGTAGACGCGCTACGGTTAGCATACAAATAATCAATGTTAAAATTATTTTTTCTTTGAAACCAACAATTATAATAAAACAAATATTTTAATAGTAAGTTTTATTAAAATTAATTATTATTCATCGTCAGAAGTGTTACTATCTTCAAACTCTTCAGTGTCGCTATCAGTTGATTCCGCATTAATCGTTAACTCGAAATCCAAATCGAAATATTTTCTATATTCTTCTTCAAGTTTTTCGACATGTTTGCAAGTTTTACGCCAGGTATCATTGTCGATATCGTTCAAACACTCATTTATTAAATTTTGTAAAATAGTCATATTTTGCCCGATATTTTTAGTTGCAATTTTATTTTTTAAAATTCCCCAGATATTTTCGATACAGTTCAACTTAGGGTGATGGGGCGGCAAACGTAATATTTAAAAATTCTTGCTTTTAACTATTTCGTCGATTTTGAATGTTATGAAACGATGTTTATTATTTTTTATTAAATCATAGAGTTCGATTTTTTTTAATCGTTCGTCACATAAAATTCCGTTATCAGTTAGCCATTTTATCATATCGCTCTTCCTTGAACTGGACGTAGGAATTTCACTGCTGCGGGCGTTATGATAGGACGCGTTATCCATCACAATAACTGCCCGTTCTGGCAAATTTGGCATAAGCTTCTCTTCTAGCCACTTCTTATAATTTTCGAAACTCATATTTGAGTGATAATCTCCAGTTGTGGAGGATGCTTTATATACCAATGAGGCATTTGGAATGAGTCCATCTTTAGTACCTGCGTGCATTATAATAAACCGGCTCCCAGTACCTAATTTCTTCATAAATGGAGTATCTTTATCCTTTATGCCCCATGTATTTTGTCGAACGTGTGACGTTAAAACATATGTTTCGTCAGTGTAAACAATAGGACGTCCTTCTGCACGGCACTGAGAAATCTTTTTCAAATATTTTAAACGCCACAGTTGTAAATCATGCCTTTCTTGTAATACTCGTCGGTTACTGCTAATCTTTCGCCATTTATAACCAATTTTTATGAGCAATGAACGTAAAGTGCTTAGACACCCGTCAAAGTCTATCTTTTCTCTGAGAACTGACCGAATTTTGTTTAAAGTTGGAATTTCCTTGTGTTCGATGTAATAATTTTGAATTGTACTTCGAATCAAATTAGTGTCGAAATTATCAAAATCAAATTTGTTACGTCTTTTACGACGTTTTTTCATTGGTGAAAGAAACTTGGCATATGTAGAGGGCATCTCTTTTTCTTCTTTCAAAATAGAAGTTACAGTACGATCACTAACCCCTGTTGCTTCGGCGGTTCGTTTTCTTACGTTAGCCAAAGGACTCAAATCACAATTATCATTATTATTCACCTTCATGAAATTATATTCTTGAAGAAAATGAAAAACTCTGGCGATAATTGCACGACCCTACAAATAATAAAGATAATACAACGTTCATGATCGTTGATCCATACAAATAGTTTAATATTAAATTAACGCTATAAATGCATATTTAAATAACTCATCTCACTACGAATAATTTTTCGCTTTTTATCGGTATTTGACATGCTGACGGTACTTCGTGGCGGATAGCGACGTAAAAACAATAAGCACAACTGACCTGAGCGGGCGACCGCTCGCTACTGAACGCTCCGTCAGGCACACACACTAACGCATTGTGCATGTACACAACATACCACAAGCAAGACTCACGCGCGCTCGTAAATTGCAAGAACTATAATAGACCTCGCGCACGAGTGTGACGCACGCTCTAGGGGTGGTGGTAAAGTAGGCGTGGACTCCGTGTGGCGTCAGATTCGGCCGTTACGGTGTTTTCGAGAATGACTCCACGCCGTACCAATTTAATAGACGTTGTCACGTCAAAAAAAACTTAGATCTCGTTCAAAACAATTTTCGTTGGTAGTTTTTATAGTAATGTGGGACCTGGGGGGGGGGGACCTGTTTTCCACTTTGGAAGCGTCTGTCACGCAAACTATTCGGTTTAGAAAAAAAATATTTTAAAAACCTCTATCATTTTTGAAGACCTATCGATAGATACCCCACACGTATGTTTGATGAAAAAAAAAATTGTGTTTCAGTTCTAAGTATGGGGAGCCCCCAATATTTATTGTTTTTTTTTATTTTTGCATCAAAATGTTATTGCGGTTCACAGAATACATCTGTCTACAAAGTTTCAACAGTATAGCTCTTATAGTTTCGAAAAAAAATTGCTGTGACATACGGACTGACAGACAGACAGACGTTATGACGAATCTGTAAGGATTCCGTTTTTGCCATTTGGCTACGGAACCCTAAAAAGTCTCGTACGGTTATGACGTCAAACCGAACTGTTGAGCCTATAGCTGTAGTTCGGTTATTGATGGGCGGAGCAACTTTTACTTTTTAACCGGACTACTGATACTTTTTAAGTCACGTAAGTTCAGTTAGACGTCATAACCGTACTAATGACTTTTTTTGGGATCGGTAGTTCGGGGCCGGACAAAACAACCGTACTACTGAGACTAGAGGAACGTTTACTACAAGAAAAAGTTCAAAGTAGAAATTTGAAATGTATTCTTTTAACTATTATAAACTATGTATGGGAAATGTTTTCTAGCAGACGATTTTTTTCATAACTAGCTGCACCCGTGGTTTCACTCCCCTCGCATCAGTCTTGATCCCGTGGGAATATTTGGATAAAAAGTATCCTTTGTATCAATCTAGGTCATGGTCCGTGTTTGTGCGCTATACGGGTCAAGCCGTTAACTAATTTAAGCGTGGAAGTGAGTTTTGGACCAACAATATTTGAAAATCAATCTTGCCAACGACACGAAAAATGAAAACTTTATTCTTTGGTCTTTATAATAAGTAGGTATATTAGTTTAGACGGTGTTTACAAAAGTTTCAAATGAAACTATGTTTAAGTAAGTAATTATATTTTGCACTCTTATTGATTTGATTCATGGACTCTTAATTGGCTTGTATCCTAAAAAATAAATTAATGTCCATCTGATAGATTTATGTCGTGGTGGCCTAGTGATTAAAACACCAGCCTCTCAAGTATGAGTGCGCGGGTTCTATTCCAGGTCAGGCAAGTACCAATGTAACTTTTCTAAAGTTGTATGTACTTTCTAAGTATATCTTGGACACCAATGACTGAAGGTGAAGGAAAACATCTTGAGGAAACCTGGACTTAGTCTGAAATCGCCAACCCGCATTGAGCAAGCGTGATTACTCTCAATCCTTCTCTGTATGAGAGGAGACCCGTGCCCAGCAGTGGGACGATAAAAAGGTTGATAATGATGATGATGATGATGATGAGATAGATTTATAAAAAATATTGAACACGTATTTTTTATTTTTCTTTCATTCAAATACTTAGGAAGATATATTGATTTGAAATGTCGCAAGACGTCACGCCGTGGTACAAAATATAGCACGGCGTAACGTATTTAGCCCCCACTTCGTAACTTTAATATGCTATATCTCAGTAGTTTTTAGTAATTACGACAAAATAAAAAATACGGGTCTTAATGTTTGTAATTATCTATAAGACGGACTAATCATTTTTTTGATTTTCATACCTTGGATACATCCTTATTTTCGCGTAGATTGATTGCAACTGTAGAAATAGTCGTTTGCTGTGTCAGTTTCTTAAGATCAATTGCGCTTCATGGGACAGAAATAAGACTTTTATTTTTATTATATTCAAACCAACTCGCGCTTTGTATACCCTATGAGGGATAGGCAGAAACTGTAGAACACTAATTGGCATGTATTGTGTGTTGTAGTGTGTATACGTGTTCTGTAGTGTACTTATTAGTCTCTATTAGTCACTAATACATGCCGTCGTTTTGACAGCCTCCGTGGCGTAGCGGTAGCGAACGCGGCCGCCGCGCAAGTAGGCGCGGGTTCGATCCCCGCGCAGTGTAAATATTTGTATGCATGAATTTCAATATTTACACTAGTCTGTTCGTGCCTCGGAAACCACGTTAAGCTGTTGGTCCCGGTTGCCATACGAACGTCTAGTGGCAGTCGTTACGGGTTGTTGGAGCCCTCAAAAGTCCAACAATTGGTCTAACTGCAATGCTTCGATATCGTCTTCGGGTTGTGCAGGTCAGACGGCAGTCGCTTCTCGGAAAATATCGAAGTTTAGCCAAACTCAGCAGATGCACTGGCAAAGCGCGGACCCCAGACTCCAAAGCTGAAAAAAAAGCTTCGGATGCGACTGGGATTAACGCTGAGATGATGATAAATGGCGTCATTTTAACTTTAAATATGTAAGTACAGCGACATTTTTATCCGAAGTGATAGGCACAGGAAGTACTAGGTACCTACATGAAATAGGGACGACACTATTGCTAGAGTCAGACCCAGACTACAGGGATGGGATGAAAAAGTCATTGATTGACTTGGTTGTTTACATTACAGGGTATATAAGAGTTTTTACACGCAAATGTTTTGAAGGCGGTTGCGGCGACTCGACGCTCAGGGAGTGGATGCTAAAAGGAACGTTAGTTTCAGTGGCGGATTTACTTTTCAAGGGTTATTGCCGCCCTTTTGCCTCTACAATTGTCATGTCCTAAATTATTGTTACAATTCAACAATTTCTTTTAATGCAGACTTATTTTGTAAAGCACCAGAAAACAGCAAACAGTCATACAGAAATTTTATTATTTCTATGAGGTGGGTAGCAAAAAAGCGGTCCCCAAATTTACCGCCGCTAAAATCTGCCGCCATAGGCTCAAGCCTACTCAGCCTGCTGGCAAATCCGCCACTGGTTAGTATCAAAAGTATGGCCATGGTCTCCATATTTTTTAAGAATAATGTGTGTTGTAAAAAATAGAACACAACACACCGAAATAAGTCGAATTTGTAAATCAAACAAAACCGTTGTAAAATACATATCCAAAGAACGGAAAATACTTATACTATGGTGTGCCCCAAGGCAGTGTGCTAGGGCCTTTGCTATTTCTTATATATATAAATGACTTTCCTCAAAATATAACCTATCCTATGACATTGTTTGCCGACGACAGTACTATCATTGTTAAACTTGACAAAAATAATAATGACTTTGAAACTAAAATAACTATTGCATTGCAGCAAGCCGTTAACTGGTTTGAACATAACAACTTAATTATAAATTTAAAAAAAACTAAAATTATGAACTTCCGTCAAAGAGTAGCAAATTCGAAATTAAACGTAAGCTTTAATAATGAAAAAATTTAAGAAGTCGAGAATACAATTTTTTTAGGCCTAACTATTGACAATCAACTTAATTGGAAACAACACACTTCAATATTAATTAAAAAAATTAGTAAGTTTGCTTTTGCTTTGTTTAAACTGAAGAAAGTAGTCAATCAAACTGCGGCAGTAACTGCATACTATGGATATGTCGATTCACTACTGCGCTACGGAGTCATGTTTTGGGGTAACTCCTGCAATAAAGATATGGTGTTCAAATCACAAAAAAGATGCATCAGGGCATCAAAAATAACAGACAGCTGTAAGCCTTATTTTGTTTTGTTAAAAATAATGACTTTGCCTTGTTTGTATATATTTGAGACTGCTATATTTGTTAAAAAGAACATTCATCTATTTAGAAAAGCATCTGAAAATCGCTATAAAATGATCAGAGAAAAACACAGACATGAACTATGCGGTAGACCTTCAACTTGATGCACAAAAGTATACTTTGTATGGCCCCAAAAATATTTAATAAATTACCAAATGGGATTAAGGACCTAAAAAATATTATTCAATTTAAAAACAAATTAAGACATCTATTATTGGAGAAATGCTATTATACAATTCAGGAATTCCTTAATGATAAATTGTAAATTATTTGACATTGATACTCATTTAATTTTGACATTATACTATTTCTTTGACATAATTAACTTGACATTGCCACCTATTTAATTCTGAAATTGTATTATATAAGTTATTTAACATCTACTTAATTTTGACATTGCACTGTATTTTGACATTGTAAGTTATTTGACATTAATATTTATAAAAATTTGACATAGCATTATATTCCAAATTCATTACATTATTCATCATTTTAATACTATTGATAATCCTTTTTTATGATCTTAAGTGCTGTTAAAGAGTGTATGCCTTTATGGTAGATTTTTTGAGGAACTGATTTATTAGATATTAAGATCACATTGTAAAATGTACTTACCAAAAATCACACTAATAAATGAATTGAATTGAATTGTACTAATCTTCGAGCACTTATTCCAACTTAATTCTCTTCAAACGCTTATATCTACTTAGTTCTGTTTGAGCGTTTATTCCAACTTATTATGGCAATAGAGGAGTTTTAGGGTTCCGTACCTAAAAGTTAAAACGTGACCCTATTCGTGAGCCTTCGCTGTCCGTCTCTTCGTCTGTCACCAGGCTGGTGATTTATTTGCCGTTTTTTTTGCTCCATATTAATAACGGAAACAGGACGCTTGAAATGTTCTCAGAATATTTGGTTATATGTTAAAATTAAAAATAAATAATAAAAAAAAATATATTGAAGAGGGGCTCCCATACAACTCGTACTTGGCCGGTTTTTAAATTCTTTATGAATGCAATCCCTTTTTTACCTACCGGCTACTATTTATCACAATACAATACCCATACTTAAAGAACCAGTCAACCAGACCAGAAGGAATTTTTACACTAATCAAAATTACTAGATGACGCATTCTTAGTGCTATTCATAACAATGTCTTAGAATTGAGATGCTGTTCTCTGTGTGACTTATCAGTTTCATTGTCTCTTGTCGATATACGAAAGTGAGACAGTCCCACGAGCACCATCTAGGGTTAAATTAAATTACCTAACAAAACTCCACAGACGACCTCATAGTGTATTACATGGTAAAAACGTTTCTTGTATGGAGACTCTTAATATTGTTACTTTATTTTATTTTTATTTATTATTGGTCGTTTATCGATAGGAAATAAACCCTGGAAGTTATAGCTGTCTAATGCCTTAAAAATGAATTGTTAAAATTTGTCCACGCAATCACGCAATCCAAAATTACCACCAAAAATCCGACATAAACCCGTCTACGCTGTACGCTGTAGTTTGCATTACCGATCCCATAGGACGGGTACCTATGAGCTATTAAATTGTCGAATTGTTCGGTTGGTCTCCCGTTTTAAGTGAATTTTGTTCATTGTCCATAACGTAGGTACAATACTTATCTACGCAAATATTTGCAGGAACTTTCGCTACATAAACTATTTTATAATTTTCAATAGTACGGATGACAGCAGGTTAAACTACCCGAAACTATCAAATATTCCTAATCAACCTTGAGCCTTAATGCTATAGAGATAAATTTGAAAATCTAATAAGAAAATCTGACAGTTTGTAGTAGCTTGGTGTGCTGTCGTCTGTACTAGTTCATATAAAGTTGATATTTGTTTAACTTGAAATACGGCGCGGGGTGTGTAACATTGCGCACAATTTACTACAGATAACCTCTCAATTACGTCTGCAGAGTTTCCTTAAGTAATTTAATTTGACCCCTGTATATTCTGGTTAAAAGATTAACAAGACAACAAAGTTGGTAGCGAAGCTGATGGGTGCGCCGGATGTACTTAAGTATCGTCTCTCGTGGAGGATAATGTCATGATAAATCCTCTTAACAATATTATTCGAGGAACAATTTGCCATGCACTTACTGGTGCAGGCACAGATTTTTGATAATTTTTAAACATGGAATACCATTGACGTCTGATAGTGTTTTTTATACGGAAAACTATTTAAAGAAACAATTATTTTCCGATAAACTTATATATGTTTCCAGTTAGGTATATAACTTTATCCGAAAAATAATTGTTTTTGACTAAGAAATTAACCATAAACTGGTTTTATACAGTTTTCAAATGACGGACCGGGTTTTGACATTTAAACTCGCGGGATTTTTCGTTTTAGTTTATTCACGTTCTTGAGGGGCTGGTGGCTAAATAATAACAGCCTCACAGGCTGGTCGCAGGTCGATCCATCAGGTTAAGCTACGTTTGCCGCATTTCGTCTGTGGATGAGTGATAAACTTTATACAATACCAAGGCCCGTCGTACCTTGGAGAGCAAGTCGACGAAAAAAATTGGAGATGAATTTGATATTATACATAAAAGTAAAATTAAGTAAGTATTAAAGTCAGCAACAAAAGTCGATTAGCTCTTCTGTTATTGATATCTTAATTACCGAGTGAAATATATTATAAAAATTTAAACCGAAGTGATGTTTAATTAAAGATCAGCATTCTGATTTTTTCTCAATAAATAGTAGTAGTCTGCAATCGTAGGTGAGGGCTTTATTGTTGGCGAGAGGTGGGTAAGGCCCGGGTCGACGGCGCGTTGTGTTCCACACGAAGAAGAGAATAGAATAGAATACTCTTTATTATGTACACCATATAGATTACAGAAACTAAATAAAAATATTTTACAAAGGGCCGCGGGTAGTTTGAAAGAGATCCCGTGGCCCCTGGCGCACAGGCAAGTGAAGGAACACGGGCGGGTTTTAGTCAGTAAAAGTCTGACCTCAGGACTTACCCTTCCGCTCCGCCCAGAGTGGTGTCATGATGATATTCCATCTAAAAAACCTAGGTGTTGCAACCAGCACCCTTATGAAGTTCTAGACTAACTTTTATTAAGGGTAATGAAACAAGACCATACATAGTTCCACAAAAAATTGCAGCAGAACAAGTGTGTGGTCAGTACGTATGTCATGTGTGTAATGTGTAAATATTTAGCCTCTATTTTAAAATTCTAAAAATACGTTCTCGAATCATATCATGTCAATCGTCTCTTGTTGTTGACAGTAACTTCGACGTAATTTTTTTTTTTTCTATAAGAAGGTTGTTGTTACTGGTTTGGTTTCCGCGCTTAGTCCCTTCAGTGGACCATTGTGCGTGAAGGTTTTGTTTATCCATGGGAAATCATCAAATGACGCGCCACCATTTAGTCCAAAGAGTACAATAACATAATAGGTTTTAGTCTGATCGTACCTATGCCTTGCCACTGTATCATGTACCTAGTTCATTGAGAAGCTTATCAATAACCGAATATCTCCTGGTATTCTAGAACTCCAAACAGTAATGATAACTTAATATTAGTCCCTCGTTGTACCATTTATTGTAACTTACGAGGCATCTCGATTCTCAGCGGAGGACGTTTCCTGGCTGTTATGGCGATGACAATGACATAAATGCCGACAACTTAGCATCCACGTCAACGCTACGAGTTGATGGTGTGGTATATTAATATTTGCATTACATATGTCGGTACCTATACAGGATGACATGAATATTAAATTTATTATTATATTTAATAATCTTATAAAAAATAAATTTAATTGCCGATTAACTTAATTTGACTAACATTTATGGACAGACAAATGGGTAGTAAGTACGTAGGTACATACTGAAATAACAGATGTGGAAATATCGTTAAAAGGATAGAAAATGAACCAGTTTAACGCCTGGTAACTTAAAATGAGCCTACATAATTTTATAACTTCCGCAGTCTACATACCCAGCATTATTTGCTTCTTTGTATACGAGTTTGGCATTATTCCAGCAAAAAAATTGGCGTTATCAGGATGGCAAGAATTCTATAGCGGGTCCATTCCATTGTGATGTAGTACACATTTTTATGACGCACCAAGAATCCACGTGGAGCTTATCAGTTATCACAAAACCCGATAAGCTTGTAGAAATTGACTATGCCTTCGACATTCTTCGGGCTATTGTTTGGGACCGATGATCGGTACAGTCACGAG
The DNA here is from genome assembly GCA_037179545.1 of Sesamia inferens. NCBI lineage: Eukaryota > Metazoa > Arthropoda > Insecta > Lepidoptera > Noctuidae > Sesamia > Sesamia inferens. Next base: position 10,852,544 of record CM073940.1, read on the forward strand.
CATAAAAACTTTGCATAATCAGCCTGTTATCATCAGCCTCCGTGGCGTAGCGTTAGCGAACGCGGCCGCTGCACAAGGAGGTGCGGGTTCGATCCCCGAGCAGTGCAAATATTTGTATGCATGAATATGAATATTTGCACTGGACAGGTCGTGCCTCGGAAAGCACGTTAAGCCGTTGGTCCCGGTTGCCATACGAACATCTAATGGCAGTCGTTACGGGTTGTTGAAGCCCTCAAAAACGTCCAACAATTTGTCTAACTGCAATGCTTCGATATCGCTTACGGGTTGTGGAGGTCAGACGGCAGTTGCTTCATGGAAAATATCAAAGTTTAGCCAAAATCAGCAGTTAGACTGGTAAAGCGGACCCCAGACTTCAAAGCTGAAAAAAGCTTCGGCTGCGATTGGGATTAACGCTGAGATGAAGAAGAATCAGCTTTTTTTTATCAGGTTCCTACTGCTGGGATAAAGGCCTCTTTGCTGTGAAAGGGACTGAGCAGTAATCCACCAAGCGGGTTCAGTGCTGTAAATGTCCTCAAATATTTCTTTCTAGAACATACCGAGGTTAATTGCGTAATACACTATCAGTAGCAATGAGTTTCATTTTAACAGTTCAACAACATTTAGGTACTACTGCGCTATTTACGTTGTTAAGCAGACACATTTTTTCGAACATAGGGACCAATGAACTATAGCAATAAGCTTCGAAATGATTCCATCTGATAGTAATAGTGAGTTACGCAATTAGGGTGCTGGAATTACCTTATAAGTACATTACCTTAGTTTACACTTAAATGAAAACTGTATCGAATAGCACTGCCAAGTGCCGACTGCTAAGGATTGACACTACCACCAGTTCTGTATAACAAGCTTAAAGTTAGGGTCGAATTGCCTATATAGGATCTATTAACCTAGATTGTATTAAATCTTAAACTCCACAATACTTAATAACAAAAAGAAAAGAAAAAACTAATTTGCCAACCGAGTAAAGACGACAGCACATCAAGCTACTACGATTTCTTTATTAGATTTTCAACTTAATCTCTAAAACATTAAGGCTCAAGGTTGATTGAGAATATTTGACAGTTTCGGGTAGCTTGACCTGCTGATGTCGTCGGTACATTCAATCTTGATTAAAATCAGATTTGACTAGAGATGACACTATATAATCCGTTTGATTTAAATCAAGATTTAAAATTGAGCATTGTTCTAGAATATGGGCGTGAACTGAGAGTGAGAATATACTATCATAACTTCATTCTAGTATATAACGATATTTTTTGGTTATGCGAAACCCGAAACACGGCTCCAGTATTTTTAAGTAAAGAATCTATGTACAAAATTTGAAAAAGATATAATGAAAAATTCAAAAAGTTATAAGCTTGTTATCTTATCTGGTTATTCCAACAAAAATATGGTCAACGCACCGCTCGCCCGCCCGCGAGTGCAACGGTGCCGCGCGGGGGCCCCGTCTCACGCGCCTAGTACTATGATTTACCGTCAACTGTGTTGCGTGCTCGGTAACCACACTGCAACGAATTTTAAATGTATTTGGGGAAAAATATAAGCTAAAATATTCAGCTTTCTTATAAAGAAAAAATAATGTTGTATTCTTCTTCTCCTTCGTTTCGCTCTTGACAGAACGGTCGTGGTCACTATGACTGAATCCGAGACGCTAATGTTACACGCCACACGATCTCTCTCCAGCTATCCCTGTTGGACGGCAGTCTGTAGCATTTATCAATAGGTCCCCCCCACTGCCGACTTGATTTGGTCGGTCCACCTCATCGGTGACCTTCCACGAGGTCTGTTCCCTTCCACTCTGCCCTGGACGACCAAAAGTTCTATGGAGTCACTATTGCGCCTTGATACGTGACCGAAAAATCCGAGTATACGTTGTATACAACGTTATTATTTCTTTATACGACAGCTTAGGTAATATGGTTTGTTCAGAATAAGCAACTGAATCGATTCCAATCATTTTTACACCAACTTATTTTTTTTCCCAAATATATTTAAAAAATGTTGCAGTGTGGTTAACGAGCGCTCAACACAGTTCACAGCGGATCATAGTGTCCTAGGGCCCATGCAACGCCTCGCCGCTGCAGGCGCGAGCCTGTTTTTGTAGGGATAACCAGATGACATAACAAGCTCATAACTTTGTGATTTTTCATTATATCTATTTGAAATTTTGTACATAAATTCTTTACATAAAAATACTGGACACGTGTTTCGGGTTTCGTATAAAGGATGTATCTGACATCGACGCACAAACGAGTACCATGGATCCAGTACATGATTCTGAACCCCCTAGTGATGGAAATTTTCGTCGGCTTTTTCATGATTAACAAAAAAATATACGTGGTTTTTTTCAATTTAGACCGTTCATAAATGCTATACTTTTATAACCCAATAAGATTTTAAAGTAAACATTAATTAATTCGCCAATTACACAAAAAAGCACATTGAAAACAAAACTTGAATAACTATTTTATCAGCTCATTTAATAGAGTTCACATCAGGGATCAACGTCATACCTACAAAACCGCACGGCGGCACGCTTGCAACGTTCAAAGGCGGAGCCGACACTTTTTTTTTAAACACTGTGAATTCTGTAACCGTTCATTAACGACATAAATGACTATCATAATTTTATTAGTGGCATGAGGACTAGCCTTTTTGCGAAGTTTGCGTAACGATGTCAGATACACGACACCCTGTATACAAAAAAATAACGTTGGAAACACCATTTTCTCTGTGCCGGAACCTAACCCTTTTATATAAATATGTAGGTAGATAGTTGAAGCTATACAACTATAAATTCCGTTTACACAGGACTGTACATAAGTACTATTCTATCATAATATCACAATTGTGTATTCTCAGAAGGGTAGGCAGACGTGGACCCTCATATGGCCAGTCCCTTACAATAGAGGGCGAGACAATTGTCATTAACCGGACACATATCTAGGCTCCGGACTGTTACTAAGAATTTCCTGATGGGAAAGCCCAACATCTAGTTCAGCCTCAGGAAAGAAAGGGAGGGTCGAGCCCCACGCTCAATAGTCACGTTAGTAATTAATAGCGCAGTTTCATGTGTGGCTACCATGAATTTTCATTATGAAGACTCGATCCGATGATCGAGTCGGGCCAATCGATGAGTCAAACGCGGTCGATATCGATATATCGACCGCGTTTGACTCATCGATTGGCCCGCTTCAAGGTTGCAAGAACTCTTAAGACATGAGAACGCCCAACGCGGTCAATGTGTATATGATCGAGTCTCGTAATGAAAACTCATGGTAGCTAAACTGGTGAAGGGGTCAGACTAGTCTAATTTTCTTACTATATTTGCAAATTTGCTGGTCAGTGTCGGCCATAGAGTACATTATACTTGGTGTCGGCACCCCAATTGTCTAACACACTATCGATCACCATCTAAATCATTTTGAATGGTAGTCGACTGAGCGATCCACTGCTGCGCTGCGTGTCCCGGGTTCGATTCCAGCGCGGATCAATTTTTTTTTTTATTGGGACAAATCCCGCCACATATTTTTCCACCCACTGCGACTCCTGAAAGCCAGAATCAACAGTGGAGACCGCCAGAAAAACGCCGAGCAATGAAGCTCGACGAGTCCCGGAGAAACGATTCAACAGTCTTGAGTCCCGCAACGAAATTAATCAGAAAAGAATAGCACAAGAGTAAGAAAAAAGATATTTTTTCCAACTCAAATATTTCTATGGCCTACAGGTAGTTGTTCCGGGTCTAGCTGTTTATGTGACATTAAATGTTTGTAAACACACCCACGATACAGGAGTAAACCCCAGGAGCAGGGCAACGTTTTTAAAAAAATAATCAAAAAAACACAATCATTTTGAATGCTAGTCCATTGCTTTAAATATGTTCTAACATTTGTCTGCTTAACAACGCTAAAATAACGAAATGAATCTTGTTGAACGGTCAAAATGAAAGCTATTTATTTCTACCGTTAGTACCTATGTTACGCAATGTTAGTGTATTACGAAATTAACTCACTGATTTAAATATTAGCGAAACCTGCGAATTGAAAAAAGTCAAGAAATGTTTTAATGTATCGGGTATTCTTATTTCTTAGCGCATCCTCAGAGATATAATTATTTTTTACCGTATCAAAATGAGCGTTAATTAGAGAAGTTTCTAGGAATCTAGACTAATAAAGTTGATCTGAGCAGAGAAATCAAGTTGGTCCAATCAAGCAAGTGCCTCCGTCAATCTGTAGGTACTATCGTAATTATAGTAGCTGCAATTATCTTAAGTAGTGTTGTGTGCTTATCCATTCGTCCTAATCTAATTAATGCAGGTTTTGCTAGGTTCTTCCCTAACTGAAATGAAATGAAATGAAATGGTTTATCAACCAAGTAGGATCACCGATCACTTTTACACGTCACATGTGTTTTTTTTTTTCAATTTTTTTTTTTAAACTAGATGAAGCCGGCATTTCCTAACTGACTACCTCTGAGAAGAAATAGCCGAAACAAACTCAGGGATCATCGTCTTTTTTAAAGTCCAGACATTAAAAATGAAAATGTTTACAATAATTTACGTTAAAATTACGCATATTGCTTAATAACAATGCTTAACAGAGCGAGCAGCTCAGTCCCAAGCCCTCTATCCTCTAAATAATCTGAGATTTTATAATACCCCTTTCTGCAAAGTTTGGCCTTTATATAGGTTTTATATCGTTTAATGGGTAAGTTTCGAATGTCCATGGGAAGCTTGTTGTAAAAGTGTATACATTGACCCATGAACGAGTTGCCTACTCTGTGGAGACGAGTGTGATGTACAGCAAGATTGTGTTTGTTCCTGGTATTTATATTATGAATATCGCTTATTTTCTTAAAATTAGATATATTTTTATGTACATACATAAGATTTTCAAATATATATTGCGAAGCTACAGTCAGAATGTTCACCTCCCTGAATTTTTCTCTAAGAGAATCTCTAGGACCAAGGTTGTAAATGGCTCGAACAGCCCTTTTCTGTAAAACAAAGATGGTATTGATGTCCGCACAAGTTCCCCAGAGAAGAATCCCATAAGTCATAAGACTATGAAAATAACTAAAATAAACAATTCTGGCTGTATTCACATCAGTTATCTGTCTAATTTTCTTAACAGCATAAGCGGCAGAACTGAGTCTACCCGACAGCTTCTCAATGTGAGGACCCCATTGTAATTTGGAGTCAATAGTCAATCCAAGAAAAACTGTCGACTCGACAGGGATCAACTCTACTCCATTCAGTTGAACATTGGTACTTAGCTGCCTGACATTTGGCGTAGAAAATTTAATGAATTTAGTTTTTAGTTTTCTATCTTGAGAACTATCTTGAGAACCGTATAAATCTTGAATTTGCATTAAGTATGTATGCAAATACATAGATTAGTTTTTTTTTTATGTGAAAGGATATACTTTCAGTTTTGACCAATAAAAAATGTATCAAAATTGGTTCAGTAATTTTTTTTTTTAATCGTAGCCCTATATTAGGAATTTCTCCTGTATCGTGAGTGTGATTTGGTTTTCTTGTAGTATTTTGATGAACACTATGACTGGCTTGACGTTGTAAGAGATGACATGCGTGCCAACAATCTCTTATCACAGGATGCTAAAGATCGCGCCAAATGGAGGAGAACGAGCAGGAAAGCGGACCCCGGGCTCCAACACGAAAGCCGCGGATGCAACTGGGATAAATGCTAAGATGATGATGACTGTGACTACAAAGACCTGTTTCAAGGCTCTGTTTCAAACCCAAGCGGCTTAAACGTAGCTTCCAATAAGTTTGATGTTTTCTGTCGTGCAGCAGCCGCCCCAGCGCAGATAGCCGTGCTAGAAAAATGGGCGTAAGGGCACAAGTTGCATCCCATACTAAAGCCTATCCATCTTCCTCGCCATTGTGGTCATTTCATCCATCCTCGTTCCATCATCGCGTGGATTTCATGACCATTAGGTTCTAAAACAGCTAGCACCTCGGTGGAGACACGAGCCCTTTGGATGACGTTAATAACGATAGCGATTCTTTGGGATATCATGTTTTTTTTAGTTTGAACACGTTGTCCAAAACTAGGAATTTCTCCTGTGTCGTGGGTGCATTTACAAACATATAAATTCACATGCTATTTTTATTAATTTGTCATTCCAACAGGATTCCCTTGTTATTGTTTTAAAAGTTCTTAATCTGCCAAATTCATAAATATCTATCAATTATCGGTTCGTCGTCTCGTAATGGAATGGTGATAGAATGACATTGCCGTATTACTATTATTATAAAACCCGTTAGTGGAAATATTTTTTTAACAACAACTACTACTACTACTCAATTTGAACTTTTACTAATATAATGCGGAGTGTCAGTGATTTGCCACTGGAAAGTCATAATGACGCCATTTTGTTAATAGATTACGAAACTTGTCAAAATTTATCATTATGAGATTACTTATTGACCATTTTGACCCTATTGTATTGTATTGTAGTAGCAGACTAGGGCCCCCGGTGTATCGGTCCGATACTAAACAACTGTGGCCTGGCTGGATAGTGAATAATGACCGAATAGGTGTGTCTTTATAGACATAAATTACTAATCTGTCAGAAGAAAGTTCTTAGACATTTCAGAGTGCTTTCCCCCTATGATATGTTCGTCCTTTCAACCCTGACTCACCATGTTTTCTTCGAATATAGTGTAATAATAGATACCTAAAGTAGGAATAACTTTATCTAAGAGGTATTTACTTACTATCAAAGAGCTTTAGATAGGTAGTAAACCAGTTAAGAGCGCATTTGTATGAGAGGATGTGTACCTAATATTTTTACCTACCAAGATATATAAACGGACTTCTATCAAATGATGAGAAACCCCAATGGTCCTGAATAAATAGGTACAAAGAAGGGTTACGAGCAAAGTAAAGGTAGCCTGTTAAAATATCTACCGACTACCTACTCAACCAGTGAATACTTATTTAATGTCAATTAATGATATTCTACACTGTAATATGATATATCGTAATTACAATGTTTACGCTTTCATCACCGAAGGTCGCGTTGATAAAATTAACAACCTCATTTTTATCACATACACAATGCGTTAATAACATTTGCAACATAACAAAGGCGAAGCAGTCCACATGCGTATCATGCCTACTGTACTCAGTATATCAACCGATATATAACTTGAATAAACAATGAAAATATTTGCTTTTATTGAACTTTATCAAAGTTAATCAACAGGTTGCCTTTAGACTCATGTATGTTGTCTAATGAGGGTACTTAGACATTTATTTTATACCAGCTTCTACTAGGTATGTTCGGTATCTCTGTTCCTGCCTAGCCTCGTACTCGCAGCACATTGGTCGGCCACGTTAGCTCAATAGCACCGACATATATGCAACTTTGCTCGCAATAAATTACAATATCGATCCCGTTGCCAAGTCACGTTCAGGGTGTGTACCTACTGTTTCGGGAGGTATAGATTCAAGGCTACAACGCGTCTACATGGTGGACCAGTACATAACTAATACAGCTTTTTATATCGACCTCCGTGCAATAAAGTTAATCCAGGTCCTGTGTAGTGTAATATCGGGGGCTGCGGGGGGGTAAACCGGCCGGCGCGGTGGCCACCTGTCGCCGCGCGGTGGCGCGCGTGTGCCCCCCGGGCCGCCGCGCCCCGGCCCCCGGGCCCCTTTCCCCGCGCCCCGAGCCCCGCCCGCGCCCCTGCACCCTCGACGCCGCTGCGCGCGCTTCTCCCTTCTCTCGAATCATTCGTTTCGCGACGCGTAAACTTGCCGGCCGGCTTCCGTTGCACTTGCCCGGGCTCATTCCCATCGCGTCCGCTAGCCGCACCGCTCCGATCGCACCACATAGCCGAACACCTCGCCATCATGACGGAGAGCACAGAAACCCCTGCGGCAGCTGCGCCTGAAAAGACCCCCACTGAGAATGGAACTACCGAGACCCCGCCCGAAGAGACCCCAGAGAAGGCAACCGAAGAAAAAGAAAAGGAGACTCCTCCACCCAAGGAGATGCGCGCTGTCGTCCTCACCGGCTTTGGCGGGCTTAAAACTGTCAAGATTCTGAAGAAACCTGAGCCCACTGTCGGAGAAGGCGAGGTCCTTATTCGTGTGAAGGCGTGGTGAGTACCCTTTACATATCCTAAATCTGTTACAAGAAAAAAAAATGTTTTATACATTTCGACAAATTAAAAGACGTTGCGTTTGATTATTTTTGTTTCATGATTATTTTTCTTTATTTACTACTTTCGCAGTCATTAGTGATAAAATATTAAGTAAACGCTCCTTGTTAATCTACTTGAAGAACGTGCAATTTTTTACACCTATTGGATTTTTTTTTCGTCGTTTTGGTTGATATTTTTTGGGCGACTGGTGTTCTCCGTGTAATGTACCCACTTAATTGATGTCTACGCGGACGGGTCCCGTTCGTCCGTGCCTCGCCGCGTCTCTGCTTCTTGGCTGCCTCCATCAAGATGCACCCGACCGATTGGAATTGCTGGACACACCCTGGCACCCGCGAGGGTGTATGCAGAAATTTCAGTCGGTCGGGTGATTTCAACTCCTGATCGTGGGACGCGCCCTAAAGCGGATTTACACTTCGTCGACCGCCGTCGAAGCGACGACCAACTATTATGTTTATGTGCTTGTCTTAGCCTCTCTTACTTGAAGTACAATATGTTTACATAGCCGTCTTAATTCATTCGATTTCGCCAGAGTATTTATTCAATAGGCTATGGAAATTTGTTTTCAAACAGCTTCGGAATAACTGCATGCATATGGGCATCGGAGCGTGTCGCTGCGTGGACGCTGCGTTGCTGACGGTGGTAACAAATTAATGTTATTTTGTCATTTGAAGCCCGAGCGAGCCGAGTTCGTGCGAAAGGGAGTTGAGCGCCTACTGACATTGTTCTTTGTTCGTTTTTATCGCTCCACTGCTTCAGATAATGCAACGGACGAGTCGCGTCAACGTGCTACTTGCAACCGCGACATACGAGTTATCTGCCACTTTTCTTGTTAACGTTAACTGCTTCGTTAGAGGCTTAACAAAACGCTCACTTAACTGTGAAGTATTTGTTTCGTTACACCACAAACGTTTAGTCATGAATGAGATACTGTTTTATGAGAGGCTACTTTGGGATAAGGTCAGATGTTCAATGGCTTAGGAAGTTAGATAAGGCAGGCAGTTTTTATTTTTTTGCCTGCCCCAAATTTTATCAGGAATTTTATCAAGAATTGATAATTCGTGCTCTTGGGTTTCTAGAGGAATTTCAGGTGGAGGATGTTGAACTACATAATATATTAGTTTTTAAAGGTTTGGAATCCTATTGTAATTAGATATTTGTAGTATTGTCTTAGGGCATGAAGAGAAGCTGAAAATGCGGAAGCATATCAAGCTACTAGAATCTGTCCAATTTCTTAAGATTTTCCATTTTATTGGAAAAGCATTCAGGTTGAAGGTTGATTGGATAAATTGTAGTTTAGGGTAGCTTGACCTTTTTATTGCAGACGCTATCGTCTGTAATGAAAGACTTTGCATAGAATTTTAGTTAGATTTAGATTCACAAGAAAACTTGTTACGAGGTATGAAGATGTATGACTATGGGAGAAGCAAGGGAGGAATGGAGACGAGGTGTGTAGGAGCATTGCGAGGTGCGAGGCAGGGCTGGCTACGGCGCATCCCCGCGCGTGCTAAATATAGCGCGCTTATCGTCGACTTACTATGTAAATGACCGCGACATAGCCGACGCCATCTGCCGCAAAAATATTAACTGACTGGTTGAGTCCCGGACCGGTACCAGTACAAGTTTGCTCTCTAGCTTTGAGCCGCAAAAACGTGTGAGTTCCGCCTACATGGCGAGCGAATTCCGAGTTTAGCAGTCTGGCAGCTCTGGGTCATTCCTTTGAGAATCTGCAAGTAAACCGGTCATTTGGAACTTATTACTACAGGAATGTGCATAATACTGTCACTGTCGGAAGAAGAGACTTCTACAATAATTTATTACCTTTGTCAGGGTACTCGGAAATTTAATTAAATGATTTATTTAAAATTTTATTGTATCTATAGCAAAAGAAAGGCTGATTACATTACAACAACCAGTAATATTTTAGAATAAATTTGTAACAAATGTAACCTTAGTATTTCAGGATACGACCAAAAGCTACACAGCAAAGATATCGTCAAAATGAACGTTCTCCTAGGGCTTCAGTGCAATTTGATATGAAACTCATTTCACGGGTGACGAAGGTCCATTTCTACATTCCTTGTTCTCAATATCATCGAAACCGTTTAGAGTTCGTTGTAATTACAACGGATTTAATCGTAGGAGTAGCAGCATTCTAAATCGTATGTATAAACACAAGAGACAAGCTTGAGGCTTCTGTAGAAGGGTTTTGAGTAAATCCTGTCATAAATCACGCAGATATGAATCTACAAATGGATATCTCAAAACTTAGTACGAAGCAAACATAAATTTTGGTTTCATAATCTATTTGGATACCGAATTTTAAAAAGTTGTAAAATTATAAGGTACCTGTATAAGAGTGTGTTGAACCGTAATTATGAAGTCGTTATATCACATCAGTAATTTATGACTATACCTGTATTATAGTCACGCAGTTGTCACTCTATAGTCACCACAAATAAAGCTCTCATTGACATCCCGTTAACTGTTGGTTCTCTAAATTTTAACACGTGATTTGGTTTATACATATAGAGTATACTACTTGTACAATATTTGCTTGGATTGCGGAAGTGCCTTGACAAAACCGAATTCAAAATGAACAATGGCGTTTTTTTTTCTAATTCTCCAGATGGTGATCAAGTTTACAGAAAAACGTTTGTTACGGCGGTCTAAAATAATAATAAGTTACAATTTAAAGAATGCTGAAATTTATCTTATTACGATACGGACGTGAGTGGCCCCGGTGCCTACAGGGATCGCTTTCGTGCAGCCGCTTCTTTTCGGCTAATATGTTTTGTAAGACAACATAAGGGATCCAATGAATAACGCGTCATTATTTTCAATTAGGTCAAGCCGATGTCAGTAAGATATGTCTACCAAGAACAATGGTTGTACTCACGCCTCAGATAAGTGGCTTTCTTTTTATATGGAGAGTGCTTAATTGTATGTGGAGATGATGGGAAATGTGATGGCTGGACTTTTATTTTTTGTTCCGCCCATGTGCTCTGGGCGTCTGGCCTACATCATTACGAACTCGAGTTTATTTTGGGGTCAGGGATATCATAAATATCAAGGATTCCACTGTGTACTTATCAATACAATATCGTGGTACTTTTTGTATTGATAATGCACTGTTAATTGCTCACATCCTTTTCTTTGTTGGCGTATCAATTTAAGACCTAAAAATAACATCTGCCCCTCGAGTACAGGGGCCGGGCTCTATGGTATAAAGTGCAGTATTGTGCATTTTAATGGGCTCCGAAGCCGCATAAGATGGGAGAGATGAATTTGTTTATTACCCTCTTCCTTATTGAGAGCGTCTGCGCGAGATAGCTCTCTTCCTATGAGTCACTAGAAAGTTATATTCTTGAGCTAACTCGATTCAAATAACTTGCTGTGGTACCTGACTGAGACCGAGTGGGTGGATTCGCTTGCGATTCAGTACCGTACTGGACATTATGGCTTGTTTATATGTTTCATTTGATACCCCCTGCATTCAGACGTCTACCTTTTGATTTAATAACTCCTCATTCAATAAACTGGAAAGGTTACTTTCATTGCTTTTAACTTTTTAAGTTAAGTAATACAAAAGAACAATTTATTGTGATTATGCGTCCATTGAAGTAAATTTTATAATGGAGGTATATTGTGTTAAGTTGTTATTCATCATAATGCTCCTCAATTGATCATTGCATTCAATGCCCTCATAATTTATTAATATCTATTAACTTGTTATTGATATGTGATCTTCCTGTTCTTCAGTACCTAATTTAAACTGTAACGCCTGTCCAACTCGTACGTACTAACACAAACTATAATTTGTGGTATAATAATAAGAACGCTGTTAGGTATGTTCGTATTTTTATAATAACATGTTATCGTTAGCGTGACCTGTGGGATACAGTCCATCCATCAATCAAACATGATGAGAGGAGACGGCGTTGCTACACGTGCACGTTAAAGCTTCACATCAAGCTAATTCTTCAATAGTTTGTTGTCTTAACATTATTTCATTTGCTGAATAATTAGTGTATATGAGTGCTGAGATGCGTCACGACCTTATTCCCGTATTACTTGCACATCCAACTTATGCAGATGAGTCAGAGCAAGTTAGGCTATCACGTGTGACTCACTTAACAATATAAATACGGAGTTAACAACGTTATCCATGATTTGTAGGTGATCATTTCAATTGGGGCATTAGATACCACAAACAATTTTGACCTTCAGCAGTTTCTTGCCGTACTTCAAAAATTCTGTCCTCTTGTATTCCCCTTCTTGCAGAAATGTAGACAGCACTGAAAATATATGTATGTTTATTATTTTGCTGCCACTAAGAATAAGACTACACGTGTGATTAGTTTTGAACAAGGATAATTATTTAAACAGTTCCATTAAATACAGAGGATTCATCATTACTTACTTCGATAGTGTGTGGTGCATGTTAAGGAAAAGCGACAAATTGAAGTAAACAATGTTATTAATTGCCGCATATTTTGTGATTGCTTGACTTCTTGCTTTCAATTTTGTAAACAGGGAAGTTAGTTGAGTGTTGACACGTATGGTCGGCCTTATATTCATGTTACTCAAAAATATTGAACTTGTCGGAAGCTGTAGCTGTAACATATGCTGTCTCTATAAAATCCGTCGTCGGACAGCAGATGCGGCAGGCGGGGTCGCGCCGGCCCAACCGCCGCCGCCCGCGGGCACATTGTTCGCGGAGTCAACGAACTTACGAAAATGTTCCTTCGCTTATTGTGCCCATAATCGAATCAAGTCGCTACTGTATATGGTAGTAAACACGACGCACACTTTCATCTTTTTTGATAAAAAAAAAAAAACACTCATGACAATATATACAACTCCAGAATATTCGGCAAGCGTTTCTCAAAGCAACAATCTTCATGAATCTGTAATCAATGTTGTGGCAAGAAAGTTGTGTCGCTGTGGTTATGTCCATAAGTTTGCCGTCGAAGAGAGTATACCTACATCAGTCTCGTTATTTATCACATTTTCTATCCATTATGATCTCCACTGCTATTGCTTATGTTCTAGATTGCTTAGCAAATTGAATTGGAAAATCCCGTGACTCGATTCTGCATGAAAAAGGGGTGTGGTTGCGTTATACTCGGGTGTCGGCTAGGTTCTGTGCGTCGGGCTCGGGGGCGGGTGGAGGGTGCGGGGGTGAGGGTTGCGAGTGCTTCTGTAATGTCTGGCGAGCCCGGGGCCCGGGGCCGGGGACACGGGGCGCGCGCCGGATCAATACGTTGCGTCCCCTACCCGCGCCATACCGCCCGACCAATCTCCGCAGGCCCTACGTCTTTCGACGCCAGTGCTTGTTTTTTTATAGCTCCCATTAACCATGCTCTTCGATAAATGAATAAAAGCATGTGTTGGTATTTTTTGTAACCACGACTAGCGGTACTTGTTTTATTTTGACTTATTTATTACACAAGTACTGTTATCACAGCCGACTTTATTTCTATTATCTGAATTGTGTTCCCACGTGGATGATAAATTTAAAAAAGTCAAGCAGCGCTTACTTGCACTCGATGCCTGCAAATTAAAGTTACTTCGATTTAAATTTAAATTCAATTAAAAAAACCGGTTTAAAATACAACATTTCCTGGCCACTCAAATACGCTAAGGGTACCCTAATCCGGATTACGTTTCGTTAATTTGACCTTAACCTAAATATTTTTAAATAATAAATCATAAAATTAGACCTCAGTATAGTTGATAGTACAAATATACTGGCAATGTATTAGCGGAATTGTAACCTACTCTGAATAATGCATTTATAAAATCTGTCCCAAAAAACAATAGACAGAGGAGGTTGAGTTAGTGGTAGCTCCACAGTAATCTGCTCAAAGCCAGTGTACCGTGGGTACATCGTAAACGTGTTTAGAGTACAAATTCCTGTAGCGAAGCTGTTGCGGATCTATATTTAGTTAGGTAGCAGTAAGGGCACCCTCTCGTACAGAATCGACGCACGCCCTAATATGCTTCGTTCCGACACCTTTTTGCTTGTCGACTCGGTTCGGCCACTATATGATATTTCGTTTATTACCCTGCGAGCGACGCGTCACTCTGTGTAGATGACTTTTTTGTTGACCCGCATATGTTCCATATGAGGGTCTGCTACATTGATTTCGGTTATTATAGCTTTGTTAAAAGTTATACGATTACCACAATGTAGGAGGATCGGTTTGTTTGCTTTTACTTTCCATGTAACATTTATTTTTATTTGAATGCGGGTTTTATTCGTGACCATTTAGTAGATTTTCTGTTTAGAATCAAATTGTAATTGTATAGCAGTTCTTATGAATTGGTTATATGTAGTCGGAGGGGTGGCCAACGCAACAAGTTTTTATTAGTCACATCCGAAATGTCTGCTATTTCAAGTTAAAGTTATCCTTGTTTGTTTTCGTTATCGTTCGATCTTCGGAAAACAAGATAGAAGATAGTTTTTTATGGACAAGAAATAATTCATGGAAAGTTGTTATATTTACTGATGGTACAAAGATGTGGAAAGCAAATAAAACCAAGATTGACACAATCTTTGAACGATATGAATATTGAGATGTAAGTAGTAGTGTCTGATAAAGTCTCTCATAGACTATCGCAATAAAATGAGTCTTCATAAATAAATAAGCACGAAGTATAAAAGCTTTTTACATTGAAGGGAAAGCATACTTTCGCTCACGTAGCTTTTCTGTAGCTCCAACAACAAATACCTACCCAAGCTTTAACAGTAGGCGCGAAGGCAGTTGGAAGTACATAACGGAGAGCTATTATCAGTAATTGTGTAACTCACATTTTGAAAGCGATAATTGCAGCTCTGAATCGAATTCTTGTCTGTTTTATAGAGCACGGCAGTGCGTGGCTAATGCGTCTGCTTAATGTGAGGTCGGCAACAATTTATGAAATATGTAGAGGCTATGTATGAGGTCGGACAGCCGCTTAATGACGCCTCAATTGAAATTATTTAGTCACCCTAAAGTTAAACGTTGGATGTACATACACCATCTGCGGAATGCATGTTCACTTCCTGAGTCGACAATTAAAGCTGATGACTGACGTATGGTCGAAACATCGCTGACATGGTTCACTATTAGCATATAAGTAATGGAGGTTGCCACTACTTGCATATTACAATCAGCTCCGTCCACCATAACATCGTGTAATTATATGCAAGACAGATTTTTGAGTTCATTTATTTTGCGGCTGTGTTTGCTATTATTTATTAAATTCATGTAAATTAAGCACTGATTAAAGTAAATATTTACTTTGCCTCGTGTATTTTAATCTGTTTGTGATTCAGCAAAACAATTAGTCACCACATGTTGCGGTTATTAAAATATGTTTCAACTTCCCGTAGCAATAGATGACGCAAAGTTGCAAAAGAATATGCCGAATTTGAATGTGAAAGAAAGCGTTCCAAGCTCAAAATCTTTATTTTGCCTGATTCGCTTCAGTTAATCCTGCGGTCTCTTTTCAACACTTTTCTTTTCAGACAAGACAAACTTTCGCTAATTAATGTGTGGTGGGTAGTTGTTATAAAAGAAAAGTAAACATTAATTAGAAATAACATTTAAACTCAATTTGGGGTGCATCTATCAGCCTAGCATATCAACATAGCATCGGTTAATTACAACCGTAATAGTAAAGCGGGTGTCACACGCGGCTGGCTTGCATTCTCGTCATAGCCACTGATCGGAAGTCGATAGCTTCGTCACGCGTGTCATGGTGTATTCATTCTGGTCAGCGTTACGGCCCGCTGGCCGGATATTAACGCTTTTTTGAGCCACCTTAATTATTCCTTCCGAGCCTTTGATAACCAACGCGTCCCCACTAAGTAATTTTGCAGTTATTCGGTCGCATTCCTATCCTGAGACTTAGAATAATTAGCAAAATTACTACATATCGAGTATTGGCAGTGTGGTAACTGCCGCGACTTACCGGGTTGTAGAATCGACCCCAGGGTAGGCTCGCATGGCGTATTATTGCCCACCCCTTCTCCAAGCGAGGAGGTCCGTGTCCCACCAGCGGCAAAATTATAAGCTAATTATATACATTCCCATGTTTAGTTGAAACCGTTTTTATTTCTGAGCATATCTGGCTCTGGTCATGTTACTCTCCGAGCTTTAGTAGTCTACAAATACTTACAGAAGCTGCTAACCGCGGCTTCGTCTGCGTTAACGTCGGAAATTATCTTGCGGGAATGTGAAGAATAACACGTCCTTCCCCCAGGTTGCCATCTATCTTTTACAAATATCGTTTGTTCAGTGGTTTACAAGTGAAAATTAATCCCTCTCTTCTGAAATCTTTTAGGATAACGGGTTTAACTTATGATTGATAAGAATAAACATGAATCCGTCTTAATCATGAATTCGATTGATAGGAACGGCATAATTTTTACAGCTATTAATTGTCAACATGTAGGTATCATGTAAATGTGGCCTAGTTGCAACAATGTATTGCAATTTTTCTTTTTAATTGCTTGTTATGTTCATTTGCGTGTGGTTTATTGTTTTTTGATATAAAACATACGACAAACGTAGGTTTTAATTAAATAAGGTCGTATTGTATGTCACGCTAACAACTAAATATTGTGGCATAAATACCTTATTGTGACCCTATTTGGTTAGGTCACGAGTTGTAGAACCTGGATATACCCCCACCCCCGTTAACCCCCTACTTTAGAATAGATAAAAGGATTTTACAAAGGGTGACACAATGGGCGGTCTTATCGCTAAGAAAACCTCGATTTCGCAAATTAATGTTCTCAGGATCACTACGCAGCAAATCAGGACGATTTACCTACGTTTTATTTCTCCTTTGTTTCATTAGGAGGCCATTTCGTTGTATAATGACAGCAAAATGCCAAGAGGAAAATTATAATTTCTTTGCGCTGAAACGAGAGTAATGCAGGATGAAGATAATTTAAATAGCTATATAAATTAATAACTAAGTAATTCACGCGTTGGAATTTCAAAGACCGCATATTCAATACCATATACGAAAACGACCTACTGAATAAACATTGTCTTAGTACGTAGGTAATAACTACAATTGTTTTAATTATCATGCAATGAGTCCTCGACCACAAAGATGCGTCAGGGTTTAGGTTCAGGCGCATTAAGCGATCGATCCAGCCAGCTCAACTTCCGGTGCCATACAAGCTGTTTTATAACTTGGATAATTTAACTCGGCAGCTCCACGTCGATTCATGTCAGTCAGGAATACAAATGAATCAGAAAGTACGCGAATAAGGAAATTCCATTCGGTGCAGTCGTACTAGCGGAGGCAAATGTATGATGATAAACTAATAGTTTGAACTATGTATTCTTATTCACAAGTCGTAGTCTTTGTATGGGCTGACCGACTGTGAGTCACCACCATAGCTCGCACATCTACTAGTAATAACGCTTTTAATTAACACATTTGTGTGTAATAAACAATGAGCTAATATTTGTAATCTGAGACAATGAAGTGTTTTGATATATCGAGAAGGGCTTTTTATTTGGAGTTTTTGTGGTACGCTGAGCGTTGCGTCGGTTGCGTGCTTGAGAATGTGTATCGGGGATCCCAAATCTCGGATTTAGTTTTTGTCGTGTTCACTGTTGCATTAGGGGACAATGTGTTGTGTTAGTGAACTAGCCACGTTTCCGGAAACCGAAATCCGAATAATCTTCATTTATTACTCGTTTTTGATTATTCATTAAAAATATCATTGGTTCTGGCAGTTTCGAATTAATTGTACAATATTGTAGCAGAGACTCTAGACAGTTTTGAGTCTCGTTTACTCGTTTACAATTGTTACAAGCTTTTTTTTGCGTCGTTAGCGGTAGTTACAAAAATTTTTTTTGGTAATGAAAGTGTTTGATAAATGTTTTATCCGCGTTTTCACTGATAATGCCTTATCCAATTACCATTCTCTTTGCCGTGTTCATACAAATCTGTTCATTAGTTTTTTTATGAAAACTACCGTCACCATAATTATATCTTATCATTTGACTTGACTAGTTTTCACATATTAGGCAAATCTATAAAAAAACAAGTGAATCTCCCACCTTTCGACTCTCTACAATACAAAACACCAAGCAGTAAACATCTTCATGAAAGACACAAGTTTGACGGAGTTTTAGTCTAAGCGATAACAGTCATTTCCAGTATCGTGAACACGTTCGTAACATGAAACATGAGCGCGGGCGGAAGGAGAGTTTAACTTATACGAGGTACATACGCTGAATGATGTTTCGCGCTCTCAAGTTTTCGTAGGAAACTAGAGACTGACGAATCAACCGTACGTGGTTTTATGTTCTTTGATGTTTTGATAACACGCTAGACTAGACATAGTAGACGGTTTACTTTATAGGAATGTATACGTGAGTAGGTATCATTTTGAACATAACGGCACCTAAAATTGTCATCACGGGTTTCCCTATGGCTGAAATATCTCAAATAGGAAGGAAGTTTCAGCTGCGTAACGCCATTGATATGTTTTCTAGGAATACTGTTTTATGTCCTTTGTTTTTTGATGAGTTGAACCTAAGCACCTGTAAAACTTGAAATCGCGGGTAGGCCCTAAAGTCTAAACGTTAATCTGAAAAGGAAGGAAGTTTAAAGTGGTCTGAATTCGGAAATTATAACGAATTTTTGGTTCAGTTGTTATTTGGACGGTATGTATCGATTTGTCGAACTTGTACAAAGTATAGTCTAGACTAGAGCCAGTTAATTTTAGTTTATAAACTTTGCTATAATGGCATCGATACCCTTGTTAACAAGTAAATTAATAATATTAACGTGATTTAAGTTCAGTATTTTAATTGAAACCTGGTCGCTCACAATGGGCCTCATACGAAGGCTCAGAGTCACACAAAAGGCGATGAAAAGAGCTATGCTCGGAGTTTCTCTGCGTTATCACGCGAATCAGAAATGTGGAGATCCGCAGAAGAACCAAAATCACCGACATAGCTCTTCGAGCCGTTAAAATTAAGTGGCAGTGGGCAGGGCACATTGCTCGTAGAACCGATGGGCGATGGGGCAGTAAGGTTCTGGAGTGGCGGCCACGCACCGGAAGACTCAGCGTAGGGAGGCCCACAAAGTGGACCGATGACCTGGTGAAGGTCGCGGGAAGCCGATGGATGCGGGCAGCACAAGACCGGTCATCGTGAAAGCCTTGGGGGAGGCCTTTGTCCAGTAGTGGACCTCTATAGGCTGAAGAAAAAGAAAAAGAATTTACGTTTTGTGCATCGTTTTCTTACTTTTTCATTAGAAAAAGGACTGAAGATAAATATTACTTTAGTCCTGTCCCTTATGAAGGGAATCAACGCCATTGTCATAAACCTACGAATGTCTAAAATTGCAGACAGTGCAAGTGATTGATGATTCGGTTCAGCAGTTTCACTGTCGCACGATGAAAACGAAAGTGCAAAGTTCAGAAAAGCAATTCCGTTCGTGTAAATTAAGTGCGCGCGGCGTGGATTTCGCCGAAGTGCACTGGAACGTGACGCCCGACATCCGACTTGTGCAAGATCCTCCACTGAACTGAACGAGCCACGAAACGTAGCAGATTGGAACAATCATTATGTTTATGTTCCTACTGAAAATCGATCGAGTACAGAGAACCCCAGAACAGAACATAATAAACTACTTTCTTTCAAGTCATAAAAATTACAGTCTAGACATTTGAGCGGTCTCCCGCACTAATGTTAATGAACATGATTTTTTTATGGCAAAACTTTCCCTAGGTTGTGAGCCATTAGTAGTACTGACGTACGTACTAACTACCTAGAATGCTACAAGTACTTGGTATTATGGCATGTCGCGTCGACGCCATCGGCGACCCGATGCCTGACGCCGCCGCCGCCGCCGGTCGGTCGCGTCGAGTCGAGTCATACCACCGCCAGCCCCGATGCAATTTTTAAATTACCCCGCACTAAGGGTGTTCATTCGTTCATTTTAATGTCCACTCTAAATGATCGTGCACACGTGAGGGGCGAACAGCAACGCAAATAATAACATATTCAAAATTATTCTCGACATATCATTCTGCTAATGTTCAATAAACCGTGAAGTTATTTGAATTGCATGAATAGAAATTGTATGCAACGCAACGTATTAATCGCATTAGCACTTTGCTGGGGTTGTGTACGTGTAAATAGTGAAGACCCTTTCTGTAATCCTGAATTTCTACGTGATCCAATTAATTGCCACAGGAGTTACCGCGGCCGTCATTGTCAGTGCTTATAATATTGTGATATATATTTTATGCTCTTATTTCCTTATTAAATTAGATGTTTTACGGTTGCCTTTAATCACGTATGTTGTACCTATTAATCTAGGTTAATAACTTACTTAACTCTTGCTGAGCCTTATATTTAAAGTTAGCATTCAATGTTTAACTCGTTTATTTTCAAATTTGTGGAAATGGCTCCGTAATTAAGATAATCGAAGGAGGGCAGGGTTGATGACTCGCAGTTTGGCCTTTCGGCGGTGCGACGTCGTCGGTTTTATCGACCCCGGGGCCTTGACATAAGGAGTCTGAAACACGCGACTGGCAACAGCACAGGAAACAATGTTCTAATATAAATAATTCTTTCAAGTGCCAACCACCCCACCACCATTACCTACATGCTTTAATAGTATGTAACAATTAAAAACTCGCAAACTTTAAACGCTAACCGTGCGTAGGTATCAAGAATATTTCATCAGGGAACATTTAATTATCCTGAACGTAGAATTATCGTTATTTATTTTGATATAGTGTAAGCATCAATAAAAACTAGTCTACCTGCGCATGACGTGCTCGTAACGAACTATTGTTGTAGAAGGAAGCCTTTCAATGAATGTTGAATAAACGGTCAGGTAGCGTGCGTAAAATTCGATACGAGCGAGGCTTGCCGGAGATTATCTCAGATTAACATTCCGACCCTTGGGTCCCAGGATCGTCGCCTATGGAGAACCAATGTAGGACAAAGCTTTTTCCATGATGGAATCGTAGAGCCCGCGCCCAATTTACCCAATAAAACATATGCGGGTGAAAGACGTGGGACAGTCGACACCGTGGCGACTGGCGACTCGTCCGACTCCCATGTCGCACTAATTAGCCCGAATTGAAGGCTTCAGTATACATTCATATCATATGACATGCTACGGCTATAACAGTTTTTCTTTAACTCCTTCATGCGTGATACAATGTTATATTACATACATAAATGCGAATGAATCATCATTTAAGTGTTTTAACAAAGGAGTTATATTTATAGTGAAATTATTCATCCAAATGATTAATTTCATTATTTGTTTGTTGTGCTTAATAGCATCTCAATTAATTAATTGAGGAAAGGGTCTAACAACCCACTAGTCATAGTCAGCTATTGATAGCAAGTTAAGGACAAAAGTCCAATAACCCTTTCAGGATTATTAAAATGTAGGATTACTAACGCAGTTTGTACGGTAATAACTTGGAACATGAAGCAACATTTAACAAATTCGCCGAGTAGATTGCTGTAGGCGAGGGTTGCAATATAGCTACGCCTACCACCCAGGACTGCAAGTATTGATTACTAACTGCATAATATTTACATAATACATTTCACTGACTAGGCCGTGAACCGTGATTGAATTGTAAGCATTTGGCTATAAAATAGTCCGGAAAAGCCGGGAGAATGATTAACCTTAACAAAAGTAATAAAATATCTACCTAAAAAAATACAAAGTAAAGAATAATAAAATTATAAGTTGCGTTTTGAGGGTAGTTTAATAACGTCGTCGCTGATGACAAACAATATCGAATTTCCTCTTTCACCACAATGCATCGATACTAGGATTGGGGTAGACGATGACTCATGAAACCCTGGAGGGGTGCAGACAAGGGGAGGGCACTAAATTACACTAGTGTTTGCATGTAGGTACAACCTACGTTAGGGCTAAAGTTTGGCTAGATTTAATCAACAAAATTTGATTCAAAACAATTGGTTAAATAAAGACTGTGTTATTGTTCATGTGTGTACGTGTGAAACACAGTAATCTCAATAAAGGCAAGGTTTCTGAGGTGTGAAACATCTCGCACCCACATAATATTGTTGCTAGGTAAACTATGTTCGTTACCGTAATACGAGTTCAGAGTTTTCCAGCTTTCATTGTTTGTTGTTTCGTGCTCTGGATATTTTCAGAGTTCTATTAGCCGACCAATGGCATTTCCTTGTTTAGTTGTAAGGTACAATAGGCAATAGAAAAATTAAGCACTCTGTTGTTTTAAAGCAGCGGACGTTTACCTATTAATTGCGTCTGTAAACTATTAAACGATGTTACAATAAACAGTTTCTTGAAGTGTGATTGGAAAATAGGAAATGAGACTTTTTGTATCAACTGTTTGAACATTACATATGTTAATAAAGTGATGACGATAACGGCGAAACTAGACGTTTCCAATATCTGATTTTTAGGGTATAACACATATAACCACTCTGAAGCCTACCTCTGAAGGAAAAACTTGTCCGTCTGCGCGTAAGTCCGCCAGTAAACACCTCTTTTTTTTTTTTAGAAATACTCGGAGTTATCTAATTGGAATTAGTAACAAATATTTGCAAAGCTACCTCTAGAAAGGTTGCAATCTTTTGAAGCGTGAAAAAATCGTACTTCTCGGTAAACGCAATCAATCTTATCATATAATAATAATATACCACCTTATCAGCAGGGGCGTGCACAGAGATTTTCTTGAAGGTATGCATAGATATACCTATTACCCAAATCTCTGTGCTTATATATGGTAAAACTTAAAAAACGTAACGTAGACGTAGTTTCAATTTAACATAGTCGCGTACTTTTTCGCATGTCAACATTGAATTGATGTTTGTGCGTGGCTACAATGAACATCTAAGTATGTAATTGATGATAAGAACAAGTCAAATAAATGATATAGTGGGGTGTTAGGTATTTTTTTTTGCCCAAATGAATACAATGAAATCATCATCTCAGGGTTAATACCAGTCGCATCCAAAGCTTTGGAATCTGGGGTCCGCTTTTCCAGTCTAATTGCTGATTTTGGCAAAATTTCGACATTTTCCGTGAAGCGACTGCCGTCTGACTTGTGGGCTCCAACAACCCGTAACGACTGCCACTAGATGTTCGTATGGCAACCAAAACCAACGGCTTAACGGGCTTTCCGAGGCACGACCAGACCAGTGCAAATATTCATATTCATGCATACAAATATTTACACTACGCGAGGATCGAACCCGCGCCTCCTTACGCAGCGGCCGCGTTCGCTACCGCTACGCCATGGAGGCTGTCAAAATACAATGAAATGGTATTACTAACTGAACTGTAAATAAGTAATAATTTATTTCTCAAAAAACTAAAAAAATATATTTTACTATCTATAAATTAAATCAACGCGCCTATCTATTTTTAAATAACTCTGTAAAAATTAAATATATATAAGATCGTTGTGAAATCGCTAAAAGTTCTTTTAAAATGGAAATATAGACAAATCTTTCATAAATATGCGTAATGCACTACTCATTGGAATCATAACTATTAAATTTTGCTAATTTGTAAACTTCAGGAAAATTATTACAATATAAAGTATAGTATTGAAATTCAAAAGCAAGTAGGTTGAAAAACTTAAGGTCTTTTAAGTTTTTATAATGACGAACTGTCAATGCCGTGTTTTAAAATAATATACCTACACGAGAAACAAAACAATTTATTTGTGTGTACACACTACACAGCCTGCTAACCACATATAATTATCATAATACTTTTTATAAAGACAACCTTTCTTTTGTGTTAAACCAAAAACTCTAAAATAAATGAATATTTAATTCCGCTTAAAACAACCAATATTGAAACAACATAAGCTGCTAAAATAAAAAGGTATTTGAACGAACAACAATCATGCTATATTTCTGAACTTCTTAAATTCGTCGCATTATTAGAAGCTGTGCTTATCGTGCCCTTAAAAGCCAATGAAATTTCACGCACACGTACACAACAATTTAGGCACACAAGCAAATAATTTTATACACAGACAGATATGGAAGAGGCACATTTTGTTTGTGCTTACGGCCGCTACGAGAAGTGGCGTGACCGTCGCGACGAAGGCCAGTGATATTTCGTAGTTAGCACTAGGCCCAATAGATGGCAGTGTTCTCACTAACTGATTAACAAAGTCTTTCAGTTTTAAGTTTGTAGTATATAAATTATTATATATTTTTTTAGAAAACTATTAGGGTATGCAGAGCTTTTCTGCTTGTATGGAGCGCACGCGCCTGCTTATCAGGAAATTTAGCGAGAAGCAATTTCATGTAAAGGAAAAATCCGAACGCCGTTTTTAGGTACATAGTTACGTTTCTATTAATTTGTACGGAACCCAAAAGTATTCCATGCCTGATAGCATTAGACAGAAATGAAAAAGACTGTTTTTAAGTCTACCAAATCTGAAACGTTTCCTAACCTGTTATACCTACGCTGTGGCAACAGCATTATATTAATTTTGCCAGGCTATAACGGCTTCCGCCAAAATACTTATATATAATACGTGTGTTTGATTGTCATTGATTTTGTTATCGTTATTAAAACTATCTTTAGAACATCGGCCACCGGCAGAAGTTACCACCCACCAGACAAAGCCTTGCCGCCAAGCGATTTGTCGTGTTCCGGCATGATGTCTGGTGAAGCCGTACGGAAGACGGCTCTGAGCAGTTGGTTTGCGATGTGTGCTGGGTACGATGCGCCTAATGTTGTTGTGTTGGGAGTTTGGTCGTGGAGGGTCTTCATATCAATTTCCCTTTGGCGTAGCATAGATCATGAGTGAATAGGCTCTTAATAAACTAGCGCGCTTCACGCGCGTTTATGTAGGTACGGACGACAGCAGATCATACTACTCGAAACTATCAAATATTCCCAATCAAACCTGATTTTTGATAATTTAGCGATAAAGTTGAAAATCTAATAAAGAAATTTGAGAGATTGTAGTAGCTCATGTGCTGAAAAAAAATATGTTCGTGTTTTTAATCTATTTTCTTTACTTATTTAGGTAAGTGTTTAGTACTAGCAATAACCTGTATGTATCTAAATGAATTCATCTCATAAATTATATGTATATGAAACTCTTTTGTCTAAATAAACCAAGAAATAATAATAATAGCAACACAGTTTTTAAACCTTACTCCGATACAAAAAGAAAAAAGGAGGAGATATAATGTGCAATAGAACGAAATTGCGTCATTGTAATTTCTATTAAAAATGAAATCACCAATACCAATCACTAAAATTGCAAAAGATTTATTTATTGATTTACAATACATCTTTTGTAATCTAGGCGAAACGCAGATATAAATTATTTAGATACATTTGAAATTTGCTGAAAATACTAGTTACAATACTTTCAATCAAGTCTTCCACATGTTCATGCAATCAAATAAAACTGTTATGTAGGCAAATGTATTGTAGTCAGTATCTATAGGTACTTCGGTAGTTCAGGCTCCATCGAGACATATCGATCAGGGATGAGTAGGTAGGACGCCCGCAGTGACTGGATCCAGTATGGCGACGAGCAATATTATAAATTATAACATGTGTTTGCCTTCGCAGTATTCTGTTGGTTTAGCAAGGTTTTGTTTGTATACATTGTCTAATTGTCTTATCCAACAATATTGCTGATCTTCATCTGTTTAAACTTCCGTGAGATACTGTTTTCAGTTCAATATCATCGTGTTCTTTGTCTGTTCCATTTGGCTTCACTAACACTTTCATGTTTATATTTTTTCTGTTTATCTTTTGTATGTTTGTGTATAGGGAACCAGTCGTCTGTTGTACTGTCGTATGATTTGTGGTTCTGCATTCTCATAAAATTGAGCTTTCGATATTAAAATCAGATTTTTTTCGCATGCCATTGCATCACCAACATTGACATTGGGAGTGAGCAGCGACTTGAAACTAAATTATCAAATCCTTTGTGTAATTGAGGCCAGGTATGTCCTGCCATATTCATGTTGATTGATTCGTTAACTAAAAAATTTTAATGTGGGATTCTTTATTCTGTACGCGTGTTCTAGAACATAATAACAAATGGCTGCCGCATTCCTGACTCCAGTTTTATAATTAAGTAACTACCTACCTACGCACTTGTGTACCTATTGATATCTATATAACTTGATTGAGATTAATAAATTCAAATTGTATCGATTAATAAACATGGTAGATAGCTCCAGTTTGTGTTTCGACAGAATAGGGGATAATACTACAATATTCGGCCACCAGAGTGCAGCACTAGCGCATAGAGTAAAGAATTGTTTAATGACCGCATGGAGTACGTACTGTATAGACCGCCGATGCTTGCGTTTATATCTAAAAATTTTCATTTAGTGGAGTAAATAAACATTGATTGTGTTATCGCTTCCACTATATCGGTTTTTTTACACTGCAAAAGTTACCTATTATTATCGTCGTATAATGTAAACCTGAAACAAAAAAAATATTGTGAATTTTTATTTAATAACATTGTTGTATAGTTAATTATATTTATTACAAATTACAAATCCAGAAGGATTTAATAGATAGGTATGTACGACGGTGGAAAGGAAAAATATTTTTTCCCATCAAAGTCCACTGATGTTCGCGAAGTAGTTTATTTAGATTATCCACTTTTAAATAGTCGTAGGATGCCATAATATAATATGTAAGTAGTTAAAATACAAAAATATTGATTATATCTTCACAAACTATTGAATACCAATATGGCCGCTTGTTTACTGTACCGCGTTTTGCGTAGGTAATGTTCCCTATTATGACATTGTTTGTAACAGCTTTCAGTAAACTAGTGTAGTTTCAGACTATAAGTACTGAAGTATATTTATACTAACTGGTTAGTATCCATCCTTAAGTATCTACATACGAAGTCGCATGTTTTCGAATTATTGGTCCTAAGACCTAAGACATGTCGGTTTCCCACAATGTACCTACATAATATTCGTTAACCACAAATGCTTTTCTATATTGAAAGCGAAAGAAGTTGTAGGTAATTCCTCAGCTAAAAATAATGGAAAACATTTTAAACTCATTATGGTCAGACAAAAGATGTCGATTACTGAAAATAGGCCTCCCCATACTTACATACTTAGTCATGGATTATTCAAGCCATATCCAAACTCTGAAAGTACTAATTTTACCTTTATTTGTTTCAGTGGCCTGAACTTCCAAGACCTGATCGTGCGACAGGGTGCCATCGACTCACCTCCTAAGACACCGTTCATCCTCGGCTTCGAATGCGCCGGAGAGATCGAGCAGGTTGGCGAGGGCGTCACTAACTTCAAGGTAACCATCAACACATCATATTAAATCATTGGTAATAACTATACAAGTACCTGCTTTTATGAGTAGGAAATCATCAGATCATTTCTTAAAACCAACCCGTGTTCCTTCAATTCCCAGAAGGCACGTGAAAGTATAGCACCACGTGGTTTTATGTAGTTTCAGCCAGTAAGACTAGATATGTATTTGAATAAACCTATCCGATTTCATTATTTCCACAACTCTTTCTCCGCTTAGATTAAATTAATAACGAAATGGGATTGGTTTATTTTAACACTTATCCTCTCATCCCTACGCCTTAGGTGAATATCGGGTCTAACAACCGTACTTCATAATTTCATTATCAAAAGAGGTCTATATATTATGCAGCGATAAATAGTATACCTACAACATCTGTCTTTTGTTTCTGTAATACTTTTGTACACAATTCCGGAGACTGCAATTTCATTTCATTTTCCGCGAAGCCATTTCATGAAATTCTCGGGACATTTTGGGCAACCCTAAGTTTAATTAGTTTCTCCTATACGTCTCCTTGTGCAATTCCTCACCATGACTATGTGAAATTTCACACGACTTCAGAATATTAATTCGATAATGAATAATACAATTAATGTGCTGAACCGAGTTAGAGTCCCTACTGACTGGGAAATTATTTTAATTAAATTTTCTTCCTGTCCGTTGATGTTTTATCGCAATGATAAATTAATTACACTTCGTTCACTGCCTTGTTTGATAATTTTGCTCAAAGTAAGTCGGTCACGGGCTCTTTGTATATCGCAACGGATTGCAACTGCCGCTATTTCTAATTTAAGTTAAATTGTTTTTAATTGCAATGTCTGTGTCTAATAAAACGTTTCTATAATTATAATAAGACTTAGTACCTAACTCTGTTTAAAACCTCAGTCAAACACGGGTGGATCATCGTATCATTAACATTATCATGCCACAAACATTACTGTTGGGAAGACCAGAAACTGTGGATGTACTGTGTGAAAGGTAATATTTCTAGAAAGGTATTGACTATAGCGATGACGAGTCGTTTATGAGGGTCCTTAGCTTATGAGACAATCATTCCTTTAATTACTAGCCCCTATCAAAAAGCAACATGATCAATTTAACATCTTACTTGTCCACAATTAATGTTGCTATCTGCCTCTAACAAGTAAATCAGAATTTTAGTTCATCAGTCGTGCAACAAAATCTACCACTGATTTAATGTTCTACGAATATAATTATGAAAACTACATCAAAGCTTTGTAATGTGCGGCATGGCACTATAAACACTTCTCCTGCTTCCGCGCCTAGTGATGCATTGTTATTCTTAAACTAAATCGTATAAGAATACAATGCATCACTAGGCGGTGTTATAGATGAAATTCACATCGAGTTCCAAATTAATAAGGGTATCCTTAAGGTAATGGTTAACTTTATCGATGAATATTTTGAGGTATGTGGGACAGGGTAAGTTCACTCATACTTCACAGAAAAGGGAGGATCATCCGATCAGACGAGTGTTGTGTGGCGGGTACTTGCCCTACGGTGGACATGGGAAGTTTATGTTGGGCAGAAGTTGCGCAGTAAGTAAACTCTGCTTGCGAGATACAGGATTTGCGTAACATCAGTATGACGCGATGTTCTCATTTGGATACAGTTGTAGGTATCTGATATGTTCGTTGTAGACACCTCTACCAATGTCTATCAATGGGTTTTCTAGCTATTTTTGGTCTTTCCACTGCCCCTGTGATCAACTGATGATTGACATTGATGATTGTTCGTTTCAACTTATCCTAATCTTATTACCATTTGCAACCAGGTTGGCGACCAAGTCGTTGCTCTGCCGGAGTACCGCGCCTGGGCCGAGCTCGTCTCCGTGCCAGCCCAGTATGTTTACGCACTGCCAGAAGGCATGACTGCCTTGGATGCGGTAGCAGTCACCACAAACTACGTGGTAGCCTATCTGCTGCTCTTCGAGATGGCTAACCTGACTTCTGGCAAGAGCTTGCTTGTGCACTCCGCTGGAGGCGGCGTGGTAAGTTATTGATGCATTTATTATGCTTTGATTTCAGTTATTAGTGAATAATATACATATTTTAGAAGTGAGTTCCTCTTCTATTATAGCAATGAAATCGACACCCTAATTGCGTAACACACTTTTACAATCAATTTGAGTCATTTTGAAGTATATTGCTAATTCCTTACTCCCTATGTTCGGAAAATGTGGCTGCTCAATAACGTAAATAACGCAATGAATGTTGTTGAACTGTCAAATTGAAACCGATTACTATTGATAGTATGTTACGCAATTACCTCGCCGGTAAGTAATGATTAAAAAAAAACTGATTTAAGAACTATTGTGTATAATAAAAATACTTTTGAAATAAAAATAAATGTCTTTCTAAACGACTGATAAAGCAAAACGTCTAAAAAGAAAAAATCGTCGATAAATATTATCTACTCCACAAGCTTTGTTAAGAAAATGAAAGTGAAGTTCAAGAGCAGGTTTTTTTTAACGACCATAAAAACTGACTCTCATTCAAAATTCATGAATGCAATTCTAAAATTAAATTGATTCAGAACTTGACAAATATCGAATGAAATCGAATCCTCGCGGTAGCATTGACCCTTTAGTCTGAGCACACAGCACGCACGCTTTACACACTCCTGTATACTTGATAATTACTGAGCAAACAAACTAACAAGACGTCTAATTGTTGCTCTAAATATGTAGTTCAAAAAATATTTATGTTGGCACTGGAATTTTAGTTTCCTATGACGTGACCGACTACCCTTGCGTGCCAACGACCTGGTAATTCGAAGCTCGGTCGCTAAGCGGGGTGACAATGCCGATTAGTTAACATTTATTTACAAGGGAAACCAATTTACAGGAAAATAACTTACGACTATGCTAAGTATTGATGATAACGTAATGGTAAATGCAGGATTTTTTTTCAGTTTCATTGTAGTTGAAATTTCTGAGAAACGTGGAGTTATGAACTTCACCTTAATTACGTAACGCGCCATTCCTATTAGTTGGAATCATTTCGAAGCAAATTGTCAATCCATTGCTTCATATGTTCGCAAATGTGTCTGCTCTAAAACGTAAATAATTCAATGAACGTTGTTGGACTGTCAAAATGAAACCTAATTACCTGACACGCAATTTCCCTGCTGATTTGAATCATTTTGAATCCCATTGTTAATCTATTGCTCCATATGCCTGAAAAATATGACTGCTCAACAATGTAAATAAAGCAATGAATGTTGTAGAATTGTCAGAATGAAATCCATTCCAACTTATAGTGTTACGCAATTACCCTGCTAGCATACGTCGTCTAATCTCCTAATGAACCCATTTCCATTCTAGGGCCAAGCAGTAGCTCAGTTGGCTAAGACTGTAGAGAACGTGACAGTATTCGGCGTATGCTCGAAGAGCAAGCACGAGGCTCTGAAGACCAACAACAACAACATCGACCATCTGCTGGAGCGCGGCAGTGACTACACCAGCGAAGTTAGGAAGTAAGTCAAAATTTTTATTGTCAGTCGGAACGTCAGCTTGAATTTTGAGAACAGCAAGACTGCACTTTAACTAGGTCATCATTATCATCTCAACGTTAATACCAGTCGCATCCCAAATTTTTTCAGCTTTCGAGTCAGCTGTCAGAGTCAGCTGGGGTCAGCTTTACCAGTCTAAGAATTTGGGTAAACTTTGATATTTTCCGTGAAGCGACTGTCGTTTGACCTCCACAATCCGAAGGCGATATCGAAGCATTGCAGTTAGACCAATTGTTGGACTTTTGAGAGCTCCAACAACCCGTAACGACATTAGATGTTCGTATGGCAACCGGGACCGGGCTAAACGTGTTTTCCGAGGCACGACCAGACCAGTGCAAATATTCATATTCATGCATACAAATATTTGCACTGCGCCGGATTCGAACCCGCGCCTCCTTGAGCAGCGTTCGCTACCGCTACGCCACGGAGGCTGTGCACTTTGACTAGGGTTTGACAGTTTAATGTTTTGTTAAAAAAAATAACACTCTGTATATGTACATAGTTGAGGGTTGATAATTTAGTCGGTAGAAACAAAATTACACAGATGTTGCTGTGTGTCATATACATCTAGTATATGACACACAGCAATCTGTGTAAATTTGTTTCTGTTAATATGAGATCTTTTCTGAGTTACATTATACGGAATATTTAAACAACAGATCCATTTTGACATTCAGCACTTATGTGCTTTATAAATGGAACTATTCCAAAAAATGGATCACTCCTCCCTCTTGCAAATTGGGATTATGATATTGCTAATGTCAACTTTTCCATATCACATTATCTAATATAGCATGTCTGCCTTACACGGGATATCCACTTCCACTATTTATATTGATACACCCACATTTTATAAAAATACAACACATTGCTACAAATAGGGACTTTACATAACCTGCTTTTTTTGGTACAAGTTAATGATGGATACTAAAACTTACTTGATTCTACACGAGCAGTATTAGCCTTCAGACGAGGAGGCGGTAGTGGCCTGGCCTATGTCCAGGTATGCTATAAATACGATGACGACACTGACGAGCAATATTTATTGAAATCATACTGAACAATTTCAATCTATGAGTGTGTTGTTCCGTGAATATGTTCCTCGGATAGGCGAGGGATCACGTGTAAATGGGAAGGTATGTGTCTGTACACGTAACAGGTAATATTAGTAATTACGCGAGACGTGTACACACATGTACCGACCAATCGAACCTAAGTAGCCTGAATTGTCCCACTTAAGGGTAAAGGTCGTCCTTTCCCTTCTCCACACAATTCTGTCTTTTTCGAGTGCCCACCTGTCCCTACCAGTTACGGTAGGAGACTTCTAATTTATAAGTTAAAGGATAATATAGGATGTCGATGGATGCGGTCAGCACAAGACCGGTCATTGTGGAAAGGCTTGGGGGAGGCCTTTATCCAGAAGTGGACCTTTATAGCCTGAAGAAGATACGTATTATTGGCCTTTCCATTGGTGATGTAAACGCTAACATTGGTGTGTAGTACCTACTTGCTACGTACGAGCGTTCTGTACTTTATACGCACCCGCAGGTAAATTTGTGTGTGATCTATATGCGTTCAGTAAATAACTACCCACATTTAACATAGAAGTAGGTATATCCTCATCCTTGCGATAAGTTTTTATCATGAATTCGGTGAGATCATCAATAGTTCGAACGGACTACGTTGTGCTTTGAACACGCGCCAAAGTGAAAAAATCAATACGGTACCGGCCCATTTATTACTATTTTATGAGTGATCGATCTTACGCTATTACCAATATTGATTATGGTACCTACCGACTTTTACATGTAATTTTATAATCTTTTATCGATGGCCATTTCTTGAAACAACGTAGCATAAAATGATAAAATAAATGTAACGCCAACCATTATGAATCACCCGATCAAATTAATTTGTTCAGCAATCATGAAGAATTCTAAAAATGAAGAAAAGGATCCGTGATATCACGGAGCTAAAATTATCTCGTACAGCAGCCCTTCATCTTACTAATAATATCTTTGTTTATGTTACACGCGCTAAATGTTGGGTTGGCCTATAGCCGATGCGAGGATTTTTATACTCGTGTATTCCTATCCTTGTCACAATAAATTCTGGTTAGTTTCTTTAATTTGTCCGTTAAGCTACTGATTGTTGCGCTGCGTGTCGCGGGTTCGATTCCCGTACGGAACAAATATTTGTATGACCAGCAAATAGTTGTTCTGGGTCTGGATGTTTGTGTATCTGAGTTATACATATGTTTGTAAACGCACCGCGATTCAGGAGAAATTCCTAGTGCGGGGCAACTTTTTTTTTGAAACCAAAAAAGAAACAAAAATAAATCTTTCCGGATTCCTTAGGATTATAACCATCCGGCACGTCATTTAAGAATTCAAGTTGAATCATTGATGATTACTCCTCGACGCTTCATAGCTAAAGTATGTCGTTCCCAATCCCATACTTAGTTAATTGGCGCTTATTACAGTTACATATTTCAGTGCTAGTCCTCCTCGTGTGATATGTGCAGTACCAGTTTACGATGACCTCTCTCACCCCCCTCGAGCTTTTATTAACGGTTTAAAATAGGAGTCTTAATAGCTGGAGTTGAGGTCTGGTTACGTTGCTTACCACGTTAATTGTTCGCTTTATAACCCGCTCCTTAGGGCAGCTGCTTCATAACAAGCGCGTCATTTAATTCTCGTAAATAGACACAAGATATTTTTATATCTATCTGTTGAGCACTTTACAGCGTAAACAACGAACCACACTAGTTCAGTGTAAATAAATAGTCGGTTATCTACTGCGCGAAGAATGCTCTTACAATAATATTGATCTACGGTATAAACATGTAGGTATGATTTCTAGCATCCTTTGATTAAATAAAATAAACAAATCGGCTTATAAATGGCGGATTCCGAGGTAACAAACAATAAAAAAAAACAATTTAATTTTAAAACTCCTGCTTTTTATGAAATTGGTTAAAAACTGAATTCCGATGTGGTTTATAATAGTAATTAGAAATAGACTTAATTTAGACTTGGTTGGCTGCAGACTTTTAGTAACAAATCTTATTTACTTCCATTTGATTTATTATTATTTTTATCCACTTCAGCGAAGTATTTCACATAGGTTTTCTGAAAATCTTAACTGCTAACTATTGTAATATTGGGAAACGCTTTATCTATACATATTTCTTTATTTTAAAATAAATAAATATATAATTAATGGCCAATAAAATGGCGGATATTAAGAAATAAGTTTCCTATAAATAATAGGTTGAGATTGATAGATTGCACGATTAGCACAATGGCTAAGCAGCCGCCAATACAGCTGCGCTGCGTATCGCGGGTTCGATTCCCGCACGGAACAAATATTTGTATAATCTACAAGTTATTGTTCTGGGTCTGGCTGTTTGTGCATGTGAGTCTATTCTATATGTTTGTTAACGCACCCACGGAGAAATTCCTAGCGTCGGGCAACGTTTAAAAAAAAGAATATTCTACACCGTTCCTTTATTAAAAAACAATTTAAATTGCAAGGCTTTAGGAAAGCCGTAAAACACTAAAAGTACCAATCACAGAACAGATGAAAAGTATGTACCAATAGCTTTCGTTTTGACGGTTCAACAACATTCATTGTGTTATTTCCGTTGTTGAACAGACACATTGGCTGAGCACATGTAGCAATGGATATGCATTTAAAATGATTCCGATTGTGATTGATAGTTCGTTACGCAATTAGGATGCAGAATGCCAACTCCCAGGTTTCTGCCTGATTGCTTATCCCAATCAAGCTTGAAATTCTTTTCTAAAGAAAGACAGCTTGGTGTGAGATCGTCTGTACATTTAGACTTCTCTTCCACTACTGCTAAAATAAATTATTGATTAGTGCTGATATGAATTATAATTTGCGTAAGACGTAGACACCGACCCAAACAAATTAGAATTTAGGTTAGGTAAACGATAATTTCTAAACGCGAAGACTTGTAACTGGCTTTCTGCCGAATATTTTTACTTTTTGTTTTTTTTTTAGCTGCAATTCTTTCATGCTGTAATAAATAAAGAAATGATGATGATGATGACATTATTGAGCAGTAGCTGTGTCCAAGCTGCCATGCTCCATTGATTAATTTATCTAACATCATGTGATGTCTCCAGGGTGTCTCCCGATGGAGTGGACATCGTGCTTGACTGCCTCTGTGGTGAGGAGTGCAACCGTGGTTACCAGTTGCTTAAACCGATGGGAAGATACATCTTGTATGGTATGTATTTATTTTTCTAGCTTAATGTAGGTAAAGCCGTGTGTGTTCTGTACCAGTCAACTGTTAAGCAGGCCGATGATCATGCCTTGTGAGTTGTGTATCAATGTTATTGAACTCGACTCCAAAGTGCCAGTTTTTATACTTACTAATCTTAGGTCCATATTTTAGAATTGTGTTCAAGCACGTAAACCAAAAGTTATCAGAATGTATCTTCATTTCATATTAATGTAAATTCTTAAGTCGTGATTATGCTTGAGATTCATATTAGAACCTGAGTGTCAATCAAATAATCCAAAAATATGCTCCTCTCAAAGTTTCTAAAATTAACAAGATATTATTCCATTTTTGTAACAACATGATTGGTTACATAAATTAGTAACATGATATTATCCTCTTGAGTGTATGTTTAATAAGTGTTGGTAAACAATGGCGTGTATCACAGGATCATCGAACATCGTGACCGGCGAGACGAAGAGCTTCTTCAGCGCCGCGCGTGCTGTGAGTACTCAATGGCTAATTATCTGATTAAACGAGCCTGAGGTGCGTGTGCGCAGGACCTAATAAAGAATACTATGATCAGTTCAAATGAGATTGTATGCCTTTTGTTAGAGAATACTTCTATTATGCTTTATAACATTTTTAATTAGAAGAAGAATTTGTTTAGAAAAGTAACAGCACCTAGTATTTTTTTTACTTTGTATTGTTAGGTCCCAATTGCGCTATTTTCACGAATTGTGGTTCGATTTGAGTCGCGCTTGCCACACATACATCAACCTTGCATTTGCATTGCATGGAAGCTTCTCGTGAACTGTTCCTACGGGCTATGGGGATGCCACCTTGAACTATTATTCTTTTGGCCTTGGTTCTCGGGTTTCATAAATTAAAAAACCGGCCAGCTTCTTTTGGCCTGCTCTAAAGCATTCAAAACTTGCAAAAGTGTTTTGTATAAACATATTTCCTTAATTCCAGTGGTGGCAAGTAGACAAGGTATCTCCGATCAAGCTGTTCGATGAGAACAAGAGCCTGGCGGGTCTGAACCTGCGGCATCTGCTGTTCCAACACGGTCGTGCTGAGTACGTGCGTCGTGCTGTGGAGCGCGTGTTCGCGCTGTGGGGAGAGGGCAAGGTCAAGCCGCTGGTCGACTCCACCTGGGCGCTTGAAGATGTACGTACTTGTTATACTGGAAGTATTTCTAGATATCTGTAATTGGACACTCAGTTGAATTGTTCTGGTGTACTTTATAAAATATTGTTTGCCCCTGCGACGGGTTGTTCGAAGAAATGGTTCCTGGCGCACAGGGAATTGAAGGAATACGGATCCCGCCCAGAGGGGGAAAGGTAATTTGTTGATTTCCTACCCAAAAAAACGGGTTCCTCCTACATACCCATAAAGGGACTTGGAACCATTCAAATGTTGTCATCTAGCTGTCAATCCGGTTGCTAATTATGTTCCTAAATTGTTAAATACTGTTCTTTTTGAATGTATGTAGGTACTATAAATTAAAATGCGATTCCACCACCAGGTCGGCGAAGCCATGCAGAAAATGCATGATCGCAAAAACATTGGCAAGCTTGTGCTCGACCCATCACTGGAGCCGAAGCCCAAACCCGCCACCCCTGCTAAAGGCAAGTCAGGCAAGGAGAAGAAACCAGCCAAAGAGAGCTCCGAAGACAAGAAGGACAAGGAAACCAAGGAAGAGGAGAAGAAACCAGCTGAGAACGGTGAGAAGAATGGGGAAAAGAACGGTGAAAAGAATGGTGAAAAGAACGGTGAAGAACCGCTCACTAACGGTAACAGCGACGAAGGTCAGTCTCGAACTATTGTGACCAGGCATGCGTAGTGCGAACACGCTTTGACAGTTCCATTTTTAAATCGCGCGTGGCGTCGTACTTTGTGGACCCCACAGCTGAGGCTGCGGGGTAAACGTGCACGAGTTTCATAGACAATTCAATAGTGTTGCCACAAGTACTTAACGAGTATTTATTCATGCGGGTGAAATAAACAGCTGTCGGTATGATACTTTTATGGGTTCTGAAATTATAATGCGCCCTACGAAATAAATTGATATTGATGACCTTTTTAGCTCTAATTTGTCTATTAATTCGAGGGACCGCTTTTTATTCAGATACCAATTAAACCTTGTTGACCGCAGTTGTGCGTTTCACCCTATTATTATTTTTATTATGGCTTTTATTTTAATTAACTACGCACGCATTTATTGGCTAAACGCATATATTGGCTTCTTACGGAGCCCTATGTTTAGGATTATTCCTGTATTTATACAGCCTTCAGACTATTAGCGAGTCTTTGTCTTTGCATTTATTTTTAAAACATTTTGCTTGCAAATAAACATCATAACTACTGGCGTATTATTTTTAAAAACATGCTAGATAAAGTATAAATTATAAAACTGAATTAAAACATTCATTTACAACTTTTTTTTTACATTTATAATACTTTTTTAAAGCTTTACTCCTAAAGCAATAGCTTATTTTAGACTTTTGTTAGGCATTTATTTCACAACTTACACCATGTAATATATTTTACTACGAATATATATTACAACTAGAATATGTTACATATTCTGAATATGATAAATACTATGGGATTTTGCTATTATTAATCAAGATTTAAAATTGCATTTCATTCAAATCCAGACAGTCCCTTTAGGGCAAACTAGAACCGTCTTATTATAAAAGAACTTCTATATTTAGACCTAATCTAAACCTTCAAGCCTTTTACTGAATTTTGAATGTTATTCCGACAAACTTAAAGTAATTGACAACATAGACACCAGTGATAGTAATAAGTACCTACCTACTTTAACTTTGTCGAATTATACAACGTTATTTTTTGTATATGCGAACCCGAAACACGTGTCCAGTATTTCTAAGTAAAGAATCTATGTACAATATTTCAAAAACATATCATGAAAAGCCACTAAGTTATATCTTACATAGTTGTCCCAACAAAAATATGTATGGTCAACGCACCGCTCGCCCGCCCGCGCCTACAGCCACGCGGCGTGACCCGCTCACACCTACCTCCTATCCAGCTATGCGCACGTGTCAAGTATGTGCGCTTGGTAACCACATTGCAACAATTTCTAAATGTACTTGGGATTTTTTTCCCAATTACACTTAGAAATTGTTGTGAAAATGATTGGAATCGATTCAGTTGCTTATTCTGAATAAACTATATTCAGGTTTCGTAAAGAAGAAAAATAACGTTCTATATCAAACATTAAAACCTGGGTTTAAAAATGGATTATCTCTTTGTAATAAGGCTTTATATTCTGACCGGGTGAACATTATGCAAGTGCAAAATTTTCTCATGTTAGGCCAGTTTCCAAAAAAATGTGGTAGAGATTAATTTTATTGTTCTTTTGTTATTTTTTATCCCAATGTTCATAATCCAAGAAGTTATTCGATTCTTCATAACGTCACCATCAAACCATATCTAAAGGCTGTATAAACACTGAAAATATACGTTTAGCCAGCTTGGTCATAAAAAGTCGGGTCTGAGTTTTCTAGGATTACATATAGATAGAATCTACTAACGATTATTATGTATTATAAAATAGCTTTAGCATATACATAATATATAAGAATAGTGTGCGGTTTATACGATATTTATATGCTTCTAATTACATTTAAGTATATTGTATTGGTGCTTCGAATACATGAGCATGCTTTTTGATATAATTAGAAAGCAATTAGATGAAATGATTGAAGATGGTCTGAAATCCGTGTAGAATACACGGATTTCTTAGTACGAAAACTTAGTATTGGACAGCATTTTTTTATATGTAAGACATCATGTCAGGAAAAATATATTCAGATATATTGAAATATTTTTTACAATTCGCTTTCTTTTGTCCAGGGCTGATATACTATTTTGAATAATTGACAGTTACGTACCTACAAAAACCTTCCGATATCGTGTTTTGAAAAATCAGCCCTTAGTAAGGGAAAACAAAGTTATAGATATTCCCAATCATTAAAACAATTATATTGATTGGTAGCAGTTATCCATCGTTGTTTTACAGTTCGTTTTAATTCGTTTTACTCTTGAAACACGTTTCAAAAGTGAAACGAATTAAACGACGGCGCCTATTATTTTTTTATGAGCCATCCCAATAGTCTAAGATCCGGCTGCAGAATCAGAGTACCCATCGAGTGTTTGCTGAAAACCAAATTTTTACACATATTTATGATTAGGAGAATTTATATCCACCAGGTTGCCTATCAAAATGTGGCCGCTAGTATTTTTAATTAAATTATTAATAATTCATAATCCGTAAGAAATTTCACTGACATGTTTTTTCAATGAAATGTCGTCTATTTTACGGCAATATCTATGAAGACTGAAAAATCATGGTTGCCGTTGCGCACCTGGCCGCACCTCTTCGCAGCCAGGTATACACAGGTATGATTTTGTTACATTTATACACCCACAACGTACATTCATATTTTATAAATCAAATTAAAGCTAATTTTTTTCTGTTCATTATTATATACGGTTGCCTAATTAAATTTGGCCGCAAATAAGGGTTGCTGGCTGTTAAATAAAGAAAATATTAAAAGAAGAGTGAAAGAGAGCTAGCGCGTTACACTACTATTACGAGGATAGCAATTGCCAGCTGTCGGATAGTTTAAAGCCATTGCGCATGCGTCAGATGCTAGTGTTCTCAACGGATCAGTTGCGACTTTTATTCTAAGTTAAAAACCACGCTATTTTGGAGTACGTAATACACAACATAATATATTGCTGTTTCATTTGTGCATCGAAAAATTTTCAATCTTTAAAAATTAAATTAAATTAATTAATATTATTATTCCCTTTACTTGTTTATACATACATATTATTCTACATTTTTAAATATTTATATAAAAACATACAAAAACATTTAAAAATATAAAAAATAGTGTTCCACCGATGGCGGGAGCGGGGTCCAAGCTACCGGTGGTTAGGGCTCCAGAGACAGGAACCTCCTCACGATGCGGGCCGTATCGAGGAGTACTGCCTTTTGAATCAGGCCTTTGATCCAACTGCCTAACGAGAGCCTCAATAGATGTTGGTCGAGGCTCTTGGCTATCAAACCATTGGCCGATACGACAATCGGTACAATGACAGCCGAGTTCACATTCCACATGTCAACAACCTCGTGCGCCAAGTCGAGATATTTAATTTGTTTCTCTTTCTCAGCTTTCACGAGATTCCCGTCATGTGGAATGGTAACATCGACAATCATTGCGAGGCGCGCTAATCGATCTATCACTACTATATCAGGCTTATTTGCAACAATAGTCCTGTCAGTAATGATAGACCGATCCCAGTATAACGTGACATGGCCATTTTCAAGAACTGGGTCGGGCACATACTTATAATACGGTACCTCAGAATCCACAAGTTTATATTTCAAAGCAAGTTGCTGGTGGATAATCCTAGCTACTTGGTTATGCCTGTGCAAATACTCGCCATTAGCCAAACGAGAACAACCGGAGATAATATGTCTGATGGACTCACCCGGATGGTGACATGCCCGACACACGTCAATCGTCCCGTCCTTCATAATATATCTCCGGTAGTTATTCGTTAAGATAACTTCGTCCATAATTGCACAGACGAAACCTTCAGTTTCCCCGAAAAGGTCACTGAATCGTAGCCAGGATACGGAGGCTAAGAAGTCTACATCGGGCTCATGAAGAGCCCGATAAAATCGCCCGTGAAGTTCCTTGCTTTGCCATATCATCTTGCGGTCATCAGTGGTAAGTACTATAGGCTTGTGCCAGTTCTCTTTCGCCATGGATAGCGGGGTAAGCCCCTTGTCTACCGTGACCACATCATGATGCATACCCACTACGGTTTTTAAAAAATGTTCTCTGAGACTGCATACTTCTCGGTTGTGGAGGATCTTCGCATTTAAAAAGCCTCGACCCCCGCACTTCCGCGGAATATACAGTCTCATCACCGATGATCGTGGATGATGCATCCTGTTTGCTGTCAGCAGTGTACGGACCCTTCTATCCAGGGCGTCGAGTTCGGTCTGAGTCCATTTAAGTATGCCGAAAGAGTACATCAAAACCGGCATGACCC
Organism: Sesamia inferens; assembly: GCA_037179545.1. Taxonomy (NCBI): domain Eukaryota; kingdom Metazoa; phylum Arthropoda; class Insecta; order Lepidoptera; family Noctuidae; genus Sesamia; species Sesamia inferens. The sequence continues at coordinate 10,893,994 of CM073940.1, forward strand.
ACCCGTTGAAGGCGCGCACCTTATTTCCGCCCGAAAGAAGACTTTTTAATACCTTCTTCAGGCGACCAAAGAAGCGCTCCTTCAACGATTGCTTCATGTCAGCATCGTTGATACCTAACGCTTCCGACATACCCAAATATTTATAGCTCTCGAATGAGGAGAGGGATCTAAGGTATATGGAATCTGGGAGTGTAATTCCCTCGGATTCCATAATCTCCCCTCGATTTACATGCATGACTGCACATTTGTCCACACCAAATTCCATTCTGATGCTACTACTAAAAGTTTCAGTTACATTCAGTAGCTTCATCAGATGCAATTTATTGGGGGCAAAGAGTTTCAAATCATCCATGTAGAGAAGGTGAGATATGACCTGACCGCCTCTCCTCAATCGATAACCCAGACCTGAATCCTCCAGCAGTGTGCTTAGAGGATTCAGAGCTAAGCAGAACCATAGTGGACTCAGACTGTCGCCCTGGAATATTCCCCGCTTAATCCATACAGGTTCATCATTCCCCTGGATCTGTCGACTCCCTGGATAGCGAAGGACTGTCTTCCATTGCCCCATACACGACTTAAGGAAAGTGCGTAGAGTTGCATTTATCTTGTACAACTCCAGCACCCTCAAAAGCCATGTATGTGGCACCGAATCGTAGGCCTTCTTATAATCTATCCAGCAGGTTGAGAGATCCTTGCGGGATCGACGAACCTGTTGGCTGATGGCCATGTCTATGAGGAGTAGCTCCTTAGTACCACGGGACCCGCTCCTACATCCATTTTGAGAGACAGACATGATGGAGTTGCTGTCAAGATGTTTGTTTATTTTAGCTTTCAAAATGGATGTAAGAACTTTATAGACCGTTGGTAAACAAGTGATCGGTCTATAATTTTTGGGTTCCGCGGTGCTTCCTGATTTGTGGAGCAGGTGGGTAATTCCAGTTGTTAAGAACAGGGGTAGCGAACCAGAATCTAAGGATGACTGGAATTGAGATGCCAAACAAGTGTGTGAACTACTTAGCCATTTTAACCAAAAGTTATGCAGCCCGTCCGGTCCCGGTGATTTCCAGTTCGGTAACGAACGGACTGCTGTGGCTACGTCTGATGATGTTATGAAAATACTAGCCATTTCTGGTAAGTTTTCACACCCTTGTTTGATATCCTGTATCCAGTCACCCTCAGTGTGACAAACGGATACCGACCATATACCGCGCCAGAATGCACTTGTGGTGGCATCATCTGGGCGGTACACGTCAGCCTCGTTTTGTTCTGGTCGCTCCCAAGTTCTGTAAACCCACCTCTCATCGCTCTGGAACATGCGATTCTGCGTATATCGATCCACTCGCCGCTTATACCGCCGAATACGGCTCGCCCATGCACAAACTTTCTGCTTCAGGAAGTCGATGCGCTCTGTGACATTATTTATGTATTCTCGAGGGCTGATACCAGTCCCCGAGAATGCCTGTCTCACAAAGCGCATCACTCGTGGTCTAGTATTGCCCTCCCTGAAGCAGTATAGTTTGCCGATGAGTACCCTGGTCCCATCGATACGACGCTCGATTCTGCGTTGCCAGGCTGGTATGGCTGGTTTTGGTCGACTAGCTTCGTCACAATTTGGGAACTTGACTTTGGCTAATCGACATGCCGCTACAGCCGCGCAATACAGGATCGAGTGTGTATCAATGAGATCCTCGCTGCTCTCGAAGAAATTCTTGAGCTGCGAGTCCAAAGCACACACCAGCGCCCTATTTTTTTTGTGCATAGGTAGCCGTGGTAACCGGGGTCTAAGGTTGGTCGGAGTGGATCTATAGTCGCGGAACGCATCCTCCAGTGCGCTCCTCAGTCGGTCGTTATACTGGCTACTTACTGTTTCAACCCTATCATCATATTATTATTATTATTAATTTAATTATTAATTAAATTAATTAAATTATCGATTTTTAAAAAAGAGTCACGGAAATATAAAATACATTTTAAAAATTTATAATTTACTTAAATTTATGAATATGTAAAATAAATCTAATACTTAAATAAAATCAAATCTTTTTCATACAGTACTTGCACAATACATTTTTTTTTACATAAATAACCTTGGTTTTATTCATCAACAATATCCATTTACGGATATTGTTGATGAATTAAATTACATTTTACGGTACGCCTCAAAATAATAAATACTCCAAGACGTTTCTTTTGGAGTATTTATTATTTTGAGGCGTACCTACTATTGTTTGAATCGGAGGTTGAGAACACTAGCATCTGACGCATGCGCAATGGCTTTAAACTGTCCGACAGCTGGCAATCGCTATCCTCGCCTGAATAGTGGTGTAACGCGCTAGCTCTCTTTCACTCTACTTTTAATGTTTACTTTATTTAACAGCCAGCAACCCTTATTTGCGGCCAGATTTAATTAGGCAACCGTATATAATAATGAACAGAAAAAAATTAGCTTTAATTTGATTTATAAAATATGAATGTACGTTGTGGGTGTATAAATGTAACAAAATCATACCTGTGTACACCTGGCTGCGAAGAGGTGCGGCCAGGTGCGCAACGGCAACCATGATTTTTCAGAGTCTTCATAGATGTTACCGTAAAATAGACGACATTTCATTGAAAAAACATGTCAGTGAAATTTCTTACGGATTATGAATTATTAATAATTTAATTAAAAATACTAGCGGCCACATTTTGATAGGCAACCTGGTAGATATAAATTCTCCTAATCATAAATATGTGAAAAAATTTGGTTTTCAGCAAAAACTCGATGGGTACACTGATTCTGCAGCCGGATCTCGTACTACAAACTTATGTGAGATGTAGACACAGAGCGCTTACCATACCACACCGCCAAATGTGAATATCTTGTATGGTCAATTACCCGGCTATGGTAATAACTTGACTTTTGATTTAATAAAAGCAAGGGCTGTTTTAGGAATTCAAGTGTTTACTGACATGTATTTGACCATATCAGTAGTAGGTACAGACGACAGCACATCAACTTTATCTGTAAAGCTTTAAAGCTCAAAGTTGATTGGGAACATTTGACAGTTTCTGGTAGCTTGAACTGCTGTTGTCTGTACCTACTTATTGCAGAATACGTTCTTGTACTTATTACGTTGTTGTTTCTCAACTTGCAGAGTCAAAGGAGAAGGAAAAGGAATCTAGCTGAATTACTTCCCTCGAGGACTGAACCAGATAAACCACCGCCAATTGATTATTTTAGAGTTGAAGCTGTCCCGAGGACGCCGCGTCTCGCTTGCTCCGCCGGCGCCACTATATGTTGCCTCACCTTCTTATCTTATACAAGTCTGATACCCGACATCCTCCGATCGCTCATCCTATTTATAAATGTTTTCCATCATTGTAATCATAGTAACATGGGATCGGACGATGTCGCTCGCTAATTTTAGTTTTTAATTATTGAATTTATTGTCTATCATCACGTTTCCTAGTTATGAAATTAATCGTTGAAAACGCGACAGCGAAACTACAATGAATTTATTTTTAATCAATTATTTTCTTTTATAAATTAAATCCATAATTTGGCCTAAGTTAAGAATCGTCTCAGATAATACATACAGTTTTTTTTTTATTATAGTTTTTAGTTTAAGACTTTATTTTTAAGATGAGATATTTTAATCTGCAGTTATTTTGAATGGCTATTGTATATCTAAGGTGCAGAGATGCTTAATCTTTATGTATGTTAAGCTTTAATATTTTATTAGTAAATGTTTAAAATTTGGCCCACGAGACCCACAACAGTACCCGCCCGGGTCGCGTCGTCGCACGCGTCGCCCTCCGACGTCCGACTGTCTGTTGTCAGCGACTAACGAAAAATCTTACGTGTGATATTTTGTGGTAGGTATGCTAGATGTTTTGCGGTATTTTTATGCTGCCTTTACATGACATATTATTTTATTACTTTGATTTAAAAAAAAACGATTACTTTATATTTTTATACTTAACGTTTTGTAAATTATTTTCTAGTTAAGAGGAGATTTCACAGAGTTTATTTTGAACGCACCGGTCATTGTGTGACAGACACGATCGTCCGCCTAGCCAGAGTGTTTTACCGCTGAACCTAACTTAGGATGAGCTTATAGTATCCCAAATGTGTAATATTTTTGTGACTAAGTTCATACGAATCAACATAATGTAATCGATGTCACCTACGATGTAAGTAATATTTTTATATTCCAATAATAATGACTGTACTGCGGTCTCATCTCATATAATGAAGCTTTTCATATCTATATCTTTCACACAATTATCACATATCTACTCGAACATACACATTCACACGATGTATATTAGGATTAATATTTTGATACCAATATTCACTGCATTTTTTTTATATAACTAGCATATTGTATTTGTCTATCCCTTTATTTCCTAAGGTTGTAACATTTTCGGCCATATATATGTACGGTGTATGGTTGTAGGTAAATGTACCCAGTACTACTTAAATATTTTATCTGTAAACACATATCATGCGGATGTAAAATGTAACTCTCAGAGGCTGAACGTAGTCCGGTGCACCGGAGTAAAACATCCACCGCATCCACACTGCTCAACACTACCACCGCGCTCTGTATCTACTGTGTGTTCATACTACCGCCGACTTGTTTAACAGACTTGAATTTTTATAAACATTTACCCTTTTTGAACATTTTTGCAAAAGCATAGTTTAACATGAGCGTGTGTTATGATCCGACCGATAGTACCGCTTCCAGTAGCCGGTGATCCGGTGCGAAGTACCGACCGCCGTAGGTTGTGATGACTGCGAGTAGCATAGCAACACCGGAGTGACGCATTCGGACTCTCTAGGTAGCTTTTGTAACAGTAACACACGAGTGTATGACGCTGCTTTGTTCGTACGGTGGCTTGGTGCTAGTTTCGTATCGCACGCGGATACATCTTGCTTCAGTGTCTCGGACCAATATCTTAAAGCTACTTTAGTCTTCTTATCAGTAATATTCTTCGCTTTGTGTGTCAAATATGTGCGAATTTCTTGTAATGTAAACCTATATTAATTAAATCTTGTGTATATCGACCTGTATAATGGTTTAGAATTATCTTTGAATTTTCTTCTATAAGGATATTTGATGAAATTCAATAGTAATAGAGCTGGGGTGACTGCGCCGTTTGTGATTGTGTCCAAATTGTTGTAGGTTAGTATCGAAATTGATGCCAATATTTATTACCTTGAGGATGGGTTGAGAAGGAAGGTGAAACTCGCGCGGTCACGCCAGCAGGCTCATAGCAGACTGGGTCGTTATTGTATTACACATTTATTTTTATAAGGGCGGGCCAGTGTGATATCTATACTATGAAATAAATAAATAAATATGTATGATCTGTAAAAATGCTTACTTAAGTCTTTCATTTCCAAATTCCTCTCCTTTTGGGTTTGCTACACTAGCTGGCAGCTGGCGTACTCCTAGCTTGACTTTATCTCTTACCCAAAAATCGATGTAATTATGTGTTATTGGAAGAGGAATATCCACAGAGTACAATTGCAATCAATTTGACGAAAGGCACTGCGGAATTGCCGACAAGACAACAATAATTACAAAACGGTGTTTATCATTTGTTTAGGCATTACACATGTTGAATAATTATTGTTGTTTGTGGTAGGATAATACCCATAGTAGTTGGGTAACTGCCCTCCCACTCTCCTCCTTTTCTCTTGTTTTTGTTCGATCGTGCGTATACGGCATAAGATTGTAAGTATTTGAATTAAAAGTAGGTATACCTAATGATAGCTATACAGTATGTTAAGAAAACCCTGTCCGTGAAGGTGTTGTTAGGTATCGATAACTGATTCTACTAATGGATACAAAACCGGGCTAAACTTAAAAAAAAATCCCCTTAAAAAAATAAATATTATTTCGCAAAATGTGGTAACTTAATAAATGTGCGTTCACCCTTCCGCGGGCGGCAGGGCACGCGGCACGTGGTCGCATCGCTATTCGCTCATAATAATACCGGTGTTGTCACTTTTTTAAAAATTACCAAATTTCGGGAAGTTGGAATTAATTCGCGGGAAAAAAAGATTATTTCAAAATTCATTTGTATTGGTACTATGATGATTACGTAAAATTTTATATTTTGGTCATGTGTTTACCTAACCTTTATTATCCTTATGGGTCGGACAGGGTTTTCTTAACATACTGTATATAGAAACTTTAAATAGCCATCATAATTAACCTATAATGCTATCACTATTGAGACAAGCCTCTGTGAGGAGTTAAATCGCTGTGGCCTACGTATTTGGCGCATGTCGTAAAATGTAGAAATTTGCAAAATGGGGTATGAGACAAGACAAAAGTAACGCTTGACTGTTTGAGATCTGCAATAGGTAGTTGAAACAACAAACCTTGTGTAAATAAACAATGAAAAGGTGTTATTGGAGATTCAATTTTACGATTTTAATTATATTTTAGTCTAAATAAACTCCATAGACAACAACATTTGCAAATATATGGGGATTTTCATAGTTGTACGAAGCGAAGGCATCCCGCTCGTGGTCCCATAAAAATGTATGAAACACGTGAACGCTCTGTTGTCGACGTTGTCCAATACATACACTTACAATGATTCTGTACCTGCAAAGATAATACAAAAAAATGGAAGATATGCATATTATTAGACAGATGAAAAGTATAAGGTAGCTCTTATTGTATAGGTACATACACTTACGCAAACATGGCATGGTTAACCTGAAACTTCTTAACGCCTTTTTACAATTAATTATTTTACTGCACATCTTATCAAGCTAGAAGCCAATTTCAGTTATGTTAACGCTGACAAAAAACGACTAGCAATACAGGAAATGTATTAGAGTTGATGATTATCAACAAACGCCTTAATTTGGGGACTCTCCCAGTAATATAAAAACGTACACTGACCTTATGCTTACTTAGGATTTAGTCATTTACAGCTCAACATCGATTTTTTCGGTAGCAACAGCAGTAAAAACACGTTAATGCCGAGAAGCCGGCCAGAAGCGGCAAAATATACATCATGGCAATAATATTGTGCACATTGTCCGAAGATAAATACGTATTTATTACAAAATAATCATGAAATATCGTGTATTTATTGTTGAATCTACCTGTTTTTATATTAAAGCTTAAAATGAAGTATTTTGTCAAGATTTACCTGTCATAGTTTTCTTCTTTCACAGCGTTACGCAACGTTTCTGCGAGGCTCAAACACAGATCTGGAACTATTTTTTCACTATATTCTATTTCCATCAACTCTGCGTCCACCACTCTCTTCAGGACTTTTTGTATTTTCTCAGCATCGAAACGGTTTTTTGGATTGAGTCGGTAGGTTGGTTGATAAATTCGGACCTGTTTAGGTTTGCTCTCTTCAGTCATTTTGTTGAATCAATATACAAATACTTAAATGGATTAACATAGCAACATACTATGGCGTAGCTATCGAAGGTCTAGACTGTGACTGAGCCGGTAAACTGAACAAACCGACCTAGCAATATATTAATTATTTTTGTTGTATTGTGTAAGTAACATAACTGTACTTACTATTGCTAAATGCTTTCTCTAATAAGGGGGGTGAGTGCCAAGACTCTCAACTATGTTGTTATCGGCTCGCACTCTAACGCGATTCAGCTGAAACCTTGTACCTACTTCACGTAGAACGACTGCCTATCTGACCTCCACAACCTAGTTAATAGTTTAATACAAGTTGTGGTGGCCTAGTGGTTAAAACACCAGCCTCTCAAGCATGAGTGCGCGGGACCTGGAATCGAACCCGCTTTTATTACATTCCGGTAAAATGGCTTATCCACGTTATTGTTTCTGTGAACATTTACGAGTATGATACAAGTACCAAAAATCATTCTACCTATTCCCACTTATGATTATGACGCTTTATCATCAAAACGACCTTTTATTAACTAAAAAAAAAATTAAAATTTATATTTTTTTAACATAATTCTCATGTTTTACAAACGGTACCGTCCGAATGACGTCATAGAGCGAGGTGCACAGTAGGCCTAGTATGAGTTTTCAATACGAAACTCGTTCGATCGTATCGAGCGCATTTGACTCAGCGATTGGCCCGCTTCAAGGTCGTAAGAACTCTCAACCAATGAGAGCGCCAAACGCGCTCGATACGATCGAACGAGTTTCGTATTGAAAACTCATACTAGGCTTACAGTTAACTTGCGCGAGTTGTACAAATTTGGTTGTGTGATGAATGTTAAACACTTGGCATAGTAACGTTCTAACTTAATTATTTTAGTGCATTTGGTAAAGGTCTACTGCTAAGTGGAGATAGTTCGATAACCGACCGACCGCGACCAATATATTATAACCCGAGGTGATACTTCCACTATAATTTCTTTTGTCAGCCAAGTTGATACGCATCGGACAGAGTCGCCCTGTCGTATACCCGAGGGCAGTGGTGGCGGTCACCACAAACATTTTATTACCATATTTATCATCATCATTTCAGCCTAGAATCAACCACTGCTTGGTTGTAGGCCTTTCCTTTCTGCCACACTTCCCTGTTCTGTGCATCTTTCATTCAATTAGTTCTTGCAACTTTGACGATTTCGTCAATCCAACACGCTTTTCATCATCATCATCATTTCAGCTGAAAGACGTCCACTGCTGGACATATGCCTCCCCCAAGGATCTGCACGACGACCGGTCCTGTGCCTCCCACATCCAGTTAACCGCGACCTTCACTAAGTCGTCGATCCACCTTGTCGGGGGCCTACCCACGTTGCGTCTTCCGGTGCGTGGTCGCCACTCAAGAACCCGTCGGCCCCATCGGGCATCGGTCCTACGGGCAATGTTCCCGGCCCACTGCCACTTTAATGTTGCAATTCTTCGGGCTATGTCGGTTATCCTCGTTCGTCTGCGGATCTCCTCAACACGCTTTTAGATTTATATAACTTAGTGTTTAGTAGGCTCTACAAATAGTTTACCGCTTTGGACTTTCTGAAGCTGCCGTATCTACCTATTATTGCACTCGTTCTGCCCAAGGAATATTCACGAGACATTTTTCAACTAATTCTTAAGCAGCCTCCTCGTTTTTAAGTTATGTCATTTCATTCATTTTAAAATCGGTTCAGGTACTAGTTACAGTTTAGTATAGATTTATAGCAAGCCACATATTGAAACTCTTGTACCTATAGTTGCCACAGTAAGAGTCAAAAGTGCACTACCACTTTTGAACTTTATTGCAATAACAATAAGTGTCAAAAGTTCCCTTTACCTAAAATGTCTAATCCCACATCCTTTTCTGAATATCGTCCAATATCCATCTTACGACTCCATTCCAAAATCCTTGAACGGTTCATCCATAGCCCTAATGAGCACTTTTCTCTCTAAGAATAATCTCCTCAACTCCTTCCAATCTGGCTTACGTCCTGGTCATAGCACTATCACAGTGCTTCTAAACATTACGGATGATATAAGGTCAGCCATGGAATGTGGTAATCTGACGGTCTTAGCTTTGCTGGATTTCAGTAATGCTTTTAATACTGTTGATTTTGATGTTTTGCTTGGCATACTTCGTTCTCTTAACATATCTATGGAGATATGTTGTAGTCAATTACCAATGGTGGTAATTGACTGGTTTCATAGTTACCTGTTTGGTCGCCGGCAACGTATTTGCTTTGGTGAGATCTTATCTTCCTGGTGTAATACGTCTGCTGGTGTACCGCAGGGTGGCGTGCTATCACCTTTACTTTTCGCAGTTTTTATTAACTCTATCTCTGACGAACTAATTTCTTCTTACCATCTTTATGCAGATGATTTACAAATTGACTCACGAGCGCCTCTTGGGATTTTGTCTGAGGCTATGTGACTGGAGCAAAAGATATGGGCTTTTGGTCAACCCCATAAAGACGCAGGTTATTGTCGTGGGCAGTTCTAGGACGGTCTCTAGAATCGACTGGGCGACTCTACCTCAGGTTTCTTTTGAAAACTCAGTGGTTCCCTTTACTGAAAAAGTTAAGAACTTGGGAATATATATTGCCAAGTTCTTAACTTACAAAGCCTTCTCTTGGACTGCCCATCTGCAGGAAGTTAGCCGCAAGTTATTTGCATCCGCTGCGTCTCTGGAGAGATCACGTAATTTCCTACTGCACAGAATCTGCCACCAAGATTGCGCTTGCACAATCACTTCTTCTAACCATCCTTGACTATGCTGATGTCAGCTATCTTGATCTTACCCAAGACCAACTAGAAAAGCTTCAGCGACTTCAAAATGTTTGTATAAGGTTCATATACACGAAATTCGGATAAGGTGTGAAGCTCAAGTGGTCACCAATTCGCATTCGTCGGAATGCTCATATTCTTTCCCTTCTATATAATGTGCAGTTTTCTCCTTTCACCCCTCTTTATCTCAAGAATCGCTTTAAATTTCTGTGCAAGTCGCATACTAAATCTTTAAGGTCATCAGATAAATTAAAGCTCAACGTTCCTTGATAAATCTTTAACTGTTCAGGCCCCTCGTTTGTGGAATGCAATGCCAATTGAAATAAAACGTGCCCAGTAGTTACAGGAATTCAAGGGACTTGTGAAGGGACACTAGGTACTTGTCATTATGATCATGTTCAACAAACACTTTTCGCTAATTTATCTGTTTACTTGTTATATTCAGTATCTATGTATTTATTTGTGTATATGTAGGTATATATTTGTGTATCTACCTTAGTATATTGTAGTAATAATATTTGTACCAACGACAGTCCCATTTGTGGTTCGGGAGTATCTGTCCATTTTTTGATTGCCTGGAAGAGATCGCATTCGCGATAAGGCCGCCCATTGTCTTTTTTGTGTTGAAGGTTTTTGCTCGATGTTTGATTGGTGTACAATAAAGAATATATAAATAAATGAAGTGGTACTCCACTTTTGACCCTTATTGTAATTAGGCGGCATGTTTCATTCGGCTTGTATGGACCCTTCGCCACTGATATATATATATATATATATATATATATATATATATATATATATATATATATATATATATATATATTCAAGCCGATTCCCACCGGGTTACCTTTCAAAAATCAGTTCCATATTCATACAAAACTATTTACATTCTATTTCATTAACAAAGTATTATTAATCAAATGCCGGCGCGATTTACAATAGCAATCGTAATTTTTAGCAATACCCTAAGTATCACATTTCATTTTATAGTCGTAAATTAATCAGCGCTTCAATTTTTCGTACATTACCTACATTGAAGGAACCCGACGAAATTCAGCTTACCTCGGTCAACGTTTTACTATGAGGCGAAAAGAGACAGAGCGTGTCAGACCATCTCTTTCTAATGCTCGCTAACCGTCGGTAAAACTTGATAAATATAGGCTAATGTCCAGCGGCTTGTATTTCTCTCCTCTCCTCTATTAGAAAGAGACAAAGAAACCACGCCACTACAAGAAAAGAAACACGACAAAATTTCAAAACAAGACGCATTGCATTAGAATATAAATAACGTTGTGATTGTGTATAATTTGCTTTATTTTTGCTTAATATTTTTGTTGGTTTTGGATCGGTGTTTGTGTGGTTCGGTTTTTAACACTTTATTATTTTTGTAATTTTTTATTTTATTTTTTCTTGACTTTTTTTCTTCCCTAACAATAGGTACTTAACTTAGTACTTACTAACAAGCATGCATGTGCGGTATGGAGATGCACGTCGAAAAAGGCTTTTCTCAGAGCCGCTTTTATCATACTTGAAAGACACTGTTATCAAATCATCAGTCCTTTTTTGTATGGTGAAGGTGGGGCTTTTGATTTATTCTTATCTGAAGACCTCCTCCAAGATATCCTGCAGTAGGTAAGTGTATAAGTGTTTATTTTTTTGGACCGGCTTCCCTTTGTCAAAATTTCACCCTTCGCCACTGATATATATATATATATATATATATATATATTGGTCTATGATTGCGACTATTGACTGTGTGGTCTAAACTACTGCGTAAGTGCGTACCAACTTTTGCTTTACATTAACATCATATCTGAGAATAAACATATTGTAATACTTACTCCTGCCCAATCTGGAGGTAACTTGCACACTGGGTACATTCTCTCTATACTTACTTTACTCTTTGGGTAGGTACATTCTTAACGTTCTGACCTCTTTATTATTCAATACTAAATATACCTACTGGCCTGGCCTGTGTAAGTCGACAACCTTTCAACCCATTCTCTTTATCTTTCAAGACCTTGTTTGCGCCGGCATTTAATTATGATATTGAAGGAAATCTCGCAGAAAGCAGAACATGTATGAACTCCCCTGATTACTAAAAAAAAAAGTATAAATGAGGACTTATCTCTAACTATTAAATAAACCACGCAGTAGACACTGCCAAAATGTACGGTGTAATTGCAAAAAAAAAGTGTCTGACTATAGCGCACAAAGACTACTCACTCTTAATTTAAAAAATTGACTTGGCCCCCCTGACGCCGGGTTCGCCCGCCGCCGCTAGAGTAGTACAGTTTGTCTATAAAGTCGAGAAAATGGATTTCTCTGAAACTAAAAATTTTAAAAGTAGGGCGACACTAAATCTTAGTAAGTACAAGTAAATCAAATGTCATCGGCAAGCATCGATTTGTTTTGTGACTAGTTATTTATTGAAGTTTGTATTAATTTTCAATTCTATTTAAACAAAACATCGGAGAAATGTGTTAAAAAAATATTTTGCGTACATTTCTTATAAATTCTATTATAATAGTTACCCTTCACAACAAGGACAGAAGCCTACTGTGAAAGTTTGAAGCTATTTCCCTCGGACCGTGTTTTGGGCAATAGTGGACATTCCAGTTTAGGTATAAGTTCTAGAAGTGGGTCGGTACGTGTTTTTGCAATACCGAAACTATGTATTGGTTTGATACCCGATAACGGGTATTGAAACTATTTATTTCCTTCTTGGTCTTACACACTATTGTCTACATTTCTGTTTTACTTCTCCTTTCGCAGGTCTGCTGGAAGAAATTTCTTAAGAAATAAGCAGCACCTTTGTACTCAGATCTTCATTTTGTTGTATCTTTATGTATTTTATTGTGTGTACATAAATAATAAAATAAATAAATAAATAAATATTTCAGTAACTATTTATTGCCGATACCGAGGTCGGTGGCGGTGTACCGGTACCTTTGGCGGGTATTGACATTACTCGTTTCGTGGATAACTAGAGTAACTAAGTTTTCAGTGGTTTTCGGTATTAGTTTTGAATGGATTTTAGAAATTATAAAACAATATTTGTGAAAATATTTAGTTATTATAACATATAACTACATATTCATAAGTATAATTTACGTGTGGCTATTTTTATACACCTAAGTTATACTATAAAAGCAATAAGAAAAAGAAATAATAATAAAAGAAATAACACAAAGAACAAAAAAGTATCGCACGCGCGTAGAAAGTTTTGCATTAGAACGTGAACACCAAACATACACAACTAAAATAAAAATAGATAGGTACAATTTGCAATTTACTTTTCACCCAAACAAGTGCCCCTTTCTGTGAACCTGAAGGTCAACTTTCAACCGTGACCTAAATACATTTTTTCGATAATTGCATCTATTGCATACGGATTACAAGTCAAATCCCTTCTTCCTTTTTTTCCTAGGACTCGCTCATCGTTAATCGTAATCGCCATTCTTCGTGCGCCGTCGGAATATTTCGGTTCGGTATCGGGTACGCCCACAATCTACATCGAGGAGACGAGACTCGCAGTAGGTGCGACGAGTAAAGCGTATATCGTGTATTCGCAAAATAAATAGTTTTGCCCGATAAATAGTTATTAGGTGGTATTAGGTATTACAGAACCGAGTAACCGAGTAAGAATATACTTAGTACTGACGGACGCGACTCGCAGTGTTGGTGCGGCGAGTAAAACGTTTTCGCCAATAAATAGTTTTTCTAAATAAATAGTTATTGTAGAATCGAATACCGTATTTTAGGTATTGAACCAATACATAGTTATTGAAACTATTTATGGTTTGAAACGACCACCTTTAATAAGTTCCTTGTACCAGACGCACTGTTGACTGTCAAAACTTTGTCAAAAGTGAAAACAAAATATATGTTTTAAGTTTCAAGTGATTCATTTTTGCATTATAAAACTAACGAAATGACGCGATGCTGTGCTTATAATTGTGAAAATATTGGAATTCATCGTTTTCCTAGGGACAAAAAATGCTTACAATCTTGGATCAAAGCAATATGTCGGAAAAATTGGAAGCCGACTGCGACTTCGAGGTTATGTGCAAAACATTTCAAACCTAGTGATTATTATGAAGAAAGCAAGTATACAGGTGAGATATTTAATCAATAACAGTAAAAACGTTTATTATTAGGAAATATAAGTAACTATTTCATAACCTATATTTGCATTCATTTTCAGGTATTAAATTAGAAAGAAAGTTATTGAAGAAAGGCGCCATCCCCTCTATTTTCTCCTTTACTAAGTGTGAAAAGCTATCTAAATCAAGAAGATCATTATGTTATGAAGCTCGCTGTGCAAAGAAAAACCTATTGGGACTCTCAGAACTGGAACGTAACAGAACTCCTGATGCTCCTGATGTAGGTGCCTACATAGTAATTGAATCTGTAGAACCACAGACAGAGATTATTTCTGATGATGTTTCAAATATTGTAAAATATGCAGAAAAACAAACACAAACAAATATAGAGTATATATATGGGTCTGTATTGCGCTTTCAAAATGATGAAAAAGCTATTCAGTTTTATACAGGCTTCGAGTCTTATGAAAAACTGTTATTGGTTTACTCTACATTACATCAAATGGTTCCACACATTAATTATTATAAATATACAGTTTTAAGTCTGTCTCATTTGGATCAGTTTTTCTTGACTTTAATGAAGCTTCGACAAAATAAAACCTTATTTGAGTTATCTAGATTCTTTAATATTTCCACGGCGACAGTTTCCAATATATTTATTACATGGGTGAATTTCATGTATCAAATATGGAACATGCTAGATATCTGGCCAAACAAAGACTTAATACATTTGTATATGCCAGAATCCTTTAAAAGATATGATAAAACTACACGTGTAATTGTAGATGCTACAGAAACTCCAGCGTTTTTAAAAGGAAAAGATCAACTGCCGGGATTAACAGTGTTACATGGCAGACAACTTGCTAGCAAACATGTTCAGATAGCAAGATTAATAGGTCTTACCAAAACATATAATATACTAAATACTGAACTAGACCACCGCTATGTTCCTCTAGCTTCAAAAATATTTTATGTATGTTTAATGTGTTGTAACTTCAGAGAAGGTATTATGAAATGAAAGAAGGAATAAGTTATATTGCAGTTTTTTTTAACACACTATAATTTTTGTACAACTGAATGCAACAGTCAAAAAGGAATACATTTTATTTTACGAAAGACATAGGAACACCTAATTATTTTATTTTGAAAACAAAGCATGATTAATACATTATCTCAGACTTGTGCTGTTGTGGACGGCTGAATGACAGAATGAGGTACCACCGATTGTCGCGCCGTCTCTAATTGACTGCTTTCGCCTGACGCCTCCCCACTACTTGAACAGTCGTCTTTTTATGTGTATATGTAGCTCGTCTATAAAGTCGTGAAAATGGCTGTTTCTTGAACTAACAATTTTAAAAGTAGGGCAACACTTGATCTTAGCAAGTACAAATACGGGGTTTTGGCGGGAAAGCGAAAATGACTGCCACGCTCATTTTTCATTGGACTTTTAAATTATTTATAGTGTCGTTTACTAAATAAAAACGCGTGATTTATGTAGTAAAAAGTGCATTCTGTGAATATTTCATAAAGAACAGTGAAATATTGTAGCATAGTGACCACAATATCATGTCTACGCTAAACACCTCCTAATCGGCCTCACGCGGGAAACAAAAGGAGTTAGGTTAGATTAAGTTAAGTTAGGATAAGTTACAAATCCGTGTGCAGTTTCTGGCCTGCCATCGGACGCGTCCCCAGGTGGCGGATAGGGGAACGGCCCCCAGATATGGGGGTTACCGGTTTACCGGCGCGGACCAAAACCAGAAGTGGGGACCGCTTCGGCGGTCACGTGCGGCGGGTCGGCCACCACTCCAGGTGGCTGATGTGACCCGAACTCCGGGTCACCGTCGGGCAACCCGGTCTCCTCATTGAGAGGAGCTGGGGGCCCCGTTTGCCTTCGGGCAAACGAGTGGGGCTAAGAGGAAGGACACCTCGCTAATAAACCCTTGGCTGCTGCGTCTTCTCGCACACGAAGACGTACCCAGCCGGGCCCCTCCCTATGGAGGGCCCACTGTGGGCCTGCCTTCGGGCGGGAATCGCCGGCGAGGGATTGGTAGGCAGGCTTGCTATTTCCCATGACCCCGCTGTCGCGACTTATCGCGAAATCACTCATAATATTGTAAGAGAAGACATTCTCACAAGATCATAGACAAATTTGCACAAGGTAAGAGACAATACCATAACTTGGTCATTTATAGTCTATGGTTATTTTACCTAACGAACCAACGCGACAGGTTCCTTCCTGTTAGCGTCCTACCGCCATCTTCATCAGTTATTGAAGTAATGAAATATATTTAAAGTATTGTTATGAGTGTTGTGCGAGTGCCGGGGCAGCTGAGAAGATTCCAGTTGACGAAAGCTAAGTGCCTAGGGTTAATTCATTAACTATTTAATATCGATCTAATTATAATGTACCGTGATAGTTTGATCGAAGCGAAAGTTACCGAATTTATGTAACACAAAGTATCGTAATCATTGTATGTCCTATAGAACTGTGCATAAAATTCCGACGCCGTGAGTGTTGGGCCTCTGAATTGAGGTGAGCGAAGCTCGTCGCTGTGTGCGTGGGCCTTCTGAGTGGAGTACAGCCTGACGCCGTGTGCGTGGGTCCTCTGGCTCGAACTAGCGAAGCTCGTCGCTGTGTGCGTGGGCCTTCTGAGTGGAGTACAGCCTGACGCCGCGTGCGTGGGTCCTCTGACTCGAACTAGCGAAGCTCGACGCTGTGTGCGTGGGTCTTCTGAGCGGAGCACAGCCCGACGCTGTATGCGCGGGTCCTCTGACTCAAACCCGAAGCCGTGAGCTCGGGTCGCACTATACAGGACATCCAATGTTAAAGCCGATTACTACGACTCGCTATGTCGTAGCGCACGGCGCTGCATTAGACCATCCCTCCTTTGGAGATTTAGAGAAAGATATCTATTAATATGAATTTAATCAATATAATATAACGTCTGGTTGGCCCTGTGCACTTAGTTCCATAACAAGCAAATGATGATTGCTTAATCCCTACAGACTAAAGAATGGAGAGGTTAACATCGAGCGTGGGCGTAACACGGAGGGCATACATCGTGTCACAAAGCGAAGCAGATCATTACATCCATTACAAACCAGTTGAAACAGGATCAACATAGGTAAATCGATGCAACCATCATCAGACCCCAATTAATAAAACATTTCGTCGAGTCGCAGTTTGGGCACAGATTCCCGCTAAGAAAGTATACGAGGAATCACACGTAGGCGACTCGCCGACACCCGCCACCAAGGCGATGTCGGTGTGCCGCTCTTGGGTTTAGTGGGTATTCCCGGCTTCGGCTGGGCGAGTCCCACACACGCCCTTCGGGGTATGGTGCGTAAATGCATTCCCACAGCGTCCAAAAAAAAAAAAAAGGATAAGTTACAAATCTGTGTGCAGTTTCTGACCTGCCATCGGACGCGTCCCCAGGTGGCGGATAGGGGAACGGCCCCCAGATATGGGGGTTACCGGTTTACCGGCGCGGACCAAAACCAGAAGTGGGGACCGCTTCGGCGGTCACACGTCGGCCACCACTCCAGGTGGCTGACGTGACCCGAACTCCGGGTCATCGTCGGGCAACGCGGTCTCCTCACTCAGAGGAGCTGGGGGCCCCGTTTGCTTCCGGGCAAACGAGTGGGGCTAAGAGGAAGGATACCTCGCTAAAAAACCAAATCAAATCAAATCATTTATTATTTGTAAAACATAGGTAACAAAAAAATACAGATCTTATAGACAAAATATACAGTGCGCTATGTTTTGTCTTTGGTGAGACATACAAATATGTTATAGTTATAGTCGCTATGGAGGGCCCACTGTGGGCCCGCCTTTTGGCGGGAATCGCCGGCAGGGGATTGGTAGAAAGGTTCTGCTATTTCCCATGACCCCGCCACTAAGGCGATGTCGGTGTACCGCTGTTTGGTTTTAGTGGGTATTTCCGGCTTCGGCTGGGCGAATCCCACACACGCCCTTCGGGGTATGGTGCGTAAAGGCATTTCCACAGCGTCAAGAAAAAAAAAAGGATAAGTTACAAATAGAAGAAGTGAAACTAAAGTGCTAAGTCAAGTGCAAATAAGACATAGCTTAAAGGTCTTAGAAACCAGGCCATAAAATCACAAAAAAAAGTACAAGTACATCGAATGGCAGTCATCGGTTTGTTTCGTGACTTGTTATTTATTGAAATGAAAAAGCGCGGGAAACTTCGAACTTGGCGGACGCGTTTTTTTATGAACCGAAGTTGGAAATTTTAAAATTGTGTAATATAGGATCAGTCATAGTAGTTTTATATTCTTTTATTTATAGTTTTTACTTAGTTTTAGTGTTTATTTCTCCGGTAGTGGTAAGCTTATATAATTTTATATTAGTTTATAAGTATGAACGACCCGCCCGACCCGGGGGAACTAGTTCCCCCGGCAGGCGTTTTCATCACAGTTCAATCTAATGAATCGGGTATGGATACAGATGTTTCTTCCTCGGCTCGAAACTTAAAAAGGTCACGTTTACATCTCTGCAAGCATTGCAATAAACGTCGCCGCACCCGCAAAAATCATGGGTCGGACTCCACGGGTTGTAACTGCAATGATTCTAAAGTTGTTGAATTAGTTCCAGTACCTAATACCAAAACTATGCCTACTCAGTCTATAGCAATTACTGACATCCCCGCTCCTTCTATGATACCTGCCCCTCAGATTGGCAGAACAAGCTACGAACAATCGGATAGCGCGCCATTTTTGATTCATGTTCAAAAGAATTTTACAACACCTAATGACGGTACGACACTGCACCCCATCACATTTGGTAAGTTTTTAAAACACAACGCCTTCAAAAACATAATTAATGGGAGCGTTAAAAGAATTGGTCGTAATAAAATTGCACTTTCTTTTTCCAATCATCTAGACGCAAATTCTTTTATTGTACATGAAAGCCTAAAAACACACAATTATAAAGCCTTTATCCCTACCTTTAATATAACACGAATGGGATTAGTACGTGGTGTTCCTGCAGAATGGTCTCCTGAGGAAGTAATCGATAACATATCAGTACCAATAGGTTGTGGACCAATATTAAAAATCAGACGTTTAAATTTCAAAAGCAATGTTGACGGAACAGCTGTCTGGAAACCATCCCAGTCCATAGTAGTTACCTTTGATGGACAGGTTTTGCCCAAGAGAATATTTATGTGTTATAATGCGTTACCTGTGGAGTTATATATATTCCCTACAATTCAATGCTTTAACTGTTGTAGGTTTGGTCACACTAAAATTCAGTGCAGATCCACACCTCGCTGTTATAAATGTGGTCATGAACACTCTGGGGACAGTTGTGATAAAGATCTAGAAACTGCATCTTGTTGTCTGTGCTCTGGATTTCACTTTGCGATTGATAAATCTTGCCCAGAATTCTCTAGACAAAAATCAATCAAAACATACATGGCCATAAATTCAGTTTCCTATGCTGAAGCAGCTAAACTACATCCCTCAGTTAGTAAATCTTATGCAGATGTACTTTTATCCTCTCCATCGCGAACATCTTCAGATACGTTACAGACATCCCCTAATGCTAATCTTTCTCATAGTTACAAAAAGACTGTTTTCCTAAAACCACGAATGCCTCCAAAACATGAACATGGGTATAATAAAAATGCACATAATACTATTATTAGAGATTTTGCCATACCTCAGCCTTTAAATGGCTGTGCTTTGACTAACAATGAAATAAAAGACACAAATTTTTCCATTAATGATCTTCTTCCAGCTTTACATAATCTTCTCTCCCAGTTCAACATAACACCGTCCAACGCTGCCCAATCATACAATGTATCTCAATCCAGTCATAATGGACCCATCCAATATAATCCAGTGGAACTGCCGCAGTCTAATAAACAAAAAAAGTGATGTCATTCATTTATTAAACAAATATGATCCATTTGTCTTTGCTTTAGCAGAGACTTGGCTCAAACCATTTCATATTTTTAAAATTAATGGTTATTTAACCATTAGAAAGGATAGATCTGATGGGTATGGTGGAGTAGCTATACTTATCAAGAATTCTATCCCTTTTACTTCTATTACATTACCACCTCACAGTGAGGAAATTTCGATTTTAGCTATTCAATTGTATCATATTTGTATTGTTTCTATCTACATTCCTCACCCCTCTTCTTCTATTCTTCAAGAGGTGAATAATCTATTTTCTTTGCTACCAAAACCATTTTTGGTTTTAGGGGACTTTAACTGCCATCACCCATCATGGGGTTGTTCAACATCTAACAGTTATGGGGATGAATTACTAGATATTATAGACTTACACAACTTATGTATCTTAAATTCAGGAGAAGCCACACGTCGGTGTGCACCCAATCAAAACCAAAGCGCAATTGACCTTTCCATTTGTTCTCCTAGTTTAGCCTCTTTATTAACTTGGCACACTCTTACCTCTACTTATGGTAGTGACCATTTTCCAATAGTTATTAAATACCCTCTTTCCAAGTCAAAACCACAACAACGGAAATCAAATTTAAAACATAAATTACCAAATGGAAATAGTAATGACTGGGATAAATTTAGAGCCACTGTTGACAGTAAGGTTTGCTCCTTGCCTCTCCTTACTGATAGTAATGAAAATACCTGTGCAGAAGCTTTAGCGCACATATTAATTGAAGCAGCAGATGAAGTTTTCCCTGTTAAAAACAAAAATATTAGTACAATCCCTTCACCTCCGTGGTGGGACTCAGAGTGCACAGAATTGTTAAAGAAACAGAAAGAGGCTGAACACAATTATAACTTGGATATGTCTGATAATAATTTTGTAATTGTTACTAATATTATTAATGAAACTTCAAACTAGTAAACTTTTCAAGAAGAAAAAGTTTGAATCATGGCGTAACTTTTGCACATCAATTTCACCGAATACTCATCCTACGATCGTCTGGCGTAATATTCGTAGGTTTAGGTCTATTTATAAAGACCCTGCTCCTATTCCCGATTCTTTAGCCAGTGATTTCCTAAATATATTGGCCCCTCCTTGGGTGCCTGAGGTTATTGAACCTAACCTGCCTCTTGCACCTAACATCCATAATACTTCTGCAACGCTCGGTTTGCCATTTACGCTCAATGAATTAAGGGGTGTTATTTGTAAAACTAAGGACTCCGCGCCGGGCATTGACGGCATCCCATATTCCTTTTTTGCTCATCTAAATGACGACGTCCTCAATTATTATTTAAATATTGTTAATTCTGTTTTGTACACTGTACATATCCCTGATGAATGGAAACGTCAAATGGTGTTGCCATTCCTTAAACCAAATAAAATTCCATCTGATGCTTCTTCATATCGTCCTATAGTTTTATCTTCTATTTTAATGAAATTAGCAGAACATTTAATAAAAAATCGCCTAGAATGGTATGTTGAAAGTAAGGGCCTTTTAGCAGAATCCCAATATGGATTTAGAAAGGGCAGAAGCACCACTGACTGCTTAAGCATTTTAACATCGGACATTCGATTATCCTTTTCTAGTAACCATTCCACAGTAGCAGTTTTTCTGGATATAAATGCGGCTTATGATAATGTAGTATTATCAATTTTACAAAATAAACTAAACGCTTTACAGGTTCCATCAACTTTGTCGAATTTTATTATTAAAATTCTGACTGCACGCTCTGTCAACATTCTAATAGAAGATCATGAGGTATCTCGCCTTATATGGAGAGGTCTCCCACAGGGTTCAGTGCTCAGTCCCCTTCTATATAACATTTATACTTTTGATATGGACTCGTCCTTAAACAATCATGTAAATGTTCTTCAATACGCCGACGATTTATTATTATATTCATCAAGTCACTCTGTTGATCAAGCTTGCTCTTATATAAATTCTGCTTTATCTATTCTTGAGTCTTGGTTGCACTTAAATGGCTTGGATATATCCACGTCTAAAAGTGCAGTAGTTTTATTCACTCGAAAAAAAAATATTCCTATTGTAAATTTGTTGTATAAAGGAATACCTATTCCGGAAAAAGATAAATTCAGATATCTAGGTGTAATATTAGACTGTAAATTAAGCAGTGTTCCACATTGCGATTACATTGTTAACAAGTGTGAAAAGCACTTAAACATGCTTCGTTGCCTCTCTGGTGTGTGGTGGGGTGCTCATCCCTTTTCATTAAAACTAATCTACAATGCTATTATCAGAAGTACTCTGGATTATGGATTATTTGTTCTGGAACCTGGTAGTATAATGGCTTTTAAAAAATTGGATCGTATCCAGTCAAAAGCTTTACGTATTATTACAGGTGCTATGAAGTCGAGTCCCACTAATGCACTCCAAGTTGAATGCGGGGAAGCACCCCTATATCTAAGAAGACAATTCTTATCAGACAAATACTTATTCCGTATTCTTCAGCTCTCAATTCATCCTCTCATTCCCAAACTGGACTCGCTAATGTTGCAGATGGAATATTCTGATTACTGGTCTCATAAACGTGCTCCATGTTTACTAGTTAGCTATAAAAAGTTCCTATCACTTTCTTCGCCTGTTCATCGTTCCAATAAACTCCCCATATTCTGCAGTAGTTATGAAAGTTTTCAGTTCAGTCCCATCATAACTTACGATTGTATAAATAAATCGGATCCCAATTACTGTTCAAAATTTAATTATTTTCTGTCTGAACACTCAGAATCCCACCACATTTTTACTGATGCTGCCAAACGTGCTCCAACAGGTTGTGTTGGGGTAGGTGTTTACCATTCCCAATTTAAGATCACACAAAAAATAAAACTACCTCCGGAGACTTCCGTTTTTACAGGGGAATGTTTTGGAATTTTAAAAGCCTTAGAATACATTCGTGTTTTAAAACTAAAAAAAGCAATTATTTTTACTGACTCTCGAAGCGCTCTTCTAGCCATTAATAAATCCCCTTACGAAGACAAGTCGCAGACCTCTATTATTTTGTCTATAAGAGAATTTGCGTTCAGAATGACCACTGAGGGCATCTCGCTACAGTTTGCATGGATTCCGGCCCATGCTGGAATCCAAGGCAATGAAGTGGCCGATGCTCTAGCTGGTGATGCGGTGCATTGTGGGGACTTAGTCCCATATAAAATTTTTAATCATGACCTTTTAACTCTGCCTAAGGGTTTTCTCCGGGACACCTGGAAGGTAGCCTGGGATACCAGTAGCGGATTGAAAGGACATTATTTTTCTCTTATCCAACCCGAGATTCCGGAAAAACCATGGTTTGGCAGGGCAAAATTTGGCAAAATGGAGACCTCTATTCTAATACGAATGAGACTGGGCCATGTTTGTTCCCCATCCCATCTTTCCAAATTTCACATTATTGACGATCCCATTTGCTCTTGTGGCACAGATGTAGGCGACCTTAACCATATCTTTTTTACCTGTCCCTTGTATGACCGTTCTTCCTTCTTCTGTAACCTGTTATCCCTTGATATTCCTTTCCCTACTTCAATACTATCTTTACTTTGTACAAATAGTTTTCCTGTATATAAATGTATAGTCTCATTCATCACCTTAAATAATATAAAGTTGTAAATATTTGCCATTGCAAACTTCACATCATTCTTACAAAAAAAAAAAAAACTGATCCTATATCTCCTTCCTATCCAAAATTCCGTAAAATTTGAAATCCGTTTCCCTACCTTTAGTACCTAACAATCCCATCACACTTGACATTTGCTGAATGCACAAACCGTGCGAAGCCAAAGAAGAAAAGAAAAAAAAAAATTATTGAAATGTGTATTAATTTTCAATTCATTAAACCTTTTGAACGCCAATCACTTCTATACAAGTTCGAGATTTTCGTACCCTCAGCGCCACTACTTGATTAGAAGTAATCACAGTATAAAATAAATTTACGACTTTTACAAGACCTTTTATTTTATTTTTATGGAAAACTGCCCTGTTATCAACCATATTTTTAATTTTTTCACACATAATAAGTTCTTATTTCTTTTATTTTCAATAGATACAAAAACGCCAGAAAATATTTTAATGCCCCCAGCGCCAATTACTTAATATCAAGTAAGCCAGTGATGGGACACGATGAAGACCTCGCTATATTTCATCTCGTCGGAATGATCATAAATACTATAATATATTGCAAGAAAATGACGTGAATAAATAATATTTTATAAATATTGTAAACTATAAACTAGGTTTTATTCACCTTAATCAAGAATAAATAGGTTTTCTAATCATTGTCGATAGTGAAACATCGTTTGAAAAACCCATCCCTACAAAGTTAGTTATTTGTCACTCCGCACAGGCCACCAACCAGGCTTCAAGGTCATAGTGACTTTGTGCATTTAAGTGTAGTGCAATGTTTACATCTTAAGTTGCCGCACATGCTTTTACAAAAAAAATTGTGACGGTGAATATGACGAATTATTGCGAGTTGTTCAAGTCTGAATCTGAATTTTGAAATAGTTTGTCGTCTTGACATTCCGTTAAGTCGCCAACTTCCGTTTCAGGAATTTTCTTCCGTTTTCTATTAGCTTCTACAAACCAGAAAAATAATTGCGAGTATTTTGCGTTACCATTAAAAATAGGTCTGTAACATCTGTGTAAAACAGTTATTTTAATAAAAAGAAATCGGCCAAGTGCGTGTCGGACTCACGTACAAAGGGTTCCGTACCATTGATTTATGAAATTAAAGGATTAAAGTTATTTGTATGAAAGATTACGCGGTAATAAGCGGTTTACGATTTACGAGGTAAAAAAACTACTTACTCTCGATCGACTCTCGAGATCTCGTTCAAAACAATTTTCGTTAATAGCTTTTATAGTAATGTATGTACTTGTAGATCATATGTTTTATTGTAAATTTTCATTTTCTTATTGTAGAAGTTAGATTGGGCAACTTTTTCCACTTTGAAAGCGTCTGTCACGCAAACTATTCGGTTTAGAAAAAAAGTATTTTAGTAACCTCGATATCATTTTTTGAAGACCTATCCATAGATACCCCACACGTATGTGTTTACAAAAAAATTGCTGTGACATACGGACGGACAGACAGACATGACGAATCTATAAGGGTTCCGTTTTTTGCCACGGAACTCTAAAAAATGTAGAAAACCACGTATTTAACTTCTATTAATTGTATATGTTGTGACTAAACGAAATAAATTATGCAGGAATCGGTTGAGTTTATGCACGTGTAACTTGACCACAGTGAATATAAAATAAATACCATAGAAATATAGACATCCTTATATCAGAAAGGATTTTGACGTGCCTCGAGCGCCAACTACTTGATATGAAGTAAAAGGATTACATTTGGAGACAAATAGGAATGTGCCCGCTAGAACACACGTCTAATAAATTTACAATTCTTTTCTTTATTATGGGAAATATATCCAAGTTTTCATACTGATTTTTTTATGAAATAAAATAAAATATGAAAATACGGTTACAGTTTTTATTTAGCTTCGTAAATTGGTGAATAAACATTAATTTAAATTTATAATATTATTTGTCGATAGGACGTTAATCTCATCCCTACGTATTACTATAGTCTATAGATACGCATTTCTAGCGTGGCGTTGGCATCTCGTATTATATACAGTATGTTAAGAAAACCCTGTCCGACCCGTGAAGGTGTTGTTACGTATCGAAAACTGATTCTACTAATGCATACAAAACCGGGCTAAACTTAAAAAAAAATCCCCCTAAAAAAATAAATATTATTTTGCAAAAAGAGGTAACTTCATAAATGCGCGTTAACCACCCTTCGCCTGCCGCCCGCGGGCGGCGGGCGGCAGGGCACGCGGCACGTGGTCGCATCGCTATTCGCTCATAATAATACCGGTGATGTCACTTTTTTAAAAATTACCAAATTTCGGGGAAGTTGGAATTAATTCGCGGGAAAAAAAGATTATTTCAAAATTCATTTGTATTGGTACTATGATGATTACGTAAAATTTTATACTATATTTGGTCATGTGTTTACCTAACCTTTATTATCCTTATGGGTCGGACAGGGTTTTCTTAACATACTGTAGATGGGCGTTCAAAAGATTAAACAAAACATCGAATAAATGTGTTAAGTATGTGAAAAACAAACCGGAGTGGAGCTCGGGAAATTATTTTTAAAGTTTATCATCAATGTTTGTTAGTACACCAAGCTGAAGGGTAAATCCGCGAAACAATAAAAAAAATATGTTCCGATCGATAAAACAAAATCGTTGTTCTGGTAAATTTTACTTCTGAATAAGGATTCATACACATTTCCACACAAGGCGCCATGATCCATATTGATTAAATACTTCAAGTTATTTCGATAATCAAGAAAACACGCACTAAACATCATAACCATCACAGTAAAAGTATTGACCTTTGCCGTTGACTTTTAAACTTTTTTATTTTAGCTATACACAGACTAGATTTTAATTATAAATTTAAAATTTACATATTTACCGTGACAATATAACAAAATTATATTAAAATCGTATTAGCCAATAAGATGGAATCATGAATTGAAATATTATCACGAGAAATCGTCATAATAGCCATCGCGGCAACATCAAAGGTTCTTTGATGTGGCCGCGAAGCGACTTATCCGGGCTTGCATCCGCGCATCCCACTCTTCAGTTCGTTGCGAGCAGCAGACGAGATTGTGCGTAAAATTTACGCAGCTCTGAGGCTTTTTTCACCCCGAAAACGAGGCGACACTCGCAGTTCGTCTGCGGTTTCATCATTCCCATTTTTCGCATGTAGGTACAGTATGTAAAGAAAACCCTGTCCGACCCCTGAAAGTATTGTTAGATATCGTTAGCTGATTCTACTAATGCGTACATAACCTGGCTAAACTAAAAAAAAAAAATACCCCCTTAAAAATAAATAACTTAAATAAAATAAATAGGTAATTTCATGGCAACACAGGCACAGTTCATGACCTCAGTTGACCTCATGCATGTAGGTATTGGTAGTCTAACCACGTTTATCGACTCTCGAAAGAAACAATGACACCTACTTAGGCACCTCGTGAAAATAACTTTTTTTAAGTAGGAAGGTCGTCTGACCCTCCGAATGTATCTTCGAATTTCATTCGATGAGCACAATGGCTGTGGCGGAGATGTTGCTCCATATTTCGTTCACTAAGAACGATACCGGCCTGGCACCGTCTCAAGAGATTAGCACGGTGTTTCACAAAGTTAGTCCACCCCTACCAATCCACTGCTCGCCGAACTGATAGTGGAGGTACTCAGGTACAGGTCGGCAAAAATATGGTGGGGCACCGTCATGCTGGAACCACATTGACCAATAAGTAGTCACATCCGAATCGTTCAACACCTGATTGACCTGACACAACACAGCTAATTGCAGTTACTACCTTCCATCAGCATGTTACATTACATTAGAAAATATGATCACACAATAAACGATGTAGGTATACTCATTTTTATAAATATCAATATTGGAAGGTACTAGAAGATTTGGAATAAACATTAGTCTATCTCGTAGTAAGGTGTTTGATTGACGTCATCCTTAATACTTTAACATGGCGCAGCCGGTATTTAATTATTAAAATAAAATAAAACGAAGACTATAAAAATCTCGTCAAGTGAGTTGTGATTGAAAATAATCCAACATAGTGGGGATAACACCGATCTAATAGCAAGTGTACAAAAATGGAGTCAGTTTTGCAACCGCCGCAGCCATTTAATTTTGAAAATGATGTGGATAATATATCATCGGGAAATTTGAGTCGCCAATGGATGAACTGGAAAAAATCATTTTTAATTTATTATGAAGCGTGCGAGTTATCTAAGAAGGACAACAAAGTACAAGTGAATATTTTATTGCATGTTATTGGTGAGAAATGCCGCGAAGTTTATGACCAATTTAAGCTGGAGAGTAAGAATATACAGGAGTTATTTGCACAGTTCGATAAATATTTTATTCCTAAAAAGAATTTGGCAGTTGAAAGACATAAGTTTTTTAAACGTGATCAAAAAGAACTTGAGTCAATCGAGCAATACATATTTGAACTTAACAAAATGGCGGCGAATTGCGAATTTCAAGAACTAAAGGATGATTTGATATGCAGTAGACTAATCTGTGGAATAAATGATATAGGCCTATCGGAGCGATTGTTGCGGGAACCAGAAGTAAGTTTAAATAAAGCTTTGGATATATGTCGGTTAGCTGAGATGTCAAGAAAACAAGCGCTGAATATAAAAAGTGAAAGTCATGTCGGCGAGTGGCCTACGTGTGTATCCTCGCATACTTTCTTAGCGGGAATCTGTGCCTCAAACCGCCACTCGACGAAAGGTTTTGGTTATGAGGGTCAGTAGATGCGTGCCTTGACTTACCTAGGTTGATCCTGTTTCAACTGGTGTGCAATGGATGTAATGATCTGCTTCGCTTTGTGACACGATGTATGCCCTCTGAGTTAAGCCCACGCTCGATGTTAACCTCTCCATTCTTTAGTCTGTAGGGATTAAGCAATCATCATTTGCTTGTTATGGAACTAAGTGCACAGGGCCAACCAGACATTATATTATATTGATTAATTTCATATTAATCGATATCTTTCTATAATTATACAAAGGAGGGATGGTCTAATGCCACGCCGTGCTCTACGACATAGCCGGTCGTACTAATCGACTTTAACATTGTATGTCCTGTATAGTGTGACTCGAGCCCACAGCCTCGAGTGATCTCGCACTCAGCGACGATCTAACTTTCACCTCCCTTCGGAGGCCCAACACTCACAGCATTGGTTTTTACATACAGGATCTCGCCCTCAGCGACGATCTAAATTTCACCTCCATTCAGAGGCCCAACGGTTGGATTTTACACACACGATCTCGCCCTCAGCGACGATCTAAATTTCACCTCCATTCAGAGGCCCAACGGTTGGATTTTACACACACGATCTCGCCCTCAGCGACGATCTAAATTTCACCTCCCTTCGGAGGCCCAACGGTTGGATTTTACACACACGATCTCGCCCTCAGCGACGATCAAAATTTCACCTCCATTCAGAGGCCCAACGCTCACAGCGTTGGTTTTTACACAGTTCTATAGGACATACAATGACTGCGGTACTTTGTATTATATACATTCGGGAGCTTTCTCACCGATCAAACTATCACGGTACATTATAATCAGATTGCTATTAGATAGTTAATGAATTAACCCTAGGCACTTAGCTTTCGTTAACTGGAGTTCCTCCCAGCTGTCCCGGCACTCACACAACACTCAGAACTATACTTTACATATATTTCATTACTTAATTTACTGATGAAGATGGCGGCAACCGACGCTGAACAGGAAGGAACCTGTTGCGTTGGTTCGTTAGGTAAAATAATCATAGATTATAAATGACCAAGTTATGGTATTGTCTCTTACCTTGTGCAAATTTGTCTATGGTCTGGTGAGAATGTCTTCTCTTATAATATTATGAGTGATTTCGCGATAAGTCGCGACACTCCCGCCGGAAACATTTAGAAGAAAGTAATCATCAAGTATTTCGCGATAAGTCGCGACACTCCCGCCGGAAACATTTAAAGGAAAGTAACCACCAAGTTCTGCGTCCACTCCCCTATCTTCTTAAGGGCTCGGACTGCTTTGTCCCACTGAAGGGCTCATATGCACAGATGCCACACTGCAGGGCTTATTGCCTCACTTGAGGGCTTACACAGTTTCATCATGACAGTTTTTACACTCTCAAGAGTGACACATCTGCCGATTTGAAGAAAATCGGATGGTTTTAAAATATGTTCGAGTTCGGTATCAACACAAGTTAATGGTCTACAATTGACCACCGCTTCTATTTCCTTTATCATTGTTAACAAATGACTATCTCTTAAAAGATGTTTTTGAAATGTTCTTCGCATGCAATGCTTTATTAATCCAACTAAGCGTTCATAAAAACCTCCATGCCATGGTGCGAGTTCAGGTATAAAACGCCATTTTATTTTATTCACAACACAGTACGCCTTTGCTACTATGTCGGAAATCAACTTAAAATGCAAAGCATTGTCTGAAGTTATAAGTGTGGGTATTCCTCTAGTTGAAATCATTCGTCTTAAAGCAAGTAGTCCTTGTTCAGCTGAGAGATCTTCAACCACTTCGAGATGTACAGCTCTGACAGCAAGACAAGTGAATAAGCATATCCATCTCTTACTTGAGCCGTTATCTGTTTTAACTAATATTGGACCTAAATAATCAACGCCAGTAAAGGTAAATGGTTGGCTATAGTTCACTCTTTCAGGAGGTAATGCTGGTGTGGATGGTAGTTTATATGGTCCCCCACCATGTTTCATGCAACGGAAACATTTACTCAATATTTTCTTAACCTGGCTTTTACCTTGAGGTATCCAGTAAGTTTCACGAATTATACTCAATGTGTGGTTGACGCCCACATGATAATTTCTTTCATGTGTATCTATGATTACCTTAGAGGTGAATTCACAATCTTTCGGTATGATTATTGGATATCTTTTATCAAATGCCCAACCGGCATATTTCAGTCTGCCTTTGCAACGCAGTATACCGTCGATATCTTTAAAGAGACCTAGATTTCGACTAAGATTAGTTTCCTTTCCTTTCAATTCGTCTCCAAAATGTTCAGCTTGTAATTTCTTAATTTCTTTTAATATGTTGTTTTCAGAGTGCGTTTTTTCTGACAAATGATCTAGTGATTCTTGTAGCTGGGGTTCTTCAGCTACTTTTTCAGACATATCCTCATCTTGAGTAATATTCAATTGTAGGCTTTCTGCATTTGGCAGATCCTCCCCCGCCAAAAAAGTAATGGTATTTAGTGGAACAAGTGGCCATTCCGATTGGTCCAACTTTAAGAATTCTGGTCCTAGTAACCAACATGACCTTTCCTCTTCCGAAGCATATGGTCTCGTTGCTGCATCTGCAGGGTTTTGATGTGATGGAACATGTCTAAGTACCAAGTTCCTATTCAGTTTTATTTCCTCCATCCTTCTTGTTACAAATGGTGTAAGTAGTTTATTAGAATTATACCAGTCTATCACAATCTGGCTGTCTGTCCACAAGGTTTGCTTATTGATTTGCATTGGTAAAAACTTGAGAACATATTTAATCAGTCTACTTCCAATAAGTACACCGAGTAGCTCTAATTTAGGTATACTTAAATTTTGTTGATCTTTTATCGGTACGAGTCGTGATTTTCCTATTATGAAATGTATATCAATTCCCTGTACTAGGTAGACCACTGCAGCGTAAGCCTGCAGTGAAGAATCGCAGAAACAATGTAGTTCAGCTAACCCATCGATAGAGCTAATAGTTCTACGAGGTATGCAAATATTCTCTATATACTTTATGTCTTTTACAATGCTTATCCAACGCTCTTTAGCATCAACGTCTAATGGACTATCCCATTTTACTTTTTTCTTCCATAGATCTTGTAAGAAAATTTTTGCAGATAGCATACTGGGTACACTAAATCCACACGGATCGTATACAGCTGCTATCGTTTTCAAAACTCCTCTTTTTGTGCATTTATTATTTTCATTTACTTTTGCTCTTAAGCTTAATGTATCTTGATCTAAGTTCCATTCTATACCGAGTAATTTTATCGTACTGTTAGGACATATATCCCTTTCTGGAATCTGTTTTATAAATTCTTTAGAGTTTGAACTCCACTGTCTTAGATTCATGGAAATTTCATCAAATGTATTTTTCAAATTATGGTATAGCATTACTGCTTCATTAACAGTGTTTGATCCAGTCAGAAGGTTATCTACATAAATATCATTAGCGATTTTCTGTATATATTCGAATCTTGAACATTTTAGATGATGTTTGACTGTAGCGTTTAGTATAAATGGTGATGCTGTAAGACCAAATGGAACACGGGTAAATCTTAGATGGATGAGGTTTTCATCGGTGACTGGTTTATGAGGGTTCTTCAACCATAAGAATCTTGTCACATCTCTATCTAATTCTTTAAGCCCAATTTGAAGAAAAGCTTTTTCAACATCTGCTACTATTCCAATTGCGTGACATCGGAATTTAATTAAAAGTCCTGTTAAATCTTCCAATAACAGAGGTCCGCAATAAAGGTGTTGATTCAGACTTTTACTGTCCTTGACATGTGCTGATCCATCATAGACTATACGTTGTACTTTCCCTGATGTAGTGATGCAGTGATGAGGAAGGTAATGTACTGCATGGTTTACTTGTCTCTTAGGGACTTCTTCAATTATTCCGTTACTCCACTGATCTTTGATTATATCATCATACGACGTGAGTGTAACTGCATCTAATCTTTTAAGTAAGCCTTTGAGCCGACCAAATGCCAGCCCAAAGTTGGATGGCAATCCGGTTGGACTATCGCTCCATGGCCAGCTGACATAATATCTGTGATCTTTATACTCTGTAGTTTCATTAAAATGCTTGATAGCTTCTTCATCCCTATTCGCTTTAGGTGAGTCTGTTATACCTATGGACTCCAAGTCCCATAAACACTTCAAGCTTTCTCTGTGTAATGGTGGATCTAGTTGATTGAAACTGTCATTACCAGAATTTTCAAAGTATGTAAGTACTGATAAACGTTGCCTGCTTTTGGTAGAGTTTATTCTACCAGAAACTATCCAACCAAATTCAGAATATATCAAATACAAATCTTGTCCTATTTGTATTTTATCAGTTGCCATTATAGAATAATAATGATCATTGCCTATCAATATGTCAACTCGGTCAAGCAGTGACCCATCATCAGCTAACAGATATTCACCAGGGTTCTTCCACCCAAGTAAGTTTTCCTCTGGATAAGGTACTCCTGGGGATATTGATGGTATAACGTTGGCAAATATTGACCTGATTGTATTATGATTTGTCATAATATCTATTCTCACTAATGAGCTTGTTATCTCTCTAGGGAGTTGAGATCCAAACGTAAATATTGCCAGGTTATTTCGTTCTTCCTCTTGAAGATTCAATTCTTTAGCCATAGCTTCTGTAATATAGCTTCTCTCACTTCCTGTATCTAACAGTATCCTACAGTTTCTTCGGCTATTACTGTGGCCTAGTACTGTGACAACGGCTGTTTGTAATATTGTGGACCCCTTTCCGCTTACATGCATTACATTTGTCGATTCCTTTTTATTTTGACTCTTCGGCTGTACTTTGGTAGGACATAAAGCTTGGTTATGTCTTCCATGCCTGCCACAGAAGTGACATCTTCTTTTATTAGGGCAATGAGCACATTGATGCCCCCGTTTAAAACAAATAAAGCATTTATCTTGAAGTCTTGCTTTCCTTTTTTCTAGAGTATTAAACTTTTCACAATCGCTATTGTAGTGTTCACCATTGCAGAAAATACAATTGAAGATCTTCTTTCTTTTATCAGAATTGTGGAACCTCTTTTCTTTAGTTGTATGTGGATCAAATCTTCTCTTCAGTCTGTCACTATTTGGTTTGAAATTGTGTTGAAATCCTTTCAATGGTCTTTTACTATGTGTGAAAAATTTCTTTGACGTTGCAGGTCTCCTTCTTTCAATATTAGCAGCAGCCTTTATATGCAAAGTTTCTGTAGTGTATAGACTTTCAACAGCACTACTTGTACAAGGTTGTTGAGTTATCCTTATAGCGTCTTCTTTAGTGGATATTATCAAGGATAGATGCGTTAAAATGCATTCCACAGTAAATGCATCGTCAGATCCAAGTCTCATCTTGGTATCATAGATTAGGTCAGTAGGGAATTTTTCCATTATTAAAAATCTCATTTGATTCGTATCAGTATTCTCTCCCATGGATTGAAGTATTCTTAAGTGACGTTGAATTTCATCCAATGTGGTTCGGCATTCATCCAGTTTTACTGCTTGTTTTATGTTATTAATAGCTCTATGATGCGCATGAATTACTTCTTGTTCTTTTCCATATCTGGCCTTCAGGATTTCCACCGCAATATGGTAATTTTTATTTGTTGTGTTTAAGCCTTCTATCAGTTTAAGAGCATTGCCCCTTACTGAACTCTTAAGGTATAATAATTTATCTACATCAGTGAGTGATCGTTGATTAATGCTAGAGTTAAATTGATCCCAAAAGGAACACCATTCTAAAAGATCGCCTTCAAAGTGAGGTAGATTAAGGTCAGGGAGTTTGCTGTAAGTGGGTGAGTGTAACTTAATTGGAAGGTTGTTTTCACATTTAGACTTAATCTTTGTGTCTAGTTCGGCTACAATATCTTCCCCATTTAGTTGGTATGTTGTTAAGTTTGAGATCTCATCTGGGTCTGGATTCGTGGAAATATTGAAAAAATTATACAACTCCGATGAGAATCGTGATAATAATGATTTGAGTTTAGCCAGTTGTACCTTTGCTTCATCTAAATTGTCATCATTTAAATTAATGGATAGATCATGTGCAAGTGCAGAGATGGTTTTGATCTCATTGGCAATTTTAGTCAAACGGTTCATTAATATTTCTTCCATTTCAGGTTTTCTGCAAAGTTATATACCCATATGACTATTTTATACTACTATAACCTTATATACCAACATGTGTGTTATGAATCTAACTATATCCATTTCATATGGAAATTATTTACTTTTACTAATTTAACAAAAATGTAACTCTCCCTTAAGTATTGGTTTCATTTAAAATTCACTTGGCCTTAGATTTCAACTGAAAACTTATCAAAGAATGAAAAAAATAAAATATTTGTTTATAAGTAAGTACTAGGTGAGTACTCATTAATAAATAGTCCTTCAATTCATAATTATCCTTTACCAACATCTTCATAAAATATGCATCTTAATTGTCATTGCTCTCCGACATGCAGTTTAATATAAATCTTATTGTCTTGAAATAACAACAGTTTACAGTATTATTTTAAAATTAATATTAAAGCATAATTATTTTACTTTAAACTTTACTCATGTACAATCATATCCAAACAGCCAATACCTGTTTAATATTTATGAAAGTACCAATACTTTCAAACTTTAATTTAAACTCTGATTCTAGGACAAAAATTAAAACTTTCTTGAAGTTGCTTTTGTCATATGTAGGTATGCATGTGTTTAATTTTCTAACCATTGATTAATTTAATTTAGTTTAATTTCAGGGAACAGGCAATATTCCAAACATATTGCTGTCAATGACTGAATTATAATTAAAGTTGTGGCCAAGTAAGTAATAAAATGGAAGAATTTCAAGACAATTAAGTTAATTGACTATCTTAAAATTTCATAGGGATTTTCCTATGAGAATTTCAATCCAAAGTAATATGAGAGTAGATGTTGAAATTTCTCTTGAGTGCACTTTTAAATAATAACTATTGTCCAACTATACCTAGTGCATTATAATGCCTTCACTTGGTTTATACTTTAAATAAGTATTGTTAGCCAAAT
The DNA here is from genome assembly GCA_037179545.1 of Sesamia inferens. Taxonomy (NCBI): domain Eukaryota; kingdom Metazoa; phylum Arthropoda; class Insecta; order Lepidoptera; family Noctuidae; genus Sesamia; species Sesamia inferens. The sequence goes on from CM073940.1 coordinate 10,929,657, forward strand.
AAATCTCCCTTTCAAATTAACATAAGAAGCAAGTTCTTTCCTTTCAAGTGTGTACGTAGGTACATTGAGAAGAGAAGAAAAAATTATTAAATAACAATGTATTTCTCTGTTTAGACTCCGTAATTTTGTAATTTGTTCACAGTAAGTATCAATTAAAACTGTTTAAATCCTTATGGTATTCCCACATGACCTTGAACTCTAAAAATTTGAAATTCGGTACCTTCGACGTACTACCTACGCATAAAATAATTACTTTTCATACCTTAATTCACAGATCCGAAACTAGATCGATTGAACACTCTTTTAGTGTTTATTTCACAGGTTACACGAGTTTACAGCAAGTATTAACAACTTTCTTGAGTAGTTGAAAAAGTTTTTCACGTAATGGCGTCTGTTGGCGTCTGTTGTCGAACTTTGAACGTTGACACGAATATGAACGAAAACGAAGCGTCATTCTTGATAAGGCAGCGTACACATAGTCACGTTTTTCTTCAGAGTATCATTTTCATTTCCGGTACATATCTTGTATTATTTCGATACCTAAAATCGTATGAATATTCCAGTAACTGTGCCGTGACACATGACAATAGTATTAGTAAAACAACAATGACAATTTTGTCGATAGCGAACATGCTTGTTATAACCTTGACTCATAGCGAAAACGAATTTCAGTTGCTTTCACACCATTGACAGTCTCCAAGCTTCTCGTAAGCTCCAGCAATTAATAGGACACACCATGGAATCCTTACTTCATTAAAACAATTGTGATGGTTGTTTACGTAGCTACCACGGCTTTGTACCACTTAGAACATTGTCCCGCCATTGCGTACAAATACAATCAAGCAGCAACACACGTTTTAGCAATTATAACCCTTTTAAGCTGAAACGACTTTCACCATGGCTACTAATAATATTCATATAGCTTGATCATAAACATAAAATAAAAGCGTCATATGCATGCAGCTTTACCACCAAAATGGCTGAATGAGTGAGTGAGTGCGCCGGAATCAGTTTCTAGAATGAACACTGCCATCCGTGTTCATTACATGTTTTAAATAAATTGAAACCTTTCAACATGAAACAATTTACACCCCTTAAGCCAAGGCAAGCATCATCGGACCCTAGGATTCAGTACAATCTTATCCCAGCATCTCCACCATGTCGGCGAGTGGCCTACGTGTGTATCCTCGCATACTTTCTTAGCGGGAATCTGTGCCTCAAACCGCCACTCGACGAAAGGTTTTGGTTATGAGGGTCAGTAGATGCGTGCCTTGACTTACCTAGGTTGATCCTGTTTCAACTGGTGTGCAATGGATGTAATGATCTGCTTCGCTTTGTGACACGATGTATGCCCTCTGAGTTAAGCCCACGCTCGATGTTAACCTCTCCATTCTTTAGTCTGTAGGGATTAAGCAATCATCATTTGCTTGTTATGGAACTAAGTGCACAGGGCCAACCAGACATTATATTATATTGATTAATTTCATATTAATCGATATCTTTCTATAATTATACAAAGGAGGGATGGTCTAATGCCACGCCGTGCTCTACGACATAGCCGGTCGTACTAATCGACTTTAACATTGTATGTCCTGTATAGTGTGACTCGAGCCCACAGCCTCGAGTGATCTCGCACTCAGCGACGATCTAACTTTCACCTCCCTTCGGAGGCCCAACACTCACAGCATTGGTTTTTACATACAGGATCTCGCCCTCAGCGACGATCTAAATTTCACCTCCATTCAGAGGCCCAACGGTTGGATTTTACACACACGATCTCGCCCTCAGCGACGATCTAAATTTCACCTCCATTCAGAGGCCCAACGGTTGGATTTTACACACACGATCTCGCCCTCAGCGACGATCTAAATTTCACCTCCCTTCGGAGGCCCAACGGTTGGATTTTACACACACGATCTCGCCCTCAGCGACGATCAAAATTTCACCTCCATTCAGAGGCCCAACGCTCACAGCGTTGGTTTTTACACAGTTCTATAGGACATACAATGACTGCGGTACTTTGTATTATATACATTCGGGAGCTTTCTCACCGATCAAACTATCACGGTACATTATAATCAGATTGCTATTAGATAGTTAATGAATTAACCCTAGGCACTTAGCTTTCGTTAACTGGAGTTCCTCCCAGCTGTCCCGGCACTCACACAACACTCAGAACTATACTTTACATATATTTCATTACTTAATTTACTGATGAAGATGGCGGCAACCGACGCTGAACAGGAAGGAACCTGTTGCGTTGGTTCGTTAGGTAAAATAATCATAGATTATAAATGACCAAGTTATGGTATTGTCTCTTACCTTGTGCAAATTTGTCTATGGTCTGGTGAGAATGTCTTCTCTTATAATATTATGAGTGATTTCGCGATAAGTCGCGACAAGTCAGGAGCATCAAGTACATCAGTTAGAAGAAAGCCATAGCAGTGAACACCACGTGAATTATGTAAATCGCAATAAGCGATTTAAGGAAAATAGTATTCGACCGCGCCCGGGAACATCGGGGCGAGCGACCGGTGGCCGCGCAGGCGGTGACGCCAGCGGTGGCGCACAGGAATTATGTAACCAGAACGCAAGCAAGTACTCGTATCGTGGCAGAAATAAATATCAGAGGCAGTGTGGCAAATGTGGTGCAGTGCATGAGAAGAACAGGTGTCCCGCTTATGGCCAAAGATGTAACCGGTGTAATGGCATGAATCATTTTGCACGGAGCTGCAAGGGTCGTATATGTGCAGTGGAAAGAGACTCCACTGATCAGGTAATTTTTCAAATTGATAAAGCTAGTAGTGATTGGACAGTCAAATTAAATATTTGTAACAGTTTTGTAAATTTTAAACTGGACACTGGAGCTGATGTTAATATTATTCCAAAAAAAATTCTCAGTGCATTAAAAATAAATGAAAAAGAGTTGAACAAGACTTCCATTAAATTAAAAGCTTACTCTGGAAATAGTATCTCAGTCATTGGAAAGTGCTATTTAAAAGTAGGATACAAAGACACTTATTACTTTTTAAAATTTATTGTAACAGATGTGGATTCACCTCCTATTTTAGGCAAAGAATCTTGTAAGGAGCTTAATTTAATAAAAAGAGTAATGTCAATCAGCAAAATGAACGATAATAATAAAATATTACAAGAATTTCCAGATATTTTTGAAGGAATAGGTTGTTTACCAGGAGAGTATAAAATTACATTAAAACCTGATGCAAAACCGGTCGTCAACCCCCCAAGAAAATTACCTGTCGCTTTACGAGAACAATTTAGGAAAAAAATAGAAGATATGCAGAAAGATGGTATCATTGCTAAAGTAGAAGGCCCCACTGATTGGGTCAATAATGTAACTGTGGTGAAAAAACCAAATGGGGACTTGCGAATATGTTTAGACCCTCGTGAACTTAATAAATCAATAAAAAGGGAACATTTTAAGTTACCTACTTTTGAAGAAATATCAACATGTTTGGCAGGAGCTAAGTATTTTAGTACACTCGACGCCGAACATGGATTTTGGCAAATTAAATTAAATTCAGAAAGCACAGATCTATGTAAATTTAATACAATGTTTGGTAGATTTAAATTTTTAAGGATGCCATATGGAATATCTTCAGCTTCTGAAATATTTCATAAACGCTTATATCAGCAGTTTGATGACTTGGACGGGGTAGTGTTATTTGTGGATGATTTATTAATCCATGGACCAACAAAGGAAATTCATGATCAAAGATTAAGGGCAGTTTTAGACAGATGTCGCAAAATAAATATCAAATTGAATAAATCTAAGTGCAAAATAGCTTTAAAAGAAATTAAATACCTAGGGCACAAAATAATGCAAAACGGTATTCTGCCGGATGATTCACATTTAATAGCTATAAAAGAAATGCCTAGTCCAAAAAACACGAAAGATCTAGAAAGATTTTTGGGCCTCGTTACGTATGTAAATAATTTTGTACCAAACTTGTCCGAAAAAACGCATAAACTTCGAGAGCTATTAAAGAAGGATATACAATGGGAATGGGACCCAGTTCATGAACATTCTTTTCAAAATATAAAAAACTGTTTAATTAGTCCGCCAGTATTACAATATTTTGACATAAATAAACCAATTGTAATTTCTGTGGATGCAAGTAAGACAGGACTGGGTGCTTGTCTTATGCAAAATAATTTGCCTGTCTGTTATGCATCTAAATCATTGACTAAAACTGAACAAGCTTACGCACAAATTGAAAAAGAATTGTTTGCATGTGTTTTTGCCTGCGAAAGGTTTTATATGTACATATATGGGCACTCGAATATAACAATTGAAACTGATCATAAACCCTTAGTTAGCATTATTAAAAAACCTTTAACGAGCGCGCCAGCGCGTTTACAGCGAATGTTGATGAGACTACAACCATATACATTTCAACTTGTATACAAGCCAGGTAGGTATCTATACCTGGCCGACACCTTATCGCGTGCAGTAGCACCGGGCCAGACAGTACTAACATCGCCGCGAGATAATCTTAACGCGAAAGCGCAAGTGTGTGCTATAACGTCAGCGAATGCACTGACTGATACACATTTAATACAAATACAAAAGCACACGAGTGAGGATAATGAGTTACAAAAATTGATTAAAATAATAAAGTCTGGTTGGCCCAACGACAAGAAAGAATTAGATTACAGTTTAAACTGCTACTGGGGATGTAGGGACGAATTAACGGTGGATTTTGGTATAGTTTGGAGAGGCAACAGAGTAATAATTCCAAAACAAATGCGTAGAGATATGATAGCAAAAATTCATAGCAGTCACTTGGGAATAGCAAAATGTAAACTAAGGGCCCGAGAAATCATGTATTGGCCTAATATGAACTCCCAATTGCAAGATTATTTGTCGAACTGCCAGGCTTGTTTAACCTATAGGAAAGCTAATACTAAAGAACCTTTAATCTCACACGAAATACCAAATAGGCCTTGGTGTAAGATAGGTATAGACCTATTTCATTTGGGCAGCAAAGATTCATTTCTGTTAGTAGTAGATTATTTCAGCAAATTTGTTGAGTTAAACAAATTAAATTCCTTAACTTCTGGACATGTAATAAGTAAATTAAAAACTATTTTCAGTAGACAGGGTATACCTGAAATAGTCGTTTCTGATAATGGGCCGGAATTTTCTTCTAAGTATTTCAAAGAATTTGCTGATGAATGGAAATTTGTGCACAAGAAAAGTTCTCCAGAATTCCCACAGTCAAATGGGCAGGTAGAACGTACTATTCAAACTATAAAAAATATTATGAGAAAAACTAAATATGAAAACAAAGATTTTAATTTAGCAATGTTGGAATTCTTAAATACACCAATAAGTCAGGATATACCATCTCCTGCTGAATTACTCTATAATCGAAAACTAAGAAGCATAGTTCCCTGTTCACAAAATTTTTTTATTCCTAAAGTCCATAAACATGTAAAAGAAAGTCTCGAAAAACGTCAAGTAATGCAAAAAATGTATCATGATAAAGGTAGCAGGAACTTATGTCCTCTAAAATTAGGTCAAAAAGTAAAAATACGTAAGGGTAAATCGTGGACATCAGGGACTATAATAAAAATGGCAGGAATACGATCTTACTTAGTAAAGATGAATAATGGAAATGTAGTAAGGCGAAATAGAAAACACTTGATAAGAGATTCAGAATACAGGCAAGATCGTTGTACTTATAGTAGATATGATGACATCGGTTATGACACAGGTTTGAATGTAAACACAAGTACTGACCTATTCAGCTCCAGTGCGCCGGCGCCGCAACAACCGGCTAATTCTAATAACTTTTATCGTACACGTTATGGCAGGATAGTACGACCTCCTGATCGGTGGGGATTCTCCGCAGGCACAGATCAAACGTAAACAAACACGTGCATGTATGTATTGAACAAATTATTTGAATGATTTTTTTTTTTTTTGTTTTAATGTAAGCACGCATATGAAATTTTACCAATTGTAATTCATTGAAATATAAAATATAACTTTAGATATTGAACTTATAGTGTAAAAATAAACATGATCATGTATTAATCATATTAATCATCTCATATTGTATCATATATTAATTAGGTATTATAGGAATATTTTAATAATTTCAATTTCAATCAAAGTTGCAATATCATTGTATTTGTAAACCACATATTTTTGTATATAAGTCTCCATATTAATATAACAATAGATTTAATCTCCGATATAATTAATGAAATTTTTAAAATAATAATTTGGTTCTGATATGGTTTTAGCATTAATATTTGATTTCAATAAACATTGTACAATTTGTTTCAGAAGCATAACATTGTTACTTACTTAATAATTAAAATTAATGCTGATTACTTATAAAAGAAAAGCTGTAAATTTATAATAGTAAATTTCAGGATTATTTATAAGTAGATAATTGCATGTTTTTTATTTTCTCTCTTCAAGGAGAAATTGTAAGTGTACTATTTTATTTTTATTTTTAAAGAAGGGGATTGTAGGTATACTCATTTTTATAAATATCAATATTGGAAGGTACTAGAAGATTTGGAATAAACATTAGTCTATCTCGTAGTAAGGTGTTTGATTGACGTCATCCTTAATACTTTAACAAACGATACGTCTACACGGACGCAATGTCTACGCGACAACTAATAAATTTAAAATAAAAAATATTTTTATTTCATAAAAATAGGTACTCTAGCTGTACGGCCTCTTTGTGTACGGCGGTACCCTTTGACTAGAGGTGTGAAAGTATTAAAAATATTACTCGTAACGATTTTTGGTATTGCAGATTTAGTATTGCAGGATCTCACGCATCGATTCAACATCGCATGGCATTCTTTAGATTTTAGAACTTTCACATAACTTAAATCAGGTGAACTTAAATGCTTTACATTGTTTATAATATTTTCCTAAAATCGTATTTCATAAGACCTTTCTAGTTCATATTTAATATTGTTATGAGTAATTAATCGATAATAAAAAAAAGTACTTTTACAATTAGGTAATCTGTGTTTTTGCAACAAATCATTCGACCAGGTACAAGTTTCGATTAATAGCGATAAAAAGAAAACGTTAATACGCAAAAAATGCAAAAAGTACTTTTTATTATCGATTAATTACTAATAACATTATTATAACACAATTTTCAGACTTGTGTTATAATAATGTTATTAGTAATTAATCGATTCAAAATATTACTCGTAACGATTTTTGGTATTGCAGATTTAGTATTGCAGGATCTCACGCATCGATTCAACATCGCATGGCATTCTTTAGATTTTAGAACTTTCACATAACTTAAATCAGGTGAACTTAAATGCTTTACATTGTTTATAACATTTTCCTAAAATCGTATTTCATAAGACCTTTCAAGTTCATATTTAATATTGTTATGAGTAACTAATCGATAATCAAAAAAAGTACTTTTACCATTAGGTAATCTGTGTTTTTACAACAAATCATTCGGCTAGGTACAAGTTTCGATTAATAGCGACAAAAACAAAAAGTTATTACGCAAAAAATAGTACTGCTCTAATTATTCCTTTGCCGCCGTCGGCGGCTAGACACACTGACGCCGCTAAAGAACCTAACAAAAGAACCAAAGGAAAGCAGACAGTTATAAGGTATAAAATGGTGTTTACACTTTTTGAAATTTGCCGAATTTTGGGGAAGTTATAGTAAATTCGCGGGAAAAAAAAAATATTTCAAAATTCATTAGTATTGTTACTATGATGATTATGCAAAATTTTATATTTTATTTGGTCATTTGTTTAACTAACCTTTATTATCCTTATGGATCGGACAGGGTTTTCTTAACATGCTGTATTAATAAGTTATCTGACCGTGAGCAAATAATGGACTTATATGTAATCGTGAGAAGCTACGGTCAAGTATTAATAAACAATTTGAAGAAATGGAATGTGGTTCAATTAACAGAAAACAACCAATTCCGCTCTATATTATTTAAAATCTTTTTACAATTAAAGTATTATAAGTTACTAAGTAAAGACCAAGATCAATGAAAAACTATTGTTGAGATTATCAAAATATAAATAATATATTATAATAAAGGAGATTTTATGGAACAAGAGTTGATTTTAAACATTGACAATGGCATAAACTAACATAATATTATGGAGACTAGTAATGAAGGTATACCCCATAAAACAGTTTGTGGTTTACTCAATAAGTTAGTTATAATTTAAGTTTAAACTGAAATGACTGTCTAGTTACCAAATAGTAATAATTTATGTAACCAATATTATTATTTTTAGGGATTACTGCAGTCATGCCCAGGATACAGAAACCCAAAATCAATAAACGGGTGTGGCGTATTGTGTCACAACACTAGTTAATGTTACAACCCTAAACACTTATTGTTTCCGACATTAAATACACATAACTCCGCTTGCGGCTTGCATTGCCGCAGTACGTATACAAACCTTACGACAAGCGGTCGATTATAAATGAGTAAACTTTAACTCTCATAACTCATCTCAGTATTCTTAGTGTTCTTCCTACCATTGTTAACTTGCGTTACATTACGCCTATAGGTAATTGTGATAGTGCTTAAACTGTTGTTCCCTTATCCACGACTTTTATTTAGGAGTGTACCTTCAAACGGGCAGAAAAACAAAGAGTTTACAGAAAAAATAAATATGCAGAAATTAAACAAGATCCAGTTTTATATGACTTAGAGAGAGAAAAGGAAAGTAAAAGATATCAGGAAAGAGAAAAAAAAGAACAAATCAAAAGTATCGACGAAGAATCTCCCCGTGATCAACGAGAAAGACGTAAAAAATGGCGAGAAGCTTCTCGAAAATATAGACAGAAAAAAAAAGAAAGCGTCCTAATCCTGTCACTCCTGAATTGCTTTTGGTAGACCAACCAACAACAAGTAAAGAGCAGGTTGAGCACCAGGCTGGAATTCCTGTTACGAGTGATGTTGACAATTCATTGGGATCTTCTGAGTCAACAGTGAAAATACGAAGAATAAGGTACATAGAACAGAAAAAAAGGAAGCACCTGATGCGAATAATACAAAATCTTCAAAAAGAAAACAAAATGTTACGCAAAAAATTGGAAAAACAGGACAAACAAAAAAATCACCCAAAATATCTTGACATGAAATCTAAAAAAAAAATCGCTTAAAAAGCTCAAGAGAAAGAAAGGAAGACTCAAAACTGATGAAATTGATAAAAAAAAGTAAGAGTTTATTAGGATGATCTGCATAGTATACTTGCTGCAGGGAAGAAACAATATGTTACGAAGTTTAAAGTAAAACAACAAAAACTGTACATGACATGCACTCAAAAAGCGTTACACAATAAATTCATGGCCAAATATAAAATGACAGTCAGTTACAGTTTCTTTTATAAGCATAAACCATTTTGGGTTTTGAAACCAAGAGACTCTCAACGCGAAACATGCTTATGCATGATTCAAGAAAATGTTAATTTAATGGCTCTCAAGATACATTCTATGTGGGACGAAACAGGATTTGATAACTAGCCTATATTGCTCAAAATATGACGAACAGTGCTTACAAAAGGGAGTGTGAGTCATGTAAAAGTAAATCATTACACGTGAAAGAGTTTTCCATTGATAAGGAAATTACTTACTATAAATGAACACGTACAAGAGAAAGTATAAAGACAAAGCAAGTTCTGAAAATTGTTACTACGACTAAAAAAGAATCGGTGTTAGCTAAACCAACAGAGGTAATCATTGATTTACATGAAAGTATACCAAAATTCTTAAAACGTTGCTTTGCTATTCATTATCAATCTTGCATCATGAAACTCCTAAAAGATTCATTACCCGTTAACTGTGCGGTTATCCACTTTTCCAAAAATTAGGGTCTCAAATATAAAAATGAAATGCAATCAATGCACTATGGTGGAAATCGCAAGGAAGTATGCCTTCACACAGCCGTAATATGCAATTTTGATTTCCATATTAGTGCAACCAAACGAACATCAATTTGTACTGCGAGTTCTTGTCTGAGACACGATAGTCCAGCTGTATTGGCACACATCATACCACTGATCGAAAGAGCTCTCATAATCCTTTCATAGAAACTTTACATTTTCAGACACTCTCCAGTCACACAATACCGAAATAAATATTTTTTTACATGATTTCCCAACTTCACCACGAATTTCCACAAGTAACCACAATTACTTGGAACTACTCGGAGGCCGGACACGGCAAAGGAGCCCCGTACGGTGTAGGAGCCACAATAAAAAGGACTGTGGATTCCTGTGTTAATCACGGTGAAGATGTGGGTACATATGACACGTTCTTGCATTTGGTTAAAGAAAATGTTAAAAATGTCGTCGTGGTTGATATACCTGAAGAAAATATAGCCAAGAGAGAAAGTGCAATGCCAAAGAATTTACCGGCATTTAGAGGCACCTTCGCTGTACACCAAGTCTTATGGAGAAAAGATGTTGTGAACCTAACATTTCGCAAATATAATTAATAACCAACCTGTTATATAACCAACCTGGGGAGATTTTAAAGAGGAGTGGCATAGATTTAATCTTTGGCAATCCACTACCCTAGGTTTAGTCAGTAGCACTTCCGCGCGGCCAATATACACACATCAAAAGTGTCTAGGGATCAACATATATTTTTGCAATAACTTTTCTCCTGATTGATATTAATTAAAATTTTCTTTAAGGATTCATCAAATAAAGTGTTTTCGTTTGTCATAGTAACGATAAACCAAGTCACCTTTGCATTAATAAAGAAATTTGCCATTTTCCTAATAAAGGGATATTTGACATTTGAACCACTAACACAAAAGTTCGAAAAAAAGACTGAAATAACAGTTTTCTCTAAAATTTTATTGGGTAACTTAAACAATTAATAATCCGTGTTTCTACCGCGAACACTAACAACACAAGAACATCGGTTTGGCATACTCAAAATGAGTTCATCCAAATCACGCTGTGGAATGGCCGCCCATGTTCGTTGCAACAACAAAAAAAGGTCTTCTTGCGACTGGATACCCTCCATATTCGGCAGAGCTCTTCTCTGTAGCATATCCCATGCATGCTCAATCGGGTTCAAGTCTGGCGACTGAGCAGGCCAGGGCAGGACATTGATGTTAGCTGCGGCGAGAGTCTGTCTTACAACTCTTGCGGTGTGCGGTCGTGCATTATCATGCATTAACTGAAATAAGGGACCGATTTGCACTTGTAGAGGAACGATGACGTCTGATACAATCGTCTCAGCCTAAATTTGAGCGTTGAGGTTGCCTCTGATCCAAATCAACTCAGTTCTTCCGCCGATCCAAATACCCGCCCATACCATGATGGTTCCACCACTATAAGGATGGACTTCCTGGCAGGATTTTAATCGCTGTTGGCGTCCAGAGGTTCTCCAGTGTCCTATACGTCTTGTATCCAGTCTCATACCAAAACGAGACTCATCAGAAAAGCACACGAAACGCCATTGTTCTTCTGCCCAATTTCTGTGTTCAAGAGCCCATTGATATCGAATCCTACGATTGTGCATTGCTATAGGTGGTACCCGTAGCGGTCTTCGGGAATGAAGGTTCACTTCTGAAAAAAGACGATGATCCCTGAGTTTGTTTCGGCTATTTCTTCTCAGAGGTAGTCAGTTAGGAAATGCCGGCTTCATCTAGTTAAAAAAAATATATATATGACGTGTAAAAGTGATCGGTGATCCTACTTGCTTAATAAACGATTTCATTTCATTTCATTTCATTTCAAAGAAATCTGACAGATTATAGTAGCTTGATGTGTTGTCGTCTGTGCATGAATTTGAAATACAAATATGGAGAAAAATCTTAATGTAACTCAAAATTGTAATGTTCAGGAATGAATAAGACTGATTTGTTTAAATACATTGTTTTAATTAAATTATTGTTGACTTTTAATTAAAACCCGAAATCATCCTGCATGTTAGAGCCACCTACCTTCGGTGTTGGAAATTTAAAATATGAAATAATATTTAAGACGATTCTGTCAAGGAAGCCTGTGAAAAAGAATTAATTTGTATATTTTTTACAAATTACAACACTATTATACAGTATGTTAAGAAAACCCTGCCTGACCCATAAGGATAATAAAGGTTAGGTAAACACATGACCAATTATAATATAAAATTTTGCATAATCATCATAGTAACAATACTAATAAATTTTGAAATAATCTTTTTTTCCCGCGAATTTACTGTAACTTCCCCAAAATTCGGCAAATTTAAAAAAGTGTAAACACCATTTTAGATGTTATAACTGTCGGCTTTCCTTTGATTCTTTTCTTAGGTTCTTTAGTGGCGTCAGTGTGTCTAGCCGTCGACGGCGACAAAGGAATAATTAGAGCTGTACTAGTTTTTGCGTAATAACGTTTTGCTTTTGTCGCTATTATTCGAAACATGTACCTGGCCGAATGATTTGTTGTAAAAACACAGATTACCTAATGGTAAAAATACTTTTTTTGATTATCGATTAATTACTCATAACAATATTGTAACACAAGTACCTATTAGTAAATATGAACTAGAAAGGTCTTATGAAATACGATTTAAGGAAAATGTTATAAACAATGCAAAGCATTTAAGCTCACCTGATTTAAGTTATGTGAAAGTTCTAAAATCTAAAGAATGCCATGCGATGTTGAATCGATGCGTGAAATTCTGCAATAATAAATCGATACCAAAAATCGTTACGAGAAATATGTTGAATACTTTCACACCTCTAGTCAAAGGGCACCGCCGTGAAATGATTTTTTTTTATGAAAAAAATCATTTTCCGTCTTCCTTCCTATTCGCTCAGAAAAACTAAGCGAATAGGAAGGAAGACGGAAAATGATTTTTGAAAATGATTCACGGCATTTGAGCGAGGTGATGCAATGTTAAACCCAATAACACGACCAACTATGCTGCGCCAAAGGGAGATTGATCTGAAGACCCTCCACGACTAAACTCTCAACACAACAACATTTGGCGCATCGTACCCGGCACAAATCGCAACACAACTGCTCAGACCCGTCCTCCGCACGGCTTCTCCAGACATCCGAAACACGACAAATCGCTTGGCGGAAAGGCTTTCTCTGGTGGGTGGTAACTTCTGCCGGCGGCCGATGTTATGGCCTACCATCGAAAGAAAGCTACTACAATCTGTCAGATTTCCTTACTAGATTTTCGACTTTATCTGTTAAGCGTTTAGGCTCAATGTTGATTGGGAATATCTGACATTTACGTGTAGCTTGGCCTGCTGTCGTTCGTACATGTTAAACAGGGCATTAGCGTACATGGTGACTGCATCTCATTCCAGCCAACTAAAGAAATGATTAGACAAATGACAAAAGCGATGTATAAAGAAAGTGATCAAGAAGAATACGAATGCATAATTTAATTCAGTTCACTTTAAGATCAATTATTTTAAATAAAACTTCAAAAAATAATGTGTTTATTTATTTTAAGCTTTTAGATTATATTGGCCTTATTTTGGCATTTTGTGCTTTTGGTTTTGGCAGGATTTGTCACTTTTCTTGTGCAGGATCTCTAATTTAAGGTTGGTCACACTGGCAGCTCTATTAACGGCCATTTTATCCTCTCACTAAAGTGTAGATATGCACGTTTTTTTGGTAGGTATGGCAGGTCTATGTTATATTATTACGTCTATGTATTACTGACAGTAATTTACAGTCACTGCCTGTAAGTGACGGCCCCGGAGGTTTTGGCGGGAAAGTCAAGCTGAGTGTCACGCTCATATTTCATCAAACTTTTAAAATTATTTATAGTGTTGTTTACTAAATAAAAGTGCGTGATTTATGTAGTAAAAAGTGCATTCAGTAAATAATTCATAAAGAACAGTGAAATATCGCAGCATAGTGGCCACATCATGACTTTGTCTCAAACCTCCATCGTAAGACTGATCACGCCGTCTTTTTCGACATGAACAATTCATTACGTGACATTGGCTAAATGCACAAACCGTGCGAAGCCATAAAAGAAAAAAAGAAAGTGACGGCCCAAATTCACTGTCAAAAATAGGCGGCTGGCGCGGTTAGGTTAGGTTATGCCGCGAAACTTGGTGAAACAGTGACAAAGAACTTCCACTTCCATTACAGCAAGCCGTGATTTCGTGAACATGTTCGTGATGGTGAAAAATAAGCAAAGGGTCATCTAATAATTAATCCTGAACATGTTTGGAGTTCGTAGATAGTTGGAACGCTCACCAGCCTACCTATGTAGTTATTTACCACAATAGTTCAGGTTCAAGTAAAGTTCTACTTTCTATTCCACAAGGTTACAACTTGCGCTCGTACATTATCAACGTTCTGATCTCTGTCTTTTGCAAAATATTCATATAGTGGTAATTATATTTTGAATTATTCAATACTGGTCAGTGGGGAAATGAGCCGACAAACTACATTACAAAACTATTTTCAATCCAAATATTCGCGAATCCCATCGACCATGAATAGTAAAAAGCGTAATTTAAGCCTTAAGAGAACTCCAATTAAAACATCGATGATTTCACCTACAACACCGACAATGTCACCCTTAACATTGTCCAAAGAAGTGGTAGAGGTGAAAAGGGAAGAAGAAATAGTAATTTTGTCAAGTGATAGTGAACATGAAACAACTCCAACAAAAAAGAAGAAGGCTGGTATCTCTGTTAGAAGTATAGAATCACTACGAGACAGGACACCAGTGTATACTGCACAGCAGCAGTCACTGGTGGAATTAGGAGCCACTGCTGGTGTTTCAAATTCCTCTGTGGAAAGAATGAATTACAATATGTCTCCTGGAATGGTATTGGGCACTTCGCCAAGGACTCCATCGTCTCAACGTTCCAATACCAATGGGTTTTACTCTCCAACTAAAAAAAGGGTTGTGAAAATGAAATCTCCAGCTAAGAGAAACTTGGCAAGTCAGTTCAACGAAAGCTTTTCACCAAACAGCTCATTTGAGAATAGACATTTTGCTCATATTGTTGAAGACAAGGATGATAAAAGTAAGTAAATATTGTTTAGATTAAACACAATGCTATAGTCATAAAATTGAATGTAGGTAATATTTGTGAATGAAGGTTACGAAATTAAAGAGTGAAATAAAGTAAATTTTTTACAAATCTTTTCAAACAATCTTTTACAAACAATTTATTAAAAATTGTTTGTAAAAGATGTGCATGCTATTATTTTTCTTTATGAACAAAGGCAATCCCTTGAGTTTCCTGATAGCAACCCAAATATTTTACTTTATTTGCATTAGATAATAAATGGAATCAAGAATTGAGATTGAACTAGCTGTAAAAATATTTTTCTAACATCAGTTGTTTTGATTTGTAATTATGTAGTGATTTCTTGAATATTCTATATTGGACATATCTGTTAAGATATGTCAAATTTAGGCCTTTAAAAGAGTTTGTAAATAAAGTTAATTGCTTAATATAGACACCACAGTAGAAAACTTATAACTGAATTTATAATCAATAACTAATGTGAAACACAATCTATTTATTACAGCTGGATTCCTTGTATCAATAATTGATAAGTACCTCAAGTCTGAAACCCTGAAGCCTTTACTAGAAGAAGATTCACAAGAGCTTCTAAAAAAATGCATGCAAGTAGTGAAGCCTGGTATGAAGCTGATGTGCCGTTTATACTGGCGCAGGCTTGGCTGGTACCGCATAGAGGAACTTGGGCAGATAGCTATGGACAAAAAGGATGGGGGAGGTATAAGTTGTCCAGACCTCCTCAACATGATCTCCTGTTTGAAAGGGTTTGGTTTAATCACGCAGGCTGGAACTGATGGTGAGATATTCATACACTTTCCACTTTAATAGTGAAAGCTTTACTGTCTTATGATATTTTTTCTTACATGTTAAGTTGTGCAGGGTTCTCACAAATATTATATTAAACCATTTATTTACTATAATATATTTTTATTTCACTACATGTAATCTATGTCTATTAGGGTGTCCCTTATTTGACATTTTTTTTTAATAAATCGCAATGCATACCCTCTACATTTTTTATAAATACTAAAAAATACTCAATTATAAAATTTTATTTTTCTATCATGATTGCAACCCATGCCGACTGAGCCACCAAGTTTACTAAAAATTGCATTTTGTCCTGATATTGTAATCTGCTATATAAGTAATAAAAATGCATCCACAATTTAAGGAATAACATTTCAAATTAAATTTTATAAACATTAATCTTTATTGAAACACATAAAAATTATAACAATCAGCCAGGGTAAATCTTATATTAACTTGACAGCCTTTCGACAGAGTCATTTATGACTTTCAATTGGATTATTCTACTATTAGCATAAAGAAAAGCTGCATTACCAAAGCAAGCAGATCAGATGAAGCAAGCCTCATTGAAACTGCCAGTATTGGAAGCTGTAGTATAGCAGCACTTTATTATTAAGATCACAATCAAAGAGAGGAGTTGATATGGCTTTAGCTTGAAGCTTACTAGAAGAACTCTCTAGTTTTGGCACTGCAAGAAGCTGTTCTCTATCCTTGAATGAAGCGATAATTGGCAAGCCTTCTTCTTTTGCACTTCTTACATCCAATCCGGATAATAGCTTTCCTTCCCAATGAACTGTAACTATGTCGGGTATATTGTCTAAAAGTCAATTTTTATAGCTTCTGCCCTGGATTTTCTCGCCTGAATATAAATTCGCTAAATAGAGGATTTATTAATAAGAAAATCATCGCTGCTCAGAGCAAGAGCTTTTGCAATCGTCGTTGCTTAGCTTTTTTTCTTTTTCAGTCATTATTTAATCTACACCACCTAGGCATCCCGGTCGGCCTGTCTCTCTCTGTTTTTTAGAAATGTTTTGTCTTCTTCCAGTTTCATTCTTTCAAAGGCATTGGCATGTGCAATATCAAATAAGTTATCAAGGTCCATTTTAAAAGTATTTTCACGGTTCTTGAATGATGTGATCTGAGTTTTCTTACAATTTTTCTGCAGGTCTTTCCAAACATTATATTATTCAACAAGCTTTTTCACAGAATTAGGAAATGACTTTGTTGGAAGTCTAGCTTTTTCCCAAAATATAATGCACTCCTTAATTACAGGATTTGCACTTTCACTAACAGTAAGTTTGCGAGTGTTACAAAATAAGACACCGAGAACTTTTCGATTAGACGGTAATTTTGCACCATTTATTTGATGGATGGGCATTCCAATTAGGAAAATGTTTTGTTTATAACAACTTAGACATGATTATGTATTTAACAAACAATAGCAAACGCATTAATTATCTTAAAATTCACATATAAAATATCAAATGTAATACTTCGTAACAGGTCACTGAAACAGTATGCACGCTACTTGTATGGATTATTAAATTGCAAGTCGGTATGGGTTGTCGTTTATAAAACGTGTTAAGATTTTTTTCTATACTATGTTGGGTCATTACAAAAGTTTTAAAAAGGTATGCGTAAAAATATATCGAACTTGAAATTTTAGGGACCCCCTAATGTCTATCTATACTAAAATAGACCAGAAGAGGAACAAAATTTTTACATTGATTGTCCAATTCTTGAGAAAGGTATCTAAAATCTCAGTTGAGCCAGGAGGTAGGCATATAAAAAAATGTCAGAAAGCGAATCTAAGCAATAGTGCTGGGCATGATATGTGATACATTGAAGTGTGAAAGTCACTGGCAGAATCTAGGGCTGTTGTAATTACCAAAATAACAAAATACAAAAAAAAAAACAAGAATATCTGCAATACAAACTAAAATATATTTCAGGTGAACCAGATCTACAGTTTGATGAGTATGTGAAGCTACTGAAGAGACCAGACATTCTGCAAGTAGCCAAGGACTTAAAGTTAAAGATGCAGTCCAAACAGAGTGCTGTGGAAGCATTGAGGGCCTTTTCCAAGTGTGCACCCATCAGTAAATATTATTCTACCAAGACAGTCAGTAATAACAGTACCAGAATCTTGGAAATGTAACTATAAACTTTTTTTTATTTTATTCAACCTGTATTGACTATTGACCCATTTTCTCTGGGCAAATGTTTTCCACATGGCTTTCTATCCTTCCCCGAGTTTTGCATTCTAAGGAAATGTAAGTTTACAGTCATTTGGCATGAGTAATATTTGTTCTAACAGGATGCAAAAGAATGAACTCAATTTATTTAATTTGCCCATAATCATAGTAAACATGATAAGCTAAGGATGATAATAGTTTTTTTTTATGTTATAAGCTAGTGCTTGACCGGTATCTCTCCTGATGGCATTAGCGGAATTAAGCTGATAAGCTTGTTTAGTAAAATAGAATTAGTGATAGTGATTTTATCTCTCTAATCCGTTGTAACATTTAGCTACATTTCTAATGCAAAAAAAAAAAATACCTGAATTAGAGAATTTGTCTAAAACAACAATGGTCAGTAATCATAATTTCAGAATTATGATTACTGACCATTGTTGCTTTGTTGAGTTAGTAGCTGACTACTAACTCAACAAAGCAGTCTTATTATAAACTCGGTAAAAAGGGGTCATAATCATCATTATCAACCTTTTTATCGTCCCACTGCTGGGCACAGGTCTCCTCTCATACAGAGAAGGAATGAGCGTAATCATCACGCTTGCTCAATGTGGGTTGGCGATTTCAGACTTGAAAGTCCAAGTTTCCTTAAGATGTTTTCCTTCACCTTCAGTCATTGGTGTCCAAGATATACTTAGAAAGTACATATAACTTTAGAAAAGTTACATTGGTACTTGCCTGACCTGGAATCGAACCCGCGCACTCATACTTGAGAGGCTGGTGTTTTAACCACTAGGCCACCACGACTACGAAAAGGGGTACTTATTATAAAATCTCAGATTATTTAGAAGACAAAGCTTGGGATTGAGAAATATGCGTAATTATGCTACAATTATGACATTATATTCACTGTTGTTTTTTTTAAATCACCTAAATTGATTGGTATGTACAAAGCAAACACATTGCTATTGTAAACATTTTCATTTCTAATGTCTGAACTTGAACGAAGACGACGATCCCTGAGTTTGTTTCGGCTTTTGTTCTCAGAGGTAGTCAGTTAGGAAATGCTCCAGCTAGTTTAAAAAAACATGACATGTAAAAGTGATCAGTAATCCTACTTGCATAATAAACGATTTCATTTCATAATCCACTTTTTTCCAGATTTAAATCTAAAACAGGCAACTGTTACAAGATGTCAGATCTGGCGCGGACTACATTCTACAATTTGTATGTCTTGATGTATTTGGGAATCGATTATAATTTCATAAGGGATAAGAAACTCGAATACATGCTTATAAATGATAAAACGAATAGGGAGACTTTCCCAGTAGATAAACAAATGGTTGTTGACGATGCCAGTGTTGTGTTCCAAAACAGGGAAGAATTTTATAGGTAAAGTGAATTTTTTTTATTTTTATAATTTGAGATTACTTTTCATTTTTTTTTAAATATAAATTTGAAAATACTTTTGTCTGTACCTACATATAGTAGTTTTTTATTAAGTTCAATTTGTAAAGATTGAAGCCTACTCATTAAATGCAGTAACAATAGTTAAGTGCAATATTTCCAGGTATCTTCAGGCTCATGTAGCTTATGAGAAGTATTTGGAAGAGACTGACCTCAACAAAAAGTGTGAACTAATCAAAGAAGCGTACAATATGTTCAAAGGAATTGAAGAGGAGCATACGTTACGGTAATAATAATTGATTAAAATCTTGTTTTCATATTATACATGGAGAGGAATTGACTGCCAGAATCATGTCTCATGAGGGTGGACTGTAGTTTGAAACATACTTTATTTTTGTATTTGTGTTTGTATGAATTTACTTTCAGATATGTAATCAGTTTTCATTTATGTGTTAGTATTTTATTTTAGCAATTTTAAAATATATACATCGATTTTTTCACAAAAATAAAGTTATTAAGAAATAAGCTTTACATAAAATGTAAATCTTCTATTTTTTTTTCCTGTACAATTACTTCTATTTCACTGATTGTATTACATTTGTCTCCTTATTATAAGTATGCTTTTGTCTTCCTAATCATTATTTTAACTTGCAGTTATAAATCATTGTTTACATGGCAACGTAGATTTACTCCGCCAAACATTTACGTAAAAATCCTGGAGAGTGGAGTGCAAGAACTAAAAAAACAAAAGAAAGTGGAGTGTTATAAACTCGCACTGGAGATTCTGAAGACTTTAATTGGGCAGACAGAGTTCAGACAACATCACAAAGCCAGGTGGTATGCAGAAATGGCACTTATACTGCACACACATTTGGATAATTCTGAAGAGGTAATGTTTATCAAACCGTATAATTTCAAAATATAAATCACCATATTTATTATTAACTAGAAGCCGCCCGCGACTTGGTTCGCATGGAGTTAGTTATTCAAACATTTTATTTAACCCCAAAATATAAAGCATACATTTTAAATTTTTGTTATCCTCCGCTCCTATTGGTCACAGCGTGATGTTATATAAATTTTGTGTTGGATAGTCCATTAATCCAGGAAGATTAATGGACTATCCAACGCAAAATATTTTTTTAAACTGGACCAGTAGTTTTTGAGATTAGCTCGTTCAAACAAACAAAACAAGTTGAAAAGTTTCAACTTTATATATTAGCGTAGAATTCTGTAATCTGTGATATTAGTATAGATTATTTCACATAGGCGTACCTACATGAAAAGTCAGAAGCTAGGTTAACGGTTCCAATTTTTTGTTTCCTATAGGTCTTCGCCGAAAAATCGGAATTTCGAGAAACTTCGGCATTTTCTTTGAAAATCCTTATGGTTACTCTTTTTTAAGTCACCCTAATAGGCACGAGTGCTCTACTAACGTGTCGTTTTTATTCTGCACCGGATTTTCACATCTGTTGGATTCTGAAAGCTAAGTTTTGAGAATCCTACAGGATTCTCAAACTGACTGCATCCCTAGGGCGATCGAAAAGTGCTCTTTTGAATATTCTGTGTTGCTTAGAAAAGCGTTTCCAACTATTATAGGCTGGTGTTGGGTAATATATTAAATTCCTTTTGAAACTTTAGCAATTAGTTTTAGAGTTTGCTAAAACTACTAAATAGTTTTAGCAAACTCTGGAAAAGCAAAATTTGTGATCATTTGAACATTTTTAAATAATATAGGTACTTCCATGTTCTAAGGCAGCACGGAGGTCAGACTGGCTGTATAACGTTGAAGAAGTACAACTGTCGTAACAGCGATACTAAAAAGAAGTTCGTGTTATTAGATTTTGTTCCATTTTGAGTTTTTGTTGTCCTGAAATCTAAAATGTCTTACCTTTCCAGGCTGCAAATATTTTTCTAGCTGGATTTAGGTCAGAAGATATTACCGAGGAGATGAAGGACGAAATGCGGCAACGTGCTCTGAAGATCGCTAACCAGCAGAATATACTGTTGGAGGAGTCTTTGAGGCAGGAACTACGGAGCTTTGCTAATAAAAAGGATATACTTGAAAGTGATTTGCCGGGCGACCATATTTATAAACAGCCAATGGAGTAAGTGATAAATCAGGACTGTTCAATTAGTTAAATGTAAAATAAGTTTTCTATTAAAGTACTCCACTTGCCTTCACCAGTCTAACTTTTGACCAATTTTGTTGGAGTCTAACCGTAAGCAGCAAAATTCCAGTATGGAGCGGCTGCCAATCTGACCTCTACAACTTTCTGGCTTGGTAATACAGTACCACTTGATTTTGGTTGTGAGATTTCAGTGCTTCTAACAATCCATAACAACTGTCAAATATTTAACAATGATAGCCAGGATCGCTTAGTCTGCTTTCCGAGGCACCCTCGGCCTTCTTCATATACAACATTATTTTTTCTTTATGCGAAACCTGAAACATGTTTTTTTAAATAAAGAATCTATGTACAAAATTCCATAAAGATGTAATGAAAAACCACAAAGTTATGATCTTGCTATTCTACGTGGTTGTCCCAACAAAAATATGGTCAAAGTTCCGCTTGGGCGGGCGAACGCGGTGCGTTGACCTCTGGCGTTAGTTGTGGCGCGCACGCAAGTACTATGATCTATCGTAACCGCTGGGTAACAACTCTGCAACAATTTCTAAATGTATTTGGGAAAAATATAACATAGTATAAAAATGATTGAAATAGATTCAGTTGCTTATTCTGAACAAACTATATTCAGGTTTCGCATAAACAAAACATAACGTTGTATAAAGGTGGTCATTCATCCAAGGACCGACCGCGGCAAACGTAGCTTAACCTGAGCGGCTATTGTTACTCACCCTCGAACCCCTATTCTATTTGAAGTACTTGTTGTTGGGAATTCAACCCTTACTATTATCAATTCTTCTAATTTATTTAATATCTTTATTTAACTAAGAAATCTACATTTTATGCTCTTAACGATGAGGCCATTTAAAAAGAATAATTGTTTGGTAGGTCACAACATCGCCTGCCGGCAGAAGTAACCATCCACAAGACAAAGTTTTGCCGTCAAGCGATTCGTCGTGTTCCGGCATGATTTGTGAAGTAGTACGGAGGACGGGTCTGGGCAGTTGTGTTGCGTTGTGTGCCGAGTACGATGCGCTAAATGTTGTTGTGTCGGGAGTTTGATCGTGGAGGGTCTCTAGCTCAATATCCCTCTGGCGCAGCATCGTTGGTAGTGTTGTTGGGTTTAACATTGCATCATCTCGCTCAACTGCCGTCTTCCGTCATATTCACTTAGTTTTTTGAGTGAATAGGCTTGATAGTAAAGCGCGCTAATAAACTAGCGCGCTTTACCATCAACGATTGCTACACTGCTTACCATTAGGCGGGATTGCGGTCAAGTAGTCTAGTTTATAATTAATAAAAAAGCTAGTTAAAAGTTACCTCTTTTACCTGTTTACATACTTTCAAAATGATAAAGGCATATGTTTCGGGAAGTCATGTTTTGATCAAAAAATATTATGTACCTAAACATATATCACCATCACACATATCGTCGCTTAAGTTCTAACACCGCGGAACTCAAAAAAATGGTCAAAGTGTGTTATGCATGTCATTGGATAAAGAATCGAAAGACGCGTCATTTGACCAATCGCAAATAAGCGATTAAACCAATGATGGAGCGTTATTTCGAAAAAAAAAAACAAACCAAAAAAAAAATATTATTATTATTTACAAACTTAGACAGCTTTTTTAGTCTCCTGAAAGTTCATCATTTTGAGTTACGCGTTGTTAGAACTTAAGCGACGATATGTACCATTAATCATTTTTTTGAAGCGATTTTAACCAACAGGCAATATAGCATTAATCCTTATCCAATTTAATACCTTACATATATTCTTGTTTTAATATAGATCTATATCGCCCTTTACAGCATATGATTTAAATGAATATTAGAGATATAAAAAAATTACAGACAATTTTACTGATAACATGTTACAGATTTAAAAATTGCGGGGTGTCGCGTTTACGGCGGCACCGACCGGCCAAGGCGGGCGGGAGCAGCGGGTCGCTATGTTTTTATATAACGTTCGCAGTTTTCTGTAGTTTATTTAGTATCAGAATTGCATTCAAGCCGGGGCGGGTCACTAGTATTTTATAAAATAATCAATAAAATTAGTCTTAAGACGTTTGGTATTGTTATACAAATTTTAAATCAGCATATAAAAACCTTTAGAAACACGATTCAAACTAAATTATTTGATATAACCAAGTAGGAAAGAAGCTAAAGTAATAAAAACAAAAATAAAAAATTAACACTTACGGAGCTAGTTTGAAAATACAAAACTACAAGAAGTATTTGTAAATTGTGATGGTATCATACGAAAAAAAAAACGAAATTAATTCATGGTCCCACTGTCGATGTTACTCGAACCAATCAAAGTTACCTAGATTGATCATCTTTCCTTATAAGGAGTTTTCTATTATTTTAACAATTATATAACATTGAAACCAATAGTCTTTATTAGTTACTGTTTGTATATGACGGTTTGATGCCAAAATAAAAGATATAATAAAAAATATATTGTTATAGGAACTACAACCAAAGAGGCAAGCAGAAATTTGAAGTGCATACTATAGAAGGAAGGTCTATACTGGAGTGTGAAGAATATTGTATAGAACACTACATTAATAGCGGGGAGTTCACGAATGGTATGTAACTTATATAACGTTATTTTTTGTTTATGCGAAATCTGAATATGAAATTGGCGTTTTTTATGGAGAAATATTTTTTTTTTTTAATAATATATTTATTTAATCAAAGTATGATCCATTGCTATCTATGCACTTCTGCCATCTCATAGGTAGTTCGTTTATGCCTTTTCTAAAAAAAACATTAGGACGGGAATCAATAAATTCTTTAAAGACGATTTGGACTGCCTCATTGGAGTTGTATTTTTTTTCCTGCAAAAAGTTATCCAAATTTCTAAAAAAAATAGTAGTCTGTTAGAGTAACGTCCGGGGAGTATGGTGGATGTCTTAAACATTCCAATTGAAGCTCCTCTAATTTGGTATCAGTCTGTTGTGCAGTGTTTGGTTTCGAGTTTTCCTGAAGCAGCAGTGGCCTTGTGCGATTGACCAGTGTCGGTTGTTTAGCGACTAGTTTATCCATCGTTATGTGGAGCTGCTCTCAGTAGAGATCTGCAGTAATCGTCTGGCCAGATTTAAGGAAGCTGTAGTGCACCATACCGGCACTAGTCCACCAAACGCTGACCAATAAAACTGCACGACATGAATTGTTTTTTTCCAAAATTTTAGTTATATGTACTTTCTAAGTTTCTGTTGTTTCTTTCTTTTCTTTTTAATTAAGTAAATGGTGAAGGAAAACATCTTCAGGAAACCTGGACTTTAAATCTGAAATCGCCAACCCGCATTGAGCAAGCGTGGTGATTACGCTCCATCCTTCTCTGTATGAGAGGACACCTGTGCCCAGCAGTGGGACGATAAAAAAAAAGGTTGATGATGATGATGATTTTTTTTTTTTTTTTTTTTATTATAATTCACAAAACTGGTGTACAATCATGCATACAAAAAAATTATCATAACATAATACATCTGATTGACACCTACTAGATGTGAATCTAACATGCACAGGTAAAATAAACTACTTAGGTGCTATTAACAAAAAAACTTACAAATTGATAAAAATTTGAGAACAAAAATAAAATAAACAAAAATAAAATAAATAGAAAATAATATAAGATCTCCGAAAGAAAACTAAATAATCACAACATTAAATTTTTGAGTTTAGCTTTCATTGAGGCTATAGAACCAGCAAAGACATCCACATCGCCACTAATAGAGTTGGCAAAAGAGAGCATGCGGCTTATGGGAGAAGAGTTGCCTATATTAGTTCGACTGTGAGGCAGGGCGAATGTTCTTCGGTTAATTAAGCGGCTACCACTACGAGGGACGCTAATTTTCACTTCTTCTAATATTTTGGCAGAATCTACTGAACCATTGAGCAATTTAAACAAGAACATAAAATCCAAGTATTTCCTACGTGCGCTTAAAGATGTAATTTTATAATATCTGCATCTGGAGTCGTACGAGCTTAGGCTACGACATCTGTTATCGGAGTAACATAAATGATACAGAAACCTTTTTTGGACTCGTTCGATTCTATCTGAATGTACTCGATAAAACGGGTTCCATACCGTACTGCAATATTCGAGAATACTGCGAATAACGCTATTATAAATGGAAATAGTCAGGGCAGGTTCTCTAAAAATATTCATTTCCCTGACGATGAAACCTGACAATTTAGATGCTTTATTAATAATTTGATCGTAATGACTCCTAAAATTTAAACCACTGTCTACTAAAATACCAAGGTCTCTAATTGTATTAACTTCTTGTAGCGGGCTGTTACTAATCGTGTAGCAAACCTGACGTGTTTTCTTTTTCCGACTAAACTTAATGAAGTAACACTTGCTTTGATTCAAAAACATATTATTTTCTACACACCAATTGAATACGTTGTTTAAATCTTTCTGAAGCTGAAGTGTCAGAATCACTACATATAGATCGATATAATTTCAAATCATCGGCAAAAAGTTTATATTCAGAGCCAATAAATTTACCCAAATCGTTTACAAAAACTAAGAAAAATAAAGGCCCCAAATGTGACCCTTGAGGTACCCCTGACGGTATACAACACAGTTTGGATTTAAAACCTTTCAGATACACCAGTTGTGAGCGATTTCTTAAGTACGACTCACACCAGCGTAGCAATGACCCATGTATGCCCATGCCTTCCAATTTAGTTATAAGTAAGTTGTAATCTACCAAATCGAAAGCCTTTTTGAAGTCTGTATATATTGCATGAACTTCATTTCCTTCGTCTAACGCTGATGATATATAAGAAACATACTCAACCAAATTGGTCTGGGTCGATTTTTTAGGACGAAATCCGTGTTGGTTATCATCGAGCATATTCTGAATGTGCGAAAACATTTTTTTCTGAACAAGTGACTCAACGATTTTACCACACGTTGATAGTATTGACACCGGTCTGTAGTTTGAAACGTCGTCAACACTACCAGATTTAAAAATTGGCGTGATGTGCGCTATTTTCCACTGATCAGGAAAATAGCCCTGTGATAAAGAGCAGTTGATTATTGTAGTCAGAGGATCAGCCAGGTTTGCTGCACACTTTCTAAGAAAAATAGGAGGGATCGAATCAGGCCCTGGACCCTTATCACAGTCGAGGGAAAACAATGTATCAAAAACTTCTTTTACCTCAATTTCGCAATGACTAAAAGTACCACTGTTTGAAGAAATGCGGTTAACTGACGTTGAAGAGCGTGTTTTACTATTTCGTAAATATATGGACTGAAAATGATCCGAAAACAGATCGCAAATTTCCTGACCTCCTCGGGCAAATTTGTCGTCCTTAAGAGTCATTTTATTAGGGATATGATTGTCACCTACCCGTTTATTTTTTAAATACCTCCATACATATTTCGGATTAACGCGTAGATGTTCAGTTATGTTCTTTTTAAAATTCGAATAGCAGTCTCGAATCATATTACTGCAACGCGTTCTTAGGCATTCGAAAGTAATTTTATCTCTAGAGTTACCATATTTTTTATAAAGTTTATGATATTTTGCCTTTTCCTTAATTACTTTTAGTAAAGCTCGGGAATACCAGACAGGATAGCGTTCATCTCGTGGCTTTGTAATAGGAGTATGCTGGTTTATAATTGGCATGAGAATGTCATAGAACTTCTGCAACATTTCGGTAACATCAGTTTCAGAATTCAGTTCATCAGGCCAAGGAATCTTCGCAAGTTCAACGTTGACCGCGTCGTAGTTACAGAGATAAAAATTTAAATATGGGACTTTATTTTGCACTAGAGGATTGGCATGATTAGTTCTAATCGAGATTTCCAATGCTGGATGATGAGGATCAATGGGTACAAACGGATATAAGGCCTGTGATACTAACACTGTATTTTTACTACTACTTAGAACTAAATCTAAAATTCGATTTGAAGCGTTAACTATGGAGTTGCACTGGTGAAGATCATTAAATGCTAGCATGTCGATAAACGTGTTTTCCTGACTACTATTTAATCCTTTAGGAATCAAAAGACCTGAATCCACATTATACTCCCAAGCTATACTACCCATATTAAAATCACCGACAAGTAAGTTGATGGAATTGATTTTGCTCTTTTTATTAATTACCTCTGTAAAGTTTCGAAACAATTCATCGATGTAATCTTGTTTAATTGGGGGAGGGATATAAACCGAGCAAATGTTAATGTTTAGACCACCCTCACATTTAATAGTAATCCACAATTCCTCACAATGGGACTCCCAGTTTAATTTCCGTGAAACCTCGTACCTGTTTAGAGTTGCAACAAACACACCTCCACCATCCCTTTTTATAGTCGAGGTTACCGTAGATGATCTATCGCGCCTAAATACTCTATATCGGTTATCCAAAATTTCGTGGTCAAACACTGTATTGTTAAGCCAACTTTCAGTACCAACTATTATATCATAATTTAAATTCAAGGCAGCGGCGTAAAATGCCTCTGTTTTGGTACGCAAACCTCTTACATTTTGATAATAAATTTTAAAATTGAATTTTAAATTTTAACAAACCAACATGCGTGCATAAGATGATAAATATAATGTTACATACAGTTATAAAGTTTCCAAACATTCAAAGTTTCTTACTAACAGAGATTTAGTTGTTACATCTTTTCTTACAAATACGCGACCATTCCGAACCCATACGAAGTTATATTTCTTTTCCTTAGCAGCGATTCTCGTTGCTGCATGAAGCTTTTTGTTAGCCATAGTCAGGTTTTCTGTCACAAAAATCGGCTGCTTTTCTCCTCCAATGCCAATATGGGTGCTGTTCAACTTCTCCAATTCATTTTTCTTGTTAAAGTTCCTGACTGCTGCAAGTAAATTATCGCGAACCCGAGAGCTGACTAGCTTGACGACTATGGTACGTGGTCGATTTGTTTCTGTATTTAGTTTAGCAACTCTATGAAATGACTGGATTTCAGCATCATGAAGTTCATTTCCCACGACTCTGCTTAACTGTTTTACGATCGTCAAGAGGTTTTCAGTTCTGTGCTCAGGAACACATTGTATTTCAATATTGCTTTCACGAGCCAACTGATCCATTTGCTGGAATTTGGTATCTAATTCCCTTACTTGAGCACACAACAAGGCGTTTTTCTTGAGAAGTTCAGCGTCACAGTCACTGTTTTTAGCATTTAATTTAACTTGGTCATCATAAGCATCAGAAAGGAAACAAACAGTCTTCTTATACTCCTCCAGGTCTTCGTACATTGAAGAAAATCTCAGGGTAAGATCGCTTAAATTCCTTTGGACCGTAGCTAAACTGTTTTGAAATGTTGCCAAAGAGGCCTGCTGACTATCAAACTTCTCGTTCATTTCCTGACGTAATTTACGAATCTCTGCCAGTATTGTGTCCTGCAAGCTGACTTCAGTGTTGCCGTGAGCCACTTGAGGCGTATCTGGTGGTGATGTCTCAACTGACGTATGTGTCTGACTAACTATTGGTTTGTTATGACCACTAAGTGATCTCAAATTAGGAGAAAGAATCGGAGCCGATACAGGTGCTGTCTGATCAATAAGTGCAACGTGGCTCTTTGCGTGGACTGGTGTATTAGTGTTGTCCAGTTTAGGTCGGCTAGAAACGCAAACAGGACAAGTCCACTTGGTTCTAGGTGTTGACGCATCATCGTACTTCACACACTCCAAATGGTACTGAAGGGCACATTTGCTTAAACAGCATTTTATTCTTTTCTGCGTAACCAGAATAGTTGCATTACAACAACCGCAAATCATTATAGCAAAAAGGAAAAAAAAAGAAAATAAAAAAAAAAAAAAAAAAAAAAAAATGCAAAAAGTGAATGTTGCGCTGTGGATCGAACTCAAGTCTTCTAAAATCTCGATAGGTGCTCGACCGATTCGGCCACGGACTCTATGTAAACAACTTTTGAAATATTAGTGTACATGTAGCTTTGTTCCGCTAATGCTCAGCAGCCGGTTGATGATTTAAATTGAGTTTTTTTTTTGGAACTACCCACGCCTTCACAAACTAAATTTTGCACAGTCACTCTTTCCAAATGTTTACCCTTTGTTTCTGCTAAAGTACAGTCTCCGAACACTATGCAAACGATATTACGCATGCACCATACACTGGGCTATAGTTTCTGCACAATGTTTTTGTTGTACGCGATATTCTAACAATATTAATTATTTTCGTTTATGGAACGACAAAATGTAAGTGTTATGAATTATGATAATGAATTGGTTAGCTTTTTAATTTTGTGTTGCAGCTTTAATAAGTTGTATGCGTTTTTGTCAATGTTTTCAGAGCATTCAGATAGGAAACACCATCTTATACCAAAAAAACCACTATTAAAGGGACGATTCAATGCAATTTTTCTTTACAGGTGGCCACTGGGAGGGTCGCATTGTCTCCACAATATTCTTCCTACTATTTTGGGATATTATCTATAGTAAGCCGCGCGGCATCACCGGCATCTTCATGAGCCACTTCCAGCAACATCCACTGGATATGTTCTCTGAGAGCTTCTACCATAATCGGAAGACTCTGATTGATGAGAGGCTGAAGTTCATACGGGAATGTAGCGAAGATAAGATGTTAGCGCTCATGAAACATATTTGGAATGAATGTCCTGAAAGTAAGTATATTCGTGATAGAAGTGTATGAATAATCCATGTCACAGTGGTAATACTGGAGTCAAGTAAACTAGCAGTATTTAGCATAAAGACACTAGTAATTACTATTATTAAATGTTTTCACTAGGGGGACATCCCCTAGTGTAGTAATTACTCCATTTCAAGGGTAAATCGCTGTATTGTAGATATATTCTGTAGTTTTCGATATATTTTTTATCCTGTGTATTTTTGTGGTGTACGGATGACAGCTGTAGAAAGTTGAAAAGTTGAAAATCTAATAAAGATATTTGATAGATTGTAGTAGCATGATGTGTACAATAAAGCACAATATACACGATAACGCAAACTTAGCGAAAAGGCTAGACCGAATGTGAATAAAATTATGATAGTCATTTATGTCGTTAATGAGTGGTTAGAGATATCACAGTATTCAAGCGCGCAATGTATTGTAGACAACGCGATAACAACGCATCATTATCAAATTAGCGCGCGCTCACAGTACGTAGGCAACTTTATTCACACAAATACGAGCGCCCATAAAGACGTCGGCGCCATGCTGCGTGAATGTACAGACGATATCACATCAAGCTAGTACAATCTGTCAGATTTATTGATTAGATATTCAACTTTTATCACTGAAGAAGTTTCTGGTAGCTTCACCTGCTGTCGTCCGTACCTACAATACGGTGTTAACGCCGCTCGCGTCATCCTCTGATGAACTAAAATTAAATAAATAAAAATGATGGTTGTTGAGTTTGTCTACAAGATTTTTGAATTTCAGACATTGAGTTTGTGAGTGACGATTCCCTTTCTGTGTGAAAATATGGCTGCACTTAGAAACATCCCACACCACAACTTAATTTATCAATACTCTGTATTTTCTAGCTGTGGTATCTGAGATCCAGCGCAGTATAGGCTGGGAGTCAATCCACGACGTGACGTCATGCATGGGAGCGCGCGCCGTCGCGGCCGTATGTGAGCGACTTGTCCGTAACTACGGGTATGCTCGTAGTGGCTTCCCTGACCTTACACTATGGAATATAAACACTAGAAAGGTATTTTTTACTGTGTTGTATGTACTATACCTGTTTCTGTTACTAAGCGGCATTTGGCACAGCAAATGTTTTTAGTTTATTAAGGAAATAGCAGCTTCCTGTGATTACATCCGCATAGGTGTAGATCCCGTGCGAATATCGGGACAAAAAGTATCTTATGTGTTATTATAATATATAAGCTATAAAGGGTGTCTCTGACATCGACGCATAAACGAGTACCATGGATACAGTACATGATTTTGAACCCCCCAGTGGTGGAATTTTTTGTCGGCTTTTTCCTTATTTAAAAAAGATAATATGCAGTTTTTTTTTTCACATTAAACCATTCATAATTGCTATACTTTTATAACCCAATAAGATTTTAAAGTAAAAAATAATTAATTCGCAAATTACTCAATAAAAGCGCAATGTGAACAAAACTCGAAAACTATCCTATCAGCTGATTTAATAGAGTTCACATCAGGGGTCAACGTCATACCCACAAACACGCGCGGCGGCACGCTTGCAACGTTCATAGGCCGAGCCGACACATTTTTTTAAACACTGTTATTTATGTAACCGCTCAATAACGATATAAATGACTAAGTATCATAATTTTATTAGTGGCATGCGGTGTAGCCTTCTCGTGAAGTTTGCGTTACGATGTCAGATACACCCTGTATTACTGTAAAGTTTCATCAAAATCCGAAAGCGTGAAAGAGTAACAAACATCCATCCATCCACACAATTTTTCCCGTTTGTAATATTAATAGGATAGGATGTGAATGATCGTATAATTTTAACAGTCTCTAGCAGTAACAAGATAATTCTAATACGTGATTCTACTATAAAGTAAGTTAGTAAGTGTAAACTAAGTTGGATTTTTAAATAACTGCCACTGTTTAAACAGACTCACAACACACTCACACACTGTATGTGTTATTTTTTACATATTAGAAAAATACAACACTTGATACCTATAATTAAAATTATAATTAAAAAATTATAAACAGAATTGCTGTGTGACATCGTCATAATGTCTATAGGTGGCAGTGACCACTCAATCATCCAGTAAAATTCCAATATTTTTTCTTCACAGGTAAAGTTCGTAGAAGTAAAGACTGACGCAGACAAGCCATCCATCAAGCAGCTGCAGTGGCTACATTATCTCCGGAAAAACGGCATCGACACTGGCTTCGCTTATGTGGGCGTAAACACCATGCGCTCAAAAGCACGAGCTTCGAACGACATCTGAGGAGCTCTGAGTAGTGCAAAGTTAATTATAGTTAAGGTACGCTCCGCAAGGCGACTACAACCGCAAACCGCAGCGGCAACCACATGCCACAGCGACAACCACATGTCACAGCGACAACCACATGCCACATCGGCAACCACAGGCCACAGCGACAACCACATGCTACAACGACAACCACATGCCACAGCGGCGACCACAGGCCACAGCGGCGACCACAGGCCACAGTGGCGACCACAGGCCACAGCGACACAACTGGTACCATAGTCTGCTATTTTTATAAATTTGTCATTTCAACACGATTCCATTGTCATTGTCGTTTAAACTTCGTAATCTGCTAAATTCATAATGGTCGATCGATTGTCTCAGTCGTCTTGTAATGGAATAGTGATAGAATGGCATTACTGTATTGCCAATAGGTATTATGTATAAAACCCCTTTATAGAAATGGTGTCTACTACCTACTCAATTTGAACGTTTATTAATATAGAGTGGAGCGTCAGTGATAGAGCACTGGATAGTCATAATGATGCCATTTTGTTAGTAGATTAGGAAACTTGTCAAATACGATCATTATGAGATCACTGTTCGAACATTCTGACACTATTGTAATAGCAGACTAGGGCCCCTGGCTTCTATGGAAATGCTTACGTAGATATTGCGAAATTGCCCCCCTTGACGTTTTGCATAGAGGTACGTAGAATCCAGTCGCATCGCTGTAGCACAGTGATTGGGCGACTGCCGTTTGTGACTGCGATCGCTTTCAGAACAGTACTTTATTTAGTTTTAGGGAATTAAATAACCGACACAAACAAACTCGCCTTAAGGGTGACTTATCATGAGGCTATCTTGCGATGTGCTGTAAACCATTTTGCTAATTCGCTCTTGGGTTTTTACGATTCTACTGACATCGAGATACATATAAATATTCCGGAATTAATTCTCTTTTGTGAAAACCGCATCAAACATGTATATATGTAATTAAATCAAATCAAAACCATTTATTAAAATTAAGCTGGGAATTAGCACTTTTGCAATGTCAATATTACATACAGTTCCCCAGAACACCCGCCCTTCGCCACTTCCTAGTCCACTTCCGCGGGCGAGTGAGCGGTGCATTGGCCATATTTTTGTTGGGATAACCAAGTAAGATAATAAGCTCATAACTTAGTGGATTTTTATGATAACTTTTTGAATTTTTGTACATACATTCTTTACTTAAAAATACTGGACACGTGTTTCGGGTTTCGTATAACAAAAAATAACGTATAAAGTAACTAACTTATGTTGAAAAGTCACCATAGTGGTCTTTTCTAGGAGAACACTTTATGTGACTTTTAATACTTTACCAGTTAAAGGCAACCCTTTAACTGTTAAAGTATTAAAGGCCAAATAATTTTACCAGAGGAATAGTTTTGAATTTTTGTTAGTTCTTGTTCTTCCATTGTTAATGTCAATTTTACTCCAGATATAAAAACTATCTGCTCATTGAAAATTCAGCCTTTAATGGATGAAAACTACGCTCCCAAAAAGGACTGAGCATTCGCGACTCGGTGACAGTTAAATTTCATTGTGGGTACATAAATCCATAAAGAATATATGTATTTCTAGTCTGACAAAAAATAATTATTTGCAAAATCTGTATTGTTTAAAATGTAAGCCAAATTATACTAGACTACATATTTCATTATTTCGTACAATTTTAATTTAAGTATTTAGTGTATTTTAAATATTCCTTATTTTTTATTGAAAAGTTGAAAAAATATTGAATAAAATATGCCAAAAGGGAAATTTAAGTAGCGCATTTCACTATTGTTTACATTATTTAAACATAAACAAACGTAGGTATTGCGTAACCACGACAACGCTCGTTGGCTATTACTGCGCGCGCGCAATTGCTTAGTGTGCCAAGCTTGGTGATTAACAAAATATTTTTTTAAAGAACCATTCTTAGCAATTTTAGCAGTTATTTTATAAGAAGACTAATATTTAAATAAATATAATCAAAGATTATTAATATTTAAACTAACTTAATTGTACAAATCACAATTTAAATAATTTTGTTAATCTCACGAGGGTGGTACACAAAGCTCTAATTTACATAATGAAATTTTGTTTTATCAAATCAATAAAAATTGACAAATATAAAAGGCATCAACGTCACTGCTCGCTAAAAATTGTAGCGTGCAGTGACGTCACACGAGTTTTCAACGCACTGTGTCGTCTTAATTTTTTGTTTATATGAAAAAAAAAAAACGTTTCTAGTATTTTTTGGAAATCTGACTGACGGATTAATTAGTTTTTTTTAGTCAACTACCCTATTGTCAAAACGAATGCCATTTGGATTGTTAGTGTGTTACGCAATTATCCCGCGGAATAGTGAACCACTTACGATAATGGCTCCGATTCTCTTGTTTACAAACTAAACTAATTTTAAATCAGTGCATCTTTTTCTTTCTATTTCATTAAGAAAAGCATAGATTACACATTTATAACATATGATACATTTTAATTTGTTTAATCCTGTCAAATTAAGATATTTCATAGACAGTTTAGACGCGATTATAAACATGGATACCAAAAATACATCAACTTACGTCAAGCGCGGACTAATTTGGCACTACTAAACTGACATATTATGTTCTGTCCTTTTCTTATTGAAATATAAAGAAAAAGATGCACTGAACTTAAATTTAGTTTATGAAAAATAAGCCGAACGAAAATAACCATAGAGCACAATATTTTTCTCAATATGTTTCAATAAAATATTTTCTAACTGTTCTATAAAATATACATAAGTATTGTATAGTCAATAGGATGTTAACCTTTCTGACGCCAAATTACGTTTTAAATTAATGTTTATTGTTGTACTAACATTATGGAAAGATATACTAAATTTCGTTTATTTTCTATGACGCAATTCTCGACTTTAGAAGCATATATATAAGTCCTAATGCTTCTAAAGTTTAGAATTATTATGATAGCTTGTACAAGATATAATTTTGGACCAAAAGTGATTAAGTGATATGTGATCTCAAAATTCGGAAATTATTTATTTGATTAATCTATTACATATGTACTATATTTATTAGTGATGCAACGGAACTGGCATAACGGAAGCAGAAACGGAAACAGATGTCAAAAGTAAATCTTAACGGAAGCGGAAACGGAAGCGTTAACACTATGAAAAAAAAGCACAATTGTACATTTAAAACTTTTTTTATTAAATTTGTATTTTAGTACTCAAAATTAAACAGCGGCAAGTTATATTTAATAAAGAGTAACTTGGCCGCTTTTTCACCTTTCAGCCTATTTCTATGTTCTTCATATATTAAACCAGCTCCGCTAAATAATTGCTCGCTGGCCACACTGCTGGGGGGAGCTGATAAGTATTGGCGAACTATTGGCAAAATATGGGGGTATTTGTGCGCATTTCCATTCCACCACATAAGGGGATCCTCATGAAGAAGTAGTCTTTTTTCTTTCTTGTACTCCCGAAGGCGTGACTGTATCTTTAAAAGTAAATTGTCACCATCGTCAGCTGTAGAAGAGTCCTCCTCCTGGTCTTCATTTACACTTAACATCGATTCCAATATTTGCAATGATGCTGATGATTTGGAAGTAGAAGGCTGCACTTCAATATCTTCAATTGCAATTTGAGTTCGGCTTCTTTTGGGGGAAGGTTCGCAGTCATCATCTTGGATGGAATTGGATTGTCTGGTTCTAATAGTGTTAATCGTCATATTAAGTAATTTAGATTCAACCTGCTCTGCAATGACGCTGGTGAAAAAATGCCTTTTGTATCGCGGATCCAAATACGTCGCAATAGTGTATTTGTCGTTTTCGACCAGGTTTCCAAATCTTACACTTGAATTCAATTCATCGCGTAATTTTGTTATAAAATTTATGAATTGTTCTGTAGTATTAGGTTTCGTCTCTTCTTGTTGTAATGTGGTCTTAAGAACTTGAATTAATGGTATGACTGATGAAATACTGATTTGAGAACTACTTAGATTTCTTGTTATTTCTTCAAATGGCTGCATCAATTGCACAAATTTTTGAATATTCATCCAGTCTTCGGGGGATATCATCGCGATTGGATTTGCGCTTAGGTACATGACAAGCGAATCTTTGAGGTTTGAAAACCTTTCTATCATGTAGAAGGTGCTGTTCCATCTGAAATTATATCAAATCAATTCAATTTTACTTGCTAGAAATATGATCAATAAATAGATGGTCACAGAAAATAAAATGTTAGATATTTCACCTAATGATGGCTTGCAAAAATTTATACAAAATTAAATGTCAAAATATTAGTTCTTTTCAAAATATAAATCCAAATTCAATTACCTAATCTTAAAAATATATTTATTTATAAGTACAATTAAAAAACTCCTATAACTCATAAAAACATTTGCTTATTAGTAATTTAATAGGTACTTATTTATATTTACCTTGTAGGACAATCCTGAATGACAGAAAGAGGAGACTGATTAAGGCGTTCCTTTTGAATTTTTGTAAGCTCTGCCTGTGCGACCAAGGAATGATTGAAATGGGTGGCAATTTTTTTAAATTTAGCAATAAGTTGTAGGAGCCACTCTTGAGATTCAACACATGCTCGTATGCACAGCTGAATTTGGTGTATTGCGCAACTGATATCTTCAAAGCCTGACAACTGCATTGCTCTAACCATGTTGGATCCACGATCACGAACCATGCAGTGAACTTTTTGGCGATCAATGCCCCATTCTTCAAGAATCGTTTGAAACTTTGTTGATATTATGGTGCCCGTATGACGTTCATCCATGACTTCACATTTCAAAATTATAGTCTTTTTGCGAAAATCTTTTGAGATCCCATGAGCAGTTAAACTAAGCAATGAAACAGCAGAATGAAGTTCCGACCATATGTCACTTGTAAAAGATAACTTGTCAAATTCTTCAAGTAAATCTTTGGTTTTCTTTGCTAACTTACTGTACAAATTGTCGCACACATAGGAAGAAAAAAAATCACGGCCTCTTATCTTGTACTTTGGAAGAGCAGCTTGCATTACTCTACGAAATCCTATACCTTCGACAAAATGAAAGGGTAAGTTTTGGAGGGCAATCATTTCAGCAATCGTACGATCCATTTCTTGAGATTTGTGATGCGATGAATCCCAATAATCCTTTACTTGTAGACTTTGTTGTAATGTTAATTGTCTTTTAGCGTTTTCGGCTGGAGTTAACGTAACCTACAATCACAACAACATAAATTGGTTACGATTACTTCACGAAATAAGACACGTATCCATACTAATATTCTACCACTAGGCCACGCACGACCTCACTTATTCAAAATTGGTAAAGTATGTAATAAATAAATATTAACTGACCATTTGTTTTTTCGTTTCCGATGAAAGTTTGACAGCATCATTTAACTTCTCAAACTCTGCAAACCGTTCGGCATGAATTGATTTTAGGTGACTCTTTAAAGCTGTAGTTGTGCGGCCTTTTCGCGAATACACTTTTTCACAAAGTTTGCATTTGGCACTCGAGTCGCCGATTTCATCAAAATAGTTCCAAATGGGACTTGTTTTTGGTTTCATAATTGCACTCTTATTGCACTAAATACAACTAGGTATCAAGCAAATAAGAACAGAAGAAAAAACAACTGAAAATGTCACTACTCAAAGTAGTCAAAGTCACGGGGCGCAGAGATGCGCATAGTGAACTAAAAACAATAATTAAATAAACGAACGAACTCGTTGTGACACGTTTGTCGTTTGTTTACCGCGCGCCCCTCCCTCCCAAAATACGCGGAAAGGATTCGGCAATTATCGGCAGCACGCGCGCCTGGACGCTCGAGCCTCGACAGTCGACGCTCGTGTCATTCACGGACACGCGCGGCCCCCGCAACCGCCCGCGCCGTGCCGCCGTCGCGTCTGCTGCACGCTGCACCGTTCCTCATCGCTTTCTCCCCGCTTCCGTTCAGAGTTCTGTTATAAAGTTTGCGGAACCAGAAGCAGAAACGGAAGTGAAAAAACATGCGGAACTTCTGCAGTTGCGGAAGCGGAAGCAGAGTTCTGTTGCAACACTAATATTTATAAAATCAAGTGCATATTAGGGTTAACATTTATTGACATTAACTTCGCCTAAGTTATGTGTTATATTAATAAGAAAAAAATGGTGTGGGTACATTAATAATAAATAATACAAAATAATTATGTTATGCTTAGGAGTTTTTATAGCGAATGTGAGTATCAATACAAACCATTTCTGGTTTAATGGTACAAAACAAACAAACCAAGACTGTATGTATAGCATAAATAAAAAAATAATCATAGTTTTAAAGTTACTGAACGGACTGTTCGCAGTTATTTTCCAACTGACAGCAGCAAAGTAACAGCAACCTTATTGTAACGAGAATAAAGATCACAATTATTTTAAGAGACTTGTCAGTGGTTGCAATCCAACAGGGGGTAAACGTGCTAATTAAAACAGTAGGAGTTAAACTCTTGTTCGTATCTAATCCAGTTAAAGTTATGGTTTAGTTTCGATCGCAGCTCGCGCTAAAGTTTTAACTTCGATTGTAGTAAAATCAATGTATGAGTGATACATTTCGTCAGATATAATAATTAAAACCAAATATATTATAAGTAACTCTAATCGTTAGACGTAATTTTGACAAATGGCACAGGAAAAGTTAGCTTTGTTTCAACTTCATTTGAAAACGTTCCAATTGCAATCCAGTTATGGTTAAACTTATCTGTGAAAAGGTTAGCGCGATAGGAAACACATAACAAAAGTTATGATTTAGCTGCGATCCAATTCTGTTTTGGTTGAATTATTTTAGCGCGATTGCCTCCCAGTAACCGAGGTAAAATAACCGCGAGAGGACTGTAGGTATGGGTGATTTTCGTAATGCAATTGTTTCTACTGATATATGTTTTATTCATACTGCCATATTATTATTAATTAAGGAATTAATTATAAAGTGAATTGGTGCTAATCCTATGAAAGAAATTATAAAATTTTATTTTTTGATAACGTGTTTCATTTACCTATTACTGAATACTCAATATTACTTCACCAGCGCTGTAAGTTTGTCACCTCAGAAGAGACGTAAGATAAGGACAGGACGCGGTAATAGTCATCATCATCATCATTTCAGCCGAAAGTCGTCCATTGCTGGACATAGGCCTCCCCCAATGCTCTCCACGACGACCGGTCCTGCGCCTCCCGCATTCAGCCGTTTCCCGCGACCTTCACCAGGTCGTCGGTCCACCTTGTCGGGGGCCTATCCATGCTGCGTCTTCCGGTGCGTGGTCGCCACTCGAGAACCCGTTCCGCTGCCATTTAGTTGCAATTCTTCGGGCTATGTCGGTTACTCTAGTTCTTCTGGTACTAGTATAGGGACAGTTGGGGAACAGTGGAACACGGGGCACTATGAAACAATGTCGATAAAAAATTGAATTTTAAACTAATTCGTGCGCTACCACTTCGACCAATCGCAGCGTGTCCTGCGCCATACGAGGACGTAGTGAAATATGGCGGCGCGATAACAGTGGAGCAGTAAATAGAAAAATTTTGGTCTTTATATACATAAGTTGAGATTTCTTTTCAAAGTACTTTCGTTTTTAGTTAAAAAGTTTAAACAATAGGTAAGTGATATATTTTTTTCATAAATCTTAATCATTTTGTCTATTTGAGACCGCTATGTGTTAAGTGCAAAACATAACTTAACATTTTTGAATACTTGTTTAAAATTTTGTACACGCTATGGGGAACTATGGAACGGGGCACAGTGGAACACTGTTCCATTGAACCCCACTAGCTTAACTTCATTTTTGTGCAGATTTTACACAAGTCCAGAATGGTGAGACATCGCGTCAGCAAAAGTGATAGGGGACTTCACAGAGAAGCTAACATGCGAGAAGCTGTAGAATTCGTAGAAAGTGGTATGAGTTTGCGTGCTGCTGCTGAAATAATCGATATGTCCAAAAGAAAAAAGCTGCAGCAGATGAAACAGAAATTCGTATGACACCTAACTATGCAGTAAATAAAGTATTTTCAACTGACCTTGAAAAATGTTTGGAAGAATATTTGGTGATTTGTTCTAAAATGTGCTACGGTCTCGAAACTTTAGAAACAAGACGTTTAGCTTATGAAATGGCGAAGCATTACAATCTTAAAATTCCCCAAGCTTGGAATGAATGGCAAATGGTTGGTATTGACTGGCTTTACGGCTTTAGACAACGTCACCCCGCTTGCAGCTTGTCCAGGGCTACTTCCTTTAATAGGCACAATGTGTGTCCAGCTTTAAATTACCAAAACCTAATAATTATTTTATCGTGGTAAAATTTTCCGATCCTTTCGAATGAAGCATATCAAATGTTTCGTTGATATAGATGAGAGCAACGAATTTGGGATAAATTATTTGCGTCGAAGCGCAAAAGTTGAGAACAGTTTCTATTTTCCTTTAGAACCGGACATAGCAATGGTTTCAGCTGAGGATATTGATCTAGTGCCAAACCCTTACCTTATTTGGAAAAACCAAACGTCAAAAAAGCATTTACACGTTTCCAGACAAGATATTAAAAAGATTTGACATCATTGGGTAATTCTTTGGTATGAATACAGGTCGTGTTCCAATGTGCCCCATACCCTGTTTCATTGTACCCCAGACCTGGGGCACAGTGGAACGCAGGAAGGGGTTGACCAAATCAAAGATAAATAGGTTTAAGTTTGATTATTGTTCTCTGTTTTACTGTGCAATTATTAATTATATAAAGAATAAACACAGATTTTTCTAAAAGTAAAGATATTTTTTTCGTACCATTGTGCCCCAACTGTCCCTATACATAGATAGAAAAGCATCGCGCCTGCATTTTCCTTATGTTTACGTATGTCTCATACGTGAAAGGTACTTCGCGTCTACTCTACCTCTCGTCCTCTTCGCATTAGGCTGGTCCACACAGAGCGAGCAGCCTCGCGAGGCATTTGCCGCGCGAGGAAACTATCCCTGAATGAGCGAGGCAGCTTTGGTATAACTGCAAGGCTGCTGAATGCTGATCTTTATCCATATTTTAATCGTGTTATACTCGAACGAGGCACGCAATAATATACGCGAGCGTCCAGAGTGCGCGCGACATGCGACTGAGGCGCCTTTGAGCAAAACAAAAAACCGATACTTGATGGCTCGTGCGCTCGCCCGCGGCAGCGCGCATGCTAGCCTCGGCCGAGGCACGTCCACACTAACTGAGCTGCTTCGCGAGGCTGCTCCTCACTCTGTGTGGACCAGCCGATTTCCAGTATGTGTGGCCCGCGCCACACATTATTGTAAAATTGATTGATTTTAAGCAATCGATTGCTTCGCCGGGGTTCGATTCCCGCTAGCAACAAATATTTTTATAGCTCACAGTGTTCTGGATCTGGCTGTTTGTGTCATCATCATCTCAGGGTTAATCCGTAGATTATGTACATGGCCGATGTACACGATTGGTGCAGTGCCGGAGCGATCAACTGTTGCGTCGCGTGTCGCGGGTTCGATCCCCACACGGAACAAATATTTGTATGGCCTACAATTAGTTGTTCCGGGTCTGGCTGTTTGTGTATGTGAGTTTATATGTTTGTAAACGCACCCACGATACAGGAGAAATACCTAGTGTGAGGCAACGTTTTAAAAAAAAACAAAACAATCCCAGTCTAGGTTCATGATTTCTCGAGCTTTTCAATTTCTCGGGTTGTTGAGAAATTCACATTTACGAACGTTTTCTCATATTATTTAGTTCCAATAATGTCAACAAATTCAGTGGTTTTCCTCTCAAATCAAAGCATCAAATTAATTATAAATCTTATCTTATAAATAAGATAATTATCAAAGAAAAAAAAACCAAATAATATGATTCAGACCCATACTGACAACACCATTTTTGGCTGGTTATTTAGAACTTATAAACAAAAGTAGCTTCTTTTAAACTAAACAAAAAATCTACATGAATGAAAACGTTAATTAATACATTGATATTAATATAATGATTAATAATAATATTAAGATTAAAGCCGAGAAAGGTGTATCTTGACTTGGCTCGCAAGATTGTCGACATGTGGGATGTGGGTTCAGCAACTATTCTACCGCTAGTCGTGACAGCCAATGGCTTAATAGCCAAGAGCCTCGACCAACACCTCAGGAGGCTCTCGTTAGGCAGCTGGATCATGAGCTTGATTCAGAAAGCAGTACTTCTGGACACGGCTCGCATTGTCAGGAGGTTCCTTTCTCTAGAGCCCTGACCGCTGGTAGTTTAGATTCTGTTCCCGAAACGAATGTTTTTATATTTTAATATTCAAAAAAGTCCTGATAAGACCTGTTTAATTTCCATTTCTATACTTGACTAGAGTCGAAACATGAATGAACGTGTAAAAACCAGTCAAGCTATGCAGCCAAGTGCCAGTCGGTCTCGCGCACGAAGGGTTCCGTATCTTTATAACACGTTTGTTGTATGGGGGGCTCCCAAACTTCAATATTTATTTTAATTTAATTATTTATTTTTAATTTTAACATATAACCAAATATTCTGTGAACATTTAAAGCGTCTATCTATTTCCGTTATTAATATGGAGCAAAAACGGCAAAATAATCACGTTTGTTGTATGGGAGCCCCCCTTAAATATTTTTTTATTATTTTTAGTAGGTATTTGTTGTTATAACGGCACAGAAATACATAATCTTTGAAAATTTCAACTGTCTAACTATTACGGTTCATGCGATACAGCTTGGCGACAGACGGACAGCGAAGTCTCATGAACAGGGTTCCGT
The DNA here is from genome assembly GCA_037179545.1 of Sesamia inferens. Taxonomy (NCBI): domain Eukaryota; kingdom Metazoa; phylum Arthropoda; class Insecta; order Lepidoptera; family Noctuidae; genus Sesamia; species Sesamia inferens. The sequence continues at coordinate 10,972,926 of CM073940.1, forward strand.
TTTACCTTTTAGGTACGGAACCCTAAAAACGATGCCGCAGCGCGCATGCAGCGAGATCAAAGGGGGCTGCGCTTTTTTTTTTGTTTTGTATGGGAAATTATCAAATGATCTTTCCCGCTCTGGGCCGAGCGGAATGGTGTGTCAGACTTTTACTGAACAAAACCCACCCGTGTTTCTTCACTTGCCTGTGCGCCAGGGCCACGGTTTATTTTTTAACCAACTCACAACCTCGTCCTGCGTCGCAAAATGTCGTGGTAGCCTAGTGGTTAAAATACTATCAAGTTCATACTTGAGAGTATTGGAGAATCGAAACATGGGTGCGCGGGTTCGATTCCAGGCAATTACCAATGTAACTTTTCTAAAGGTATATGTACTTTCTAAGTATATCTTGGACACCAATGGCTGAAGGTGAAGGAAAACATCTTGAGGAAACCTGGACTTTAAGTCTGAACTGTCTATGGAGTCCGCAATGAGCAAGCGTGGTGATTACGCTCATTCCTTCTCTGTATGAGACCTGTTCTCAGCAGTGGGACGATAAAAAGGTTGATAATGATGAACTGGCAACCCTGGACCAGGAAGCATTGGTCCTAGTGAACCCCGTCACGATGTGCTAACATCTCTTTGAGCCGCGCGTGAAACAACGCGCTGTCTACCCGGACCTAGTCCTTACCGGGGGCTAGCTGCCCACCGCTCGCCGCCTGCAAGCTCGCGCCTTCGGTGGCCGGAAGTTGGATGTTGTCGACCAGGGCCCCGAGTCTGCTATTGCAATAGTGTCAAAATTGTCGACTTTTAATGTCATAATGACCGATTTTGACAAAATCCGTAATCTACTAACACAATGGCGTCCCAAGTGGTCAATCACTGAACAAAATGGCATAAAACGGTAATCTTGTCTAAAATGAAAAATCAATGACTGACATATGCGGTAATCTGCTAAAATTTTGACAGTTCATTTGATCATTGAACTGTTATGATGCTGTCTTTGTACAAACATTGCTTTTCGAAGCAAGGCAGCTCGATGGTGGTGGTGGTTTTGTACAAAAAGTGTGATATCTATTGTGTTTGTGGAATATTTGAGAATGTTTTCATTACTAGCCAACTCAGTGGATGCTAGAGAAGGAAGATAATATGCAGGAGACGTCGAACACATCGCTTGACGAGTTTGAATATAGATCCCTTTATTAATGTTCCCAAAGCGGAATTTCTGAAAACGTTTTGCCTTGAATATGTCTCAGTAAGAGGGTTAATTGAACAGTACACTAATTACATTAATTAACTTAAAAACAACTACTAAAACTAACATGGAACAGCGGACTCTCTCGCATACTTTCTTTCACAGAAGGCCAAACATACACCCATAAGCTTATTCAGCACCTTTATAGTATGACAGACCGGAGATCTGATTTCTGTTTTTGCTGTTAGTAACATAAATGAAACTACTATACCTATTAAAAATCAACATTTATTTATAACTCTAATATATTCGTAGGTTAAAATTTGTAAAAATTTTTTCAATAAAACATTTTTATTATTTTATTATTTATAACTATATATCTATTTTCTCATAAACTAAATATCTACTTTACATTAAGTCAAAAAAAAAATATTATACAAAACAAAAAGACATTTTGTCATTTAAATAATAAAACAAATCCTAGGTACAACACCTAATGTAATAATATTAACACATCAATACTCAGTCTTTTAATTTCCAGTGCAGTATGAACCGGGATCTTCTTGAAGGTTGAGCACTGCACCAGGCTTTTGTTGACTATCTGTGGAAAAATGCATACAATAAATTAGCAGGTATGTAGTGTAAACCCTTCTCAATATTCTAGGAAATTATGAAAACGCTCTATTTTTTATTAAAATGATTTAACTCTTTGTTACAGATCCACCGCAGTCATGCACAAAACAAAGATTTAAAATAAATTATTAATCTTTTTATAAACACTGTTTCATTTACCTACTTATTACATCCATTTGTAACCCATACCGCTAGACATATTCCCCCTTATTCATAAACGCTGCTTAAAGTTAACTAGTGATTAGCGATTTTTTAAATATACATTTTAGAAGCTTGCACGTCACTTAACTTTAATAATCGATTATGAATAAACCCCTTAAACACTGTGGTGTTTATTCATAAAGGACGATTTAAGTTAAGTGACATTAAAAGGTCAAAAATGTATGGTTAAAGAATCGCTAATCACTAGTTAACTTTAAGCAGTTTTTATGAATAAGGGGGTTTATCTTCTATGGACTATTATTATATGAACAAACTATAACCTACTAAGTATATGGACATACTTAGTAGGTTATAGTTTGTTTAATATTTTAGGAGATCTCTCCTAAAATATATTTCATTAAACTAGCTTTTAATAAATTGTCAAATTTACCTCTTGCATTCTCCAGAAATCTGACTCAGAATCTGATGACATTATAGGTAATTCTGCAGAGTTCCTGTAAAACAAAATTGACTTTAATAAATAGTTCTCATACCTATCTAATATGGTTTGGTACCTAGCGCTTAGTATGTAGTTGCAATAAATAATTTAAATTCTGGCCAATGTACTACTACTGATGTAAACTTACATCTAACACAAGCTTAGCTGGGGGGTTATATTTAATTTTATGATATTGTTTTCAAAGCTACTTAATTCTTATTGTGGGTATGTTTGTAGAACACCCATTGAGTGGAAGTTCTGATTTAGGATAATTAGGTCTACTAAACTTTCATAAAGATGAATTACGTATAATTATGTATATAATCAGTGCGTAATTACCTTTTTTGACACCAAAGAGATTTAAGATAAATAGAGAGGGCAATGTGTCAAAATCGCATAGAAAAACTGTGATCCCATGGCCCAGTTCCGCCATCTAGTACAATATAGCAAAATTAGATCGACAATTGGAGACATCAAATAGTAAAACTGAAATAAGTTTACATAAAATATATTCAGCTATTGCGCGGTAGGTGGCCAGTGTGGTCTATCTCTATGTTGCCAGATCCGATTTAATACCCTAGTGTAGTTCAAATCGGGTAAATAAATATGGAAAAGTAAACAAATTAAGTGAAACTTGTCTTGTACAGAGATCAAAAACTGTTTTAGAATTTTATTAGCTACTATTCATTTTCCGTGACACCGTCTATTGGCATTTTAGATGTGTTATGCTTACGAATTATTTTAATACTCAGTTTATTGCGATTTTTTACTATAATAGACTTTTTAGGCCATAAAGCGCATTTTGTTTTGAAATTTTTGTTTGCATTTCGTTTTTACCAAAATGATTCTTTTCTACACGTTTGTTTGCAAATATTTTTAAATGGCAATGCAAAAAACTGTGGTAGGGCTTGTATCATTTCGATATAAAATTATCGATAATATTCAAAGAAGTTACTACGACGATGTTTATTCGTATTATGATAGCTTGAAACAAAAAATTACGTAGCAGAAAAATTATAGATATGTTCAATGTTTACAAGTTTCTATTTATATAAATCTTTTAATATAACGGGCGTTAAAGTTTAAATTTACCGATCAATACTGAAAATCTAAATAATTGTTTATTTTTTCATTTTTAATTAACACATTTAATCAATATAGTTACCAGTATTATGTATACATTGCTGCCTTCTAATAGAAAAGTCGTTTATACCTTTGCGATAGAATTCTGAGGATCTAGATTGCACAAACTGTGTGAAAGCAGAACTGTCTAATGTGTGAATTAATTGTCCAAATCACGACGAAAATGGTAGTCTGCTGGAGCAAGATCTGGCGAACTAGTTCCGTACCATTCATAATTATCTTTTAAAATGGGAGCCTTCAATATTTATTTTATTTTTAATTTGAATATATAACCAAATATTCTGTGAACCTTTTAAGCGTCTATCTGTTTCTGTTATTAATATGGAGCAAAAAATCATGTTTGTTGTATGGGAAAATATTTTATTTAAAATAAATAATATTTTATTTTTTTTATTTTTAGCGCTTGTCATAGCGGCAACAGAAAAACTAACATAATTTCTAGAAATTTCAACTGTCTAGCTATTACGGTTCATGAGATACAGCCTGGTGACAGAGGGACAGACGAATAGTGAAATCCCATGAATAGGGTTCGTTTTACCTTTTAGGTACGGAATCTTAAAAATCACAAAGTAGCTTGCAATCATTGTAAGAATGTATCAGTGTAAAATCAGTGTAAAATATGTACGTACCTACATATTTTATAAATATATTTCATTATAAATAAGTTATCTAATTTATGTACTTATCCACTTAACCATAAATATTATCCCAATTTTTACGACTAAGTGGAAAAGTTCTGAAATTAAAAACTTACTAATTCATTACTAGTACAAGGTACCGATCCTTTTTTTTTTAATTTGATCGACAAATCTTCTTTCTTTAAAAAGTAGATATCTTCACTTTTAAAATGCTTTGAGCATAATTTCGACGAAGTAGACGGAAGCCAATTTTCTTCTCTACGGTCTATCTGGACAAATCGTATACACTTTTCCCGTACAACATAATTTTTATTCGAAAACCTAAAATAACATAAAACCTATTCAATTTTGTTCATTAATATTAAGATCATGTTCAAATAGAGTTACTAATAAATAAACTTGAAATATAGTAATATTTTAAGTTTATTTAGCTATATTTTAAATGTCAATAAAATATAGCTATATGTTTTCAACTTAACCCTTTAACCGCCACGGCACTGATCCCTTTGACGAACCTCCAGCGCCACGACACTTTAGGTATAAGTTGGAACAGTGTTGCGAATACTCAATATCGATGCATTTATTTATTCACAATATTAACCTTTCGAGAATATTTACTTTTATACTGCTCATACATACAGTATGTTAAGAAAACCCTGTCCGACCCATAAGGATAATAAAGGTTAGGTAAACACATATAATATAAAATTTTACGTATTCATCATAGTACCAATACAAATGAATTTTGAAATAATCTTTTTTTTTCCGCGAATTAATTCCAATTTCCCCGAAATTTGGTAATTTTTAAAAAGTGACAACACCGGTATTGTTATGAGCGAATAGCGATGCGACCACGTGCCGCGTGCCCTGCCGCCCGCCCCCCGCGAGCGGCAGGCGAAGGGTGGTCAACGCACATTTATTAAGTTACCTCCTTTTGCGAAATAATATTTATTTTTTTTAGAGGGATTTTTTTTTTTAGTTTAGCCCGGTTTTGTATGCATTAGTAGAATCAGTTATCGATACCTAACAACACCTTCACGGGTCGGACAGGGTTTTCTTAACATACTGTATATAGAGGCATTATTATAAAAATATAGGTAAGCATATACCTAAACTTAATAACACTACAAAATCTGTTCTTACCCTACCTACCGATGTACCTTCTTAATATTAAATAATTCCAGCCTATGAATGTATCATTTAAATTTTGGTTAGTATCCATGATGAACCTTAGTAGGTATGTTACAAACAAACACAATTACTTGTCAAATTAAAATATCGATTTAAAAAATAAATTAAACTTATCAAATCAACATCACTTCTATGTTGAGAACTGTCGTCGCTTCGCAATTCATGATTACAAAATATTTAATAACTCTTCGTCTTCACGAAACACGAAAAAGGCCTACAACACTAGTTGCACTGAGCGATAAAGCTTCTCCTGTAGCAATTTAAAATGAGATTAGTATTATATGAAACATAGATAACAAATTTAAAAAATAGTAAACTTATTTAGTCCGTTTACTATCCCGCGGACAAAAAGACGGTATGACATTTATGTAAAAAAAATGATACGCGTTTAAAATATTAGGATACAAATAATAATAAATAACAACAAATAAAATAACTAAATAAACTGTATTTTCTTTAAAACAAAATAAATGGGTAAATAAGTACACATATTATTATTTAGCTGTCCTTTTGACTGAGGATAAATAAACAGACTTGAAAACAAGAGTTATTTACCGAATTATTATCACTATCCGTTGAACTGCTACTACTATAAATATCATTGTTTGCTTGCTGCAATATATTTAATAGTTCTTCGTCGTCGTATAACATCATCGATAACTTCTCGACACTAGCTTAGATGTAATAATAATGTGAGCACATGTTATCATGGCGATGGCGCTGACGTTTATTCAAAATATGACTAGTTGACCTTGAGCCGCACATAAAATTACGGCGACGGCGTTCGCGGATAGCCTGTACTAGTGACGTTCTGGAATTAGTTTGTACTTAATATTTACCTATACTTATTTGTTGATTTCTACATATTACTTCACTAAAGCTTATTGAATTTTGAATAAATAAATAAATGTTTAATAAACTATGAAATTTTGATTAATGTTTACTTGATAGTTTTGTAAAAAATAGGATGTTTTTTATTAATTTACTATCAGGAGTTTCATATGCGGTACAACACTAGTCTACATGAAATTATGGGTTCGGCGAAGTAGGTTGATATTTAGACGTATCACGAACTGAGAACATGTAATTATTTCAATCAATCAGCTAAAATATGTATTTAATACTGTTAAAAATAAAGTAATTACACGAAATATATTAAGATTCAGTAAGCAAATTCAACATTTATTGTACATTTTTTAAATGACAGGACTTTCTACACAATATTCTGACGTGGCGTCTGATGTAATGTTCTTACAACACGTAATATTATGGCGTTGGCGGTTAAAGGGTTAATAAGTATTATCGATAACTAAATCGATAAACAACATTACTACATCTCTACATGAAAATAGTAAAACTATTCAACAATAGAGGGCGCTTATTACAATAATAAAAAAACGAGTGTGCTTATGACCACACGACTGAAGTGAAACTTCTTTTGCACCATCTGTATGTATATATATGTGTGTACAATATATACATGTATACACATATACATATATTAATTTTCTATAAATATTTAAATTTATTTCATGCTTTCATTTATAAATTAATATTTTTGCATAGACCTCCAATTTAAAAAAAAAAAAAAAGTGGATTCCCTCGGGGCCAAAAGGTCGGGCTCTTCCTCCTGAATCAGGGGACCCCAAACTCGGGTAGTCCACGACCTCTGGTTCCCGAGATAATCCACGGGGGGTGAGGTAACTAAAGGGGTTCGGGGAGGGGGATAGGTTTCGTGGGGTTGCGGGGGGGAGGGGGAGGGGGAGAGGAGGGGAGTGGATTCCCTCAGGGCCAAAAGGTCGGGCTCCTCCTCCTGATTCAGGGGACCCCAAACTCGGGTAGTCCACGACCTCTGGTTCCCGAGATAATCCACGAGGGGGTGAGGTAACTAAAGGGGGGGCGGGGTAGATTTCGTGGGGTTGCGGGGGGTAGGGGGGAGGGGGAGAGGGGGGAGTGGATTCCCTCGGGGCCAAAAGGTCGGGCTCCTCCTCCTGATTCAGGGGACCCCAAACTCGGGTAGTCCACGACCTCTGGTTCCCGAGATAATCCACGGGGGGGTGAGGTAATCAATGAGGGGGGTCGGGGGGTGTTCGCAGCGTCATGTTCTCGAAGAAATTCATAGTTCTTAATCAATCAAGGTACTTAGCTTAACAATTGAGCTTATGAGGCTCGAAAGCAATTTGTACTTTGTGTCCAATTATCGTATTGTGACGATATCTTAAATATAAATATAAATAAATATAAATATATACGGACAAATCACACAGATTGAGCTAGCCCCAAAGTAAGTTCGAGACTTGTGTTATGGGATACTAACTCAACGATACTATATTTTATAATAGATACATATATAGATAAACATCCAAGACCCAGGCCAATCAGGAAAAGATCGTTTCCCATCATGACCTGGCCGGGGATCGAACCCGGGGCCTCCACGTCGCAGTCAGGCGTGTTGACCGCTGCGCCACGGAGACCGACAAAAAGCTTCTATACTTTCAATTATATCAGAAATTTTCAGCAAAAATATATAAAACAATATAAAGGCCAGAACAGAACGAAATTTATAAATTTATTTGTGCTCTTAGGTAATCAATTGTTAACAAATCTTAAAAAGATCCAAAAAATATATATTGCCTTCGGCGAGATGCGAACTCACAACTTCATACTCGACTCAATTGTTAACAAATCTTAAAAAGATCCAAAAAATATATATTGCCTTCGGCGAGATGCGAACTCACAACTTCATACTCGACAGGTCATGCAATATTTACATGAGCCAACTCCTTGTTTGTATTACAGACGAAATAGGACTATACTCTGCTTCCGTTCGCCTTCATAATTTTTTTTCCTATCATTTTTCGTAACGCTTTCGCTAGTTTACTCCCCAAGTCAAGCGTGCCTAAAGAAGTTTCACTTCAAAAAGTTTCTAGAACTATTTAAGAATTTTTTTAAATTTTAATTACAGACTAAATATAAATAATTCATACAAAAACATTCCGTAGTTAGGTCCAGTCATTTTACCATAACGAGATGTACAGTAACGCAAAGCGCAACAGGGCATATTTCCTTAGAAAATGTTTATTCTTGGTGGACACATGTTACGTCTTGACGCGGACACTAGACTGAGCGACTTTTAACCAAGTCGACAAAAGTATTGGCTTACAATTTTGTTCGTGATGTCCTGTCTATTGTAAATATAATTTTAATGTCTTTGTTTGACACGGATATCTCGATGACCTTGAACCATTTTTGCTGTGATGGAGCTCTGTCGATTAATGACCGCAGTCAACTTGTTAATCTTCGCCATATCTTGGCCGAAATTTGCTGATTGTTTTTCTTTACGTAGTAATTATAATTTTAATAATATTAACAAAAATAAATATAACAAAACACCAGCTGTTAAAGGAAACATAAACGTCAGTCAGTCTGTATTAATGTCACATTGACTTTAACAGATAACAAAATATCTAGTTTTATAGTTTTACAATAATGTTTTTTGCTATTTAAGAACTATTTACTATTCCAGACTGCTTATAAAAATTTAATTAATATATAAAAATATATATTAATAAAATCTTGCATTACGAAATGTTCAAATTGAGTAGTAGTTTTTGGAAACTCATTTCTACTAACGAGTTTCATAATAATGGCAATACAGCAATGATCATTCCGTTACGAGATCAATGACCGATCTTTATGTTCTTAGCAGATTACGGGATAAAACCAAAATGACAATGGTAACGTGCTGGAATGACAAAATGATATAAAATAGCAGACTCGGCCCCCAGGGCGTCTCCTGCGGCGGCAAGAGGCGTGAGGGCGCTGAGATTCCTGCCCCCTCACACGCTCCGCCTCCTCCTTTGCCAGCATCACTGCTTCGCAGGAGGTGGCAGCCTGCCATTCACTCTCGCTCCAGACCATGGCCTGGACCAGGGTTAGACGTTCGCCGCCGATGGCCGCCACGGGGACAAGGCGGTGCTCTACCCAAGCCGCAGCCCGCCTTATCTGGAACAGGAACCTCCCGAAAAAATCGTGTCCGGTGAGGATCTGCATCAGGCAAACTCTCTAGCCACTCCTCAAAGAGGGGACTTACGCTTGGCCCGCGCTGCCACGCAAAACAAACTGCGATTTAACATGATTTCTCGAGTTCTCGACTTTTCTCAAGTTTTTTTTTCTTTTTTGTTCTCGAGAAAATCAATGATGAAAATGAACCCTATCCCAGTCGCATCCGAAGCTTTTTCAGCTTTTGAGTCAGGGGTCCGCTTTACCAGTCTAACTGCTGATTTTGGCTAAACTTCAATATTTTCCGTGAAGCGACTGCCGTCTGACCATGGGCGTACGGACGGGGGGCAGCTGCCCCTCCCTGGAAATCTAGCAGAATATATATGAACTCCCCTGATTACTAAACTATGAACTTTGATTATACTTTATAAACGAGGACTTATCTCTAACTTTTAAATAAACCACGCAGCAGACACTGACAAAACTCACTCTCAAAAAATTTGACTATTGGCGTGAAAGTAAACTAAAAAAAAAATTCAATCCCTTTCTAATTTATTACACTGGGAATTGGGATCGCTGGATTCGTTCAAGCGGCAACTGAATGAGCAAAATATAAGAATAGCAGAGTTTAGAAAAAGTCAGACCTTTTTGTTTCTGAGTTAAGAATACCTGTATGCAATTAAATTCTCAACTTTATGAAAGACGTATAGCAAGAGATGACGATTCAGATTAAACCTTTTTCTTGAAACTATTCATAAACTCCTTTTCCAAAGACTACTTGCCTTTAAATCAAAAAGTATAGTATAACAAGACTTCAAATCATCACTGTCAAGAGCATACCCTGTTATTTTGTTATACTCTTTGGTCAAGAGCTTTCATAGCACGTATCGATTATGATTTTAAAATATATACAAGATTATTTGAAACATCCATACGGTGTGGATTAGGCAATGTTCCCGGTGTACGTACCACTGCTGGCCATGTCTGCTGTATCCGCCGCTTCGGTGATATACCTGTACTGCAAGAATAGAGGCAGCAGCCGACAAGGCTACATGGATGTGCAAGAGAAGCCCTCGGACGGTGATTGTGATTAGTGGTTATCTTATGTTTTATTAGTTTTAGTTAATTATACGCGCTGATCTTTTTGTTTTGGCCCTTTCATTGTATGGCTGAATATAGCCTGGTGGAAGTTTTATGTGTTAAGTGATTATTGTTGCGACATCTAAATAGCTGGTTCTTTAACTTAGGTGGAAAAATATTTTTTTCATTCAGAGCAGAGTGCCAAATTAGCTTGTCCCAATAAAGCCATAGACACATTACCGGGTTGTGTCGAGACTCTGGATACTCCAACCAAACACGACACAGCACAGTAATGTGAATCCGGCTTTATATTTAGATGAACTAACAACTAGGTACTGTGCTCACGGAGCATACTTCTATGTTAGTATATGATAGAATGACATTATCTGTGCACAGATCTATGCTTCGCAAGCTCCTGATATATTCTCTTCGGTAGCTCCTCACGTCCACAGTGGTATCCGAAAATAGGACGACAAATAAATAAAACAATCATATTTTTTTGTAACATTATTTATTAAAATATATTCTACTAAAATTCATAACATAGTATGTACATTTTCAACAGTACACCTCAATAGGACAATAAGGCACCTATTACTTAACTTACATGACATAAAAACTACGACTTTTTAAACCCATAAAATAATTCATGACAATTATTCATACGCAAGAGTAACTTTCACCACATAATGGTATACACCAATCGAGTAACAAAGAAATATAACATAGATACCTACTTTGAGCATTTATTAACAAAGGTTAATTTAAATATAAACTGCTTCTACACAATATGTAATGTAGACGCATTACAAAAATCACTTCTCTAACTTGTATAGATATAATTATATCTAAATATAATCGAGATAAACTGCCTATAAGCCATATCTTCACTCCTACATAAACTTTCAATAACGATTTCTAGTGATTTCTTATAATACCATCACCTACTTGGTAACATACATATTCCAAATACTAGAGCGAAATATATAGTTTACTGCTCAATAATTTTGACTTGACACCAAATAAATTAAGATATACCGCCTTATTCATAAACGCTGCTTAAAGTTAACTGGTGATTAGCGATTCTTTCACCATACATTTTTGACCTTTTAACGTCACTTAACTTAAATCGTCCTTTATGAATAAACACCATAGTGTTGAAGGGGTTTATCCATTATGCGATGATTAAAGTTAAATAACGTTAAAAGGTAAAATGTATGTTTAAAGAATCGCTAGTCACTAGTTAACTTTAAGCAGGTTTTATGAATAAGGGGGATAATCTAGTAAATAGTACGAAAATCGAACAAGTGTATACTCCGTTGATTTGGGTATTTAATAACTAAATAAAAGGAACTGAATAAACATGATAACTTTAAGATTTAGTGAACCTGTCCTATTGGGTTCGTTATAATAAATTCTGTCTCAGCAGTTACATCTGTGAAGAGTGTTTTAAGAATAAATTATAAAATTGAACACACTAATAAAAAGAAAATATGTTAAAATAAAAAATAAACTTAATTCGGTTATTAATTACCTAATAACATATATTTTTTTACACCAAAGTGTCATCTATGAAAATCCTTTTTATGGCTTGTTTAGATTTAGTTAATTACCAAAATCAATGGAGTATCGAAATGTAAATAATTTTATTAAATTTACTACAAAGGTACACAGCCGAATGTGACAGTACTTGTAGAATCCAACACCTACTCTTAAAGTAATAAAATGTTTATATAAAATTGGCAAACACTCTTCCTACACCTACCCACAAAAACAATCTATAAAATACAGGCACAAACAGTTACATCTAAACATCTCGTATATAAATATGTCATAAAATTGTTTGTTCTTTTATAAAAGTTACACATTGTTCTCAATTTATATACACGAATAATAATAACTATGGCTACATTTTTCTCTTATACAAAACCTTTCATTTTCACAATTTCCTTATCTTTAAAGCTGCAATTTTAACTCTGCCCATTAAAGCGATATGCTTGATTCTTTTGATATGAATTCTTATTTACGAATTGGTTAATTCAGGCATTATACTTATTCTAATAGACGAAAGAGTACGACAGTTATTATGTGTAAAACGATCACAAGAAATTAGCAATGACTTTGGTTCCTGACGACTATGCACAATATCAGCACACGAATTGTAATCATTACCAAAGAGGTAAATTTTTAAAACAGTCTTGCATAACCCATCACATAATTCTCACTTCAGTTTTGGATTATAACTAAGGTCATAGTTTTGTAAAATGCATTAGCATACCGCGCAGAAATTTGTCAGGAGTATCCTTGTACACACGCAATGTAATGATTGTAAAATAACGTTTACATTACAAGCATTATGTTGCGTGTGTGAATGTGTGTTCAGATATTATAACATCGTAATGTCGGCAGTCTTCAGCATTGTCGAATCGTGTTCGGGGCTCCTGGTCAAACAAATATGATAATTATCTACATGTTATATAAAATCCTTAGCCCAGAATTAGAAACCAATGACCAATTTCGCCCAACCACCACGATTTACATAAGCCATGTTAGTTATGATATTTAAACTAAATTAGTATTTTAATGATTTCGCTTTTAACCTTGATTTCTATACGGTATAAAATTAAGGAGAGAGCACAATTTGCAATGCTTTCGTACGTATTAGATTTTTCGTAAGCATTAAAATTATCTGTTAAGTTTCAAATTAATAAACTAATGCTACATTGTGCATATCGACACAATACATAAATCATAATTATCGAAACTACAAAGTTATAGACATACAAAAACATTGCATTCTTGAACATTAGCTGAATGATAATGGCTGTTAACATGGGTAATATTTCAAATTATAACTTGATATATTTAGATGCTGCGATCTACGTGGCATTTAGGAGACTAATCTATTTATATAATGAGATCTATTAGCGGTGCGAAACTTGAATTCCATAGTCAAGACTCGGGAAGGCAACAAGATATACATTTGTAGTAAATAACATTATAAAAACTACATTTCATAGATTTAAAGGCAGTAGAACGTCTATTCCCTTGTCATTTCATGATTGTTTGCACGACACATAACAAAAACTAGTTTTAGAGCTCGACAATATATCGATATTTTTTATAGTTATCAATATCGATTTAACGATAGCAGTCAGCTTACGAAATAAAATCTTAAAAGATTGTTGACGTGTCACGCAAACCATAGCACGGGAGAAGGCAGAGGACCGTGTAAAGTCGGTCCGGAAAACGTCAGAAATGTTGTCATTCAATACATCCTACAAAAATAGGTTCTACAAAAAAAAAACGGTCACTCACGCCAAACGGTAATATACGTTACCGCTGAAACGTTTACCCTCTTGTTAAAAAACGCGTAGTAAAGTTACAGACTGTATTAACTCCAGCTAAACCCTACGTTTTGTAAGGAGTCCATTTCGCTTTAGTCCGAGTTTATTACTAACCCACTTGCATCACAAATCATGAAACACTTTTAGCGCTAATATTACTAAAGCATCTCTCTATTTCCTTTTGATGATAACAGAGACAGAATAAAGTGTCGTTACTAACTGACGTCAGTATGACTCGTAATTCGTACGTGGCGATGTAGAGGCCGCCACAAGTTTTAAATGATTTGGGGAGCAAGAGATCCTAAGAGGGTTAAAGAATTGCTGTTACAATAAGGCACTAATTAATCGATGATGAACCGGAGTTTGCTCACATATTGGGCTCCTGTTTGAATGGCATTGGCTCGAGGAAGCTGGGCTCGGGTAGTGGCAGCTGCGGCACGAGCGGAGGCGAGTCGGCGGCCGACGTGGCCGATGTGGGCGATGCGTCCGCGCCCGCGTCTGTATTCGGCTCCTCAATTGCCGCTTCTGTGGACGCCCCTGCGTGATAGATTAGTTGAAGTTACAAAGGTACGGGCACAGAATGTGTGTGTTTGATACAAATTGTAGGGAGTTGTGAGCCAAAATATGATTATAGGCCGTTTACGGGTTACTAAATAGAGCATTGTGAAATACACACTCTAGGTCTAAGCTAAATATGTAAATGAAATGCAAATTGTGTACAACGTTATTTTTCCTTTTACGACACCTGAATACAAATTTCTTGAGAATAAGCAACTGAATCGATTCCAATAATTTTTACACCATGTTATCGCACCTTTAGAACAATAGAGACCTAGTTCGTAATTTAGAAGATTTCAATGTTGACTCATACAATTACTTTGCAAGACAATCTTCATCGACTGTTAATAAAACAGAGACGGTTGTTCAGGAAAAGTCCTTTTCCTGAAAAACCGTCTCTGTTTTATTGTTCAACATGGTTGCAACAAGTTGAACATATCAACATTGAAATCTTCAAATTTCGAATTAGGTCTCTATTGTTCTAAAGGTGCGTTATATTTTTTCCCAAATACATTGAGAAATTGTTACAGTGTGGTTACCGAGCGCACAAGTTCAATTTAAGGTAGATCATAGTACTTGGCGCTCGCGCAGCAGCTGACGCTACACTATATTTTTGTTGGAACAACCAGGTAAGATAACAAGCTCATAACTTTGTTTGGTTCGGTTTTTCATGATATCTTTGTGAAATTTTGTAAATAGATTCTTTACATAAAAATACTAGACACGTGTTTCGGGTTACGCATATATACAAAAAATAATGTTGTAATGTAAATCTTTTTGTTCACCGTTCGAATTTCAACTCATGGTGGTGAGCAGTGCGTTGAAAATTAATTGCGCGATGAAAAATCGCCATAATGTACGGTGCGGCGGTTTACATGAATATGACAACTCGAGCGATGGCCGCTGTCATTTCAGGTATAGGATAAGTTTAAAATACTAAAAACCCATATGATATGGTGACCGACCTCCAAGTAGCATCTCCTGCAGCAAGCTATCTACATGGGCGACTCCAAACAGCTTGGCGAACTGTATCTGTTCGATCATCTGCCACGTGATGCTCTGTAAAGGCGGCAAGCACAGCAGGAGCTCTCCGAAGCGGCCGCGCCCGTCGTACTGGCGGTCGCTGATGTAATCTTCTAGGTTTATCTGGATTTGGTACCGGAGCTGCTTGATTTTTTGCGGCTGGGAGAGGCCTTTCGCGTCTGGAAAGGTCAGGTTTTTATTAATACCTTGCTCGGTAGGAATATTGCGTTTGAGGAATCCCCACTAATATTATAAATGCGAAAGTAACTCTGTCTGTTACGCTTTCACGTCTAAACCACTGAACTGATTTTATTGAAATTTGGTACCTAAATTTAATAGAGTTGACCTTGAGAAATAACATAGGATAGTTTTGATTCCGGACTTTTGAAGAAACACGACATAACCGAAGGGCGGAAAGCTAGTAAAAAATATTCTGGGAAGGGCGGTTCGCCAAACTATCAAATACTTATAGTAGTAGTATCGTTTCTTTGGTGGCCTTACTAGGAAAATGATGTTCAGAAACAAACTGACAGAATAGAGTATGGACATCGAATTATAAACCTTAATACAAGCAAAATAAAGCACAGATTACACCCACACTACTCTTGAAAGAAGTTCGAAGAACCCTTTAATATTTTGCACCGGTATTCGTACAACTTTGTACTTTATGATCGTAAACATAGTGATTTTTTGGAAAAGGTGTACTTACTAGGGTCGAAAAACACGATGGCTTTGAGACATGCGAACTCTGTGTCGTCGATGTCAATCTCTCGGAGCGGCTTCACGATCTCGTCCATCACGCGCATGCCGATCATGCTGATGTCTATGTCCATGCGACCATCTGTGAAGAAGCAAGGAAGGCTATAAGACACGTGACATAAGTATTGGTTCAATTTTCTGATAGATAGTAAGTTCTTCAACTAGTTAGGTGATTCTGTATCTCATGGATTAACAAGATAGTGACATACAGATAGACAGTGCCTCCACTGCCTGTCTTGCTAGACAATTGAATTTTTGAGGTGACAACTTCTATAATTCGATGGAGCCGGCTGCACATACGAAAAAACATGATTCATGCGGCGTTGCCCCGTTCCATTTAAGGGTTGAAGTACAAGCGAGAGCGCGGAACGAGCGACAAAGAGGCACAATCGGCCTACGCGTTCTGCAGCGTTCGACATCTGTCTCTCTCCTACTTGAGTGACCGATGCGCGTGGACACACAATAATACATTTCATGTTTTCATCAAGTATGAAGTGCAGTGAAAAGTGAATGTGGTGTCATTTCTTTATAGCAACAATAATTGCTGAAAATGCAAACATTCCATCAATATTTTCTTATGACGTTGTCACGTTCATCTATCGTCAGTTAATCGACTTTACAGACAACCGATTTTTATTTTACAGTTTGTCTATGGAACCCTAAAAGAGATGTTCTGAAGGTCTTATTGAAACAAAACAAACATCAATATTTGAACTTCTTGCCCTAATATCAGATCAGACACAAAATTTACAAATTGCAGTATTTTTATTAACGGATTATTTTCTGCTTTTGTATGCAAATTTTTGCAAAAGCGAAAAGTGAATACATACCAATGTTATGCTTGGTGATGATACAGTTGTTGCCGAGTAGCAGGATGTCGTTGAGGTGTAGAGAGCGACGCGCACAGCCTAATAGCAAGTGTTCACCTGCGTGTGCGCGGAGTAAAGCCACCTGAGAACAACACAGATAATAATAAGAATCACTTTTTTATTCTTTTTTTATGTTTTTTTTTATATAACTTTGCTCCACACTAGGAATTCTCCTGTATCGTGGGTGCGTACAAACATATAAACACACATATACAAGCAGCCAGATCCGGAATAACTACTTATAGGGCATACAAATATTTGTTCAGTGCGAGAATCGAACCCCCGACACGCAGTGCAGCAGTCAATAGCTTAACCACTGCGCTAACCGTGCAGTCAACTTGCCAATTATTGTTGTAGATTCCGATGACTAGGGGAAGCCATATAACATCTAGCCGGCAAGTAATTCTTCGTGTTCCGGCATGATGTCTGGTGAAGCCGTGCGGAGGACGTGTCTGAGCAGTTGTGTTGCGATGTGTGCCGGGTACGATGTGCCAAATGTTGTTGTGTCGGGAGTTTGGTCGTGGAGGGTCTCCGGATCAATCTCCCTCTGGCGCAGTATCGTTGTTCGTGTTGTTGGGTTTAACATTGAATCACCTCGCTCAACTGCCGTCTTCCTTACTAGTAACTCAGTTTAATTGAGTGAATAGGCTCCTAATAAACGGTTCAAAATCAACGATTGCATCACTGCTTACCATCAGGCGGGATTGCTTAGTGCTTGACCGCAATCCCTTTACAAATAAAGAATGGGCGGACAGAGTAAATGAATATGGTTAGAAATGGGGTATCTACTGAGCAGGGGCGTGCACAGAGATTTTTTTGAAGGTATGCATATATATACCTACTACCCAAATCTCTGTGCTTATATATGGTAAAACTTAAAAAACGTAACGTAGACGTAGTTTCAATTTAACATAGTCGCGTACTTTTTCGCATGTCAACATTGAATTGATGTTTGTGCGTGGCTACAATGAACATTAAGTATGTGATTGATGATAAGAACAAGTCAAATAAATGATATACGTGGGGTGTTAGGTATTTTTTTGCCCAAATGAATACAATGAAATCATCATCTCAGGGTTAATACCAGTCGCATCCAAAGCTTTGGAATCTGGGGTCCGCTTTTCCAGTCTAATTGCTGATTTTGGCAAAATTTCGACATTTTCCGTGACGCGACTGCCGTCTGACTTGTGGGCTCCAACAACCCGTAACGACTGCCACTAGATGTTCGTATGGCAACCGAAACCAACGGCTTAACGGGCTTTCCGAGACACGACCAGACCAGTGCAAATATTCATATTCATGCATACAAATATTTACACTGCGCGAGGATCGAACCCGCGCCTCCTTACGCAGCGACCGCGTTCGCTACCGCTACGCCATGGAGGCTGTCAAAATACAATGAAATGGTATTACTAACTGAACTGTCAATAAGTAATAATTTATTTCTCAAAAAAACTAAAAAAATATATTTTACTATTTATAAATTAAATCAACGCACCTATCTATTTTTAAATAACTCTGTAAAAATTAAATATATATAAGATCGTTGTGAAATCGCTAAAAGTTCTTTTAAAATGGAAATATAGACAAATATTTCATAAATATGCGTAATGCACTACTCATTGGAATCATAACTATTAAATTTTGCTAATTTGTAAACTTCAGGAAAATTATTACAATATAAAGTATAGTATTGAAATTCAAAAGCAAGTAGGTTGAAAAACTTAAGGTCTTTAAAGTTTTTATAACGACGAACTGTCAATGCCGTGTTTTAAAATAATATACCTACACGAGAAACAAAATAATTTATTTGTGTGTACCTGATCATCTAGATGCAGCTCGGTGAAGGCGGGGATGTACTTTGCCCACTCCACCAGTATGAGTAGCTGCTGTTTGATGGAGTCGCACACATCGTTGATCTTCGCAAGCTTTCGATTGTTTATCTCTGCATCCGTTACGTTGTTCGTCTGTGGATGAAGGGGCAACGTTTAACTAGGTGATTTTTTTTTAAAGTAGAGATAATGGGCCCAGATTTTCTTGTTCACGAATCAAACTAAATTCAAATATCTTCTTCTTCAGCCTGTGGATGTCTACTGCTGGACAAAGGCCTCCCCCGAGGCTTTCCACGCTGACCGGTCTTGTGCTACCCGCATCCATCGGCTTCCCGCGACCTTCACCAGGTTATCGGTCCACCTTGTTGGGGGCCCTACGCTGCATCTTCCAGTACGTGGCCGCCACTCCAGAACCTTACTGCCCCATCGGCCATCGGTTCTACGAGCAATGTGCCGTGCCCACTGCCACTTAAGTTTAGCGACTCGCAGAGCTAAGTCGGTGACTTTGGTTCTTCTGCGGATCTCCTCATTTCTGATTCGATCACGCAGAGAAACTCCGAGCATAGCTCTATCCATTGCCCTTTGTGTGAATTTAAATATAGTGCATCTTTTTCTTTCTATTTCATTAAGTAAAGGACAGAAGATAAATATTACTTTAGTGATGTCAAATTAGTCTGCGCCTGACTTAAATTGACGTATTTTTAGTACTTTTGTTTATAATTGAATCTAAACTGTCTATGGAGTATAATTTTTTTTGTTGTGGATGGGAAATCATTAAATGAGCTCTGATTAAATCTCCTCTCCCGCTCTGGGCCGAGCGGAAAGTCGTGACAGACTTTTACTGATTAAAACCCATCCGTGTTCCTTCAGTTGCCTGTGCGCCAGGGCCACGGTTTATCTTTCAACCAACCCGCAGTCCTGGCCCAGGCATCGGTCTTTGAGGACCCCTCCACGATGTGCTGACGTCTGAGGCGTGAAACGCAACGCGCCGTCGACACGAGCCTGCACGCCGCTTACGGAGGCTGGGAGTTCGATGTTGTCTCCCGACCAGAGCGTCTCCTGCGGCGGCTAGAAGCGTGAGGGCGCTCAGATTCGCGCTCAGCCTCCTCCTTTGCTAGCATTACTGCTTCGCAGAAGGAGATGTCGGATCTTAATTTAGTAAGAATAAACTAATACTTTATCTTCTGTCCTTTTCTCAATGAAATAGAAAGACATACATAGTAGATGCACAAATTCAATGTAGTTTAGATAGCGAACAAGATGATCGGGCCCAATGACTAATTAGAAATAATAAAAAAAAAACAGTTCGGTTTATTTGATGACGTGTTTAAAAATTAGTCGGTTTGTCATATTACATTACCCCCATATCAGCGAATTTATAAAAACAGGTATCCTATTACTCATTACTGGAACGTAGTGTCGTGTAAGTTGTGTTCAATAGTAAACCTACCTAACTACGGATTTATTGCATAATACGTGTATTATGTCGAAAAACGTCAAATTATGTAGATTTTATACTAAAGTCAGTGATTTTTAATACAAGAATTAAAATACTTCTAACATTCTAATCGTCTTAGTACAAGACGAGTTATAATATTGCCTACACCTTGGGAGTCAGTTACTATATTTTGAACTTTATTTCGATAAATGTAAAGTTCTTAATGCAAAATTGACAACTACCACTAGGCCACAGCTGCTCTAAAGTTAGTCAAGTTTTTATAACAAGAACGTTTGTCGGATACGATTTGAAAATGGTTCAGTGGCTTTTCTTTTTTGTAATAAAGTATCCTAAATCAAAGCCATGTTTAGTAAGCGACCGCTGCCAATAATGCCTGACAATGCTTTGGAAGTGGTAAAGAATTGGACTACCACAAATCACATTACATAAATTATTATAAAAGCGAAAGTAGGTGAGTGTGTGTGAGTGTTTGTATTATTGTTACTTTTTCACGCTCTAACGGTTGGACCAAGTTTAAAGAAATTTGGTAAGGACGTAGCTGAAAATCTGGATACTTTTTATCTTGATATTCCCATGGGATCGAAAAATGCTAGTGAAAGTGAGGACCGTTGCTAGTTACACATAAGTTAATGGTTCCATCGTCACGAAAAAATATGGTTCTATTAACTTTTGTTTTGGTGTTCTGCCCTGAGGCTGAATTATCAATTCTGTATAAGGCGGTAGGAAACGCCAGCGTGTCACCACTGTGTAGATCGCCCTGAGGACACGGTGAAGTATACGGTGGAAGTCTGCCCGGCTTGGGTAGAGCACCGTCGTGTCCTCGGAGCGAGAGTGCATGGCAGGCCGCCTCCTCCTTCTGCGAAGTAGTGGTGCTAGCAACGGGGGCGGAGCGCGTGAGGGAGCGGGAATCCCAGTGCCCTCACGATTCTAGCCACCGCAGGAGACGCTCAGTAGGCCTAGTATGAGTTTTCATTACGAAACTCGATCGTCGATATCGAGCGCGTTTGACTCAGCGATTGACCCGCTTCAAGGTCGTAAGAACTCTCAACCAATGAGAGCGCCGAACGCGCTCGATATCGACGATCGAGTTTCGTATTGAAAACTCATACTAGGCCTACTGGTCGGGGGCCTGGAGGTGGCCCTTGACAAGTCGGAGGCCATGGTTTTCCATGGCCCCCGGCGTGCGCCGGCGCCGGGATCACATATCGTGGTCAGTGGGGCCCGGATAGCTGTCGAGTTCACCATGAAGTACCTGGGATTGGTGCTCGACAGCCGGTGGGATTTCGGACCCCACTTCCGGCGGCTGGCGCCCAAGCTGATGGGTGCAGCAGGCGCGCTATCAACGCTGCTTCCCAACATGGGGGGCCCGAGCGCCGCCTGTAGGCGGTTATACGTAGGAATCGTGCGGTCCATGGCCCTATATGGGGCCCCTGTGTGGGCGATGGACCTGACGGCCGGAACACTCGCCATTCTGCGCAAGCCGCAGAGGGCGATGGCCATCAGGGTCGTCCGCGGGTATCGCACGATATCCTACGAGGCGGCTTGCGTCCTGGCCGGATCCCCGCCCTGGGACCTAGAGGCGAAAGTACTCGCGTCATTGTACCGATGGCGCGAGGAAGAACGGACACGGGGCTCCAGTCCGGTGCAGCGGCAGATAGAGCTGCGCCGAGAGGAGCTCCGTCAGGTCCTGGTGGCGGACTGGCGGCAGAGGCTTATGCGCCCTACCGCCGGCCTCGCTACCGTCGAGGCGATCCGGCCAGTACTCGACAACTGGCTCGGGAGGAGGCACGGCTCCCTGTCGTTCAGGGTGACGCAGGTACTGTCGGGGCATGGCTGCTTCGGCAAGTACCTGCGTCGCTTAGGCAGGGAGCCAGACGCTCGGTGCCACCACTGCGTCCAATGCGGGGAGGACACGGCGCAGCACACGCTCTCCGAGTGTGTAGCTTGGGAGGAGCAGCGCCGTGTCCTCACAAATGAAGTAGGAGGCGACCTGACGCTGCCGGCAGTAGTGCGGAGGATGGTCGGCAGCTCAGAGTCGTGGGACGCGGTGGTGTCCTTCTGCGAAGACGTGATGTCGCAGAAGGAAGCTGCGGAACGGGAGAGGGAGATATCAACTCCCTTCCCGGGCCGCAGAAGACGCACCGGGCGCCGAGGAAGGGCGGATAACGCCCTCTTCCGCCCCCCATGATTGGGTCCAGGGGCGAGGGACATGGGGAAGTCCCCGCCCCCCATTGATGGACCCCGAGGCGGAGGCGCGCGCGAGTGTCGGCGCGCGCCTTTGAGGCGATGCACGGGGTAGTTTAACACCCCACTACCCCGTGCAGGAGACGAGGCCCGGACAGACCGGGCCAGCACGAGGATGTGGGGCCGTGGAAGAATTTAGACTCCCGCGGCCCCACGCGCGCTCGTGATAGAAGACACACCGGGGTGGTTTTAGTCAGTAAAAGTCTGACATACCCCGTCGCCCACCCCAGGGCGGCGGGCATCCTATGAGGATTTCCACCCCGGCAAAAAAAAAAAAAAAAAAAAAAGGCCTACTGGTCGGGAGACAACATCGAACTCCCAGCCTCCGTAGGCGCGGGCTTGCGGGCGGTGAGCAGTGAACAGCTCGCCGCCCGGTAAGGACAAGGCCCGAGCCAACGGCGCGTTGTGTTTCACGCGCACCTCAAAGAGATGTCAGTACATCGTGACGGGGTTCACGAAGACCGATGCTTCCTGGGTCAGGGTTGCGGGTTGGTTAAAAAAGAAACCGTGGCCCTGGCCTACAGGCAAGTGAAGGAACATTGCTGGGGTTTAATCAGTAAAAGTCTAACACGCCCTTCCGCTGCGCCCAGAGCGGGTGAGGTCATTTGATGATTTCCCATCCCAAACTAGAAAAATAAAGGCTGTGACTGTATTAGTTGATGATAACACCATTGCTTTTGAGAAGGTTGGTATCAGTCTTCTATAGCTCTGTCGTTAAAACGTCATAATGAGACCCCAGTACCGCCTTAATAACACCATGTCAATGATTACTGACCTCATCTATGACCTTCCTGCTGAGTAGCTCGGCGTTGAGTAGCGACACGACTGACAGCCCATTAGCTTGTGTTGGCTCCTCATAAGATGGCCGCCTACAGTTGATGCGGTCCCGTTCATTTTGTACCGCTGAAATAATACATGACAACTTTTTATATATAATTATAGATACATCATGGAACATCGACGAGCAACCATGGGTTCACTCATTTTACAAATGTTAAGCTACCGAAAATAACCAGATACATTTGCTTGAATCGTTTAAAAACAATAATTTTTTAAAGCATGCTTTGTAATTCTATACATAAAAACTAGTTTGTAGTCCGCTTACGTGATTTAGATACGTACAGGGGGCTACTAAGTTTTAAAACCACTGTGAAAAAGGGATAGCGCTATTCATGCTATATAGCTCCGTCTTTGTCTGACATATTATGTACCCATGACATTAATTTCATATATTATTTTTATTGTAAATGAATGGTCGCCGTCTCGTAAGATAAAGGATTACCTATACTCTCGCCAAGCTCCATAAAGAATAGAGGTAAACAAACCAATTTAGGGTTATCACAACTCACGTTTTACAAATTTCCAGTTATTTACATGATTATAGACTTTTACATGCTAATTATTTATTAACAATTCCTATTGCAGTATATTTCTTTAAAATCACTAAAATAACATGCATAATAACTTGGTATTTCGAAAAACCATTAAAAAGTCGACATTAATTTTACGTGATAGCCTTACAAAAAAAGAAAGATGGATAAAATCCAGGTATTAAACACATTTTGTGGAATTCAACCAATGAATAAAGTTGAGGCATTTGTCAATACAATTTTTCATATTTTAGTTAATTTCATATCAACTGCATAACACATGCATTGTAATACTTACAAGTATGGGCTAAGAATAAATTAAAAAAAAAAGATAACCTATTAGGAAATTAGCTTACATGTGTGTTATATTTCATTCAAATCGGTTCTAGGCAAATTATAAATATCTAAACAAATAAACTGTTTACATTAGTAGGAAGTACAATTATTACTTTTATGAAAATCTATCAATCTAGAAAAGGTTGTTAACATCTGTCTTTTAGGCGTAAACTACTCGTTGCTTGGCAACAGTTTGTTTACCTCTATTCTTTATCGAATTTGGCTGACATATAGTTTAGGATACAGATACCATTCGTGTAGTTATTTCATGTTATATTGTACATCTGATCTTATGTATAATGAATAGAGGTCGGATAATCCGGCGCTTAAATACTTAACTTGATTTGACGAAGAAAAATATGGATAGTATGCCTTTTGGTTTGGTACACGTACTTAATATGTATGCCACTAAATGTCAGTCATCATCATTGTAATGTTTGAATAGTATTTAAAAAAAACTAAAATAGTTTCCACAACTGTTAGTTAAAAGGCGTATCTAAATTATTCTTTCGTCGGTATTTTGTGTAAGTTTAGGTACATAAGCGCCGTAATTTCCGATCTCTAATTATGAATCATGTGAGTTCGTCATTATAAAAATATTATTAATATTATTATTAAATATTGGGTCGAGGGAATTAACTTTGACCCAAACAAACAATATATATTTAGTTAGTAATCAATATTCATTTCGCGACTATTAATTTAAAACCCAAAATAGAAAATTTCCTTGATTTAAGCACATACCTACGTATGTAATACAGGGAAAAATATATATTCGTGAGTGTACGTCACTAATTATGCCTGAACAGTTCTGTATCAGCAATAAGTCTTAAATATGCGGTTAGCTTATGACGAAAAACGGATAATTCGTATGAATTGAATTAATTAAAAGTTTTAATGCCCATTTATATTAGCTTCCAGTAAATCTGTTTACGTAATACTAATAACTATAATATATAATAGGATGAATATTAAGTTAATTGGATGGGGAAAAAGCATTAAATTCGTGTTTCAAAGCATTTAATTCGTTCGTGACCGACCCGACACCGTGATAGCTTTTTGTTTTTACTTTTTGTCTATTCTGTGTTTTTTTAATGATTTCGGTTTTCACTTCTGTCGGTCCCACTACTGCTAGTTTTTTGTGATGTTGATTCTGTCGCATTTGTGATGTTCAAGCATTTATCATTCTGAATCTAAAGTTAATTCTAACTAGCTGTTCCCTGCGACTAAATCTGCGTTTGTAGTGTTTCATTGTAAAATTGAAACTCTCGAAACGCTGTAAACGATATGTTAAGAGCAAAAATTTCAATCGAATTTTTTGAATGGGTCTTTTTTGAATCTGTGTGCGCTATAGTCGCACGCGTCTTTTTGGCTACCGCGTGGGTTATTTGAAAGTTAGAGATAAGTCCTCCTTTATACTTTGTTTGGTAATTAGGGGAGTTCAAACTTAATTTGAGAGAGACAGGGGGGCAGCTTCCTCCCCCAGCCCCCACCTGGGTACGCCCATGATTTAGTGGTTTATGCATAAATTAAAAAAGGGGACAAACAGACTGACTTAAGCCAGATTCGTGGTACTGTGATGTGTCGTGTGGTGACGGCTTTGGACTCGGTGTTAACCAATCAAAACTCATGTTTTGATGTTATCCTGAAAGCTTGGTGGATACATCGCGAGTCACGACACAAAACGACAAAGTATATGTCTTCACATTCGCATTTATAATATAAGAATGGATATCTGATGCTTTAGCATTAAGTGAGAAGGCTCTTAATACATTATGTATGTTACATGCGTTCCCATATTGTTTAATAAACGAGGTAATTAAAGTATTATCTTCTGCTGAAGATACAAGGTTGGCGACCTATCCATTGGATCCGAGAAGCAATGAGGACAAATAAACAAACCATATGAACATAATACCTGAATTATAAGAAGACTATTTAGTTTAGATTTGGCTTTCCCAAACGACTTCCCAACTCCCAACTGAAGGTTCATCACTGCTTACCATCATTCGGGATCACGGTCCAGCAGTAATTTATAGAGATTAAAAACATGTCTTAAGACACCATTTTAGCTTTTCAGCTCTTTAAGATTTAAACTGTCACACAGAAAAGCATGCATTCGTTTTGATAACATCAGTAGGTACCTATAGACTTAATGTTGTATTTCTCACCTTCTTTCTTCATGCCCGCCTTGAAACATTTCCTTAACCTACAGTATCGACACTGGTTTCTTTTGTCTTTGTCCACCACACAATTTCTGCTGAACCTGAAACAAACAAAAACCACATTTTATTATCATACCCGAAGAATAGCCAAAGATAAGTGGCTGTGGGATCGACATTGCTCGGAGAACTGATGACCGATGGGACAGATGAACAGACAGCTGCTGCTGGGGAGTCTGTTCCGCCATTTCTTCATCCCAGCGAAAGCACTAGGAAGTGTCGATAGGTGGGCGTTTTGGGGGGTTGTCTTATGTAATATTGATGTTCAAAAAGTGCTGATTCTCAACCTAATTTGAATAAATGACTTTTGGATTCGATTTGACCGAAAAATTGGAAGGCCTACACCTAAAAGGTGAACCGACGACCTTATGAAAACCGAAGGATTCCGCTAGATGCGAAAAGCACAAAACCGCACGAATTCGTTACGAAGTGCTTAAAATGATGATAACATAACGACAGACGGTTTCATGTAATATAAACCGCTGGGCAACAGTCGGTGGGTGCATCAAGATGCATAGCGCCGCTAAGGCCGATCCAGGAAAAGGCAACTGAGACGACCTAGATGCGTACCGCAAAAGAAGCATCGAGGTAGCTCTGGTAAAGGATGCCTGGAAGGAATTAAGGCAGGCATTTCTGTGGAGAGGCTCTACGATAGGACCCAATACGCTAAGTAAAACATCACATTTGAAATTTCTAAGAGTTAGGCGGAAACGATGGGTGGAGTGGTCATATTCCGGCAGTCTTTTTTAAGCCCTTAAATAATATAGGGTGTGTCTATTGTCATCAAATGGACACGATTCCAGACTATCATCAATTAAGGTTAGATGAATACAATTATGGGATTGTTTCTGGTAAATTTTGGTTGAAGAAAGTAGTCTAGAAACTGGAGAAATATTAAAAGTGCGACCTAGAGCAACCATGATAAAAACTACTCAATATATGATGGTAGAAGTATGTGCGGCTACTGAAGAACGTTCGTAATTCCTTGTCAGAAAATGTTATTAATTTTAATCTGAAGTGGCAGTTAAGTGTCCAAATTAGTACATTAACTGGGTTGTTTACGAATGACTAGTTTATTAATATTCTTAGCAGAAAGGCATCAACATAACCACCAAGGTTAAGTATGCATATTATGTGCATATTTTATTTAATTACGTCAATACAAGTGATAGAAAGATTGTAAATCTTGTTTATCCGGTTTTTTTGACATACCTGTTAATATTGAGATGTTGTTATTTTAGCCTAGTCATGGTCCTATACACAGATCTTACTTAAGATATGCGAATAAGAGGAGTTTTTGAGATAGAATCGCAGCATAAAGAAAAATAAGACAAATATGGTCCGAGTTGGATTATAAATATATATTCTATATGTATCGCGCAGAAAATATATAACAAAATTTTTACAAGAGTAGCCAAAAACGAGCAAAATGCGAAGCCATGTCCAGCAGTCGCTTGTCATAAACTAATTATGTTAGTAAAAGACTTCATCTCGATTTTTAAATAAAACTTTAGTTCAAACAACTGTAATTTTTAAAAATAATTACTAGCCAGGATATATTTCTACCATTGCGATTTTAAATGAGGAAGAATCCTAACTACTAATAAATTCAATTTTGAATGTAAACCAGTAATCCTGCTATAATATTTAAGTGCACCAACAATATTACGTGCCATAAATTACCTTCTCGGATTTCGTCGTCCATAACTAGCAGGTAATAAACATCTACCCATAGTGGTAATTAATGACGTAAACAAACTGACACAAAAACACGGTCATATTTGAGAGGAAACAAGTTTCTCAGTCATGGCGAACCGCATTTTACCTACAAACTATTTAATTGACGTAATACCATATAAATAATACGTAATAAAAAAATATCTTACTGTATAGACATCTCAAGGACTCATCACACTTCATTCAATTTATTTTGACAGCGATTGCGAATTCACTTCTTCGTAGTGTATTTGAAAATGACAAACAAGAATAAATAAAATACATAATACATGTTAAGAATACTGCAAACTGTAATTCACTTTCGATGCTGGTGGATGGTACTTTCCTGCACCTTACGCGTTAGACAAAAGAGGTTCATACAAAGCCTTACACATTCAGAAGATAGATAGTTCAAGTGAGTTGATTAAAGTATAATACTTGGTAAATAGGTTGATTAACAATATAAATATTTTGTACTTTTATTACAAAGTGTACCCTACAAACAACCCTTTATACTCTGTCTAATGTTACCGTGTGCGTGTATGGAGTATACGGAAAGAGGAGCCTAGTCTGTAAGCAATATGCTTACAGACTAGGCTCCTTATACGTGTAATTATTTTAAAGACACGACACTTCAATTGCTGTCGTTACCGTATTCGGGTAAGTGTAGTAAATCTAAGGTCACATTTATTCATGATCTCTTCAAACTTATTTATGACTAGCTATGTCCCGCGGTTTTACCCTGTATTGTATACGTTGGGAATATCGAGATAAAAAGTGTCTTTGCTATGTGTTAATCCTGGTTATAATATGTCTGTATGCCAAATTTCATCCAAATCCATCAATAGACATCCTTAATATAAAATTCTACGTCATCATCTATCTATGTATATTAGTTGAATAATAGGATTTTCAGTTTTCGATATCAATCTTCGCACTCCCACGCTGTCTAACGTGCGAATTATACCTGACAAATGTGTATACTCTCTATTTGGCGTACTTCCAGATTCGGCTATGGTTGTGAGGTTCACACCGATGCAGTTGAGGCGAATACCATAGACGTGCCAACTTCTATCATTCACCAGTTTCAAAAGCGCAGTCGTGAATGCACAATTAGTGGCAACGAAACGTAATGGGATTATATTTTGTTGTATAACGTTTAGTATCTGCTGCTTTTTCATAAATTCAGTTTGGGACGAGTAGGGAAAAACCAAAGAAACTATGAGTGGACTGTGTGATGGTATGGAAGATAGAAAGGATGTGATTCCTGACACCACGAAAAGTATGTGTATATGTATAAATGGGAGAATAATGATTAGATTCTCCGTATATTCATTAATTCTGATATTATTAGGGATAAAATACATTGTTTTTAAATATGTGAGCAATATCCAGTATGAGTAACGTTTACAATAGTATTTTTTTGACATTTCATCATTTTTATACGGGACGTTTTTAACAGACTTTAAAAAAGGAGGAGGTTTTCAATTCGCGGGACTCTTTTATTTTAAATGTGTGTTCTCCGATTACTGTATGCCTGGATCGACTTGCAAAATTCATTTTTTGTTTGATAGGGTATACTTCCTAGGTGGTCCTTTGTTATCAGGTCATCTAATGATTAAAGACCAGAGACATCAGGGAGACCTTTCAAAAATCGTAGGAGCGGTTACTGCATTTTTAAAGACGTTTTGTTTTTTGTTATAAAAGTTTGTGATGAATGAAAAATTACATTTGATCATGTCCTGACAAGTCTATTTACGTTGTAGAGTCTTGATATTTAATTTACATTATTTTGTTTTGCCCATTAAAAACGCATACAAGTGAAATAAGACACTAGTGACATTAGCTAAATATGTACCACTATCAGAGTGTGGAACAGTAGACAGATAAATTACGCCTCTCCTAATAGTCTGTGACAAATCAAGATGGATAACGCCTTCAACTAGCGCCTGTACCGACTTAACCAATTGATCATACCTAGTAAACACGGCTAGTTATAGCTGACCTCGCATTCTAAAGCGTTTTCCCACCATCAGAAGTCAGGTTAAACTGGTTATATTGCTTAACGTATAGCCGTGCGTACATTACATTAATTTCGATGTTTTCCTCTGCGTTTATTAACCAACCAAACTATTTCAATGAATCAGTGTTTATATAAACCATGACCTTGCCCAGTAATACTTATCTAGTAGTTTGTGTTAATTATGATACTTGACATAAAACTGTCACGTTTCCGTCTCCTCTACACAAGTAAATAATATATGTAATATAATAGCAAGCTCCATTGGACAAGAAGATTTAGAACACGTAGCTCAGCGTAACCCTAGATTTAAAATGAATTATAATTTTCAAAAGATTTAAATATTCCATTATGCATTAAAATAAGGCAGCATCGGGCGGTTACCACGTATTGATTTTTATTACATTTCATTACACTATTTCTGATTGACATAAAAAATCTCTTTTTTTTTCAATGTCATCAGACATATATCTCGAATAAAAAACAGATAGAAAGTGTAAAGACCGATGTAGAAAAATAACAGTAAAGCCTACCTCACGACTGCACCAAAAAGGTCAAGTTCAGAGCATAATACCAGACAAATAGTGCCTGACGCTGGTTTACAACTGGAACTGACGTGTAAAGTGATGGATGTAAATCAGTATTACACGCGACGTAAGGCGTGTATGCATACTTATGCTAATAATAACTTCTTGACCCTTCCCTTGTCGACTACTATAAAGTGGTTTATGAACGATCCCACAGAGTATGGCCACACCTCGTCGGCCATTGCTTCAGGCGTTATTGCCAAAACTTTCCACACAAACGAAGAGTGTCACCGTTTTATCGAACTATGATGACTAAACTGGTGACTTTGAATACGGGACTTAATAGAAATTAGTATCATTATTCATTACACTAAGTGATAAGGGATGCAGGGAAGTTGCGTAACAGACTATCAGTAGCAATGGATTTCATTTAGACAGTTCAACAATGTTCACTGCAATATTTAAGTTGTTCAGCAGATAAATTTGTCGAACATATTAAGCAATGGATTACCAATTTACCTACAGCGGTCTTTCCGTCAGATTACAATTTAATTTTCTTTAAGGCTAGAGTCAATAGGCTCATAATAAATTAGTGCGCCTCTCATCAACGATTGCATCACTTCTTTCCATCAAGCACTAGTTTATAAAATAAGAAAAATTAGATTGAGATTGATATTAGATTACACAGCAAAGGTGCCGGTGTTCGCAACTTCACGCTTAATTACATTTTGTGTAAGGCCTAAAGTCTGTATTACAGAACGTCACTCAAAACTTAAACTCTACTTAAGTCTCGTTTGAAGCCATTTGATTCGTTGAAATTAGTTTTAAGTAATGTTTAAACAGAGATCAATGCTTGAGTTTCCTTCTGGAATACGGACCTAAATGCACTATCAGCGCAAAGTATTTAGAAAGGTGTCTCTAAATACTTTGCGCTGAAAGTGTAGTGTGGAGTCTCTAGACGTCGGATTTGCGACACTTTTATGATCCATATTATGTATATTTACCTGCATGTGTATAAATGGTTTTTCCTGACGCTTCTTCTGAAGAAGCCCTTGCAGCCGTCGCAGGAGGAGGCCCCGTAATGCTTGCCAGTGGCGCGGTCGCCGCATATTGCGCAGTGTTGTGACAGCGCCGTGGAGGACGCCGCGCTTGCTTCGCTGCTACTCGTCTCCAGCTGCATGTCGCTGTCTAGAACAAGAAGAAACATTTTGATTTACTTAAGAAGAGTTATGTATTTGTGTGGTAAAATGGGTTTTGTCGAAAGAAGTATAAATAAAAGGTTGTGTTGTTGTGTCTTTACGTCCACAAGACCAATTTCTAAGTGAGCATGTTTAGCGTACTGGCTAGGCTTACAGGATAACATATTATTATGGTACGTCTAGAATATCGAGAATCCTAAAAATGTGATAACGTAGCTAGTGCGAACAAATTGTCCGTCCAAAAACATCTTTTGCACAACCTTCCAGTGATGGCAGGAAGAAGTTTCTGTAAACACGTTTACGTACAAACAGAACATTCCTTCTTCGGCTCGACACCACAACTCATGTATTGTGTCAAAGAAATACACGCTGCTCGTAGCAACAGCGTAGTTGTTTCATACCTTTACGTACACATCAAAACCTCTATGCTTTGGAAAGCAGTTGATTACGGCTGTCACTCGTGATCTTTTGTACTCATTAGGGGTCGTCAGAAGTCCGAAATTCTGACAACAACGACATTTTTAACAGTAAGGTTAGAATACGATACCCTTAATGGGCCTTATAAGAAAGCTCAGGGTCACTTAAAGGGCAATAGAGAGGGTTGTGCTTGGGGTTTCATTGCGTGATCAAATCAGAAATGTGGAGATCCACAGAAGAACGAGAGTAACCGACATAGCTTGAAGGGCGGTGGGTCGGGCACCGTAGGACCGATGCCCGATGGGGCCGACAGTTTCTCGAGTAGCGACCATGCACCGGAAGATGTAGCGTATGTAGGCCCTCGACAAGGTGGACCGACGACCTGGTGAAGGTCGCAGGAAACCGCTGGATGCGTGAGGCGCAGGATGAGTCGTCGTGGAGATCCTTAGGCGAGGCCTATGTCCAGCAGTGGATGTCTTTCGGCTGAAATGATGATGGTGATGACGATACTCTTGGTAAGAGTGACTGGTTAGTGGAGATTAATCATTATATGTAAAATACAAGTTCTTAGTTGCTTCAGATGCAGATCAGAACTGATGATGATGGACGTCGCTCGTATTTTCCAATTATTATATTCCCAGAAGGTCCTTTAGCTCAAACCGAAAGCGTTGTCATGAAGAAGCATTTCTAAACACACATGACGGTATGATGCTAATACGGATTACAATTTTAAATTGTATTTTTTTTTTGTGTTCGCGTCTAGAAGTTGATCACCTTTACATAATATAAATGTTTTTACAATAAGTGTAACTGATAAATATATTATAATATACATTTTCAGTTACTGTGTTGCAAAGAAAATATGCACCTCAGGTAAAAACCAATCCTAGGTATGTTTAGAAATGACTACATCGTAGTTAGGAAAAAGACGTCAGACAATGTAGCTGCACGTCACTCACCGCTTTATTATTCAGGCTGCAGGCGTGTAGTTTGATAAGTTATTGGAGTAAATAATATTGTATATTTAATAGCTAATTGTTACAAAATGCGTCAGTTATCAATATGTTAAGGACTGACTCCAGACTGACAGCCACCTTGGCGTAGCGGTAGCGAACGCGGCCGCTGGGCAAGGAGGCGCGGGAAGTATACGGGTAGTGGGAAGCCCGAAAATCTGACCATCAGGCTTGCCAAGGAGTACCATGTCACCCAGTAACTGGGTTGTGGGGGTCAGGTAGGTAGTCGCCCCATGTAAAATGTTGGTATTCAACTGCATCAGGATAAATTGAACTCTGACCTGACATTGGTTGAATGATATTGCTGAAATCAGTGGCGCATTCACCAGCGGGCTGAGTAGGCTTGCGCCTAGGGCGGCAGATTTTTGTGGCAGCTAATTTGGGGACCGCTTTTATAGCGCTAGAAGTCGGTGGTGAGCTAAACAACAGAAACCTCGAGACACCGATTTCTAGAACCATGACAAAAGTAAAATTCTTTTTCCTTTTAAGTGGTTTTAATTGAAGTCGGTTTCTGTTTTTTTGTAAAAAGTTTTTATTTCATGCTTTTCAATGTCTTAGTCGAAATTCCAAAATTACATTTTTCCTCATAACAATAGTAGCAGCCATAACCCATGTTAAAATAAGTTCTCATCAATACGAAAAATTTACGATTTTGATACTTACAGTATTCCCTAAGTTGAACAATACATAGTAAAACAAAAAAAGAATTGCTTAAATCGAACTTGTAGTTAAGGAAATATGCGCGTCCAAACATAAAAATATACACACATACATAAACTTGAAATTTGGTTTACATACATCAGGTCGAATTTATAACCTCCTTTTTTTAAAATCGGTTAAAAAGGGCGGCCAAAACCTTACAGCCTATACCTTTAAAATTTGTAAATCCGTCACTTGCCGAAATCTTGTTAATATTTCTGCTTTTAAATAAGTACATATAATAAACACTAGTAAATATCTATTCGTAGGGAAGATCTATGCTAGCATTTATTTAAAAAAATAAACATGTACCTATACAGGTTATTTTGTTGTAGAGACGCTAGCAGGTTATTAAGCTACTCAAAACTGAAAATGTTCCCAATCAACATTGAACCTTATATTTTAGCGATAAAGTTGAAAATCTATTAACTTTATGCACAGGCGTCTGTACGATAGATTAAAAAAAATAAACTCCGTAAATGGAGTTGTAGATTGTTTATACAAGCCAGTTTGACAAAAAACTGATATACGTTATCGGTATAGTACGCGTGAATGTGTGTGTAAATGTGTGATAAGAAAATTCACGAAAACAAAAAGAGTTGCCTTTTTAGAATCAACTTCGTTGCTTATGTATGTCAACAAAGATAGAAGATGAATTTTCAATAACTGATATATTGCATGACTTTAGACGCCTATGTGAAAGCATAAACATATGATAATTATGCTTTCACATAGGCGTCTAATGTTCAAGATACGTTGCTAGAACGATTGAAATATCAATCGTTACTCTCAATAAACATTTATATAATAGGCAATAACCTAATATATGTACATATGTTTATTAAGAGTAAGCATGTAAGAGGTTTATCTTTCTTTAACCTTAGTTGATAGCGCTGAGTTGAATTGACCAGTCAAACTTCGACGTATCACCTACCAATTTCAGATTTACACTCAAGCTGTACTAGTTTTTACCATGTACGTCTTGCTAGTAGGTATAACAGTGCGATTCTGTGACCATCTCCTTGAAGTTGATATGAAACTTAGGGGAAGGGAGCTGTCATTCGAACTAATTAAAAAGATTTAAAACTTTTGGTGAGTGTGCGAGGGAATTGCATGATTTAATTCCCCCATCTCCGTTCCACCATCGGACGACCCGTCGTATGGCGAATTTACACCCTTAAGTTGTTACCACCACTACGATCCGGACGAAGCGTTTCGCCTCCTCCTTTATACTGCGTACATCGAGGTACTGGAACAATTTACAGCGGCGGTGTTTCCGTCGGACTACAATTTCAGTGTCTTCAAGGCTATACTGAATAGGCTCTTAATAAACTAGTGCGCTTTACCATCAACGATTGCGTCATTGCTTACCATCAGGCGGGATTGCGGTCAAGCGCTAGTTTATAATTTATAAAAAAAAAACCAATGGCTAGCGCACTTTAAGCTCATTGCACCAAACTTTCCACGGTGAGATTTATACAGAATTGACAGGCAGGTAAAACCCTTTTGTACGCGCAATTTGATCCGAATCACATAAAAACGATGGGTAGGTAGTCACGTGGTGAGTTTACAAATAACAACAAACGCCGATGACTAACACAAACTGCTAAGCGTGGTGCCATGTTGTTCGGACAATATCGTAACTATACAGGATAACATGGACATCAGCGCCGATCCTTTTGGTCACAAACTAACCTAATTTAAAGTTAAGTGCATCTTTTTCCTTCTCTTTCATTAAGAAAAGGATAGAAGATAACATTTTAGTTTAATCGTGTCAAATTAAGATACTCCATAGACAGTTTAAACGCGATTATAAACATGACGATGAAAAATACGCTAATTTACGTCAGTCAGGAGCGGACTAATTTGGCAAGTCTAAACTAACATTTTGTCTTCTGTCCTTTTCTTAATGAAATATAAAGACAAAGATACACTGAACTTAAATTTAATTTAGTTGTGAACAAGGGAATTGGGGCCATAATCGCACAAACTGTAACCATGAAGAAAGAAAGGAACAGCCTATTTTTCTTAAAACTATCAAAAATTCCAACGCCCCGTGTTTTTTATATATTATAATAGGGTCTTTAAAAAAAAAAAAAAAAAACTAATTAGTCCGTCAGTCAGATTTCCAAAAAATACTAGACACGTATTTTTTCCTTTTTCATATAAACAAAAAATGAAGACGACACAGTGCGTTGAAAACTCGTGTGACGTCACTGCACGCTGCACTTTTTAGCGAGCAGTAACGTCACCAGCCACCACTCCTGATGTTTGATGCCGTTTATATGTATTTGTCAATTTTTATTGATTTGATAAAACAAAATATACATAAGTATCCAATATTTTTCTATAATCTGAATGCCGGACTAAATAGAATCAATTTTTTTTAACCCAGGAAATATCCCTATTATGAACTCTCAAAACGGCGAAGGAAAACAACGTGAGTAAACCGGCATGTCCTAGAGGCAAAAACCTCGAAGATATGTGATATCTACAAACCCGGACTGAGCCCGCGTTGTAGATTATAGACCACTCCCTCTCACCGAGAGTTGGCCTGTATACCCAGCAGTGGGAACATTATAGGCCGATTAATGTATGTATGTAAAGTTCTGTTTACATTATAGGTCGATTAATGTATGTATGTAAAGTTATGTTTACATTATAGGCCGATTAATGTATGTATGTAAAGTTCTGTTTACATTATAGGCCGATTAATGTATGTATGTAAAGTTCTGTTTACATTACAAACCGATTAATGTATGTATGTAAAGTTCTGTTTACATTATAGGCCGATTAATGTATGTATGTAAAGTTCTGTTTACATTATAGCTTCTAATATTTTTATAACCTTTTCAGTAGTGATAATCAGTCTGCGATCAACTTAATTTCCATTAAAATAACTTGATATCACGTTACATAAACAACATTTGAATATAGGGTACCAACGGTAATTTTCATAACGTTGCCAATGACGATTATTGTTAGAACACCACCCTAATTGTGTAACACACCATTACTATCAGTTGGAATCATTTTGAAGCTTATTGCTATTCCATTGCTCCATGTGTTCGAAAATTTGTCTACTTAACAACGTAAATAACGCAATGACTGTTGTTGAAGTGTCAAAATGAAACCCATTGCTACTGATAGTTGTTACACAATTACCCTACAGGTCTGGTAAATTCTGGTCAGTCAACACAAATGCATGATGTTAAGGTAATTCCAGAATATTATTGAACACGATTGTAAACCCTACGTTTCGTATTACACAGTAACTGGGTTGTGGTGATCAGATAGGCAGTAGCTCCACGTAAAGCACTGGTATTCAGCTGCATCCGGTTAGACTTGAAGCTGACCCCATCAAAGGAAAAGCCTAGACTTGTAAATATCCACAGAAAACGGGAACAATTTTATTTTTTGATTACCTACCCTATTTTTAACAATTATATTATCGACATTCTATTGTTAACCACTGTAAAGAAAAGCGAATAATTACGTTGTGTTCTATTAAGAAATCAGAATTCTATTGTTGTGATTGCATCATACATATGCCTACATCTACATTATAGCGTACACATACTGTAATTAAATATATCGTTCTTTATGAGTTGTCAGCTGTTATTATATTGTATATAGAGTATAAGCAGTTGAAAACAAGATAAAAGGAAAAAATAATACATTTATTCAGTCATCATGAGTATTTTTAAACACTGATAAATCATCCATTTCTTTACCGAATTGTACGCAAATGGCCGGCACACGAATATTAAATGGATAATAGGCAAATACTATAAGCGTGATCACTGTGTGATGTCAACAAACCTTCGCTGAACGTCATGACAGGCCGCGCCTCCTGCGGGGGACTGCGTACTACGGGCCCGTAGTACGGCGTACTGGCGTGTTTTTCCCACTGCGGTTGCGCACCCATCATGTAATCCACCGCGTTGTACATCGGACACAACTCCTGTGAGGCCATCTCGTAACCGAGCACCGGCATCTTCCAGGCGCCTGCCACTCAACAACACCAACGTCCAACTGTTATCCACTAATCGAAGTAACGCAAGAGACGATAGCTCCGATAATGCTCCACACAAACACGATTAATCAACAGGTGGTTTAACCAGACCAAATAACACAATCCCTTATCACGGTAAACTTCACGAAATGTGGATCATAAATTCATAACAAATATTAAGTTTATCACAGCGTCCACAGCAAATATTGATGCGATAATGGGTTTGAAGACATCTAACTGCACCACTTCCGGGTAATGTTTTCGTTTTTATCACACAGTAATTGTGTACCAGTTCTAGATATTGTTGTTTATAGAGAATCACGCCGGTCTCGGGTGACTAGTTGTTGAACACGACGCGACATTCCGCGCTCGCGGTGTAACTACGACTGACAACCGCGGTCGTCAACTCGTCATCACACCTAACATCCGCTTCGCCAATTCGCTGACAGCACCTATGAATGACCCGCTCAATGTGTCCAAGTCAGCAAATGGTAGCGTTTCGCGGCGCGCACCGGACACCCGCTGACTCACCCGTTATCGGAAATGCAGCGGATGTGGAATCGAATGCGGCGCCCGAGGAGTCACTCGGTAGCAGCTGACGAACAGAACCATTCGCCATAACCGTATGTAGCAGTAAACAAACTGCCGAGTGACTAATTAGTTGTCAAACGCACTGGCTTTGTTCGCATTTCCCTATGTTGCTATGTGTACATCTATTGTGTGGGCTGTTATCTATCGGGATTCTGATAATGTTCGTGGAGATTTATCTCCGAGAAGATAAGGGGTAACGACTAATGACCGACACAACACATATCATCGAATTCTGTCAGTAAAATAAGTTTTTTATTTAAATGGCAGCACTTTTCACTGCCGAGTATATTGCTGTAAGACACAGACTGAAAAGCATAACTAGATAATTAAAATGGGTGTATGTATAACTAATTAGTCGACAAGACAAAAACAACTATTAAGTAATCATGAGTTAATTAGTCTAAATTATATTGTAAGTCCTTAAGATCTATGACAAACAAAGCTAATAGCCGTCTGCATATTAATGCAGTGATTTGGTATTAAAACGTAATAAATAAGATGTAAACAGTGGCGGCATTCTGGAGCTATCGGCAGACGGGGCAAGTCGGGGTCGCGATATCTCGGCCGGCCGACGATGCCGATACTCCTGCCATAATAACCCTTTCTATCGTAAAACACAAGTTTTTAGATAAACGTTCGTTGAAATCGTTGTGTATAGTAGATAATTATGAAATGTAAAAATTATATTAGAAAAGTATGGAAAGAAATCATTGATATCTATGTTCATTTTCAGCTAATATTCGATAGATTAAACACATTCCGCCTTATTCATAAACGCTGCTTAAAGTTAACTAGTGATTAGTGATTCTTTCACCATACATTTTTGACCTTTTAACGTCACTTAACTTAAATCATCCTTTATGAATAAACACCATGGTTTTAAGGGGTTTATCCATAAGCGATGATTAAAGTTAAATAACGTTAAAAGGTCAAAAATGTATGTTTAAAGAATCGCTAATCACTAGTTAACTTTAAGCAGCTTTTATGAATAAGGGGGATAGTCTATGACGGTTTGGTTATTATTTTTATATAAAAGGACCCTTTGCCTCTCGCTTTAAATTATTAATTCAGCATTTTATCTACCCACACATTTTAGTATAACCGGTAAAACAAACTTTTTGTTTCTTTTTAATATATGATTTTAAACGAAATAACACAGGTGACCACATAAAAAACGTAACGACACAGGTGACAATATTTAAAAATAACGACACAGGGTTGGACTTCCTCATATATATATAAAAAAAAAAAAATCAGCGTACCCTTTATAATAAAACAAACATACGGAAATCTGAGAGGTTACGTACCTAGTCACATAATAATTACATATGTATAAATTAATTATACATATATGTATATCCTCAAGGCAAGCACCTACAGATGCAGAAGATGTAGAAATAATTCATTTACAAAGAACACAACAACAACATTCATTGCGTTATTTATGTTGTTGAGCAGACAAGTTGTTCGAACATTTGATGCATTGGATTAGCAATATATTTTAAAATGATTCAGATTGCGATTAAAGGCGCGTTACCTTTAATTGCGTAACGTACACCACCATGTGTAATAATGGGTTTTATTTTGACAGCTGTCCTGTCTCACTGTGCTAATACTAGGTATGTTCTACCGCCAGCTGTGTCGTGGGCTCGGTGACCACACTGTAACAATTCCTAAATGTGTTTGGGAAAAAATATAACATGGTGTATAAATGATTGGAATCGATTCAGTTGCTTATACTGAACAAACTACATACATATATTAATTTTGAGCAGATATATTTTTCTAACATATTGGATTAGTAATTTGCTTCAAATTGTAAGTAATAGTCTTCTTCATCTCAGCGTTAATCCCAGTCGTATCCGAAGCTTTTCAGCTTTGGAGTCTAGGGTCCGCTTTACCAGTCTAACTGCTCATTTTGGCTAAACTTCGATCAGTAACATTGGGTTTCATTTTGACAGTTCAATAACGTTATTTACATTGTTGAGCAGAAACATTTTTCGAACATATTGAATTAGTAATATGCTTCAAATTGTAAGTAATAGTATGTTACGCAATTAGGGTGCAGATTATGTTGAATGTGAGTCATCAATTGAATAAGTAAGTATTTTCTTTACCCAACTAATAAGACATCTTTATTGGCTGTCAGAGTATTTACGAAGATTTGTAAGTGTTATTATGTAAGCGTCGTTTACTTAGTATTTTACAAGTTGAAATATTATGTGACTTGCAAAAGCCAAAGACTCTAGAAATCACAGATATTCAAGACACTCTAATTTCTGTGGAAACAAGTAAGTATATGGAAACCATATTCGTAAAAAAATCGGTACTATTCATATTTATCTAACATACATGAATAAACATCGTGATTAAATGGTATTCGCCAAGCATTAAATCCTCAATTTTTTACCTTGTTTATTTTCATCGGAAAATTAGTGTTTTTTTTTGCTTATTTTGTATTCATTCATAGCTTACATTTCAACTAACTTAAGATTAATATGTTTGTTGTAAAGCTGATCCTTAAAAAGTTTTAGATTGTAAAAAAGGTGACCATCAGAGACTCGTAATTATGATAAGAAAAAAAATATTGAGGAAAATCCGGTTACAACTGAGCGTTTCTTACTAAGAATACGAAAATTATGATAAGACGTGTGTTATTATTGAAATGTTTAGTTCTAGCTTGGCGCTTTAAACCTATTATTATTAGATATGTTGTAATCAACATAGATTAATTATTTAAGTGTGTTCAAGTCTCATATTTACATACAAGTACATGTAAACTTGGTAATAGTTAATTAATACAGTTATAATTTAATTTTTAAAATTTTTGGTTTTTAAAATTATATTTTATTTATTAATAATTAAAACATATACTTTTTAATAAGTGAAAAAGAACAGTTTTCGTTTTTTAGATTTTTATAAGAAACAGATTACTGTGGAATAACAAATTACTGCGATCCCCATTCCGCCTGCCAAGCGTGGGTATTATGGCAATGCCCCCCAATGGAATCAAGGCCTTGGGGGAGGCCTCTGTCCAGGAGTGGACCTCTGTTAGCTAAGAAGATAAGAAACAGGACTTTAGAGATGAACAAATGTAATTTAATAATAGCTTCTGCTCGCGACTTCATCCGCGTAAATACATTTAGAAAGAAAATCTTAATAATTACGTTAGCGCACAAATGTCGATTCGCCTGAAGAAATATAAAAATATATTTTTAAAATCTGACTGTGTGACGAAAACACCGTCGCTGGCAAATTGTTCCAGTCCCTCGATGTACGCGGTATAAAAGAGGAAGCAAAACGCTTCGTCCGGAACGTAGTGGTGTCAACAACGTGGGGGTGGAAACTCGCCGTACGACGGGTCGTCCGATGATGGAACGGAGATGGGGGAATTAAATCATGCAATTCCCTTCATTATTTTTTTTAAACTTAAATATGCAATAATATTAAATAGTCTTTTTCTTTCAATGTGAACTTCAAAATAAAAGCAACAATTTATTAAACACAAATAAATTAGTGGTAACATGCGAATATAAATAATTTTCCGTTTTCTTACTTGCGTCACTTTGCATATTATTAGTGACCCATACCTTGACACCAAGTTGTAAAGCACACATGTAAGTACTTGAACGAGCTAACAATAATACGAACAATTCACTTACGTAAATCAGTAGGTATCTCGCTAACATAGCACACACTTACGTCATTGAAGACAAGATCTTAAGAAAATTCAACTTGGTTTTCTAGGTTTCTGATTCAGGTCCAGTCCAACCCATTCAATGAGACATTTACATTACGCCGATCGGCGTGGTCCGAATCTGAGTATGAAAACATAATACGCCGATCGGCGTGCGCCGCATTGATTGGACATAGATGTGCACCCTATTTCTATGTAATTAGAGTGCAGATCTTCTACAACTATAATTAAAAAAAAATCTGTAATTATAGACTTAATTAAGTTTGGTAGTATAGGGCCTAGGACGTTAATTGTGTAGCACACTCAGTATCATTAATCTAGATTTTCCCAACTAAGCTGGGTCAGCTTCCAGTCTAACCATATACAGCTGAATGCCAGTATTTTACATGGAACCTATCTGACCCCCACAACCCAGTTGACAGTTACTGGATAATACGATA
Source organism: Sesamia inferens (assembly GCA_037179545.1). NCBI lineage: Eukaryota > Metazoa > Arthropoda > Insecta > Lepidoptera > Noctuidae > Sesamia > Sesamia inferens. The sequence continues at coordinate 11,015,780 of CM073940.1, forward strand.
CCCCTTATTACTGTTTGTCAGACTTTCGGACTTAGCTGGGAACAGCGGCTTAACGTGGTTATCGAAGGACGTAGGGGTCTTGGTACGAAAAGATGGTCACCCGTCCACGGACCAATCGCGGCAAGCGCCGTAATTGTCGTCTGACCAACTGTGTAACACACTATCAATCAGATTCTGAACCATTTTGAAGAATATTGCTAATCCATTGGCATGTTCGAAAAAAAATTACAGATCTCGTGCCCTACACGATCTTACGGGGTACATTGGAAATGAATTTAGCCAACCGATATATTCTGAATATATTTATTTGAAAAATGGAGGGCCCCACTACATGATTTTTGCAAAATATACTCCGATTAATACGCCCCAGAGTACTTTTTCGAATTATACCTGTATCTATTATAGTCTCCGAGTACTCGTCGATTCAAAGTCCCGAAAAAATCGTATTATTTTCCATTTTTTTTCCAATGAGTTTTCGATTTTTCCAAAAATTTTTAATAGCATCTTGTAGATTTCATCGAGACAATACTTTTGATACCCTACTGAACTACGTTACTTCAAAATTGACGAAACCATAGCGAGATTCCGGACGAAGCGTTTCGCCTCCTCCTTTATACCGCGTACATAGAGGGACTAGAACAATTTGCCAGCGGCGGTGTTTTCGATTCCGTTTCGATCGTGTTGGTAGGGGGACATTTTCAGCGATAGTGAATTTTTTTTTTTTTTTATAAAATTATAAACAAGTGCTTAACCGTAATCTCGCCTTATGGTAAGAAGAGATGCAAACGTTGATGGTGAAGCGCGCTAGTTTATTAAGCCTATTCACCCAAAAGAACTAAATGAATAGGAAGACGGCAATTGAGCGAGGTGATGCAATGTCAAACCCAACAACACGACCAACGATGTTGCCAGAGGGAGATAGATCTGGAGGTAGCCTCCACGACCAAAATCCCGACACAACAACATTTGGCGCATCGTACCCGGCACATATCGCAACACAACTGCTCAAACCCGTCCTCCGTACGGCTACATGAGACATCATGAACACGACGAATGGCTTGGAAGACTTTGTCTGGTGGGTGGTAACTTCTGCCCGCACTTCTTTTAAAAAATATTAATTACAATTTTTAGTCTATTTGTGCGTGTGTCATTTGTTCTGGACGTACCGAAATTGTTATTTTCATCGATTACCACATATAGAGTATGATTAGGTGTATCTACCTATAAGCATTAAAATATATCAGACAAGCTCTCCTTGAGGTGTAACTTCTAGAGATAAATGTAATTAATTTTTGACGCATATTTATAATCCACCCTGTAATTATAAGCCCATATGAAATTTATGATAATCAAGACAATATCAAACAGTACCTATTAGGCAATCTTAGCCATGATAATACGTGAAAATGGTTAATTAACTTATCTTATTGCTGCGCAGTAAAACTCTAGAAGTACTTGTTTATCAATTGATATGATTATTTATTAAACAGTCAAATTATAGGTAAATTCCGTGAGACGACTAGGTCACGCGGTGCCTTACGTAATATATTATTTATTTATTAATAATAATAAAGCTCGTAACCTGTGAAATTACTCTAGGCAGCACCCTAATTGTGTAACATATTATTTTTAAGAACAATGAAAATACCTATTATTGTGTGTGTTAATAACGTAATGAATAAAAATAAATGTTGTTAAGCTGTCAAAATTAAACCCATTGCTAAAGATAGTGTGATATATTACTTATCTATTAATAATAATAAAGCTCGCTAATCTGTGGAACTACTGGGCAGCACCCTAATTCCGTAACTTATTCCCCCTTATTCATAAACGCTGCTTAAAGTTAAGTCGTCGCTAGTAGACTAATATAATCTATCAGAATGAACCGGATGCGAAAACCAAGTACTATCGAGATCGATGCGATGCGATACGATAGGTCGGGGGCTTTTTCACGGAGACGAATCGCAGCCAGTCTGGTAAATCCGGTACACATATGACTAATTTAATCGATTTTAATCCAATTCGATTCTTAGCCAGAGATAAGACTAGCCCTAGTAACGTTTTTATTTTTATCGAATTTTAGATGACTCATATCGTAACATGTTTCATAGCAACACAGCTGAACCGCAGTGCGATTCCGTAACCATGTCACCATGAAAGGTAAAATGAGAGTGGTACATGTAAGCTGTCAATCCAACTAATGCTACAGATTGACACTACTGACAGCTCATTTAACCTAATTTTTCACAACTTTACTCCCTGTCCCTCATATCTCCACAAGGTATGAGGAACAGGGAGTAAAGTTCACTGGTCCTCCATAGAAAAGTAATGTCTGGCGGACACTTGCCCAACGGTTAATGTTGGTAAATTGTATGTATATATGTTCCACAGTAAACTCTGCTTGCGTGATGTAGAATTCGTGTGCCGTCAATAGGACGCGTTGTGCGCATGTGGCGGTTGTAGATACCGCTACTCCTACTCCGTTGATATAGAATCGATCTTCAGGTTCTTGCTTAGCGCTCGCACCTACAGCAGACTTTCAATGTTTCTGGTAAGATGCAAAACCTTATAAAACTGTCTGGCAGTTGAGTACATTTTATAGGACCTATAAAATGTGCCTCAATTGACAAGTAACATGTATAAAATTCAGTATTTACACTATAACGCGGTTGGCGCTGCGTGTCGTGGGGTTCGATTCCCTCACGAAACGAAGCGCCTACAAGTACATAGTTGTTTTTTTGTTTGTCCGGGTCTGGGCTGGTTGTGTATGTGAGTTTAAATGTAAGCGCATCCACGATACAAGAGTAATTTCTAGTTTTAAAGTTCCTAATATTAAAGTTTAGTGTTGTCAGGGTATTGATACCTTGTAAATATATTATGTCTCCGGCAATAGACAACATGATTTGTAATGTTATTCTAAAGAAAATAACTTATTATTTTATAGAGTTTGTGGTACTATTCTATACACCTTCACTGCGTTTTTTTTTCTATTGATAATGGTACGGAACGGAAAACCTATCCGAAACTGTCAAATATTCCCAATCAACCTTGAACCTTAATTCTTTAGTGATAAAGTTAAAAATAAAATTAAAAATGTGACAGATTGTAGTAGCTGATGCGCTGTCGCGTCTGTACCGAGTTTATTAGTGTATTTTTATTTTTAGTGTAATCCGTAAAGTCGATAAAGATACATGCAATAATTTTTTCTCATTTTTCTAGTTAGGGATAAATATATTTTTATGTAATTTCCCTGCACAATTGATCTGCAAAAATATACTACTAAACTAGCGAAAATAACTTACAATTTTGTGTACATTTATTACTTAGCGCGGATTATTTTCCTACATTTTGTTTTTGTTGACACTGGACAAGGAAGTATTTTCGCAGGGAGGTACACTTAAGATATCAGAATCTGAAGTGTTTTCCTTATAAGACAAAAATAACCAATCTATAAAAAACAGCCATTTGTTGCAAACACTAAGATTAACCGCGTTCTCGTCTGATGGCAAGCACTAATGCAATTGTAAGCACACATACAAAATAAAGCCTGAATCACGATGACTTGCAAGTTTAAAACTTACGCTATCTCTGGTTGGACTTTGGACCTTCCTTGTGTGGAGAAATGTCAGGGTCCAAAGTCCAATTCTCCGATTGCGGTGATACCGATGCGAGGAAATCAATGGTTAGTTATTCTAAATGTTTGCTGGTCTTGTGCGTTATTATAAATTAGAAAATTATTTTATGTTTGAATTTATTTTAAGTAAGTATACAATATTACCATTTATCAGATGCCACTTTTCACAGTCCGGAAAAATAGGGTAGGTATAACAGGTGAAAAATGTATATGACAAAAAAAAAACTTATATCATACAGTTACTGATCTCACAATAAATAAATATTAAGTACAAAGAACGGGGGCTTGGTTAACAATATCTTTGTTCACCAAGTGTCGGTTAACCTCTGACCTGTTCATACAATAATCATATAGGCAAGAATCAAAGGTCACTGTGCAATTACTAATAAACTTTAGCAACGAAGTAACAAAAGCATATGAGTCTCCTACTTAGGTAATATACGATACCTAATATAATTTTCTGCATGTAATAATTCCGAGGAAGAAGGCGTGCACATAAAATACAAAGTCTAGTTCTATTTAATGTATCGTATCGACTAAAAACTGTATAGATGTTTAATTTACATGTATGCATTTTATAAGTAACTACTGTTACTGTTAGCTTGCATCATCCCACAGCTGGACAAAGAACTCTCCTCATGACTTCCAGCTTTTTAGCTTCAGGGGTAAAGTGGACCACCGATCGTTTGTTTTGTCCACTTTGTCCCGCCATCTATGGGTATGCCGCGACTTCTAGCTGCGTCATTGCTCCAAGTGGTAATTTTGGCTCACAGCTTATTATTGGGTATTCGGCAAATATGGTCAGTCTAGTACCACTTCCACTAATAGGTAATAAGGGCTGGTGTCGACAACTCCAAGCCAACACTTTGCATCAAATAGACGTCAATAGTGTTTGTTATGGAGCGCAATGAGGTGTTGAGAATTTGGACTATGAATTTGAAGACTGGAATACTGTGCTGCTGTTCACATTGGAAAACCTGAGTTTAGACTTACTGAATGTTTGTCAAAGACCAAATCTGAATGGGACACATAATTGTTAGAATGCGAAGGATGTGCATGTTAAGAAATTGTCGTTTTTGTGTCAAAGGCAGATTTCCTCCAACTACAAAGGAAATATTCCCCGAGAACGCTACCGGAACAAGTGGGCGATTTGGTGTAGACGTATAATTACCTTTTATCGAAATCCGTCTAGTGGTTTAGGTGTGATAAGGTTATTTTCGAATTCATAATGTTAATATAGATAAAGTAATTTTAAGTGTGCTGTATGTTTATGAAAGCTAATCGGATTAGAATAAAAATTTTGACATGGACCGTCTAAGTAAGACCAAAAGTGAATTATTTATTCAGATGAATAAATATTAATAATTCACAAAAAACGTGAACAACACAAATTAAAAAAAAAGGTATTCAAGTTGTGGTTTTATCCGATCGTATGATGTCCGAAAATAACTTAATAACAGCTCATAAAAAACAAGCAGGTTAAGCAACACAATCATAAACTCCATGATCAAGCTTGAATTTTAATCTTAAATATTAATTAACTTCAGAAGCTTCAAGGATTTACCATGAACGTGCTGTCCGAGCCACGAGGGGGTTTCGGTAAGTAAATATAGTCGAGCCACGGACCGACTGCAGAAAAAGTAGATTAGCTTGATCGATTATCCTATGCTGCTATTTTTACTTAACCGCAAACTCTTCCATTTATTAGGTTCAATCTTGCAAAATTACAATAAAAAGGGTCCAATTTCCAAATAAAAAAGAAACTGCAATCTAAAGTGACCTTGACCTCTGAATATTTTATGGATTAACTTTAGAAGGATGAGTCACTTATACACAATGAACCTGAACCAAGTCTTTTAAAGGAAAATAATTGTAACATGATTCAGGTCTTAACTAGGTATATATAATGCCCTACGCGACTAAAGTCCAACGTCAATGACCCGTGTACCATAACCCATAATATTTTATTAGGAATAAGTACAGACGCCAGCAGGTCAAACTACCCGAAACTCCCAAATTTTCCCAATAAACCATACAGTATAAAGCAATAAAGTTGAAAATCTATTACTCAATGAAAATTAACATTTGACAGATTGTAGAAGCTTGATCTGTACATAGTTATTAGCTGCAATCTGTTTTATCAATTCAGGGGTCAAAAGTTCAAATAGTAAACTGAAAAAGTAAAGTGACCTTGACCTTCGAATATTTTGTGGATTAACTTTAGAAGAATGAGACAATTATACGCAATAAATCTGAAAATTATTCAGGTCTTAACTGTTTACACTAGTTACCTATAATGCTCTGCAGTATACACGACCATCATGTCAATGACCCGTAACATACAGTCAGTGGAATAGGCATAATTATTTTATTTAATACGAATCATTATTACGTATGTATTTATTAGGTTCAATATTGTAAAATAGTAACTGTTTTAGTTACCCTTGTTTTGCTTTTTGTTATTATTTTGCAAGTTTCAAAGTCCAAATAAATAGTAAACTGAATACGAAACTCACCTTGACCTACAATTGTTTTTCGGATTAACTTTAGAAGGATGAGTCAAAGTGACTCATCCTTCTACTTAATAAACGTGAAAGTTTGGTTTTGTATGTGTTAGTTATATAAATTTGACACAAAAATGGTTTATAAACAGAATTAACATATTGGATAGTTTTCATCCGAATATTCCCACTGGATCGAAACTTAAGCGGGTGAAACCGCGAAGCGCAGATAGCACACAAAGAATTTGACCAGGACTTTTTAAGGGGGATGCGCGAAGGTAATCCGCAAAATTCAATTTTCTTACATTTTTTGCAGTTTGGAGATCAGTGTCAGCTGCGTAATTGCGCCACACACTAACAATGTACGCCACACAGTAGCAATGGTGTTTCATTTTCACATTTCAACAACTTTCATTGCATTATTTACGTTGCTAACCAGACAAGTTTTTCAAACATATGAAGTAATGAATTAGCAATAAGTTTCTGAAAGCGTGTCAAGTAATTTATTTTTCTGTTCATTTACAGAATTATAAACATTAAAATCGTCAAGCAACCCTCACGTTCATATAATTCTATTGACTTATACAGGCTGCATCTCATGCCACTAATAAAATTATGATAGTCATTTATATCGTTAATGAGCGGTTACAGAAATAACAGTGTTTAAAAAAATGTGTCGGCTCGGCTTTTGAACGTTGCAAGCGTGCCGCCGCGTGTGTTTGTGGGTATGACGTTGACCCCTGATGTGTACTCTATTAAATCATAGGATAAATTTTCCAGTTATGTTCACATTGCGCTTTTTTGTGTAATTAGCGAATTAATTATTTTTTACATTAAAATCTTATTGGGTTATAAAAGTATAGCAATTATGAACGGTTTAAAGTGAAAAAAACTGCATATATATTTTCATAAATCAGGAGAAAACCGACGAAAAATTCCACCACTGGGGGGGTTCAGAATCATGTACTAGATACATGGTACTCGTTTGTGCGTCGATGTCAGATACACCCTTTATAGTGACAGACATACAATCTATTAGCATTTGATAACACAATTTTCCTATGGGAACCCTCACCAGGGAAGCGGGCAGCGGCGCTTCTCCTATGGAATATAAAATTACTGCGATCCCCAACCCGCCTGCTAAGTGTGGGGATTATGGCAAACCCCCAATGTAATGAAACCCATAAGGGAGACCTCTATGGGCTGAAGAAGAAAAAGCAGAACCCAATTTTTGTAGCTGTTTAATATTACGTTGCGATCCTTAGTGGGTGAGGAAAAGGAAAAAAAAAGTCGGAAGGAAATCTAAGCGAAAATGACGACGTAGATGACGAAGACTAGGTCGTGAACCGAAGCTAGTTTATTATGAATATTATTAGGTGTAATCATGTAAAATTATAACAATAAGCAATAATAAAAATACTTTGTGGTTTGAAAACAAAGTGTGCCTACTTGAGTCACTCATTACTGTTAGTCAACCTAAGAAAATCCGAGGAGTATACATACATACATACATAAGTAACTAGATATAGGAATAATTATCTTTTTTAGTAACAGCCGTAATGTCACGATGACTAAGAAAGAAACAGATATATGTAATTATTTACTACTAAGAAATAAACCATAATTACTGATGCCAGCGGGTTTTTTGTTGGAAAATTCCTACGAGATATTCAATAACAACAGAATTATGTCGATCAGGCGAACAAAACTAAAATTGCATATACACATAAAAACCCGAGAATTTATAATTGTTTTGTTTAATTTTTTTTTTTTTTTTTAATTATAACCTAGTGCTGGACCGCAATCCCGCCTGATGGTAAGCAGTGATGCAATCGTTGATGGTAAAGCGCTCTAGTTTAATAAGCTGTAGCGGTACCTTCAAACGCCACAAAGAAACAACGCGTCATACGAATTCTACACCTCGCAATCAGAGTTTACCGTACAAATAGCATTATACAACTGGTCTGAGGTTCCGTCTGGTCGGAGGATCCTCCGAGCAGACGGGTGTTATGTCTGGCAGGCACTTGCCCGATGGTTTTTGTGAAGTTGCACACTGTTGTCACAACTGCTCAGACCCGTCTTCCGTACGGCTTCACCAGACATCATGCCGGAACATGACGAATCGCTTGGCGGCAAGACTTTGGTGGGTGGTATTTTCTGCCGGCAGCCGATATTGGTTAAAAAAAAAAAAATGTTTTAAATACCTTGGTAAAAAAACTTATTTTGAATATCTTGGTTAAAAAAACAATCTTGTAAATATCTTAATTAAAAAAAAAAACTACCCACTACTATTTATTACGATTTTGGGGGATATGCACCCGAAACCCCTGTTTTAGGCGGCAGCCTAGTGGTACTGGTGGCGACATACAAGTTGTAGGTTCGATGGCTTTACTTTTCGTAAATTATTTCATTACCACTGCTCTCAAAACGGTGAAAGATAGCATCGTAATTAAACCGACATGTCTTAGCACCAAAAATTCGAAGACATGTGACATCTACGAAACCGTTTAAGGCCTATGTGGTTGATTACAGCCTACACCTCTCATCGAAAGGAGGACTGCATCAAGCTGTGTCCCAGGAGTGGGAAAAATAAAAACCGAACGGTGTCTACAGCCTGGTGACTGCCCCCCCCCCCCCCTCCGGGGCTGAGTCCAGGAAGACTCAGCACGTTCAATATTTAATCAATTTATATAATACATACTTTGTTTGGCGGACAGCGCAACGAACGCATCCAAAATTTGAATTTCTCATGGATGTCCGCAGCCCTCGGGCGGGCGATGGGGTCTTAGACTACAGGCCCATGTCCAAAAATGGATGGGTCATATGAACCACCAGGTGACGTATATAGGACGATATAAGAGCATAAAATAATAAGATTCAGCTCTATGCCGTCACTTGTAAGCTGTCCAACTGAGTGCTGGTGAGAATTCAAAAGCGCAGGTAGAGTGAGTACCTTTTGGGTCATATATTTTTGTACGGCATTTTTACCATTGGTAAATCCATGAAAAATAATAAGAAAGCGCGCAGTGCCGTAAAAAATGATGCGCCACAAAGTCGGTAATTTTTTTGGATTTTTTGACAATTTCCAGGGTAAATTTGGTCATTTTATTCTGTACGGCATCAGTTTCATTCTGTTTCAATATAGCTTTTAATCTATTATTCCGCAACGCCGTACAAAAATCATGCGACAAGGGAAAAAATTCAAGGGTTGCAACCCTGAATTCTCACCAGCACTCAGTTGGACAGCTTACAAGTGACGGCATAGAGCTGAATCTTATTATTTTATGCTCTTATATCGTCCTATATACGTCACCTGGTGGTTCATATGACCCATCCATTTTAGACATGGGCCTATAGTCTATCTGTCAGACTCGTACTGACTAACACCAGACCTACACCGGGGGTTGCGAGAACGAACACTGCTTCCGCAACCCCCGATTGGTGCTGGCCCGCCCCTGTGGGCCTTCTCGGGTCAGGGTAGGTGTAAACGAAACGGTAGTGAGGTGTATGACTCCCCTGTGACGTCCAAGAGCGCGCACGTGGAACATTTCGCACCGCCACCTCGTGTCCTGAAGTTTGGGGGGCGACAGATTTTCCCGAGCCTGTCGCCCCTGGATCCATTTAACGGGGGTTGGAAGAGGGCGTTATCCGCCCTCCGCCGACGCCCGGTGCGCCTGATGCGGGCCGGGTGAGAGGACGAGATCTCCCTCTCCCTTTCCGCAGCCTCCATTTGCGAGAAGACTGTTTCGTAGAAGGAAACTACGGCATCCAAGGACTCTTCGCTGTCGACCATCCACTCGATTACGGCCGGCAGCGACAGGTCACTGTCTACTTCAGAGATGAGGGCACGTCGCAGCTACACCCAAGCGGCACACTCTGCCAACATATGCCGCGCCATGTCCTCCCGGCAGTTGACGCAGTGGTGACACCGGGCGTCTGGCTCCCTGTTTATGCGGCACAGTTACTTTCCGAAGCAACCATGCCCGAGAGTACCTGTGTCATCCAAAACGTCACGGAGCCGTGCCTTCTCCCGAGCCAGTCCACCAGTACCGGAAGGATCGCCTCGATGGTGCTGAGGTAGGGCGTGAAAGCCTGTCCCGCCATTCAGCCACCAGGACCTCTTAGAGCTGCGATCGACGCTGCTTGAGCTGACGCAGCATCGGCTGTTCGTCCCATTCCCGCGCCTCCTTACGCCACCGGAACAGTGACGCGAGGACCTTCGTCTGCAGGTCCCAAGGTGGGGACCGCCAGTAGGCAGACCGCCTCATAGGAGATCGTGCGATACCTATGTATGACTCTGGTTGCAATCACTCTCTGCGGTTGTCGCAGTACAGCGATGCTGCCGGCCGTCAGGTCAGAGGCCCACACCGGGGCCCCATAAAGGGCCAGCGATCGCACGATTTCCATGTAGAGCCGCGTGCAAGCGGCTTCGGGCCCCCCAGATTGGGAAGCAACGTTGAAAGCGCCCCAGCCGCCCTCAAAAACTTGGGCGCCAGCCGCCGAAAGTGGGGGCCGAAGTTCCACCGGCTGTCGAGCACCAGACCCAGGTACTTCATGGTGGACTGACAGCCATCCGAACCCCCACTAACTTATTAGGCATTTTTAAGTTCAGTACTTATTAATAAAATACCTTCTTTTTAATTGTATCTATTATTATCATAGTTTAATTAAAACTTCTTATGACTTGACCAAGACAATGTGACCTCCCCCCCCCCCCCCCCAGGCGCTAAAAGCTGGATTCGCCCTTGGGTTACAGAACCCTAAAAAGGATACCAACGTATATAATTATATATTTTCACTGTTAAAATGAAATAAATAGATAACATAGCAATTAAATTATGTGTATAATTAATAACATTGGAAATTCTACATGTATGTAATGCAGTGAGTCAATATCAGTAGCTTATTTATCTTTAAGTTATTAAGATAAAAGGGATTTTAAGTACATAATTATAAAATTATTTGTGGGTAAATATTTGCAGTTAATTATAGAAAATTTTTAGATACTCAATAATGGGGCCATTCTTGAACATCATGTAAGTATTTACCTTCAAACTATGTCCAGCTCAGCTCAGCAATATTCTAGCGTTTTTCAAATATGATCATAATAATTCCAGATAGATTCAAAGTTTCTGGCGACTCTGAAGTGCGCTGTGCTCGCTACGCAGTACCGCACTCCTCACGTTTGTACATACATTTTGTATGAACCAGTGCACACAGGTTCTTCAGATTGACCATGTTGTGAAAAAGTGCCTATAGCTACAACAAACCACATGGATGATGAATGGTCAAAAAGACATAAGATATATAAGACACAAGACCGAAGTAAACGGCGTCGCATAATTGGGAAAACCGACCCTGAATATTAACGGGAAAAGGCGGCTTCAAAAGAGAATTGCATATTACAGATGGGCCTCATTACAACGCAAACCAGCATCAGCAAAACTATGCCTAATGAACGATTAGCTAGTGTGTTGCGAGGCGCGTGTCCTTCCTCCTTTAAAAAATTGGTTGTATGTATATTGCTTGGACCTCTTATATCACTCTGAACCACTTTATACAATAAACAATTAATTATTCCTTTGCTCAATTATCTGTGGCCCACTAAAAAAAACTCAATCAATAATATAAAATAATTGATAGTGTATACTCTATAGAATGTGTGTAGCTACATATGATAACGACAATAAATGGGCTGGCATTCAATTGGGTCTAGTGGTGCAAGCTTACAATTGAAACTAATTGTGTCCTTAGGCTGCTGCTAAATGCACAATGCCCATACATCACTGCAACTACCTATTTGAGCTTCATTTTAACATTTATGTAATAATTTGCCTTTTTATTATGTAATTTCAGAGAAGTTCTTAAATTTTTAGAATGGACACTGTCTTTTGGAGAGTAACATGTTATTCTGTAATTAATATGAAAGATATGGCCACCTGAACAGTCATAAGCTTATTAACAATATTTAAATAGGCAATTCTAATTAAATAGAAAACCACAGCCTGTATAATAATCTGAATCTTTTGACTAACATTTAGAAATATTACATCAGAGCAGTAAGGGCAGCGAGGTAAAGGTTGACAGCACACTATTACCATAGTAACTATGAATAGGAGCAGTGGTGGCTCAAACGGCCGCAACTTACAAGTTGTACTTACAACCCAGACAGGCATTTTACTTTGTGTATTTCATTGTTTAAAATTTAATTATTTTGAAAATAAAAAACCCATTTTAGAAAGTTAGAACCAAAACTAATAAAACTCCACCCTCGGCACATACCCTCTAATCAGGAGAAAGCCTGTATACAGTAGTGGAAACATTTTATGTTGATTATGCTACTATATTACTACGAAGAGACCTAAAATATACCACAGATCCATTGCACATAGTAAAAGTTGTGACATAAAATATTAAACAATACTAGGTAATTCAAACATATTATTCATTTCTTAGAAGTTACGGAGTGAGCCCTGTCATTTCAATCAGGTAACCTAGTTGTTTGCCAAACTGTAGTATTTTAGCTAAGACATGATGATACATATGTTATTTTGCCCATATGGGTAAATATTATCTTCTTACAATTGTTACCTCATTTATCTTTATGTTATGTACTTATGATGAGTTTTTTATATGGATGTTTGTGGCATCATGCTGAGATAGGAGCCTTTTGGCCTCGTTTAGGACTTTCTGATTCTTTATTCTGTTTAATTTAGTTAAGGTGTATGATCTTCCCATATGAGTCACAATAAATACTATTTTCTTTGATTCTTTCTTTTTCTGATCATTACTGAGAAAAGCTGTTAATTTTCTTTTAGATTTTTAATTTTGTTCTCAACAGTAGAACTATGCACTGTAACTTTTACCCTTAACTTCCAAAATAGGGTGGAAGTAGAGATAAAAATAGCTGAAGCTTCTTCAAAGAAATTGATAACACTCACTATGCCATGTCATTTATGGGGATAAGAAATATCCTGTGTGTTCATTAAATTGATCATGGATAACCCAACCATTTCACTCATTCCAGTAATCTCAAACAGAAACTTAAATTATCTAGTACATTGTGTATAAATGTTTTTAAAGGTTGTATTGGTATTACCACATACAGAAACAGTAAGTAAATTATCTAATATCCGGCTGATTTCAAAGGCAGATATATGATAGAGAGATGTAGTCAATGCCAATAAAAAAGTATTAGTACCTAGAGTAATATTTGACCATCCTTCTTTTTTGAAGCTAGTTAATAACTAATGTTTGTGATTTAATAAAAAGGATTTTACAAAATACTTTTCAGAACAATTAACTATGTAAACAAAGTTTTGAATATGATGATTATCTCATTTTATTTTTTGTCACTAGTAAAATTTTATCAACAATGATAAAAATAATAGCTGCTTAGTCTGATATATAATCACATGTCAGATAAGCAGATTATTTAAAATGTTGAGTAAAATAAATATTTTAGTTACACCATGTGTTTACCAGTACTGAACATGGTAGGATGCAGACTGTAAGAGTGATAAACAACATTATCAGACATTATATACATACTTACATAAAATATATTGACATGTAAATAATTATGAGCTGCATGAGGAGAAATTATCATCTACACTGTAGCTGCTGTAGTGATTAAAATTTATATTTGGTATGTATGAATAAGGAAATACTTCTAGAATGATTATCAAATCAAGATGATTTGTTAGAAAAGCTGGCCTATTTCTGCCAACTGTAACATAGTGTTGGTCAAGACACTTCTCATATAAATTAATTACAAGCATTAACAACTCTTGCTTTCTTTGAGCAAGAAGTATATTAGTAGGATAAGTAAGGGTTACCAAAAAATATTTTCCTACATTGATGTCAGTAATGTTCAAGATAAATTTATGTCAAAACCATACTAGAAGTAAAAGTAAGTTTATATGAATGGTCGAGTATGTTAAAACCACTTTATTGACCTACATATCACCCAATAAACATAAATTATTGGGTAACAAAATAACAATATTTAGAGGTCAATCTTGTGCTCACATATATCCACGATCAAGGCACCACACAAGTATCGTAGGATTCGTAAGTGATACGGCAAACACATTTACTTAAACAAACGGAAAACACGTCGCGAACGTATCAAGTTCTACAACGGCGTAGTACTGCACAGGGCAGTGGTCAATTACATGCTCAAATTCTTCTAAAGACATTATAGAATAACGCAAGAAGATAAGAACATACAAGGTATATGCTCTAGAATCAGTAAGTTATATTGATAGTAATTAATTTGTTTACTACTGATATCATGTTCTCATCAGAAACTCGGTAATATGATACATAAAAGTGTCCTACCTTCGTCGCAGAGGCCCATTGTCGAGTCAATGTTTACGTTTATAAAGCAATTGTTTAATTAAATAAGGTATTCTTAGATTTTTTTTCACTTTTAATAATATTTCATTGATGATTAATTCCAATAATTGTGACAGATGTCAGATTCAATTGTCACTTTGTCAGGACGGGACATTATGTGTGGCGGAAGAATGAATGAATGATAAACAAAACATGTATATAATGTAACAGCGACATCTATGTTTATATGTCTAAAACAAAAATTTCTGTCTTACATTATTGTCACTAGAGTGAGCTACCTACTTCTCAAACTGATAAAATGGTCTCCGGCAGATATAAATACGTAAATATATTTTTATTTTACAAAAATAAAATACATTCTTGTCTTTTGTTTTCATTGACGACCCCCAGCGGTCGTGTACGTTTCATGATTTGTCAGGGCAGACAGTTGCTGAAATTAATTTCATAAATTAGGTACTAAGTATATCTGTGTTTCATGATCCACACATCCAGACACGTGTATTTATGTTTTATAGAATATAAGTAATATATAATCACAAGCATTTTGTTTTATACGTTATAACGCCTGGATGCAATTTTTCACTCCTTTTGCTTAAAAGACCGTCATTGTAACGTTCCAGAGCGATGAAAAGATAGCAATCTTCCTCTAGGGTACGTACCTATATCTTTTTTTTCAAAAGTCTACAAAAACAAAAAGTCTTGTTACTATTTATAATATTCATAACAAACTATTAAAATCTTGTAAAAGAGAAGAAGATTTTTGAAAATGGAACACAACAGTTTTGAAAATGGAACTTATCTCTTTGGTAGAACTTTGGACGAAGCCGCAACACATTGCACGCAGCAATGTGTTGCGGCACCGAAAAAAAAAAATACCTGGGCGCGATTTTTTTTTCTTTTCTTAATATTGGTGAGTAACCGTAATTTATTTTAATATTGTATTGAATTATTTTATTTGCTCGCTGTCGTAGTGATAACACATGGCGTTATAAACCCATTATAACAAATCTGCTATTATTTTGGAAGTTCAATAACATTTATTGCGGTCTTTACACTGGGGAGCAGACACATTTTTCGAACATGTATTCCGATGTGGACCTTCGCAACCGAATTCCCACTTCAGTCTTATAAATCCCAAGTAGGTGTCTACCTACCATAGCTTTCTACCCATCATCTTTAAACACAAACCCCCTTATTCATAAACGTTGCTTAAAGTTAACTAGTCACTCACTTAACTTTAATAATCTTTTATGAATAAACACCAAGGGTGTATTCATAAACCAAAGCTTTAAGCAACGTTTATGAATAAGGGGGTATACTTATCTAAAAAAATAAATGTAGCCACGAATGCTTCACAGGCAGGTTTAGCGAGGTCACCTATCGTTTGTACCATAGGCAATAATTAACAAGTTTTTACCCATTCTTTTTCGCATTTACGAGTAGCGCAGTCTGTGTCATAGAACTGAAAGGCAGTTAGCAATTTAAAACTACACAAATCTCAAATGTTTTTCTATTAGGTACCTACAGATTTCAGACATAGCCATACGTGTGCCTAACGTAAGAAGCAGCGGAAAATAGATAGCGGTAGTTGGTATTTAGCACAAAATGCTGCAACAAGAAATCGGCGACTTTGAATTGAAAATAGATAGTCTATTTTCATACTAAGTTTCCATCGATGATTATATAACTGAAGATATTATTAAAATGTAAAATAACAGAAAAACTCCGTAGCAAAACAAACAGATAGATATACATAGAATGTGTGTCAAGTACGGCGGCATTATAGACGAATTTGTTAGATTAGATTTTCTTGCTCCAATGGCGAACCGTGACTTTTTGCGTCTTCCAGATGAGGGTCAGCAGGAAATGATTATTATAATGATCTAATTTGAAATTTGCTAATCATCTATATCTTCTTTAAAATGGTTGTGCTGCGTAGATTCATTCATTGTTCATTACTATACTAGTATTGTATAAAGTCATGTGTTTTTTATTGTGTGCTGCTGGGTTGTTTGTTCCGCCACTCCTTCCCAGCTAAAGCACTAGGAAGTGGCAAAGGGTGGGCGTTTTGCCCCCAAAACGCCCACCCTTTGCCACTTCCTAGTGCTTCCTAGTCCCCCGACTGTCATATGTAATAATGACGTTCAATAAGTGCTGATTCTCAGCCTAATATGAATAAATGACTTTTGATTTTGATTTAGAAGTTGATTCTAAATGCTTTTATACCTTACCTTATGCTGTATGGTCGGCTTATAATGCAGCTGCAAACTAATATTTTACATAGAGCGACTGCCTATCTGAGACCCTAGTCTGTTTTTTTTATAAATTTGTCACTCCAACACGATTCCATTATTATTGTGCTAAAAATTCGTAATCTGCTAATCTCATAATGATCGACCAATTAATATTATCGTTCTGGAGTCTCGTAATGTTATCGTGATAGAATAACATTGCCGTATTGTCATTATTATAAAACCCGATAGTAAAAATGATTTTCTAAAAACTACTCTATTTGAATTTATTAATATGGAGTGAAGTGTCAATGATTGATCACTGGGAAGTCATAATGACGCTATTTTGTTAGTAGATTAATAAGAAACTGTCAAAAGCTATCATTATGAGATCACTGATCGATCATTCTGACACTATTGTAATAGCAGACTAGAGGCCCTGACCTCCACAATCCAGATTCTGGATAATACGATATCGTTGAGAAGACTGGTTGTCAGACTTTCCGGACTTTACGACTGTACAAATATCCACGAAAGCCTGCCAGGACCAATGGCCAATATGATAAAAGACGGTCAATCGCAGCTTTCATTTTACACAGGCAAATTCAAATCAGAGTTTAGAGTATTTAAACTTTCAGAAAAGCATACAACTCGATTCAGCTTCTATAACAAATTGCAGCTATGTAAGCAATTTCAAAACCTTTAAAATAATAATATAGAATGGAGGAACTTTGGTCTTAGATTTCCACTTAGAAATATGGAAATTTTCAGATCTCTCTTTCTTCAAGGCCTCGAGTATATTTCCATTTGGATTTTACTTTTCCGCTTCCACATACATAATACCATAATACCATTACCACCTAGTCATAACATAATACCATAATACCATTGCGTAATATTTACCACATAAAATAAGTAGGTAAGGATTACACAATGGTATTATAATTATATAACATTATTTCCAGATTATTTATTTAGGTGTAACAATTACTTATCTCAATTATTATTTTTATCGTTTTCTTTTATCTCTCACCAATATTAGTATTATTGACTTCACTAATTTTCTTTGTTTGAGATCCCAAACGGGTTAGCGACACCTCCCAAAAGACAATGGCCTATCATCCACCTTGCGCCGCATACGTTAATTGCGTAACAGACTGTCAGGAACTCATAAGCAATGGATTTCAATTTGACAGTTCAACAACATTCATTGCATTATTTACGACAATTTTTTAAAACATTTCAGTATTTAGGGTGCTCTCATCTTTATACTTGATGATATTATTAGCTATTATTTATGATTGCTTTACTGCTTTTTCACCATTGATACACTAAGAGGGAATAACTTCTATTCCAGTACCTACAATACGAAACTCTGAGCCTGTCTCAAAATCCAACCTATGTAAATCTTTAGCCCAATTTAAAAAAGGCACTATGTGAGAATAACTACTGTTCAGTGACATTGGACTTCAGTTTGTAACTATATTTATTTGACAATGGGGTTAATCCTAATCCCCTCATCCACAAACTAAATTGAACTTAAGTTTATTGTATATTTTTATTAAGAAAAGGACAGAAATCAAATATTAGATTACAATTAGTCAAATTAGTCTATAGTAGGTAACCTAGTAAATGTTTTAATGACGTCTGAACTTGCGTGTGGAGCATCTTAATGCGATAGAACTAAAATAATGTTTTATCTTTTGTGTTTTTCTTAACGAAATAGAAAGGAAAGGATGCATCGAATTTAATTTTAGTTTAGTTTGTGAACTAAGAATCGGCGCCAATATTTACGTATTTCGAGCCACTTGTCAGTCAACGACACAAATGTGATGAAATATGCACTAAAACTGGCTCACTGTCATGACTAATTTACAATAGACGGTTCACGGTACTATCTGGCTACTCATAGATAAAGTATTACTGACACAAATTACTTTACACAAGTCGTTAATATGCATTAAAATTAGAACCACAATTTACATATCGCTTGTTTCTCGAAAGACTTAGGTACAGGCAGAGGCTAGTCGACGAGGGTATGTCATCATTACGGCGGCGAGCGTATTGCCATAGGAAATAACTACTTACATAGTTATTGTAATGTCGACTTCTTTTGATATATTTTATGCGAGTCGGCACGGTTGGGGTGTTGTCACTAAGTATATGGAATCGAGGCGCAGGCGGAATTAACTCTAAAGCATTCTCTGAGGCATTTATAAAGCAATGACAGTGGCGCTGGTGTCTCAGTGACATTGTACTGTATAGATACCGACTTAGAGTTTCCCTTGTTGTCCAAAAGCTTCGCTTCAATTTTTACGTAACCTTTTAGGAGAGCAACTCATTTGCCGGTTGGCAATTTTAAAACTCCCATGTCAACGTTGAACTAAAAATGGATATCTAACACTCATAAAATACCCAATAGTAACGCCGGTGCATCATGTGTTAATTATGCAACAGTCTAATATTAAAGAATCATGATTTACATCGCTACTTCACACTGATGTTGGCAGGCTGTGGACGACGAATTGGCAGCAGCACTTCGGTCGTTCAATGACATGGTTCGTTTCATAGAACCATGTGACAGTTTAGAATGATGCGATCCATTCATACCTCGGATTAAGGTCAGTTAGTTTATGACCTAATCTATACATGGGTGTTTTTCAGAAAAAATGACCCCGTGACGATTAGGAAATATGATTAGGGATTAAATGAAATTGCTTAAATTTACTTTGGCATCAAAGAATATAAAATGAATCATCTAAATTAAACTCCGCTTGCGAGATGTAGAATTCATCTGACGTCAGTATGACGCGTTGTGCACATACCGCGGTGATAGATACTGCTACAAAGAAACAGAATTTTGTTGTTAAAAAAAAAACCATCTAAATATGTCACTTAAATTAAAATTTAAACATAAATATGAGAAATATTCAATTTTTTCGATCAACATATGACGCACAGGGTTCCTGTACATCACACAATATAATTAGTCAGAAATAAAATACGCAGTTATTGAAACAAAATCAACTTATATTATCATAAAGATATGCTTAAAATGTACAATTGTACAATTCAGAATACAGGACAGTGACTATTACGAAAATTGCATTACGAATAGGAATAATTTAAGCAGTATCCACACTGCTGATTTAAAACACAATCACAAAGAGCGTAAACCTCGCACTCGTCTTCGGGAAAATGATCATAATAGAATGCATACAAAAAGAACCCCAAAAATTGGAGCACTGGAGTAATTTTCTAATATCACATTGACTCATCGCAAGAATAAAATGCTGCAGTTTTCTTAACAGGCCAGGTTGTCAGTAACAGGCCAAAGCCACCTGGCATTAGTAATGTAACATTAATTTAAATCAAAATATGTTAGGATTTGTCAACGTCCCAATATACTACCTTATCAGCAGAATAATCATACATACGAGTATGTTAAATGCAAACTTATATCTGAAACAAGAAAGGTATCAAAATCATAGTAAAATTGGATAATAAGTAGTCTATAGCAATTTTTACAGCCAATTTAGATTTAAATGCAATGAGACGTCACGGTTGTTACATGCGTACTAACAAACAATACATTTTTTTTTTAAATTAGGTAACACGTAGTTAAGTATTAGAAGTCAAAAAATTAAATATTAAATATTTAAAAAGATAATATTTAAGATTAAATAGTCCGTTATACACTAAGCTTTATAATTCAAGTTCGTCACTATTTTATTCCGGTAGTATGTCACATGACGCACAGGATGTGACATATTCATACGACGAAAGTTTTAACATTAAAATAACTAATACTCTGTTAAATTAACTTGTTTTAGCTTTATTAATATAATATAGATTAGTTTATGTTTGAAATAAAATGTGGAAAAGTGAAGAAAATGAGTTTATTTACCTTTTAAATACTGTCAATATCCAGAACACTTTTTCTGTGCATCGAACACACTACCAATTTAGTCACAGATTTTGTCGAAACTGACTTTTGAACAGTAATAACGGTATCAAAATACGATCACAATGTTGCCAAAAAAGCAGAAAAAACACAAACTAGTAGATTTTATCTTAGGTAAGATATCAAATTCGCCGTGACGATACCGGATTTTCCGGTACTATGATTTTCGTAGGACAACATTAATTTAATCATATTTCTTAAAAACGACTATAAATAAATTAAAGAAAGACCAAAACATACTTTTAGATATAAAGACATTATATCCGAAAACCTAAACATAGTCAAAGCTCAATAATGTACAAGTAAGAAGTATTCGAAATCTTCGAGAGGACCGTGGGACACGCGAAATCTTCACCTTCTGTAGCGCATTTTTTAAAATATAAATATATCTATTGGCTTTTTATAGTATTTTTCAATTTAACTTGATTTTAAAATGTCTGCCTTAATCACATATCAATTCACATTTACGTGTGCCATATAAAAAAACAAAAATAAAAATGTTTGAAGTTGTGGGATAGTCCGATTTTGCTAGGGTAATTTTTTGTAAAAAACACCCATAATCAGCTTACACTCCTGGGACACAGGCTTCCTCCAGATGAGAGGGAGTAGGCCTTAATCTACCAACCACGCTGGCCCAGTGCCTGTTGGTATCCTTATCTATAATTGTCATTAAGGAGGGTTCATTGACTTGCTCTGTTGAAAAGACACAGTGGTGGAGTTGTCGGGTCACTCTGTAATTAGAAGTCATAGGAGGTGTTATGTGCTTGCTTGGTACACAAATTAGAGATGAACTATGGCGCTCCTCAGACAGTTAGACGCTCCTGCAACCGATCCTTTTGAAACCTTTGATTGATAAGCTGAAGGTTTTACAAAAAATCACTTCACTCTTCAATGTTCCATGTATGAGAGGTGATCTAACAAGAGAAGCTATTTTAATAAATAGGTAAGCAATCCACCAGCAATCAATCATGGGTAGGGTGCTTAATATGTTCATAGTAAATATATACTAACTTCCATAAAGTAGTTAATCGGTTCTAGATTGTAGGGTGACGGTTAATTATGACTTACTAGCTCTCCGCCCGCGGCTTCGGTTATATCGCGCTTTTTAGATTTCCCCCGGGAATATCAAATTTTTCCGGGATAAAAAGTACCCTATTATTAATCCGGACTTCTAACTTTAAGTCTGCAAAATTTCAAAGCAATCGGTTCAGTAGTTACGGCGTGACACAAACAAACAAACAAACTCACTTTCCGATTTATAATATTAGTAAGGAATTAGTAAGGATATCTAATACTTTATCAGTTATAATGTTTTTGTGGTTTCATCGGCATCGGTAGTAGTAACTCCTTACCAAAATAAATGGTCATGTTTTATGTGTAGATAGATATGATTAAACACCATAATCCATTAATCCCTTTGCTGAAATAAATAGTATAAGCTAGCAGTGGCGAAGGGTGAAATTTTGACAAAGGGAAGTCGGTCCAAAAAAATAAACACTTATACACTTACCTACTGCAGGATATCTTGGAGGAGGTCTTCAGATAAGAATAATATCAAAAGCCCCACCTTCACCATACAAAAAAGGACTGATGATTTGATAACAGTGTCTTTCAAGTATGATAAAAGCGGCTTTGAGAAAAGCCTTTTTCGACGTGCATCTCCATACCACACATGCATGCTTGTTAGTAAGTACTAAGTTAAGTACCTATTGTTAGGGAATAAGAGTCAAGAAAAAATAAAATAAAAAATTACAAAAATAATAAAGTGTTAAAAACCGAACCACACAAACACCGATCCAAAACCAACAAAAATATTAAGCAAATTATACACAATCACAACGTTATTTATATTCTAATGCAATGCGTCTTGTTTTGAAATTTTGTCGTGTTTCCTTTCTTGTAGTGGCGTGGTTTCTTTGTCTCTTTCTAATAGAGGAGAGGAGAGAACTACAAGCCGCTTGGCATTAGCCTATATTTATCAAGTTTTACCGACGGTTAGCGAGCATTAAAAAGAGATGGTCTGACACGCTCTGTCTCTTTTCGCCTCATAGTAAAACGTTGACCGAGGTAAGCTGAAATTCATCGGGTTCCTTCAATGTAATGTACGAAAAATTGAAGCGTTGATTAATTTACGACTATAAAATGAAATGTGATACTTAGGGTATTGCTAAAAATTACGATTGCTATTGTAAATCGCGCCGGCATTTGATTAATAATACTTTGTTAATGAAATGGAATGTAAATAGTTTTGTATGAATATGGAACTGATTTTTGAAAGGTAACCCGGTGGGAATCGGCTTGTATGGACCCTTCGCCACTGTAAGCTAGTATTGTACGCGGCAGCCTTCCAAACAACAGTCTTCTGAATACCTAAAGGGCTGATTGCCTGGTTTTAAGGCAGTGGAGCGATGGACCGACGACCTTGTTAAGGCCGCAGGATTTCCGAAGCACGGAACTGGTTGTATTGTGGCCTGTGCTTGAATGACATAAGCAGGAGCTCTGCCGTGGATCTGCGGAGTTACACGGAAAGACCCCATCAGGAACTCGTGGCAGCCTTACATAGCAGACAAACTGCAGGAGGGTAGCCTACGCTGGTACGGCCACGTCTTACGAAAACCGGCATGTTACGTGGGTAACAATTGTCTTGCCACGGCGTCTCCGCTAGGACGGAACAAGCGAGGGAGACCAAAGAAATGCTGGCTTGACGTTGTAAGAGATGACATGCGTGCCAACAAACTCTTACCACAGGATGCTAAAATCGCGCGAAAGGCAGGAGAATGAGCAGGAAAGCGGACCTTGGGCTCCAACGCGAAGACCGCGGATGCAACCGGGATTGAATGCTGGTATGATGATGATGATGGAACCGGTTGAAGTTGGGGGAGGTCTGTCACTGTAGAACTAAATTTTGGCTGAAATAATGATGATGTTTAAGTATGATAAATAAAGATGCTGAAGAAGCTTAAGATTTTGTATACATATTAATTTGATCGATGGTTGATCGACAATCAATAATCCCAGGAACTATCTGATGAAATTGCTTTTTTTTTATTCAAAATTGATGTCACTTATATAATTATTTATCTTAAGTTTTTTTTTTATCTTAATGATTAGACTGTCAGCTTACCTGTAGCACGTATCCCTAGAAAGTACACAGTCACATGTGACGGATACGGTACATTTACGAGATCCACGCGGGCGAAACCGCCGGCAAAACCTAGTATCTGATAATAGTATCTACTTAACTAGTATAAAATAATGTACTTAGCTAACTAAATAGAAAGTTAAAGTTCTAACTCAGAAGTCAAATTCATTAAATTTTTAATTGAGAAACACATTGTTTGTAACACGACCAAATAAATGTTTCATTATCTCCTAAGTTTCATATCATATGCTCAATTATCGTGGATAATATTGAGTTTGAAATTGTGAAAACAATGTTATACCTAAACTGTTTGTTTACCTACATGTTATAAACAGAATCTGTATATTAATTTGAGACGGGTGTCTTTTTAGTTTTGCGATCTAATATTCAAGTCGGTAATATGTACATACTAATAATACATGACATTATAAAACCATTGAAACTAATGACCTCTGAACAAACAAAACGCATACTGCCGCAATGATAGTTTAGCACTTGAATAACATCGACATTTGGTGTTGACCCTCTGTCAATGTCATATGGAGAATGCAGTCAAAATTGTATACTACTACAGGTTTTAATTTTGAATTGGGGCAGATATCTTTTTTTGTAGATGGGACATCATCAAATGATCTCTCCCGTTCTGGGCGAAGCGAAGTGTCAGAGTTTTACTGACTTAAACCCACTCGTGTTTCTACACTTGCCTGTGCTCTTGGGCCACGGTTTATCTTTCAACCAACCCGCATTCCTGGCCCAGACATCGGTCTTCTTGGACCCCGTTACGATATGCTGATATATCTTTCAGGCGCACGCAAAAAACAACGCACCGTCGTCGCCCCGGGCTTGGTCGTTAATGGGCGGCGAGCTACCCACTGCTAGCCGCCCGCAAGTGTGTGCCTACGGTGGCCAGGAGTTCGATGTTTGCTCCCGACCCGGAGCGTCTCCTGCGGCGGCCAGAGGAGTGAGGGCGCTGAAATTCTCGCTCCCTCAGGCAGAGCGCTCCACCTTTCCGATATCACTTCTTCGCAGAAGGAGAAGCCAGCTTGCCTTGCACTCTCGCTCCGGACCATGGCTTGGACCAGGGCCGGACGCAAGGGATCGCCGCCGATCGCCGCTACGAGGATACGGCGGTGCTCCACCCAAGCCGGGTGGGGCAGATACCTCAACCGTTTGTGGCTACAGGAAAACAGTCTTAGAAGACTTTCTCTAATGCTTGATTTGCATGACGAGAAAAATGGTTTCGAAAATCGATTAATAGAACCACTTGTGCCAATCGAGGATCGATTGGCAAAAGTGTTTCCACTAATCGTATCTGGTAATCATTCTAAATTAGTTAAACTAAGGTTTAAGTCTAATAGAGTCAAAAATCGCAACAAAACTTGTCTTCAAAGAAGCCATAAATTCCGTTACATGTTGTTTAATAAATGTATACAAATATATACCTTGTAAAATATTTTAAAAGAGCGTCGATGGAGTTTCTTATCCATCCTTCTCCATACAAAACCTAATTTTGGAAGGAGGTGACGGCGTAAGTGTTTTCTTTACCATTTACCGGGCAAAAATCTAGATTAATTTATAAATATCCATCATTTTATGTATAATGTTCTTTGATACGCGTGTGTCCCCGCATTTACTCCGGTGGACCATTGTGCATGGATTGTATTTATTTATACACCGATTAAAGATTCATGGAAAAAATACTAAACTATGCAATTAGCCTAAGATTGTGATATGAAATTAATCGTTCTTGAGAATGATTTTTTTTTGTACCATATCATTAACGATGTTTTGGTCTCTGATTGACAAGGCAGTATTGATTATTTTGTGCTTCCTTGCTACCTTGAATTACCTTTAATCATTGATAATGTTGATGATCACAAGGAATACTAATGATAGTAAGTACCATTGATGATTAACATTAAATAAATTACTGCGTGGGTAATGCTGGGCCTTATTATTGTAACACACACTATCTACCAACCCGCACTGGGCCAGTGATAGATTACGGCTTATTTCCTCTCACCGAGAGGAGGCCTGTGTCCCAACAGTGGGAATATTATAGGTTAATTATGTACACACTCAGTCTTAATCTGAATGATTTTAAAGATAATAATCCTTTGCTTTCTATGTACGGACGACAGCAGGTCAAGCTATCCCAAACTGTCAGATATTCCCAATCAACCTTGAGCCTTAATGCTTTGAAAATCTAATATGGAAATCTGACAGATTGTAGTAACTTTATGTCTGTCTGTACGAATAAATTGCCTGTTCAACAACGTAAATAACTCAATGTATGTTGTTGAACTGTCAACATGAGCCATAACAGCCATTGCTACCGATAATCTCCCTTATTCATAAACGCTGCTTAAAGTTAACTAGTGATTAGCGATTCTTTAACCATGCAATTTTGACCGTTTAACGTCACTTAACTTAAATCATCCTTTATGAAAATACACCACACTGTTTAAGGGGTTTATTCATAAACGAAGATTAAAGTTAAGTGACAACGTCTAAAATGTATGGTTAAAGAATCGCTAATCACTAGTTATATTTAAACATCTTTTATGAATAAGGGGGAATGTGTTACACAATTATCGCATTAGAACATGTCCCATTTCCAAAAACGTATAAGTTATTCAGGCTGATAGCAGAACACGGAGAACCTTGGACTGTGGGGCAAATCGGAACAGGCCTGTCCAGCAATGGAGTGCAACAGCAATAGACCGATTTTAGTATTGGGTACTCAGCTCTGGAATTTTAAAGTGCGCTATCCATCATTCCAGCTTGCGGATATAAAGAACCACAGCTGATTTACTTACTTGTGGTAATTACTGTGTTTTTGACGGCCACCAACTTACGTACTTATTTCAAGGTTGAAACCTGTTTGAATAGTAGGTAAACACAGTTCTTGTAAGAAGGGGTCTTGACGATTATACAATAATTTTAAATCACACAATTGTTTTATGTTTGCTTACAAATCTTGGTAAGATCCACAGAGTTACCAATTTAGGTAACAACCTATAACTGCATAACAATTGTGGGGTTATTGCGTAACAAACTATCAGGGAATGGCTGTCGTTACGACAGTTCAACAACATTCATTGCGTTATATTCATAATAGGGATGTTTCGTGGGTAAAAAAAAGAAATATTCTATTTAGTCCGTCATTCAGATTATAGAAAAATATTGAATACATATATTTTGTTTTATTAAATCAATAAAAATTGACAAATATAAAAGGCATCAAAGATCAGGAGTGGTGGCTGGTGACGTCACTGCTCGCTGAAAAGTGTAGCGAGCAGTGACGTCACACGAGTTTTCAACGCACTGTGTCTTCATGTTTTGTTTAAATTAAAAAAGATAAAATACGTGTCTAGTATTTTTTTGGAAATCTGACTGACGGACTAATTAGTTTTTTTTAGTCAACTACCCTATTAAGCAGGCGATTATTTTAGAGCATAATATGAAGTAATGAATATTTGTATTTATGTTATACCTAGTAAATGTACGACTTATTGCATGAAAAAGTTACATTTTGCGAGGTGAGCTAAAACTGGAATTGCATAGCTTAATGTGTGCCTATTACATGAGCTGAAAAAAAAATGTTTTGATTTTATTTTTACTCGCGGTATCTTCAATTTCCTCCTTGCACTTGAACTAGTAGGTAGGTAGATATAATTGTCGAGCTTAAAAGCATGTTGAGCTATACATACGACTTAACGCTTAAGGTCGAGAATTCATTTTTTTTTTATAATTATAAACCAGTGCTTGACCGCAATCCCGCCTGATGGTAAGCAGTGATGCGATCGTTGATGGTAAAGCCGGCTAGTTTATTAAGGGCAGAAAAACTGAGCGAATTGGAAGGAAGACGGCAGTTGAGCGAGGTGATGCAATGTTAAACCCAACAGCACGACCAACGATGCTGCGCCAAAGGGAGATTGATCTGAAGACCCTCCACGACCAAACTCCCAACACAACAACATTAGGCGCATCGTACCCGGCACATATCGCAACACAACTGCTCAGACCCGTCCTTCTTACGGCTTCACCAGACATCATGCCGGAACACGACAAATCGCTTGGCGGCAAGGTTTCTTCGAAGACGTTTTATAAATAAGTAAGTTAGTGTTTAAAAGAAAACAAGACGTTTGTTCTTTACGTAAATTAGAGGTCAAGACGCGATCTATCTAAGCAATTTATCAAGATTACGAGTGCTTACAGACGCTTGAAACGCAACCCAAGTTGACCTGCGGAAGTAAGACAGACGACAGATGCTCCTATTACACTATAGTACCTACTACTACTACGACTTTGGGACTTCGTATAGAGATGAGGCGCTTTGAATATTGTCATAGGATCAGATCATAACTAGGGGTGGAAGGAGTGTGTGAAAATGAATTTGTCTACAAAGGTTACCTTTGTACCTTTGTAGGTACCAGAACGAAGGTAAGGGATGAAGAAAAGTCCGAAGTATACAAGAAAATATCTAATGCATCGTTATTTTTTGTTCAAGCGAAACCTGAATATAGTTTGTTCAGAATAAGCAACTAAATCGATTCCAATAATTTTTACACCATGTTATATTTATTCCCAAATACATTTACAAATTGTTGCAGTGTGGTTACCGAGCGCACAACTCAGCTGACGTTACGTGACGTTACGTCGCTTACGTGAGCTAGGCGCGTGAGACAGGGCTGCCCGCGCCGCAACCGCTGCAGCCGCGGGCGGGCGAGCCGTGCGTTTACCATATTTTTGTTAGGACAACCAGGTAAGGTAACAAGCTCATAACTTTGTGGTTTATCATGATATCTTTTTGAAATATTGTACAAAGATTCTTTACTTAAAAATACTGTTTCGGGTTTCGCATATAGAAAATAATGTTTTTTAACTATCATAAAATCGATCAATAATTTATTGTAAAATAAACGATAATGACATTGAAACGTATATGTAAAATCAGCACGTAATTGGCATGCAAATGTAAAATAAACGTCACGAGCCCACGATTTAACTCACAAAGTCCCACCAGACACGTAGGTAAGTAATTAAATAAATAAATGCATACTAATCATGTAATTCACATTAGGAATGAAAATTAAATTGATTATATATTTGTTTTCCGGAATTTTCCGCTTGTCATAACAACTTCTTTTCTTTGTGAATTTTAATCTATAGTAATGTAATTAATGCATACCCTAAAACACCCCAATTAAAATATTATGCTATAACCATAATACATACTTGTATTGAATTTTTAATTTAACATGTAAGCATTGTTATTCAATTGCTTTATTAGCAATAAATTTGAAAATCATATCATCTACAGAAGTGAGTGCTACACTTGCAGGGTTATCAGAAAACCAAATATCAAGCATAACTTTCTAAGTATCACTAGGTATAACTTCAAAGAGGGCGTTGCACCAATAATATATGCGACCGATAACGTTTGTCCCTTGTCCTCTTTAATGAGCAACTATACAATACAACACCTTTTGTAAGTACAGATAGATGAGGATCCTTTAGTCTTAGAGTGCCTCACAATAAATTTTTGTCTCGGAGTAGGTACCTACTCATATTCTCTAATCCCCCTGGGTTTATACCAGTCAATAAAGGTCTCGTTTCCATCTAAAACTGTCCATTTGATGTCTGATAAAATGCTAATTGACCCGTGTGGTACCGGGCTTAGATTAGTACCAACCCATATCCTCTTGTGGGTGTCGTAAGAGGCGACTAAGGGGACTTTCACCAGGGAAGCGGGCATAAGAGCTTCTGCTGTGGAATAACAAATTACTGTGATACCCGCCTGCCAAGCGTGGGGTTTATGGCAAACCCCCAAAGCAGTGAAAGCCTTGGGGGAGGCCTTTGTCCTGTAGTGGACCTCTAAAGGTTGAAGAAGACGAAGAAAATGCTAATTCAAAAGCAAGCAAATCAAGTAGTTGCAGATCAAGATACTGTGACAGCAGCAAACCATATCGAACCTTATTGGCGCCTATTCTGTTGTTCTAATTTTAAGTTCACTCAGTGCATCTTTTTCTATCTATTTTATTAAGAAAAGGATAGAAGATAACATATTAGTTTAGTCCTGTCAAATAAAGATACTCCATAGACAGTTTAGTCTCGGTTCAAAACATGGCGTAATAAAAGCATGGCATGAATAGGGATGTATCCAAGGTAGAAAAATCAAACAACTAATTAGTCCGTCTTCTAGATAATACAAAAAATTAAGACCCCTTAAACTTAATTTAAATTCAGTGAATCTTTTTATTTCTATTACATTAAGAAAAGGACAGAAGCTAATCAGTTTAGTCCTGTTAAATTAGTCCGCGCCTGACGTAAATCGACGTATTTTTAGTCGCCATAAATCAAAAAATTCAAAAGTCATTTATTGAAATTAGGCTGAGAAACAGAACGAATGTCAATCATCAATACATATTATAAAACAAAGTCGCTTTCGCTGTCCCTATGTAGGGACATAGGGAAAGAGAAAGCATCAAAATCGTTTTTTTTAATAGATAGAGTGATTAAAGAGGAAGGTTTTTATGTAAGTATAATAACATTCATTAAATAGTGGAGAAATAGTATTATTTTTGAGGTTTCTAATGTGATGTCGTAAATAATTACATTTTTTCCGCGTTTGCAGTGAAACGCAGGCTGAACCCTGCGAAAATTATCAAAATAATGTTCTAAATATTGTACACTCTGAAAAAATCCCACTATATATATATATATATATATTTTTTGTCATTTACTTCTTACGACAAATATTGGCTAATTTCCGAAGCAAACATTAATCCTTACCCAATTTAATACCTTAAATACATTGTTCATTTAATCTTTATCTCAGCTATAATCCCAGTCGTATCCGAAGCTTTTCAGCTTTGGAGTCTAGGGTCCGCTTTAGCAGTCTAACTGCTCATTTTGGCTAAACTTCGATATTTTCCATGAAGCGACTGCCGTCTGACCTCCACAACCCGAAGGCGATATCGAAGCATTGCAGTTGGACCAATTGTAGGACTTTTGAGGCCTCCAACAACCCGTAACGACTGCCATTAGATGTTCGTATGGCAACCGGGACCAACGGCTTAACGTGCTTTCCGAAGCACGACCAGCTGTTTGTGTATAAGTGAGTTTATATGTTTGTAAACGCGCCCACGATACAGGAGCAATTCCTAGTGTGGGGCAAAGTTGAACAAAGAAAAACTTTATTTAGTTTAGTGGGAATATTTGACAATTTCGTATAACTTGACCTGCTGGTTTCCGTACTTCATACATTATTGATCGAAGATTCTATCTAAGAGTTAGCAGCGTCCTTCTGTCTGATAACAAGCATCATTTCTCTGAAACTTCATGTCAAACACAGCTTCAATCAAACACGTTTATTGGCTTGATGTCAACGAAATTGGCGGCTCAGTGCGCTCACAACGTGTCTCGGCAAATTGGCAATTTATTTAACATCTCTGTTGTAGTTTAATGCGATACAATAAGTTTTATGGGGAATCTAATGTATTAACACCTTATGACTCTTAAGGTTGAAAGGGCGAAGGTAAGGAATTTTGGTTTGTAAATAACTCATAAGTTATGAGTTATGTACAAACCAAAATTATAACAAACTATTCATCATTATCCTTACCTACACTTTTTTTGTTGGGATAGGAAATCATCAAAAAACTTCTCCCGCTCTGGGCGGAGCGGAAGGGCTTGTCAGACTTTTACTGACTAAAACCCACGCGCGTTTCTTCACTTGCCTGTGCAACGGCCAGGGCCACGGTTTCTTTTTTAACCTACCCGCAACCCTGACCTAGGAGGAGCCATCAATCTTCGTGGACCCCGTCACGATGTGCTGACATTTCTTTGAGGCGCGCGTGAAACACAACACGCCGTCGACCGAGCGGCGGGCTGCCCACTGCTCACCGCCCGCAGGCCCGCGCCTTCAGTGGCTGGGTGTTCGATGTCGTCTCCCGACCAGGGCGTCTCCTGCTGCCCACTCTCCTACCCTTATTCCTATTAAGTTGGGGTGGGCGCAACTATGGGCGTACCCAGGTGGGAGCAGGGGGAGGCGGCTCCCCCCCCTGGAAATCTCGCAGAACATGTTTGAACTCCGCTAATTATTATGGAGGAGTTATCTGTAACTTTTAAATAAACCATGCAGACAGTAACAAAATGTTCGGAACTGCGTGCGACTATGGCGCACAAAGGTTACCCACTCTAAATATTTGCTATAAGTCCCAGTTTATACTTTGATTTAGTAATTAGGGCCGCAACTGCCGTCTTCCGTCCTATTCACTCAGTTTTTTGAGTGAATAGCCTCTTATAAAGTAGCGCGCTTTAACATCAACGATTGCATCACTGTTTACCATCAGGCGGACTGTAGTCAAGCGCTAGTTATAAATTATATATAAAAAAAATCGCTTCACGTTACCAATCTAAATTCCACTTACTCACATAATCTGTGAAATATTACACAAATATCGATTTTATTGACATCTGTGTTTGTCTTTAAGCAAACAGCATCACGTTGCGGCGAGCTGATCTTATGGATGTAAATAAAACCATAGTTTTATACGCAACTCCGTATCTGTGTGACAAGCCTTCACCTTGCACTTGACCTAGCCGGGTAGTAAGGACATAACAATTATTTTAATTTTAATTATTCTATAAGAAGATGGAACCAAAGTTCGTCACAACTCTTGGTATAAACTGGATGCTTACAGAACAAAAAAATAATAAATTTGTTGAAAAGTCAGCTTGAAATTCAAACGTATAGTACTAGGTACAGACAACAGCACATTAAGCTATTACAATGTGTCCGATTTATTTATTAGATTTGCAGCTTTATCTCTAAAGCATGGTTGATTGGGAGTATTTGATAGTTTGGGTAGCTTAAACTTGTCCGTACTACAATCTGATTACGGATCATCAGGTCCTCCCGCGGCTATTATGCTAATTTCTTTTTAGTTTTTTTTTTAAATAAATTATAAACTAGTCCTTGACCGAAATCAAGCCTGATGGTAAGCAGAAATGCATTCGTTGATGATAAGGCACGCTAGTTTATTAGAGCCTATTCATTCAAAAAAACTGAATGCAGAGGAAGGAAGACGGCAGTTGAGCGAGGTGGTGCATTGTTAAACCCAACAACTGCGCCAGAAGGAGGTTGATGGAAACCGTCCACGACCAAACTTCAACAACATTTAGCGCATCGTACCCGGCACACGGCTTCACCAGACATAATGCGGGAACATGACGAATCGCTTAGAGACAATACTTTATCTAGATATCGAATTAAGTAGTTCAGCATTTCGTAGTGAGCAAAACTGAACAATGTAACCCATTGTAACCTTCCTCAGAAAATGACTATTAAAAACAAGCATTATTTTTTCAAATCCGACATTAAGTTCTAGAGATTAGTGCGTACAAAAAACAAACAATTTCTTCAGCTTTATTATTAGCAAGTTTATGTATGCATATCATATACGTTATTTTTTGTTTATGCGCAACCTGAATAAAGTGTCTTCAGAATAAGCAACAGAATGGATTCCAATCATTTTTACACCATGTTATATTTTTTCCCAAATACATTTACAAATTGTTGCAGTGTGGTTACCGAGCGTCAACGCACCGCGCTCGCCCGCCCGCGCGGAGCTTTGATCATATTTTTGTTGGGACAACCAAGTAGAATAGCAAACTCACAATTTTATGGTTTTTCATGATATCTTTTTGAAATATTGTAATAGATTTTTTACTTAAAAATACTTAAATAAGTTTCGGGTTTTGCCAAAAAATGTTGTATATGGAGACCTACATAGATGTAACAGTCCTATAATGGCACCATGCGAACAACGCGTCATTATGACGTCATGCAAATCCTGCATCTCGCAAGCAGAGTTTACAGCGCAACTATCACATAAGTATATTTACAACTTCACGACAACAACCGGTGGGCAAGTGCCCCCCAGACAGCCTGGTCGGAGGATCCTCCCAATTCTATGGAGGATGAGTGAACTTTACACCCTGTTCCTCATTTCTCTAAATATATCCTGTCGTATATAATATTAAACTCTTTGCAACTTACGTCCACCGTCCGTCTGTTTGTGACCAATTACATACACCTATGTGAAACTAAGACGGGTCTCTAGTTATGTATATTAAACTATACGCTAAATGATTATGTTACACAAAGCATTTTTTTTTATAATCATCAACTAGTGCTGGACCGCAATAGCGCCTGATGGTAAGCAGTGATGCAATCCTTGAAGGTATTACGCTATATTAACTTTTTCAACTCATCATCCTCATATTTGTGGCGTTCAGTTGAAGGTCACAAAGGAGGACACTGATGTCTGCCGGCTTGCGCTCTCGCGGCCGTCCCTGGTCCAGGCCATGGTCCGGAGCGAGAGTGCGTGGCAAGCTGTCACCTCCTACTGCAAAGCAATGATGCTGGCAAAGGAGGAGGCGGAGCGCGTGAGGGAGCAGGAATGCCAGCGCCATTAATAAAAAATAAGGTGTTATTTAGGTTCAAAAGTTGATTGGAAAATTTTTACGGTTTCGGGAAGCTTCACCAGCTAGGTTATTGCGTAGCACACCATCAGTAGCAATAGGTTTCATTTTGATAGCTGAACAACAACTAATGCACAATATTTCAAATGCAATGCAATATCATTGCATTCGAATTTATTTTTTTTTTTTAGTAGTTATAAACTAGCACTTGACCGCATTCTCGCCTGATGGTAAGCAGTGATGCGATCGTTGATGGTAAAGCGCGCTAGTTTATTAAAAGCCTATTCACTCAGAAAAACCGAGCGAATAGGAAGGAAGACAGCAGTTGAGCGAGGTAGAGCAATGTTAAACCCAACAACACGATCAACGATGCTGCGCCAGAGGGAGATTGATCTGGAGACCCTCCACGACCAAAATCCCAACACAACGACACTTGGTGCATCGTACCCGGCACACATCGCAACACAACTGCTCAGACCCGTCGTCCGTACGGCTTCACCAGACATCCTGCCGGAACACGACGAATCGCTTGGCGGCAAGACTTTGTCTGGTGGGTGGTAACTTCTGCCACCTGTGCATTAGTTTCCATAGCTACCGCGTCGCCGGTCAAATAAGGCTTCAAAATTGTTAAGCTTGCTGACTTTTAACCATAACTTTTAGAAGCTATGATCAGCAGCCTAATTGCGCTGTATTAATCACAGTCCGATTCATTTTCAAGGACATATCAAATGCATTGCTTCATATGTTCGGAAAATGTATCTGCTAAACAATGTAAATAACGCATTGAATGTTGTTGAACTGTCAAACTGAAATCCTACTGTTACTATGTTATGCAATTCATCATCATCCTCTCAGAGTTAATCCCAGTCGCATCCGAAGCTTTTTCAACTTTGGGTCCGCTTTACCAGTCTAGCTGTTGATTTTGGCTAAACATCGGTATTTTCCGTGAAGCGACTGACCTCCACAACCCGAAGGCGATATCGAAGTATTGCAGCTACACCAATTGTTAGACTTTTGTGGGCTCCAACAACCCGTAATGACTGCCATCAAATGTTCGTATGGCAACCTACTATGCTATGCAATTACCCTGTAGTAATGCCAATTAGTGGAAGTTTTTGGGCATTTCCCAAGCTAATCAAGACAGCAGAGTAATGATTCTCTCATAAACATCCATTAAAACTGTTCTCCCGTAGCTAGAGCTGGAACGATGCCATGCAAATTACTGTCATTATATTAACGCACCTCGGAAGTGTACGAAATTTGTTTTAAAAAAAAGTTGCATTAGGAATTTCTGTATCCTCTATCGTGGGTGCGTTTATAAACATTTAAACTTATATACACAAACAGCCAGACCCGGAATAACGACTTGTAAGTCATACAAATGTTTTTTCCGAGTGGGATTCCAACCTGCGACATGCAGCGTATCAGTCAGTCGTTCAACCGTGCCGTCTAAATAGAAGGCGCTTGCGTTACATAAATAGTGTGTCTATATCAACAGCGTGCGCGCACGCATCAATGCGGTGTTTGACGCGTCTTCTCCGTCGCCCGCGCCGCTCGCGTAACCGATGCGTTGGCATAGGTTAGGAACCCACTGGCAGCTTAACGACGTGCCTTTCCCGCTTTGGACTGGCTTGGCTTTTTCCGTTGACACCGATTAATGCTTCTATGAACATAATGTCAGCTGAAATAATCCTTCTACATTATTGTTATTATTTTTTATTTGATTTCTGTATATCTATATGACTAAAACTATTTTTCTTTCTTTCTTATTTCGGCGCAACGTCTTTTTCTTCCTTACTTTCTCTATTAGAAGTATTCTCGGTAGTCACCTATATCACCATTCACCGATCCCATTCATAATTCTATTAGGATACAATGTGAAATGACAATGTACATTAAATAGGCAACAATGTTTGTGTGCTATTAAAAGTCGTTCAACTTTACATCTTCACTACATTTGTCCTTCAACAGATTAATAGCTGCATTTATTGCAGCTTCGCTCTTGAAGTTATACACAACAGTTCGCTCTACGAGAGTCCATCTAGCGGATTTTCCTCTATCTATGTACTCGTATGTACTGCCAGTTTTTGCTAAATATATACTGAAACAGTGCGCCTGTACCTAATACCCAATAACTTAGCGTGGAAAGTGTCAAATCTCTTCTATTGTTACAGAAAACTTTCAGGTAATATTTACAGCAGAGCTGAGGTTTTACAGCAGAATCAAAGTAATGGTTTTAAATTTAAACATACCAAGTAACAAGATATTAGTCCAGCGGCATAACAACTTGTTCATTAAAATAAACCTTGCATGAAATATGTGTTTAAGCCGTGATACGAGTAGTCAAGTAAGATCAAAATTATACGGTCAGAGACCGTCATGATTCGTTAACAGCCACGTCCAAAAATAAGTCACCGGCCTGGCCTTGATGGGAACTGAACACAGCAATATTATGCGCACTCCGATGCACGATAATTATATAACAAAATATTATAGACTTGAGGTTTATGGCTTTACTGAAAGTTAATAGTCATATTTTACAAATAATGAAGAAACAAGTATAAATTTACAGGAGCTTAGTAAGACAGAAACGTCAGACGAGTGATAGTAAAATCCGTAGTAATTTTACTATCGGTATTCATATTCTAAACTTTAGCACATACTTATTCCATGACAACCGATTCCCACGCAATTTTTCAGTTACTGGTGCCACATTCGGAGTTCTTGTAAATACCCAATTCATCATAATTTAATGGAGACGTTAATCGTGTTCCAGTAATAGAGGTATTAGAGAACCCGAGAGGTATTTTCTTATTAATTATTAAGTAAATTATGTTTGTTGTATGTTTATATTGATATCTGCTGAAGTATGATATTTTCGTTGAAAAATATATTTCTCAATATTTATCTACCTACATGTTTCTTTAATGATCATAGATTATATTAATATGACTGACCAACTTCCTGTCGTCAAATACAGATTTTCCATTAATGCCCTTGGAACTCAATGTGCCCAAAATGCCTATGATAAAACTCTAAGGTTAAAGTTTTCCTTTAATGCCTGTTCACTGGTTTGATGCAGGATTCCACCTTATCATTCAAAAATACGAGTTCAAAACTGCTGTATTAGCAGATCTAATTCAATCTAATGAAACGTTGTAAAAACTCATTGCGGTAAGTTAGGTGAAGTGGTCTCAGAATGCAGAAGGGTGCTGCGGAACGGGAGAGGGAGATCTCAACTCCCTTCCCGGGCCGCAGAAGACTCACCGGGCACCGAGGAAAGGCGGACAACGCCCTCTTCCGGCTCCCATGAATGGGTCCAGGGGCGAGGGACATGGGGAAGTCCCCGTCCCCTATTTGATGGACCCCGAGGCAGAGGAGCGTGCGAGTGTCGGCGCGCGCCTCATAGGCGATGCACAGGGTAGTTTGACAACTCACCACCTCGTACAGGAGGCGAGGCCTGGACAGACCGGGCCGGCACGAGAGTGCGGGGCCGCGGTAGAATCAAGGACTCCTGATAGACCCCGTCGCCCACCCCAGGGCGGGGGACATGCATGAGCATTTTCCAACAAGGAACAAAAAAAAAAAATGTGGTCTTAGAATATGCTGACAATAGTTTCAATTTCTAGCTTTCATTGGACAGCTCACTTGTAACTAAGTTCACGGTAAGGAGGTTACAGAATTTAAACAATCACTCTCAAAAGCACTCTTGAAATATCTATAAAATATTTGTAAAAACTTGCAAACACTACTTGTGTAACAAGTGTGGAGTGAAGTTTGAAGCTAAAATGAACCTACACATTTTAGCTTGACTTAAATAAACATCGAAGACAGGGCATCAACATTCAACTGGCAGTAGCGTTTGCAACTATAAGAGCAATGAGGTTGTAGAAGTAGGTTTGACGTGACAGTAAACATAAATTCATAGGTAAATTAGTATGTCTGAATATTATGCATCAGTACCTAGTGGAAAATAACACGTGTGCCGGGAAACACACGCCTCGTGAGATAGGTCTACCAATGAAAACAGTTTATTTTTATAGCTGACACGAGCTGGTATTTGATGTAACATGTGAAATATTTATTGCATTAGTTTTGTTTTGCCTCTTCTTGCTTACAATCTGTATTTATGTGAGAGGACAGTCTTGCTTATGTTTTTCCGGTCCTTTGACAGATAAAAAAGTTTACCAGCTGAAATATTTCACCCCCAAATGTTTCTGTGGTCGCTAAATTTGATACTGGGACGTCATACTGCTATGTATAAAATATAAAAACGGTCCATGCACACTGCCTTGAGGAACCCCAGCAGTGATAGGGTATAGTTTTGATGAAGCTTTATCATTCTATAACAAGAAATCCTTGTCTCTCAGCACAGTATCAAAATTAGGAGGATTTTGCTAGGTAAGCTGTTTATTCCATTCCTTTATATATTTCATAGAAGAGACCTTTTTTTACATACTCAAACTCAAATTTTTTTTAACAAAGCCTGTACAAATTAATGTAAGGTATACATTAATTTGTGCAGGCAAACTACTTTTAGTTTAGACTTAGATTTAGATTTAGGTTTAGTTACTTGGGTAACGCATCATTACGAATTTACTATTCTGTCTGTTGAAGATCAAGAAAAGTTTGGTAAGAACAAATGAGCACCACTTAAGCGTTCGTGTTATCTTATTTAAAAAAAGAATATCGAACTAAAAAGTTGAAAATAAATATAGTTTAAAAAACTAAGAAAACATGCTTTTAAAGAATATGAAACTAAAATGTTAAAAATAATTTTAAAATTTAATTTATGACAATAGTATATAAACAATTCTACTTAGTAAAATGAGAAAAAAGCGTGAGGCGCTTATATACTTACAAAAATTATGGCACAAAGCGCCTCACGCTTTTTTCTCATCTATCCGTGTCCTCGGGGCGATCCCCACAGTGGTGAGACCCTGGCGTTTCCTCCCACTTTATACGGAACATGAACCTGCCGAAACAGCCGTGTCCGGTGAGGACCTGCGTCAGGTAGGTGAGGGCACCGTGGCGTCTCTCCATAGAAGAGACCTTTATCTTTATGCCACACTCAAACTCAAACACACAACTCTCAAAAGTCATTTCAAGAATTCTACCAACACAATAATTGTTGCGAATTTTACGTCGGCCATGGCCTGTGGGTTGGGGTTACATTATGATTCAAACTAAGTAGGTACGGACGACAGCAGGTTAAGCTACCCCAAACTGTCAAATATTCCCAATCAACCTCGAGGCTTAATGCTTTAGAGATAAAGTTGGAACTCTAATTAAGAAATCTGACAGATTGTAATAGAATGTTGTGCTGTCGACTGCGTACGTACATTACCGTAGTTTTTTTTTTGTGCTGTTAAGGTAGGTATTTTACATTTTACGTAGATTTGAGGAATCATACTAATGACGACGCAGGTAACTGTACCGACTACTGTAATGTAATGATTCTTTCTAAAATATTAAGAACATTTATTAGTATTTTAATGATCAGTTTTTGTTTAAATTTCATGTAGTTATCTAGAAAGAGCGAAACCGGAAATTACGCCAACTCTCTAGTACCCTCATTTAATTCGTCAAAGTGGTGGCGGGATTGAAATTAGAAATAAGCATTTTTAGAGCCAGTTCGCTCAGTTCTTGGTTGTCATCCGAATCACTCGGAATAGTTAAGAAATATTGGAGTCCGTCCGTTATGTATTCGATTTAAGTATAATATATTGGCTGTTACCTGTTGTGAAGAATAAAATTATTATATGGATCTGTCCAAGTTGCAGTTTTATTGAAACTACTTAGATAGCAAGAGGTAGCATGATACCACTGTAAACCGCACTAGTAGCACTGTTATCCGAGGCTATTATGATATGCAACCGCTAATCCATGTTTCTGTCTTACATCTGTTTATTTTGAATGCTGTAATGATATATTTGGCTAAACCACTTCACTATAGGAAAGATTTCGATTTCCTGTACGTACTAGGAAATAATTATAATTAGACCCGTAATAATAAAACTTATTTCATTTGTTTAATTTCTCATTAACCTACGCGGTCCCATTCCGGCGCAAAAGCCTCCTATCTAGCTCGAGCCAGCGTGTTCCATTTCCAATTTTGACAGAACCTATGCAGCTCGTCCCGCCATCTCTGTGGTCAACCACGACTCCGCCTCACTGTTCCATCGCACGAGATATTTGGGCCAGTTTGTCTATAGACAACCAAACTGTCACTGGACAGGCAATATAGGTAAGGTTGTCTGTAAAAGATCGCTCTTAGCGATAAGACCGCCAATTGTGTCACCGTTTGTAAAATCTTTATATATATGTTCTGTAATCTATATGGTGTAACTACATAATAAAGAGTATTCTATTCTTTTCTACATAATATATAGTTACGGTTTGCGCATAACTGTACCATTTTGTCTGCCGCGTGACACAACAAGCTTATTTATTGGTTTCAATTTTGTGACACGAAAAACTAAATAAGTTTTTACATGTTTTTTTTTTGTGTAATAGGAAACAA
Organism: Sesamia inferens; assembly: GCA_037179545.1. NCBI lineage: Eukaryota > Metazoa > Arthropoda > Insecta > Lepidoptera > Noctuidae > Sesamia > Sesamia inferens. The sequence continues at coordinate 11,056,630 of CM073940.1, forward strand.
CATATTAATTTTATCCATATTTTATAATAACCAGTTAGACGACCCTTCCGCATTTAGTTTTCTTAACAAATTTAATTATAGATATTAATTATTTGCTCACAGTTTTTTTTTTTGCTAAATTCCCAAGACTGACCTTTTATAACGTCTCAAGTAGGTACATACATACATATTATGTTTATGTATATCTTTACAAAAATTAAAACCAGTTAACTTTTACCTTGTAGCCTCGTATTTCATTGTTCTTTTGAAGTTTAAATGTAAAATAAACTAAGCACACTGTAGTTTTGTCGATTATTATGTGATTTCATTAGAATTTTGCGCCGTGTAACTCGTACCAAGGTACGAGTTTCTACTCATACTCGTAGACAATCATCAATCTTTTTTTCGTCCTACTGTTGGGCACAGGTCTGCTCACATACAGAGAAGGATTGAGCGTAATCAGCACGCTTGCTCAATGCGGGTTCGCGATTTCAGACTTAAAATCCAGGTTCCTCAATATTGTCATTGGTGTCCAAGATACACTTACAAAGTACATATAACTTAGAAAAGTTACATTGGTACTTGCCTAGCCTGGAATCGAACCCGCACAATCATATTTGAGAGGCTGGTGTTATAACCACTAAGCCACCACGATTTATTACTTACTTACCAATTATTTATTTTAATATTTTTCAGGTTCAAAGGAAGTTTATTGTTTATTCGTAATTCGTTCACTTATTTACATTGAATACATTCCATAATGTTTACGTAATATATAAATAAGGTAACTTTAAATTACTACACATATATTAAAAAGGGAGGGGAAAGAATCATAGGACATCAAAAACTCGTCGGTATCGCCGTCAACAGGTAAAGTGCCCAAAAGTGAGGAATTTTTTTTTTTTTTTTACCACAAAATAGGTCTGCGCTCTGGTTTTGTTAGATAAAAATATTTGCGCCATTAGAGGTTCTCTGCACTTGCAGCAGCCGCCCTAGTACAGCCTGCCGCACTAGAAAGATGGAATGACCAAAGATGTTACCACATATTGCATCGCAGACTAAAGGCCAACCTTATTTCAAAGCATTATGGTAATTCCGTATGGTCTCCCACATTATTTTTTTTTTATTTCTATGGTATCTATTCGTATTCGCCTGCGAAGCCATTGGGTTTTAAAATGTCTGGCACCCCGGTGACAAAAGCACGAATAATGTAATTGATGCTGGCTTGACATGCTATACAGCCTGCGCTCCTTCTGGACTCACCCACAGCCGAAAGGCGGACTCGCAGAGAAGAATTGTAATAATCCATCACAAATCCATTCCACTGTGTCTGAAAAACTGGTGAACAAATCTTCCCTGCAATATGAGTTCACAGGCCGATCTGTATCCGGGCAAGTAGTTTAAACAACGAATCAATTCCCCTTATTTTGTTTGATTTGATTTCCCTTATTGACTTTTGGTATTCGTGAATCAGCCGATAATATTCCAATTTTTCTGGGCTAGATGTTCGTCTTTACAACTTCAGTAATAAAAGTGACTGTTAGCATACCTAGGTATATTTCACAATTTGCGTATTAGGTACACACTGTATGGGCTGCGATGATAGTCACTGATAGCCAAAAAAGATGCTTTACTGAATACTATATAATTTTTCTCGGTGGTCGGCCATAACATCGGCCGCCGGCAGAAGTTACCACCCACCAGACAAAGTCTTGCCGCCAAGCGAATTGTCATGTTCCGGCATGATGTCTGGTGAAGCCGAACGGAGGACGGGTCTGAGCAGTTGTGTTGCGATGTGTGCCGGGTACGATGCGCCAAATGTTGTTGTGTTGGGAGTTGGTCGTGGAGGGCCTTCAGATCAATCTCCCTTTGGCGCAGCATCGTTGGTCGTGTTGTTTGGTTTAACATTGCATCACCTCGCTCAAATGCCGTCTTCCTTCCTAATAAACTAGCGCGCTTTACCGTCAACGATCGCATCATTGCTTACCATCAGGCGCGATTGCGGTCAAGCGCTAGTTTATAACTATTAAAAAAAAAAACCTAGCGGCCGCCCGCGACTTCGTTCGCGTGGAGTAATAAGAAAAAATATATAGCATACATTTTATTCTTTTGTTATGCTATGTTAGCGTGATTTTATAAAGTCTAAAGCCTTCCTAAATTAAAGGGCTATCCAACGCAAAAAGAATTTTTCAAATCTAATCAGTAATTACTAAGATTAGCGCGTTCAGACAAAGAAACAAACTCTTCAGCTTTATATATATTAGTATAGATAGTATAGATATTTAACTATCACGAAACTTATGATATATGTATGATGATTATTAGACTAAGTATAATTTGTGCAAGTCAATGGAAAAGTGCTGATATATGATATGCGCGCGTGCCATGTAGGTACGATAGCTGACTCTTTAAGTGTGTTACGCTGATACCTACACGTTTATTTATTGTTTTTTTTTTATACAACATTATTTTATGTGTATGCTAAACCCGAAACACGTGTCCAGTATTTTTAAGTAAATAATCTATGTGCAAAATTTCAAAAAGATATAATGAAAAACCACAAAGTTATGAGCTTGCTATTCTTGGTTGTCCCAAAATGTGATCAAAGCTCCGCACGGGCGGATGAGCCCGGTGCGTTGACCTCTGGCGTCAGCTGTGGCGCGCAGCGCAAGTACTATCGCGTAACCGCTCGGTAACCACACTGCAACAATTTGTAAATGTATTTGGGAAAAAATATAACATGGTGTAAAAATTATTGGAATCGATTCAGTTGCTTATTCTGAACAAACTATATTCAGGTTTCGCATAAACAAAAAATAACATTCTATACTTAAAACCAAAATGAATAAACGTGTACTAGCGAAGTGTATTTTCTCTTTTCTTTCGCTACACTAATCCCTAACATTACGTATTACATTCGCTGTTTAGCATTTTCCGTTAGTCGTAAGGTTATGAGGTCAGGACCTTTATTGTTCCTCCAATTTTATTATTCATCCTTCTTGTTTCAGACTTAGTTTATTGTTTGCTCATTATTGGAAAGTACTTGAATTCGACGTACCAAGTAAATCCATACGTACTCAATATTGTGGAATAGTAACCTTATCATTTTCCAGTAGTCAAATTTTCCTAAATTTTTTTCCAGTAGTCTTTCCTCCACACTGTGTTCTTGCGTAATTCTCTGTCAGTAGCTATGGCTTTCATATTTACAATTCAAATTCTGCTGATTCATCAAACTGAACTTTACCACGGCCCTTCAATGTCGAGTCATTTGATAGCATAGTATAGTATTTATAATTCTAGAAAATTATAAAAGCCATTTATTGTAATTAAAAGACTCGTAGAGCATCATACAAGTACCTACAATTACCAGGTCTACCAATATGAAATTACCGGTAACATAGATTTAGCTGTGTAGCTAATGATTATTGTGAACGAGCCTTTTTTTTTTTTTTTTTTGTTGGTATGACATCTGTGGAATATATTTAGTATACTGCAAGTCATAGTGGAACCAAGATTGTATTTTTTTTTAGTTAAAAATGGAAAATTTTGTACCAGAAAATCATCATATGCGGGAAGTTTTATTGCATTATTTTTTTTTAAGGAAAAATGCAGCTGATGCTCACAGAATGCTTATCGAAGCTTATGGTGATCATGCTCTTTCAGAAAAAACATTAACCATCAACATCGACCGCAAAACCAAATCGCTTCGGAAAGAAGAGAATGCTCTGTGTTTGGTGGGACCAGAAGGGTGTGGTGTATCATGAGCTATTAAAACCTGGTGAAACTGTCAATACTGATCGCTACCGACAACAAATGATCAATTTGAACCATGCATTGACCGAAAAACGACCAGAATGGGCCACAAGACACGGAAAGGTAATTTTGCTTCACGACAATGCTCCATCACATACAGCAAAACAAGTTAAAGAAACGATAAATGCACTTAAGTGGGAAGTGTTACCCCACCCGCCGTATTCACCAGACTTGGCACCTTCCGACTACCATTTGTTTTCATCGATGGGACACGCACTGGCTAAGCAGCACTTCAAAACATCTGAAGAACTGGAAAATTGGGTCTCTGAATGGTTTTTATCAAAACAAGAGCAGTTTTTTTGGCAGGGCATCCACAACTTAATAAAAAGATGGGAAAAATGTGTAGCTAGCAATGGCAAATACTTTGAATAAACTTTTTTTGTCTGTTTTCTTTAAAATAAGCGTTTTATTTTCCTTAAAAAACGGTAATTTCATATTGGTACCCCTATGTACAACTATCGGACACCATATCCGTAACCAATGGAAATGTCACATGAATGAGTTGTGGAAACAAAATATAAGGTCTATTCAAATTTATGTTTCATAATTGTGTTTTTAAGTACATACACGTCATTACACACCGGGATCCCTTAGATTAATAACTTCTTCATACAAAGACCTCCCCCAAGGCTTTCCATTACATTGGGGGGTTTGCCATAATCCCCACGCTTGGCAGACGGGTTGGGGATTGCAGTAATTTGTTATTACACAGGAGAAGCGCTACTGCACGCTTCCCTGGTAAGAGGTCCCTTAGTCGCTTCTTAGGACACCCACGGGAGGATATGGGAGATTAATAACACTGTTCTTATTCTAAGAGAGACCCCTACCCCGTACATGCCTTAGAAAGTACGTTTAGCCGTTGGTCCCGGCTGTCATTCGTAGATCTTTGACAGTTGTAACTCGTTTCGGGTAGTCAGAAGTCCAAAAGTCTGACCAGGGGGTGATGATGATTGTTCGACCGATTTCGGTCATGGCGACAACTTTAACTCCAAGTCAGTTCCGTCGGTCATGTGCGCTAAAGCGGTTTAAATAGCCAATCTTCGTTGAGAATGCTCGTGAGCACTGAGAGCACGTAAGCATTCCGTTCAGGTAATGGTACTGAATGGCTGCGGGTTGGCGGGCTTTCAGCTCGTCGCATTGAGCATCGAGGGCTGCTTTGCGCTGCTCCTCGAAATCGCTTACTCGCTTCTGCACCAGCCTTCGCCATTTTAGGCGTTTTGCTGCCAAACATTCCCATTGAGAGGGCTCAATATTGCATCTATTCATGTGGCGCTTCTGAACGTCCTTCTACCTGAGGAGTTGTCCGCCATGCTTACCCTTGCTCTCCTCAAGTTCGGAGTAAAAATTGGGCTTCGCCACTCTTTCCTCCGCCATGCGTGATACGTGACCACACCACCGAAGCTATCGATCAGTAGGCCTACTATGAGTTTTCAATACGTAACTCGATCGTCGATATCGAGCGCGTTTGGCGTTCTCATTGGCTGAGAGTTCTTACGACCTTGAAGCGGGCCAATCGCTGAGTCAAACGCGCTCGATATCGAAGAACGAGTTTCGTAATGAAAACTCATACTAGGCCTACAGGGGTATCGTAGTACCCTATAACTGGGTTGTGGAAATAAGATAGGCAGTCACTCCGTGTAAAATACCGGTATTCAGCTGAATCCGGTTAGACTGGCAGTCGACCCCAACATAGTTGGGAAAAAGTCCATTTATTTGATTTTTCAAGTCAACCAAATATCAAGTTTATATAATTGGTAATTAAGTTGATTTTAGAGTGCGTAGCATAATTTAAAAATTCTTTAAAATATTTTAGGGTAAAGTGAATGTTATTGTGTGCGAATTAAGTTATTTTTCTATTAACTCATAATAGTTTATAAGTATGTTTTGCAAGTTAATCGCGAACGTAGATAAGGTAGGGAGAGACAGGGCCTTGTTTAACCTTTTGGAGCATCATTCTGTGAAAAGAGCCTTTTCGCCTAGTATAGCACTGTTTCATTTTCATTTTCTTTTTTACTTTGATTAGTTAATGATCATCCTGTTCATGTCGCTATAAAAACTTTTTCTTTCTTTTATTGAGGATCACGGCGCGTGTAATAAAGTAATAAATTCATAAAATATTTTTTTACAAAACTATTAAAAGAATCGTAACACTAATATTTCATCATTGAATGTGTAGAACGGCGACTGCAATTTTTTTTATTGGCAAGTTATGGACACTTTGGTCGCAGGGCCATGGGCTCTGATCTGTCTGGTCTGGTCACAGGGCCTGAGGTTGGTACTCTGAGAAGATTACCACATTAGTAACCCATTTTTTTTTTAATCCCACCATAAACTCTGGGAATCAAACATTTAATTTAGGGGATACGAGTTACGTGATTATTCACTCCCAAGTATGACTGCGCGGGTTCGATTCCAGGTCAGGCAAGTACCAATGCAACTATTCTAAAGTTATATGTATGTATTTTCTAAGTATATCTTAAACACCATTGACTGAAGGTGAAGGAAAACATCTTGAAGAAACCTGGACTGTGGACTTTAAGTCTGAAATCGCCAACCCGCATTGAGCAAGCGTGGTGATTACGCTCAATCCTTCTCTGTATGAGAGGAGACCTGTGCCCAGCAGTGGAAAGAAAAAGGGGTTGATGATGAGTCACGTGTTTTTGTCTAATTCAATTATTCCAGAGCATTAATTGCTACATATATCTTTATCCTAGTTACCCAAAATAAGCAGCTAGTAAATAGGTAGCACTAGGCATCGGAGTCAGGCATCTAGAGGTGCCAGGTTCTACCTGTTTATCGCTATTAAAATGTTTAATAATAGAACATTTACAAACACGATTACGACATCCGTGAGTGGTGATAACACTGATAGTGAGGCGCAACGACCCGGATTGTGAAAAAATAATGTAAACTACTTATAAGTAAATTATAAACTTACAATATCGATGGCCTCGTAAAGTGTCGCGACAAAACAGCTGATGCGTAGTTAGAAGTGTCAACCATTTCTTTTTTATTTTTAGGTAGTTTAACATCAAATGAATTCCGCCCTGGTTAGAGCGGAAGGGTGTCAGACTTTTACTAACTAAACTTGTCTGTGCTAGGGGCCATGGAAACTCTTTCGAACTATCCGCGGCCCTGACAGGCATCGGTCTTACCAATACCATCCCTTTGAGTCGTAGGGGGAACACAACGTGCTGTAGACCAAGGCCTGGTTTATTTATTTATTTATTTTATTATTTATGTACACACAATAAAATACATAAGAATATGTCAAAATTAAGATCTAAGTACAAAGGTTCTGCTTATTTCTTAAGAAATTTCTTCCAGCAGACCTTTGAAAGGAGAAGTTAAACAGAAGTGTAAACATACCCCCTTATTCATAAACACTGCTTAAAGTTAACTAGTCATTAGCGATTTTTAACCATATTTTTTTTACCTTTTAACGTCACTTAACTTTAATTATCCTTAATGAATAAACACCACAGAGTTTAAGGGGTTTATTACTAAAAATAATTAAAATTAAGTGACATGCAAACGTCTAAAATGTATGTTTAAATAGTCGCCAATCACTAGTTAACTTTAAGGAGCGTTTATGAATAAGGGGAATAGTGTGTAAGAACAAGGAGAGAAAAAAATATATAAATGAGATAAGTATAAAAGTAATAAACCTAAACATATAGTCCAAAAATAATAACATATCCTAAAATAAATACATAATACTAGAATATGTAAATATACAATATGTAAAGAAAACCCTGTGAGACCCGTGAAGGTGTTGTTAGGTATCGATAACTGATTCTATTAATGAATACAAAGCCGGGCTAAACTTAAAAAAAACATCCCCCTAAAAGAATAAATATTATTTCGCAAAAAGAGGTAACTTAATACATGTGCGGTAAGCAACCATTCCGCGGGCGGCGGGGGGCAGGGCACGCGGCACGTGGTCGCATCGCTATTCGCTCATAATAATACCGGTGTTGTCACTTTTTAAAAAATTACCAAATTTGGAGGAAGTTGGAATTAATTCACGGGAAAAAAAGATTATTTCAAAATGCATTAGTGTTGTTTTTATGATGATGACGTAAAATTTTATGTTATATTTGGTCAAGTGTTTACCAAACCTTTATTATCCGTATGGATCGGACAGGGTTTTCTTTACATATTGTATAATAAATTGTCACAATATAGAAGAAAGGTAAGAAATGCTCTTTTAATCGACGTTTAAATATTAAAATAGTTTTTTTTTTTTGTTTTGGTAGGAGTGGGAAATCCTCATGGACGCCCAGACTGTCTCATGTATGAGGCAGTCTGGGCAGTGCTGGACTCTTACTGGCTAAAACCCACTACTGCTTTTGCTCAGTGTCCCTCTGACATGATCGGAGACCTTTTTAGGGTTCCGTAGCCAAATGGCAAAAACGGAACCCTTATAGATTCGTCATGTCTGTCTGTCCGTCTGTCCGTCCGTATGTTACAGCCAATTTTTTTCCGAAACTATAAGAACTCTTGAAACTTGGTAGGTAGATGTATTCTGTGAACCGCATTAAGATTTGGATGCAAAAATAAAAAAATATTTTTTTATTTTTGCATGTATTTTTTATTTATGCAAATGTATCCTTGGAGTGTACCGACCGCCTTCAGCTTTTGGCAGTTGAGATTTCCTCGAGCCTTAACTTTGGGCGGCTCATTGAGTCCAAGGCCAGGGTGGCTGCCAGAAAACTAGGCGTCATCGCGAAGGTCCGGCGGTACTTCACACCAAGGCAGCTTCTAATTTTATACAAAGCACAGGTCCGCTCGTGTGTGGAGTACTGCAGCCACATTTGAGCTGGTGTTGCGAAATGTCGCCTTGCCACTTTGGATTCGGTGGAGAGGCGTGCGAAGAGGCTGATTGGAGACCCAGACTTAACTCGAAACGGTCTCCAAAGCCTGGAGCACAGGTGTAGAGTAGCCAGCCTTTCGGTCTTCTATAGGATGCATTCTGGTGAGTGTGCAAGGGAAATGCATGATTTAATTCCCCCATCTCCGTTCCATCATCGGACGACCGGCGTACCCGACCGCGTCGTACGTTTTCGCGAGTTTCCACCCTTACGTTGTTGACACCACTGCGATCCGGACGAAGCGTTTTGCTTCCTCCTTTATACCGCGTACATCGAGGGACTGGAACAATTTGCCAGCGTCGGTGTTTCCGTCACAATACAATTTGAGTGTCTTCAAGGCTAGAGTGAATAGGCTCTTAATAAACTAGCGCGCTTTACCATCAACGATCGCAACACTGCTTACCATCAGGCGGGATTGCGGTCAAGCGCTGGTTTATAATTTATAAAAAAAAAAAACAAAATATACTACCACAAAAAACAACTACATTATTTCTCTCTCCTTCCCCTTAGTATTCCATCCAAAGGTTGTCTGTAAAACATCGCTCTTAGCGATAAGACCGCCCATTGTATCACCCTTTGTAAAATCTTTATATTTATATTCTGTAATCTACTTATATGGTGTCCATAATAAAGAGTATTCTATTTTATTCTAATAATTTGTGTTTACGCTAGTTCGTCGGCCGAGTCCGATTTTTAGTTAGTCGAGTTGATAGATGCCCGATCGGTACGGGCTAGCGCATTTAGTATTGTCTATGGCGACGCGCGGCCGCTATTATTATCACACAACGTGTTGCGACCTCGCCGCGAAAGGTCCGTTGCTTGAACTCTTGACGAAATCCTCGCATGCGTGGCGTGTTTCGGACGAGTGAATTTCAGGAATATATACCACCGGCCGCGTTTTGTATAGTTTGTCGCGATTGTTGCCCGTGTTTTGAAGTATTTACTGGAACTATAAAACGTAACAGTGCGTCTGTAAATTGAGTTGAATTTGAATCGGAAACGTGGTTTCATTGGCGATCTTTGTCGGGCGTGATTGACACTGCTAAATAACTTCTTACGTTGGTGAGCTTTGGTGCCCTAATAAGGGAACTTTAATGTGCCGACTGGTATGGGACAGTCGACGTATTTGAAGACTTCGGACGTCATTGTAAGGTCGGCGCGCGCGTCGACCTCGCCGAGACTTCACTCCACGACGAGACACACTGAGTCCCGGGTAAGTCCCGTAGATTTACTAGAGTGTGATCGGAGATTGATTTTACTTGTGGTGTAAGCCGACCTTGTTTGTTGGATAAGCCGTGACGAATGCGCGGTAGATGTACGCGCTTTACTGGGGCGCCTACAATTTGTCTTCTCAAATCGATGAATGTTATTGAACTGACAAAATCAAAGCCTTGTACTAGAAGTCTTTTCTTCTTTTTCTTCCAGTGCCATTGATTAGATTTTCAAAATCTAATCAATAATAATAACCTTAAAATTGTTCATCAAAATATACAGGGTGTGATAAATAAACAATTAGAATTGGAGTTGTTCATGAACTGTAGTTATATTGATATTGTTTGTCTTACTGAACATTGGTTAAAAGCCCATCAGTTCATGTTCAGCTTTAATAACCATCAGATTGGTAGCTCATTCAGCAGAGTGAATATGATAAGGGGTGGCTCCCTAATAATTGTTCGCAACAATATCAAATTTAAAGAACGGGCTGATATTGTAAGCCTCTCTGTTGAGCGAGTTATTGAAATTGCTTGCATCGAGCTCGAGCGGTTCATTGTAATAAGTGTCTACAGGCCCCCATGTGCTTCCTATGATATTTTTGGAAAATATATGGAGGAAGTTTTATTAAAGACTTGTCACAGTAACAAAACAGTTGTTGTCTGTGGAGACTTCAACATTAATATTCTAGAGAAATCAGCTACAGTGAATGAATTTATCTCATTATTCAAGTCCTATAATTTGTACGCAAGATTCTTTGAGCCGACTAGAATAACTGCCACAAGTGCCACCTGTTTAGACAACATCTTTTCTAACCTAAGACCTTCTGACCATTTAATTATAAATGAGTTAGACTCTGATCACTGTGGCCAGTTAGTTACTTTTCCTCAGAAGAGTGAAGTCAGAGCTCAAAGAAAACTTGTGAGTTTTGTTCCTGTAAATGAAAATCGTTTAGGGCAATTTAAAAATAATTTAATTGAAAAGCTACCGGGCTTGCCTCATCACACCAACCCGGATCATGCATATAGTATACTATTTAACTTGATTAATTGTGAATTTATGAAAGTTTTCACAAAAAAAACATTGCCTGTTAGCGACCGCATTATATTTAGTGACTGGGCAACCCCAGGTATTTATAAAAGCAGGGAAAAAATGTATGAATTGTATCAGGAAAAAACATATAACCATGATGTAGCTTTTCAAGAATTCGTTAAAAAATATTCAAAAACTTTTAAGAGAGCAAGTTCCTCAGCAAAAGCCATACACATTAAAAATAAAATAAAATCTTCTAGAAATAAAATCAAAACAACTTGGCAAATTATAAATTCTGAAACTGGAAGAACCAAAGTACAAAATCGCGATTTCCATCTTAAAATTAACGATGAAGATATAAAGGCGGACTTGGAGGTAGCAACTGAGTTTGAGAATTTTTTTACTAGTATTCCAATAATAACAACAAAAACTTTGTCTTCTTCCTCCACTTCTGCCTACGCCATACTAAAAGAATGTGTTCCAGAATGTGACAAACACTTTGAATTTACGTTTGCGACTGCTAAAGACATTATAGAATCTTTTAAGGATCTTGATGTAAAAAAAACTGCCGATCATTGGGGTTTGTCAGTATATACTGTAGCTTCAATAATAGATGTTATCGCACCTTTCTTAGCAATTGTTTTTAATTCTTGTGTCACATCTGGTATATTTCCTGATTTGATGAAACTTAGCAAAGTAATTCCACTGTTCAAATCTGGTAGTACAACTGATCCCACGAATTTTCGGCCAATTTCTATATTACCAACTTTGAGCAAAATTTTTGAAAAATTAATTTTGAAACAGTTGTTGAGACATTTCAACTTATATAATTTATTGCACGTGAAACAATTTGGTTTTACAAAGGGTCGTTCAACTACCGATGCGGGCGTGGCGTTGCTAAAGAACATATTTGGGGCCTGGGAGGAATCGCAAGATGCTCTTGGTATTTTTTGTGATTTGTCCAAGGCCTTTGATTGCGTACATCATGATACTCTTATTAGGAAACTGTACCATTATGGTTTAAGGGACAGAGCTCTCGACCTTCTGACTTCTTATCTGAATAATCGAATTCAGAGGGTTGATGTTAATGGCAACAAATCTGCAGGATCTGAGGTCACCATGGGCGTTCCGCAGGGCTCAATTCTAGGTCCTTTCTTGTTTTTAATTTATATTAATGACTTACCTCATCACGTGAGGGATAATCACAACATAGTATTGTTCGCGGATGACACTTCTCTTATTTTCAAAGTCAAGCGTCAGCTAGCAAATTTTGACGAAGTTAACAATGCACTTTCGAAAGTTGTCCATTGGTTTAATGTCAATAACCTTCTTTTGAATGAAAAAAAAACTAAATTCATTAAATTTTCTACGCCAAATGTCAGGCAGTTAAGTACCAATGTTCAACTGAATGGAGTAGAGTTGATCCCTGTCGAGTCGACAGTTTTTCTTGGATTGACTATTGACTCCAAGTTACAATGGGGTCCTCACATTGAGAAGCTGTCGGGTAGACTCAGTTCTGCTGCTTATGCTGTTAAGAAAATTAGACAGATAACTGATGTGAATACAGCCAGAATTGTTTATTTTAGTTATTTTCATAGTCTTATGACTTATGGGATTCTTCTCTGGGGAACTTGTGCGGACATCAATACCATCTTTGTTTTACAGAAAAGGGCTGTTCGAGCCATTTACAATCTTGGTCCTAGAGATTCTCTTAGAGAAAAATTCAGAGAGGTGAACATTCTGACTGTAGCTTCGCAATATATATTTGAAAATCTTATGTATGTACATAAAAATATATCTAATTTTAAGAAAATAAGCGAAGTTCATAATATAAATACCAGGAACAAACACAATCTTGCTGTACATCACACTCGTCTCCACAGAGTAGGCAACTCGTTCATGGGTCAATGTATACACTTTTACAACAAGCTTCCCATGGACATTCGAAACTTACCCATTAAACGATATAAAACCTATATAAAGGCCAAACTTTGCAAAAAGGGGTATTATAAAATCTCAGATTATTTAGAGGATAGAGAGGCTTGGGACTGAGCTGCTCGCTCTGTTAAGCATTGTTATTAAGCAATATGCGTAATTATAACGTAAATTATTGTAAACATTTTCATTTTTAATGTCTGGACTTTAAAAAAGACGATGATCCCTGAGTTTGTTTCGGCTATTTCTTCTCAGAGGTAGTCAGTTAGGAAATGCCGGCTTCATCTAGTTTAAAAAAATAAAATAAAGAAAAAATAAAAAAAAACATGACGTGTAAAAGTGATCGGTGATCCTACTTGCTTAATAAACGATTTCATTTCATTTCATTTCATTTCATGCCTCTTCAATCCTGAAAGTTGGCCATGAGCTTCTTGTACTCGGTCTTGTCAACCGCGAATCGGAATAGTTTTTCTACGGAAGTAATGTCGGTTCACTCCCTGATGTATCGCAGCCACGATTTTCTCTTTGTTCTTGAGTGCCTCTTCCCTTCTACCTTGCCCATCTATCGTGTTCTATTTTGCGTTTTTTCATGTAGAAGGCTGTTAGGTATTCAATAAAACTGATCGATCTTAACCAATTGAACTAGCTACTCATAATCTATCTCACATTGATTCGTTATCAGAGACTGAGCATAATGTTTTTCTAAGAGACTAATTAGTCAGTCTAGACATAAATAGCACAATTAATTGGCACTCAAGGTCCTGAACTACTTTATAAGCATCCACGAGACATCTTTCATAAATAAATGCTTACCTGACATGAAATAAAACAGGGCTTATCTCACATTTAGTTCCGGCTAACATTAATAAATGTCTCATTAGCTCATATACATATTATTGTATTAAAACTCCAGTAACAGATATTTGGCGTTTTGGCATTGTAAAAAACGCATCGTTTTGCGTATGAATCAAATCTGGTGCGTAGCATTAGGTACCTAATTGTTAAAATGGTCGGAAGCGCATTTTGGTTTATTGTTGTAAGACATAAAAATAAGCAATAAGTTGATAAGAATAATCTAGAATGAAGTGTAGTTGTGTATAATCAAAGTTATACAGGAAAAATTCATGCACGTAGGTATGTATCTACTGAATCCATAGTACGGACTGCAGCAGGTCAAGCTACCCGAAACTATCAAATATTCCCAATCAACCTTGAGCTTTAATGCTTTAGAGATAAATGTTGATTTAACAAAGAAATCTGATAGATTTTAGTAGCTTCATATGCTGTCGTCTGATCCATGCCGCGCGTCGAAGTTGCTGCATGGGCCCTATGTTTATTCCTGTGATAGTCCAGACGTGATTATAACATGGCCATTAAAAAATCATCAATTTACTTCTGACGCTGATTAAATTGACAGAATTAATATTTACCTATGTATGTTCTGTCTTCTTCTTAATGAAATATAAATAAAATAACGCACATAACTTAAATTTAGTTTAGTTTTGTAAAGGAATCGGCGCAATTATCTTTTGTACCTATAGTTTTATCACCTACTTAGGAGTGATATCACTATCTAATCTCTCACTCTGACACCTGGGGGCTGTGCCCCCTGACTATAATTAAAGAAACTTATCTAGCCCGCTGAGTAATTGCATAATATACAATCAGTAGAAATGGGTTTAATTTTGACAGCTCAATAACATGCATTGCGTTATTTACATTGTTAAGTAAAGACATTTTTAGAACATATGGAGCAATGGTTTACCAATTAATTCAGATTGATAGTACTAAGTGTTACGCAGAAGGATGCTAGTGGCTATATGTAATAAGAACTATCGAAATGACTATGAATATGATAAGAACTGTAATATTTTGTTCACGACTAATGACACCGCCACTGGGACAAGTAAGCTTGTAGCTCTAATTTTGAACACAAGGAGAAGGGAAGGACAATCATTTTAAACCTCATGACAAGTGTCTTTAAGTACCATTTGGTAGTAACTCATTCCTGAAGATTACGAGACCAACCGAGGTGAATTTATTTTTTTATTTATTTATTCAAGTATTTAATCATGTAACAAAAAATAATGCTTTTATTTCGACAGTCCAACAAAATTCATTCCGTTATTTACGTGTAAACATTTCTGAAGGATATTGCCAATATTCTTCAAAAATTAATCACGTTGATAAAAGTGGAATAATTTGTACATTAAGGTACTTGTACCTATGTGGAATAATTTAAGAACATGCACACATAATAAAAGTCAGCGGTAAACAAGTTATCTTGTCAGACGGAACAAATATAGAAGGAGAGCTATCAAAATAATGACTCGCGACCGACTTGTGTTATTTCGTAATATAGGTTTTTGTGTCGAATCATAGTTTCCGAAGATAAATAATAACCAAGTACGCGTCTGTTATTTAATAAAGAAATAATATTGATTGTTTATAAATTTTGATCATCATCATTATTATGTAACCAGTAGGGTAATTACGTAACACACTATCAGTAGCAATGGGTTACCCTACAGCGCCCTAATTGCGTAAAACAACAAGTATTACTATCATTTTGATGCATATTGCATTAGCCATGGATTACCATTGCTTCGTATGTTCGAAAGATTTTTCTGCTCAATAACGTAAATATCACAATGAATGCTGTGGAACTGTTAAAATTAAACCCATTGCTACTGATAGTGTGTTACTCAATTACCCTACAGTAAGTACCCTAATTGCGTAAAACACCAAGTATTACTATCATTTTGATGCATATTGCATTAGCCATGGATTACCATTGCTTCGTATGTTCGAAAGATTTTTCTGCTCAATATCATAAATATCACAATGAATGCTGTGGAACTGTTAAAATTAAACCCATTGCTACTGATAGTGTGTTACTCAATTACCCTACAGTAAGTACCCTAATTGCGTAAAACACCAAGTATTACTATCATTTTGATGCATATTGCATTAGCCATGGATTACCATTGCTTCGTATGTTCGAAAGATTTTTCTGCTCAATATCATAAATATCACAATGAATGCTGTGGAACTGTTAAAATTAAACCCATTGCTACTGATAGTGTGTTACTCAATTACCCTACAGTAAGTACCCTAATTGCGTAAAACACCAAGTATTACTATCATTTTGATGCATATTGCATTAGCCATGGATTACCATTGCTTCGTATGTTCGAAAGATTTTTCTGCTCAATATCATAAATATCACAATGAATGCTGTGGAACTGTTAAAATTAAACCCATTGCTACTGACAGTGTGTTACACAATTACCCTACAGTAAGTACCCTAATTGCGTAAAACACCAAGTATTACTATCATTTTGATGCATATTGCATTAGCAATGGATTACCATTGCTTCGTATGTTCGAATGATTTTTCTGCTCAATAACATAAATATCACAATGAATGCTGTGGAACTGTTAAATTGAAACCCATTGCTACTGACAGTGTGTTACACAATTACCCTACAGTACCCTGATTGCGTAAAACACCAAGTATTACTATCATTTTGATGCATATTGCATTAGCAATGGATTACCATTGCTTCGTCTGTTCGAATGATTTTTCTGCTCATTCACGTAAGTAAATATCACAATGAATGCTGTGGGACTGTTAAATTGAAACCCATTGCTACTGATAGTGTGTTACACAATTACCCTACAGTAAGTACCCTGATTGCGTAAAACACCAAGTATTACTATCATTTTGATGCATATTGCATTAGCAATGGATTACCATTGCTTCGTATGTTCGAATGATTTTTCTGCTCAATAACGTAAATATCACAATGAATACTGTGGAACTGTTAAATTGAAACCCATTGCTACTGACAGTGTGTTACACAATTACCCTACAGTACCCTGATTGCGTAAAACACCAAGTATTACTATCATTTTGATGCATATTGCATTAGCAATGGATTACCATTGCTTCGTATGTTCGAATGATTTTTCTGCTCAATAACGTAAATATCACAATGAATGCTGTGGACCTGTTAAATTGAAACCAATTGCTACTGATAGTGTGTTACACAATTACCCTACAGTACCCTAATTGCGTAAAACACCAAGTATTACTATCATTTAGATGCATATTGCATTAGCAATGGATTACCATTGCTTCGTATGTTCGAAAGATTTTTCTGCTCAATAATGTAAATATCACAATGAATGTTGTTCAACTGTCACAATGAAACCCATTGCTACTGATAGTGTGTTACACAATTACCCTACAGTACCCTGATTGCGTAAAATACCAAGCAGTCTATCATTTTGATGCATATTGCTAATCCATTGCTTCATATGTTCGAAAGATTTTTCTACTCAACAACGCAAATATCGCAATGAATGTTGTCGAACGGTCAAAATGACACCTAACGCTACTGATATTGTGTTTCGCAATTACTCTGCTGGAAGTCTTTAAACAGACTCTGGACCTAGATTGGCCGAAGCAAGAAAACTTATAGAATATCTGGACCGAGTCTATTAAGATTTTTATCCACACTAAGAAAAATAATAATATGTTTATCAAAACTGATAGCTTTGTAGCCAACTTAACTGAGGTACTGTATATAGGGTGTACACTCCTTGAAATGGGTTTTGAGCCGATAACTTGGGAACGAATTTTTGAAATGTTTTTTTTTTAGTAATTTCTCATCACCATGTTTTTAGTCAAAACTTTTATGAGCGTATTACAGAATCTTACTCAAGATTTAAGCATTACTTAAAACTAGTTTCAACCAATCAAATACCTAGCTTCAAACGAGATTTATGTAAAGCTTAAGTTTTGAGTGAGGTTCTGTAATACGGACCTAAGTCTTAATGTATACATTGCTTCATCTACCATGAACTCGCCACATATAGCCAAGTGACATACTTTCTGGATAATTGAACAAATTGATTACCTATTTGCAAAACCATATTGTGACGGTATAGCGTGCGCTTGTAATAAAACTACTACTAAATACCCACGTTTGCAAAGAAAAAAATTAACAGTCGTGTTTATTTTTAATTTTAATATAACCAAATATGCTGTCAACATTTCAAGCGTCTTTCTATTTCCGTTATTAATCTGGAGCAAAAAATGGCAAAAAAAAAAAACACGTTTGTCGTATGGGTTGTATTTTTATAGCGGCATTAGAAATACATAATCTCTGAAAATTTCAACTGCGTAGCTATTACGGTTCATAAGATACAGCCTGGTGACAGACGGACGGACATACGGACAGCGAAGTCTCATGAATAGGCTTCCGTTTTACCTTAACGTACGGAACCCTAAAAAACGATCACGGTGTGGGGTCGGTCACGCTCACGTGATATCAATGCTTTTCCTCCATGCAACAAAAGTGCTCAGCGGCTCTAAAGTAGTTTTTACTTCAATAAATAAATGCACAGATTTAAGTACCCAATGAAAAGAGACTACACACAGTACAAACTTCGTATATTTTTGACTACGTGAGGTATCTGCACACTTGACATGTCCCCTCGTCATGTGTTTAGATACCATTACATGACATTAGCAGGTCAGGGTCAATTGTCACAGTGGGCGGCGGCAGTGTGAACTTAAGGCCCTAATCTTTAACTACTTCCTCGTACGATTGGTGCCATTTCAAAACAACTAACACTTTGGTGATCATTTGATCCATTTAAGAATATAGACGAGACTTTCCACTTGGAAAACTATTATAGTAAAATAATATTATTTTTTAATTTTGGTTGTATTACGTAATTCTATGTAGGATTGTTTTTATTATAAACAAGTGCTTGACCGCAATCCCGCGCGCTAGTTTATTAAGAGCCTATTCACTCAAAAAAACTGAGTGAATAGCATGGAAGACGGCACTTGAGCCAGGTGATGCAATTTTAAACCCAACAACGCGACCGGATGATCTGGGAACCCTCCACGACCAAACTCCCCGAGACAACACTATATTTGGCGCATCGTACCCGGCAGACACCGCAACACAACTGCTCAGACCCGTTCTCCGTACGGCTTCACCAGACAGTATCCCGGAATATGACATATCGCTTGGCTTCAAGATTTTGTCTGGTGGTCTGTGTCTGGTGTCATTCATTCGTCTGGTGGGGGAAACTCTGAACATATCAGTCTCTATATGTACTAGAAGTCAAAAAGTAATATCTCGAGATCGAAATAGGTGCAGTGATAAATTCTTATTTACGAAGAAAATTCATATGAATGAAAGTAAGTCAGTCAGAGAAAGTCCTGGCATAAAATTATGTAAGTAATCGGTAGTTTGGAGTGTTTATGATCCAAATAAATATGTAGGCATATTATTAAATAATATTAGGAGTCTCGACATAATGACAAAACCATTAACAAAATTCACAATAGTTAAATTTATAGACAAGTTTTATCTTTTTCTATTTAGTTAATCGCAGGAAAAGGATTAATACGTTTATAAGTCAATAGATATCGGATGTTATGCTAGGCTTATCTTACCGAAATATTGCGTTTATATCTAAACCTACTTCAAAATATTACGGGCTATAAATATAGATTAAACGAACATTTTTTTTTATCAGAAATATCCCTATAAATGTGACATGATAACAGTGATATTTTTGATAGATGTGAATTATGTAATGTCAATTTCACGACAGTTTTTTCTGTCAGAAATTTACATTTCATTCGGTTTTTAGGCATTATATGTTTTACTACTTTTACTTTTTACTTTTGATTGGAAGAAAACTCAGAGAGTAAGAAATAGTGATACTTAATTGCTGTGTTGTATACTGTTTTATTCTTCGTAAACATCCCTTCAGCCACCCGAACATTACAGTTTTAGAAGAGATATGAAAGACAATAAATAAACAAAGGGTATGCGAACCCATAAACACAAATTAAATTAGGTATATTAGAGATATTTTTTTTAAAAGTTGCCTCACACTTGGAATTTGGAAAATATTGCAACCTTTTTTTTTTAATAATTATAAACTAGCGCTTGACCGCAATCCCGAATGATGGTAAGCAGTGATGCGATCGTTGATGGTAAAGCGCGCTAGTTTATTAAGAGCCTATTCACTCAGAAAAACTGAGCGAATAGGAAGGAAGACAGCAGTTGAGCGAGGTGATGCAATGTTAAACCCAACAACACGACCAACGATGCCAAAGGGAGATTGATCTAAAGACCCTCCACGACCAAACTCCCGACACAACAACATTTGGCGCATCGTATCCGGCACACATCGCAGCACAACTGCTCAGACCCGTCCTCCGTACGGCTTCACCCGACATCATGCCGGAACACGACAAATCGCTTGGCGGCTAGGCTTTGTCTGGTGGGTGGTAACTTCTGCCGGCGGCCGATGTTATGGCCTACCACCGAGGTAACCACCTCGGTGCAACCTCAGGCGAAACAAATTCATTGCTCCATATGTTATATACAATATCTGCCCAACAACATAGATACCTGTTAGTCTGTTACGTAATTACCCCAGTATTTGTGCCTATAAATATGTATACTAGTAAATAAATCTTTTCTGTTTATATTAGGTTCAACTAGTGCCTATTAACCTTGGCGTAGACGCGTGTCATATCACGGAAAATGAACGAGCGCATCGTTTCGAACTCATTGGTATACTACATAGATTCAGTTTTGCTGCACACATATTAGTTATAACAATATATTGTACTTAATTTAAAATAGTGTGCCCTTGCCCGTTTTTCTCCATAACATACTCGTACTTACTGCTCTATGGCTTTTTATGTGCTAGACTAAAATGACAGCTGTCATCGAAATTTATTTTATTTATTAATTTATGTTGTAAACTTTGCCAAAGCGATAATTATTAGTTTTAAATAATAATTATCGCTTTGGCAACTTTACACCATCATCATTAATTTAAACGTCAATAGTTAAAAGTTAAAAGCTTCTACTTATGTGTATTTATTTCTTAATATTTACGAAATAAATTACAATACCTGCGTGAAAAGAGTAAACAAATAAAATGAGTAATTCAAGTAGGCAGAACAACGTCAATAAAATTCAATTCTAGTCTTTAATATTTGGTAGAACACGGAATTGCTTTAATAAAATTTGGTAGAACATGGAATAGGTGAGGTCAATGGACTCACTTCCAAGTCGACGTGCGATTTTAGTTTGAATATTATTAATGTTAGAAGATGTTATAAAAAAAGATTTTACATTTTATTTGTAAATGCAACCATTTCTTAAGTATATTGGTATAAGCATGATAAACAACGTGCGAGTAATTTTCAAAAAATAAAAACAACCTTCACATCATTTTATCGTTAGGCTGGCACCTACTTCGGGTTGCGAGTTGGTTAAAAAAGAAACCGTGGCCCTGGTCTACAGACAAGTAAAGGAACACGGAAGGGTTTTAGTCAGTAAGTCTGACACGCCCTTCCGTTCCGCCAAGAGCGGGAGAGGTCATTTGATTATTTCCCATCCCAAACAAAAAAAGGTTGCTGATGCTAACCCATTTTTTTTTCTCGAGTCGAAATGCATTTACGCACCATACCCGTCGCTAGCTAGGCGACGAGCGTGTGTGGGACTCGCCCGGCCGAAGCCGGGAATACCCACTAAAACCACCCGGTTACCCTCGGGCCCTGTGTTGAGAGTGTCACGGGATCGGCCCGAAGGCCTAATCGCCGTGCCACTCTCAGGGCTTACCGGCCTTGTTAAGGCCGGTTTCCGCGCCAAAGGGGGATTACCCGGGTAACCAGAGTAACCCTGCTGATGCTAACCCATGCAGCTGCAACCCGGAAATCTCGCAGAACATGTATGAACTCCCCTGGTTACTAAACAACGAGGACTTATCTCTAACTTTTAAATAAACCACGCAGTAGACACTGACAAAATGTACGGTGTATTTTCCAAAAAACAGCGTGCAATCACTTAAAAAAAATTGACTTGCCGCCCCCCTAGGCCTGACTTGCCCCCCCTAGGACTGACTTGCCTCCCCCTAGGCCAGACTTGCAATCTATCTAGGCCAGAAGCTGGGAACGCCCATGTGCTAACCTATAGTAATAGTCTCCACTATCCGTTCGTTATCAGACTGCACCTCATAAAAGACAGTTGAAATTTTCACAGTGTCTTCTATTGCCGCTAGACAACAAAATAAAGTTCAAATTAAAATTAAAAAATTTGAATTTGAATTTTTTTTTAATCTTGCTGTCCCTACTACGGAACTTTTCGTATGCTAATCCCACCGCTTCTTTCCCCTACCTTTCGAGTTTCAGACACGTCGTAACTTAACAATTGTTAGTGCCAATGTAATAACAATGATTTTATTAAATGTTCATGATAAAAATAATTATCAACTGTCTGTTACCCTACCTTTTACTCGAAATTGGCACAAAGTCATAACTAGTGCCAACAACAAAAAAAAAACTGTTACATAATATGCATGTCACCACTGCAGTGCGTGTGCATAATTGCGCCAGCTGAGGGCGCCACAAGTTCAAGGAGGTGCACTCGTCTTGCCCTTCTCTTGTTTATGTTGTCACTCAAGGAAACGCTCTTGAAGTCTTGAATAATAAAAAAAAACAAGCAACATGCTGTATGCCTTTTCCACATATTCTTGGAACATGCAAATTGGTAAATTTACTGTTATATAGAAATTTGCAGTCGATTCAAATGGGTAATATTAATGATCATAGTAGTTCTTACTTATTATTATTAATAAATATTGATTGATTGATAAAAACACACACGCACATAAAAATTATGATGAAAGTGGCTATTTTCTAGTTGCAAGCTCATCATAGGACAACATTTGATATAATAAGAAATACTTTTCATCTGTGCATAGAGGTTATCTACGAAGAGCAGATGCATTTAATTGATTTTGACAGTTTAACAACATTCATTGTGTTATTTGCATCACTGAACAGATGTTTTTGCGGACTTATGAAGCAATGGATTAACAATATTCTTCAAAATCATTTGAATTTGTGATTGATTGTGTGTTATGCAATAAACTATTAAAATTCCATCGTCATTTTAACAAAACAAGTACAGTCGCTAGCCATAAACTGTCTTTATCCAACTCAAGTTAGGTTCAAGGTTGATACCTTGAACAATGCTTATCTATAATAAAGTTAGATAATCTATTGAAGAAATTCGACTGATTGTATACATACCTTGATGTGCTGACGTCTACATATTCCTTTCTTTCCATCTGCCTTTTTTTTATTAGGAAACATTAAAATGAGGAGGTCGTCAGACTTTTACTGACCTATGTACAGACGACAGCACATCAAGCTAATACAATCTGTCAGATTTCATATTTAGATTTTTAACTTTATCTCTAAAATATTAAGGCTCAAGGTTCATCATCATAATCATCAACCTTTTTATCGTCCCACTATTGGCACTCTCATACAGAGAAGAATTGATCGTAATCACCACGCTTGCTTAATGCGGGTTGGCGATTTCAGACTTAAATGAAATGAAATCGTTTGTTAAGCAAGTAGGATCACTGATCACTTTTACACGTCTTATTTCCAGACTACCTCTGAGAAGAAAAAGCCGAAACAAACTCAGGGATCATCGTCTCTATACAAGTCCAGACATTGAAAATGAAAATTTTCACAATAATTTACCTGATAAAAAAAACTGTGTTTAAAATGTCATAATTGTAGCATAATTAGGCATATTGCTTAATAAAAATGCTTAGCAGAGCGAGCAGCTCAGTCCCAAGCTTTATTGTCATGTTATTATAATACTACCCCTTTATGCAAAGTTTGGCCTTTATATAGTTTTAAATCGTTTAATGGGTAAGTTTCGAATGTCCATGGGAAGCTTGTTGTAAAAGTGTATACATTGACCCATGAACGAGTTGCCTACTCTGTGGAGACGAGTGTGATTGTGATGTACAGCAAGATTGTGTTTGTTCCTGGTATTTATATGATGAATATCGCGTATTTTCTTAAAATTCGATATATTTTTATGTACATACATAAGATTTTCAAATACATATTGTGAAGCTACTACAGTCAGAATGTTAACCTCTTTGAATTTTTCTCTAAGAGAATCTCTAGGACTAAAGTTGTAAATGGCTCGAACAGCCTTTTTCCGTAAAACAAAGATGGTATGGACATCAATGCACAAGTTCCCCAGAGAAGAATTCCATAGTCATAAGACTATGAAAATGACTAAAATAAACAATTCTGGCTGTATCTACATCAGTTAGCTGTCTAATTTTCTTATAGTCAAGGTTTCCTCAAGATGTTTTGAGGCTCAAGGTTGATTGGGATTATTTGACAGTTTAGGGTAGCTTGACCTGCTGTTGTCAGTACCTTCATTTGCTGGTACAGTGGCCACGGTATCTCTTTTTTGAACAGCCGTTTATAGCTAGTACCTACGAGTATTACAAACGTAACCGTACATGCATGACAATGGACTAATAAGCCGTGCCTTGCAGCTGCAATAAGCAGTACCTATTCAACTAATAAATGACTGCACAAACAGGGATAGGCAAATAAATTAGGTAGTCGCGCCGATTTTCTCATTCACAAACTAAACTTTTTTTAAAGATATCATTTTAGTTTATTCCTGTCAAATTAAGATACTCCATAGACAGTTTAGACGCGATTATAAACATGGCGACCAAAAATACATTAATTTACGTCAGGAGTGGACTAATTTGACAGGTCTAAAATAAAATTTCATATTCTGTCCTTTTCTTAGTGAAATAGAAAGAAAAAGATGAACTGCACTTAAAATAAATTTATTGTGTAAACAAGGGAATCAGGGCCAGTACCTAAATAAGTGTCTAAAATAAATCTATTCATTTAATTTATTTATTAATTTACTTATTTTATCGTACTAACATTAATTCGGCTTCTTGCCTTTCTAGCGGTCACGGTGACTATGAATTTTCATTTTTGTTTACCAGTAACCACGGAATAGATAAGTAATGCTCTGTGCCAGCAACTATTAGCTGACTTTTCATTGTACCAAAACCTATAAAATGCGAAGTCAGGTATAACTGGAAATGTGTAACTTGATTCTGTCGTCATATTATGTACACAAAGTACCTAATTATTGTTTTTATCACACATTTGTACACCTTTTTTTGTTATTTTTGTTCCGTAGTTCTTATAACAGTTTTGAATAAGATACAATTGAAATATAAGATATAATTGTTATTATGTAAATTGTTATTATTACAAAGAATATTCCGCTGAATTTCTGTCATTGAATAATTTCATTATTTTCATTTAACCGGTGACCTCTCCACCGTGTTATCCGGAGTCATTTAATAGTTATTAGATAATCTATGTACGAGTATGTTTATAGTATACGATGATATGACCTTCAGGTTTTGTTACCATCCGGATGTACCTACATGTAATTTTTTTGTTTACCAAACAAGAAGTATAGTCATCGTCATTAGTAAAATATGGTTAAAGTACCATATTTTGTCATCTCAGCGTTAATCCCAGTCGCATCCGAAGCTTTTTCAGCGTTGGAGTCTGGGTTACCAGTCTAACTGCTGATTTTGGCTAAACTTCAATATTTTCCGTAAAGCGACTGCCGTCTGACCTCCACAACCCGAAGGCGATATCGAAACATGTAGTGTGGTGCTTTAGTGATACTAAATAGATTGATAGATCCGGGTAACTTATGAACCCAGACCGTAAGAGCAGACGATGGATTCTGTAAAAACTTTACCGTGAAATAAACGGTTACATGGTTACAGAACCGCACTGCTGGTTACCTACTTCAGTATTTACAGGTTAGCAATGACATATGTTACCGTCCAGATTATGTTTTTTCTTTTTTGTTTATACACTGATTTTCAAGTTTTCAGTGAGACAGAAGTCTGTCCGTAAATAAAAATATTTTTATGCACAAGAATCGAGTCCAAAAAACTATCCGTTATCTTGATGCGATTCATTTGTCGAAAAACTTATTCAGATATTTTGTCGAAAGTAGTGATTAACGACTATTTAATCATATATTTTTGACGTGTGATCGTCACTTAATCGCCCTTTATAAATAAACCCCTAAATTGTGTGTCAAGTTAAAACTTTTAATTATGTGTGGGCACTTACCGAGTATTTGTAGAAAGCTGTCCTCAAGCCTCATCGTGGAGGAGAGAAGATAGTCGGTCCCCTCCAGCTCGCTCGGTGCCAACACGTCGCTCCTCATTTTCACCTTATTACCACTGCTCAGAGTTCAAATTACAATAACTCGAGTTCCTAGAAAGGAGCCATCATTTGTTTATATCCTATGAATTATTTCCTTGGCGGAACACTGCACTGTATCTTCGTTCACACGCGTTCGGTTGTTGCGTAACCAATGCTTGGTTTTATGATTATTATTTTTTATTTGAAGCACACTAAAAAAACTGAGATGAAGCTATGTTACTTGAAGTCACTTTTAAGTTGAGTTAATGATATTTCCAGTCAGTTCACTTTGACGTGCCTTGTAATTGTGCGGGCGGTGAGTAGTTGGGTAAACAATCTGCGGAGCCGGTTTATTGGTGGTTCACGTGTATATTATTTGATACGATAACGCAGATAGTGTTAGTAGTGTCGACCCGGCGTGTGCGCAGGATGTGCGGTGGGTTCGCGCGCGCGGTCGCGACTCGCGCGCCACGCTGCTCCATCAGCTGATCCACTATAACACTATAAATAATACTGGGCATTGTATCTGAATACGCTCTTCTATGTGAACGGTATAATGATTTATTATTATTAGTTTGCAAACTCCCATCGCTATTTTGGCAATTGTCAGATAAAGTACAGGTGACAACCACAGCTAGACCATTCACTGATGGTTGTGTTATGTTAAAAATAGGTAGGTTCAGATAAGATATTGGCACTATAGCGATAGACCTTTTCTACTATTTTATACTATGTCGGTGTAGATTGTAGACCATAGGTGCTGAATCTAGAAGTGCCATAATTAATAAGCCTGGTAAGTTCCTTCGATTAAATTACCTGACTGCACTGACACGGAAATAAAATATTTATAGTTTGATATACTTATAAGCAATAAAACTCAGCCTTACAGGAATACAAGATATCAAAATTAGCCATCGTCTGTTAGGTAAGTTGTAAGTTCGGTAACAATAGAAAAAATAATTGTGCAACTGTCACGTACTTCATAACAGTAACTGTAGAACTTGAGGATTTAAACTGGTATTGATAAAATTCTTAAATTATTGCAGAGTGATAAAAAGGTATTTAGATATTAAGCCTAACCGATTATATGGGGCCTTGTTATCATACAAGTATAATAAAAAATAGGTGTGATCTGTCAATACTTATAAGTAGTATGTTATACTTAACCGAAGAAGGGTTGATTTACTCAAGGCCAGATAATTTTATAGAATTAATTTTTGGCAATTCTTCAAATACACTCTGTCAAACTTCAATTTAAAAATAGGGTCATCATCAACATCATCAACCTTTTATCGTCCCACTGCTGGGCACAGATCTCCTCTCAGACAGAGAAGGACTGAGCATAATAACCACGCTTGCTCAATGCGGGTTGGCGATTTCAGACTTAAAGTCCAGGTTTCCTCAAGATGTTTTCCTTCACCTTGTAATCAGTCATTAGTGTCCAAGATATACCTATTTAGAAAGTACATATAACTTAGAAAAATTAAATTGGTACTTGCCCGACTTGGAATCGAACCCGCACCCTCATGCTTGAGGGGCTGGTGTTTTAACCACTAGGCCACCACGACTTAATAATAGGGTAGTTGACTAAAAAAAAACTAATTAGTCCGTCAGTCAGATTTCCAAAAAATACTAGACACGTATTTTTTTCTTTTTTCATATAAACAAAAAATGAAGACGACACAGTGCGTTGAAAACTCGCGTGACGTCACTGC
The DNA here is from genome assembly GCA_037179545.1 of Sesamia inferens. Classification (NCBI taxonomy): domain Eukaryota; kingdom Metazoa; phylum Arthropoda; class Insecta; order Lepidoptera; family Noctuidae; genus Sesamia; species Sesamia inferens. The sequence continues at coordinate 11,084,331 of CM073940.1, forward strand.
TACACTTTTGAGCCAGCAGTGACGTCACCAGCCACCATTCCTGATGTTTGATGCCTTTTATATTTGTAATTTTTTATTGATTTGATAAAACAAAATAAGTGTACATATCCAATATTTTTCTGTAATCTGAATGACGGACTAAATAGAATAATTTTTTTTTTACCCAGGAAAACATCCCTATTGTTTCAATTACAAAATATCTGCCAATTAAAAATAGCTCTCAGTGTTAATTATATTGTCTTAATGTTAATACATATACGGCACGGTTCACGCAGTAGTCAAGCCATTTACTGCTGCGTTGCGTGTCGCGGGTTTGATTCCCGCACGGAACAAATATTTGTATGACCTACTAACAGGTAGTTGTTCCTTAAGTTGTTATGAGTTTATATGTTTGTAAAAGCTCCCACGACTAGAGCCTTTCTGCTCCATCGACAGCCATCGGCTCTACGAGCTATCTGCACCGGCCACTGCCACTTCAGAGAGCTAATCCGCTGGACTATGTCGGCGACTTTAGTTCTTCTACGAATCTCCTCATTCCTGATTCGATCAGGTAGAGAGCATAACCCTCTGTGCGACCTTGAGATTTCTTATGAGGCCCAAACATCGACAATATTATTTGTCGATGTTTGGGCCATTTTTATAGACAAGAAAATATGCTTTTATTTTCCAGATTACAGAGTGCCTCTCATAGGTACAAGAGTATTGGGTAAATCGCTGAAAATATTATACTAAACTTACCTATAATAAGTACTATTGTTAGGAGTTTCATTTCAGTGACACAGAATAAGTTAGTCGTATTGTCTTTAGAACTGAATGGTGCATTGCATAACGTAGTCGCGTGGTCTAGGGCTAAACATAGGCTACCTGAGAATAGATAGATTTACTGACGTGTTGAGAACAAGAGGGCATATGAGACATTCGTTTTAGTACATTAATGAGATTATAAATCAATTATTTTTAATCAGCCTATAATGCTCTCACTGTTGATAACCAGGTTTTCGAGAACCTGGATCCCTAGCCCTCGGGCTTTAGGCTACCATACGGGCCTAGTGCGAGTTGATAAATGACATTCGTCTTCGAATTTTTCCTTCCTTGATATTATTTGCCGGTTTCCTCGCGATGATATCCTTAGCCAATTTTGACCAAGTTTGAGAGCAGTCGTGAAGAAGTTAAACGCCTGCTTATGCGCTACTGCTTTCAAAACGAAAGGAAACTCCCGGCGGAACTGAAGCTAGTTCCAACCCACGGCTTACAATTTGTAAGCAATCAATATGATTGGCGCACTAGAATAGAATTGGGTGAGTGGCTAGCAACGAATAATTATCTGATTAGCGCTAGTTCGCCAGATTAGCATCGCAAATAAGCCGCACCGAATATACATACCTAGGTATGCCTTTGTATAACCAGTATGATTTCTTTTCCATTTGCATCCACGTCTTCACACTGGGCCAGTAATAGTAAGAAGTCCTGCACCATAATTACGTAACACCATTGTCTTAATCTAAAAAATTTTAAAGGATTTTGTTAATAATCCATCGCTTCATATGCTCGAAAGATTTATCGGCTCTACTAAATAAATAACGTAATGAATGTTGTTGAATTGTCAAAATTAAATTTGTGGCTTCTGTAGTACGTTAAGCGATTACCTCGCTAACCTTATTTTTCACCAACAATATGTTTTCAGATCTTAAAGTAAGTCGCAGATAGTAGTGCGCTCAAATTCAAACAAACAAATTCTTCAGCTTTATTATTAGCAAGTTTAAGTATTCTCCAACGCAATAATCTCATGTTTGTAACCTTCATCTGTTATATTAGCGGTTAGAAAATATAAATTATACCTAGTAGGCATTACCTATCGTTATGATTTATCATATACGTCTCGTAAATATGCTGCAGTTTAGTATTCATTAAAAATAATCATAAACGTTGACCAATAATGCTCGAAGACCTCAGTAGAACCCCCGAGCGAGTCGGTCTTAAAATCAACATGGACAAGACGAAAGCGATGCCATGTTCTCGAAGTTGTTGATAATTCCGTATACTTGGGACAAACTATTCAGTTAGGAAGGTCCAACTTCGAGAAAAAGATCAATAATTGTCGAATCCAACTCGGCTGGGCTGCTTTCGGGAACCGCAATGTCTGAAGACAAAAGTCTTCGACCAGTGTGTGATGCCAGTGATGAGTTGATGACTTATGGAACTGAGACATGGTCGCTAACAATGGGCCTTAATGAGAGTAACTGACATAGCCCGAAGATTGCAGCCCCCAAGGGTGCGCCTATGGCCATCGATTCATATGTTCGAAAGATTTGTCTGCTCAACAAACTAAATACTTAGTGCAATGAATTTTCTCTGTGGTAGGCCATAACATCGGCCGCCGGCAGAAGTTACCACCCACCAGACAAAGCCTTGCCGCCAAGAGATTTGTCGTGTTCCGGCATGATGTCTGGTGAAGCCGTACGGAGGACGGGAATGACCAGGTTGTGTTGAGATGTGTGCCGGGTACGATGCGCCTAATGTTGTTGTGTTGGGAGTTTGGTCGTGGAGGATCTTCAGATCAATTTCCCTTTGGCGCAGCATCGTTGGTCGTGTTGTTGGGTTTAACATTGTATCACCTCGCTCAACTGCCGTCTTCCTTCCTATTCGCTCAATTTTTCTGAGTGACCAATTCACTCTTAATAAACTAGCGCGCTTTACCATCAACGATCGCATCTCTGCTTACCATCAGGCGGGGTTGCGATTAAGCGCTAGTTTATAATTAATAAAAAAAAAAAAAGAATGTTGCTGAACTTTTAGAATTAAACTCCTACCTACTGAGAAATGAAGATGTTCTCGAAACAGGCGAGGTAGTTATCTGTTACATAATTAAGTGGAGACACATTTTTGTTAGGTACCTACCTATTCATATCATCGTAGTTACACTAACTATGATAAAATGGATAACAATAATATAAAGATATTGTCATGTTTAAGGTGATATTTTCTTTCACTTATCTGTGGTACTTGTAGATATTATCTAATAGCGAGGTAGGAGGCACAATATCTAATCTTGCTAACTTTTTAATGTGGTTTTAAAAATTAAAAAAGCTTTTTCTGGGTTTCACAGAAATAATCTTGGATATAGTATGTACGGACGACAGCAGGTCAAGCTCCCTGAAACTGTTAAATATTCCCAATCAACCTTGGGCCTTAATGCTTTAGCGATGAAGTTAAAAATCGAATGAAGAAATACGACAGATTGTAGTAGCTTGATGCGCTGTCGTCTGTACCTTTAAACATTTTGGTACAGTCATCAATGAATATGATCTGTAAATCTTTGAGCACCTTAATTTCAGCTAGGTACACGATTAATGACAAATAATGATTTCTCGGTGGTAGGCCATAACATCGGCCGCCGGCAGAAGTTACCACCCACCAGACAGTCTTGCTGCTAAGCGATTTGTCGTGTTCCGGCATGATGTCTGGTGAAGCCGTACGGAGGACGGGTCTGAGCAGTTGTGTTGCGATGTGTGCCAGGTACGATGCGCCAAATGTTGTTGTGTTGGGAGTTTGGTCGTGGAGGGTCTTCAAATCAATCTCCCTTTGGCGCAGCATCGTTGGTCGTGTTGTTGGGTTTAACATTGCATCACCTCGCTCAACTGCCGTCTTCCTTCCTATTCGCTCAATTTTTCTGAGTGAATAGGCTCTTAATAAACTAGCGCGCTTTACCATCAACGATCGCATCACTGCTTATCATCAGGCGGGATTGCGGTCAAGCGCTAGTTTATAATTATTAAAAAAAAAATGTGTCAATTCCAATCAATCTGTCTGATTCTTTCATAAAGCCATTTCAGACAACTATCTACACATGGTCTGGCCAAAGGCAAGGTCTGGCAAGATTGTTTCTGGGCTTTAAAAGAGACTGACCTCTGAGTTTGTTTCTGCCTCTCTTCGAACGGTTGGTGCCTGCTGCGCTGCGTGTCGCGGGTTCGATTCCCGCACGAAAGATATATTTGTATGATCTATAAATAGTTCTACCCGGTCTGGCTGTTTGTGTATGTGAGTTTATAATGTTTATAATCGCACCCACATCGATACAGGAGAAAATCCTACTGTAAGGCGGTAGTGCTACGTTTGTTTTTTTTTAAATGTAGGCTTATGGTCTTATACTAGCATCAAACTTACGCCAACATACTCACTACAAGATCAAGATCACCTATGATGTCGCCGTTTTGTATGAAAAAATTTAAACGAATTTTGTTCATGTATTTTTTAATTGTACACACATCAAAAGTGTCTAGGGATCAACATATATTTTTGCAATAACTTTTCTCCTGATTGATATTAATTAAAATTTTCTTTAAGGATTCATCAAATAAAGTGTTTTCGTTTGTCACAGTAACGATAAACCAAGTCACCTTTGCATTAATAAAGAAATTTGCCATTTTCCTAATAAAGGGATATTTGACATTTGAACCACTAACACAAAAGTTCGAAAAAAGACTGAAATAACAGTTTTCTCTAAAATTTTATTGGGTAACTTAAACAATTAATAATCCGTGTTTCTACCGCGAACACTAACAACACAAGAACATCGGTTTGGCATACTCAAAATGAGTTCATCCAAATTACGCTGTGGAATGGCCGCCCATGTTCGTTGCAACAACAAAAAAAGGTCTTCTTGCGACTGGATACCCTCCATATTCGGCAGAGCTCTTCTCTGTAGCATATCCCATGCATGCTCAATCGGGTTCAAGTCTGGCGACTGAGCAGGCCAGGGCAGGACATTGATGTTAGCTGCGGCGAGAGTCTGTCTTACAAATCTTGCGGTGTGCGGTCGTGCATTATCATGCATTAACCGAAATAAGGGACCGATTTGCACTTGTAGAGGAACGATGACGTCTGATACAATCGTCTCAGCATAAATTTGAGCGTTGAGGTTGCCTCTGATCCAAATCAACTCAGTTCTTCCGCCGATCCAAATACCCGCCCATACCATGATGGTTCCACCACTATAAGGATGGACTTCCTGGCAGGATTTTAATCGCTGTTGGCGTCCAGGGGTTCTCCAGTGTCGTATACGTCTTGTATCCGGTCTCATACCAAAACGAGACTCATCAGAAAAGCACACGAAACGCCATTGTTCTTCTGCCCAATTTCTGTGTTCAAGAGCCCATTGATATCGAATCCTACGATTGTGCATTGCTATAGGTGGTACCCGTAGCGGTCTTCGGGAATGAAGGTTCACTTCATGCAAGCGGTTTCTGACTGTTTGGTCGCTAATTAAGTTCCCTGAAGAGTGATGAAGCCTCACGGCTAACATCATGGCGGTTATTGTTGAAGCTCTTCGAGTTAAGATTTGAATGTATCGGTCTTGTCTCCGTGTGGTACAGCGATACCGTCCTCCATGGCGCTCAGCCACGGTACCAGTGCTTCGGTAACGTGTCCAAAGTCGTCTGATAACACTCTGACTTGTATTCAGAGCTAAAGCCACAGTACGTTGCCGGGAACCAGCTTCTATCATTCCCACGGCTCTGAGCATTTCTTCGCTGCTTAAATGACGTCGCCGCTCCATAATAACGTTGGTTTTAATCAGTAGTAGGGAAACAGTAGCACTAATAATGTCTTCAATGCGTTGTATGTTTTTATAGGGAAAATATTGACAGCTGATTTTCATCTTTTACTCGAATTTGATTCACAGTTCCTGATTCAAATTATGAAATGCACCAAAAAGGATCCATATAAATTTATAAAATCATAAATTTATTACAAAGCCACATCTCAATCTCAAGAACTCCGCATAAAAATGCTTGATCCCTAGACACTTTTGATGTGTGTATTTAAATAATAAGTAGTATAAAATTTTTAAACACATTAATTATCATTTTATAAGGTCGGGTCACTGTCAGGCTTAAAATAAAGAAAGGATTTAAACAGCATTTAACGGTCGGTCGCTTCAAGAAATTCTAATGTGGCATTTACATTCTAAATTAGCTGTTTGCATTTATATTAGAAGTATAACCGTCCGCTTGGCCATTGTAATTGTAAGTGAAGTTTTAAGTAATTTAAGAAACTGCATTCACAATATGTATGGTATGATTTCGAGGACATTTAAGTAGGTAGAATGAACTTGTCTCTTTTAAAAACTTTTTTTCTGAATTATGTATGGAAGAAATAATCGCCAGTCGTGTAATTTGAGTAAATGCAGTTGAACAGGTTAACGGCATTTTAAATCAGAATAGAATGTTTGATAATGATATGAGAGTAATTTTAGCGTCGCCTGTTCGTGGTGTCCAATGGACCCAAGTTATGGCCTTTAACGTTGGCATTGCTGGGACATAGACATCCTCTTGATGAGAGAGAATCCGCCTTCCTGCGGATAGCGTTCGCCGAAGTGGACAGACGTACCCTGTCTCGTCTTCATGTGCACAACACGTGCTTGACTTTGAGTTCCAGCGTCGCATTTAAAAACTAATTCCGAAAAAACTTTAACCACATAGATGCCAATAACTATTGCCGCATATCTATCTGCAATACTGGTTACAGGATTTAGGCATATACGTACTAAAACTAAAAAAAACTATAATTAAGTATGATATTATAACGGATTTAGACAACTACCAAGTTGCCATTTTAACAAATACATAGATCTAGAAATGGCCACAGCTTTACATTTAAAAGGCCTTAGAAAGTTGGTGTTGTTAGTGGAGTGTTAAAGAATTTATGTACTCGCCCTCGACAAAGAAAAAGCCTTTGACAAAGTCGACATCAATGAACTAAGCGACATTCTATTAAAACGAACCAACCAATTACTAAATAATAGTATGATCAAGGTGTGCATGAATGAACGAATATGCATGAAATGGTGTAGCCAACAAAGCAGTGTGGTTATTAAAGGAAAGGGAGTCACACAAGGTCGCCCTCTGTGCCTTCGCCTGTTCCTAAAACCTTGGAGGAATAATTCAATTGATATCATTTGACCAGGATCATGAAATCTCACTCCCCAGGTATTTTGATTTACGGATGATCTTATCTTTATTATAGGTAAACTTAAAAGGGTTAGAAAGTAACCTACATCACATTGAAACCATACTAAATAAAGTAAGCCTCCAAGTAAACGAAACAAAAATACAAATTAGGTTTCCCATAACTAGACAGAAAACGACATTCCTGACCCCTAGTGGAATACCATTCCGACATTCGATGACATTAAATACCTAGGTACTTACTGTCACCGACAGAATTCCAGATCAAAAATCTTAAATGAAAATGTCATCGTTAAGTTGCGGATCGGTATTTTTACATATTTTTGTTGTCAGCATTCATAACTCACAAATAAACATTTCAAAAAGTTTTTGTAAGTTATTAGATTTGAACTCGAACCAACTTATTTATTTCTTTATTTTTTGGCTTCGCACGGTTTGTGCATTTAGCCAATGTCACGTAATTATAAATTATTCATGTCGAAAAAGACGGCCGCGTGACCCGTCTTACGAGTGAGGTTTGGGGCAAAGTCATGATGTGGCCACTATGCTGCGATATTTCAGTTCTTTATGAATTATTTACTAAATGCACTTTTTACTACATTAATCACGCACTTTTATTTAGTAAACAACACTATACATTTTAAAAGTCCAATGAAAAACGAGCGTGACACTAAGCTTGACTTTCCCGCCAAAACTCCTCGAACCAACTTGAACGCAAATCACGGCGAGGACCATTCGGAAACTTACTGTGAACGTTGAAATTAGTAAGTAGTACCTAACAATCATAAGCGGGTTGTCAAAGTTGTCAAAGTATATGAGTGTGTATCAAACTTTATTATAGAAGAAGGTCGTAACTACAACTATAAGTATAGTAGTATTGCTTAGCCATAGTTTTGTGAGATTGTAACTCGACTTTTGGTGGTGATAGTACATAGTGATATAAAATGAAAAAAAAATTAACACTTAAAAAAAAACCTGAAAAAAAAGCTTAGCGTCGTTGTTTTTTTTTAGCCTACGTTTTAGTTCAATTATAAATTAAATTTGTATAATAAATATATTATTACAAACAACATATTATTTATTCATAATTCACTGCTTCCAACAATAAATCACAACTCAATTTTTGTTTTTTCAATTTATTGTTCATTCGAAGATATAACCACTTCATTAAAAAGATTTCCCACAGCCGATGTTTTTCGGCCTGAACCAGCTCGTTTCAGCATACATTTATTTTTTTAATCTTAACAACACTTGGTCTTGAATATACAAATTCTAAATAGGTAATTTTAAATTAAACTTTCTACCCTACTACACACACCACAACTACGCTAGAACTAACTTTGTTAAAAAACAAACAAATCGAAAGGGGATTTCCCCGTACACAACACAAATATATGATTTGGGGACTTCCCTTTCGTTGATGTTAATATGAATGAATGTTGCCAATATTTTTATGAAATTTTGGTACTATTTATCAGAAAAATACCGTAGGTTCAAGAATAAACCTAAGACTCTATTATGTACTCTTAAGTATTAATTATTTAACGGTAAGTGCCCTAACAGTTTTAGATTTCATGCTCTTGAAAAAAAAACATGGTCCAGAAAAAACAAACAGTTGTTTTTCATATTACAAAAATAAAACTGATTTTTTGCAACACTATACGCACATAACATTTACGTTAAGCAGAACACTTATTAAAAAATGTTGCAAACCTGTCATAAGAAACCATTCATAAAAATCTCAAATATGTATTGGAAATTCACTGCTTACCATCAGACGGGATTGCGGTCAAGCGCTAGTTTTTAATTATAAAAAAAAAATTGCCAGACTTATGGTTATGTATGTATAGAATGACGATTAGTCCGGCCGTGTATGATACGTGGTTTGAGGGAATCAAGAAAATATGAATAATAAAAGAATACAAAAGAAAATGCATAAAATCTGAAGAGGGAAAAACAGGTAATAAAATTCAATGAAACTATCACAATCCATAAAAAATATTGTTTATTAAAATTCACAATAATGACATCAAATATAAACTGTGTATAAACGATAAAATACATCAAAAATGCACTTAAAATATAATTAAAAGCACTAATTATGGCGGCAAAATCCGAGATTCAAATATAAATTCTATTCCAATTATAAGTATAAAAAAGTGAAGGCAATGTTTCCACAGACAAAAAAGAACTTTCGTTAAAATGAAAGGGTTGCTACCATAAGTAACTCTGTCAAAATCATGATGATATTTATTCTCATCAATATAAATTTTCTGTCTGGCTGCTGCTGTCAGAGGCAAAAAACTTGTAAAAGACTGTATAATGTATATATTGGGATTTTTCCACTATGGAAATTATATTTCCTGTTGTAATAGTTCTTTTTTTTTTATTTCTACAGCGCTAAAGTGGCAACAAAGCCTCATAATAAATAATCGTCGGCTTACTAAGAGCCCTACTCCAAATTACGCATCGTCAAATGGGGTGAACAGGGACAAAACTTCTAAAAGGATTTCAAAATTAATATACGTAATGTAGTATGTGGCCAACAAAGTCAATTAATCGTTAATTTATAATACAGTAAACACATTACAGTCCTTTTTTAAGTAACACACTATATTATTTCAATGTTAAAATCCTTTTAAATTTCATCCCAATTTACCCCAGTAACCGTATTCACCCTGTTTGACTGTAAATATTAAAAGTAATGGCATTTTTTGTACAAGCAATACATTTGGCACTTTGATATTCGTCCTCTCAATAGTATAAAAATAGCTTACATTCTAAATAGTAAGTGTAAACATATAGGCGTTGTTAATTTCATCAAAGAAGTTCTTGGTAAACAAATGTTGAACAATGCCGAGTCAGTTGTTCAAAAATCTTGAGAAAACCTTTTTTGTTGAGTAACAGCTTCAACATTCTTGATACTTGAAACGTCGCTGAAACAATGTTTCTACAATTTTTCCTACCAAAATAGTGAATGCATGACCTGCCCCCTAATCGGCGAACACATTTTTGTCAAATGATTGCGACTAGTTGGGATCAGTTGGTATCGTTCGGGCCGCCCATTGGTCCATTCGGTCCAAACGATCCTAACTAGTCGCAATCATTTGATAAAAATGTGTTCGCCGATTAAGGGGCTGGGTTGGACTTGGAGGCCTTTGGCACTAGGAATCACGTGGCCTCTCTGTAGGTTTGAGAAAATAAAAAAAAAGTACTAATATTTCATAACTTTGTGGATAGAATTTTTTCACTGGAAATCAAGTCATCCTAAAAACGCATAGAATGGTGGCCCCGCTATCCACGGGAAAAGACTGACCTGGCACGACACTGGCAACACACTGCTAGTATAACTGAAAGTTGTATGGCCAGCAACATAGAAAAATCTTGCCGAATCAGTACTGTTCACCATTTTGTTAACCAAGAACACGTCGCTTAACTAATTCACTACTTAATATGTTAGGGACGGAAGTATAATAACAATGCTTAGAAAAGATTGAGATTCTTTTTGTGGCAAATAGTATTTCGAACTTGATTTGTTTAAATATTACAATATAATATTGTTCGACAAATTATAAAGCTTAGAGTTTTATAAATATATTTCTAAAGCACTGTGTGACCTAAACGCATAATTAAGTGACGCTTTTCTTAGTTATGTTGTCCATTTTAAAAGGTACAGAAAGTTGGCACCTTATTGCGCGTTTAGGTTACATGAACTATAAAGTATGCGAAACGTGCGACTAACATAATCACGTTACTATCATATTATTATTTCAATTCATGGCCGTTAACAAGCCATACTACATTTTTATGTTTCAAATTAACGTTCTATCAGGATGAACAAATATAGTCTTTATTTCAATAGGAATTAAGCTGATTTCAGAGTAACAAGCAATATTAAAAAATGAATAAAAATGTTTGAAGTTGTAGCCTAAACTGAACTTCTTTGAGCAGATATTAAAGTTATTTTTCCTATAACATTATATGTATTTTTGCGATTTGTCACACGTATCGTAACTATATTACCACTGGAAATAAGAGTAAAAGGTACAAAAGATACTTAAAACTATCCCCATTACACGTTTGTGTACAGACGCCAACATATCAAGCTACTATATTCTTCTGAAATAGATTTTCAACCTTATTGCTAAAGAATTAAGATTCAAGGTTGACTGGGAAAATTTGAAAGTTTCGGTTACCTTGCCTTGCTAACATCTGTACTAACGACTGGGTATGAAGATATTACTTAGTGATATACTAGGACTACTGACGGATAACCCCATTTTTTAATTGTTTATATTTTATTATATTTCCGCGCACTTGAATTTCAATAGTGCTTAGCGAGAATTGAAAAAGTGTGTTTTTGACGCGCTGGGATGTGTTATGCTCAGTTCTCAATGCTCGACTTAACATAGAAGTTCTTCAAAACCTAGTGCGCGATAAAATCTCACCGCGATATTAAACGTGTGTTCAGTGTGGCTATCATGAGTTTTCATTACGAAGACTCGATCATAGATATCGTCTGCGTTTGACTCATCGATTGGCCCGCTTCAAGGTTGTAAGATCTCTCAACCAATGAGAGCGCCAAACGCGCTCGATGCGTATGATCGAGTTTCGTAATGAAAACTCATGGTAGCCACACATGTCCTTTCTCTCACACGTTTTTATACAGGGTGTATCTAACATCGTAACGCAAACTTCGCGAAAAGGCTAGACCGCATGCCACTGTAGCAACATACATCAACGGCCGCGCGCCATGCGCGCGGGCATACGACTAACTCTGCGACGAGGCGCGCGCGGTATAAATACTCCAAGCAATAACGACAGCTCATACGTGATTGGTTGTTTGATATGTAATAGTTCTGTAGTTCTACATATGCTTGTAAACTTTACCGTTACCAGGATATAATAAAAGAATTATTCTGATTGATAATCGCTGTTTGCCATTTTCCGAGTTTGTCAGAACGTTTCGAATCGGTCCGGTCTCACGTTGAAATCACGTCGGGGTCACCACTTTACCGTTACCAGGATATAATAAAAGAATTATTCTGATTGATAATCTTGTAATTAGGAGCTGGTATTTATACACATTTTTGATTTACAAGCATATGTAGAACTACAGAACTATTACATATCAAACAACCAATCACGTATGAGCTGTCGTTATTGCTTGGAGTATTTATACCGCGCGCGCCTCGTCGCAGAGTTAGTCGTATGCCCGCGCGCATGGCGTGCGGCCGTTGATGTATGTTGCTACACCACTAATAAAATTATGATAGTCATTTATGTCGTTAATGAGCGGTTACAGAAATAACAATGTTTAAAAAAGGGTCGGCTCGACCTTTGAACGTTGCAAGCGTGCCGCCGTGCGGTATTGTAGGTATGATGTTGATCCCTGATATGAACTCTATTAAATCAGCTGATAAGATAGTTTTTCGAGTTTTGTTTTCATCGGGGTTCAGAATCATGTACTGGATCCATGGTATTCGTATGTGCGTCGATGTCAGATACACCCTTTAGTCGTGGAAAACTACTACTGATTCACCGTATGCAGGTTCAGTCGTAAATGTTGTATGGATTACGCTATTCAGGCTTGTTACTAGAGACGGCGGCATGTAGTACGGTACGGCGGTATAACTGTATTGCACGTAGATGTTCGCACGATTTTTTTAAGCACAGTTAACACATCGTACCGTAAATAAACCGTGTCGTGTATGACGGACCTGGAGCGGTAATTGCCGGGTCGTATCGCTGATTCTACTCTTTCAGACCACCCACTTAAATACTCATTCATATTTTGGAAGCGGACGAAAAATTTTACATTCCATCATTGAAAATGGAATCACTGAAACGATTAGTTCTAAGACCGTGTTACTAGCGAGGCAAGAACTTTGCCGGTAATATATTTTAATCATTCGAGTTGGGCAAGATTGCATTTGTTCAGTTCTGGAAACCTACTACAAAAAGCAAAAGCACTAAGCTAAAATCCGTAACTAGGCCCCGATTTATGGGCGCTTCCGACTCCGTATCTCCTTCGGAGGTAAGGTTAATTCAGAGCCCGAACTGATAACGAATCACAACACGTTTTGCCAGTTGCTTTCAGCCGGGACAGATCTTCGTTAATGGACTTCGAGATTAGACTTGATGGGGGATTAGTGATCGCGAACGTACAACATAGTCTTACCTATTATATACTATATTTTCTAGGTTCTTTTGAGAGATAATACCAGTCGTTAAAGCATTTAAATTTGACTATAATCGCCTTCTAATGTGATTGTAAAATTTTAAATACATAATATACTGTGGCACGAATACGACATATTTTCTAATACTACGATAGCGGACGTTTATGTCATTATAATTATTAAATGTCGAATCTACAGATTATTAATTCAGAAAACAATTTGAAAGCAAAAGGTTTTACATGGCAGGCTCAAAACGAGTCAACATTACTTTACTTTTGCCTGGATAAGGAGCTAGATTGTTGCTCTAGTGTATACATATTTTACTAAGCTATAACTAATTTAGCATTATCTTCATGTTTTCGTCGTCAACTACAGCTAACGTAAGAAATTCCACAGTTGAATTCATTATATATCCCAATTATAAACACCTGAATCGAGCCATCTCAAATTTTTTGGTGAAAAACTAATATCCCCATTTGTGAGTGTTGTTACTGCATGAAAATGCAAGCGGGCTCGTTTCGGGAGTGTACAAGATAACAGAAGCTACATAAATGAAATCTACTGATGCAGGAATTCATCATCTTTAAGTCCGGAATCACTTACAAATTCATGACATTCATTTGTTTCGAAGTTAAAGAGTTCGAAATACAATTCCATTTCCAAATAGAGAGATAATGGGAAGGTTTTCCACAGTTATTTTACATTTGTGATCTAAGCTTTCTGCCATTACAGTCAGTCATAATCAGTGATCTTTATTTTTGTGGCAATAAGGTTGTTATTAGGTTGCTGATGTCCGAGGTAAAATAACCGTGAACGGGCTGTTCCTGCGCCTGAGTAATACAAGACCAAACGCGAATCAATGCTAATTATGTTATAACCTATTTCTACACCACTAACGACATAAAAATCAGTATAAAAACATGTTATACGGACTGCGTCTCGACCTCTTCGCCGTAGTCAAGATCGTCGTAAGTCAGCTCTTCGTCAAGAGAGTTCACGGTGGTCTCCTTCCCACCGGGGCACGCCAGACATCTGTAAATATAGAGACAAAATGTTAAATAGTGTTTTTGTTGTGTGTGTACCCACTTACCCTGACTCCAAAAAGCTGAAAAAAGCTTCAGATGCGACTGGGATTAACGCTGAGTTGATGAACTTTTAAATGTGGACGGACTGGACGTGGTTGTTATTTCACGTAACTAGTTACAATAACCAGCGACGCGATGTGTAACTGAATCACTAGTTACGAGTCAAATTAAAAAGTAGTTATTTATGTAAATGCGTTATTTCATATACACGTTATGCCGTAGTGGGTAGCCGTATCGTGCATCACAACGGCGGCGCGCGTTGCTGGTTATTGTAACTAGTTACGTGAAATAACAACCACGTCTAGTTTCGATTCGCGTGTAACTGTATTACAGTTGGTGGTTATATTTAACAATCACAGTAGCTGAATTAAAATAACTAGCTACAAAAATAACTTGTTTTATAACAGGTGACGCCGGTCAAGTAACTGGTTACGTTACCTTTCTTGAAAAAGGCGTTATGACCCAAACCTAGGACGGACATGAAATGCTCGTTCTTAGTTGATAACAAGAAGACAACCAGCCTTACCGAGAGGTATCGTATGGTTTAAGAACTTTATTATTTCTCATTAAGAATGAACAAAAAATCACTTACAGAGAAATTAAATTTACATAAAGTGTTAGCGAGAGTACATAGAAAATCATCGTTACCAGAAATAAATTAATCTGAATTCGAAGGTAGCTTTAAAATAATGAGTAATTAACTAAACACCAACCTAGCAAACACGGAGCTAAAGTGAATTATATGGTTTACTAGATGTCGCATTCATGGCAGTGTACTGACAAATAAATGTATTTGTAGTGTTTTTTTTATACACTTTTTTTATTTTTTCTTTTAATGTTTTATCGTATCGTAATTGTCGCTCGTAATGTATTTGTTTCGTTGTGTAGGTCAGATAGGCAGTCGCTCCATGTACAATAATTGTATTCAGATGTATCCGGTTAGACTGGCCGACCCCTACATAGTTGGGAATAGGCTAGGCAGGTGACGAGTTGATAATATGAAGAAGAATATTTAGATAATTATACTGAATACGCAAAATATGCGCATTGACGTGGAATTGTGGACCCTAGCTCGTTTTAGAAATAGGTAATTTGAAAAAAAAAAAAATAAGAACTACAAAATCGAATCGTTCTGCAAATAATTTCTTCATACACACGAGCGACTCGTGTCAAAGGTAGAGTCAACTGCAATTTCCTCTGCTGTGTAAGGGGGGACCCTAGTGGTGCTTTCTCTATACAAACGTATTCCGCTGTTTTCTTTGTGGGTAACGCTTTTAGGGCATTTTTTTTTTTCTACAATTTAACACCTTTATTAATACATGCCCCTTGACAGCCTCCGTGGCGTAGCGGTAGCGAACGAGGCCGTTGCGCAAGGAGGCGCGGGTTCGATCCCCGCACAGTGTTAATATTTGTATGCATGAATATTTGCACTGAATATTACCTCTAAATTTTGATATGAATATTATTGAGATCTGTCGTGTTTTGAAAAAGAAAACTGAGGAATACAAAACCTCTTCCGAACTGACCCTTTCGCACTTTACAGGGAGAGGTTGGAAGCGGCGTGATGGCAATAGTTTCTTCAAATACACATATATTTCAATTTCCTCGGCACTAGAGCCCCCTCTTAATCATGTCGCTTGTGTCTATGCAGACTAATGCGCAATAAAGGTATATTATTATTAAATTTTGAACAAATAATCAATTTTAATTAATCTATATACACACATCAAAGTGTCTAGGGATCAACATATATTTTTGCAATAACTTTTCTCCTGATTGATATTAATTAAAATTTTCTTTAAGGATTCATCAAATAAAGTGTTTTCGTTTGTCACAGTAACGATAAACCAAGTCACCTTTGCATTAATAAAGAAATTTGCCATTTTCCTAATAAAGGGATATTTGACATTTGAACCACTAACACAAAAGTTCGAAAAAAAGACTGAAATAACAGTTTTCTCTAAAATTTTATTGGGTAACTTAAACAATTAATAATCCGTGTTTCTACCGCGAACACTAACAACACAAGAACATCGGTTTGGCATACTCAAAATGAGTTCATCCAAATCACGCTGTGGAATGGCCGCCCATGTTCGTTGCAACAACAAAAAAAGGTCTTCTTGCGACTGGATACCCTCCATATTCGGCAGAGCTCTTCTCTGTAGCATATCCCATGCATGCTCAATCGGGTTCAAGTCTGGCGACTGAGCAGGCCAGGGCAGGACATTGATGTTAGCTGCGGCGAGAGTCTGTCTTACAACTCTTGCGGTGTGCGGTCGTGCATTATCATGCATTAACTGAAATAAGGGACCGATTTGCACTTGTAGAGGAACGATGACGTCTGATACAATCGTCTCAGCATAAATTTGAGCGTTGGGGTTGCCTCTGATCCAAATCAACTCAGTTCTTCCGCCGATCCAAATACCCGCCCATACCATGATGGTTCCACCACTATAAGGATGGACTTCCTGGCAGGATTTTAATCGCTGTTGGCGTCCAGGGGTTCTCCAGTGTCGTATACGTCTTGTATCCGGTCTCATACCAAAACGAGACTCATCAGAAAAGCACACGAAACGCCATTGTTCTTCTGCCCAATTTCTGTGTTCAAGAGCCCATTGATATCGAATCCTACGATTGTGCATTGCTATAGGTGGTACCCGTAGCGGTCTTCGGGAATGAAGGTTCACTTCATGCAAGCGGTTTCTGACTGTTTGGTCGCTAATTAAGTTCCCTGAAGAGTGATGAAGCCTCACGGCTAACATCATGGCGGTTATTGTTGGAGCTCTTCGAGTTAAGATTTGAATGTATCGGTCTTGTCTCCGTGTGGTGCAGCGATACCGTCCTCCATGGCGCTCAGCCACGGTACCAGTGCTTCGGTAACGTGTCCAAAGTCGACTGATAACACTCTGACTTGTATTCAGAGCTAAAGCCACAGTACGTTGCCGGGAACCAGCTTCTATCATTCCCACGGCTCTGAGCATTTCTTCCCTGCTTAAATGACGTCGCCGCTCCATAATAACGTTGGTTTTAATCAGTAGTAGGGAAACAGTAGCACTAATAATGTCTTCAATGCGTTGTATGTTTTTATAGGGAAAATATTGACAGCTGATTTTCATCTTTTACTCGAATTTGATTCACAGTTCCTGATTCAAATTATGAAATGCACCAAAAAGGATCCATATAAATTTATAAAATCATAAATTTATTACAAAGCCACATATCAATCTCAAGAAATCCGCATAAAAATGCTTGATCCCTAGACACTTTTGATGTGTGTATATAAAAGAAAGTCGTGTTAGTTACATCATTTATAACTGAAGAACGGCTACACCAATTTGGCTAAAAATTGGTAAGGAGGTAGCTAAGAACTGGGAGAAGGACATAGGATACTTTCTATGCCGCTCCCCGTCGTTCCTGTGGGAATAAATGAGCTTCTTTGTTTCGACTTCTCCCACGCTTTTATGCTACCCTGTTACCTTGAACGTAAAAAAAATATGCACAATAAACCTTCTTTCATGTATTATGATTATTTGATAATGATGAATGAATGACGTTTATTGTTTCGACTTCTCCTACAGTTTTGTGATACCCTGGTACCTTCCACGTCAAAAAAATATGCACAATAAACCTTCTTTCATGTAATTATGATTATTTGATAATGATGAATGAATGACGTTTATTGTTTCGACTTCTCCTACAGTTTTGTGATACCCTGGTACTTTGCACGTCCACAAAATATGCACAATAAAACCTCTTTCATGTATTATGGTGATTTGATAATGATGAATGAGCTTTTCTATTGTTTCGATTTCTCCTACACTTTTATGCTACCCTGGTACCTTGCACGTCAAAAAATATGCACAATAAACCTTCTTTCATGTATTACGATTATTTGATAATGATGAATGAATGAGGTTTATTGTTTCGACTTCTCCTACACTTTTGTGCTACCCTGGTACCTTCAACGTTAAAAAAATATGCACAATAAACCTTCTTTCATGTAATTATGATTATTTGATAATGATGAATGAATGACGTTTATTGTTTCGACTTCTCCTACAGTTTTGTGATACCCTGGTACTTTGCACGTCCACAAACTATGCACAATAAAACCTCTTTCATGTATTATGGTGATTTGATAATGAGCTTTTTTATTGTTTCGATTTCTCCTATACTTTTATGCTACCCTGGTACCTTGCACGCCAAAAAATATGCACAATAAACCTTCTTTCATGTATTACGATTATTTGATAATGATGAATGAATGAGGTTTATTGTTTCGACTTCTCCTAAACTTTTGTGCTACCCTGGTACCCTGCACCTCCACAAAGTAGGAAACACGTGTCCAGTATTTTTAAGTTAATAATATTATGTACAAAATTTCAAAAAGATATAATGAAAAACCACAAAGTTATAATAAGCTTGCTACGAGTATTCTACTTGGTTGTCCCAACATAAATATGGTCAAAGATCCGCGCGCGAGCGAGCGCGGTGCGTTGACCTCTAGCGTCAGCTGCGTGACGCACTCGGTAACTACACTGTAACAATTTCTAAATGTATTTGGGACAAAATATAACATGGTGTAAAAATTATTGGAATCGATTCAGTTGCTTATTCACTATTTATATATAACTCAAGAACGGCTGAACCGATTTAGCTGAATATTGGTGGGAGGTAGTTAAGAACCCGTCCCCGTCGTTACCGTGTGACGTGACATAAGACATGGTCCAACTTCAAAATGTAAGTCAGCAATTCATATACCAAAAATGGTATAACAAAAAGCAAATGACAGCTGAGCATATTTTAAAAAAAGTCTAACCGGTTGAAGCAATCGTTTAAAGCAAAGAATATAAATACTCTCTGCTGGTTTAAAGTTTCTAATAAAAAACCACAAAGCCAACTTCAACTTCAAAATTTCTAATATTGTATTGCTGTGCCATTTATCATCAATAAAAATATCATGCCGTGACCAAGACCATCAAATCTTTCTCGACAAAGCGGTAATGCAAGAGTAAATCGAAACATTCTGAATGAAAGCACTGCAGAAGAGCAAGAAATTGCACGTGCAGAGCGCCGCCTTACTATGACTCGACTTCGTGCTTCTCACTCACAACAGCAAAGGGAGGCGGTAGTCCGTGAAACTGTTCCGTTGACAATGCCAAATCGGCGAACAAACCTCAGAGATCATCATCATCATCATCAATCTTTTTATCGTCCCACTGCTGGAGACAGGTCTCCTCTCATGCAGAGAAGGATTAAGTGTAATCACCACGCTTGCTCAATGCGGGGTGGCGATTTCAGACTTATAAAGTCCAGGTTTCCTCAAGATTTTTTCCTTCACGTTCAGTCATTGGTGTCCTAGATATTATACTTAGAGAGTACATATCACTTTAGAGAAGTTACATCAATACTTGCCTGACCTGGAATCGAACCCGCGCAATCATACAAGAGAGGCTGGTGTTTTAACCACTAGGCCACCACGATATCTCAGAGATCAATAGCTAGATAATTTACGAAGCACAAGTAGAAATTCATTTCTTTCACAAGGTGCTACACTAAATAAATGACAAATAAAAAAATCATGGAATACTTTTTTTATTTTTATTTACAGTGTTCCTAATTTAAAAAGTAAAAAATGTGATCATGTGATATTTATTGCCTTTAAGGCGGAACAAAGTTCGCCGGGTCAGCTAGTAATTAATAAAACTAAGTCAGTTTCACAAAGCGTAACCAGACAATGTAAAAATAAAAGGGAAGGCACTCAGAAAACATCTTGAGGAAACCTGGACTTTCAAGTCTGTAATCGCCAACCAGCATTGAGCAAGCGTGGTGATTACGCTCAATAGTTCTCTGTATGAAAAGACCTGTGACCAACAGTGGGACGATAAAAAGGTTCATGATGATGACTCAGAAAACTTACTTAACGTGAATACCAATCGCTAATCAACATCCACAATATTGATATAAGTAACTATTAAACGACTAGATAATAATTCACATAATACCATCTCAAACATTTCCGATTAATTAATAATAATTGGTTGGCAACACCTGTTCGTAACTCAATACGTCTTCGGCGTACGCGCAGGTCAGCGCTCAATTTTATAATATGCTAATGCCATGTCGACCTCGTTACGCAGGTGTGCCTTCGCAATCTTATCAACCTGTCATGATATTTCTTGTTAATATTAGATTTTATTAACTAAATATTAAGGGTTGGTTGATTCGAATTTATAAACGGGTATACTGAATAGTGTAAAAATATGTAATTTGGATTGAAGAACTTAGAAGTACGCATTTAACAAAACTGTGCCCTAAAACAAAGATAACGACCAAAAATCCCCTAAACATAAGTGAACTGAACAATTGAGTGGACTGGAACAATTTGCCAGTGGCGTGTTTCCGCCGGACTACAATTTGAGTGTCTTTAGAGTGAATAGGCTCTTAATAGACTAGTGCGCTTTACCACCAACGATTGCATCACTGCTTACCATCAGGCGGGATTGCGGTCAAGCGCTAGTTTATAAATTATAAAAAAAAACCGGATATGTTTGCTACATCTGAGATAATAATTGAACTAGGAGGCCCACCGATTGGGCGTAAACGTTCGACCCATAGCTTCAGGCAAAGACGAAGGTGAATCGAACGAGCTTGAATCCTACCCACAAAATTGTGTGGAAAGGGGAGAAGATGCCTTTTCTCTGCAGTGCGCCAATTATAATCTATGCATCAACGTATACTAATGGACATGCCTTAAAGAGGAAAATTGTGACAACCCCGAAAGCAAGAGAGGAAACTAAGTTTCGGTCTATACTCTATCTTTATCTCTCTCAAAATCATCAATCATCTATGAGGAAAGAGATATTGCTAGACCGAAATCATAGGCCATCTCTCTCACTCTTTTCAAACCAAAAAAAATACTGCAGATTATACTCATACGGCATATCCATTAGTATATGTCTATGTAATCTGGTATTATTATTATTCGAATTTAGTTTACACGTCACAGGTCATCGGGGGGTCGGAAGTCTAGCAACCAGTCTTACAAGGTATGTCGTGTTACCTAGTAATTGGTTTGCGGAGCTCTGATAAGTAGTCGCTCTATAGGTATCAAATAATACATTATAAAAAATATAAAGTATAAATACAATATACGACGTTATTTTTTCTTTATACGGAACCTGATTATAGTTTGTTCAGAATAAGCAACTAAATCGATTCCAATCATTACTACACCATATTATATTTTTTCCTAAATACATTTAGAAATTGTTGCAGTGTGGTTACCGAGTGCACAACACAGTTGACGGATATTACTAGGCGTACAGTGAGCGGGCGAGCGGTACGTTGACCATATTTTTGTTGGGACAACCAGGTAAGATAACAAGCTCATAACTTTGTGGTATTTCATGATATTATTTTTGAAAATTCGTATATAGATTCTTAACTTAAAAATATTGGACACGTGTTTCCGAATTTGCATATACAAAAATAACGTTGTATATAATATTCAGCTCCATTCGATTAGAGGGGAAGGGCCAAAGCCAAACATATTTAGAGAAAGGGTAGAAAGGAGGAGAAAATTATCGCGTGTGGCGCTTATGTTAAATATCTCCACTATAAGTACAGACGCCAGCACACCAAGCTTCCCCAAACTGTAAAATTTTCCCAATCAATCTTGAGCGTGAAGAGGGAACTCTAATGGTGCTTTCTACATACAAACGTATTCCGCTGTTTTGTTCGTGGATAATAGAGCAATTATTTTTCTTTTTTTACACAATTTTACACTGCGATTATACGTGCCCCTATCACTTGATTTTTTTCCGAAACTTATTTATAAAAGAAATACGATACTTTAAAATCGCGAAAAATAACCCATTTTTACCGTAATGTTCAGGTGACTATTAAACAAACGTGATAAGTATTTGACAAAAAAGAAAATAATAGAAGCATAGGTATATTTTCCTTTAAATTTTGATATAAAAATAATTGAGATCTGTCGTGTGTTGAAAAAGAAAACAACGGAATACGAAACGTCTTTTGGTCAACGTTTTTGTGGGTAAAATCAGCCTGAGCTTCAACTGTCCTTTTCGCACTTTAGCGGGAGAGGTTGGAAGCAGCGCGACGGCTTTAGTTTCTTCAAATACCTATTTTCCAAAATCCTCGGCACTAGAGTCCCCTCTTACTACTTAAGCGATAAAAATGAAATTCTATTAAAAAAAATTAACAGATTGTAGGAACTTGACTAATTTAATTTATAAATAATTACCTGCTTTCGTTGATTCCGTAAGATAAACATTTATCTCCGACGCATTCACAGCATCCATCGTGGAACCACCTGGAATGCATACATAATTATAATCAGGAGCGAAATTAAACATAGTATGTGTTTACTAAAGCGAGCTTCCATAGATGGTGACTGCTGATGGTTCAAACAACTGTATACTCGTAAAATTCGTGTACCTCGGTGGTAGGATATAACATCGGCTGCCGGCAAAATTTACCACCCACCAGGCAAAAGCAGCAAAACTTGCCGCCAAGAGATTTGTCGTATTTCTGCATGTCTGGTGAAGCCGCACACTACCACTACCACTAATAAACTAGCGCACTTTACCATCAACGATTGCGTCACTGCTTACCATCTGGCAGGATTGCGGTCAAGAACTAGATTATAATTATTAAAAAAACCTATTATAAAGTAATTAACAATTCGTGCGAAATCATTTCCGTAACCATACAAAAATGCACAATATTAATATTACAGTTTTCACTTCTGCTGGCACTTCAGAGTTCAACCCGTTGTTTTTTATATGTCTTGTAGGTATTAGCTGTTGATTAGAATACTTCACCTTAAGCTGTTGGCACCCATAGACCGGCAGGAGGCTCGGCACTTATCACACGACATGCACTGCGACATGTAAGCGACCGTACAGTTGAGGGTGACCACGTCGCGGCTCACCGGCTCTGATTCTTGTTCTACGCTCTCTGCAGAATAAATGTACAAAATATTGGCTTTAGACTCGCGTGTTTGTACTTTAGAGTCCTTTTTAACTTCAGTTCAGCGCAAGCAGCAGCAATACGCTCCCACATAACATGACATATTTATTGTGTTCGGTGCGGGCGTGCTCGAAAACGGGCCGAAGGAAATTCTCGAACCCTATTTTAATTTTAGTTCATTATAATGCAACGAAAAACAGCTTATTATTGTTGCTGGTTGGAAGTTTAACTTCTCGGAAAAAATCCAGATTTAGTTCTGACAATAGATTAACATTTTCTTGGTAATAATGAAACAAACAGGAAAATCCAGAATCAATCCGAGTTGACTTTGTCAGTTATTTTCTTACTTTTCACCAGTTCCTCTAACTAGCCAATGTTCATTCATTTATTTATTGCCATTATCTGAAGAATGGTTTTTTCTAGAATAATTAAGAATTTTTCCGTTGCTCGTAAACGGACCAATTTTTTAGTTTGGAGATATGTTTAAGCGCAACACACACAGGGGACGGGTGCGGGTCGGGCGCGGGTCTATTCTGTATAATGATATGGACATCACCCGACCCGAGCACGCGTTCCGTGTGTTGTTGTCCATATAAGTCCATATAATCTTATTAATATTATGTAAGTAACAAAAATACAAATATGAACTTGAACTACATATTCCAAATGATTACAAACTTCCCAAAAAGGGCGTAATACAGACCACCCAATATTGACCACAAGCTAGATGCAGGTAGTTGTTTACATTCCACGTTAATGAATCATGCGCATCTCTCCATGGGACGTCACTAACGCCTGCGCCGGTTTTGTTTTTTTTTTTCAGTCCTTCGTCGAAAACTGAATGAGACATAATTGTCGGCGAGGATTAGATAATTGTCCTGTTAAGTGACTTAACAGTACTTAAACTTTTGTTTCCTATTAACAACTGGATTTTTTGGGAAAATGAACAGTAGCTTATAACTTATTTTTTTTTTGGGTTATTTTACTGATATGTAAGCTATCTCAAAAAATAAATGATTTGTCTACTGTCGTCGGCAAAAAACAACGATTTATTGAATCAATGTTATAATCGTTATAAGTAAACTTAATTTAATGTTGATCTTTAACAGTAAACATACGTAATAACCGGAGATTTATTGTGAAAGACGGCACAGTTGACATCTGTCGGGCATGTCACCGGCCGGGGGAATCAATAAGGCATATTATCTCCGGGTGTTCTCGTCTAGCTAACGGAGAGTACTTGCATAGACACAACCTTGTAGCCAGGATAATTCATCAGCAACTTGCTCTCAAGTACAACCTTGTGGAATCGGAGGTGCCGTACTACAGGTATGTGCCCGACCCAGTTCTCGAAAATGGTCATATCACATTGTACTGGGATCGATCCATCATCACTGACAGGACTATTGTTGCCAATAAGCCTGATATAGTGATGGTGGATCGATCAGAGCGGCGTGCAGTGATTGTTGACATAACCATCCCGCATGATGAGAAAGAACCTCGTGAAAGCCGAGAAAGATAAACAAATCAAGTATCTTGACTTGGCTCACGAGGTTGTCGACATGTGGGAGGTGGATTCAGCAATCATTGTGCCGATAGTCGTGACAGCCAATGGCTTAATAGCCAAGAGCCTCGACCAACACCTCAAGAGGCTCTCGTTAGGCAGCTGGATCAAAGGCTTGATTCAGAAAGCTGTACTTCTGGACACGCCTCGCATTGTCAGGAAGTTCCTCTCTCTGGAGCCCTGACCGCCGGTAGCTTGGACCCTGTTCCCGATGCCGGTGGGTTACTATTTTTTATATTTTTAAATGTTTTTTTATATATTTTTTATGTAGAAATATTTAAAAATTTAATTTATAAGTGTATTATAATGAAATAAAGGAAATAAGTAGTAAAAATATTTTTGTAACAAAATTAGTTGAATGTAACAAATAATCTACAAACTAATTTTGTCAAAAATGTTAGTGGGGAAAATTGTTACACATTAGGGAACGCTAAAGCTGCATGTATGACACACAGTTTTCACTTGTGTTATTTTACAATGCAATGTAATCTATGGCAATATAAATAATCTTGGTTCAATATATTTTGGTTTGCACACATTTAGTCATGTGTACATTTCCATAGCCAAGCCAGGTGGTGATGTCCCGCATTGTCAAATTAATTAAACATGAATTTGAAGAAATATAATACATGGTAATAAAAACTGGTAATTGGATATGATCAATATTTTATTATCTAATGCAAATTACAGAGTGCTAATGTAGATAAAGCTGACAAATAAATTAAAATCTTGTTTTATGAGTCATATCAGTTGTTTACATGATCTTATATTTATATCCAGTATAATATGTATTTGATCTTGGCTTTATAAAATCTATAAGCTATTGTAGATTAAGAGAAAATAGGTACTTTTATTGCTGTCAATGTGTATTAGATAGTAGTACTTAAAATTAGTACTTGTAGGTATATAATATATAAGCGAGGGAGAATAAAAAAGCTATATTTTAAGTTTTAAAAATGCAATGTGGTAGTTACCACACTGTTTTATTATTATTTCTTGAGATCAGATAGGTGGTCACTTTTTGTAAACTACTACTATTTAGCTGCAGCCAGTTAGACAGAAAGCTGACTCCAACATAGTTAGGCTAGGCAGATAATGATTTATAAAAATACTTACGTAAATGGAAAACAACCGTCTTCTCTGGAACAGCTCTGTACGCTGACAGATCAATGTCTACTGGGTAGGTGATAGACAACCACCTCTGCTGAGGGTCTGGGTCACTGGTGAGAGCGGCAAACAGTCCAGGAACACCATCCGCTAACTCTTCTACATATGATGTCTTAGACAATTCTGTCTGAGTGTCATTCGGTTTCGGACACATGTCTGTAAAGAAAATGACACTGGTATTATGTTATCAATTTTACAGATACACATTGTAATTGTGAATAGAATGTACTGTTTGGTTAATCTTGTTTTCCTGAAATTGCAGACTGTGGACGGTTAAATTTAAGTTGTTTTATGTGGGAGATTTTTTTTTTTAATAAAGGCATCTTTGCTTTCTAGGTGTGTTTCCTATTACTAAAGACTTGGATATGGATAGAGTGCATTATTTATAAGAACTTTTCGGTTTAAAAGGAGAATAATCAAAAAGTAATAATTAATTCCATGTACTAACCAACACAACTACAGCATTCGCTGTATAAATAACTCAGGCAGTTGAAACAATCTTTGCAGCACGAACAATCTTTCAAGTCACACTTACAAGATTGAGTCAGCATACATTTTGATACCACACTGGCACAAATAGCTTCATTACAAGCGTATACTATCGGCACTATGCATATTAAGGCTACGACGAAATAAAATTTTCCAGCCATTCGTTTAGACATATTGTAAACACGATACTTGAGGAATTTACAAAGTTGTAAAAATAAACAACACAAGTGCGTATGAATACTCTCAGTAACAGGAAAGTTCACAACTTCACACGGCACAAACTTGTAATGTCTTGGTAGTCTACGTATTTGTAAATTGTATGTAATAAATGTGAAGAACAAACTTCAACAAATTAAAAATACGATTTTTAGAAACAAGTTCCGCGTCAGTCACTCGTAAAGTTTAG
Source organism: Sesamia inferens (assembly GCA_037179545.1). NCBI lineage: Eukaryota > Metazoa > Arthropoda > Insecta > Lepidoptera > Noctuidae > Sesamia > Sesamia inferens. The sequence continues at coordinate 11,111,186 of CM073940.1, forward strand.
TTTACTTTAATGAATGAACTATGAAGTTGGACTTGGAATGAAGAAAGAATGAATGATTTAAGAGTAGGAGGGATGTTGATCTGCGTTCGATTAACCGAAGAATCATTGATTCAGGTCCACAAAAAATCGATCTTTTTTTTAAATCGATATACAGATATCTCAATATACAAATACGATATTTTGGAAATCAATAATTTTAAGTCTAATTTTTATCCGAATTAATTTTTAAATTTCAATTCGAATCAATTCAAAAATCGTATTTTTTGGAAAGAATCTACATCCCCATTTTAAAGTTGACCACGAATGATTATTAAAATAAAAAGTGAAGAAGAGGTTCAGCAATGTTACTAATTAAGTCAGATGGAGGAGAGGTTTAATTTAGATGAAAGTGTACCAAACAGTGGATATTTTGTACAGGTTTCATGTGATATCATTTTTCATAAAATTACCATCGACCATTATTTAAAATTTTTCTCTGCTGGCATCATAAAGGCAGCAACAAAAAGCGGGACAATATAAATTATCTAAATGACATCAAATTATGATATGTTATGTTCCGCGCATCAAAGCTTTTTAATTTTTTATTATTTAGTGTTGGGCGGATTTTATCCTAATACATTCACGGTGTCTTCAACAATAGATATTACATTTTTATATACGATATTCAATAGGCTGTAGGCCTTGTATGAGTTTTCATTACGAAATTCGATCGTCTCTAAGGAACGCGTTTGACTCGTCAATTGGCCCGCTTCAAGGTTGTAAGAACTCTCAACCAATGAGAGCGCCAAACGCACTCGATATCGACGATCGAGTCTCGTAATGAAAACTCATACTAGGCATACTGATCAACGTTAAAGTGAGGAGTGTTCAAAGTGTGCACAGTATAAATGCTGTGACTAAAATCAGTTACAAGTTAACAATCTTGTATGATATGTACAAGGTGTAATTTACGAAGAATCGGTAATTAATTTAAAAAAAATCTTTTATTTGCATGCGATTTGTTCTATTATTTATGAGCGAATCATGGAAATAGTAATTCAAAAATATTTTTGTCACAAATTACTTAGTTGAATAAGGTGGGTGCACCATGGAAAGCCATGCTCCTTTGAAGGCCAACTATTAAAAAATCGTAGTTATTGACATTTAAATACATATTCCTGCTACTACACACTAAGATCCTACAAACTAAAGGCCACAAACGTGGCGGCGTGTCGATCGTGTCGCTATTGTGGCAGTTTTATCCAACGTTTCGTAGGCTTCGGTCGTCGACGTTACAATTGTTATTCGCGCGCACAACAAACCGTACATTTTTAGTCAATAGCCTATTATTATTTTATGTTTTTTTATTGTGAATTGTCGTATTAGTATATGTTTATGGTACTAAAGAAAAAAGAACATAGCTTTGCCTCAAATTACATTAAAATATTGGTAGTGTTCCTAGGAAAGCCGGTGGTTCCTTATAAGGCCAATCAAAAATTTGACGGTTGGCCTCGCTATGGTGCATGGAACCACAAGGAACATTCAAATCCTGAACAAATGAACACTTACTTTTTGGTTATAAGTAATGAGAAATTGTTATAATTATAATAGTTTGTAGCATCTATTATTTATTATAATTATTAGGACAAAGTTATAGTCATAATTATCAATTTTGGCCTTACAAAGAACGGACCCATAAGAAGGCCATTTTCGATAAAAAAAAAGATTGCAATTTCATAATAAAACCTGATGGCAAGTTATTTAAGGCCAATATAATACTCATTACTAATATTTTTAAATAATTTATATCAATACATTCTTAGTTATAGAATGGTGTTCAAGTAATGTTCGTAGAGATTTTTATAGATGATAAAAATAAATTGAGCATTTAATGCTTCGCTTAAATAATAGAGCTTATTATGTACTTTTAGTAAAAGCGGATATACAGTATGTTACGAAAACCCTGTCCGACCCACAAGGATAATAAGGGTTAGGTAAACAAATGACCAAATAAAATATAAAATTTTGCATAATCATCATAGTAACAATACTAATGAATTTTGAAATAATCTTTTTTACCAGCGAATTTACTGTAACTTCCCCAAAATTCGGGAAATTTAAAAAAGTGTAAACACCATTTTAGACCTTATAATTGTCGGCTTTCTTTTGATTATTTTTTTAGGTTCTTTAGCGGCGTCAGTGTGTCTAGCCGCCGACGGCGGCAAAGGAATAATTAGAGCTGTGCTAGTTTATGCGTAATAACGTTTTGTTTTTGTAGCTATTATTCGAAACTGTACCTGGCCGAATGATTTGTTGTAAAAACACAGATTACCTAATGGTAAAAGTACTTTTTTTGATTATCGATTAATTACTCATAACAATATTGTAACACAAGTACCTATTAGTAAATATGAACTTGAAAGGTCTTATGAAATACGATTTTAGGAAAATGTGATAAACAATGTAAAGCATTTAAGTTCACCTGATTTAAGTTATGTGAAAGTTCTAAAATCTAAAGAATGCCATGCGATGTTGAATCGATGCGTGAAATTCTGAAATACAAAATTGATACCAAAAATCGATACGAGAAATATTTTGAATACTTTCACACCTCTAGTCAAAGGGCACCGCCGTGCAGTTAGAGTACCTATTTTTATGAAATAAAAATCATTTTTATTTTAAATTTATTAGTTTCGCGTAGACATCGCGTCCGTGTAGACGTATCGTTTATTGTGTGATCATATAGTTTTCTAACGTAATGTAACCTGCTGATGGAAGGTACCTAGTGAAACTGCAATTGTGTTGTGTTGTGATCAGGTGTTGAACGATTCGGATGTGACTACTTCTTGGTCAATGTGGTTCCAGCATGACGGTGCCCCACCATATTTTTGCCGACCTGTACGTGAGTACCTCCACTATCAGTTCGGCGAGCAGTGGATTGGTAGGAGTGGACTAACGTTGTGAAACACCGTGCTAATCTCGTCGGACGGTGCCAGCCGGTATCGTTCTTAGTGAACGAAATATGGAACAACATCTCCGCCACAGCCATTGTGCTCATCGAATGAAATTCGAAGATACATTCGGAGGGTCAGACGACCTTCCTACTTAAAAAAAAGTTCTTTTCACGAGCTGCCTAAGTAGGTATCATTGTTTCTTTCTAGAGTCGATAAACGTGGTTAGACTACCGGGTCGATTTCAAACAGAGCTAAAAATGTTGTCATCTCTAATAACTTTGATTTTTCTTTGCGATTGTTTTTGTTTTATTTTTTAATATCATAGTCTTCATTAACCTTTTTACGTTCCAAAACAAAACAATACCCAAAATTGTACCATTTGCGAGAAAACTAAAACTTTAAAATTTAGTACCTTAAGATGATAGCGGTCATTTTCCGTTTACGTTGAAATAAAGTCGTATAAAAACGAAATTACTCGTAGAAATTCTATATATTTAATATTTTATATCATGATAACGTGTAAGCCTTCTAACGTAGAATACATTTTTCATTTGTGTATAATAGAATACACTTATCCTAGTGTTTTAAACATGAATCAAGGTTTAACTATCATTAGTGTAGCTTAAGTTAATACAGTCATAATATTAAATCCATGGAGGTCCTGGAACTCCGCCTCACCTCATATGCCGTAACATCGTCATTGGTCTTGCAGCGTGTCTTCGGAGTGGTGGTGCGTTACATATTTTTTGCGAGATATTCATATTTCTACCGATTTCCGTGCTTTGGACAAAACTCGACTCATTCATGTCTAAAGTGTAATTGCAAAAGGTATTTTAATCAAATATTTATAACCTAGTAATTCTAAAAGCAAACAGGGACGTGCATATTTTAAATGTATTCGATTGCCGCCTAGAAAGGTCTACAAGCTTAAAAAATTTAAGTTTGTCCCAAATATCATTTGTGTTACTGTCATTTGTGTAAATTTCTCAAGTAACACTAATGATAGTGAATGTAACACTAATGAAATATTATAATAATGAATTAAATAAAAGAGCTTTTCCGCCTATAATTCTCCTTCTTATTGTGTAATATGATGAAAATCCACAGTTATACTCATATTTACATGATTATTTATCTACGAAAGTTGTTAAATTATAATAAGTTAGGATTTAATGGCTGTTGTTATTTACACTTCTAACTGCTGTTTGCCAAAATCAGCAGTTAGACTGGTAAAGCGGACCTTAGACTCCAAAAGCTGAAAAAGCTGCGGATGCGACTGGGATTAACGCTGAGATGATGATGATTAATGGCTGTTATTTAAGAAATTATTTTTTTCGGGCATTATGCCGAATAATACAAGTATGAGTGAAGATGAATTACAAAGAAGAAGAATAGCAGGGAGGGAAAATTATAAACAAATTAAAAACGAAAAATATGCCACTGAAAGATCTAAAAAAAGAGAAGCTTATAGAAAAGAGAGTAAAAAAGGGCAAAGATTACAATGGAAAAAGTGGGGTAAAATTCCAAACGTCATCACGAGAATAAATTAAAAGAGAAAATATACAAGAAGTGATTGTGCCACAAACTGAAGTTGATTCTATGATGAGCTGTTGATATTGTGAATTGAGCTGATGATAAAATTGGCAACCCTTTGGATGCACCTGATACAGATCGACAAAATAAGTTAAAAACATAATCTTGTTGAACAAAGTTAAAGCTTTAAAACGAAAGCATCTCTTGGAAAAGAAAGAAATGTCACAATTACGAAAAACGAGACGATGACGATTAACTACAAAAAAATAATACTATGAAAAATAATCGAAACAAAAAAATCTGAATACTGAAAAAACAGGCCTAAAAGAAGCTGCAAAGATAATATTAAGTCGAATACAGTATTTCCACGGCGGAATTACGACGCAGCCGTTTACAAAAGAAGATTTTAGAAGGAGGCAAAAGTATCCAAGAGATAGTGGAACAATTTTATGAAGATATATCAATAGAAGAACATGAGATTATAGAAAAAAAAATTCATCATCCCCAAAAACACTTTTAAATAATAATAATAATAATAAATCTTTATTGTCGCAAGGTTTACAGTTCACGGGATGACTTATATATAGATATAGGTAAAAGTAATGGCTGTGGTACTGATGCTGCCTCCCAAACTAAGCGAAAGCTTGTATTTTGGGTGACAGTGTTCAGTCGTCTAATGTGGCTCGGTGTTTACAATTTACATTATTTGTGCGTGCGGGTGAACGTTATCGCTGAATTAATAAAAAACAAAAATATAATGATTATATAACTATGTGTGAATATTACTTATGTGGACCATGGATTGTTGAGGAGATATGTGTATAAGTGAGTGAGTGTATGTGTGGGTGTTAATGTGTGGGTATGTGTGTGATTTGTAGTTGTGTTGGAAGTGAATATGGTGTTATGAAGGTAATGCTAACGTGTGTTTTTATGTGTGGGTAATTCTATGTGATGTGCGTCAGTAACTCTTCTGTTTTTGTGTAGTTCTTATTTTGAAGCCAGTTAGTTAGGCTGGTTTTAAGTTTATGCCTGTTTAATCCTGCGATGTTTAGTTCTTTTTGGATATCATTATATAACTTAGTGCTCATGTTGTTAAATTGTTTACTGGCAAAAGAGGTCCTACAAGGAGTACGTGGACATACTAACCTCCTGCTACGTCTGCTTGGATCGGGGGGAGGAATCTTTTGGTGTCTTCTCATGATGGACTTTAGCACAAAGAGCTGTCGAACTGTTAGGACTTTGCAGTCTGCGTATAGTTGTTCGGTGGAGTATCTATACCGCTTCTTAGTCATTACTTTGAGCACAGCTCATTGTGCTCTTTCCAGACCCAGGAGGAGTGTCTTGCCGGCGCCACCGGGATGCAATACTGAATAATGGACTGACAGAGGGCTAGGTAGACGAGTTTGAGTTTCTCGAGTGGGAGACAGTCTATTAGTGCTTTGAATATGTGAATTAGTCTCCTCACCCTGGAGGTAACTGTTTCTATCTGTTTGTCCCACCTCAGTCCACCATCGATGTATACACCCAGGTACTTGACATACTCGGCTCGCTCGATTTGTTGGCAATTACAGGCATCTTGAGAAAGACAACTATGGGCTGTTATGGAGAAGTCTTGTGGTGGGGAGTTAATTTTCCTGGTTGAGAAGGCAACATAATGCGTTTTGGAGAGGTTTAACGTCAGCAGGTTGTTTTTTAGCCAGTTCATAATGTTTGATAAGGAGTACTCAGCCATCTCCTTTACAGCATTCCAGTTCGGTCCCCAAACAAAAATTGCCGTATCGTCTGCGTACGTATAGATGCTTGTGTTAGGAAGAGAGATTTGGCAGAGCTCATTAATGTATAGCTGAAAAATGGGCGGACTTAAAATAATGCCTTGTGGAACCTCATAGGACACTGTAACCTTATCGCTATCTATATTTCCAACCCTAACTTGTTGTTTCCTATTAGATAAATAGTCCATAATTATTTTAAATGCATTTCCTCGTATGCCTAGTTTCTCCAATTTAGCAAGTAGGATGGGAACAGAGACCGTGTCAAATGCTTTTGAGAGATCCAGAAATATACATAGGCATTTGGTTTTATTGTCCAAGTTTTTAGTTATTGCTGTTGTCAAGTCAAGTACGGCATCTTCGGTAGAGTAACCGGAGCGAAAACCGTATTGGTTATCAGCAAAGATTTTATATTTCTCTAAAAATCCCTTGAGTGCCCGGTTTAGAATTTTCTCAAGAATTTTTGAGATACAGGAAAGTAGTAGTTAGTCCACCAGGTGCTTTGGAACCACGAATCGGAGTTCTCAAATCTTGAGTTTTTATGAGTGTGTTGACGCCATTTGTAAAATATACAAAAGTGCAATTGATTCAGAAGTTGGTAATGTTAAAATCATATCTCTTAATAAGAAAATTAAAATATTGAGCGATATCACTCCAATAAAGCTCCAAGTCCTCGAATTCGCGAAGAGGAGAATGTTGGTAACTCAAACAGAAGTAATGGCATTTGGATTTGGGCAACAACATCAACAAGAATTTCTTGCGTTTTTGAATCAACAACAGACATGCAAAGATTGATTGAAAGATTAAGAAATCATTAAAGAAGTCGGAAGCAAATTGAAAAAGATAATTTTATATAAATAATGATTAAAGAAACCAAAGGAAATCAAAGCCAAAATCAGCAAAACTATGGATAGATAAATACAAAAATATTGATTGAAATATGGAAAACTTAAAAAGTTTAAAGATTGTTATTAAACGAATATAATACATTATATTCCTAAGGTTCCTTCTAAGAAGACTGAAAAATTATGTGCGTCCAAATAATATTTTTATGATTGTTATGAGACAATAAACTGATTTAATATATTTGGGTTGGTTTTATTTTTTTAGTTTTATTCATATAGAGTTCATCGCAAAATTATTACAATGAGTGATTACACTTGTTTTATTTTTAATTATATTATCATTAGTAGGCATCTAATCTCATTAGTGTTTTAGATAATTTCATTAGTGTAACAACATCACTCATTCGTGTCACTCTGATTTCAATTTTTCAATAGTTCTATTTAAAAAATCATTAATATTTTATTTAACTTGTGCTAATATAACCCCATAGAATGAGCTTATACCATTAATTACCCAAAAAAAGGGGATTTAAGAAATCATGCAAAAAAGTGTAAATTTAATTCGAAATTTGATATCGACCCTACCAATACCTACATGCATGAGGTCAACTGAGGTCATGACCTGTGCCTGTGTTGCCATGAAATTACCTATTTATTTTATTTAAGTTATTTATTTTTAAGGGGGTATTTTTTTTTTTAGTTTAGCCAGGTTATGTACGCATTAGTAGAATCAGCTAACGATACCTAACAACACCTTCACGGGTCGGACAGGGTTTTTGTAACATACTGTATTTAATGTTACAACTCTATTTTTAAGTTTAACAACAGATGTATAATGTTGGCCTTGTTTGGAGCCGTGTTCCATGCAAAGCCATTTGGAAGAGCTTTACAAAACTTAAATTTAATAAATGTTGTTTAAAGTTAGGTAAAAAAAAAAAGATTTTATACGGTGGACAATAAAACAAAGTATTACTTAATAATTTGTTTCCTTCATTTATCCAATAAATAAACGAATTAAAAGTATTTACTCGTTAGAGTGGCCATCCATGGTCCACCCACCTTATAATAAATGCTCTACTGACTGACTGACTAATTCACTATTTTGATTAGTACTAGTAATCTACTACTAGTAGTAGTAGTATTGATTAGTACTGACTAATTTAGTCAAAAATGTTAGCGAAGAAAATTGTTACACGAACGCTAAAGCTGCATGCACGACGAACAGCTTTCACTTGTGTTGTTTCACAATAGGGTTGTTGACTAAAAAAAACTAATTAGTCCGTCAGTCAGATTTCCAGAAATTACTAGACACGTATTTTTTACTTATTTCATGTAAACAGCAGATATAGTACGTTGAAAAGTCGCGTGACGTCACCGCACGCTACACTTTTTAGCGAGCAGTGACGTCACCAGCCACCACTCCTGATCTTTGATGCCCTTTATATTTGTCATTTTTTATTGATTTGATAAAAAAAAATATACGTTTCCAATATTTTTCTATAATCTGAATGACGGACTAAATAGAATCAATTTTTTTTTACCCAGGGAACATCCCTATTTTACAATGAAAAAGCTGCATTCAATGGCAATTTAAATAGTTTTTTTTTATTCTCGTTGGGGCATCTAACCAACACATTAGGCATCTATCCTAATTCATAGAACTTTTTTGTTTTGTTAATTAAAAACAAATAAAGAAGATAATCTAAAATAATCTACTTTTAGGTTCAGAAGTGGATTTTAATAAAAAGAAATACAAAATGATCAAACTCTGTGTATATTTACAATGAAACGACATGAAACATTAATAAAACAAATACTGCAAACTTCAAATTATTAATTTAACAAACAAAGGGCAAAACAAAATGGCTTACGTGACCTTAATAATCACTGACACTAATTAACACAAAACGTCCGTACACTCCAGGACCCAGCGGGCCAGTGTCCCGGTTCTTATAGGGACTGTTCTTATATAATAATGTTGCGGGGTGGCTGATGACGTTGTCAGAAACTCCATACACGGCTTCTCCTGGCGTTGAGTCGTCCTCGACGCAAATTCTTTAAGCGATGCCGCTAGGACCTGCCACTGGGAAGGTCGGAGAATCAATGCCCTCATCAACCAGGGGCACGGACAGGGCAGCTGTAGAAGTAAACTCCGTTTGCATTTCCGTCGCCCCGTCAACATTAGTTTCATCTGAGGACAAAAGGGTTATTAGTTATTATTCAAGAAAACAAACTAGAGTCACTCAACCTCACTGACCAATCACTTCGTCTTCGCTCAATCAATTTATTCGTCGTTCTTTCACAACTTTCAAACATGTGACATTTGTGAGTTTCCAAAGGCTTCTATGCTTCATCTCGCCGGTCGACGACGTTGTTCGTTCCCCAGCGAATCCTGTAACATGGCCTGCTAACCAGACCCACTCGTATGAAGACCGTATTCGAACATACGAGTGCATTCCACACGCAGACCGTATTCAAAAGTGTGAAGCTTCCCGACACGCAGACCGTATTCATACGTGTCGAGGCTTCCCAACACGCTGACCGTAGTCACACGTGTTGAGGCTTCTCAGCATGCAGAGCAAATCATACAAGTGAGGTTCTCCATACAGATAGTAATCGCATAAGGAGGCTCGCCCTGCAGGCTCGCCACAACAATTATGAGCTTGACTTACTCTCCAAAAATGCAGCACATGTTTCAGGGCTCCACTCACCCCGCCAGGGCACCATGTATTGTACAGCAGCCTGTGTCATTTTGCCATAACTGCCTTTGTAATGTTCAGCACAAGTTGTAGGTTTCACAGAGTCTCCGTCCACTGCATTGCTTGGACTCTTAACACGTTGAAGGACAGCCCCTATGTACCTTTCTGCTTTACCGTTCGTCTGGTGCATCTCCAGCGTGATGTAGTGCAGGTCGCAGTAAAGTTCGTTAACTCATGTCACGAACTCGTTCGACTCGAACCTGCAACAATGCCACCGCTGCCTCCATACGCATTGCAGTGGCTGACTATATCAAATACTTCTGAGATTTGTATGGACTTCAGTCTGAAGACCTAGGTTGAAAATAACTCAATTCTTTGATTAATAATAAACGAATAGTTTCGCATACACATGTCCAATTAAACGTAACGTTTTTATGCGTGAGGATGGAAATGAGGGTGTTTTTAGTAGCAGTCTTTTTGTGTATTCCCTTCAATAATCTGCCAGGTCTAAACTTTGTCATACCTGGATTCCACTTTTCGTGGACTCGGCCTAACCTGATGCTAACTTCCCAAGTCTATCTAAATATTCAAATTGCATAAACAGAAACGAACATTTGTCTAAATTGGCAGAAAATAACAGCTATTGTGAGAATCCTAATGTAGCGCGATTCCCTCGTGTAAAGAGTTACTAAAAAGAAATACATCATCTACGTAAACTAACAAATTCCCCTCATTAATATGTTTGCGGAGGGATTCGCTGATAGACTACTGGGGAAATAGCTACCCCAAAAGACATTTTGACATATTCGAAGTATTGTTTCGGTGTCACAAACCATGTCATCTGTATACATTCCTCTTTTGAACGAATTTAATCGAAGCAAGTAGTCATATCAAGACGGGATAGAATTTATAACTGCCTAATCTATCGGTATGGTCGTCAATCAGTGGGAGCGGGTAAAAGTTTCACGCGGTTATACGATTAAGTGGTCTAAAATCTACACATACTTGAAGAATTTAGGACCCGGACTGGCACTTGCATTCGTCACTTGGCTGTGTTTATTTTGTTCAACCACTTTGTCCCGTTTCCCAGTGAAGGGTTTAGTGTAAATTGATAAGAATGAAACTATTGTGTCAGCGGCTAGGTTAGCGTTAGCGGCGGCTGCGCGTACTTGAGCGTCATTTAAACCACGTATTACGATAAGGGTCCTTAAGTCGTCGCTTAACCCCTGCACTATTCTCAAACGCAATAGAGTACAACGAGCGTATTCGGCATAACTTGAATATTTCTCCGAAGTTGCATTCATAGCCTCGAACAATATGTTGGCGTAGTCTAATTTACCGGGACAGAGAGGTTTGAACTCACGCTTAAAGTTAGACCACGTCCGGTCATTCGAAACCCATTCGCCTAGCCAAACTTTAGCATCACCCTTAAGGCACATCACCACACGCGATAAACATTCATGATCGTTCCAACCGTTTGCTTCCATAGCTCGATCTACCTCTTGGCACCATGCTTCAATGTTATTAATCGATGGGTCGAAATTTGACACATAATAATGTTGAGACTTTGAGGGTTGCATCGTTTTGATTGCTTGCATCAAAGCTTTAGCGAGGGCAGACGCCTCAGAACAACGGGTACTAGACTTCGTGGACTGCTGTCGCGGCGCAAGCTTATCTAGTGTAAGAGTAACATCCGCGGGTAAAAGACTGGTTTTATGAATGGGACGTGCCCCATCGTTATTAGAACGCGCCTCAATAGGTAAAACCGTACGCAAGTGTGACCTTGATTGCACGCGGCAAGCATTACGAGAGCGATCCCTATTACGCAATTCACGCCTAACCCGAGAACGCGACCGATGCACTTCAGTTTTGCGAGAATTATGTCGATCTCGGACACGCAAGCCATCCTGAGAAGTTCGATGCCTATTGCCCGAGTCACGGTTTGCACTTTCATCACTATGATCGCGAGACTTACGAGGAATATGCTGATTTCGATTACGCGAATCGCCTCTGGAGAGACGTATCCTTGAAGTAGGAGTCCTTGTTCGTCTCATTACCACAGTTAAAAAAAATACAACAAATATCTAACTACAAACAAAAAGTGAAGTTAGCAGTACTTAATTGTGAACAAAACAAAAGTTAACAGTTATCTCACTTTCAACGGATTTCCAATTTTTTTCCTTTTTTTTTTGATTTTTCGTTTATGTGGGCTATCAAGTCCTTTACCCCACTTCTGATTTTAGGTTTAGAAGTGGATTTTAATAAAAAGAAATACAAAATGATCAAACTCTGTGTATATTTACAATGAAAGGACATGAAACATTAATAAAACAAATACTGCAAACTTCAAATTATTAATTTAACAAACAAAGGGCAAAACAAAATGGCTTACGTGACCTTAATAATCACTGACACTAATTAACACAAAACGTCCGTACACTCCAGGACCCAGCGGGCCAGTGTCCCGGTTCTTATAGGGACTGTTCTTATATAATAATGTTGCGGGGTGGCTGATGACGTTGTCAGAAACTCCTTACACTACTTTATTTTCTTCATCCATAAATACACTAACCGTAACAAAATTATTATATTTTTAAATACTTATCTTTTTTGCTTCACAAGCGCATTTGTAGAGGTTGGGCATCTATACCATATTTACCATTGCATAAAAGTCCCCAAACCTCTCAGGGTAACTCCTTAGTTATTCTTGATGTTAGTGAATCTGAAGTTGAGTCCCTCATCCAGTTACGCGACAAGAGTGCCGTGGGCTGAATGGTCTGTCGCCTCTGCTTTTAAAATGTTCTCGACATGTTTTGGTCTCACCCATAACCTTCCTTTGTAACCTATGCATCAGAAGAGGTGTAAATTCCCAGATGCTTTAAAAGAGCTATTTTTTACCCGATATATAAGGCCGGGGACAGAAACTGCGTCACCAACTACAGGCCATTCTCGGTACTGCCAGCTCTTTCGAAGGTTTTGGAAAGGATTCTAAACAACCACCTAAGGTGCTTTCTTGATTAATACCACATTATCTCCGACAACCAAAACGGTTTCAGGCCAAGGCTTTCAACAGAAGATGCTGTACTGGAACTCACGAAATCGGTCCCGACAAACTTGGACAACAGACAGATATTTTCAAGAGCTATCTTATCAACCGTAAACAGTGCGTCAAAATAGACACTTACCAGAGTGATGAGGAAATCATATCTTACGGTGTTCCTCAGGGAAGCATTCTGGGCCCAACCCTATTCAAAATCTATGTTAACGATCTGTGTAATATAAACCTTCCTAATAGCAATATTTTCGCCTACGCTGACGATACTGCGATTCTAGTCTGTGGTTCAACATGAGATATGGTTAAGGCGAATGCGGAAGGTGCACTGTCTAAAGTAATGTTATGGCTAAACTCCAACCTATTAACGTCAAAAATCACTTACATCCCTTTCGGTTTAAGACGTGGTAAAACTCAAGGATCTGACTTCACCCCTAGAGCTCACTCCTGCCCAGTCCCCAAAGTCCCTTGTGTCTGTCCCATGATAAGCCGCTCAGACATTGTTAAGTACCTGGGTATACAGATCGATTGTGGCCTAAGATGGCACGTGCAAATTAACACCTCAAGGACCATGCGTCTTATCCACATTTTTAAGTCCCTCAGAGATTCTGCCGATAGTACTGCACTGAAAATGATTTAATGCCAATCTATATTCGGGTACTGTATAACTGCTTGGGGTGGAACAGCTAAAACAATGTTTCTTAGAGTAGAAAGAGCGCAGAGACCTATACTAAAAGTGATGACTAAAAAACCTTCTAGATATTCAACATCTGATCTCTATGCCAATTGTAAAGTGCGAACAGCACGGCAGCTGTTCGTATTCAAGACAATAATGAGGATACATAAGTCCTCCTTCCATCCCCGGAGCGGACCAAACGCAGTCAAGTCTTATCCAGCATCCAGCACAGAACCACTTTCGTTCGACACCAGTTCTATATTCTTGGTTACTAATTGTATAGAAAAATTAATAATCAACTAAAAATAATGGATCTCAACTCCCACAACCTAAAAAATACTGAGGGAATGGCTAATACAAAAAGACTAAGTACTCATTCACGGAGTCCTTACTTACATTAGTGGAATAATCCCAATAACCTATAGACTTCCGGGTTCTTGCTCCATACAAGTTCACTTATTTATCTACCAATAATCCCTTTCCCTACATACTCACATTCTCTCGGTCACACGTTAAAAGTACGCACACTCTCCCATACTCACCACTCATACTCTTACACATACTTGCACTCCCTCTCATATCTACACTCAAACACACGTACACACCAGCACACATAAGTCTTAAATATTCTCCCTTGCGCCAAATTCCTGGGCCGTTTTTATACCTACATGACTAGCCATCCTCTATAGCCCAAGTCTGTCTCCTAAGATATAGGATCACTTAGTTTAGGAAACAGGGTGACATGTTGTTTTTAGATTCATGTAGATATTTCATGTTATTTTGTATATTTTTTGTATGAATCATGTGTGTTATCATAATAAAGATTATTACTGTTTATTATATCCACATGTCACTGCATAATTACTCAAACACACATACACACACATTATTATTACACTCACACGGCCATGCAATCACACGCAGCATGTAATCAACTCAATCTATTTAATTAATTAATGAGCATTTTCAAATTATTTTCTAAATTACTCATCAATTATTATTCTGTACTTCTGTATTTTAAAAGATAATTCACGAGGGGAATGGTGCTGATACTTGATAGCCGAAATACAGGCTATTCCTAGTTCGGCTAGAGACGCTAAAGTGCTAAACTATTTTAATACTGAAATTCTAGCCACATGTCATGTAGTAGTACTTACTAAGCTTTTGAAAAAAAAAACTATAATTATTGTTATTGTGGCTGTCTTATTTACTGTGAAAGATGTACAAAGGTTATTTTGAAATTTAATGTGTCAAACAGAGCGAGAGCGTGTCTAAAGCAGATGACATTTTTTTCTTTTGCATATAAGAACTGATTTGTTTGCATATCATTTCTCTGCAGAACGAGATACCTTGTTTCCCAGCCACATGAATCACTGAAACATAAAATCACACACGTTTTCCTCGAAGGACGGAAGGATAAGGCAGAACGTATATGTATACAGTTGATGCATCCACATTTTGCCAGTTATGTCCCATGTAATGGGGGTGTCTGGGCACGAATTCAGGTTCTAAGTTGCTACTGGGAATGTCCTGTTGGAAAAACTAAGCAACAGTTTTCCCAATTTTAGAATCGAATTCAAGGCCGTCGGTTATTCGAAAGAGATACCGTAGCCCTTTTTTGTTTGGGATGGGAAATCATCGAATGATCTCCCCCGCTCTGGGCGGAGCGGAAGTACGTGTCAGACTTTTACTGACTAAAACCCACCCGTGTTTCTTAACTATCCCGTGCGCCAGGGCCACGGTTTCTTTTTTACAAACCCGCAACCCTGACCCAAGAGGTATCGGTCTGCGTGGACCCCGTCATGATGATACCGTAACCCTTGGCGTACCTACAGGCAAGTAAAGAATTACAGGTGGGTTTTAATCCGTAAAAGTCTGACACGCCTTTCCGCTTCACCCCGAGGGTGAGAGGTGATTTTAAAGACAATTACGACTCAATCACCAACGAGACATTTGAATCACTTGACTGTTGTAGGTAAACCAGTCTATACTCTTAATTATACAATATGTAAAGAAAACCCTGTCCGATCCGTGAAGGTATTGTTAGGTATCGATAAATGATTCTACTAATGCCTACAAAGCCTTGCTCAACTTAAAAAAAAATACCCCTTTTAAAATAAATATTATTTCGCAAAAGGCGGGCGACGGGGGGCGGGGCACGCGATCGAACTAAATGATATGTATACAATAATGTATACAATATAATGTATACAAGATACTACCAATAATACCGTCGAAAACGATGTTGTCACATTTTAAAAATTTACCAAATATTGGGGAAGTTGGAGTTAATTCGCGGAAACAAAGATTGTTTCAAAATTCATTAAGTACCATAGTTATTATGTAAAGTTTCAAATTTTATTTGGTCATGTGATTACCTAACCTTTATTATCCTTATCGGTCGGACGGGGTTTTCTTTACATATTATATAATCATGAGTTCCGTTCAAGGTCACGGGAGTAATCCGATTTGGTGAATTGGTACCTGCCCTAAATACCACGACCTTGTTTTAAGTGGCTTTATATCTGAGGTCATTACTAACAAGGAGCGCGTGAGGCAGCGGAAATCTCAGCGCCCTCACGCCGCTAGCCGCCGCAGGAGACGCCCTGGTCGGGAGACAGCATCGATCTCCCGGCCACCGTAGGCACGGGCTTGCGGGCAGTGAGAAGTGGGCAGCTCGCCGCCCGGTAAGGACCAGACCCGAGTCGACGGCGCGTTGTGTTTCACGCACGCCTCAAAGAGATGTCAGCACATCGTGACGGGGTCCTTGAAGACCGATGCCTCCTGGGTCAGGGTTGCGGGTTGTTTAAAAAAAGAATCCGTGGTCCTGGCCTACAGGCAAGTGAAGCAACACGGGTGGGTTTTAGTCAGTAAAGTCTGACACGCTCTTCCGCTCCGATCGCTAGGAGCGGGAGAGATCATTTGATGATTTCACATCCTAAACAAAAAAAGGCCATTACTAACCGCGTACGTCTCACACACATTACTTAACTAACTTCCTAAGTCCGCTGATCGTTGGGCTCAGCACCATGTCGTCTACATAACTCAGATTATTTACACAAATATAGACAATATTTGTGACAATATGATAGCCGACATGCATGCTGTTAAGCTCAACGATTAGCGCATTTACATACAGATTAATCAAATCGGGGATGACGATGTGAAAAATAGCGTTCTATCTAAAGAAAATGTTATTTTACACGGCACATATGCAATCTAACAAAACAATCAGATTTTAATTCACTGATTTATTATTCTAAGGACGATTCCGACGTAATACCATATAATCAGAATAGTAGAAACAGATATAATCAGTAGGTATGTTATTTGAATTAGTACGCGAAAAAAGCCCTGACTAACAGTGATTCGGAAGATTTTTTTGATGCACAATGAGTTCCTCGTTTGGTTAACTTAGAAGTGACTAAAGGAAGGGAAGGAGGAGGAGGTTCTTTTACTCAATAAAATGGAAAAAACTGCACTAAACTTTGGTTTGTGAACAAGGAGATCGTTGCTAACCTAAATGTTAAGTAAAAAATTTCAAATTCACACAAACTAAAATATAGTTTACTCCTCTTGCTCTAAAAGACCGTCATTGTAGCTTGTAGCGTACCAGAGCGAGGGAAAAATAGCATATCGGTTACCTAGTAGATATTACCTACTAGGTAAGCAAAATGTTTTTTTTTTGGCACGTCTGCAAAAATGTGAAACTGAGTTCATTACATCCTCTAACCTCCGACCTCGAACCTTCGACAGCCTCCATGGCGTAGCGGTAGCGAACGCAGCCGCTGCGTAAGGCGGCGCGTCTGGTCGTGCCTCGAAAAGCACGGGACCCGGTTGCCACACGAACGTCTCGTAACGCATGGCAGTCGTTGCCGGCTGTTGGAACCCTGAAAAGTCCTACAATTGTTTTAACTGCAATGCTTCGATATCGTCTTCGGTGTTGTGGTGGTTGTGGAGGTCAGACGGCAGTCGCTTCACGGAAAATATCGAAGTTTAACCAAAATCAGAAGTAACGCTGGTAAAGCGGACTCCAGACTCAAAAGCTGAATAAAAAGGTTTGGATGCGACTGGGATTAACGCTGAAATGATGACGCTAGCACCTCGAACCCATTGATGACTGCGTTCGGTTACTAGTAGGTACTTAGTTATAGTCATGATGAGATAAGTATATCCGGTGTGGTACCGGACATTAAATAGTACCAACCCATATCTTCCCGTGGGTGTCGCTGTCGTAAGTCGACTAAGAGAACTCTCAGCAGAGAAACGGGCAGCAGCGCTTCTCCTGTGGAATAACAAATTAAATGTGATCCCCAACCCGCCATTCTTAATTATGGCAATATCCAGCAGCGGACCTTACTATTCCATCCAAAGGTTGTCTGTAAAAGATCGCTCTTAGCGATAAGACCGTCCATTGTGTTACCCTTTGTAAAATCTTTATATTTATGTTTTTGTAATCTATACACGGTGTACCTGACATCGTAACGCAAACTTCGCGAAAAAGCTAGACCGCATGCCACTAATTAAATTATGATAGTCATTTATGTCGTTAATGAACGGTTACAGAATTCACAGTGTTTAATAAAATGTGTCGGCTCGGCCTTTGAACGTT
Organism: Sesamia inferens; assembly: GCA_037179545.1. Classification (NCBI taxonomy): domain Eukaryota; kingdom Metazoa; phylum Arthropoda; class Insecta; order Lepidoptera; family Noctuidae; genus Sesamia; species Sesamia inferens. The sequence continues at coordinate 11,129,305 of CM073940.1, forward strand.
GCAAGCGTGACGCCGTGTGGGTTTGTAGGTATGACGTTGATCCCTGATGTGAACTTTATTAAATCAGCTGATAAGATAGTTTTTCGAGTTTTGTTTTCATTGCGCTTTTTGTGTAATTAGAGAATTAATTAATTTTTACTTTAAAATCTTATTGGGTTATAAAAGTATAGCAATTATGAACGGCCTAACGTGAAAAAAACTACATATATGTTTTATTTTAAATCATGAAAAAGCCGACGAAAAATTCCACCACCGGGGGGTTCAGAATCATATACTGGATCCATGGTACTCGTTTGTGCGTCGATGTCAGATACACCCTTTATGGTGTACATAATAAGGAGTATTCTATTCTATTCTAGTGCCTAACCGCAATCCCGCCTGATGGTAAGCAGTGATGCAATCGTTGATGGTTAAGCGCGCTAGTTTATTAAGTGCCTATTCATTCTAGCCTTGGGGATACTCAAATTGTAGTCAGACGGGGACACTGCCGCTGGCAAATCGTTCTAGTAGTAGTAAAGCAGAACATTTATTATTTCTTTTATTTTTGAAAATGGAACTAAAAGCGGCGATCTCTTAGTTCAAGTTCCTTCAGTAGAATGTGTGCGCTCCGTTGCGGATACTGAAGAAATTAAAGAAAATACCGCGAAACTTCTTTCTTATAGAAATTGGTAACCGTAATTGATTGCATAAAAGTTTAGCACGTAATGCACTTAGGGAAGATAAAGGTAATGTTGATAAGTTAAAAAAAACACAAAGTGCAAGAATTATTATTGGTAGAATATTATTCATTAATCCTAGCCAAGGAATAAATACCAAATTATCAGGGTTCTTTATCTATCACGCACAGCAATTTGTTTACACACAAATTACATCACTGCAGTGTAATTAGTGTTTCGTTTCAGGAAAATAATAGATAAGAAATGGTTTTTCAGAATTATTTGATTTCATCTGAAATAACATAACACGACATAGTAATATGTTGTTTGTATTATATTTATTACGTAATGTTCGTAATACCGACGCTACAATTTGCAATAATTAATTCGGTATTAATTATTGCATATTATGTTAATACTAAATAAAATCTTAACTTTCTTTTTTAAATTTTTATTGTCATAATCTATTGCATTGGCATAATTAATTTCATTACGTGGTTAGTTAGCGGCAAAGAGCCTGGGCAACGGGCAGCAGTCTGTCATGTTACTTTGGATGTCAACCATTTCGTCACCCTTTACATTTATAATGCCTCCCATCCAATCCCATTGCTCTATATATTCCAAAAAAGTGTCTGCTCAGCAACGTAAATGACGTAATGAATGTTTTTAAACTGTCAAAATAATATTGCTACTGATAGGGAGTTACGCAATTACCCTGCAGGGTGTAAATTTCACTCATAGTGCCTCCATAGAAAAAAGAGGCTCTTACGCTCGGCACCCTAATTGCATGACACTCTCGATCGGCATCACTTTTGAAGAATATTTAAAAAAAAAAAATTGAGAGGTGTCAAGGGACACCCGTATGGACCGAAGTTTCTTACAATTAATTAGTGAAGGAATTTTAATATTCTTTTTTTAAATTAATATTATTAACAAATATAAACTTAATCTGTAGGCTCAATTTGAGTACCTAGTGTTTTGGTTTCAATGAGAGAGAGAGACAGACAAACAGACAGAGAAATACACGCACGCCGCACGGCTGTTACGTTGTAGTCGTACTACAACGTAACATATTTTGTTCTTTACACGAAACCTGATTTTCTGACAGTTTGTTCAGAATAAGCAACTGAATCGATTTCAAGCATTTTTACACCAGGTTATATTTTTTCCCAAATACATTTACAAATTGTTGCAGTGTGGTTGCCGAGCGCGCTACATAGCTGACGGTAGAACATGGTTCTAGACCAGTGGTTCCCAAACTTATTTTGTCTTCTGCCCACTTTGAGAATAAATACACACATCAAAAGTGTCTAGGGATCAACATATATTTTTGCAATAACTTTTCTCCTGATTGATATTAATTAAAATTTTCTTTAAGGATTCATCAAATAAAGTGTTTTCGTTTGTCACAGTAACGATAAACCAAGTCACCTTTGCATTAATAAAGAAATTTGCCATTTTCCTAATAAAGGGATATTTGACATTTGAACCACTAACACAAAAGTTCGAAAAAAAGACTGAAATAACAGTTTTCTCTAAAATTTTATTGGGTAACTTAAACAATTAATAATAATCCGTGTTTCTACCGCGAACAATAACAACACAAGAACATCGGTTTGGCATACTCAAAATGAGTTCATCCAAATCACGCTGTGGAATGGCCGCCCATGTTCGTTGCAACAACAAAAAAAGGTCTTCTTGCGACTGGATACCCTCCATATTCGGCAGAGCTCTTCTCTGTAGCATATCCCATGCATGCTCAATCGGGTTCAAGTCTGGCGACTGAGCAGGCCAGGGCAGGACATTGATGTTAGCTGCGGCGAGAGTCTGTCTTACAACTCTTGCGGTGTGCGGTCGTGCATTATCATGCATTAACTGAAATAAGGGACCGATTTGCACTTGTAGAGGAACGATGACGTCTGATACAATCGTCTCAGCATAAATTTGAGCGTTGAGGTTGCCTCTGATCCAAATCAACTCAATTCTTCCGCCGATCCAAATACCCGCCCATACCATGATGGTTCCACCACTATAAGGATGGACTTCCTGGCAGGATTTTAATCGCTGTTGGCGTCCAGGGGTTCTCCAGTGTCGTATACGTCTTGTATCCGGTCTCATACCAAAACGAGACTCATCAGAAAAGCACACGAAACGCCATTGTTCTTCTGCCCAATTTCTGTGTTCAAGAGCCCATTGATATCGAATCCTACGATTGTGCATTGCTATAGGTGGTACCCGTAGCGGTCTTCGGGAATGAAGGTTCACTTCATGCAAGCGGTTTCTGACTGTTTGGTCGCTAATTAAGTTCCCTGAAGAGTGATGAAGCCTCACGGCTAACATCATGGCGGTTATTGTTGGAGCTCTTCGAGTTAAGATTTGAATGTATCGGTCTTGTCTCCGTGTGGTGCAGCGATACCGTCCTCCATGGCGCTCAGCCACGGTACCAGTGCTTCGGTAACGTGTCCAAAGTCGACTGATAACACTCTGACTTGTATTCAGAGCTAAAGCCACAGTACGTTGCCGGGAACCAGCTTCTATCATTCCCACGGCTCTGAGCATTTCTTCCCTGCTTAAATGACGTCGCCGCTCCATAATAACGTTGGTTTTAATCAGTAGTAGGGAAACAGTAGCACTAATAATGTCTTCAATGCGTTGTATGATTTTATAGGGAAAATATTGACAGCTGATTTTCATCTTTTACTCGAATTTGATTCACAGTTCCTGATTCAAATTATGAAATGCACCAAAAAGGAACCATATAAATTTATAAAATCATAAATTTATTACAAAGCCACATCTCAATCTCAAGAAATCCGCATAAAAATGCTTGATCCCTAGACACTTTTGATGTGTGTATTTTTTTAGCGCCCCCATTTTTTCACCTTTTTAAAAACCACTATAACTTCAAATTAAATTAATTAATTATTGTGACCTATATATGTATATTATGTATATTAACGGAGAATTCTAAACGAAACTTTTACTATAACCCGCAACTTGAAACCTGAGCGCAGTAGGTAACATACAACGGCGCTTAGGTCTCAAGTTAACTCTTACGGGCTCCACCTGCCAATAAGAATGATCATTGAAACGCAACTTTATAGTATTAAAACAGAGTATCTTTTATTAAAAATATAACTAAATTAATAAATCCTTATGTAAAAACTAATGTGAAGCACGAATCTGATGCTGTTTAATAAGTTTGTTGATATCAGGTTCCAATTTACTCAAGAACAGTCGCAAGTCGCCACGTTCGGTAACAAGCAAACGATTTCTCTTTTTAGTAAGCAGTTTTCTCACAGCACTAAATCCACGTTCACACAAATATGACGATGGGAATGCTATCAAGAATCGTTGAACGATTGACCACAATCCAGGGTACAATTGCGGGATCGGTTTTTGTAGCTAAAATTCTTAGTAACCATTTTTGAACTTGATTTTTATTTCCTCGTTTGTTGTCAATTCTATAAGTTCTTCTTCCAGCTGAGGTGACATTGCTGTGTTGATATTTGAAAACGGACCCAACACCCAGTCTGGTACTTCCAAGTTCAAAATGTCCTGGTATCGTTCGGTGAAGTCAATGTGGAGGTTATCCAAATGTTGGCAGTAGGCAAATAATTCGTCGTTACTGCATGATACTGATAAATTTGGAAAATTGTGAAACTCACGTCTGCCCAGATTCTTTTTGTGTAGAAGCAGTTTGGCTGCGAAAACAGCAACGACGTTTTTTGTTTTAATTAAATTTAGTTTATCGCCTTGCAGTTGGAGATTCATGTCGTTGAACAATTTATACGGGTCTGTCATGTAAGCTATATCATTCTTTGATGTTATGAGCTTGTCGTGCAATTCTGTATCTTTAGTTTCCAAGAATTCTATAACAGAGTCGAACAGATTGTAAAATCGAGTCAGACAATTGCCTCTTGATAGCCAACGAACTTCAGTATGAAACAACAAATGATTGAAATCCTCGTCATTAGTAACACATAGCTGATGAAATAATCTATCATTCAAAGAGCTGTTGCGGATTTTATTGACTGCTTTGATGACATATTGCAGTGATTGAAATAGTTTTTCACTTAAGTTTCTAGCAACTAAATGTTGTCTATGAATAACGCAATGTACACCAAGGACATCTGAAATTTTATTTTTTAAGTACGCTATGAAGCCTTTATGGCACCCTGTCATAGCCGGAGCGCCATCCGTAGCATCTGAAATAATATTTTTCAAAGGAATCTCTTTCTCATCGCAAAACTTTTTCAATGTATTGAATATGGTTTCACCTTTTGTATCGGTCTCTAAATTTCTAACAAATAATAGTTCTTCACATATTTTCTCATCTTTAATAAACTTCACGTAAGACAACAACAATGCTTCATTAGTTGGTAAAGTGGACTCATCGAGCTGAATTGAGAATTGACTTGTCCTCAGGTGATCGCACAATGATTCTTCAATGTTTTCAGCCATTTTATCAATTCGTCTTTGCACAGAATTATTACTCAAAGGAATTTTTCGGATAATATCTGCGGCCGGTTTATGAAGCACAGTAGTTATTACTTCATTTATTGCTGGCAATATTAACTTTTCTCCGATGTTATGTGGTTTGCCTTTTTCAGCAATTAACAAAGAGATATTGTACGAAGCTCGAAGTCCGTCGTCATCTTGCTTAGCAGCCGCCGAAAATAGTTTTGCTACACTTGGCTGAGTATTATGCTTCTTCTCTAGGTCTTGAAAGTATGCTACATTCTTATCTTTCTTATCTGAATTCATTTTATTCAAATGTTCTTGCAGCCTTGAAGGCTTCATTACTTCATTCGAAAATGTTTTAGACATAGAAGAGACAAAAGCGACGATGGATTTGTGGGATTTTCAATAAATCCGAATTTAATATATTCCGCACAGTATTGCCGTCTCTTCTTTTTTACTTCCGACATTGTTTTGCTTTGAGAAATACGTTCAACTTCGCGAGTAGTGTAGAGGAGGCGTAAGTACTGCTCATCTATTTCGCGCGAGACCACAAATGAAAATAAAATAAATATTACATTGTTTATATAGGAATGCTTAAGCAGCACTCATCGACAGGAATAAAACAAACATGCATAAACTCGTTTATTTCATTCGACGCTCAATCTTACTCAACAAGTCCGAACATTAACCAGCCGACTGATACAGGAATGCACAATTCTGGTTATTTATCAAAAACTTGTTAAAACATGATAGATATCTACGAGTACTAATAACTATTAAAATGCGAAAGTGTGTCTGTTGCCTTTTTATTTGTTTGTTTGTGTCTACTTTCATTACGAAATGGAGCGATCGATTGACATGATTTTCATTTTTTCTATATTCAATAAAATAGGACAGATATATGAACTACGAGGAGAGAAATATAGAACCGAGTTTGAGCAAACTTTTAATTAATATTTATTGATGTTCACAAGTTGTTGTTGAGAGTCGAGAGCTCTTGCAGTCGTTTAAGAGGCCTCCTAGCTAAATAAAATTACGAATCACCCCCTAATACACAACGCCCCCATTTTCTTTCTGGGTCTCTTACCGTCCCCCTTGAGACCTGCAGCGCCACAAGGGGGCGTTATCGCCCACTTTGGGAAAGACTGTTCTAGACGTACAGTGAGCGCCGCGCCACTAAAGGCGCGGGCGTGCGAGCGGGAACCGGGGAACGTTGTATAGCAAAAAGTGTCGTTACAACTTTTGTCCAAAACAATTTAGATTATCACAAAACCTGGACTTTTAGTCTGAAATCGCCAACCCGCTTTGAGCAAGCGTGGTGATTACGCTCAATCCTTCTCTGTATGAGAGGATACCTGTGCCCAGCAGTGGGACGATAAAAAGGTTGATAATGATGATGATGATGACAAATTTTGTGGTCTTAATTTTTTCCGTCTAGTCCCCTTTCGCAACGCACGATAAGGAACTTCGTCCCAATATTTTTTTCAACACCGTGTATGGCTCAATGAATGTTGTTGGACTGTCAAAATTAAAACCATTTAAAAAAACATAATAAATTAAACTTAAACAGAACAAAAACCTAAAAAGCAATAAATTAATAAACAAAAATATTTCCATGACATGTTGTGTACACACGAGCGACACGTTCATAGATAAGTAAGTATAAGTATTGTGTCAACTGAAGCCCGAGTAAACCGACGCGACGACGAGACACTTAAAAGATTATAACAAACTAAAAAAATATATATCTATGGTATCAGCATATAGGTGGTATACCACCTATATGCTTACCACCAATAAATAATCATTAACAAAAGAAAACAATTTAAGCTGATAAAAAACACAACCCACCAGAAACTGTCTAAAATTTCCAATCAACCTTGATCCTTAATGCTTTACAGATAGTGTTGAACATCTAATAAAGAAATCTGACAGATTGCAGTAGCTTGATGTGCTGTCGTCTGTACAAATATTTTATTTAGTATTATCGCGATGGCCACAGTATAAATATGAACAGTATGGAAACTATGTCTATTTGTTGCGGCTGCATTGGAGTGTTATGCGTCGTCCTAATTGGCGCAGATCACACGATGACACGATGCGCTCTCTTCGTGCGATGAATTTAAAAATAAGGTTTGCGGTTGAAAGTTTGCTAGTTATCTGTGCCTCCTTGTGGTCAATACGCAAATCCAAGATGGCCGAATATAATTTTAATTTTAATATAATTGTTTTCGTGGCTGCTAAAGCCGCTGCCTCGATCTTGCGTACAGCGGGACGGCGGCGGCGAGTGAGCGGCAAGATCTTATGCGTAAAATCAAACGCACCGGTTCTCGAAAACAGCGGCGCGGCAGCGGGGCGCTGGCAGCAAGCGGTGTACTTCTCGCGCTCGAATCTTGCAGGCAGAGGGCGGGCTGCGAGCGGTGTACTTTAAGTCAAGTGGTGATCGAGCGTTAGGAATAAATTTGAATCAAAAAGATGTTGCCGCCATTGTTCAGACATTTCTTTCGCGAATAAAAACAAATATCTCGTCGATACAATTGTGAACACAACACTACGCGGCTATAGTGACTTCCTTTTTATATTATAGTGCTCTGTGATAGTGACGCGCGATCTGCCCGCTAGTTTCGAGAACGGATCTTCAGTGCCCGCCCCACTGCAGCGCCGCCGCCGCCACCGCCCCGCTGCACGCAAGATTCGAGGCAGAGGCCTAAAGTCTAAATGCGTGTCACTCGACCACATGAAATAGCTATAATTACCTTCTATCTTTAGAATTAAGATATCTCAACTCTACTGTCACTCTATCGGACAGTTATTTTTACAAACTCTTACAAGTATCGTTAACTTAATTTGCGCGTCTGTTTGAGTGTGCCATTTACAACGTTTGTGCGTAGTTTCAATACTGTTCATATCATGTACTGTACTTACCCAGGTGGTGGAAAGTACTACATGATATGGAGTGGGATAATCACTTTGCCTTGTTTATCGATTAATAATAATTATATACGATAGGTAATTGGTGTGTTCATGCGAAGCAAGTTACCTAGTTAGTCTTCACTTGACACTAATTTGTTAAAGTCGGGGCAAGATGGTAAGTCCGGATGTCCGCTCTTATATCATATTATGTTGTTTATACTTCATCGTTGTTTATATTTCATCGTTGTTGTGTTTTCTTGTATTCATTACTGTACCTACATAGTCTATACTGATATATAAAGCTAACGAGTGTGTTTGTTTGTTTGAACTTGCTAATCTCAGGAACTACTGTTCCGATTAGAAAAAATATTTTTGCGATAAATAGCCTATTAATCCAGGAAAGCTTAAGGCTATATAACATTACGCTGCGGGCAATAGGAGCTGAGACATAACAAAAATTCAAAATGTATGCTGTATATTTTGGAGTTAAAATAAAATTTTCAAATAACTAACTCCACGCGAACGATGTCGCGGGCGGCTGGTGGTATTGTATAAAGTCACGTGTTTTTTATGAACAGACAGCTTTGCTGCTGGGGAGTTTGTTCCGCCAATTCGTCTGCCCAGCGAAAGCACTAGGAAGTGTCGATGGGTGGGCGATTTAGGGGACTGTCTTATGTAATATTGACATTCAAAAAGTGCTGATTCTCAGCCTAATTTAAAAAAAAAAGAAAATGAAAAATATTTTATTTAAAAACTAAGTTGGTACAAACAAAATTGAGGTTGACCTCTCCTTTTAAGTTTGAAAACACTTGTGCCAGGAGGGGCCGCTCTCCCTTAACATATTACATATTTCTTATCAACTTAATTAAATTGAAACCTTTAAATTAAGAAATAGAGGTGTGAACTAAATCTATGTGAGCGCAAACTAAAAGTAAGCATGTGTGTGTGCAAGCGTGAGTAAGTATTTGTGTGTATGGTGTGTCTGTATTTGTGTATTGGACTGTGTGTGTATGTGTGTGTGTGTAACAATTTATTTATTTATGTATTAATATACACATGGACATATCTATATTTGAATTTACTTTTGCTTTTATTTGTTTACTTTTCAATTATTATTATTATTTTTATTATATTTATATAACAAGCGTACAACAATTTGAATAAATGACTTTTGATTTGATTTGATACCTATGTATGTATCTACTTATTTATTTAACAATAAACATACAGAGTGGTGCTGACAATACGACAATAAAATATGAAAACATGAACAATGCTGGTTCATAGGAATAATCCTAAACCATAGTCAAAAACCTAGCATTAAAAATAAAAAAAATAAAATTTCAAACAAACTAAATCGCATAAAATTGCAAACGGAATAGAACCTTTAAAAATATTGGTTCACTGACCTTCGATCGACGACAGCGCGATCCTGTATCGACTTGTTTTTTCGCGCCATTATTATTAAAGATTGGTACCGCAGGATGCAGCGGTCACTAACCTGTAAGCGCTTCCTTATCAACATGTACATCATGTAGAAAATGTGAAAAATGAAAAATAATTTCCTGTGACTAAACTAATGGATATATTTATATGATTTTTTATGGGTAGACTGATAATGTGTTGAGGTACCTACACGATCTTTAATTTATTGTCGTATTGTCAGCACCACTCTGTATATTTTGAGTGAGATAGGTACTTTTAAACTTCTAAGCACAGTAGCGTCTGCCCACGACCGCGTCCACGTGAAAGTTCTTGTTTTATAAACAAAGTGGCTTCACGCTATCTGTCCCTTTGTATGATTTGACGGATTTTGTTGATGATGATTTTTATAGAAATATTAACTGCGGTTTTTAATCGACTTCAAAAAAAGGAGGTTTTTTTTTTGGAATAATTACAAACCAGCGCTTGACCGCAATCCCGCCTGATGGTAAGCAGTGCTGTGATCGTTGATGGTAAAGCGCGCTAGTTTATTAAGAGCCTATTCACTCAGAAAAACTGAGCGAATAGGAAGGAAGACGGCAGTTGAGCGAGGTGATGCAATGTTAAACCCAACAACACGACCAACGATGCTGCGCCAAAGGGAGATTGATCTAAGGACCCTCCACGACCAAACTCCCAACACAACAACATTAGGCGCATCGTGCCCGGCACACATCGCAACACAAAAACTGCTCAGACCCGTCCTCCGTACGGCTTCACCAGACATCATGCCGGAACACAACAAATCGATTGGCGGCAAGGCTTTGTCTGGTGGGTGGTAACTTCTGCCGGCGGCCGATGTTATGGCCTACCACCAATTCGACCCGTATGTTTGTAAGCCAAATATTAAGTCTATCTATGTATGTATATTTTTATGTTTGTGCGCGCATATTTCCGGAACTACAAGTCCGATTTAAGTAATTCTTGTTTTGTTGTACTATGTGTTGTTCAACTTAGGAAATACTATCATCAAAATTGGTTCAGTAGTTTTAGAGATAGGGACTTTTTTCGTATTGATGAGAACTTATTCTAACATGGGTTATTGCTGCCACTATTGTTATGAGGTGAAAAAAGTAATTTTCGAATTTCGATTAAGGCACTGAAATGCATGATATGAAAACTTTTTACAAAAACATGAAACCGACTTCAAAAAAACACTTAATAGGAAAAAATAGTTTAACTTTTGTGATGGCTCTAGAAGTCGGTGGCGAGCTAAACAACAGAAACCTTGACCGACTTCTAAAGCCATGGCAAAAGTAAAATTATTTTTTCCTTTTAAGTGTTTTTTTTTTTTTGAAGTCGGTTTCTATTTTTTTGTGAATAGTTTTTTTACTCTATCGAAAATAAAATCTATCTTATTTCTAATAAGTACATCCGGGACAATGTAAAGAGAATTATGACGATCAAGTAGTTTTCCCGTGAAAGTGAGCCTAACAAACATAGGTTCATATTAGGGATGTATCCAAGGTATGAAAATCAATAAAATAATTAGTCCGTCTTATAGGTAATAAAAAAAATTAAGAACCGTATTTTTTATTTTGTCGAAATTACCAAAAACTACTGAGATATAGCGTATTGAAGTTACGGAGTGGGGGCGAATTACGTCACGCCGTAGTATACATATTTTGCACCACGGCGTGACGTCATGCGACATTTCCAATCATATCTTCATAAGTATTTGAATGAAAGAAAAAATAAAAAATACGTGTTCAATATTTTTTATAAATCTATCTGACGGACATTAAATTATTTTTTAGGATACAACCCATTTATAATTACATCTACATATAATAATATATAATTTGGTTTGTACACCTAGCTTCTAACGTAAGTACCCTTACGTAAAAAATTAAAAAAAACAACCGAGTTTCAAAAAACACCAAAAGTGAAAAATAACTTATTTCGGAAGTCGATGTCTTTGGTTTTTGTATATTCGTTTAGACACCGACTTTCGAAATAAATTATTTTTCACTTTGTAGTGTTTTTTGGAAATCGGTTGTTTTTTTATTTTGTAAAAAAGTTTTTAGTAAGTATGTTATTATTATTACAATTTTTAGTTGTGAACAGTACTCTTCAGCTGCATCTGATCAGACTGGATGCTGACGCCAAGATACACTGGACAGCAAATATATCAGGCCACCCGCTACTCTTGAACTGCAATCCAATTTTCTCAAAAAGTATAAAACTTACAACTGTCAAAGTCATCCCTATAGAAAGTACGTTTTTTGACGATTAAAACTAATGGAAACACTGGAATTTATCAATTAGTTTAATTAATTAGTTTATTAAGAATTTTTCATTTTTAAATTCGAGTCGTTTTTCAGTCGCGTAAATCCACAAACCAAGTAAAAAACAAATTAAACCTGAAACAAAAAAGAAAATTAAAAAAATATATGATTAGTGTTCAGACTTCTCTCCTCTGGCTCCGATAACTGATAGCATCCTCGTATTCATAAACCTTACGAGCCCGACGATGAAATCTTAGGGAATTGCATTCCACTCCTCTTCAACTGCGATTCGCAGCGCTAGAGGCCTTGTTCGAGCAGGTACCTGGGATCGAACCCCATGTTTCAGTTCATCCCATAAGTCTTCTATCGGGTTCAAGTACGGGCTTCGAGCTAGCCAGTCCATCGTAAGGATGTCGACATCGCGTAGATATTGGGTCACCACAGTCAACGGGAGCTACGTGAGGCCGGGCATTATCATGGATCAACTGCATATTCTGCCCGATATACACATGAAGTCAATCCAAATGTACGGACCCGTCGGTTCAATGAAAAATAGAGCCGTATGTGCAGTTAAAGAGATGCCGCCCCACACCATTACAGTTCCTCCTCCAAAGCAACAGTTTCTTCGATGCAACACTGATTATAACCTTGTTCAGGGAGACGATTACTCTTTGACGTCGAACACTTTCATGTAAACTCACCCTTGTCTCCGCAATGAAGAGTACTCTACTCCACTGCTCCAATGTCCAATATCTATGCTCCGAGCAAATTCAAGTCGTGCTCGACGGTGGGTTACCGTTAATGCTAGCCCTCTTGCCGCACTTTTTGGAGTCAGATTCCTTTCAGCAAGTCTCCTTCGGTGACTGGGGCGGATGAACTTATGACCACTTGCCGTTCATCACGCAGACTTTGTTTAACTTGAAATGCGTTGAGTCGACGGTTAGACAGAATAATAAGTTGGATATAACGATTATCTGATGCTTATGTAGCCCTAGGTTTGCCCGTATGTGGACGGCGATCGAATGCATCAGTCTCTAAGTATCATCTGTAAAGTCGTTGTACCGAAGATCTGCTAAATATAAGTCTTCGAGCGACCTCACGTTGTCCGTGACCTGCTTGAAGTAATGCTACAGCTTGTGCGGCATCATGGGAAGTCGTATCCATTATTAACTCAAAAAACTAAGAAACATACACGCGTCTATGTAAATGATGGACAAAATTTAAAGAAATGATACGAAATATCGGACTACCTTCACTGTAGAGAAGAAAGAACTCTGAGCGCGAACTCTAGCCAAAACATAGCAAAGCCTCGTAAGCATTTTGTTTGTTGCTTCATTACAATCTAGGGTGACGGTATTTTAGATTAAATATTAATAATTTTGATCGTCATGAATGAAAGGCACTTTCTACTCGTATAGGTATGACTTTGACAGTTGTATGTTTTAGATTTTTCGAGAAAATCGGATTAGAGTTCAAAATTAGTGAATGGCCGATTTATTTGCTGTCCAGTGTAATTGGGTCTTGGGAAAGGCGTGCAAGCAAACAACTTAATTTTTTTACTTTAATTTTTACCCCTAATTTTGGTTTAAAAACCAAACTAACTACTGATCTGATTTCTATAAAATTCCTATGGGACATAAATGAAAGTGTGAGCATTGCTAGAGATGACGCGAATCTTCTTCTTCTTAATCGGTGCACTCTTGCCCGAGTAGTCGTGGTCATCATTATGAATTACGTTAAGCGATGATATAATTATGCGGCGCCATTCAACACGGACTGCTGCCATTTACAAACTGAGCACTTAGTCGCATCCTTGATCTGATCCATCCTTCTCATTGGAAATCTGCCACGTGGTCTGATACCTTTAACCTTGCCCTGCACCACCACCAGGTCAAATTAAGTTCAGTCTCTTCATTTTAATTGATTGTTGCATAAGTATGAGGAGTAGGTAGTGGTTGTCCCATGTTAAACTTTTATGCTGTAGATTTTTGAGGAATTCCCTCGACTGTCTATGGTCTTCATGATCAGATCTACTGCAGACCTTCATTTTAACCCATATGGGTGCAAAGTTTTCATAAATGAATTAAGTCCAAACACAAGATAACTACTGTAAGCCGTTGAGGGGTTCCCTGAACTGGCCTTTGTCATTATTATCAGAGCCCTAATGACAGTCACAACCTATTAAGGTGTAAAGATCTTATCAATACAAATTAATCAAGTAAAAACACAAGATAGCTGCTGTGAATCGTTGAGGAGTTCCCTTGACTGTCTCTCGGCTCCATCATCAAATCTATTGTAGACCCTACTCTATAACCCATGTGGGTGTAAAGTTGTCATCAATATAAATGAATTACGTGCAAACACAAGATAACTACTGTAAACCGTCGAAGAGTTCCCTGAACTGCCCTTTATCTTCATCATCAGAGCCTTAATGACAGTCACAACCCATCTAGGTGTAAAGTTCTTATCAATACATATTAATCAAGCATAAACACAAAGTAGCTGCTGGGAATAGTAAAAGAGTTCCCACGGCTGTCTCCCGGCTCCAACATCAGATCTACTAAAGAGCTTTTTTAATTGTAGTACTTACTTTAAAATACTTAATGAAAGAAATTAGAATTGCAGTAGTCACCCCTACGATTTTTGAAAGTTTCCCTTGATTTCTCTGGTCTTCCATCGTACAATATTGGAAATGATGTTACATTTCTAGGGTTGGCAGTCATTACTAGGCTTACTGGTGTTGGTGGCCACGATCGCCAACGCCTACAAGAATCCTCACTACGCACCGGGAAGGTCTGTGAACGTGCACCTTTTTGAGTGGAAGTGGGACGACATCGCTGATGAGTGCGAGAGGTTCCTCGGACCTAGGGGCTTTGGAGGCATTCAGGTGAGTTACTGTTAGATCAGTAATAGTAGATTAGAGCCATGGGCTGTAAGTCATCAATTGCAGCCAGAGATATTCTTCGAGAGTGCAATTGATACTTACACCCGAGTTAACTACTCTGCTTTAAATCTCTATTGTGAGGTAAGTAGAAAAAAACCGGTATTACAAGAATATAAATATTGAAAGTAAAAGTTTTCTATTCCCGCCTTTTTTTTTTTAATTATTTTTTCAAGATTTAAATTGAGCTTCGCCGTTCGATTTTTAAAATTGATAACTTTATACTCATACGAACACAAGGCTGAATAGCGAAGCGACCTCATTTGTCACTGGGCTGAATGCATGATGTCTATTGCCAGTATAATGTTTAGATGTACTCGAACTTGTGAAGTGAAGAGTTGTTTTTCAAATACTTACCGCCCTAGGGCTTTTCTAGCTTCTTATTACCCTAGAGCAAATTAGCGGTTTAGGGTAAGGTAGGGTAGGTGGTCACCTACAAGCCTCATTTGGGGGTAATAAAGAGCTACTTACCGAATATGAGAGATGTAAACTAATTTTAAGTTCAGTGCAATATAAATATTTGTTCCGTGCGGGAATTGCTACCCGCGACACACAGAGCAACATTTCATCGCTCAGCCACTACGGCAACCGTGTCGTCCAATCAAAACAGAAGATTTTGCAATGAAAAAAATAAAAGTGAAAGTTTTCGTTTTCTCTCAGATTTCACCACCCAACGAAAATGTGGTGCTGTGGGGATACAATCGCCCGTGGTGGGAGCGCTATCAGCCGATGTCATACAAACTGGTCACCCGCTCTGGCAACGAGCAGCAATTCGCCGACATGTTGCGAAGATGTAATGCAGTAGGCGTCAGGTAGTTGTATATGAGATATGTATATTTATTTACCTTCCCTAAAGTTACCATTACAGACGGTACTCAAACTCCAGCTGAAGTGCGATTCCCTCAAACGCTTAATATATACATATTTAACCATTTATGTACACACATCAGACATAAATGGTTAAATAAAAAATTATTTAGGCCTCGCATGTATATAAACAGACAATAAATGTCAGAACAGTAAATATAGGCACAGAGGCAAACATCAGTTTATTTTATAATTATAAAGTCTGTGCAAAGAAAAAGCCCGGCTTTGAAGGCATTAGTAGAATCAGTTATCAATACCTAGCAATACCTTCACGCATCGGACAGGGTTTTCTTTACATATAGTGTATATTGGCCTAATTTTCAGATTACCATTTCTTCAAGAAAAAAAAAAAACAATTGTTATACGTCGGCGTCTAAATGGCCAGCACTGTATTGATTGCTACGAAGTCCCACGAGTTCTTTAAATTTCCAGGATCTACGTAGATGCAGTAATCAACCATATGACGGGCGAACCTCCAGAGAACGTTGGGACAGCCGGCAGTACTGCTGTCTTCCAAAACTGGGACTATCCCGTCGTGCCCTTCAACCGCGAGCATTTCAACTGGCCGCACTGCGTCATCGATGGTGCTGACTACGGTAATAACGCCTGGAGGGTAAGTAGATGCAATAGATTTTTTTTTTTTGTTTGGGTGTGAAATCCTCAAATGACTTCTCTGGTCTTTGACTGACTAAAACCCACTCGTATTCCGCCACTCGCTTGTGCTTAGGGCCGCAGTATCTCTTGCGAACAACCCGCGGCCCTAGCAGGCATCAGTGGCGTAGCTTGGGGGGGGCAGGGGGGGCCATGGCCCCGGGCGGCATATGAAAGGGGGCGGCGGATAAGGAAAAAAACATTGCATGACCAAGAAAAAAAAAAAGTTATTCCAAATCACATCGAATCCAGACTAAAAAAAACGAGTGTGCTTATGACCACACGACTGAAGTGAAACTTCTTTCGCTCCATCTGTATGTATATATATATATATATGTGTGTATATATATATATATATATATATACAGTATGTTACGAAAACCCTGTCCGACCCGTGAAGGTGTTGTTAGGTATCGATAACTGATTCTACTAATGCATACAAAACCGGGCTTTACTTAAAAAAAAATCCCCCTAAAAAAAATAAATATTATTTCGCAAAAGGAGGTAACTTATTAAATGTGCGTTGACCACCCTTCGCCTGCCGACCGCGGGGGGCGGGCGGCAGGACACGCGGCACGTGGTCGCATCGCTATTCGCTCATAATAATACCGGTGTTGTCACTTTTTAAAAATTACCAAATTTCGGGGAAATTGGAATTAATTCGTTGGAAAAAAAGATTATTTCAAAATTCATTTGTATTGGTACTATGATGAATACGTAAAATTTTATATTATATTTGGTCATGTGTTTACCTAACCTCTATTATCCTTATGGGTCGGACAGGGTTTTCGTAACATACTGTATATATATGTGTGTGTACAATATATACATGTATACACATATACATATATTAATTTTGAGGTAGGGGGAGGGGGAGAGGGGGGGGGTGAGTGGATTCCCTCGGGGCCAAAAGGTCGGGCTCCTCCTCCTGATTCAGGGGACCCCAAACTCGGGTAGTCCACGACCTCTGGTTCCCGAGAGAATCCACGGGGAGGTGAGGTAACTAAAGGGGGTCGGGGGGGGGGAGGTTTTCGTGGGGATGGGGGGAGGGGGTTAGTGGATTCCCTCGGGGCCAAAAGGTCGGGCTCTTCCTCCTGAATCAGGGGACCCCAAACTCGGGTAGTCCACGACCTCTGGTTCCCGAGATAATCCACGGGGGGGTGAGGTAATCAATGAGGGGGGTCGGGGGGGGGGTACTTTCGTGGGAATATTAAGGGGTGAGGGGGGGAGGGAGTAAGGGAGGGGGGGATACAGGAGGGACTGTGAAGTAGGCGGTACCAAATTTTATGTTAACTGACCCCCTTAATGGTTGTCAGTCAACATAAAATTTAATGTATAGTGTTAAGTGTAAATAAATAAATAAATAAATAAGTGTATCCGTGTCTCAAAATTAAAAAAATAAAATAAAAAATTGCATAGATCTTCTATTTTTATTGAAAAATAAAAAAAAAAACTCGTTGTAGACCTTGTAGTACCAACTCAAGCTCGCGCCACGGGCGCCTCTGTGCTTATATCCCCCACTTAACTTCCGTTCGTCTTGTCCGATCATTTTTCGTAACTGACTGGCTGGCTGACTCCCCAAGTCAAGCGTGCCTAAAGAAGTTTCACTTCAAAAACAGCTTATGAAGTCCGGCTCTCTGGGACTATTAAAATATATTATTGACTCCAAACTTGAAGATGGCTTGCCAAACATTGTAATTATGTTGAGAATTTTTTTAACGTCTGCCGTCAGCAATGCCAGTTGTGAGAGAAGCTTTTCTAAACTTAAGCTGATAAAAAATTACCTTAGGTCGACTATGTCTACGTTGAGGCTAACAAATCTAGCTATACTGGCAATTTAAAATGAGATACAATTTGATATTGACGATTGTGTAAAAAATTTTCTTTGAAAAAAGCACGAAGAGTACATTTTTAATCTATTTTTTTTTTAAAGTAATAGTAACAAAAATATTTAAGGAGCTTACTTACCCTCTAAAACTAGTGCCACAGATAATCTTTCGTGATTTCTCTTGTTACAGACCGAAATAAAAAAAAGTGGTTTGAAAATAGTTAAAGCCATATCTAAGCTACTTTTGAAACAGTGTATATATTATATTCAGCAAGTTCGAAATTCGAAATTAGCTAAAAACCACACTCAATTGACAAATAAATACTTTAACACTTGTTATTATTATGCTCAGCTTTATTATGTAACGCTAACGTTACATAATAAAGCTGAGCCGTTTAAGAAAATCAAACTTCCTGTGGGTGTCTTGCGCAATTGCTTCTCTTAGATGTAGAGGGTTTTTCATTAAGAGCACTAGAACATTGAAATGAAATAAAACAATCTGTTTAAGTGATATTACCACAATTTTTATTACATTTTAAAGAATATTCAATGACATTATGTGTGGAAAATAATATCAGCCAAATGGCCGAAGCGACTCCGCTGTAGAAGGTTCTGGTGGACCAATTTTGAAGGACGTCTTCGCATAAATGGGGCTCAATTTCACGAAGAACGCGAGTTATGTTGGCCTTTAGGACAGCAATTGACTGTGGTTTATCTGCATATACTAGACATTTCAAGTAGCCCCACAGAAAATAATCAAGCGGTGTTAAGTCACACGATTTCGGGGGCCAGTTGTTGTCGCCACCACGCGAGATGACGAAGCCCTCGAACTTCTCTTTCAATAAATTTAATGTTTCCCGTGCTGTATAGCAAGTGGCGCCATCCTGTTGGAACCACATGTTTGTGAGATCTATACCAGCTACCTTAGGCCACAAAAAAAATGTTATCATCGTCCGATATCGGTCGCCATTGACAGTGAGTGCGGCTCCTTGCGCATCTTCGAAGAAATATGGGCCAAAATACCGTCTGACCAAAATCCACATCAAACAGTTACTTTTTCGGAGTGTAAAGGCACCTGATGAATCTCCCGCGGATTTTCATCGCACCAAATCCGGCAATTTTGTTTATTAACAAAGCCGCTTAACTAGAAATGAGCCTCATCAGTGAAGATGATTTTTTTTTTGCAAAAGCAGGATCAGCTGCCAGATGCTGTAACGCCCAACCAGCGAATACACGGCGCTGCCTGTGGTCATTGGGTTTTAGCTCTTGAGTTAATTGGACTTTATATGGATGAAAACCCAAATCTCGGCGCAAAATTCGCCATGTTGATGTTGCAGAAAGACCCAGTTCTTTCGCACGACGCGGAATGGATTGTCTGGGGTTTTCTCGCACACTGTCTCGTATGGCAACAATATTCTCCAACGATCTTGCGTTTCTTTGACGTACAGGAACTGCTTCATCGATCACCGACCCGGTTGTCTCAAATATATTTATCAAACGACTGATTGTGGACTCTGCAGGACGGCCATAAACGCCATAAATTGGACGCAACGCACGGAACGTTAGGCGAATAGAGTACTGATTTTAATAATACATTTTAATCATTTCTACGCGTTGTTGAAGCGTGTAGTGTTCCACGGTAAAATGTCGCGACTAAATATGTATTCATGCCAAATTTGACAGCTATCGTATTACCAAGATGGCCGCTATGAGCTGTCAAAGTTCGAGCGTCCCTATTGAAAAACCCTTTATTTTCCTTCTGAAGCAGTGCATGGTAGTTTATTTTGACTTGCAACAAATAAGGTGAATAATGGACATGAAGTCCATTCAATATAATATTAAAACTTTAAATTATTTATAATTAAAATAAAGGGCGGCGGATTTCCGGACGGCCCCGGGCGGCGAAAAGCCACGCTACGCCACTGGCAGGCATCGGTCTTCGTGGACCCCTCACGATGTGCTGACATCTCTTTGAGGCGCGCGTGCAACACAACTTATCGTGCACCTCGGTCTTGAACTAGTATTTGATGGTCTGGGCCTGCTATTGCAGGGTTTGAAGACCAAAAGTAGTTATGGGATCCTCGGACTGAACATATCACTGCCTTAAAAGTCAAAGCCTGCAGTTTGTAAGGATTGAAAGAATGCTGCATTTTAATTAAAATAAAAATAACTTTATTGATACAGAAAACCTCAATAGTAAATAAGTACATTTCATATAGGCATAGTTAGTACAGTAAGAACGGCTGGATTTTATGCAAAGTATTTATTGTGTTGCAGGTACGAAACTGTGAGCTCGTCGGACTCAAAGACCTGAACCAAGCAGACGAACACGTGAGGAATATGATTGTCAATTTTATGAACGAACTCATTGATTTGGGTGTTGCAGGATTCAGGTGAGCTGTTTGGCTAAGTACTTTCATTTATGCGTCGTCCACTTCTGAATCTATTCAGGTACGCTCCCTTCAAACCTCCCTCATCCAGCTAATCACTGTGATGTCCTTCTACCTTAATGATTGCATCAAACTACAATATCTTCTAGTATGAACATTTTGTTTTATATATTTCCGAAAAATCCTCAGAATTGACGCAGCCAAACACATGTGGCCTCATGACCTTCTCGTTATCTACGACCGTCTCAACAACCTGAACACACAGCATGGTTTTCCAGCCAATGCAAGGCCTTACATCTACCAAGAAGTCATTGACTACGGCAATGAAGCTATCAGTCGCGACGAATACACCCCTATAGGAGCGGTCACAGAGTTCAAAGCGGGATTAGAACTGAGTAACGCATTCCAAGGAAATAATCAACTTAAATGGCTATCCACTTGGGGTCCTCAATGGGGATTGCTGGCCCACGAAGACTCTCTAACTTTCATAGACAATCACGACAACGAAAGAGGCCACGGTGGAGGAGGTGGCATCCTGACGTATAAACAGCCTCGTCAGTACAAGGGAGCAATTGCGTTTTTGCTTGCTCATCCATATGGAGAGCCTCAGATTATGAGCAGCTTTGCTTTCTGGGACTCTGAAGTTGGACCACCAATGGATAATAATGGGAATATTATTTCTCCTTCTATAAATTCCGTAAGTGACTTATTTTTTATATGTTTATTTGTAAAAATATGTGTTTTATCGGAAGTTACTTCAGATTTCAATCGCATGGATAAATTTAAACATTCCATCATCATGTTTATTAACTATTTAACTTGGGCCTTTGGGCTAGTTTTCTTCAATCATCTGAGATATCATTTATGCTAGAAATAATTTTGACAGTTGTTTCATATAAAAACTGGCAAACGTTAATTTTATTCCTCGATTAAAAGTTGTCTGGCAATGGAAAACTCAGCCCTTATTTTGTTTATTCTTCCAATTATTTATATTTTTATCAACATATTTTTATTCACTTTATTCGCGTATCAAAGTATATAACTGTCCATTACCTCTGAATCCATGTTTATAATTATAATATTATAATTAAATTAATTTTAATTAAATTATAATTAATAATTATACTAATCATTCATTTTTGCAACTATCAATGACTTATTCTTTTTTTTTACACCAGGACGGCTCTTGCGGCAACGGCTGGGTCTGTCAACACCGCTGGCGCCAGATCACCGCAATGGTCGCCTTCAGGAACGTAGCTGGCAACACTGGCGTCAACGACTGGTGGGACAACGGCTCCAACCAAATCGCCTTCTGTAGGGGAGGCAACGCTTTCATCGCTATCAATAATGATTATTGGGACCTTAACCAGACGCTTCAGGTTTGAGACTACTGTTGTTCCTGGCAATGTACCCCTTTGCTTGAGCCCAAACTAACTCTATTGGGTTGAGCTCACAGTGATAGGGGGGCAGACGCACGATTGTGACACCGTATTCAGCGGCCAATTCTTCCACAGCATAGCGATCGTAATTAGTTTTTTGTAACTTTACTAGTTCCATTAATTGAGCCATTATTATTGCAGTTTGATAATTGATTTGTTTGTCATCAAACTACTGAATAATATCAGCCTTCCGCCAGTTTGTAGTGGGGATACGCTCAACTTTTCTAGAATGGTACGGTGCGTTATTTAATACCAGCACCGCATTTGGCTTTCAATTTGGCAAAACGCTTTTAAGCGATTCTTCAAAACACTCCGAATTCATTTCTTCATGATAGTCCATACCTACTATTTTTATTCGATTCAAAAATTAGTTTAAATTAACGAGAGTTGACTGTATAGAGGTAAGTATACATGTAATGAATCGTTAAAGGCAGCTTAAAACTTTTTTGGCCCGAAAGTGATATCGAAAAGAGGGGACATTAACTAGCCGTCCCGTAGTTCGGATTTATCCCCAATGGGTTTTTTCTTTGGGGATATCTTAAGGCTAAAGTTCACGAAATCAACCCAGTTGACGAATTAAATTCCACAGGAGAAACGCTGCTGCGCGCTTCTCTGGTGAGAGTTCCCTACCCACGGGAAGATATGGGTTGGTACCACGGAATAGATAATGTCTTTTATCTGTTCTGTGGTTGGTACTATTCTATCCTACCACACGGGCAAACAATAGCCACAGCTGTACGACTCAGCCATCGTACATGACACGCGCACATTACCTACATAGATCAGTAGGCCTAGTATGAGTTTTCAATACGAAACTCGTTCGATCGTATCGAGCGCGTTTGGCGCTCTCATTGGTTGAGAGTTCTTACGACCTTGAAGCGGGCCAATCGCTGAGTCAAACGCGCTCGATATCGGCGAACGAGTTTCGTAATGAAAACTCATACTAGGCCTACAGCACTATTCAGTAGCCTTGCACAAATTATAGTGTAAGGCGACAGTACACGATCAGCCTTCAAAGGCTGTACTCATTTACACATTAATATATTGTTAGTTACGAGTTAATCAATAAAGCATCATATTTGAAGTTAATAACTAAGGTATGTGCGAACCATTCAGCAGCGCATGCAACAGCTGTTCAGTCTGTGGATGAGTTCTAGATATCTTTACATACTGAGAGTACTGAGACCCGTCCGCACCACAGAAAACACGTTCCGGCAGTCATTCTTGGATCACTAACAGCCGCTATTCAAAAGCCTGAAACTCTGGCAACGAATTTTACCAAGATGTATCGTACTACCCACTTACTGGGTTGTAGTAGCCAGATTGTTTTTTGTTTATATTGTTAACTAGTGCTTGACTGCAATCCCGCCTGATGTTAAGCAGTTATGCAATCGCTGATTATAAAGGGCGTTAGTTTATTAAGAGCCTATTCACTCTAGCCTTGTAGACAGACGGAAACACCGCCGCTGGCAAATTGTTCCAGTACCTCGATGTACGCGTTATAAAAGACGAGGGGGAACGCTTCGTCCGGATCGTAGTGGTGTCACCATACGTCGGGTCGTCCGATGATGTAACGGACATGGGGGAACTAAGTAATGCAATTCCCTCGCACATTCTCCAAAATATATGCTATAGATTATAGAAAATCGACAGGCTGGCCAGATTGTCGCTCCTTGTAAAATATTAGTATTCATTCAGCTAAATCCGGTTACACTAGGAGCCGACCCCAACATAATTGGGGAAAGGTTAAGCATATAATGCAGCACCCTAATTGCGTAATACACTGTTACTATCAGTTGAATCATTCCGAAGCAGATTGCTAATCCATTACTCCATATGTTCGGAAATGTGTCTGCTCAACGACGTCAATAACGCAATGAATGTTGTTGAACTGTCAAAATCAATCCCATTGCTACTGATAGTGGGTTATACAATTACCCTACAGGCCTTTCTTTATTTCATTACTTGAATTATTCGTTCTGAATAACATCGTGCTTTTTTTCCAGACTTGCTTACCGGCGGGCAGATACTGCGACGTGATATCAGGCAATAAAGTGGGCTCGTCATGTCAGGGCAAGACGGTGACTGTGGGCAATGACGGACGTGCGCACATTACTGTCGGGGCCAATGACTATGATATGACGTTGGCCATACATGTGGGCCCAGAGGTAACTGAAAATATTTATAGTACACACGACAGCACATCAAGCTGTATAGCTATATCTAAGAAATAATAGTCAATGTCGAATAATGAAACTAATGACGTACTATTTAACTAAGGCATACCTACAAAGACGCGTGTTACGTTTACCTTGAAATATTTTCCAATACTAAGAAATGAAAATTTGTCGCGATCGCTAGAGTATGTACAGACGACAGCACAAGCTGCTACAATCTGTCAGATTTCTTTATTAGATTTTCAACTTTATCTCTAAAGCATTATGGCTCAATGTTGATTGGGGAAATTTTACAGTAACGGGTAACTTGATCTGCTGTTGTTCGTACATTATATTTGTTTTACATAAAAGGTTAGGATTATTAACCTTCTCCACAAGCCTATAATCACTATTATCTGTTTACTTATTAAAATAGAATGGCGGAATGACTTACAGCCAATGTAAAAAAAAAAGGCGTGTGGCACTCGGAGACTGCCGCGGTAAAGCTATTGCATAGCCTTTTTTTTATCAACTATAACTTGCAATTATAATTATTTATTTATTTTATTTATACAGTAATTTTTCCTTTGTTTTTTTTTTTCTTTGATATCAATTCAAGTTTTCTTTCTGTTTTGTAATTTATTTATTTTTTACCAGCAACGTCATCAAAAGAGTGCGAAAAATGGTGACGATTAAGCGACTAAACTATATTCAATGTTTTCTGTTCGACTTTGATAAAGAGATAGAAAGAAGCAAAGCAATAGCTTAAAAATGACGTCATGTTCGTTATCACACCCATGTCAGAATGTCATGAAATATGATGTCGGCCATCTTGGATTTCAAAAATGAAATCATTTTCGTGATCAGCACCCTGAGTTTTGGCGGGAAAGTCAAGCTGAGTGTCACGCTCGTTTTTCATTGGACTTTTAAAATTATTTATAGTGTTGTTTACTAAATAAAAGTGCGTGATTTATGTAGTAAAAAGTGCATTTAGTAAATAGTTCATAAAGAACAGTGAAATATCGCTGCATAGTGGCCACATCATGACTTTGTCCCAAACCTCACTCGTAAGACGGGTCACGCGGCCGTCTTTTTCGACATGAATAATTCATAATTACGTGGCATTGGCTAAATGCACAAACCGTGCGAAGCCAAAAAATAAAGAAATAAAGAAAAAACCCATGAAATCTATTATATTATCACTCGAGTCAGTAAGCATGTAAAATGAGAAAACTAACATAGAACGATCCGTGTGAGAACTAAACGATCACTATTACACAACAACACTGATACCTTTGAGAAAGCGGACTTCCTCTACAATAGGGCAATTCCTCTGTTAGGTCTGTCTATGCTATTACTTATAATCTCTGTCATTGTGTGCTGTTTCGGTGCAATCGCAAGACCGGCCGGGCACTGAGGGGCAGGCAAGACAGCTATAGTATCCTTATGACTCCACCAACAGGTATTTCGTTGACTCGGAAACGGCGCACAGGGAGCACCACGAAATATACTCAAAGACTCCGAGGTTCTTTTTCAATATACCCCACTGTTTTGTCGTGGTGGCCTAGTGGTTAAAACACCAGCTTCTCAAGTATGAGTGCGCGGGTTCGATTCCAGGTCAGCCAAGTACCAATGTAACTTTTCTAAAGTTATATGTACTTTCTAAGTATATCTTGAACACCAATGACTGAAGGCGAAGGAAAACATCTTGAGGAAAACTGGGCTTTATAAGTCTGAAATCGCCAACCCGCATTGAGCAAGCGTGGTGATTACGCTCAATCCTTCTCTGTATGAGAGGAGATCTGTGCCCAGCAGTGGGACGATAAAAAGGTTGTTGATGATGAACGGCGTCGGTGTTGAATTATTTGTCATCAATTTAATATTTTCGAGCTGATCTTTAGTAACATAATCACTTCTGATTGCGTTAACATCTGACCGTAGAATTAATAAATCCTTCATCAACTTCTTTACGTACGTTCTACGTAGTCAAAGCAAACTGGTGGCAATTTGTGAAGGTCATATACCACAAAAACTGGGATTGTTCGGGATCCGTGATTTTAAACACCGTAATCGTATATTTTAGGTCTTTCTGCTTTTTGTTCTTACGCCTCGATACATGTTTTTGTCTTGTCTTCGTAGAAACAAACGATAACTTTTTTGCCTCATCAATGTCTTCCTCAGAAAAAGTCGACGAGCATATTTTTATTAAACTTTCGTTGTTTCGTTTCGGAGATAACAATATTACAACTCGTACACTTAAATGTACTCGTATTAACATTGTTCACCGACATCTTTCTGTAATATTTTATTTAATAAAAACTTCAACTTCAACTCTTGATCTGGTCCCTGTGGATAGATACCACAATTTTGCCAATAACACGTGTAACAAATTATAGAAATTCTTTAAAAAAATATTTCACAATAATGGCGGATATCGCCAATAACAGTTGAAAAAACGGCCGCGTGAGCACTTTTTACTCTATAAATTCACGCGCTTTTATTTAGTAAACAACACTATAAATAATTTAAAAGTCCAATGAAAAATTAGCGTGACATTCATCTTAGCTTTTCCGTTAAAAAAAAAACTATTTTATAAAAACACTACTAAATTAATTTGAATAAAAGTACTTAATAATTAATTATATGAAAAGTTTTTAAGGTAGCCATGACAACGTCGATGACGTCTATGACATATCTCTATAGAAGACCTATTTCAGAGAGAAAATTAATCGCAAGTTTAGCACATCGCGACTATCAGTAACATGGCAAGTGTGTAGAACTGAGTTCGCGCCCTGCAGTATGCATGCTCTTTTTGAAAATCTATAAATTGTTTTCAAAAGATGTAGTCGCACGCACACAAACATACCGTGCCGAAGACTGCCGAACTGAAATGACGTTAGACGATTTACGGCCTTCAAGCCACACCTCCGTGCCCGTCGGAGTGGGGAGCGTGAGGTTTTTTCGTTACGGAATTTCTGGATTCGGTCCCCGCGCTCAAGGCCCGCGATAGAAGCTATGCAATAGCTTAAAATGAGTTACTTAGAGGTGACCTTTGCAATCCGAATACATTTGCGAAGTCGTTTCGAAACATACTTAACTTACTTACATTACGTTCCAACCTGATTAATGCTACTGAATTAATGCTGCGGCTACCATGGATATAGTTCCAAACAGAAACCATACCCATGGTTTCTTTTGTCATGCTTTTCAGTTTTTTTATTAGTCAACACTACACAATAGCAAAGAGAATAAAACCACTAGAGAGCGTATTTACGGATTTCTTCAAAGCACACGGCTCACTACCGCGGGCCGGGGGGACTAGGAAGAACGCGCGGCTGCAATTGGTCAAGTTGCGTAGGTATGCCAATCGTTAGGGCTGTTCTACTTCAAGGGAAAATAGCTGATATCGATGAAATGGATTATAAAATTATGAAAAATACTCAATTAAAATCATAGAAATAATATTTAATCAAAATCAATCAAATACAAAAAAAAACACGAATCCTGTTATTATTGATTTTTAAAATGAATTAATTTGGTATATGTTTTTCGAATTAAAGTTTTAGGGTCCTGATTGTTCTTGGTAAAAAATGATAAACGAGCGTCTACATATTTTTGAATTATGCATCTTGCTAATTCAATTAAATGATTGGTTGAGTCTATTTCAAATTGATGAAAATTTATATCCGGAAATAAATTATACCCAATCAGAGATTTTAAAACCGATCTTATAAAATAATCGGTATTATATTTCGAATACAGCACCTTCGAACCACACTCGTTGATCGCCCTCTTAATATAAATTTCACAACGACGACAAATTTCTATTACTGTGATAGATCCGTATAATAACTTGTTTTTAGTGTCCTTTTGAAATTGTAAGGCATTGTGATTTGGTACACCAATCAGCGCTCCAATGCAAGTTTGGCATTTTATTTGCTTTATCAGAGCATGGACAATGTAGCCGGCCATATATTCTACTACTTTGTCACCGAATTCAGAATTAGGGAACAGGATTTCAAGGCCTGAAAAATCCAAGTTCTCAGTCTCAAGATCTATTTTCTGGTCTTTGTATCTTGTGGTAATATTGATGCGGTTAACTGCAGAACTGCATTGCAAAATTGAAATTTGCCCAAGAGCGCTGCAATTGCCACTACCACTATTTTTTATTTGCGCATAAGTCAGGAGCTTCTTGTATATATTTTCAAATACTCTAGCACTAGGATTGTTGTTTGATCCACCGTGGCATCTTATACTTCCAAACAGGTGTTCCAAGTGGTCTTGGCTTATTTTATGTAAAGGAAGATATTTTAAGGCGCACTCTGAGTTCAGGACCAAGTCTTGGATGAGAGAAATCGCACTTTCGATACACACACAAAATCCTATGAATCCGGTATTTCGAGGTGATTTAACTAGTTGAACTTCCTTTTTTACTTTTCTTACAACTATGTCTGTGGACATATTTAGTAGAGCAACTTTTGAAGTCTTTAATTTAAATATAATATTCGCAGCATTTTCTGCATTGACTGCTCGTTTCAAATCATATCCATGGGTGTGCGAGTCCAGAATATCAAAAAGGTCATTCATTATGTCCAGAAACTGTGTTGTAGGTGTGACTTCTTGAAACTCACGTAAATTAAGCTTTTCTTTGCAAAATGTCAGTGCATCTGATACGCTCTTACTAAAAGTTTGGGTTGCTAAGCTTACTTTCATAATTTTAGTTTTAAAAAATAAATGAGCAGCTCCTAGTCGATTAGCCAAATGAAAATTTTCCGCTGTTTGTAGATTATGTAAGTGAATGAGATATTCCCATGATATAATATTGCCCCGTTCGTCTTTCAAATTCCTATAAAACTCAAATGCATTTCGCACCAACTTGATCATGTGTGCCGGATCTAAAAATACCGCTATTTTTGAAGTATTGCAGGGATTTTTAAAGGTGGAGTTTATTTGATCAACTTCAAACGAACAGCCTAACTTTTTCGCCATAGTAATATTTGCTGGGCAGCCGTCAAATGTAATGGCTTTAACATTTACACCGGCCTCTTCTACCAAATGGATTGCCTCTGTTAGAAGAGCGGCTTTTTGTTCTGCATTAATGCCATTTATTAAAAAATATCCAATTGGAATTTTCCAGGATGCATTTATTGGCACCAGCAAAAAAACAAGGGCTTCTTTAGCATGGTCTTGACAATCTGTTTGTAAACTGGCGCCAAAACTCACGTGGCCATAGTACCTTCTGCCTTGGGGATGATATTCTATACCGCTTCTGATTGCCATTTCATCGAATATTATAGTGCCGTAAATTTTGTTCTCGGATTCTCTGGCTTTCATTTTGATCGTATCTATTGCCTCCTTTGTAAAACCTGGTTTACCGTCAATGGATTGATACCAACTTCTCAAAGTACTTGGCGCAGGTAAGCATGTGCTGAAAGTTTGTCTAACGAAATTATACGCTTTCGGGGAATAAAAATGCAATGTCAAGGAGAATGCTCGTAACTCCGGTGAGTATTTGATTTTGGGTATATGTCCTTTTTTTGATTTCAATATTTGGCGTTTAACAATTTCTTGATTTTGTACACCTATACGACTTAAAATGTCTTCATTTTCTTGAGTTATATAAGATTTTTTAGTCAAAGTATTCAAAATTTCTTTTAAATTCACATTTTTTTTAACCAATGACCTTGTTTTATCTTGAAGCCTCTTAACCTCTTTCTTTTTTTTACTAAGAGAATATATAAGATGGTCTATGTGTCGTTTCATTTTTCGTTTACGAGGAGTCAGGTCTACAACTGCTGGGTCTACTATTTCTTTGTTACTTATTGTTGAACTCTGAAATATAATAATAATTATACAAGAAAATAATTAAATAAGAAGATAAAGAGGTAACAAGAATTATTAATATTTAATTTTGCAGAAATATTCAGTTGAGAAGAATGTAAAAATAAACCTTACGGGAAATTCATAATTATGGGAAGACTTTAAAACGTTACTATCATTAATTGGAAAACACTGCAAAGGAGTCTGGCCTTCAGTTGATGTATTAGCTTCAGCGTGCACTTGTCTATTTGATAATAAACTCTGTAATTAAGCATGTCGAGTATTAATAAATGCAGTTGCATAAAATTTAACCTATGGACTTATTTTAGAAACAAATTAACTTACGAAGGCGATATTATGATGCGAAGGCCCAGGTATATTAGTATTAGAGTCAGTCATACTATTTGGTGAAGCCTGTAAAGAATGAATGTCTCTTATATTCACGATTTCACGATTCCCAACATTATATCAATACAAATAAAACATACCAAAATAGGTAAAAACATCGTTGGTATCGCTGAACTAAATAGACGGCGGCGTTGTTTCAAATATTCAAAACAATCTGGGGTGAAGTGTCTTGAACAAACAGCGCTGTATTTAGTTGGAAACCAATTTTCCCTATTAACCTTATCTATCCACTTTTCTTTTAGTTCCGGAATCTTAGGAAATCTAAAATAAAAATATGTAAGTATGTCAAACACAGATATTTCTTTTACACAAAGTGAATAATAATTATTATGCAAAACAACAAATAGAATATTATCAAATTCATTTTGACGTATGATTTTATGACCGTCTTCCACGAAACTGTAGAGAATCCAAGTAAAAGTTGTTCTAATTTGTGGTTATCTTTGGCTTCGTAATAATTTTCTGTAAAATCGCCCGACCGCACTGGGACCAATCGGTCTCAACCATAGATATCTCAACGATGACTGACGACATATAAATAGGTTATTTGGCTCAATTTTTTTTATTAATAATATCAAACATTAATCTTATTCGAAGCCGCAAACAAGATATTTTTTTCATTCCGTTCAAAAGTGAGTAAATTACAAACCATTCAAATCTTGTAGAAGGGGAACTTATCAAGAAACAGAAAAAAATACATACAGACTGGCATGTGACGTCACTGCCTAATGGCGTACGAAAGAGATAGTAAGATACATCCCGAAATATACATAAAAAAAGTACCGACGAACCTTTTCCTTTTTTGAAGACGGCTAAAAGTACATACGTATTTTATTATAGTATAAGAATTGAATATTTTTTTTTATTAATTTTAATTTTATAATTTTCGATATCAACTTTCAGCTATTAAAGGTAGCAGCACTATTTTTTACGATAAACATGCAAAAGGAAAAAAAGGGATAAAAACATTAAAATTCTCTAATGCAAGAACGAGACATTTTCAAAAGACATCAACGCGGGACTCAAAATTGTGCTTGTTTACCCAAAAACCATTTTAAATAGACCCCTGCGGTTACTCATAATCTGAATAAATCAAAAATAATTTTTCGTACTGTTTACTTACCGATGAAAAGTTATGCCATCCTTTTTGTAACTAGATGTCTTGGAGTGTTTCCCACACCACTTCACCGCGCATGAAGGCATTTTGATACGTTGTAATTGCATAAAAAGTCTAAGATAATTATCAAATAATTGTATTAATTTAACGTGCACACAGGTCTAACACTTGGACACAACTAAAATGGTTACTAGTACCGTAGCCTATACATAGGCGACAAAATACTAATAGTTTTCGAGCGTCGGGGCACTGTATACGCAGTCAAGTGGTTTTATAGTCTTTGCACAATAGCGTAGAACACTAATGTTTTATCAATTTGAAACCATTTTGAAGTATATTGCTAATCCATCGGTCCATGTGTTCGAGAAGTATGTCTACTCAACAATGTAAATAACACAATGAATGTTATTGAACTGTCATAATGAAAACCGTTGCTACTGAAAGTGTCTTACGCAATTACCCTGCGGGGAGTTCTGGCCAGATAAGCCTACTTTAATTTGACATAATTAACCAAACCTTTTTGTTTCAGAGTCGACTGTAGATGGCGTACAAATTAAAACAAGAAAGAAACGTTCTCTATGTTCATCTTCATGATAGAATTCCTTTCGTATATTTCTGTCAGAGCTTAAAATAAAAGCTACCGAAATTATTATATTTTTTAATTTACATAAACCTTCATAGTCCTCTTCATTGCCCTACTCTCAGCCTTACAGCCCATTGTGAGTAGTGTTGCCCAAATTCAGTCTTGGCCTTGCAGTCTTGGTCTTGTTCTTGCGTTTTTGCAAGACCAAGACCAAGAACAAGACCGCGTATTTTTAGCAAGACCAAGACCAAGACTGACCGTGCAAGACTTGAGCAAGAACAAGACATAGCCTGCAAGACTCTTGCGTCTTGCAGCTTGGACTTAGCGCTATTTCACTGAGTAGTTAGGTGTAACAGTTCGGTGTATAGGTAGGTAGGCTTAGGAATTCTATGAGACGCAAAAAACTGTATCAAAGAATATGAAAAACTGGACCTATGCGCATTACGACTAATACCATAAACATAGCGAATAAAAAAATATCTATTAAAATCAAACTGAGTGCATGCATAGTTATGTTTTAACCATCGGCACTTTGATAATGCGGCATCAAAGGTTTTGTACTTACTTCTCAAAGTTTGCCGCTTTTCGGAAGTACATGGTTATGAAACACGCGCCGGCGGCTTCTTTTGAAATCTAAAACAATCGTTGCCGCCACGCCGAAATCATAACATTTGACACTATTTGATTGCCGCCATAGGGCGTAGGTATACTCATGCAAAATAATTTCGAATTTTAAGAGTACCTACAGGTGTTCCAAAGAATAAATAAGTTTCAGAGTGTTTAGAATGAAAATGAATACATTATACTGATCACGCAAGTAGTATTATGATTAGGATAAAATGGTAAGGATAGGTAGTAGATGTCATATTAATTCATTCTAGTAAGTATATATTATAATATTGATTACTTATATGGTTTTAAACTAATTACTTAGGTACTATTATTGTACATTTAGTCATTATATTTCTTAAGTTTTTACAAGAAAAAATAGCAAAAAAGTGTTCAAATATTACCCGTTTAATAAATATTGTAGCCACTTTTAAATATACTTGAAACGTGTAAAAAAATTCTAAAAAACTAATAAAATAATATAAAAAGCGTATCCGATTTTATCGAAAATGGCCCGTGATTTTCTCTCAATACCTGCAACTTCAGTACCTGCTGAGAGGTTATTTTCTAAAGCATCATTAGAAAACATAGAAATAGGTAAGTGATGAGTCAGCCAGATGGTTACTTTGTATTAATTCTTGGTCAAAAAAATTGATATAAAGTATCATAACCTAATGATAAAGCTGTTGATTTGTGTTGTATTTTATTTTTTATTCAAATAAATGATAAATCGTAAAACTCTTTTATTAAATTTCTTATAAGTTGAGGGTTCAATCGCTTTCTAGACAGATAAGTATTGTTCTTTAAAATACAGTCAAGTTATTGTAATTAATTTGTTTTTTTACATGTTTTAGCAAATGTAAGCTTATAAATCATAAATGTTTATTAAGAAACAGTTACTTCCGTGGAAAACGACATATAGGTCAGTTGATTTTTCGAATTTCTTATCAAATCTTCAGTTATTTATTAATCTGCTTGATCTTTACTATGGCTATGTTAATTCAAGCTCACAATGTTCCAATTCTAATACGTTTTTCTAAGATTTAAAGTAAACTTTAATAAATAGTAATAGACTAATAGGTAATTAATAATAATAATAATAATAAATCGTTTATTAACCAAATAATGTTTTTACATTTCCTTATAAATAAGTACAAGCTATTTCTAAAATTAATGTTTCGGTGGAAACGTAATCCTATATTTTAACTTGTGGACTCCACACTAGGTCGAGCCTGTCTCGTGGAGTCCTTGAGAATTGTTAACAATTAGAAATACATATCAAGTTCGGTACTGTAATATGAATCCTGTGGTTTTTATTTTAATAAAGTAAGCATAAAGTAAAATTAATTAACCTAAACAAAATAAAAAATGTAGACTAAAAGTAAAATTAATTAATCCTAAAAAGAACAATGTGTCCAGGAGAATGATGATATAAAAGTTTTTGTGCATGAAGTGGTGAATTGCAAGACTTGCAAGACTCTTGCTGCAAGACCAAGACCAAGACCAAGACTAGGAGCGCAAGACCAAGACCAAGACCAAGACCAGGTGTATTGGCGCAAGACCAAGACCAAGACTGGCTAAGTCTCGTCTTGTTCTTGCATTTGGGCAACACTAATTGTGAGCACCCACTTTTCAGGAAAACAACATAACCAACAAAGGCTGATGCCTGATGGAGCTGAGAGGTTTTGTAGTGATCTTCTGAAGGCCGTAAAAATCATTTGGCTGCAAGAAGCAGAGAACTGCATTTTAGCACACTATCAATCACAATTTGCATCATTTTGACAGTTCGAAATGATGCAAATTGTGATTGATTGCTACTGATAGAGTGCACTGCCGAGTGCCGGACGAAGTCGTAGACAGAAGCTATTGTGTACATCACGGAATAGTTTATCTCTTCTGTGGTCATCACCATCATCATCTCAGCGTTAATCCCAGTCGCATCCGTAGCTTTTCAGCTTTGGAGTCTGGGGTCCGCTTTACCAGTCTAACTGCTCATTTTGGCTAAACTTCGATATTTTCCGTGAAGCGACTGCCGTCTGACCTTCACAACCCGAAGGCGATATCTAAGCATTGCAGTTAGACCAATTGTTTGGACTTTTGAGGGCTCCAACAACCCGTAACGACTGCCACTAGATGTTCGTATGGCAACCGGGATGAACGGCTTAACGTGCTTTCCGAGGCACGACCAGACCAGTGCAAATATTCATATTCATGCATACAAACATTTGCACTGTACGGGGATCGAACCCGCGCTTCCCTGCGCAACGACCGCGTTCGCTACCGCTACGCCAAGGAGTTTATCTCTTCTGTGGTGTACATATGTACATAATAATACATATTACAGTACGGCCGATGAGGTAATACATTCTTGACATCTGTCAATTTCGTATTCTAAATGCGTTTGCGAATATGTATAAATAAATAAATATAAATGTATACGGACAAATCACACAGATTGAGCTAGCCCCAAAGTAAGTTCGAGATTTGTGTTATGGGATACTATCTTAACGATACAATATTTATAATAGACACATATATAGATAAATATCCACGACCCAGGCCAATCAGGAAAAATCGTTTTCATCCATCATGACCTGGCCGGGGATCGAACCCGGGGCCTCCACGTCGCAGGCAGGCGTGTTGACCGCTGCGCCACGGAGGCCAAGGTTTATAACTTACTAGAATTGTCATACTGACAGATGTCAGGGATGCAATGTTTCAAGGGCTGGACTGTAATTAAACATACATACATTTATAATAAAGAACTCTCGATTAGATTGTCAACTCGTCAAACGTTTAACGTAGCCAAACAAAGTCATAAACATAACGTGGATATAAGTCGATCGGTTTGAAGGATTCGATATGTTTGAATATTGTTATTTACTACGTATGACGTAACGCCTGCTTGGCTATAATATTAAGCATTCATGTATGTATACATGTATTGTGTATACCGAGATAAGGTCCTCTTTGAGTTTTACACTCGACTGATGAATTTGTTGGCTGGGTTTTGTGTGCGCTGTCTTGATGGGGAAAGCTATAATTATGGAGGAAATGATGTGTGTACGCAAATCGCAGCAACGTAGCATACGCTAGCGTAGGTATCACCACATAGACGTGGTGGTATGTGTATCATAATCATAAGATTTGAGGAATTCCTAAGCACGCTAGATGCGAAAGGTTTAGCAAATATCTTGTGCAAGAAAAATGTTTTGTGTGAGAACTACTTACAAAACAGTAAGTAATCTATTCCCACCAAGTAGCATAAATTTATTACTGTAGATTTACCAATTGCAACTACCACATACCTAACTATGTATACCTAATTACCTAGTTCTTACAGATATATACATATACATATTATACTTATGCAAAAAATAATCACCCGAAACGTAACATAAAACAGATGAATCCATTTATGTTTAGAAAACACCACGTCTTCGCCAGGGAGAGAAAAAACAAATATTCTAAAATAAAATCCTTCATTAAAACGCGTCACTAACCACAGTGCAATCAAAACAAAATAATGTTAACGAACACACGAAACAGAACAACCTGCGTGACTGGTCTGCTGAGTTGATCGTCGCTCGCGCCGCACCGGCCGGCGGCGGCCGCGCCCCCATTCGACGCGATGGCTCTACGCTCGCAACTCCTGCGCAACTGTGAGTATTTACAAAATAAAATATTTTTAACCATATTTTTATACATTTCCCTTAGTTTTTATCCAATAAAAGTGTTCCTAAGTGAGTGTATAGTGTAACAAAATATAGATGACCTAAAAAGTCAACAAAAGACTTAAAATGTCATCGCGACCTTGTAGCGTCTTTTTTGGAGCGAAGGATTACAAGTTTTGATATTCACAGTTTTACGAAGTTGAGAAATCTTCGATTTGATGACATTTTACTAAATACCAAATTATCATAATTTCAAAATGAAATTTTTGTAATAAGTGGTCGCGTGTGATGCGAAATTAATTAGTGCTCCAAGCATTGAGCTGATAATAATGTTTAGTAAAAAAAACTTACCCGTGACTGAAACAGACTGTTTGTTCATTCAACATTGAGTCGCGGATTGATTTTGTATGATTTAGTTCATTCTAGTTCTGTTCCTATACTTACCATCTGTTTTTGTCAGTAGGTACCTACTCGCCATAACAGGCTGTTTATCTTAGCAGACCTTGGTACATAGAAATTGCATTATAATTGGTTGAGCCGTATGACTAAAGATAACAGCTATTTGCTCTTGCGTGTTTGTGACATTAAATGACAGTAAAATAGTTGGATACTTACTAAATTTATGTTAGTACTGTGTGATGCGCGTGATCAGGATTATAGTTAGATAAGTACTAACAGATCACATTGTTTTCTGGCATTCGTGTCCTGTCTTTTAGAATACCTAGGACGTAACCATACGTACCATAAGGACGTAACCATAATTACTGCGGTCCCCAACCTGCCTGCCAAGCGTGGGGATTATAACAATACCCCCCAATGGAATGAAAGCCTTGGGGGAGACCTTTGTCCAGCAGTGGACCTCTATAGGTTGAGCAATGAGTATGGTTGATGAACCATAAGTAGGGACCTTCGTCATCTGTCTAGCCTTTTCCCTACTTGATGTTGTGATCGGATACCTGCAGTCTAACCGGATTCAGTAGAATTTTTGTATTTTCCATAGAGCGACTGCCTATCTGATTTCCACAACCCAGTTACTGGGTATAGATAAGTAAGAATTTTTTTATCTGTTCTGTGGGTAATACCAGAACCAATGGTTAGAGTGATGGCCATAATTTTGGATTTTTGACGACCCGTAAGGACTTTTAAAGAACTGTCAATGACGGCCGGCACTCTGATTGCGTAACACTCCATTACTATCAAGCCAATTGCTAAGCCATTGCTCCATATGGTCGGAAAATGTGTCTGTTCTACAATGTAAATAACGCAATGAATGTTGTTGAACTGCCAAAATGAAACCCATTGCTGCTGACAGTGAGAAAAAAAGAGAGAAACAGATAAAAAAAGACAATCAACAAATGTGAGTCCAACGGTTGCGCCAAATAGGTCCAGTTCAGCATAAATGTCAGACAACTACGTAGCAGTTGCCTGACACTGGTTTTCGTGCTGTCTGAGACACGGAAGGATCTCGGTATGTCAAGATGGTCCCCATCCACACGCAATAGATATGTCTTCTATCTATTCTGTTCTGTTATACTGTTCAATCGACCGTCTTCTCTTCTTCTTCTCAGCCTATAGAGGCCCACTGCTGGACAAAGGCCTCCCCCAAGGCTTTCATTCCATTGGGGGGGCATTGCCATAACCATGTGCGGTTCTAATTATTTATCTATGAGTCCCTATATAAGTAGAGAGCAGAAGAACTATTAATAGGAAAACAATTTAAAAACTTGCAGTTTTGCATTAGGGCAAAACCATAAAGAAGTTGAGTAGGTACCTTTCAATACCGTCTAATGACTAGGTGTAGGTATAGTACAGTCGTCAGCAAATAATTTGCCAACAATCGCCGGATGCGTTTTTCCACATCATTCTAGTAAATAGACATGTTTAAAAAAAGTATTTTAATCACACTTGTAGGATAATGACAAGATAGAAGTGTTTTTGTTGCAGTTTAAGCCAACTTTACCTACGCGAGAGGACTTTTATCAGAGCAATAATTTTGAATTTTCTACAGTTCTTCCATACAAAATCTGCCAGACGTCAAATTTATTCCACGAATAAAAATGTCCGTCGAAAGAAAAATCAGCCCTAACATGAGCTAGCTTACTCCCATATACGTACCCAACTTCTGCCCTATGGGGGGTTTAAGTTAGGCTTTTGGGGGGGGGCGTAGGGGGGGGGGGCAAATCGGCTTTTTATTTGCCAAACAAAGCCTTGCCCAGATACGTGTTTATACTTTAGGATTACAACAATTTTGACCACTCAAATTTTTTCTCCTGGTCTATTCAGTGGCCCACTGTAACCACTCTACTTTCACCAGGTATCAATGGCTCCCAGTCTCGTCAACTGCATGGGCTACACAAGGAGCGTGCAGGAGTAGCTGCACTGCGAGATGTGTTGGAAGATCGTTTGAGGGACATCAAGCGAGCCAAAACCTGGAAACATGAGAGGGTTCTCACTTCCCCTCAAGATACTAAGGTGAGAATATATCATTTGGATTATTTACATAACACACTAACAGTCGTAATGGTTTTCATTTTGACAGTTCAACAACATTCACTGCGTTATTTATTTTGTTGAGTTGATTTTTTTTTTTTTAACATTTGAAGCAATGGATTAGCAATATTCTCCAAGATTAAGATTGTATGTAAATTTAAGAAAAGTTTGTTACTCAAGTAGGAATATAAACATACCGTAAATACTTACATTCCCCTTTCATAAGTTAGCACCAATAACAAGGTATAAATTCTAAACACGATTGTATGAAAACACATTTGGCACACAGCATACCATTATGCTAATTTAATTAGATGTGACTTGTCCGAGTTCAATAACTTATCGTGTTGTTATGTAGAGACAAAATCTGTGTAGAAAATGTATTATGTACGGACGACAGCAAGTCAAGCTACCCGAAACTGTCAAATAATCCCAATCAACCTTGAGCCTTGAAGCTTTAGTGATAAAGTTGAAAATCTAATTTAAAAAATCTGACAGATTGTAGCAGCTTGTGCTGTCGTCTGTACATACTCTAGCGATCGCGACAAATTTTCATTTCTTAGTATTGGAAAATATATCAAGGTAAACGTAACACGCGTCTTTGTAGGTATGCCTTAGTTAAATAGTATGTCATTAGTTTCATTGTTTGACATTGACTATTATTTCTTAAATATGGATGGCCCATTATGTGTTATTAAAGGAACTGAGGAAGTATGAAAGGTGTGTGGTTGACCTTTTGGCCTCAGTCAAACCTACAGGACTTTGTTTTTAAATTCATTATCCTTTTGTTTTTTAAAAGAGTGTGAATTATATTATTTTTGTTGTGTTAATATAACTAGGTACTTGCATTTCACCTAAAACCAATTGTACAAGCGACAGCACATTAAGCTACTAAAATCTGTCAGATTTCATTATTACGTTTTCAATTCTATCTATAAAGCATTAAAGCTCATGATTGATTGGGAATATTTGACAGTTTCGGGTGCCTGCTGTCCTCCGTACCGTCATACCTTGAGGAACTTTGGCTTCTAAAACACAGGCTTTTATCCTAGTTTAGGAGGCATCAGTTCGTCTTTTAGAATGACTCTTATGTTTTTAAAGTTTATAAATAAAATATTTATTGTATAAGCGAGTCCCAAGTCCCAATAAATACTTTTCTTTCTTTTGTTATTGTATAAATAAACCTAAGTAATCTACCGAGATGAAGACAGAAAGGACTAAGGAGGAAGAATAAGGACGAGCATTGATCTAAATGAGTAGGTTTATTATAATAGCCATAGTTTTCAAAAGGTCCGTTTCGACCAAAGACATTAAAATTATATTTACAATAGACAGGACATCACGAACAAAATCGTAATCCAATACTTCTGACAAATTGGTTAAATGTCGCTCAGTCTAGTGTGGTACCCCTGCGCGTCAAGACGTAATTTGTGTCCACCAAGAATAAACATTTTCTAAGGAAATATGCCATGTTGCGCTTTGCAGTACTGTACATCTCGTTATGGTAAAACGACTGGACCTAACTTCGGATTATTTTCGCATGAATTATTTATATTTTCTTTGTAATTAAAATTTAAAAAAAAATCCTAAATAGATCTAGAAACTTTTCTATTATTGTAGTAAGCGCCCTCTATTATTGAGTAGTTTTACTGTTTTCTTGTAGAGATGTAGTAATGTTGTTTATCGATGTAGTTATCGATAATATTTATTAAGTTGAAAACATATTGCTATATTTTATTGACATTTAAAATATAGCTAAATAAACTTGAAATATAGAAATATTTTAAGTTTATTTAGCTATATTTTATATTTAGCTATTTTTTTTTTTTATTTTATATATTTTATATAGAGTTAACAACAAATAAACTTGAAATATAGAAATATTTTAAGTTTATTTGTTGTTAACTCTATTTGAACATAATCATGTCATATTAATGAACAAAATTTAATGAATAAGTACTATTCATTCACCTAGGTTTTTGTAATTTTAGGTTTCCGAATAAAAATTATGTTGTACGTGAAAATTGGATACGATTTGTCCAGATAGACCGTAGAGAAGAAAATTGGCTTCCGTCTGCTTCGTCGAAATTATGCTCGAAGCATTTTAAAAAAGAAGATATTTACTTTGGAAAGATCGCTCGATCAAAAAAGGATCGGTACCTTGCAGTGGCGAAGGGTGAAATTTTGACAAAGGGAAGCCGGTAAAAAAAAAAAAAAAAACACTTAAACACTTACCTACTGCAGGATATTTTGTTAGGGAATAAGAGTCAAGAAAAAATAAAATAAAAATTTACAAAAATAATAAAGTGTTAAAAACCGAACCACACAAACACCGATCCAAAACCAACAAAAATATTAAGCAAAAGTAGTGGCGTGGTCTCTTTGTCTCTTTCTAATAGAGGAGAGGAGAGAACTGCAAGCCGTTTGACATTAGCCTATATTTATCAAGTTTTACCGACAGTTAGCGAGCATTAGAAAGAGATGGTCTGACACGCTCTGTCTCTTTTCGCCTCATAGTAAAACGTTGACCGAGGTAAGCCGACATTCGTCGAGTTGCCTTCATGTACGAAAAATTGAAGCGCTGATTAATTTACGACTATAAAATGAAATGTGATACTTAGGGTATTGCTAAGAATTACTATTGCTATTTTAAATCGCGCAGGCATTTGATTAATAATACTTTGTTAATGAAATAGAATGTAAATACTTTTGTATGAATATGGAACTGATTTTTGAAAGGTAACCCGGTGGGAATCGGCTTGTATGGACTCTTCGCCACTGGTACCTTGTACTAGATATGAAATAGTAACTTGTTGATTTCAGTAATTTTCCACTTAACCGTACAAATTGAGATAATATTTACGGTTAAGTGGATAAGAACATAAATTACATAACTTATTTATAATTAAATATGTTCATAAAATATGTAGGTAGGTATATGTAGTACAATGATTGCGAGCTACTTTGTGATTTTTTACTTTAAAATTAGAGAAATTGTTCAAAATTTCATTCAGACGCTAGTTTCGTCGAGTTAAAGTCGGGGTACACAGACCAACTGCGGCTGGCGTAGCTTAACTTGGTCGATTGACCTGTGCGGCTATAATAGGGATGTTTCCTGGGTTAACAAAAATTTATTCTATTTAGTCCGTCATTCAGATTATATAGTGCATCATCAGGCTAAAATTAAGAAACTACACCAACAAAAAAGATATTTAAAGCGTAAAATATTGAACTTAAAGGATTTCGTTGACCACATAGAAAAAAGTTTAACATCCAAAAAATATGGCAAACACTCTTAAAGTTACAGCAAAAATGCAAGCCATATTTGATAGACTCAATAGAAATGCCACTAAGACAAAATTATCCCGTCGTAAATTTTGACGCTTCATTATTACTCTCCTGGCGCTTAATATTATGCCAGAAAATGTTACAATAAGGTTTTTCCACACGTTAGAACATTACGCAGATAACAGTAAATCAGCCCCGACTCATGAATCGATCTTCACCATTATGGATCCATGGCAAAGCGAGATCTCAAACAGCACGAGAAAACATTTTGAACCTTTAGGAACTGCAATTGGAAACCATTCGTCATCCTCCTTATTCGCCAGACCTTGCTCCAGTGCACTACCAAGACAAGAAGTTTTCTTCCCAGGAGGCAGTTCTGTTTTCACACATTTTGTGCAGTCTAGATCGTCAGAGTTCAATTGCAAAGGCATAAATGACCTTCCTAATAGAAGGTAGCAATGTATAAATAATAATGGTAACTATTTTGATTAAATGAATTAGTTAAAAATTAAAAAAATAAACAATTCAGATTTTCAGTACAAATCGGCAATTTTAAACTTTAGCGCCTATTATATTAAACGAATTGTATAAATAAAAAACTGTAAACATTCAAATTACCTATAAATTTTCTGCTTCCTAATTTTTTTGTTTCAAACTATCAAAATGCGAAAACTTCTTTAAATATTATCGATAACTTTATATCGAAATGATACAAACCCTACCACAGTTTTTAGTATTGCCATTTAAAAATATTTGCAAACAAACGTGTAAAAAGAATAATTTTGCTAAAAACAAAATGCAAACAAAACTTGCAAAACAAAATGCACTTTATTGGCTAAAAGGTTTATTATACTCAAAAATCGCAATAAACTGAGTATTATACTAATTCGTAAGCAAAACATATATAAATACCATTAGACGGTGTCACGAAAAATGAATAGTAACGAATAAAATTCTAAAACAGTTTTTGATGTTTGTATAAGACTAGTTTAACTTAATTTGTTTACTTTTCAATATTTATTTACCCGATTTGAATTATACTAGGGTATTAAATCGGATCTGGCAACATAGACCACACTGGCCACCTACCGGGCAATAGCTGAATATATTTTATATAAACTTTTTCATTTTTACTATTTTGATGTCTCCAATTGTTGATCTAATTTTGCTATATTGTACTAGATGGCGGAACTGAGACATGGGAACACAGTTTTTCTATGCCATTTTGACACATGCCCTCTCTATTTATCTTAAATCTCTTTGGTTTCGACCTTACATAAACTTGAATAAATTCAAGGAAAACATGTGGGATTGATTATTTTCATACACACATGCTGCGATTGCGAAATAAAGCGTTTCACTTATCACGTCCTCGAACGGATGTGTAAAGGGTGTATCTGACATCAACGCACAAACGAGTACCATGGATCCAGTACATGATTCTGAACCCCCCCCCATGGTGGAATTTTTCGTCGGCTTTTTCTTGATTTAAGAAAATATTTTTCCAGTTTTTTTCACTTTAGACCATTCATAATTGCTATACTATTATAACCCAATAAGATTTTAAGGTAAAAAATAATTAAAGCGCAATGTGAACAAAACTCGAGAAACGATCCTATCAGCTGATTTTATAGAGTTCACATCAGGGGTCAACGCCATACCCACAAACACGC
This sequence comes from Sesamia inferens, assembly GCA_037179545.1. Taxonomy (NCBI): domain Eukaryota; kingdom Metazoa; phylum Arthropoda; class Insecta; order Lepidoptera; family Noctuidae; genus Sesamia; species Sesamia inferens. The sequence continues at coordinate 11,172,982 of CM073940.1, forward strand.
GCGGCGGCACGCTTGCAACGTTCAAAGACCGAGCCGACACTTTTTTTTAAACACTGTAATTTCTGTAACCGCTCATTAACGACATAAATGACTATCATAATTTTATTAGTGGCATGCGGTGCAGCCTTTTCGCGAAATTTACGTTACGATGTCAGATACACCCTGTAAATTCGAGTGTACCTTAGATGACTGACTATATTACAGACACATCAACAGCACATCAAGCTACTACAATCTCACTAATTTTTTATTGTATTTTCAACTTTATCGCTTAAGCATTAATGCTCAAGGTTGAATGGGAATATTTAATAGCTTCGGCTAGCTTAACCTGCTGTCGTCCGTACATCGTTCGGTGAAGTAAGTATACATATAGTACCTATGTTATGGCGAACATAGCGCACTCAGATATGTAAACAAAGACTTTCTCACGCCATTCAGGCCGGGGATAGAGAAGTTTGTAACAAGAAGACTGGTGCTGACTTTACTTATCACAGAAACAATTCTATCTTATAGTTCTCACTCGTTTTGAGTACTTACCTATATGCCGGCCAAATTCTACATATAAAGGATAGAGGTAAACAAACCGTTGCTAGGCAACGAGTAGTTTACGCCTAAAATACAGATGTTAACAACCGTTTCTAGATAGATTATTTTCATAAAAGTAATAATTCTACTTCCTACTAATGTAAACTGTTTATTTATTTAGATATTTATGATTTGCATAGACCACTTAACCGATTTGAATGAAATATGACACACATGTAAGCTATTTTCTTAATAGGTTACCTTTTTTGATACATATACAATATGTAAAGAAAACCCTGTCCGACCCATAAGGATAATAAAGGTTAGGTAAACACATGACCAAATATAATATAAAATTTTTCGTAATCATCATAGTAACAATGCTAATGAATTTTGAAATACTCTTTTTTCCCGGAATTAAATCCAACTTCCCCGAAATTTGGTAATTTAAAAAAGTGACAACACCATTTTGATGGTACTCGATGCGACTACGTGCCGCGTGCCCGGCCCCCCGTCGCCCACGGAAGGGTTGCCTACAGCAGCGGTTCCCAAAAGGTGGTCCGCGGAACCCTGGGGTTCCGTGGAAAGGCCGCAAGGGTTCCGTAAAAAATATTATCCCATGTGTTTCGTGACCGACGTTGTTCGCGCGCACCGACTTGTTTACGCACAAGGGAGGGGCAGGGCGTGCGGGTGAAGTAGTGCAGCGCGTACAGTAGTACTATACCGCAACAAGAGCACACGTATTTATTTATAATTAATAAGTAGTGAATAGCTGCATTACAAAAATACCTGTTTTTGGAATATCGATGTTTACTGGTAAGTCACAATGTGTTCGTTTATTTGTAGATACATTTTCGAAATAAAATACGAGAGATATATTCACGTGTTCTTTTTATTGTAGGTAGTTCAAAATGAAAAGTTGGCTCAAAATGGGGCGCCTCACAGGAGGCAAAAGTGTTTCGGATTCTTCATTAGATTCAGAGCCACCAGCAGTCTGCACTCAAAATAATTCAGAAAATGTTCCTGGTTCGTCGGTAAGAAAGTTAATGCAATATTATTAAGACATGGAGCTGATCTGATGATGGAGCTGGAAGGTGGCCATAGGAACTCCGTGATTAAACGACGCAACCCGGTCGAGCTTGGGTTAATAACGAAAAAAATCCCTAAAGGTTTTTTTCGTTAATGTTTTACAATTATTTGGGTAATTTTCTGTGATAAAAGTTATTTACTGATTAGACTTGCTCATTTCATGACCGAGATCGCTCAATTTAGTTCGCGGGTCCTTAGCGAACTTGTTCGCTCTTTTAATTCCTCTATTCCGAATTAGAGACAAGCAGATAGCTCGCTCACTTTGATACTAGATTGTACATTTCAGGATATGCTAAATACACAAGACCCTAGTGCCGGACAGAATCTACAACATACAATCACCAAAAGACTTGCAACTCAGGAGAAAACTTCTTGAAATAAAAGAAAATACGACGAATCTTACTTGTCCTTTGGATTTATTCCTGTGTGAAGAACTGAGAACCCGGATGGACAATGTGTTATTTACAACAATATAATGAGTAATATGTCACTGGTACCTGTAAAGCTTAAACGACATCTTGACACGAACCACCCAGAACTGAAAGATTTTGAATGACACAAAAAAGTACGTAGAACTGGTGCAGCTGCTATACAAAAATTTGTAAAGACCAGTAATGAAAATGCAATAGAGGCATCATTTCTGCTAAGTTACAAAATCGCTCGTGCTGGTAAACCACACACGATTGCAGAGGATTTAATAAAACCATGTATGACAGAAATTGTCACCTGTATACTTGAAGAAGAAGCAGCAAAGAAAGTGTCAGCAGTTCAGTGTTCAAATAACGTCATTTCCGATCGAATTCATAAGATTTCTGAACACATTCAAGATGAATCAATTAGTAGATTGAAGGCCAGCGAGATGTTTGCAATGTAACTGGATGAAAACAGATGTCCCTGGGTTATCAATACTGCTTGTTTCTGTGAGATATCCCTTTGGAGGAACTATTGAAGAGGATTTGTTTCTTTGTACTTTTTTAGAAACCAACACAATCGGAGAAGAAATTTGTAAAGTTATCGATAGTTACATGACTAAGCACCATATTGATTGGAACAAATGTATTGACTTGACGTGTGTACTGATGGAGCGGCAGCTATGGTTGACAAAATAAAAGGCCCTGTAACGAGAATCAAGGAGGTTGTACCTAAATGTAGTAGCAGTCACTGCGTTTTACATCGCCATGCCCTTGTCGCAAATAAAATGCCATTCGAGCTCAAGACAGTGGTCGACCAAACAGTACTAATTCTAAACTACGTTAAATCACGACCACTTCAGTCGAGGATTTTTAAAAAAGTGTGTGAGGATATAGGAAGCCAGCACCAATTCCTTCTTCTTTACACGGAAGTAAGATGGCTTTCAAGAGGAAGAGTTCTATATTAAGGCGCTTGCGCTAAAAAAAAAAAATGAGCTGCGGGTATCTTCCGACGTGGAAAAGAATATACAGGAGCATTTGAAAAGCCTTACAAAATCTTTGCATGAGTATTTTCCGGAGCAGTTGCAGGACATGGACTGGGTGCAGAATCCGTTTGCAAATCACACCAAACCTTCAATGCTGTCGGTGTCAGAGGATGTGAATTTGATTGATATTAAATTTTCATCAACGCTAAAACAAAAATTCGAAGAAAGAACTCTTGATTTAAACGCCTTTTGGATTGGACTCAAAGATGAATACCCATAGAGCCATCACACTACTGTTACCGTTTGTGACGACTTACCGATGCGAGATCGGTTTTTCCGCATATGCTTATACCATAAGTAAATACAAAAATAGACTGGATGCAGCTCCAGATCTTCGCGTTCAACTTTCGGACGTTAAGCCTAATTTTAATGCTATTTTAAGAAAATATGTAAGAAAATTTCATTCGTCACATTAAATTCACAAACGTGTTTTTATGAATTTAATGTGATGAATGAATTTTTTGTATGTTTCATTACTTTATGTACCTACTTATATATTTACAGTAATAGTATAAAAATAATTGCATAAAAACTTTATTGTTTTTCATTTAAATTTCCATTTATCAAAGTAGGGTTCCGTTAGGAAAAGTATAATCAATTAGGGTTCCTTGCCAAAAAAAAATTGGGAAACCCTGGCCTACAGCACATGTATTAAGTTAAGTACCTCTTTTTTGTGAAATAATATTTATTTTTTTAGGGGGATTTTTTTTAACTTTAGCTCGGCTTTTTATCCATTAGTAGAATCAGTTATCGATACCTAACAATACCTTCACGGATCGGACAGGGTTTTCTTTACATATTGTATATTATACTTAGTCCATACTTGAAAGTATTACAATGCATGTGTGCAGTTGATTTGAAAGTAATTAAAATACGCAAAATTTTATTGACAAATGCCTCAACTTTATTCATTGGTTGAATTCCACAAAATGTGTTTAATACCTGGATTTCATCCATCTTTCTTTTTTGTAGGGCTATCGCGTAAAATGAATGTTGACTTTTTAATGGTTTTTCGAAATACCAAGTTATTATTTTTATGCATGTTATTTTAGGGATTCTAATGAAATATGCTGCAATAGGAATTGTTAATAAATAGTTAGCATGTAAAAGTCGATAATCATGTAAATAACAGGAGAGTTGTAAAACGTGAGTTGTGATAACCCTAAATTGGTTTGTTTACATCTATTCTTTATGGAGCTTGGCGAGAATATAGCTATACAATAGTCTAACTCAGCGGTCGGCAACCTTTTGGCAGTTACGGGCCACATGACGACAAAATGAGGTAGAGGCGGACTGCGCTTTTACGTTATTTTGATAACAGGTCTATCAATTAGTATTATTTATTGCACACACAATGATACTGTGCGGATATACATACTTTTCAAATGAGTGAAAAGAACTCTCACACTGAACACTACTTAACTAATAAGTTATATTAAAATCCCAAAAAACCTTTATTTTTCATTATGCCAACGAAAAATCAGTAATAAATGGAAATTAAACGAGGAAAGATAAAAAACCTAAATGTGAACTTGTACTTATACTTTCAGTGTGACGTCTGAGGCTGTATTTGAGTGACTATTTTTTGTACATAAGATTTCATATTTGTCGTTGAAATTCTAAGAACGGCTTTCAAATGATCATCGTAAGTCGGGAAGCATGATTATTTTTTCTACACTATGTAACAAAAACCCTGTTGTTCCTTTCAGGGACATAATTTTACCTACAAGCACACCATTAATGAAGTCATAATTAGAAAACAGTAATCATTGTCTAGTTGAGGGGTCACAATCAACTATGAAAACCGACAAATTCGAATTTTTTAGAATATCTGATTACATAAGTTAAATAAATTGGCGGGAACGTTCTACTTATGTCTAGTTTCTTCATGCAGAATTGCAAAGCTAAGAAATCAGTTACAGATTATAAATATTAATAATTAAACATTTATTTTAATTATTTTTAGTGAACAATTTTTATAAATTACTTGCTTTATTCCGTCCGTATGCCGATTCTTAAAATGTATGTTGAAGGAACAACAGGGTTTTTGTTACATATTATATAATTGAGGATGGAAAATCTTTGCTCGCATAAGTAGGTAAGTACTGCCAAAAATTTTAATAAACTTTTGAGCAATTTTAAAATCGTCAAAATAAGTTGGCAAGCTACCATAGAACTTAACACGATCATTGATCTCATAAAATGAGCTTTTGAGAATATCATCAGATTGAAAATCAATCACGTTCATTTGTAAATGACTCGGTACATCCTCAAAGTAACATAAAAATTATTTGCATATAATATTCATTCCACTAGAAACCTTTTCAAAGTCGCCGAATCTGTCACTGAACTGATATTGCAGTTGTATTAGAATATTAAAGCATTTTATCATTTTTAGAATTGTAGTTTATTATATAAAACAGTCGCGGGCCGCAAGAAAGAGGGCCGGGCCGCAGGTTGCTGACCACTGGTCTAACCCATAGATATTAGAAATATATCTCTGATCTAACCTAAAACATTCCATGTCCAGACTTCCAATATACCTGTCCATCTGTCCCCTATTAGCGGACGAGTGGTTCAGACAATTAATCGGTGAATTGATTATTTATCTGAAGTAGTTTTGCTTGTGCGGAATAAACAACTTTTCTTTCTTCTTTCTAGATTTTTCCTGAACAAAACCTTAACCAACTATTGAAAAATAAGCCGTTGAAGGCATAGATTTTACACCTTTTAAAATAAACTTTCTATTAAAACAAAACTTATTTTATATGTCAAACTCAATGGCAACTAATTTACATTATGACATTACTTTGCCTCACTTTGTACTACATTAGATGATCAAGAAATGTCGGCGACGCTAACCAAATCTAGTTTAGTAAATGGATGAGGATGGGTCACTTTATACAAAGGCCATAAGATTAGACTCCGCAATAAACAAACGAAAATAGTCCCCTTCTCTGTACGGACGATAGCAGGTTTAGCCACCCGAAACTGGCAAATATTCCCAATCAATCTTGAGCGTTAATGCTTTAGAGATAAAGTTGAAAATCTTATAAAAAATCTGACACATTGTAGTAGCTTAATGTGCTGTCGTTCGTACCAAGCGAAGTAAGTTATATTGGCGATAGCATTACACAGAAGTTAAAAAATGTTGTTTATAGGGTACAGTTTGTAATAGAAGTACAACATATTACGTATGTTATGATTTGTTACAGTTCAGATTGTGCTGTCGTCTGTAGGCCTAGTATGAGTTTTCATTACGAAACTCGATCGTTCTTATCTAGCGCGTTTGATTCAGCGATTGACCCGCTTCAAGGTCGTAAGAACTCTCAACCAATGAGAGCGCCGAACGCGCTCGATATCGACGATCGAGTTTCGTATTGAAAACTCATACTAGGCCTACTGTACACACATTAGTTCTTCTCATTTATTGACGTACTAGTTGCGCCCGCGGTTTCACTCGAGTAAGTTTCGATCCCGTGGGAATATCGGGATTAAAGTACCCTATGTGTTATTTCTGGTTATAAACTACATGTGTGCCAAATTTCATCCAAATCCGTTCAGTAGTTCAGTATCAGTATTCTGTAACCTGTTCAAATATCCATCAACCCATCCTGACAGGCTCGCATTTATAATATTAGCAGTATTGTTGTTTTCACTTTATAGCCCAGCGTAATAGCTCTCTGTATGCCTAGTATGAGTTTTCATTACGAGACTCGATCGTCGATATCGAGCGCGTTTGGCGCTCTCGTTGATTGAGAGTTCAAGTCTTACAACCTTGAAGCAGGCCAATCGATGAGTCAAACACGCTCGATATTACGGAATAGAGAAGTAAGACTGGAAAGGTATTGTGGGCGGGCCAGGCGTGCCATGAACGTGATACGAAAATCGTATGTCGACTGAAACATGCATTCACCGCGTTTAGTATTCTTCAAACTACTTCAGAGACGGAGCTCTGCTTTAAAATGCCTTATTGTACAATTATAACATGCAAGACAAAAAATCCGACCTCTAATATTAAGCGAGGAGGTATATCGTTCCATCAGTAAGTCGAAAATAACATTTTATTACAATATAATTAGTAAAAAATATACTGATAACTATGATACTCCAAACTTTCACGATATTTTGGCATCAAGATACGAAAAAATATACATTGCTCGGTTTGTATTCGTTTGTCAAAACAATAAGAAAATCTGCGTACAATGTAGTGAATCTAATATGTCTTCTACACTTTACTCGTTGTCATTTTTAAATTTTCCCTGATTGGCCGAAATGCAGGGCGCCATATTTATCTATAGAGAGGTGCCCATATGATTAAATAAATTTATCGATAGAATTCAGGACTATACGTACGATAAACATAATATTTGAATTATTTTATATTTAATTATAGATATTTTTTTTTTATTACTCATTGAATAAATGTAATATAATAATATAAAGGGCCATGTCAACTATGACTATTTATTATAATCTAAGTATTTAGTATCAAAATCTTAGATATATACAGGGTGTATCTGACATCGTAACGCAAACTTCGCGAGAAGGTTACACCGCATGCCACTAATAAAATTATGATAGTCATTTATATCGTTAATGAGCGGTTACAGAAATAATAGTGTTTAAAAAAATGTGTCAGCTCAGCCTTTGAACGTTGCAAGCGTGCCGCCGCGCGTGTTTGTGGGTATGACGTTGACCCCTGATGTGAACTTTATTAAATCAGCTGATAGGATAGTTTTCGAGTTTTGTTCACATTGCGCTTTTTTGTGTAATTAGCGAATAAATTATTTTTTACTTTAAAATCTTATTGGGTTATAAAAGTATAGCAATTATGAAAGGTTTAAAGTTAAAAAACAGCATATTCTTTTTTTAATCAGGAAATGACGGCGGGGCCTTCAGAATCATGTACTGGATCCATGGTACTCGTTTGTGCGTCGATGTCAGAGACGCCTTTAAATGAAATATCACTCATGAAATATTAAATAATTATAAATTTTAGATTTCGTAAAAAACTAACATATTTTATAAAATGGCACCATAACCTAAACCATAACTTATAGAAATAAAAGGCTTATAGGAAAAAAAATATTTAAATAAACAAAGTTAGGTACGAGTTTTTATTACACATTTCTGCTTATATCTCAAAAACTAAAAGTCCTATGAACTGGAAACTTTTTGTAGTACTGTTTTACACCTAAACCTTTCATTTAACAATTTTATGTGTAATGCACCATAAACAAAAAATGACATTTTCAAGTTACGTAATTTTACTACATAATTAGAATTCGATCATTCCTTTTTTGACAAATTTTATCGATATGAACTATCAATATACATATCGACATTTTGGTCGCCATAGCGTGTATGAGAAATTTATGATGCATGAGTATACGTCAAATGCACTGCTTGCGTCAGTGTGACGACCAAGAGCCGATGGCCAATGGGGAAGAAAGGCTCTTGAATGGCGATCACGTACAAGTGCAAGCGCAACGTCGGACGCCCACCAACTAGGTGGTCGGATGACCTGACCAAAATCGCAGGGAAGCGCCGAATGCAGGCCGCGTCCAACCGTTCGTTTTGGAAATCCTTGAGGGAGGCCTATGTCCAGCAGTGGACTTCATGTGATTGAGGTGATGATGTTTTCATTTTTCATAGACGTAAATATATCTTTCCACTAATTGACTTAATATTTTCAGGTCAAAGTCCAAGGCATCGAAGGAGAGTTCCTAAATTTCTGCGCTAACAACTACCTAGGACTTTCTGTAAGTTTACTTATTGCTTTATTATTAAAAACGCAAGACATGAATCCCCGTAACCCGAAAGACGTGTTCAGTATTTTTAAGTAAAGAATCTATGTGTAAAATTTCAAAAAGATGTCATGAAAAACCACAAAGTTGTGAGCTTGTTATCGTACTTGGCTGTCATAACAAAAATATGATCAACGCTCCGCTCGAGCGGGCGAGCGTGTCGTTGACTGGCGGCGTCAGCTGTTGCGCGGGTGTGCGTACACGCAAAGTACTACTATCTACCGTATGATCTACCGTAAGCTGCGAGGCGCGCTCGGTAACCACACTGCAACAATTTCTATATGTATTTGGGAAAAAAATATAACATTGTGTAAAAATTATTGGAGTCGATTCAGTTGCTTATTCTGAACAAACTATATTCAGGTTTCGTATAAGGAAAAAATAACGTTAAATAAGTAAACAGTTTTTACTAAAAAAAAAAACAGTCTCACTTTGTAACTTGCTATGTAAACTGTGGCAAGAGGTTTTATAACATTAGCAACATACATCAAGCGGATTACAGATACACTTAATTATTATTGAAGCTAACTCTTCCCAAGCAAAGTAAATAAAATTAAGTATATGGGTCCACTGCGCGAGTTTCTTCTACCAAAAATCAAAAAGGAATGTTCAAAATCACTAACTAGTTGTTTGCTAATAACATACAAGTACAAAAAATACACCGACGAAAATAGAACCTCCTCTTATTTTAACGTGTTTATAAATTCAAGTTATATCGCTGATTACGATGAAAAGGTGTTAACTTAAATTGAGACGTTTGCCTACTTATAACATTTTGCTTTCAATACAGAACCATCCGGAGGTGGTAGAAGCAGCAAGAGAAGGCTTGAAGAAATATGGCGCTGGTCTCAGTTCTGTTCGGTTCATTTGCGGCACGCAAACAATACACAAGGTAAGGTATTATGACACATGGCAGCGATAAGGCCTCCCATTGTAATTTGAATGTTTTGTAATGATAATTGTATTTTGTTATCTTTTTTCTGCTGTTCAGCCGACTGCACGTCAAGCTACTAAAAGCTGTCAGATTTCTTTATTAGATTTTCAACTTTATCTCTAAAGCGTTCAGGTTCAAGGTTGTTTGGGAATATTTGTCAGTTTTTGGTAGCTTGACCTGCTGTCGTTCGTACAATAAATTCATCAGCTGTCATAATTTTCCCAACTACGTTAGAATCGGTTTCCAGTCTAATCGGATGCAACTCATCATCATCCCAGCGTTCAGTCCCTGTTGCATCCGCGGCCTTAGCGTTGGAACCCGGGTTCCGCTCATGCTCATCGCGCGATCTTTAGCATCCTCTTACTACCTCAAGCCAGCATTTCTTTGGTCTACCCCGCTTGTTGTGGCCCAGCGGAGGCGCCATGGCAAGACATTTGTTACCCACGTAACATGCTGGTTTTTGTAAGACGTAGCCGTACCAGCGTAGGCGACCCTCCTGCAATTTGTCGTGATATGTCACGGATAGGAAGACTGCCCCGGATGCGGGAGTTCCTGTTGCGGTCTTTGCGCGTGACTCCACTCATCCACCGCAGCATATTCATCTCCGTGACATGCAGCTCCTGCTTGTGTCGCTCAAGCACAATTAATGTCTAATCGGATGCAACTAAATACCAATATTTTAGAAGGAGCGACTGTCTATCTGACCTCTACAACTCACTTACTGGGCTATAAGGTATACTCTAAAAGTCGTTTCGCTGTGGCTTTACCGAGGTCACATCAATAGTCGTTACAGAATTCATCATAAAAAACCGTTCATGTATTTTGTTGAATAAAAAATGCAGCCGCCTTAGTTCATAATAACTCAAGTCAACATTGTTTATAAGTTTTCGTGTTTGGGTACTAGGCTTTTGAGTTCATTATTTATGTGTTTTTTTTTTTAATTTCCTTTTATATGAGTTTTGCTTGTGCGTAATAAACCATATTACTTTCTTTCTTTCACTGTTTTGTTCATCACTTATTCATATATGTATTTCCATAGGAGTTAGAGGACCGTCTCGCCAAGTTCCATGATCGCGAGGATGCAATCCTGTACGCGTCCTGCTTTGACGCCAACGCTGGTCTCTTCGAGTCCATGCTGACACCAGCAGATGCCGTGTTCTCCGACTCCTTAAACCATGCCTCCATTATTGACGGCATCAGACTGTGCAAGGCGCAGAAGTTCCGGTATCCTCATAGAGATCTGAACGGTTAGTTGTTAAATATAAGTTGGAATATGAAAGGCACAGCCTACTTAGGTGCTTCAAAAACTTAGTTGTTTAACGATTCTATTAATTTTCATTGCAAGAGTACACCTACAATTCTTACTAAACGCGTAACTGAAGTAAGCTAAGGTAAGTTAGCTTAGTTATATTCCTTTTCAAGCATACATTTGGATCTAAAGTAAGATTACTGACACATCACAGAATATTTACTGCCACTAAGCCGCGATGTCAAATTGCACGCTTAATTACGGTACAAATTATGTACAGAATTGACGATATTAACATCATAATCAAATTGCATAACAGGATTCCACACACATACTATCTTTTTTTATGAACAAAATCGAACTTCTTTTTTGTTCAGATTTCGTAAAGTGATCAAATATCATAAGTCTCAGGTGTAATAACCGCCTTCAAACCTTGCTTTAAGAGGCTATATAATTAAAAAAAAAAAACAATTACAATGAGGGTTGACATTGGCACAAACTGATGGAGCGAGACAGGCTGAGGTTGATGCATGTGATGCTTTATGAATAATTCATAAAGAACATTGAAGTATCGCAGCATAGTGGCCAAATCATGGCTTTGCATCAAATCTCCTCGTAGTCGGCTCACGCGGCCGTTTTTTCAACTGTCGTTGGCGATATCCGCCATTATTGTGAAATAAAATTTTTAAAGAATTTCTTTAATTTGTTACACGTGTTATTGGCAAAATTGTGGTATCTAACCACAGAGGCCATTGAAGAGTTGAAGTAGTATTCATTCCAAAAGAAAAGAAAAGAAAAAGAGGTTGATGCTTTATTTAAACAAATATTCTTAATATTGATTTTTTAATATCAAAAGATATTGTTGATATTAATTGTAGATTTTGTTGATATACAGAACTGGAGCATCTCCTAGCTCACAGCGAGGCTCGGATTAAGTTGATCGTCACCGATGGCGTGTTCTCAATGGACGGTACCGTGGCACCGATACAGGGTTTACGGGATTTGGCAGACAAATACCGCACGTTACTGGCTGTGGATGACAGCCATGCTACTGGATTCTTCGGAGAGACTGGCCGGTAAGTTGATAGATCGAGTGAGAGTTATAAAGCAGGTAAATCCGAGATACACCTATCAATATGTTACTTACGAGCGCTGCGAGCGCAGTCACAGTCTGTGAAGCATCTAGAGATAGAAGACATCATGTAATCACTCTGCTCTAGCTTTACTAGATTGCTAAACATTTTATAAACAGGATATTTCATAACTCTTTGCATTATTTATTTTTCTTTGTAAAAATCGTGCGCAGAGGTTTATGTCTCACATTTGTAAGAGTCCTGCGGTCGGCAACCTTTTGGCAGGCAAGGGCCACAAGGTAGCAACATAAACTAAAGGCGGGCCGCAGTCATGATACTAACTCGTCAAACTAAGAAGGCAAGCAGACATAAAATTTAATAAGATAATTGATTAGATCTTTTCAAAGCATCTTTAGACTGGAGATCCATTCCGTTCATTTATAAATGACTCTGTACTCTGACGACAGCAGGTCAAGCTACCTTAAACTTTAAATCTAATAAAGAAATCTGACAGATTGTAGTAGCTTAATATGCTGTCGTCTGTACATCCTCATCATCACACGAATAGGGTTTGCAACTTATTTACAAAACATTCATGGGCCGCAAGCAAGACGTACTGGGGACGCATGCGGCCCGCGGGCCGCGTGTTGCCGATCGCTGTTGTAAAACTACTAAAAATTTACGGTGTATAAACACTATAAAACAGATTACTTCATACAATATTTACACACATACCTCAAGTAACAAGACTGTTGGGCGGTGTTTCCGTCGGACTACAATTTATGTGTCTTCAAGGCTAAAGTGAATGCACCGCCGTGTCCTCGTGACGGCAATTGGCGGCGATCTCTCCCGTCCGACCCTGGTCCACGCCATGGTCCGGAGCTAGAGTGCATGGCAAGCCGTCACCTCCTGCAAAGCAGTGATGCTGGCAAAGGAGGAGGCGGAGCGCGTGAGGTAGCGGGAGTCCCAGCGCCCTCACGCCACTAGCCGCCGCAGGAGACGCCCTGGTCGGGAGACAACATCGAACTCCCGGCCACCGCAGGCGCGGGCCTGCGGGCGGTGAGCAGTGGGCAGCTCACCGCTCGGTAAGGACCAGGCCCGAGTCGACGTGGCGTTGTCTTTCACGCGCGCTTTAGAGATGTCAGCACATCGTGACGGGCTTCACTATGACAGATGCCTCCTGAGTCAGGGTTGCTTAAAAAGAAACCGTGGCCCTGGAAGTCGCGCAGGCAAGTGAAGAAACACGGGTGGGTTTTAATCAGTAAAAGTCTGACACGCCCTTCCGCTCCGCCCAGAGCGGGAGAAGTCATTTGATGATTTCACACCCCACAAAAAAAAAATGCCTAGAGTGAATCGGCTCTTAATAAACTAGCGCGCTTTACCATCAACGATTGCATGACTGCTTACCATCAGGCAAGACCATTGCGGTCAAGCACTAGTTTATAATTGAAATAAAACTAGAAACAGTAAGGATATAAAATGCAGTCGTGGGTCTGACCGACAGAAGTGAAAACTGAAATCATTATTATGACCAAAATGTTATTGCGCGATCTAGAGCATTGTATACACTATGTACAACATAATTATTTGTTTATGCGAAACCCGAAACACGTGTCCAGTATTTTTAAGTAAAGAATCTATGTACAAAATTTCAAAAAAGATATCATGAAAACCTTCAAGTTATGAGCTTGCTATTCTACTTGGTTGTCCCAACAATTTTTTTTTTTTAATAATTATAAACTAGCACTTGACCGCAATCCCGCCTGATGGTAAGCAGTGATGCGATCGTTGATGGTAAAGCACGCTAGTTTATTAAGAGCCTATTCACTCTGAAAAACTGAGCGAATAGGAAAGAAGGCGGCAGTTGAGCGAGGTGATGCAATGTTAAACCCAACAACACGACCAAATTCCCAACACAACAACATTATGGCGCATCGTACCCGGCACACATCGCAACACAACTGCTTAGACCCGTCCTCCGAACGGCTTCACCAGACATCATGCCGAAACACGACAAATGGCTTGACGGCAAGGCTTTGTCTGGTGGGTGGTAACTTCTGCCGGCGGCCGATGTTACGGCCTACCAAAAAATAAATGTCGTCAAAGGTACGTACGGGCGGGCTAGCGCAGGCTTTGACCTCTGGCGTCAGCTGGGATCTATCGTAACCGCTCAGTAACCACTCTGCGATCTCACTCTAAATGTATTTGGGAAAAAATATAACATGGTGTAAAAATGATTGGAATCGATTCTGTTGCTTATTCTGAACAAACTATATTCAGGTTTCGCAAAAACTAGATTACCTAGATTAGGATAAATTTTTATTTTATCCTAATCTGGGTCCACAGAGTTTGGCCAGCTATTTTATAGACTCTGCAATTAAGTCGGTAGGTATAAAACAAGTGTAAAATATGACCAAGGGAGGTCATATTTTACAAATACATAACTACCTATTTGTAGTTTTGATCGATGCGATCATACCAGATAAAATGCATAATAATTTCAATTCGATGCTGCATATAATGTACCTATTACATCGAGGTTGACTGACTATCGTTTGAATTCTTATCCTAAGTTCGAGTTCAGGTTATTAATATCGCAATTGGAACACTCAACCATTTTCCTTCTTAACTGAAAGGACAAAACCGATAAATTATTACGGTTTAGTGCTAATACTTTTGTATCAAATTTGGTCTAACTGCAATGCTTCGATATCCGCCTTCGGATTGTGGAAGTGAGACGGCAGTCGCTTCACGGAAAATATCGAAGATTAGCCAAAATCAAGTTAGACTGGTAAAACGGACCCCAGACTTCAAAGCTGACAAATCTTTGGATGCGACTGGGATGAACGCTGAGATGATGATGACTTTTGTATGAAATTGTCGGTAGTAATTAATTATGTTAATCTTCTGCTGCCAATAAGTAAAGTTGTACGGACGACTGCATGTCAAGCTACCCTAAACAGCCAAATATTCCCAATCAACCTTGAGCCTTAATGCTGTAGAGATAAAGTTGAAAATCTAATAAAGAAATCTGACAGATTGTAGTAGCTTGATGTGCTGTCGTCTGTACAGCTAATCACACATTAATACTAACCCGGAACCCCAACGTTAACATGAGGAAGTTCTTCCCGCGCCTTTTTCAGCGTACTGGATTAACAACGCGAAGCTTACCGCCGAGAGTTTCAAATCCAACAGAGTGTTCTTTAACGCGCTGGGATGCGTTGTGTCGAATTCTCAATGCTCGGATCAACGCCGACAGTTGTAAATCCAGTGCGCAACACCAACCCGCTGCGATATTTTTACTTACGAAATCTGCCTTTACTGCTATGACTTAAAGACTCGTTCAAGGTCAATAAGCTACCATATTGCCTTGCGGTTGATTATAATAATATTGGCCGTTTATACAAAATTGTTCCGTTTGTATTTATTAATTATGTACATAATTCAAGGTCTGTTTGAGACCGTGGCATTGTCATTAAAAATGTAGGTACCTATACATTTTCCTTCCTGCAATCATATCGTGTACCCGTGTCTATTTAGTCCAGTGTAAGTATTTATCTGGTCTGGTATAATACGTTGTATATACAATTTTTGTATACTTATACAATGTACAAGTTATTTTTTGTAAAGGGTGTATCTGACATCGACGCACAAACGAGTACCATGGATCTAGTACATGATTCTGAACCCCCCAGTGGTGGAATTTATCATCGGCTCGTCATGATTTGAAAAAAAAAATATATGTAGTTTTTTTCACTTTAGACCGTTCATAATTGCTACTTTTATAACCAAATAAGATTTTAAAGTAAAAAATAATTAATTCGCTAATTACCCAAAAAGCGCAATGAAAAGAAAACTCGAAAAACTATCTTATCAGCTGATTTAATAGAGTTAACATCAGGGATCAACGTCATACCTACAAACTCGCACGGCGGCACGCTTGCAACGTTCATTAACGACATAAATGACTATCATAATTTTATTAGTGGCATGCGGTCATGAAAAGTCACAAAGTTACGAGCATGTTATATTACCTGGTTGTCCCTATAAAAATATGGCCAACACGCCGATCGCCCACCCGCGCTTGCAGCGGTGCGGCGTCGTCTTTAGTTTCTTGGTAATAATTTCTGTTTGTATTGTAATTGACTAGTGATAACATTTTCCATCACACTGACAGGCTTTAAACTTAACAGCCTCCGTGGCGTAGCGGTGGCGAACGCGGCCGCTGCGTAAGGAGGCGCGGGTTCAATCCCCGCACTGTGCTAATATTTATATGCATGAATATGAATATTTGCACTGGTCTGGTCGTGTCTCGGAAAGCCGTTGATCCCGGTTGCCATACGAACATCTACGGGCGTTACGGGTTGTTGGAGCTGCAATGCTTCAATATCGCCTTCGGGTTGTGGAGGTCAGACGGCAGTCGCTTCACGGAAAATATCGAAGTTTAACCGAAATCAACGGTATACTGGTAAAGCGGACCCCAGACTCCAAAGCTGAAAAAGCTTCGGACTGGGATTAACGCTGAGATGAAGATGATGATTTACAGGCTTTAGATTGTCGTAACGGTCAAGTGTAGATCTGTAGATATGATATGTAATTACTCGTAAATGCAGCCGTAGGTGATAAAAATAAAAAGTAGTAATCCTTACTTAAAACATATCAGTTTTACTTAGAACGTTTTGTACCATTGTACCCCTGCAAAATGAGACGGGGGCCCCGTCCCGCTGTGCACACGCGCCTAGGGGAACACTACTTATGTTCTGCCGTGAATTGTGAAAAACACACCAATTTACCTCAGGCGCCCACTAATTTGATAGGACTAAACAAATATTTATTTTCTGTCTTTTTAGTTTAGTGTGTGAACAAGAGAATCAGGGTCATTATATATTAATTTATCACACAAATTCTCTTCTATTTTATATTATTAATTTGATGGATAAAACCTTTCCGAGCATTATTGCCTTTAAAGTAGACCAAATGAAATATGCACTCTTAAAAAAAATTACAAATCGATTATCTATGAATCTCATCTCATTTATACAATATGTAAAGAAAACCCTGTCCGACCCAGAAGGATAATAAATAAAGGTTAGGTAAACACACGACCGAATATAATATAAAATTTTACGTAATCATCATAGTAACATTAATGAATTTTGAAATAATCATTTTTTCCCGCGAATTAATTCCAACTTCCCCGAAATTTGGTATTTTTAAAAAAGTGACAATACCATTTTGACGGTATTATTATTAAGCGATGCGACCACGTGCCGCGTGCCCTGCTCCCCGTCGCCCGCGGAAGGGTTGCCTACCGCACATGTATTAAGTTACCTCTTTTTGGAAAAAAATATAAATTTTTTTAGAGGCTTTTTTTTAAGTTTATCCCGGCTTTGTATCCATTAGTAGAATTAGTTATCGATACCCAGGGGCGTGCACAAAGATTTTATTGGGGGTATGCATAAATATACCTACTATCCAAATCTCTGTGCTTATATATGGTAAAACTTAAAAAACGTAACTTAGACGTAGTTTCAATTTAACATAGTCGCGTACCTACTTTTTCGCATGTCAACATTGAATTGATGTTTGTGCGTGGCTACAATGAACATCTAAGTATGTGATTGATGATAAGAACAAGTCAAATAAATGATATACGTGGGGTATTAGGTATTTTTTATTTGCCCAAATGAATACAATGAAATCATCATCATCTCAGGGTTAATACCAGTCGCATCCAAAGCTTTGGAATCTGGGGTCCGCTTTTCCAGTCTAATTGCTGATTTTGGCGAAATTTCGACAATTTCCGTGAAGCGACTGCCGTCTGACCTCCACAACGCGAAGGCAATATCGAAGCATTGAAGTTAGACCAATTGTTGGACTTTTGTGGGCTCCAACAACCCGTAACGACTGCCACTAGATGTTCGCATGGCAACCGAAACCAACGGCTTAACGTGCTTTCCGAGATACGACCAGACCAGTGCAAATATTCATATTCATGCATACAAATATTTACACTGCGCGAGGATCGAACCCGCGCCTCCTTACGCAGCGGCCGCGTTCGCTACCGCTACGCCATGGAGGCTGTCAAAATACAATGAAATGGTATTACTAACTGAACTGTAAATAAGTAATAATTTATTTCTCAAAAAACTAAAAAAAAATATTTTACTATCTATAAATTAAATCAACGCGCCTATCTATTTTTAAATAACTCTGTAAAAATTAAATATATATAAGATCGTTGTGAAATCGCTAAAAGTTCTTTTAAAATGGAAATATAGACAAATCTTTCATAAATATGCGTAATGCACTACCTACTCATTGGAATCATAACTATTAAATTTTGCTAATTTGTAAACTTCAGGAAAATTATTACAATATAAAGTATAGTATTGAAATTCAAAAGCAAGTAGGTTGAAAAACTTAAGGTCTTTTAAGTTTTTATAATGACGAACTGTTAATGCCGTGTTTTAAAATAATATACCTACACGAGAAACAAAACAATTTATTTGTGTGTACACACTACACAGCCTGCTAACCACATATAATTATCATAATACTTTTTATAAAGACAACCTTTCTTTTGTGTTAAACCAAAAACTCTAAAATAAATGAATATTTAATTCCGCTTAAAACAACCAATATTGAAACAACATAAGCTGCTAAAATAAAAAGGTATTTGAACGAACAACAATCATGCTATATTTCTGAACTTCTTAAATTCGTCGCATTATTAGAAGCTGTGCTTATCGTGCCCTTAAAAGTCAATGAAATTTCACGCACACGTACACAACAATTTAGGCACACAAGCAAATAATTTTATACACAGACAGATATGGAAGAGGCACATTTTATTTGTGCTTACGGCCGCTACGAGAAGTGGCGTGACCGTCGCGACGAAGGCCAGTGATATTTCGTAGTTAGCACTAGGCCCAATAGATGGCAGTGTTCTCACTAACTGATTAACAAAGTCTTTCAGTTTTAAGTTTGTAGTATATAAATTATTATATATTTTTTTAGAAAACTATTAGGGTATGCAGAGCTTTTCTGCTTGTATGGAGCGCACGCGCCTGCATGCATACAAATACTTACACTGCGCGAGGATCGAACCCGCGCCTCCTTACGCAACGGCCGCGTTCGCTACCGCTACGCCATGTAGGCTGTCAAAATACAATGAAATGGTATTACTAACTCAACTGTAAATAAGTAATAATTTATTTCTCAAAAAACTAAAAAAAAATATTTCACTATCTATAAATTAAATCAACGCGCCTATCTATTTTTAAATAACTCTGTAAAAATCAAATATATATAAGATCGTTTTGAAATCGCTAAAAGTTCTTTTAAAATGGACAGATAGACAAATCTTTGAGTCTGCTTTGGCTTTTCATAAATATGCGTAATGCACTACTCATTGGAATCATAACTATTAAATTTTGCTAATTTGTAAACTTCAGGAAAATTATTACAACATAAAGTATAGTATTGAAATTCAAAAGCAAGTAGGTTGAAAAACTTAAGGTCTTTTAAGTTTTTATAACGTCGAACTGTCAAAGCCGTGTTTTAAAATAATATACCTATACGAGAAACAAAACAATTTATTTGTACACACTACACAACCTGCTAACCACATATAATTATCATAATACTTTTTATAAAGACAACCTTTCTTTTGTGTTAAACCAAAAACTCTAAAATAAATGAATATTCAATTCCGCTTAAAACAATCAATACATAGGTATTTAACCCAAAAACACCAATAATGAAACAACATAAGCTGCTAAAATAAAAAGGTATTTGAACGAACAACAATCATGCTATATTTCTGAACTTCTTAAATTCGTCGCATTATTAGAAGCTGTGCTTATCATGGGCTTTAAACCCAAAGAAATTTCACGCACACGTACACAACAGTTTAGGCACACAAGCAAATAATTTTATACACAGACAGATACGGAAGAGGCACATTTTGTTTATGCTTACGCCGTAAGAGGCGTGGGTGTCGCGCCTAAGGCAACTAATGTGTCTCGTTAGCACTAGCCACTAGGCCCAATAGATGGCAGTGTTATCAATAACTGATTAACAAAGTCTTTTAGTTTTAACTTTGTAGTATATAAATTATTTTACAGTATATTATAATTTTAGAAGACTATTAGGGTATGCAGAGCTTTTCTGCTTGTAAGGAGCGCACGCGCCTGTCGATACCTAACAATACCTTCACGGATCGGACAGGGTTTTCTTTACATATTGTATAAGTCTGAAGTGTTATTTTCATTTTCCAGGGGTACAGAGGAATACTGCGGCGCTTTGGGCGCGGCAGACATCATCTGTTCGACCCTGGGAAAGGCAGTGAGCGGGGCAGCTGGCGGTTACACCACCGGGCCCAAAGAACTCATTACTTTGCTGAGGAACGTATCCAGACCATACCTGTTCTCTAACTCACCACCGCCGGCTGTGGTGTGTGCTTCGATAAAGGTACAGAGATCTTGCTGTTTTTTGTGTCTTTAGGTGTACAGGCTCTATTAGTTAGTTTAGCAATGATAGCGAAAAAAGAACACGATTTCTGCTTTAGTGGTAAACGATTACTTATTCTTTTAAAGATGAGTTTAAATTTTGTTTGTGCTTTGTGTTAAGTTAGAGATGTAATAGAAATCAAAAACAACTTTTTTTTTTCAAGTAAAAAAATAAAATAAAATAAATAAATATATACGGACAAATCACACAGATTGAGCTAGCCCCAAAGTAAGTTCGAGACTTGTGTTATGGGATACCAAAGAGATTTATTGTAAATATAATTTTAATGTCTTTGTGGGATACTAACTCAACGATACTATATTTTATAATAGATACATATATAGATAAACATCCAAGACCCAGGCCAATCAGGAAAAGATCGTTTCCCATCATGACCTGGCCGGGGATCGAACCCGGGGCCTCCGTCGCAGTCGGGCGTGTTGACCGCTACGCCACGGAGACCATCTAACACACAACCTAACACCTTACCTTTTTCTTTTTCAGTCATTAGACCTCGTAGAACAAAGCGGAGAGCTCCGCCAACGTCTTCGAGAGAACACTAAATCCTTCCGCGAAGGTATGAAGTCAGTCGGACTGACCGTGGCGGGCGACGAGCATCCCATCTGTCCCGTCATGGTGGGCGAGGCACCGCTAGCTGTAGAACTTGCTTCTAACATGCTTAGTAAGTAATCTACCTAATCAACCCAAATTTAATTCATTCAATCACAGACAGATAATAGCCCTCCAGTCCGTATTTCAGTCATGTTGACCAATCGCAACGCACATTATAACATTTATAACGCACGCGTGTGTGTGGACACAGGTGCACTCCTCTTGGCTTGCTTTCATAGTCCTCAGAGACGCAATCCGACAGGTGACCTGGCGATGCGATGCGATCTTCTAGGTTTTTTTTTTTTTGGGTGTACAAGAAATTTTATACGAACAGCAGCTATTAATTATTATCATAATATTATACAGTATGTTACGAAAACCCTGTCCGACCCACAAGGATAATAAGGGTTAGGTAAACAAATGACCAAATAAAATATAAAATTTTGCATAATCATCATAGTAACAATACTAATGAATTTTGAAATAATCTTTTTTACCCTGTAACTTCCCCAAAATTCGGGAAATTTAAAAAAGTGTAAACACCATTTTAGACCTTATAATTGTCGGCTTTCTTTTGATTATTTTTTTAGGTTCTTTAGCGGCGTCAGTGTGTCTAGCCGCCGACGGCGGCAAAGGAATAATTAGAGCTGTACTAATTTTTGCGTAATAACGTTTTGTTTTTGTCGATATTATTCGAAACTGTACCTGGCCGAATGATTTGTTGTAAAAACACAGATTACCTAATGGTAAAAGTACTTTTTTTGATTATCGATTAATTACTCATAACAATATTGTAACACAAGTACCTATTATTAGTAAATAGGAACTAGAAAGGTCTTATGAAATACGATTTTAGGAGAATATTATAAACAATGTAAAGCATTTAAGTTCACCTGATTTAAGTTATGTGAAAGTTCTAAAATCTAAAGAATGCCATGCGATGTTGAATCGATGCGTGAAATTCTGAAATACAAAATTGATACCAAAAATCGATACGAGAAATATTTTGAATACTTTCACACCTCTAGTCAAAGGGCACCGCCGTGCAGTTAGAGTACCTATTTTTATGAAATAAAAATCATTTTTATTTTAAATTTATTAGTTTCGCGTAGACATGGCGTCCGTGTAGACGTATCGTTTATTGTGTGATCACATAGTTTTCTAACGTAATGTAACCTGCTGATGGAAGGTACCTAGTGAAACTGCAATTGTGTTGTGTTGTGATCAGGTGTTGAACGATTCGGATGTGACTACTTCTTGGTCAATGTGGTTCCAGCATGACGGTGCCCAACCATATTTTTGCCGACCTGTACGTGAGTACCTCCACTATCAGTTCGGCGAGCAGTGGATTGGTAGGAGTGGACTAACGTTGTGAAACACCGTGCTAATCTCGTGGGACGGTGCCAGGCCGGTATCGTTCTTAGTGAACGAAATATGGAACAACATCTCCGCCACAGCCATTGTGCTCATCGAATGAAATTCGAAGATACATTCGGAGGGTCAGACGACCTTTCTACTTAAAAAAAAGTTCTTTTCACGAGCTGCCTAAGTAGGTATCATTGTTTCTTTCTAGAGTCGATAAACGTGGTTAGACTACCAATACCTACATGCATGAGGTCAACTGAGGTCATGACCTGTGCCTGTGTTGCCATGAAATTACCTATTTATTTTATTTAAGTTATTTATTTTTAAGGGGGTATTTTTTTTTTTAGTTTAGCCAGGTTATGTACGATTAGTAGAATCAGCTAACGATACCTAACAACACCTTCACGGGTCGGACAGGGTTTTTGTAACATACTGTATAACATAACCACTAATTATTGTATCTCAAAAGGTCACTCAGATTTCGCTAGTTACGTTTAGACCCTTCCATGAATAGGGGAACGAGCCTTTTGCCATCAAATGCAAAATCCAGATTACTACTGAGAAATTACAGGAAGAAATACCTAATCATTATCTGCCAGACTCGGGAATAGGTAAAATCCAGCACCTCATGGTCAGCATTAATTAGTCTGAAATGGCCAATCCGTGTTGAGGAAGCGTGATGATCGATGCTCATGCCTGCTCGGTTTAAGAAGTTTGCTTGGCAATAGAATAGGGTATTTGACTAAAAAAAACTAATTAGTCCGTCAGTCAGATTTCCAAAAAATACTAGGCACGTATTTTTTCTTTTTTCATATTAACAAAAAATGCAGACGACACAGTGCGTTGAAAACTCGAGTGACGTCACAACACTGTACACTTTTTACTGGCCAGTGACGTCACCAGCCACCACTCCTGATCTTTGATGCCTTTTATATTTGTAAATGTTTATTGTTTTGATAAAACAAAAAATACGTGTCTAGTATTTTTTGGAAATCTGACTGACGGACTAATTAGTTTTTTTTAGTCAAATACCCTATTGTAGTGGGCTTGTATTTTTATTGTATTAATTCCCTTCCCTTATAAAATAAGTGGCAGTGGGCGGGACACATTGCTCGTAGAACCGATGGCCGATGGGGCAGTAAGTTCTGGAGTGGCTGCCACGTACTGGAAGACGCAGCGTAGGGAGGTCCCCAATAAGGTGGACCGATGACCTGGTGAAGGTCGCGGGAAGCCGATGGTTGCGGGCAGCACAAGACCGGTCATCGTGGAAAGCCCAGGGGCAGGCCTTTATCCAGCAGTGGACATCTATAGGCTGATGAAGAATTCCTTTCATACTCAGTTCTATGAAACTCATATAAACTCTTCGTATGATTTTTCATAGGCAATTTATATTCACCATCTCCAAATAATGAGATTTCTGCGAGATTGCATGATTTAATTCCCCCATCTCCGTTCCACCATCGGACCACCCGTCGTACGGCGAGTTTCCACCCTTACGTTGTTAACACCATTACGATCCGGACGAAGCGTTTCGCCTCCTCCTTTATACCGCGTACATCGAGGGACTGGAACAGTTTGCCAGCAGCGGTGTTTCCGTCGGACTACAATTTGAGTGTCTTCAAGGCTAGAGTAAATAGGCTCTTAATAAACTAGTGCGCTTTACCATCAACGACTGCGTCACTGCTTACCATCAGGCGGGATTGCGGTCAAGCGCTAGTTTATAATTTTTATATTATTATTATAATAAAAAAAATAAAAAAAGATTTAATGTTGTTCTGATTACCATCTTCTTTTCCAGAACGAGGTATCTATGTGGTTGCATTCAGTTACCCAGTAGTACCAAAAGGCAGTGCCCGCGTACGCGTACAGCTGAGCGCGGCGCACACAGCGGACGACGTCCAGCGCGCAGTACACGCGTTTGGAGAGGCCGCGAGGGACATCGGCATTGTAAAGAAATAGGCTTGTGCAGGGCAATCTCGACAACAGAGTCTACCACCACATCTTATTAGCAGTATTCATATAATCTTAGTTCAGTGAGGGAAAGAGATGCCTGCATCCCGTATAGCTCCATTTCTATAAGAGCTGGCGGTAGGCCCTTTGAGGGATAATTGCATAGCAGACTAAAGACTGATTTACACAGTATAATTAAATTGCCTGTGGCTTACAATAAAATTAATGCAACAAATTACTTACTTACATCGTCTAAATGGTGTTCAGACAATGCAACTTTTATTGTTGCCTCAACTTAATTGAAGCTATAGGTAATTAAATTGCATCGTGTAAATCAGTCTTAACAGTAGCAATTGTTTCATTTTGACAGTTCAACAACATTCATTGCGATATTAACGTGTTGTTCGTTGTTGTGCGAATATATTTTTCAATCAATGAAGGAATGACTTAGCAATATCCGTCAAAATTATTCATATTGAGATTAAAAATATTTTACGATGATATTAGTGCTGGATGTAAAATCAAAAGACGTTAAAAACGTCTACGGATAGTGATATAAAGTTAACTTCGACCAGTATCTTAAATAAAGCTAATAATCTGCATATTTGCCTATTTCTTTGTACTTAACTTTTTGGTAAAGTAACAAAATGTGTTAAAGTAGAAAGCCCAAGTTCGGACGGTCGTTTTTTCTCGTGCGATGCTTTTTCGCGCACAGTAGGCCTAGTACGAGTTTTCAATACGAAACTCGATCGTTGATATCGAGCGCGTTTGGCGCTCTCATTGGTTGAGAGTTCTTACGACCTTGAAGCGGGCCAATCGCTGAGTCAAACGCGCTCGATATCGACGATAGAGTTTCGTAATGAAAACTCATACTAAGCCTACTGGATATTCATCGATTGCGATGAAAATCGTTAGCGCCGAGAGTTGAAAATCCAACAGTGTGTTTGTGCTTTATTGCTGTTGGATTTTTAAAATTAAACTTAACACAAAGCTGAAAACATCGATCAGTTATACACTAGATTCACAATCAGCGTAAAAAAAATGGTTGAACTGAACAAGCGCACAATGCAGTACTTGGGTACTTCTTTCATTTATTACCTACTTTATGATTCCGACTTTAATGCATACGTGTAAGGTTGAATTTGGTTTGATGTCAAACTCAGTCGTAAAAAATAATGGCTTTTTGTACTGCTTTGTGATAATAACTTTATACACTGCACTTAAGGCTCATTGTAAATTAATGTATAGTATATTTATTTTGACTACCTTAGACCGCTTAATACGTGTCGCCATTTTTGATAAGTTTTGTTCGAGACTGTGTATCTAGTGTAAAATCAATTTCGCGGTAAAATCCCGCAGTGATATCTTTAAGTCTTTGTGAACGTGGGTTTATATTTGAAAGCAGATTGGAGCTTGATGATTAGTTTCTAGTCTTGAAGCAGTGTCATTGAAAAGAAAACGGTTTATTTTCTTCATTTGTATAACAATGTTCTGGATATCTGTATATTGCATCTTGTCCTAGTACGAACTCCTTGTGTGTAATATTTGTAAATATAAAGAAAGCGACTACTTATATTTGTGTATGCATGGAACTATGGGACTGAATCAATAAATGTTTTACTGTTATTACATTTTAAACAGACATAATTTCATTTCAAGACTTTGCTCCCTATCAATACTTTGATAATTAAGTCTAGTTTTTCTCCAGTGTGGCTACCATGAGTTTTCATAACGAAGACTTGATCATCGATATCGACTGCATTTGACTCATCGATTGGCCCGGCTGTAAGAACTCTCAACCAATGAGAGCGCCAAACGTGCCCGATGCGTGTGACCGAGTCTCGCAATGAAAACTGGTAGCCACTAGAGATGGGCAGACCGCAGAGGGTTTAAATCCAATGGGTGGAAATGGGTTAAAACCGGGTTTTCGGGTTTACACCCGAATAAAAGCCCAAGAAGCGGGATTAAATTAAATACTTTTAATAATATCTTCGATCATGGCCCTAACACGACTTAGATACCGGATAGTGGTGCATATACATCACATCAAGTTTCGACAACTTACTCTTCGAACGTGATATTTCAACTGTATTATTTATGCAAGTATTTCATCACAGTCCATTGTATGATCAAGCATATTTTAAAATAATAGCTACAATAGTATAAGATATATAGTCTACTGCTGATTTAAGACCCCACCCTGTGAATCGAAGTTTGCATTCTTCACTACATCTTTCAAGGGTAACCAAAGAAATATACAGTACGCGGAATATAACTTGAGCCAAACAGTCGCACTTTCGGAAATATACAGCGTGGAATTTTAATGGTTGTTTTCCCCCAGCGAAACGGTTTTGTCTTAGTAATACAATCGTTTCATCAATAAATAAAATATTAGAAACATAAAATGGCAGATTTAACATAGTGAAAAAAAACTCGAAAATGAGCACGAACCAATAGTAAACTTTTGATAATCTACAGCCGAATGGCGTGGGTCATTGACCCGCGTGCTTCAACTATTATCCATTCATACTTTTACGGGCTTAGGATTTTCATAAATACTTTTTAGCTGCAATTTACTGAACACGATAATAAAATTATTATGTAAGATAATTGTTTGTAATTTTTGCGCGCAGACTACTTTATGTCGTATCACTAGAGTCGAGAGCTTATTTTACTTTGAACATTTATAAAGCGGCAACGCCTTTGAACGGTAGTTTTTTTTAATGCTAGTTTGAGCGGTATTTTTTTGTATTAGTACATTTAAGTTATTTTATACCTTATTAACGCACATGACAGATTTTTTTGGTTTGAACATTTTTTTCTTTTGTCGGCATGGCGTTGATTTTTCGGATTGTTGCCTACAAGCTGTTTTATGCCCTATCACTGCGCGCGGGAGCTTATTATGGTTTGAACATTAAATGCATTGCTTTCCATTGAGGCGGTTTCATGCCCATTCCGAGTAGTACCTACAGCTTGTAGGTAGCGTAACTAACTTTTCTCATTTTTTCGAGTTGATGATTTCTTTTTTAAATTATTTTTTATTATTTTATAACACAAATATTTTTCATATTGTCTTTTATTCTATTCATCGAAAGTACTCCTTAAAGCAAATCGCTCTGCCGCGGGAAAAGAACCATTAAAATTCCAGCGTGTATAATGTTACTCCATGTGATGTCGTTACGCGCAGTCCTCTGCGCCGTATTCTCGTATCGCATTTCGATTTGAGCCCCGAAAATCAACTGTACCTACTGTGCCGCGTACGGTATAGTGAGGTGGAGGTTATGTGTCAGGACGTCAGTAGAGTCATACATACCTCTAAAACCCACACACTGTTGTCATGGGGGGCTTTAACGCAATACTGGGTCTTCGAGAAGCGGACGAGACGATTGTGGGGCAATTTGGAGTTAGAAATCTGAATCCTCGAGGTCAGAAAAGGAAGGACTCTTTGTGATGAATTAATTTTTCAGGAAACCATTGTACCGCAAGTGGACCTGGATTAGCTCCGATGGTCAGACCAAAAACGAGATAGACTTCAACGAGAAGGCAAATGTAGTCATGTAGATCACCGTATTGTTAGAGGCATCTTGAACCTCAACATTAGGACGCTCTCGACTTATGAAGTCTACGCTCCGTCCAGCATCAACCCTGCTCCAAAACCCCGAAAGCTTTGCAAAATCGCTTCAAATGCCTCGGTGAATACGTAAATGTAGACCACTATAACAACAGGTTTGTAGAAACTCTCGAAACGGAAGGGTCCAAGTTCTTCAAAACCCTTCGTTAAAAAGGACAGAAGATATCTGGTCCCTCCCGTCGGATAATGGAAGAAAGACGGGAGGTTGGCTTAAAATCCCCTGATGACGCTTCGACTCGCGATATACGCCAATTTAATACAAATTGTATTAAACCCAGTAAACGGGCTTAAACCCGGTTCAATTTCCAAGCCCATCTCTAGTAGACACACAGGCCTCCCTTATCGTATGTGATGTGTCGCATCGCCTGATGTTAAAAACAATAAATTTTTTGAAGTGAAAACTTCTTGAGTATCGTTGAGCACTTTTGTTGGATGGATAAAAAGCATTTAATTCACGTGAGCGTGACCGACCCGACACCGTTATCGCTACAGCGAGATAATATACATATGTATACTATACAGAGTGTATCTGACATCATAACGCAGACTTCGCGAAAAGGCCGCATGACACTTTTTTTCAATCAGGAAAAGTCCGACGAAAAATTCCGCCACTGGGGGGTTCAGAATCATGTACTGGATCCATGGTATTCATATGTGCGTCGATATCAGAGACACTCTTTATATGTATAGTATGGTATAGATTGCGTCACCGCTATAACTTTTTTTTTTGTTAACATTATAATGTTTTCTGTTTTCACTTCTGTCGGACTGTCTCACGAATGTTTTTTTTATTACTCCTGTATCGTAGATGCTTTTACAAGAATTTAAACTCGCATACACAAACAGATTCCAGATCTGGAACAACTACTTGTACATCATACAAATATTTGTTCCGTGCGGTCTTTTTGCATTAACCTATCGTAACGAAGATCTACGTTCAAAATAAATTATCGTAGTCTGCCGAAGCGTATATCTGCGCAAAAATATGTGATATTAAAAATTTACTTTCTGGGTAGAATCGAGTCTTAAATCAGTTTGAATGCATTCAATCATTCAGATTATGAACGTGTGAATCTAAAATGTCATTTAAATATATAAACAGGCGGCATACGAGAGGTTAAGTCAAAAGTTTGAGCAAGGCAAAAAAACTCACAAAATTTACTAACAAATACAAAATACTTAATTCCAACTCCAGATAATAGCGCGTTCAAACAAACTCATCAACTTAATAATTAGTATAGATGTGCCTTCCGGCCGAATATTAAAAAGGACACGAAAGATAAGGGAATAAATGAAACAATACAATATAATAATAACTGATCTATTAACAATAATTTATTACAAGTAATAAAACTCACACTCGTACTGACAACATGACACACAGTGCGGTCGCGTGTATAAACTACACCCATTTAAACTATTCATTACAATCAAATATTTACATTGTCTCGTACTGTTTACTCACTCGACGATATTGCATTGGTGTAATTCACCATTCGTTAACACATTTCATGCAAGAAGTACACAATTAAAACTAAAACATACAATTATCTGTCCATAAATAAAATTAAAATATCTTCAAGTCCAATAAAACATGTAATATAAGTACAAACACTAAATATAGAACAATAATTATTGAAAATTAGAATGTCACAAATTGTTTTGAGGGAATTTATATACATGGGGCTGAGTTGAATAAAAATATGTATATTTAAAATGCTGACTGGAATGTATGGTCGAGTCAAAAGCACGTCCGTCCCGCCCGAAGGTCGTCATCGAACGCGACATTAAAATCCTTATTATATTTGGAGGGTATCCGTTCCCTATGTCTCTCGGTTACGTCTACGTGTGTATATTTGTCGTGTGGACGTATTGAGATCAAGACTGAGCGTTTCTCTCGTCATCCGAGTTTGGTTCACGAGTTTTGAGGAATGATGGGTCGTGGTATCCCTCAGTGTAGCACAGCGGGTTTCCCTGTAACAAAGATATTGGTAATTATTGTGGACTACATACAGGAACTGGATTAAAACAAAAGAAAACGTTAAACATTATCATATAACATATTAAAATATTAGGGTCAAGTATCACTGGCTCAAAAGGTACGGAGGACAGCAGGTCAAGCTAACCGAAACTGTCAAATATTGTCACCCAACCTTGAGCCATAATACTTTAGAGATAAAGTTGAAAATCTAACAAAGAAATCTGACAAATTGTAGTAGCTTGATGTGCTGTCAACTGTACATGACTGCACAGTCAACAACCTCGTTACGGTTTTTATCGACGGTAAATGCGATATTTTTGTTCGTGACAATCCATGGGTACATATGTAAACTTCCAGACAGTGATCTTATAGGCATTAAATGGCGCTAACTATACTAATGTCAAGAGCGTTACCAAAATATTTGAAGATATATGTTACTTTTTGTATAAGCGTAACCAGAATATAGTATTTTCAGAATAAGTAGGTAACTGAATGGATTCCAATCATTTATACACCATGTTATATTTTTTCACAAATACATTTAGACATTATTACAGTATGGTTACTGGTCGCGCTACGAGCTTACGCGTGCGCATTCCCGCGCTAAGCTGACGCCTCAGGTCAACGCACCCGGCTTGCCTGTCCAAACGGAGCGTGGACCATCTTTTTTTGGGACAACTAAGTAGGATAATAAGCTCACAACTTTGTGGTTTTTCATGAAATCTTGAAATTTTGAACATACACGATACACAAACAGAGACGGACGCCGGACAGATAGACAGACAGAGATACTTTCGCATTTATAATGCAAAAGTATCTCTGTCTATCTGTCTGGCTTTCACGCCAAAACTACTGAACCGATTGTAATGAAATTTGGTACACAGATATTCTAGAGCCTGAGAAAGGACATAGGCTTTATAACATTCCGCTATGCCCAATAGGAGCAGAGCAGTAACAAAAAATGTTGCGAAAATGGGGGCAAACGCGGACGTACATATTGCTCCCATTATTTTAACAGGCGCTTATTTTATATCAACTCGTGGACGAAGTCAGGGGCAACAGCTAGTGTTCTATAATTGTATTGTTTTAAACGTTTGTATTTTTTCGTCACAAGAGACGTACGAGTATTTTGTGCCTTCTTAGGCTTTTTGTTTAAAATTAGCGTGTCTTTCGGTTTACCGGTATGTGAATTCACATATATGTCTTAATCCCGTGGTAATTTCGAGATACAAGGTACCCTTAATGTTAATCCTGGTTATAAGCCAGCTGTGTCCATCCAAATCCGTTCAATGGTTTTTGCGTGAAAGAGTAACAAATATGCATCCAAACTTTCATGTTTATACCACACTAGCTTTTGCCCGCGACTTCGTCCGCGTTTCCGTCTTTTTTCGTAAAAAAAAGTAGCATATGTCCTTCTTTACGGATCAGTGGTTTTGATGTAACAGACAGATTAACTTTCGTATTTAAGTAGGGAAATATAATAATGTCAATCTACAATACTGTTGGAAAATATCGCAATAAGAAACCGCAGAATATTATTATTAATAGCTATGCCCGCGACTCCGTCAGCATGTAACTCATCATCATCTGCCATTTATCAACTATGTTGGGGTCGGCTTCTAGTCAAACCGGGTGCAGCTGAGTATCAGTGTTCTACATGGAGCGACTGCCTATCTGACCTCCACAACCCAGATATCGTTGAGAAGAGCTTTGAGACGCCCGTGACGTAGCGCGTCTCGCTCTGTCTGCTCCTAATCACTCTCTTTCTCTGGAGAGCTTTCATTGGCTCGAGAAGTTGAGGCACTAACTCTCATAGAGTTTAACCGATGTGCTCTTTCCTCTGCCGATTCTTGAGAACGCGTAATTCTCATTCTCTTAGCTTTACTCGAAGTTCGAGATAAAGATAATGGTTTTTTAGGTGGCATTGTGTATTTTATTTTTAATCGATGGCAAGGCTGTCAGTTCCCTAACAAAATAACCTACTTTAGAGATCCTAACTATAGCTACCTTACACTTAAAATCTAAGTGCCTATTTAAACTAAAATATTCTAATGGAGAAATATAAAAAGAAATAAAATGTAAACCACTTACTTATTCATAATTTGTAATTTGAAACACTACCAAAATAACTAATACCTATTTTATAAAATATCAACAAAATACATTCAAAGAAACTATAATAAAAGTCGCGATAAGCACGGTTTGTTAATATCAATCAGGTAAACTAAAATATTCTAATAGTATTATACCCAGAAATAATATTTACAACTTACAACAAAAAAAGAAATGAAAATAAAGCTAAAATGCCTGTCCAATACTATCTACCTATGTAGAGCTAATAAATTGAACATAAATTAGCCAAAACTTACCTCGGTATCTAAAAATCTATGCGTACTACTTCTACTTCACCTAAGAAGAAATAAAATGCAAACTATTAATAATTTGTAATTTGAACGAATATTTAAACACTACCAAAACAACTAATACCTATTTTATAATATAACAACAAAAGAAATTCAAATAAACTATTTAAAGACTAAAAGTCGCGCTGGTAAGCACGGTTTGTCAATATCAATTAATGTCTGTCAATAAGGTCGAACGATCAGAACGCATCAACAGCCAAAAATTGAATGAAGCTCGCGCTTGGACCTTCCGCCTTTTTGGGTATAATTAAAACTGCCGCGACCCGTGTTGAGCGTGGCAACCGTTACACAAAAATAATCCTTATAGCATGATTCAGTATTCACGCGACGGGCGCGGTGGCTTATTAGCGTATTTCATGCATAAGTTTGGTGTTTCTATACCGATTTCTATGAATCTTTTTTTATTGAATAGGTAATAACGTTAAATTTTTTTAGTTATGGATAAGTGAGAATATTATAAACGTAAGAGTAAACAAATATAAGCTAAACAAAGCTCCGAACTGCTAAGCTATCGGGAGTTACACGTGTTATTGTGAGTCAACCATAAAAGACAGACATATGCTGTTTTGGGATATTTTTAGATAATTTTATGTAGAACATTTTCGTCATACATGATTTCTATGTAGATTTAACCATTAAGGCTGCACATGCGACGGAAGCTAAAAACTGGAGTAACTTCTCCCGTTTTCCGAACATTTCCCTTCACTGCTCTGCTCCTATTGATTGTAGCGTGATGGAAAGTATACTATAACCTCCTTAGGAGTATGAAGAATGATTGTACAAAGTTTCGTTAAAATCCGTCGAGTAATTTTCGTTTCTATAAGGAACATACAGACAGACAAAAATTTTACTAATTGCATTTTTGGCATTAGAATCGATCACTAATCAACCCCTGATAGTTATTTTGGAAATATATTTCATGTACAGAATTGACCTCTCTACAGATTTATTATATGTATAGATATATATGGATATGTAAAGAAAACCGTGTCCGATCCGTATCAGTGTCCGATAACTGATTCTACTATGCCTACAAAGCCGGGTTAAACTTAAAAAAAATCCCTCTAAAAATAAATATTATTTCCCAAAAGGAGGTAACTTAATAGATGTGCGGTTGGAAATACATGCGTGGGCGAAGGGGGCAGTTCACGCGGCACGCGGTCGCATCGCTCATAATAATACCGTCGAAAATAGTGAAGTCACTTTTAAAAAAATATCAAATTTTGGGGAAGTAAAATTTCATATGTTATTTGGTCATGTATTTACCTAAACTTTATTATACTTATGGGTCGGACGGGGTTTTCTTTACATATTGTATAATTAGTAGGATCTGTCCGCTCACCTGGCGGTAACGTGGTCGTGGAGGTGGAGGTGGCGTTGACTGCGGCTGCTGTGCTCGCCACGGACGCCGTCGTCGCCACCGTCGGCGCTGCTGTACTAACAGGCTTCTGAAAACGCAGACATAATATCTATATTAATAATTTCATCAAGGGGTACGGCAGACTCGATCGAAACCTACCTTGAATAATAAAACATAAAAAAATAAAGATTTCGAGGCGAAAACATATTTCGGAACAATCGGATTGTCGAGTATTTTGATAAATTCTGGCAAAAGAGGCAAATCACAGTCGCCATATTGGCCACTCCAGCGAAACGTCACTCATACGGAATGTTATTCTGAGTAGTTAATAAACGTTCCATTATATACTATGTAGAGGTAGTGCTTTTAAAAAAACATGTCTGAGCCAGATTTACCAGACATAAGTCGGTTTTTCATCTACTTTATTAATAAATCTCTTAAAATTAATATTCTTTATTTCACGTGTAAGAACCTTCAACTAACTTAACTTAACTTTAGGAACCTTCTATTTCTATTCTAAAGAAGTTTTCACAACCGAATTACTGGATAATACAACACAAGGCTGGTTGACCGAATTTCAAAGATTCACGAAAGACAGCATGACAAAAGACGATCAACCGCAGGTGTCATTTTATACTGACAAATCAAAATCAGAATTTAATTTAGGCCTGGACCACTTAATATACAACGTTTTTTTTTTCAGAATAAGCAACTGAATCCATTCCAATAATTTTTACACAATGTTATATTTTTTCCCAAATTAATTTAGAAATTGTTGCAGTGTGGTTAGCTAGCGCACAATACAGCTGACGGATCACAAAGCTGAAATCATAGAACTAGGCCTGTGAGACAGGTGAATACCAGTGCTACGCCGTTGAAGGCGCGGACGGGCGAGCGGTGCGATGACCATATTTTTGTTGGGACAACCAGGTAAGATAACAAGCCCAGCACTTTGTGGTTTTTCATGATATCTTTGTGAAATTTTGTACTAGATTCTTTACTAAAAAATATTGGACACGTCTTCGGGTTTCGCATATACAAAAAATAATCTATACTAATATATAAAGCTGAAGAGTTTGTTTGTTTGAACGCGCTAATTTCAGGAACTACTGGTCCGACTGTCCGAACATCACGCTGCGACCAATAAGAGCGGAGCATAACTAACTCCAGGCGAACGAAGTCGCTGGCGGACGCTAGTGTTTTATAATGGGGTCATTTCAGCCCCTCGTATAACAATATTACGCTTATTAATTTACGTATCACTACTATTACAGCCTTATAAATATTTATTACCGACTATAATGTACAGTCTTCAACGGAGATAAATAACCAGGGCTGTCGGATATAGTTGAATTTTTCTATGAAACCGATGGATATTTTCAAATTCCTCAGTCAGCGAAATATCTGTATGATTTATGACAGTATAATATTTAATCAGTGTTATCAGTAAGAATTGATTTCACTTTTATATCCTTACTTCGCAATGTATTCATGATCATCGAAAATCGACGATCATATAAAATGCATACATTTTAGAAATTAATAATTGAAATGTGATAAAAAAAAAATATTCCACGGCAGTAACATTTGACTAATATTGTTCTAAGCTTAGTCTCAGTTTGATGTTTACTCAAGTGCTTTAAATTCCAATTAATCGGGAGGCTGGTAATGGGTGACCACTGATTACAGACAAAACGTCATTAATACCATTCACATTAGTTTAAATTGATTTTATATGAACACAGATGTAGGTTATGTATTTAATTGTTCACAATAATTATTAATGTGTTTTAAAAATTACATATGAAACAGTAACCAATTCTCAACTTAACGACATTGACAATTTGTTTTTGTTATTTGTGTTTGACAAACGTTCAAAAATTGATACTCTTTTATTTGAAAACAAAATCGCTTGTGTATGAACATGCATATAAATCTAGGTTTAATTAATGCATGTTTTGATAGGTAAAATCGCCTCATTTGTTTATACGGCACCTGAATATAGTTTGTTCAGAATAAGCAACTGAATCGATTCCAATCGTTTTTACACCATGTTATATTTATTTCCAAATACATTTAGAAATTGTTGCAGTGTGGTACGCGCTCGGTCGTAACACAGCTGACGGCAGATCATAGTATTAAACGAACAGTGAGACAGCACCCCCAGGCGAGCAGTAGGCCTAGTATGAGTTTTCAATACGAAACTCGATCGTCTATATGGAGCGCGTTTGGCGTTCTCATTGGTTGAGAGTTCTTAGGACCTTGAAGCGGGCCAATCACTGAGTCAAACGCGCTCGATATCAACGATCGAGTTTCGTAATGAAAACTCATACTAGGCCTACAGGTGAGCGGCGCGTTGACCATGTTTTTGTTGGGACAACCAAGTAAGATAACAAGCTCATAACTTTGTAGTTTTTCATGATATCTTTTTGAAATACTGTACATAGATTCTTTCCTTAAAAATACTACTACGTGTTTTGGGGTTTGCATAAACAAAAAATAACGTATATCTATTACAAGTGTAAACCTATCTTTATTCTGGAATATTTCAGCAGTAGTCCTTGTTTATCAGTTTATATTGATAGCTTCACTGAGACCTCGAGGTAATTTATACTGTAATCGAATGGCCCTAAGGTTGAATTATAATTGCATGTGACCTGTCATCAAGAAATGTCAACCCGTTTTCCTTTTTCGGCAATTATTCCACCCACTTATTCACTTTTATTGAATGTCAATTTCAACATCACGTTGAAAATCAAGGTACCATTATGTTCCGGAAATACCTGCATAATGCCAATAACGAAGTACTGATTATCCTTAATTTCAAAGCTATATAAATGCACGCTGTTGAATTTTCAACTTTCAGTACTAAGCCGAGCGTTC
Source organism: Sesamia inferens (assembly GCA_037179545.1). Classification (NCBI taxonomy): domain Eukaryota; kingdom Metazoa; phylum Arthropoda; class Insecta; order Lepidoptera; family Noctuidae; genus Sesamia; species Sesamia inferens. Next base: position 11,209,837 of record CM073940.1, read on the forward strand.
AAATTCCAACCTCGCGGCATAAGACTTACAGTGATTTCCTGTATCCTGTTCTGCAAGGCTTCGATTTTGCTCGTGAGCGTCGTGTTAAGTGTTCCGATATCTGTTCGGATTTCTTCGTCTCTCTTCGTGTGTGCCGAGACGTTTGCGATCGTCTCGTTGGTTTTGACTTCGAGCTGATGTAGGAGGGTTCGAACTTCCTCGACCCCTGCCACTGCTGCTAAAGCCTGCTTGTGCGTCGAACTTATCGAACTGTCGAAACCGTTGATCTAGAAGAAAACAGAAGAGGGGTTAATTATAGCATTGGAAATCAGAATAGCAAATTTAGAACTACAATTTAGTCTTTGAGCTCCTTAAGATTTGGGGTTGAGTCACACGATAAGTATTATTTCTGAATTGAGGTGATGTCTGACCTTTTTGAGAATGTGGCCTCAAGTTTTTTTCAATATTTGCTTACAGACTAGTTGGATGGGCATTTATTTTTAAAACATAATTTATTTGAAGTGTTGGAACCAATTTACAGTAATAAATGTAATTTATTATTGAAATGAGTCATCTGAGGCCTATATTTATGTTTTATTTTTCTTGTTAATATATGTACATATTTTTCTAGAATTTTAGAACATCAACAAACATTTACTTTTATTTTAGGATCTCCCCAAGCCGCTATCACACGAAGTGTTATCTCTTAACGATTGTGTTCTATGCGATAGTGTTATCAGTTATAATTATGACGCATTTTATTTACACAGACATAATCGTACCTAAGTCTCAAAGAATCTAGAAAACTTCTATTTATGATGTTTTTACTGATAAGTGATAACTGAAGATCCTCCGGTCTGGGCCTTCATCGTTGTACGCGAGATAGCGATTAGATCAAAAATATTGACCTACATACCAATACCAACATTATACGAGTACCTACATGCTAATATTCCGATAATATATCACAAGATACGAGTCACTGATACATCATTTCGTCACTTCATAATAGAAAATACTAAACATATTAAATGGTGTGGAATTTAGATATAAATTACTTTTACAGTTCACATTTATGAGATGTATATTATATTTTTACTGGGTTTTCATACCATTTTAAAACAAGTTATCATTAGAGTTCAATTTCGTGTTTATGTTCAAGACTTTAATTAGCAAATATGTATATGGAACAATTAAACACGGCGGTTTTAGCGAGGATCTAATCAATTTAATATCATTAAAACGCGAGATAAGAACATCTGGAAATACCATTTTGACTCGACGTAAAGAAGCGACGTAAGTGAAAATATTTTTGTATTGTGAAATTTTGACAGATTCTAATCCCGGGCTACACAACCAAAGCATCATATCAATAAAGTTCAAATTCGTGTGTATTTAATATTATTTTTTTTAGCAAATATTTGCAGCATACTAACAACTTTCGTTGTCCCAAAGATCTGGCGCCCTATTGTGCTATTATAAGTGTCAGAATGGTCGATCAGTGATCTCACAATGAACGATTCGACGACGACAAATTTCGTATTCTGCTAACAAAATTGCGTCATTATAACTTTCCAGTGGTCAATTACTGACACTCCACTCCATAAACAAATGTTCAAATAGAGTAGTTTTTAGAAAATCATTTCCACTAATGTGTTTTATAGTATAATAACGGCAACACGGTAATGCCATTCTATCACCATTCCAGTACGAGACGACTGAGATAATTGATCGATCATTATGAATTTAGCAGATTACGAACTTTTACGCACAATGACAATGGAATCTTGTTGGAATGACTAATTTATAAAAATAGCAGAATAGGGCCGCTGACCAATTTATATCAAAACAATCCTTAGGTCAAGACTGTTAACAACTTGACACTTCGAGTGATAACTCATTTAGTCACTTTCAAAGATAAATCTGGTCTGGAGAGTTTATTATGAGTCGTTTTACACTCGCTGTAACGCAAGTCGGTGACCGATATTGGTTACTTTCTGTGTGGGTAAATGTATGCTTGATGATTAGTTTCTAGTCTTGAAGCAGTGTCATTGAAAAGAAAACGGTTTATTTTCTTCATTTGTATAACAATGTTCTGGATATCTGTATATTGCATCTTGTCCTAGTACGAACTCCTTGTGTGTAATATTTGTAAATATAAAGAAAGCGACTACTTATATTTGTGTATGCATGGAACTATGGGACTGAATCAATAAATGTTTTACTGTTATTACATTTTAAACAGACATAATTTCATTTCAAGACTTTGCTCCCTATCAATACTTTGATAATTAAGTCTAGTTTTTCTCCAGTGTGGCTACCATGAGTTTTCATAACGAAGACTTGATCATCGATATCGACTGCATTTGACTCATCGATTGGCCCGGCTGTAAGAACTCTCAACCAATGAGAGCGCCAAACGTGCCCGATGCGTGTGACCGAGTCTCGCAATGAAAACTGGTAGCCACTAGAGATGGGCAGACCGCAGAGGGTTTAAATCCAATGGGTGGAAATGGGTTAAAACCGGGTTTTCGGGTTTACACCCGAATAAAAGCCCAAGAAGCGGGATTAAATTAAATACTTTTAATAATATCTTCGATCATGGCCCTAACACGACTTAGATACCGGATAGTGGTGCATATACATCACATCAAGTTTCGACAACTTACTCTTCGAACGTGATATTTCAACTGTATTATTTATGCAAGTATTTCATCACAGTCCATTGTATGATCAAGCATATTTTAAAATAATAGCTACAATAGTATAAGATATATAGTCTACTGCTGATTTAAGACCCCACCCTGTGAATCGAAGTTTGCATTCTTCACTACATCTTTCAAGGGTAACCAAAGAAATATACAGTACGCGGAATATAACTTGAGCCAAACAGTCGCACTTTCGGAAATATACAGCGTGGAATTTTAATGGTTGTTTTCCCCCAGCGAAACGGTTTTGTCTTAGTAATACAATCGTTTCATCAATAAATAAAATATTAGAAACATAAAATGGCAGATTTAACATAGTGAAAAAAAACTCGAAAATGAGCACGAACCAAAAGTAAACTTTTGATAATCTACAGCCGAATGGCGTGGGTCATTGACCCGCGTGCTTCAACTATTATCCATTCATACTTTTACGGGCTTAGGATTTTCATAAATACTTTTTAGCTGCAATTTACTGAACACGATAATAAAATTATTATGTAAGATAATTGTTTGTAATTTTTGCGCGCAGACTACTTTATGTCGTATCACTAGAGTCGAGAGCTTATTTTACTTTGAACATTTATAAAGCGGCAACGCCTTTGAACGGTAGTTTTTTTTAATGCTAGTTTGAGCGGTATTTTTTTGTATTAGTACATTTAAGTTATTTTATACCTTATTAACGCACATGACAGATTTTTTTGGTTTGAACATTTTTTTCTTTTGTCGGCATGGCGTTGATTTTTCGGATTGTTGCCTACAAGCTGTTTTATGCCCTATCACTGCGCGCGGGAGCTTATTATGGTTTGAACATTAAATGCATTGCTTTCCATTGAGGCGGTTTCATGCCCATTCCGAGTAGTACCTACAGCTTGTAGGTAGCGTAACTAACTTTTCTCATTTTTTCGAGTTGATGATTTCTTTTTTAAATTATTTTTTATTATTTTATAACACAAATATTTTTCATATTGTCTTTTATTCTATTCATCGAAAGTACTCCTTAAAGCAAATCGCTCTGCCGCGGGAAAAGAACCATTAAAATTCCAGCGTGTATAATGTTACTCCATGTGATGTCGTTACGCGCAGTCCTCTGCGCCGTATTCTCGTATCGCATTTCGATTTGAGCCCCGAAAATCAACTGTACCTACTGTGCCGCGTACGGTATAGTGAGGTGGAGGTTATGTGTCAGGACGTCAGTAGAGTCATACATACCTCTAAAACCCACACACTGTTGTCATGGGGGGCTTTAACGCAATACTGGGTCTTCGAGAAGCGGACGAGACGATTGTGGGGCAATTTGGAGTTAGAAATCTGAATCCTCGAGGTCAGAAAAGGAAGGACTCTTTGTGATGAATTAATTTTTCAGGAAACCATTGTACCGCAAGTGGACCTGGATTAGCTCCGATGGTCAGACCAAAAACGAGATAGACTTCAACGAGAAGGCAAATGTAGTCATGTAGATCACCGTATTGTTAGAGGCATCTTGAACCTCAACATTAGGACGCTCTCGACTTATGAAGTCTACGCTCCGTCCAGCATCAACCCTGCTCCAAAACCCCGAAAGCTTTGCAAAATCGCTTCAAATGCCTCGGTGAATACGTAAATGTAGACCACTATAACAACAGGTTTGTAGAAACTCTCGAAACGGAAGGGTCCAAGTTCTTCAAAACCCTTCGTTAAAAAGGACAGAAGATATCTGGTCCCTCCCGTCGGATAATGGAAGAAAGACGGGAGGTTGGCTTAAAATCCCCTGATGACGCTTCGACTCGCGATATACGCCAATTTAATACAAATTGTATTAAACCCAGTAAACGGGCTTAAACCCGGTTCAATTTCCAAGCCCATCTCTAGTAGACACACAGGCCTCCCTTATCGTATGTGATGTGTCGCATCGCCTGATGTTAAAAACAATAAATTTTTTGAAGTGAAAACTTCTTGAGTATCGTTGAGCACTTTTGTTGGATGGATAAAAAGCATTTAATTCACGTGAGCGTGACCGACCCGACACCGTTATCGCTACAGCGAGATAATATACATATGTATACTATACAGAGTGTATCTGACATCATAACGCAGACTTCGCGAAAAGGCCGCATGACACTTTTTTTCAATCAGGAAAAGTCCGACGAAAAATTCCGCCACTGGGGGGTTCAGAATCATGTACTGGATCCATGGTATTCATATGTGCGTCGATATCAGAGACACTCTTTATATGTATAGTATGGTATAGATTGCGTCACCGCTATAACTTTTTTTTTTGTTAACATTATAATGTTTTCTGTTTTCACTTCTGTCGGACTGTCTCACGAATGTTTTTTTTATTACTCCTGTATCGTAGATGCTTTTACAAGAATTTAAACTCGCATACACAAACAGATTCCAGATCTGGAACAACTACTTGTACATCATACAAATATTTGTTCCGTGCGGTCTTTTTGCATTAACCTATCGTAACGAAGATCTACGTTCAAAATAAATTATCGTAGTCTGCCGAAGCGTATATCTGCGCAAAAATATGTGATATTAAAAATTTTCTTTCTGGGTAGAATCGAGTCTTAAATCAGTTTGAATGCATTCAATCATTCAGATTATGAACGTGTGAATCTAAAATGTCATTTAAATATATAAACAGGCGGCATACGAGAGGTTAAGTCAAAAGTTTGAGCAAGGCAAAAAAACTCACAAAATTTACTAACAAATACAAAATACTTAATTCCAACTCCAGATAATAGCGCGTTCAAACAAACTCATCAACTTAATAATTAGTATAGATGTGCCTTCCGGCCGAATATTAAAAAGGACACGAAAGATAAGGGAATAAATGAAACAATACAATATAATAATAACTGATCTATTAACAATAATTTATTACAAGTAATAAAACTCACACTCGTACTGACAACATGACACACAGTGCGGTCGCGTGTATAAACTACACCCATTTAAACTATTCATTACAATCAAATATTTACATTGTCTCGTACTGTTTACTCACTCGACGATATTGCATTGGTGTAATTCACCATTCGTTAACACATTTCATGCAAGAAGTACACAATTAAAACTAAAACATACAATTATCTGTCCATAAATAAAATTAAAATATCTTCAAGTCCAATAAAACATGTAATATAAGTACAAACACTAAATATAGAACAATAATTATTGAAAATTAGAATGTCACAAATTGTTTTGAGGGAATTTATATACATGGGGCTGAGTTGAATAAAAATATGTATATTTAAAATGCTGACTGGAATGTATGGTCGAGTCAAAAGCACGTCCGTCCCGCCCGAAGGTCGTCATCGAACGCGACATTAAAATCCTTATTATATTTGGAGGGTATCCGTTCCCTATGTCTCTCGGTTACGTCTACGTGTGTATATTTGTCGTGTGGACGTATTGAGATCAAGACTGAGCGTTTCTCTCGTCATCCGAGTTTGGTTCACGAGTTTTGAGGAATGATGGGTCGTGGTATCCCTCAGTGTAGCACAGCGGGTTTCCCTGTAACAAAGATATTGGTAATTATTGTGGACTACATACAGGAACTGGATTAAAACAAAAGAAAACGTTAAACATTATCATATAACATATTAAAATATTAGGGTCAAGTATCACTGGCTCAAAAGGTACGGAGGACAGCAGGTCAAGCTAACCGAAACTGTCAAATATTGTCACCCAACCTTGAGCCATAATACTTTAGAGATAAAGTTGAAAATCTAACAAAGAAATCTGACAAATTGTAGTAGCTTGATGTGCTGTCAACTGTACATGACTGCACAGTCAACAACCTCGTTACGGTTTTTATCGACGGTAAATGCGATATTTTTGTTCGTGACAATCCATGGGTACATATGTAAACTTCCAGACAGTGATCTTATAGGCATTAAATGGCGCTAACTATACTAATGTCAAGAGCGTTACCAAAATATTTGAAGATATATGTTACTTTTTGTATAAGCGTAACCAGAATATAGTATTTTCAGAATAAGTAGGTAACTGAATGGATTCCAATCATTTATACACCATGTTATATTTTTTCACAAATACATTTAGACATTATTACAGTATGGTTACTGGTCGCGCTACGAGCTTACGCGTGCGCATTCCCGCGCTAAGCTGACGCCTCAGGTCAACGCACCCGGCTTGCCCGTCCAAACGGAGCGTGGACCATCTTTTTTTGGGACAACTAAGTAGGATAATAAGCTCACAACTTTGTGGTTTTTCATGAAATCTTGAAATTTTGAACATACACGATACACAAACAGAGACGGACGCCGGACAGATAGACAGACAGAGATACTTTCGCATTTATAATGCAAAAGTATCTCTGTCTATCTGTCTGGCTTTCACGCCAAAACTACTGAACCGATTGTAATGAAATTTGGTACACAGATATTCTAGAGCCTGAGAAAGGACATAGGCTTTATAACATTCCGCTATGCCCAATAGGAGCAGAGCAGTAACAAAAAATGTTGCGAAAATGGGGGCAAACGCGGACGTACATATTGCTCCCATTATTTTAACAGGCGCTTATTTTATATCAACTCGTGGACGAAGTCAGGGGCAACAGCTAGTGTTCTATAATTGTATTGTTTTAAACGTTTGTATTTTTTCGTCACAAGAGACGTACGAGTATTTTGTGCCTTCTTAGGCTTTTTGTTTAAAATTAGCGTGTCTTTCGGTTTACCGGTATGTGAAATCACATATATGTCTTAATCCCGTGGTAATTTCGAGATACAAGGTACCCTTAATGTTAATCCTGGTTATAAGCCAGCTGTGTCCATCCAAATCCGTTCAGTGGTTTTTGCGTGAAAGAGTAACAAATATGCATCCAAACTTTCATGTTTATACAACACTAGCTTTTGCCCGCGACTTCGTCCGCGTTTCCGTCTTTTTTCGTAAAAAAAAGTAGCATATGTCCTTCTTTACGGATCAGTGGTTTTGATGTAACAGGCAGATTAACTTTCGTATTTAAGTAGGGAAATATAATAATGTCAATCTACAATACTGTTGGAAAATATCGCAATAAGAAACCGCAGAATATTATTATTAATAGCTATGCCCGCGACTCCGTCAGCATGTAACTCATCATCATCTGCCATTTATCAACTATGTTGGGGTCGGCTTCTAGTCAAACCGGGTGCAGCTGAGTATCAGTGTTCTACATGGAGCGACTGCCTATCTGACCTCCACAACCCAGATATCGTTGAGAAGAGCTTTGAGACGCCCGTGACGTAGCGCGTCTCGCTCTGTCTGCTCCTAATCACTCTCTTTCTCTGGAGAGCTTTCATTGGCTCGAGAAGTTGAGGCACTATAACTCTCATAGAGTTTAACAGATGTGCTCTTTCCTTTGACGATTCTTGAGAACGCGTAATTCTCATTTTACTCGGAAGTTCCGAGATAAAGATAATCGTTTTTTAGGTGGCATTGTGTATTTTATTTTTAATCGACGGTAAGGCTGTCAGTTCCCTAACAAAATAACCTACTTTAGAGATCCTAACTATAGCTACCTTACACTTAAAATCTAAGTGCCTATTTAAACTAAAATATTCTAATGGAGAAATATAAAAAGAAATAAAATGTAAACCACTTACTTATTCATAATTTGTAATTTGAAACACTACCAAAATAACTAATACCTATTTTATAAAATATCAACAAAATACATTCAAAGAAACTATAATAAAAGTCGCGATAAGCACGGTTTGTTAATATCAATCAGGTAAACTAAAATATTCTAATAGTATTATACCCAGAAATAATATTTACAACTTACAACAAAAAAAGAAATGAAAATAAAGCTAAAATGCCTGTCCAATACTATCTACCTATGTAGACCCAATAAATTGAACATAAATTAGCCAAAACTTACCTATCGGTATCTAAAAATCTATGCGTACTACTTCTACTTCACCTAAGAAGAAATAAAATGCAAACTATTAATAATTTGTAATTTGAACGAATATTTAAACACTACCAAAACAACTAATACCTATTTTATAATATAACAACAAAAGAAATTCAAATAAACTATTTAAAGACTAAAAGTCGCGCTGGTAAGCACGGTTTGTCAATATCAATTAATGTCTGTCAATAAGGTCGAACGATCAGAACGCATCAACAGCCAAAAATTGAATGAAGCTCGCGCTTGGACCTTCCGCCTTTTTGGGTATAATTAAAACTGCCGCGACCCGTGTTGAGCGTGGCAACCGTTACACAAAAATAATCCTTATAGCATGATTCAGTATTCACGCGACGGGCGCGGTGGCTTATTAGCGTATTTCATGCGTTTGGTGTTTCTATACCGATTTCTATGAATCTTTTTTTATTGAATAGGTAATAACGTTAACTTTTTTTAGTTATGGATAAGTGAGAATATTGTAAACGTAAGAGTAAACAAATATAAGCTAAACAAAGCTCCGAACTGCTAAGCTATCGGGAGTTACACGTGTTATTGTGAGTCAACCATAAAAGACAGACATATGCTGTTTTGGGATATTTTTTAGATAATTTTATGTAGAACATTTTTGTCATACATGATTTCTATGTAGATTTAACCATTAAGGCTGCACACGCGACGGAAGCTAAAAACTGGAGTAACTTCTCCCGTTTTCCGAACATTTCCCTTCACTGCTCTGCTCCTATTGATTGTAGCGTGATGGAAAGTATACTATAACCTCCTCAGGAGTATGAAGAATGATTGTACAAAGTTTCGTTAAAATCCGTCGAGTAATTTTCGTTTCTATAAGGAACATACAGACAGACAAAAATTTTACTAATTGCATTTTTGGCATTAGAATCGATCACTAATCAACCCCTGATAGTTATTTTGGAAATATATTTCATGTACAGAATTGACCTCTCTACAGATTTATTATATGTATAGATATATATGGATATGTAAAGAAAACCGTGTCCGATCCGTATCAGTGTCCGATAACTGATTCTACTAAGCCTACAAAGCCGGGTTAAATTTAAAAAAAAAAACCCTCTAAAAAATAAATATTATTTCCCAAAAGGAGGTAACTTAATAGATGTGCGGTAGGAAATACACGCGTGGGCGAAGGGGGCAGGCACGCGGCACGCGGTCGCATCGCTCATAATAATACCGTCGAAAATAGTGAAGTCACTTTTAAAAAAATATCAAATTTTCGGGAAGTAAATTTCATATGTTATTTGGTCATGTATTTACCTAAACTTTATTATACTTATGGGTCGGACGGGGTTTTCTTTACATATTGTATAATTAGTAGGATCTGTCCGCTCACCTGGCGGTAACGTGGTCGTGGAGGTGGAGGTGGCGTTGACTGCGGCTGCTGTGCTCGCCACGGACGCCGTCGTAGCCACCGTCGGCGCTGCTGTACTAACAGGCTTCTGAAAACGCAGACATAATATCTATATTAATAATTTCATCAAGGGGTACGGTAGACTCGATCGAAACCTATCTTGAATAATAAAACATAAAAAAATAAAGATTTCGAGTCGAAAACATATTTCGGAAAAATCGGATTGTCGAGTAATTTGATAAATTCTGGCAAAAGAGGCAAATCACAGTCGCCATACTGGCCACTCCAGCGAAACGTCACTCATACGGAATGTTATTCTGAGTAGTTAATAAACGTTCCATTATATACTATGTAGAGGTAGTGCTTTTAAAAAAACATGTCTGAGCCACATTTACCCGACATAAGTCGGTTTTTCATCTACTTTATTAATAAATCTCTTAAAATTAATATTCTTTATTTCACGTGTAGGAACCTTCAACTAACTTAACTTTAGGAACCTTCTATTTCTATTCTAAAGAAGTTTTCACAACCGAATGACTGGATAATACAATACAAGGCTGGTTGACCGAATTTCAAAGATTCACTTTATACTGACAAATCAAAATCAGAATTTAATTCCGGCCTGGACCACTTAATATACATCGTTATTTTTTCAGAATAAGCAACTGAATCCATTCCAATAATTTTTACACAATGTTATATTTTTTCCCAAATTAATTTAGAAATTGTTGCAGTGTGGTTAGCGAGCGCACAATACAGCTGACGGATCACAAAGCTGAAATCATAGTACTAGGCCTGTGAGACAGGTGAATACCAGTGCTACGCCGTTGAAGGCGCGGACGGGCGAGCGGTGCGTTGACCATATTTTTGTTGGGACAACCAGGTAAGATAACAAGCCCAGCACTTTGTGGTTTTTCATGATATCTTTGTGAAATTTTGTACTAGATTCTTTACTAAAAAATATTGGACACGTCTTCGGGTTTCGCATATACAAAAAATAATCTATACTAATATATAAAGCTGAAGAGTTTGTTTGTTTGAACGCGCTAATTTCAGGAACTACTGGTCCGACTGTCCGAACATCACGCTGCGACCAATAAGAGCGTAGCATAACTAACTCCACGCGAACACGAAGTCGCTGGCGGACGCTAGTGTTTTATAATGGAGTCATTTCAGCCCCTTGTATAACAATATTACGCTTATTAATTTACGTATCACTACTATTACAGCCTTATAAATATTTATTACCGACTATAATGTACAGTCTTCAACGGAGCTAAATAACCAGGGCTGTCGGATATAGTTGAATTTTTCTATGAAACCGATGGATATTTTCAAATTCCTCAGTCAGCGAAATATCTGTATGATTTATGACAGTATAATTATTAATCAGTGTTATCAGTAAGAATTGATTTCACTTTTATATCCTTACTTCGCAATGTATTCATTATCATCAGTCCAGTTTTAAAATGCATACATTTTAGAAATTAATAATTGAAATGTGATAAAAAAAAAAAATATTCCACGGCAGTAACATTTGACTAATATTATTCTAAGCTTAGTCTCAGTTTGATGTTTACTCAAGTGCTTTAAATTCCAATTAATCGGGAGGCTGGTAATGGGTGACCACTGATTACAGACAAAACGTCATTAATACCATTCACATTAGTTTAAATTGATTTTATATGAACACAGATGTAGGTTATGTATTTAATTGTTCACAATAATTATTAATGTGTTTTAAAAATTACATATGAAACAGTAACCAATTCTCAACTTAAAGACATTGACAATTAGGTTCAAAAATTGATACTCTTTTATTTGAAAACAAAATCGCTTGTGTATGAAACATGCATATAAATCTAGATTTAATTAAAGCATGTTTTGATAGGTAAAATCGCCTCATTTGTTTATATGGCACCTGAATATAGTTATATAGTATTGTTCAGAATAAGCAACTGAATCGATTCCAATCATTTTTACACCATGTTATATTTATTTCCAAATGCATTTAGAAATTGTTGCAGTGTGGTACGCGCTCGGTCGTAACACAGCTGACGGTAGATCATAGTATTAAACGAACAGTGAGACAGCACCCCCAGGCGAGCAGTAGGCCTAGTATGAGTTTTCAATACGAAACTCGATCATCGATATCGAGCGCGTTGGGCGCTCTCATTGGTTGAGAGTTCTTACGACCTTGAAGCGGGCCAATCTGAGTCAAACGCGCTCGATATCGACAAACGAGTTTCGTAATGAAAACTCATACTAGGCCTACAGGTGAGCGGCGCGTTGACCATGTTTTTGTTGGGACAACCAAGTAAGATAACAAGCTCATAATTTTGTGGTTTTTCATGATATCTTTTTGAAATACTGTACATAGATTCTTTCCTTAAAAATACTACTACGTGTTTTGGGTTTTGCATAAACAAAAAATAACGTATATCTATTACAAGTGTAAACCTATCTTTATTCTGGAATATTTCAGCAGTAGTCCTTGTTTATCAGTTCATATTGATAGCTTCACTGAGACCTCGAGGTAATTTATACTGTAATCGAATGGCCCTAAGGTTGAATTATAATTGCATGTGACCTGTCATCAAGAAATGCCAACCCGTTTTCCTTTTTCGGCAATTATTCCACCCACTTATTCACTTTTATTGAATGTCAATTTCAACATCACGTTGAAAATCAAGGTACCATTATGTTCCGGAAATACCTGCATAATGCCAATAACGAAGTACTGATTATCCTTAAATTCAAAGCTATATAAATGCACGCTGTTGAATTTTCAACTTTCAGTACTAAGCCGAGCGTTCAAAATCCAACCTCGCGGCATAAGACTTACAGTGATTTCCTGTATCCTGTTCTGCAAGGCTTCGATTTTGCTCGTGAGCGTCGTGTTAAGTGCTCCGATATCTGTTCGGATTTCTTCGTCTCTCTTCGTGTGTGCCGAAACGTTTGCGATCGTCTCGTTGGTTTTAACTTCGAGCTGATGTAGGAGGGTCCGAACTTCCTCGACCCCTGCCACTGCTGCTAAAGCCTGCTTGTGCGTCGAACTTATCGAACTGTCGAAACCGTTGATCTAGAAGAAAAGAGAAGAGGGGTGAATTTTAGCATTGGAAATCAGAATAGCAGCTTTAGAACTACAATTTAGTCGTTGAGCTCCTTAAGATTTGGGGTTGTGTCACACGATGAGTATTATTTCTGAATTAAGGTGATGGTTTTCAATATTTGCTTACAGACTAGTTGGATGGGCACCTATTTTTAAAAAATAATTTATTTGAAGTGTTGGAACCAATTTACAGTAATAAATGTAATTTATTATTGAAATGAGTCATCTGAGGCCTATATTTATGTTTTATTTTTCTTGTTAATATATGTACATATTTTGCTAGAATTTTAGAACATCAACAAACATTTACTTTTATTTTAGGATCTCCCCAAGCCGCTATCACACGAAGTGTTATCTCTTAACGATTGTGTTCTATGCGATAGTGTTATCAGTTATAATTATGACGCATTTTATTTACACAGACATAATCGTACCTAAGTCTCAAAGAATCTAGAAAACTTCTATTTATGATGTTTTTACTGATAAGTGATAACTGAAGATCCTCTGGTCTGGGCCTTCATCGTTGTACGCGAGATAGCGATTAGATCAAAAATATTGATTTTGTTGTGTGTACATAAATAATAAAATAAATAAATAAATAAATAAGATACGAGTCACTGATACATCATTTCGTCACTTCATAATAGAAAATACTAAACATATTAAATGATGTGGAATTTAGATATAAATTACTTTTACAGTTCACATTTATGAGATGTATATTATATTTTTACTGGGTTTTCATGCCATTTTAAAACAAGTTATCATTAGAGTTCAATTTCGTGTTTATGTTCAAGACTTTAATTAGCAAATATGTATATGGAACAAATAAACACGGCGGTTTTAGCGAGGATCTAATCAATTTAATATCATTAAAACGCGAGATAAGAACATCTGGAAATACCATTTTGACTCGACGTAAAGAGGCGACGTAAGTGAAAATATTTTTGTATTGTGAAATTTTGACAGATTCTAATCCCGGGCTACATAACCAAAGCATCATATCAATAAAATTCAAATTCGTGTGTATTTAATATTATTATTTTTTTAGCAAATATTTGCAGCATACTAACAACTTTCGTTGTCCCAAAGATCTGGCGCCCTAGTGTGCTATTATAAGTGTCAGAATGGTCGATCAGTGATCTCACAATCAACGATTCGACGACGACAAATTTCGTATTCTGCTAACAAAATTGCGTCATTATAACTTTCCAGTGGTCAATTACTGACACTCCACTCCATAAACAAATGTTCAAATAGAGTAGTTTTTAGAAAATCATTTCTACTAACGTGTTTTATATTATAATAACGGCAACACGGTAATGCCATTCTATCACCGTTCTATTACGAGACGACTGAGATAATTGATCGATCATTATGAATTTAGCAGATTACGAATTTTTACGCACAATGACAATGGAATCTTGTTGGAATGACAAATTTATAAAAATAGCAGAATAGGGCCGCTGATCACTTTATATAAAAACAATCCTTAGGTCAAGACTGTTAACAACTTGACACTTCGAGTGATAACTCATTTAGTCATTTTCAAAGATAAATCTGGTCTGGAGAGTTTATTATGAGTCGTTTTACTCTCGCTGTAACGCAAGTCGGTGACCGATATTGGCATATCAGTTACTTTCTGTGTGGATAAATGCATATGTATTCTTCTTCTTCTCGGCAGATAGTAGGCCGCATTTTTTTTTTAATTATAAACTAGTGCTTGCGGTCAAGCACTAGTTTCCTCCTGATGGTGAGCAGTGATAAAATAGTTGACGGTAAAGCACGCTACTTTATTAAGAGCCTATTCTATTCACTCTAGCCTTGAAGGCACTTAAATTGTAGTTCAACGGAAACACCGCCGCTGGCAAATTGTTTCAGTCCCACTGCTGAGCAAAGCCCCCCAAGGCTTTGATTGCATTGGGGGGTTTACCATAATCCCCCACACTTGTCAGGCGGGTTGAGGATCGCAGTAATGTGACATTCCACAGGAGAAGCGCTGCTGCCCGCTTCCCTGGTGAGAATTCCCTTAGTCCCCTTTGAATATTATCAGCACATAATGTTCCCAATTGCTAGGACACACGAATCCTCTATTCGAGAAGGAGTAGACTGTAAACAACCACACTTTAGCGTGTGCAGCGGGAATCGTGCAGGTTGGTGGATGTCACATATCTTCGAATATTCAGCTGTGGGCCATTTCAGTTTCCCTTACACACAATTTGATGTAATATTACTCCTTATTAGAAGCTTTTATATAGATTTTTTAGAGTATGCATTTATTGACTGGGGTATACCGCGCAAACGTCTAGTAGGGTCCGCACAACCGGCAAACACATATGTTACAACCGCCGCCACATCATTTGTTTACTCGTGAAATGAAGAAAAACAACATTAGGACATGAATTATAGTCAATGAACACGCTCAAATGACGCCATCTGTGATGGCGTGTTCTAAGCCTCTTTCTGCCCCTAGCCTCGAGGTGTTTACATACATACACGTCAGTTTGTTGTAAAATAAATTGACTTCCAGATTTAATTGTCCATGTGTGTTGTAGGTATATGGACAATTAAATCTGGAAGTCAATTTATTTTTCAACTAATTTCCTTGACTTAACGTCCGGCGTACCTTGGGCAGTCAGCCTCGATATCACCTTGCTGAATGACAAATATTTTTACTATAGCATTAGCTGTTCTTACAGTTCCGGGCGAAACGAGATGTGAACAATAGAATCCAGTTTTATCAAGGTCCGCCGTTTTATATTTGGTATATGTAGTTAGGCATTGGAGAGTATCGATCTTTATTCCCTGTCTGCCTCTAATAATAGAATTCTCCAAGGGCTACGAAATCGTTTATACTATGTAAATTTATAAAATGCAGGCATATTTTTCTCTTTTTTATTAAATTCTCTCATTAAAAATATAGAGTATAAAATGATTGTTATTATTCCCCAAATATAATAAAATAACAATAAAAAAGGTTTTCTTAGATGTTATTTTAAATGGCGTATAGATGAGAGTAGAAACGCCCTTGGATGACTAAATATCTTATTGGTGATGTTGTTCAGGAACGCCTGCTGTGTAGTACTCGCCACCAAAGTTACGATCGCAGCAGATGGCGTTATTTAGTTTCTGTTTATCGCAATGGAAAGGAAGCGTGTGTTTATGTATGTATGTCAACAAAGTAACTTCAACGCATCAGCCTAAACAAGTGTTGAACAACCTGAATGAGAACACGGATGTTATTATAGAATCAAGGAAGTTGAATTATACCTGTGAACCAAACGTAGCGACAGTTCTCTGCAGCTCGGCGAGTCTTCTCGGTGTGTCAGCTAACTTGGGCGCCGCGGCCAGCTGTTCCGACACGGCAGCCAACTCCTGAGCCGCCTGCGCCACCTTCTGTGTTAATTCCCTGTGTTCTAGGTCTAATGCTATGAACCTCGCACTTAGATCGCTTGCGTTCGCTCGCAATTCTTTGGTAGTTGTATGGCATATTTGAAGGGCGTCGTCGACGCTGTTGCTGCTTCTTGATACTGTTGAAGGAAGATAATTGTTTCTCCAGTTTAGATGCAAGGATTATGTAAAAAGGGTTCTTACAATGTAGGTTTAGAAATAATGATAAAAATAGGTTATAGTAGTTAATATTATACATCATTTGTTTGATCATTTGTTTTGTTATGATCTGGCAGCCTATAGGAAAATAAACTTTACCAAAGTTTTATAACAGCAATAAGTCCTATCCTGATATGTTTTGTTATTTTTTCCCTTCATTTTACATCTTAAACTTTAATTTTATTTCACGGATTTTGTTTATAATTATACACTAGTGCTTGACTGTAATCCCGCCTGATGAAGCAGTCATGCAATCGTTGATGGTAAAACGCGCTAGTTTATTAAGAGCCTATTCACTCAAAAAACTGAGTGAACATGATGGAAGACGGCAGTTGAGCGAGGTGATGCAATGTTAAATCAAACAACACTACCAACGATGCCACGCTAGAGGGAGATTGATCTAGAGAGAGACCCTCCACGACCAAACTCCCGACATAACAACATTTGGCGCATCGTACCCGGCACACATCGCAACACAACTGCTTAGACCCGTCTTCCGTACGGCTTCACCAGAGATCATACCGGAATACGTCGAATCTCTTGGCGGCAAGAGTTTGTCTGGTGGGTGGTAACTTCTGTCAGCAGCCAATGTTATGGCATACCACAGAAAAAAAAACATATTTTGATAATAATAGGCAAGCAAGTTATTTTATTCAGTGCCTTGGCAGGTACTGAGAAATAATAAAAACAATGTGTCTCAGCTGTTTATCATTTTACACAGCTTGGCTCGTATGACGGAAACACATGTCCAAAGAAAGGGAGTTTCCTAATGCAGATCACATGTAAGCGATTGGCAACATGCCTCGGATCTCAAGGGATTCGTGATAATCCAATCTCAAGTCTAATGCAGATTTTGCCATTTATTTCATTTTATGGTGAAACTGCTTATTGGGTTCCGCGTGCTGTGGATAAAAGTCTTCTTAAAAGATCCTATTTTTTATTAATTGTAGTAACTGGACCTATACATCCTATTACCAAACCAACAATTGGGTAGTGTTCTAAAAAATAATTTAATGTCCATCAGATAAACTTATAAAAAATATTATTTTTTATTTTTTCTTTCATTCAAATACCTACGAAGATGTATTGATTTCAACTGTCGCATGACGTCACGCCATGGTACAAAACATATCAAGACGTGACGTAATTAGCCCCCACTCCGTAACTTTAATACACTATATCTCAGTAGTTTTTAGTAATTTCGACAAAATAAAAAATACAGGTCTTAGTTTTTTTATTATGTATAAGATGGACTAATATTTTTTCATTTTCATACTTAGGGTACATCCCTATTTGAATTTCGTCTGCATCTAATGTCTGAAACGTTATGCCAACCGAAATGAACAATGCAATGCTATTGCTATTTATACAATATACGTTTAGTTGGTTAACCAAGTCATGAAGTGACTGATGGAGTATAGGTAGATAAACAACCAATTAAAATTAAAAATGACTTCGTGTCTAAATACGGCCGTATGGTTCGATCGAAAGTTAAGCCACGCTTGTGGAGGTCGGGTCGGGGTGATTCATTACACATCGAATTGAGTCTCGGAAGGCGCGTTAAGCCTTTTGCCCGGCTGTAGTAGCAGAAGTCCGACCTTCTCACAATCAGTTTTAACAAAGACTATCGTCCTGTCAAATTAAGATACCATTGACAGTTTGACGTGATTTACAACTTTGCTACTAAAATACGTCAGTAACGCCGGCGACTAATCTGACAGGACAATATTTATATTCTGTCCTTTTCTTGATGAAACAGAAAAAAAGATGCATTAACAGTATTTTAGCTACACTGGCGGACAAGGACGACGGACCTTTTATTAGGCTCTGGGCTGGCAGACATGAACGTGCACATGTTCATGACAAAGTACCCTTAACTGTCAAATATTCTCAATCAACCTCGAGCCTTAATGTTTTAGTGATAAAGTCTACAAGTGAAATAAAAAGTTTGAATTTGAATTGAACTTAATTTTAGTTTAATTTCTGAACAAAGTAATTGGCGTCTATAATTTCGCTATGTATAAGATACACTTATTCAGTTGTATCAGTTAGAACGAAAGCTGACCACATCATAGTTGGGGAAAGGCGAGGCAGGTGAATGTTGACATTATTTTAAATAGTTTAACTTTGATGACCGGCATGATGTCTGATGAAGCTGTACGGAGGACGGGTCTGAGCAGTTGTGTTGCGATGTGTGCCGGGTACGATGCACAAAATGTTGTTGTATCGGGAGTTTGGTTGTGGAGGGTCTCCAGATTAATCTACCTCTGGTGCAGCATCGTTGGTCGTGTTATTGGGTTTAACATTGTATCACCTTTTAACTGCCGTCTACCTTCCTATTCACTACATTTTTAAATGAACAGGCTTTATAAACCAGCTCACTTTAGCATCAGGCGGGATTGCAGTCAAGCACTAGTTTATAATTAATAAAAAAAAAAAAAAAAAACTTTGAAAGTGGTGACAGCCTAACTTGATACTAAACAAACTTTTTATTATGTACGATTGTACGCCATATAATTCACAAATATAAATGTAAACATTTTACAATGGGTAAAGTAGGAAGCAAGTACACCTCTCAGGTAGTTCTAACTAAATTGAAGATTATTTTCGAACGGAAAAACCTGCCCTACATACCCAATAGGTATTTTATTTTTAGACAGCCCCAAATAAAGTTACGTCCTAGCCCAGACGGCGGACGATAAATTTTTGACGAGATAACTTTCCGAAACTAAAGAATATGGGAGCCACGTGAAAACGCTTTGAAGCCTCGGTCCGTAGCATGAAAATTGAGCGGCAAATATGCAGGCTTAAGCTATTTTTCCATGGAATTTTCTATGATGGGGAAAAGGGACTATAGTTGTGTGTGTTACAGTTGCTTACTTTGACGCAGGTCACGCGTAAAGCCAGTCATAATGGCCACCTGCCCGTGAACATTTTCCAATAGCTTTGTTTTTTTTATAATATAAGTAACTAAGAACTTAAATTCGATTAGTTTCTGCTTCGTTATTATAGAATAAGACGATATGTACACAAGATTTTATTATACGAGTACTTATGTTATAATATAAACCTACCTATGAATGCCTACAATTGAACTGGCTAGAGTGGTAGAGTGGGCTAGAGTGAATAAACTAGTGCACTATACCATCACACTGTTTATCATCAGGCGGAATCGCAGTCAAACAATAGTTTGTAATGTTAAAAAAATGTTTGCCATAACTGTATACCTACTTATTTTCTTTTTCCTCCTCAAATAATTTTCGATCGAACGATCTTGAAAAGCCATTAACGATAACGTTTATCTAAGTTCGAGTTTGCAAGATCATTTGATGTTTGTGCTCATGAGAAAATTTAACCCTGATCAGACCCAGCAAAAGGTTTTCTTAACTAGATAGCACATTTATAGCTATAAAAAAGTTCGATATAAACTAGACTGATGGTAATACTGGACAGGTCCAAATAAATAACTAATAATTTATGGATAAAACTTAATAGGCGTACCCCAAGGTCCTATATTAGGTAACGATCTGACTTGTAATTTTATTAAGATATTGATATTTAGTTTCCCGTTATAAATTGTCTTTTAAGTGGTAAACAAAGTAAACAGGCTTCATTAATCAAACAAGGCATACCCTTTGACCAGGAAGTCGCAAAAATCCGTAACTAAATAAGTACTTATAGTTCCTTATACTTGTTAGTTCCTTATTTGTTTGGCCATTTAACTTGATACAATGTCAAGGCAAGATGATTGGCGAGGCGGGCACATAGATTGTTTATAACTTCTTGTTGAGCGATCATTATAAAATGGACGTCAATTTGTAGCCCATAAACTTTGATACACCTACATAGCATGATTTGAAATAAACTGGTTCTACGAACATAATTAACTCTAAATTATAGGAAAACGTAGACTACTAATTGATTGCTAGGTTGCATAGTTTCATTTTAAAGATGTCAAACGCCGTGTATGAGTCTGAATACTGTAGAAGGGATGACTTCAGGGGACTGTGTTGAGAGTCAATTTTTTTCCTCAAATTAGCCATGACATGACAGGTCAATTGCGAGAAGAGTAGATAGAATCGGAATACCGTCGATGTAGGTAATGAACAATACGTGTTATAATACAATGTAACACATACATTGAGTAAAGACAATACGAAGACAGTAGCTAGTTTTTTGGAATCACAAATTGGATGTGATATTTGTATCGACAATAGTGGACAACAGCATCTTTTTCTGTCTATCGCACTAAGAAAAAGACAGAAGATAAAATATTAGATGAGTCGTGTCAAGTTAATATTCTCCATAGACAGTTACGAGATTAAAAACGCGCCAACTAAAAATGCGTCAATTTACGTCAGGTTCTGACTAATTAAACAGAACTGTCCCTTTCATAATTACGTGAATATAAAGAAAAAGACGCAATGAACTTAAATTTAGTTTAGTTTGAGAACATGGGAATCGCCGCCATAACTCTACAACATTAGATAAACACTGACTAATGTCATTGTATCAAACTACAACATTTATTCCATACATAGGAGTTGACTTATGAAGCTAAATAATTTTTGTTTACACTCAGTAATCTCTAGAAAACCAGTCAAATTACGAAAAAGTATGTTATTCTTCAGGAAGGCTAAAGTCTACACAACATAATACGCTAAGACCCATCTCAGATCTAATCCGAGAAAAAACGCTGACCGAAAACGAAATAATAGCACGGGCTGAAGCGGACAAACTGCGGGCTGGACGGACTGTTGAAGCGATGGGGTAAGTCGGCAACCCAAAATTTTACAAGTTTACAGGAACGAAGTTACCGGCAGAAAATATGTTATTTTTAAAGTAATATACAATCTTACTTGAAAGATATTAAAACAATTCAATACTACGAAATATTTGTAGTTGCTCATAATTGAAGTAAACAGTGCTGTCTCGCTATGAAAGGAATATAATTGTGCATGCAAAATAGAAATCGTACCGCGTAGGTGTGACTCCATTGTTAAATAACAGCATTGTATGAGAATCCAAGTAACAACACGAGAAGTTAACTTTACATAACGAGATGAGTTTTCCACCCACGCTTTGACGTTCACCGCTCTTATTATTCACGAGAACCACTTCAAGTTTAATTTGATTAAAATGTCAAAGGAAAAGCAATTGTTTGAAAAGGTAAATGGCGGCTAGGTTTACTTGTAAACGATGATTAAAGTTAAGTGACGTTTAAACGTCAAAAATTTAGTTAAACAATCGCTAATCACTACAGTATGCAATGTTTGTGAATAAAGGGGATTGTGAAAACTGAGAAAATGACTTATACATATGTATGGAAGATGTGGTGTTTTGACCCCAAATAAGTTATGGTATGGGCAGGAGGATGACGATGTTGATGAAAAAGCTATTTTAGAAACTGTTAGACTAACCTTAACCCAAGTGTATCAAAAAATTACCATAATAAACATCAAATACATATACAACAGAATATTACTAACCAATAATCTTATTAGTTTGCCTTTGTTTATACACGTGTTTAAAGCCTGGTAAAGCAAATGGCCCATTATAGGATTTGACAATGGCATTTCGAAAGCTTTTTCCAAGAAAGGTGAGACCTCCAAACTTAATTATATTGATTGTCTATATGTTCAAGGTGAACTAATGTAACGACTAACGGTATCGAGTCTTATAATGTTTATTTGATATGAATAATTTAATAGAAAAATTGAGTTTTACAACACTTCAGGATACCGACGCAGATTATGTAAATGAAAAATAAATCTGCACCGTGATCAACTGTAAAGATGACAACATTATTCAAATGCATCTAAAGATTTCATGGATTAATAATTTAGTGCTAGTTTTGGAAATTAGTAGTTAAGGTTATAAACCCGAACCTCTGTCCATTTCGATGCGTAAGGATGCAATCTGTCGCCTGACATCAACGAAGAGCCAGAGGACGGTGGCAGCTGAGACAACGCAGACACAGAAGGCAAGTGCTGCAGCCAGGCGAACGAAGGGTCTGGAGCGACGGCGACGGGATGTGCGCCGACTCCAGGGCTCCCCTTCATCGCTGGAGGCAGATAACAGTCGTCCTCCTCGGGAACCTCCACCGCCCACAAGAGCATCCAGCTCCCGCCTCTTCCTCATCTTCTTGCCCACTCGCAGCGGCACGGCCGCGTGCACTGCACTCTCCATAACGCACCACAACGCTACCGCAAACGCATCCGCACACACCCGAAATACACACTCACTTTCACGCCACAGACGATCGAAAACTCTGAAAGGTCCGACACGTGTGATCCGCACCGCGGCGACTTGCCGAATGGCCGTAAATGATACTCAGCATATGAAATTACTTATTTCTTACACACTGGCTATTAAGAGCATGTCAGAGGTGCAATGCTGTTTGACTGTGTGTTTATTTCAAGGTGCTTACGTTTGTATTGTACATTTTCAGTACATTCACAGTTAGATGATAGTCTGAAACCCAGATAGTTTGCGAAACGAGTCTTGGCTTAATTTTATCGCTTTTCAGTGACGATACATTCATAACAACCGATTAAAGCGCATAGATAAAACATTAATAACATTGTACCTTACCTTACATATAGGAAGTTTTCACAAGTTCGATTCTTTTGAAAACGGTATTCTTAAACAAGTTGATTTGGTGAAAAAAGTCGTACACAGTTAATTAACAGAATAGGGTATTTCACTAAAAAAAACTAATTAATCCGTCAGTCAGATTTCCAAAAAATACTAGACATTATTTTTTCTTTTTTCATACCGACATTAAGACGACACAGTGCGTTGAAAAGTCGTGTGACGTCACTGGATGCTACACTTTTTAGCGAGCAGTGACTTCACCAGCCACCACTCCTGATCTTTGATGCCTTTTATATTTTTCAATCTTTATTGATTTGATAAAACAAAATATACGTATCCAATATTTTTCTATAATCTGAATGACGGACTCATTCGTTTTTTTTTTTTTTGTCAAATACCCTATTGCGTAAGAGCGATACTTGTAGACACTATTATATTGATTTGAAGTCGGAAAACCGTGATCAAAGTATTCAAACAAGTTTTCTACGTAGCGTAGATAACTTAATTGAATACTTTGATCACGGTTGTACAACGTTTTTTTTTCCGTATACGAAACATGAACATGTTAGTTCAGAATAAGCAACTGAAACGATTCCAGTTATAATTTTTACACCATGTAATTTTTTTTTTTTTTCAAATACGTTTAGAAATTGTTGTAGTGTGGTTACCAAGCTCACACCACAGCTGGCGGTAGAGCATAGTACTAGGGGCCCAATGAGACAGAGCGCCGCTGCAGCCGCAGGCGGGCGAACCGTGTGTTGACCATAGTTTTGTTGGGACAATCGGATAAGATAACAAGCTCATAACTTTGTGATTATTCATGATATCTCTTTGAAATTTTGTACAAAGATTCTTTAATTAAAAATACTGGACACGTGTTTCGGGTTTCGCATATACAAAAAAATAACGTTGAATATTCAAGTACATTATCGCCATTCATTCTAAGAGTATATCACGACGCACCATCGTGATTATACCTTTAGACGTCTAGGACAAATCCGTTTATTTTTCTTATAGACGAGACGAGAGGAAGTTTCCTAAGCCTTGGTTTATCAACCTTACGAATCGTTTTTACTGACTCCTATAAAAGTGCATAAAACACATTTCGTGAATGGTGACGCCGTATTCTTGTATTTTTATAGCGGGCAGAATGAAGTGTTCTCAAATAGATAGTGTCAGTATGAAAGTAAGAGTGAGGAATTAATTATTTTATACATATATACAGTGTCTACGCATTATTGACATCAAACTAAGTTAAATGGGTAAAAATAATTCCTGGGAAACTACTTTTATGTTTCGTGTGGAAATTCACTGTTTACAGTATTGCGCAATGTAATGCTCGCAACACATTGGGCTTGTCTGGGTACATTCAACTATACAGGAGTCCTGGGAGTATTTAAAGTTAAGTTAAGACACATAAAATACAAAAAATACATGTTATATTATAACATTGTTCTTCAATATCTCTGTAATCGGAAGGTTCCAAGGTAAGCTTCGGAAGGTTTAAAAAAAAAAAACATAAAAAGAACAATGTCAGCTTAAGGGTAAGCTGACATTGTTCTTTTTATGTTTTTTTTTTCTAATAACACGTCCGTTATTAAGATTTTCGGATTAAGCAAAAACCGGCCCGTCTTTAAATTTTGGACCAAGATTACTTGAATTTGTTTTGCAAACCATGTCAATAATGATTCGAAGTAGTCAATTTACAATCAACGTGACTGAATCTACCTTTCTATTTGAGAAATATTGATCTAAAGACCTTTCCTAGCCTAGACTAAGACGTGTGAAGTACGGTCAGCATAATAACTCGAACGTTTAAGGTTATTTACACGTTGACATTGGACTTATATTAAGTCGTGACCAATGCTGGCGACCTTGATCTTGAGGATTGAGGCTGTTATTGGATATTGCTTTGCATAATGAAAATCTAATGCATATTTGTTGAGATTACATTGACTGTTTAGAACGTTTTAATAGAACTTGATTTTCCAAGACAGCATAAAGTATATTAAAACGTATAATGTCCCCACTGTTTAGGCAAAGATCAGTGTGAGAGAGAGTCCATACGGGACGCGACGAGACGGACGGAACGAGACCATACGGGTCCAAGACCCGCGCACTTGGGCTTGCAGTAGCAAGCTATTATAGTCGTTTTATAGGCAGACTTAGGACGTTGAAACATTATAAAACAAACTGACGGTTAAGGTGTAGAGGTGTTATTAATCGGACTTTATCACGGATATGCTCATTAACTGCTGGTTTTTAAATAAATAAATTAATTAAGCAATTTAGGTACTAAATGCAGGGACCAGCGACAACGACGCGTAACCATGAATTCAGTACATGATTCTGAACACCCAGCGTTGAATTTTATCGTTGATTATTTAAAAAGTCACTTGTTTCATACAACACTTTAATACTAGAGCGGTGAAAATTTATAGAATAGCTGGTTTTTTACCTCTGCCACCCTGTGTATCTATACTAATTACTAATATAATTATAAAGCTGAAGAGTCAGTTTGTTTGAACGCGCTAATCTGAGGAACTGCTGTTCCGATTTGAAAAATTATTTCTGCATTGGATAGCTCATTAATCCAGGAAGGCTTTAGGCTATATAACATTACGCTGCGACCAATAGGAGCGGAGCATATAAAAAAAACATATCAAAACCTACGCTGGTGAAACCGCAGCTAGTTGTTAATATTCGTTGTTATAAGTGTGAGTAAACATGATTTTCACATAAATAATTACTTATATGCATTATCCGTTGCTCCTGAGACTTTCTGAAATTATTATTTACATAATCATCAATGAAAAACGTAAACAAGTAATTGCGTACTATCAATTGTAAGGATCGTTTTCCTTGTGGAAAATTTATCATCATAATTTCTGTGTCGATTGGATCATTGCTACCGGTTATCGATATAATTAATAAGCCTTTAAGATTAACCAAATGGCAGTTTAACTACCTTTTCAATTTAAATAAATTGGTATATTAAATTCATCGAGGTCGTTATTAAAAAACCATATCATATATCTAATATGAGTGACCCCATACATACCTAATGTCTTATACGAGTATAATTAGACTGACTACCAATTCGATCAAAAGCAACTCTGCTTTTGCGCACTGACCACCGATGCCAAAAGCCACGATAAGACACATAGGGGTAAGATAACATGATTTACGAGACAGTACCGTGGCATTATCGACCTACGGGCCAGTCTGACGCGGTGAATGAAAACCGAACATGCGCAGAATGGTCCCCGATTTGCGACACCATTGTATTCGAAACAATACCCAAATATTTTAATATTTACTATCAGGAGTGACCACATACAGCTACAATAAGATACCTATAGAAAAACAAGCCAAGATTTTTAAAAAGTTACAAGAATTTTAAATTTAGCACCAAAACACACAGACAAACAGAAGATAAAAAACAACTGCTACACAAAACTCACTGTCCACTGATCAATAAAAAGCACACATCAACACAGAATTTAAAAGGAACATACGAATATTCTCATAAGACACTAAACGCGGAGGAAATGGAAAAAATTAACAAATCCCAATGGGGTATTGTATAATGTGTAGAAGGGAGCAAGGGTCCAGGGCGACGGTGGGGCTAGAACTGTCCGTGACGTCACCCAGGCGCGGCGACGCATGCGTACTGAATCCACCGCATCAGATATAAAGAGCTACTGGATGATTACAAATGTGTTGATAAAAAATAGTCATCAGTCAATGTCAACAAAAATGGGGTTGGTCTGTTCGATTAGCATAAGCATTATCAGCTTATAACTTTACCGCTGCAGGCCTCTCCTTGAGGCCTATTTTGGGTGATAGGGAGTGGGCTATGATATGCCAGAGGGGTCTAGCAGTTAGTAAATGTCACATATCGTTTTAATTCTAGGATATGCCGGATTCCTTCGCAGCCTTGAGAATCGTGTGGTTATTCAAGTAGTGAAGGTGGTGAAAAAAAAAAATGTATTGGTCATTCACAGCCACCAAAATAATTTTCAACGAAATCGTTATTTTAGAGACAGGGTTGATCAATTTCTGAAGACCCGGGCAGGTTGAAGACAGACATCCCAATACACGGGATGTCATAGCTGATACCGTCGTATCTTTTGTTATTTGTTTAAGAATTACAACTCTGAACATTAGACAAGAGTACTTCAAGGTTTAGTTCAGGCATCACAATGCATATCATGTCCTTTAAAATGCAATGAATTTTGAAAGGTCTAAAAGTACGTCCATCTCCAGTGCAATTTTGTAACAATCTCACCGTGAAAACTTCGGTGAAATAAGCATGGAGTGAGTTGGCATTCCATACTAATGCTGATATGCCAAATAAAGTGTTACGAATGCACCTTATGTCGAGGGCATAAGGTTCAATATCGCTTGACATGCAGTGTGTAACTTTTAAACTCTGTAACTCGAGACCTAGACATTGTCTAGGTGTAATATAAAAACGCATTCCTAGACTTAAGGTGGCCTATCGAACGGTACAGGTTTCATCAATTTTGTCAACCAAGTGACGACATCGAAATTTCTAGAAGCCCGTTTCCGGGAATTACCGTAGGTACCTAGTGAATGTACTCGAAGTTATGCGCTATTATTATTACGTCTAGACGATTCTGGAATGTTCGATCAGCTGGACTATATATAGCGCCGTGACGCCGGTGCCGAGTCAGTCTACACTTGACTACCGATACGAAAACAGCGACAGCTAAGAAGCGATCTTTGAGAATACCTACTGCGACAACTGTAACGAGAACATTGAGTACTACGTGAAGAAACATCTGTAGTGTTATTGTGTGTTTACAACACGGACTTCGTGGACGTAAGTGAAGACTTCGGTGCAACGTCAGCAACATTCTACTTGTCATTGCCTACAATCGACTGTACCTTCGTTGCCAATAAACTTCGTAACCCTTAACCGGTATTTTAGTACCCCTAGCCCGTAACAAAAGATTCACACTCTTGACGACTCACTCTAAACTCAGTTCACCTAACTTTTTACTGTAATCCTAACTTTATCTCTCTCTTTTAATTCAGCGGGGAATTGCGCAACATAGTCATCATCACCTCAGTGTAAATCCCAGTCGCATCCGAAGCTTTTCAGCATTGCAGTCTCGGGTCCGCTTTACCAGTCTAACTGCAGATTTTGGCTATACTTCGATATAATTGCGTAACACAGTAACAGTATGAATGGGTTTCAATTTAAACATTTTTCGGGCACATGGCAGCATTAGATTAGCAATATCTTTCAAAATGATTGAGATTCAGGCTGACGTTACGTAATCAGGGCACAGGCTATTAAATGGTGACAGCAATCATTGCATGTTTCCCAATGCACTTATAATAAAAAAAAGCAATTTTATATGTTCTTAATTGCGCCCCACGGTTTCACCCGCGTAAGATCCGTTTCCGTGGGAATATCGGGATAAAAATCCAGTTTTATTCCTGGTTATACGAGTAAACTATCTGTGTGTAGTTTTTGCGTGAAAGAGCAGCAAATATCCATCCATATACACATGTGTACCCACCTATACATCAAATTTTCGCAAATTTTCGCATTTATAATAATAGTAGGATTCGGCAGTCATCTTTGATTTCAATAAACAATCACCACATGAAATCAACCCCCTAATCGGCGAACACATTTTTGTCAAATGATTGAGACTAGTTGGAATCATTTGGACCGAACGGACCAATGGGCAGTCCAAACGGTCCCAACTAGTCTCAATCAGTTGACAAAAATGTGTTCGCCGATTAGGAGGTAGGTTTCACATTTTCAAAACAATTGTACACCACAAAAGAAGATATCATTTTCCGACACTATTCTACATCCGTGTTTACTACGCTAGCGTAGCTAGTGTCCTAATTTGTTCCACAGTAATTATTCAAGAGCGCAGTAGCCGTAAATTGAACAATATTTAATTAATTCCGTGAACTGGCCCGGAATTTCGGGAGCCGTGTCTCATTAATCGTCAGAACTGCTTTTTATCTTTCTCATTTGTCGTCAGGCGTTAGATGTCTTCTGAAAATTGGCAATGTTGTAACAGTAAAAATAAATGCTAGTGGGCGAATTGTGGCATATGCATTCCTCATATTTAATAAGTGGTTAAATGATCGCAGTTTCTCTGCTAGTAATGATGTATAATGGGCGATGCTACTTCTTCATGATAAGAAGTTATAATCCGGTGTTAGTCCTTATCTAACATTTTCGAAAGTAGCCAGATTTAAAACCCTATCATATAATTAAACAAAAACGTGATTAACAGTAGCTATTTTGAGCAAAAACAAAATATATTTCTCGAAACACAGCGTAAAGTTCATAAAAGGTTACTTTCGGTCACATTCTGTGAATGAACACAGATTTACATGTGTAAGAGCTGTCAAAGAATCTAGATTGTAGTGGCAAATATAGTAGTATAAATTATAGCAGTCACACGCAAAGTGCGTCACTGTTATACATAAGTGGTTTGAATTAATTGGAGCGGTACAGATGTTTTGACTTCGAAAGTCCAAAGAGTACTGAGGCAGACTGAGTAACGTTAACGTTGAATAGTGATTAAACGTTACTCAGTCTAGCCTGACATCGCACACGAAATGTATCGTTTCCTGATTAAGTATCTAATTCGGTTTTGGTCAATGGATACAATAAGTACACACATCAAAAATGTCTAGGGATCAAGCATTTTTATGCGGATTTCTTGAGATTGAGATGTGGCTTTGTAATAAATTTATGATTTTATAAATTTATATGGACCCTTTTTGGTGCATTTCATAATTTGAATCAGGAACTGTGAATCAAATTCGAGTAAAAGATGAAAATCAGCTGTCAATATTTTCCCTATAAAAACATACAACGCATTGAAGACATTATTAGTGCTACTGTTTCCCTACTACTGATTAAAACCAACGTTATTATGGAGCGGCGACGTCATTTAAGCAGGGAAGAAATGCTCAGAGCCGTGGGAATGATAGAAGCTGGTTCCCGGCAACGTACTGTGGCTTTAGCTCTGAATACAAGTCAGAGTGTTCTCAGTCGACTTTGGACACGTTACCGAAGCACTGGTACCGTGGCTGAGCGCCATGGAGGACGGTATCGCTGCACCACACGGAGACAAGACCGATACATTCAAATCTTAACTCGAAGAGCTCCAACAATAACCGCCATGATGTTAGCCGTGAGGCTTCATCACTCTTCAGGGAACTTAATTAGCGACCAAACAGTCAGAAACCGCTTGCATGAAGTGAACCTTCATTCCCGAAGACCGCTACGGGTACCACCTATAGCAATGCACAATCGTAGGATTCGATATCAATGGGCTCTTGAACACAGAAATTGGGCAGAAGAACAATGGCGTTTCGTGTGCTTTTCTGATGAGTCTCGTTTTGGTATGAGACCGGATACAAGACGTATACGACACTGGAGAACCCCTGAACGCCAACAGCGATTAAAATCCTGCCAGGAAGTCCATCCTTATAGTGGTGGAACCATCATGGTATGGGCGGGTATTTGGATCGGCGGAAGAACTGAGTTGATTTGGATCAGAGGCAACCTCAACGCTCAAATTTATGCTGAGACGATTGTATCAGACGTCATCGTTCCTCTACAAGTGCAAATCGGTCCCTTATTTCAGTTAATGCATGATAATGCACGACCGCACAAAGCAAGAGTTGTAAGACAGACTCTCGCCGCAGCTAACATCAATGTCCTGCCCTGGCCTGCTCAGTCGCCAGACTTGAACCCGATTGAGCATGCATGGGATATGCTACAGAGAAGAGCTCTGCCGAATATGGAGGGTATCCAGTCGCAAGAAGACCTTTTTTTGTTGTTGCAACGAACATGGGCGGCCATTCCACAGCGTGATTTGGATGAACTCATTTTGAGTATGCCAAACCGATGTTCTTGTGTTGTTAGTGTTCGCGGTAGAAACACGGATTATTAATTGTTTAAGTTACCCAATAAAATTTTAGAGAAAACTGTTATTTCAGTATTTTTTTCGAACTTTTGTGTTAGTGGTTCAAATGTCAAATATCCCTTTATTAGGAAAATGGCAAATTTTTTTATTAATGCAAAGGTGACTTGGTTTATCGTTACTGTGACAAACGAAAACACTTTATTTGATGAATCCTTAAAGAAAATTTTAATTAATATCAATCAGGAGAAAAGTTATTGCAAAAATATATGTTGATCCCTAGACACTTTTGATGTGTGTAGTATCTCGAAAAAGTGAGACTAAGCGAGACTTAGTATAATACTAGCTGTGCCCGCGACTTCGTTCGCGTGGTTGTCGAAAACAAAACAACGCCATTTAGATAAGAGTAGGCTATATACATATATACTTCATTCAAGAAGGTGGTATAGAATTATTTGGGCAATAAAGAATTTGCGAATAATGATCCTGACTTTGGTATAGTAGATTACGTTAATGCTTCTCTATATGTATACTATGTTAGCGGTGGAATAAGCGGGGCATATACAAAAAGGTTGTATGGGTTGCTAACACGTGATAGAGAAACAGAGATGGCCGTGTGAAAAACAATCAAAAGTAAGGTCTACACCCGCAACGGATAACGACTGGCCTTGGGCTTTATTAATGGTCCTAGCGTAACAGAGGCTTAAAGGAAATTGCACACGTTTGAAAGTAAACGGAAAATTATTGGCGATAATGGGTATCCTGGGAATGAAAACAACATCACCGGAGCCGCAACCTGTTAAGATTTCGGCTTCAATGACATTTCGTTGGAGATTTGTTACTCTCAACCGAGTGCCAGTTCTACTGTTTCTGCTCGTCTTGGTTCATCTATTATTTCCCTTTCAGATGCAAGATAACTTTTATTGTTACTTTGTACACCTACATCTCGTCTCATCGTCTAGCAATTTGTAATCGTTCTTCTCTTTGTGAGACAGATTCAGACTCGCGCGAGAGAGCCTGACGCTCTCCGTCAGAGGACAGACACGTGCTTGGCGTTCCTCGATACTATCTTGGGAGCGCAGATCTGTGGTTCTTTGCGAACTTAAGTGCGACTCCCTTTCGGTGAAAGTCCCGAACTATAGTCTCTGACTGACATGAGAGGACGTGACGCTCTCAATCAGCTGGTAGTCGCACTTTGCGTTCTTGAATGCTCTCTTGAGAGCGCAAAGTCGCAGTCCGAGTTCTTTGAGAACTTAAGCGCGACTCCCTTTCTGTGAAAGTCTCTGACTCGCGTGATAGGGAGTGGCGCTCTCGATCAGCAGATAGCCGAACTTTGCGTTCCTGGATGCTCTCTTGAGAACGTAAAGTCGCGGTCCGAGTTCTTTGCGAACTTAGGCGTGACTCCCTTCCGGTGAAAATCTCGAACTATAGTCGGAGAAAGTTTCAGATTCACATGAAAGGACGACGTGCTCACGGTTTCAAGATAATCGTGCTTCACGGTCTTTTCCGATTCCTGAGACCTACTAAGTCTCATCCTTTTCGCATTTCGGCTACGTAGTAGCGAAAGGTTTGTTTTTTCTTTGAGGCATTTTCAAGGAAAATATCAAAGCAATAAACCGAATATGCAAGCTATTTGGTTTATTGCTTTGATATTTTCTTAAAAGAACGATGCGTCGAACAGTCTCGTATAACAACGAATCGTAACTGTAAAACGATTGGCAACTATTCAATCTCAGAAGTAAATACTACTTGTTTTAAATAGCAAGGAGCATCTTTACTTCTTACTTCAAACCAATGACCGAACGAAACCAAAAGGCCAATACTTCTTTTTCGACCATTTAGAACATCGATCATTTTCCAAGCAACCAAAGACTTATATAAGATTATTATTAATAATAAAAAAAATATGTACGAACGGCAGCAGGTCAAGCTATCCCTAACTGTGAAATATTCCTAATCAACCTTGAGCCTTAATACTTTAGAGATAAAGTTGAAAATCTAATAAGGAAATCTGATCGATTGTAGAAGCTTGATGTGCTATCGTCTGTACCTATATTATAACGAATGCTTGTTTGATCAAGTTTTTATTATTCCTGTTAAACAGGTTAAACTACAAAACAAAATGTTTTTTGTACACTATTTACTGACTACCTACTGATTAAAGTAATGAAAATTATATTTTCACTAGATGCATCTCGCGGTTTTCAGTTGTAATATAGGACATATCGAAAAAAAAAGTTTTCTAATATACTGTTTTTTTCTAGTTAAGTTATGCCTTTTTTACTCCGATGTTGTCTCCGGACCAAGGCGACTCCTGCGGCTGCGGCGGCTAGAAGCGTGAAGGCGCTGGGATTCCCGCTCCCTCACGCACTCCGCCTTCTCCTTTGCCAGCATTACTGCTTAGCAGAAGGAGGTGACGGCTTGCCATGCACTCTCGCTCCGGACCAAGGCCTGGACCAGGGTCGGACGCGAAAGATCGCCGACGACTGCCACCACGAGGACCCAGCGGTGCTTCCCCCAAGCTGGGCAGACCTTCACCGTATGCTCCACTGTGTCCTCAGTGCGATCCCCACAGTGGTGACAGCCTAGCGTTTCCTTCCGCCTTATCTGGAAATAGTCATGGCTGGTGCGACCTGCGTCAGGCGGAAGGTGAGGGCGCCGCTCGTCGTGGCGCCTCTCTAGCCACTGCTCAAAGAAGTTAAGTTATAGCTTCACTCATTTATAAAACTATTGTAGATACTAAAATACAATGTATTTCAGCTTCTATACTGTTGAGTGAGATTTTAGTTAGTTAATTTAAAAAAAAATACAATTTAATCTCATATATAAAATTCTCGTGTCACGGTGTTCGACATTAAACTCCTCCGAAACGGCTCGACCGATTTTCATGAATTTTTTTGTGCTTATCCGGTATCTATGAGAATCGGCCAACATCTATTTTTCATCCCCCTAAATGTTAGGGGTAGTCTACCCCTAAATTTTTATTTTTTATTTTTTAGACAAAATTTTTAATTTCTATTTTTTTATGATACAACATTCAAAAATACATACAATCCCCAATTTTCACCCTTCTACGATCAACCCTTATTTTTTAATAGCCATTTTAGTAATTTAATCTATTATTTATATGGCAAAACAACGTTTGCCGGTCAGCTAGTAATTTATAATTTTGTCATAAAGTATAGAAAACACAACTATTTCGTAAAAACAAAAATTGCGTATCCTATTTAACGATTAATTTACACAAATGTTGATAAGCTTTGAACATTTTTGATTGAAGTAGACAAGACTAATTACTTACAATAATTGTTCTCAGTCTTACAGAAAAACATGGCATTACCAAGTTTCGTCTCGTCTTTTTTTTTAATAATTATTAGCAGTGCTTGACCGCAATCCCGCCTTATGTTAAGCAGTGATGCAATCGTTTATGGTAAAGCGCGCTAGTTTATTTAGCCTATCCACTAAAAAAAAACATAGTGAACAGGAAGGGAGACGGCAGTTGAGAGAGGTGATGCAATGTTAAAGTCAACAACACGATCAACGATGCTCCGCCACAGGGAGATTGAGCTGGAGATCCTCCACGACCAAACTCCTGACACAACATCATTTGGCGCATCATAACCGGCACACATCGCAGCACAACTGCTCAGACCCGTCCTCCGTACGGCTTCACCAGACATCTTGCCGGACCACGACGAATCGCTTGGCGGCAAGACTTTATCTGATGGGTGGTAACTTCTGCCGGCAGCAGATGTTGTGGCCTACCACCGAGAAAATACCGTCTTTAATATAATTACTTAGTAGTAAGTAAATAATTTTTAGTTTATATAATATTTTAGGATTGTTAATAAAATATTTTGTATCATTGAAAATATTTTACTCAATATGCTAAACACACTACAACAAATAGCTGTACAATGCTTTGCACAACTATTCCCACTCTGTTTTATGCATAAATAACATGTATGTATATGTAATTAAGTAATCAATACTAATATATAAAACTGAATAGTTTGTTTGTTTGAACACGCTAATCTCAGGAACTACTGGTCTAATTTGAAAAATTCTTTTTGCGTTGGATAGTCCGTTAATCCAGGAAGGCTTTGGGCTATATAACATCACGCTGCGACCAATAGGAGCGGAGCATAACTAGCTCCACGCAAACGAAGTCGCTAGCGGCCGCTAGTTAAATATACATGTCATCTGTCATCTGTACAATAAGTACTTCTGGTATAAATGGCCAGTACATGACCAAGCACAATTTGAAATTGCAAACATGATAGTCTGCTGTATTGTATATACCATCAGTCCTACAAAATATTTGTCAGTCATCATCATCTTAGTGTTTATCCCCATTGCATCCGTGGCTTTCGCATTGGAGCCCGGGGTCTGCTTCCGGATTTGTCAGTATAATACACAATTAGCTCAACTTCAAACCATACTGTTTGGCTGGTATATTAACACTTCAAAAATATACTAGAGTAGGATCAAAACACTTCCCCCTTAATTCATAAATATTGCTTAAATTTAACTAGTAATTGTTTAACTATTCATTTTGGATGTCTGAACAACACTTATCTTTAATCATTCTTTATGAACAAACCCCAATTATTGTTATACAGGGTGGGCCAAGAATTCGTTAACATTTAAACTTAACACCCCGCGCTAATACAAGCCGGGCGGGGAGCGGGGAGGGGCGTTACCACTAGCTCGCTTCTCGGAAATTTAGTCGCAATGGATCGTTTCACGGGGCCGCAGCGCGCTTATTGTGTGAAACTATTTTATTTAAACAACAGTTCGCTCATTACTGTGAGACGCTTATTTCGCGTTGAATACGACTTACACGATTTAAATCAGTGTCCGAGTGCTCCATTAATAAAGAAATGGGTTAAAAAGTTCGAAGAGACCGGATCTACACTAAACGTGAAGCAAACCGGCGGCCCACGGACTTCTCGGAGCGAAGAGAACGTGCAGCGAGTTTCCGCATCAGTTCGACGTGATCCAAATTTATCGACGCGCAAACGTTCGGCTGAATTAGGACTATCCCGAACCTCATTGCGCCGTATTTTGAAATTGGATATGAAATTACATCCATATAAGATCCAGTTAGTACAGGAATTAAAACCTAATGATTTAAATTTGCGCAAGTCCTATGCCGAAACAATGTTAGATCGATTCAATAATTTTGACAACCTCTTATTTTCCGACGAAGCCCATTTCCACCTCAACGGACACGTAAACAAACAGAATTGCAGATATTGGAGCAGCGAAAATCCCAAATCTAAACACGCGAGGCCACTTCATTCTCCCAAGGTAACGGTATGGGCTGCAATTTCAGCAAAAGGAATCATTGGGCCCTGTTTTTTCGAAGATTCTCGCGGCCGTTCGGTTACTGTGAATTCTGTTGAATATGTGAAAATGTTACGGGGGTTCTTGGCACCGAAGCTACTGGAATTTGCTGGCTACAATCGTAACACATGGTTTCAACAAGATGGAGCCTCTTGTCACACATCCAACGAGTCCCTGCCGGTAGTCAAAGAAATGTTTCCGGAAAAGCTGATTTCCAGACGAGGCGACATCCCATGGCCACCCAGGAGTCCAGATTTAACCCCAGCAGACTTCTTTTATGGGGTTATTTGAAGAGTCGTGTTTACATCCATAAACCAAAAACACTACGTGAACTAAAGGAAAAAAATAGCGAAGAAATGTCAGCGATCTCGCGGTCTCTTTGTCGACGAGTATTTGAAAATTTCGGTGCTCGCTTAGAAGAGTGCAAAAATCGAAACGGTGGACATTTAGATGATGTTATTTTTAAAAAATAAATTCCAAATAATTAACTTTCTTGTAAATAAATAATTTTAAAAATATGTCAAATAGTTTTCTTTATACGATTTTTTCAATTGTTAACTAATTCATGGCCCACCCTGTATTACACAATTTTCAAACATAAAGGAGTTTATTGTTAAAAGATCATTAAAGTTAAGTGACATTCAAACCTCCAAATATATGATTAAACAGCCACTAACCACTAGTGAATTTTAGGCAGTGTTCATGAATAAGTAAAGGAAAAGTTTATTAACATTTGTCACACTTCTTCAATTAAAAAGTAAATATGATTTTAAAATAAGTAAAATACTGATATTAATGGAAAATATAACATGAGTAATACGTTTTAAAATATTACAATATATTTATTTATTTTCACTTCATCAGAATTTGAGTATTAATGTTGATGAAAGTATTATGGTTCTTAGGTAGTCATTTCAGATGGGTTAAGCTAGACAAATCAAATTAATCCAAAGTTTAATTAAAAGTTGTCTCTAAAAGATCACACTTCACTTAGTAATAAGACCAACACTATTGTGAAATGAAACCCTATGTAAAATTTATACTTTTATATCTGTAATTTAGAAATTACAGATATAAAAGCATAAATTATAAGTGTAATTTAGAAATTACAGATATAAAAGTGAAAATAGAATTGAAAATTATTTTGGCTCTTTTATATTCTTTGCTATTATTATTGATTGCAGTACCTACTATTCGAATTATTACAGTCTGAAGACAGAAAAACCAACGAATATGCCAGCGCGCATTGGTAAAAGTACTTAAATGCAATTTACCTAGTAAGTTTTGATATATGTATATCACAAAAAATCATTAGATATATATCGGATATATATCATGATACATATCAATTGATATATTCCCTTCTAACCCTGGTATGTTAATTAATAATAAGAAGAAACAAAATAAGGTATAATGAATATTTTTTATTCAGTATACCTTGTAAATTACCAAATTTATAAGGTATACTGAATAAAAAATATTCTATTCTATAAAAAAAAATCATATTATTTAAAAATGTTACATACCTTGTCCAATGTCTATACGCATAGTCGAAACTTGGTCATAGAGGGCTGCACAAATCCATGTAAGCATCAGCAGCCATAGTACGAGAGTGCCTCTCACGGCCCAGCGAAGAGCACATTGTACTTCAGCACCAATGTTGTGCTCTAGAGATACAGGGGCTGGGTTACGACTACGTTCACGTCTGAAAGTTTGCAAAGTTTTACCTTAATTTGCAAAAACTTTTTGAATTTTTAAGTTGATAGAGAACTCATAGGAATATTTGACGAAATTTTAAACAAAAATTACTACTACTGCTTTGTTTATATGCAGGACAATGTACTGGCTCTATGTATAATCTAACAAACCATTTCTTTACACAATAATTAGAATAACTGCTCTAATTTGATCATCAACAATTGAACAGGAATCAAATGGATGACTACTTCTTTATGAGAATGAGTCAATAAACAATAAGCAGTATTTATGTTGATATTTATACTACAACAAACCTTGTAATTTTCTTCTTTCTGCTTGGAATTATTTCTAACTGCAAGTCTTCCGACTCTTCGTCGCTAGACAAGTCCAAAAGACGGAAGTTTTCCTTATTGACTTTAGATGGTGCAGACATTTTAGATTACGGCTCATACAACTCATGCTATTAGTTACTTTCATGTGCGATAGACATCAGAAAGATAACTACACCGTATTTATTTACTTGCAATCATAAATTCTCTTCAAGGTTATAAAAGTTTGAAAGTACTGAAGATAGTAAAGTTTACCACAACTAAAAGGTTATGAATATAGAGTAATTAGCCTAAGTATAGAAAGAGCAGAAGTAGAGTTAATCATAAGATATGTAATAGTATTGCTTTAGAGATTCGTTAAACCTACCTACGTCCTACGTTGAATAATAGCAAAATTAAAGTAACAAGAAATGTCAAAGTCAAAATGAAATCTCTTCGTCTATCTTGTCGTTGGTGGGAATTCATTTTTTCTTTTGTTTTTTAATATGGCATCTCGTAGTTTACCTTGAGAGGTCGTGGCTACATAAGCGGACTATCCTGTGGCTGCCTTAAATAAACGTAAAGCCTCCAGCCAGGAGCAACTAAAAACTAAGCGACTACACGCTAAGGGTACCCCCTGTGGGGTACGAACCTGGGCTTAGGGTGTCGCTGGAGAGAACAGCAAGGGACGGCGGGATCGATATTTTATTTTTATTTCGGTTTGATGATCGCGGCGTTTCCTAGTACTAGCTCTGAAAAGAAATGGCCGAAACAAACTCGGAGGTCATAGTCGGGAATTTATATTCACTGCCTCAGCTGCGACGCGGGCTGGCCTTCATCGGACAAAGGGTCGTTGATGGAAAATAATGAGCTAGTTTATGTAAAGGGGGATAGTATCTGGCCGCCGGATGATTTCAGGACCGATAAAGTATCAATACTTTATGGTATCGGTTAGGTTTATTTCGATACCGATAATTCTGTACTCGATACGACAGGTATTGTATCGAATAAATCACTTTATTTTATTTGTTCATTTTATTATTTATGGCAACGTTAGCAACGCCATCCTGTTCAATTTTGGTGTAGCTTTTATTCATAGAGTTATTTTCCTAACTCCACTGTCGGTAGATTTCCGAATTCACATTTCACTTCTTTAATTCTAACTCGTTCGTTAATTTTTTATCGATTTCTGCGACTTCAGTGGACGCAGAAAATTTGTTTTCGTAAGCTAGAAGTACCAACAACAGCTGATCAAGCTATCCGAAACTGTTGTGGCGTATTGTGTCACAACTACTACATACTAATACTAAAGCATTAAGGTTTACGTTTGATTAGGAACATTTGACAGTTTCGGGTAGCTTGACCTGCTGCCGTCCGGACACACCAAATTGCCCCAGTCGTGCAAAATAAATAAAAAAAAAAACATTGAATATTTTTGTCTTGGCAATATAGTAAAAAAATCGAGTTTTTTGGCGGGAAAGTCAAGCTTGAGTGTCACGCTCAATTTTCATTGGACTTTTCAAATTATTTTTAGTATTGTTTATTAAATAAAAGCGCGTGATTTATGTAGTAAAAAGTGCATTCAGTCAATAATTTATAAAGAACATTGAAATATTGTAGCATAGTGGCCACATTATGACTTTACCCCAACCCCTCCTAGTCGGCTCACGCGGGAAACGAAAGGAGATAGATTAGGTTAAATTAAGTTAGGGTAAGTCACGAAGTTAAAATCCATTTATGTATGGGACTGAAGGACTTGTATCCATGGTCATGAAATAAATTATGTAAAAAAAATTTAAAAAAATTGTTAAAAAATCTAATCTGTCATTTACGCAAATTGTCAATCAATTCAAAATTTTGTAAATGCAATGGGTCGTGGACCGATTTTATTTAATTTTATTTTTTAAATGGAATATCTATAAAAAGTGTTTTTCTTTAAACAGTTACAACCATGAAAGAAAAATGGAATTTTGTTTTGTATTTAGTTTGGTTTGCCTACTTGGTTCTGTCAGCGGTTCTCATGTTCGGGCATGGATTTCTGTTATCGCGTAAAACTCTAAGTGATGTTACTGAATGTGTGCCGCTCGACAGATTTGGATGTGATGGACGTGAAAATTCTACAGTGCTAAGCCATTGCACTGAGGATGAGAAGATCCGTCGAATTTTATCAGTGCCTGGAGGGCCGCTGGCCTGCGTTCCACATCGATCTCGAGTGGTGTTTCTATTAGTGGATGCTTTACGGTATGATTTTACGGAGTATGATGAAAGTATTAAGGATCCGTTACCGTATCAGAACCGGTTGCCGATAATGCATGAGATGCTGAACCGGTGGCCCGAGAACGCCCGCCTTTATCGTTTCATGGCAGATCCCCCGACCACTACTCTCCAGCGTGTCAAGGCGCTTGCCACTGGATCGCTGCCCACCTTCATTGACGCGAGCACTAATTTTGCTGCTATAGAGTTGCAGGAGGATAATATCATTGATCAGGTAAAGTTTTTGTTATTGTGCTTGTTTTACATTTTGAATTATACTTTATTCTGTAGTTATGATGAATTTTAATTCTATTCATTGCACCTATATTACTTTAATAATAGTGTTACTATCCAATTAATAAGATTGTTAAAAATAAGGTGACCAAGAACAATGGGTGTGCTGTTCTCCTTGGAGATGACACATGGTCTCGTCTGCTACCACAGCGTTGGCTACGGTCTCATGCTATGTACTCATTCCACACTTGGGACTTGGACACTGTTGATACAGGTGAGTACAATAACTAGAATTTATCTCACCATGTTCAAAAAAAATTAAGCTACAGTACTTTATTATTGAATATTAAAATATTACTCTATGATAAATTGATAAAATTAAATTTTCTTCATAATTTTTTTATAACTCTACTCTATGGACATATCAATAGCTTGCTTTACTCTAACTAAAAACTTATTTTGAGGCTAATTATACTTTATGGGTGCAAAATGAAATACATTAATGAGTGCATGAGTTGTCTGAAAGACACAATATCCATTTCACACCATTGTGATAAAGAAATGCTTGTATCTCACATACCGATAATAATACTACACTACAATATAATAGTAGCAAAGTAATACTAGTCTAGTGTGTGGTACCTACATCAAGGATTTGTTGCACTGTGTAGAATTGAGACACACATCAACGCTGTGTGCATAATTGAATTCAGAAAAAAAATACTGCATCGGATGGTCTGATCAACATACTCCTATGATGTATTTTTTTATGATGCAACATTGACTATTCAATTTTTTTTTTTAATTACAATTATGCAATAAAAAAAATGCCTTTTTTCGAGATTCGAAAAAATTGCTTTACAGCATCAATTTGTTATTTTTGTAAGGAGACTAGCGTAAATAATTGTTGATAGACCTAATAAATAAAATAAAATTAGTAATTTAATAAAATCAATGATCAAGAATGTAATTTAATACACAATTTGTAAGTGCAAAGCTAAAAAAAAATAATTTTATAAAATAGTATAGTATTTTTAATTTGAATCTGCTTTTTACAGAATAAGTTGTAATAATAATAATAATATTTAAAACATATTTGTCTGTAATAAAATAATTATTTAAGCAAATTGAACACTAATTTCTCTATAATCAGTTGTCTAAGTAATGTGGCTGTACAATTTTTTGAGAGATTTTGCATAATAAAAGCACAAGAAATTGATAATATGGTAATGCTAATATTAGTATATCACTTACCCAAAATTAAGTTTGTTCATCATTCGTAGTCTCTTATAAAACTGTGCTTGCTAAACTGTATGCCACATTTGATCACCTGCGACATTTTGTGGATATTTCGTCAGATGAATGATAACATCAAGGTTGTAGGTTACAACCTTGATAAATTCATAACAGAATGTAAATGCCTGTTATTTCATTGTACAAGTAAAAAGATACATGTATTTATGAATCTGTTTAAGTATGTGTGTGTATTGTGGGTTTTCTGTTTTTGTTGAACTTTAGTTTTGTTAATTGGACATTACTGACTTCAGTGAAGGTAAACATTCTAAAGAAACCTGGACTTCTGGTTAATTTATATCAGTAGGACAATAAAACAATTATAATGATAACAACTGCATTGTAGAATATGAATGTACAGACGACAGCACATCCAGCCACTACATAATCTGTCTAATTTTTGTATTGGATTTTCAACTTTATCAATAAAGCATTAAAGTTTCGGGTCGCTTGCCCTGCTGCGTCCGTGAATAAAAAAGCGAAATTGACTCTGAATCTATTGTGTAGGTATGCCTAGTATGAGTTTTCAATACGAAACTCGATCGTTGATATCGAGCGTGTTTGGCGCTCTCATTGGTTGAGAGTTCTTACGATCTTGAAGAGAGCCAATCGCTGAATCAAACGCGGTCGATATCGACGAACGTGTTTCGTAATGAAAACTCATACTAGGCCTACAGATTGTCGATATCGAGTGCGTTTGGCGCTTTCATTGGTTGAGAGTTCTTACCACCTTGAAGCGGGCTAATTGACGAGTCAAACGTGTTCGATATCGACGATCGAATTTCGTAATGAAAACTCATACTAGGCCTACTGAATGCGTACAATGTCGTTTTGCGATGCTTTTTTCGCTAGATTATTTAGAAAATTATTGTTTCGATCAGGGGGTGTTTCTAAATAATTACAATAACCAGTAGCTTGGACCACAGAGTACATTTTTATACAGGGTAGTTGGCTTGGGCCAAGTAAGAAACAGTGTCGCACCAGTGTTTCTTATAATTGAAAATGTAACCCGTGGGGCAGTTTCTAATTGGGTAACCTACTAGTAGTACCATACCTAGTATTAAATAGGAATGGGTTTCATTTTGCCTGTTCAATAATATGCATTGCGTTATTTACGTTGTTGAACTGGCACATTTTTCGAAAATACATAGAGAACAACGTTTCCCAAACTTTGTGCTACTGTGACCCGGGTTAATTTCATACTCCTCCATCGTAACTCAATTAAGTTTTTGGACCCAACTAATAATTATTAGGTAAAATAAAACGATAAATATTGCTAATACCTATGTAAGTATTAAAATAAAACAAAAGCTGGCTACAACGTAAGCTCATGAATTCACTCTTCCCACGCACGCCTTTAGTTACAATACCTACACTCCGACCGTCGAGCGATCATCATTCCCTCGTTAGTCAACAAAAAATCGACCATCTCCTAGTACTTTTTTAAAGTCGCAGCATTGCCTCCGTAATGTTGCTACCCGGTATTTTGTTTTTTTGACGACCCGGTGCCGGTTCGTGGCTCACCCAATGGGAAACGCTGATAATTAAATTTGAGTTAGAGTAATTAGACTGC
Organism: Sesamia inferens; assembly: GCA_037179545.1. NCBI lineage: Eukaryota > Metazoa > Arthropoda > Insecta > Lepidoptera > Noctuidae > Sesamia > Sesamia inferens. Next base: position 11,253,773 of record CM073940.1, read on the forward strand.
TGAATCAATTTTGAAGGATATTGCTTGATCTGTTCCAAAAAGATTTCTACTCAACAACATGTATATAAAGTATTGAATGTTGTTGTTGTAACTGTCAAAATGCTAGCAATGCAAGGCATGCCAGCCAAGCTGTTACATTTACTTTAGTGTTTTAGGCAAAAACCCCGTAGTAGGCGAACCTGTAAGAATATACCAATAAAAGAGATATTCCCCAGTACCCGTCTAACGTTTGAATCTAGCTTGTAAATTACCAACCTTCACTTGTTTCTTGCAGAAGTGGATTCGAAAATATACGACGAACTAAGAAGAGATGATTGGAACCTGCTAGTGGCCCATTATTTGGGGGTGGACCACGCTGGCCATAGGTATGGGCCCAACCACGCTGAGATGACTAGAAAACTAGACGAAACCAATGTAAGACTGAAGAAAATAATATCTATGTTGCCTCCAGATATACTGCTCTTTGTGGTTGGAGACCATGGCATGACTGAAACAGGTATGTCATAGTGTGTCAAAAAGCATTATTGTTGTGGATAATAATTAATTGAATATAATCTTGGCAAAGTTGTTGTAACTAATTTCTATTGTTACACATAATTATGTATATCTTACCACTCAAAAATCATAATTTCACTACTGCGGAAGTAATCAGTTTTTGTTCATAAGTGTAAAAGTCAGGATAGCCTTATAAACATAAAGCAATGTAATTTAAATATAAGTATAACCTTATGGAAATATCTGAGGACAAGTTATCTACTTCAGGCAGTTAACTGTTATGAGAAAGCAACGTGTTAATTGCGTGACGCATATTCAGTAATGTGTTCATCTCTAATATAATTCTCTGAATAACTTCCCTTTCCTTTCTTTAATTAAAGTCTAAAGCAGTCAAAGTCCCAATTCGCCCATCCTTACTATACATACATGCTCCCACAAACAATACGAACGAAAGGTATTCCTACTCTTCTCGTACTTGCAACAGACACATGCACAAACACGGGCACGCACAGTGACACATATACGCTCACAACAGTCATAACACTTAAAAGCACTCTCTCAAACAATTACCTACACTTCTAGTGTCATTTGTGTTGAATTGTAATAAGTTATTTAATTACTCGCCAACCCGCATTGAGCAAGCGTCGTGATTACGCTCAATCCTTCTTTGTATGAGAAGAAACCTGTGCCCAGCAGTGGGACGATAAAAAAAAAGGTTTATGATGATTTAATTACTCGACGCGGGAGGAAGACCTGGAGTCTTGAAACACGGGGCTGCCATAGTTTAGGCTCTAGTCCGCTCTATTAATTTTTATTTTGTACCTTGTTTTGATTAATGTAGAAAAATAAACGATTTTCACTCTACTTATCTAGATTTCCAACTGGCAAAGGCTTTAAACATATGGAGCATAATCGCACTTCTCTCCCGTTCTGAGAGTTTACCACCAGCTTTTATTTGAAGACCAGAAGTTAAACAGCACTGCTTTATTGTTCTATGACTTAGTACAAAAAGCATTGCAGATCAACTTCTATCATTTTACTGGCTCATACGGCGAGAGAGAAAACAGGTCTCTTTGCATCTCTCTATGCCCATAATTCGCGTCTTGATACTGGCAGTGCTACTCCACTTAATTTACCTCATTGCGGAACTTCAATGCCAGAGGTTCGCATTAGGAACAAGGAGGATCTGAGAGTACTGTCGTCTGGACGTGAATAAGGCTAGTGGTCCAGATGGTATACCAGCGATTGTTCTTAAAGCATGTGCGCCCGAGTTGTCTCCTGAATTGACGCGCTTGTATCGCCTCTCATTTAGGACTGGTATAGTGTCCAAGTCCTGGAAGCTTGCCAACGTGCAGCCCGTGCCCAAAAAGGGTAGTCGTGCGGATCCTACCAACTATCGGCCGATTTCGATCACCTCCATACTTTGCAAAATTATGGAGCGTGTGTTGAACTCGCGCCTCTTGGCATACCTGAAAGGTAACGATCTCAGTGACCGACAGTACGGGTTTCGCCACAATCGGTCAACTGGGGACCTGTATGCCACTCACTTGCGGGGCGAGACACTTGAGAGAAATGGGGAAGCGATTGCTGTCTCCCTTGATGTCTCGAAGGCCTTCGACCGGGTATGGCACGCTGGCTTTTTGAGTAAGTATAGAGGTAAGAGTAAGCCAAGTGAGTAGAGATACACATTGACTTTTGTAACACTGCATATGTACATAGGTACAGTTTACTCTGCAGTGTTTCGTTGAATTCGTACCTTCTTGATTTCATTTTTTTTTTACAAATGTCAATACTTCACATTCTAGGATATGATAGAACCATGGATTTTGTTTTGTGTATATAATTAAAGGGATTGTCTAAAATTTAATGAACCAACCGTGTTTAGGGTTGTGTTACGCAATGTAAGTTTCCTGTACCTGATACAGTGTCATGTGTAACAGGCCTTAGGATGTAGATGATAAAATATAAAGTGTGGGAGAAGCCTTCGTCCACAGATATTTTCACCAAGTGTTATTGTACTTCTAATATTAAGTAAAGGTGCAAATTTTTTACATTGTTTTAGACTCACATGAATGGACCAACTCTGATGGTAGGTATTCAATAGTATAGAATGTAGAAAATTTATTCTTTTCATAATGCTGTTTTGTGTATGTTAAATTTACTGCTATGTGTGTGATTCTAAAGCATTTTTGTTAGAATTTGTGTCTATGCTAATAAGTTGTAGTTCAGTGTCAGTTTTTAATTTGCGTTTTATGTAACAAAGCTCTAACTTGTTTTTAATGAGTCAAAAACACAAAATGTTTTGTTTGTTCAGTAACACTAGGAGAATCCGCGTTATTTATAATTAATTTAAAACAAAAAAATGAAGCATCAAAATCCTAAGTTGATTTTTGTATTAGCTATATAATTTTTGCATGAAAATATGTCTTTCAACATCTGTAATCAACATCATCTTCGCTTACAATCATAAAAACATTATCTCATCCCTTTACCAGGCGATCATGGCGGTGAGAGTAAAGCCGAACGCACAGCGGCATTTTTTGCGTACAGTGGCGCAGGTCTAGCCGGGACCGGAGAGGATATAATGATAGGCAAAGAAGTACAGCAAACAGATCTTGCGCCTACTTTAAGTGCGGCGTTAGGGAGACCGCCGCCAGCGCCCTCTCTAGGACATTTGCTGTTGCCTGTGCTGCCTAAGACTATCAAAAGTCATACTTTGCTGCATATGACAAATAATTTAAAACAGGTGAGACATATACAAAAGTATACCTTATCTCTCATTGAAATATAATGCAGCCCCGTTTTACTTTTTTAACGTAGTTTGTATGTTAATTTTATCTTGTGTGACTAATGTTCTGCAGTGGCACTACTACTCATTATCTGTATTAAATATTCAGCATATTTAAGCAACGTAATACCACCGACAGATAACACGATACATGATTCGTTATGGAGAGGAATCCCAACAAGTGTCTCTTGACCGACTCGCTGACCTTATCAACGCGACGAGGGAACAGTTACACAAAGCCGCCTTTATTGAAACTGAAGACGAACTCAACAACTACGTCGTGGATGTCAGGTAATGCGGAAATTATGTAAACAAACGAATTTGAATGTTAGCCTAATGTAATAAAGTGTAATTTTGTTTCAGGGCTCTGGTTGACGACATACGCAATGTTTTCCGCGAGGTCTGGGTTGAGTTTGATTCGCTGTCTATGCTCAGAGCTCTTCTACTTCTTCTTTTGGCGATATTTTTCAATTGGTTGATAACTGAAGGTCTTCCTATGGAAAGACTTCCGGCTGTTTTCGCCAGCACCTTTGTCCCGACTGGACTTATTTCTATGGCTGTTTGCTTAGCCGTATGCTATACAGCTTTCTACTTTAAACTTTTAGAAGATCTTGAACACGCGATTATTTTGAGTACTGGTTTAATATCTGCCAGTATAACGTGTGTTCTAATAATCATGCACTGGGATGGGATTGCTCAGAGGTGGTATGAAGGACGTTCGCAGTTCTATGAACGTTTCGCACGCGCGGCCTTAGCGGCTTCCGCAGCCATTTTAGTATCGAATAGTTATATCATAGAGGAGGGGTCCACCCTCGCGTTCTTATGTATGACTGTGTTGGGACTGATGGCTTGGAATGCTTCGAATATAAACACATTATTGTATTGGGTCGCTTGTGGAGTTATATTTGCGGGGACGAGGTTATATCGCGGTTGTAGGGAGGAACAGGGAGATTGTTGGACGGCGGGGGCGGGCGTACCCACGGGGCAGTCATCACGGCCTGCATTAGTTCTAGGCATGGGCAGTGTGGCTGCTGTGGTTGCTATTTGCAGGCGACATGTAGGCTGGCGGGGCTATTGCACCGTAGTAGCGGGTTTATTGGCCTGTTCACACTGGGCTACGGGTTATGGGTCATTAGGATCTCCAAGCCGTGCCAAATTGTTAGCGCGGGCCGCTTGGCTAGTTATTTTAGTAATGATGTGTTTGATATGGAAGCGGGAAGGCCGCGGCGCCACCTTACCGCTGATGGCGACTAGTCTGATGTTCTTCGTTGCTAATACTCTAGTGCTTGGCGTGTCTTACGCTCCGGGCGCAGTCTTATCTTTTATGCTGGGATGTTTAGCTCTGAATATTGTTGCAAATTTGAAGAGTGATGGTTCTACGAAATTTTGTAAGTGCTTTTCCCTTTTGGTTGAAATTGGAACTCCTATAGATTTATTTGTAACTCTTGTTTTTATTTTTCAGCTCTGGTAACTCGATGCAATTCGAGCGTGGCTTGTATGTGGGCGTTGTTGGCGTCTTACGCGTTCTACGCCACGGGCCACCACGCCACACTGGGTCACGTTAGATGGGCACCCGCTTTCCACGCTGGAGACCCTAACTATATGGACATTGGACCGCCCATCACTGCCTCGTTAGTCTCACTGGAATTGTTCGGTAAGAAATGTAATTGTTCAAATTATATACCTAATAAATTCCATGGGAAAGTGTACTTCAGATACCCTTTCGATTCGTTTCACCATCATTGATTTAGCCTTTCTCAACTAGTGATTAATGATTTTTTTTGCTTTCCTGGTGACGTGGCTAGCTGGCATATGGTGGATAGTTTCATTTAATGCTCTGTGTTAGTATTGTATAAAGTCACGACTACCCAGCAGCAGAGCTGTCGTGCTGCTGGGTAGTCTGTTCCGCCACTTCTTCCCAGCGAAAGCACTAGGAAGTGGCGAAGGGCGGGCGTTTTGGGGGACTGTCTTATGTAATGTTGACGTTCAAAAAGTGCTGGTTCTCAGCCTAACTTAAATAAATGACTTTTGATTTTGATATGCTCTGTTATGGGTATGGTTTCCACACTTAAGGTCATATATAGCCGACGACTCTGCTCCCACCCGGCAAAAAGAATATAATTTAAATATGGGCTTTAAATATTGCTCTTTAGATATATTTTACCGTCATAAATTATCAGTCAGTGAGTTTACCGCCGTCAGACTGCTCGGTAGCTGACGCCTCGCTGGCCGCAGGTTGTAGACAAGCGGTCGGTACGGTATCCGTGCGCTCAATGCTAGTTGTCGCTGCGCCGACACCTTTCAGTCGGTTGCTTTCAGCTTTTCTTTCTTTATCCACAAGTACAATAGCAAAAATTACTAGTTCGTGCGTTGTGAATCGGGACATACCATAGTAGTAAAAAGTACGAGTTGCTTTAACGGAAACCGATCGCTTACTATGTCTATTACGAAAAGCGAGAGCGGTCGACAGGTGGATAGCTGGCCGTCAGCTAGCTGTCGCGTGTAGACTGCGAGCAGTAGTCTTAGTAGTAGTCGGGCGGTCGCGGGTGGGAGCGGTGTTGGAGCAGAGTCGTTTAAGTGTTACCTTTAGTCCGAAGTTAAGTTTCTTCATACAGAAGTATACCGGATAATATGGCAGAGAAATTTTTACGATGATTTAATCGAATTTTTAGAAAGCGTTATTTTTTTTTTTTTTTTCTTATTCCTCCTGACATTCGACTGGCAGGAAATATAATTTTAAACCCAGAAATTACGTACATTTATTTAGTTTGCCTTCATAATGATTTTGCTTACCAGGATCTCTATTGGCATTCGGCGCTTCATAATGATTTTGCTTACCAGGAACTCTATTGGCATTCGGCGCGGCAGTGCCTCTGTTAGCCCTTTGGGGTGAAAACGGCGCGGGTCGAGTTGGTCCTCGCACGCAGCTAGCAGCAGTCTTCTCACTGTGCCTCAAGTTTATGCTCTGCTTTGCTATCAGGGTATGTACTTATAGCTTAGATATCACCGGTAGCGTCTTGAGGCGACAGTACTACTATAATGTATTGAAGTCACCAAAAAACTGTTTTGACAGCCTACCATCGAAAGTCTGAAAATAAGGTTTAAATGTGTTACGTGGGTTAACCCACGTAACGCACACGGTAGGAATGGCTTTAATTTTTAACAACAGTCATTGCATTGTTTACAACATAATATGTAGCAATGGATTTGCAATATTCTTTAAAATTAAAATTGTGTCGGTTCGTGAAAGTATCGAATTTTCAACGCCTAGTGCGTTAGCGCCGAGAGTTGAAAATCCGATACACAATATCACCCTTAACACAAAACACTGTTGATATATATGGAAAGTGTTGACAATGTCGCTTCTAGCATCTGCCACCTAAGCGTCTCCGTACTCTGTGGAGACGACAGATAAAGCCATTTCCACTTATAATATTAGGTCCTTATATGAATTTGGCGTTTTATCGTACTGGCCATTTTGATCTCAAATATCTCCTCTTTGGTTTAGAATTCCAAATTCAAATTTATACAGCTATTTACCTACTCGTCAATTTGTGTCTCGAAAACCTCGCACTTCCCTCGGCCCCCGTTTTCATCATACCCCCGCGTCCCTGTACCCCGTGGGCGAAGACTCATTTAAACGGTCCGTCTATAAATAAATATACCTATTATATTAAAAAAATAAACGACTTTTATTCCTCTCATACAAAACGCCAATTTCTTATGTAAGGACCTGATATAAGCCACATCCGATCCTTACCACATGATACAGCAATTTGGTTGAAAACTGACTTATTACAATCAACCTCATCTCATCTCAACTCGTTGACTCTTAATTGGGTGGATTATGGAGTTTTTTTTTTAAGAATACCTACTTAAAAATAGATAATATGTAGGTACAGTCTGATTCAGACTATGTCGACTATTATGCACGCTATTCGCTGCGCAGTACCAAATTGCTAACAAATGATATTTTTTTTTATGGCAAATTATCAAATGACCTCTCACTTTGGGCGGAGTGGAAGGACGTGTCAGACTTTTACTAACAAAACCCACCCGCGCTCCTTCATTTGTGCGCCTGAGGCTCCTTATGTTCTGAGCCGCCTATATTGACCTAAATAATTTGAAAATCTCGTTTTCGACGACTGCCGCGAAATGAAATTTGTAACCCCTTTCCTATTGGTTATCAGGTATTCGCGTGCGCAATCTCAGCTACAATACACTGCCGCCACTTGATGATTTGGGGCGTGTTTACACCGAAGCTGTTGTTCGAAGCAGGAGCATGTGCGGCCGCGCTGGTTGGCACAGTGTTCGGTGCCACACTCGTCGCGTGGCACTTGCCCACGCATCATCGTTCCAGTTGACACAAGCGGACGAATTAGATCGTATTTTTATATGGACTGGACTAGTGAGATAGATGCCTCGGATATTGTCTTGAGTGAAAGGAGTGATTATTAAAAACTGCAAATAGAATAGCTTTTTGATGGTTAAATATTACTTGTTATAAACATATAAAGGCCCAACCACACATATCAGGATCTTTGTGTACTGGGATTTCCGGACGTATGCACAAGATCCTTAAAACCAGGATTTTAGAAAGTTCTATCTCGGAACTGTGTGGATAGGGCTAATACATGTTTACTTAAACTTATCTATTGAGGATTCGACTTGATATTATACCAATAGGGCTGGCCCACATGGAAGTTTTACATCTCCATACTGTCTACTAGTGTGGTCCAGCCCTTAGAAGCTTTATGAACAAAAGCTGGTTACGAACAAATATTTGTCCTAGATTTTTAAAAGGCAAATGCGCAAAGTTTAATTGTCTAGTTACAAGCGTCCTTACATGATTAAGCTTGAACAGACTGTTGTATTTATAATCTTATTGTACCTACTGTTTTAGTTGAGATTATGAAGAATATTATATTGCATGTGAATGTGAAAGACATTATTATAATGTTGACTCTTTTTGGAATGTTTTAATGAGTGAGTCGTTTTATTCTTTTAAGACTAATTTACATGGTGCAATTTAATTGCATATGGTTTCAATTAAATTGAAGGAACAATAAAAGTTGCATTGTCTAAACACAATTTAGATTATGCAAGTCATTTGTTGCATCAATTTTATTGTATGCCATAGGCAATTAAATTGCGCCGTGTAAATCAGTCTTAACGAAGTTACGGGTTCATTTTATGCTTAAAAGGTTGTATTAATTTTAATTGTTTTATTATATTAATTAATGTCTACCAAAAGCATTTTAAATAGAATTATTAAATATGTACTATTTATTGTATCTGAACAAAAACTGCCATAGGCTGTATCGTTATTATTCAAAATAATATTTAGAAATGATATTGAAATTTAAATGAACTTGTTATAGATACAAACAAATCAGTATTTTTGTTCTAGTTGAAATACATAAAATTATAGTTTTAGCAATATCCTCTATCTAATTATTAATTAAAATCGCCATGATATGAAGAGTAGATTAGATATTTATTACTTATTCCATTGGCATTATGATTTTGGTTTACGAATCAATATGATTTTTTTTATAACAATAAAGAGTTTTAGCACACAATTGGGTTTAAATAAAATAATGATTGAAACATATATATTAACATTTATTTTCTAGATTACTGTGACGTTTAAATGTCAATGTGTGGAGAATATAGATTAAAATTAGGTATAATCAATCTTGGAACCCTAGGATTGTGGTCACATAGCTAGCATATTCTAAAACTTAAGCTTGTGACGAATAGCACCTTCACTCACCGATATAACTAATTTAGAAACGAATGATTGAAATTGGATATAAAATTCATTGCACTCTTGAAATACACGCACTTATAGTTGTTAGATGTGGAAGCGGACAAGTCACGTGACGCGCGTGGGCAAGTCACGTGGTGCGCGCGGGCGGGGTGTACGGGTTCAGCAGATATTCGGAGAATGAGTTCACAGCCGCTGCGCCGCGCACTTCCTTATCCAACAGAGGTAGTTTGGTAACATGGAAATCTTCATACAAGTCTGCGATTTGCTCGAGATACTTTTCCTGTACTTTGTGTCTTGCCGCGCACAGATCGCACGGCGCTGATGTCCTCAGTAACAGCTGGTTGACGATAATGTTGTGCGTGTCAATGCCGCACCGCGTCAGCTCCTGCACTAGACGCTCAGTCTCATAGAGTGAAAGGAACTCCGCAATGCAAACACATACGAAGGTGGTCTGGTTGGGATCCTTGAATTGGGCGTTAACTTGTCTGATAACTGAAAGCATTTCATCCATTTTGTTGCTGAACATGTCCGAGTTGAACTCAGCCAGGCCAAACAGTGTCGCTACTTGGTTGATGAATGGGGCCACCTGAAAAACAAATAAGAGGACTAAAAACTGACCTTAACCTAATTGACTTTAATTGTGTTAGCTAATTGAATTGCTAATTTGAATGAAGTTTTTACACTATCTTGAGAATTGTTAAAATAAATCACACTTATTGCAAAGTTACGACATAGAAATCAAACAAAAAAATCGAGGCCTACAAGGTCATAAGACATGAGCGAGATGACAAGAGTACTAAATATGCACCATCTTACACATTTCATGACCACAAATGCCGCGAGTCTTGAGGATTAATAGAGATCAAAGATGGAAAATGTTTTTTGAACTGGAAAACGTACATACCTTCGACTTCAATCGCATAAGTTTTCCAAGACCTCTCTCGACGACCTGAGGAAAAGAAAGCAGACGCAGAGTGTGTCCCGTGGGCGCAGTGTCAAATACCACCGCACTGAAGTTCATACCCTTCACCAGCTTCATCACCTAGAAACACGAAAGCAGTTTTAATTTGGTATTTCGTCTTTTGTGAACGAATTGAATTAATGGACGAGCGTTTGACGACGAGAAATTGCACTGTTGACGACAAAACTGAAGAGGTGGTCAAAACACTACTCGACATATACCGCAAACTTTCTCATCGTAGCGAAAAAATAGGGTGTTTCGATTCCGACATTCCATGACGGATCTCGGAGAGTATATGGAATTATTTTACTAATTGATAAAAGTATTTTCAAAATTTATTTTTACCTGGGTGAGGTAAAGGTGGGCTGACGTTATTTTTTGTTTATGCGAAACCTGAATATAGTTTCAGAATAAGCAACTGAATCGATTCCAATAATTTTTACACCATATTATATTTTTTCCCAAATACATTTAGAAATTGTTGCAGTGTGGTTAAAGAGCGCGCACGGAAGATCATTGTATTGCGCAACAGCTGAAGCCAGAGGTCAACGAACCGCTCGCCTGTCCAATCTGAGCATGGACCATATTTTTGTTGAGACAGCCAAGCAGGGAATCCCAACAAAAAATATGGTCAAAGCTCCGCTCGGGCGGGCGAGTGCGGTGTGTTGACCTCTGGCTTCAGCTGTTCAATACTATGATCGACCATCAACACTGTGTTGTGCGCTTGGTAATCACATTGCAAAAATTTCTAAATGTATTTGGGAAAAAATATAATATGCTGTAAAAATTACTGGAATCGATTCAGTTTCTTATTCTGAAGCTATATTCAGGTTTCGCATAAACAAAAAATATCATTGTATATAACCACCATAGGAATAGGTTTTAGGATTTCTTTTAAAAACCAACAGATTTCTCTAGAAATCTGTCTACAATCTCATTTTGTCTATTTTTTTTCTCAATAAAACTTTTATCTATAATGGCAGTACTATGAATGTGCAACAACAAACCACTTCTTTATATAAATACTTATGCCTGTATACCTGAAGGCATTCAAGGTTAGAATGTTTTCTCAGTAGCTTTGTATATTGGAAAGACAATCATTAAGTTTTAAGAAAATTTAATGAATTTAGATTACCTCTGCATAACTCATAGCTTCATCAATACCAGGGAAGGCTCCCACTATTTCCTGCATCACTCCTTTGCCCAACCTCATAGCTTCTGTTTCACCCTCAAAATATTCCTCAGGCAACTCTGTGAGCCCAACATTGGGATCAATTTCCATTGCAAATAGATTATTGAAGCCTTTTACTTTTGTTGGGACCTGTAATGTGAATAAAATCATACATTATTACAATAACAACAATAGAATATGAAATTTCTATTAGAATTTAGGTAAAAAAAAAAAAACAACTAGGTATCTTACAAAAAAATAGAAGAGTGAGTGTGTATTAATTTGTGTATTGACATAGGTACTTCAATGAAAAAGTTATTAGATTGTAAACAATATGACTTATGTGAACACACAAAGAGCAGGTTGTCTAAAATAATTAATTCATCAGTCACTTATTTAACATTTCTGCAATTGCCGCATTTCGTTACAAATCGTGGTTCCGGCTTCCAAAATAGTTATCTGTACAATATTATACATTTAAAGAAAACATAACCTACCTTCGAGAACTTTTGATCAAATGCATCAGAAATGTTATGGGCTGGATCAGTCGAAATAATGAGAACAGACTCCCGGACCTTAGCTAGTTGGATGGCCAAGCTGCAGCTAAAAACAAATAACACTATTTAATTTAATTAGGTCTTGATGATATTACTCATTTTTGTGATAATTTGGTTACCTGCACGTAGTTTTACCAACTCCACCTTTCCCCCCAACAAATATCCATCTCAGGGATTTCTGTTCAATCACATTTCTCAAGGAAGGCTCTAAGAGGTCCAAATCTTTGTTGTCTTCCATTTTTACAGAGTAATTAATTTAACGAAATTATGTACTTCGAAACAGCTCAACTCTAAAATAGTAAACGTAAATTTTTTTGACGTATCGTGACGTGACATGCGCAAAATGCAAATCAGAAGATCCACTATGACTGTCAAATTGTCACTGTCAGTGTCAAGAGTTTTCCAACTATCCTTTTTTTTTCCGGGGTGGAAATCCTCATAGGATGCCCGCCGCACTGGGGTGGGCGACGGGGTATGTCAGACTTTTACTGACTAAAACCACCCCGGTGTGTATTCTATCACGAGCGCGCGTGTGGCCGCGGGAGTCTAAATTCTTCCACGGGGCCCCACCCTCGTGCTGGCCCGGTCTGTCGGGGCCTCGTCTCCTGCACGGGGTAGTGGGGTGTTAAACTACTCCGTGCATCGCCTCAAAGGCGCGCGCCGACACTCGCGCGCGCCTCCGCCTCGGGGTCCATCAATAGGGGGGACGGGACTCCCCATGTCCCTCACCCCTGGACCCATTCATGGGGGGCGGAAGAGGGCGTTATCCGCCCTTCCTCGGCGCCCGGTGCGTCTTCTGCGGCCCGGGAAGGGAGTTGAGATCTCCCTCTCCCGTTCCGCAGCTTCCTTCTGCGACATCACGTCCTCGCAGAAGGACATCACCAACTTCACTCTGCGCTACCGACCATCCTCCGCACTACTGCCGGCAGCATCAGGTCGCCTCCTACTTCATTTGTGAGGACACGGCGCTGCTCCTCCCAAGCCACACACTCGGAGAGCGTGTGCTGCGCCGTGTCCTCCCCGCATTGGACGCAGTGGTGGCACCGAGCGTCCGGCTCCCTGCCTAAGCGACGCAGGTACTTGCCGAAGCAGCCGTGCCCCGACAGTACCTGCGTCACCCTGAATAAATCAGCAGGGGTTAATGTGAAAGAAATTTTGAGCGACAATGGAGGAGAATTTGATAATGGGAGAGTTCGTAGAATACTTCAAAAAGAAGGTATCTTACATAGGTTGACGATGCCTTATACTCCACAGCAAAATCCTACTGAGCGAGAGAACAGGACTGTTGTTGAAATGGCTCGGGCTATGATGTACGCCCATAGAGAAATGCCAGCGCCATTATGAGCTGAATTGATTTCGACGTCGGTCTATATCCTGAATAGAACGGGACCAGGACCTGATGGAAAATCACCGTACGAAGCATGGCACGGTAAGAAGCCAAGAGTGAAGCATTTGCGTGTGATTGGAATTACATGCTACCCCCATCTTCCTAAGGAGAAACGGAAGAAATTAGACAAAAAGGCACAGAAGGGAATTTTAGTTGGTTATGACAATAACGAAGGTTATCGTATTTGGGATGAAGAACATCACAAATTAATCCGATCACGTGATGTAATTTTCGAAGAGTACCCTTTGCTTAGAGAAGCTGAAGATGTAGTAGATACTAAACCGAAGTCTATTAATATACAGCCGAAGTCTCTAAGAAACTGCAGCCAGTCAGAAAGTCAAAAATTCCACCTTGATTTTCTTGGATTCCATTATGGTTCTAAGGAGCACTTTGATGTCGCAGAAGCATCAGTCAACGACAATGATACGGTCAATGGCGAAGAGGAAGTAGTTATTGATGAAAACGTTGTTCTTGATGAAAATGCTGGGACAGAACAAAGTTTAGATATTGGAAACAATGAAGACGGAAACATTACACAAGGTTCTCAAACTGGAAGTGAAGATGTTTACGATGATGCAATTGAGGATGACCAAGAGTCTGTTCAAACTGAGAATGAGGGCCGAATGACTCTACGCAATCGAGACAACCTAAAACGTCCAGCTAGATATCGAGACTTTGTTTGTAACGTCTGTCGTACACAAGGTAAATCCAATGAACCAACAGAACCCACTTCATTTAAAGAAGCTGTCAAAAGCTTTGAAGCTGAAAAATGGTGTGAAGCGATGGACGATGAAATGAAATCATTGAAAGAAAATTGTACATGGGATTTGGTGGACTTACCGAAAGGGAGGAAAGCAATCTCTTGTAAATGGCTTTATAAGAGAAAAACCAATCCGGATGGAACGGTCGATAAATATAAAGCCCGTCTAGTAATAAAAGGCTATTCGCAGAAAAAAGGCTTAGATTACTACGAGACATTTAGTGCCGTGGCAAAAACAAGCACGATAAGGGCTGTCTTGAGTGTTGCTGCTCAAGAGAATTTGACATTGTCACAATTCGATGTATCTACAGCGTTTTTGTATGGAACCTTGCATGAGGAGATCTACATGAAGCCTCCTGAAGGATACCCTGATACTACGGGTAAAGTGTGCAAGCTCAAAAAGAGCTTGTACGGTCTAAAGCAAGCTCCGAGATGTTGGAATAGCTGCATTACTGAACATATCTTAAAGATTGTATTCAAACAATGCGAGAGTGATCCATGTCTCTTCGTTAGAAACAAAGACAACAAAGAAAAGAAGCTGATTCTTGCGTTACACGTTGATGACGGATTGATCGCTTCTGCGTGCCCAAAAGAAACTGAAACTTTTTTAAGTGAATTGAAACAGCGTTTCAAAATCACAATAAAACCGGGGTCATACTTTTTGGGAATAGAAATAGAAAGAAAGATTGATGGGTCAATAAAAATTCACCAAAAGGGTTACGCTCAACGCATTTTAGAGAAGTTTAAGATGCATAACTGTAAAGCTGCTGTGACACCTATAGTCAAGGATGCTAGTGTACAAGAAAAAGGTGGTAGGCCACAACATCGGCTGCCGGCAGAAGTTACCACCCACCAGACAAAGCCTTGCCGCCAAGCGATTCGTCGTGTTCCGGTATGATGTCTGGTGAAGCCGTACGGAGGACGGGTCTGAGCAGTTGTGTTGCGATGTGTGCCGGGTACGATGCGCCAAATGTTGTTGTGTCGGGAGTTTGGTCGTGGAGGGTCTCCAGATCAATCTCCCTCTGGCGCAGCATCGTTAGTCGTGTTGTTGGGTTTAACATTGCATCACCTCGCTCAACTGCCGTCTTCCTTCCTATTCGATCAGTTTTTCTGAGTGAATAGGCTCTTAATAAATTAGCGCGCTTTACCATCAACGATCGCATCACTGCTTACCATCAGGCGGGATTGCGGTCAAGCGCTAGTTTATAATTATTAAAAAAAAAAAAAAAGAGAAAGCAACATCAACTGAATTTCCATACAGACAAGCGGTTGGTGCACTTTCATATCTAGCTGTTAGGACAAGACCGGATATATCTTATGCTATCAGTGTTGTCTCAAGGAAGTTAGACGATCCCAGTCTTGAGGATGTGGCGAGAGTGAAGAGGATTCTACGCTACATTAAGGGAACCATCAATCATGGTATTACATACCAATCTTCCACTGTGACAAACTGTATACAAAGCTACAGTGATGCAGATCATGGAGGAGATCCTACTACGGGACAATCAACCTCAGGAATGATCTACCTATATTCAAAAGGCGCGATAACTTGGCACAGTAAACGGCAGAAAACAGTTGCGATTTCCTCAACAGAAGCTGAGATAGTGGCTGCAAGTGAAACAGCAAGAGAAATACTATGGCTCAAAAGAATATTGCAGTTCATGGTAACTGGAGAAGTTCTTGCAGAGCTCTACTTAGACAGTGAGTCTGCGATACGCTTGGCTCATGACCCACCTTTTGAACGTCATCAAAGGACGAAACACATTCAGATTCGTCATTTCTTCGTTCGTGAATGTGTTACAATGGGAAGATTAACTGTTCTAAAAGTGGAAGCAGCAAAGCAACTAGCAGATTTTCTTACCAAGCTGTTGTTTAAGCCGAGAATAAAAGAGTTGAGTGCTCTTGGAGGCTTAGCATAGCTACAAAAACAAGACGGGATGTTAAGAAGTATGGCTACGCACCTTCTTTTAAGGTTTTACTAGATGCTGGCCTCTATGATTTATCTCATTGTGGTTGCTATGTGAGCCTGTCACTTTGTTACTTTATATATATGTCTAATTTATGTTTTTTGATTTCTGCTTATAAATAATAACTCTTATTAATTTTCACAAACATTTCTTATTTATTCGTTAAAATTTATCTCTCTTAAAATCATCAATCATCAATGAGGAAAGAGATTGTGCTAGACCGAAAGCATAGGCCATCTCTCTCTCTTTTCAAACCAAAAAAATTCTGCAGATTATACGCATACTGCATATCCATTAGTCTATACAAAGACCAAAGAGCCATACCACAAAACTTAAAAATAAAAACGTCAAAACAATTCGGACCTGTCAAGCTAAAATTGTGAAACTATGTACCTACCTATTCGATTTTCGATCAAAATAAATAATTGATGTAATGTAATGACTGAAATGTTAGGGTTTATAAATGAAAATAATGATCTATCGACTTTTCCGCGGTCGTTTAACATTCAAGTTCTACATAGTTTTCACAATAATAATAATCGCTTCGATATGTTGTTACTTTTTTCCGCCGATTTATCCTATTGCCCCAGTGACTTTGCCACCAAATCCTCTGCATCCTCGTTCTTCACGCCATTTGTCTAAGTTTATGACTGTAGTGTTCCGCCAGTTCGAGGATTTCGAAAATGACATCGCCGATAGCGTTCAGTCATTTGTATCGGCATTTCCTAATATGCCTGTGGTGGTAGTGTGTGAGAATACTCCTTATCCACCGTTCCCGTTCTCTTTAACGAACGAAACTTTGCGTAACGTTAAAGTTCTGTCGTTAGAATTGAAGCTGAGTGCTTCGCCGCAAGATTTGAATCCATTAACGCAAATATTTACTGAGTATGTATTGTTTGTGCCTGATTCAACACGAGTTTCCCGTCGGGTGCTGCAACTCGCGATGGCAGCAGCTGCAGAAAATCCCACACAAGCTGTAGCTATTGGTGTTGGTAACTCTCACTTGATATGCCAGCATGTGCAGTGGAACTATGCAGATTGGACCCTGCACTACAGTAAAGATGCTTCTGGGAAGATCTGTGATGCTGTGCATGGACAGCATGCATTACTGATTAAAACTGCTATTCTGCAGAAAGTTCCTCAACCATTTGCATTCCCTTTTCCTGAATCTCTTTATCTGCAAACTGCAGTCAAAAATGTTAAGGTGGGTTTGTTTATATGAATTAATAAAAATAGTCATCCCACTACTCCACATCCTACATCTTAATTACAATATTTTTATTTTAGGTCCAAATATCTAATGGCAAGCTAGGCCCAGGTCGGGGAGTGCTGAAAACGCCGGGGGCTAAGCAGAGGGCATCTCGCCATATGCGGGACTTTAGGGTGGCTCTGTACAAGCAGTTGGGAGTAAAGGCAGTTATCAGAGAAGATGGAAGAGTGCAGTGGTTTGGCTGCAAGAGGGAAACACAGGTACCTATATTTTATGTTTTTTAAATACTAATTTACATTTTTTATTTTTTTTTTCACTTTATTTGAAGTGTTCAAGAGTTTCTATAAAGTCCCGTCACTTTATATACAAGAAAGAAATAAAGGAACCTTAGCGAGAGAAGTTAGTTATTAAACTAGTTAAGAAAGATTAAAATAGAGGTTACTGGGTGCTAGTATAAATACAACTTGCATGGTAACATGTTGGTTTACACTGCAAGCTTTTTGCTGTAATATGTTTGTACCTTTGAGTTTGGTGGCTCCAATCACACAGAGTGCATTGGAGTTTTTATAAAATAGGCAAAAAACTAGTAACTATGGGCCATCAAAAACTTCACTTCAAAAGCCAATTCAAAATGAAAATGAAAATCAAAAGTCATTTATTCAAATTAGGCTGAGAATTAGCACTTTTTGAACATCAGTATTACATAAGAACCCCAAAATGCCCACCCATAAACACTTCCTAGTGCTTTCGCTGGAAAGAAGAAGTGGCGGAAGAAACTCCCCAGCAGCACAGCTGTCTGTTCATTTAAAAAAACACATGACTTTATACAATCCTATGTATAGTGATGAACACAAGAAAATACAACAACAATGAAATTATTGAAAATATGCCAGCTACCATGTCAAAATACCAGCAAAGCAAAACAAAATATATATATATATATATATATATTTAGACTCGCAAAATTTCCGCCACGCTGTTAAATAAAAATGTAAATAACTAAAAACTTATTACTTCAATAAAAGCCCCAGGCATAAAGGGTGTGACAGCTTACACATTTATGTATTGTAAAAAAAGTGAATTATATGAACTTGTATAATGTGTCAGTAAGCTAATTCCGGAGAAAGAACACAAACATTGTCCCGAGTTAATCAGAGCGACCAGGTATTCTTATCATTTAAATAATCATTTACGGAATAATATGCCTTTGAACAAAGCTTGGATTTCATTTTTGCTTTAAATGCACAGTAAGGCAAGTCTAGCAAAGCAGAGGGTATCTTGTTATAAAAAGTTATACCAAGCCCAACAAAAGAGTTATGAACCTTTTGAAGTTGGTAAAAAGGGGCTCGCAGTTTGTCCTTGTTTTTGATGTTAATATTATGAATATCACAGTTTTTGGTGTACACGTGAATATTTTGCCTAACATATAAGATGTTGGCTAAGATGAATTGCGAAGCAACCGTGAGAATACCAATATCTTTAAAGAAATTTCTCAGAGAAAATCTGACACCGAGCTGGTAAATTGCTCGGATAGCTCGTTTTTGGAGTACAAATATATTTTGTATGTCAGCGGCTTTGCCCCACAGTAGAATACCGTAGGACATAACGCTGTGGAAATAACTAAAATAAACTAAACGAGCTGTATCAACGTCAGTATATTGTCTTACTTTCCTGACGACGTAGGCGGCCGAACTGAGCCTTTCTGCTAGGGTTGATATGTGTGGTCCCCACTAAAGTTTGGCATCTACTGTTATTCCCAGAAAAACTGCCGAGCCCACAGTTTCAAGCACCTCTTTGTCTCAAACAATGTTGGGTCCTAGATTTCTAACGTTAGGCAAGGCGCACTTTACACATTTCGTTTTCTTGCTATTAAGAACTAGGTTATTTGACGTAAACCAATCCGTAACTGAGAGTGCACTGTTTACTTCGTCAAAATCATGTCTAGGTATTCCTGTCTACTTTAAAAATTAGAGAGGTATCATCTGCAAACAGCACCACGCCACACATGTCCTTTAAATAGAATGGTAAATCATTAATATACAGGGTACCTATATCTGACATCGTAACGCAAACTTCGCGAAAAGGCTACACGGTCTAATAAAATTATGAAAGTCATTTATGTCGATAATGAGCGGTTACAGAAATCACAATTTTCGATCACGCAATGTATTGTAGACAACGCGAAATCAATGCAACATTATCAATTTAGCCCGCGCGAGCCTCTCAATGCATAGGCACCTATGCGTCTTACACCGACACAGCCGCCTGTAAAGTCGCAGTCGCCATGTTGCGTTTGTGTGAATGTACCTACAATGTCGAACAAAACAGCGGGGATGCCCCGCTACCGCCGCTTGCGTCATCCTGCTGATAACAGCTATAATAAAATAACCTTGAAAATGTTCCGAACGGCGGATCTTATTCTAACTGCTTTGACAACGGTAACGTTTTTTGCGTAATTAGCGAATTAATTAATTTTTACTTCAAAATCTTATTGGGTAGTAAAAGTGTAGCAATTACGAACGGTCTAAAGTGAAAAAAAAACTGCATATTTTTTTCAAAAAATCTTGAAAAAGCCGACGAAAAATTCCACCACTGGGGGGTTCAGAATCATGTACTGGATCCATGATACTCGTTTGTGCGTCGATGTCAGAGACACCCGTTATACTAAAAACAAGAATGGACCCAGTATCGAGCCTTGCGGTACACCTAAATGAACTGGCAGCCCGGAAGATTTCACACCGCTAATATCTACACACTGTAATCTATTATGTAAATAAGAACCTATCACGTTGAGAGCTTCATTTTCGACACCGTAATGGCGGAGTTTATGCAAAAGTATGTCATGGTGCACGCAATCAAAGGCTTTGGAGAGATCACGAAAAATTCCAATAGCATTTTGCGACCTCGCGTTGAATGATGACCTCGCGTTGATGCGTTAAATATGTGTTTCAGTAGAGCAACACCCGCATCCATAGTCGAACGACCCTTTGTGAAACCATATTGTTCACTATGTAGGAGATTATTCGAATTAAAATGTTTTAGCAACTGCTTAAGTATTAATTTTTCAAATATTTTGCTGAATGCAGATAAGATAGAAATGGGTCTAAAGTTGCCAACATCGGTTTTATTACCTGATTTAAATAATGGTATAAGTTTACTTTTCTTCATTAAATTAGGAAAAAATCCCTAAGTCAACACATTTATTAAAATTAACAGCTAGATAGGGGGCTACGATGTCTATTATATTACTTAATACTTTAATGGAAATGTCCCAGTAATCACCGGTATTTTTAGACTTAAGTGTTTTAAAAATATTAATCACATCACTCGGGGATACGTGTTCAAAGTGACGACTACACTTAGATACACTACTATGCAAAAGATCCTCAGCTTTAGATGGGGATGAATTTAAGGAGCGAGTTGTAGGTATTGGTATGTTAGCAAAAAACTCATTAAATGCCTTAACTACGTCAGCGGCCTTATGAACTAATTTGCTGTCGACCATAATCTCAAGTTGCTTATCCTATTAAAACAGATTTGCCAGTTTCGTTATTAATATAATTTTCCAAGTGGTTTTTACTCTATTATTTGAATTTTTAATTGTATCGCTTAGAAATTTTGATTTCGCAAATACACAATTTTTTTGAAAAATTTTGAATATTTTTTATATACTCTAGAAATCCCTTCAAAACCAGTATTTTTTCAAACCATATAGCTCGTATAGTCTCGCTCTACTTTTATAAATACCCGGAGTAGCCCATTGGTTAAATCCAACAGACGATCCATTAAGCTTGATGGTTTTGGTCTTGAAAACAATTTGGTACTCCTTTTGCACAACATTAAAAAGGGCACTATACATTTCATTAGCATTCTTGTATTCTACTATGGATGGTGTAATTTTATGAGCTACATTATTTTTAAACATTTTGCAGCGACTAGCTGTATAAGGCCTGCATTGAAGCTTCTGCGGCTTTTTATGTAATTGAATGGGAAAGCTAGCTAATAAACCACAGTGGTCCGACCACTGTGGTTTATTAGCTAGCTTTCCTTAGCTGTTAGGTCATTTAATACAAGTTTATTATCGGCATTACAATCACTAAATATATTATCAAGACAGGTTGACGAAGATGCCGTGATACGCGTAGGTTCAGATAAAACCGGCCAAGTGCGTGTCGGACTCACGCACAAAGGGTTCCGTACCATTTATTTAAGAAATTAAACGATTTAAGTTATTTGTATGAAAGATTACGCGGTAGTAAGCGGTTTACGATTTACGAGGTATTAAAAAAAAACTACTTACTAGATCTCGTTCAAAACAATTTTCGTTGGTAGTTTTTATAGTAATGTACATCATATGTTTTTTTTTAGATTTTTCATTTTCTTATTTTAGAAGTTAGAGGGGGGACCAACATTTTTCCACTTTGGAAGCTTCTGTCACGCAAACTATTCGGTTTTGAAAAAAAATATTTTAGAAACCTCGATATCATTTTTGAAGACCTATCCATACCCCACACGTATGTGTTTGAAGAAAATTTTTTTATCGAGTTTCAGTTCTAAGTATGGGGGCCCCCAATATTTATTATTATTTTTTTATTTTTACATCGAAATCTTAATGCGGTTCACAGAATACATCTACCTACCAAGTTTCAACAGTATAGCTCTTATAGTTTCGTAAAAAAAATGGCTGTGACATACGGACGGACAGACGGACAGACAGACATGCCGAATCTATAAGGTTTCCGTTTTTTGCCATTTGGCTACGGAACCCTAAAAATAAGTTAATTAAATTATAAGACCTAAACAGACTGCGAAGTCTAATTTTTGAAGGAGCATCATCTAAAATGTCAATGTTGAAATATCCACATAAAATAATACTTTTGTTACTCGATTTCTACCTATTGAGTGAATCCTCCATTACCAGTTCAAAACTAACAAAATCCCCAGAGGGGGGCCTATAAACACAAATTATAATGTATCGCTCAAGTTCAACACAAGACAACTCAATAGTGCGTTCAATAGAAAGATTAACTAAATCTAAACGTTGCTTACACTTCAACATGTTCTAAACAAGAATTAAAGAGCCACCACGAATAGCACTTTTCCTCACAAATGCACTTTGCACGGTAAAATTATTATTCAAACCACACACGGTTCTTGATTTTATCTTGGTCTGTTGATATATTCTCCGATCAAATAATTTGAAACTATCATTGTTTTTTATTTTTTTTAATTCTAAGTTTTTGCGTGGCTTCAGTACACATGGAGTGACTATGCCAGCCTCATGGGGAACCTCCAGTACTAAATAAAATCATCTTTCCTTCATTATCTCTCTCCACAAGCGAAATACGGCCCTTGCCGCATGTGAACATGGATTGCTCAACGCTATGTTCAGCAAACCATCCCTCAGCGGCACCCCAGCTAAAAACCTATCCCGTAGAGTCGCATATTGACGACATTCCAGCAACACATGTATCAAGTCTTCCTCTGCACCACAAAAAATACACAAATCAATTTGAGTTACACACATTGGTGAAAAGAACTTATTTACTGGGATATGGCCAGATCTAATTCTAAATGCACAGACAAGAAGTTCAGTTCAGAAGTCGACACTGCCTAACCAGGGCACCAGCGTAGGTGAGTCTTGGACTATCCTATACCAAATCCCTTTTGTCTCCGAGCACTTGTCAAAATATTCCTTCCATTTCTCTATGCTATACGCTTTAATTGTAGGTAATAGCTCGGAGACAGGCACAAGACCTCCCGATCCCCCCCAACTGCTTGTCTTGCTGCTGAGTCGGCAACAGCAATGATTTTGGTGTCTGTATTAAGTTTTATTTGGCACACATATTAAAAAATAATAATTATATTGTATAACATATTATGTTGCAAATGACAGCCTCCGTGACGTAGCGGTAGCGAACGCGGCCGCTGCGTAAAGCGGCGAGGGTTCGATCCCCGGGCCACGCTGCTCATATATTCATATTCATATGAATATTTGCACTGGTCTGGTTGTGCCTCGGAAAGCACGTTAAGCCGTTGGTCCCGGTTGCCATACGAACATCTAATGGCAGTCGTTACAGGTTGTTGGAGCCCCCAAAAGTCCAACAATTGTTCTGACTGTAATGCTTTGCTATCGCCTTCGGGTTGTGGAGGTCAGACGGCAGTCAGACGCTTCACGGAAAATATCGAAGTTCAGCCAAAAATCAGCAGTTAGACTGGTAAACCGGGCGCCAGACTCCAAAACTGAAAAGCTTCGGATGTGACTGGGATTAACGTTGAGATGATGATGATGATGATGACATGCTGCAAAACAAGAGGTACAAAGAAGTAAAAAATCTTTTTTAATTATTTTCAATTTCTAGCGCTGCTACCCATCAGTGCAGGGCACACCATCTTACATACTGTCAGGGCGCAACACGCCGCCATGTTGCCGACGCAACATGCGCCGCGTGGCGGGGCATGTATTGCGCGCGTTGTTGCAAGCAGGCGCGAGGTGCTGGCTAGAGACTACGTCGTTACTGGGGGCTGTTATCAGGTATACTATACTTCAGTTCCAACTTGTAATTGAAGTTTGCTTTTGTGGAGAAGTTAACACCAACAATGTTACATTCTTTATGGAAGAAGTCATTTACAAAAAAAGTTTACTATCCAAAATCAACTTATCCTATCACAGTCCAGTGCTGGAGCCCAAGTATATAAGATGTTAGTATATATGTATGTTAAAAATAAATAAAGATAAAGATCGGGCTAGCCGAAAAAGAATAACATAAATAAAGTTAGGAGATCCATCCTCTCATCCCTTCCCGTAGTAGTATAATCCTGGAAGGAAATCCGGGTTCCCCAAGTAGCATAGCTCACAATGCCCTGTGATGGCGGGTGTTCCCCGCCCCCATCCTTTTTAAAAAAACAAAAAAGAAAAGAGCTGGACCCATGTCCAGCACTGGACTGTGATAGGATAAGTTGGATCTGTGTCCGCGCAACAACACTGCCTCTTGCATCCATTCGAAATAAGAACAAAATTGTAGCTTATATTATAAATTCACTAGCGGCCGCCAGCGACTTCGTTCGCGTGGAGTTAGTTATGCTCCGCTCCTATTGGTCACAGCGTGATGTTATATAGCCTAAAGCCTTCCTCGATTAATGGGCTATCCAACGCAGAAATAATTTTTCGAATCGGACCAGTAGTTCCTGAGATTAGCGCGTTCAAACAAACTAACAAACAAACTTTTCAGCTTTATATATTAGTATAGATTAGCACTGGTTTCTTTTTATTTTACAATTGCAATAAGCAAGTAAGTTATGTTGCGTAATAACTAATAGTAATAAGAATGAAGGTTAAGGCAAAAACAAAGAATGTTGCGCAGAAAATGAGAAAATTTTAGGTTTTACGATAAAATGGCTGAACAGATTTGGATAGCAAATGGGTGGATTGTGATCTGGAGAAGGATATAGGCTACTTTTTATCCTGAATCGCAGACGAAGTCGCGGGCAACAGCTAATAATAATCAATACTCATTTATTTTCTAAACGAACCATACAATCAAATCCACTAAAACAAATTGGATTGCAGGCTTCGAAGTTTCTAAGATTTTGACTTGTTGTTTTTTTATAATCTTGTTTCATTGCACCTTCTAATATTATGTTATACTTATACACCATCATATCTACAAGTGTGTACATCAATTCTGTGTAACACTCGCCAAAAACTTCCAGGGGCGACATTCTGCCATGGGCGGAATTCGTCGAAATAGGCATCCACGCTTCTGACGTTTCCCGCGTGTCCTGGCTACAACGAGGCGGTGCCGACGCCGACGGTTTCGTATGGGAGCGCGCAACTAAGGGGCATTACTACAGAGTCGCCTACTCCGCGGCTAATCGCGTATATGTGCTGATACTACCGTTTACGGCCAAGAATGGCACTATGTGGCCAGCAGATTGGGTGTTGGCACATCAGAGAGAGTTCCCTGAGAGGCACTTACATCCACTTGCACAGGTAATGTAATAAATACAATGTGTTTTATGAATACACCGAATCTAAAGACAATCATAGTCAAAATCTCAACTTGGTGACAATGAATGTTCTAAACTTGTCAGGCTTGTTGGGATGGGCTTCCAGTCTCACCTCAAGTCAGTATTTTACTTGGAATGATTGCTTATCTGACCTTCAAATCCCAGTTACTGGGTAATACGATAACCTTTGGTAAGACTGATTGTCTGCTTCTGGCTTCTGATTACCAGTACCTTATGATTGCTACTGTTAAAGATCTACGAAAGATATCCAGCCAATGTTATAAAAGCCAGTCAACCCCAGCTGTCATTTTAGACAGGCAAATCATATTCAGAGTTTAGCGTATTTGAACTTGCAGAAAAGAGTACAACTCTATTGACGTTTACATATCGCTCACCAAGTAATATATCAGTAAATGATTTTTATTGATGTGTATTTTACCATGTAATTAAAAATGTAGATGTAGAGATCGATCAGCAATCTCCATTAGA
This sequence comes from Sesamia inferens, assembly GCA_037179545.1. NCBI lineage: Eukaryota > Metazoa > Arthropoda > Insecta > Lepidoptera > Noctuidae > Sesamia > Sesamia inferens. The sequence goes on from CM073940.1 coordinate 11,279,341, forward strand.
GATGACCATCATACATCATCATCAACTTTTTTATCACAGGTCTCCTCTCATACAGAGAAGGATTCAGCGTAATCACCACGCTAGCTCAATGCGGGTGGGCGATTTCAGACCTAAAGGTTCAGGTTTCTTCAAGATGTTTTCCTTCACCATGTAATCAGTCATTGGTGTCCAAGATATACTTAGAAAAGTTACATTGACCTGGAATCGAACCCGCAAACTCATACTTATGAGGCTGGTGATTTAACCACTAGGCCACAACGACTCAACCATCATACATATATATTGAGGCCCATCTACAAACCAAACCTGATTAATCGACCCGTGCTGCTGTATTTATTTTTATATAGCAGCAGGCCCCTTTAATTGATTGCTCACATCTCTAATGAATTAAAATGTATGCTTTTACAGATCACCTTTGCGGGTCGTCAAGCGCCGGCTCCGAACGATGCCAGAGCGTTCCTAGATTTAAAATTAGGCGCCAACGCTGTGGAACGCTGCGAAAAACTTGGACCTAAATTACTATATCCTTAAATTTAAAATGATTTACACTTGATTTATGAATTACCCTGCCAAATTTCAGTTTTGCATTGCTTAGGGTATCAACTTTATTGCAGCCCACGAATTCAAAACATCCCAGGAAAAAAAAATACAGGCATTCGCTTTAAATAATACTAAAGTTTATCAAGTTCTCCACCTCAAATTCTCAAGTCAAAAACGGTCGTCTGATTTAAATTGAGAAAATTTAAGATTTGTCAACAGAGCTTCTTAGAGCACTTCTACGATAAAATTGATTGATGGTCGATACGGTACGGAAGCATATCCAGAGATGAATTGCTATGCTGAACATGAACATTTTATTTTAACCTCAAAGGAGTCGATTTCTATAGATACATTACTGCACTTCTAGATCACAGCATACATTTAAAATGTTTGATATGCTCCGCTCCTATTGTTCCCATCGTGATGTTAGCCTAAAGCCTTCCGGGATTAATGGGCTATTCAATGCGAAAAGAATTTTGCCCTGAGATTAGCGCGTTCAAACAAATAAACTCTTCAGCTTTATATATTAGTATAGATGGCAGGCGACATAGCACCTTCATTTGTTGTATTATAATGAACTGATGTTGTTCCATACTCTGTTGCATCATGATTTTTGTTTTCACCACATGCTCCACACGCACAGCTTTTCTTATGTGCTGCCGCGATCACATAATGTTTGTCGTCTGTTATTATTTTTAAAAGGGCCTGGCTGCTATAAATAGTGATGGTATCTACAGCGCCACATTCTTCTATCGCGCAGAGTTTACCGCGCAATTAACACATATACAACAGTCCGACGCGATCCGTCGGGTCGGACAACACTCGTCTGGTCTTTTCTGTATTTTTTTTAATGCTTTTATTATTTTTAATGAACCATAAAGGTTGTTCAAATGTTCATGTAATGAAAACTAGTCAATAGTTAAGAAGTCAGTAATTAGGGAGATTGGTTATAGTTTTTTTTTTATTATTTGTTATTTATTGTTTGTTAATATTACTTCTCAACATGCAAGAATCAGTATCTAGTCTAAGGAATTAAATACCGCGTCATATAATAAATTGTCTTAGACGCGCTGAAATGTATCAATCAATTCATTTCATGAACGCATCAGTTATAGCAATTTGTACCTTATTACAATGGCGTAAAAGTCATGATATGTGGTCGTGAATTGTAAGGACTGCATTAGGTCTGTAGTTAACAATTAATATGAAGTAACTTTTATAGGATTGAAATTCGGTTCTTGCATGTAAATACCCATTTATATCAATATCTATTTAAACAAAGTCTTGCCGCCAAGCGATTTGTCGTGTTCCGGCATGATGTCTGGTGAAGCCGTACGGAGGACGGGTCTGAGCAGTTGTGTTGCGATGTGTGCCGAGTACGATGCGCCTAATGTTGTTGTGTTGGGAGTTTGGTCGTGGAGGGTCTTCACATCAATCTCCCTTTGGCGCAGCATCGTTGGTCGTGTTGTTGGGTTTAACATTGCATCACCTCGCTCAACTGCCGTCTTCCTTCGTATTCGCTCGGTTTTTCTGAGTGAATAGGCTCTTAATAAACTAGCACGCTTTACCATCAACGATCGCATCACTGCTTACCATCAGGCGGGATTGCGGTCAAGCGCTAGTTTATAATTATTAAAAAAAAAAAAAAAAAAAACATTTTGGAAGCAATCACACTTTTAAATTATTTAAAAATAATTTGATATATCAATAAATAAGATTAGGATTGGAAAGAAAATCAAAAGTAAGATGTATTGTATAAGAAATGGATTACAAAACATTGAAAAGTAATAATAGTATAGTTTTCAGAATAGTTTTAATAATAAGAAATTATAAATAATCTCATTGTGATCTATTAGACTAGTCCAACTGCTTGTTAAATCCAAAAAAGAAAAATTTTGTGATCTCTCAATATTCTAGTCAACTATTACTTCTTATGGTGCATATACATATTAAACAGAATGGCCACTGTGAGCCATTCTAATAGTGGGCTAATTATAGCCCACCAAGACAAACAGTTGAGTTGAAGGCGGCTTACAATCCATTCAAAGTTATTTTACCTCTGATAGCAACAGACCAATAGCAGCAACTGAACTGAAAATATCACTGAACTTTATTATCATTGCTATATGGTAGCTATGTGTGACTTAAAAGGTAAAATAATTATAGAAGGACTGTACTCGCCTGTTTGCCGCTTCATGTCAGGCTGCTCTATTCGAATTTAGCGCTGAAGCCGCTGAATATGCGTTATATATTTTGTATTACTTTCGGTGTCCTTATGGAACCTAGAATATAAGTGAATGATGTGGTCTCGTTAATACTTGTGAATCTTCCAAACTTGCACGTAATGTTTAGATTCTATTGCCAATCCAAAAAATTAATAAAATAATTATTTGGATCGATATTTGACAAATGACTCAAGTCCAGCATCCTATATCCGGCGTAAATTAAAATACCATAAGAATAAACAGATATATACAGACCTCTTTGAGGTAGTAGGCCCTAATCCACCATGCCCAGAACAGTTTAGATGCACCATATCTTCGAATATTTGGTTTTTGGACATGCGGGTTTTCCTTTACTGTCTTTTGAAATGGAGCAGCCGACACTAGATACCACACTGGATCAATGCAAAACAATCTTCATACTACCTGGGAGGGTACTATGATGTGTTAAAACCATCATCTTTCCAGTGTCAGACAAAGATGGAGCTATCATAATGAACAGTGCTATCCTTTTTTCACAACGTCTTAATGATGATTTTAATACGTCATAGTAGGGCCCCTGGTAATTGTGGGAAGAAGGTAAATATGAACAGGCTTGATCATCACGGCACGCTCACGTGTACAGGCCATTAAAGATGGCGACCATTCAAAATGGAGTTGTTTTGTTTTTAAGAGTTTATAAAATGCATTTTGAAGGATGTGCCTTTAGCTTTCTAGGCACCTTTCATTGTATAGTAATAAGTTATTATTTATTTATTATTTTAAAAGCTTTATTAGAATAATTATACAATTACGAATAAAGAAGTCTTTTATTTATTAAAATTAGTTGTCGTCCTCAAACTTTTCATCCACGACGCCCGTTTGGAAGGGCGGGTCACGGACCAAGCTCAGGAGTTTGTCCAGTTTCATAACCTAGTTAACAAAAAAAAAAAAAAAAAATGTCTCTGGGCTTACATGGCTACATTGACATCTACAGTCAGTTCAGCTACTTTTACCTCTAATTTTGCATCACTGTACAAATTTTAATGATCCTTATTCGCATTAGAATAAGGTTGCTAATTGCTGCCATTGATCTCATACTCTATCGTCACAATAAAGTTGGTATTGCAGTCAGAGGCAAATTCAGTGAACGGACTGTATTACGTTATTCTACGATTCATATTCTGTTATGTTGTGAACGAGCGTCTAAAAATGTTCTATCCATTTTTGAGACGTCGATCCGAGTTTCCGTAATGACTCAGTACATGATTGACATTTTTATTCTTAAAAAAAGAATATGATACCTGTAATGTCCGTTGTTCTATTCCTTGTGACTTTTTCGGCGGTTTACACATTACTCTTAAATTCGGTGACAACTTCAAAACATGGCATGTTCCCCTAAAAAGAGACGATATTACTATTCAAAATAACATAAAAAACTACAAAAAACCATAAAAAGTTAATTCTATAAAAAAAAATCCCGTCAATGCCCCCAGAGAGATTTGAACTCTCGACCCCTGGTTTACAAGACCAGTGCTCTAACCCCTGAGCTATGGAGGCTATGTGTGGAAAGGCGAAATAGTTAATTCAATGTTGCGACAAGAATGTTAGAGCAGAACAGCAATATTTGTTAATATTTTCCATATTTTTTATTTATCTAGGTGTGTTATCAATAATTGGCTTCATATTTTATAGCAGAAAACAGGTTTGTATTCTGCTCGCAAACTCGAAAACTTTAATGAGCAGCTGATTCTTTTTCACTTTTTAAAGGTATACTTAGTTGTACTTAATCCCAGTATGTATTGGAGAGTACCTACATCTTTCAATAGTTTTTCAGATATTTTAATAATACTTCTTATAGATAATAATACTATATACGAATATGATTAATGTTATGTGTAAGATTTCTAAAGTAACCACTCAAAGTACTTAAGTTTGGTAGATAAGATAAAAAAAAATGTCAAATTCATTGATTTTGACATTTTTTATGATTATTAGGTACAACTTTAATGTAATCCACGTTACTTGGTATCTCCGCAGACGATGACGGGCAGTTTAGCGTTGAAGTCTAGTCTAGAGAGTTTCTTGGTCTTCTTGGAAACCACAGCCTGTACGCAGATCGGACGGTATTTGTCCACGTTCAGGTCGTATACATACACCTGCGAAAGTATGATAAGGTGTTATTTATATATAAGTCGATATATGGTTTCAAGAAGTTTTCTTACCAAAGGACAAAATTCTAGGCAGCTACATTTAGGTAACATGTTCCGCTATTAACTCACGCCATCTAACACCCCGATTAGAATACTTACTATGTTTTAATTTATTTATCAACCACTCGGGGACGGGTTAGATTATAAGACTGTAATGTTAGACGGACGGTAATGTTAGATTATAAGAGATAGTTGTAGTCGCAAATCTTAACACGGAAACAACAGATTAGGTACCTAACCTAATAGTAGTTTTGTTTTGGAGGTAGGTTTTAGGTAAGTACATAGTTTGAGTTGAGTGTGGAAATGTGACTGAATGTGGCGCCTCCGCCGGGCCGGAACAAGCGAGGTAGACCAAAGAAGTGCTGGCTTGAGGTTGTAAGAGATGACATGCGTGCCAACAATCTCACACCACGGGATGCCAAAGATCGTGCGAAATAGAGGAGTAAGTGGAGGAAAGCGGACCCTGGGCTAAAACGCGAAAGGCGCGGATGCAACCGGGGTTATAAGCTGAGATGATGATGATGATGACAGTGGAAATGTAACTGTAATTCACGTAATTTTAATTATTTATAGTATTAAAAAAATACATAATATATTAAAAATAAAGAATCGATCCAGCAAACGATTCTAATCAAACCACTTTCATAATGGTGCCGACTCTCTAGTTTACATTCTTTAGGAAATTTAAGTTCAGGGCATATTTTTCTTTCTAATTAGCTATGAAACGGATAGAAGAAACTGAAGCGCCTGACGTTAACTGTATTTTTTTGGTGCTTAGGTACGGATGACTTCAGGTCAAGTTACCCGAAACTGTCTAATATTCCCAATCAAACTTGAGCCTTAATAATGTAGATATAAAGTTGAATATCGAATAAACAAATCTGACAGATTATAGTAGCTTGATGTGCTTTGAATGGCCTCTAAATTGTCTATGAAATATGTTAATTTGTGAATTCAACTAATAACTGATCTTCTTTCTTAATAATAATAGAAAAAAAAGACTCAATGAACTTAAATTTATTAGTTTAGTTTGAGAACAATTGAACCCCATATAAGGTGGGTGGACCATGGATGGCCACTCTAACGAGTAAATACTTTTAATTCGTTTATTTATTGGATAAATGAAGGAAACAAATTATTAAGTAATACTTTGTTTTATTGTCCACCGTATAAAATCTTTTTTTTTTACCTAACTTTAAACAACATTGATTAAATTTAAGTTTTGTAAAGCTCTTCCAAATGGCTTTGCATGGAACACGGCTCCAAACAAGGCCAACATTATACATCTATTGTTAAACTTAAAAATAGAGTTGTAACATTAAATATATCCGCTTTTACTAAAACTACATAATAAGCTCTATTATTTAAGCGAAGCATTAAATGCTCAATTTATTTTTATCATCTATAAAAAACTCTATGAACATTACTTGAACACCATTCTATAACTAAGAATATATTAATATAAATCATTTAAAAATATTAGTAATGAGTATTATATTGGCCTTAAATAACTTGTCATCAGGTTTTATTATGAAATTGCAATTTTTTTTTTATCGAAAATGGCCTTCTTATGGGTCCGTTCTTTGTAAGGCCAAAATTGATAATTATGACTGTAACTTTGTCCTAATAATTATAATAAATAATAGATACTACAAACTATTATAATTATAACAATTTCTCATTACTTATAACCAAAAAGTAAGTGTTCATTTGTTCAGGATTTGTGAATGTTCCTTGTGGTTCCATGCACCATAGCAAGGCCAACCGTAAAATTTTTGATTGGCTTTATAAGGAACCACCGGCTTTCCTAGGAACACTACCAATATTTTAATGTAAATTGAGGCAAAGCTATGTTCTTTTTTCTTTAGTACCATAAACATATACTAATACGACAATTCACATTAAAAAAACATGAAATAATAATAGGCTATTGACTAAAAATGTACGCTTTGTTGTGCGCGCGAATAACAATTGTAACGTCGACGACCGAAGCCTACGAAACGTTGGATAAAACTGCCACAATAGTGACACGATCGACACGCCGCCACGTTTGTGGCCTGTAGTTTGTAGGATCTTAGTGTGTAGTAGCAGGAATATGTATTTAAATGTCAACAACTACGATTTTTTAATAGTTGGCCTTCAAAGGAGCATGGCCTTCCATGGTCCACCCACCTTACTTAGGGCCAATATGCATTAATTCAGGTACACATTGTACTCATTTAAAATAATATCCGGCTGGATGAAGAAGCCAAGCGGTCACCCGAAGCACATAGAGTAGACACTTGTTCGAGTACGACACATTCGGGTCGGAAGTGCCTATTTGTTGAATAATAAACTCGACCGAGGTACCTACTAACCAAATTTATTCGGCGAATCGAGTCGTTTGGCAAACATACAGTATATATACAGTATGTTAAGAAAACCCTGTCCGACCCGTGAAGGTGTTGTTAGGTATCGATAACTGATTCTACTAATGGATAAAAAACCGGGCTAAACTTAAAAAAAATCTCCCTAAAAAAATAAATATTATTTCGCAAAAAGAGATAACTTAATAAATGTGCGGCAGGGCACGCGGTACGTGGTCGCATCGCTATTCGCTCATAATAATACCGGTGTTGTCACTTTTTTAAAAATTACCTAGTTTCGGGGAAGTTGGAATTAATTCGCGGGGAAAAAAGATTATTTCGAAATTCATTTGTATTGGTACTATGATGATTACGTAAAATTTTATATTATATTTGGTCATGTGTTTACCTAACTTTTATTATCCTTATAGGTCGGACAGGGTTTTCTTAACATACTGTATAATCGCGTCTAAACTGTCTATGGAATATCTTAATTTGACAGGATGAAACTAAAACGTTATCTTCTATCCTTTTCTTAATGAAATAGAAAGTAAAAGATGCACTTAACTTAAATTTAGTTCAGTAAAGGCCTAGTATGAGTTTTCAATACGAAACTCGCTCGTCGATATCGAGCGCGTTTGATGTTCTCATTGGTTGAGAGTTCTTACGACCTTTTAGCGGGCCAATCGCTGAGTCAAACGCGCTCGATATCGACGAACGAGTTTCGTCATGAAAACTCATACTAGGCCTACGGTTTGTGAACGAGACAATTGGCGCCATTGCCGCAATGCCGCCCGACATTGTTGAATCATGGCTAAATCTACCTCCACATAGTGACGAGTGACAGCTTGATGACCTTACAACAGAAGAGTTCTAAAAGTAAATTCACCTGCCATTAAATAGAGAGCATATTAACCTACTTGTGAGACATAAATCGATCAGTCTGGCCGGATATTGTGATGAGTGAGGTCTGTTTATTGAGAACGCTGAATGGATTGATTTATTTTTAGACGGATGTGGGAAGATTTCAATTTGTCAGTTGTCTTTATTTAGAATGCTGCGGTGGAAGTGTGGAGTTACGCGAAAAGACCGCGTCAGGAACTCCCTCATCCGTTGCAGTCTTCGTGTCCGTGACATAGCAGACACACTGCAGGAGGGTCACTACGCTGGTATGGCCTCGTCTTACGAAAACCACGTGTTACGTGGGTATAAAGGGTGCCCTCTATCTGGCAGAAAGTTGTTGCTCCGAAACCTATTTGGCATAACTCACTTGGCATACACTTTTTAAACGAACATTGTTAAGGTCTATTATAAACTAGCGCTTGACCGCAATCCCGCCTGATGGTAAGCAGTGATGCGATCGTTGATGATAAAGCGCGCTAGTTTATTAAGAAGAAAGAAGTAAGGAAGACGGCAGTTGAGCGAGGTGATGCAATGTTAAACCCAACAACACGACCAACGATGCTGCACCAAAGGGAGATTGATCTGAAGACCCTCCATGACCAAACACCCAACACAACAACATTTGGCGCATCGTACCCGGCACACATTGCAACACAACTGCTCAGACCCGTCCTCCGTAGGGAGCGTCGATTATTTGACTTTTGATTATTATGGAGTTAAAATATATGCCAAAAGATGATTCTGGTTGTGAACTTTCTACGATATGATGATTATACTTATTGATTATTATGGATATAAAATATATGCCTAAATATTATTGTGACTTATAAAATTATGGGTTTCGGTGTATGGTAAATGAGTGTATGCCAAACGATTTTCTGCGAAAAGAGATTTATGCTATCCGTTGCTATCCAAAATAAAATTATGACGTAAAAACTTCTGCTATAAAGGGTGGACCCGGGTAAGAAATGTCTTGCCATGGCGCCTCCGCCGGACCGGAACAAGCGAGGGAGACCAAAGAAATGCTGGCTTGGCGTTATAAAAGTTGACATGCGGGCCAACAATCTCTTACCACAGGATGCTAAAGAGAGCGCGAAATGGAGGAGAATGAGTAAGAAAGCGGACCCCGGGCTCCAACGCGAAGGCCGCGGAGGCAACCGGGATAAACGCTGAGATGATGATGATCAGTTGTCTTTATTCAGAATGGGGTAGTGCGAGTCAGATAATAGTGTCTAAACCTAAATTAGCTATAGTATATAGATTCTATTGTTTCAGATGGACCATGAAATTCATTCTAATTGTTATGATTCACGTGCAGAAAAATATTAAGATTTTATTTAATATTAGAATTGGTTTTGACATGATGTATTATTTTAATTCTATTTGACGTAATTTATTATTGTTTGATTATTACTATTGGTTACTAACATTAGTTATAAATATTAGTTTGTTACTAACAAAACTATGAACTTTGTGGTCTGAAATAAATGACTTAAGTATTATTATTATTAAAACTCTTTTAATTATAATCTGGTTTGGATTGGGATTAAAAGACTGAAGGGTTAATACATGTCTGCATGTGTTAAAAAAATTCTTTGCATTATAACAATACAGCGATAAATTTTGTTAAACTGTCAAAAAGATACTGTCATACTGGTATTTCGCAATCACCTCGCTGGGTTTGGACAAGGGATACTTTTTATCCTGGTAGTACGTGCTTAAGGGATTTTATTGACTTCCGACATTCATGCGGCTCAAACTAGTCAATTATATTGGATACCTTTCCATCAGCAGTGCAAGCTGCGAACACGGTGCTGGAATATGGCGCCCACTTCACGTCGCCGACCGGAGAGCCCAGTTCGAACATGAACAGGGGTTCACTGGGAGGTAATAGAATAGAACACTCTTTATTATGTAAATTACAGAACATAAATGTGAAGATTTTACAAAGAGTGATACAATGGGCGGTCTTATCGCTTAGAGCAATCTTTTTTAGACAATCTTTGGATGGAACACTAAGGGGAAGGGGAGATAAATAATGTAGGTAGTCTTCAGTGTACTATTTACATAGAATATACAATAAATATGTACGGCAAGTGTACCATACTAGTTTAAATAAATATATACATCTAATTAATAAAAACAATTCAAGCGTAAATAAAAGTTAATGATATGTATAAAGAGAGAGGAAGTGCTTTTTTACCAGTTTTTTTTTAAAGTGGACAGAGTTTGAGCACGCCTTACAGACACAGGCAAGTCATTCCATAGCTGTACCGCTTGAACAGTAAAGGATTTATGACAGAAACTAGCTAGAAGAGTTTACCGATTCCGTGGGAATATCGGAATATTAAATGTCCTATGAGTTATTCCTGATTATAAACCATCTGTGTGGCAAATTTCATACAAATCCATTCACCCATACATCCTCACAAACTTTCACATTTGTAATATTAGTAGGATAGAAAATAGAAAGGGAATATATATATATATATATATTTTAATAATTATAAACTAGCACTTGACCGCAATCCCGCCTGATGGTAAGCAGTGATGCGATCGTTGATGGTAAAGCGCGCTAGTTTATTAAGAGCCTATTCACTCAGATAAACTAAGCGAATAGGAAGGAAGACGGCAGTTGAGCGAGGTGATGCAATGTAAAACCCAACAACACGACCAACGATGCTGCGCCAATGGGAGATTGATCTGAAGAGCCTCCACGACCAAACTCCCAACACAGCAATATTAGGCGCATCGTACCCGACACACATCGCAACACAACTGCTCAGAACCGTCCTCCGAACGGCTTCACCAGACATCATGCCGGAACACGACAAATCGCTTGGCGGCAAGGCTTTGTCTGGTGGGTGGTAACTTCTGCCGGCGGCCGATGTTATGGCCTACCACCGCTATAATATCATAGGCCAATATTAAACATTACATGATCATACTGTCTTGTTTCTAGGAATTTCATGATTTCACTCCCCCATCTCCGTTTCATCATCGGATAACCCGTCGACGTACGGCAAGTTTCCACCCTAACGTTGTTGACATCACAACGATCCGAATGAAGCGTTTCGCCTCTTCTTTTATACCAAACATCGAGGGATTGGAACAATTTGCCAGTGGCGGTGTTTCTGTCGGACTACAATTTAAGTGTCTTCAAGGCTAGAGTGAATATAAGCTCTTAATAAGCTACCGCTTAACAATCAACGATTGCATCACTGCTTGCCATCAGGCGGGATTGCGGACAAGCAACAGTGCTTATCCTTACTAATATTATAGATCGGACAGTGAGTTTGTTTGTTTCGTGTTCACGCCGTAACTACTGAACCGATTGCTTTGAAATTTTGCAGACGTAAAGTTAGAAGTCCGGATTAAATAATAGGGTACTTTTTATCCCGAAAAAAATTGATATTCCCGAGGGAAAACAAAAATATTGTTATCTTCATACCAGTTCGGTGATAAATGGCACTGTGTGTCGTTTAAAACAAGGTAATATATTACAAACAAATATGCACATGTAAACTTAGAAGCAAAATGATACTATAATTAATCCCCGAAAATGACGAATCTAAAAAGAGCGATATAACCGAATTCCACGCGGACGAAGCCGTGAAGAAGCTATAGCTAAGCTGTATAAAAAGTAGGTATTGTAAGGAAGATTCTATTAACAAGTTTGTTTAAGTAGGTAAGTCAGTAATCCGGAAAATTAAAATAAAAGCAAATTATGCTCACTCCCTCCCATCCTCCCATATTTTAACCCTCCAATCTCCCGAACAGGAGGCGTAGATGCTGTTATTAAACTTGTTATATCGGATCCTGTAGACAGGCATGTGGTGACCTTGGACGGAGCGCACGTAGTTACGGTTGTACTTCAGCGAGCATGTGTGGATCATGCCGTCTTCCGTGCCCACCAGAAAGATGTCCGGCTTCTCAGGGTGGAAGCAGATGCAGCTGCCGCAACCTGTACATAACATATACATAATTAGCCTTATACAGTATGATAAGAAAACCCTGTCCGACCCATAAGGATAATAAAGGTTAGGTAAACACATGACCAAATATAATATAAAATTTTACGTAATCATCATAGTACCAATACAAATGAATTTTGAAATAATCTTTTTTTCCCGCGAATTAATTCCAAGTTCCCCGAAATTTGGTAATTTTTAAAAAAGTGACAACACCGGTATTATTATGAGCGAATAGCGATGCGACCACGTGCCATGTGCCCTGCCGCCCACCGCCCGCGGAAGGGTGGTTAACGCACATTTATTAAGTTACCTCTTTTTGCGAAATAATATTTATTTTTTTGGGCGGATTTTTTTTTTAAGTTTAGCCCGGTTTTGTATCCATTAGTAGAATCAGTTATCGATACCTAACAACACCTTCACGGGTCGGACAGAGTTTTCTTAACATACTGTATTAGAGGGAGTGGGCCCAGTGCGGGTTGGTAGACGTCACAAGTCTTCGAAGTTTTTCCTCTAGGACATCTTTTTCGTTTCGTTTTCTTGGTCGACTCAGTTGAGAGCAAAGGTGAAGAAATATTTACACAAAGTGAAGCGTCAGACGGGGTTCGAACTTACGACCTACAACGTGCATGTCGCGACTGAAACCACTAGATCACTACTGCTCTCAAACCACCATTGCCTGTGATAAAAGCAAATCCATACTAATATTTTAAATGAAAAAATAACTCTTTCTCATGTCTGTTGATCTGTCTGCCTGTTTACTGTTGAATTGCTGCCACTATTATTTTGTCAATTTTTTTCTCGTCAAAATAAGCTTTTTGCTAAGTTGATGCTGTCTGATGCAAAATAACTGTGAACGGACTCTAGAGAAAAATGTTAGACTATGCGCCTAAGTAATCATCGGCCATCTTTGGAAATACGAGGTGTTACAAGTAGCTACCTATTTTGCAGGTTCGAAAAATTAACTACATAAATAAAAATATGATTCCAATAATTTTTATTATTCTAAGAATTTTTCTTTCAAATTCAATATGGAAAGGTCATTGAAGTGCCTACCTTTTCTAGTGTAGGTACCCTATACGATGTAAAATAGAATAGAATACTCTTTATTATAAATAAAGAGTAAAAATTCAAATACTTTTGTGTATCATGTTCCCGCAGCTGGGACACAGGGTTCTTCTCTTCCAGAGACACTCGGCCGTAATTAGGGGCCTACTGCGGGTTGATAAAGGTAACATGTCTTTGAAGTATTGGCACTAGGCCATGCCAGTTTCCTCTCAATGCTTTCCTTTATAGTTTTGAGAGCAGTGGCTAAGAAATCATTTACACTAAGCATGTGCTCGTTTATACTTGGGCCAAATTCGATAAAGAATAGAGGTAAACAAACTAATTTAGGGTTATCACAACTCACGTTTTACAAGTCTCTTATTATTTATATGGTTATCGACGTTTACATGCTAACTATTTATTAACAATTCCTAAGTATACATATATATTTCAATATAATTACTAATTCGAAAAATCATTAAAAAGTCGACATTAATTTTATGTGATAGCCCCACAATAAAAGAAATATGGATCAAATCCAGGTATTATACACATTATGTGGAATTCAGACTATGAATAAAGTTGAGACATTTGTCAATACAATTTTGAGTATTTCAACTACTTTTCAAATCAACTGCATAAGACAAGCATTATATTAATTTCATGCATTATAACTACTCTTTCAGTTCTACTAGCTTCTGAATTAGCAATAAAGTGGGATGAAAGCTCGGCTTACTGTTAACAGTGAGCATCGTGCCATCAGGGCCAGGTATGGGCGGCACACTGGAAGTCAGGGTGATGATGGTGGTGGCCTGCAATTCTCCTGGCATTACAGCCCATTGGACCACGCGACCATCGCCAGCAATAGAGAAGAATGATGGCTCTCCGTCGATCATGCGACGACCCCAGCGGATCTTAGAGAGGTAAGAAAAAAATACGAGTGTGCTTATGACCACACGACTGAAGTGAAACTTCTTTCGCTCCATCTGTATGTATATATATATATGTGTGTACAATATATACATTATATACATGTATACATATATTAATTTTCTATAAATATTTAAATTTATTTCATGGTTTCATTGGTAAATTAATATTTTTGCATAGACCTTCTATTTTTATTGAAAAAAAAAAAATTGGTTGTCTGTAGAACTCCGTCTACTGCCGATATTTGAACGTGACAACGTCTATTACATGGTAATAGACCTCGCGCACGAGTGTGACACACGCTCTAGGGGTGGGGGTAAAGTAGGCATGGACTCCGTGTGGCGTCAGATTCGGCCGTTACGGTGTTTTCGAGAATGACTCCACGCCGTACCAATTTAATAGACGTTGTCACGTCAAAAAAAAAACTCGTTGTAGACCTTGTAGTATCAAGCTCGCGCCACGGGCTCCTCTGTGCTTATATCCCCCACTTAACTTCCGTTCGCCTTGCCCGATCAGTTTTCGTAACGCTTACGTCACGCGTTCGCCAGTTTACTCCCCAAGTCAAGCGTGCGTAAAGAAGTTTCACTTCAAAAATTTATACATAATCAGCCTATAACGCTCACACTCCTGGGACATAGTCCTCCTCTCAATGAGAGGAAGTGGGCCGTAATCTACCACGCGAGCTCAGTGCGCGTTGGTAGATGTCACAAGTCTTCGATGTTTTGCAAAAAGTTGTGCAGTATAAAAGTAATAGGTACTTTTATTTTGCCCGCCACGTAAGTTTGTCAACTTAATGTAATATTTAACATTAAACTGATTTTTCAGACTCAAAATTGAGTGCCCATAAGCTGCAGTACTGCGCATTAAATGATATGTCTGAATTAAAACGATGAATTTCTGCCACTAATGCTTTTTCTAAGTCCTTAATTCAAGGGTAGCCCATACTGGCCTATACAAAAGCCTCCCCTAAGTCCTGGACTTCACTTTCCGTATCTCTTTAAACCATCCCTTGCGGTACCTACGCGTCATTTTCAAACCTTTCTAGGCCGGCTGCGCCAGCGCATCAATCTCCAAGCACTCATTGTGTGGAAAATTTCAAATCTTCAGGAACACAATATAAAGTAAGTTTATTGCTCTCACCTCCCACACGATATTGCTGTGTTTGTCCTTTACAGAATTAGATTTATACTGGTAAGCAGACTCCAGTGATAACTGAGCGTTATACACACAAACGTTGCCGTCATATAGTCCTGTGACAAACAGAAGGAGATGTTAGCTCGCTACTACGACTCATTAAGGCTCGGCGCCAATGGGCCACCGACCACAGCCACCGGTGGCCAGCGACGGCGACTTAACACACTTTTAAATATATTTTGTATAGTCGCGTGTATCCGGTGGCGGCCACTCGCTACAGCAGTCACTACGGGCCACACTAAACGCCGACGCCCGCCACTGTCGCATTGCTCCATCCCCCGCGCAGTTAACCGTCCGTTTGCCGCATATTGGTATTTTGGCGTATTAATCCATCTTATAATACCAACCAGTTCTTGAAAAGTAGTCAAACTCATTCGAAAATGTTTAAAAAACTTTTTTGGGTATATTTGCAGATTATCGAAATTCAAGTTGCTTCACTGTAGGACCAGATAAAATTGGATGGACCCATAGAGACGGCGATGGCGTCGTCTACGTCTTCTGCTTATTAACAAAAAACGCGAGCAAATTTCCGTGAATGCATCTTCAGACTGCGCAGCAACGAGCGGGTTGTAAAATGTGGCGGCTTCCAGACACCGGTGGCGACGCTCGCTTCTGACACTTTTAGAAATGTGGCGGTAGCGCGCGACAGATACCGGTGGCTGTGGTCGGTGGCCCAATTGCGCCGAGCTTAAGTAATTTGGTGGTATATGCATTGACAGTAGCAGTCGACACTCGATAAAGGCCCTGTGCGTATTGGTGGCGGTCATGTCTTCGAATTTTTTGTTCTAAGATATGTCTTATAAATGTATGTAATTCTGTTTTCCCGCGATATTTTTCTTCACCGTTTTGAGAGCTGCTGATGTGAAAATTAAAATAAATAAATTAACGCCTGCGTTTTAACTCATAAATCTGGGCCGATATCACTGACTCACTATTGCTCTCTATAACTAAAACTGACAATGATACCTCTAATGTACCTAAGTATTTGATAATATTTCCACACTGCCACTGTGATGAAGTGGAAATTTTAATATGTAATACGTATTTTTAAGTGTGAGTAAGACACTTTCGATAAAAATCCAAACCATTTTGAAGGATATTTAATCCATTGCTTCATATGTTCGTAAAAAATATCCGCTCAACAACGTAAATAACGCGATGAATGTTGTTTAACTGTCAAAATGACAACCAATACAGCCATACTATGTTACACGATTACCTTGCAGGACACTTACCAACACAAATCAGGTAAGGTATTTCTTTGTACACATCGAGACATATGACAGGTGATTCCGTGACCACGGCATACTCGGGGTAAGCAGGGTTCTTGATGCTGTACAGGCACAGGCACCCAACCTTCTGCTGACATGTGAAGTCCACTGTTGAACACATAGTGAGTATTACATATTTATTGCAAATAAATAAAATTGAACTGTCTGTTTGAAATGTCAACGCACTGCCAGCACGTACGCACGCACTCTCCAGCGCAGGAATGCATCGTATCGCATTCACAACTATGGATTCGGCCAAGAAGTGCAAAAAGTACCTACGGTATGGTATTATAGCAAAGACATATTTTCCCAAAGTTTTCACGACGTATCTACTGTTCCTCTTTACCTCCTTACGAAAAAACTTTAGTAAATGTTGAGCAAACTTTTTCATCGTACTCTTCTTAGTCTGTGGTTGAACTCGAATTAGTTACATTCTCTAGCGGTTACACCGTTACGCCTACTCGATTAGATGATTACTTTTTCGGTACTCAATTGAGGAAAATGTGCAAGAACCTGGCTTCATTTTTGTTGTGCTTAAGCCCGTATTATAAAATCGCCCTTGATTTGGTACTAGGGACATTGGGGGGAGTTAAATGATACTCAACATACAATAGCACAATTAACAAGGACAGAAGTAGGAATAATAATACCAGCCTATTATTGTCAGACGACAGTGAACATGTGAAGAAACCTAGAGGAGGCCTAGAACCAAGATATTTGAAGACATGTGACATCTATAGCACACGTGTGAGCACAATGTACTTGCTGTAAAACATCTATTTGTTGGGTTAGTCTTTTTTTGTTGTTGTTTTTTTTGAGTGTTTTCCATAATTTACGCTCTTAGCGTACAATATATTTCTGCATCGTTCTCACGCGATTGATTTCAAAATGAATAATGTAATCAAATATTTGTATCAATAGCTTGATAATTTAAAAGAATGCCCATGGAGTTCTTCTCCATAGGTACCTACTCTTTGGAATGGGCGACTAGTTTCACCTTACTGACTGACCGACCTTCTGACAATTCAAAAGTGCCTATAACTGGTTTATTTGAAATAAATGCTTTGATTTGATTTAATCTATCAACCTGCACCGGGCCGCGTAATGATTTACGGCCTACTTCTCTAGAAGGGGCCTGTGTCCCAGAAGTGGGAACCTTCCAAGGCAGATTATGATTATGTCACTCAATGGCCTCTTATCATATAGCATTGATTCTCTTGCAAATTATCTCAGTCCAGATTTCGATGTCAATAAGTTTCAGCCCATCATCATCAGCCTCTACTCGTCCACTGCTGGATATAGGCCTCCTTCATGGCACGCCAACAAGCTCGATCCTGAGCAGTTTTTTTTTTTTTTATTATTTCATTAAAATTATAAACTAACGCTTGACCGCTATCCCGCCTGATGGTAAGCAGTGACGCAGTCGTTGATGGTAAAGCGCACTAGTTTATTAAGAGCCTATTCACGCTAGCCTTGAAGACACTCAAATTGCAGTTCTCCTACCAGCCACCTTGTTGATGTCGTCGCTCTATCTTGGCCAAGGGCGTCCTACGCTACGTTTGCCGAGATGCGGTCTCCACTCGAGGACTCGTTTACCCCAACGGTTATCGGTCCTGCGGCATATGTGGCCAGCCTATTGCCACTTCAGCTTGCTAATCCTCTCAGCCTCGGTGACTCTGGTCCTCTGCCGGATCACCTTATTTCTGATACGGTCCTTCAGAGAGACGCCCATCATAGCTCGTTCCATAGCTCGCTGAGCGGCTTTAAACTTGTGGACTAGTTTGACCGTTAGTGTCCACGTCTCGGTACCGTAAGTCATGACGGGTAGGACGCACTGGTTGATGAGTTTAGTCTTCAAACATTGGGGTATGGGCGACGCAAATAAGTTTCAGCTGTTATATGATAATATTTCAGATGTAGACTTTAAGAATTGAATAAGTCACAATGGTACTGGCTCGGATTTCTTGAATGTCCTCACTAATGCCACAAAGTTGTGACTTCGTACATGAGGGGCATATAGTAAGTAACTAATAACAGCCGTTCGAGTCGATCGATCTGGTTAAGCTGCACTTGGGTTGTACCGTAGATAACCATCTTTACACGCAAAGAATAGAAAGAAGTAATTTTGCCAGTAGTGACAGGTTTTCTCGGTGGTAGGTCATAACATCGGCTGCCGGCAGAAGTTAACATTCACCAGACTAAGTCTTGCCGCCAAGCGATTCGTCGTGTTCCGGCATGATGTCTGGTGAAGTCGTACGGAGGACAGGTCTGAGCAGTTGTGTTGCGATATGTGCCGGGTACGATGCGCCAAATGTTGTTGAAAAAAAAGTTTGATCGTGAAGAGTCTCCAGATTAATCTCCCTCTGGCGCAGCATCGTTGGTAGTGTTGTTGGGTTTAATATTGCATCACCTCGCTCAACTGCCGTGAGCCGTCTTCCTTCCAACGACTCAAATGTTTTTTTAAGAAGTTCGTCAGTAGCCCGAAAGTCTACTGACGACCAGTCTTTCAAAGAGGTATCGTATTACATAGTAACTGGATCGTGGAAGTCAGATAAGCAGAATGTCATGACAAATATTGGTATTCTGTTTCATCTGGTTAGAAATATCGAAGTTTAGCCAAAATTAGCAGTTAGACTGGTAAAGCGGACCTCAGACTCCAAAGCTGACGAAGCTTCAGATGTGACTGGAATTAACGCCGAGATGATGATGATGATGTTGCATCTAGTTAGACTGGAAGTCAACTCCGACATAGTTGAGGAAACGTTGGGCTGACTGACCATGATCCATTTGTGAAATCTTTGCATGAGCGACAAGTTCTTATAACCAGTGGACCGTCACGACAATGAAAGAGTTCATCATCATCATCATCATTTCAGCCGAAAGACGTCCACTGCTGGACATGGGTCTCTCCCAAGGATCTCCACGAAGACCGATCCTGCGCCTCCCGCATCCAACGGTATCCCGCGACCTTCACCAGGTCGTCGGCCCACCAGTCGGACAAGACGCAGCGTGGGTAGGTCCCCGACAAAGTAGGGTTAGATTGTGTAAATTCAAGATAGTTTTAACCAGCAGTGATGTATTGCTATCTGAAGGTGATTTGAAACTAAGAACGATGTCACTCTTTAGGCTACTTACGAACACGCTACTAAATTGTAAATTTCAGGGTCAATAAACTTTGCGACGGGTAAAAATATGTGGCCTGCGAGAACAGGATATAAACATTTTTAACATGTTTATTACGCCTATTCTCAGTTAAAGACAGATCTTTACTGGTGTAGATTATTGGGTCGTTAAAACCTGATATAGTTAGACAGATTTTTCTACGTCCAGTATACCAAAACACAGGAGTTGTTTATCCGTGTGCAGTTTCTGGAGGCGTCCCCAGGTGGCGGATAGGGGAACGGCCCCCAGATATGGGGGTTACCGGTTTACCGGCGCGGACCAAAACCAGATGTGGGGACCGCTTCGGCGGTCACATGTGCAGCGGGTCGGCCACCACTCTAGGTGGCTGACGTGACCCGATCTCCGGGTCACCGTCGGGCAACCCGGCCCGGCCCCTCCGTATGGGGGGACCACTGTGGGCCCGCCGGCGGGGGATTGGTAGCGCAGGTTCTGCCATTTCCCATGACCCCGCCACTAAGGCGATGTCGTTGTGCCGCTGTGGTGTTAGTGGGTATTTACGGCTTCGGCTAGGCGTAAAGGCATTTCCACAGCGTCAACAAAAAAAAGGAGGAGTTGTTTAAAGAGTTACCTAAGGGGGTAACTCTTTAAACAACTGATACTCGATCAATATAGGTACATTAAGAACGAATTACAAACAAACGAAGAGCCAAAAATACAATTTGTTTACATATATTACACACAGAGGAATTTGACCCGAAATCGTGTAAGATCGGCAAATATCGGCCACCTTCGGGTCTCCTTGTTACCAAAGCGACGTTTGTAATGGAATCGAGTGTCGTTATTCAGCACCTACTAGTACATTATTGACTAACCGGTGTCATCTCAATTGCTTCCTATTCAAATTGTGCGTCGAAACTGTTTTGGGACAATGTGTGAGACAAATGGTCTTGAGAGTTACTGATGATTTATTTGAAGGCATATAATTGAGTGTGCTAACGAGATGGGAATAAACTGATAGATTTTTCTGCATCTTTGATCGTGAGAGTTAATGTTCTTTATCGAGAATCGGGAAATAAAGTAGGGTTAAGCATTATCATTACCAGCATTTTTCTGTTATTTGAGGCTTAGAAGCGGTAATATTTTTTGGGTGCGTGAGTCCAGTCTTTGAGAGCCTTTGTGAGGTCACTAACGCATTCAAAAAACAACTACCCCACGGATAGATGTGAGGGTTATCCTTGCTCCGGGCTAAATCACATACCACCAATTAATGAAGATTGGGGTTCTTCATAGAAGGTTCTGACCTCCAGTGTCACCTGCACACATAAGAATCTAATGGCTGCGTCGGCAAATGCAATACGCGTTGCTGAACTTGGGCAAAAAAAAGATGGAAAGAAGGCAATGGGCGGTCCGAACGATCCCAACTGATGCCAACTAGTCGCAATCATTTGACAAAAATGTGTTCGCCGATTAGGGGGCAGGTCATCAGTCCACCTTGTCGGGGGTCTCCCTACACTGCGTCTTCCGGAACGTGGTCGCCACTCTAGAACTCCGAAACCATGTGGCCCACCCATTGCCACTTAATTTTAGCGACTCGAAGTGCTATGGCGGTGACTTTGGTTCTTCTGCGGATCTCCTCATTTCTGATTCGATCGCCCAAAGAAATTCGGAGCTTCGTTGGTATATGACGCCGGCTTATGACGGCTTATGACGACACTGAAGTGCATTCGTCGCTACACAGCATTCGCTAGCTTTATAGTTATAACGCAGCGGCTCACCTCAAGTTCCAAGCCGCCATAAATCTTGAATCGGACTTGTAGTTTATAACCTACACGTTGCTTTAACTTACAGGATCCATAGGCAACAGCAAACAAGTCCTGATAATGTGGGTTCCACTGGATATCGCAGACAGCATGGCTTCTCATTGGGTCGAACTGGAACTTCCACAGAGGCAGCAAAGATCCCATGCCTTCACGGAACTCGTCTGATGGATCGTCCCAGTAACGGTAGTCTTGAGCTGGGAACGAGATGAAAATTGCTAGAAACATGATGTACATAAAGTGTGTAATGAGAAATGGTTTTTGCCTCGCTGTTGTACCTAATATTCTGTGAGGAATTCCGTATTTAACCCACCTGCCTTTAAAGCAAGAGTGAACTACGCGTTTCATCATAAACCTCATCCATTGCTGTGTATCAGGCGTGATTGAGGTCAAGAGCAGTTCCATTAAACAATAAAAAAATTCGAGAAGAAACTGCTCATCGGGTTCGTTCCGGACACATGCCGCTGAGAGCTTTTGCGTATCTAATGCAAAAAGTTCGTTCACCTCATTGCGAGGTTTGCAATAAAAGAGAAGATATGCAGCATCTTTTGGTGGAGAGTGTCAGGAACAAGTGTGAGAGAAATAGAATAATTAGAGAATTAGATATAAATAGGTAGACTTAGGTATATTCAATAATTTTCTTTCCCAGCCTTTGTCCCGTGAGGCTAAAATGATTTATTCTTTAGTTAATATTTAAGCTCATTTGTTATTTAGAAGTAACTTTTTGTTATGTAACTGAGATTAATTTATGATGGGACTGACGTGAACTATGTTTAAAAGTCCCTTAAAATAAAGATAAAAAAAAAAATGGATGCCCGTTTTAGGGTGTCCTAGTAATTAAACCTTTTATTAGGATCTCAACATACTAAACTTCCTTGCGCCCAGTATCTTAATTGCGTATTGCACTACATTAAGGATTTTGTTTATTCATCGCTTCATATGTTCAAACAATGAGTCTGCTCAAGAACGTAAATAACGCAATGATTGTTGTTGAACTGTTAAAATACAACCCATTGCTACTGGATACTGTGTTACGCAATTACCTACACCGTAGGCGCGCTTGCACCACAAATCACTTAATGCGTTCAGCGCTAAACGTATATAAAACATCGCTCTATTTCTGCTAATTGTTCTATGATGACAGACAAAGCGCGATGGTTTAAATCCGTATAGCGTTAAACGTATTATTTTTGTGATTTATGATGCAATTGGGCATTAATGTTGTTGTGGACAGGAAAATGAAAATATATAAATTCAGACTATACAATAAAACTTGCTTTCCGTAAAATAAAACTGGTTGTTATATTTAGAGCCGAAAAGTGTGAATATTTTCCTTCAGTTTTAACATCATTTGATGTCTAAAGGAAGATATATTAATTACAAAATTCTACTTTACCGATGTCATCGTAAATGTTTTGGTTGACAAGTCTCTCAAGGATGGCCCAGGCCTCCCGGATTCTCTGCGCCAGTTGCTCATCATGGATCTGCTGCTCCGTCTTCGCGTGTTTCGCTTTCTTCTTCCGCAGCTGCGTTATTTAAATAAATTTGTATGAGAACGATAACGTCTTTGATAATCACGTCTGCCACTGGCTAGAAAATCTAGCACAATACCCAATTCAAAAGACTGACACGAAAGAAAGACACGCGCCCAGGGAGGACATATTACGGAAAATTTCAAAGGATATCATGAAAAGCCACAAAGTTATGGGCTTGTTTTGTTATCTGGTTGTCCCAACAAAAATATGGTTAACGCACGCCCGCTCGCACGCGCCTACAGCAGCAGGCATGGGACGCTGCCCAGCTATGCGCACGCGCCTAGTACTATAATCTACCGTCAACACTATGTTGTGCGCTTGGTAACCACACTACAACAATTTCTAAATGTATTTGGGAAAAAATATAACATGGTGTAAAAATGATTGAAATCGATTCAGTTGCTTTTTCTGAACAAACTGTATTCAGGGTTTTGTATAAGAAAAAATAACGCTGTAGTGGCTTTATTGGCAATGTTTTTAAGAAAAGTCAGGTGTGTGGTTCTCACAACTGGGGTTCGTCGATATCCTTTCTGTAGTTTCTGCTTAAACACATGTTCCGAAGGCTTGAGTGTATTTTCTAACTGGGCAATAATCAAAATCAAAGAATATCACAGTATTATATAGTACCTGATTACTTTGCATCGTGCGTTTATACTGGTCTGCATTCAACATTAGATAAACAGAGCAAGTAAATACACTAACGAGTAGACGCTGAACTAATATTTATTTTAAATTATTGATACTAATATATATGTTATAGTTGGAAACAGTTCATGGAAAAGTACTGACATGATATTCCTATTTTACAGTTCAAATGGAATAATATACATACATGACTGTGAGAGAAAAAACAGGATAAATGGCAATTTTTTTTTTAATTCATTGCCCCATACTCTAGGTATTACTCTTGTATCGTGGGTTCGTTAACAAACACTTAAACATAGCCAGACACAGAACAACTCCCTGTAGGCTTTATTTGATTCGTGCGGCATGAACCCACAATACGCAGCGCAGAAGTCGATAGGTCAGCCACTGCACCAACCTTGTCGTCAAATTCCCAGTTCGGGTTCAATATGCTAATTCGTAGATCTAACATACAACGAATGAAAAGTGGGCGTCACATTGTCTCACTTGTATCAAACACGTATTGGTCTAAATAGCAATTCCTGAATTTTAAATAAAGTTTCCAATCTTAGTCTCAATCTGTCAAAAGTATAATTAATCTACGTGCATTTTTGGATGTACATTTGTTAAATGGTCGCGGAGATAGCTACTTCAATTAGAACGTTTTGAATTACGAGAATTGGCTTCTGTTAAAGGAGTTGGATCATTTTCGATTCGAACCTAAAAGTTCGAATTGAAAACGAAAAAATAATGTAAGTAAGCTAGACTAAGTTGGTAGGGTAACAATTTTCACGCTGATATTATGGCTCTAGGGTAACAATTTCCACGCAGGTATTATGGCTTTATACAAGAATTAAAACATTTGCCTTATCATTTAACTATAAATAGATTGATATCAAAATCAGAAAACTGAAGATAAACAGTTTTATTTTGTCGTTTAAAAGTGAGAGTTTGCAACTGCTAGAAACGACCCCAAGTGTGGGGTTGTTGAAGGTAGATTAGGAGCATACCGCGTAATGTTTTTAAAATACGTATTTAAAAAAACAAATATAAGAATTACACTAACTTATTCGTCGTGGAGTTAGTTTTTTGATCATTTTATTTTAACCCCAAAATATACAGCTTAGATTTTAAACATTGGTCACGGCGGCATGTTATAAAACCTAAAGCTTGCCTGAATTATTGGGCTATCCAACGCAAAAATAATTATTCAAATCTGACCAATAGTTCCTGAGATTAGCGCATTCAAATTAACAAACAAACTCTTCAGCTTTATATATTAAGTAAAGATTTTTAATGGAGATACGAGCATAATAGATGCTGCAAAACAAATCAAGAACATAATTTACCCTTTTAGGCTTTTCATCCTCCTTTTCTTTCAGTTTCCTAGCGAAGTCTTCCTGGTAGTAATCGAAGATAATGCACTGCAGCGCTGTTGCCCCGTAGTTGGCTCTCGGCGGCGGGACCGTTTGCGTCTCTACCGACTACACATAACACAAAGATTACGTCTTGTTCAGATGTATTTGTGGCACAGCTTGCGGCGGCTGCCCGTCTACATACGCGTATAAAATTCCCAGCGTAAATTGAAGTAGAGTTGGGAAGAAATTTTTGACATAAGAAAAAGGATTTTGAAGTGTTTGTGGTGTTCAAAAATACAGTAATGAAGATGTTTTAACTAAAAGTGAGTATATAATAGTCTGAAATGTTCATGTAGTATTTTGGTGAATGTTTTTATATGACCAAATGTATCTACGATCTATCTATGTAGCAGTGTGCGTGTTATTAATAAATACGCAATATAAATGTCGGTCGATACGTTATTGAAGATAATGTAATCTTTTGTGTGTAATTTAGGTACTTATCTAATGAAAATAAAGTTAGAAGATAAAGTTTTATGAATGATGATTAAAAAGGTGAGGTAGTAATAGAACTGTATAATTACTTTTCGCTGTGAGTGGCGTGGAATGAAAAATATAGATAGTTCGTAATAGACAACAGTTAGTACCTACATAGGTGGTTATATTTTCCAATTATATAATAAGAAAAAGGTAAAACTTAACACAAAATATTCATAAAATTGGAAACATGTGGTGATTTTTATAATAATTTATACTAAATAAGAAGTAATTTAGTGTTATCAAAATTAAACGTAGTACGGGGTTGTCAATAGTTTGGAAAATTAAATTGATTATATTTTAACATACGCAGACAATGTTAAAATCAAGGATATATAATCATTGTCATTTTATAAAATGTGTATCTAATTCTTCATAGGTAGGCATTCACAATTATTATTTTTCGCGTCCTATGAATGATCGTGCCACATTTTACCAAAAGGCATCGATCTATCACTACTGACAGGACTATTGTAGCCACTAAGCCTGATATTGTGGTGATAGTTTGACGAGAGCATCGTCAAATTATTGTTGATATCGCTGTCCCTCATAACGAGAATTTAGTGAATGGCAAGAAAAATAAAAATGTTTAACATCTTGATTTAGCACCCAACATCGATCTATCACTACTGACAGGACTATTGTAGCCACTAAGCCTGATATAGTGATGATAGATTGACGAGAGCATCGGTAAATTATTGTTGATATCGCTGTCCCTCATAACGAGAATTTAGTGAATGGCAAGAAAAATAAAAATATTAAACATCTTGATTTAGCACCCAGCATCGATCTATCACTACTGACAGGACTATTGTAGCCACTAAGCCTGATATTGTGGTGATAGATTGACGAGAGCGTCGTCCAATTATTGTTGATATCGCTGTCCCTCATAACGAGAATTTAGTGCATTTTGACTTCGCACCCACTTAGTCGTTTCGCGACAAGTGGGCTGTAGACTCCAGCAATAGGGTATTTGACTAAAAAAACTAATTAGTCCGTCAGTCAGATTTCCCAAAAATACTAGACACGTAGTTTTTCTTTTTTCATATAAACAAAAAATGAAGACGACACAGTGCGTTGAAAACTCGTGTGACGTCACTGCACGCTACACTTTTTAGCGACCAGTGACGTCACCAGCCACCACTCCTGATATTTGATGCCTTTTATATTTGTCAATATTTATCGTTTTGATAAAACAAAAAATACGTGTCTAGTATTTTTTGGTAATCTGACTGACGGACTAATTAGTTTTTTTTAGTCAAATACCCTATTACATATTGTACCAGTAATCGTTACAGTAAATAACCTAAATAATAGTTGAAAATTCTTGACCAACATCTCAGGAGGCTCTCATTGTGTGCTGTGCTTGGACACAGTCAGCATAGTGAGGAGGTTCCTCTCCCTAAAGTCCACCGGCAGCTTGAACCCTGTTACTGACGCTGATGGGCTAAAATTTTTTGATATTTAAAAAATATTTAAATGAAAATATTAAAAAAGTGTCATTATAAAGGCTGTATCTGACATCGACGCACAAACGAGTACCATGGATCCAGTACATGATTCTGAACCCCTCAGTGGTGGAATTTCACGTGGGCTTTTCCATGATTAAAAAAAAATAAGTATGTAGTTTTTTTACTTCAGACCGTTCATAATTGCTATACTTTTATAAACCAATAAGATTTTAAAGTAAAAATTAATGAATTCGCTACTTACACAAAAAAGCGCAATGAAAATAAAACTCAAAAAACTAGCTTATCAGCTGATTTAATAGAAGACATCAGGGATCAACGTCATACCTATCAGCCCGCAAGGCGGCACGCTTGCAACGTTCAAAGGCCGAGGTGACACATTCTTTTTAAACACTGTGAATTCTGTAACCGTTCATTAACGACATAAATGTCTATCATAATTTTATTAGTGGCATGCGGTCTAACCTTTTCGCGAAGTTTGCTTTACGATGTCAGATACACCCTGTATTGTATGTAGTTTATATTCTGGCTTATATCTCATCAATATGATGATACAGGCTGAAAGTAAATGTAAAAGTAATTTATGTGTAGATTTAGTTAAAATAATAATAATAAAGGGGCAACTGACTCGTCTAGGGTAGTTGTAGGTGAGAGCCGCTCGTTCGCAGAAGTTGAACTGGTTGGCCAGCTTCTTGACACGCGGCTTGATTAGGAATACCTCGTCCATGTCTAGAGGCTCCTCCTCTTCCTCTGAACATTTACAAGATAAATTATTAATTTGAGGTTTTACCTTCACTCGTGTCTTTTTCTGTAGGTTCTTATTTCGAAATTTAATAAATAGGTAACAACCTGTATATTATAGAGAAGAGCCTGCAGGTGACTACACCCTTTTCTATATAATATATAATATACAGGGTTATATTAAATATACAATATTTAATAATATACAGGATGTCCCAAGACTCAACGTTAAACGGGGTGACAGGATTGATTGTAACCAATATAAGGAAAATAAAACCTATTCCCTGCAGTTTCAAAATTATGGACATTTAACAAAAACCGTCAAACTATAACCAATGTTGGGTTACTATCGTAAAACTTTATTATTTTTGGTCACTTAAACTTAGGAACCGTAACCCCAAATAAAATTTTCAGAACTACAGTAAAAAATAATGAAATACTTGCCTCAAATTTTCTAGAATTAAGGCTATTTATATTGGGATTACGGCCACGCGACGACGACGCACATATACAAATTCAACAAAAACGTACTTCTTCGCAGGGAATTTGGCTTTTTCACTACAACTTAGTGTGTGATTCATCTTACTCAGCTGGGCTAATCAACTAAATACCGTAACAAGATCCATTACATCGCCATTAACTACAAATTATATACATCAATTAAGTAATATTTCAAAATTATCGTGGCTTACTTGCTTCTACTTCTTGCTGCTCATCGCCTTCTGCTTCTGCATCTGCCTTTGGCTCTGCATCTTCTGCAGCAATTTCTTCAGTTTCTTTTGCTTCTGCAGGTGCTGCTTCCGCTAGTTTTTCTTCTTCTGCGGCATGTTCCTCTGGTACAATAAGTGATATAACATTATTTTAACGTTAACTCAGATATTCCGTAATACTCACGTTGTCGAGAGTACCTTCGTGCTGGTAGGCCTTCTACAATGTGAACCGACAACCTTCTGAAGGTTCCCGGCCTGCTGGATGCGGGAAGCACAGAACTAGAGTGTTTGGAGAGATCTATTCTTAAAAGTGGACGTACGCCTAGGTTCAAATGATCTGCCCGTCTTCATAAGCAGCACAGTCGTTAAGACACCCAAAGATAATTCTTTCATTTAAAAAAAAAAAAAACGTTGTCCCACACTAGGATTACAAACATTTAAAATCACACACACAAACAGCCAGGTCTGGAAGAACTGTAATATACTTGTAGGTCATATAATTTTTGTTCCGTACGGGAATCGAACCTGTGACACACAAAGCGCAAACCGTGCCATCAACTCAATAAAATCAGATTGCAAATTTTTGAAAATCAAATACAAAGATAGATTTTACACGTGTAGATACGAAGAAGGAATGACCAAAGTTCAATTTTCATAACAGTACAACATCAAACGATAACTGACTTGTAGAAACTGTCATTACAGGTGTAATGTCTCGCGTTACTCAATTTTTCCATCATTACTTCGCAAAGATGCCGATCGGAACGCGTACAAACAAAAATGCTTGTAAGGCTGAAATTATAGGCACTCCATGGCCAACATCTATACAACATTTGCTCAAAATCGATTTCGGAATCGCTATAAATATTCCGAATTCAATGGATTATCGTATCAGAAGTCAACAAGAGGTTACAAGGATAAGCCGAAACGGTATTACCTACGATGGTTTATCATAAGAAGATCGTTACATTTGTATTATAAATAGAAACGCCTGGAATCGAAGTACCTATCTTGTTATTTATTCACGTTGAGAAAGATTAATTGTGTTAAGCATAGAGAATATTCCGTTTTGTTCTTTAATCCTTACTAATATTATAAATCGGAAACTGAGTTTGTTTGTTTGTTCCGCTTTCACACCAAACGGAATCCTTTGAAATTTTGCAGACGTAAAGGTAGGTCCGTATTAAATAATAGGGTACTGTTTATCCCGAAAAAAATGATATTCCCGAGGGATAATAAAAATATTGTTAGCTTCATACCAGTTCGGTGATAGATGGCGCTGTGTCGTTTAAAACAAGGTAATATATTGCAAACGAATATGCACATGTAAACTTAAAAGCTAAATGATACCATAATTAATTCCAGAAAATGAGGAATCTAACCTCGATATAACCGAATTCCAAACAGGCGTAGCCGCGGGCGGAAAGCTAGTAAGCAATAATTTGAGGTGTCACCTTCCTCTTAGTATTCCATCCAAAGGTTGTCTGTAAAAGATCGCTCTTAGCAATAAGACCGCCCATTGTGTCACCCTTTGTAAAATCTTTATGTTTATGTTTCTGTAATCTATATGCTGTACATAATAAAGAGTATTCTATTCTATTCTAAGGGCCCGTGATGTACCACAGCCCCACCTCATCTCAGCGACAAAATGTGGGCGAGCATGTGGTGAGTGAGGATAGAACCACTGCAGATTCTGGCAGATGCACCGTCTGAATACAAAATTTTCTATGTGGTTGTGATATCATTAGTAAAAGGTTAATTTAATGTTTCCAGAAATGGTGTCATTGCGCTGATGTCACGAGATGGGTTTTCGTTGTGGCTAGCCGTTATTCCGCGGTGTTGCCAGTGGTTGCGTTGTGGTTACGTCGCCCCGATATGGTCGATATCGCCACATATCGCCCACACTGTTTTGATAGATTTTTTTTTAATACAAATTAGTGCCTGTCTACGTATTGTAGTTGTGGTTGTGTGCGCGTGTGGGAAGTTTTTAAAGCTGACTGATTGGAATAAAATAAATTTAAGTTAGATTTTTAAAATGGATAAACAGTGGAAAATTCAAATTTATTTCTTGTATGAAAACATCTGGCATTCGAAAAAACCGCCATTAGCTTGAAGTTGAAGGGTGTCGTAAGAACATAAATAATAATCATATTTGCTTTAACGTCAGTTTAAATCGAAGGTATAACGGATGATTAGTGGATGAAATCGCGCAGCTAGTCATCATATGGATTGCTACTGGTATAGTTTACCGGGACGTTAAAAATCAGAGATAGATAGGTTTTTCTAGCTCCAGTATGACAAAACTCGTAGTCGTAATCGGCTTCGGCCATCAGCCATCTAAAAGTAAAAACAAATCACTAGTCTTTTATACCGTCAGGTTTAGCCTCTTCAGGCGCCGGCTGGTCAGGTTCAGGTTCCTCTTCCTCCTCCTCTTCCACTTTGCTCTTTTTGACCTTCACACGCTTCGGTCCAGCGTCATCGAAGCCAACCATGCCTGTAATAACACTAGGTATATTCACCATATTTCACTTCAAATTTCAAGAAAATGAGTTTATTGATTCTTTTCCTAATTTTGAATGGTTACGCATTTTTTTTGTTTATTCTGGTATATTAATGATAATCTGGAATTATCCCTTGGGAACATACTTTAGCATTTTACATAGCTAAATTTCGATACGGAGAAGCTATTTTAACTACATATCAAACATACACATTATAAACCTATTGTACCTATCGTAATGCAGTATTAATGTACACAAAAATTTAAAAATGAATTTCAATTAATATTTGTATATAAAACAGACTACAAGTTCAGTTATCCCATACATCATAGAATTATTTCTAACCATATCCAGCGGCTATCTGCGCCTTGGCTTCATCGGAGTCCTTGCGTATAGCAGTACCCTGAAATATGAGCAGCGGATACGCCTTCCCAAAGGTCGGTCTAGGTTTCGCCACGAACATCCCCTTGCCATAGTGGTACGCTACTTCATCAGCTACCCACTCAGGATTGATCGTGGTCAGACAACGACCGACCTCTTCTTCGAGATCCTGAGGAAGTGTAGTAGTTTTTTTTTTAATTGTGACGTTCTGTGCTGTATTCTATTGTAAGCTGAGCTTTAATGAAGAATTATGTCCGTGTTCTTTGGAGTGGGTGTATATTTTACAGGACAAAGATCGGAGTACAAATCCAAATTTCCTAATCGAAGGACTCAATTCTGCAATTGAATTCAACTAATTGATATTTACTGTGGTAGGGTTCCTTGAATAAACTCTGGTAAAGATGTCCCGCGTGCCCTTGGAATGTTAGATTCGGACTGTGCTCGTATATAGGGTGTTACAGACTATGTCATGCGTTATAATAACGCATGATATTTTAATTTTTAGATTACACAAAAGCCAATTTTTTTAATTAATGTTTCGTAATCATAGGATAGTCGAAGTGGGCTGTCCTTGTAAGACAACTAAAATTCTACGGTGTATAATTATGTAAACAGAGCCAATAATTACAAATTACAAATAGAAGTTTGTTAGCAGCAGCTGGAGACAATAACAGTTTGTAGTTCTCTAGAGATTGTTTAGGTACTTCGATTATATATTCTTGCAAAGTACGCATGCGCCAAATAGCGTTCGAGATTTGTCCTTTATCTTCAGATTAAATAATATCCTCAAATCTTCGCGCTAAGTACCTACTTTACTTTCACTAGAGGGAGAACAAAATAGGACGAATGGGTTGTGAACGGCGGGTGATATGAACGACAAGGGAGTGAATGATGTAATATCTGCTGCTAACAGGAGAAAACGCAGGAGGATAACATTTACGTCAACCCCAAATAACAAAAGAAAAGGCGGGCAGTAGAAGAAAAATCTGTGACTACTTTATTTTTCATCTAAATGGTTAAATTGTAATGTCTTACTGCTTCGGGCACTTCCTCCTGGTCTTCAGGTTTGATAAGATTGCGCGGTTTAAGCCAGTCTAGGGCCTCGTCATCAGCTATTTTCCCACGGGACCCTGCTCCCTCCTTCTGCTAAATAACACCATTAGCATTAACAAGTACATAAACAACACCCAACACAGCTTGATACGGTAACGTACATCCAAACATTGCAAAGTTTTGTTTATAAGCACATTTTCCTCGGTCACGTTAAGAGCGCGTTTTATCATAGCCTTCAACATTTTGCTTAATTTTTTTGGTTTGCTTTAAGTAACAGAAATACACAGGCACGCAAGCGATGTCTGACAGCAAATGAAACACTGGTTACTTCTCTAAACGTTTGAGAACTCCAAGCGGATTTACGAGTAAATATCTAGAGATATTTGCATATTGTTTGATAGGTCTTTATTGGGGACGATCATGTAATTTGACTGTAAATAATTCGAGGCACTTTTAGTTAAACGAAGCAAGCGTAAACAAACGATTAAATCGTTGCGTGCTCGAGGAATGCTGGATAGTATCTTTATTCATATTCATTTAAGTCCCAAGTTTATGGTCCACGCAAAAGATTTCATTACTTATTACATTATTGTCTATTGACGTGCCGGGAAAAGGCCAGACACGTAAAAATTTATCATTGATTTTACTTACGTCAAAATCATCGTCGGATTTGGAAGAAACATGTGATATAACTGATTCTAAAGATATGGGTTCTATTTCAGAAGACATTTGAACTAAAATCCGCGGTCTAATAATTGTCTTTATCATTGAAAGCGCTACAGCGTACTGCAGTGTCTTTTAGCATGTAGTTCTCACCTAAATACCAAATGAACTTTTACCGAAGCATGAACTAAACTGCATTAATAACCACAGTTCCTAATGTACCTAGTACAAGCTAACTACCAACGCCAAGTAAAATACGGATAATATTATTTATATCACGCGAAAACTGCAACTTTAATCGTAATAAGTTTGTTATTTTTGATGATTTTGGCTCGTATACAGTATTACATTGCAGTTCTATTGGAAATTAAATTAATAAAGAAATTATGTTAAAATGTTTTGTTTTCACATAAAAGTTTCTTGCAAAATAGATAACAGTTTTAACGAAAGACTTCAGAAATGGATAACGTGGTAAAATGGGCTAAAGCTCCCTCTTAGCCATTACGTTTTATGTGGCTAATTCTCTAGTTATGAATGAGAAATAAATTAAACTCAATCGTTTTAATCAGCAATAAAATGACCGAACGGTCGTTTTAGCCAGGGCGGAATTTATCCCAGATTTAAATACGGATGTTTCATTGCCAAATAATGAGCGGATAATTTATGACTTTGTCTTTCATGTTTTCTATTTCAACGTGTCTTATCATATTGTAAAATTCTACAGGATTTTCCAAACTTTATATTTTTTACGTTTTCTATAATTTCTTTAACGTTTTAGTTGTTTATTCATAAGAATTGTTTACTTCGCCTTTTATGAAAACTTCTTCGAACTAGTAATGTTTGTATTCTCTACTTTGTGCTTCAATATTAGTTATTTGATCATTATGTTAAAAACGTTATCTTCACCATCAGCGAAAATGCCCAATCTTCATAATCGTAATCTTCTATTAAAATTTAGTTTATCTATTTCGTTAGTATTTTAAACAAATTGTTTTCTATATATATTTCTGTGCAATCGGTACAAAGTTTGTAAATTACTTTCCTGGGCAGGGCATGTCACCAAATTCTAATTAGTCTCCGTGTCTGGCATTAGCTAGTACTGGGGGTTGAATCACGACATCGCGACAATGGCGAGGGTAGATTAACATTCAGTTCTCTTCGCACAGTCCTAGGTAAACAATTTAAGCTCTTTGGTCGAACATAATGTTGATACGTAGATATGGAAAGATTTTTTACCAACCCCTTAGGTTTTCGGTAAGTATTTTTTGTTTTTATTGTCAATTCAATATTAACACTTTCTTGGTTGCAAATTTTTTTATATACATTTAAGATGTTTTATCTTAAAAATAGTTTATTTGCGGTATTTTCTCTTTGTATACAGTTTGGTCCAACTAGTGACTTCAACAATTTTTTTTTGATTCCTCGCACCTGGTGGTATCCGAAAATACCCTATGTATGTTCTAAAATTTTTGTTAGTTTTCGAGTTACAATTTCTTTTTGTGTATTTTACAGATTTTTGTCAGAGAGGTTTTAAAAATTCATTTCATATCGTTTTTTTTTTGTAGTGGATATTTTCCAGTCCTTTTTTGTGTATGTCACAATTTCTTGACTGTTGTTTTAATTAAAACAATAATTCAGATTCCTGAAATTACTTAAAGATACTCTTGTTACTTAAAGTTAGTGACTTGAAATTTGAAATTTCAGTTTTAGTAGGATTTACTCAAACATTCAACTTCAATTTAAAAATACAAACAGAAGTATCCATGGCTTCTGGCTAAGTTTAGAAACTCCGCATGCTTATAAACTAACAAAATAAAAAAGGTATTATTTTATCAGCCTATTTTTATTGTAATTAGATTTCGAAGACAAAAAAACATTAAAACACGATTGAAACATTAACAATTATTTTATCTACTTTTTATTATTGTTATGGTAAATTAAACTTAAAAACTTCGTAGCCATTTCGATGCCACATGGAAGCTGCTTCGATGCCACATTGGTGCCAATTCGATGCCACATGGAAGTCGCTTCGGTGCCACATCGGTGCCACTTCTAATTTTAGCTTATTAATTCTAAGTTTAGCTAATTTAAGCACTTCCAATTAAAGCTATTTTTTTTTATTAAAACATCATTCAAGAAAAATTGTGTCACAAAAAAAAACTGCAAAATATCTACTACAAAAACAGATATGAATTTTTGAAACCTCGCTGGCAGAAATCAGTAAAAATACACAAAAAAAATTATAACTCGAAAACTAAGAAAAATCGCGAGGAATATAAAAAAAATTGTTGACGTCACTAGTTGAACCGGCCTGTATACAGCTGTACCCGGTTAGATAGACTGAAAGCCGACCCCAATATAGTTGTGAAGAGGCTGGGTAGATGATAAAGATTTTGCTTAATAGATATAATCTCAAGTTGTTTAATCAAGAGCTACATTATTTTTATGGCGTAGATATATGTATTTTTAGCAATCTATTTCTTAATGCAAACGGATGGAGTCGCTTAACAGATAAATTGTATGATTTATTTTATGGCAGAACTTTATTGTTTTGTGTACAAGGCTTTCGTTAGAAGGTTTTATGGGTTCCCTACTATGTACTTAGATTTAGTGCTTCGATCCCGCACATAAACATTTTGACGTCATGCTTGCTTGATACGTTTATGTATGTGAGTTTTTTTTAGGTATTTTAAAATAACGTATGATTTTTACGTACTTTTAAGATGCCATATAATGTGTAAAAGTAACGACCCTAAATTGTATAATTTGTACCTAATACAGACAAATGATCTGAAGTCTTGTAGAATTTACTTTTGGTTCGAAACACGTGTCTTAAGATTGTTAGGTAATGTTTGCCTTAGATTTTCAATTCTCTCAAACACCAAAGCAAACATACTGCTGAATTTTTATTTATGGGTGCTAATAATGAAATGAAGTGGTATAACCGCGGCAAACACCCCATCCCCTGTGGGACCTGGTCTAAGTCGGTGTCTACTAAAAACTGCTCCAAGTACTAGAACTTCATACCAGACACAGCATTTACCAAAATGCAGTGACGTTTTGTAACCGATTTCAACAAGATGGATCCCACGGCCGATGATTCGCTTGAAGTGTGAATCCCAATGCATGACTATTGACTTGATATAAAACTGAACACTAAATATAATTAAGTGTATATTTTTCTTACTATTTTATTAAGAAAAGGACAGAACATAATATGCTAGTTTAAATCTGTAAAATTAGTTCGCGTCTGACGTAAATTGATATATTTTTGGTCACCATGTTTATAATCGCATCTAAACTGTCTATGGAATATCTTAATTTGACAGGATGAAACTAAAATGTTATCTTCTATCCTTTTCTTATTGAAATAGAAAGAAAAAGATACACTTAACTTAAAATTAGTTTCGTTTGTGAACAAGAGATTCGGCGCCATCGTCAAGTTTATTTTAAGTAATCAATAGAGCAGCGGTGGCCTAGTGGTATCGGCGACGACTTACAAGTTCTAGGTCGTAGGTTCGAACCCCATCAGGCGCTTTACTTTGTGTAAATTATTACATCACCACTGGTCTAAAACGGTGAAGAAAAACATTGAGAGGAAACCGTCATGTCTTAGAGCCGAAACTTTGGACACATGTGACATCTAGCAACCCGCACTGGGCCCTCGTCGTAGATTACGGTCCAGTCCCTCTTATCGAGAGCAGGCCTGTGTCCCAGGAGTGGGAACATTATAAGCTGATTATAAAGTAATCAACAATTATATTATATAATATGTTAAAAAAACTCTGTCCGATCCGTGAAGGTATTGTTAGGTATCGATAATTGATTCTACTAATGGATAGAAAGCCGGGCTAAAGTTAAAAAATAAATATTATTTCGCAAAAAGAGGTAACTTAATACATGTGCGGTAGGCAACCCTTCCGCGGGCGGCGGGAGGCAGGGCACGCGGCACGTGGTCGCATCGCTTATTATAATACCCTCACAATGGTGTTGTCACTTTTTTAAATTACCAAATTTCGGGGAAGTTGGATTTAATTCACGGAAAAAAAAGATTATTTCAAAATTCATTAATATTCTTACTATGATGATTACGTAAAAATTTATATTATATATATTTTTTTAATAATTATAAACTAGCGCTTGACCGCAATCCCGCCTGATGGTAAGTAGTGATGCGATCGTCGATGGTAAAGCGCGCTAGTTTATTAAGACCCTATTCACTCAGAAAAACTTAGCAAATAGGAAGGAACCCAACAACACGACCAACGATGCTGCGCCAAAGGGAGATTGATCTGAAGACCCTCCACGATTAAACTCCCAACACAACAACATTAGGCGCATCGTAGGCACACATCGCAACACAACTGCTCAGACCCGTCCTCCGTACGGCTTCACCAGACATCATGCCGGAACAGGACAAATCGTTTGGCGGCAAGGCTTTGTCAGTTCATTTTGGTATATATTTGGTCATGTGTTTACCTAACCTTTATTATCCTCATGGGTCGGACGAGTTTTTTATGTTTGAAGGAACATAGTCTAGCCTATCCTAAACCTATTTCAGTATAACTATCACTTAAAATTTTATGTCCGAGCCAGGGGTCGTACACATCTTTATAAAATTGTAAATCAACAATATATGTCAAAAAGCAGGGATTGAAAACTCTTCGCACGCATGCCATATATGGCACGCAACAGAGTACTAAGCACGGCACGCAAATCATCCAGACTCTGGAAAAAATAAGTTCTAAACTAAACCAAGGCAAATAGTATCATCTTTTGAAGGCATAACGTTTCAGTTTTCAATGCTTCCGATGATGAAGATCAATTACGTCATGGTCGTGTTACCATATAAATGTGCTATAAGACAAAAATTAGTAGGTATTCAGGTATATTAATATAATATTCTATCCAGTAACATACCTAATGAATTTATCTAGTAGCTTTATTATTTTGTCAAATGTCAAATGCCATCTCAACGTGAAAAGGGCAAGGCTTTGGGAGTAGGTGGGGCAGCTGCCCCCCCCCCCCCCTCCTGCAAATCTTGCAGAACATGTATAAACTCCCCTAATTACTAATAAAAGTATAAACAGGGAATGAAACCGGATTATTTGCCTCTGTTTGCCCTACAGACTACACTACAAACACCTAATGTTTCATGTAGATATGCCAAAACAGCCAGGGATGATTCGACCCCAAAAAATCGGACTTGCCCCCCCTCCCCATCTAGGCCAGAAGCTGGGTACGCCCATGATTGTTAGCTTATCCAGCACTCTAAGCTCAACTCACCCAACTATCTACGGCGGTGAAGGGAGCTAGTTCTCATCCTACCTGTTAGCTAGGAATCGACACTATTTATGCCTCACTTTGCGTAAGTTTTTTTTTTTACAGAATTCTTTATTCAATTGCGCATCCCTAAACCGAGCTTTGGAAATTCAAATTACATTCTCTTTCGGCTAATCTAAATTATAAGCAGTAACAACCATAAAGTTTTACGATACACATTTCTGTTATGCATCAGATTCGCGTGCCGGATTTGGAATGATGATGTTCGATCGATGAGACGTAGGACAGTAAGTATCTGATAGCGGTTATCGTGGTAACGAACAGTTCTGACAGATTGCCTTTGTTAATTCTTATGAGGGAGCGGCAGTGATGAGTTAGTTCTCGGTTTGAACTGACGTGGTGATATAAAGCTAAATAGTTTAATTGTTACGGTGTTTAATTGTGAGCTCTGATGGCGGATTGTAGGTAAGATTTTATATAAGTTGCTGTATTTAAAATAAATTTTAAATTAAATATTTTGCTGTACTGTAATTTGTCATTTCATGTTAACAGCTTTACTACCTACAAATAAATCTTAAAAGTACTATCACGACCAAAAGTCGAGTTACAATCTCACAAAATCATGGCCAAGCAATACTAGTTGTAGTTACGACCTTCTTCTATAATAAAGTTTGATAC
Organism: Sesamia inferens; assembly: GCA_037179545.1. NCBI lineage: Eukaryota > Metazoa > Arthropoda > Insecta > Lepidoptera > Noctuidae > Sesamia > Sesamia inferens. Next base: position 11,318,429 of record CM073940.1, read on the forward strand.
ACCCTCATACACTTTGACAATTTAAGTGTCCGAATAGCTAAGCGGTCCTCGCCGTGATTAGCATTCAAGGTGGTTCGAGTTTCAAATCTAATAACCTACAATTTTTTTTTAAATGTTTCTTGATGAGTTTTGAATGCTGACAACAAAAATATGTAAAAATACCGATCCGCAACTTAACGATGATACTTCATTTAAGATTTTTCTATATTAGAGTCATTATAAAATGATAAGGGTAGATTTGAAACAAAGTGAATCACTAGTTCACATAAAATATTCCACTACCTGTTAGCTACAATAACTCAAATAATATTACTTAGCTGTTGTTGGTTGGTGAACATATAGTTACGTTTGTGTTATTAGTTTTACTTTTTTAATCAATATGCGGGCTAATACATTACGAATGGATTCAATATATCTCAAATATCATATGAAACCGGCTTTTGTGTAAGTTTATTTTATTATTATTTGGGTAACGTGCAAACCAAACGCTTGTTGCAAGCGTGTAATATAATTGTTATTTTTTTAGATAAATACTGTAAGTCGTTGGGTCAAGAGGTTGGAGGACGAAGGTAGCTTAAAGTGTCGAGAGAAGTGGAACGTAACGACAATATTTACCGTTGAATAAACCTTTAAATCGTACGAAGAAGGGAGGTCGAGTTAAACAAAAAAAAAAAAAAAAACGATTTATAACAATCACAGTGCAGAAGTGTCCTACAGAGTGTTTTAAATATATAAGTGGTTGTGAGTTCAAACCCAACAAATTACTTTAGGTAAATTATAAAAACAATAATTTCGGAATTCGAAAAGAAATAAGTTCGTAACTATTGAACTATGAAAGCGCTTGAACATTATAATCTTATGCCATCAAACTTCGAAAAAAGGCACTGCAAGATGGTAGCACTAGTAAGATAACACCCAAAAAAATTGTAAATGTAAAAAGTACTGTTTTGTGTTCTATAGATTATTTTATGATTGTAATAATATTAAGGTTAAGCTTCAATACTCTTTTCTTAAAAAAAAAAAAGAATAATTAAGCTATAACCTCTTTAATGATAACATATAATGTTATCATTTTAATATCTAAAAACCAAAAATGTTATTTATATTTTTTTTTACCATAACAATATCATAAGTTTGTGTGGGATTACTTTTATATAAAATATTACAATGCTGCCATATCAACGCTTGTTTCATTTATTATATTTTAGTATATCTACACCTAATAATATATAACTTTATAATACACACATCAAAAGTGTGTAGGGATCAACATATATTTTTGCAATAACTTTTCTCCTGATTGATATAAATTAATTTTTTTTTTAAGGATTCATCATATAAAGAGTTTTCGTTTGTCACAGTAACGATAAACCAAGTCACCTTTGCATTAATAAAGAAATTTGCCATTTTCCTAATAAAAAGATATTTGACATTTGAACCACTAACACAAAAGTTAGAAAAAAAGACTAAAATAACAGTTTTCTCTAAAATTTTATTGGGTAACTTAAACAATTAATAATCTGTGTTTCTACCGCGAACACTAACAACACAAGAACATCGGTTTGGCATACTCAAAATGAGTTCATCCAAATCACGCTGTGGAATGGCCGCCCATGTTCGTTGCAACAACAAAAAAAGGTCTTCTTGCGACTGGATACCCTCCATATTCGGCAGAGCTCTTCTCTGTAGCATATCCCATGCATGCTCAATCGGGTTCAAGTCTGGCGACTGAGCAGGCCAGGGCAGGACATTGATGTTAGCTGCGGCGAGAGTCTGTCTTACAACTCTTGCGGTGTACGGTCGTGCATTATCATGCATTAACTGAAATAAGGGACCGATTTGCACTTGTAGAGGAACGATGACGTCTGATACAATCGTCTCAGCATAAATTTGAGCGTTGAGGTTGCCTCTGATCCAAATCAACTCAGTTCTTCCGCCGATCCAAATACCCGCCCATACCATGATGGTTCCACCACTATAAGGATGGACTTCCTGGCAGGATTTTAATCGCTGTTGGCGTCCAGGGGTTCTCCAGTGTCGTATACGTCTTGTATCCGGTCTCATACCAAAACGAGACTCATCAGAAAAGCACACGAAACGCCATTGTTCTTCTGCCCAATTTCTGTGTTCAAGAGCCCATTGATATCGAATCCTACGATTGTGCATTGCTATAGGTGGTACCCGTAGCGGTCTTCGGGATTGAAGGTTCACTTCATGCAAGCGGTTTCTGACTGTTTGGTCGCTAATTAAGTTCCCTGAAGAGTGATGAAGCCTCACGGCTAACATCATGGCGGTTATTGTTGGAGCTCTTCGAGTTAAGATTTGAATGTATCGGTCTTGTCTCCGTGTGGTGCAGCGTTACCGTCCTCCATGGTGCTCAGCCACGGTACCAGTGCTTCGGTAACGTGTCCAAAGTCGACTGATAACACTCTGACTTGTTTTCAGAGCTAAAGCCACAGTACGTTGCCGGGAACCAGCTTCTATCATTCCCACGGCTCTGAGCATTTCTTCCCTGCTTAAATGACGTCGCCGCTCCATAATAACGTTGGTTTTAATCAGTAGTAGGGAAACAGTAGCACTAATAATGTCTTCAATGCGTTGTATGTTTTTATAAGGAAAATATTGACAGCTGATTTTCATCTTTTACTCGAATTTGATTCACAGTTCCTGATTCAAATTATGAAATGCACCAAAAAGGATCCATATAAATTTATAAAATCATAAATTTATTACAAAGCCACATCTCAATCTCAAGAAATCCGCATAAAAATGCTTGATCCCTAGACACTTTTGATGTGTGTATATTGCACTATAATATGAATATTGTTCGTTATTATATTACATCTATAGTAAACTAAAACATATAATAGAAACCTTTTTTCGGTGTATACCGAAAAAAGGTTTCTATTATATGTTTGTATTGTGAATACAAATCAATTATCATAATTTTAAATTATATGAAAGAATAAAAAGATGTCGGAATTAGTATTCGAACCCACAATCGCACGCATTTCATAGCACCATTGTTTAGTGTGGCCGCTAACTTAAATTCAACTGAAGTAACAAAATTTTGCATTACTTTAAAGAAAGACAAAGACTGCGATAAAAAAACTGTTTGCTAATATTATTTTCCTTGTCTAGCATAGACTACATCTTCAATTCTTCGTAGATATACTACACAGCATGCGGTTGATTGGTTGGAATATGACACATACGGATATAAACTAATACGTTAGTGTGCGTGGCCGGTTTGGCGCAGGCGACAGTAGTCTTTAAAGTGGAAGGGGACTTCTACATGTGATAGTACTATACTTTTAAATAACACGTTTATTCATTTAAAAACAGTTCATCCGCTAAAAATAGTTTATAAAATATCCATCTGTATTGAAATCGGTCTCTAAAGATCTCTTTTGATTATTTTCAAATATCGGACGACTAATGAATGGTCTATGTTTGTATGTGTGATACAGTAATTTTATTTCGTTTTTTTATATACTAACTAGCTGACCGGCAAACGTTGTTTTGCCATATAAATAATAGATTAAATTACTAAAATGGCTATTAAAAAATAAGGGTTGATCGTAGAAGGGTGAAAATTGGGGATTGTATGTATTTTTGTATGTTGTATCATAAAAAAATAGAAATTAAAAATTTTGTCTAAAAAATAAAAAAAAAAATTTAGGGGTGGACTACCCCTAACATTTAGGGGGATGAAAAATAGATGTTGGCCGATTCTCATAGATACCGGTTAAGCACAAAAAATTTCATCAAAATCGGTCGAGCCGTTTCGGAGGAGTTTAAAGCCGAACACCGTGACACGAGAATTTTATATACTTGACCGCAATCCTGCCTCATGGTAAGCAGTGATGCAATCGTTGATTGTAAAGCGCGCTAGTTTATTAAGAGCTTATTTATTCAAAAAATCTGAGTGAATAGGAAGGAAGACGGCATTTGAGCGAGGTGATACAATGTTAAAGCCAACAACACGCCACTCAGATCCGTCCTCCGTACGGCTTCACCAGATATCATCGAACACGACGAATGGCTAGGCGGCAAGACTTTGGTGGGTGGTAACTTCTGCCGGCAGCCGAAGTTATGGCCTACCACCGCATCCTACCATACCTACAGCATCCACTTCTGTTTCACCAAATTCTCCAATTCATGACAGATAAAACGCACTTTTTATTTAACGCGTTAGGACTAAACTACTATTAAAAAAAATGTATTATTGATTAAGCATTGCTTTTAGCGTTCAAAGCAAAATTGCAACTTCACTATAATACCTCACGAAATATAGCGAAGCATGGGATTTATACGAAGACAGGGTCACAAGGCGTGCAATGGACGTACACATTATGAGTATTGTAACACAAATATATTATCTATTCCAAGATAATGCTGTGATTTATCGAGTGAGGTGCCTTAACACATAGTATGTACAACATGAACAGCTTTTTGGCTTCAGCATATCGTCCAATATTGGTATCAGGATTGGTCCCAACCTTTCGATATGCTAATGCCAATAAAGTAGGCGAAGACGGTCACAAACGGCAGCCAATATTGGCTAAGACAGACACAAACACAGGTACAAGGTCGTATTTACAATGGTGTGACGCACACGCATGCTGAGTCCTAAGGACCGCTACTCACTCTTAGACGCTTTAGTAGTGTCAATCCTATGTATTTCTCCTTGGACTTACTTCGCCAGAGTTCTGGCAATTTCTTTTTCATCCCTTTCGGGCTAGGAATCTAAATCAGGCAGCAAAGGATTATTATAGGTAGGTATTTACGATATATCTGAATGTAAATATGTTCTGTGTTTTGTATATGAAATGCCTGTACCTGTGGTTTGTGATGTTGGTCTTCGTTAGGTAAACCTATGTTAATGTAGCGTTTATAATTAGTTTTGTACTTACGCTGAATTCTGTGAAATAACTTATACTAGATAGAATGCAGATAAATAACTAACGTTATGCAAAGTTATATGTGCAGCTGTTTAGTTGTTTTGTGTATATTCTGATGCAGTTCAAGGAGGGTTTTCATAGTGAGCTTAGCTCTGTGATATCATCTTTTGAAATCTAGAACAGTTTCTATTTCACGGCTGTTTTATTAGTCCAAACATTCTTTTGGCATTGAACTGACAACTTGTAGATAAGTGCTTGAGATTTCTACTGAGGCCGGATTAGTTTCTGTATATATTTTTTGACATGTAAATCAGTCTGAACTCAGGTATGCTAATGTTATTTGAAACAGAATGTAAACAGTGGGAGTAGTTTGCGATGAGCAAATAACCGTCAATGGGTTGTAGCGTTTGTGTTTGATCAATGTTGTTACTAACTTACATAATATACAAAACAATATTAGTACCATTACACTTATAAAACACTCAATCATTATGTTGAGTGCGTAACATTGTTATTTGACCACAGATTCCATTATGTTTGTACAATAAACAGAGAATAAATTATTATTAACATTCTCAAGTTTCTTTTACGAGTTTATGTTTCGAGAACTTATTTTTATGTTTGAAACGATTAAAGAATATCGCTTACCTTCTTAGGAGCCATATTAAGGCAGTCGCATAAATAAAACTAAGGAAAACCAGAGAAGGTAAATACAATAGCTATTCTTTAAAAAATCTGGATGCGGAGTAAAAGTTTGACAAAACGTAAATAAATTTGACAATGAGTCGTGAGAAATATAGATGCGCGCGCAGACCTCAGTTGCCATGGCAACGGGGCGGAGCGCCCCTCATCCCTAGTTGAGCTGTAGTACCGTGTAGTTTAGACGTGTTTTGGCCTACTACCGGTGTCATCTGGTGCTCTATCCTGCACAAGGTACCTATTTATCCTTCCGTATATAATCTTGTACTATTGTCCTCGTCGATTGACGTCAGTTATATATGTGAACTGGATACTCAGAATTAATGGGAGTAGATGACCGGTATGTCCTTCGTGAGCGACGCAGATGTCCAATTAGTTGAATTGTATGTAGTGTTAATGCCAAGGGTCGAATTAACAACACATTACAATCAGTGAAGAGTACTTCGTAGTGTATGTTATATTGTAGTCATAATTCATTGAGGAAATTACTGGAAACAATGGTGTAAGCTAAACAATGGACGGATAAAAGCTGGTACAAATAATTGTTAATATTATATGCATGGGCAGACCTTTTCATAGAGCTTTGGAGAGTTCATGCAATGTGTAAAATAAAAATATTCTACACAATTATTAGTGGTCCCATTATAAGGGTTGCATATTTTAGTGAATTTATTATTTCTATTCCATTTTTATGACCACAAATTTATTAATATAAACTGCGAATTTTTGCCTACTCCAACTGTAAATTGATTTCTAGAAATAAGAATTCTAATAGTAATCTCATTTCTATGTTTCAAAGCTATTTCCATATGGCCTGAGTGCCTGACCTTTGAAACACATTTGTAGTCGACACATTTTGTTTCTCTCTTTCGACGTTCACTAAATCTGATTCATGTATTTTTAGATCAATGCATCAGCGGCTGTCATTATTGTAAATTGGATAGAGTTGTTCTATTTGAGTATACACTCTAATAGTTGTTATTGTGCATTTCGTTTTATAGTGTTTTTACATTGGTTGAATGATGGGGTTTGGCAGATATCCGAGATATGGAAATCATCACCATTTCACTAACCGTTGTGATTCATAAGAGCACGTGTCACAGTACGTGTGCATACGAATTATTCTTTTATAAAGTCCTGTAAATGAAGTCTTGACGTCACAGTCTAGATATTTGGTTGGTTAGTTTAGCTTTAAGGCTGTTTCTCCATCAAATCGGAGAGGAGATGTTTTTAAATAACCATTAGAATTGTGTAATTAACACATCTCCTTTCCGCTTAGCTTTAGTAGAGATTGCTGTGTGGAGATGAGTAATATTTGTATGGCGCACCCGCGCTGAAAAACATCTCTTCTCTCACAGCACACAGCACACCGCACACATCTCCACTTTGGTGGAGTCCCCCGAGCTGAAAATCATTCCTTAAAAGAAAAAGAGAAAGAAAAGAAACCATTTATTTGGCGCACACCCTTATAAATATATACAGGATATGTAGTGACAATAGTGGTAGACTAATAATAGTTTTAAAGAAAGAAAACAGAAAAAAAAAGAGAAATAGATAAAAAAGACAATCAAAAAATGTGAGTTGGTTGCGGTTGCGCCAACGGTTGCGCCAAATAGGTCCAGTTCAGCATAAATGTCAGACAACTACGTAGCAGTTGCCTGACGCTGGTTTTCAACTGAACCTTCTCACCCAGCACACAGCACACCCCACACATCTCCGCTTTGCTGCAGTCCCGGCCTAAGTCCCAAGCTCTAATATTTCTCTATTAATGTTTCTAATAACTGAAATAATATACTGGAAGTGAATTGAATCAGGGCAGTGCTCGACTTTTCTCGAATGAGCATGCTATAAGTAAATTCGTTGAAGCCTTAATCAGTGTACTTATCTAAAATATTCTTCACTATAGGTACTCAACAATTATCAAGGATGAGGACATTTCGAAAAGTTATTTATAAGATCAAACAGATTTCAGCAAAGTTTGTTAGCCCAATGGCTAATCGACTATCGAGAGCAGAACTTTCTTGAATCAAAATTAAACAAATCAGGTGTTTAATTTTGATTCAAGAAAGTTCAAATAGATATAGGATCTATAACGTCGACGCGCCTACTAATCTATTTACAATTTCTACTTTGGGGGTCTAGATTCGCTTGCAGGGTTCATGGTAACAGTATATACGTCAAAGTCCTTTACATACACAATATATTTACCATGACTTTTAACACAATTTTCTTTCGATATTGTAAAACATTTTTAAAAGAGTAACCACGGAGTTTCTGGCCTATTCTTCTCCATACGAAATTACCTCTTGAAAGTGGCGACTGGAATCAATGCAATTTTTAAAAGTTTTAACGTTACACGGTGCCTTTTATGAAATAGATCATTTGATTGTAACTTTTCTTAATTCCAGGATTTTTCAACCGAGTTTCCAGGCAAACTGTGCAAGCTGGCGGCTGACGACGAACGAGGCGGCGGGTTGCTGATCCCTGCCCGAGAGCCTGATGACAGCGGCATCGATAGCGACGACGCTGTGCGGAGGCTCATCCTGGCTCATCAAAGACGACCGGTAGATATCTTACATCACAATTATACTGACTGGCTAGACTAAACAAATGTTTTATCTTCCGTCCTTTTTAAATGAACTAGAAAGAAGATACGGTCTTAAATTTAGTTTTATGGCTTTCTTTATTTATCTTTCCTTATTTTTCCCTCACTAAAACCACCGCGGTGGTCACTATATGCACATGGAAGGGGCAACGTTGCCATTCAAAAGACGATTAAGGAGTTTCCTCTGTGCAATGCCTATTACATGTCTGGGCAAATTGTAAATGGGTCTCCCTGAAATCTGTCTGTGCAAGACCCCTGTAGGCCAACATGGGGCCAACAGAGTTCTCAGTCTAATCGCAAGCCACTCGCCTGCCTTAAATTAGCGTCAAGGCCGATGGCATGTTGATCCCTTCTTTTCTGCACGTCCTTCGCAGCAGCCTCCTTTTGGACCTCCGTCAGCATAGCCGTCACTACTTCTGGTAAAGACGCGGAGACAGGTCTCGCCTGATCCTGGAAAACCTGCCACTCAAAACCCACGCAGAGCACAACTCGAGCGTGTGTTGTGCAGAATCTAGGGCGCTCCTACAAAGGTATATATCTCGTGACCTCGAGCTCGATCTTGTTAAGGTACTCTTCAAAGCGGCCATATCCGATCAGCACAATACTTAGCCTATAAGAGATGCACTCCTCTCTTTTCCTCGATTTTAGAAGGCTTTATGCGGTCGCATTCGAAAAAATATTTTTGCATTTGATAGCCCAATATTTGAGGAAGCCCCTTGTACATTACGCAAATCGAAAACGAAGACATTGGGGCAATTTTTTTTTTAAGAAGTGAGACAAGACGATGCTGGTTCCAGAGAAATTATATTATTTCTTTCTGATTTCAGTTCAGTGATGAGAGTAGCAGCGATGACGAGCTGCAGATTCCCTCACCAACTACAAACAGGCATAGGACCGAGCGACGGGCTAGCCTGGTAAATATCTTAGCTTTAATTTGTGTTATAGTTAGTATGTTCCCGTCATCCAGGTTTAACCCCACATCCCAGTCAAATACGAAGCTTTTCAACTTTGGAGTTTGGGGTTCGCTTTACCAGTCTATCTGCTGATTTTGGCTAAACTTGGATATTTTGCGTCAAGCGACTGCCTTCGTTGGATCAATTGTTGGACTTTTGAGGGCTCCAACAAACTGTAACGACTGCCATTGACACGACGCAACAGTGATCAGGCTTACTCTGGGCTCTGTAATCATAGACCTCTTCCATCGCTTTACATCAGGCGTAATAAAGGTCAAGAGCAGTCCCATTCAAAACATACCCCCACAATAGCCTGACCACAGTTGAATGACACTAGCCCTGTTACTGGACGCTAATCGTACTATACAAGGTTTTTCTTGAGAATAAAGGGAAGTTTTCATTTGCATTATTATCTTAGTGGAAGTTAGAAATACCTTTAATTTACCTAAATTTTGACGAGGTTTACAGTTACAAGTTGCTGACGTATTGATGAGATTACGACTATATTTAGAAGTTTAAAAAAAAACTGTCTCTGTGATTTCAACGTAAATACCAATGTCCTTTACATTAGTCTTTACGTTAAAATTACAACGCAGTTTTTTTTAAGGAACCAAGTCTTATAACTGACAACTAAATCCGTTGCTATGAAGTCATTTTTTTTGTATTAAAAACCTTACTTAAGTCGAAATAAAGTTCCAAATGCAATAACTGGCTCATAGGTTTAGGCTAGAAATAAAGTTAGTATCTTTTGTAATAGAAGGGTCTGACTGGATTGACGCTGTATCTGGGTGTAAAGTAAAGTGAATAGATCCTTTGATGTCTGTGTAGCGTTGTATCAATATTGTTGGGTCAGTTTTATGTCACAAACATATTCACTAGCAACTTCATTTAAATTACAGAAAAACGTAGACGATGACCACGATTTAGTCATCATGCAGTGGCCTCAGGACCAGTATACCAAAGATCAGAACACAACTCGAGAGACCAGCCCCGACCGGTCTTCACCACCGCTCTACGAAGTAGAACTAACGGCTTCCGACGAAGACGACGATGCATCGGTCCTGGAGCTGGTCATACCGATGCACTCGTCCAGGTATCAAAGGGTTCCGACCTCGTCTCCAAAGAAATCAAAACCGAAAGTAGTGAAGAGATATTTCTGCAGCATGATCTGCTGTGGACGTAGGAAGTAAGTTTTTTATGATCTTGGTGTTATCACTTTTAAAGTAAGATAAACGTTTGTGGTTACTTGATTATTTATAAGTCGGTTAAATGATGTTGTTAAATATTTTATGTAAAACTATGAGGAATATTTGTGTTAGTAGGTGGTAGGTACTGTCTGTTCTCATTATGTTAATCATAATCAATGAAAATCCATTTACCTATCTAAAAAGCCTGAGAAACAGATCTTTCCGAAGACCGTATACGCTCATGTTTCTTACGTCAAATATATAGGGAACGAAGTCTATTGTGCCCAGATTGTAGAAATTATATTTTTGATGTTGGACCTACTCTAATATTCGATTCTTATAAATAAAAGCGATACCAAATTAACCAAATTAAGCTTAGACATGGATTCGTTAGCAATTTTTTTTTAAATAATAAACGAATATGACTTATTTTATTTGTCAAAAAACCGCCAAAATGCTCCTCAAATATTACTATTTTTATTTAATTAATTTGTATAACATATTTTATTATCTATTTTTAGTTTAGCCTAAGAAAGAAAAAGGTTGAATTAGGTATATTGGAGGGCTTTAACAGGATGAGTGAGCTATAATGTAGGTATTGATTTCACGGGTTTGCAACCCTGTTTCTGGTAATTCTTAGTTTTTTTTTTTAATTGTTCTAACTTACCTGGGAATTTCCTAGAAAGGTTTAGATAATGTTCAGTGAGGTTACACCACACTTGACATTTCCTAGAACTAGAAGAGTGTTTTTTTATGGACTTGTTCTATTTAATATTATTTTAGAAGAAGCGGGACATTTCCGTAAATGTAGGGAGGAAATCTGAACGATGTCAATTTGAATAGTGTTATCTATCATTTGTAAAATTTTGATTGAGTGAGAATTATCAGTGTTGGTCAATTATAAAATTACCCGCTCAAAGATATTTAATTTAAATAAAAAATCATTTTTTTATATTTTTTAAAATAGATGTTTGAGTTTTAATTTTAAAATAGTAAATGCACTAAGTGTTGTATTAGTTCCTTTTCTAAGTTAAGTGTATTTATGGTTGTTTATATACATATATAGTTAACTATACCTACACCACTATTATTATAGGCCTAATTTTTCCGAATAGAGTAAGAAACCAACATGGAAAACTTAATATCGGTCTAAAATAACCATTTAATGTTCGCTTAGTGAAAATGTTGCCAGAAATAAATATATTTAGAAAAAATGGTAATTTTAATACTGTAGGTATTTGTATTCTAATTAAAGAATCCAATTCATTCTTCTTACAAATATATTATCACATTAATTGGTTGGTTAGTAATTATAGGTCATTTTAACCAATCACAACTGTTGGCATGATATTTTTGATAGATTATAATGACCAGTCTTGGTCAACAACTTTCAATCCGAATCTGAAAGATTTTGAATGAAGAATGCCAATCTATTGCTTCATACGTTCCAAAAAAAAAAAAATGTCTGTTCATCAACGTATGTATGTAAGTAATGCAATTAATGATGTTGGACTGTCAAAATGAAGTCTATTGTTACGTAATTACCGCACAGGATCTAAGTATTTTTATCACACAATATTGTGTTAAGCAGAAGCAGTTTTTCAATTATAATGAGCCAATTTCCTTCAATATCTTACCGACTATGATTGAAAGTGAAAGAAGAAAGGTGCCATTGCTAATTAGTTTACTTGCAATTTAACTCTGCATAACAAAGACTGAAGAAATAAAAGTGTTGCCAAGTTTCTAACTAAAAAAATAATATATCCTTGAAGTATATAAATACTTTTTATTAGTATCAATACATTTCGTAGCTTTATTTTTCGTTTTATGTGAAAAAATATTTATTTGAAATTTTATTCAAATTGTATTTTTGTAAGCATGATGTATTAATAGTTTATAAGTATTTTCTTATTTAATATTCATCATTCAGTGTCTATTGGAGTAAAATAATAAACACTATATACGTATTTATTATAAAATAACACACATGTGAATATTTTCATTGCACTAATAAAATTTTTATCGAAAATGTAAATGAAATTCGTCAAATTTAAGGGTTAAGACGCAACAAACAGTGGACTTGGAAATTAGACGACTGGTACCCAATATATGCAAAATACTAAAAGTGTTTCAAAATGACATCATAATACATGTGGCTTAAGTAGACTTGCAGAGCGATTCTGTGACCTTCTCACCCTAAAAACTTTGGTGAAGTGAGCGCAGGGGGCAATTGCGCTAAATAAAACAGTACGAGTAGAACTCTTGTTAGTTTCTATTTTTCTAATCCAGTTAAAGTTGTGGTTTATAGTTTCGATCTCATTTCATATCGCGGTAAAGTTTTAACTTCGATTGAAGTAAAACCAGTGTATGAGTGATACACTTCGTCAGATATAATAATTAAAACTAAATAAATTATAAGTAAATCCAATCGTTAAGACGTCGGTTTGACAAATGGCTCGGAAAAAGTTAGCTTTGTTCCAACTTTTCATTTGACAGTGGTTACATTCCAATTGTGATGCAGTTTCTCCAATCTACTTTTGACGTTGGCAGAATTGTCGAAATTTGCTCCACTTGCCATAAATAAAAATTGAATAGAATAGTGATCCAGTTATGATTAAACCACCTGTCAAAAGGTTACCGCGATGCGAAACATAACTAAAGTTTTGGTTTGGTTGCGATGCAATTCTGTTTTGGTTGAATTATTTTAGCGCGATTACCCCCCAGCTCTATGTAGCTTCCGAACTGTAGGGTTTAGCAGCTCCATTTCGTCTGCTAGTATCTGATTTTATGGACACTGACGTCATCAAAGCGACTAAACTGGATAGAGCTCTCTTCACCTAACTTTTCAGTGAGATTTTTACAGGCTCGATTGGCAGTATTGTCCAGTTACGTCACATGCATCTTATACTACTTTTAGCTCGTCTGACTTAATTCACTTTATATTCTGTAAAAATAGACTACTTAAGTCACAGAACAGAGTGACTTAAGTGCAGGGTCATACATTGTTATAGAAATATAAGTAAGTTGAAATGAGAATGTTTTAACTCTTCTTACTATGTCATAAGGAGCATTATGGTTTAAACATTAACGTCAAGTTAACTGGAATAATGGGTCTAAGTATTTTGTGAAGTGTGCAACTATCCTTACGTTTTTATCTCTAATAAATAACGTGCACATCTCAACTAGTTTTTTTTATTAACACACTTCTCAGTATGGAGTTTCTCTGCGCGATCGAATCAGGAATGAGGAGATCCGGAACCAAAGTCACCGACATAGCTCTTCGAGTCGCTAAAATTAAGTTGCAGTGGGTGGGGCACATTGCTCGTTGAACCGATGGCCGATGGGGCAGTAAGGTTCTGCAGTGACGACCACGGACCGGAAGACGCAACGTAGGGAGGCCCGCAACAAGGTGGACCGATGAACTGGTGAAGGTCGCGGGAAGCCAATGGATGCGGGCAGCACAAGACCGGTCATCGTGGAAAGCCTTGGGGGAGGCCTATGTCCAGCAGTGGATCTCTATAGGCTGAAGAAACAGAAGAAGAAAAAGAGTATGAAAGAAAGAAAGAAAGAAAGAAAGAAAATACATTTATTCAGCACAGACTGTATGGAGAGGTGTACCTTCTCAGTAAGCTTACTAGTTATTTTACGTCTGATTTTGGATTACTTTTAAATCACAGTGATCTTTCTCATTCAAAACAGGGTACTGTTGGATTGTAGTCACTGACAAGTCTGCCAATATGACTGTGACCTTTATAAACTTTGCAATAACGATGCAGTTACGTTGCTGCTGAATATAAAAAATAAAAGTTTCTGACGAATTGAAAACCGGAGGAGGTTCTAAATTTGTCAGAATCTTTTACGCGTCAATATGACTGTGACCTTTATAAACTTTGTAATAACTATGCAGTTATGTTGCTGCATAAAATTAAAAAAAAAAAATATTTATATTATATTAAAGAAGCTTTTACTATTGAAGTCGGTTAAAAATAACTGTGAACGGACTTGTATAGGCCAGTAGTAGTACTAGGCGGCATAGGGTATTTGACTAAAAAAACTAATTAGGCCGTCAGTCAGATTTCCAAAAAATATTAGAAAAAATTGACAAATAAAAATTGAATTGAAATTGAAATTATTAAATCAATAAAAATTGACAAATATAAAAGGCATCAAAGATCAGGAGTGGCGGCTGGTGACGTCACTGGTCGCTAAAAAGTGTAGCGTGCAGTGACGTCGCACGAGTTTTCAACGCACTGTGTTGTCTTCATTTTTTGGTTACATATGTATAGTATTTTATATTTGTTTTTATTGTATAGTATTATCATATTTTATTTATTTATTTATTTAATCTTTCGCACATGAAATGTACAGAAGCGGAATTAATGCCTTAGGCATTCTCTAACAGTCTACCACTATAGAGATAAGATAGTAGGTACTTTCGTTTGAAAAAAAATTGTAAAGAAAGAAAAAAAAAACCTCTTAACACTATTAAAAAAAATAGTTAAATAAGCTAAATATACTTATATACTATTACCAAAATATATACTTATAATATATACATACAAAACTAAATTTGGGAGAGAGGTGTAGCAATAACTCTACCCTAATTGTTGCGAAAATAACTCTGCAATTTCCGCTTAAATACAAACCGAGTGGCGGCCATCCTGATATCAAGAGGAAGCGCATTCCACAGAAGAATGGATTGAATATGAAATGAAGAATGAACAAAGTCAGACTATTTGAAGGACAGAGTAAGAGGTGATTGTTAGAAGAACGCAGAATCTTTGTGTGTGAAGAACATAAATATTATTTTATTATGGACTTTTGTTGCCTGAGCCAAATAAATAAATAAAATGAATTAGTCCCGGTTGACATTCGAAGATCTTTGATAGTCTTTTTTTTTTTTTTTAATAATTATAAACTAGCGCTTGACCGTAATTCCGCCTGATGGTAAGCAGTGATGCGATCGTTGATGGAAAAGCGCACTAGTTTATTAAGAGCCTATTCACTCAGAAAAACTGAGCGAATAGGAACGAAGACGGCAGTTGAGCGAGCTGATGCAATGTTAAACCCAACAACACGAACAACGATACTGCGCCAGAGGGAGATTGATCTGGAGACCCTCCACGACCAAACTCCCAACACAACAACATTTGGCACATCGTACCCGGCACACATCGCAACACAACTGCTCAGACTCGTCCTTCCTTCACCAGACATCATGCCGGAACACGACAAATCGCTTGGCGGCAAGGCTCTGTCTGGTGGGTGGTAACTTCTGCCGGCGGCCGATGTTATGGCCTACCACTGAGAAAAGAATTTTTTTTTGTTGTTTTTAATTTTTGTCTTTCGTCAGAATTTCGAAAGTCTGACCACCACTCCTATCTAGTGGTATCGTATTACCCAGTAACTGGGTTGTGGAGATTAGATAGAGCTCCATGTAAAATATTGGTATTCAGCTGGATCCGGTTAGACTGAAAGCCGACCCTAATATAGATTGAACAGGCTAGTCAGATGATAATCCTTCCTACAAAAATTGACACTAGCAGCTGGTCCTTCCTTTGCGCCGTCGGTTTGTGAGGTTTAGCGCTAAAAATATTGTATGGTTAACGTAACCTATATTCCAGCGAAACGTAGAGGTTTAGAAGTGGAAAGGCCTGAAAATATTAGTTGAAAACTAAACTTTTAAAAGTTCTTAATAAATCCTCAAGGTGGCAGCTATAGTAGCTATGAAACTCCAATCTCGTTTAATTCAAGTCAATTAAGGCACATTCGACTACTACCGCTACTCAACAACAGATGGCGCTAACTCCAACTTTCGTTTCACGACTAGAAAAATATAGCTCTAAACGCAATATCGGGAAAGAAAGCACTCGAGTCACGTTTCTATGATTAAGTTCGTCGTTGCGAAAACAAAGGAGAAGTAAGTCTAGGCATTTGTGTATGTTCCGAGTTTGAGAAGCGTGGGCTTGACACCCACGACCCCGAGACGAGTCACATTTGTTTATGTAGATACCCGTAACGCCTAGGGGACGTAGGGGGCATTATATAATATTAAAATGTAGTTCTTTACCTAGACTAAACATAACGTTAAGCTCGTCGACTAGAAAATCTAATCCTTTTTTCGTCGGTTAAAAAGGGACAGGTCGTTAAAATGTATGACTAGTGGAAAAGTTTTTAGACAATGTCTCTGGTCTCATAGTTACCTATTTTTTATACTTTTATGACGGATTCTTTCAATTCAAGCAAAAGCTCAACTTAAAAAGTCATCATCATCAACCTTTTTATCGATCCACTGCTGGGCACAGGTCTCCTCTCATATAGAGAAGGATTGAGCGTAATTATCACGCTTGCACAATGCGGGTTGGTGATTTCAGACTTAAGGTCCAGGTTTCCTCAAGATATTTTCCTTCACCTTGTAATCAGTTATTGGTGTCCAAGAAATAGTTAAGCACTTAAAAAGTACTTAACTATAATGTAACGTTCCTGGATGATTTAAAAGGTTTTTTTGTATTTTGTTCTTTAAATAATTATTTAAAGAACAAAATACAAAAAATGTTAGGGAATTCCCTGTAAATATTAAGCAGAAAAATATATTAAAGTTTATCAAAATAATCTGAATTTGCGACATATTCGCCAAAATGTAAGCTAATATGAGTTAATGGAAAATTAACTAGTCGAGAAAACTATAAGTCTTAGGTACATAATCAAATTCATTTTACGCTCCATCTTCTAAAATTTTCAATAGTGCTTGTCACTCTGAAATAAATTTAATTATCATAAAAATAAAGATCATGTTTGTTCTACTTGAAATAAGGTGGAGGTGTGCAGCACTGCGCAATTTTACTACTGTTTCATTATTGGATTAAGAACTTTGAACAAGATTGAAGGATTTTAACATTTAAGACCAAATTTATAAGTAATTCATAGGTTTTAAAAAGGTAATTAATAGGTTTTCTCGGTTGTAGGGCATAACATCGGCTGCTGGCAGAAATTACCACCCACCAGACCAACTCTAAGAAGGCAGTAAGGTTCTGAAGTGGCGGCTACGTACCAGAAGACGAAGCGTAGGGAGGGCCCCAACAAGGTGGACCGATGACCTCGTGAAGGTCGCGGGAAGCCGATGGATGCGGGCAGCACAAGACCGG
Organism: Sesamia inferens; assembly: GCA_037179545.1. Taxonomy (NCBI): domain Eukaryota; kingdom Metazoa; phylum Arthropoda; class Insecta; order Lepidoptera; family Noctuidae; genus Sesamia; species Sesamia inferens. Next base: position 11,335,922 of record CM073940.1, read on the forward strand.
TCATCGTGGAGCCTTGGAGGAGGTCTTGGTCCAGCAGTGGACCTCTATAGGCTAAAGAAAGAATAGGAAGAAAACAAATTCTTGCCGCTAAGCGATTCGTCGTGTTCCGGGATGATGTCTAGAGAAGCCGTACGGAGGACGGGTTGAGCAGTTGTGTTGCGATTCGGGTACGATGCGCCTAATGTTGTTGTGTCGGTTTGGTCTTGGAGGGTAGCGGGATTCGAAGCATGGTATTTGCCACATACGAAAGGCTGTCCCGCCAACTGCAAAAAATATCAGGGTGGCCTTATCGTGCTGGTTGGCGACCGGACGAGAGGTCCCGATGGCGATCCCTGGGGGGGTTCGGGCATCCCCGCGGTCGTCATCGTTGATCGTGTTGTTGGGTTTAACATTGCATCATCTCGTTGAACTGCCGTCTTTCTTCCTATTCACTGTTAGAGAGAATAAGCTCTTAATAAACTAGCGCGCTTTACTATCAACGATTGCATCTCTGCTTACCATCAGGCGGGATTACGGGCAAGGGCTAGTTTATAAGTTATAAAAAAAAAAATAGCTACAGTATCTCCTTTTTGTTACTTTTTCATTTTTGTAACGGTACAAAATTTTTGAAAATCATCGTTTGAATTATCAACACTGTGTTCAAAGTAATGCACTTTTCTGTAACATTCTATTTTGGTTTATTTTTCGTTGAAATGTTGGATTCGGATCTACAGATTACATCAGGCAGGCTTTACTCTGTAAAATGATACGCCGATTCGCTGGTTTGTTTGCAATATCAAGTCGTAAGAAAGCTTCGTGGTCATTGCTCGGTACGTTAAAGGGTGACGCAATAATTTAATACTCGGGCCCAGTGCTAATTTGTCTGATACAGTGAAGGAAAATATCGTGAGGAATCCGGTATATCTTAGATCCAAAATATCAAATAGTTTTGGATCGAAAAAGATCGACCGATTAAACGTTCTATTTGAACTTTTTTTTTTTTTAATTATAAACTAGTGCTTGACCACAATCACGCCTAATGGTAAGCAGTGATGCGATCGTCGATGGTAAATTGTGCTAGTTTATTAACAGCCTATTCACTCAGAAAAACTGAGCGAATAGGAAGGAAGACGGCAGTTGAGCGAGGTGATGCAATGTTAAACCCAACAACACGACCAACGATGCTGCGCCAAAGGGAGATTGATCTGAAGACCCTCCACGACCAAACTCCCAACACAACAACATTTGGCGCATTGTACCCGGCACACATCGTAACCCGTTCTCCGTACGGCTTCACCAGACATCATGCCGGAACACGACAAATCGCTTGGCGGCAAGGCTTTGTCTGGTGGGTGGTAACTTCTGCCGGCGGCCGGTGTTATGGCCTACCACCGAGAAACTATCGATTTTTTCGATCCTCTGCCTGCCGAACATTCGCCTGTACCTAATGTATCTTTTACCCATGATTTGAATGCCAATCTCCGTAATTTAAAGCGTTCACAACCTACTTCTTCTTTTTTCAAAGTGTAATTCAACCTCATCTCTTGATCCTCTTCTCAATGACCTATGTGGAATAGATACCACAATTTTGCCAATAACACGTGTAACAAATTATAGAAATTCTTTGAAAATATTATTTCACAGTAATGGCAGATATCGCCAATGACAGTTGAAAAAGTCGGCCACGTGAACCGTCTATGAGGGAGGTTTGAGGCAAAGTTATGATGTGGCCACTATGCTGCGATATTTCAATGCTCTTTATGAATTATTTACTAAACGCACTTGTTACTATATAAATCACGCGCTTTATTTAGTAAACGACACTATAAATAATTTTAAAAGCCCAATGAAAAATGCGCGTGACACTCATCTTAGCTTTCCCGTCAAAACTCGTTCACAATCTATTCGCAATCTCATCACGGCGACAAACAAATGTGAAATGAAATGAAATGAAATGAAATCGTTTATTAAGCAAGTAGGATCACCGATCACTTTTACACGTCATATATTTTTTTTTAACTAGACTTTTTTTTGTCAAAAACTTGTCAAAACGTAGGGAAAATTATTAGATATTATTTGACAGACTGTTAAATGTTCTTAAAATTAGAAAAAAATGTTCCTCTACACCCTAATTGCGTAAAACACCATTACCATCAGTTGGAATGATTTCGAAGCATAAGTATTTGTAATCCATTGCTTGGTGTGTTCGAAAACGTTTCTGCTCAACAACGTAGACAACGCAAGGAATGTTGTTGAACTGTCAAAATAAAATCCATTGCTACTGATAGTGTGTTACGCAATTAGCCTGAACGGACCAATGGGCGGTTCAAACGATCCCAACTGATCCCAACTAGTTGTAATCATTTGACAAAAATTAGGGGCGTATAGAAAGTGTAACGGAATACGTACTTATATGCATACAAAGGGCATGGCTTCTTTAATAGTATACAATAAACTATGTATACGACTTATATAAGTACCCAGCTGATTTCAATTATCTTATCGATCTTTTCCTGACTGGCCTGGGTTTTGGATGTTTATCTATATAATGTATGTATTATAAATATAGTATCGTTCAGTTAGTATCCCATAACGCAAGTCTCGAAATACTTTGGGGCTAGCTCAATCTGTGTAATTTGTCAAAAAAAAAAAAAAAATCTCTAAATATCATTTTAAACACCTATCTACAGGGCCTTCAGATAATCTGACCAAGATTATGTTTGGACTTTAAAAGAATCTGTGACCTCTGAGTTAGTTTCGGCATTTCTTCTCCGAGAAGTCAGATAGCAAACGCTAGCCTCATCTGGTTTTAAAAACAAGATGGACGTATAAATTCATTCAAACTTACACTAATAATGTCATTTAACTACTCGTAAATTTTAGGCTAGACATCCCCTTTTTTTTTTAATAATTATAAACTAGCGCTTGACCGCAATCCCGCCTGATGGTAAGCAGTGATGCGATCCTTGATGGTAAAGCGTGCTAGTTTATTAACAGCCTATTCACTCAGAAAAACTGAGCGAATAGGAAGGAAGACGGCAGTTGGGCGAGGTGATGCAATGTTAAACCTAACAACACGACCAATGATGCTGCGCCAAAGGGAGATTGATCTGAAGACCCTCCACGAGCAAACTCCCAACACAACAACATTAGGCGCATCGTACCCGGCACACATCGCAACACAACTGCTCAGACCCGTCCTCCGTACGGCTTCACCAGACATCATGCCAGAACACGACAAATCGCTTGGCGGCGGCGGTTTTGTCTGGTGGGTGGTAACTTCTGCCGGCGGCCGATGTTATGGCCTACCACCGAGTAAGTGAGTACCACCTTTAGAGTATCTAAAATTTATTATAAACTGAATACTAGAAATCCTATTAGTTTCACGTATGTAATATCATTATGACATGGGTACCTCGATCAGTAATCGTTTCCAATTAACCAAGCGCTGTAAGACCTGTAATTAGGTAATAATCCCTAATGAGCGATCGCTGGTTGCCTATTAGAACGACCATGTTCTACAGGGGACATTTATAACAAGTATCTATTTTTTGTTACACATTTTTTACTTTATTACCCACTAGCTTTCCGCCCGCGGCTTCGCCCGCGTGGAATGAGGTTATATCGAGCTTTTTAGATTCCTCATTTTCGGGAATTAGTTATAGTATCATTTAGCTTCTAAGTTTACATGTGTATATTCGTTTGCAATATATTAACTTGTTTTAAACGACACACAGCGCCATTTATCACCGAACTGGTATGAGGCTAGCAATATTTTTGTTTTCCCTCGGAAATATCAAATTTTTCCGCAATCAAAAGTAGTCTATTATTTAATCCGGACTTCTAACTTTACGTCTGCAAAATTTCAAAGAGATCGGTTCAGTAGTTACGGCGTGAAAGCGGAACAAACAAACTCACTTTCTAGTTTATAATAGATATTAGTAAGGATAAGGATTAATATCGATCAGGTTATGCTATGCTTGATGTGGTTAGTCTCTGTCACCGTATTCTCATACGGAAAGCACTTTAAGCCGTTGGTCCTGGTTATCAATAATCGATCTTTGACAGACGTTGTACGAACGACAACAAAACTAAACAGAGAAATAAAAAAGATAAGGAGTCAATTCAAAAGTATATTTACAGAATAATTAATGTGGTATAAAAAAAATAAGATGACGGGTATAGTGTAGAGATGATGTTATAATGGGTTGATTGACTAAGGGAACGTGGAGGGGCCTAGGCAGCAGGTCTTCGAGGGCGGGCAACAGGCACCATGCGGAACAGGGTGGCGAGCGACTTCATACGTCCGTTTACAGACACGGGATTAGCCCAGGTGGCCACAGTGGCTCAGCAGCAAAAGAAGGCACCCCTGTATGGACTCTGTCAGCAGCGGGAGCTCAACATGCAGCAGAGGAAACCCCTGAATGGGTTCCGGCAGCAGCAATGGTTCAACAAGCAAGAGAGGGTATTCTTGGAGGGGCTCTATCAGCCGCAGTGGTTTAGTAAGCAGGAGAGTGTCCCTTTGGATGAGGCATTAGTACCAGGACACTCAGATTTCTTTAATATTTCATTTTTAAAGGTCAGACCAGCACCCTAATTACGTAGCAGGCTATTAATCGCAATCTGCATCATTTTGAAGAAAATTTCTAAACCATTACTTCATAAGTTCGAAAAATGTATGTAAACAACACTTAAATAATGCTATGAGTATTGTTAACCTGTCAAATTGAAACCGATTCCGATTGATAATGTGTTACGTAATTGCCCCCCTGAAGTGACCACAGTTCTGAATGGATTTATCATGTAGCCTCGCAGAACGTAGTTGAAATTTGAAAACTATTAGTGGCTAGGAAATGCATATTTTATAAGGAGTTTGGACGTTTAATGAGCTAAAAAATAACAAGTCAACAATAATTTCTTTCAAATTATTGTTGACTTGTTATTTGAGGTTGTATAGGAGGTTGTCATAGTGAGGTGATAAACGGAGTTTTGACGGGAAAGCTAAGATCACAGTCACGCGCATTTTTCATTGGCCTTTAAAAATTATTTATAGTATCGTTTACTAAATAAAAGCGCGTGATGTATGTAGTAAAAAGTGCATTCAGTAAATAATTCATATAGAACATTGAAATATAGCAGCATATATCCACATCATGACTTTACCTCAAACCTTCCTCATAGACGGTTCACGCGGCCCTCTTTTTCAACTGTCATTGGCGATATCCGCCATTATTGTGAAATAAAATTTTCAAAGAATTTCTATAATTTCTTACACGTATTATTGGCAAAATTGTGGTATATATTCCACAGAGGCCATTGATCAAGGGTTGAGGTTGAATCTCACCTTGAAAAAAGAAGAAGAAATCATAAGTTATACTGCATTAAAAAGTGTTACCTTCCAGCGTCGGTACAGTTCCCAACACTGACATGTCACTAAGTCTTCGGAACTTAGCGTTAAAGTCGAGGACTGTGTCTGTGAACTGGTCATGGATGAGTAATGAGTCCTGAGTTAGTGGAAAATAATCACAACAGCGCTTAACAGTAATGGAATACTATTGCTAAGCGATTACTGCGCTGCGTGTCACAGATTTGGTTCTCGCACGGAACGAATTTTTGAACGCACCCACGACATACAGGTGAAATTCCTAGTGTAAGGAAACGTTTTTTTTTTTATAATAAAACACCTACAGGAATGAACGCAAATATTGTAAGTGTGAGTATGTTCATTACATTATAATGTTACTAGTCGTCATAGGTCCGCAGCTCTGATATATAATCAGTGCTAGCAAAGGTTATCGTACTAGGTACCCAGTAACTGGGTTGTGGAGGAAAATCTATAAAAACTAGCGCGCTTTAATAAACTAGCGCGCTTTACCATCAACGATTGTGTCACTGCTTACCATCAGGCGGGGTTGCGGTCAAGCACTAGTTAACGGGCTCTCGAGTGGCGACCACGTACCGGAAGACGTAGCGTGGGTAGGCCCCCGACAAGGTGGACCGACGACCTGGTGAAGGTCGCGGGAAACCGCTGGATGCGGGAGGCGCAGGACCGGTCGTCGTGGAGAATTTTGGGGGAGGCCTATGTCCAGCAGTGGATGTCTTTCGGCTGAAATGATGATGATGACTAGTTTATAATTACATATATATATATAATACCACTACAGTAGGGTCTGGAAGCTCACCCAAACTTAGTTGGGAAAAGGCTAGTCAGAGGATATTGTACTTATGTTAAACAAATAAGTAACTTCGATGAGGATGAAAATTTTCCCAACCGAAGAACATACACAAAACAAAACATTCCCATTATTAATAAAAAAGAAAAACAAAATAACTAAGCCCCTTTTTAGGGTTTCGTAGCCAAATGGTAAAAAAAACGGAACCCTTATAGATTCGTCATATCTGTCTGTCCGTCTGTCCGTCCGTATGTTACAGCTATTTTTTTCCGAAACTATAAGAGCTATACTGTTGAAACTTGGTAGGTAGATGTATTCTGTGAACCGCATTAAGATTTTGATGCAAAAATAAAAAAAAATATAATAATTATTGGGGACTCCCCATACGTAGAACTGAAACTTAAAATTTATTTTTTCATCAAACACGTGCGGTGTATCTATGGATAGGTCTTCAAAAATGATATCGAGGTTTCTAAAATATTTGTTTTCTAAACAGAATAGGCAAACTATTCTGTTTAGAAAACAAATATTTTGACAGACGCTTCCAAAGTGGAAAAAAGTTTGTCCCCCCCTCTAACTTCTAAAATAAGAAACTGAAAAATAAAATAAAAAAAAAAACATATGATGTACATTATTATAAAAAAAACTACAAACGAAAATTGTTTTGAACGAGGACTAGTAGTTTTTTTTTCGTAATCCGCTTATTACCGCGTAATCATTCATCCAAATAATTTAAATCCTTTAATTTCATAAATCAATGGTACGGAACCCTTTGTGCGTGAGTCCGACATGCACTTGGCCGGTTTTTTTGTTTGGGATGGGAAATCATCAAGTGACCTCTCCCGCTCTGGGCGGAGCGGAAAGGCGTGTCAGACTTTTACTGACTTAAACCTACCCGTGTTTCTTCACTTGCCTATGCGCTAGGTTTACCTCAATAGATTAGTGCACGGTTTAGTTAATGTTAAAGATCTAATAAAATGCCCAATAAGTATTGTTACAACGTTTTTTCTAAGTAATACAAAACAATATAAGTTTGGTTTGATTTTCTTTTTATAAAAGTAGTAAATGAAAAGATTATTCCATAATTAACTTGCTAACATTTTGTTTAAAAGAAAACTTCTAAGTTAATTTTATCTCTGAATCTTGTTTTTTCGGTTAACAGGCAGTCTTGTTCCCGTCCTCTTGTAATTGAACTCTCTCTTATTTTGTTTGAGATAAGCAGAAGGGTAATATTTTTTGTAGTTGATGTGAATTTAACGAATTTTACCATAATAATATCTTTTATCGGATTTACGAATGCTTTAAGTACATTAGGTGCGACACATTGTCCAAGTATTTATGTCCAATATTGACCAATTGCCTTTTAATATACTTAGTGGATAGACGTAAGCCAACACTTTACATGGTAGACAATAGGTAAATAATATCCTACTTAAGGTGTAGATAGATTACTGCGAGATATATTTGCATATTACGACGACGATAATGACCAGTCTAGACTCTCTAACAATACCTACCTCTTTTATGTAAATTCCAACGAGTTAATAAGTCAGGTATACATGTTGAATAATTGCAACAAATCTGTGCTCCTTAATCTCAGTATGTAAGTGTAGGTGAGGTATATTAGGCGCGCTTTTAAAGCGTGAGTCGCACGTGAAGGCTGTTTAATCGTGTCTGGGTGGAAAGCGGCGGCGCCCCGCGTGGCTGTGGCGCGGGGCGGCGCCCGACCCGCCGCCAGTCGCGCCACAAGCCCCGGAGGGGCTGCACGTGTCCTCGCTCCCGCCAACCGACTTATGTAACCATCCGCACGGTGAGTCCGCAGCCTCCGTGCCCCTTCCTCCCCGACATCGACCCCGCGACTCGAACCCACGCGCTCCGTCACACGGCCGCCTTCGCGTAGCGAGCCACCGCGCGGCTATACCTTACATCGGATACTCTCGTACCTAGTGCTTTACCGTCAGCTGAGAGGTGACATAATCGATGCAGTAAGTACCGGTGTCCGTTGAGTGCGAGTATTCGCGGAATGCAGGTGTGTTATGTAACGGGAATCTCGCGAGCGGGTCAGCCGGCTCCGGCTGCCGGCAGTCCGCTCAGCGAGGAACAGGCGGTTTACGCGGCAGGATGTGTCGCTGTTGAGGCACCGTTTTACGGAGATCGTCCCTCACATGCCTCACTAATGACACTCGTTATCACAAACAATTTCTCCCAACAAATGCTTTCGACAAGCACGTGGAAAACCCGACATGCTTATATCTAGAGACTCATTATACCAAACAGTTACTGGGAATTATGTGTCAGCCAATTATGTGCTTGTGCTTAAATAGGCACGTGCGTAACTTCTTTAAGTAGGAGTATAATAAGATCGTGAGGTAAGAGGTTCCTATAGAGGCTCGCCTAATTGGAAGGTCGGAGCCACATAAAAAATCCATTCAATCGTGGAAAATTTGTTGCCGGGATAAGCGTTCTATACCTCTTGATTTATGGATTTATTTTCTATGGAATCAATATCAGTTAATGGTTATTCGAGGTCCGACACATTATGTCAGACCCTTAACAAATTGGTCTTGAAAGAAATTGTCTAATGGCTTCCAATTGCAGTATCGTTAACAAGATTTCTATAACACGTCTATAGTATCCGATATAAATGCTGTATAAACTGTGTCTGGAGGAGCAATTGTAAGCGCTAAGATACATATCTTTTCTTGAGAGAACGTCTTTTCGGGGATCAAAAAATCTGTCAAGTAGGTGACCGTTTATCATGATACTGCTTGTGACATTTGGGCAAAAGCGTTCTATCTGAAGACTTATTATTGTAGATAAGTTTTTCAGCCGAGAAAAATATGTTATTAAATTGTACCTCAAAATTAGGCCAGGCTTCCTCAATCTGATTTAATTTTTAACGTAATATAATTTGTTCATACTTTACTGAAAAAAAGTTTATTGTGTTTCTGTTGCGGTCTGTTTACATTTTTGAATCCATTACCTTTATTTGTTGATATCATAAAATGAATCAAACAAGCCGTGAAGTTGATATGGTACTTGACCTATTCACGAATTAAACATTTGAACAAATATAATATTACAATAATACAGGTATCATTGCTATGAATGTATTATTTTGTACTTCGAAACGATTAATTATAACAATAGATTTATCTAAGAAGTATTTAAGTTGATCCTTCTTGTGAACCAAAATATTTGAATTGGAAAACTTTACGATTATAGAAAGGAGATTTAGAAGTTGTTGAATTTGGTTTTGTAGAATCCAAGGTTACTTATTGGACTTTTTAATATGGAGGCTTTATGAAGGCTATAAATATTACAGATATAAATGTAGAAATTTCACAAGGGAAGGTTTAATATTATTCCGTACGCATATGCGATCTATTTTACTTTCTCTGAGATCTAGATTTTGTTTTGAGAATCAGACTTATTTTCGATTTAGATCAAATCATTATGAGTGTAGTTATAAAACACTATAGACACTTTAGTATACCATAATTAGAAAAAAAAAAATCATTCTCCATGTTTAAAAAAAAATCGGTCAAAGATCTCAGCAATTCGACCTTCCGTTTTTAAATTCATCAAGCCGTCTTTACTCTTTGGGTGAATTCCCTTCACGCTGCTTTGGGCACACAAAAAGCATTCTGCTGTGAAATTAAATTGAAATTGGCCGTAATTGAAGGAACTATTAGCTTCCAATATACGGACGGACAGCATTATGAACGGCCGGCAATGCGTAACGATTCATAAATCGGGTTGCTGTGAATGTAACACATATTGTGTTATTTGGCCGTTGGGTTACATCTAGGCATGATAGTCATAAATATATTATTATCACAACTTCCTTCATACTTTATCAATATACATAAATAAATGAGAAAGCTTGGGACTGAGCTGCTCGCTCTGCTAAGCATTATTATTAAGCAATATGCGTTATTATGACATTTTAAACACTGTTTTTTTTAAGTCACGTAAATAATTGTAAACGTTTTCATTTATTCCCCCTTATTCATAAACGCTGCTCAAAGTTAACTAGTGATTAGCGATTTTTTAAACATACATTTTAGGCGCATGCAGGTCACTAAACTTTAAAAATCGATTATGAATAAACCCCTTAAACACTGTGGTGTTTATTCTTAAAGAATGATTTAAGTTAAGTGACGTTAAAAGGTCAAAAATGTATGGTTAAAGAATCGCTAAGCACTCGTTAACTTTAAGCAGCGTTTATGAATAAGGGGGTTAATGTCTGGACTTGAAAAAAGACGATGATCCCTGAGTTTGTTTCGGCTATTTCTTCTCAGATGTAGTCAGTTAGGATATGCCGGCGCCATCTAGTAAAAAAAAAAAGACGTGTAAAAGTGATCAGTAATCCTATTTGCTTAATAAACGATTTCATTTCATTTAATTTCATTTCTGAACAGAAATCAATGTACGAATACTTCGCACGGATCAGAATAGAAAAGAATAGAGAACAGAATACTCTTTATTATATACACCATATAGATTACAAAAACAAATATAAAGATTTTACAAAGGGTGACACAATGGGCGATCTTTTACAGACAACTTTTGGATGGAATACGAAGGAGAAGGAGAGACAAATAATGTAGGTAGTCTATAGTGTACTATTTACCATGACTATTTACATAGATTATATAATAAATATGTAGGTACGTTAAGTGTATCATACTAGTCTACCACCTCTAGTATTACATATAGCTGCATTTCTAGTTTCTGATTTAAAATCCCATAGATTTGTTGATCACAGTTTCTGTGCCCCCGTTTATTTAATTTATTAGGGCCAAAAATCAATTCGCGTATTTTTAAGAACATTAATATCCCAATCCCAGTCTCAATTTGTATTTTTATTTAATAATAATCTAGTGCTTGACCGCAATCCCGCCTGATGGTAAGCAGTGATGCAGTAGTTGATGGTAAAGTGCGCTAGTTTATTAAGAGCCTATTCACTCAAAAAAAAAAAAAAAATAATAATAACTGAGTGATTAGGAAGGGAGACGGCAGTTATGAGATTCCCCTTTCAACGCAAAAAATGACACAGTTAACTTACTGCTCCATATTTAAATGTCGTAGCAAAACTAAAGCTAGTAGCACAAAGGCAAGGATGAGCTAAGAGATCAAGTTATATATTCATAACACTTCTTTTTTTATCCGTGCATTGTTTATTCTGCTCGGCAAACATCAAGGTTAAGATTTTATAAACAATGTTGTTGGATTCGTGTACAACTATTTTCTATATCTACAGGTCGTGGTATCATGTGGGTATAATTATGTATTTAACTACATGCAATGTTAAACCCAACAACATGACCAGCGATGTTGCGCCAGAGGGAGATTGATCTGGAGACCCTCCATGACCAAACTCCCGACACAACATTTAGCGCTTCATACCCGGCACACATCGCAACAGTTGTGTTCAGACTCGTCCTCCGTACGACTTCACCAGACATCATGCCGTAACAGAAAGAATGGCTTGGCGGCAGGACTTTGTCTGGTGGGTGGTAACTTCTGCCGGTAGTCGATATTATGGCCTACCACCGAGAAATCTGTCAAGAATATCTGTAATTTCCCTGTGTTTTTCTGACTAGATTTTAAGCATTTTAATTATTTTTTTCGGGAATTGTCCTGCACTGCGATTCTGTTACCGTTTCGCCATGAAAACATAAGTGACGTGGAGTGAGCTCTCATTAAAAAAACTATTAGGGCCTTAACATTATTGACAGCTTACCCTAAGCTCACTTCGATTGACTGCACGGTTAGCACAGTGGTTAAGCTATTGACTGCTGCGATGCGTATTGCTACTTCGATTCCCGAACAGAACAAATATTTGTATAATCTACAAGTAATTGTTCCGGGTCTGGCTGTTTGTGTATGTGAGTTTATATGTTTGTAAACGCACCCACGATACAGGAGAAAATACTAGTGTGGGCAACGTTTAAAAAAAATAAAATTACGATGAGTTTTTTAAAGAATTAATCAGCTAGTCTAAAATAATAATAATTATTCAACAGTAGATGGCTAGAAACATTTAACATGTAAAGTATGTTTCAATCAAGCTGTCCTAAGTTTCAATTCATTTCCCAAATTTCCTTACTATGCCAAATAAATCAAAGCATCTTTCTTCTCTTTCATTATTTTCCTGAAAAGCTGAAATGTTTTCCTGGTAGGTACGTATGTATAGCCTGTAGAATAAAAACGTGGTTACATAATTTATGATTATTTGGGAAAAAAAATATCTAAAGCAATTTTGATTCGTAAAATGTCTAAAAATAACGTAAATAGGGATATAATTTTAATTATTTTTGAAGATTTTTTGAATGTGTCCGCACATTGGTTTGTTGCGCAGTTGCACCCAGCGATTTCACTTGAGAAAATTGAGTTAAAATATCCTATATTCCAAATTATGGTTTACTCACGTGCCAAATTTCCTCTAAATTCGTTTAGCCGTTTTTGAGTGAATGTCTAACAAACATCAAAATGTCTGTATCTAGTTTAATTTAATACCTTTTTGAAAACTTCGGGATTTTGGGATAACAATACTTTACTTTGACAGACTATAGACATAAGAAGGTATACCTACTTAGGGCCATAGATGTTATAAATATCACGTTACTAATATTTTGTTACCGAGGTCATTGGACAGAAAAAAATATTCTGTGTTAGATATGTGAATTTGATATTGTTTTTATAGAAGGAAAACATTGTCCTTCGATGTTGGGAAGGCTCCCAGGACTATTGGTAGTGCCCGGCTTATGGTCACATTAGAAATCAATACCCTTGGGTAATATCCATTCCATCTTAATTTGAATAATTTTGAAGGTTTTTTTTTTTAATAATTATAAACTATCGCTTGACCGCAATCCCGCCTGATGGTAAGCAGTGATGCGATCGTTGATGGTAAAGCGCGCTAGTTTATTAAGAGCCTATTCAATAAATTGATTGTAAGTCGTGGTGGCCTAGTGGTTAAAACATCAGCCTCTCAAGTATGAGTGCGCGGGTTCGATTCCAGGTCAGGCAAGTACCAATGTAACTTTTCTAAAAGTTATATGTACTTTTTAAGTATATCTTGGACACAAATGACTGAAGGTGAAGGAAAACATCTTGAGGAAACCTGGACTTCAAGTCCGAAATCGCCAACCCGCATTGAGCAGGCCTGGTGATTACGCTCAATCCTTCTCTGTATGAGAGGAGACCTGTGCCCAGCAGTGGGACGATAAAAAGGTTGATAATGATGATGATGATGACATGTATTGGTAATACATTGATTGTTTTGTTAAAAAATGGGACTGCTCAACAAAGTTAATAACGCGATAAATGTTGTTGAAGTATCAAAATGAAAGCCATTGCCACAAATAGGTAGCTAGTTCTGTCCACGTTGAAATAAATTGATTGACTGATTGAAAAATTAAGGAACCACTAGTCTCATAATAAGTAAATCCATTCATTATCTATCAATCTGCCTAGCCCATTCCCAAATATGTTGAAGTCAGCCTATAGTCTAACCAGATGCACCTGAAAACCTGTATCTCACCTGGACTGAGAGCCTAGCTGACCTCTACAACCCATTTACTTGGTAATACGTTACCCCTTTCGGTTAACAAACTTTAGGATTTCTGACACCCGTGTAGCAGTGTAGATCGTGTGTAGGTCACGTGATCTTTTATACTAAAACGTCTCGCTAACATCGGACCAAACGGTAGGCAGAGTAAGGTTCGATTGTAGAACATTATGCGTGGCGCACGGCGAGCCCTGATTTGTCGACCAGAATATTAAGGTTTTATTGATTTATTAAGATTTTTTTTTTTCTGCTGCCGGCAGAAGTTACCACCCACCAGACAAAGTCTTGCCGCCAAGCGATTTGTCGTGTTCCGGCATGATGTCTGGTGAAGCCGTACGGAGGACGGGTCTGAGCAGTTGTGTTGCAATGTGTGCCAGGTACGATGCGCCTAATGTTGTTGTGTTAGGTGTTTGGTCGTGGAAGGTCTTCGGATCAATCTCCCTTTGGCGCAGCATCGTTGGTCGTGTTGTTGGGTTTAACATTGCATCACCTCGCTCAACTGCCGTCTTCCTTCCTATTCGCTCAGTTTTTTCTGAGTGAATAGGCTCTTAATAAACTAGCGCGCTTTACCATCAACGATCGCATCACTGCTTACCGTCAGGCGGGATTGCGGTCAAGCGCTAGTTTATACCTATTAAAAAAAAAAAATTATTCACTCTTGTCACTACGTCCTATACGGTGTAATAGTACATAAGCAGCCGCAAATGAATATATTTTACGCATATCGTCAACCGAGTTTCATTATAAATATCCTACAAACATCCCCAAAAGGGAAGCTACGTAGAATCTTCTCGTCCGAAATACCGCAGTGTCTCAAGACAAAAGTCTTTGACCAGTGTGTGTTGCCAGTGATGACTTATGGAGTTGAGACGTGGTCGCTAACAATGGGCCTTATAAGAAGGCTCAAAGTCGCTCAAAGGGCAATGGAGAGGGCTATGCTTGGGATTTCACTGCGCGATCGAATCAGGAATGAGGAGATCCGCAGAAGAACGAGAGTAACCGACATAGCCCGAAGAATTGCAACACTGAAGTGGCAATGGGCTGGACACATTGCCCGTAGGACCGATGCCCGATGGGGCCGACGGGTTCTCGAGTGGCGACCACGCACCGGAAGACGTAGCGTGGGTAGGCCCCCGACAAGGTGGACCGACGACCTGGTGAAGGTCGCGGGAAACCGCTGGATGCGGGAGGCGCAGGACCGGTCGTCGTGGAGAACCTTGGGGGAGGCCTATGTCCAGCAGTGGACGTCTTTCGGCTGAAATGATGAATGATGATCCCCAAAACCCGTAACGACGTGTTAAACATTTTTCAATAACAGCGGAAACGTAGATAATGGTAAATAATGCAGCGAAGTGGTAAATTATGCGGTATAATGGTTTGAAAGAAAGAAAAACATTCACTTATTTAGCACGACTAAACATCAATAGCCTCCGTGGCGTAGCGGTAGCGATCGCGGCCGTTGCGCAAGGATTTGTATGCATGAATATGAATAGTTGCACTGGTCTGGTCGTGCCTCGGAAAGCACGTTAAGCTGTTGGTCCCGGTTGCCATTCGAACGTCTAATGCTAGTTGTTACGTGTTGTAGGCCTCAAATGTCCAACAATTGATCTAACTGCAATGCTTCTATGCCTCGCCTTCGGGCTGTGGAGGTCAGACGGCAGTCGCTTCCGGGAAAATATCGAAGTTACTCTTCAAAGCTAAAAAAGCTTCGGATGCGACTGGGATCAACGCTGAGATGATGATGATGATTTAGCACGACTAAAGACCCACAATACACCAGATATAATACATCAGATAACAACAAATCAAAATAAAAAAATAATCAGATAACAACAAATCAAAATAAAAAAATAAGTATTTAAAAAAAAAAAGTTACCCTACTAGGAATTCCTCCTGTATCATGGGTGTGTTTACAAACATTAAAACTGACATACACAAACATCCAGACTTTAATTACGTAACACCATTACTATCAATTGGAATTTTAATTTTGAAGCTTATTGCTATATATCCATTGCTCCCTTATGTTCAAAAATTTGTCTGCACAACTATGTAAATAACACAATGAATGTTGTTGAACTGTCAAAAGAAACCCATTGCTACTGATAATAATGTGTTACGAAATTATACTGCCATATGAAGACCGATGTAATAAAATAACAGAGAGCAGAGAGTGATATTCGCGGCTGCACCAAAAAGGCCTATATCAGCAAAAATGTCAAACAACAAGCACCTTAAGCTGAGATGCAGCTGAAAATCAGTATTTCACCTGGACTTACTCCAGATGAAATACAGCCTAGCTGACCTCTACAACCCATTTACTTGGTAAAACGTTACCCCTTTCGGTTACCAAGCTTTAGGATTTCTGACACCCGTAACGACGTGTTAAGCATTTTTCAATAACAGCCGAAACGCTAGTCTGGTCGGTCTCTCTTCTTATTTCTTATTTCTTAATCATGACCATGTATCTATTTTCGGTTTTCAATATATTTGTACATAGACTGAGTAGAATTGTACATAGATTAAGTATATATATTATTATAAATATCGCGCAAAGAACGCAAAAAATGACACAGTTACTGACTGCTCCATATTTAAATGTCGTGGCAAAACTAAAGCTAGTAGCACAAAGGCAAGGATGAGCTAAGAGATCAAGTTATATATTCATAACATTTCTTTTTTTATCCGTGCATTGTTTATTCTGCTCGGCATATCAAGGTCAAGATTTTTTAAACAATGTTGTTGGATTCGTGACGTAATCCAGCCAAGTCTAATACAATTACTTACTATATCTACAGGTCGTGGGTATAATTATGTATTTCACTACATAGTGCATACCGCAATCATGATCCACTAGTATAAGGCTGTGCTGCATGTGTTGTGTCTTAGTTGTGGCCACGGAGCAAATAGTTGTGGCAGATTCCTTCACAAAATGTTCGAGAATTGTAAATATATTTAGAATTTATTTGAATTTGGAAAGTGAACTTGAAAACTAGATACAGTCTCATAGATGACACAGACTAAAACAAAAATGATTCTAATGAAACAACACATAAGTCTGTCACTGCGAACATTTTTTCTAGGAGCACAAAACATTTTACAACAATTTCTTCCCAACCATTAAGCCGATTTTCCACTAAATTATTCCGAATCAATGTTGTCGTCTGTACGTCATGTTTCTTCGAGTTCAAAATCAAATGGTATTATTTACAAAGCGTTTATTATCGAGATTGTTTAACAGTTCGTTTCACTGATTATTATTGACTTTGAAACTAATATATTTAAACACGTAAAGGAACTTTGATTCTGTAATACTTCGGGACTGGTTTTATAGTACTTATTTATTTATTTTGTGAAGGCTGGGTCACGTTTTATGGTGTATTTTGAGGTTAGACCCAGAGTGTTATCTGGTCGTAATTTGCGTAATTAAATTGCGATAGCTAGTCGTATCATTTTGTAGGCTATATACTTACATTTAAAGAGTTATAGGGCAATTAATTCCTGGTGAAGCAAGCGCCTTGGAGCGATATCGTCTCTAAACGCCCCGTTTAGCATCAACATTGTAATATAATTTCACGTTTAGCCTCGAAATATCACAATCATTTAGGTTATTACGTTTTTGTCAGACAAACTGCCTGTTTTTTTATTATCGTTCTTATAAGATTGTTAATATAGTTTCGTGATTCATATAAAACTGAGACATGTAAAAAATTCACACCTGTTACTGTCAAGAATTTTTAGCAGTGATATCATTTTCGTATTATTATCATCAATATAATATTAGGAAGAGGTTACTTAGTTTAGTTAGTGAATTAAAAAATAACAGCAGTACATAACCATCTTAACCTTGTAAAACTTAGGTGAAATGAGGTGTCATTGCAACTCTGGGCTTGCTTCACCTAACTTTTCAGGGTGTGATTTTTCCAGAATCAATCGGCAAGGCTGGCTAATTAATCAATAATAAAAAAACCTTTCCCTTACAACTTTACAGGATATTTTTCTGCCTCAAAATATTTTAAGGCTTAGAAATATATATATATTTCTGCCAAAAACTTTTAAAAGTCAAAACATAATCTGCGTAGATTAGCACTTAGGCGCTGTGTTGCCAGTAAATTTATTAATAGAGTTTTTATTGTTTTGATTAATATAAATTTCTTTATCCCTTCTAAAATGAACACTCAACTATTATCCCAGCCTCCGCTGGTTTTGACTTTTCCCAATTTACTGCCACCTTTTTTAGCTCGGCGTTCAATCATCCCGTCAAGTTTTGTAATTACTGCAAAAACGTTAATGTTCTCAGATTCTCAGAACATGTTATTTCGATACGTGTTTATAGCCGAGTGTAGTTTTAAGTATTGGCTATTGAAACTTTTCATTTCATTACCGCTTCACACGAAGTAAGTTATACCTCCACGGTAGTAACCCATTCACTGGCTTTCATAGAAATGTTACCCATTAGAGTAAAACCTATTTTAACTTCGGACTTTATGGCTTAAAGTTTATTTTTCTGTTTTATATGCCTGTTCTATTTTTAAACGGAATAGTCTATATTCTCTTTTCTTTCATACGAGACTGTGATATGAAAAATTTATCATATATATTATTTCTGTTGTATAGATACTTTTTTCTTCCCTTATACGCAACCAAACTTGACAAACCAGCTATCAAAATGTACAGAATTTATCGGGGATTCTGCATCGCGTTTTACATTCATGAATTATATTACTTTTTCCAAAAAGTTCTTTTATAAAACGCCTGCTCTTAGACCGGGCGCAGGCCACTCGTGAAAAGTATTTTGTACGTTTCATCTGATGCATTTTTGCCATAGCTATATGATTAAAGTAGGAAAGTGACCTCGTAGCATAGTTTTAATTTATATTAATAGTCATATTATATTCGTATTTTTATTTCTATTTTGTTTATTTTCTATTAAATTTCTATTTTTAGGACCTTTTGCTTATACATGATAATAAAAACGATGAAATTACTAATAATTTTCTCGCTTACAAAAGCAGCTTTATATTTTTTTTATATAACCTTTTTTGTGTAGATCTATGAGACACGATATATCCGTAGGTAATGTGCATTTTACCGCGTGGTAGCATGCACATTAGCTACGGAATATGTGCTTACTATCTATCAAAGAGATCAACAATTAACGGCAGTTGAATAAAACAATAACTTACATGGTCCAAGGCCATATATGATTCATTGAATAATAAATAAACTGCCATCGTTAAAATACCAACGCCTTGACGAACTAGAAAAGTTAGTTCTGCTAATGTATGTTATTTTATTAATTAATGAAACGATCAAGTTGAATACAATCTTGATTATATGTAATAGGCATTTTATTTAGATTTATGATGTTAATGTAGCGTGTTTTGTAATTCGTGAGCAAAAAAGGAATACCTACTTAGTTTAATTTAACATGGCTTATTGTTTTAAATAACACCGAAATAATATTATATTAACAGAAAAAAATCTTTTCATGAAGCTGTAAATCAATTACAAAAATAATGTTTGCCATCCCAGTTACAACGCGCACAATGATTAACATCACATGCAGTGAAATGCAAATGAAATAGTCTTCAATATTGAGTTGTGGCAACACCCATACCAAAGAGTTATAGAACACATGACAACTTTGTTCGGTAATAAATCATTAGTCGCCTAAAATGTCAGTGTAGTGTCGCGGGTTGTATACGAGAATTATGACACAAAGGCAGCGCGACAAAAGCCCACTCGCGTCGTCCCATTGAAGTCGATGACAGCTCTGGCAAATATTCCCAATTCAAACGTTTTGATATCGGATGCGTTTTAACTTAGATATGTGTCATGGATTTTGTACAGAGTTTTTGGAAATGTCAATGTATGAGATCTTTGTCGTTTTCTTGCCCTGCCGATTTTATTTTAAGAGTCACAGTTATAATTTATGTATTAACTAGCTTTTGCCCGCGACTTCGTCCGCGTGGAATAGTGACTTCCGGCAGATTTTTGGTTTTTCCCACATAGTTCCCGTTCTTGCGGGATTTTCGGAATGGTCGAGTTTCCGCAGAATTTTTAGGATAAAACCTATGTTTTTTTTTCGAGTTCCAAACTATTTATATCTGTACAATTTTTTAAGTAAATTAAATTATTATAGAACTTCTGCATATACTACATTTTTTGTTTTATTGTCTTGTGGCAGAAGAATATATTGATTTTCGCCACAACCTGATCTTGATAAGGCGACGTATAACTGGCCGTGCGAAAAACAGTCTTGGCGTAAATCGATCCCCACGTGTTTGAATGTCTGCCCCTGTGATTTATTTATTGTGACTGCGAAGGATAATTTAATCGGAAATTGTATTCTTTTAAAATTGAAAGGTAAGTCGTTGGGTATCATTGGGATGCGGGGTATGAGGACTGTTTGACCAACTGCTGGACCAGTCAAAACTATTGCAACGATGACGTTATTGCGCAGAAATTTTACTTGAAGTCGGGTCCCGTTGCATAAATTTGGTGGTTTGAGATTTCTTAGTAAAATGATTGGGGCACCTATTTTTAAATTAAGAGAATGTGGGGGAAGGCCGCTTGGGTTCAAGGAATTGAGGAACTCCTGTGGGTAATTAACTACATCTTCTTGATCCATCACGGTATCAATGGATGTGTAGGTTACAATATCTCCTGGGAGTTTACTTAAAATTATATCATTTATTTCGTCAACGTTACTATTTCTTGCCGCCAATATTGCTCTTTGACACATCCATTGGTGGTCCTTGTTTTCTATTTGGCTGATGTCAGGGTATACCTTAGTTATTAATTCCTCGATGTTACCCACTTTTACTCCTAAATCGCAATCAATTTCAATTTTATTATTAGAATGAGGTATTTTCCCGTCTCCTACAGAAAGTAATTTTGACGGGAAAGTTATACTACCTCCCCCCAAATGTGCTCTCATATTTGTAGATAATTTTAAAATATTTACAAATTTCCATAATGGAGAACTTTTAAGGCAAGCCTTCACAATGTCTGCTCTGGTTCCCCTTACTATTACCGGTAAGGTTTGGCGAAAGTCCCCAGCAAACATAACCGTAATCCCACCCATGATTTTATCACAGTTTCTAATATCTCGGAGAGTTCTGTCTAGAGCTTCTACGTGAGCTCTATGTATCATGGTACATTCGTCCCAGATTATTAGACTGACGTCTTGTAAAACTTTTCCCAAAGGTCCATTTTTGCGTATAGAGCACACGCTATCTTTCTCTAAAGACACAGTTAGGGGCAGTTTAAAAGTGGAATGAGCTGTGCGTCCACCTGCTAATAAAGTTGCAGCAATACCTGACGACGCTACTGCTAAGGCTAGCTTTCCTAGAGACCTTACTTTTGCCAATATAAGATTAGTAATAAACGTCTTGCCGGTCCCACCGGGAGCATCCAAAAAGAAAATTTTTCCTTCATTAAAACTAACACTTTTCATGACACAATTATACGTTGTCACCTGGTCATTTACTAATCTTGGTTCATTTTCTGTGATATATTCATTTAAATCATTTAAATTATATGGTTTTCGCAACGCTACTTCTAACGGGTCCAGAAGCGAATTATTTCTTTTTGCTGCAGGAAGCCCAAAGTCGGTTAGGGATTTATCTGAAATCTCATGAATTTTATCTTCAATTATGATTAGTCCATCATTGTATATATCATCATTATATGCTAATGTCATATCCTGATTCTCATTACGCATTCTGTTTAATATATCTTCACATAAAGCATCACGAAATTTATTCCATAACTCTAAGGGGTCAGATGGTTGGCAAAATATAAGGATAGTGGTAAATAATTCTCTTAATTTTGTAGCTGGCTCGGATATAATTGCATCGGACATGGTATTTTGCCAATGTTCATCTCCCTCCAGTAAACCTAATTCCTTGCAAGCGCCTTGGTACGTTTGGAAAATAACACCATTCACGGTTCGTAGATGTTGAAATGACATTGGACCGCGAACATATTGCAGTAACATTCTTAAATAAAAACATTCAGTTTGAGTTGGATGAATGTTATAAACACGGCCTAAAGTTGTGTCTTTTTTTACACCGGGATATCCCTCAACATCTTGCCCGCGTCTTCTTCTAGAAAATGAATTTCTTTGCCAAACGTAATACTGGGGAGCTTCGTGATATAAAAGGGTTTTTGCAAAATCGTCGCTTTTGCAGAGATCAAAGAACGCTGTAAGTGTCGTTGATGAAGGATTGTTCACACGATCTTGGAGATTTTCATTATTATAAAAATATACTCTTTGTCCATTTTCCAAATGAACGGCTAAATGAACTACTGCCGGAAAACGTTCATGAATCGAAAATTGAAAAATTCTCCAAAACGCCTCCGAGGAACTTATATAGCGACCATTTAGATATTTTTCTACTTCGTCGTTATTACTTTGTAACGAAAATGTGGCTTGATCAGAACCTTTATGAATATACTTACAGATGTATTTAATAGCTTTGACCGATTGACAAAACTCTACGTTAATGTGTGCATTGAAAATGCGTGACAGCAGTGGATCATAGGGAACCACCCAACGATTATCCACGCTCATTTCTGTACCTTTTACACGAATTATAGCTGTGAATCCACCATTATCTGGAGACCTGCGTCTGTAGGTTGGATAACCGTCATCCCCGGTTTGTGTTTCCGAAATAAAATGCCTCGGGTACTTTTTAGAACAAACGTTTTCTTTCATACATGGTGATGCAGGATTATGAAATCCGCAAGGACCATGTATCATATTTTTTATGACAATATTATGAAGAATCGGATCTTGTTGTATGTCAGGTATTTCAGCCGATATTATTGCATCTATAGAATCTGGTTGAACTTTGTTAGCCAGCCACAATAAAATATGGGCGTGAGGTAAACCTCTTTTTTGCCATTCTACACTGTAAACAAAGGCTTTCGATGGGCCAAAAATATGTTTCTTCGTTAATAGGTCTATCATTTTTTTGAGTTTTAAATGAAATACCCTAGAAATTAAATCGTGTCTATCATAAGAATGTTGATTGGGCAATAACTCACTTTTTATTTCTGGCCATTCGGGGTTACATGTAAATGTAATGAAGAGGTCAGGTCTTCCAAATTTCCTGACATATGTCATGGCATCTTGACTTTTTTCATTCATGAATCTGGGGGATCCTGTAAATGACGACGGCAATATAACGTGCTGGCCAATATTAGAAGCGTTTAAATGTCCATCATTTACGACGGCATCTCTTAAATGAATGTAATCTTCTGCTCTCAATTTTTTTTGATTTCTTTT
This sequence comes from Sesamia inferens, assembly GCA_037179545.1. Classification (NCBI taxonomy): domain Eukaryota; kingdom Metazoa; phylum Arthropoda; class Insecta; order Lepidoptera; family Noctuidae; genus Sesamia; species Sesamia inferens. The sequence continues at coordinate 11,358,951 of CM073940.1, forward strand.
GATGAAGTTCAGCCTCTCAGAAATCATTTTTGCCGCCATATCAACACAATATTGGTTGAATAATCCTTTAAAATAATGTATACTGTTAAAGTCATTTATTCTCACCATGAATCTAAATGCATAAAACTGCATACATGAAACAGTTTTAGATGTAGCCGTAGTATTCTGCTGTGGAATATTAATACAGTATCCGTCGTTTCCAAAGGGAAACAGTAAGGGATATTGAAGCGGGTCATAAGATCTATGAATTTCAGAAACTCGTTGAAGTCGACCATCTCTCGCAGTCAATACAATATCACGGGGACCTTTGTCTTCATCTATCATAAGAACAGCTACTTCATCTACTACCGGCGCAATATACCGACCTCTATGCTCATTAGGAGGTTTTACATCAGCATGAATGATAAGTTTTAAATCATTCGGTGGTCTATTTTCTAGATTGTACTTAAAACTTTGAATATACGTATTATGATCATGAAGATATGTTTGGAGAACGTCGATAAGATCGATTTGCAAGCTTGGGTTTAAATTTGAGCGCAAGGATACCTGATCTGCATGGGAAACAAAATATATTTGTAGGAATTCGGGTTGTGCCCCTACAGCTGGAAGTAAGTCACCGATTAAATGATAAACTTGCCCTTGGACTTTAAAAGTGGGCATAAAGTTTCCCTCACGAATTTCTTTGGCACCAAATGAAGTCATCTGAAATAATGTATTATATTGTCTTGAGTGATTTAAGAAATGCTTAGATGATGGATGTGAGCCTGATATCAGTTCCTTTAAAACGGATGTTGGTTCCGGAATTATAGGTATATTTACTTTGCCACCACTACAACACAATCCAGGAGTTTCAGCTGCCCATTTTTTTGCTTGGCATAAGTTGCATATTTTATCCATTCTGCCAATATCAATATCATTTAGCTCAGAATAGTCAACGGTACAATCATAAGCAAAAGCAGCATTTAATAAATTATGTTGTCTGCGAGTTCTATTCCTAGTTGATCGGGCATTTTGCTGTGTTAATCGTTGGGATCGTTCAGCGCTTGATTCCCGATCACGGTTAGCCAAAGTTCGGGAATTCTGTGAGGCCAAACGTTGAGAACGTTCAGCACTGGATTCCCGATCGCGGTTAGCCAAAGTTCGGGCATTCTGTGAGGCCAAACGTTGAGAACGATCAGCACTCGATTCCCGTTGCCGGTTCGCCAAAGTTCGGAAATTTTGTGACGCCAAACGCTGCGAACGTTCAACGCTTGATTCCCTTGCACGGTTTTGTTCAGTAATTGCTCGTTGTGTAGCCAACCTGTGCATATTTTCATCCTCAGTTTCATTGCTGCGCAAAACTCGCAGCCGCTTTGCAGTAGCAGTCTGCCGAGAAAGCTGAGTTCTTTTTCTCGGCATTATAGTGATGAAGAAAGAACGTAGAAAATGAAAACTTAACTAAAGCGTAACTCGTAAAAAAAAAGAAACGTAAGATTAATAATTAGGAACCTAATTGTTTTTATTTTTAACGATTATGTCAAAAGAAAATCCGTAAAATGAAAATAAGTTAACAAACTTTATACTTAAACTTAACCCTAATCTAATGAGAATAAATAGGTAGACCACACCTATTTACAGGTTTTACCTAAAGCGAAAAAAAAAAATAGAAACTAAATACCTACGTTAAACTAAACCCTAATCTAATAAGAATAATTAAGTAGGCGATACCTATTTAGGTACCTACAGGTATTATGTACCACAAAAAAATATTAGAAACTGAATACTATTTTTAAAACAAACGATACTATACTTTTAAAAAACACATACTTATTAATTAATAATCTACATGAAAACAAAAAAGTGTTATTATTGTGTCACTAAATACTATCCTAAAACAAATAAAGTACCTACTATATAGAAAACAACCTCAAAATGAAACTGTGTTTAAAAAGTAATATTACGATGATAATTATATCGCATAAACAAATTAGCGCTGTATTCAACCGTTTAGTAGGGAGCCGACCCGCGCGGCATGGTATCTCGTAGAGCTGCACCCCCCTCCCGGCTTGCCCGCAAGCACCGCCTCTCTCCCGCCGCGCCGGCCAGCGCAGTGAGCGCAGAGAGCGAGTTGGTTTTGTTTCGGAGTTATTTATCATTGTAATCTTTAAAGTTTTTTTGTTGAAATTAAGCTATGTCAAAGACAATTTTATTCACAATGAAGTACTCTTAACCAACAACATATTTATATTTATATTTGAATAAAGATTAATATTATTATATTGATACAACTTAAACAAATTATTTCGACCAAATTTGGTACCATAAAAACGGTCATTGTGACTAAACCTTAAAAGATAGACATATGCCGTCGCGGACTTTTTTTTAGATCATGTATAGAGGAATAATTCTTTCATACATATTTTTTGTGTATCTTGAACCGTTTTCGCAGCGCACGCAAAGAAAGCCTTCAAAAATGAATAATTTTCCCCGTTTTTTACACATTTACCGCTCTGTCTTTGCTCCTATTGGTCATAGCGTAATGTTATTTAGCCTATAGCCTTCCTCGATAAATGGACTATCCAACAAAAAAAGAATTATTCAAATCGCACCAGTAGTTTCGGAGATTAGCGCGTTCAAACAAACAAACAAACAAACTCTTCAGCTTTATTATATTAGTATAGATTCACGTAGTTGTCTTAATATGCAGGATTAGGCTTATTTCATCATTTATAGAATAGGTACTGACATTGGAGCATGTCTTCTTTAGTCCTTCTCGATCAGCTGTTAATACAAAGTACTTACTACATCCGATTTATGATAGCTTATCTATAAATAATATAATATTCAATGTAATTGATTTTCTTAACCAATCATAACCGTTATCTGGAAAATTATAGAATATTAATAAGGCTCTTCGTTACCGAGAATTACCATAAAATAATGTCTTTATTTTATTTCTGGAAAAAGTGGAGCATTTTTCTATTCATTTTCGCAAAAAAGTAGATTTGACCGCAATGATGCGGACGCCAGCAGCTCAAGCTAACGGAAACTGTCAAATATTCACCGTCAACCGTAAGCCTCGCGCGTCTCGGCAAACGTAGCGTAGGACGCCTTGGGCGAGATGGAGCGACAACATCAAAACGATGGCTGGTAGTAGCGAACTGCTCAGGATCGAGCTTGTTGGCGTGCCATAGAGGAGGCCTATGTACAGCAGTGGACGAGTAGAGTAGTAGGCTGATGATGACTCGTAAGCCTTAATATTTTAGTGATAAAGTTGAAAATACAATTAAAATATGTGACAGATTGTAGTAGCCTGATGTGCGTCTTCTGTACCACCCGGAATATTTTGTTTTTAATAATTATAAACTAGCGCTTGACCGCAATCCCGCCTGATGGTAAGCAGTGATGCGATCATTGATAGTAAAGCGCGCTAGTTTATTAAGAGCCTATTCACTCAGAAAAACTGAGCGAATAGGAAGGAAGGCGGCAGTTGAGCAACAACACGACCAACGATGCTGCGCCAAAGGGAGATTGATCTGAAGACCCTCCACGACCAAACTCCCAACACAACAACATTTGGCGTATCGTACCCGGCACACACCACGACACAACTGCACAGTCCCGTCCTCCGTACGGCTTCACCAGACATCATGCCGGAACACGACAAATCGCTTGGCGGCAAGGCTTTGTCTGGTGGGTGGTAACTTCTGCTGGCGGCCGATGTTATGGCCTACCACCGAGTATTATTGGAACTTATTATTTCCCTCCCTTGCGCCTTGGTTGATCCGACCAATATTGCATCCAAGAACTTTAGCATTACATCAGCTATTATATATATGTACTATAGTTATATTATTTATTTAGACTTGAGCGGTGCACGTGGCTTGGACTTCTGCCAACTCGGTTAGTGTTGATACCGCGTGGAATTCAGTGCACTCCATTAGGGTAGATGAGCATAAACATATTGATCCGAAGGTATACCTGAAGTTGATGACTGACCTCGTTGTTGGAGATCTTTCTACGGCTCTGTTGATAGCTTGTAGTCGTTTAAGAGACGTCGATTACACGGCGTTATATCGTGAAAAAGTTCCATATTTACACCATTTCAGTCTATCTCGTTGCTGATTAGATTTCTTATAATTGAAAACTCGACCCCCATCCAGTAAAGGTATAGTTACAATACTCAATACTTAATAACTTATTTTATTCCATAATGTTACATAATTGTTCGTATATTAAAATATAGAATTAATTATGGACCCTGTCGGACACAGCAAAGTATTTTATTTATTTATTTTTTAAAGGAGAATGGATGAAGGCGCTCTGGTTAAGGAAAAAAGAAATCTAATTATTAAAATGGTATCATTGAAAAATACTATTTTATATGCTTTATGGTATTAATATTTTATATAAGTATTTATATAGTGGTTTGGAATATAAAAGGGAACACGTTATTCGCCTTGTACCTGATAAAATTGCCAGAAACAAAAATAAGCAATACTTTACGAGTCCTAAACATTTGGTACTGATTTAAAAATATATAGACAAAATTAGCCTTTAAAGTTCTCAGTACACATTATAATACGCTAATTATAACTTCTACACACCAACCAATCAACCTAAAAACAATGTCGCAATCCATGTTTTTCTGGTAAACGTTTAAGCTTATAATTTAGAGCACGGCTTTGACCGAAGTAAATTTAAAAAAATAAAACCATCCTTTATTTCACGAAATGGACACGAACTGGCACGTAATCGTCGATTTTCGGCTGTTATTCTGAGAATGTGAACCAATTTCCATGTTTCTGTGTTCGAAGGTTGTGAGGTTGAGCAGCGGGTATTAAGGCACTTAGTGGCCTCGCCTCCGGGCCCGACGTGGATTGATTTTGCCCACTGTGTTTGTGTGCACTACGCATTACTCCGACTCACTGGAAATGCCCGAGCGAACTCTGTGGTATTTTTATGAGTCTGTAATTCGCTTAAAAAATAAAGGAAAACTTTTGATGTTGATTCAACTCGCTGTTTTTAAATTACAGTACTTATTAAAAATATGTGTAGCCAAATAAAGCACATTACGCTAGATGTGACAGTTTGGTTGGTCGTTGGTCGCATACCAACATCAGAGTTCTGATATTAACCCGAGGAATAGTGGTTTTACGCTGACGAACAGAAAATTACGATAGAGCTGGAATTTAAATCGGTGCCCGCAAATATCCAACCACAACCTGAATTCTGGTGTAATCCGAAGTAGCCGCTTGTTTATTATTTCACAGCTCTGGTATTCGGAACTCATATTAAAAATATTTGTCTGGTCGCCGCCTCTCATGTGCCCTGTGGCGGTTGCTTGCACAAGAACATCAGTTAAATTGTGCTTAGTTATACTTGGCTGTTGGTACTTAAATTTTCAAAAAAATCTCAAGCTTTAATTTCTCCAAGCTTGTGGTATATACAGGCTTACGTTGTAACAAGTATGCTAAATAATATTTAATATTTTGTAAAAATTTTAAACGAACAAGAAAGGTTCCTTGACACGTAATTTTAAAATTATAAATATATTTCTTTTCCCATCAAGGGTGCTTCTTATTTTAATGTAATAACTTTCTTTTATCGTTTAAGTAACAGTCAATATGCTATTAAAACTGTTCTTGGTAGCTTTAAGTTCTACTTAACGTTGACTTCCATAAGGCATCACATCAAATTTCCGCCAATGACGAGGCACTTCTAGATGTATCGTACGCCTGTGTTCACCTTCCCTGCCAATTTGGCGAGGCTCGTCCCTCGTAACGAGCAGTAGCAACCGATGTTCCTCTTGTTATTGCCACGTTTTTACTACACAATGTTATTTCGAGCCTGTTTTGGGCAACGTAAAGACAAAAAATATTAATACAGTCTGCTATTGTTCCTGAATGTTAAGCACTTGCTTCAATTAATGTTAAATAATTTTGATGAGATACTGGTTCTGTTTTTGATTAGGGTTGTTTTGTTATCCTGACCCAGCCCGTCGCGTCGCATCAATAGCGTAATCACTACATAGTATAAAAGAAAGTCGCTTTTAAAAAACAACCACATCAAAATCCGTTACGTAGTTTTAAAAATTTAAGCATACCTATATAGGGATATACCATATAGGGGTATGCTTCAACTTAAACAAGTAGTATGCTTAAGCTTAGACTCAAATCTTATTTTGTGATATCCTAATGTATTTTATTGTGTGTACAAATAATATAATAAAATAATAAGTCTTATTAATATTTATAAGCTTGGGACCGAGCTGCTCGTTCAGCTAAACATTGTTACTAAGCAATATGCCTAATTATAACGTAAATTATTGTAAACATTTTCATTTTTAATGTCTGGACTTGAAAAAAGACGATGATCCCTGAGTTTGTTTCGGCTATTTCTTCTCAGAGGTAGTTAGTTAGGAAATGCCGGCTCCAGCTAATTTAGAAGTGGTCAGTGATCCTACTTGCACAATAAACGATTTCATTTCGTATTCTTCTTCCTTTCTGTCATATGTTCGAATATTTGTCTGCTCAACAAAGTAATTAACATGATGAATGTTGTTGAACTGACAAAATGAAAGGCATTCCTACTGTTAGTATGAAACGCAATTACTTTGTTATTCAGAGTATACAAGCTGCGACCCTACACCACCGCTTTATCAGACCCAATCACGAAGATCGAAGGGTCCGCCAATGAAATTTAGTCGCCAACTCCGTCCGGCTTTAGGCAACCACCACATTTATATCAGCATAAGAGTAATTTATTCTCTCATTGCTCGATAACGAACGAGCCGTTTCCGCAAACGTAGTCAGTGGTCGCAATTCACTACTGTATATAGGACAGGAGCGTGTTTGCCTTTCGATGTTTCGATGCCCTTTTATATCCAACAAAACGCACAAATTACATAAAGGTTTATCCTTTTCTCGTATGTGTATTCTATTCTTTTTTCAAATGCCACTTTAGTTAATATCTTATGTAACTGTCTTTATCTAAGTAATGTTTCTACATATCTATTTCTGCATACAAAGCTGAAGAAAAGTTTGTTTATTTAAACGGGTTAATTTCGCTAAATATTCTTCTTTTCCAATCTTTTTTTGATAGCCCAATTTATAAGGAAGGCTATAAATTACTGAACACTAGCGACCTGCCCCAGCTTCGCACGGGTGCAATGCTTTAATTACACTACAGAAAACTGTGAACTTTGTTTACTTATAAAAACATAGCGGCCCGCCGCTTCCGCCGGCCTGGCCAGTACCGCCGCAAACGCTACGTCCCGCAATATTACAACATTTAAATCTGTAATATCTCCGAAAATATTCATTAAAATCATGTACTGTAAAGGACCGTGTATATTGAATCAACAATGTATTTAATTGGGTAAGGATTAATGCTGTATTGGTTAAAATCTCTTCGAAAATTAGCCATTATTTGTCGTAAAAAGTAAATGACAAAAAGATGTTGTTGTGGTATATCCATAAGAAATATACCATCGTGTAGTTTTCTGTAGAGCTTTTCAATGTATACATCAAATCAAAATCAAAATCAAAAGTCATTTATTCAAATTAGGCTGAGAATCAGCACTTTTTGAACGTCAATATTACATAAGACAGTCCCCCAAAAGCGCCCACCCATCGACACTTCCTAGTGCTTTCGCTGGGAAGAAGAAGTGGCGGAACAAACTCCCCAGCAGCACAGCTGTATGTTCATTAAAAAAAAAAAAAAAACATGTCTTTATACAATACTATGTAAACAAACGATACGATAAAATACAAAAATGAAATTATTTACCATATGCCAGCTACCACGCCAAAATACCAGCAAAGCAAAACAATATATTTATATTCAAATGAAAATGTAATTAACTAAAACATGTTACTTAACTAAAAGCCCCAGGCATAAAGGGCGTGACAGCTTACATATTTATGTAATGAAAAAACAGACATACAATATTCAGAACATACATTATTTTGATAAATCTCGTAGAGTTCAGCCTGCGTTTGCAATTTAAGCGACGTCACTTTAGAAACCTCAAAAATAACAGTAGTCCTCCACTATTTAATGGATGTTATCTTTAACTATATATATAAAAATGAATGCCACTTTCTTTGTAATTTTATAACTCAAGAACGGACTGACCTATCCAAACTAAATGTATAGGCTTCCGATCATTTTCAAACCATGTTATATTTTTTCCCAAATACATTTAGAGATTTTTGCTTTTTGGATACAGAGCGCGTGCACGCAGTTTTACCTACGTTAAATCAAAATCAAAATCAAAATCAAAAGTCATTTATTCAAATTAGGCTGAGAATCAGCACTTTTTGAACGTCAATATTACATAAGACAGTCCCCCAAAAGCGCCCACCCATCGACACTTCCTAGTGCTTTCGCTGGGAAGAAGAAGTGGCGGAACAAACTCCCCAGCAGCACAGCTGTCTGTTCATTTTTAAAAAAAACATGTCTTTATACAATACTATGTAAACAAACGATACGATAAAATACAAAAATGAAATTATTTACCATATGCCAGCTACCACGCCAAAATACCAGCAAAGCAAAACAATATATTTATATTCAAATGAAAATGTAATTAACTAAAACTTGTTACTTAACTAAAAAGCCCCAGGCATAAAGGGCGTGACAGCTTACATATTTATGTAATGTAAAAAAGTAAATTATATGAACTCATATAACGTATCAATAAGCTAATTACTGAGAAAGAACACGAACATTGTCCTGAGTTAATCAGAGCGACCAGCTATTCTTATCATTTAAATAATCATTCACGGAATAATATGCCTTTGAACAAAGCCTGGACTTAATTTGTGCTTTAAATGCATTGTAGGGCAAGTCTAGCAAAGCAGAGGGTATCTTGTTATAAAAAGCTATACCAAGCCCAACAAAAGAGTTATGGACCTTTTGAAGTCGGTGAAAAGGGGCTCGCAGTTTGTCCTTATTTCTGGTGTTAATATTATGAATATCACAGTTTCTGGTGTACACGTGAATATTTTGCCTAACATATAAGATGTTGGCTAAGATGAACTGTGAAGCAACCGTGAGAATACCAATGTCTTTAAACAAATTTCTCAGAGAAAATCTGACACCGAGCTGGTAAATTGCTCGGACAGCTCGTTTTTGAAGTACAAATATATTTTGTATGTCAGCGGCTTTGCCCCACAGTAGAATACCGTAGGACATAACGCTATGGAAATAACTAAAGTAAACTAAACGAGCTGTATCAACGTCAGTATATTGTCTTACTTTCCTGACGGCTTAGGCGGCCGAACTGAGCCTTCCTGCTAGGGTTGATATGTGTGGTCCCCACTGAAGTTTGGCATCTACTGTTATTCCCAGAAAAACTGCCGAGCCCACAGTTTCAAGCACCTCTTTATCTAAAACGATGTTAGGTCCTAAATTTCTAACGTTAGGCAAGGCGAACTTTACACATTTTGTTTTCTTGGGGTTAAGAGCTAGGTTATTTGACGTAAACCAATCTGTAACTGTTGAGAGTGCACTGTTTACTTCGTCAAAATTATGTCTATTCCTGTCTACTTTAAAAATTAGAGAGGTATCATCTGCAAACAACACGTCACAGATGCCCTTTAAATAGAATGGTAAATCATTAATGTATACTAAAAACAAGAATGGACCCAGTATTGAGCCTTGCGGTACACCTAACTGAACTGGTAGCCCGGAAGATTTCACACCGTTAATATCTACACACTGTAATCTATTATGTAAATAAGAACCTATCACATCGAGAGCCTCATTTTCGACACCGTAATGGCGGAGTTTACGCAAAAGTATGTCATGGTGCACGCAATCAAAGGCTTTGGAGAGATCACAAAAAATTCCAATAGCATTTTGCGACCTCTCCCATGCGTTAAATATGTGTTTCAGTAGAGCAACACCCGCATCCATAGTCGAACGACCCTTTGTGAAACCATATTGTTCACTATGTAGGAGATTATTCGAATTAAAATGTTTTAGCAACTGCTTAAGTATTAATTTTTCAAATATTTTGCTGAATGCAGGTAAGATAGAAATCGGTCTGAAGTTACCAACATCTGTTTTATTACCGGATTTAAATAATGGTATAACTTTACTTTTCTTCATTAAATCAGGAAAAGTCCCTAGGTCAATACATTTATTAAAATTAACAGCTAGATAGGGGGCTACGATGTCTATTATATTACCCAATACTTTAATGGAAATGTCCCAATAATCACCGGTGTTTTTCAACTTAAGTGTTTTAAAAATATTAACCACATCACGCGGGGATACGTGTTCAAAGTGAAACAGACGGTTACACTTGGATACACTACTATGCAAAAGATTCTCAGCTATAGATGGGGATGAATTTAAGGAGTATTTTAATCGCTCAAGTTCAACACAAGACAACTCAATAGTGCGCTCAATAGAAAGATTAACTAAATCTAAACGTTGCTTACACTTCAACATGTTCGAAACAAGAATTAAAGAGCCACCGCGAATAGCACTTTTCCTCACAAATGCACTTTGCACGGTAAAATTATCATTATTGATAAACACTACTTCATGTTCTTTCAACCAGTGTTCAGTCAAACATAATACCTGAACATCATAATATTCTAAAAATAAACTTAACTCTAGCTCTTTGCCGGACAGACCCTGCATATTTTGATGTACAACATTCAACATAGGCAGCTGACCCATTGTCGCACCTAATAGTTTAAACTACAAGGTGTGTCAAAAGAATTATTAGTATTAATACTAACAGTAATCGAAGGTACACTACAAGTACCAGTGTCACTCCGCATACTATAAGCCAAAAGGCCCGCAATCTGTCTCCTACTACTAGGTGACAAATACATGCCATAATAAGTCAACTTATAATCAGATATAAATTGATTACAGTCAAAAAATGAAATGGTGTCACTGTGATGACAAGTCCTATTATAAATTAACATATTTAAATTATAAATATGCCTGTTTTGCTCCCTGGACAAATAACGGGAATAAGGCAAGGCAGAAAAAATAAATTTACAATCATTGGCCTCACCAAGATGCAACATGAAATCCACACATTTAATAATTTCCCTTTTTCTGACATTCAAACTATCCCCATATAATAATATAATAGTTGAACCGGGGTTTATTTTTGTCGATTTCATATTGCTAATCAATTGGCTCATACTGGCTCATACTGGTTAGATCATAGTACTCGCGCGTGCATCAGCTGACGCCGAGAGGTCAACGTCCCGCGTTCGCCCGAACGAGCGGTCCTTTAACCATATTTTTGGTGGGACAACCAAGTAGAATAGCTAGCTCATAACTTTGTGGTTTTTCATTATATCTTTTTGAAATTCTGTACATAGATTCTTTACTTAAAAATACTGGACACGTTTTTCGGGTTTTGCATAAAAAAACTTAAACTTTATGCGAGTAGAGATATTGGCCCCGATTCCCTTGTTCAGAAACTAAATTAAATTTAAGTTCAGTGTATCTTTTTCTTTATAATTCATTAAGAAAGGGACAGAAGATAAAATGTCAGTTTAGACCTGTCAAATCAGTGCGCTCCTGACGTAAACTGGCGTATTTTTAGTTTTGTCCCAACTAACTTTCCGTCTTTACTAACACATTCTTCCTCAAAGCTATTTGGAGCTTTGATGGATTTTATCCGTATTAATGACCTCAAATTATGATATTTTTTTTTTGTGTAGGTATTTGTCTATGTTCATATTTATTATATTTAATCATAATTTAATTAATGTTTTTTTTTATTACAGTGTACCTTTTAACACTTGTATACAAGTTGCCTTCGCACGTTTTCTCATATCACATTAGACATTGGCAACGGCACCATTGCCATAAACAAAAATAGAATACTATTTTTAGTCGCCATGTTTATAATCGCGTCTAAACTGTCTATGGAGTATCTTAATTTGGCAGGATTAAACTAAAATGTTATCTTCTATCCTTTTCTTAACGAAATGGAAAGAATAAGAAGAACTTAAATTAAAATTAGTTTAGTTTGTGAACAACAGAATCGGCGCCATTACCTCTAACTTTTAGTTCTTCCCGCACTAATTCTATGTCTATTTGTTCACAATAGGTAAAATTGAGATAAGTAGTACGTTACGTAATTAGGGTGCTGGAGGGTAATTGCGTAACACATTATTAGTAGCAATGGGTTTCACTTTGACAGTTCAACAACATTCATTGCATTACTTAGGTTGTTGAGCTAACAATTTATTAGAACATTGAAGCAATGGATTATCAATATGTTTCAAAATTATTCCAATTGATAGTAATATTACATTGCGTAGGTAATATTGGACGTTTTGTGTTCTTTATGTCGGTCATTTTTTTTTTGATTTCCTTCGCTAAACCTAACAAATGATATAAAGTTACCTTTCACCTACTCTAATAATGTTCATTATTTTACCGCCATTTTTATTCAGAATTGTTCTGAGGAGGTCTACGTTTGTTTGAAATGATTAATGGAGGAGCTTTCCAGCTTCGTCTGGAGAGCTGCTCTATTTTACTTAACAAGTTCTAGCGGGTCTAGGAAGGACTGTGGTTACCCGTTCTAGGTTATCTGCTTGTAAGACGAACTTCGTAGGTGTATGTTTTTTAACAGTGTAATTCTCATTAAGTTGAAATACATATAATTTCTATTTTTGACAATTCCGTGGCTTAATGGTAGCGAATGCGGCCGCTGCGCAAGCGGATTCGCTCCCTGTGCAGTGCAAATATTTGTATGCATGAATATGAATATTTGCACTGGCCTGGTCGTGCCTCAGAAAGCACGTAAAGCCATTGGTGCCAGTTGCTATACGAACATCTAATGGCAGTCGTTACAGGTTGTTGGAACTCTCAAAAGTCCAACAATTGGTCTAACTGCAATGCTTCGATATTGCCTTCGGGTTTTGGAGGTCAGACGACAGTCGCTTCACGGAAAATATCGAAGTTTAGCCAAAATCAGCAGTTAGACTGGTAAAGCGGACCCCAGACTCCAAAGCTGAAAAAGCTATGGATGCGATTCGGATTAACGCTGAGATGATGATGACGATGACATATTTTTTAATTTTCACTTAAATGCCCATCAAAACGTCTCTATAAAAAGGATGAAAGTCAATATCTATTTCTCTATCTCCACGGCAGTTTATTGACTCTCTATATTCTTGACGGATTTTCCATGTAACAACCATTAAATTTGTTAGTTACTCTGCAGTGATATCTAAAAAAAATAAAATCAGCAAAAGATTTTTCGATGTGAAAACTTGTTTAATTAATACAGCAAGCTTGGCAAGACTGGCTGTTAGATTTTCGAGCTTACCGAGCTTCGAGCGAGTCTACCTATCGACTGTTAAAGATCCACGAATGACAACCACCAGGAAGCAACTGTTAATCGGTCTTTGGAGGGTAATAGTAGTCAGCAACCCATAGATCAATCGCGGTATCCTTTTTTTTTTTTTAATAGTTGCCGCTAGCTAGGCGACGGACGTGTATGGGACTCGCCCCGCCGAGGCCGGGAATACCCACTAAAACCACTCGGTTACCCTCGGGCCCTGCGTTGAGAGTGTCACGGGATCGGCCCGAAGGCCTTATCGCCGTGACACTCTCAGGGAACCGCGGTAACCATAGTTTAACCTGATCGATCGTTTTCTTTTTAAACTTTGCCCCATACTCCCACTTGTGTTATTATTTAGACACGGATCCCTCCATTGGAAGTCTATCTTTTCATCTTCTTCTTCAGCCTATGGAGGTCCATTGCTGGATAAAGGCCTCTACTCAAGGCTTTCGATAATGACCGGTCTTGTGCTGCCCGCATCCATCAGCTTCCCGCGGCCTTCACCAGGCCATTTCACCACCTGAAAGGTTATACTAACCAACCAACCATAAATGATAATTACTGTTCATAGTTTTGTATAAACACTTACTTAAGTGAATTATATATATATTTAAACTAGATGAATTCGGCGTTTCCTATCTGAGGCCTCTGAGAAGAAAGGAAGAAACTAAGTCAGAGGTCAGTCTTTTTTAAAGACTAGGCATAATCTTGGTCAGATTCTATGGCGACCATGAAGATAAGATTGAATCCGAAGCCAAGGTGGCTGCCAGGAAACTTGGCGTTATTGCAAAGGCACTGCGGTACTTCACACCAAGACAGCTTCTAATGTTATACAAAGCGCAGGTCTGTTCGTGTGTGGAGTACTGCAGCCACATTTGGGCTGATGCTGCATAATGCCACTTGGTAACTTTGGATTTGGTGGAGAGGCGTGCGATAAGGCTAATGATGAGTCGGACCAGATTTGGTTCAAAAAGTCTCCAAAACCTGGACCACAGGCGAAAAGTAGCCAACCTGTCAGTGTTCTATAGGGTGCATTTTGGAGAATGTGTTTGGGAATTGCATGACTTGATTGCCCCATCTCCGTTCCATCATCGGACGACCCGTCGAACCCTTGCGTTGTTGACATCACTACGATCCGGACGAAGCGTCTCCCCTTGTCTTTCATACCGCGTACATCGAGGGACTTCGAGGGCGGTGACTACAATTTAAATGTCTTCAAGGCTAGAGTGAATAAGCTCCTAATAAACTAGCGCGCTTTACCATCAACGATTGCACCACTGCTTACTATCAGGCGGAATTGCCGTCAATCACTAGTTTATTATTATAAAAATAAAGATAAGATAGTCTGAATAGGTACTTATGTACTTCATTCTTTGATGGTGTCGAATACAAAGGAGCTGAACGTAGTAAAACTCTAACTTATAAACTAGATTAACATTTCTTGTGACCTACATGTAAACAGAGCAGTCTTTCTCAAAAATCTTGGAACAACTCACTCAGCTCAACCCATAAAAGCTAACTAAAGTCAGATTTCGTTCTCGTCTTAATAAAAAAAATTATGCTCTTCGAAATTGTTATTTTACCAACAGGACACTTTATTATTGTTCATTCAAATAAATAGCGGGTTTTAACAAAAAACCAGTTAGGTGGCTACTTTAGAGTCAGATTCCCATACGGAGGGTTCTGTACTACCGTATGGTATATTTTAGAATACTGAAGTATGTAAATCACGTTTAAGTATAGGGTCTTTGGGGTGCTCCTTTAATTTTTAGACTTAAGTTTTGTTATATTTAAATATGAAATGCTATAAGTACACACCATTTATACAATGATATTTTTTGTATAAGTGAAACCCGAAATAAATGTCCAGTATTTTTAAGTAAAGAATCTAGGTACAAATTTTCAAAAAGATAACATGAAAAACAACGAAGTAATGAGCCTGTTATCTTACGTGGTTGTCCCAACAAAAATATGTTCAACGCTCCGCTCGCCCGCACACTGCAACAATTTCTAAATGTGTTTGGGAAAATATAATGCGGTGTAAAAATTATTGTTAGCGATTTAGTTGCTTATACATAAAAAACACACAGCTTCTGTGGCGTAGCGGTAGCGAACGCGGCCGTTACGCAAGGAGGCGCGGTTTCGATCCCCGCACAGTGCAAATATTTGTATGCATGAATATGAATATTTGCACTGGACTGGTCGTGCCTTGGAAAGCACGTTAAGGCGTTGGTCCCGGTTGCCATACGAACATCTTGTGGCAGTTGTTACAGGTTGGTGGAGCCCTCTAAAGTCTAATAATTGGTCTAACTGCAATGCTTAGATATCGCCTTCCGGTTGTGGAAGTCAGACGACAGTCGCTTCACGGAAAATATCGAAGTTTAGCCAAAATCAGCAGTTAGATTGGTGAAGGTGACATAAAAAATATCGTTGTATATTTCAAAAGACACAGCCCTGTGACAGACAGACGTACCTACGGATAGACAGTGTAGTACCTAATAGGGATCTGTAGGAACCCTTTGGATGGTGGCGACGAATGATTCCGCGATACCCGCTCCATCCGACACGGGTACACGAGTTTGAACATGGGGTAGTTTTTTAGTCAGTAAGAGTCTGACAGTCACCTTCGCCCTGTCCCCAAGGTGGAGGGACTTCATCAGGATTTTTCCAAACCGAGATAAAAAACCTAATGAAAAGGAATTCTTTGGGTACGGAACTCTAAAACAACGCCTCTTTAATGTACGGTTATTTTACCTTGTTCTTTGTTTATTTGTCATGATGCAGAATTCGATTCTTATTGTGTAAGCTGTGGGGGCATTCACCTCTTTGTAAAAAAACGTGTGCATAAATTGAGTGGGTGTGTGTTAGTACAGTTAGCCTCAAACATATGTAAAGATTGATTTATACGGTGCAATTTAAATGGCATACAATAGAATTGATACAACAGATGACTTGCATCGTCTGAATGGTGTTTAGACAATGCAACTTTTATTGTTGCTTCAACTTAATTGAAGTCATAGGTAATTAAATTACGGCGTGTAAATAAGTCTGAACGCACTCAATGCTCTCTTGGATGCTAAACCTCTCTCCTGAGGAATAGAAAACTATTATGGCATACTAAGATCAGAGACAATTTTCCTAATTATAAGATCGTTCATAGTCTGATATCAGTTTAAATTTGACAAAATACCTCTCTATTTGTCAACCATTATGATAAGACTTTTAATTGCTGAAGAGTAGGTACATTTTCTGCTCTTGAATCTTCCATAATATCGTATTAATATGAAGCCGTAAAAATATTACACATTGGGTATCCAATTGTAGCTTTCCATTGTATTGTATATCTACATAGTAATTTCACACGATCAAATGAATTTCAGTCGGTGTATACATCTCTATGAGGTTGCCTGTACATTTCAGTATGTCAAGGATCGAACAAAACGAAGTGTTTCATAAATATTGATTTTCTAAATTTATTTTGTTTTATTTTATTGAAAAAAAGTAAAAATAGCAAATTGTTTAAAAATAAGAATAGGGTATTTGACTAAAAAAACTAAACTAGTCCGTCAGTCAGATTTCCAAAAAATAGATATGTATTTTTTGTTTTATCAAATCAATAAAAAATGACAAATATAAAAGGCATCAAAGATCAGGAGTGGTGGCTGGTGACGTCACTGGTCGCTAAAAAGTGTAGCGTGTAGTGACGTCACACGAGTTTTCAACGCACTGTATCGTCTTAATTTTTTGTTTATATGAAAAAAGAAAAAGTACTTGTCTAGTATTTTTTGGAAATCTGACTGACGGACTAATTAGTATTTTTTAGTCAATTACCCTATTTTCAATATTATTTGAAAACTCAAGATGGAAACTTCATTTCAGGTAAGGAACTCTATGGGCATTCTTTTAATTTTTGTATTGACTATACTCACACATTAAACATACCTCCCACCACCATAACAATGTCTGCCTTAGGGTAGACATGTATAGTAAGTAGGTAGGTGAGGTATACCTACACAAAAGGCAAAGAAACTCGAATAAAATAATAAAAAACATTCCCTACAAGCGAGGCAGGTCGCGTAGGTTACCAACCTGCTTTAACGCGCGACTCCTTCTTTTTCTCAACTTTTTTTTTCTTTGACTCCAAGTAATGTAGCGAATGCATGGAATTAGTATGTACTATGAAGGTGAACGTACGTGTTTTATGCCAGCTTTAGTTATTAAATTACCTCTTTAGACTGCCGTCGTGTTTTTCCAGTGATAAGTGTAATTACGGTCTTGTTAGAATGCCTATGTTATTAGTTGTTATCTGTGCACTACGCTATTATTATCACTATCTCATGGAGAGATAAACATTTTATAACTCTTCGCTTTTGTTAATTTATAGGCAACCACTATTATGACGCTAGCTATGGTATCTACGGGATTAAATATTGTTGTTTCTTGATTGTTGTTATTCTCGAGCATATCCGGGGCGCAAGCATAGACACGCAGTGCAGTTATATTTTCTACAGTCGTTAGAAGAGGAGCACAGAATAAATAGGTACCTACAGAAGGTTAAATTGGTATAACGACGAGCAAACACCCACCCACGCACACAATCCTAGATAAGTGTCAGGTATGAGATTTGCAAGTGCACGCATCGCTTCATAAGCATACCAGTCGCCAACTAGTATTCTTATTAAGAGAAAACGGAAGCTTTTTATTGTAGACCAAAACGAAAATATAAACAAAAGCATTGTGAAATAAGGGTGACAAATTGGGCAGTGTTCTCGTAAACAGTGACATAATTTCAGTTAGTTCGTATGCGTCTATCCTGAGGTAATACTTTTTACTATCGTTAAGCAGGGTCAGGACATGGGACACAAAATATCTATGTACCTAGATATATAAAGAGGGTCGCCTTGATCCAAGCCAAAACACACATAATATTGGTACAACGAGTTCAACCGGGACTGTTATTCTCTATATGGAGCCTTCTGTACATACCTATCTATTCCGTGGCAATACTTTCCACAGTCGTTAAGAAGGGTTGAGACTTGCGTAGCTAAACGTTTTCCGGTACACGGCTTTTTGTGGCTTGGCCGTCTTTTCAAGAACTTTCGTGGTAGGCAAGCTTTGTTTCCTATGCTGTGTAAAATGTCATACGAAATTATTGTCGTACCTGCGCCGGCGTATACCTGCGCATTATTGTTGTGACGAACCTTACATTATGCGAAAAGTTTGTAGGTATATGCATCATATGAGACGTTGACTGTATACATCTTAGTTTCGATAATAAAGAATAGAATAGAATAGAATAGAATACTCTTTATTATGTAAACCATATAGATCCGAAACATAAATAAAAATATTTTACAAAGGGTGACACAATGGGCGGTCTTATCGCTAAGAGCGATCTTTTACAGACAACCTTTGGATGGAATTCTAAGAGGTAGGATAAAGAAATAATGTAGGTAGTCTAGAGTGTACTATTTACATAGATTACACAATAAATATATAAGTTAAGTGTATCATACTAGTTTAATTAAATTTATATATCTAATTAATAAATATCATACAAGAGCACATAAAATATAATAATATGTTCAAAGAGAGAGGAAGTGCTTTTTTTATCATAGTTTTAAAGTAAACAGTGTTTGAGCACGCCTTACGGACACAGGCATGTCATTCCATAGCTGAACTGCTTGTAAACTTGAAACTAGTGGAATGCATAGGCATGTCTAATATCTATAAAAACTAAATCAAAAGTCATTTATTAAAACTAAGCTAAGAATCAGCACTTTTTGAACATCAATATTACATAAGACAGTCCCCTAAAACGCCCGCCTTTCGCACTTCCTAGTGCTTTCCCTGGGAAGAAGAATTCAACTGTGTTAGGAGGTTTTATTGATGTTGAGTTATAATTTCAGCCGAAAGATGTCTAATCTGCACCACATAACTATTAGATAACTATTTGAACAAATAACTTCGGTGAGTGAACACCTTGAAGGATTTACGCTCATGTAGGGTAGAGTATCAACTGCGACTTACGAGTAGGTCATGAGTCCTATGTGAAGGTGGGAAAATCAGTGGGGAAAGTGGTGGGAAACCATGTGACAAGCGCTACGCCTGCGTGGAGGTTATTGTTACACTCTCTCTGTGAGAGGAAGCCTCTATCCCAGCAGTGGCATTATAGGGTGACTGTTAAAGGTAGCGGAGATTTCCGACAGTCTTTTCTTTACTTGATATAAGAATATACGGACTTTTTAAAAGTTTTATAGGACTTAAGGCTCGTATCCAGAGTCTGAATTGCTAAGAAACCTGCTTGTAAACCGGCCTGCGTGTGACTAATTATATCGTTAGCGCCTCTACGCAGCCTGTTTCTTAAACCTGATTGGTTTAAACCTGGATGTCTAGGTGACACTTAGGATTTATGTATCTAATTCCAATTCATTTATTAGTGTGATTATTGGTAAGTACATTTTAAAATGTGATCTTAATATCTAATAAATAAGTTCCTCAAAACATCTACCATAAAGGCATACACTCTTTAACAGCACTTAAAATCATAAAAAGGATTATCAATATATTAAAATGATGAATAATGTAATGAATTTGGAATATAATGCTATGTCAAATTTTTATAAATATTAATGTCAAATAACTTACAATGTCAAAATACAGTACAATGTCAAAATTAAATAAATAGATGTTAAATAACTTATAAAATACAATTTCAGAATTAAATAGGTGACAATGTCAAGTTAATTATGTCAAAGAAATAGTATAATGTCAAAATTAAATGAGTATCAATGTCAAATAATTTACAATTGCTTTTTTTGGCGGGAAAGTCAAGCTGAGTGTCACGCTCATTTTTCATCGGACTTTTAAAATTATTTATAGTGTTGTTCACTAAATAAAAGTGCGTGATTTATATAGTAAAAAGTGCATTCAGTAAATAACTCATGAAGAACAGTGAAATATCGCAGCATAGTGGCCACATCATGACTTTGTCTCAAACCTCCATCGTAAGACGGTTCACGCCTTCTCCGGTCTTTTTCGACATGAACAATTCACTAGGTACGTGACATTGGCTAAATGCACAAACCGTGCGAAGCCATAAAAGAAAGAAAAAAAAAAAATTTATCATTAAGGAATTCCTGAATTGTATAATAGCATTTCTCCAATAATAGATGTCTTAATTTGTTTTTAAATTGAATAATATTTTTAGGTCCTTAATCCCATTTGCTAATTTATTAAATATTATCTAATTCGACTTACGTTAGTAAAGTTTTAGTTTTACGGAGCAGCGGTGACCTAATGGTATCTGCCGCGACTTACAACCCCATCAGGCGCTTTCTTTTTCTTCCTTTAGCCTACAGAGGTCCAATGCTGGACAAAGGCCTCCCCAAGGCATTCCACATTGATAGGTTTAATTTTTAATAATTATAAACTCATAACCGCAATCCCGCCTGATGGTAAGTAGTGATGCGATCGTAGATGGTAAAGCGCACTAGTTTATTAAGAACCTATTCACTCAGATTGAGCGAATAGGAAGGAAGACGGCAGTTGAGCGAGGTGATGCAATGTTAAACCCAACAACACGACCAACGATGCTGCGCCAAAGGGAGATTGATCTGAAGACCCTCCACGACCAAACTTCCAACACAACAACATTTGGCGCATCTTACCCGGCACACATCGCAACACAACTGCTCAGATCCGTCCTCCGTACGGCTTCGGGTCTTGTGCTGCCCGCATCCATCGGCTTCCCGCGGCCTTCAACAGGTTACGGTCCACCTTGTAGGGCCTCCCTACGCAACTGCTTTACATTGTGTAAATTATTTCATCGCAACTGCTCTCAAACTGGTGAAAACATAGTGAGGAAACTGATATGTCGTAGAGCCAAAGAACTTTGAAGACATGTGACAGCTATCCATCTATCAACCCGCACTGGGCCCGTTTGGTAAATTACGGTTCAATTCCTCTCACTGAGAGGAGGCCAGAGTCTCAGGACTGGGAATGTTATAGGCTGAATATGTTAATAAAGTTTTGTGTTCCCATGGACATTCGAAACTTACCCATTAAACGATTTAAAAACTATATAAAGGCCAAACTATGCAAAAAGGGGTATTATAAAATCACAGATTATTTAGAAGACTTAAAAGCTTGGGACTGAGCTGTTCGCTCTGTTAAGCATTGTTATTAAGCAATATGCGTAATTATAAGGTAAATTATTGTAAACATTTTCATTTTTAATGTCTGGACTTGAAAAAAGACGATGATCCCTGAGTTTGTTTCGGCTATTTCTTCTCAGAGGTAGTCAGTTAGGAAATGCCGGCTTCATCTAGTTAAAAAAAAAAAACATGACCTGTAAAAGTGATCGGTGATCCTACTTGCTTAAATAAAAGATTTCATTTCATTTCATTTTATTGTTGGTGTTACGTATCTCTGTCAACAGTAAAAGTACCCAAAAGGTTGGTCGCATTGCCACGTTGTACAGGGTTTTTCATTAAGAGCGCCCGAACATTGAAATGAAATAAAACAATCTGCTTAAGTGATTATTACGACAATTTTTATTACATTTTAAAGACTATTCAATGACATTATGTGTGGAAAATAATAGCAGTGTGTTGTGGTGGACCAATTTTGAAGGACGTCTTCGCATAAATGTTGCTCAATTTGATGAAGAACGCGAGTTATGTTGGCCTTTAGACCACTAGAGAGTTCACGTAGCCCCACAGAAAATAATCAAGCGGTGTTAAGTCACACGATCTCGGCGGCCAGTTGATGGCGCCACCACGCGAGATGACGAAGCCCTCGAACTTCTCTTTCAATAAATGTAATGTTTCCCGTGCTGTATAGCAAGTGGCGCCCTCCTGTTGGAACCACATGTTTGTAAGATCCATGCCATCTACCCTAGACCACAAAAAAATTGTTATCATCGTCCGATATCGGTCGCCATCGCAACGCACGGAACGTTAGGCGAATAGAGCACTGATTTTAATAATAAATTTTAATAATTTCTACGCGTTGTTGAAGCGTGTAGCGTTCCATGGTGAAATGTCACGGCTAAATATGTATTCATGCCAAATTTGACAGCTATCGCATTACCAAGATGGCCGCTATGCGCTGTCAAAGTTCGAGCGTCCCTATTGAAAAACCCTTTATATAATGTTGCCCGATGGGGTCGACGGGTTCTCGAGTGGCGACACACCAGAAGATGCAGTGTGGGTAGGCCCCCGACAAGGTGTACTAACGACCTGGTAAAAGTTTCGGGAAACCGCTGGATGTGGAAGCCGCTGGACCGGTCATCGTGAAGATCCTTGGGGAGGCCTATGTCCAGCTGTGAACGTCTTTCGGCTGAAATGATGATGATATAATAATACTGATTCTTTGCCCAAAAAATAGAGCTCGTCACGTGAAGAGTCGATGAACCGCTTGGCGATGGAAAGATTAAGTGCCTTAGTATATATAATCAAATTTCAAATAGCTCGAACATACAACCAGCAATAAGATTGGAATATTTTCATCGTTTGATGCATACTTCGGTAACACGGAACACACAGCTAAAATGAATCCAAAGGAAGCCTAATGTGATATGTCGATTTTACTTCTTTGAAAGTCAAAGACTTGCGTTCTCAAAGCCAGCCAGTAACATTACCAATAGCAATTTAGTATGACTGACTTAGCAAAGCTTAAATTTGCTGGAAAGTCTAGAAATTATTTTACATTCCTCCGCACTAGACGTTAAAGCGAAAATATCTAGCGGTAACAGAAAATTCCGTTGCGCTTTTTGCGCTTAATTAATATCGCATAGTTTTAATTTGTATATCGAGTGTGCAGATACTTCTATGGAGTGCTAACCTTTTAAAATTCAGCGCTTTAGCTCGCATTCATTGTTTGATGAACAAATTAAAATTGTTTTTGTTTCCGCTTAAAATATTTTTGTGTGAACACCAGTCTTTTTGCGTACGGGTGTAACTACATTGAATAAACATGGAAATAAGTTTAAGGGAAGCTTAGTCTACTAAACTTTTATAGCTAGAATACCTAAGTCTTATTTTTGGAATATATTTTGAATTTTTGATACAGATAAATTTATTGCATGACTGTGTATATATTGATGTTATTTAATTAAATACTTATAATGCTTTGGCTCAACTGTCTATCCAAATCGGACTGCAATATCAAAAGGAATAAAAATATTACAAATAATACGATATATGGCATTTCTAAATTACTTTTAACCAAAATATTAATTTAAATTATAGAAAACATTATCAATTAAAATTTTCTTTAACCTTGTTTTAAACATATTTCCACTTAATTGCTTAATTATTGCTTTATAATAAATCATATTTTTATACAAGGCAAATTAATATTTTATTTGTATTGTGTACGAACATTTCTATTTGTGTCACATTTAAAATTAAAAGATTGCATATTATTTTTGACAAACAAACACAATTCCAGTCAGTGTTAGGAAACCTTTTATCTTAAATATATCTCTTAACGGTCTGAACCGTTAAGAGATATATTTGTCATTTTTATGACAAAAGGTTTAACAAAGGTTTAACATGCTAGTACTGATACCAGCATGTTATATATTGTCTTAGTAATTTTTTTCTGGAGAATGCAAGTAGATTGTACGTTTGTCGAGTTCCCCAGTAAATAACACCATAAGTTAAAATAGGATAAACATTTCTATAATAGGAATTTCTAGTGATATCAACATTTGTGGTTTTTTCCAAGATAGATAATCGTAACAAGTACTAGATATTTTTTTATTTATTTTCGAAATATGCTTCTTTCAAATTTAAATGTTGATCTATCGTCACACCCTGAAAATCAATATCGTTTAACTATCTTTTTGAAATCATGGACGTTTGCAGGTAGACGCTGTTTACACAGATTTCAAAAAGGCCTTTGACAAGATGGATCTAATAGGTGGACTTAATAATCATCATCAGTCTGAAACAGTGTCTAGAACTTCTGGTGTTTCACAGGGCTCAGTCTTGGGACAACTCTTATTCAATATTTATATAAATGACACCGGGAATGCTTCTTGAGTACTAAATTTCTTATGTATGCTGACGATTTGAAAGCCTTTAAAACTGTTACTACTAAAGAAGATTGTTTAAAGTTTCAAGAAGACCTGAATAGGCTTTCTGCATACTGCATTGACAACAAACTCCACTTAAGTGTTTCTAAATGTCATTATATAATATTCACCAAAAACAAATCTTTTGCAAATTTAGAGTATAGTCTAAATGGAGCCATGCTGAGCAACACTTCAGTTGTAAGAGATCTAGGTGTTCTACTGGACAGTAAATTATTGCTTAATCAACACGCAGAAAGCATTGTTAATAATTAATTTAGGATGTATGGTTTTGTCATGAGATCATTTGCTGAGTTCAAACGACCCACTACTTACCTCTACTTATACAATACTCGTACAAGCTTGTACGCTCACAGCTTGAATACGCGGCCCCAATCTGGAACCCATTTTATAAGAAATATGTAGATATGATTGAGAAGGGCCAGCGTAAATTTCTTCGCGCCATGCACTATATGTGTTATAAAAGGCGTTTGTCGTACTTACAATTACTAAGCAAATATAATATCTTACCATTACAGTCTAGGCGTAAGTTTCTAGTAGCCAGCACACTGCATGGTATCATTCATAATCACTTCGATTCCATATATCTCACAAGTAAGTTGTGTTATGTGGTCCCTCGTACTGTAAATAAGCGTAGTGTCCATGCAGGTACATTGTTTGCTGTAAATACCTGTGGGACTAATTCAGGATTGCGATACCCTATTCGTCGTATTGTAGAATCTTATAATCGACTTCGTTGAGATTGATATTTTTGTATGTTCCAAATCGAAATTTAAATCTAATGTTTTGAAAAATTTGTCTAATGATGGTGAGAAATAGTGTGCGTTTTGTTCAAAATTTAATTAATTTTCAACCTTTTTAATTAATTTCTATATATTAAGAATTGTAATAAGTCAATTATTTAATTTCTTTAATTTTTTATTATTTTGTTATTATTCTTGTTTGTGATAAGGAATATACCCAAAGTACTTATTCAATTATTATTTAAAATCTATATTGTTTTTATTGTGTTCAAATGTTCTTAATTAATTAATTAGGCCATCTAGTGGCACGCTTTTTTAACGTATTCCGATATTGTTAAGATGCGGATAATGCAGTGGCCAGCAATATTGTTATAATAATGTTATATTACTATTTGTAAATATTTTATACTGTAGCTGTTTATTGCCCATAATTGATAAAAAATAAATAAATAATCGTGACTTCACGCTGTTAAGATTTGTCCTGAATTGATGAGGTCGGGACGCGCCGTCCCTAGTGAGCCTGTATTTAGAATTCCGTACTTAGTATGTCAAATTAATGTAACAAATAGCCCATTTTTTAACTCTTGAGTGCGGACACTTATTGTGACAGACGGGAAACTACGGAACCCTACATTGAGTGTGGCCCAACACGCTCTTGGCAGGTTATTTAATTTATATGTGTGTTAGATGTCCCACAAAATTTCTGCGGAATTTCCCTATGTAACTTGTGTTGATTTTGTCATCTGACTGGACTTTCCCAGCTATGGTGGGGTTGGTTTCTAGTCTAACCGGATACCGGCGACTGCCTATCTATTTTTTTTCTTTTTTGTTAAAAAGAAACGTTTCCCTATACTCCAAATTATTGTTGTATCGTCGTAAACTCATATACACAAACAGCCAGGCCAGAACAACTACCTGTAGGCCATGCAAATATTTGTTCCATGCGAGAATCGAACCCGCGATACGCAGCGCTCGCTGAACCGCTGCATTACCGTGCCGTCAGTTTATGTTGGTTTTGTATATTCGGAAAGCTATGTAGGTATGTAGGTAGGTACTGTACGAGAGGTACATCAACCAAACAATATCTCACAGACAAAATTTATCATTATTACGTTTCGTTATTGTTTTTTCGTTTATTAAATTTTAATATTATACATATATTCATGACAGCGCTTGTCGGCTAACTGACTTCTTTTGTTTTCTCTTCCATTCTAAATTTAAAAAAAACACAATGTTTGTTTCGTGATTGTACCATCAAGGTTGATACAATCATACCAGCATCCTAATTGTGTAACAAAAAACAAAATCTGAATAATTTTGAAGCACATATATGTAGCTAATCCATTGCTTCATATTTTCGTAAAATTTCTCTGTCAACAACATAAATAACGCAATGATTCATTTTTTTGTATGCATATTTTCCCCCTTATTCATAAAAGCTGCTTAAAGTTAACTAGTGATTATCGATTCTTTAAACATACATTTTTGACCTTATAACGTTATTTAACTTTAATCATCGGTTATGGATAAACTCCTTAAACACTGTGGTGTTTATTCATAAAAGATGATTTAAGTTAAGTGACGTTAAAATGTCAAAAATGTATGGTGAAAGAATCGCTAATCACTAGTTAACTTTAAGCAGCGTTTATGAATAAGGCGGATTGTGTTTATCTATAAGTAATTGATGCAATGTTATTTTACTTCTGGGAATTATTTGAATGTATTTGTGTAAACAATTTATTGCTAGTGATACCTAATAAAATAATATAAATATATGAAAGCTGTTGAACTGTTAAAATCATAGATAGTGTGATATGCAATTACCCCGCGCAATTATTGCCTCTATATCATTAACATAAAGTTCCCTTTACTATGCATGTTTTTGGCTTGTAGAATAAAAGACAATTGAAGCTATAATTGACTTGCATAGTGTCATTGTATTGTCGTTGCAACTCTTATTTGTTCTTCATCTATTGGTATGCCACAGGCAATGACATCGCAACAGGGAAATCAGGCTGTACTCTAGTAGCTTACATGTTCAGCCTATAGTAACCACACTACCTCGACACTGGCTTTCTCTCTGTGAGAGTGATTGGGCCGTAAACCACGACTCGGACCGGGTGCGGGTTTAACCGCAGTCTCTCCTGATGGTAAGCAGTGATGCAATCGTTGATGGTAAAGAGCGCTAGTTTATTAATAGCCTTGAAGACACTTAAATTGTAGTCCGACGGAAACATCGCCGCTGGCAAATTGTTCCAATCCCTTGATGTACGCGGTATAAAAGACGAGGCGAAACGCTTCGTTCGGATCGTTGTGTTTCAACAACGTAAGGGTGGAGACTCGCAGTACGACGGTTCCCCCGATGATGGAACGGAGATGGGTGATGGGAGATGGGATTAATTTAATCATACAATTCCCTCGCACACTCTCCAAAATGCATCTTTTAGAACACTGATAGGCTGGCTACTCTACGCCTGTGCTCCAGGCTTTGGAGGTAGTTTTGAGCTATATCTGGGTCGCCATTTAGCCTCTTTTCAAGTCATCGGGTTGTATGTTGTGGTGAAATCATCATCATCATCTCAGCGTATAATCCCGGTCGCATCCGCGGCTTTCGCGTTGGAGCCCGGGGTCCGCTTTCCTACTATTACGCCTCCATTTCGCACGATCTCTGGCATCCTGTGGTGTGTGTATGTTGTGGTGAAATAATTTACAAAAATTAAGCGCCTGTCCGGCTTTGAATGGCTAAAAGCTGTGATCCTTACCACTCTGCCTCCACTGGTGGTAGCTTGTTAAAAGACAAACCGCCTTGTTTGGATGGCAAACCATCAAATGACCTCTCTCGCTTTGGGCGAAGCGAAGGGTGTGTCAGACTTTTACTGGCTAAAACCCACCCGTGTTCCTTCGTTTGCTTGGCGCCAGGGTCCACGGTACCTTTTTCGAACTACCCACGACAAGACAAGCCTGAAAAGAGTATTCTCTTAAGAGGATCCTACAAAAATACTCTTAGTAGTAATCACAGTCGGAAATAATTTATATTATACAAAAACAAGTCTGTAGATAATTCATTTTAATGTTCTCAGAAAGACTATAGGTAGTGCCACACATTTTCCTTATTGCCTTATTACCACGTAGAGTTCACCAGATGTTTTTAGATATAGAAAAAACTGCCGAGTGTTCTCCCAACTATGTTGGCTTCCATTTTAACCTGATGCACCTGAATATCTACGTATAACTTTTACATGGAGTGACTGCCTGGTACCTGACCTCCATAATCCAGTTCCTGGGAAATATAAGATTCTTTTATCAGACTTATGGGTTTCTGATAGGTAACAACTGCAACAAAATCTACGAATTACAGCCGAGAACACCGGCTAAACGTACTTTCGTGGTACATATTAAGACATGGCTATCCATATCCACGAACCGAAAAAGTAAAGTAAGTATCTTACTTGTCGATCGACTCGTGCGGCTGTAAATATTTAGTCATGGCCTACCCACGGGCATGAATCCATAAAACAGAAAAAAAAAAAATTAATTGAATGTTCGCACGTATGCAAAACTATTTTGTCAAATCTAATCTCGCAGTGGCCCGAAAGGGACATTGTAACAACCTTTTTTTAAAGTACTAACGTTATGTTTACTTTCTTAAATAAGGGAAATGTCTCCTTTAGTCGGTTTTAGGGCCATTTGGAGAATAACAAGAGACAGATAAAGATAAAATGTGTTTGAAAGAAGTAATCCTTGCACTTTAACATTATTTGATATTAATGTTATGAATTTTAATAGTATTTCAGATTTATATATTACTTGCCATATTATTCACAGTTTTGTTTGAAGACCAGGCTATTAGTATCACTTTATGATATTTTTTTTTTCAGTTGTAAAAATTCAAGTATTCTGTCAAATTATCAGCACAATATAATGAGACGAATGTAAATTTCGAATAGAGAATATTTGTACGGTTTCTTCTTCTTCTTCAGCCTTCACTACTGGACAAAGGCCTCCTCTAAGTATTCCAACGATGACCGGTCTTGTGCTGCCCACAACAATTAGCTTTCCGCGAACTTCACCAGGTGATCGGTCCACGCTAGGGGCTTCCGTACGCCTCGTCTGCCGGTACGTGGCCGCCACTCCAGAACCTTATAGGTTTACTTTGTAGGCTTTAGTAATATACACAATTAATTATAGTATAAAAATTTAAATAATTATTTTACATTTTAATGAATACTGACTTTGACACACAGATAATAATGTAGCTATGAGTTTACCCATTGAAAATACACTCAGTTGGTAAGCGAAGAAGTAAGTATCATATCGTTGGTGAAGTCAGGGGGCTAATCGGGCTAAATAAAGCAGTAGAAGTTCAACTCTTGTTCGTATTTAATCCAGTTAAAGTTATGGTTTAGTTTCGATCACATTTCGTATCGCGCTAAAGTTTTAACTTCGGTTGAAGTAAAATCAATGTAGGTATGAGTGATATATTTCATCAGATATAATAATTAAAACTAAATCAATCATAAGTAAATCTAATCGTTTAGACACCGTAAGTTTGACATGGCATAGAAAAAGTTAGCTTTGTTTCAACTTTTTCATTAGACAGCGGTTACGTTCCAATTGCGATCCAGTTATGGGTAAACCGTTAGCGCGATACGAAACATAACAAAACTTATGGTTTGGTTGCGATCCAATTTTGTATTGGTTGAATTATTTTAGCGCGATTCCCCCTTAGATAGGCTACCGCTACATGTAAAAGCTGGTATTTAGCTGAAACTGGTTAGACTGGAATCCAACCATCATATGCAGTTGGGAAAAGGCTAGGGAGAAGATTTGAAACTATGTAATTAACTAATCAGACATTATACAGAGCTAACGACCTTCTGGCATACCAATCTTTGTTTTCTATTTAAAGTTATAAGGTAATTTTATTTTAATGACGACCCATTGCAAATATTATATAAAAAATAATTTTCTTTTTATTATATTAGTTAAGACTATCACACGTAAGGTTTCCTTGAACTTTAATGGAAGTCTGATACACAAGTGTGGGCTGTGATCTAATCTTAAGTTAAGCACAGAACTACTTCACCTAGCCAAAATTGATTAGCTAATTAGTATCGGCGCAGACGCTGTGGTCTTAATTATATCGAGATGGATTCTATATATTTGAAGGCCTCTAGGCAAAACATACGGGATCTACTTGTCTGTAACACCTTTTTTCGCTCTGGGCTGAGCGGAGTGACGGGGTTTACGAAAACCGTTGCCTCCTAGGTCATCGGTAGCGAGTTGGTTAAAAAAATAAATCGTGGCCCTGGCCATCGCATAGGCAAGTGAAGAAACAAAGGGAGGGGGAGGGATTAGTCAGCAAAAGTCTGACAGGA
The DNA here is from genome assembly GCA_037179545.1 of Sesamia inferens. NCBI lineage: Eukaryota > Metazoa > Arthropoda > Insecta > Lepidoptera > Noctuidae > Sesamia > Sesamia inferens. The sequence continues at coordinate 11,389,491 of CM073940.1, forward strand.
GCTTCCGCTTCGCCTAGAGCGGAAGAGGTCATTTGATTAACCCCTTCACTTGCCCGTGCGCCAGGGGCCACGGTGTATCTACGGTTTGTCAGTAACGCCTTCACCCTCTGTTGTAATTCTGGGAGATGAAAACAGATGGATTTAGAATGAAAACTATGTATGTGGGATATAAATAGAATACAAAAAATAAGAATTCTATGATCCTCGTTAATCTTTTTTACGAGATCGAACATTAAAAGAGCACGTTTGCGGTGTTACAAAACAACAACAGAGATTAATTTTAAAACATTACATCATATGCTTCGCCTCTTCGCTATAATGGTGGGGTCGGATTCCTGCCTAACCAGGTTCAGCTAAATACAAGTACTTTATATGAAGCGACTGCCTATCTGACCTCCACCACCCAGTAACTTGTAACACGATGCCGCTTGCTAAGATAGTCGGACTTTCGAACGTCTGAAGACCCGTAACGTTTTATCGGTTTCTCCCATGTAATAGTGCCTTGACACTCTATAGTGTCAAGGCACTATTACATGGCTCATGAGCCGGGCACAAATTTACACTTAAAGCAGAGGAAAATAACTACACTACACACTAAAGAAAAGACAGTAGGCCACGGGTTTCGGAGGTAGGCCATAACATCGGCCGCCGGCAGAAGTTACCACCCACCAGACAAAGCCTAGCCGCCAAGCGATTTGTCGTGTTCCGGTATGATGTCTGGTGAAGCCGTACGGAGGACGGGCCTGAGCAGTTGTGTTGTGATGTATGCCGGGTACGATGCGCCTAATGTTGTTGTGTTGGGAGTTTGGTCGTGGAGGGTCTTCAGATCAATCTCCTTGTTGGGTTTAACTTTGCATCACCTCGCTCAACTGCCGTCTTCCTTTCTATTCGATCAGTTTTTCTGAGTGACCTATTAACTCTTAATAAACTAGCGCGCTTTACCATCAACGATCGCATCACTGCTTACCATCAGGCGGGATTGCGGTCAAGCGCTAGTTTATAATTATTAAAAAAAAAAATATCAAGTACAAGTCGGACTCACGAAGATTTCCGTACAACAACAACATCTTAGTCACGAAGATTTCCGTACAACAACAACGTCTTAGCCTTAGTGAAAAATTATCTCACGAAAACCTGAGCACGATATGGCTACTTATAAATTGAAGAAATTAGCTATACTATCTGCCTTGTAAAGATCATAATGGCCCATCCATGGTTTCTACGGGCATCGACGGGTTAGTTAGCTAAACATAATTAATCCCTGGAAATAATGTTCCAATAAAAATAATAATAGGGTATTTGACTAAAAAAAACTAATTAGTCAGTCAGATTTCCAAAAAATACAAGATATGTATTTTTTGTTTGATCAAAACAATAAAAATTGACAAATATAAAAGGCATCAAAGATTGGGAGTGGTGGCTGGTGACGTCACTGGTCGCTAAAAAGTTTAGCGTGCAGTGACGTCACACGAGTTTTCATCGCACTGTGTCGTCTGCATTTTTTGTTTATATGAAAAAAGAAAAAAAATACCTGTGTAGCATTTTTTGGAAATCTGACTGACGCACTAAATAGTTTTTTTTGACAGTTAAGATAACTGAGCGTAATAACTGGCCACTTTCAGGAGTAGTGGTACTCCGAGCACTATAAGTTAACGTTGGCATATAAACTTAATTGCAATGTTGCTCAGCTGTTTTTCAATTTCCATTATAAGTATAATTTGCCTATAATTTTCTTCCATCTATCATGTGTATCTAATGAGGTTTATATGGTGTGCATATCTCTCTTATAGAATATCACTGAATTTTTCTTCCGTCTTCGTGTCTTTGAATTCTCGGTTCGATTTTCTTCATTATTTTATGAACTAAAATTGATAAATAGGCACCACAAGTAAAACACCTGTTTGGATTCGTATTCATGAGTTGTAAGTTGGGTCACTACTTAATTTACTTTAAAATGAACAGTGAATTTTACACAGGAATAACCATTTTGCGTTTAAAACATCGGCTGTTATTTTTCAATATCTCTTAATTCACAATGTTAAGCTTCAGATAAGAGGATTTGCTGTTTTGCTTTGTATTCATTTTATTTGAAACCTTTTTCAATTCATTCTTACGTTTATATTGTACTATCAAATGGCAGGCTGCTTTTGATTTGTTCTTCAGTTTAGATTTATATTCAAAATCTCTTCTGATTCTAGTGTTGTAGTTCACAGTCACGAACTTTAATTTGAGACCCACGTAAGGTGAAATATCGCATAGCAAACTGTAGACGTTAAGAGTTGCTCTATGAATTGTTGCGTTGTCTTGCACAAAATTAATTCTAGAAACTTCTTCTTGAGGATAATATGTTCGCAAAGTCGGAAGCACACTCTCATCCAATAAATCAACATTCCTGAGCAGTTGCTCTAGATGGTAAATTTGCAAGTTCTCCAACGCCTGCTAAACTAATCCAGCCAGAAATATTAGAAGTAATGCGACCAGATGAATTGTTAGCTATGATGTGGTCTTCCGTGTAACACGTGTTGTCAATCCGCCACAAATGCAATCTGCCCGTTTGCGAAGATGCAAAAATCTTTTCATCGATGAAAGCCGTAGACGTCCAGTCAAAATTCAAATATTGATGTGCGAAAATAAGTCGAGCAGTTTTGTGGGCTTGCGTTAAAGCATTTTTTTTTGCAGGCCGCCTGTGATGCAGGCCCATAGCGTGTAGGTGCCTTCTAACTGTTATTAGGAGGATTTCAAATATTTCAGCAAAATATCTCGTCGGCGTAAAGCCATCCAAAATATATTGCCTTTGCATCATGCGGCTCTGCTCTACCGATGTAACGGGCGATGGTTATTTTGCCTTAAGTCAATACGGTTTCCTTCGTCCCCGAATCGTCGAACCTACCGGCGAACTGTGTTTCCACTCACATTTAACCGTCTTGATATTTCGTGAATCCCTGTTTGTGTAATTCAACAATCTGGTGTCTTATCTTTCTTTTTCTAATAATTATGAACTAGCGCTTGACCGCAATCCCGCCTGATGGTAAGCAGTGATGCGATCGTTGATGGTCAAGCGCGCTAGTTCATTAAGAGCCTATTCACTCAGAAAAACTGAGCGAATAGGGAGGAAGACGGCAGTTGAGCGACTTGATGCAATGTTAAACCCACAACACGACCTACGATGCTGCGCCAAAGGGAGATTGATCTGAAGACCCTCCATGACCAAACTCTCAACACAACAACATTAGGCGCATCGTACCCGGTACACATCGCAACACAACTGCTCAGACCCGTCCTCTGTACAGCTTCACCAGACATCATGCCGGAACACGATAAATCACTTGGCGGCAAGGCTTTGTCTGGGGGTGGTAACTTCTGCCGGCGGCTAGCTAAAAGCTGCAAACATATTTGTGTAACTTGGAATCATAGTATTTTACAGCAGACTTTAAATATTAATATAATTTTCTTGTCTGACACTGAATTTCACTGACTGAAACATTCAAATTTGTAATTAGAACACCGTGGTAGCTTTTGCGCAAAGAGGTTATCAATGTAAGGGGTATTTCGATATTTGAATCACTACTATTGAACTAACATTTTCGACCTTATTGCAATTTGAACATTCTTACAACATTTTAAGGAAATGGGTCTAAAGTTCGTGACTGTACCTACGTCTTCAGATTGTCCTTTGTTTTTATATCAGTCAAAATCAAGCATAACAGGTCTTGCCAGGGTTTCTGGTCGTTCGAAAGAGATACCGTGGTCCCCGGCGCACAGGCAAGTAAATAATAAATAAATAAATATATACGCACAAATCACACAGATTGAGCTAGCCCCAAAGTAAGTTCGAGACTTGTGTTATGGGATACTAACTCAACGATACTATATTTTATAATAGATACATACAGTATGTTAAGAAAACCCTGTCCGACCCATAAGGGTAATAAAGGTTAGGTAAACACAAGACCAAATATAATATAAAATTTTACGTAATCATCATAGTACTAATACAAATGAATTTTGAAAGAATCTTTTTTTCCCGCGAATTAATTTCAATTTCCCCGAAATTTGGTAATTTTTAAAAAGTGACAACACCGGTATTATTATGAGCGAATAGCGATGCGATCACGTGCCGCGTGCCTACCGCCCGGCCCCCGCGGGCGGCAGGCGAAGGGTGGTTAACGCACGTTTATTAAGATACCTCTTTTTGCGAAATAATATTTATTTTCTTAGGGGGATTTTTTTTTTTAAGTTTAGCCCGGTTTTGTATGCATTAGTAGAATCAGTTATCGATACCTAACAACACCTTCACGGGTCGGACAGGGTTTTCTTAACATACTGTATATAGATAAACATCCAAGACCCAGGCCAATCAGGTAAAGATAATTTCCAACATGAACTGGCCGGGGATCGAACCCGAGGCCTCCACGTCGCAGGCAGGCGTGTTGACCGCTGCGCCACGATTTTAGTCAGTAAGACTTTGACATGCCGCTCCGCCCAAAGTTTTCCCATCGAAAAAAAGTCAGGCAATGTGTTATTAGCTTTTTCTCAACAACAGTTAGCAGTTGCGAAGTTGGCAGCGTGATTCGGTAGGTTCTGCCCATGATCTCTCTCCGATGATGTCGGATTACCGCCCCCTGCGCTATATTATCCGCGTATATGACAAGTCACCGTTAAGATTGAGTGCCATGTACGCAAAATGAAATTTGCGTACATGGCACTCGCTTGCTTTCGTTGGGAAGAAGTGGCGTGCTTTCGTTGGGAAGAAGTGGCGAAACAAACTCCCCCGCAGCACAGCTGTCTGTTGAGTTAAAAAAAAAACAACTTTTGACTGAAAATATATACGTGACCACTGATCCACCATTTCTAAATTTGTCTCGTCGATAAACTCGAAATTGTTTCCAATGGCTTCTAGGTTTTTATCATGCAAAATAAAGTGGTTTGGCATAATATTTTTTCAGCCCTTATCCATACTTATTTAGGTTCAGCGCAACATTTTTCATCTCTTTTCTAGCTACATCAGTTCTGACAAAGTTCATCCATCCTTACTTTGGTCTGCCTGCCAGACTTTAAAGACCCAAAAATATTAACCCTGCCTTGCCTGTAAATATTTGAAATATGTAAATTTGTACGAAAATATCCAAAATTTTACACCAAAAGAGGAGATATCCAAATAAAAATCTTACTTAGACATGAAAGCAGATTAAACATACCCACTTCACGATTAAAAATGCACTCTTTTAGTACAGTTGTTATTTCCATTAAAATATACAATAAATTACCTGAAGCCATAAAAAATGTAACTAAAAATTATATCTTTACCAATAAATTAAAACAATTCCTCATAACTAAAAGCTATTACACTATTGGCGAATATTTTAATGATAAATATTAACAAGACCCAGACCAAAAACCTTTTTTACTTTACATTCCATTCATTTTATACACCTAGAAAATAAATTTATTTTAAAACCTTAATAATAAAAAGAGTGTGAAAACACCAAAATACTGTTAATTTAAAATTGAAGGAGCTAATGAGTACACAATTTATGTTAATGACATTCCACAATACCTACACAATAAAATTATAAATATTTAAGTAGTTCATTATAATAAACAGTAAAAATATTATTCGTGCAATATAAAAATAATTTTTTACCAAACCACTTTGTAAATACTTCTATAAAATATAAATATCATAAAATTATAAAATACTGTTCTTTAATGATACCATTTTAATTATTACTGTGTTTTTTTTCCTCAACAAGAGTGCTTTAATCCTCTTTCCTATAACAAAAATTAAACAAAACACTTTGCTGTGCCCGACATGCTCCATTATTGATTCTATATTTTAATGTACGAACTATTATGTAACATTATGGAATGCAATAAAGTATTGAGTATTGAGTCTTATCTTTTTTTTTGGTATAAAGTGATCTGCTCTAAAACAAAATATTTTGCGCCTGGTAGTGATAGTTCCTAAGCTTTACCAGTCAAACCCGAGCTAAATAAATAGGCAGCCATTACCCTCCATTTACGGTAGTACGTTATTACGATAAATGTGGGAAAGCTGGTGCCAACTCCCATATTATATTTATTCCCTAAGCTAAAAGCCTGCATAATTACGTGCTCCTGGTTTATTTTAATGCACATTTAACTGTACACGCTTAAGGCTTTGAAGAATGTTTTTGAACTCTAGTGAACTTAGACTCGATTTCACTCGTGAAGGTAATTCCATATTATGGCGGCTTAATAATATGGTTTGTTAATTATTTTATAGATGTAACATAAAATTATAAAATAGCTAGTCCTCCAGACTGAAATCCAGTCATCGCGATGGCGACCAAATCAGTCCAAGTATGGTCTCTTGTCCTCTGTGAGCAAAGTGGGCACTAATTCACCGCGAACCTCGGGCTGGCGAGAGTTAGTGTAGATCATACCTCTTCCGATCTCTTGTGTTGATGTCAGTTTTATCCTTCTTATTTTTGTTTTTGGTCTGAATGGGTAATCAGCAAATGGTCTCTCCCGCTCTGGGTGGTACGGAAGGGCGTGTCAGACTTTTACTGACTAAACCCCACCCATGTTCCTTCACTTGAGTGTGCGCCAGAGCCACGGTTTCTCTTTTGACCAACCCGCAACTCTGAATAGAATACTCTTTTTATGTACACCATATAGATTACAGAGCATAAATATAAAGATTTTACAAAGGGTGACACAATGGGCGGTCTTATCGCTTAGAGCGATCTTTTACAGACAACCTTTGCATGGAATACTCGCAGTGCAGTGTACTGTTCCGTGTACTGAATCCTTCTTATGTTGCTGAATCTTTTCTCAGATTTTGTTGATCCAAAACTTCGCCACTTCCATAGCGTCGTCAGCGCAGAGGACCCTACTGTCGTTCCATCAATGGCTACTTCAGAAGGTGTTACCACTTTTTTGCAAAGCTACTTTAATTTTTGATCGCTAATGATCGTTCGAAGAGATTTTAACTCAATGGTAGGTTACCAAACTCACTCATGTGAACAGATAGATGAGACAAACGAGTGGATTATCCAGGATAAGTCTTTTAGCCTCCCGAGTCAATTAATAGAATCGCCTTAATTCGTCGTGGTTAATGAGTGTTCCGTTACGGTCAGCAACAGAAGTCGATTACTATGATATGATTGGCATTTTAGCATTTTCTCAAAGAAGCTTCGAGTTAAAGAAGAAAGAGAAATAATCTTTTTGTTGTTTTTTTTATAACTAGAGCGCTGTTCTTTAATGAAATGCCACTTCGGTTTCGATTTCAAAAATATTTTGCTCAGTAATTGAGATTTCAAAAACAGAAGTGTTAGTAGACTTTTTTTTGCCAACTATACAACGTATTATTATATTATATTTACGGGAAGGTTAGTATTGGTATAAGTTTCTGCTGGACGATACTATTAATATCAGTGTTTGACCTTGTATGCAAGGGTAAATTAAATTAGCCTGCGAAATTTCACAAATGTGTTGGGTATATACGACTATGGCTATTATAACACCGCTACGTATGACGTTGCATGTAGCGTGCCTGATGAATTAAATGAACGTGCGTGGATGCATTTTATGTGTGTTCGACTGTATGTTTTCTATACAAATGGACATACTTAAAAGTTACAATTAGACACACATTCATGCGCTGCGTCGGGAGGTGTGTGGAAGTGTGATAATCGCCTATATCTGCATGATTAACCTGCACGGTAAAGATTTTATTGTTTGATAAATGGACTTTTGGAAAAATAAATATTTAATTTAATGTCCACATTGTACTATTCAAATTAAATTCAGCGTGCTGCGCGTACAGTACAATAATGTATTCAGGGTGCTCTTGGGGTTGCCGTGGCGCTGTAGCGCGTCAGGGATGTTCCCAGAGGCGTTTGTCGATGGGTTCGTCACTATCATGCGGAAACGCTGTACTTCCATGATGATGTGCTTGCGCTCCTCCTCCAATGGCATCCTGAATGTGATGTGTGACCGGAGTTTTCTGTTGACTCACGACCTTCAGGGCATACTGATCAACTGCTGATCAACATACCCTTTAAGTAACAATAATTACAGTGGCTGTGACCCAAAAAAAAAAAATGTGAAGTATAACTTGAAAGTTACTAAGTTACTTTTAACAACAATATCATTTAATTTCTGCCCACACTGTTGAAAGGGTTTGCAACTACTAAATGATCTAAGTCTTAAGGACTCACCTACATGGTTAAAGGACCATTTATCTCAATTACGGTTCATTACGTGAGACGAGATGTCTTCAGAGTTGATATATTTTCCTCCTAACACAATTGGTCACGTTTATTTTACCCACTATTGTATTATTGAGTTATGAACATTTTTTTTGTACCTATTATAATCATAGTGCTTATAAAGATAATAATTCAAAATGGGTTGTCTGTTATGATGAAATTTTGAACACCAATCTTATCAAGGGTGACGTTGTGGTGATCAGATAGGTTATTACATTTCCTCTCTCTTTAAACATGTCATTTTTTTTATTTGCTCTTGTATGATGTTTATTAATTAGATGTATATATTTATTAGACTAGTATGATACACTCAGCGTGCATATTTATTATATAAACTATGTAAATAGTACACTGTAGACTACCTGCATTCTTTCTCTCTCCTTCCCCTTACTATTCCATCCAAAGGTTGTCTGTAAAAGATCGCTCTTAGCGATAACACCGCCCATTGTGTCACCCTTTGTAAAATCTTTATAGTTATGTTTTTGTAATCTATATGGTGTACATAATAAAGAGTATTGTATTATATTCTATTCTATCAACTGTCAACTCGATGAACAATATCTTTATTCAAGTTTTTATTTATTTACATGCGGTATTTCCTTCTGACTACAATTGAAGTGTCTACAAGGCTAGAGTGAATAGGCTCTTAATAAACTAGCGCGCTTTACCATTAACGATTGCATTACTGCTTACCACCAGGCGGGATTGCGGTCAAGCACTAGTTTATAAATAAATAAATAAATAAATATAAATAAATATATAAATAAATAAATAAATATATACGGACAAATCACACAGATTGAGCTAGCCCCAAAGTAAGTTCGAGACTTGTGTTATGGGATACTAACTCAACGATACTATATTTATAATAGATACATATATAGATAAACATCCAAGACCCAGGCCAATCAGGAAAAGATCGTTTTCCATCATGACCTGGCCGGGGATCGAACCCGGGGCCTCCACGTCGCAGGCAGGCGTGTTGACCGCTGCGCCACGGAGGCCGACATAAGTTACAGTTTATAATTAAAAAAGAAATATTTTTCACATAGAAAAGGTACAAAAGCTCTTATACCTTAGGAATCAAGAGAATAGAAAAAGATAAAATGGCGAATGTTTTCGTTGAAAGAAAAAATGTAGGAAAATAAAAAATAATGAATAAGTAATTATAATACTTAAACGTATTCAAGGAAAAGATGACTGTACGCTTTTATTTATTTATTTCCCGTGTGTTTTATTTTAGTGTCATGTATGTGTTTGATAGCAATTTAACTACTACAATCTTAAAAAAATAAGTTAGAGTGTACAAACGCTATATGCGCATATTTACTATTTCGAAATCCTTATTACTGTCGAAAAGATTGTTGTAACTCTGAATGTATTGCTAAAAAGCATTTTTCCATCCTTCTTAAAACAAATTTCTTCCAAATTTAAAAGAAACCATGAAGTTAGTCTCCATTGACCTCGAGGGTATAGTATTGTGATTTTTTGTCAAAGTTTGGGAGTGTCGACAAATGACGGACAAGTTTGATGAAGATGGAGTACTGTAGGTAGTTCGGCCGGGAGAGGCATTTCAACTTTGTTATCACCTGACCACACTGTCTGTACGGAGCGGACTCACAGTACAGTTAGGGCTGCCAAGCTTTTGGGAATTGGGTTGTATCTTAAAAAATAATTTAATGTCCTTCAGATAGATTTATAAAAAATATTGAACACATATTTTTTATTTTTTCTTTCATTCAAATACTTAGGAAGATATATTGATTTAAAATGTCACATAACGTCACGCCGTGGTACAAAATATATCACGGCGTGACGTAATTAGCCCCCACTCCGTAACTTTAATACGCTATATCTCAGTAGTTTTTAGTAATTTCGACAAAATAAAAAATACGGGTCTTTTTTTTATTATCTATAAGACTGACTAATTATTTTTTTGATTTTCATACTTTGGATATATGCCTATTGTTGGGTTGGAGATGAGCCGGTATCTACAATGCCACAAGCGAACAACGATTCTTGCAATGCGCAAGCAGAGGTTACTGCACAACGTCCCGACATCAACCGTCGCGTAATTGTCTACAATTATATCTCAGAAAGTTGTAAGCAAAGGACGTGACAATTTATTAGAAGAGTTATTTGGAATTATTATAATAGATATGGGACAATTAAAGATAGATTAGAAAAATTAGTAACGCTGGATGCGGCGGTCATTAACCTGTAAGCGCTTCCTTATCAACATGTACATCATGTAGAAAAAGTGAAAAATTATTTCCTGTGACTAAACTAATGAATATATTTATATGATTTTTTATGGGTAGATTGAGAATGTGTTAAGTTACACGGTGTTTAATTTATTGTCGTATTGTCAGCACCACTCTGTATATATCTAAGAACTAGCAAGTATTTTAAATTTCTTTTACCAAATGGTTAGTTTTAACCGTCTGTGGCAATCCTTTTCTGTCTGGTAGTGTTTTGCAATAACGTATAATATTAGAACAATGTATCGACTCACCTTAGGGTTATACATACTTAGGTGAAGAACTTGAAACTTAACAACTTTATACTTACAAGTAAATTGTGGAAATATTGATTAATCTTCATTCATAAAGACTTGCAATAATTAATTAACTTAATTTTGGGGCGCTAAAGTTTACGGTGAATACGAGTGTGTACTTAATAAGTTGTACAGTCGCGAGCACTAATCGACACTTTGGACACTTATGACAGCGATTTTTTGGGTGAAATAATGAAATTGACAATGAAATACGGCACATTTCAAAATCATAGATTCGAAAACACTATGTCCATAGCAATATAAATTTTCATTCAAAAGTAAAGAAGTTAATCGCTTTTGAATAAAGCCAACTCTTTATACTTTTCTCCGTGACTGTACTTTTCGTTTAATGTTATAATCAATAATGTAAGTATGTGAGGTGTTTCTTCGTGACTGTACTTTTCGTTTTATGTTATAATGTGTATCACTGCTTTACTTTGAAAAAATAGGTTATCGTATGGTTAAAATTAATGGCATTGCTATTGTACCGTGCATTTTCGGATAAGAAGCGATTCTGGAGGTCTATTCTCTAAATCCCTCAGATAGGATAGGGGTCAATCTCGTATGTAGCCGATCCCTTAAAAAATATGATTAACATTTTTTGGTTTAATAATTCTAAACTAGCGCTTGACCGCAATCCCGCCTGATGGTAAGCAGAGAATAAAGCGCGCTAGTTTAAAAAGCCTATTTACTCAAAAAAAAAAAAAGTGAGCAGGAAGTCGGCAAGAAAAAAATTATAAAGCAATTTATACAGAGGGTGGTGGATACTAACACTAGATAATAAGTTGTTTTTCTTTTTGATATTACTAACACTCTATGGATTTTCTGGTCCGAAATAAAAAACTATTGTATTTATTTTATTTTTATTATTAAGTTGAGAAAGTGATGGAATGTTAAACCCAATAACACGACCAAACTCCAGACACAACAACATTTGGCACATCGTACCCAGCATGCATCGCAACACAACTGCTCAGACTCGTCCCCCGTACGGCTTCACCAGACATGCATGCTTTATGGAAAGTACTCGTGTTCAACTGTACCCCGTGAGACGGGAATTCGACCTCAACATAATTGAGAAACGGAGAGGCAGTTACTTTTATAGACAAAGACTCAGAGTCGACAACACCATAATCAAGTAGGTACACACAAGGCATATGGACTTGAATGCAAATCACATGAAGAACATAACAAAGAATCTAGTATATACTACTTATATAACAGTGCATTGTAATCAAATAATTACATGACGTGATTGTGTCTATTGTGATGGTAATGTTGTTGAGGCGAAGGTCGATGTCAGCGCCATAAGAACTGCGCTCTAGATTACATTATACCCTGTCCGTTCGGTTAACTGTTTTTTGACACCTGTCATAGAACGTTAATATTCCAGCAGGGTAACATTATCCCCCTTATTCATAAACGCTGCTTAAAGTTAACTAGTGATTAGCGATTCTTTAACCATTCAATTTTGACCTTTTAAAGTCACTTAACTTAAATGATCCTTTATGAATATATACCACACTGTTTAAGGGGTTTATTCATAAACGAAGATTAAAGTTAAGTGACGTGCAAATGCCTAAAATGTATGGTTAAAGAATCGCTCATCACTAGTTAAATTTAAACATCTTTTATGAACAAGGGGGTTTATCAATAGCAAGGGATTTCCTTTTGACAGTTAAACAACATTCCTTGCGTTATTTACGTTGTAGAATAGAGGCAATTTTCGAATAAGTCCAGAAGCGTAGCGTGCCTTAGCGGGGCCCCGTATAAAAAATTATTTGGGGGCCCTAAGGAAGGGTAAAGAATTCTCACAAAAGAAAAAAAATGCATTAAATTAATAGAAATATTTATTCATCATAATTATCTGTCTATCACTTTTTCCAAAATTTGAGAACTTCGCTTCCCCCGGAACCGTTCGGAAAATCAGAGCTCTCATTGGATATCGCTCGTCGCCCGTCTCTCGTCGCGCGCATTATGCAGAGGCTATTACGTGGGAAAAAGAGAAATTGCTTTTTTGTTTTTTGTCATATGTGAAATAAAAAAAAAGTTGGGAAGATTTTATAAATTTTTGCTTACGCGAGTTGGGGGCCCCCATGGCCCGGGGGCCCCGTATAATTGATACGGCAGATACGGCGGTAGCTACGCCCCTGAATAAGTCGAGCAATGGATTAGCAATATGATTCTAATTGATAGTGTTAGTGTGTCATGCAATTAGGGTGCCGATTACGTCACAGATAACTAAAAATGTGTAATAAAATAAACTGCCTCTCCTCATTATCTTATTTAGGGCTTCTTTCAGACATTGTTTTATAATATTTCAGCCTGCTATAAATATCTGAGAAACATCTATGAAGCGTCAGCCCGTTGCCGTCGACTTTTAAAAATGCATGCCTGCTTTTTCCACTTGTATTTTCCGAAATGAAATGAAATGAAATCGTTTATTAAGCAAGTAGGATCACTGATCACTTTTACACGTTATATGTTTATTTTTATTTTTTAACTAGATGAAGCCGGCATTTCCTAACTGACTACCTCTGAAAAGAAATAGCCGAAACAAACTCAGGGATCATCGTCTTTTTCAAGTCCAGACATTAAAAATGAAAATGTTTACAATAATTTACGTTATAATTACGCATATTGCTTAATAACAACGCTTAACAGAGCGAGCAGCTCAGTCCCAAGCTTTTTTGTCTTCTAAATAATCTGAGATTTTATAATACCCCTTTTTGCAAAGTTTGGCCTTTATATAGTTTTTATATCGTTTAATGGGTAAGTTTCGAATGTCCATGGGAAGCTTGTTGTAAAAGTGTATACATTGACCCATGAACGAGTTGCATACTCTGTGGAGACGAGTGTGATGTACAGCAAGATAGTGTCTGTTCCTGATGTTTATATTATGAATATCGCTTATTTTCTCAAAATTCGATATATTTATTCGATATTATCTTGAATTTCCATTAAACTTGAAAACTCATCAGTAATAAACTAGTTCAAATCAGCTCATCTGCACCCACCGTTACAATTATAATTATGTATACTAGCGACCCGCCCCGGTTTCGCCCCGGTTTCGGTGTGCGTCGATGTCAGAGACACCCTTTATAGTTTTTATATCGTTTAATGGGTAAGTTTCTAATGTCCATGGGAAGCTTGTTGTAAAAGTGTATACATTGACCCATGAATGAGTTGCCTACTCTGTGGAGACGAGTGTGATGTGATCCAGAACCTTATGTTTGACGACACTATTAGCAGAGAGATTAAACGATTGACTGCTTCTCTGCGTGTTGTAGATTCGGTTGCTTCACGGAACAAATATTTGGATGACCAACAAGTAGTTATTCTGGAACAGTTTGTGTACGTGAATTTAAATGTTTCTAAACGCACCCATGATACAGGAGAAATTCCTAGTCCGGGGCAACGTTTTTAAAAAGAAAAAAAAACAGCGTGTTGCTGCAATCTCTAGCTACATCTGTCAAAAAACGGTATACCTACTCAATGGACAGGGTAGGCTTTTAAAACAAAACACAATTAACTTGAGTAATCAATTAACACATGTTGATTTCTCAGGCTTCGGATGTCTCAAGACATGTTTTTTTTATAATAATTATAAACTAGTGCTTAATCGCAAACCCGCCTGATGGTAAGCAGTAATGCAATCATTGATGGTAAAGTGCGCTAGTTTATTAAGAGCCTATTCACAAAAAAAAACCCTGCCGGTACATGACGAATCGCTTGGCGGCAAGACTTTGTTTGGTGGATGGTAACTTCTGCCGGCAGCCGATGTTAGTCTCGATCTTCTGCAAAATCAAAATCAAAGCATTTATTTCAAATGAACCAATTACTTTTGATTGTCAAAGGGACAGTCCGTCAAGTTCAGTGATATGAAGTTAGTCGCCCATTCCAAAGCATAGGTCTCTCTGGAGGAAAACGGGCGAGAAACTCCACAGACACTCTTTTAAAATCATAAGATTGTTGAATTGTACTCTAGGGTCCTTCATCCGCTGCGGAACATCCATCTAAGACCCACCGCTCATTGTGTCTCCTTATGGAAGATTTTTTTTTTAATAATTATAAACTAGCGCTTGACTGCAATCCCGCCTGATGGTAAGCAGTGATGCAATCGTTGATGGTAAAGCGCGCTAGTTTATTCAACCCATTCACTTAAAAATCTTAGTGAATAGGAAGAAAGACGGCAGTTGAGCGAGGTGATGCAAATTTATAAACCCTACAATACGGCCAATGATGCTACGTCAGAGGGAAATTGATCCGGATGGACCATGATCAAACTCCCGACACAACATCATTTGGCGTATCGTACCCGGCAAACTTCACAACACAACTGCTCATACCCGTCCTCCGTACGGCTTCATCAAACATCATGCCGGAACACGACGAATCGCTTGGCGGCAAGACTTTGTCTAGGTAACTTATGCCGGCAGCCGATCTTATGGCTTTATTATCTGTAATTTGTAGGCTGTACATCCATTATAGGACTATAATTTTCCCTCTGCTAGAAGACAGTTATCTTGGTGAGAGGAAATGAGCCACAATCTATGAAACGGACCCAGTACGGTTTGGTAGATGTTACATGTCTTCGAAACTATTTCTATTCATGATTGCATTTCGAGATAGAAATAATTTTAGTGGTACATTTTGAAGATCATGGACTTTATAGAATAACTTTCGTTTCAGTCAGATGTTATTGTAAAGAATAACTTTAAAGAAACATTGGCATTAAATAACCCAGTTATATCAGAAGAAATGGGTGAAACCGGTCCACTAACCCATTTATTGTGACTCCGATTGACATTTTTTTCTAGGTCCGGCTAGGTCTAAGCGGCCGATCATTTATACCTGGAGGCTCAGACCGCACTTTCAACCTACTATAAATATCCGAGAAACATCTATGAAGCATCTACCCGGCGCCGTCAACTTTTAAAATGGCACGGCTGCTTTTTCTGCTTCTATTTTCCGGACATTCTTTACAATTTTTTTTTTTATAAACTTAGCTTTCGCCAGTGGCTTGGTCCTCGTAAATGTGAGAAAATATCTCACGGGAATGTACTATCAGAATGAAAATAGTCCCTTATTATATAAACTACTAGCTGACCGGCAAACGTTGTTTTGCCATATAAATAATAGATTAAATTACTAAAATGGCTATTAAAAAATAAGGGTTGATCGTAGAAGGGTGAAAATTGGGGATTGTATGTATTTTTGTATCATAAAAAAAATAGAAATTAAAAATTTTGTCTAAAAAATTAAAAAAAAATTTAGGGGTGGACTACCCCTAACATTTAAGGGGATGAAAAATAGATGTTGGCCGATTCTCATAGATACCGGTTAAGCACAAAAAATTTCATCAAAATCGGTCGAGCCGTTTCGGAGGAGTTTAAAGCCGAACACCGTGACACGAGAATTTTATATATTAGATATATTATTATGAACTATCTGAACGGCAAATTTCCTCCAGACCTCTTCAGAGGTTTTTGCGTGATTCAGTAACTAACATCGAAACATAAAAAGTGGAGAGGATAATCCAACAATAAATTAATTAATCTGCACCCTACTTATGTAACGCACTATCCCTATGAATTGGAATCATTTTGAAGCATATTGCTATTCCAATGCTCCTTATGTTCCAAAGATGTGTCGCACAATAACGTAAATTACGCAATGAATGTTATTGAAGTGTCAAAATCAATCCCATCGCTACTGTCAGCGTGTTATGCAAATATTACCCTAATTGCTTATATTTAGTGGCGATCCCGGTCTGCATTTTTTTTATAAATATCAACCTTTTTATCGTCCCACTGCTGGGTACAGGTCTCCTCTCATACAGAGAGGTATTGAGCGTAATCACCATGCTTGCTCAATGCGGGTTGGCGATTTTAGACTTCAAGACAAGGCTTCCTCAAGATGTTTTCTTTCACCTTTTTCACGGTCTGCGATTTAGATTGTTTTAAAATCACTTTTATTCCGATAAAAGTGATTTTAAAACAGTCTAAATCACTGACAGTGCGTGAATTTGATTAAATATTCGTGAATTTGATTTAATATTCAGCCCCCTAATCGGCGAACACATATTTGTCAAATGATTGCGACTAGTTGGCATAAACGTCGGTCGGTCTAAACGATCCCAACTAGTTGCAATCATTTGACAAAAATGTGTTCGCCGATTAGGGGGCTGGTCTCTTCTCGTACAGAGAAGGATTGTACTCGGACTCGTGGACTAGTGGTGGCCTAGTGGTTAAAAACCAGCCTCTCAAATATATGAATTATATTATATCTAAAATATCCTAAAATAATATTGTCACTTTTCATTAACCTATTGTTTGTCTCCTCCGCCCAGCTGAACGATTTCATTCTTTGAAATTAGTTTATTCTAAAATACTGGCCCTGATTTACTTATTGTTCACAAACTAAACTAAATTTAAGTTATTTTCCTTTCTATTTCATTATGAAAAGTTCTTAAGAAATTTATTATATTTAAAGACTGTTTTAGTCCTGCGAAATTAAGATATTTCATAGACAACAGGCGTGATTAAAAATATGTCGACCAAAAATACGTCAATTTACGTCAGGCGCGGACTAATTTAACAAAACTAAATTAATATTTTCTTCTGTCCTTTTCTGAATGATTTAGAAAAAAAAAGATGCACTGAACATAAATTTAGTTTAGTTTTATGACAAGGTAATCGGAACCAATGTCAAACTTATTATCTAAAAAAGAAAGTACCTATGTATTAGCTAAGTAATTAAGTATTTATTATTAGTTATTGGCTAATATTTACCTACATAATTTAAAAAGTTTAAAAATAATATTATGTAGAAAAGTAAAAGAAAAAAGAAAGAAACCATTTATTTGGCGCACACCCTAATAAATACATACAGTATACGAGTATGTAGTGACAGTAGTGGTAGTAATAATAGTTATAAACAAAAAAAAAAAAACAGAACAAAAAAAAATAAGAGAGAGAAAGAGATAAAAAAGACAATCAACAAATGTGAGTGCAACGGTTGCGCCAAATAGTACAAGTCTATAAAGTAGGAATGGAAATAATTAGAGGACATCAAAAAATTCATCCCCATCGCTGTCCACAGGAAACGTGCCCAAAAGGCTGGCAGCATTCCACGTTTTATGGCGATGCTGATTTTTTGGCCAAATAAATAGCCCAGCCCTCTGGTCAAAGTAAATATTGACCAGGTATCGTAATTTATTATGATTATAAATTATGTTTTTCATAACAGCCTCCTGAAATTTGACGAGGATGTACCACTGCAAGTTGTATGCATAGCTACAGTTCCTAGGTTCCTAGGTTCGGTGTCCCCGCAAACGTTTTGAGAAGTATGCAGTCAATGCACAGCAATTTGCAGGAGTAGAGTTTGTGGTTATATAAGTACATAATAGCACCACAGACGGATGGCGACGAATCCGCGTGTACAATGCTACGTATTTGGGCCGAGACGAGGACCGCGAAAATAGACTTAGTGAAAAATCGATATAGCTAGAGGTGCCAACGTACTTGCGCGCTCTTTAAAATTGTGTCAAGTTATATTTCTCTCTCTGTGTATTGACGTAAAGGAGTTTAGTTTTTGTTTTATAAATTAGTGAGAATGTTTTAGTTTGTCTATGGTCTTCTGTTGAGACTGTTTTAAGTCTTAAGTTATTTATGCATTTGTTTAACATAAGTACAATATAATTTTCTGGCTTCAGACTAATCGGATGCCTCTACAACAAGTATTGTACACCTTTTTTATTTTTTTATATTTTTATATTATAAATTATAAACTAGTCTTTGTTCGCAATCCTGCCTGATG
This sequence comes from Sesamia inferens, assembly GCA_037179545.1. Classification (NCBI taxonomy): domain Eukaryota; kingdom Metazoa; phylum Arthropoda; class Insecta; order Lepidoptera; family Noctuidae; genus Sesamia; species Sesamia inferens. Next base: position 11,408,124 of record CM073940.1, read on the forward strand.
GTAAGCTGTGATGCAATAGTAGATTAAGAGCCTATTCATTCAAGCCTTGCATACACGGCCGCTGACAAAAGAAGAAGAGAACATGGAGCGATTGCCTAACTGAACTTCACAACCCAGTTAGATACTGACTGGTAAGACGGTAAGACCAACCGGTCTTACCTCTATAACGTTAGAATCCCGAAAGTCAGACGGATGTCTCTCTTTCGGGATTCCAACTACCAACTCGTAACGGACCTACGGGCCTACGGCCCTTGACCTACGGGATAATTACGTAACACATTTATAATAACAATACCTGTCAATTAGATAGTTCAACAATATTCATTGCGTATTTTAATTTGTTGAGCTGATAAATTTATAAAACTTATGAAGCAATGTATTATTCATTCATGTGAAGTAATTTATTTAAAGTATTTCGGATTGGAATTGAAAGTGTGTGAGGCAATTTCGGTGATAATTTGTTACGATAAACTTGACCTCTGTTCGCGTAAGGGATCATAACAGCTGCCAGGGCCACCGGTTCTTCGGAAGAGATACCGTGGCCCCTGGCACTCAGGCAAGTGAAGCAACACGGGTGAGTTTTAGTCAGTAAAAGTCCGACACGCCCTTCCAGCCCAGAGTGGGAGAGGTTATTTGATTATTTCTCATCAAAAAAGAGGTCATAACAGTGTATGTCAAACTTCTTATCTCGACACTATTACTTTTATGTATACATAATAAGTGGCTTTTAAATGATTGATTTAAGACTGATTTACACGGTGCAATTGTAAAAAAGTCGTGGTGGCCTAGTGGTTAAAACGCCAGCCTCTCAAGTATGAGTGCGCGGGTTCGATTCCAGGTCAGGCAAGTACCAATGCAACTTTTTTAAAGTTATATGTACTTTCTAAGTTTATCTTGGACATCAATGACTGAAGGTGAAGGAAAACATCTTGAGGAAACCTGGACTATAAGTCTGAAATCGCCAACCCGCATTGAGCAAGCGTGGTGATTACGCTCAATCCTTCTCTGTATGAGAGGAGACCTGTGCCCAGCAGTGGGACGATAAAAAGGTTGTTGATGATGATGACACGGTGCAATTTAATTGCTTATGGCATACATAAAATTGATGCAACAGATTGCATCGTTTAAATGCTGTTTAGACAATGCAACTTTTATTGTTGCTTCAACTTAATTGAAGCCATAGCCAATTAAATTGCACCGTGTAAATCAGTCCTTTTATATACAGTATGTTAAGAAAACCCTGTCCGACCCGTGAAGGTGTTGTTAGGTATCGATAACTGATTCTACTAATGCATACAAAACCGGGCTAAACTTAAAAAAAAACCCCTAAAAAATAAGTATTATTTCGCAAAATGAGATAACTTAATAAATGCCCGTTAAGCACCCTTCCGCGGGCGGCGGGCGGCAGGGCACGCACCACGTGATCGCATCGCTATTCGCTCATAATAATACCGGTGTTGTCACTTTTTTTTAAATTACCAAATTTCGGGGAAGTTGGAATTAATTCGCGGGAAAAAAAGATTATTTCAAAATTCATTTGTATTGGTACTATGATGATTACCTAGGTAAAATTTTATATTATATTTGGTCATGAGTTTTCCTAACCTTTATTATCCTTATGGGTCGGACAGGGTTTTCTTAATATACTGTATAAAAAAAATCGACCAAGAGCGTTTCGGGCCACGCTGGGTGTAGGTAACTGGAGGTACCCTAATAAACCATTTTCTTTCACTTTTTATTACCATTTTGTCGGCCTGATTGATATACATATTCAAACCAAATTTCAGCTTTCTAGTCACTGAGATTATCCGCAAACAGATTGACAAACTTGGCGAAACTATAATGGTTCCTATTTGACTACAGAGTCCTGAATAATGCAACGTACTTTAGATAAAGTACTGTAAATAGATCCCCGTCTCCAAAATCGCAAAATAAATGATAAAGTCATCAATACAAACTAGTTAGCATCAAGTTCTGATAAGTAACGTTAAGTTTAGTGAAGCCGCTAAGTAAGTACACATCGTTAAGTGAATTTTGAAGTGTAGTTCATGTGGGCGTCTCTACCATGTCATTAATCAAGTAGGGTTGGCGCGAATCAATCATCGGTAACATTGCCTTTGATTTACAGGGCTGTGGATGTTCTGGCCAAATGTTTTAAGTTTTTATATGTAGCTATTAAAGTTGGTTTAAAAGTAATAAACGAGTGTGCTTATGACCACACGACTGAAGTGAAACTTCTTTCGCTCCATCTGTATGTATATATATATGTGTGTGTACAATATATACATGTACCTATACACATATACATATATTAATTTTCTATAAATATTTAAATTTATTTCATGGTTTCATTGGTAAATTAATATTTTTGCATAGGTCTTCTATTATTATTGGAAAAAAAAACGTTGTAGACCTTGTAATACCAAGCTCGCGCCACGGGCGCCTCTGTGCTTATATCCCCCACTTAACTTCCGTTCGCCTTGCCCGATCACTTTTCGTAACGCTTACGTCACGCGTTCGCCAGCTTACTCCCCAAGTCAAGCGTGCGTAAAGAAGTTTCACTTCAAAAAACAAGTGGTTCACAGATTTTTGTACTTCCTCTTCTTCTTATTTTTCAGCCTATAGAGGTCCATTGCTGGACAACGGCCTCCCCTAAGGCTTTCATTGCTTTCAGGGGTTTTGCCATTATCCCCACGCTTGGCGCCTTGTACTTTACATCATCATCATCATCTCAGCGTTAATCCCAGTCGCTTTTTTAGTTTTGGAGTCTGGGGTCCGCTTTACCAGTTTAACTGCCGATTTGGCTAAACGTCGAAATTTTTTTGAAGCGACTGCTGTCTGTCCTCCACGACCCGAAGGTGATATCGAAGCATTGCAGTTACCCCAAAGCACTTTGTACTTTACATAACATATATAATGAGCCTATATTGTTCCCTGTCTTGGGACATATGCCTCCTTTAGATGAGAGGGGGCATTGCACTTTAGTTAATTATAATTTTATTATGACTAGATGTCCTGTCCTTAAAATAATTCATACCAAATTGAAATAGGAAATGCAATAGGGTTTTTGACTAAAAAAACTAATTAGTCCGTCAGTTAGATTTCCAAAAAATACTAGACACGTATTTTTTCTTTTTTCATATAAACAAAAAATGAAGACGACACAGTGTGTTGAAAACTCGTGTGACGTCGTTTTAGCGTTCAATGACGTCACCAGCCACCACTCCTGATCTTTGATGCCTTTTATATTTGTCATTTTTTATTGATTTGATAAAACAAAATATACGTATCCAATATTTTTCTATAATCTGAATGACGGACGAAATAGAATATATAATATTTTTTTTTTTACCCAGGAAACATCCCTATTCATACCAAATTGAAATAGGAAATGCAATTCTAATTTTTTTTATTTATAATACGAGTCATCATCTCAACGTTAATCCCAGTCGCATCCGAAGCTTTTTCAACTTTGGAGTCTGAGGTCAGCTTTACCAGTCTAACTGCTGATTTCGGCTAAACTTCGATATTTTCCGTGAAGCGACTGCCGTCTGACCTTCACAACCCGAAAGCGAAATCAAAGTATTACAGTTAAACCAATTGGCTTGTATCCTAAGAAATAAGTTAATGTCCATCAGATAGATTTATAAAAAATATTGAACACGGATTGTTTATTATTTCTTTCATTCAAACACTTAGGAAGATATATTGATTTGAAATGTCGCATGAAGCCACGCCGTGGTAATTAGCCCCCACTCCGTAACTTTAATACGTTATATCTCAGTAATTTTTGGTATTTACGACAAAATAAAAAATACGGGTCTTAATTTTTTTTATTTTCTATAAGACTGACTAATTATTTTTTCGATTTTCATACCTTGCATACATCCCTATTGTTGGACTTTTTGAGGGCTCCCACAACCCGTAACGACTGCGATTAGATGTTCGTATGGCAACCGGGCACAATGGCACAACGTGCTCTCACAGTCACGACCAGACCAGTGCAAATATTCATATTCAAGCATACACCTTCCTAATTACTTGCACCCGCCTCCCTGCACAGTGGCCGCGTTCGCTACCGCTACGCCACGGAGGCTGTCAAATGACAAACATTTCTACTAATACTGGTATTATAAATATAATTTTTAAAGAAATTTCTCCAACACAGTATTATTATTTTAACTGCTACTAAAGTAAGATCAGTGAGTGTCAGACGTGTTAATTTCAAATTAATTCGTAACCAGTTATTGCGGTTAATCCATCTCCAACTTCATAACAGCGTCTAAAATGCTTTCGTGAAAATCCTGAAGCCGCCCGCTGACACTCGCGACGCGATTTCGGTAGAATAGTTTCCACGAAGTTTTCATTAAAATTGGCTTACTACAGGCAAGTTGTACCGGTCTGGGGGAGCCTCAATCACTTGTTAAGTATTTACCTTGGTTTTTCTTTGATTATAAATAATTGATTTGCTTAATTCTATTAATAGTGATTACTTGGGAATAAATTATGAGCAGTTATATACATACACTATGTAAAGAAAACCCCGTCCGACCCATAAGGATAATAAAGATTAGGTAAACCAATGACCAAATAAAATATGAAATTTTACATTGACATCATAGTATCAATACCTAGTAATGATTTTTCAAATAATCCTTTTTTTTTCGCGAATTAATTCCAATTTCCCCAAAATTTGGTAATCTATGCTAATCTGTGCTTATCTATACTAATATATAAAGCTGAAGAGTTTGTTTGTTTGTTTGTTTGAACCGCGCTAATCTCAGGAACTACTGGACCGATTTGAAAAATTCTTTTTGCGATAGATAGCCCATTAATCTAGGAGGAAGGCTTTAGACTATATAACATCACGCTGCGATCAATAGGAGCAGAGCATAACTAACTCCACGCTAACGAAGTCGCTGGCGGCCGCTAGTAATATATAAAGCTGAAGAGTTTATTTGTTTGTTTGAACGCGCTAATCTCAGGAACTACTGATCCGATTTGAAAAATTTTCTATGCGTTAGATACCCCATTGATCCAGGAAGGCATTAGGCTTATAACATCACGCTGCGACCAATAGGAGCGGAGCATATAATAAAAAACATCGAAACCTACGCGGGTGAAACTGCGCCGCGCAGCTAGTTTTATAATAAGTCTCAACACCATTTTTGATGGTATTATTATTCGAGCAAATAGCGAAGCGACCGCGTGCCGCGTGCCGTGCGCCCTTACGCCCGCGCATGTGTTGCCTAGTGTACATGTATTAATTTACCTCCTTTTGCGAAATAATATTTATGTATTTAGGGGGATTTTTTTTAACTTTAGCCCAGCTATGTAGGCATTAGTAGAATTAGTTATCGATACCTAACAATACCTTCACGGATCGGACAGGGTTAACTTTACATATTGTATATGGTGATCGGTTCTGTCAATTAATTGATTTCTTTATCAATTTGAATAATAATAGAATGTATGTATATTAAACCTGTTTAATATACATACATTCCTAATATCCTGATATTGCGCCTATGTTTGTAATTTTATGGACAAAATGTTGAATAACATTTTGACCGTTTTTAATAAATGTGGAAGAGTCATTAGATTAGAATAGAATAGAATACTCTTTATTATGTACACAATATAGATAACAAAAACATTAATACAGTGAAACCTGGTTAAATGAGACATCAAGGGACCTGCAATGTCGTTTCACTTATAGAGGTATTCCACTTACCCAGTGTCTCAGATATACAGGTATAAATAAATATCTGTCTCATTTACAGCGGGTTCCATTAATAGCCAGAATTCCATTAATCCTTCACACTTTCATAAACGGATATTAACTTCAGTTTTTCACGTAATGATAACGATTGTAGCTTTCGTTTTGGCATTTTTCAAATAAACATCAGAATGATAGTAAAGCGAAACTAAAACTGAAGGTAATTGAAGCTCAAAATTTGTACTTTAGTACTTGGAATTACCTGTGGAATTTGTGGGTAGAATAAGAATGAGTAAACAATGTCATCTCAGTTACAGAGGTTAATGCATATAAAATTTACTCGCTGTCTCAGTTATAGAGGTAACTGTGATGATAAATCGAAAGAATAAATCCCAGATATAGAGGCTTACCTCGTCCCACTAACAGAGGTAATTCAGTGCCAAAGTGTTGGGACCTCAGCATGAGTTCCAGTTATGGAGGATTCTCATTTATCCAGGTCCCACTTAACAAAGTTACACTGTATAAAGATTTTACAAAGGGTGACAAAATGGGCGGTCTTATCGCTAAGAGCGATCTTTTACAGACAACCTTAAAACAAACAAACATAGACCTCGTTTTTCCTTAGAAGTTAAATTAATACTTATATTATATCGTATATATTATTATTACTTCAGAAACGGTAAAATAAAATGGCGTGATCCACTTTCCTTTAACACGGCATGGTAATTTCCACTGCATTATTGAATTGTTTTCCAAAGTTCCCGCAAACTTTTTGTTTATTAATGAGGAGTTGGCAGTTGTTTACAACTAAAAGTAAATTTATATTCGATATCAGTCGTACACAGGATTAAAACAGGCTGTAATGAGGTCGTATGTTTTGCGGCAAGTTTGCTAATTACACTTTAATTTGTATTTAACAGAGGTTTCTGTGGCACGCAATTAGTGTATCACGAGTACATTATTTTCTTGTCGGATGCCTCTTAAATGGTCATTTTTTTTTATAAAATTAAATATTTAAATATAATAAATTTGACAAGGTAATTTTCGTGAGCGTTTCGTTCGGAAATTCTCCTTGACAATATTTAGGTAAGAAGACATATTGAGGTACCGTGACGGGTTTATAGGTTTTATTTAATATCCATTTATCAAAGATTGACATTAAGGGTATGCGGTAGGTAGACCGTGAAATTCTTGATTGATAGGTATTTCATTCAAAAGGATTAAATGAACTCAAAATCTTAATTTATATAATTCTTTTAAGTCATATTTTGAATGGTGAAGAATTATATTTATTTATTTATTTGAACTTGTAACAGAATAAACACCTTACATGCTAGATAATATAAATAACAGGATATGTCATTGTCACTGTGCTTCTCCACTTATAAGAGGTCACAGCATGGAAATGTATATATATATATAAATCAATGCCACTTTCTTTATAATTTTATAACTCAAGAACGGACTCACCTATCCAAACCAAATGTTTAGGCTTTGTTGTGATTAATTAGTAGATGGTTTATGTGAAGTTTCAACAAAATCGGTCCTGCGGTTCTTCATTTGTCACATTTTTTGTAACAAATGAATTGAATGAACGGTGGATCATCATCTTATCTGTATATATAAAACTCAATGCCACTTTATTTGTAATTTTATAACTCATGAACGGACTCACCCATCCAAACCAAATATTTAGGCTTTGTTTTGACTAATTAGTAGATAGTTTATGTGAAGTTTGAACAAAATCGGTCGACCGGTTCTTCATTTATCACATCATCTCATCTATATATGAACTATATATAACTTCAATGTATATAGAAATCAATGTCACTTTCTTTGTAATTTTATAATCCACCAAAACTGTGTAATGGCACCAGATTGGCAGTGAAAAACTTACTTCCAAATTTAATTGAAGCTACGATTTTAATTGGTAAATCAAAAGGAGAAGTTTGTTTGATGCCGCGTATCCCTATGATCCCAACTGATATGGCATTTGAGTTCAAACGTTTACAATATTCTGTGAGTTTATCATTTGCCATGTCCATCAACAAAGCCCAAGAGTAAACATTTCACGTTTGTGGTGTGAACTTGAAGGAATCATGTTTTTCACATGGCCAACTTTATGTTGCCTGTTCGAGAGTCGGTACCCCCAGTCGTTTGTTTAGACATGCTAGAAATGGGAAAACAAACTATATTGTTCATCTTAATGTATTAGATTAAGTTTTAAAGTTGTTAGCAATTTAAAAAATATTTTATGTGTGAATAAATAATTTTGATGATCCAATAAATTTGTTTTTATTATTTCACTTTATACGTAGCAAAGCACGTATCGGGCCGCTAATATAATATAACAGCATGAATACAAATTATTAACGTTGTATCAAATTAAATTTTAAAACAATGTTATATTAAATTAGATTTTAAAGCAATGTTGTATTAATTAAATTTTAAACAATGTTTTATTAAATTAAATTTTAAGACAATGATAACAAAATTATACCAAACAATAAATTCCATCTATACACAATAGTAAAATTTGTTAAAAAAATAAATAATAACAAGCATTTTAAGCAATATCCCCCTTATTCATAAGCGTTGGTTTAAGTTAATATAAAAGTCCTTAATCCTTTATGTGGCAAAATACAACATTAATTTATTGTGTTATCGTACACTAACATGACAATTCATATTACATAAATACAGTGAGCAAGAGCAGGCCAGCCTCCGTGGCGTAGCGGTAGCGAACTCGGCAGCTGCGTAAGGAGGCGCGGGTTCCCCGGGCAGTGCAAATATTTTTATGCATGAATATGAATCTTTGCACTGGTCTGGCCGTGCCTTGGAAAGCTGGTCCCGGTTGCCATACGAATATCCAGTGGCAGTCGTTACGGGTTGTTGGAGCCCTCAAAAGTCCCACAATTGTTCTAACTGCAATGCTTCGATATCGCCTTTGGGTTGTGGAGGTCAGACGGCAGTCGCTTCACGGAAAATATTGAAGTTTAGCGAAAATCGGCAGTTAGACTGGAAAAGCGGACCCCAGACTCCAAAGCTAAAAAAGCTTCGAATGCGACTGGGATTAACGCTGATATAATTATGACAGGAGAGCAAGAACAGGCATACATTTTTCGCCACGCGGTAGAAAGAGAGGGGATATTACTTTCTCTCCTACGCCCTGGGGCGGTCAACTCTCCCTCTGTCATACGAATTTTCGATCAAGTCACGTGTCCAGACGCGTGTTTACAGCAAGTTTTAAATTTGAAAATGGAGAACTTTTTTTGCCGGAGATGAAAAATGTGGGACATGACAGCGGAACACTAGCTTCAAAAAGATGTAGGGTATTGTTACATCCTTTCGAGGATCGACCAGAATTAATTGTTCACAATCAGTGTTCTATGATATTATATTATATATATTATAGATTAATCAAATGAATTCCTGTCCTTATATATCTTGTTTATGGCTGACCGTACCTAGTTTTTCCTTACGCAACGTAAGCCGTAGAAATGGCATTATGTGGGTGTCAGATTCCTGACAGACAGACGGACGAACTGGGTTAACGTGTCATGTAGAATTTGGAAACTTATCTGTCGTCTTCGGTGATTATGACGCTTAGGTAGTCTGGGATGATTATTTTTTGTGCTGAATTAAGTAAGAGCCTTTTAGTTAGCAGACACGTGGGTGGAGAATTTGTTCAGATAAATGTTAGAATTTTATTTAAAAGCAAACTCAGTAGGTATTATAAGTAAAGAATATAAATAATTTATTATATTTAAATTCTTTCAGAAGAAACACGCCTCAAGATAGTTTTCTTTTATGAATTTTTGACATCTTGTCAATGCTTTCAAGGAGATGAAAAATGTACTTGGCTGAAATTATTATTATTATTGTTCAAGTAAGAGATACATGAAAATTAACAAACAAACATATCAGGGGGTGTACTCCTTAAGCATGATTTTCATAGTACCGCAGGCCAAAGTTACAAAGATTTTGATGGGCTTAACTAATAAGTGAAAACATTTTGACAACTTTAACTTTACTACTTTGTTGATAGGGCTGGTTGTGATCACCTGTTAGAATTCGAATCCACGGCCTACGGCCAGCCACGGATTTTTTTTGTAGGATGGGAAATTGTGAAATGAACTCTCCCGCTATGGGCAGAGCGGAAGGGCGTATCAGACTTTTACGGACTAAAACCCAACCGTGTTTCTTTACTTGCCTGTATGTCAGGGGCTACGGTATTTCTTTCGAGCAACCTGTGACCCTGGCAGGATCGGTCTTCTTGGACCTCCCCCCATATTCCGATAGGACGGCACGTAATCCGACACGACTAGAGAGATCTCAGTCATTATTAAATTATACTACTACAATATATTAACAGAAGCTTATACAGAGTGCATCGATTAGATTACGATTATATTATATTACACTATGAATGAATATCTTAACGATAAAAACAAAGAATTTAAATTAAAATTTAATATATAATTGATTATACTTATCTTAAACATACTACAAAAATACCGTCTGAAACGTTATAATTATTCATAATTTAAACACAAATATACAAATACGGAAATAGAGATACCAAAGGAAAGAAAATAGAGATACATAAGGAAATAGAGAGCCAGATACCAAAGATCTCCGTATATATTTTATTTATTATTAAATTAAATTGCAATATAATTATGTTATTTTAAGATATTCAAACAGAGTTTCATCTCTCCTGTTACCTTTTTTTGCTGTGCCCTACAGGGTCCATAATTGATCTCACATAAATTGCTACCACCCTTATATGTACTTATGGTAAAGCAATAAAGATATTGAGTATTGAGTACGATGGCATTGAATGAACTGGGGGTGGGAGGTCGCATCGTTTGGTTGTAACATTATCTCATCTCCATAGAAAAGGAAGGATCCTTCGACTAGATGCATGTCGTGTCTGGCGGGTAAGTGTCCAGTTATTATTGTCGACTAATTGTGAGGTAACCTCTGCTTGCGAGATGTAGGATTGTGACGTAAATGTGGCGCGTAATTTCCATGTGGCGTTTGTAGATACCTGTACAATTGCTATACAGGAATTCCGTTTGCTGTCGTTTCTTATCTTCTTTTTTTTTTAATATATATAAACTAGCTCTTGACCGCAATCCCGCCTGATGGTAAGCAGTGATGCGATCGTTGAAAGCGCGCTAGTTTATTAAGAGCCTATTCACTCAAAACTGAGCGAATAGGAAGGAAGATGGCAGTTGAGCAAGGTGATGCAATGTTAACCCAACAACACGACCAACGATGCTGCGCCAAAGGGAGATTGATCTGAAGACCCTCCACGACCAAACCCCCAACACAACAACATTAGGCGCATCGTAACCGGGACACATCGCAACACAACTGCTCAGACCCGTCCTCCGTACGGCTTCACCAGACATCATGCCGGAACACGACAAATCGCTTGGCGGCAAGGCTTTGTCTGGTGGGTGGTAACTTCTGCCGGCGGCCGATGTTATGGCCTACCACCGAGAAATTCTAAGCTTGTTCTCTTTCAACAAAGCAAAATAACACATATTTTTTTATCTATATCTACTGCTGTTCTGGTAAAGACGGCAAGTAGAAGTAAGCTCTTCCTTCTACAGAAAAAAAAAAAATAATTTGCCTCATACTTTCTTCCTAGGTGTGAAGTGATGGCATTAATCTCATGCTCGCTATTAAATAAAACTCTATTGTACTGTTTGCGCTAGTTTTTATACCGCTCACCTCGTCATAAATAACGAGCGTGAAACAAAACAAATCCTTGAGAACAATACAGTAGCTCAAATGTGGGTAATTATAGCGTTTAATGAGCACAATTATTAAACCATATAGTGGAGCTTTCGGCTCAAAGGGGGTTAAAAACCTAAATCTCGGCATATGAAAAAGTAGGCATGATTTAATTCCCTCATCACCGTTCCACCATCGGACGACCCGTCGTACGACGATTCATTTCAAGATTTCAAGAGATTCGGCGCCATTGATTTGTAAAACTTATATTTTTTTATCACAAAAGTTAGTTAATCAACTTAACATTAGAAGAATTGAACATTAGAAGTAAGTAAATAGTCTCTACTATCAATAAACAAGGCTAGAAATATTTGAGCTCGACTATAGAAAATAGCAATCATACATAGTTAGTATGTGAATATACAGGAGTGGTTAATACAGTGGGTATTAACAACTCCTGTACATTCACACACTCACACCATTTAAGTACTACTTCTAGGGGTAGTGTATCTAGGTTGTAAGTACGGAGCCAGAGAGGCGCTTTACGTTAAATTATTTTATCATTACTGTTCTCAAAACAGTTAGGAAAAACATTTTGAGAAAACCGATGGACATGTCCTAAAACCAAAAATAAAATCATAGACGTAATATGTACTTTCCTGCACTGGACCCGCGAAAAGAACGCTATGGGAAAGTGTATTTGTTTGTTTGTTAGTTCGTCTTTCAGGGCAAAACGAAGCTACAAATTGACGAGATCTTATAAGTGGCGACAGTATAACTAGGCAATTAGGCACTTCAGTCAGATGGCTGGAAGTTTGTATGGAATATTTAGCAATTTTCAAAGTAGAAAGCTAAAAATTGGTATGCGGTCTAAGGGACTAATAAAAAATCATGCATTTTTTTTTCTTTTAATTAGCCGGGGTGAAATTTTATAAGGGATTTTTCGCAGTTTTAAAGTTAGGAAGTTAAAAATCGCTACACAGACTCTTTGTTACCAACGAAAAATATCTGTTTTATTCTTTGGAAATCTTTGGTAATCTTTAGGGTGCGATGCGCCTAATGTTGTTGTGTTGGGGGTTTGGTCGTGGAGGCTCTTCAGATCAATCTCCCTTTGGCGCAGCATCGTTGGTCGTGTTGTTGGGTTTAACATTGCATCACCTCGCTCAACTGCAGTCTTCCTTCCTATTCGCTCAGTTTTTCAGAGTGAATAGGCTCTTAATAAACTAGCGCGCTTTACCATCAACGATCGCATCACTGCTTACCATCAGGCGGGATTGCGGTCAAGCGCTAGTTTATAATCATAAAAAAAAAACTGTCAACCATGGAAAAGTTAAAGTTATTTAATATTCCTATTCCACCCACCAATCTTCCTCTTTAAATACAATAACACAGAAAATGTAATGAATATCTGGAAAATTAATTCATCAATCTTTATTATAAATAGATTTGACGTAGTAGACGTCGGTCGTTCAATTTGACCGGCTCTACCCGCACGAGACTTAGCGATGGCCACGACCAAACAATCTGTCTCCGGCTGGACGTATAACACAGCGATATTAAACTTAATACTCTTCATTCATATGTTGTCTATGACACATGTTACGACGTAATCCTGCGTTCAAAGAGTTTATTCTTTAACCAAGGAAATGGTTGAATAATAAATTCTTTTTATTTTCGTCATGATTGTCTGTCATTGAAATTAGATAATTTTTGACTGAAAAACTTTTAGGTTTTGGCGGGAAAGTCAAGCTGAGTGTCACGCTCGTTTTTCATTGGACTTTTAATATTATTTATAGCGTTGTTTACTCAATAAATGTGCGTGATTTATGTAGTAAAAAGTGCATTTAGTAAATAGTTCATAAAGAACAGTGAAATATCGCAGCATAGTGGCCACATCATGACTTTGCCCCTAACCTCACTCGTAAGACGGGTCACGCGGCCGTCCTTTTCGACATGAATAATTCATATTTACATGACATTGGCTAAATGCACGAACCGTGCGAAGCCAAAAAATAAAGAAAGAAAAGAAAAAAGCAAGCCTGAAAAACTTAGATACTAATAATATACTACTATGTATTATTCAATCCACAATTAACAACAGTGTAGTTACCATGAGTTTTCATTATGAGACTCGATCGTCGATATCTCTAATTGGTTAAGAGTTCTCACAACCTTGAAGCGGGCCAATCGTAGAGTCAAACGCGCTCGATATCGACGATCGAGTCTCGTAATAAAAACTCATGGTAGCTACACAGGTCTATATTTAAAGAACGGTTAGGTAAAGGCTCTATTGCTTGGGGATTTAAGTACACATGGCGAAATGTAACCTACCTGTAACTCAAATTTTACCTATCACCTATGAACCTTTTGCATTAACGATAACGTTGACAATCTGCTTTTTATTTGTTCTTTGAATTTTCTTTCCGTAAAAATACATAACCTCTAATTTAAAATGACTGAATAACTTCTTTTTTACAAGTTCAATAAAAAAGTATCACAGAAATACTTACCAAAGCGACTATGGAGACCTGGAATTGTTCTTTGACAGATTGTTGTAGCTTGATATGTTAGTGTCTGTACATTATTCAATTCGTTGTGACAAAAGCGTTATAATGATTTGGAAACACATGCTTTTCGTAGTTCTGTTAACTGCTGGATGTTCAAGTAAGTATAAGTGTTTACTATAAAAATTATAGCTTATTTAGTAAAACATTTATGTCATAAAATGCGATACAGTTGAGGAAGATAGTTTAACTCAATTTAATTGCTATAAATTTCGGCATTAGATTTTACTGTCAAGGCAAATGACAAAGATGTAATTAAGTCCGCCGTTGTGCAATGTTTGTGCATAAAGTTTAAATAAATAAATAAATAAATAATCGTGTTATTAAACTATTTAAAAGTGAATAGTCTTTTATTCGATACTCCGGGTTGGTATCTATAGTTAGCTCCTGATGCTATCTGTACTGTAACCAGTAATGAATTTAAGCTCAAATTACTTTGAAAAAAGAATCCTACAGATAAGTTAAATACAATAAACCGATCAATTAGAATAGCCTCTAGCAGACTATAAAAGTAAGGGAATAAATTCAAGCAATACCGCTAGAGAAGATTGATCATTAATTGTACGAAATAAACTAATTTCCTCTTTCCGGGAAAATGATTTCTGACAAATTCCTAGCATATGTTTGAGACTCTAGCCATTAATTTAAGAGCGACCTTAATAATCTTCTCACGGAAGCTTCACAAGAAATTGTATCTAAAATGTAACAGTCTGTGGGCCTTGCGCAGACGCGCAGTAATTCAAGTAAAAGATCGTTAAAAAAATTAACTACTTATTGCGGACATTATATTTATTTACTAGCTTCAGCCAGAAACTTATAATATGTGTGTAGGTGTATGTATAGATTTATTGTGTAATCAGACTATACATACGTATTGATTATGTAATAGTAGCCCACCGGTATCGAGATCAGGTCTCAAGCTATCGGCGGTCAGGGCTCCAGAGAGAGGAACCTCCTGACAATGCGAGCCATTTCTGAATCAAGTCTTGATCCACCGGCCTAACGAGGGCCTCCTGAGGTGTTGGTAGAGGCTCTTGGCTATTAAGCTATTTGCTGTCACGACTATCTCACTCTACCTGCCATATGTCGCCAACCTCGTGGGCTAAGACTAGGTACTTGATTTGTTTATCTTTCTCGGTTTCCACGAGGTTCTCATCATGCGGGATTGTTATGTCAATAATCATTGCAAGCCGCTCTGATCGATCCACCAGCATTGTATTAGGCTTATTAGCAACTTACTTTACTAGCAGACTTATTAGTCACTGCTGTCATCACTGACAGCAGTGATGATGGATCGATCCCAGTACAATGTGATATGTATGTTCCCACTTCTGGGACACAGGCCTCCTCGGTGAGAGAGTGGGCCGTAATCTACCACGTGGGCCCAGTGTGAGTTGGTAGGTCAAAAACTTCGTACGCGTAAAATTTCGGCCACCCATCAAGTTGCATCCCGTCCGACCGCGCTTTCACATCATTTTCGTCTATCGTTCTAACATTTTTTTACTCGTCTCCTAAGAGTCGTAGCGTGATGATAAACTAGTGGAAATAAAATAGCATATCCTCCTCACCTTCCTCAAGAATATGGCTATGATATACAATTAAAGTTGTTTTTTATTCTATTTGTAGTGTCTAATATAATCGCGCTCAATTATAAATAAAATAAACTAACTCTTTTAGATTAACTTAGCTTTATAACTAAGTATAAAAAAAAATTCTGCGAATCAACCGAAATGTGATGTGTTTGCGTACGAATAGAGTAAAAATATGCGTATACTATTTATTTATATATACTTTATTGTACACAAAAAAATAAATTGATTAAAATACATTCAACAGAACAAAATATATAATGCGCGGCCTTATCGCTAATGCAATCTCTTCCAGGCAATCTTCATATGTCTTGTGTTCTGCGAGGGAAAGTATACAAGGGAGTTGACTGTTATGTGTTATTGCACAGTGCATAGTGTCGTTGTGTGTTCGATTTTAAAAATTGTTTGAATTAGGAATCGTAAAGTTTTTAACGCGCGTTCGGGCTAGTCTCACGGACCGACGGTTCATCACGGTCGTAAACCGTGATCAGCTTTACATTACAAACCGCCAGTTAGTATTCCCGTTTCGCCTGCCAAGCTAATTTCAATTTTAAATTTAGAGCTTTATGAATATGAATTATAAGCATAATCTTTATTTATTAGAACAAAATACGAGGTTTTGCAGAAGTAGTGGCTAAGTACTACTACTACACTTGGTCACCACTTTTTTTCGTATAGGAAATGATCAAATTACCTCTCACGCTCTGGGCGAAGTGAAAAGGCACAGACTTTTACTGGCTAAAACCCAGCTGTGTTCCTTTACTTTCCAATGTGCCAGGGGCCATGGTATCTCTTACTCGAATAACCCGCGACCCTGGCGGACTTGGCCACTACTGCCCTAAATATGTTTTGCAATTTGAATGTATTCGCAGTTAATGTATAATCTTGCGAGCGAAATTTAGCATTTAGCAAACTACAGTCACTAATGTCAAAGATAAAATTAAAGGTCGAAGATACTTTTAAAAATAAAAATACCGGCCAAAAGCCTAGGTGGCCACGCTCAGTGTAGGGTTTCGTAGTTACCACAGGTCACAATAAGTTAGAGTTAAAAAAAATCGGCTATTTGTGACATTGGGTTGACATACTAAGTACGGAATCCATAAAACGGGCTCAAAAAGGACGATGACAACTAAAGAAAGAGTTATAGATCCCAAATATTTTTAAGCTCATACACGACCCGACTCCATCAAGTCAGAAAAAATCTTAACAGCGCTAAGTAGCCCAAAGTACAGTGCCATCTCTCGGGAAATTCGGTTACTATTTTACACAAACTAGACTGGCTATATGTATGACTAGTTATGAGTTAGTTATACTCCGCTCTTATTGGTCGCAGCGTGATGTTACCCTTTAGCCTCCCTGGATTAATGGGCTATCCAACGCAAAAATAATTTATCAATCGGACGCGTTCAAACAAACAAACAAACTCTTCAGCTTTATATATACAAATATATAATATTAGTATAGATGTTCGGTGGAAATTTTTAACTGCGTGAACTGATTTTAATAACCTTTTTGTATTTGAAAGATGGTGTACAAGGACATTAAAATAAGTAAAATAAGGTAAAAAAAAAGCTTGTATATACGGTTGAATTACAAACTTGTTGAGAAATTATTTATATTTTGTTTAACTTTTCAAAAACTGTTCAACCAATCAAGTTTCAAATAATTTTTCTAGAAAGCCTACCCAATAATATATCACACGATAGGGCAAAAAAGAAAAGAAACATCACTCCGCCTTACGTGTATTTATTTCCACTTTCTATTTCACCATTTTGTCAGAGTCATTGATATACATACCGAATTTCAGCATTATAGCGCGTCACTGAGATTATTTGCAATCGGACAGACAGACAGACAGACTTAGTTGAACACGCAACCATAAAAAGAAAATAAATCCAAAAAATGTGAAAAGAAATACGAAATGTAGTAATTATTATCCATCCATCTGAAATTACAATACTTTATTTTACTCTATTCTCGTAAAGGACAGCGAATATTGATTTGGATGTGAAATATTTTAAGTCCCAAAAAATGTACAACTCCGACCTCATTTTGCACCTTTGTGCCATAAAAGCTCCACGATTTAATATTAAACCATATTTAAATACAAATGAGAAAAGTTATCTCAACGGCAATAATTAAGAATTAATAGCACGGAATCAAAGACTCATTGAAATAATTAAGTGTCTCTGACAGGAACAGGGAATTGATAATTAAAAACTAAAGACTTTGTAATTGTGCGACGCGCGTGATAATCTGAAAAACGTCAATAGCAGTGTTGCCACTCGAAAAAAGCAAATTAAAAGTCGCGGATCAAGTTTTAATGAAATAATGGACTTATCCCTAATGTTGTCAGCTGTTTGGAACACTTGTAAAAAACATCACGAAAATTTTCGGCAATTTTTTGTTTTTTGTTTTAGTGTTGTTTTTTTCATTTCCATGCGGCTGGCAATCTCGAAGTTTCTTTATCATGCGTTTTATTATGCGCCGTTCGTCTCATTTCATAATGAAGGACATACCGAGATACATACTTAAGTCACTACATTTAACTCGATACTTCTTTCGTGTAATTCTACATAAAGTGTTTTTGTAGTCGTAGTTTCAAAGAAACTAACTTTTCCTTGATAAATATCTAATGGAAAAGTAACATTAATAACTTCTTTAATAACAATCCGTAGCTCCAACACAGTTCGTTGTTATAACCACATAAGATACATTATAAACAGAGCACGCCTGTTCGAAGTGTACGGATTAGAAGCTTTCAAAAGATTAACTGGGGCAGACCTCCATCTGACCATTTCATTAAAACTTCCTCCCGCCCTGGCACCCTAATTACATTCAAAACAAAAATCAGTCCGTGACTCAATTATATGTACGGTCGGCTACAAAAGTCGAATAACACGTAATTATGCGATAATGTACTTTTTGGAATTTTATAATTAAAGCTAAAAAGGGAGAAAACGAGAGTGCTGTCAATGTCACTTCAGTTTTGATTTAAAGATACTATTTCGCTTAGTAATTAAAATTTCGAAAAATAATGTTTTAATGGACTTTTGTTGCTGATAGTACGTATAACTCATGCATGAGTCATGACATCCAAATGTACGGATTAATTGTGACACTGACATCCATTCTATACATTAACGACTTACATTTACGCGTATCGTAGGTACGTCACATTACATCAACGTTGTTCGTATCATAAAATTAATTTGGGCGGACTGATTCGATTACCGCGGGGTCGATCCATCGTAAATTCCTCTCGATTCATTCAAATTCCGAATCGTTACTCTAATAATGAATTTTGTTTGTTTCAGATAATAAATACGACGGGCAGCAGCGCTAACCTCACACAATTAATAATTAATTAGTATAATATTACAAATTTATCGAATAAACGACGAAGCGCCTTCAATTTTCCAATTACGCATTAGCTAGCTTAATGAGAAGATAATATAGTGTAACTTAGAAGATAAAGTTGTGGTTGTGAGGCGCGAGGTGTCGCGCGTGTCGGTCGCGTCGGTCGCTTGTGTCGCAAGGATCAATGCGTGTGTATCACGTCGAGCGAGTCGGGCGGCTGTCGGCGTGAGAGAGTCGCGCGCGCGTGCGCGTCGGGTCGGCAAGATTGAGGTGGTGGCCGGGTGCGGGTGGGGTAGGCGCGCGCGCGTGCGGCCGCTGCACGCGCTGGGCCGCGCGGCCGGAGTGATGTTGGCGTCGCAGCGCTCGCAGTCCTGTAACGAAGAGGGCGCGTTCTTCGGGGCGCGTGCGCTGCGCCGGCCGCGCGGCAAAGGCAGCGGCAGTCCGACCTGCTAGGGGTACGCCATGTCGCTGCGCAGCCTGCATCGGCGGCTATCATCCGCCAATAACACGTGAGTTGCTTTCTTAGTTTATATTCATTCATTTTAATATTGTATGATTATGAGACCAGCTTCAGATTCTTTAAAGACTCCCGTAGATAGGCGCGACGCGACTCTGATAGAACAATTTTTGAAGAAAACTCTAAGGAAATTGTTCTATCAAAACTATGTCGCAATGTCGGACCGCCGCCTTCTGGAAGTTTTGTATTCAACCTTCTAAAACTGCTTGTTAGGCGTGTCTTGATGGTCTGTAACTGCCATCGTATAGATATCTACTTACTCAGGTACGTGCATGGTAATCGATGTGATATGACATTCAGGTAACGAGAGCTAGCTTGACTACCTAATAGACATGTACGTCATTGCATTGATCGGGAATTCAGTATAATTGATACGCGTCGATTTAGAAGCAGAAGAAGTCATCAAAATGTCAAACGGTCAACCATCGGGATGTGAATATTCAATTACTGAACCTAAATCCAGTGCGCACTGCCATAAATCGGCGTGTGTGGGCGAAAATGAACCTAATGCTGTTACGACTAGGTTGGTTTTAGTGTGTAATGGAATCTAATTCGGTTATTGTTTCTAGCGGGCAAAATTAGGGGTGATAATCGCGGCACAATTTATGCAAATTTGTGGGTACATAGGCTATAAGCAATGTCGGTTTTGTGGGCAAAAATGCCCGAATTTATAGATTCAAAGTTCCCAACAAGACTTACTAACCTGGGCGGTATTAGTCTGGCTGATGGACAAAAACCAAGGATTTAAACTTTAGCATAAAAAGCACTTAGCGCACTTATTATAAGTTACCAAAAACACAAACACTACCCAAATAGCAAGAGCAAGAAATCCAAAAAAATCTCGATATCGATACCAAAAGCTTCCAAAGATGTACATAAATCATGTTGATGGACGTATGAAAGGGTCGTGACGTCACAAGGTCATGGGACACGATTGTGCCCGACTGCCATTAGACGTCCCATGTTGTAATACATTGTATGGGCAAACGTTCAGGTTCGCACTGTGGACGCTCAATGGGTGAACATTTGCAATAGTTTGCATTCATCACCTATGAAATGGACCGAAGGAATTGTATAATGATTTGCTAGTTTCATATGTATGTTTGCTTTCTATTTAGTATTGATGTGTTAGTAGGTTTGAGTTAATAGCTTTGAAGTACTGCTAGAAGGAGTCGTTTCAGAACCCGTAGAAGATGACAGGACAATCTGGACAAAACAAATGACCAGTGACCCTGTCATATTAGCCCTGGTTCAAAAATGTTGAGGTTGAAAGGAAGGAAGAAGTGAGAAAAAGGTCAGAAGTGGAATGATGCAGGCTAACAACAACAGTGTAAGTGTTGAGCCTTACATAATAGTAGTTTATGAAACTGTTACATAATACCTAATAATGTATAGTTTCATACACTAATTTATCTAATCTCATACATTGTATTGAATATATGAAATAAAGAGATTGATTCAGTTTATTTATTTGTTTGCACCCTGCATCACCGCGCACCCGCCAAAGCGCGCGCAGCCACAGATAATAAATTAAATAGTGCTGTCTATGGTTTGTAATCTGTACGGTAATGAAAAAAAAAATTATTATAATATTATTTTGTTACAGAAATAATGTTATAATTTATTTTTTTAATTTCCTTTCGATATACTATTGGTAAAGGACTTCAGCAGCGGGCAGCGTTCGGGAAGCTACGCTACATCTTCTCGTCGTCCAAGATACCACAGTGTCTCAAGACTAAAGTCTTTGACCAGTGTGTGTTGCCAGTGATGACTTACGGAACTGAAACGTGGTCGCTCACAATGGGCCTCATACGAAGGCTCAGAGTCACACAAAGGGCAATGGAAAGAGCTATGCTCGGCGTTTCTCTGCGTGATCGAATCAGAAATGAGGAGATCCGCAGAAGAACCAAAGTCACCGACATAGCTCTGCGAGTCGCTAAACTGAAGTGGCAGTGGGCAGGGCACTTTGCTCGTAGAACCGATGGCCGATGGGGCAGTAAGGTTCTGGAGTGGCGGCCACGTACTGGAAGACGCAGTGTAGGGAGGCCCCCAACAAGGTGGACCGATGACCTGGTGAAGGTCGCGGGAAGCCGATGGATGCGGGCAGCACAGGACCGGTCAGCGTGGAAAGCCTTGGGGGAGGCCTTTGTCCAGCAGTGGACATCCATAGGCTGAAGAAGAAGAAGAAAAAAGGACGTCAATATAAACTGCTTTTAAGTTTTATATTTTTAATTTTTTGATATGAGAGTAGATAAAATACATTATCAGTCAGTAAGGTTCACATTCTTGGGACACAGGCCTCCTCTCAGTGAGAGGGAGTGACCCGTAATCTATAACGCGGATCCACTGCGGGTTGGTAGATCTTAGAAGTTTTGGCCCTAGGACATGCCGGTTTCCTCACGACGTTTTCATTCACCATTTTTAAGAGCAGTGGTGATAAAAATACACAAAGTTAAGGGACTATAACTTACAACTTGTCAGTCCCAATAGATACCACTAGGCTACCAGTGCTGTAGTCTCACTGGTGCTGTACTATGAGATCCACAGCACAGCTTCATGAGAAGGCGTACCATGCTCAGCTGTTCGAAAATCCTACTAAGATTATTATTAATGTGAGAATTTGTGATAAATGAATGTATAGTTGTTTATTACTCTTTAAAAACTAGTGAACTAATATAAAAATGACAACGGGTAAACGAGTCCTCGAGTGGAGACCGCGTCTTGGGCGAGATGCAGCAACGACATCAAAAAGGTGGCTGGTAGTGGCTGGCGGAGAGCTGCTCAGGATAGAGCTTGTTGGCGTGCCATGGAAGAAACTAAAATCACCCCGGTGTCTCTTCTATCACGAGCGCGCGTGTGGCCGCGGGAGTCTAAATTCTTCCACGGCCCCACACTCTCGTGCTGGCCCGGTCTATCCAGGCCTCGTCTCCTGCACGGGGTAGTGGGGTGTTAATCTACCCCATGCATCGCCTCAGAGGCGCGTGCCGAAACTCGCGCGCGCCCCGCCTCGGGGTCCATCGAATAGGGGGCGGGGAATTCCCCATGTCCCTCGCCCCTGGACCCAATCATGGGGGGCGGAAGAGGGCGTTATTCGCCCTTCCTTGGCGCCCGGTGCGTCTTCTGCGGTCCGGGAAGGGAGTTGAGATCTCCCTCTCCTGTTTCGCAGCTTCCTTCTGCGACATCACGTCCTCGCAGAAGGACACCACCGCGTTCGACCAGGACGCTACCGACCATCCTCACTACTGCCGGCACGCAGCTGTTACCTTTTTTTTTTTTTTTTTTTGTTCTCGCTGGGGAAAATGACAATTACGCATCCCCACCCGTCGGGGGACGGGTGGGGTATGTGGGACTCCCCGGGAGGGAGCCTCCCGGTATACCCACTAAAAACCCCAGCGCAACTCCGGCATCGCCATAGTGGCGGGGGAGTGGGAACTAGCAGAGCCTGAGCTACCTCTCCCCCGCCGGTTGAGGTGGGCCCTCATTTGCCCCTCTTAAAGAGGGGGGCCGCGGCTCCCGCCGCTCACGCCCGCCGCTCACCTCAGGGCGGGAGAAAGCGGGCGAAATCCCGCCTGCTCCTGCCCCTACGCCGCCTGCGGAGCGCCGGAGCGAGGGGATCCTCCTCCCGCTCGCGCTCCGCGGCCTCCTTCTGCGACATCACGACCTCGCAGAAGGAGGCCATCGCCGCCCAGGCCCCCTTGCTCCCCACCATCGCTCTGACGACGGCGGGCAGCGAGAGGTCCCCTCCTACCGCCGCGACAAGATCGCGGCGCGGCACGGCCCACGACGGGCACACCGCGAGGGTGTGGTCCGCCGTGTCCTCCGCCGCGCCGCAACCGTGGCACGACGGCGTTTCCTCTCGTCCTATCCGGCGCAGGTACCTGCCGAAGCAGCCGTGACCGGAGAGTACCTGCACCAGACGGAAGGAGAGGAACCCGTGACGCCTGTCGAGCCAGTCCTTCAGGACCGGCCCGATGGCGTCGAGGGTGCGACGGCCGAACACCGCGGAGGCGAGGTCGCGCGTCCAATGTTGGACGATGGCGTCCCTCGCCACCCGGCGAACGGCCTCCCTCAACTCCGGGGCCAAACGCTCGCCCAGCGCCCTGCGCCCCGCCGTCCACTCGTACACTCTGGCGAGCACCCGGGCCTCGAGCTCCCAAGGCGGGGTGCTCGCCAGAGCGCATGCCGAAGCGAAGCCTACCGTACGGTAGGCCCGCGCTGCCCGCTGGGCGGCGGCCCTTTGGGGAGCCCGAAGGGCGGTGAGGTTCTCCCTCCTGTGGAGGGAGTCCGCCCAAATTGGAGCCCCGTAAAGGGCCATGCTCCGCAGTATGCCGGCGTATAAACGCCGGCACCGCGTGCTGGGCCCTCCCATGTTCGGCATGAGCCATGAGAGGGCGTTCGCAGCCTTCAGCAGGCGCGTCGACAGCCCGCTGAAATGCGGGCCGAAGCGCAGCCTGCTGTCCACAATGAGGCCCAGATACTTCATCTGGGCCTCAACCCCGACCCTCACTCCCTCCACAAATATGTGGGCGTCGGGTGGGGGGCGCTGCCGGGGGCCGTGAAAGAACACGGCCTCCGTTTTGTGCAGCGCCACCCTCAAGCCCAGGCGGCGGATACTCCCCGCCACTAAGGATCCGCCCGCCGATGCCAAACTGGCCGCCTCCCGGAAGGTGCTCCCGCGGGAAGTGAGGAGAGTGTCATCCGCGTAGCAGATGACACTCGTGCCTCGTAGGAGGGTTCCCCGCAGGAGCCAGTCATAACCGACGTTCCACAGAAGAGGCCCTAGAACGGACCCCTGTGGAACGCCGGTTTCCACGCCATACCGCCGGACCTGGCCAGCCCCGTCCACGAGGAGGACGGCACGGTCCTCCAAGTAGCTGGCCAGGAGGCCCCGCAAGTACAGGGGCACACCGTGGAACCGGAGCGCCTCCAGGATGGTGGAGTGGGGGATGGAGTTGAAGGCGTTGGCAATGTCGAATGACACAGCCAACACTCCATCCCCCACTCCTACCGCCTCTGTCACCTGGCCCTTTAGACGGGCCAGGGCGTCCACTGTCGAACGCCCAGCTCGAAAACCGAACTGGGCGTCCGACAGGTCCGGTTCACGTCCCGCAGATGGCGCTTCAGGCGGGCGGCGATAATCCCCTCGAACATCTTACCGGCCTCGTCAAGCAAGACGATGGGCCGGTAAGCCGAGGGGGAGTCCGCCGGCCGCCCTTCCTTCCGGAGGAGGCACAGTTGGCCTTCCCGCCAAGGTTTCGGGAACCTCCTCGACGCGAAGCACGCGTCGAAGAGGTCCCGAAACCTTCCCTCCATCTCCGTGGCCGCGATGGCCACCACCCGAGCGGGAACGCCGTCCAGGCCGGGAGCCGTCTTTTTGGCGCGGAGACGAATAGTCGCCGCGCCTAATTACGCAGCTGTTACCTAGGTTAACATAAATTTCGCTGAAAGGAAGAAGTTATAAACAAAAATTTGATATGAAATAACAATACGCCGAAAATTATAATCAAATGAAAATATGCTAAAAATATGAATAGAATACCTTTTTATTTTATTTGCATATCAATTGCAAAAAGCATAATATTCCTTATGAGGCGCTCATATAAAGGGAGTATTTTCCCGAACCGCGGCTAAATCATTGTTCCCCTTTTTATTGGTAATCCAAAGAAAACAATGATTGACTTTTATGTTCCGAATCTACGGGTTTATGATTCGGTGTGGCTGATTTATTTCATTATTTATACTTTTTATTAAAAGTATTCGAATTTCGAAGTATTTCAGTGAAAATGTGGCAGGAATTTTCTTGGTCTACAGTCCATGGAGTGAAGTATTTTATGATACATCAAATTTTGTTATTTATGTGAAAACTCAATTTCTAGATATTTATACTCTGGATATTGAAAACTTATCTTATCGAAAGGTATCCTATTATCCAGTATCTTTATTGTGGAGGTCATACAGGTAATTGCTTTATGTACAATAACTGTTATCAGCTGCATTCATGAAGCCGGCAAAAATCACATATGTTGGGGCAAGCCTACCTGCTTGGCAGATGATATGTATAGTATACTCTTGTAAATAATATTATTATATTTTTACTATACTATATTTTTATGACAGCCTCCGTGGTGTAGTGGTAGCGAACGCGGCTGCTGCGTAAGGAGGCGCGGTTTCGATCCCAGGGCAGTGCAAATATTTATATGCATGAATATGAATATTTAATTAATTATTACTGTATTATTTGTTAAATTTTAAAGTTTATTTTTATTAGGTATTATTTTATTTCCTCTCTATTGTATTATATCTTCGAGCCGACGACCTGCCAATGCTATGTACGCCATTATTGTCGCATGCATCAGGCCATACATTGAATAGTTTTAATTATTTTCAATGTTTAAATGTTTGTGATGTGGCAGTACTTTTTAAATAAATAAATAAATATTTTCACTGGTCTGGTCGAGCCTCGGAAAGCACGTTAAGCCGTTGGTCCCGGTTGCCATACGAACGTCTAATGGCAGTCGTCACAGGTTGTTGGAGCCTTCAAAAGTACAACAATTAATCTAACTGCAATGCTTCGAAATCGTCTTCGGGTTGTGGAGGTCAGACGGCCGTCGCTTCTCGGAAAGATGGACGTTTAGCAAAAAATCAGCAGTTAGACTGGTAAAGTGGACCTCAGACTCCAAAGCTAAAAAAGCTTCAGATGCGACTGGGATTAACGCTGAGATGATGATGATTATTATTATTATTCTTATTCTTATTACTTTCTCTTAGGGAAACTATAAGAAAATTAAATGAAGCATAAACCGACAGCTATCGCTGTAAGTATGCACTGTGCAAATATTATTTCAAAACTATCAAATTATATAAATCATATCGAAAAAAGAAAAAAACAGAATTAGATCAGTAGTATGCCAATAGGGTATTTTAAAAAAATACTAATTAGTCCGCCATTCAGATTATAGAAAAATATTGAATGCGAATTTTGTTTTATCAAATCAATAAAGATTGACAAATATAAAAGGCATCAAAGATCAGGAGTGGTGGCTGGTGACGTCACTGCTCGCTAAAAAGTGTAGCGTCCAGTGACGTCACACGAGTTTTCAACGCACTGTGTCATCTTCATTTTTTGTTTATATGAAAAAAGAAAAAACGTACGCGTCCAGTATTTTTTGGAAATCTGACTGACGGACTAATTAGTTTTTTTTAGTCAAATACCTTATTGACGAAAACATGGATGTCATTTAATTGTCGGGTCATCAGATATAACATGGGCTAGCGTAGCAAACAAGAATCTGACGTAGCGTTAAACTTCGTAGAATTTCGTAGCAACGGTCTACGGCGTAGACCACTCGAATTGCTTGTAGATAAATCTTTAGCTTTACTGTCATAACAAGACAGTCGAAATTTGCATAACATATTGCTGTTGCTTATAGCTCTTGGCCAGAGTACAAGGGTCACACCACAAAGTGGATTTCAAACCGCGTAGAATGTATTTCCGCCCTTTATGAACACAGTTATGGTATGTGCCGACAGTGGCGGTAAAAGTGCTATTGTTTGACCCACTTAGTTTTAATTAAAACTGATCATTGTTCCTTTTTTACTTCAACGTTGTATATATTTTTCAATGAAAGCTTTTGATAAAACAGAATAAATATTAGCTAAACAAAAGAAAAACACTGTATTTGTTGCGAATATCAACCAGGCATTAACAAAGAACTTTATTTTTTGTGTTAACACGACGTTAATATGGTGTTTGTGTAAGTATGTACGAGATTTAGTGACACAAGCGGAATTGTTGTAGGTAAAATATTGTGAACATAGAGGTTGAAAGTCGGCAATATTTCGTTAAAAAAATATACTGCGCCATAGAGAAAAATGGTGACGTTTATTTTTGTGCGTGGATGAATCGGGCCTAACTATGGCAGTAGTTGGAACGTGAGAGGAATTGGAAGGTTCAAGTTAGCCGCCGTCCTTTCCTCTGCCACCGTTTAATTTATATACGCCCAAATCGTAGCCTTAATGCTTTAGAGATAAAGTTGAAAATCTAATAAGGAAATCTGACAGATTGTAGTAGCTTGATGTGTTGTCGTCTGAACATGTGAAACAACAATGGGTATAGACATGGTTCTGTCTCACTTAAGTTCTAGGCATTATTTATTTAATTAATTTATTTATTTATTTACATCAGACAATTGTCCATAGTTTTCATAAAAACACAAAAGTACATAAAATACATTTAAATTATTTATGAACTATTATAAATATACACATAACATTCCAAACTAAAATAATCTTAGACCGATAATTAAAAATAAAATGTCAAATTTAAAAATAAAATAAAATGCCAAAAATCAAAAATAAAATAAAATAGAATGTCAAATTTAAATTTAATTTTGCGTGGATGTGACGCAAATGTTCCCCTAACTTATTTTTTTTTGTGTTCTTGTTAATGCGTCATATGCGATTTTTGACGCAAAGGAAAGTATTTTGTTGTTTTTTTTTTTTTTCTAATCTATCGTTGGGGTCTGACACCTAAGTCTGTTGCCTCCTAAGACTACGGTAACCGATACGTGGCGTTCGCAATTCAGCGTCGAAATACCTTACTGTACGATTTTTTATGAAAGTAAGTTGGGGTGTTTCTCTAGAGAGCAATTTTTGAAACCGTAAAGTTCAATCCCGGCGCCGTCATTTTCATGACAGTTGTCGCGGGGGATGTTATATGTGGGCACCGTTACTTCAGAAAACCGCAGCCTTTGTCGATAGGAAAAAGGTATTCCAACCTATATTCCTATTCCCTTATTGGTATATTTATTTATCTCTTTACATCTAAAGATATATTGATATTATGTCTGTCCTTACACGGATGAGTAGTTTTTCCTTCTACTTATTAAACACGTCTTGACATCTCTCTCCCTCTCTGCTAGAAGGACTTTCTTTAGAAGTAAGCCTCAATCACCTTAGTACATGATCTTCTATGCCTTTTTTGTACATTCATTGCCAAATAAAAACTAATTCCATATTATTTTAACAGGCTACTTTTTCATAAAGAAAAGTGAAAATTTTTAAAAAGAAGCCTCAGAATTGCGTGAGAATCGTTCTTAATGAGGTTTAACTAATGAGAGGGTTCTAAATAATGAGACAGGAAAATCCTATTTTAAGTACAAAATTAAAACTAGCGTGTTATTAGTGGAACATTAAATTGGGCTAGCCTAGAAATTGTCCTAGCTCGGGCTACTAAAAAACAGTTGTACGTAAAAAAGATTTGTGGGGAACAGCGTATAACGCCCGCATAACTCATAGGAAAAAAGGAGGCGCGGGTTCGATCCCCGCGCACTGCAAATATTTCTATGTATGAATATGAATATTTACACTGGTCTGGCCGTGCTTCGGAAAGCACGTTAAGGCGTTGGTCCCGGCCATACTAACATATAATTGTTGGACTTTTGAAGGCTCCAACAACCCGTAACGACTGCCACTAGATGTTCGTATGGCAACCGGGACCAAAGGCTTAAAGTGCTTTCTGAGGCACGACCAGACCAGTGCAAATATTCATGTCCATGCATACAAATATTTGCACTACGCGGGGATCGAACCCACGCCTCCTTGCGTAGCGGCCGCGTTCGTTACCGCTACGCTACGGAGGCTGCCCAGACGTAGAAATAATGAATGCATTTAATTATTTTTACGCACGTTTTTTATTCTTCTCTCTTAACTGCGATTACAAACACTGCATTTAAAGCACAAATCAAATCCAAGCTTTGTTCAAAGGCATATTATTCCGTAAATGACTATTTAAATAATAAGAATAGCTGGTCGCTCTGTATAACTCAGGACAATGTTTGTGTTCTTTCTCCGGAATTAGCTTACTGATACGATATATGAGTTCATATAATTTACTTTTTTACAATACATAAATACGTAAGCTGTCACGCCCTTTATGCCTGGGGCTTTTATTTAAGTAATAAGTTTTTAGTTATTTACATTTTCATTTAAATATATATATATATATATATATATATATATGTATTAATATTTTTGTATTGCTCTGCTTGTATTTAGACGTAGTAGCTGGGATATGGTAAATAATTTCATTGTTGTTGTATTTTCTTGTGTTCATCACTATATATAGTATTGTATAAAGGCATGTGTTTTTTTTAAATGAACAAACAGCTGTGCTGCTGGGGAGTTTCTTCCGCCACTTTTTCCCAGCGAAAGCACTAGGAAGTGTCGATGGGTGGGCGTTTTGAGGGACTGTCTTATGTAATATTGACGTTCAAAAAGTGCTAATCCTCAGCCTGATTTGAATAAATGACTTTTGATTTTGATTTTGAATAAAATAAGCCCTAAAATCTCAATTAACTATAGAAAACGTACTTACAAGATATTCTAGTGAAAAACAACAATTTCACCAAAGTCTTGTTGCTAATATGCTTCACAGCCGCATGGTACTCGTATTCCTTTAATAAAAGATAATGGCGTCGTTGTTACAATTCATTACATTTCTTTTATATAAATTTGCAGTTTATAATAATGAGAGTTACAAACTATAATTTGCTAATTTGTTTTACCATTTCTAAAACTCGATTTTAACATTGAATTAATTATTTACCGCTGAATACGTTCTAACATTTATTTAAAACCTGCGCCATGCTTTTCCACTTGATCAATATTATTATACTATATTGATCAAGTAGAAAAGCATGGCCCACGTTCACTAAATCGGATAAACCCCTTTTTTTTTTTTCTTCACTGGCCTGTGCGACGGTCAGGGCCACGGTTTCTTATTTAACCAACCCGCAACCCTGACCCAGGAGGCATCGGTCTTCGTGGACCCCGTAACGATGTGCTGACATCTCTTTGAGGCGCGCGTGAAACACGACGCGCCGTCGACTCGGGCCTGGTCCTTACCGGGCGGCGAGCTGCTCACTGCTCACCGCCCGCAGGCCCGCGCCTACGGTGGCTGGGAGTTAGGTGTCGTCTCCCTACCAGGGCGTCTACTACGGCGGCTAGTGGCGTGAGGACGCTGGGTTCCCGTTGCCTCACGCGCTCCGCCTCCTCCTTTGCCAGCATCACTGCTTCGCAGAAGGAGGTGACGGCCTGCCATGCACTCTCGCTCCGGACCATGGCCTGGACCAGGGTCGGACGCGAGAGATTGCCGCCGATCGCCGCTACGAGGACACGGTGGTGCTCTACCCAAGCCGGGCAGACCTCCACCGTATGCTCCACCTTGTCCTCAGGGCGATCCACACAATGGTGACACCCTGGCGTTTCCTCCCGCCTAATACGGAACAGGAACCTCCCGAAACAACCGTGTCTGGTGAGGACCTGCGTCAGGCGGAAGGTGAGGGCGCCGTGGCGCCTCTCTAGCCACTCCTCAAAGAGGGGACTTACCGCCGCTATTGTGGCGTGCCCAGCACTGGGTTGCGACAATCGCACTCTCCATGTCGCCATGAGATCCCGCCGGAGCTCTGTCCGCTGTACCGCGATTTCTCGCGGCAGCGGAGTTATGCCCCGGCGTTTTGCCTCCTCTCCCCACTCCCACATGTGGGCGAGGGCCTTGGCCTCCAGATCCCATGGCGGTTTAGATAAACCCTCAAATATGGTTTGTTATCAAAGTAAGCGGAAATCCAAATGTGGCTTTCTACATTGAAAAGTAACAAACTGACTACCACAGATTAATCTAAACTAATTTATACCTGTACAGTCATATTCTTAAACTGATGCGTGGTCGAATCAGAAATGAGGAGATCTGCAGAAGAACTAAAGTCACCGACATACCTCTGCGAGTCGCTAAACTTAAGTGGCAGTGGGCAGGGCACATTGCTCGTAGAACCGATGGCCGATGGGGCAGTAAGGTTCTGGAGTGGCGGCCACGTACTTGAAGACGCAGCGTAGGGAGGCCCCCAACAAGGTGGACCGATGACCTGTAGGCCTAGTATGAGTTTTCAATACGAAACACGATCGTCGATATCGCGCGCGTGTGTAGGTCGCGGGAAGCCGATGGATATGGGCAGCACAACTCCGGTCATCGTGGAAAGCCTTGGGGGAGGCCTTTGTCCAGCAGTGGACATCAATAGGCTGAAGAAGAAGAAGACGACTCATATTCAATTGTTAAGTCAGAACTTAAGGTTAATATTCTAAAAGTTTAATTTAAATTTAGTTTTGCGCCGACGTATATAATATGTACGGATGACAGCAGTTCAAGCTACCCCAAACTGTTAAATATTCCCAAACAACCTTGATCCTTAATGCTTTAGCGATAAAGATGAAAATCTAATAAAGTACTTTGACAGATTTTAGTAGGTCGATGTGCTGTTGTCAGCCCCTAATTGGTAGAATTGCAGTG
Source organism: Sesamia inferens (assembly GCA_037179545.1). Classification (NCBI taxonomy): domain Eukaryota; kingdom Metazoa; phylum Arthropoda; class Insecta; order Lepidoptera; family Noctuidae; genus Sesamia; species Sesamia inferens. Next base: position 11,439,964 of record CM073940.1, read on the forward strand.
AAGATTTCTTTAGACGCGTGCAACGAATCGTGCAAAATTCTTATGGGTGTGCGTCACGGTTCATCGGTCTATAGATATAAGTATATAGCTTGTTGATGCTCGGAGTGCCAGTAGATGTGAAATCCTGCCTTATGTTAATAATTTTAAATGACAAATTATGTATACTGAGTTTGCAACCATTTACGCTGTTAATTTATGGTTACACACACATAGATGTCAACTTTATACATATTTATTAAGTATCTTTAATTATTTTAGGTACTAAAACTGTAACTTATATACCAAGAACTCTCTTAAAAATAAATGTTACATAGTCTTAGTAAGCAACGTAGTAAAGTCCAAAAAAAAAAGTTCTTACTCTCTCCTAACTCACTTATTTTGTTGTGCCCGACAGGGTCCACATGAACTAATTTTAAGTACTACCATCTAAGAATACACGTGGAAAGCAATAAAAGTATTGAGTAAGTTTTCACTCCATGACTGCCGGTGTTTTTTTCTCTATGGGGCCATTTTATATATCTGTATATCCCGATTCCCGGGTCATCTCCTCAAACAACCCAAAGAGTCTTGAACTGAAAGACAGAGATTCGCTGACGTCATGGCACTGACGTCACTCGACCTTGGCTCGGACCCAAAAGGTTCGAGTTTGAATATCTCGTGTTACAATATGAATTGTAATCTTGGAAGGGTGGAAAGAGGACTAAGGGATCGGTCATTTGCCTTTTGGAAGACAGCGTTAGGCCCTTTGGAAGTCCTCGATGTCGATGCCGTGAAAAACAACGATTTATTCGCCGCATGTAAGCACGATCGTCAGTGTTGTACGGTATCCATACAGAAGTTTGTTAATCGACGCGTTTTTTCTACGGCTCTCGACCAACTACTATGGATAAAGGACCTAACGTTTATTTTTGAAGGCCAATGACGTCAACCTTTTTTCTTTAATATTCATAGTAACATCCATCATTTAAGTAGGTATACATTTTAGTGTTGAAATTGTATATTGTATTTGTCGGCTGTCATTCATAGGCATTTGATTCTCATTAGTGGTCCTTAGATGCCGCATTGCCCACACACTACCGGGTTGTGGAGTTAAGGTGAAATGTTGGTATTCAGTTGAACCCGGTCAGACTGGAAGCCAACTCCAAGATATTTGGGAAAAGTTCAGCAGATGATGTATTTTGTATTGTGTTTAAAATCTATCATTTATTTGGTCATACTTATTCGTTTTATAGAGTTTCACCTGGCTTAGCTAAGTCGTGATTCGTCATATTTGGAATACAAAACAATTTTTAAATATGTACCTTCAAAACAAGATGGCCGCCAATTTAGCACAGATACACAACATATCCACAAGAAACTTGTGTACCTACATGGATCTAATTAGTGAGCTGTACATGCCCGGAGGACGAAACAAAAACTTTGACGGTATACTAGTTATTGTTGACGTTGTGTATTCACAGAAAATTATTAATTAGGCCAGCGAGCCTTGCTTACCGACGCAGAAAGTTTTCTTTGACAAATATTTAAGAAGAATTGTTTGCTTAGTATTACGTGAATGTTGATACAGTTATTCTACCAATGTTCTAAATTGTTCATGAAGCGTGAACGGATTTTTGTTAGGTACGATCTTGTTGGGTAGGTTCATCCATGACATATTACCCCGTTGGTAAGTTACACTTGCAACCACGGTCACAAGTGTGACCTCTAGCGTCTTGAATTTCATTCCTAAAATGGGCAGTGTTGTTTTTTTAAGCTATTGCATAGCTTCTGTCGCGGGCCTTGAGCGGGGAGTCTGAATCCAGAAATTCCGTAACGAAAAGAACCTAACACCCCCCACTCAAACCGGCACAGCGGTGCGGTGAGTTTGTGTGTGTGCGACTACATCTTTTGATAACAATTTATAAATTTCCTAAAAGAGCATTGCATATTGCAGGGTTCAAATTCAGTTCTACACATTTGACAAGTTAATGATTGTCGCGATGTGTTAAACTTACAATTAATTTTCACTCTGAAATAGATCTTCTATAATATGTAGAATTTTATTATAAAATACGTCGCGGCTGACACCAATTTTATGATATTTCCATAGATTTAGGAAGTACAATGAAGACCTAAATCTATGGAAATTTCGACATGGGTGCCGTGACAGGGGTTGCGTGGGTGCAGATCACGAAAATGACGCCATTTTTTAAATTCAAGATGGCCGACACCAATTTTATGATATTTCACTTGAGTGTCGTAAAAGGGGTTATCGGGGGTGCAGATCACGAAAATGACGTCATTTTTGAAATCCAAGATGGCCGACATCGAAATAAATGATATTTTGACTTGAGTATCGTAACAGAGGTGTTTGGGGGTGCTGATCACGAAAATTATGAAATTTTGAAATCCAAGATCCGATATCATATTTCATGACATTTTGACAAGGGTGTCGTGACAAGAGTTTTCGGGGGCGCTGATAACGAAAATGGCGTCATTTTTAAGTTATTGCATTGCTTCCTCTTTATCAAAGTCGAACATAAAACATTGAATATATGTAGTTTAGTCGTTAAATCGCCACCATTTTTGTGCACTCTTGATTACATTACTAGTAAAAAATAAATAAATTACAAAAAGAAATTAACTTGAATTAATATCAAAGAAAAAAAAAACAAAGCAAAAAAATACTGGATAAATAAAACAAATAATTATAATTGCATAAGTTGATTAAAATTTCTATGCACTTTACCGCGGCAGTCTCCGAGTGCCACACGTCTTTTATTTATTAGAATTTTCTCAGTGACAAGCAGGAGTTTGGAAGTTGACGGTGTGGTGCCCCGGAAATCTTATTTTGCTCCGGTTCTGTGGATTTTCGTGCATTCCAATCAGACTATTAAACTAAGGGAAAAGAGTGCACATTTAGCCACATATACCTTATATCCATGCACTATAATATCTTCCGATAAATCTTCTGGTAAATCTCAACGGAGTCTCCGTCGAGATTTACCGCCATCACCGAAATACGGCCTGCAGGGTAATTACCTAACATACTATCTGTAGCAATGGTTTTTATTTTGACAGTTCCACAACATTACTTGCGGTATTTACGTTGTTGAGCAGACATATTTCTCTAACATCTCGAGCAATGGATTAGCAATTTATGATTCAAAATGACGATAGTAATAGTGTGTTACACAATAGGGTATTTGACAAAAAAAAAATAGTCCGTCAGTCAGATTTCCAAAAAATACTAGATACGTATTTTTTCTTTTTTCATATAAACAAAAAATGAAGACGACACAGTGCGCTGAAAACTCGTGTGACGTCACTGCACGCTACACTTTTTAGCAAGCAGTGACGTCACCAGCCACCACTCCTGATCTTTGATGAATTTTATATTTGTCAATTTTTATTGATTTGATATAACAAAATATACGTATCCAATTTATTTCTATAATCTGTATGACGGACTAAATAGAATATTTTTTTTTACCTAGGACACATCCCTGTTAGGGTCCTGGAGGACTATTTGTATGCCACGATTATTTTGCTGATATCTGAAGATAAACTGAAGCCTGTCCAATAGATGAAGAAAGAGAAAGCAGTCAAAGATCGTAAGGCTGTTATTCCTAACAAACTAGACAAGATAGAAGCGAGTCCAAGTTAAGACTTCATGGCTTCATCTAAAAAGGTAAAAACATAAACAATCTATAATGTAACCACTCCTGGAACATACACAGAACAGATGAAAACTGTTCTCTATTCCGTGGGGACAGAGGTCTCTTGTCGAGACCTCTGTCCCCACGGAACAGAGTGTCTGTTGTGAACAGAGTCTCTGTCTGTTGTGAGAGGGTGCTAATAACGAAGCTTCCTTTTTGTGAAGTTCTCTTATAAGCCCTATAAGTTTTTTTTATTAATTTATAAACCAGCGCTTGATCGCAGTCCCGCCTGATGGTAAGCAGTGACGCAATCGTTGATGGTAAAGCGCACTAGTTTATTAAGAGCCTATTCACTCTAGCCTTGAAGACACTCAAATTGTAGTCCGACGGAAACACCGCCGCTGGCAAATTGTTCCAGTCCCTCGATGTACGCGGTATAAAGGAGGAGGCGAAACGCTTCATCCGGATCGTAGTGGTGTTAACAACATAAGGGTGGAAATTCGCCGTACGACGGGTCGTCCGATGGTGAAACGGAGATGGGGGAATTAAATCATGCAATTCCCTTGCACACTGCCCAAAATGTATCCTATAGAACACCGAAAGGCTGGCTACTCTACGTTTGTGTTCCAGGCTTTCGAGACCAGGGTTAAATCAGGGTCACCAATCAGCCTCTTCGCACGCCTCTCCACTGAATCCAAAGTGGCCAGCTGACACTTAGCAGCACCAGCCCAAATGTGGCTGCAGTACTCCACACACGAACGGACCTGTGCTTTGTACAACATTAGAAGCTGCCCTGGTGTGAAGTTAATTCCTACTTTACATGTATACTCTGTCCATTAGATTGACCGTTTTTTGACAGCCGTCTTAATGCTACCGCAAATGTTCCAGAATAAGTAAAAGTTTTTTTTTTTTATATTATATACTAACGCTTGGCCGCAATCCCGCCTGATGGTAAGCAGTGATGTGATCGTTGATGGTAAAGCGCGCTAGTTTATTAAGAGCCTATTCACTCTGAAAAACTGAGCGAATAGGAAGGAAGACGGCAGTTGAGCGAGGTGATGCAATGTTAAACCAACAACACGACCAACGATGCTGCGCCAAAGGGAGATTGGTCTGAAGACCCTCCACGACCAAACCCCCAACACAACAACATTAGGCGCATCGCACCCGGCACACATCGCAACACAACTGCTCAGATCCGTCCTCCGTACGGCTTCACCAGACATCATGCCGGAACACGACAAATCGCTTGGCGGCAAGGTTTTGTCTGGTGGGTGGTAACTTCTGCCGGCGGCCGATGTTATGGCCTACCACTGCTCTCAAAACGAAAGTGAAGGAAAACATCATGACGAAAACGGCATGTCCTAGATTCAAAAATTCGAACACATGCGACATCTACCAACCCGCACTGGGCCCGCGTGGTAGATTACAGCCCACTTCCTCTCACTGAGTGGAGGCCTATATCCCAAGAGTGGGATTTGGGAACATTATAGGCTGATTATGTTATGTTATGTATGTATACGCTTTTTCAAGTTACAGGCCATAACATAGGCCATAACATCAGCCGCCGGCAGAAGTTACCACCCACCAGACAAAGTCTTGCCGCCAAGCGATTTGTCGTGTTCCGGCATGATGTCTGGTGAAGCCGTACGGAGGACGGGTCTGAGCAGTTGTGTTGCGATGTGTGCCGGGTACAATGCGCCTAATGTAGTTGTGTTGGGAGTTTGGTCGTGCAGGTTCTTCAGATCAATCTCCCTTTGGCGCAGCATCGTTGGTCGTGTTGTTGGGTTTAACATTGCATCACCTCGCTTAACTGCCGTCTTCCTTCCTATTCGTTCAGTGTTTCTGAGTGAATATTCTCTTAATAAAGTAGCGCGCTTTACCATCAACGATCGCATTACTGCTTACCATCAGGCTGGATTGCGGTCAAGCGCTAGTTTATAATTATTAAAAAAAAAAAAAAGTGGTGATGAAATATTCACACAAAGTAAAGCGCCTGACGGGGTTCGAACTTACGACCTGCCACTTGTAAATCGCGGCCGATACCACTAGGCCACCACTGCTCTTTACTGCTCTTGCGTATACAAATACAACGTTATTTTTTGTTTATACGAAACCTGAATACAGTTTGCTCAGAATAAGCAACTGAATCCATTCCAATAATTTTTACACCATGTTATATTTTTTCCCAATACATTTAGAAATTGTTGTAGGTTGGATACCGAGCGCGCGCACGCAGCTTTACGATAGATAATAGTACTCACGCGCGCAAAAGCTGACGAAATACTGGACACGTGTTTCGGGTTTCGCATAAACAAAAAAATAATGTTGTACAAATATAAACATTTATAAGCTGCCTCATCCTATTGAGTTGTGTTCCAGATATTTTAATACAGTACGTGTATCAACCAATGTAATTGTTATCGCAATCAACTTAGTTTCAACCGGTCTAAAAACGGCTCACGAATTGGACAGAGTAAAACTACCCATTAGACAAAATAATCTACATATACAACATGTAAAGGACACCCTGTCCGATCCGTGAAGGTATTGTTAGGTATCGATAACTGATTGTACTAATGGATAGAAAGCCGGGCTAAACTAAACGAACCATCCCCCTAAAAAAATAAATATTATTTCGCAAAAAGAGGGTAACTTATACATGTGCGGTAAGCAACCCTTCCACGGGCTGCGGGTGGCAGGGCACGTGGCACGTGGTCGCATCGCTTTTCGCTCATAATAATACCGGTGTTGTCACTTTTTTTTAAATTACCAAATTTCGGGGAAGTTGGAATTAATTAGCGAGAAAAAAAGATTATTTCAAAATTCATTATTATTGTTTCTATGATGATTAAGTAAAATTTTATATTATATTTGGTCAAGTGTTTACCAAACCTTTATTATCCTTATGGGTCGGACAGGGTTTTCTTTACATATTGTATATAAAAATCAATGCCACTTTCTTTGTAATTTTATAACTCAAGAACGGACTGACATATCCAAACCAAATATTTAGGTTTTGTTTTGACTAATTAGTAGATGGTTTGTGTGAAGTTTGAACAAAATCGATTGAGCAGTTCTACATATATCACATTTGTGACACATGAATTCTATGAATGGTGGATCATCATCTCATCTATATAAATATAACTATACTCGTATATAACTACTATATATATAAAAAAATCAAAGCCACTTTGTTTGTAATTTTATAATCCACCAAAACTATAAATCGCCAGAATGGCAGTGAAAAACTCATTGCCAAATTTAATTGAAGCTACGATCTTAACTAGTAAATTAAAACGAGAACTTTGTTTGAACCGCATACCCCTATGCTCCTAACTAATATATTATTTGATTTCAAACGATTACAATATCCTGTGCATTTATTATTTGCTATGTCCATCAACAAAGCCCAAGGGCAAACTTTCACGTTTGTGGTGTGAATTTGGAGGTATCATGTTTTTCACATGGCCAACTTTATGTTGCCTGTTCGAGAGTCGGTACCCCCAGTCGTTTGTTTATACATGCTAGAAATGGAAAAACACAAAATATTGTTTATCTAAATGTTTTGGATTAAGTTTTAAAATTGCTAGCAATTAAAAAATAATATTTTATATTTGAATAAATAATTTTGATGATCCAATAAATTTGTTTTTATTATTTCACTTTATACATAGCGAAGCACGTATCGGGCCGCTAGTAATGATATAAGTGAAAGTTATAACAGATTAATTAAGTTAAAGTTTCTCTATTTGGAAGTTTTGGCAGCACTTCCGAAATATACGTCATGCTAAGGTGATTTGAAAACTTATTAGAGAGCTTCAAACTACAGTTTCCTTGTTGTCGTACCATCTAGTATAATATACTAACGATGGTATTCGTAGGTAACTGATGAAGGGTCTTTTGGCGAGTGGCCAAAATCCGTAGGTACCTACTAATGCCTCGATCTTGTTATTTCAATATATTTCACAAAGAAATTGCGTAAAATGTTACTCAAGCGTAGGCACAGTTCGTTTTTTTTAATAATTATAAACTAGTGCTTGACCGCACTCCCGCCTGATGGTAAGCAGTGATGCAATCGTTGATGGTAAAGCGCGCTAGTTTATTAAGAGCCTATTCACATAGATTGAGTGAATAGGAAGGAAGTTGGCAGTTGAGCAGGGTGATGCAATGTTAAACCCAACGATGCTGCACCAGAAGGAGAATGATCTACAGACCCTCCACGACCACACTCCCGACACAATATTTGGCGCATCGTACCCGGTACACATCGCAACACAACTGCTCAGACCCGTCCTCCGTACGGGTTCACCAGACATAATGACCAGACTTTGTCTGGTAGGTGTTTGCCGTTAACCTTTCTCAGAAGTTTCATTTTTGTCATCATCCTCCTGTTGTTATCCCTTATTGTAAAGAGAATAAAGTTCATAATAATTTTGAACTTATCAGTGATAGCAGCCTAATTGCAATGACCATAGAGACTATGATCAATGTAGTTTTGACAGAGATGCAAAATCAGAGGTAAAATTATTGTGGAAGGACTGTAACCTGTAAAAAACCGTGGCCGTCGCACAGGCAAGTGAAGAAACACGGGTAGGTTTTAGTCAGTAAAAGTCTGACACGCCCTTCCGCTCCGCCCAGAGCGGGATAGTCATTTGATGACTTCCGATCCGAAAAAAAAAAAGAAAACCGGCCAATAGCGTGTCGGACTCACGCGCAAAGGTTTCCGTACCATTGATTTATGAAATTAAAGGATTTAAGTTATTTGTATGAAAGATTACGCGGTAATAGGTGGTTTACGATTTACGAGGTATTTAAAAAAAAATCTCGTTCAAAATAATTTTCGTTGGTAGTTTTTATAGTAATGTACATCATATGCTTTTTTAGATTTTCATTTTCTTATTTTAGAAGTTAGATGGGGGGTGACCAACTTTTTTCCACTTTGGAAGCGTCTGTCACGCAAAGTATTCGGTTTAGAAAAAAAATATTTGGGAGACCTTGATATCGTTTTTGAAGACCTATCCACAGATACCCCACATGTATATGTTTGATGAAAAAAAAAAATGAGTAAGTTCTAATTATGGGGGCCCAAGAAATTTATTATTATTATTTTATTTTTGCATCATAATCTTAATGCGGTTCACAGAATACATCTACCTACCAAGTTTCAACAGTATAAGTAGCTCTTATAGTTTCGGAAAAAAATGGCAGTGACATACGGACGGACAGACGGACAGACAGACATAACGAATCTATAAGGGTTCCGTGTTTTGTCATTTGGCTACGGAACCCTAAAAAGAACTGTAACCCATTTACTCGTGTTACTGTATCGTGTTACTCGTTTGCATTGCCATTGTCACTGTAATAAATATTAAAAAGACACAAACACACAAAACACGTAATAAAACCCCACATTTATATGTAATCACGTCCCATGAGCACACAGTATTTGCCAAAACGACAAGGATTTTAAAAGTAACTGCCTCACTCATTTTCGATTTGCTTCCCACAATAAAAAGTTAATGAAAATCGTTACATCACACGTAAAAACATGCTCCTCCAGGAGTAACCTACCAACAAAATTATATAAAGGTGTATGTTAGAGGGTTCGGCAAGAAGCAAACATCGAAAGAGACAAGAATGTAAAAAATCTGCGTGTTAGAGCAAGACAGATAGTGTTATTTGGCAAGCAAGGTTAAGGGGACATCTTGAGGTGAGCTCGATCTTGGTACTCTGACGTTATTTCATAATACATATGTATTAACAGGCTTCTGATTGATCCTAAGAATGGCATCAGGACTGATCTCACTACGTTTTAAATAGATACATAAGTATTTTGGCCAATTAAAGGTCAAAACAACTTCAACTTCTAGAACAATGTCTCTTGTGGAATAGATAACACAATTTTACTAATAACACGTGTAACAAATTATAGAAATTCTATGAAAATTTTACGCCGATATCGCCAATGACAGTCGAAAAAGATGGCCGCGTGAATCGTCTACGAGGGAGGTTAGAGGCAAAGTCATGATGTGGCCACTATGCTGTGATATTTGAATGTTCTTTATGAATTATCTACTGAATGTACTTTTTACTACATAAATCACGCGCTTTTGTTTAGTAAACGACACTATCAATAATTTAAAAATTCAATGAAAAATGAGCGTGACACTCATCTTAGCTTTCGCGCCCATAGATTTAGGATTGCTATATCTATGTTCCGCTAAAACTCCGGGTCAAAACAAAATAGATGAGCTGGATAGTTATTCTGTCATTTAAATGTCAAAGTCCCATTAGGGAAATGTGAATTTATACACGAGTCATTTGTATCTGTAGTTTATTAATTTATTTGCAAAAAGGGGTATTATAAAATCACAGGTTATTTAGAAGACAAAAAAGGTTGGGACTGAGCTGCAGGCTCTGTTAAGCATTTTTATTAAGCAATATGCGTAATTATAACGTAAATTATTGTAAACATTTTCATTTTTAATGTCTGGACTTGAAAAGAGACGATGATCCCTGAGTTTGTTTCGGCTATTTCTTCTCAGAGGTAGTCAGTCAGTTAGGAAATGCCGGCTTCATCTAGTTAAAAAAAAACATGACATGTAAAAGTGATCAGTGATCCTACTTGTTTAATAAACGATTTCATTTCATTTCATTGTCCTGATCGCTAGCGGATGAAGTATATTCTTTTATTATAAAGGGTGTCTCAGAAAAAGTGCACTTTTTCAATTTGAAATAAAAATAAGTATTTTATGACAGAGTTGCGATATTTTTATTGGATTGTAAAAAAGACATCTTCCGATTTATTATGGAATAAAATATCCACCAAATGACCCCCACGGCTCCAAAGATACGCCATCACTCTTTTCATGAAATTTTCCATGACTTTTGCACAGAGATGTGGCCCTATCTCACCGATGACGTATTGGATTTCCGATTTGAGCTCAGGAATGGTTTCGAGTTTATTTTCATAAACCGAAGATTCTACAAAACCCAAAAAAATCACACAGAATTCGCGTGATCGTGGTGGCCAGTTGACATCAGAATTTCGTGAGATCGTTGCTGCAATAAGTCGTTTGTTTTAAGCGCGGTGTGGAAAGTTGCACTGTCCTGCTGAAACCACATGTTGTCCAGATTCATGCCGTCTAGTTGAGGCCATAAGAAGTCCACGTATAAGCGGTTTCAGCGTAACTTTCTCCATTTTTGTAATGAGTTTTCACAATTATAACGCGTTGTTTTTCCAAAAAGCGCTCCATCTTTATTAATCAGAATAAACAGAGATGACAGCTGTTGAATTTCAGAGTTGGCACTTGCATGAAAAAACAATATACCAATTTTAAAAGTGCACTCTTATTGAGACACCCCTTTAAAGGAGAAAGAGCACCTGACCACTACTCTACTAGCTTTACGACGTTTTGCATACCCATTTGAAGTCTATAGTATTAGATAAATTTAAAAATAACCTGTAATATGACTATGTACCTACCTAGAAATCATTACACTGCTTTTGTTCAAGAATGTTGGGGTATATTTCAAGTTTAACCGGTTGTAGTTGAATACATTATTTTACAAGGAGCGACCCCCATAACCCAATTACTGAGTATCGATATACACTATTGGTAGTACTAGTTATCAGGCTTTTGGCCTTCTGACGTTAATTTATTTATACCTACAATATGTAAAGAAAACCCTGTCCGATCCGTGAAGGTATTTTTAGGTATCGATAACTGATTCTATTCACGCCTACAAAGCCGGACTAAACTTAAAAAAAAAACCCCTAGAAAATAAATATTGTTTCGCAAAAATAGGTAATTTAATGCATGTGCGGTAGACAATCAATACGCGGGCGACGGGGGGCAGGGCACGCGTCACGTGATCAAATCGCTTATAATAATACAGTCAGAATGGTGTTGTCACTTTTTAAAAAATTACCAATTTTCAGGGAAGTTGTAATTAATTTGCGGGAAAAAAGATTATTTCAAAATTCATTAGTATTGTTACTGTGATGATTACATAAAATTTTATATTATATTTGGTCATGTGTTTACCTAACCTTTATTACCCTTATGGGTCGGACAGGGTTTTCTTTACATATTGTATATACATCTTAACTCTTTCGGCACATATCAGTACCTAACACAGATGTAGAATAAATGGCTAAAGATCCTTATGAAATTATTATTATTATCTTTTATATAAGACTCGCAGCCGCCAGCGACTTCGTTCGCGTGGAGTTAGTTATGCCCCGCTCCTATTGGTTGCAGCGTGATATTATTATACCTGAACCTTTCTGGATTAATAAGCTATCCAACGCAAAAAGAATTTTTCAAATCGGACCAGTAGTTCAAACAAACAAACTCTTCAGCTTTATATATTAGTATAGATATAGATAATAAATAGTCTCACATTAACATTATTGCGCTCACACATAAAGAAACGTAACCGTGTCCATACCGAGATTATTCTGCGGTGGTTATCTGTAGTGGGAATACGACCCGAAAATCCGCTTCTTTGCAAGCATTTTCCAATACCTAGGACACAAGCCTCTATGCTATATACTGGTATTGAACTACATGCACTTAGACCAAAAGTCTACCAACATATTTGACAAAAAGTCACAATTTATACAAAAAATAAGCCTTTTTCGGGCTACTAAAATGGTTTAGCCTTTCAAATCCAATCTAAAAAGTTAACCTTTTAAAATTCCAATAATAAATAGTGTTACAAAAAGCACGTTTAGATTACAAATCGCTTATTACCGACCGGGCAGCAAAAATCAATTGAATCCGGACCGACCGTAATCGGAGAACAAAAAACAATGTCTTCCTATTAGAATTTCCTTTAATATTTAGTTACAAGTTCTGCGGATCCAGATATTAGACAAACGCTGAACTTTTCAACAGTTTCAAGTATTCATTTATGAGCATTGGGTCCTGATATATTAATACAGAGTCGAGGTGGCCTAGTGGTTAAAACACCAGCCTCTCAAGTATGAGTGCGCGGGTTCGATTCCATGTCAGGCAAGTACCAATGCAACTTTTCTAAAGTTATATGTACTTTCTAAGTATATCTTGGACACCAATGACTGAAGGTGAAGCAAAACATCTTGAGGAAACCTGGACTTTAAGTCTGAAATCGCTAACCCGCATTGAGCAAGCGTGCTGATTACGCTCAATCCGTCTCTGTATGAGAGAAGACCTGTGCCCAGCAGTAGGACGATAAAAAGAAGAAGGTTGATGATGATGATGATTCTCTCTGTGTGTGAAGTAGGAAGGATGTTCAGTAAAGTTAACCTCCTTTACGTTATAGTTATGAACGAAACCCTCAGAACAAAAGTTTAATATTTGGTGAGTGTCGTGAATGAATTGAACGCTAGCGGCGGTCCGCATATAGCTTCTAAATATTCATTGGTCCGGCGAATGAAAACCATAAATTTCTAAAAGTGCAAGCGAGTTGGGGAGACCGCGGCCGCTCGCAAAAGTTAACGAGGTCCACTTATACACACGACGAGCTAAAAAAAAGTAAACGGTATCAGAAATGGAGTTTCAACGAGCTTTAGTTTATCAATAATGTATTCGTATGTACACAAATAATATTTCGGCATTTTTTATTTTTTTTTTTGCGTTCAACGTAGTTTTGTGCAAATAGGATTAATTAATGTACCGAATTACGGAAAGTATAATCGTTAAACTTGTTTATTTGGAGCTTACATTAGCAACTGAAATGAAATTAAATCGTTTATTAAGCAAGTGGGATCACTGATCACTTTTACATGTCATGTTTTTTTTTTTAATTAGGCATTTCCTAACTGGAATCATCGTCTTTTTTCAAGTCCAGACATTAAAAATGAAAATGTTTAGAATCAATAACGTTATAATTACGCATATTGCTTAGTAACAATGCTTAGCAGAACGATCAGCTCAGTCCCAAGCTTTTTTGTCTTCTAAATAATCTGTGATTTTATAATACCCCTTTTTGCAAAGTTTGGCCTTTATATAGTTTTTAAATCGTTTAATGGGTAAGTTTCGAATGTCCATGGGAAGCTTGTTGTAAAAGTGTATACATTGGGCCATGAACGAGTTGCCTACTCTGTGGAGATGAGTGTGATGTACAGCAAGATTATGTCTGTTCCTGGTATTTATAATATGAATATCGCTTATTTTCTCAAAATTCGATATATTTTTATGTACGTACATAAGATTTTCAATTTTATATTGTGAAGCTACAGTCAGAATGTTCACCTCTTTGAATTTCTCTCTAAGATAATCTCTAGGACCAAGTTTGTAAATAGCTCGAACAGCCCTTTTCTGTAAAACAAAGATGGTATTTTATGTCCGCACAAGTATCCCCAGAGTAGAATCCCATAAGTCATAAGAATATGAAAATAACTAAAATAAGCAATTCTGGTTGTATCCACATCAGGTATCTGTCTAATTTTCTTAACTGATGCATAGGATGCGTTACAAACTGGACTCGGTGGATTCCCCTTTTTTTCTTTGGATAAAAATATTTGAATTGTCAGTCGGAGTCACTATCGTGCAATGTTGTTCGAGCAATCTGTAATTTGATACGCTGTTCTCTTTTTCTACTGTAGAGTAGTAATACCTTCTTCTGCTGAGAAGTTGTGTACAATGGTTATTGTAGATTATATATAAAAAAAGACAACAATATAACATTCCGTCTATATTATTCCAGAGATCCTTAGGACATTCCCTCCTGTTTCCAGTACGCTGTTTGTTTAAAAAATGCAAAAGTCGGAAGTTGGTCATGGTACACCCGGCTCCAGAGAAACCTCACCCCCTTAAAGCGACATCTTTTGATAAGTGTAGTAGATAACTTAAATCATCCTTTATGAATAAACACTACAGTGTTTAAGGGATTTATTCATAAGCCATGATTAAAGTTAAATAACGTTAAAAGGTCTAAAATATATATTTAAAGAATCGCTAATCACTAGTTAACTTTAAGCAGCTTTTATGAATAAGGGGGTTTATGTTTGTGGAACAAGTTTGGAAGTTTAAAAAAATCTATAGACGCGATAGATTACCTAGCGGTCGCTATCTTTGTTTCTAGTTAGAATATCTTAGCAGTTTTATTGATGTCTGACGATGACGATTCTGATGATGACGTAAACATTGTAGGGGGGTGAGATTTCTTTGGAACTGTATGACCTATATTATTAAACAAAAGAATGGCACTTTGATTAAATCTTACTTAGAATATATATATTGTAACCACATAAATGCCCATATCATCGTAGTTAACGATTATTATCCAACAACATTAAAACTACACACCCAAACATGCCATTCGAAGATAAAACGCAGAACAAACAAAACTTACGCAACCACGGAACATCAGCAATGTAAACATTGGAGGGTACAATGAACGAATTACGCATTGTATGTGCACACGGTCGTTTGGGCCGTCTTCAGTGTGTTTACAGTGGTAACTGGGTGGAAAACGAAATTACAAAGGAATCGATTAGTTGCAAAAGCAAATTATTATTGAACTAGTGACAGGAGGCTTAAACTTTAACATTCACAAAAAGTCACGGAGTAAATTGTTTACATAATTGTTGTTCGTGATGTTCGTGCGATTAACAATCATCATTATACCTTTACCAATATTACCTTTATTGTCCTTTCCTATTCCACACGCTATCTACATCTTTGTAGTTATTGTCCTTTTGCAGGTATGTTAGAAGAGATTTCTTATAAAATAAGCATTATCTCTGTACTATTTTCTGTTCCTTTTTGACGTGACAACGTCTATTAAATTGGTACGGCGTGGAGTCATTCTCGAAAACACCGTAACGGCCGAATCTGATGCCACACGTAGTCCACGCCTACTTTACCCCCACCCCTAGAGCGAATAGACGTTGTCACGTTCAAATATCGGCAGTAGACGGAGTTCTACAGACAACCAATTTTTTTTCTTGTCTATTATATATGTGATGTTCAGTTATATATATACAGTATGTTAAGAAAACCCTGTCCGACCCGTGAAGGTGTTGTTAGGTTTCGATAACTGATTCTACTAATGGATACAAAACCGAACTAAACTTAAAAAAAAATCCCCTAAAAAAATAAATATTATTTCGCAAAAAGAGGTAACTTAATAAATGCGCGTAAGCCGCGGCGGCGGGCGGCAGGGCACGCGGCACGTGGTCGCATCGCTATTCGCTCATAATAATACTGGTGTTGTCACTTTTTAAAAAAATACCAAATTTCGGGGAAGTTGGAATTAATTCGCTGGAAAAAAAGATTATTTCAAAATCATTTGTATTGGTACTATGATGATTACTTTTATTTTATTTATTAGGGACAAAAAACAGTTACATGTTACAATGTTAACAATCTAGATAATGTATAATACAGTAAACAAACATATAACCCACACCAATGTCCACGGAATCACATTGTTTGTACAAGACATAAGGAAACGGACGTATACAGAAGGAGACAGTGAGAAAGTAACGAATGACAAAACCAATGATAAAACTAAACCCTAAAAATAAACCCTATAAATCACACAAACAAATTCAAGACAGCGTGTCCAGATATGGTCCATGGGCACAATCACGTCACATCAAACATCAGCAAGAAACAGTAGGAGTTAAGGATTACCAGAAAGTAAATCAATAGCCATTTTTCTGAACTCGCTCTGGTTAAGAGCGAAAATATCTAAATTTGCAAAATAGGAATTATAAATTTCCAATAATCGGCGAAGAGGAGCCCTCTCCCCAGCATTTGTTCTACATTGCTCTGTGTAGAACAAGCGGGTTGCTCGTACTTCACGCCTACTTGCAATTCTAGGTACCACATAACATATTTCATTTGCAAGCTCCAAACAATCAAACCTGTTGTTGCATATGCCAAACAGCATCACAACCATAAGCAGTGTACGCCTGTGCTCCAAGCTTAATATTTTGTACCGATTTATCAGATCCGCATAGGAAATCCTAGTGTGGTAACACTTATAATGTGTGGTGCGAAGAAATTTTTTCTGTACCATTTCTAGTCTGTGCTTATACTTTCCGTAAAATGGGCTCCAAATGGGCACCGCGTATTCTAACTGAGAACGGACTAACGTTTTATATAGAAAGAGGAAAGTGGAAGTCTTTTTAAATTCTTTACAAGATCGCATTACAAAACCATACATTTGATAGGCTCTATTAATTATGTTGTCAATATGGATGTCAAAATGTAACTTACTATCAAGAAGTACTCCAAGATCACGTGTGCAATCGGTTCTGTTTAAATTTATGTCACCCAGCGTGTAGGGAAAAATTATACTTGTTTTGTTTTTGGTAAAAGAAATATAATGACATTTTGGCAAACTGAGGTGAAGTTTATTTCTAAGACAATATTGCGAAAGTCTGCATAGATCATCTTGTAATAGGACACAGTCCTGCATACTTGTGCAGGATTTAAAAATTTTGATGTCATCAGCGTACATAAGGAATTTAGAGTTAACTATACAGGACTTTATGTCGTTAATGAACAAGATAAACAATAAAGGACCCAAGACCGAACCCTGGGGCACCCCGGATTCTACAACTGCGTATTCAGACTCGTGTCCATTGATGACAACTTTCTGTGTTCTGTGGAAAATGTACGAAACAAACCATCTGAGCAGACTTCCCCTAATGCCGTTGAAGGCAATCTTGTCTAAAAGCAATTTATGGTCCACCTTATCAAAAGCCTTCTGAAAATCAGTATAGACAGCATCAACCTGCGTGCCTTTGTCCATATTTTGGAATAAAAAGTTTGTAAAAATCATTAAGTTAGTGGTGGTAGATCGCGACTGAACAAAGCCATGCTGTTCGGGAAGAATGTGATGTCTAAGGTGTGGAAACAAATTGCTGTGCACCAATCCCTCGAAAAGCTTCGACAATGTGGATAGAATTGAAATAGGGCGATAATTTTCCACGTTGGCTTTATCACCACTTTTATAGATTGGAGTAACAAACGCTCTTTTCCACATGCATGGAAATACCCCCTCATTTAAACATTTGTTGAACAGGATATGTAGCGGAACACAGATTTGTTGTGCTGTGTGCCTAAAAAATGTTGGTGGCAGACCATCAGGACCAGGCCCCTTATTTAAATCCAAGGACAACAATGACTTAAGCACATCACATTTATCAAGAAAAATATAGGGAATACAGGGTGACTTCTCATCAAGGATATCGGGAGGTATCCAGCTCTTAGGGTCGAAGGTTGAAGGCTCGTGCACAGAGTTGAAGAATGTGGAAAACAATGAACATATCTCACTAGGGCAACTAGAAGATTTATCCTTGTAGTACATGTTTGCTGGTAGACTGGAACCTCTCCTATGGTTGGAGATGTACGTCCAAAAGTGCCTGACATTAAGCGGGATGCTATCTTCAACCGCTTTCATGTATTGAGTGTAACGCTGAGCCGACAGCTGTTTGAACTGTTTACGATAAGCAGAGAACCTTTCGTAATCTGAAAGGTTTTGCTGTTTTTTCCATTTTATCCAAGCTCGTTCTTTGTTTTTGAAGATTTTAATAAGCGGAGCGTTAAACCAAGTGGGAAAGCCAGATGTCCTAGGTCTTTTGAGCAGGACGTGTGCACGAACTATGCCATACAGATATTCATAAAAAGTATCCACTGCTTTTTCACTGGAGAGATTTAAGAGAAGCATATCCCAATTCGTCTTTTCTAATTCCATATTAATTTCCACATAGTTAGCTTTATAATAATTATATTTTTTAGTAGACTGGCGCTTCATTGGTTTATAATTTGTTTCAAGTAAAGTCAGACCTGAAAATGGGGGATGGTGACGATCAGGCGGAAGCAGTGAGATGTCAGCCTGTATTTGGCAATCTGTGTTACTAATGAGCAAGTCTAAGATACGGCCCAAGTCATTCTTAATATTGTTAACTTGCGAAGCATTTGTGATAGAAATCAAATCAAATAAACCCCGGGAAATATTGTTTTGCGGCCGAGTAGACAAATTACCGGTAACAGGCCATTCTATTTCGGGTAGATTATAATCGCCCGCTAGGAAAAATGATTCAGTGCACGGATCAGTGAGAACGTCTTCTAACACGCGTAAATGAGACAAATAAACGTCCTCCTGTGTGCGAGGAGGTATATAGGCAGCGCCAATTATATGGTGTTTATCGGAGCGCGAAGCAGACATCTTAATAATAACATATTCGATACCAGTGACAGGACGCGTTAACAGTCGTATGGGCCGAAGCTCGCGCAGAACGGCTATCAGAACCCCTCCACCCTCGCGCTTGTTTGAAGCAGCCCGGTCCCGATCATCTCTGAACACTAAATAGCGTTGATCTATAAATTCACTATCCATAATATTCGGTGTTAGCCATGTCTCAGTTAATATAATTATGTCGAACGAAAAAGACAGAATATTAGTGTAAAGTGTGTGTAATTTGGTGCGAATTCCTCTACAGTTCTGATAAAAAAAAGATAAATTGTTTTTATGCATTGTGTCTAGTTGTGGGTATTTGAAAGGTTGGAGACTGGTCGAAACGGGAAATGGCATAGAATGCAATATAACAATAATGATAGAAGTGATATGATTTAAAATACAATGGTTTATGTGCTAATTCTGCGACATTGATAGACAAGTTGAAATGACTTAAGGTAAATAGAGAGGTAACAATTTGTGCATACATTTTTTTTTGAGCAAAATGTTGATCCACCAACGTAGGTACATGCATAACAAAAGAATAGTTTATTCATTCTGTTTATATTGAGAGATTTTACTGACATCAGATTATAAAAGTGTAAACATTGAACAAGGTAGGCAATACTGATTACGGTTATAGGTATTTGAAAACATGGAGACTGGACGAAACGGCATGTGGTATAGAATACAATGTTACAATAATGATATAAGTGATGACGACAGTAGGTCAAGCCACCCCAAACCGCCAGACATTCCCAATCAACCTCGAGCCTTAATGCTTCAGAGATAAAGTTGAAAATCCAATAAGGAAATCTGACAGACCGTAGCAGCTCGATGTGCCGCCGTCCGTACAATGGTTTACGTGACAATTTTGCGATAATAAATAGAAGGGTAACAATTTGCGCATACATTTTTCTAGAACAGATTGATAATCCACCTACGTAGGTACATGCATAACAACAGAATAGTTTATACATTCTGTTTATATTGAGAGATTTTACCGACATCGTTTTGGCAACGTACTGCAAATGTTTTAGATGTATCAGTTGCTTTAATAAGAATGGTAGCATTTTTAATCCACACATATTTGATACCACACTTGCTAGCAAGCTCACGACATTCGCGAAATAAGTTTTTATTATATAAAGTGAGATGCTCGTTAATATATATTTTATGTGATGTACCTGATATACCGATTTGGTTAGATGACACATTTTTCGTTAAACGGTAGGCACTTAATATATTGTTACGGAGATCACGTGAGGCCAATTTAACAATAACATTTTTAGGACGGTTACTTTCCTGAGTACGAGCATGAGGAACACGGTGAAAGGCCAGGATGTCTTGACGCGGGATCGAACACTTAATGGCAGTACCAATACTTTGTATGAGCCCGGAGAGGTCTTCATCTCGTTTCTCTGGTAGGTTACAAATTTCGATGTTGTTGAGACGGGCCTGTTGCTCCAGCGATTCAATTTTCTGCTCGAGACTGTGAAGCTTATCGTTCATGTTGCAGAACGAAGACGTCCGAGTGGCAATCTCTGTGACTTGCTTCTTCAGATCTTCAACTTCACTGGTGTGAAATTGTAGTGAGTCTTCGAATTGGGATATTTGTGCCTTGAAGGACGAATGTTCTTTGCGCAGAGCATTAATGTCTTGTTTGATCTCAAGTGATGTAGTTCTGAGATCATTAAGCTCAACTTTAATTGTGTTTATAATATCCTTATTGATTTGAGATAGCTTTTCGTCCAATTCATAGCGAAAATCCTTAAATGCATCAGAGATTTCACGAGCCACCGCCGAAGAATCCAAATTGCAGGTAGACATAACGCAGTCGCACTCCGGTCTCTGCTTCCGTTTTCGTAACGTGATACTAGATTCTTTAGATTCACCAGCACATGACAAGTCAGGGGTGGAATTCGTTTTTTTAGGTGATGGCATATTTGCAGAGTTTGCTCAAAATAACGGTAACTACTGAGAAATGATACACTGCACACAATAGTGGACCGTCCGCGCACTAAGATAGGGTTCAGTTTTCAGTGGCAATGTTGCATACTAGTCTTGTTAAACGATATAGTCTCTGACACCAAGACGACACGTCCGTCACCTTACGCATACCGCGCAGCATTTTTGTTATTACGTAAAATTTTATATTATATTTGGTCATGTGTTTACGTAACCTTTATTACGACCACCGACCACCGACCCACAAGGATAATAAGGGTTAGGTAAACAAATGACCAAATAAAATATAAAATTTTGCATAATCATCATAGTAACAATACTAATGAATTTTGAAATAATCTTTTTTACCAGCGAATTTACTGTAACTTCCCCAAAATTCGGGAAATTTAAAAAAGTGTAAACACCATTTTAGACCTTATAACTGTCGGCTTTCCTTTGATTCTTTTGTTAGGTTCTTTAGGCGGCGTCAGTGTGTCTAGCCGGCGACGCGTAAAGGAATAATTAGAGCTGTACTAGTTTTTGCGTAATAACGTTTTGTTTTTGTCGCTACTATTCGAAACTTTTACCTGCTCGAATGATTTGTTGTAAAAACGCAGATCACCTAATGGTAAAAGTACTTTTTTTTATTATCGATTAATTATTCATAACAATATTGTAACACAAGTACCTATTATTAGTAAATAGGAACTAGAAAGGTCTTATGAAATACGATTTTACGAGAATATTATAAACAATGTAAAGCATTTAAGTTCACCTGATTTAAGTTATGTGAAAGTTCTAAAATCTAAAGAATGCCTTGCGATGTTGAATCGATGCGTGAAATTCTGAAATACAAAATTGATACCAAAAATCGATACGAGAAATATTTTGAATATTTTCACACCTCTAGTCAAAGGGCACCGCCGTGCAGTTAGAGTACCTATTTTTATGAAATAAAAATCATTTTTATTTTAAATTTATTAGTTTCGCGTAGACATTGCGTCCGTGTAGACGTATCGTTTATTGTGTGATCATATAGTTTTCTAACGTAATGTAACCTGCTGATGGAAGGTACCCAGTAAAACTGCAATTGTGTTGTGTTGTGATCAGGTGTTGAACGTTTCGGATGTGACTACTTCTTGGTCAATGTGGTTCCAGCATGACGGTGCCCCACCATATTTTTGCCGACCTGTGCGTGAGTACCTCCACTATCAGTTCGGCGAGCAGTGGATTGGTAGGGGTGGACTAACGTTGTGAAACACCGTGCTAATCTCGTGCGACGGTACCAGGCCGGTATCGTTCTTAGTGAACGAAATATGGAACAACATCTCCGCCACAGCCATTGTGCTCATCGAATGAAATTCGAAGATACATTCGGAGGGTCAGACGACCTTCCTACTTAAAAAAAATTTCTTTTCACGAGCTGCCTAAGTAGGTATCATTGTTTCTTTCTAGAGTCGATAAACGTGGTTAGACTACCAATACCTACATGCATGAGGTCAACTGAGGTCATGACCTGTGCCTGTGTTGCCATGAAATTACCTATTTATTTTATTTAAGTTATTTATTTTTAAGGGGGTATTTTTTTTTTAGTTTAGCCAGCTTATGTACGCATTAGTAGAATCAGCTAACGATACCTAACAACACCTTCACGGGTCGGACAGGGTTTTCGTAACATACTGTATATACGAGTATATAGGTATGAGTCATAAATAGAGAACAAAAATAGTTAAATAAATAAATAATTTAAGTTCTGCTTCCGTTTTATGTTTTTTTTTTTTTTTTTTTTTGTAAATGTGCAACGATATTTATTAATGTCTGCCTGTGACTTCTTTTAGCATTTCTTGTTTTAACATAAAATATATTCAATGACTCTCGGTCACACTGTAGCGGAATTGGAATCGGATCAGTAATACGAAAGATTACCCCATTACTGAATAATTGACAAATTTCTGCTCGTGGCACCCACCGCGTGAAATTGTGCAATCCTGTAGCGAAATCGGATCAGTATTTCAAATGATTACCCCGTACGTACATACGAACTTACAAAAAATTCATTGTCATATTACTAGCTATTGCCCATGCGAGCAAAACCGCTGCTCGCATGGATGCCAAAACTTTCATTTTCCTATGGGAACATGTTACCGGAAAAAATAGCTTATGTAAAATCTGGCAAGGAGATGGATGGCTCCTCGGGAAGGCTCTAAGACGTCATCTATCTCCTTCTCAAATTTTATTGAAATCCGTTCAGTGATTTAAAGGGCAAAAGGATAAAGACAGAGTTAATTTCAAAATTGTAATAATATTATAAGTATATTTATGTTATATATTATAAATATCATCATCAACAACCCTTTTTATGGCCCCACTGCTGGGCAAAGGTTTCCTCTCATAGAGAGAAGGATTGATCGTAATCACCACGCTTGCTCAATGCGGGTTGGCGATTTCAGACTTATAAAGTCCAGGTTTCCTCAAGATATTTTCCTTCACCTTCAGTCATTAATGTACAAGATATACTTAGAAAGTATATATAACTTTAGAAAAGTTACACTGGTACTTGCCTGACCTGGAATCGAACCCGCGCACTCATAGTTGAGAGGATGGTGTTTTAACCACTAGGCCACCACGACTATTATAAATATATTAGTATTTTATGAAAATATACTTTATTGTACGCCAAAAACATACATGGTTGAAAATACATTTAACACAACAAAATATATAATGGGCAACCTAATGGGTCGCTAATGCAATCTCTTCCAGGTAACCAAAGAGAGAACTGAAATACATTTCTTTTTTTTTTAATAATTATAAACTAGCGCTTGACCGCAATCCCGCCTGATGGAAAGCAGTGATGCGATCGTGGATGGTAAAGCGAGCTAGTTTATTAAGAGCCTATTCACTCAGAAACACTGAACGAATGGGAAGGAAGACGGCAGTTGAGCGAGGTGATGCAATGTTAAACCCAACAACACGAAAATAAATGAAACATAAATGAAATTAGAAAATATTATAAATACAATACACTAAAATAGCTACACAGATACATACATATCCAAAATTATACATACATAAATATTTTTTATTTTTATTTTTGAAAAAACGTTGCCCCGCACTAGGAATTTCTTCTGTATCGTGGATGTGTTTACAAACATATGAACTCACATATACAAACAGCCCCCAGAACATCTAATTGTAGGTCGTAAAATACATATTTGTTCTGTGCGGCAATCGAACCCGTGACGCGCAGCGCAGCAGTCAATAGTTAAACCACTGCGCTAACCGTGCAGTTAAATTTATACATACTGAACATAATAGGTAAGCAAAGTAATTAATATTTGTTTGTTCAACAAGATCATAACGAAAAAACGTAGTGTTGTTCACAAGTCCCACAGCACAAGTCGGCGGCTTTTAGAGGTACCTAGTTTTCGCTATGCAGCTTGTAAATACTGGAACAATATCCCTCCTCCCATAAAGAATTGTAAAAGTTCCTCGAGTTTCAAATTGAAATTAAAAGAATATATTTTATGTCATCAAAAAGAGTTCCAAAATATCCGAGCAGACGTATCTGCCATATACGCCATCTTATTTTCTATTTTTTATGAGTTGGAATATTTTCTGTTTTCTGGATTTATTTATTTAATTTTAATGTAGGTATTAATATTTATATAGCTTATTAGTTTATACAATTAATGTAAATTCAATATTTTATTTTATTATTTGAATAATTATAATATAACTAGTTAACATACATACGCACACATTTACATTTTTTATTTCATCATGACTGAGTTTTTCCATTGTTTGGATGACTTTTATTATCTATGTAAATATATCATTTTATTATATCTGTGTTTTTGTAATTCTTGCTTATGGCACTCGTGGGTTGCAGCTGAAAATCAGCGTCAGATGGCGCATCTTGTGTTGTCACCTGATGTTATGCTGACCTGAGGCCCTTTTGGCATTATAAGCTAAGTTTTATTTTTTTAGTTAGTGGAGAGGCGTGCGAAGAGGCTAATTGACGACTCTGATAAGGTTAAGAACGATCTTCAAAGTATGGAAAACAGACGTAGGGAAGCCAGTCTTTCGGTGTTCTATAGGATGCATTTTGGAGAGTGTGCGGGGGAATTGCATGACTTAATTAAGGGTGGATACTCGCCGTACTACGATCCGGACGAAGCGTTTCGTCTTTTGTACCGCGTACATCGAGGGACTAGAACAATTTTTTATCTAAGTGCCTTGAAGGCTAAAGTGAATAAGCTTTTAATAAACTAGTGCGCCTTACCATCAATGATTGCATCACTGCTTCCCATCAGACGTGGTCGCCGTCAAGCACTATTATGTTACGTATTGTATCTGACCAACATGTTCTTGTTAGAATACTAGATAAAACACAGAGTCTGTCAAAATTACATATAGTACGTAGCTAACGAACCCAGCGTGGATAGACCTAGCTCTTCAATAAGACCGCTTAACGATTCCTTATTTTACCAACCACGTCAATTCCAGTCAATCTCCAGTCAATTGTATTATAGAAAATCAGGCCCCTCGCTAGTTATCGAACATGACATAGTTACATACGAACATCGATGGCATGCCCAAATTATCACCAGTCGTTATATTACGAGTGTAAACCAGTCACTTGATTTCATTTGCGAACGGTCCCAATTGGCAACTCTCCAGAATTTCTTATTCAATCAATATTATATAATAGTTACCCTTTATTCAAGGGTAATCACCACGCTTGCTCAATGCGGGTTGACGATTTCAGACTTGAAAGTCCAGGTTTCCTCAAGATGTTTTCCTTCACATTTTAATGCTTCTTTTTCTCTGTATGAGAGGAAATCTATGACCAGCAGTGGGACGATAAAAGGTTGATGATGATGATACAAGAGTGGTTTTTGTTTTTTTTTAGTTAACTATGTAGATTAAAAAATATAAAATCAAAAGTTCGAAGACGTGATGTGGTATCTACCATCCCGTATCGAGCCCACGCGGCCATGCGGTGAATATAGCCCAGTTTTTCTCAAATATAGAACGCCGTGTGAACGTTTTAGACTGATTATGATAATATTCTGATGATCTATGTACATTTGGCGCTTGTTATTGATCAGATTATATTTAATGAGCAATGTAAAAGAGTTATAGGACATGTCGATTTCCTGAGGGCAGTGGTAACAAAATAATTTAGTACAACGCTTGCTTAGGCTTGAACCGATAACCTACAACTTGTAAGCTGCAGTATTTACGATTGCTCTGTAGTGTTGTCTCGATCACATCAGTTGTATGTATGTATGTCTTCGCTTTTTGTTGTATGCTTTGCGTCCTCGGGAAGTTCAAACATGACTCGTTTATCTTCACTCACTATTAGTGAACTTAAATGGCAAGGCTTGTTTTAACTCATGTGAAAATTTCGCCAAAGTTTCGGGAAATTAAAGTAGAAATTGATTGCATTTTGTCTTAGAACTTATAACAATTCATTCATTCTCTTATCTTCAAAGTAACGCAAGCGATTGTGATATTTCCCCCTGTGGGGGAAGGCTACGTAGGGCAGATAACGCATCAGCTAGCCAGGTTGTAAAGACAGGTGCGATAGATAATCTGACGGCCTCGTCCGACTGTGCCACTCAATTCTATGTGCCATGTCTTCTTTAGGTTATTGAGTAGGTTGCTTTATAACCTGAATAAAATAGTATAGAATAGAATACTCTTTATTAAGTACACCATATAAATTACAGAACAAAAATATAAAGATTTTAGAAAGGGTGATACAACATTTGTGCTCAGTTTTATTTCAAACAGATGTGATATATTTGTGCGGTTTGCTTTCTAAGCCACTGGTGTTATACCGGCTGTGTAAATTATTGTGCATTTATTTCAGTGGTTAATGTCTAACCGATAATATTTTGTTGGCCGGATCAGTGTTTACTTTTTTACACAGCGTAAATACTACATCTATCAACATCTACAATAGCATCTGACATTTAACTACGTTAAATATGTTCAATGAATTTATACTTGGTTTAATAAAGTTGAATGAAGAGTTTTCATTTGAATGCGGTATTCTCTACAATTATTTGAAATTTTGTTTTGTATTCGTTAGCCCAATTTTTCAGGGAGGGTAAAGACTATTTAATATCATATTGCTGGAACTTAAAAAAAAAAATAGGTCAGGCACTCTTAGCGATAACCAAGCAATAACGAAAGCGGGTGATCTAAAGCGACGATCGAAGCGGTGGTTCAAAAGCTAGTACAATAATAAAATGCTCGTTATTTTTGTAAAATATGCCGCAATCAAAGCTGAAAACTGATAGCCTCATAACAGCGGCCAACAAACAACTTGCAACACATAACAAAAAAAAAACAAAAATTAAAATTCTGATGACCTATGGAATGACCCAAATGTCAAAAGCTGGCGGCAAGCCAGAATGTGTTATCTACTACAGAGTAAAATACAAGCCGTTCCCAATTTTCACTTTTTAATTATCAAACTTTTGACTTTGGTGGTTGACAACAGTACATTGTATGATTGTTATTTTTTTCCGTTATGTAACCATTTGACCCGCTTATCAAGTACTTTTCAACTGACGCTTTATTGAAGACTTTATTTAATTAACTTTTTAATTTGACTTGCATGAGGTATGATGAAACGACAATTTAAAAATGTAATACCTTAAACAAATTATTTACATAAGAAAATAGAAAAGTGCCAATTCATGATAAGGATCTTAACACAAAATAGCTATTTTATTTTTATCAAAAAGAAATGTATTTTAGACATTATATTATAAAGAATCACAACTATCAAACATAAGCCTATTTAGGATACAAAAAAAAAAATGAAAATAATGTGCTTATTTTTAGTAAACCATACTAAGTATTTATTTTCGTACAGACATAAAACCTTCCAACTGAATAGCTACCTTGATAATCAAAACCTTCGGCAATACTGCTATAACTGTAATAGCATAACCAACACCAATAAAAGTTTTCCCTGAGGCAGTTATTATTCGAAATTCATGACACAATTGCGGATTCGAATCCCGTATAAACACTTTTATTCCTAAGCTACATACACACATTTGGAAACGTTCACATAACGGGATTAAGGTGTGTTCAAATGAATAAAAATGCGGGGAAAATAAAAATGGGAAAATAGGGCAGAGGCGCTCTATTGCTCCTTTCCACGAAATCAAAAACCATCGTCGCGTCGCTCTATATAAATTTATTATTGCGCCACTTCCCGAAAGCTTTTGTATTTTAAATCACGGAGTATTGTCAGAAAATATCAGCCTTTCTATTTTGTATGGATTGCTGAATCTTTGATCTATGTGTATTGTGATTAAGGCTGGAAACGTTTGTTTAATATTGAATGCGACGCAGTGGAATAAAGAAACCTAATGATTGTTGTAGGTTATGTTATGGCTATACTGATAAGATAATGTTGACATAGAGAGGTAACGCAGATTTTACCGGATCGTTGAAAATTTGCTGGCCCGCAGGTTTGCAAAGCATCAATTCAGTGAAAATCACGTTTCTTAAAGCATGTCGTTAATCTTCTTACAACTGCAGCCTGTGGGTCGCAGTGTGTATACGGCGACCTGCGTCTCCAATAGTTATAATAATGCAAGCTGGGTATTGTTGGGGCTGCCATGGTACTGCAGTGCATCAGGGATGTTTTCTGATACGCGATGCCTTTGCCACTATAATTAGGAAAAACATGTACATCCCTAATTGCTTCGCTTTGGCAGTACCAACACTATACTGGGTATTTTTACTGATTAGTGGGAGTCCATGCTGCAAAAGTGGGTGTGCCTTGATGTCACTATTTAATTTTGTTTACCAATATATTAGTGTTTTGAGTTAATTTTTACTAACAAATTATGGACGTGGTCTGAAACGTTTACTAGTAATATTTGTTTCGCATTTTGAGTCTTACTTTCTTCCTTTTATACTTACTTAGGTACCTACTGTAACGTGGTTCATTAAATAAAATGTCTTCTGTTGTTGTAGAGGTTTACTTTATAAAAAACTACAAATTATTACAAAGAAAATAATTAATATTAATATTATCTTTTACCACTGGGCCAGTGCGAAAGGGCGCGGAAATCGCAAGTGTTCGAAGTCAATTATGTCATCTTGACATTTACACGTTTGACGTTTGGATACATTCCGATACACCTACAGTACTTATAAATGTCATTGACTTTGAAATTGACCTAGACAGGGAGACAAAGGAGTTATTACTACCCGGAATACTTACTGTTTGCGCTAGTTTACCGATCGGGTCCGATTGTTAGTTAGTCGAGTCGATAGATGCCCGATCGGTACGGGCCAGCGCAATTGGTATTGTCTATGGTGACGCGCCGCCATTATGACAACGTTTTGGGACCGCGCCGGCAGCGGCCGTTGCTTGAACTTCTTGACGAAATCCTCGCATGCGTGGCGTGTTTCGGACGAGTGATTTTCGGGAAAAATACCACCGGCCGCGTTTTGTATAGTTTGTCGCGATTGTTGCCCGTGTTTTGAAGTATTTACTTGAACTATAAAACGTAACAGTGACGTCTGTAAATTGAGTTGAATTTGAATCGGAAACGTGGTTTCATTGGCGATCTTTGTCGGGCGTGATTGACACTGCTAAATGACTTCTTACGTTGGTGAGCTTTGGTGCCCTATTAAGGGAACTTAATGTGTCGACTTACCCCGTGTGGTACCGGGCTTAGAATAGTACCAACCCATATCCTCCCGTGGGTGTCGTAAGAGGCGACTAAGGGAACTCTCACCAGGGAAGCGGGCAGCAGCGCTTCTTCTGTGGAATATGAAATTCTGCGATCCCCAACCCGCCTGCCAAGCGTGGGGATTATGGCAAACCCCCCCAAATGTTGCACACGACTAAGCCAAGGCCCCTAGTCCCCGGCAGCTCCGCTATTCCTGGTCATTGTGGTAGCGGCCAAGGTAACGGCGGGGCAAGGGGTGCGAAGAATCTCCGGAAGAGATCCGGCTACCACAAGCAACGACGGATCGACCTGGCAACACTAAACATGCGCACACTGCGGACCGACGAGAGGGTCATTGAACTGGAGGAAGAATTGAGCAAGTTGCGATGGGGTGTCCTGGGATTATCTGAAGTCCGAAGAGAGGGTGAGGACTCGATAATCCTTAAATCCGGTAACTTGCTCTATTTCCGGGAGGGCGACCATCAGTCCCAAGGTGGTGTCGGGTTCCTCGTCCACAGGTCCCTTGTCGACAATGTAGTGAAGATCGAGAGTGTGTCGACCAGGGTGGCGTTCCTGATACTCAGAATAACCAAACGGTATTCGCTGAAGGTCATTCAGGTATACGCCCCGACCTCGACACACTCCGACGATGAAGTAGAGACTATGTATGAGGACATCTCTAAAGCCATACATAGCTCTAAAACTCACTACAGCGTTATCATGGGGGACTTCAACGCTAAACTTGGTAAACGGAGTGGTGAAGAGCTCGGACTGGGAAATTTTGGATTTGGGCGTCGGAACCACCGAGGCCACATGTTAGCTGGCTTCATGGAGAAGGAGGGACTCTTTATGATGAACTCCTTCTTCAAAAAGCGTGAACAGCGAAAGTGGACTTGGATCAGTCCCGACGGGGTCACTAAGAATGAGATAGACTTCATTTTGACGACAAAAAGGCACATATTCAATGATGTCTCAGTGATCAACTCGCTCAAATGCGGCAGCGATCACCGTATGGTCAGAGGCACATTGAATCTGAACATAGTGTCCGAAAGATCTCGCCTGATGAAGTCCACGCTCCGGCCAGCACCCATTCAGATCCACAACTCCGAGGGTTTCCAGCTCGAGCTCCAAAATCGCTTCGAATGCCTAAGTGGCGACGTGGACGAATATAATGACGGGTTTGTAGAAGCTGTCCGTACGGTCGGGACTAAGTATTTTAGGACCCGCCGCACAAATAGAACTAAAAAGCTCTCGGACTACACTCTCGAGCTCATGGAGGACAGACGTGAGATGATTTTGCGTTCGTCAAGTGATGCTTGCAGATACCGGCAGCTCAATAAGCAGATCTCAAAGTCTCTGAAGCGCGACCTACGTCGGTATAATACCGAGCGTATAACGGAGGCTATAGAGCGAAACAGAGGCTCTAAAGTTTTCGCTAGAGATCTGACTATTGGGCATAGCCGGCTAAGCAAGCTGAAGACTGACGACGGCAAGATCTTAACGTCCGGGCCCGAGCTTTTGAGGGAAGTCGAGAATTTCTATGGACAGCTCTACACTTCAACGACAAGACCCGCATTAAATCTTGCTGAAGACCCTAGAGCAAGATTAACCCGACACTACACTGAAGATATCCCGGACGTCAGCCTGCAGGAGATTCGATTGGCTCTGAAACAGCTTAAAAACAACAAGGCGCCAGGCGATGACGGAATAACGGCAGAGCTACTGAAGGCGGGTGGTGAACCGATCCTTAGGGCCCTTCAGAAGTTATTTAATTCCGTCATAGATAAGGGAAAAACGCCACAGGCATGGCACAGAAGTGTGGTGGTACTCTTTTTCAAAAAGGGTGACAACACCCTTTTGAAAAACTACAGACCCATCTCACTTCTGAGTCATGTCTATAAGTTGTTTTCAAGAGTCCTCACAAATCGTCTCGCCTGCAGGTTTGACGACTTCCAGCCGCCCGAACAAGCCGGTTTCCGAAAAGGCTACAGCACAGTAGACCACATACATACGCTGCGGCAGGTTATACAGAAGGCCGAGGAGTATAACCTACCCCTTTGCTTGGCGTTTGTGGACTACGAAAAAGCCTTTGATTCGATCGAGACCTGGGCTGTACTGCAGTCTCTCCAGCGGTGCCAAGTAGACTATCGATATATTGAAGCGCTGAAGGGTTTGTACGAAAACGCCACCATGTCAGTCCGAATACAGGACCAGACCTCGAAACCAATACCTCTGCAGCGTGGTGTCAGACAGGGAGATGTTATCTCTCCGAAACTGTTCACCGCTGCATTGGAGGATGTCTTCAAGGTTCTGAACTGGAAAGGACTGGGCATCAACATCAATGGCGAGTACATGACACACCTTCGGTTTGCTGATGATATCGTAGTCATGGCTGAGACCGCGGAGGACCTGAGTACAATGCTCGAAGACCTCAGTAGGGCCTCCAAGCGAGTCGGTCTTAAAATGAACATGGGCAAGACGAAAGTCATGTCTAATGCCCATGTTGTACCGACTCCTATAAAGATTGGAGACTCTGTTCTCGAAGTTGTTGACAGCTACGTGTACCTGGGACAAACTATCCAGTTAGGAAGGTCCAACTTCGAGAAAGAGGTCAATCGTCGAATCCAACTCGGCTGGGCTGCTTTCGGGAAGCTACGTAGAATCTTCTCGTCCGAAATACCGCAGTGTCTCAAGACAAAAGTCTTCGACCAGTGTGTGTTGCCAGTGATGACTTATGGAATTGAGACGTGGTCGCTAACAATGGGCCTTATAAGAAGGCTCAAAGTCGCTCAAAGGGCAATGGAGAGGGCTATGCTTGGGGTTTCACTGCGCGATCGAATCAGGAATGAGGAGATCCGCAGAAGAACGAGAGTAACCGACATAGCCCGAAGAATTGCAACACTGAAGTGGCAATGGGCTGGATACATTGCCCGTAGGACCGATGCCCGATGGGGCCGACGGGTTCTCGAGTGGCGACCACGCACCGGAAGACGTAGCGTGGGTAGGCCCCCGACAGGGTGGACCGACGACCTGGTGAAGGTCGCGGGAAACCGCTGGATGCGGGAGGCGCAGGACCGGTCGTCGTGGAGAACCTTGGGGGAGGCCTATGTCCAGCAGTGGACGTCTTTCGGCTGAAATGATGATGATGATGATGAATGTGTCGACTGGTATGGGACAGTCGACGTATTTGAAGACATCGGACGTCATTGTAAAGTCGGCGCGCGCGTCGACTTCTCCGAGACCTGCGGACGGAACCCAAGAGTCCCAAGGTAAGTCCCGTAGATTTACCAGAGTGTGGTCGGAGATTAATTTACTTGTGGTGTAGACCGACCTTGTTTGTTGAATAAGCCGTGACAAATGCGCGGTAGATGTACGAGCTGTACTGGGGCGCCTACACTTACCTAATCTCTTGTAAAAGAAAGCTTCAACCTTTTTGAACTACAAAGTTAGGCCTATCATAATATATGATAGTAAATATAGGCAATCTACAAGTCTTTTCACACTCTTCAGTATCTGTGTATAACAGGATCGAAAGAAAAATAGCGGTGGTTTTTCCCGCACGAAAAGCAAGTGTAGTTCTGAAGAAAATAGGTTAATACGGCACTCGAAGGCGATGGGCTTACATGCTATTGCCAACTTTGTCATTCAAGTATCGCTCAAAGCTCCGTTTAACACAATAACCGGCACGTTTTAAAGGGACGTTTAGTTTTATCACACAGATTAGAAAAGTTCTATAAAAGTTGATGGTAATCACGATAGGGTGCTGGTTTACGTGTCCACGTAGATTTTGCCGATCGATTAATTGGTGTGACTGTAGTCTAATGTATTCTGTGTCGTAATTTTTAATAAAGTTTAGGCGGAGTTAGCGTATTAAAAAGTCTAGACAGATAGGATACTCTTTATTATATACACCGCTAAATATTACAGATTTAAACGTATATAAGAACTTTCAATGATATATTTTTTGGTAGGCCATAACAGCGGCCGCCGGCAGAAGTTACCACCCACCAGACAAAGCCTTGCCGCCAAGCGATTTGTCGTGTTGCGGCATGATGTCTGGCGAAACCGTGCGGAGGACGCGTCTGAGCATTTGTGTTGCGTTGTGTGCCGGGTACGAAGCGCCTAATGTTGTTGTGTTGGGAGTTTGGTCGTGGAGGCCCTTTGGCGCAGTATCGTTGGTCGTGTTGTTGGGTTTAACATTGCATCACCTCGCTCAACTGCCGTCTTCCTTCCTATTCGCTCAGTTTTTCTGAGTGAATAGGCTCTTAATAAACCAGCGCGCTTTACCATCAACGATCGCATCACTGCTTTCCATCAGGCGGGATTGCGGTCAAGCGCAAGTTTATAATTGTTTTTTTTTTTTTTTTTTATAATTTATAAACCAGCGCTTGACCGCAATCCCGCCTGATGGTAAGCAGTGATGCGATCGTTGATGGTAAAATATGAGTAAGAATACTATTTTCTTTGATCTGATATCATCTAATGACTCCCGCTCTGAGCGAAGCGGAAAGG
Organism: Sesamia inferens; assembly: GCA_037179545.1. Lineage (NCBI taxonomy): Eukaryota > Metazoa > Arthropoda > Insecta > Lepidoptera > Noctuidae > Sesamia > Sesamia inferens. The sequence continues at coordinate 11,473,967 of CM073940.1, forward strand.
CGTGTCAGATTATTACTTCACTTGCCTGTGCCCCATGGACTATACTATATTGGACTCTATTGGACAATCCGCGTCGAGAGTAAATACTGCAGGTGTATGTGATGTACCATTTGCTTATTATATACCATAAAACAGTGCAAAGATCATTGAAAATACCGATGATGATAAACTTTGGGTCAAATCATAAATAGGAGAGTTACCTACATTTGCACCTGTGAATGTTGTTACGAACCCAGGTTACTGTGAGTTATTGTGACCTGGTTTATATTTTCGGGTGTAAAACCTTCGAAGAGTACTTGTCAGCCGGCGTTTTAAAAATTGGACGTGTGTACGGCTCCTCAATTGTTTCAACCCTTCAAATTTTTGTCGGGATCCACTATATGACGGAGTACCTACTCAGCCGTTTTGAAAACTCTTTTGTTTTAAAATGTAGGTACTCGAGATTTCGCTTAGATGAGTGCACACTAGAGCATTTTGTCGAGCATTTCCACGAAATGTAACGTTTTTATGATGTCTGTAACTTTTCTTTCTATCCTGCTTTCATTGTTGATGTTTATGCGTTTCTAAATGCTAATGTCTTTGCTCGATAAAATTATACTCAATACGTTCGCTGATTTTTGAAACCAGTGTATTGATCAAATTAAAAAACGGCGAATGCTCAGTGTTCTGTTACAAGACGTACTTTTAACATCTTGTAAGAACACTGAACATTTGTCTTTTTATAATTTATACTCTCATTTTAAAGACTGCAAAATAAATATTCGATCGCAATACATGTAGATTTTTTCGTAAATCCTGCAGAAGGCACTGACCGGAGCTGACTCATGTAAGTATTCCATCTTATTTCAATAAAACCCAATTTACATAAATGAATATATTATTGTATCCTACCCACACAAAACACCTACTTACTCAAAAAGAAACCGGTTGCTGTATAATGTTTATCGGTTTTATGGACATTTAGGGCATATATTTTTCAAAAGTTATAATTTAAAGCTTCTTTTGTGGACTAGTTAGAAACGATCAAGATACCTGCTTATTAATCCTAGTCAAGATATTTTGTCAAAATTTTACTTGTCGTTCTGGAACAAGACATCGTGGTACTTCTGGATATAGGTAACGTCAACTGCTGAATATAGGCCTATTCCAAATCCACATATTTTCTTATTTATATAATATTAATGTTCAAAAAGTGCTAATTGTCAACCTAATTTGAATAAAGATATTTGATTTTGGTATTAAATAAATATTCTAGTTATAAGTGCACCTGTGCTCCAAATTTCATACAAATTCAGTAATTTTTTTTTTTGCTTGATAAAGTAACAAGCATATACAATACATACATTATGATTATGCTTTTAGGGGGTGTTAGACTTATCAAATTATTGTTTTTTTGTTGCGATGTGTGCCGGGTACGATGCGCTAAATGTTGTTCTATTGGGAGTTTGGTCGTGGAGGGTTTTCAGATCAAATCTTTCAGGTCTCCTTTTGGCGCAGCATCGTTGGTCGTGTTGTTGGGTTTAACATTGCATCACCTCGCTCAACTGCCGTCTTTCTTCTTATTCGCTCAGTTTTTCTGAGTGAATAGGCTTTTATTAAACTAGCGCGCTTTACCATCAACGATCGCATCACTGCTTAGCATCAGGCGGGATTGCGTTCAAGCGCTAGTTTATAATTATTAAAAAAAAAAAGTTGAATGATACAGAGTACAACAAAAAAGAATTACTTAAATCGGACGTGTACACAAACATAAACACATACATACATACATACTTACACTTGAAATTTGGCTTACATACATACCTACGGGTCGAATTGATAACCTCCTTTTTTTGAAGTCGGTTAAAAAATAATGCCACTTTCGTTGTAATTTTATAACTCAAGAATGGGCTCACCTATCTAAACCAAAGACTTTGTTTTGACTAATTAGTAGATGGTTTATGTGAAGTCTGTTTCATTTCATTCATGCGCTCATTTCATTTCGGACGTGCTTCGATTACAGCAAATTGTTGGCGATAATATTATTGCATTATTTGTTTATTAATGCTCAAAATTAAAAAAAAGTAATAAAGCAATTAATAATATATTTTTTTTTATTAAATAAACGAATTTGATGTTCCAATTGCTTTTATTACTTCACTTTATACTAGCGAAGCACGTACCGGACCGCCAGTTCACTATAAAAACCTGTGCGTTCACTGCAGTCACTAGAGTGAGCTTTAACTTCTTGAAGTAAGCTACAGAATAGCACAACAACATAACACTAACTTTATAGTCGAGTCTTGTCCTTGATCTATGACTAATAGATATTATGTCTCGCATTGACGTGTTCGGCAAGCCATCCATTAATCAATTCTCGATACACTCGCAGCTTGTTCGACTATTCATTACATGGATTTGCATACCATACATGTACCTATAGTACGGGGTATATAACTCGATAATCGATTAGAATCGTACAGTGGCAAAAGTGAATAAGTGTGTAAGTTATGCTTTTTGTGAGGCGCTTTAGAAATGGGTGAGTTTACATTCACAACAGTCTTTAAGTTTAACTAATGGGGTAGTTTTTTTTATGTAAAATCTGTAAATAGCCACTAATAGGTACTGAAGATGCTTAAAACCGGTTTCAAAAATGGAATTAAACCTTATCTATAATTTATCATCCTTTAATAATAATGATTTGATTCATCTTGATTTTGGCCGTGAAATTAAAAACTTCTTAAATGTTTGACAAAAATAAAAATCGATCTTAACATCCCTCAATATTATTCAGTTTGAGACTGATCGCGTGTTGCTCAAACAGTTTGCTGATTGAGGTTACTTTATTAAGCGCATCAGTTTCCTTTAAATAATCAGTACCTACATCTTCCATCCAATACTACATACAGGCTGTATATGACATCGTAACACAAATTTCGCGAAAAGGCTAGGCCACATGCCACTAATAAAATTTTGATAGTCATTTATGTCGTTAATGAACGGTTACAGAATTCACAGTGTTTAAAAAAAAGTGTCAGCTCGGCCGTTGAACGCTGCAAGCATGCTGCCGTGTGGGTTAGTAGGTATGACGTTGATCCCTGAAGTGAGCTCTATTAGCGAATTAATTAATTTTTACTTTAAAATCTTATTGGGTTATAAAAGTATAGCAATTATGAACGGTCTAAAGTGAAAAAAACTACATATATATTTTTTAAATCATGAAAAAGCCGAAGAAAAATTCCACCATTGGGGGTTCAGAATCATGTACTGGATCCATAGTATCGTTGGTGCGTCGATGTTAGATACACCTTTTATGTTCTTACATCTGAGTGATATTTATGAATAATGTTTTATTTTATATCCCAGGAGAAGCATCGAGCTATTCGCTATAAAAGATTCCTTATTTTTTCCAGGGGCTTTATTTCTTTGTGCAAAATTTCATCACCACCTGTCACGCGTCTGCAAAAAGATTGGGTCACAAACAAAGTACTACAGAGTTTTGGAAGGTTTTCTCGATACGGATATAAATGACCGATTTTATTTTATACGTATGACCCAAACTATCAGATGTAACGACATCACGGAGGAAAATTGATGCAGTACTTTAGTCTTTATGAAATCTATTTTTATCTGTTTGGTTCACGCACGGAACAAATATTTGTATGACCTACAAGTAGTTTCTCCGGGTCTGGCTGTTTGTGTGTGATGTTTGTAAACGCACCCACAATACAAGCAAATTTCTAGTTAGGAGTAAGGTTTTTTTTAAAAAAAAAACTTCACATACGAGTATACGGTCGAATTGAGTAACCTCCTCCTTTTTGAAGTCGCTTAAAAAACAAAAATAATGGATAAGTTGCTTCCTCTTTTATACCGCGTACATCGAGGGACTGGAACAATTTGCCAGCGACGGTGTTTCCGTCACACTACAATTTGAGTGCCTTCAAGGCTAGCGTGAATAGGCTCTTAATAAACTAGCTCGCTTTACCATCAATGATCGCATCACTACTTACCATCAGGCGGGATTACGGTCAAGATGATTAGTTGTTCTTATCCATAAAAATACATAAAATGTATGTAAAAGTAACAGTTTCTTAATAAATGCATATAATATATATGTAAGTATATTTACGTTTAAAGAAATAAAATGTCTATTTGTTCCTGCTTTCCTGCTGCTTGTTGCTTGTTCGTATCTCCGAAACGACGGGACTTTTTCCGACAGACAGCTAAAGTTAGGTAAAAAATGGGACTACACGCAACACAAAATAACCCATTATTTTTTTTTCCAACACGTACGTGAACGAAATTGCTGGCAGCAACTATTACACCTTAAAAATACTTCCATAAACATGACAAAATAAAGCATAAATTAAATTATAAATGAATGAAATCACTGTATTAACATTTCATTCTGTGTTAGACACTTAACTTATTAAAAACATAGTATCAAAAGTCGGCCAATTTTCCCCATACAGTCATCCATACCGACCTAAATAGACATACTCGTATCCGTGCCACCCTTTGGAGTTTTGCAATTACGGAAAATGATGTAACAACCTATACTGATGGTACTTCCATCCGCATATACGAAAGGCCAGAGGGGCTATTCCAATACTTTCGAGAACGTTCACCGTCTGATCTAACTTTCGGTCTGCTAAAAAATCTAGATCTAGATTTTTCCCGCATTTTGACATATATGTCGGAGACAGCGACGGCGGAGCGTTAGGGTCATCAGCCTCTTAGTGTTGTGGTAAAGGGATCCATATTGTAGGTGGTGTTTTGAATTATTAAAGCACGACGGGTAAATATAGGGTATATTTCCAATCTTGACAATAACAATTTGAATAGGCAAACCGACGGTTTCGTCCCGGAGAAGTGCTTTGGTCCGCGCCTCAGTGCAAAATGACCGTTCGACCATCTCCACTTTCCAAAACGACTCTGTCTACGTGCCGCCATTACAAAAATACTCGTAACGTCACGGCGTTTGCACCACTACTACATAAATCAAATGAGCAATATATGTTTTTTTTTTTAAGTTCTTGACATTTGTTGTCGTCGAAATGAGACTGCTATATATGTATGTATGATACATGTGTGCAATATGCATATAGCATATATAAGCTAGCATAAATAATTATACTTATATGCTAGATTTTGCACATTTTAAAATACGAGAATTGGCGATTAAAATATACCGGTGTTCTATTGGATGCATTTTGGAGAGTGTGCGAGGGAATTACATGACTTAATTCATCCATTATTCATCATTATTCCTCCGTTTCATCATCGGATGACTCATTGTATGTCTTCGTAATAATTTTGGTTTTCGTTCAAAGTTCAAACATCATGGCCCATTTTAGATAAACTATTAGGTCTATTTATCTACACACCAACCTTCGTTTATCGGCTCGATATTACGCCGTATTGGTAGCGAGACTGTTAGATTAATTGGTGGACAACGCAGAGGGGCTCGTGGTTCAATATCAATAATAAAAGCCGTACGGATCGATCGAAGATTACGATGATTCCTGCGGTCGTAGAGGAATGACCGTATTGTGCCTCGAAAAGTTCCTGTGAGTCTCGGCTGTCATTAGTACGTCTTTGATAGTTGTTAAGCATAGTAAGAAAATATGCCCGAATGTCTGATTTTCCCATGATTTAATTCCCCCATCTCCGTTCCTTCATCGGACGTCCCGTCGTACGGTGAGTTTCCATCCTTACGTTGTTGACACCACTACGATCTGGAGCAAGCGTTTCGCCTCGTCTATTACACCGCATACATCGAGGGACTAGAACAATTTGTCAAAGTGTCTTCAAGGCTAGAGTGAATATGCTCTTAATAAACTTCTAAATGACCATCAAGGATTACATCACTGCTTACCATCAGGTGGGATTGCGGTCAAATATTAGTTTATAATTTATAAGACAAAAAATTAGTCTTATTAATGGGCATGTTGAGGTGAGACAAGCAAATGTTCCATGTAAAATTATCTCACTCAGCTGCATATGGTTAGACTGGAGGCTGATCCCATCATAGCTGGGATAACCTAGCCAGGTGGACTTTGACATGAACCTACACTCTTTCATTTTGAAGAATATTGCTAATGCATTGCTGCATACACGAAAAATGTTTCTGCTCAAGTAACTTAAATAATTCAATAAATATTGTTGAACTGTCAAAATGGAACCCATTGTTACTGATTGTGTCTTACATAATTACGTGCTGTTCTGGTGAACCAAATTGGTCTTTCAAGTTGAAGGTTTGCTCTTTGCAATTTGTGAGCTGTGATTTATATTCATTCTTGTATTTGCTATTTTTCTAGTTTGTTATCCTATAATAAGGAATGAAGTTGCAAAAAACGTGATAATGGGGAATTGAATGAAAGTCATACCGCTCAAAACACAGTTTAAAGCGGTATTTTCCCGTGTATTACTTTTCTCATTATGACTGGCTGGCATAACAAGGCCAGCTAGTCAAAATGGTTAAATAACAAATGGTTTATCGTTTACCTTAAGTCAATGAATAAAGGATGAAAATAAACGAACGACTGGCTGGTAACAATTCAGAGTCAAAACTGACAACCAAAGAGTATACATATCAATATAATTAGGCTGACAACACTTCAATTTATTCTTTATCTATTCTCAACGAGGAAAATACGAAACAATAAAGAATTCTATCCATGCCGCAAAGAACAGTCAACGATAAAACTAGAAATTAAATTACTCAACCAGCCATAACGTCGTATCCCTTCCACTTTAGGCAAGAGTAAGTAGATTTACCTAACCTAATAACGTTCAATTGTTTCCAAGTGCTGTCCTGTTCTGGTCTGAGTCTTTGGACTGGAGCCAGTGAGTAGTCGTCCAAAGTTGAAGACTAGACCGCACTTTGTTTATATTGATCGAAGTTATGCAACAACAGATGGTGGCAACTGTGGTGGAAACTGCCATGTACTAATGAATTTTGTGAAACACTTTTTGTGGGAGACTGAATAGAGCGTCTTCATAGTTTAAACTGTGAAATGTTTTGTAGTAAGGAATTATGGCTTTAGTAAACATTTTTGTAAACAATAACAAAGATAAGGATTCGTTGAATTCGGTAGGTACAAGGTTGGTTAGTAGAGTTATGTTTAGGATAGATTCGCCGCTAAATATACGTATATAGTTTGATTCTTTTTTAAAAATCTTTTGAAGTGAAACTTCTTTAGGCACGCTTGACTTGGGGAGTAAACTAGCGAAAGCGTTACGAAAAATGATAGGAAATAAATGATGAAGGCGAACGGAAGCAGAGTATAGTCCTATTTCGTCTGTACTACAAACAAGGAGTTGGCTCATGTAAATATTGCATGACTGTCGAGTATGAAGTTGTGAGTTCGCATCTCGCCGAAGGCAATATATATTTTTTGGATCTTTTTAAGATTTGTTAACAATTGAGTCGAGTATGAAGTTGTGAGTTCGCTTCTCGCCGAAGGCAATATATATTTTTTGGATCTTTTTAAGATTTGTTAACAATTGATTACCTAAGAGCACAAATAAATTTATAAATTTCGTTCTGTTCTGGCCTTTATATTGTTTTATATATTTTTGCTGAACATTTCTGATATAATTGAAAGTATAGAAGCTTTAAGATATCGTCACAATACGATAATTGGACACAAAGTACAAATTGCTTACGAGCCTCATAAGCTCAATTATTAAGCTAAGTACCTTGATTGATTAAGAACTATGAATTTCTTCGAGAACATGACGGTGCGAACACCCCCCGACCCCCCTCATTGATTACCTCACCCCCCCGTGGATTATCTCGGGAACCAGAGGTCGTGGACTACCCGAGTTTGGGGTCCCCTGAATCAGGAGGAGGAGCCCGACCTTTTGGCCCCGAGGGAATCCACTCCCCCCTCTTCCCCTCCCCCCTACCCCCCGCAACCCCACGAAATCGACCCCCCCCCCCTTTAGTTAGCTCACCCCCCCGTGGATTATCTCGGGAACCAGAGGTCGTGGACTACCCGAGTTTGGGGTCCCCTAAATCAGGAGGAGGAGCCCGACCTTTTGGCCCTGAGGGAATCCACTCCCCTCCTCTCCCCCTCCCCCTCCCCCGCAACCCCACGAAACCTATCCCCCTCCCCGACCCCCTTTAGTTACCTCACCCCCCCGTGGATTATCTCGAGAACCAGAGGTCGTGGACTACCCGAGTTTGGGGTCCCCTGATTCAGGAGGAAGAGCCCGACCTTTTGGCCCCGAGGGAATCCACTTTTTTTTTTTTTTTTAAATTGGAGGTCTATGCAAAAATATTAATTTATAAATGAAAGCATGAAATAAATTTAAATATTTATAGAAAATTAATATATGTATATGTGTATACATGTATATATTGTACACACATATATATATATATATATATATACATACAGATGGTGCAAAAGAAAGTTTCACTTCAGTCGTGTGGTCATAAGCACACTCGTTTTTTTATTCTTTTTTTTTTGTTGTTGTTGTTCCCAACTGTGTTGGGGCCGCTTCAAGTCTAACAGGACTCAGTTGAATATCAGTATTTTATACTATTTTACCAAGGGATATTGTATTACCCAGTAGTTACTGGACTAGTGGTCAGACTTTCGGACTTCTAAAGACCCATAACGACTATCAAAAATCTACGAATGACTGCCGGGACCGGAGCCGGGGTTTTGTGAGGCAATATTATACATACATAGGTATATAAATATGGTCAACCATTCGAGGACCAATCGCGGCAAATGCAAGCTTAAGCTGATCCATCGACCCATGCGCCTTTTTAGGGTTCCGTAGCCAAATGGCAAAAACGGAACCCTTATAGATTCGTCATGTCTGTCTGTCCGTCTGTCCGTCCGTATGTCACAGCCATTTTTTTCCGAAACTATAAGAGCTATAGGTACTGTTGAAACTTGGTAGGTATTTTATTTTTGCATTAAGATTTTGATGCAAAAATAAAATATTAATAATAAATATTGGGGGCTCCCATACTTAGAACTGAAACTCAATTTTTTTTTCTTCAAACACATACGTGTATCTGTGGATAGGTCTTCAAAAATGATATCGAGGTTTCTTAAATATTATTTTTCTAAACCAAATAGTTTGCGTGATAGACGCTTCCAAAGTGGAAAAAAAGTTAGCCCCCCCCCCCCTCTAACTTCTAAAATAAGAAAATGAAAAATCTAAAAAAACATATGATATACATAACTATAAAAACTACCAACGAAAATTGTTTTGAACGAGATCTAGTAAGTATTTTTTTTTAATACCACGTAAATCGTAAACCGCTTATTACCGCTTAATCTTTCATACAAATAACTTAAATCCTTTAATTTTATAAATAAGTGGTACGGAACCCTTTGTGCGTGAGTCCGACACGCACTTCGCCGGTTTTTTATAACTATAAATTAGTGCTTGACCGCAATCCCCCCTGATGGTAAGCAGTGATGCAATCGGTGTTGGTAATACGAGCTAGTTTATTAAGAGAATATTCACTTAAAAAAAAACTGAGTGAATAGAAAGGACAACGGCAGTTGAGCGAGGTGCTGCAATGTTAAACCCAACAAAACGACCAACGATGCTGCGCCAGAGGGAGATCTGGAGACTTTCGATAGCCAAACTCTCGACACAACAACATTTGGTGCATCGTACCCGGTACACATTGCAACTTTGCAACATAATTGCTCAGAAGCTATAAACCCTCGTTATACAGAATATAAGTAATACTTTCTCGAAAATATAAAATACATGTTCACTGCGTCAGCTGGATTTAACCTATTTTACTACAATCTAATTCGTAGTGATGCATTGTCGATCAAAGAGACTGATAATAATAAAACAATTTACAATTGAAACGAAAATTGGGAGGGAAGGATTGAAAAATGTTTCATTCTCTTCCGGAGTCGAATAGGTTCATCTCGATTATCAACGATCTTGATTCGATATAAAACTTCAATCGATTTTGCCGACGTTCGTAGTAGACGAAGACGTAACTTGCAGAAAACAAGTTTTCAAACTTGCCATGTTTGATCCCAGTTTGTTGAATAAAAAACGGAAAAGAGATTTCTTTGTGTGAAAGATTTGATCGGGAAGATATAAGTTGAATTCAATACGACTGCATTCGAGTTGTGAATTGTAAATGTCTATGGTTAGATTTGAAAGTTCAACTTTTCCTCAACATGAGTTCGAATTATAAATGCACTGGTAAAGGCAGCAAAAATTGTCTATGCATATGGAATTTAGCATTGATTTAGTATATACTATGTGAACTTCTTGGTAATTTGATAAACATAAGGGATTAAAATGTTCTAATATGAATATCGATACAGCTCTACGAGTGTAATTCTAATGCCTACTTTTTTAATATAAATGGACATGCAAAGTTTTGATACAAGGTTATTAGATAGACGTCTTATGATAATTAACATTATTAATGCGTATTGTAGAAATAAAATAAAACATTTCAAGTTAAGAGTTCGTTGTTGCATGATAATGATCCATCGGAAGTATAAGCGCTTGTAATATTAGAAAATAGCCATGACCTAGTTTATAATAAACGCATAAAAAGCTGTACATAAATACAAAGCTGAAGCTAATAAATAGACAAATTAACAAATGCCCATTATGAGCTTACCGTTCAACACAATATCAGATGATTTACAACACCTTAATGCGCCTTTGGGCAAAGTGAAGAAGCATTTTTGACAGAGCAAGGGCGGGGCAAAAATAATGAAGACAAAGGGGGTTATTATGGACAAATGGCAGGCGCCTTCAATTTCCCTGCCTCAACCAAATTAAAACACAAAATGAGATTTGAACATAACGATAAGAAACATTGAAGATAGAAAGAATATTAAAGGTGCTTACATAATCTAAAAATGTTGTTCTTTTATTACTTACTGACTTTGGAAAGAATTGTTACTGAACCGTTTTTGTAATGAAGGGAAACTTCTAGTGGTTCCCTTAGATTATTTTATCTATTTCCGGATAAATATTAGGACGAGCAAACTTACGAATATAATTTTAATTACAACATACATATCGTTTACTGTTAATCTTTAGTTATATTTAGCTAAGTAATTTCAAAATAATTTAAAATGGTGAAAATTTATAAAAAAATTACACAGAAATTAAAATTATTTTAAATGTCATAAATAGAAATTAAATTTAAAATGTTGGATGTCAATATGAAAATAAATAAATAATAAAAATATTAAAAAATACAAAAAAGAAAAGAAAATAGTAGATATAGAAACAGTACCTATTTCAACGATTAACACTAAGCACACATATAAGTCGTTAAAGAATCAATAATAATTACAAATCCTGCATCATCCCACTGCTGGACAAAGGAACCTAGAGGTCATTTGATGATTTCACTTCCTGACCAAAAAATAGGCCCCCTGAATTCCAGCTCTATCGATTCAGAGCTAAATTGGACCACTGATCGTTTGTCCTCTTCTACGGGGTCTGCCTCAATCGAAATAGTGGTTATTTTCACCCACAGCTCATAAAGATGACGTGGCCAGCACAGTCCCACTTTATTTTTGTGGCTTTTTGAGTATTCTGTGTTTTGTAGCGAAGAGTTATGTGAATATGGTATCTCTTTTACCAAATTAAAATACAGCCAAATAGTCTTGGTGGTTAAAACACCAGCCTCTTAAGTATAGCTGGCAAGTACCAATGTAACTTTTCTAAGTTATATGTACTTTCTAAGTATATCTTGGACATCAATGACTGATTACATGGTTAAGGAAAACATTTTGAGGAAACCTGGACTTTAAGTCTGAAATCACCAACCCGCTTTGAGCAAGCGTGGTGATTATGCTCAATCCTTCTCTGTATGAGAGAAGATATGTGATCAGCAGTGGGATGATAAAAAGGTTGATGAAGGTGATGAAGAAATTTCAAATCAAACTGTTTCCTTGTTTAAATCCCTATATTTTATGTAATAAAACGTCCCATTCGATGACCTAACTGCATTGCAAGCCATAGGATCAAAGGAATCAAAATTTAGTTAGGTTCACTACCAATTCTTTCATTTGTTTTATTTCCTATCCTCAGCTATACCACTGCTCCAGTAGAAACACAGTCGACTGAATATAATGCCATTTTTTTCTTCAGTTTTATTTCATTTCGCCCGAAGAAGTTCGCCGCTTAGTAATTGGAGACAATAATTTCGAAAACCTTTGCCTCGACTGCCCGAATAACTCAATTATGTAAATCGGTTGGAAATATTTACGAACCTAGGTACGAATTTAAGAGTTTTGTTTTAGAAAGGTAAGGTTTTTTGGATGTAGTTTTTTCTTTAGCAAATACAGCTATTAAGTGTGAAAATATAGGAGCATCACATGTTTTTGACGTGTATACACTCTATGAAAATGGATAATGATTATAATAAAGGGTGTATCTGACATCGACGCACAAACGGATACCATAGATCCAGCACATGATTCTGAACCCCCCAGTGGTGGAATTATTCGTCGACTTTTTCCTGATTTATAAAATAATATATGCAGTTTTTTTCAGTTTAGACCATTCATAACTGCTATATTTTTATAACCCAATAAGATTTTAAAGTAAAAATTAATTAATTCGCTAATTTTACAAAATAGCGTATTGTGAACAAAACCAAAAAAAAACTATCCTATCAGCTGATTTAATAGAGTTCACATCAGGGGCCAACGTCATATCTACAAACACCCACGGCGGCACGCTTGCAACGTTCAAAGGCCGAGCCGACACTTTTTTTAAACACTGTGATTTCTGTAACCGTTCATTAACGACATAAATGACTATCATAATTTTATTGGTGGCATGCGGTCTAGCCTTTTCGCGAAGTTTGCGTTACGATGTCAGATACAACCTGTATACACTTTAGCAACCTCTTTCATCTCATATTACAAGATAATGACTGTTGTACAGGGAATTTTTGGTAAATGTGGTCATTTCCATGTTAGTTTCATTGAAAATGTTTGAAAGAGCAGCTACTAGTGGACGAAATTATTGTGGATTTGCTACTACCTTTCATCATCACCATCATCTCTGCGTTTAGTCCCGATTGCAGCCGCGGCTTTCGCCTTAGAGCCCGGGGTCCGCCTTCTTGCTCATTTCCCCCCATATCGCCCGATCTTTAACATCCTGTGGTGTGCGATTGTTAGCACGCATGTAATCTCTTACAAGTTCTACTATACCTTTTTCTCCCGTTCTACCTTTGACTCTTGTTGTGAATACCAGAGCGGAAATTCTGGATAATTTAAAAACATTCACAGTCCGATCTCAATCTCAATTTGTAAAAAAATCCGGGATGAGACTGCTACCAGATTTTGAACAAGTTACATAAGTTAGGAGATTTGGCCTTCACGCCAAAAGCTTAGATACATTCATGCGAACAAATAAGGACAGCTTAAATAATTTGCCTTTGCCTTAAAAGCGTAGCAGACAGACAGACTCAAGCCATTCAATCTAAAATTAAACTTGATTTAAATCAATTTTATCCCAGACAGAGTTGAATCCCTTCACATTATAACTGGCTTGTTAGATAGACTAAAATAAAGTATAAAGCCGTCGTCTCGTCTGGTTTTTTCTAGTTAAAGAAAATGTCAATGGTTAGATTTATATACCATTTTGTATGACTATTAGGAAGGATGGTCTACGTTTTAGTAGAGAGGTCTAAGGAGGGGGAGGAGGTCTAGGGAGGGGAATCTAAGGAATAACAGCCTCATGGTTTGATCGTTTGGGGCTTCGCTTGCCGTGGCTGGTTCATGGTTGAGTGACCATATTCACATACCAAGACCCCTCTTTGATTCGGAAAGCACGTTAAGCCGGTGGTACCCGTTGTCTTTCCTACATTTTTAATATCGTTACAGGTCGTCAGACGTCTGAAAGTCTGACAAGTGACAACTCCTTCTTGACCAGGAGTATTGTATTATTCAGGGTCTGTGGAGGTCAGATCTGCAGACACTTCTGGAAGCCGACCCAACAGTAGGGAAAAGTCTAGATGATGATAGCTTTCACCTGTTTTGGGTTAATTAGTAACTGAGTTTCATTGTACTTGCAACTTTTGGCCGATGGTTTTGGTATTCATATGCATACTGTCAAACGAAACGCGTCGACGACAAAGGTAAGTGTAATCGTCGACGCGTGTCGGCGACAGCGGTGACAGATGATATGCCGCACGAGTATTTCAGCACCATACTCAATGTGCGCGTGTCGCTCGTGTATACACACTTATGTAAGTACCGTATTGGTAGACAATCTGGCTGCCTTGTTTTGCTTCTTAGATTTAGTAAAAACCACAATGTAGATTAGCAAACAAAAGATAAATGCTTTTTCTCCCAGATTGAAGCTTATCATTTTAATATTTATGGCATATCAGATAAGAAACTTTGAAAGTGATATAGCATGTTTTTTTTTTTAATAAATATTAATAATTTATTTGACACAGTATATATATAACATTTATATAACATTGTATAAGATTTGAATAGATATACATATCGCCGTACGACGGGTCGTCCGATGACGGAACGGAGATGGGGGAATTAATTCATGCAATTCCCGTGCACACTTTCCAAAATGCATCATAGAACACCGACAGGCTGGCTATTCTCCTTAATCAGAACCTTAAAGAAGTGTTGACCTAGTGATAATGACCGCGTTTTACGAGTTTGTAGGTTCTCTGATAGTCATTTTCATCAACAACCTTTTTATCGTCCCACTGCTGGGCACAGGTCTCCTCTCATAGAGAGAAGGATTGAGCGTAATCACCACGCTTGCTCAATGCTGGTTGGCGATTTCAGACTTAAAGTCCAGGTTTCCTCAAGATGTTTTCCTTCACCTTCAGTTATTGGTGTCCAAGATATACAGTACCTACGTATAACTTTAGAAAAGTTACATTGGTACTTGCCTGACCTGGTGTTTTAACCACTAGGCCACCACGACTTATCGACGATACTCACTTTATGTCGTGTAAATTATTTCATCACCAATGTTTCAAAACGATGAAGAATAATATCGCGAGGAAACTAGCAATCACGTTCTAGAAGCTAGCTGACCAACTCGCTCTGGGCTTGACTGGAGGATTACGGTCCACTCCCTCTCATTAGAAGACCTGATTTTGATGTCATCATCATCATCAACCTTTTTTACCGTCCCACTGCTGGGCACAGGTCTCCTCTCATACAGAGAAGGGTTGAGCGTAATCACCACGCTTGCTCAATGCGGGTTGGCGATTTCAGACTTATAAAGTCCAGGTTTCCTCAAGATGTTTCCCTTCACCTTCAGTCAATGGTGTCCAAGATATACTTAGAAAGTACATATAACTTTAGAAAAGTTACATTGGTACTTGCCTGACCTGGAATCGAACCCGCGCACTCATACTTGAGAGGCTGGTGTTATAACCACTAGGCCACCACGACTACACTACTGCTTTTGATGTGTTATGTGTTAATGTCGTGGTGACCTAGTGGTTAAAACACCAGACTCTCAAGTATGAGTGTGCGGATTCGATTCCAGGTCAGGTAAGTACCAATGTAACTTTTCTAAAGTTATATGTACTTTTTAATTATATATTGGACACCAACGACTGAAGGCGAAGGAAAACATCTTGAGGAAACCTGGAATTTAAGTCTGAAATCGCCAACCCGAATTGAGCAAGCGTGGTGATTACGCTCAATCCTTCTCTGTATGAGAAGAGATCTGACCCAGCAGTGGGACGATAAAAAAAAGGTTGATGATGATAATGATGACGATGATGTGTTATGTTGCGTATTCTAGACGTCGTTGTATGTTCGACTCTTAAAATATCCCAGATAATCCATACGTGTTCGGAGGAGTATGTACAGTAGTGCAATTAAGTTCAAAAGTGGTAATGCACTTTTGACCCTTTCTGTAAATTAAAATCTAATGGAGTTATGATGTCATGCGTGGGATGAGACAAATCGGTTTCGATAAAAAATCCGCAGGCATCCAATTGCCTTTAAAACCGCACCTAATCCAGTTGCTTTGTAATCCATTTTGAGGCGATGACTAAGTTTTATGAACGATCATGGCGAATATATCATGAAGTTATACAGATTATTATCTGTATTCTTTTAAACTTCTTCCTTCGCCTTTGTGTCAGTGTTCTACATCGAACTGTGAATCTGAACAGTCCGCACATCACATCTTGTGGGAGTGTATTCTTTGGCAGAATGAACGCAATATTATGTTGAATAGTGTACAAGTTACTTCCGGAGTCGTTTATTATACGGACCTTGTAGAAACTAGAACCAATTTCCGTGCGTTCAGGCGCTTTTGCCATACCTATTATTGGAATCAATTGTAACAGCTTATACCTACTTAGGACCCATTAACTTAATCAAAATTTATTCCGTGGTATTTGGCAATCTGGGCTTCTCCCAGTTGCAAAAATTGTCCCTTTGTGCCGATTGGCCTAGTTCTGTTCTGTCTCCTGCTTGATATGGAGGGAAGTGGAAAAAATATCTTTTTTCTTACTCCTCCGCTATTCTTTTCTGATTAATTTCGTTGCGGGACCCAAGACAGTTGAATCGTTTCTCCGGGACTCGTCGAGCTTCATTGCTCGGCGTTTTTCTGGCGGTCTCCACTGTTGATTCTGGCTTTCAGGAGTTGCAGTGGTTGGGAAAAGTGTGGCGGGTTTTGTCCAAAAGATTATCAGGATATTGATGTGTTGCCTGTTACTACTCATTATATTATTCAGAATAAATTTTCTTATTTGATAACCAACAAAAAGTTTATTACAACCAGATTTTGAATTTTCTATGAAACACCAGATTTTTTTATTAAAAAATAACCTTTTCAAAAATTCCTACTCTGGAAAACATATGAATCATCATCATTTCTGGATGTAGGCCTCCCCCAAGGATCTACACGACGACCGGTCCTGTGCCTCCCGCATGCAGCGGTTTCCCGCGACCTTCACCGGGTCGTTGGTCCACTTTATTTGGGGCCTACCCACACTGTCTTCCGTTTTCTATCATTTGCATAACTGTGTATAAATCGCGACTGATCCTCACCCAATAAAATCGATTGTTGACCTTAGCCGATTAATTTATTAGACGAATCCTCTATTTCAGTTGCTACTTGTATATATCTCGCGTTAATGCTATCCCAATTTATATCTACAAACACATCAGATAACAGCGTAAGAATAAATATACCATCAATATAGATTTGTTTATCTCCAGTTTCTGAGTAACTCTGCATACATTCGTAAGTCTTTGTAAGTGTTATGGCGTATGTTTGTATTCAATGGGGCTGGTACTCCGTTTCGTACAACATGCTTACTAATGTCCCACTCATTGCTGTGAATGAGTATCTCATAACCATCATGTTTGGAGACATTTTGTTGATTGTCTTTAGTTTTTATTAGCAGTGATCTCACTGGTATCTCACCAAGTATCTACCCTTTTTTATTGGGATAGGAAATCATCAAATGACCTCTGCCGGTCTGGGCGGAGCAGAAGGGCGTGTCAGACTTTTACTGACTAAAACCCACCCGTGTTTCTTCACTTGCCTGTAGGCCAGGGCCATGGTTTCTTTTTTTAACCAACCTGCACCCTTGACCCAGGAGGCATCGGTCTTCGTGGACCCCGTCGCGATGTGCCGACATCTTTTAAAGGCGCGCATGAAACACAACACACCATCGACTCGGGCCTGGTCCTTATCAGACGGCGAGCTGCCCGCTGCTCGCCGCCTGCAAGCCTGCGCCTACGGTGGCCGGGAGTTCAATGTTATCTTCCGACCAGCAGCGGCTAAAGGCGTGATGGCACTGGGATTCTCACTTCCTCACGCGCTCCGCCTTCTCCTTTGCTAGCATCACTGATTCGCAAAAGGAAGTGACTGCCTGCCATTCACTCTCGCTCCAGACCATGACCTGGACCAGGGTCGGACGCGAGAGGTCCCTATTACTACCCAAGCCGGGCAGACCTCCACCGTGTCCTCCAGAAACAGCCGTGTCCGGTGAGGACCTGCGTCAGGCGGAAGGTAAGGGTGTCGTGGCACCTCGCTAGCCACTCCTCAAAGAGGGGACTTACCGCCGCTATTGCGGCGTGCCAAGCAGTGGCCTAATGTTTAAAACACCAGACTCTCAAGATGAGTGCGCGGGTTCGATTCCAGGTCAGCCAAGTACCAATGTAACTTTTCTAAAAGTTATATGTACTTATTAAGTATATCTTGGACACCAATGACTGAAGGTGAAGGAAAACATCTTGTGGAAACCTGGACTTTAAGTCTGAAATCGCCAAACCGCATTGAGCAAGCGTGGTGATTATGCTCAATCCTTCTACAGAGAAGGATTGAGCGTAATCAGTGGTGACACACTGGACGACTTATATGGAACAGAAGCCTCCAGAAACAGCCGTGTCCGGTGAGGACCTGCGTCAGGCGGAAGGTAAGGGTGTCGTGGCGCCTCTCTAGCTACTCCTCAAAGAGGGGACTTACCGCCGCTATTGCGGCGTGCCAAGCAGTGGCCTAGTGGTTAAAACACCAGCGTCTCAAGTATGAGTGCGCGGGGAGTAGATTCCAGGTCAGGCAAGTACCAATGTAACTTTTCTAAAAGTTATATGTACTTACTAAGTATATCTTGGACACCAATGACTGGAGGTGAAGGAAAACATCTTGTGGAAACCGGGACTTTAAGTCTGAAATCGCCAACCCGCGTTGAGCAAGCGTGGTGATTACGCCCAATTCTTCTCTGTATGAGAGGAGACCTGTACCCAGTAGTGGGACGATCAAAAGGTTGATGATGTTGATGAGCAGTGAGAAGCCCTTCAGTGCGGTTCTGTAACCATCCACCCACCGTGAAAACTTAGGTAAAGTTAGCCTGGGGTGCGTTGCCATTCCAACTAATGGTAGTATACTGTTAGATAGCCCCCTTCGCCAAAATTTTCTGAGATCTATACACATTTGCGCGGCAGATCGTTATCCTTTTGTCGTGTTTTTCATATCTAGTTATCTTTTACAATATCCATATTACGAAAAATTCTAATCTAGTAATATTGGAAAAAATATTGTTGTATATTTTGATAGCCCAATTCTTGAGGAAGGCTACAGGCTATCTAACACCACGTGAAGACCCTTATGAGCCAAGCATAAAGAAAGAAGTCAGAAATAACACCGATTTAAAAGGAAGTGATAGCGCGGGCGAGCAATGCGATGCGACGGGTGGGTCGGGGAACAAGAAATTTTATGCGGATTAAGGCGCGGGCTGAAACTAGTAAATTAAATGTTATTGTGGAAGCCAAAATATTCATTATAAAGGGTGTATCTGACATCGACGCACAAACGAGTACCATTAATCCAGTACATGATTCTGAACCCCCCAGTGGTGGAATTTATCGTCGGCTTTTTCATGATTAAAAAAAAATATGTGTAGTATTTTTCACTTTAGACTGTTCATAATTGCTATACTTTTATGACCCAATAAGATTTTAAAGTAAAAAAAAAATATTTCGCTAATTACACAAAAAAGCGCAATGAAAACAAAACTCGAAAAACTATCTTATTAGCAGATTTAATAGAGTTCATATCAGGGATCAACGTCATACTTACAAACCCGCACGGCGGCACGCTTGCAACGTTCAAAGGCCGAGCCGACACTTTTTTAAACATTGTTATTTCTGCAACCGTACATTAACGACATAAATGACTATCATAATTTTATTAGTGGCATGCGGTCTAGCCTTTTCGCGAAGTTTGCGTTACGATGTCAGATACACCTTTGTATTAATATACAAAGGTGTATCTGACATCGTAACGCATCGTATTTTATAGAATGCATTTTGAAGAGTGTGCGCAAGAATACATACACACGTAATTAGCCTATAATGTTCCCGCTCCTGGAACACAGGCGTCCTCTTGGTGAGACGGAATGGGACGTAATCTGCCAAGCTGGCTCAAAAATCAAAAAATCAAAATCAAAGCATTTATTTCAAATAAACCAGTTACAGGCACTTTTGAATTGTCAGAAGGTCGGTCAGTCAGTAAGGTGAAGCTAGTCGCCCATTCCAAAGAGTAGGTACCTATGGAGAAGAACGGGCAAGAAACTCCATGGACACTCTTTTAAATAATCAAGCTATTGATACAAATATTTGATTACATCATTCATTTTGAAATCAATCGTGTGAGAACGATGCAGAAATATATTGTACGCTGAGAGCGTCCATTATGGAAAAAAAAAAACAATAATTCAGAATTTAAAATACGCCGTAGCAGCTAAGAGATGACCAGTCCCCTCTGACGGCGTCCGTTCACGAACATGACGTATGGATCAGTATCATTCAGCTCAACCATATTGAAGGGAACCTAATGACCCAACACACACGCCACCACCAGCGAGACATTTGAGTGAGCTTGACATACTCTCAACAGACATAGCACTATCAAGTCAATAAACGACTAAAACAACAAATAGATGCTTTACAGCAAGTAGATCGTGCTCACACGTATTCCATGCAATTATACAAACGCTCAGTGCGGGTTGGTAGATGTAACATATCTTCGAAGTTCTTGCCTCTAGGACATGCCGGCTTCCTCACGATGTTTACCTTCACCGTTTTGAGAGCAGTGGTGATGAAATATTTACATAAAGAAAAGCGCCTCACGAGGCTCAAACCTACGACCTACAACTTGTATGTCTCGGCCGATACCACTAGGCCACCACTGCTCAAAGAATAACATGACTTAATTCCGCCATCACCGTTCCATCATCGGACGACCCGTCGTGTATCGAGTATCCATCCTTACGTTGTTGACACCGTTACTGAAACGTTTCGCCTCGTCTTTTATACCGCGTACATTGAAGGACTCGAATAATTCGCCTGCGGCGGTTTTCCCGATCGATTCCATTTTAAGTGTTTTTTTTTTTATAGACACCCGTCATCACAGGGCGTTGTCGTCCCTACTTCTTGCATGGCAAGAATCTTTATTAGGTTTTATTTATATTTTCTGTCATCTTATCTATACATTATATTTCTATACACTATTTCTTATCTTTATTAATATTACTGTACATTGCTATATATTCTTACTTTCACGTTACTCAATACTACAACTATTTACTTAAGCTCCTGCTACTATCCATTAAAAATTCTTGCCGACGACAATTGCTGGGTTGCACTGCCCCTCGTTTTGTTTCTGTCAATAGACATTTTTGCAATCTTGAGGCAAAACCGCTCCAGATACGGCCTGGAGTGTTTATCCGCCATGAGGTCGGCAATGGTCCTTTCTGTCAACTGTTTTCCTGTACTTACTTCCAGGTCGTATCTGTCGCGGTTGTGCCTCGGGCATTCTAGCAGAATGTGTTGAACCGTCTCGGAAGCCTGCATGTCACACACACGGGCCAGACTATCCTTTAACTTGAACTTATGCAGGTACGCGGCGAAGCCGCCGTGACCGGTCAAAATTTGCGCCCAGATAGACGTCCTGTCCAGGCACCTCAGGACCTTGCGCGCGCGCACCACATCGGGGAAGAACATCCGCGCAATTTTAAGTGTTTTCAAGACTAGAGTGAATAAGATCTTAATAAACGAGTGCGCTTTACCAACTACGATTGCATCACTGCTTATCATCAGGCTGGGTCGCGGTCAAGCACTAGTTTATTGAGTAAAAACCGGCCAAGTGCGTGTCGGATTCACGCACAAAGGGTTCCGCACCATTAATTTATGAAATTAAAGGATTTAATTTATTTGTATGAAAGATTACGCGGTAATAAGCGGTTTACGATATACGAGGTATTAAAAAAACTACTTACTAGATCTCGTTCAAAACAATTTTCTTTGCTAGTTTTTATAGTAATGTACATCATATTCTTTTTTAGATTTTTAATTTTCTTATTTTAGAAGTTAGAGGGGGAGGGGGGGACCAACTTTTTTCCACTTTGGAAGCTTCTGTCACGCAAACTATTTGGTTTAGATAAAAAATATTTTAGAAACCTCGGTATCATTTTTAAAGCCCTATCCATAGATAGCCCACACGTATGTGTCTGATGAAAACAAAAAATTTGATTTTCAGTTCCAAGTATTATTATTTTTACACAAAGAAAAGCGCCTCACGAGGCTCAAACCTAATATTTATTATTATTTTGTTTATTTTTGCATCAAAATCTTAATGCGGTTCACAGAATACCTCTACCTACCAAGTTTCAACAGTATAGCTCTTATAGTTACAGACAGACATGACGAATCTATAAGGGTTCCGTCTTTTGCCATTTGGCTACGGAACCCTAAAAAGCCTAAAAAGGAATCCAACATTATAGCCTACGTCATAATTCAGCAAAAGCGATTTATAGTCATAAGTCAGATTAGTCATAAGGCAGAGCAGTTATAAGGCGTAATTAGTCAGGGTCGCGACCCGCGAGTGGCTCGCAATTAATCAATTATTTCACTTCATTAGCCCACTCGGATCGGGCTCATCCCTGATGGGGTAACGGGGTAAGCATTTTGACCGTGACACGCTGGATTAATTAAATTGTGAATTTAACAGTTTGTATAAACGGGTCCAAGGAGGGCAATAGAAAATGTTGGGATTATCCCTCTGAGAAGCTGATTGCTACTTTTTGCTATTTTGAAAAATCATAAATAATTTGTTTTCTGTAAGTTGGTTTGTACAAATACTTTTACAAGTCTGTTTTATTTATTAAAACTAGATTTAGCCGGTTATTACAGTCTAACTACGTGTCGAGGAAAGGTCGAAACAAATGCAGAGGTCATAGTTTATTAGTCCAGATATAATCTTGGTCTCAACACAACAAATACACATCATGAATCGTGACATATTAAAAAATCGTTTTGAGAAAGGGAGAGCGTACGAATGTTGCATACAGGGAGTCTCCGAATGGGGCGAAGCCAGTCTTGTGGCATTCAACGCTGCCAAAACACAAGCGTGTCTATTCACCGCCAAAAGGAGCCCGTTCACCTAGGCTCTTACTTTTCGGAATGTATCCTTGGAGTGCACCGACCGCCTTCAGCTTTTGGGAGTTGAATCCACAAACCTAAACTTTGGACGGTTCCTTGGATTCAAAACCAAGGTGGATGCCAGGAAACATGGCGTTATAGTAAAGATCCGACGGTATTTCATATTAGGGTAGCTTTTAATGTTATATATAGCCCTGTGCTATGTTGTGGAGTACTGTAGTCACATTTGGGCTGATGCTGCAAAATACCACCTGGCTACTTTGGATTCGGTGGGGAGGCGAAGAGGCTAATTGATGACCCAGGTTTTGTTGAAAATGGTTTCCAAAGCTTCGAGTACAGCCGTGGAGTAGCCATGCTGCTTACTATCAGGCGGAATTACGATCAACCACTAAGTTTATAAAAACAAAAAAAAAAAAAGGTTGTTGAGTATCATGGTGCTGTCCGACCGGGATTATGATTGGTTGCTGTTATCGATATCGGTAAGGAGGATTACATATACTTTATATATTGTGTTTCTAGGTTAGATCTTCTCTATAGGTCCCTATGGGATTTAATTTTATCAAGAATTGGTATCTAGTTTCATCTTAATATGTCAACTCTAATGTGTCGTTATAATATTATTATTTAGTATGTATTAAGCACTTTATTATATTAAAAATGTCAAAAGTCACAGTAGATACCCACTTTTTTTTCTGTGGTGTAAATATGAAGTTGTGCATTTATCTTTAAAATATACCAGTAGTATAAAAAAAAAATAGTGGAGCTTGGATGACAAATCTCAGCACCATAGAGGTTTAAGCCAAAAATGTTTTAAAACCTCTACAGGATTTCCAGATGAGTTTTATTTTCAGCTGAGTGCCAGTATTATTATATGAAGTGGCCGCCTTTTTGCACTCGGTACTCCTTTCTAACACGATACTTTCGGGTTTCTGACGAGTCATGATGACTGTAAAAGATCTACGAATGGTAGCCGAGACCAGCGGCTCCATACCTCGGCGTCCTTTCCGAGGCATGGAGGGGTTCCGATATGTAATAAATGGCCACTCATCCACGTACCGACGCTACCGTAGTTTGGACTTTTTTTTATTGGGTTGGGATATCATCAAATGACCTTTCCTTTCTGGGCGGAGTGGAGCGTATCAGACTTTTTTACTGACCAAAACCCACCCGTGATTCTTCACTTGCCTGTGCGCCAGGGCCTCGGTTTCTTTTTTAACCAACCCGCAACCCTAACCCAGGAGGCATCGGTCTTCGTGGACCCCGTCACGATGTGCTGATATCTCTTTGAGGCGCGAAACACAACGCGCCATCGACTCAGGTCTGGCCCTAACCGGGCGGCGAGCTGCCCACTTCTCACCGTAGTTAAACCTTAGTAGTAGAAAACTATATAATAATATTGGAAACAATGTTGTATGCTGTAACAGCCAGCCAGCATGCTGGTTATTAATGTTTTAATCAGTTAATGAGCAGTGGCCGTATGAATATGATTTGTGGGAAGTGGGATATTAACTAGTCAAATATTAGCTTGTAAATTGATGTAGTTGTTGTTATTTTGGTATCCCGTTATTTTATTGGTTTTACTAAGTTTTTTAAGTTAGGTCATTGGTTCTCTAAGCGGAGGAGGAGACCTGGTGGTGGGACGACACAGTCCAGAGGGAGACTAGGGTGAAGAAAGCCCTCTTCAAAACGTGGCCAGCGACCGTATCCTCTGAAGATCGCGACGCAAACAAGGTTGCCAAACGTGCCACTAAAAGAACCGCTCTACGAGAAGTTGGAATCGTCTGAGGGGCAAAAGCTCATTTACAAGTTCGCACGTTCCAGGGTTAAAGCGGCACAGGATATATACAAGTGCCGCTGTGTAAAAGACCCTGTTTGCAACCTACTATGCGAAGACCTCGCAATGAAGGAGAGATGGCGCTCGTACTTCCACGAGCTGCTGAATAAGCAGCACCAAGAGGTGCAGATACCGGAGCTCCCTCCAAATCTTGGATTAGTGCCCCCGATAACGTCTGAGCAATTCCATACGGCTCTTCGCCGCATGGCCGATCGGAAAGCTGTCGGAGCTGACGGAATTTCCATTGAGGCCTGGAAGGCGACGGGTCCTCGCGGTGTGGGCATGTTAACTAGCTTTTTGAACCGCGTGCTCCCGTCCGGCAAAATCCCGAGCCAATGGAGACTGAGTATTACTACCCCAGTCTTCAAAGGCATGGGCTTGGTACAGGAGTGTGGCAACTATCGCGGTATAAAGGTCATGTTTCACACCATGAAGATCTTTGAGAGGATTATAGACTCCCGGATCTGGCAGGAGTGTGCTGTCTCGGAGTGTCAATATGGGTTTCGTCCAGGGTACGGAACCATGGATCCTATCTTCGCATTAAGGATCGCCATGGAGAGATACAGATCGAAGAACACTCCTCTGCATATGCTCTTTCTTGATATGCAGAAGGCCTTTGATTGTGTCCCTCGGGGGGTGATTTGGTGGGCACTGAGGTCCAAAGGAGTACCAGAAGCCTATGTTGATATAATTCGAGACATGTACCTCAATTCCGATTCCGTTGTTAGGACCGCTGTTGGTGACACTAAACCCTTCCCCGTCACCGTCGGAGTTCACCAAGGTTCTGTCCTTAGTCTGTTTCTGTTCAGCGTGATATTAGACGTCTTGTCAGATAGCATCAGGGATTCTCATGAGCAACCTCCTTGGTTGCTTATGTATGCTGACGATATCGCGCTGGCGAACGCGGACAGGGATCGGTTGGTACGGCGTGTGGATGTGGTAGCACTCTCTCGAGAACGGAGGTCTGGAACTCATTGTGGCTAAGACTGTGTATATGGCTAGCAACACGACAGACCCCATGTCTGTGCGCATAGGCGGTGACATGGTCGAGTGTACAGACCAGTTTAAATACTTGGGGTCTGTAGTCCACGCGTCCGGCGACTTTGATTGCGACGACAGGGTACGTATTTCCGCAGCTTGGGCAAATTGGCGTGAGGTGACGGATGTCATTTGTGACCCCAAAATGCCGGTTAAGCTTAAAGGGCAGGTCTATAAGACCATCATTAGACCTGTTGTATGGCAGTGAGACGTGGCCTGTGCTTGTGCGACACAAACAGGAGCTGCGTGTCACGGAGATGAATATGCTGCCGTGGATGTGTGGAGTTACGCGGAAGGACCACACCAGGAACTCCTGCATCCGGGGTAGTCTTTATATCCGTGATAAACTGCAGGAGGGTCGCCTACATTGGTACGGTCACGTCTTACGAAAACCGGCATGTTACGTGGGTCACAAATGTTGCCGGGCCGGAACAAGCGGCGTAGACCAAAGAAGTGCTGTCTTGACGTTGTAAGAGATGACATGCGTGCCAACAATCTCACACCACAGGATGCCAAAGATCGCGCGAAATGGAGGAAATTGAGCAAGAAAGTGGACCCCGGGCTCCAACGCGAAAGCCGCGGATGCAACCGGGATAAACGCTAAGATGATGATGATGACTGATTCTCTAAGCGGATATTTGTCATGATCTTTTGTATTATCCAGAAATTTACGCTCATTGGCATATCCATTCTTTTAAATACATTGGTATAAATGCAATGCGCGGGAATGCCAAATTCGACACTAACGTCTTCTCGCTGGACGAACTCTAAAAAAATGTTTGTGTGACAATCATTGCATCTACCCCGCCATGATTGTCGTAAATTAAATCGTAAAAACTGAGCTACAAGGATTATATTACAACCACTTCTAATTTTCCTTATTATTTTGTACTCAGCTCTTTCCCTGAGAACAAAAATTATCACAATTTTTACCGTCCCGGAAGAAACAAAAAGTTGGTATAAATGTAGCGCCAAAACGTTATGTAATTTTAACAATTTTTTTTTTTGCCATTTACAACATTTTCCGCAAACTGTCGTATCAAAAATCAAAAATATCCGAGAAGTCTCCTTAATCTTAAGTAAAATCTTATCTTTTAAGCA
Source organism: Sesamia inferens (assembly GCA_037179545.1). Lineage (NCBI taxonomy): Eukaryota > Metazoa > Arthropoda > Insecta > Lepidoptera > Noctuidae > Sesamia > Sesamia inferens. Next base: position 11,500,856 of record CM073940.1, read on the forward strand.
TTTTTTAGCAAAGAACTGTTTTATAAAACATTTTTTTCTTTATTGGGACTCCCCCATGGACTTATACTGAGATAATATATAAATAAATAATAAACATATACGAACAAATTACACAGCTAGCCCCAAAGTAAGTTCGAGACTTGTGTTATGGGATACTAAATTAACGATACTATATTTATAATAGAAACATATATAGATAAACATCCAAGACCCAGGAATTGATGGTTTTCCATCATGACCTGGGCCTCCACGTCGCAGGCATTCGTGTTGACCGCTGCGCCACGGAGGACGATAAAGAATAACTTAATACCTTAAAGTTCAAGCACAAACATTTACAAAGGTGAATTCAATGCCATAAGCGTTATCTACCAATCAACCTTTGGGTGATGCAGAAACAAACAGTGATAGGTCCAATAGTGAAAATTGAGGTTTTTGATTTTTTTCTTTGTTTGGGATATGCCAAGTACTTTATACAATTGATCAGTGTACTAAGGTTGAAATTTTTTTTATTTCCGAGTCACGTTATCATGAAAATAACGGTTATTGGCCCACCTATATTTTCTTGCATTCTTTTTTCATAAACTGAAACAGTCTGATAAAGTTCTAACTCAATATTTATGTTGCTAATCTGTTATAGGTACGTTCGAAAATTTTGTCCGATCAACAATAACGTAAACAACCCTAATCAGTAGTCTTCGGTAGGGAGTTACGAGGACTCTGACTTACCAAGGCCTGACTAACCTACCTATGCTTAAGAATCTGTGGCTAAAATCTTCGCTCGCTCCACGTAGCAAAAAATGTACTTATATATCGACTAAAGGCATAAATGTCCATCGCCAATGAACAGAGAAAGAGGAAGTTTCCTTAATCACGCCGTTTGCAGTTTGTTGTTATTAGCGGACACGGAAACACATCCCATCGTCTTGACATATGTATCACCTCGTACCTTTTTATGACCAGGATTTGGGCAAGTTAAGTATGTATGTGGAATACAACGCTTAAATGAGTAGAAAAATAGTTAATATATAATTCCTTACAATTAGTCCACATAGCAGATTCATTTTCGATGTGGTCCGGACGTAGGTACATAAAAATAGCGCCCCGAGATTTTATCGCGCACTAGATTTTCAAGCACTGAATCGAGCATTGAGCATCGAACAAAGCGAAAGCGAGGCATCAAAAAACACACCTCTTGGCGCTAAGCTTTATATACTGGGCCCAAACAAAAACAATCGCCTCGGGAAAAACGCGCGCGTTGAGCTAGAGTTGCCAAGTTTGGTTTTGCTCAGTACTTATTAAGACATAATTGAACTGAGGAGTAGAATAAAAAAATACTGCTTACTTTCTAATTTAGGCACATTTAATTAATATGTAACTTCACTGTTAAAAGTAATTTGAATTTTGAATATTCTTTTGTTATTATGTTATCTGTGGTGCTTACTCTCATCCTCTTCCCTAACCCAACCATAGTCTGCTAATATACTACCTTATTGTAATTCGATAATATATTTCATTTCAACATTCACTGTCAAAAATAAAAATAAAATAAATAAGTAGATAAAGGTCTCGAAAGTATATAACCGGTGCTGTTGTCTTTTTTTACAATTGAAGTGAAGCAAAGTTGTTATGAATTCAGCCGACTTCACTTGAGACTATTCCTAACAATATAATATTACGTGTAGGTGTATGCACTACATTCTGTGTTCTTGTTTGTTTACGGGATTTCAAGTGAACTCAGGTAGGGCCTAGGTGTAAACAGGGTGGGGAGCGGTTGACCTACTTACGATTCCTTTCGCCCCTACATATCAGCGATGTCTGTAAGTGACAAGCAACTGAATTAAATGATGTCTTGTGTGGAGATATCTGGCGATGTTTCCGACATGCTCATTGGACCGGAAATTATTTTTTTTTCTAAGTACGTTGTACGTAAGTCAGTGCTGTTGGTGATAGTCGATGTTAGATGAGGTTGTACACAAATTGTCTTCTGTTAGGTTGCCAAAATGACTATTTTTAGATTCTAAGTTTTCCAATTGTTTTTTTCTTATGTTGTAGCTTGTTAATGATACCATATACATATTTATACTATTCAAACTTTACACGTGCAATTCAACCATTCATAAAAGGATCGGAACTGTTTGTACCAAGCACAGTTTATTAAGTAACCTACTTGGTAGAGCAGTATGGCACCCACTAACTAGATTAAGAAATTTTATGTTTGTGTTTTATATTATATTATTTTGCCATGTAATAAACGTATATTCTTTCTTTGCAGATAATCTAGTCCTAGTTGAACAATAAATATTTAATTATTTTTATAAATTGTAGCATATGAAAATGACTTCTTGTTTGAAAACTCTTTCAGGTTTTAGTAAATGTTTCATAGATACTATGAGGTCTTTACGAGATCACGATACTACACGATAATAGTCTTGTTAGCTTACCGAACACTTCATGTTTATTCTAAATATTTAATCTATCCTAATATATAAAGCTGTAGAGATTGTTTGTTTCTTTGTTTGTTTGAACGCGCTAATCTCAGGAACCAGTGGTCCGATTTGCAAAATTATTTTTGCGTTTGATAGCCCATTAACCCAGGAAGGCTTTAGGCTATATAACATCACGCTGCGACCAACAGGAGCAGAGCATAATAACTAACTGCACGCGAACGAAGTCGCAGGCGGCCGCTAGTAATTAATATTCGTCACAAAATTACACCGTCAACTTATCAAAATATTCATAAAATTTCATTTAACACGTTTACTGTCCACGACCCCATTCGGAGACGCAAATTTAATTTTATGTCCAGTCCACGCCTACTTTGGGAGTTGTGTTCCTCATACGTCTTTAGTAGCTTGTCTTAGACTTGTGAGTTAAGATTTTAATTTGTTGTGGACGTATGGAGAAAAACTCGTTATTTTAGTGCAAAAATTTGCAGGTTGTTTTCCCAAAGTACTTATCAAAGTTGAAAATTTAAACGAAAAAAAAAGTTGTACTTGGGGGCTGGGGTGTCACTAACAAATTCATTGTATTGCTCTACAGTGACGTAGCTGACCTATTTTTTTACCAAAGAGTCAACTTTGCCATGCATTCTGCCCGCCTTTTGTACTCGTTTCGCATTGACATCGATGCTGGCAAATTTTTTGATGCCTCCTTTTTATGTATGTACTTGTACGGTCGACGGCAGGTCCAGCTACCCGAAACTGTCAAATATTCCCAATCAACTTTGAGCCTTAATACTTTAGCGATAAAGTCGAAAATCTCGTAAAGAAATATGACGTATTGTAGTAGCTTGATGGTCATCCTTACTTATTATTTTAAGCTTTTTTAGTTATGTAAATATTATTTTGCTCAATGAAATAACAAAAAATAAAAAACTTATACTTCTACAGTACTTTGATGATTGTTTATGTATGTATGTGGGTATTTTATACACATGCCTACCTTTTCATTTAATGTAACAACAGTGAAGTCATATCAAATCAATTCCTTTGTTATGTAAAATAAAATGTAAATTTAAGTACTTTAGATCATTACCTACCTATCAATTAGGCACAGACAAATGTACATCAAGCCACTACATTCTGACATATTTCTTTACTAGATTTTCGACTTTATCGCTAAAGTATTATGGTTCAAGATTAATTGAGAATATTTGACAGTTTCGGTTAGCTTGAACTGTTATCGTCCATACATTAGACCCTGCAATTTCGATCAATTCTAGAACCTAACTTAATAATATGCTGACAAAATTCCTATCACCTTTTGTCATTGATTCGCCATATCACCAACAACAATATTTATTAATCCCTTGACAGAACTGATTCGTCGAAAAAAGAGATGAATTGCTTTTGCTAAAAAGAAACCATTTACATCAATTACAACCAAAGGTGATTAAAAAGATCAATGCTCAAATGGCTTTTGCATTGTATTGTTGAAATTCATAGGTGACTCCGCGATACTATCCCACAAACATAGGGTCACTTAATGTTGTGTACAGCGTCTACTGTTGCCTGTAAAATACAGTAGCAGATAGATGGAGTGTGCCAAATCCGAAGCCAAATTACTTATGACTTTCCGGTCAGAACAAGGATAAAAATGTCTTTTTTTTTAATAAACTACATACTGGTACTAAATGACCGCGATCCTGCCGGATAATATGCAGTGATGCAATCGTTGACGGTAAAACATGCTAGTTTATTAAGAGGGGACTCTAGTGCCGCGGAATTTGAAAAATAGATATTTGAAGAAACTATTGTCATCGCGCCGCTTCCAATCACTCCCAATAAAGTGCGAAAGGGACAGTTGCAGCTCAGGCTGATTTTACCTACAAAAATGTTGACCAAAAAACGCTTCGTATTCCGCAGTTTTCTTTTTCAAAACACGACAGATCTCAATTATTTTTCTTTCAAAATATTAAGTAAAAGTTTACCTATGCTTCTATTATTTTCTTTTTTGTCAAAACTTTCGCGGTAACAATGGTTTATTTTTCAGCATTTTGAAATATCATATTTCTTTTTTTTATTAAATTTTGAAAAAAATCAAATGATAGGGGGGGCACGTATGATCAAGTTGAGAAATTGTAGAAAAATAAATTGCTCAAAAAGCGTAAATAGCGGAATAATAGGTTTGTATAGAGAAAGTGCCAATAGAGTCCCCTCTTAAGAGCGTATTCACTTTAGCCTTTTAAGACATTTACAATTGTTCCGTTTTTTGATACAGATGAAGAAGTAGGTTGCCATGGGCACGTTTATCATCTTTTTCCTATTTTTTCCTCCTCTAGTCTACTTTCCTTTCTTTTATCTAGTTACCAAGTATAATGTTTAATTAAATATAGGCAAGGGCGGCTAATAAGTCAATGTAAAGCCTACTTAGGGAAATTAAAACCGTTCCCCTTTGGTCCGACACTTCGCCCCAAACTTGGCACAAATCAACGTTACACGTTTTATCCAATTAGTTGAAAAGGGATAGGCTATGAAAGAAATATTATGGCTGTTATGAAAGATAAAGGAAATTCAGTCTTGTCCAAAAATACGTGTGTTTAAGTTCCTGTATCCAACTTTTTTCTAAAGTTTGACACCAGTCACGTTGGTTTAAAGGTTGCAAGTCTTTTCGTCTATAGAGCGTCTTGATCTTGATATTACTATTATTAAGATAGTGTTGAAGTTAAATGTTAATTATCAAGTACTTGTGACATGCGATGTTAGATGGATTGGCCATTATTAGGGAGGTGTCGCAAACGCACTAAATATCAGAGCCATCCATGACCTCTCATTTGCGGAGTTTGTCTTTGCTTCAGCTGAATTCAGTTTGAACACGATTTAGAGATTTCCAAGTCGGCCTCGGTAACGCTTTTAGAAAGCAAATCGTTTGATCTTTAAATCAGCAGATTTTCGTCTCACATTACAAAATTTTAGGAAGTTCAATTTCATTCTCCTTAGATCATCATCATTATCAACCTTTTATCGTCCCACTGCTGGGCATAGGTCTCCTCTCATACAGAAAAGGATTGAGCGTAATCACCACGCTTGCTCAATGCGGGTTGACGATTTCAGACTTAAAGTCCAGGTTTCCTCAAGATGTTTTCCTTCACCTTCAGTCATTGGTGTCCAAGATATACTTAAAAAGTACATATAACTTTAGAAACGTTACATTGGTACTTGCCTGACCTGGAATCGAACCCGCGCACATGAGTGATTGACTTAGATTGAACACCAGCCTCTCAAGTATGAACTTGAGAGGCTGGTGTTCAATCTAAGTCAATCTCTAGGGATTAATAGGATTAATACACATTGGTAGCACCCAATGTGTGAGAACAGTAAAACACAGTGCAATAATATTGGTAAATATGCCTAGGATAATACCGTTCACGGACCTCAACAAACGGAATGAGTAGTGATAGGGTTCTGGCTAGGGTTAGTCAAGGTAAACAATGATTTTATTGGTGCTCCAGATTTCATAAAAAGAAAATGCGTATATGATCAGCGGGGTAATTGTGGAACAAACAAAGTAAAGGACAATCTTCAAAGCCTGGCGCACAGGCGTAAGCTAGCCAGCCTTTCGGTATTTTATAGGATGCATTTTGTAGGGTGTGCGTGGGAATTGCATGACTTAATACCGACAGCATCGTTCTGTCATAGTACGACCTGTCGTACGGCGAATCTCCACACTTACGTTGCTGACACCACTACGATTCGGACGAAGTGTTTCGCTTCGTCTTTTCTATCACACATTACATCGAAGGGCTAAAACAATTCCCCTGAAGCGGTCTATCCGCCTCATTACAATTTAAGTGTCTTCAAGGCTAGAGTGAATAGGCTATTAATTAACTAGTTAATATAGTAGTTAGATAGATAACCATCAACAATTGCATCACTGTTTATCATCAGGCTCGCGGTCAAGCCTAGTCCTTGATTTATAAATAAATAAATAAAAAAATAGTAACAATGGCAATCTCTTTCACTATAATTTCAATATAATTTAATTTACATTGTCGAGCTGATGAATATTTTAACAGAATTTTGAACACATTTATCATCTTCATCATCAGCTTTTTATCGTCCCACTGCTGGGCATAGGTCTCCTCTCATACAGAGAAGGATTGAGCGTAATCAGCACGCTTGTTCAATGCGGGTTGGCGATTTCTGACTTCAAGTCTAGGTTTCCTCAAGATGTTTTCCTTAACCTTTTAATCAGTAATTGGTATCCAAGATATACTTAGAAAGTACATATAACTTAGAAAAGTTACATAGGTATTTGCCAGACCGGGAATCGAACCTGCACACTCATACATGAGAGGCTGGTGTTTTAACCTAGGCCACCGCGACTGTACTGGCCACCACGACAATGACACTATTTAATTCCAAATCTTTCGAATTACGAAAGAAATGGTTACGCAATTTGGTCGCAGATGTATGAACGTAAATGAAGTAAAAGGTATGTGTAAGGATCGTAGCAGGTGTTCTGAAGTTTCTGCTTACCCCCAGGGGAGGTCGGCGTGAGTTTATGTCTGATATAAAAGTGTACTTACCTGGTTGGTTGCACTCCAGCTCCTTGCCTTGAAGAAAACTGGAAAATAAAATGAAATGAAACAAGGGTACATTGAAAGGAGGTGTTCGCTTGCCGAATGGAATGATATCAAACTACGTTTTCTCGATTTACGTCAGACTAATTTAACAGGACTAAACAAATATGTTATCTTCTATCCTTTTCTTAATTTAAAAGAAAGAAAAAGGTGCACTGAACTTAAAATTAGTTTAGTTTGTGATCAAAAGAATCGCCGCCAATATCATAAAATCTGTTCCAGTGGCTAAGACGGCTTATTTATAAGCCGTCTTAGCTACTGGAACAGATTTTATAGCACCATGCCATGAACCATGAAGTGGCAGTGGGCAGGGCACATTGCTCGTAGAACCGATGGCCGATGGGGCAGTAAGGTTCTGGAGTGGCGGCCACGTACTGGAAGACGCAGCGTAGGGAGGCCCCCAACAAGGTGGACCGATGACCTGGTGAAGGCCGCGGGAAGCCGATGGATGCGGGCAGCACAAAACCGGTCAGCGTGGAAACCCTTGGGGGAGGCCTTTGCCCAGCAGTGGACATCCATAGGCTGAAGAAGAAGAAGAGAAGATGCGTACTAAATCCGCACTTTTCTCTCACGAAATATAAAATAGTATACGATACGTGTGACAAATTGTATCGTAGTTCCTGTCCCGCACAAACCAAATATTTGTATGACCTACAAGTAGTTTTTCCGGGTCTGGCTGTTTGTGTGTTTCAATGTTTGTAATCGCACCCACGATATAGCATATATTTCTTCCGCGGGGAATGGTCAAAAAAAGGGAGAGTATTAATGCACTGCTCGGTATCTAGCAGCCAATTTTTTTTTTTTGCTTAGGAAATTATCAAACGACCTCTCCCGCTCTTGGCGGAGCTGAAAGGCGTGTCAGACTTTTACTGTCTAAAAACCACAGGTGTTCCTTCACTTGCCTGTGCAACGGCCCGAGCAAAGGTTTTATTTTACAAGCTTGTTTTGACTACATATATCGTAATGTGTATCACTACATATTATAAAACAAAGTCGCTTTCTCTTTCCCTCTGTCCCTTTGTATGATTAAATCTTTAAAACTACGCAACGGATATTGATGCGGTTTTTTTAATAGATAGAGTGATTAAAGAGGAAGGTTTATAATTATGTATCATAACATCCATTAAATAGTGGAAAAATACTATTATTTTTGAGATTTCTAATGCGATGTCGTAAATAATTACATTCTTTCCGCGTTTGCAATGAAACGCAGGCTGAACCCTACGAGATTTATCAAAATAATGGACTAAGTATATTGTACATATGGAAAAGGCTTGCAGAAAAGTCTGCGATGGTATATGTCTATCAATTATGGATATCCCACAATAACATTTTTTGTCATTTATTTTTTACGACAAATATTACCTAATTTTCTAAGTGATTTTGACCAATACAGCATTAATCCTTATTCAATTTTGATTTTATATAGATCTATAATGGCCCTTTACAGCATATGATTTAAATGGATATTTTCGAAGATATTACAGATTTAAAAGTTGCGGGACATAGCGGCCGGCCGGGGCGGCGCCGTGCAGTACCGCTTTTTTTGTATACAACTACGTTCACGGTTTTTCAGTAGTGTACCTATTTAGTATCAACATTGTACCCGTGCGAAGCCGGGGCGAGTCTCTAGTTTATTATAAAATTCCTTCTATATTTTAGACAGCTTAGTAACTTTTACTACCGTGTACCTACTAACAGTTCCGAGTAATTTAGAAATACTAACAGTTGAAAGATGAAGATAATTTTATTTTGCAAACATGGGTAAAAAAGATGACAAAATGTAAATGTATATACGAGTATAATGACATTCAGCCATGTTTTGCCATTTAGGCATGCAAATTTTTTTTTTAAACATTTAACTTGAAACTAGAAAAATAGGAAAATAGTTCAAAACTACTTTATTCTAACTTAAAAGAAAAATCGTAACGTTTTCACGATTAAAAAGCTGCGGAGTCTTTTTTAAAATAATTTTAAAGGAAGCTCTTTCCAGCTCTTTGGTAACTTATTATAAATAACTGGAACCATGCAGTAGACACTTTTGCGCATAAGTGCTGTCTTAGCTGGTTCCTGACATAGGAAGGTATTGTCGCGTATATTGCGAGGAAAAACGTCGGCTATACATCTGAAACTATTTTTATTCTAGTATATACAGACAACATAATGTAATAATAGTAAGTAATATCTTATATTTTTTAAAGTATGGTTTACAACTATCAGTGGGTTTTATTTTAAACATCGCTCGAATGCATTTTTTCATCTTTTTTAAATACTAACAGGTTTTAGTAAGTAAGTAATATTTGAATAATAATCGTTTAGGTACTGTAATATTGAACGGTTATGCCATTTAATGTTACGAACTGCTGATGCCTAAATTTATGTGTTTATGCTGACCAGCCTCATAATTTCTTGTTTTATTGCTTACAATCGTTATGTTTATGAGGGTAAGTTACAGGCAGGATAATTTACTGTTGGTTAATGTTGGTACTTCCTCGCTAGGGTAATTAGAGAATTCATACTGGTGCTGCCTTGTATGGTGACCGGCGATTAGGGCAATCAGCTCCTTATTGAGGTCTATAGTTTACTGACAGAAAGGAGTTAGCTTTATAAAATGGAAAGTGATTTAATAAAGTTTATCCACATAAATAAATAATAATAAAAAAAGCCTTTTATTTCTTGCATAAAAATATTAGATTACAATTTACATTTTTATAAAAGATTTGTATTTTTGATATAAGAATTTCATTTGCGAATTAAATTTCAGTTTAAATTTAGTAATTTAATTAATTAATTTTTATATAATTGAACATGCAGGCATGCAAGAACCCTTCTTTAAATGAGGGTGAAGGCCTCCTCCAGACTTTTCCATTTGTATTAGCCCTATCTTTGGCTATTGTCATCCAGTTTTTTCCACCAATTTTTATTATGTCATTTTCCCAACGAGTTACCGGTCTTCCTCTTTTTCTTATACCGGCAGGGCCGCGCCATGACGTCAGTCGAGAAGTCCATCGGTCCTCGGTCATCCTGGCCACGTGTCCTGCCCAACGCCACTTTAACTTGTGCTAGAAATTTAGTGCATCTGTAACTTTGGTCTTTTTCCGTATAATATTGTGTGGGATTTTTTGTATTTTTCTCACATGTGTGATACTTCTCTCCATACTCTACATAATCATTCTATAATGATCCCATTTCTGGAAACATAGGCCGTCTCTCAGTGAGAGGGAGTGGGCAGTATTTTAATATGCAGGTCCAATGCGGGTTGGTAGATGTAATATGTCTTCGAAATTTCACCTCTAGGAAATGCCGGTTTCCTCACGATGTATTTCATCATCGTTTAGAGGGGATGGTGATGAAATTATTTACACAAAGAAAAGCGCCTGATGGTGTCCAAACCTATATCATATAACTTATAAGCGCGGCCGGTACCACTCGGTCACTGCTGCTCTCTAATTAAAGTTTCTCGGTGGTAGGCCATAACATCGGCCGCCGGCCGAAGTTACCACCTACCAGACAAAGCGTTGCCGCCAAGCGATTTGTCGTGTTCCGGCATGATGTCTGGTGAAGCCGTACGGAGGACGGGTCTGAGCAGTTGTGTTGCGATATGTGCCGGGTACGATGCGCCAAATGCTGTTGTGTTGAGAGTTTGGTAGTGGAGGGTCTTCAGATCATTCTCCCTTTGGCGCAGCATCGTTGGTCGTGTTGTTGGGTTTAACATTGCATCACCTCGCTAAGCTGCCGTCTACCTTCCTATTTGCTCAGTTTTTCTGAGTGAATAGGCTCTTAATAAACTAGCGCGCTTTACGATCAACGATCGCATCACTGCTTACCATCAGGCGGGATTGCGGTCAAGCGCTAGTTTATAAATATAAAAAAAAAAGTTTATTTTGCAATCGATCTTTTGAAACCAGTTATCGACTGTTAATTATTATAATCAGGAAGATTCTTTATTCCGTTTATTACATATCCCGTGTGGTACTATGCTTAGAACAGTAGCAACCGGTATACTCCTGTGGGTGTCGTAAGAGGCGAGGACTAAGGGAACTCTTACCAGGGAAGCGGGCAGCAGCGCTTCTTCTGTGGAATAACAAATTACTGCGATCCCCAACCCACCTGACAAGCGTGGGGATTATGGCAAACCACTCAATTTGAGGGAGGCCTTTGTCCACCAGTGGACTTCTATAGGCTGAACAAGAAGATGATTAAAATCCTATAATATTCTCACTGCTCAGATATCAGATATACAGCCCATTGTTAGAGACCATTGTCTTCGATTTTGTTGGACATGGTTTACTCAATATATCATTCTTCACCCCATTTAGAGCAATGTTTTTTTTTTAATAAATTATAAACTAACGCTTGACCGCAATCCCGCCTGATGTTAAGCAGTGATGCAATCGTTGATGGTAAAGCGCGCTAGTTTATTGAGAGCCTATTCACTCTAGCCTTGAAGACACACAAACACACAAATTGTAGTGTGACGGAAACACCGCCGCCGGCGAATTGTTCCAGTCCCTCGATGTACGCGGTATAAAAGAAGAAGCGAAACGCTTCGTCCGAATCGTAGTGGTGTCAACAACGTAAGAGTGGAAAGTCGCCGTACGACGGGTCGTCCGATGGTGAAACGGTGATGGGGGAATAAAATCATGCAATTCCCTTGCACACTCGCCAGAATGCATCCTATAGAAGACCGAAAGGCTGGCTACTCTAACCTGTGCTCCAGGCTTTGGAGACCGTTTCGAGTTAAATCAGGGTCGCCAATCAGCCTCATCGCACGCCTCTCCACTAAATCCAAAGTAACCAGGTACAAAAACTGTACATCAAACGCCTGTTAGGGTTCAAGCCTACAACTCGTAGGTAGGTAAGTCGCGCACGTGAGCTAGAGCCCTCACTGCCGATCGTTAAATTATAATCAAAATAAAATTAGACAGACTTTATTCAATTCAAGAATTTAAATAAAGATTACGACTGCCTGAAAATCTCTAGAAAGTTCTGCGTTCAAGAAAAAAGTAAAACAGATGTGACGACGCCCACAGACGACGAAAAAGGAGGGGACTAACCGATCAAAACTCAATTTACGGTAAAATGAAAGAAGACACTTGATTCCAATCCAAACATATACGGTGTAAGTAAGTGCACGCACACTTACACAGCAATTGCCGGCGTCACAGTCGTTTAAAGACTTTTCCTTGAAAGGGCGATAGGCCACCGTATATGGAAAAATCTATCTAAACGGACAAGCTTACGAGACTCCATCGTCTCGACTCGAGATCGAGTCTCGTAATGAAAACTCATGGTAGCCAAAATGGTCTGTCCAAACTTTGTAGTGTGTAGATCAACGTCTCACGATACAGATTTATTTTGAGCTGGCATATCTTATTCTATATATATGTATATCTTTATATATTTATATATATATCATATATATATTCCTTTCCTCCTTTCTGCCCTCCTGAATTAAAGGGCTATCCAACGCAAAAAGAATTTTTCAAATCGGACCAGTAGTTCCTGAGATTAGCGCGTTCAAACAAACAAACAAACTCTTCAGCTTTATATATTAGTATAGATATAGATTGTTATGTTATGTATATCGGGATGTATTATTGAACAGGAGTCTTTAGACACCTCGGTTGTTTCTTAAAACACACCGCAACAAGTCGCGCCTGTCTCACGCTAGAAATGTAGATATTCATTAACGAAACGGCACGCTTTCAGCACATGTAAATTGCGTTTAACAGCTGTCCGTGTCAATATTCTACAACTTCGACAATACTGATATCTCTTGAGCGTGGTTCAAAATATCTGTTGAACACGTTTGGTTTGATCTGTAGTAGGCGTTCTTAGTCTCGTCGCGACGCGCTTGTTTAGGGGGCGTTAAACGCTTTCTTCGTGTCCTGATATACCAGTGTTATTGGGAGATACTGTGAGTTGTATAATCATTTAGGGATTTTGGAGTAGTTTTTGAAATTGCGTTGAATTTTTTTTGATGGTAAGCATTTCGTTTTGAATAACAAGATTGTAATTAATTGAATCTTCGTCTCAGGGTTAATCCTAGTCGTATCCGAAGCTTTTGAGGATTGGAGTCTAGGGTCCGCTTTACCAGTTTAACTGTTCATTTTGGCTAAACTTCGATATTTTCCATGAAGCGCCTGCCGTCTGACCACAACCCGAAAGCGATATCGAAACATTGCAGTTAGACCAATTGTTGGACTTTTGAGAGCTCCAACAACCCGTAACGACTGCCATTAGATGTTCGTATGGTAACCAGGACCAACAGCTTAACGTGCTTTAAGAGGCGCGACCAGACCAGTGCAAATATTCATATTCATGCATACAAATATTTGCACTGCGCGGGGATCGAACCCGCGCCTCCTTGCGCAGCGGCCGCGTTCGCTAACGCTACGCCACGGAGGCTGTCACTGGACTGCTAAAATGAATAACGAATTGAATTCATTTATAAGGAGATTTAGTTAGTAGATATTTTTTTATAACTTTCAAGGTCAAATAACATACTTTTAAAAACGTTTCCCCACACTCTACTCCTACCATAAACGCACAGTAGTAATAGTATGTACTATTACTCCTGTGCGTTTGCAAACATTTTAGCTGCCAGACCTGGAATAACAACTTGTACAAATATTTGAGCTCTATTCAAGCATAGTTTATACAAAGTGGACTTTTCCAAGCGAAAGGTTCACTCAGAATAATTACTTATCTTCGTCTCTTGTCTTTTGAGAATATTATAAATTGTACGAGCTATTAATCTCTTGGTGATATGCATGAGATAAACTGGGTAGATAGGTGATTATGTAATCATTCTCTTCCGAAATAATGTGTGAGGACGTTTACTATTGCATATTTATTTTACACTGACTGGACGGGTTCCTCCAACCTGTATGGTTCTTCCCTCAAAAGAAAATCTCAGTAGTCAATAGGGTATTTGCCTTTAAAAATTTGTATTAAAAAACTAATTATCGTTTTCAATATTTTTCGATAATCTGAAAGACGGACTAAATATAATGAATTTTTACCCAGGAAACATCCCTATTCTACGTGGTTTTTATATAGTCTGTTAAGAAAACCCTGTCCGACCCATAAGGATAATAAAGGTTAGGTAAACACACGACTAAAAATAATATAAAATTTTACGTAATCATCATAGTACCAATACAAATGAATTTTGAAATAATCTTTTTTTCCCGCTAATTAATTCCAACTTCCCCGAAATTTGGTAATTTTTAAAAAAGTGACAACACCGGTATTATTATGAGCGAATAGCGATGCGACCACGTGCCGCGTGCCCTGCCGCCCGCGCCCCGCGGAAGGGAACCACCCTTCCGCGGGGCGCGGGCGGCAGGGCACAGATTTATTAAGTTACCACTTTTTGCGAAATAATATTTATTTTTTTAGGGGGATTTTTTTTAAGTTTAGCCCGGTTTTGTATCCATTAGTAGAATCAGTTATCGATACCTAACAACACCTTCACGGGTCGGACAGGGTTTTCTTAACATACTGTATAAGCTGACCAAGATATCTAATAAATAAATTAAAAAAAAAAAACTGTGAAAACTTGATAACAGAAACTGTGACCTCTGAATTTGTTTCGGCCTTTATTAAAAAAAACAAAAAGGATTTCTAAAAGTGTCTGTACAAACCTATTTATAGAAAATACATAATCAGCCTATAAAGCTCCCATTGCTGGGACACCGACCTCCCCTCGGTGAGACAGAATGGGCCTTAATCTACCACGCTGACCCAGTGCAGGTTGGTAGATCTCATATATATATATATATATATATATATTTTTTAATAATTATAAAATAGCGCTTGACCGCAATCCCGCCTGATGCGATCATTGATGGTAAAGCGCGCTAGTTTATTAAGAACCTATTCACTCAGAAAAACTGAGCGAATAGGAAGGAAGACGGCAGTTGAGCGAGTTGATGCAATGTTAAACCCAACAACACGACCAACGATGCTGCGCCAAATGGAGATTGATCTGAAGACCCTCCACGACCAAACTCCCAATACAACAACATTTGACGCATCGTACCCGGCACACATCGCAACACAACTGCTCAGACCCGTCCTCCGCACTGCTTCACCAGACATCATGCCGGAATACGACAAATCGCTTGGCGGCAAGGCTTTGTCTGGTGGGTGGTAACTTCTGCCGGCGGCCGATGTTATGGCCTACCACCTTTATATCTTCGAAGTTTTTGTATCTAGGACCTGCCAGTTTCCTCACGATATTTTCCTTCACCGTTTGGAGAACAGCGGTGATGAAATAATTTATACAAAGTAATGCGCTTGACGGGGTTGGAATGTACGACCTATCTACAACTTGTATATCTAAACCGCTGCTCTTATAGAAAATAAATCACAAAAATACATTAAGCATATCTATAGCATATTTATATCGGTGGTAGGCCATAACAGCGGCTGCCGACAGAACTTACCACCCACCAGACAAACTTTTGCCGCCAAGCGATTCGTCGTGTTCCGGCATGATGTCTGATGAAGTCGTACGGAGGACGGGTCTGAGCAGTTGTGTTGCGATGTGTGCTAGGTACGATGCGTCAAATGTTGTTGTGTCGGGAGTTTGGTCGTGGAGGGTCTCCACATCAATCTCCCTCTGGCGCAGAATCGTTGGTCGTGTTGTTGGTTTTAACATTGCACCACCTTGCTCAATTGCCGTCTTCCTTCCTAATCACTATTTTTTTTTTTTAAGTGAATGGGCTTAATAAACTAGTGCGCTTTACCATCAACGATTGCATCACTGCTTACCATCAGGCGGGATTGCAGTCAAGCGCTAGTTTATAATTATTAAAAAAAAGCATACAAAGTAGATTCAATAATCGAATACTACAAAAAACACAATGGACAGCCTAGTCACTTTCCGTGATCTCTTCATGGCAAACTTGGAATGGACCAGGGCTCGCCACTTCTTGGGACTTTGGACTCTCTTTGGTGCACATTATAAGTGTACAAAATACTAAAATAGGTAGGAAGACATACATATATGTCAAAATATTAGCCACAAAGTTACAGGTAATGGCAACACTTTGAAGTTGTAACGTTGCTATTTCCCAACTTATGCAATTCTAAACGGAATTCTGTAGGAAATCCGCAGATTTCGTATACAAATTCTATGCAAATTCCGGACGGTGTCAACTCTATTTGCTTTGGCTCCTTAGCAACGCACCGGGAATGCAAGAGGCTTAATAAAATAGCATAATTTTTCATACAATACACAAATTCCAAAGTGATATTTTTAAATTGTAACGTCGACGTGTCACGACTTTTTGTTTAGAATTTCGTTAGATTCGGACAACGTTACGTTTCGTCTGATATTTTTGCGACCATAATTCAATTATGATGGTCGCCGTGTCTACGTGTAAAAGACAAAATTTGAATTTAGAACATTTGAAACGGGTTGATTTAAATTATTAAAACAGAATTTAACGGTGCTAAATGCGTCCAATTCATAAAAAACTTATGAGGTTACATTCCAAAATTTTGAATATTAATTATTATCTATGTTCCATTCCACATGTCTTTAAACGTATTTACAACAAAAACCATCTTCACAGAGATGGCCCCATTACCAACACAAAACCTATCCAGGGATACATAACTGAGGAAACAAGCTGTTAATAGGACTGCTCAACTAGCCGGTGGGATAAGCGGGCCTTAATTACGTCCAAGGGCGGCGGGGGTCGAAGAAATAGATGGTGTCCGGTTCCACAGCCCTAAACTTCGGTAATTTCAGTTAGCAGCAAATGGGGGGAAGTTGGACATGTCTAATGTAGGATTGGGGACACTCCATGTGACCGCAATATAGGTATATCGATTTGAGGGAAGATTGTGTGACTATACAGTTTGCTTGCTGACTTTTATCTTCATTGATTTTTCTGTGACAGTACCTAATATACTGCTTATTCTGCAAAGCCTCATCGTGAATACTTAGGTGGGCTTGAAGTAAAACTCCCCCGTCCCAGTAGGCGGATATGGTTTTCCCGTGTATACCAAATTAAACTCTCTAGGAAAACCATTTGACTGCAATCCCGCTTGATGGTAAGCAGTAATGTAATCATTGGTGGTAAAGCGCGCTAGTTTATTAAGAGCCTATCCACTAAAGCCTCGAAGACACTTAAATTGTAGTCCCTCGATGTACGCGGTATAAAAGTGAAAGCGAAACGCTTCGTCTGGATCGTAGTGGTGTCAACAACGTAAGGGTGGAAACTCGGCGTACGACGGGTAGTCCGATTATGAAACGGAGATGGGGGAATTAAATCATGCATTTCCCTCGCACACTCTCCAAAATGCATCCTATAGAACATCGACAGGCTGGCTACTCTACTCCTGTGCTCCAGGTTTTTTTTCAATTAAATCTAGAGTGCTTTTTACCGTAAGGGTATTAAGAGCGCAGTACTTTCTAATTGTGCTCAATCTTTTTTGTTAAATCATCACGAACTGGAACGGCGTCTGTCAATATTGCTCAATCACAAGTCTTATCAGACCTAATAGCTTTTTCCCTTTCAACTATTATTAAAAACAGAAAATTCATTTCTATGTTGGTATATATATAATTGAAGATAAAACTTGAGCAGTAGTGAAAAATTAAAGGGTAAACGACGACAATTTTGACACTCCCGATAATATCACAATATCCGGAACACGTACAGTTTAATATTTCAACTTACGTGACTTCTGGTATTTACTGGAATTGATTATTTTAAAGCCTGCTGGTCAGTAAGTTATTATATGTTGTAAAAATTTTGTTGCTCCTTTGATCAACATGTTTTTGGAAATGCATAGTTCATCTGACCTGAGTACAATGCTCGAAGACCTCAGTAGAGCCTTCGAGCGAGTCGGTCTTAAAATGTACATGGACAAGACGAAAGTCATGTCTAATGCCCATGTTGTACCGACTCCTATAAAGATTGGAGACTCTGTTCTTGAAGTTGTTGACAGCTACGTGTACCTGGGACAAACTATCCATTTAGGAAGGTCCAACTTCGAGAAAGAGGTCAATCGTCTAATCCAACTCGGCTGGGCTGCGCTTTCGGGAAGCTACGTAACATATTCTCGTCCGAAATACCGCAGTGTCTCAAGACAAAAGTCTTCGACCAGTGTGTGTTGCCAGTGATGACCAATGGAATTAAGACGTGATCGCTAACAATGGGCCTTATAATAAGGCTCAAAGTCACTCAAAGGGCAATGGAGAGGGCTATTCCTGGGGTTTCACTGCGTGATCGAATCAGGAATGAGGAGATCCGCAGAAGAATGAGAGTAGCCGACATTGCCCTAAGAATTGCAACACTAAAGTGGCAGTGGGCCGGACATATTGCCCGTAGGACCGATGCCCGATGGGGCCGACTCTGGATACGGGAGGCGCAGGACCGGTCGTCGTGGAGAACCTTGGGGGAGGCCTATGTCCAGCAGTGGACGTCTTTCGGCTGAAATGATGACGATGATGGTTCATCTTTGGCGAAGGTGCCGTTGAGTTTACCCGTGATTTTGTTAGGCTGTTTACATGTTGAGTGGTTAAAACACCACCCTCTCAAGTATGAGTGCACGGGTTCGATTCCAGGTCAGGCAAGTACCAACGTAACTTTTCTAAAGTTATATGTACTTTCTAAGTATATCTTGGACACCAATGACTGAAGGTGAAGGAAAACATCTTGAGGAAAACTGGACTTTATAAGTCTGAAATCGCCAACCTGCATTGAGCAAGCGTGGTGATTACGCTCAATCCTTCTCTATATGAGAGGAGACCTGTGCCCAGCAGTGGGACGATAAAAAGGTTGATAATGCTGATGATGATGTTTACACCATACGCCAAGATGTGAACTGGACAAAGTAACGTATCGGAAAAAAAATACCCTCTATAGCATTCTCATGTCATGACCATAGGTAGGAATAGGTAGGTGAATTGGGGTCATTGATCGGAAACGTATATATTAATATGGACATTCCTCCGGATTTACGGAATTGATTGATTATTAAAAATATATATATGTATAAATTATATTAAGTCGTAAAACCGTTTGATTTGGCCATACCCTTCATTAGAGGCCAAAAATAAAATATTGAAATGTATTAATGCTTCGATCGGAATTTGATTGTTTTTATTTTTCAACAACTAAATAATAAATTAGTTTAGTTTTGTTACCTTCCTTTAAATGAATTGAGTAGTAATAATGTGACATTTAAATTATAAATTATAAATTCCGGGAAAATGGCTCATCCACGTTATGCTTTCTGTGAACATTTATGATACAAGTATAAAAAATCACTCTACCTATTCCGACCTCTAGTCATGACATAGCGTAGCGCAACAATGCACATTAGATTTCTTGCAAATTGCGTTTTAGGTATCTGCTGATCAATTTTGTAAAAAACTTTCTGAAAATTAGGAGAAGTCAGCTGTGAGTATAGTCAATCTCTAGAGTTGGATGGTATGAGAGCCACTTCAAGCTTAATTCACTTACCTAAGTTTACAAGATTTGAGAGTTTTACAGGATAAATCTGTTAATCTTAATGCAACATCTTACTAAATACGTATCTTTCTTTAAGCTTCTTCACAAAACGTTTTCCCCTAAGAAAAATATATTTGAAAACTTTCCCGTCGTAAGCCACGATTTAATTATTTTACAACAATGGTCGACTGTTTTAACTCTGTGTTTACAGAGTAATTGCTGTTCATTTTAAGCCATAATTTTAAGTTGCCATAATTTTCAAAGTTCTGGCAGCATACCATCACCTAGGTATTTTGTGAGGAGTTTATCCCTGCGACGGCTGTGACGCTATGTTCAGCATGGCTTCTATTTTATAAACGAGATATTTTTTCAAATGGATTTATACTGTTACCGGCTAGGGTACTGAAATTCCCTAACGCCGGTTAAGGGTTACAAAGATTATTGACAACGATGGTACAGTCGATAGTAGGCAATGATAAGTAGAACGTAGCTGATGTCACACCGAAGTCTTCCCTGATGTCCCCGAAGTTCGTGTCGTACACACACAACAATATCTCAGAAGTCAGCTGATGTTGTCCTCGCAGTGCTCGTCGCAGTAGATGTTTTCAATTATCCCTTGTTTCGCTTCGATAGTCAAATGCTGACTGACTGACGTGCTGAGTCACGCCGCTTTATATAACAAACGAACATTCCAGATCTATCTAGAAGTAATAATTTTGACTAAGAATGAGATTTCCAGTATATTGTTTTTACTACTTGTCATTTCACAGGACACGAAATTTCTAGTAATTTCGATGTCAACTCTTCGTTGTCAATGTGGAAGAAATCTGTACCGTTCGATAGGTTACCTTAGGTCTAGCAATGCATTTTGAGATTGCACCTCTACAATGCCTTGGTCTTAAGATATAGGGCTTAAAATTTAGGTAAGGCATGTCACGCAACCTTATGCCATAGATGTGGCCAAAGAGGGATATTCATTACAGAAAAAGACTATTACTAAGAAAAGGTCTTAATTTAACAGCTTATGCGTGACAAGTGGATAATACATATTTAAAAATTTTATAATTTTGAGTTAATAATAAAAGTTATTGTAAAACTTAAACATACACTATACAAAAGTAGAATTAACGTCTGAGACATTTTCTATGAGTCCGTCTTAGGGTGATACAGAGACAACGGGTGTTCCAGACCTCGATTAGAACCTTCAAAGACGGCTATGGAATCTCATCATGCTTAGACATAGACATGCTTGCAATACTCTCCTCTAATTAACTAATTCCATAGTTTTGGCTAAAGTTTGGGAGATCTTTCGTATTCCATATCGTAGATTGTTTCGGTTCTGAACTTAGAATGAATGACAATACGATGTCAAAGTTGTCCCTATTTGTGATGTAGAATTGCCATCCGAAACTTTAAGATAAGTCTTTATTTGCCTTAAACAAATAAAGACATATCTAATGATGTTACAGTCTTATTCAAATACAATGTCCACATGTTTCGCTTTACAAAATATGTATTAATTGCATAGTGCATAGTATATTATTAATTAATGTCAAAGAAATCCTTAAGCCCTTAGAAATTATGTTATGATGGAATGTTATTAAGTAAAACTAATACAACAATAAAAGTCTTGTCCCAAACTAGGTAGAAAAATTTTAGGAAAGGGTATTACTTGAAGGACATAAAAAGTAGATGTAACTTATCGGGTTCGCACTTCATGCTTGGAGGAGGCCTGCACCTGCAGAAGGGTTCTAGCGGAAGAATAAAAAAAAACCGTAGATTATAATTACTTTTTCATTTAATATTTTGTTTTTTAAGTTATTTTTTTATTTTTGTTTGTTAGTTACTTATTAAATGTTACTTTCACTTTTTTTCTAATTAATTACTATTAACTACTTACTTTCTGTTTAGAAATAAAAGGCTCTTTTATTTATTTTTTTATTTTATTATCGGGTTCGCGTAATTTGTGTTGACAACTTTAATGATTAGTTCATTTGTTCCATTAAGAATCTATTTAGTGGGACATACTAGTAGCCATAATTCCAAAGTTTAACCTAAATTAGAGGAAAATCTCTTGAATAATCTGATAAAGCTATATAGGTATATCTATTATTAGATTGCAATGTGCTATGTATCGATCCTGAGCAGTTCTTCGTCAGCCACTAGCAGCCACCTTTTTGATGTCGTCGCTCCATCTCGCCCAAGGGCGTCCTACGCTACGTTTGCCGAGACGCGGTCTCGATCGAATTGGCTCAGGATCGAGCTTGTTGGCGTGCCATGAAGGAGGCCTATGTCCAATAGTGGACGAGTAGAACCTGATGATGATGATAATGATGATATGCTATGTATTTGTATTTATCAGTATGAGACGTAACCTCCTTAAACACGCTCGGTCATGCATTATGTATGCGATTGTTACTTTCACTCACTTACTGAGTAACTGATAGTTAAACAAGTGCTTACGCATCATATCTAACTTACATTTATGCCGTAGAGGTGCTACTAAGTAAAGAATTCAATTAAGATAATAAACGATAAAATTGAAATAAAATCTAACCTTATATTCAACTTGTGTTTCCCAACTGATGGACCTCATAGGTAACACAGCATTCCATTCTTTCCTTTGTGTCTTCTCTCCCATCCCCTTGTAAAATGTTTTCCGGCATGATAATCTGGTGAAGCCGTACGGAGGACGGGTCTGAGCTGTTCTGTTGCGATGTGTGCCGGGTACGATGCGCCAAATGTTGTTGTGTTGGGAGTTTGGTCGTGGAAGGTCTTCAGATCAATCTCCCTTTGGCGCAGCATCGTTGGTCGTGTTGTTGGGTTTAACATTGCATTACCTCGCTCAACTGCCGTCTTCCTTCCTATTCGGTCAGTTTTTCTGAGTGAATAGGCTCTTAATAAACTAGCGCGCTTTACCATCAACGATCGCATCACTGCTTACCATCAGGCGGGATTGCGGTCAAGCGCTAGTTTATAATTAATAAAAAAAAGACCAACTAATTGCAGCAGCTTACTCCAGTGAAATATTTAATCGAGTTCAGAGCTTAGGTCGGCAATATTTCTGGCTCTACAAAGCTAAACTAGTAAAAAACTTAAAAAAAAAAATAAAGCTATCGAGATTATATATTAACGCAATTGTAGAAGCAACCCTACGAAAGACGAGTAAGAAATTCAATGTAAAACTCTAATGCCTCTTATACATTGTCAGTTGCGACAGTCAGGAAGTAATCTGCAAACCGCTTAAGGTATTCACGATCCACACATTTATCACTCTCAGTCGGTTAGAGCTGAAGGCTCAGCATAATGCTGAGCGACAGCCGTTTTGTTTGGGTGCATATTCCCTCAACCGTTTCTTATTTTATTGTTTTTGTTTCTTTTTTTATAAAATATAAACTAGGGTTTGACCGCAATCTCGCCTGATGGTAAGCAGTGAAGCAATCGTTGATGTTAAAGCGCGCTAGTTTATGAAGAGCCTATTCACTCTAGCCTTGAAGACACTTAAATTGTAGTCCAACGGCAACACCGCCGCTGACAAATTGTTCCAGTCCCGAGATGTACGTGGTATAAAAGACGAGGCGAAACGCTTCGTTCGGATCGTTGCGGTGTCAACAGCGTAAAGGTGGAAACTCGCCCTACGACGACGGGTCGTCCGATGATGTAACTCATGCAAGTCCCTCGCACACTCCCCAAAATGCATCCTATAGAACACCGACAGGCTGGCTAGTCTTTGCCTGTGCTCCAAACCTTGGAGACCGTTTTGAGATAAATCTGGTCGTATACCATAAATAAACGTTTTTTCTTTCTCAGAACAGTGCAACTCTAACTGGAAAACTAGAAGTTTTTGATAGGATAGTGGTGATTACTGGAGTAATCTTATTTGGAGTCGGTTTATCGATTTTACATTTAGGTTATAGTGCATTTACCTAGCTTTCGGGGACTAGGCTTAGGCAAACAATGCTAATCTAAGCCCACCTCGAAATGGTCAGTTGTGACGTCAGGAAGTAATCTACAGACAGCTCAAGATATTCATGATCCACTTATCACATTTATCACTCTCACACACAGTCAGGTGATGCTGAAGGCTGTCAACAGTTTCAACCCTGACAGTTTTCACTAAGTTCCTGCACTTAACTGAGATTTAAGTTAGTTTATGGACTCTTTATTCATCTCAGATTAATATTAATTAAAATGTTCCAATTTACTGAAAATATTTTATGGCTTTGGTGAGCAGAGCAGTGTTGGTCCTAATAACGAAACTCTAAATATTTTTCTAAAATAAAAGAAGCCAAACTTACTCCTAGCTACAAGCTCATTCTCATTTATCTGCCAATGAAAGTCCCGAATCAAAATCAGTGCAGCAGTTTCGGAGATTAGCAGGAACAAACACTAAGACAGATACATAAATATAAAAGTATTATAAGTCTTACTAATCGTAGGGACCACTTTTTTTAATAATAATAAACTAGCGCTTCACCGCAATCCCGCCTGATGGTAAGTAGTGATGCGATCGTTGATGGTAAAGCGCGCTAGTTTATTAAGAGCCTATTCACCCAGAAAAACTGAGGGAATAGGAAGGAAGATGGCAGTTGAGCGAGGTGATGCATTGTTAAACCCAACAACAAGACCAACGATGCTGCGCCAAAGGGAGACTGATCTGATGACCGTCCACGACCAAACTCCCAACACAACAACATTAGGCGTATTGTACCCGGCACACATTGCAACACAACTGCTCAGACCCGTCCTCCGTACGGCTTCACCAGACATCATGCCGGAACACGACAAATCGCTTGGCGGCAAGGCTTTGTCTGGTGGGTGGTAACTTCTGCCGGCGGCCGATGTTATGGCCTACCACCGAGACTTTCATTTCATGCAATTAGTAGAAAGATTTTATTTTGATATTACAAATAAAAACAGACATATAGAGGTAGAGGCATCTATAACTTCACATGCGAACAACGAGTCATAATGTCATACGTCAGTGACGTAACGTCACGGAAATCCTGCGTCTCGCAAGCAGAATTTTGCGCACAACTACACGTCCATTCGCGGCGGGGGTCGAAGAAATAGATGGTATCAGGTTCCACAGCCCTAAAGTTCGGTAATTTCAGTTAGCAGCAAATGGGGGGAAGTTGGACATGTCTAATGTAGGATTGGGGACACTGTGACCGCGATATAGGTATATCGATTTGAGGGAAGATTATGTGACTATGTTTGCTTGCTGACTTTTATATTTATTGATTTTTCTGTGACAGTACCTACTGTGCTGCTTATTCTGTAAAGCCTCAAATAAGTGAAGCCTCAAGTGAATACTTAGGTGGGCTTGAAGTAAACCTCCTTCCTCCCAGTGGGGGGATATGGTTTTCCCGTGTATACCAAATTAACTTCACTAGGAAAACCATTTCTTTAAAGTTTGTAAAAATGGTGTATACAAGCAAATCTTTTGTTTTTAATAAATTATAAACTAGTGCCTGACTGCAATCCCGCTTGATGGTAAACAGAAATGCAATCGTTGATGATAAAGTGCACTATTTTATTAAAAGTGTATAAATAATGAAATATGTACATTCAATTTCCATTGCCCGCCGGACACAATACACCACTGGTCGGAGGATCCTCCCATTTCTATTAAGGATGAGTAAACTTTACACCCAGTTCTAGAACCTCTTTTATTTAGAGCCGATTTTTATAACGCTATATAATTTTATCGAAGGAATAATTTAAAGATTGCGAGAGAATATTACAAAAAAATTACAGTCGTAAAATTTATTGTACGAATAAAAATTATCTGTACATTGAGTGAAAGGTCAACAGTTATTTGTTTAGATTTTCATGTTAATTCACACACAGCCATTTGTGACACTCTCATTAATCATTCTAGCAGACACAGTCATGTGTATCTGACGGTTGTCAGATGTTTTAACCCTCGTAGTTGAAAAATGTTTCGGTGAGCTGAAAGTGTCTACGCGGATTACAAATTCGAGACTGACATGGATGCTTGTGTTAGAACAATTAAAATAAAAACTACATAATTATTTGAGGAACTTGCCAGGATCTTTCATTTGCTTTGCGCGTGTGAATGAATCAAAGAAATTATACATATGTTGTCACGAACTAGGTTATACATATTATAAAAATACATAGTTGACGCAGCATACCTACTCTCCAAATTACTAACTTACTAACCCCTTTTATGTTTAAGTACCAATCATGTTGATTATATTTTGCACCTTAAAGTCAAGTTGAATACTATAAAATAATGGATGTCCTTTATTGCTCCCATTTTAAAAAGTTATATGACGTAATGATCCAGATTGAAGAAACCTGTATAAAATTCGTATGATGCAAAAGTTTGATCATAAAGACGGGGCGGCGCCATTGGGCTATACAATATGTTAAAAGCGGTGTTCTCAGAAAACGATATCATGTCCCGTGAGCCGGTTCTTTCAGTAATGAAGCGTAGCTTGCGTGCTCATTATTATATTTTGTGAATCATTTGTGTACGGCGAAGTACTGTTATTATAGAGTGGTATTTACAAAATTAAATTAAATACAAAGTGTTCGAAGAACATCGCATTTTCAAGAATAGCGTTAATAAATTTAAAACCGTAACCATGGGCGTACCCAGCTTCTGGCCTAGTCAGGCCTAGGGGGTGGCAAGTCAGGCCCAGGGGAGGGGCAAGTCAGGCCTAGGAGAGGGCAAGTCAAATTTTTAGAGTGATCGCACGCGGTTTTTGGCAATTACATCTTACAGTTTGTTTGATTACTGCGTGCTTTATTTAAAAGTTAGTGATTAGTCCTCGTTTATATGTACTTTATTTAGTAATTAGAGGAATTCATACATGTTCTACGCTTATGACTGCAACTATATTCTGTGTTTGGGATTTTATATCGTCAGCAGTGAACCATTTCCTAAGTAGGTTTTGAACAAAAAACTGATTTTGTCTATTCGTTTTAGAACTCATTAAGTTCTAAGCTCTATATAATTGTTGACGAAATGCGTACATAGGTTAGCTTGGGGATTCTTTCCTCAAAAGACTAATTCGGTCCTCAATCTTAGTAGATTGCGGACTGAAATAGTCTTTAGATTGATAAAGATCAAGTAGCCTTTTTGATCAATATTATATTTGGGATTTAAAAGAGGCAGTAACCTCTGAGTTTGTCTCTGCCTTTTTTCTCAGATTAGTTAGACAGAAAACGCCGAACTCGTCTTATTTTTAAAATATGATTTGCGTAAAAAAATGTTTTTTATAGAAAATAATCTTTTATGATTCTTATAACCATAGTGGGATTCTTAACGGAAGGAATCTGGAATCAGTTCTGTAGGTACGACAATCCAGTCTCTTATACGGAATCACTCGTGTATGACAGCGTACGAGCAGGCCCCTTTATGACTGAATTAGAAATAAATTACCGAATTCTTTACCCACAAAATCCACGCTCTATGAATTTATTAGGACATTATTTTCTTCTTAATTCTGTCGACGCGTTATTCATAGGTTTGTGACTTATATCACTCGGACGTTTTATCCCTTGTGATATTTGGCGTGTAAAAAGCTGTTTTTTTTTTCTTTTAGCGAAAACTTAACAATGTAGTCAATGACAATGTATGAAGTGTGCAATTTTATTTCTATTTATTTCTGCAGTTTTGTATTATCTTTCTTTCTAAATAAAAAGCTTTGCTTTTGCATTGCCATAGAGTAGAAAATTTTTCATTGATCATTGTTAGTTTGATCACACTAATATTGATAGTTAGAAAAATTATCGCGCATTAAGTTCGCTTGTGTATAGCAGGTAAATTCTCAATTGCGTAAAAAGTTTTGATGCATACCTAAATAAATAATGCCCCATATACACGAAGAAAGTTAGTTGATTTTCTCCGAATCACTAACTTAAGACGGACTAGAACATTATTCATTGATCATTATTGATTCCTCTGATCGCCTTAATGAGTCACCATTAAGGTGATCAGAGTTAGAAAGAGTCTCACTTATTAAGTTCGTCTTTGTACAGTATACTCTTACTTCTCTATAAAGTTTTTAGGAATTAAGTTAGAAGTTTTTCTCTGAATTACTTACGTTCTCAAGATTAGTTTGTGGCTCGAATTGAATGAATGACAAAACGACGTGACTTCTGACGATAATTTCGATAAGTCATTGTATTGACGGATCAACTATTTTCAGATAAGCTCATGTCGTTATGTTGACTTAGACTTAGATGGTAAACCACCAGATCGTTTACACAAGTACATATTTACAGATTATACCTCTCTTTAAAAAAATCAAAAGGCAACCCTTGTTTGCCTCCTTGTAAATTCCACCAAAGTGTCACAGTCTATGAAGTAACGTTTTGTAACTGCCAGGTGACACGGTGAACACGCTCGGAGCCTGAAAGTATACTGTTGTGTTATGTGTACGTAATATCTAGTAGAGTGAAAAGAAATCCTTGTTGTGTTGTATCGAGCAGTGTGTACTGTGTATTTAGGAGTGACAACTAAAACTTAAATGATTTTGGATCACGATCATTCGGGGCTTAGTCTCACGTTAGTAGTTATGACTTGGCAGATAGGCGGGTTATGGAAGTGTTTTATTATTCGCGTATAAGATGCTGCTATCAGTTTGATTTACATAGGATTAGTCGTCTTTCGCTGCAACGTCAGGTGTATTTTGCGCAGGTGGAAAACGGTTTTCAAATTCTTTTTTTTTTTTTAATTTTTATAAACTAGTGCTTGACTGCAATCCCACCTGATGGTAAGCAGTGATGCAATCGCTGATGGTAAAGCGCGCTAGTTTAATAAGAGCCTATTCACTCAGAAAAACTGAGCGAATAGGAAGGAAGACGGCAGTTGAGCGAGGTGATGCAATGTTAAACCCAACAACACGACCAACGATGCTGCGCCAGAGGGAGATTGATCTGCAGACCCACCACGACCAAACTCCCAACACAACAACATTTGGTGCATCGTACCCGCATACATCGCAACACAACTGCTCAGATCCGTCCACCCCGTCCACCTTACGGCTTCACCAGACATCATGCCGGAACACGTCGAATCGCTTGGCGGCAAGACTTTGTCTGGTGGGTGGTAACTTCTGCCGGCGGCCGATGTTATGGCCTACCATCGTATAAACCACATTACCCAAATTTACGCGGATTTAAGGTCGGTTTTGAGTCTATCCCGATGCAGCCGAATACCAGTATTTTTACCTCTCTCGGTGGTTAGGCCATAACATCGGCCGCCGGCAGAAGTTACCACCCACCAGACAAAGTCTTGCCGCCAAGCGATTTGTCGTGTTCCGGCATGATGTCTGGTGAAGCCGTACGGAGGACGGGTCTGAGCAGTTGTGTTGCGATGTGTGCCGGGTACGATGCGCCTAATGTTGTTGTGTTGGGAGTTTGGTCGTGGAGGGTCTTCAGATCAATCTCCCTTTGGCGCAGCATCGTTGGTCGTGTTGTTGGGTTTAACATTGCATCACCTTGCTCAACTGCCGTCTTCCTTCCTATTCGCTCAGTTTTGAGCGAATAGGCTCTTATTAAACTAGCGCGCTTTACCATCAACGATCGCATCACTGCTTACCATCAGGCGGGATTGCGGTCAAGAGCTAGTTTATATATAATTAAAAAAAAAAAAATTAACCACGTAAAATACTATAATGCTCCATAGCGATCGCCTATCATACGTTCTCAACCCAGTTACGTGGATAGTACGGTATCCCTTAACAAGATTAGTTGTTACAATTTCGGTCTTCCAATAACCCGTAACGACTGTCAGAGATCTATGAATAACAGCTAGAAACCAACAGCTTAACGTGGTTTCTGAGGTTGGAGGTACGTAAAGACGGAGGCTGATCGTCTTATTCATGGACAAACTGCAGCTAACGTAGCATAACCTGCACCCCAATTGCGGAACAGTTCGAATAATTTTGAAGCTGCATTGCTGCCTATGTTCGAAAATGTGCTGCTCAACAATGTAAATAACGCAATGAATGTTGTTGAACTGTCAAAATTGAAACCCATTGCTACTGATTATAATGTGTTACGTAATTACACTGCCGATCGTTCGACCCGTGCAATTTTTATCATTAAGCCACAAGCCACGTAGTGGTAGATGCTTAAAATTCACATGACTGTAATATATTAGTGTCTCATTTGAAAAGCATTGAAATAAAATTCCTACGGACAAAATGTATTTACAATTAACCTTTTTCCACTTAAATTCTTCTTTGACCGACTAACCACATTCACATAAATAGCCTCATTAAGACCTTTGTTAAAGCAAAAAATTAAAAAAAAAAACACCATCAGTACTAGGTTATCATAAAAATTAAGTTTATGGTGTACCCGCGCGCTTCAATATAAAGGCCCATAAAGACGGCCGAACGCCCGGCCAGCGTTTAATTACTCGTCCCAATGATGTGCCTGACAAATTGCTGACAAGCCGAGTGCGGCATATTGTTGTTATGTGGTCCGCTTCCTCCGTTTCTATTAACTGTTGGATCGATTTATGTTGCTTTGTTGTACACATGGTTGAGGGGTCATTGTTTATATATTATTGGGGCAATTTATTGAGCTTTGATTGGATTGGTTTAGCAGTCCGGGGTATTGTAAACGTAACAATCTGGCTCTTGGGCTGATAATATTCGAGGGTGCAATTGTAACTGTAATTTGATTTCCTGAGTTTCGGTTTCCGCAAACGGCGTTTAGATTATGACACTAAAAAACTTGATTTAATGAATCACGCCTAGCCAAGCAAAGTCAAGCGCCTGGCGGGGTTCGAACCTTCGTAGGTTCGAACCCCGTCAGGCGCTTTCTTCTTCTTCAGCCTATAGATGTCCACTGCTGGATAAAGGCCTCCCCCAAGGCTTTCCACGATGACCTGTCTTGTGCTGCCCGCATCCATCGGCTTCCCGCGACCTTCATCAGGTCATCGGTCCACCTTGTTGGGGGCCTCCCTACGCTGCATCTTCCAGTACGTGGCCGCCACTCTAGAACCTTACTGCCACGTAAGATTAGCGACTCGAAGAGCTATGTTCTTAGCTTATGTTCTTCTGCGGATCTCCTCATTTCTGATTCGGTCACGCAGAAAAAATCCGAGCATAGCCTTTGCATTGCCCTTTGTGTGACTCTGAGCCTTCGTATGAGGCCCATTGTGAGCGACGTTTCAGTTCCGTAAGTCATCACTGACAACACACACTGGTCAAAAACTTTAGTCTTGAGACACTGTGGTATCTTGGACGACGACGTCAGGCACTTTACTATGTGTAAATTATATCATCGCCACCGCTCTCACAACGGTGAAGGAAAACATTGCGAGAAAACCGGCATGACCTAGAGCCAAAAACTTAGAAGACATGTGACATCCGACCCGTACTGGGCCGGTATGGTAGATTACGACCCACTGCCTCTCATCGAGGGAAGGCCTGTGTATCAACAGTGAGAAAAATATAGGCTAATTATGTTATTGTTACGGGCTAGGGGTACTAAAACGCCGGTTAAGGGTTGCGAAGTTTATTGGCAACGAAGGTACAGTCGATTGTAAGCAATGACAAGTAGAATGTTGCTGATGTTGCACCGAAGTATTCCCTTACGTCCACGAAGTCCGTGTCGAAAACACACAATAACACTACAGATGTTACTTCATGTAGTACTCAAAGTTCTTGTTACAGTTGTCGCAGTATGTATTCTCAAAGATCGCTTCTTAGCTGTCGCTTGTTCTCGTATCGCTAGTCGAATGCAGACTGACTACTACTGGCTTCACGGCGCTATATATAGGTCAGCTGATCGAACACTTTAGATTCGTCTAGACGTAATAATAATAGCGTATAACTTCGAGTACATTCAGTAGGTACCTACGGTAATTCCCGGGAACGGGTTTCTAGAAATTTCGATGTCGTCACTTCGTTGACAAAGTTGATGAAACCTGTACCATTCGATAGGCCACCCTAGGTCTAGCAATGCGTTTTTATATTGCACCTATACAATGGCTAGGTCTCGAGTTATAGGACTTAAAAGTTACGCACTGCATGTCACGCAATATTGAACCTTATGCCATCGACATAAGGTGCATTCGTAACATTATGTATGTATATGTAAAAAGTATTGTGTTTATAAGGAAAAGTATTATCATCGTCGAAACTTAGTATAAAAGTTGAGATCTGTGTCTGTGACTCCTGCTGTCATGGAAAATATTCAGAACAGCACCTAACAGAAATGGAATGCTTATTCTGATCTGCAGGAATGAACGCACATAGGTGTGAGAATGTATATTAGATTATTATATCTTCAGTTCTTAGAATAAAGCGTTGCTTGATAAAACTAAATGATCCAATATTCTGGTCAAAACGCCTAGCAATTTCGTCTCCTCTTCGCATTCCAATAACCGCGATTATAAACAACGAACAAAAACATCCCTTAAACAATAAAAAAACAAATATTATATAGAGTTTTCTCGAGATTTTTAAGTTAAGAAAAGGATAGAAGATGACATTTTAATGTCAAATTAAGATACTCCATAGACAATTTGGACGTGATTATAAACATGGCGACTATATGCCAGTTTACGCCAGGAGCGCACTAATTTGACAGGTTTAAACTGACATTTTATCTTATGTCCTTTTCGTAATGAAATAGAAAGAAAAAGATGTACATAACTTAAAATTAGTTTAGTTTGTGAACAACACAATCGACGCCACTGTCTAGTCGAATGTAGTAATATTTCCACACATAAATACACACATCAAAAGTGTCTAGGGATCAACATATATTTTTGTAATAACTTTTCTCCTGATTGATATTAATTAAAATTTTCTTTAAGGATTCATCAAATAAAGTGTTTTCGTTTGTCACAGTAACGATAAACCAAGTCACCTTTGCATTAATAAAGAAATTTGCCATTTTCCTAATAAAGGGATATTTGACATTTGAACCACTAACACAAAAGTTCGAAAAAAAGACTGAAATAACAGTTTTCTTTAAAATTTTATTGGGTAACTTAAACAGTTAATAATCCGTGTTTCTACCGCGAACACTAACAACACAAGAACATCGGTTTGGCATACTCAAAATGAGTTCATCCAAATCACGCTGTGGAATGGCCGCCCATGTTCGTTGCAACAACAAAAAAAGGTCTTCTTGCGACTGGATACCCTCCATATTCGGCAGAGCTCTTCTCTGTAGTACCTATATCCCATGCATGCTCAATCGGGTTCAAGTCTGGCGACTGAGCAGGCCAGGGCAGGACATTGATGTTAGCTGCGGCGAGAGTCTGTCTTACAACTCTTGCGGTGTGCGGTCGTGCATTATCATGCATTAACTGAAATAAGGGACCGATTTGCACTTGTAGAGGAACGATGACGTCTGATACAATCGTCTCAGCATAAATTTGAGCGTTGAGGTTGCCTCTGATCCAAATCAACTCAGTTCTTCCGCCGATCCAAATACCCGCCCATACCATGATGGTTCCACCACTATAAGGATGGACTTCCTGGCAGGATTTTAATCGCTGTTGGCGTCCAGGGGTTCTCCAGTGTCGTATACGTCTTGTATCCGGTCTCATACCAAAACGAGACTAATCAGAAAAGCACACGAAACGCCATTGTTCTTCTGCCCAATTTCTGTGTTCAAGAGCCCATTGATATCGAATCCTACGATTGTGCATTGCTATAGGTGGTACCCGTAGCGGTCTTCGGGAATGAAGGTTCACTTCATGCAAGCGGTTTCTGACTGTTTGGTCGCTAATTAAGTTCCCTGAAGAGTGATGAAGCCTCACGGCTAACATCATGGCAGTTATTGTTGGAGCTCTTCGAGTTAAGATTTGAATGTATCGGTCTTGTCTCCGTGTGGTGTAGCGATACCGTCCTCCATGGCGCTCAGCCACGGTACCAGTGCTTCGGTAACGTGTCCAAAGTCGACTGATAACACTCTGACTTGTATTCAGAGCTAAAGCCACAGTACGTTGCCGGGAACCAGCTTCTATCATTCCCACGGCTCTGAGCATTTCTTCCCTGCTTAAATGACGTCGCCGCTCCATAATAACGTTGGTTTTAATCAGTAGTAGGGAAACAGTAGCACTAATAATGTCTTCAATGCGTTGTATGTTTTTATAGGGAAAATATTGACAGCTGATTTTCATCTTTTACTCGAATTTGATTCACAGTTCCTGATTCAAATTATGAAATGCACCAAAAAGGATCCATATAAATTTATAAAATCATAAATTTATTACAAAGCCACATCTCAATCTCAAGAAATCCGCATAAAAATGCTTGATCCCTAGACACTTTTGATGTGTGTATATTGTTAAATTGATCGAATATGTAATTCCTTATTATTCCTTCCATGGGCGATTGCGTATGAATTTAAACTGAATTGGCCTTGTTTACAAAGTTGTCAGTTAGATTTGAAACAGAGTAAGAGTAGTCAGTGAAATGGAAATAGCCTTACTCAAGCCCCCGATTCGAGCCTCTAGCACACTCACATTTCCACCACAAAGCCAGATCGGGTAAAAGAATCTGACATCTGATGGGTTCGAATGGCCACGGCTGAGTGCTGACATATTGCGTGCAATCGATTCACAGAACTCAATATACACTTGCCTGCTGACACAACCGTGATGCAACTGTGTGTAGGTTTAGGAGATAAATTTGAGGAATTCCGCTCAGAGCACTGATTTCAATAGCACTTCCGCTAATCGCACTGAAACAAAAGTTCGTAACGTGCCATTCTGTTGTTGTTAATGTTTTCAGTTCACGAATAGCACCTGCTACTGTTTTAGTGATGGACGTATGTATTCCTTTTTCAGGACATTACCAACGTATCGATAAGAAAATGATGAAAAGCTATTCAAATCAGTGCTCTAAGTGGATTGCCTCTTAAATCTTGTGCACTTTCTGACCATTAGGCATCCACCAGAAATATGTGGCGGCAACGGGCCTTACCACGGAAGATTGTAAACTTTAATTAATTATTGTGACTGTATTTGAGATATTAGAAATTATAAGCAAATATGTGATAGAATGATGCCTTCAGTATATCTCTCTGATTATGGTGCTAAAGGCGGCAAACCACTTACCTCCAACCTTCAGATGCGCAGTTCGTATACAACCAGACCAGATCAGGAGAAGACGCACGTCGACACAATTCACTGGCAGACTCCCTAATTTTAAATTTTGAGGCCTAATACCCTCGGGGGTTACTTTAAATACCTAACACCAACCAAATTTTGTGACCGATAATAAATCGTGGCCATGACTCGCTAGCTTGCTAGTTTGAAGCACCAATCAATGTCAATAAATAGTTAAAAATGTGGGGAAGTTACAGATATTTTTGACCGATTGGGATTGAGATCAAGCTGCGTATTTGAAGTTATTAAAGTTGCTCTTAAGCTATATCGTTGCTTTTTGAACACTGATTGAAAGGCTGCACGAGTGGATAGCCGAGGTTCGAGGGTTATTTTAAAACTAAGCTGAATAGATAGCATTAGGTAATACCGGACCAGATAAAAAAAAGTTATTTGTCAAACAAATAGGCGCTGCTGGATGGCTTTGCGCTTGGGAAAAGATGCGTCTCCCTACTTACTCACGTTCGTTGCAGTACCAACACTATACTGGTTGTTTTTACTGATCGGTGGCTGATCCCCATATTGCCATCAGTGTCATCAAGCCCTGCGGCTTGATGACACTATTTAATCTTGTTTACCAATACTAGGTTACGTTAGGTGAACCTACAAGGGGTACGCCCCACAGTGCTGACTTCCTCGCAGTGTACCCCGGGCAACGCCGTGTCTGACCACCGTAACGGAGTGGCAGACCGGTGGCTAACAAGCACTGTGACCTACGCGATCTTGCGATTTTATTTTATTCTGAGGGCGATTGCGTACATTGTGGTTTTTATTATTGTTTTTATCGTGGGTTTTATTATATTGTGGGTAGGTTTTATTGAGGTTTTATTTGTTTTTATTGAGGATTTGGTTTTTGGTAACGATGCCGAAAAAAATGCGAGATGCTTCCGGGCGTTTCGTCCCAAAAGGCCCTTCTCAGGGCCAACCAAAAGGCCCTTCTCAGGGCCAACCCAAAGGCCCTTCTCAGGGCCACCCCGACGAAATGTCGGCGTCGGAGGCGAGTCGCGCACCTTCTGCGACGGGCTTCTGCGGAGAGGACGAGTTCTCCGACTCGGACATGGGGTCCGTTGTTGGGGACTCGTCCTCTGTGTGTGGAGTGGCTGCGGAGCGCAGCCTGAAGAGGGCCTACCTGAGGCTCGGGTCCGAGGGCTCCTCGGGCTCGGCCAAGGGTAAGCCCAACAAGAAGAAGTCGAAGGCGAAGAATGCTTCGCCATCGACTTCTTCTCAGGCTGGCACCCACGATGTGGGTTTGGCAGACGCCCAGCGCCAGCTCGGCTTGGCCAGACGGGCCGAGGCCGCGCTGGAACTGGAGGAGTTGGTTGCCGCCAAGGAAAGGCAGGCGCGCGCAAGCAAGGCGAGGGCCGGATATGGTTCGGCCCTCGTCAGTTTCGAGGGCCTGTCTGTGGCCGAGTTGGTCCGCTTGGCGGAGGAGGACAAGGAGGAGATCGTCGAGGTCGCCTCCAGGTCCTCCAACCTCAAGGGGACCTTCCAGAAGGCCCTTAAATGCCGTGCAACCAGCTTGCACGGCATTATAGTGGAGCTGACGCAGCGTACTGCGTCAGAGGAGGCAAGGCAGCTGCAGGCGAGGGTGGATCGCCTGCAAGCGGAGGTCAGCCAGCTTCACAAGAAGCTGGCTGAGGCTACGGCCCCGCCCCCGTCTGCTGCGGCCCCGTCGGCAGCGGTTCCCGCCCCCTCCTCCTCCAACCTTGAGGAATTGTTCCGCAAGGTGGTCATGGAGGAGAGGGCGTTCACTCGGGCCTGCTTCGCAGGCATAGAGGACCGCCTGCTGCCGGAAAAGCGGCTCCGTCCGCCGCTAGCGGCTGACAAGGCGCCGACAGCGGCTCCCCAGGCCCCGAAGCCCTCAAAGGGCAAGGGCAAGGGGAAAAAGTCACCGGGGGCTCTGCCTCCCCCCGGGACGAGTGCATGCGCCGAACCGGGGCCGGTTGCCATCGCGGCTCCCACCCCTCAGGTCCAGAAGGGAGACGCCCTCCTCCCCTCCACCACCCCGTCCAACCAGCCGTGGTCAGAGGTGGTGAAGAGGGGCAGGAAGAAGGCGAACAAGGCCCCGGCTGCCTCGGCGGCTGCTGCGGCGGCTGCCCCGGCGACAGCCCCGGCAGCCAATAAGCCACAAGTCGGCGGGAGGAAGCTGGTTCCCCCCAAATCCGCGGCGGTCACGGTGACCATCGTGCCCGAGGCCGCGGAGAAAGGGGTAACGTACGAGTCCGTCCTGAGACGGGCTCGTACCGTCGCCAACCCCGCCGAATTGGGGATTGGCGCTTGCCGCCGGACCCAAACCGGAGCTCGACTGTTCGAGTTTCCGGGGAAGGACGGCGGCAAAAATGCGGACCTCTTCGCGACCAAGCTGCGGGAGGTCCTCGCCGACGTGGCGAAGGTGGCTAGGCCGACCAAGACGGCGGCCATAGAGGTGACCGGTCTCGACGACTCGGTCACCAAGGAGGAGGTGGTGGCGGCAATCGCAGTGGCCGGAGGCTGCGAACCCGCAGCGGTACAGGCTCGGGACATTAGGCCCGGCCGCGGTGGACTGGGTACTATCCGGCTGGCGTGCCCAGTCGCCGCAGCGTTGGCCGCCCAGGCTAAAGGCCAGGGGCGGCTATTCGTTGGTTTCAGCCGGGCCGTGATCCGGGTGCTTGAGGCGGCGCCGATGCGCTGCTTCAAGTGCTTCGGGATCGGCCATACCCGAGCCATGTGTCCGTCCACTGTAGACATGGCGGACACATGTTTCCGCTGCGGGAAGGCGGGGCATATGGCGGCCACGTGCGAGGCCGCCAAGCCGCACTGCGCGGCATGTGCCTCCAGTGGCCGCCCCGCCGACCATGTTATGGGGGGGAGCTCCTGCCGACCCCCAACCAAGAAGGGCAAGACGCAGGCGGCTATAAGCCGTCCTGCCGCTGCTGCCACCACCCCCGCTGTACTCCCAGCGGAGGTGGCCGACGAGGGTGATGCGATGGTCGAATAATGGGTACCGACCATCGCATCTTGCAGGCAAACACCAACCACTGCCGGGCTGCCCAGGACCTGCTGGTGCAGTCAATGGCCGAGTGGTTGGTGGATGTGGCAGTGGTGGCCGAGCCGTACTATACTCCCAGCAATTGGCTGGGAGATAGTGACGGCTCGGTGGCAATCGTGGCGCGGTCTTCCTCGGACTTCCCTCCCCTCTCGCTCTTAGAGAGGGGACCGGGATACGTGGCCGCCGCGTGGGGAGGGTTGGCCCTTGTGGGGGTCTACTTCTCCCCAAACCGCCCTCTCCAGGACTTCGAGGATTTCCTCGGGGTCCTGACGGCGGTCATCGGGAGGACGGCGCCACGACAGGTCTCCGTGTTGGGAGACCTGAATGCCAAGTCGGTGGTCTGGGGAAACCCGGCCACCGACGCCCGCGGTCGGGCGGTCGAATTGTGGGCGGCCTCGTCTGGTCTCTCCCTCTTGAATAGGGGGAGCGTCCAGACCTCACCTTTGCCGCGCCCGCACTGGCCGCCCGCATTCGAAATTGGAGGGTGGAACTGGGGGAGACGATCTCGGATCACCGCTACGTGCGTTTCGAGATCTCCCCCCAGAATCCACGGGGGCGCCGCAGCACCCCCTCATCGTCGGGCCGTTCCCCGTTTCCAAGGTGGGCTCTGACCCACCTTGACCGGGAGGCGGCACGGGAGGCCGCGTTCGTCCAGGACTGGCTTTGGCCAGGTCCCGGCGTGGACGTCCTGGACGTGGACGCGGCGGCGGCCCGACTGAGGGGGTCATTGACCGAGGTATGCAACGCCAGCATGCCTCGGTCGAGACGTCCACCTCCCCGACGCGCCGTGTACTGGTGGTCGGAGGGGTTGGCGGAGCTGCGGGCCACCTGTTTGCGGCACGGCGGGCCTACACCCGATCGCGTCGGCGGCGCCGACGGGACGAGGCCGAAGAGGACCGCCTCTACTCCACATACGTGGGGGCGAGGGCGGCCTTTAAGTCGGCCATCGGCGCCGCCAAGGACGCGGCGAGGGCTGAGCTGCTGGAGGGTCTCGACAACGACCCATTCGGGAGGCCATATCAGGCGGCGCGGAACAAACTGCGTCGCATTGGTCCCCCGGTTGCCGAGACCCTCGAACCAGCACTCCTGGATGGGGTGGTGCGGTCCCTGTTTCCGCGCAGGGATCCGCACTTCGCCCCACCAGTGATGGGCCCGCCAAGGGAAGAACCGGAGGAGGAAGCTCCTCCTCCTCCGGTCTCAGAGGAGGAATTTGGCGCGGCGACACTCCGTCTCCGCGCCAAAAAGACGGCTCCTGGCCCCGACGGCGTTCCCGCCAGGGTGGTGGCCATCGCGGTCACCGAGATGGAGGGAAGGTTTCGGGACCTCTTCGACGCGTGCTTCGCGTCGGGGAGGTTCCCGAAACCTTGGCGGGATGGCCAACTGTGCCTCCTCCGGAAGGAAGGGCGGCCGGCGGACTCCCCCTCGGCTTACCGGCCCATCGTCTTGCTTGACGAGGCCGGTAAGATGTTCGAGGGGATTATCGCCGCCCGCCTGAAGCGCCATTTGCGGAACGTGGGACCGGACCTGTCGGACGCCCAGTTCGGTTTTCGAGCTGGCCGTTCGACAGTGGACGCCCTGGCCCTTCTCAAGGGCCAGGTGACAGAGGCGGTAGGAGTGGGGGATGGAGTGCTGGCTGTGTCATTCGACATTGCCAACGCCTTCAACTCCATCCCCCACTCCACCATCCTGGAGGCGCTCCGGTTCCACGGTGTGCCCCTTTATTTGCGGGGCCTCCTGGCCAGCTACTTGGAGGACCGTGCCGTCCTCCTCGTGGACGGGGCTGGCCAGGTCCGGCGGTATGGCGTAGAAACCGGCGTTCCACAGGGGTCCGTTCTAGGGCCTCTTCTGTGGAACGTCGGTTATGACTGGCTCCTGCGGGGAATCCTCCTACGAGGTACGAGTGTCATCTGCTACGCAGATGACACTCTCCTCACTTCCCGCGGGAGCACCTTCCGGGAGGCGGCCAGTTTGGCGTCGGCGGGCGGATCCTTAGTGGCGGGAAGGATCCGCCGCCTGGGCTTGAGGGTGGCGCTGCACAAAACGGAGGCCGTGTTCTTTCACGGCCCCCGGCAGCGCCCCCCACCCGACGCCCACATTTATGTGGAGGGGGTGAGGGTCGGGGTTGAGGCCCAGATGAAGTATCTGGGCCTCATGCTGGACAGCAGGCTGCGCTTCGGCCCGCACTTTAGCGGGCTGTCGACGCGCCTGCTGAAAGCCGCGGACGCCCTCTCATGGCTCATGCCGAACATGGGAGGGCCGAGCACTCGGTGCCGGCGGTTATACGCCGGCATACTGAGGAGCATGGCCCTTTACGGGGCCCCAATTTGGGCGGACTCCCTCCACAGGAGGGAGAACCTCACCACCCTTCGGGCGCCCCAAAGGGCCATCGCCCAGCGGGTAGCGCGGGCCTACCGCACGGTAGGTTTCGCTTCGGCATGCGCTCTGGCGAGCACCCCGCCTTGGGAGCTCGAGGCCTGGGTGCTCGCCAGAGTGTACGAGTGGACGGCGGGGCGCAGGGCGCTGGGCGAGCGTCCGGCCCCGGAGTTGAGGGAGGCCGTCCGCCGGGAGGCGAGGGACGCCATCGTCCAACATTGGACGCGCGACCTCGCCTCCGCGGTGTTCGGCCGTCGCACCCTCGACGCCATCGGGCCAGTCCTGAAGGACTGGCTCGACAGACGTCACGGGTTCCTCTCCTTCCGTCTGGTGCAGGTACTCTCCGGTCACGGCTGCTTCGGCAGGTACCTGCACCGGATAGGACGAGAGGAAACGCCGTCGTGCCACGGTTGCGGCGCGGCGGAGGACACGGCGGACCACACCCTCGCGGTGTGCCCGTCGTGGGCCGTGCCGCGCCGCGATCTTGTCGCGGCGGTAGGAGGGGACCTCTCGCTGCCCGCCGTCGTCAGAGCGATGGTGGGGAGCGAGGGGGCCTGGGCGGCGATGGCCTCCTTCTGCGAGCTCGTGATGTCGCAGAAGGAGGCCGCGGAGCGCGAGCGGGAGGAGGATCCCCTCGCTCCGGCGCTCCGTAGGCGGCGTAGGGGCAGGAGAAGGCGGGATTTCGCCCGCTTTCTCCCGCCCTGAGGTGAGCGGCGGGCGTGAGGCACGGGGGTGCCCGCGCCCGCCTTGCAGGGCTCACCACGTGTGGGAGCTTCGGTCCCCCTCCTAGGAGGGGCAAATGAGGGCCCGCCTTACTAGGCGGGTTTCGCCGGCGGGGGAGAGGAAGCCCAGGCTGTGCTAGTTTCCCACTCCCCCGCCACTATGGCGATGCCGGAGCGCCGCTGGGGTTTTTAGTGGGTATACCGGGAGGCTCTCTCCCGGGGAGTCCCACATACCCTTCCCGTCCCCCGACGGGAGGGGATGCGTAATTGTCATTTTCCCCAGCGACAACAAAAAAAAAAAAAAAAAAAAAAAAAGGTGAACCTACAATGGTTACATATTTTTAAGTTGTTACTAACAAATTATGAACATGGTCTGAAACAAATGTTATTTATTGTCCCACACTAGGAATTTCTCTTGTATCGTGGGTGTGTTTAGAAACATTTAAGATCACATACACAAACAGCCAGACTCAAAACAACTATACATGTAGATGTTCCGCGCTAACCGGTGTAGTCGAGAATTAATTGTTTGAAGAACTACAAAATGTTTTTCTTAAAGGAGACAACTTGCGCAACTTAAAAAATTATAGCAGGGCATTTTAAAACAAATTAAGTTACTGTGCTAAAGTGGTCGTACGTAATGAAGTGATCCCAGTTGATCTCCCTTTTGTTAAATCTGTGTTACAATGGTGCGATGACAAGCGGACACAGTTTTTCTACGAACAATGTGAACACTTTACAATGAATGAGAGGACTGTGTTTCAGTTGATAGGATCAGGTTTTTGTATTATTGTATTGATGCACTAGCAATAAAATAAAAACAAATAAATGCAAACATACATACTTAACGACTGCCTAAACTGATTTTCTCCTTCTATAATAATTATAATTTTCATATTGTTACGAATACACCTAATATTTTAAAACACAGAATTTCGAAATACGTCACTCGTAAGTTACAAACGATATTCCACCAGAAAATAGCGATTAAATTTTCCTTAAGTCTTTTCACATCAGTGCTCGTGCATAAAACGATCTCATCAATTTAAACAATTTACTTCAAAAAGTTATCGCTTCGGCCACACTGCTTAAATTGACGCTTCACCTAGCCTGAGGGCGTTCTACCTTACATTTGTCGATTGGCGGTTTCCACTCAAAAACAAGACTATCCCAACTGTCATCGGTTCTAAAGCTAATATAGTCGGCCCATTGCTATTTCAAGTTGCTTATTGTATGTACTATGTCGACTATTTTGGTTATCTGCTGAAACACCTCATTTTTATCAATAAGAGAATGTTCACGCATAGCTCGTCCCATAACACTATGAACAACGTTGAATCTGTGGATCAGCTGTACTGTAAGAATGCATGTACATTTCGGCAGCGTAAGTCATACTCTATGTCCCTTTATAACTGGCTTCAAAAAAAAAAAGTAGGGTATCAATTCAACCCGTATGTATGTAAGCCAAATTTCAAATGTATGTATGTATTTCAAGTTTTTATGTGTGGAACTACAAGTCCGATTTAAGTAATTCTTTTTTTGTTGTAAGTACTATGTATTGTTCAACTTAGGGAATACTATAAATCAGTCATTCATCAAAATCGGTTCAGTGGTTTTTGAGATAGGGATTTTTTTCGTATTGATGAGAACTTATTCTAACCTGGGTTATGGCTGCCACTTTGAGGTGAAAAAAGAAGTAATTTTCGAATTTCGACTAAGACACTGTAAAGCATCAAATAAAAACTTTTTACAAAAAACAAATCGACTTCAAAAAAACCACTGTCTCGAGGTTTCTGTGGTTTAGCTCGCCACCGACTTCTAGAGCCATTACAAAAGTAAAATTATTTTTTCGTTTTAAGTGTTTTTTTAAAGTCGGTTTCTATTTTATTGTAAAAAGTTTTTTTTTTGTTGAGTTGGGAAATCATCAAATGACCTCACCCGCTCTGGGTGGAGCGGAAGGGCGTGTCAGACTTTTACTGACTAAAACCCAACCGTGTTCCTTCACTTGCCTATAGGCCATGGCCATGGTTTTGTGTGTACTCCTTGTCCTCATGTCATGTCCATGTCACCACGTATGTAGCCTTTGTTTTGGAAGGAAAATCATCAAATGACCTTTCCTGCTCTATGGAAAGCGGAAGGGCATGTCAGAATTTTAGTGAATAAAACCCTCTTGTTCATTGTATGAATGTATATATTTGAACTGTAAGTGTGGTACATAATAATTTGAGGTTAAGACATTCATTTCGAAGCTAATATTTAGATTTCCAAGCCGGCAACACTTTACTGCCTGGCTTCCCAAGCACGAAAATAAAGTTCCTAAGGCTGGTTTTATGCTTGGAACGAGCAAAGATTTCCTTGTTTTGTACGAAAGTAGATGTTCACATATGTCATTCTTTCTGGTACGATGTGTACTGTGGTAATAAAATCGAGTTACATAATAACAAATCGTTACACCCATTATTTATTTATCCATTTATTTCAGGCATCAAGGCCCATATAAACATACACAATACTATAAATACATATAACATTATTAACTACACTACACGATTTGTCGGCGTCGAATTTCGCTGATTGGTGTCACGTAGCTGGCTACGAAACCGGTGGTACACAACATCTTGCGCCAGAACTCTTCTTTGAGGA
This sequence comes from Sesamia inferens, assembly GCA_037179545.1. Lineage (NCBI taxonomy): Eukaryota > Metazoa > Arthropoda > Insecta > Lepidoptera > Noctuidae > Sesamia > Sesamia inferens. Next base: position 11,544,306 of record CM073940.1, read on the forward strand.
ACTTCTCGAGATGATTTATCGGACCACGCACCACGAACGACTTGTATTTCGTGTTGTGACGCGAATCCAACCTCTCGACCCTGAAAGTCCAGTTGGTCTTGACGCGCAGATACTCCACGATCTTCTCAATTTTCGTGGAATGGTGTAGTCTGGACACAGAGCAGCGTCGTCGGTACTGCTGGACGCAGTAGCATGTTGGATCCTATCAGAGCTGTACCGCACCGTTATTATTATAATGTTATAATACTACTTCCTCTATTCATCATCAACAACCTTTTAATCGTCCCACTGCTGGGCACAGGTCTCCTCTCATACAGAGAACTATTGAGCGTAATCACCACGCTTGCTCAATGCGGGTTGGCGATTTCAGACTTAAAGTCCAGGTTTCCTCAAGATGTTTTCCTTCACCTTCAGTCATTGGCGTCCAAGATATACTTAGAAAGTACATATAACTTTAGAAAAGTTACATTGGTACTTGCCTGACCTGGAATCGAACCCGCGCACTCATACTTGAGAGGCTGGTGTTTTAACCACTAGGCCACCACGACTTTTTACTTCCTTTATTACTATTCCATAATTCACGTTTACGACCAGAATATACCTACTGATTAATAATTTAAGATAATTACTGTAGCATTCAGCAGCTGTGTTGGTAGTTAAAGGTTTGTCTTAAGTGACGACACGCGTACGACTGAGGTCACTGAAGCCTTCGATGGATTTCTCGGTCGTCATCGTGAATGAACAGTAATGGATAGACATCTAACAATGTTAGATTTTTTATTACACTGTGATCAGAACCAGATGTAAAAGTGAATCTTCCTTCCTTCTCCCATCATTGCAAAGTTTGTGAAAAAATAATTAATACATTTTTTATAGTTATAAACTTGTGGTTGGCGGCAATCTCGCCTGATGGTAGCTAAGCGATGATGCAATCGATGATGGTAAAGCGCGCTACTTTATTTAAAGCCTATTCACTCTAGCCTTGAAGACACTTGAATTATAGTCAGACCGAAACACCTCCTCTGGCAAATTGTTCCAGTCCCTCGGTGTACTCGGTATAGAAGACGAGGCGAAACTCTTCGTCAGAATCGTGGTAGTGTCAACAACGTAAGGATGGATACTCACCGTATGACGGGGACGATGATGGAACGGAGATAGGTGAATTAAGTCATGCAAATCCCGCGCATGCTCTCTGAAACTCATCCTATAGAACATCGACAGGCTGCCTACTCTTCGCCTGTGCTCCTGGCTTTGAAAACCGTTTTGCACCGTTTTGGAGGCCGACATTTGGATATTGCTGTCTTCGTGGTGGAAAGATGCAATAATATTCTACCATTTACTTTGTAAATAATATAAAGTGCGGATTCGTACTAAATATAAAAGGGTGCCATAGAAGTCGACGAGCAAACTATAACAATGAATTAAGCATATGATTTTAGATCTTCTATAGGTTTTCGGTTTTAATAAAGGCGATAAAATTTGATGCGATAAAATAGAATCATGGAGTAAGACTTTTTTATATAGGGAATCATCAAATGACCCATCCTGATCTGGGCGAACTAGACACGTATTTTTTCTTTTTTCATATAAACAAAAAATGAAGACGACATAGTGCGTTGAAAACTCGTGTGACGTCACTGCACACACACTTTTTATCGAGCAGTGACGTCACCAGCCATCACACCTGATCTTTGATGCCTTTTATATTTGTCAATTTTTATTGCTTTGATAAAAGAAAAAATACGTGTCTAGTATTTTATGGAAATCTGACTGACGGACTAATTAGTATTTTTTTTGTCAAATACCCTATTGTTATTGTTTCGGGAGTTTGGTCTTGGAGGGTCTCCAGATCAATCTCCCTCTAGAGTAACATCGTTGATGGTGTTGTCAGGTTTAACATTTTATTACCTCGCTCAACTACCATCTTCCTTTCTATTCACTCAAATTTTTTGAGTGAATAGGCGCTTTTAAACTAGCACGCTTATCAACGATTGTATCACAGCTTATCATCATGTAATCAAGCACTAGTTAAAAATAATATTAATATTGTAGTCTTGTTAACTAAACTCTTTAAAAAAATATTATAAATAAAAATCCTTCACTTTCCGTATTTGTGTTATTCCGAATTCTAAGCTGCACTTATGTAAATACTTGGAATGTGTTCAGTTTAATACTCCTTAGAGGAACGTAAACTTAACAATGTTAACAAACATGTTATCTCAAAACCCAGGTCGAGGATGTAGAATTATACTCATAAGTATATTCTAGGTGAACTAAGGCAACATTGACTATATACGAAATACACAACTGCAATAAACTGCAATTTGCAAATTACATTTTGATATTCATGAATTTTGCAAATAAGCTTAGCATTGTAGGGGTGAAATAGGAATAGATAATACCATTCTGAGTCTGTATGGTAATTTTAGATGATAATGTATATGACGAAAGTATATGTAGCGAATGCGGCCGCTGCGCAAGGAGCTCCGGGTTCAAACCCCGCGCAGCGCAAATATATGTATGCATGAATATTAATATTTGTACTGATCTGGTCATACTTCGGAAAGCACGTTAAGCCGTTGGTCCCGGTTGCCATACGAACATCTAGTGGCAGGCGTTACGGGGTGGTGGTCCAACAATTAGTCCCGCAATGCTTTGATATCGCCATCGGGTTGTAGAGGTCAGACGGCATTCAAAGCTTTTGTTCATTTAATGTCATATAATATGCTAATTTGGGTTTTAATTAACTTCATTAAATTTTTTGTTCATTAAGAAATATGCAATTTTACAATAAAAAAATTAAATGAAATAATTGACTGAATAATGCTTTTTTTGTGTTTAAATAAAAAATCTCTCCACCACTTCGGACCCTGTCTCCGCCTCCGGTTCCGACTCCGATATATCAAATATAAAAACTCCGACTCCGGTTCCGGTTCCGGTTCCGATATACGAGTAAATACCTCCGTTACATCCCTAATGTCACCACATCGTGACGGGGTTCACGAAGACCGATGCCTGGGCCAGAGTTAGGGTTGGTTGAAAGAAAAAACCGTGGCCCTGGCATACAGGTAAGTGAAGGAAGGGTGGGTTTTAGTCAGTAAAAGTCTGACAAGCTCCTCCGCTCCGCTCAGAGCAGGAGAGGTCATTTCATTCCCATCCACACCAAAAAAGGGGTCTAAAATCAATAATATCACAAAAATAACAAAAGACTAAAATTTCACACGATGCATAAATAATTCTGAGTATAATTTAATAAAATAATAAGGTAAATTGAGTTACGAGGTGGGAGGAACCCCTCAAATGAATGAAATGATTGATTGAATGAAGGAGTGGACTTTCAGGAGCTCGGTCATTTCTACAGTGTTATTACCCGTGCATAATCGCAAGGAAAATTAACGATGAGTTTTATGAACGCTGTCAAATATTTTATACGTATTTTGTGTAACGATGCTTTATATTTTAAACGGGTGTTCTTGAATTAGGCTTATTCTTGTTGAAAATGTTATTAATGGTTTTATGGTCACTTCGTTAGGAGGTAAATGAAATAATATAGTTTTCTAAACTATTTTGTTGTTTTGGGTTTCTAAGGAGTAGAATGTTACCTAAACTCCAAAGAACAAAGTCTCATTTTAGTCAATAACTTCTAAATCTTAAAAAAAAAAAAATTAAATAAACACAGGCTATCACTAAAATATACATGTTCCCCCTTATACATAAAAGATGTTTAAAGTTAACTAGTGATTAGCGATTCTTTAACCATACATTTTAGACGTTTGCACGTCACTTAACTTTAATCTGCGTTTATGAATAAACCCCTTAAACACTGTGGTGTTTGTTCATAAATGATGATTTAAGTTAAGTGACGTTAAAACGTCAAAATTGAATGGTTAAAGAATCGCTAATCATTAGTTAACTTTAATCAACATTTATGAATAAGGGGGGGTTATGTAGAAGCATACAAAAAATTGGTGCAATGACTATGTCATCGACTGCTGCGTCGTTAGTTCAATTCCCGTACGGAACAATTATTTGTATTACCTACACGTAATTAATTGTTCCGAGTCCGGCAGTTGTGTCTGTGAGTTTAAACGTTTGTAAACGCACCCACAACACGAGTATTTCCTTATGTGCGGCAACGTTTTATATTTAAAAAAAGGTAGTAAAAGGGGAAAGCGAACATTTAATAATAAAATCAATCGTCCGCATCACTCTCACCTAAACTGAGTATACTCGCAAAATGCTACAAAATTTGAGTAGATTTTTTATAAAGGGTGTCTCTGACATCGACGCACAAACGAGTACCATGGATCCAGTAGGTACATGATTCTGAACCCCCCAGTGGTGGAAATTTTCGTCGGTGTTTTCCTGATTAAAAAAAAAAATAATATCCAGTTTTTTTCACTTTAAACCGTTCATAATGCTATACTTTTATAACCCAAAAAGGTTTTAAACTAAAAAATAATGAATTCGCTAATTACACAAAAAATCGCAATGTGAACAGGACTCGAAAAACTATCCTAATCAGCTGATTTAATAGAGTTCACATCAGGGGTCAACGTTATACCCACAAACACGCGCGGCGGCATGCTTGCAACGTTCAAAGGCCGAGCCGACACATTTTTTTAAACACTGTTATTTCTGTAACCGCTAATTAACGATATAAATGACTATCATAATTTTATTAGTGGCATGCTGTGTAGCCTTCTCGCGAAGTTTGCGTTACGATGTCAGATACACCCTGTATAGTATACCTACCTACTTATTTGATACATTAATCTTGAAAAAGCTGTCAGGTCTCATAATTGGCTTGTATCCTAAAAAATAATTTAATGTCCATCAGATAGATTTATAAAAAATATTGAACACGTATTTTTTATTTTTTCTTTCATTCAAATACTTAGGAAAATATATTGATTTGAAATGTCGCATGACGTCACGCCGTGGTACAAAATATAGCACGGCGTAACGTAATTAACCCCCACTCCGTAACTTTAATACGCTATATCTCAGTAGTTTTTGGTAATTACGACAAAATAAAAAATACGGGTCTTTATGTTTTTAATTATCTGTAAGACTGACTAATTATTTCTTTGATTTTCATTCCTTGGATACATCCCTATTGGCTTACGCGCTAATACATCAACAAATTAAACAGGTCAACGAGTATTCTAAGATTACCTGGAAGAAATCGCAGAAGCAATAAGGCATTGTATATTTTGTAGTTTAAATGTATTTGTTTATATTGTGTGTACATGTATTGCACAATTAAGGCTAAATAAATATAACCAATAAAATCACGTCTTTTATATTCCATTCGGAATAAGATCTTTTTTGCTTTTAAAGGCATCCTCATGCCCATAAAATTGAAGCAAAACGGACGGAAGCGGAACGGTCTGTAAAAAAGATTTGCTTAAATGTATAATAAAATGTATAAACGTTGAAAATACAATTGATATCGACACACATAAAGTCAATTACACACCACGCAAATAACAATCGCAAACAAATCTAGCAGCATAACGATTTATAAAAACAAAAACGCATTGAGTGTGCCAACACGTATAGCGGTCGTGTTACACTAGACTAGGAACATCCATCATTTTTCTCCCATTTGACAGCGCCACAGCGGTGTCCATTTAATACTGGACAGCATCGGTATGTTCCCGTTTGTTTATTGTATAATTGCATGGAACACGTGTGAGCACGATCTACTTGCTGTAAAGCATCATTTATTGACTTGATAGTGCTATGGCTGTTGAGAGTATGTCATGCTCACTCAAATGTCTCGCTGGTGGTGGCGAGTGTGTTGGGTCATTAGGTTCCCTTCAATATGGTTGAGCTGAATGATGCTGATCCATACGTCATGTTCGTGAACGGACGCCGTCAGAGGGGACTGGTCATCTCTTAGCTGCTGCGGCGTATTTTAAATTCTGAATTGTTGTTTTTTTTCCATAATGGACGCTCTCAGCGTACAATATATTTCTGCATCGTTCTCACACGATTGATTTCAAAATGAATGATGTAATCAAATATTTGTATCAATAGCTTGACAATTTAAAAGAGTGTCCATGGAGTTTCTTGCCCGTTCTTCTCCATAGGTACCTACTCTTTGGAATGGGCGACTAGCTTCACCTTACTGACTGACCAACCTTCTGACAATTCAAAAGTGCCTGTAACTGGTTTATTTGAAATAAATGCTTTGATTTTGATTTGATTTTGTTTGAATTTTCCCACTGACTCTCCTGCTTACGAAAACCGCAAATATTTGACGACCTACCGCCGAATATCGCCTTTTAAAGTGACTCCCTGTACAGACTTTTTTGATCCTGTGTACTTATGTGTGTTTTTAAAGTGTACTAATAAATTATTATTATTATTATTAAAAATGTTGCGCTCTCGATATTACGAAATTAGTTGTTGTGTTCTTAGTTCTTTGGCTAGTTATTTTTGAGGGTGAACGAGTTGGTATTGAGGAAATTTTTAAAAAGCTGTTAATATAATAAATATAAGGGTCGTTTAGTAGAAAATGTTATGAGTATATAATTGATAATAATGTATTTATTTGCACATAAACATGGTATACAAAGATGGTAAAAACAAAATTTAGAACAAGACATGTTTTGACAATATAATATAAGCATGCAAATTTTTCAAGATGTACCTAATAGACATTAAATTTTATACTTAACACTATAAAACTACTCATAGACAACCATTCGTACTTACATATTCTTTTTAAATAATTTGGTATTCATATTTTGAACGATATGCACATCGTTACTATTTCCTCAGATATATTGAGTTCAGATTTAAGTATAAATGGATTCTTAATATAAAATACATATAATGCTAATGCTTAGTCTCTGGCTACGGTAAAAGGTTTGGTACCATTGGGTTTCAGGTAGTGTCTTCTGGCCGTCTCGAAATTTCCGTTTTTTGACATCCTAATTAGAATAACAAAGTAGAGGTGCGACTAACAATTTGTACCTACATAGAGACATTTATTAAAAAAAAAATTTTTTTATCAAGCTTCAGGTTAGCCGTTTGTTTTATTACCTATTTTTTTCAAATTAGTGCCTTTAATAATCACAATGCGTATTATAAATTCATCTTACTGTAAATGCTGCTACGCTTTAATTTAGACGATATATGTGAAAGTTCTGAAAGGTATCTAAAATATAACGAAACATCATTGTCAAGACCGTTCCTTGGTCTGACAATATAACACAGCAGAAAGCTGAGCCAAAAATTTAGAAAATATGGCACAAAAATTGTCTTGTAGCAACATTTGCTACAACTACATACTACACGACAATAGCTTCATTTGTATATTATATACAGGGTGTATCTGACATCGTAACGCAAACTTCGCGAGAAGGCTACACCGTATGCCACTAATAAAGTTATGATAGTCATTTATATCGTTAATGAGCGGTTACAGTAATAATAGTGTTTAAAAAAATGGGTCGACTCGGCCTTTGAACGTTGCAAGCGTGCCGCCGCGCGTGTTTGTGGGTATGACGTTGATCCCTGATGTGAACTCTATTAAATCAGCTGATAGGATTAGGTTTTTCGAGTGTTGTTCACATTGCGCTTTTTTGTGTAATTAGCGAATTAATTATTTTTTACTTTAAAATCTTATTGGGTTATAAAAGTATAGCAATTATGAACGGCTTAAAGTGAAAAAAAACTGCATATTATTTTTTTAATCAGGAAAAAACCGACGAAAAATTCCACCTATGGGGGGTTCAGAATCATGTACTGGATCCATGGTACTCGTTTGTGCGTCAATATCAGAGACACCCTTTATATTTATCTTTCCTACGGTAGGCCTCCTGCAAAATATTCAGACAGAAACAGCACTATCTAATCTCGATGAGTCGAAGCCTGAGCCTCAATTTGCAAAAAGGTAAAAGTTTCCTCTCCATTTCGCCGCTTATAAGACCGTGGAGAGAGGGAGAGCTTATTTGTGCCGCGAAATATGTATGAAGAATAAAGATTTGCTTACACACCTTCACATTTAAAAAAGCGGTTATTGCTCATTGAGAACCTACTAAAATTCCCTCTGTTGCTGTACATAGACGGTTACCCGTCAATACATAATTCAATTTATTTAAAAAAATACAAGAGGCACAATAATCTTATAACTTTGTTATGAATCTAATAATGAGCAAAAATAATTTGTACTCGTATACTAAGATACATTTATTTCTTTACTTTTTTCCAATTAATATTTAGATGATAAGACTAATTTACACTTTTTAATTTTTTTTTTTTTTTTAGTAAATATTTCGTAGAACAGAAAAAATACCCGAAGTATTGCTTCCTATACTTTGTTTCAATTAATGTTTAGAAAATTAGAGTAAATTACACTTTTTAAAAGTAAATATTTCGTATTTCACACGACAGAAAAAATACTCGAAGTATTGCGAATTCGATATAGCAGAATTTGTTATTGTGTGGAATATACTGTTTTGGAATTATTCATCAGTAAAAGCATAAATTGTCAGGTCTGGACGGTTAACCGTCGATATGCATTACGAATTAAATTCCACCGACGAATTACTTGTATAGATTGAGCAATGAAGAAATTCCAGAAATATCGAAACATTTGTTAGTGAAAAACATTTATTGTTCAAAAATCAAGGCAACTAGAAAATATTAAATTAATAGCATTTTCCAATTATTTGGACGCAAAATAATTGGAAAGTATTTTGAAATAATTTAAGTAACCAGGTAGAATACCAAAAAAAGAACCGTCAAAATAAAGAATCTACGTAGTATTAGATCCATATTATTGTTACGAAAGCACCTTATGTCGAGGGCATAAGGTTCAATATCGCGTGACATGCAGTGCGTAATTTTTAAGCCCTATAACTCGAGATCTAGACATTGTATCGGTGCAATATAAAAAAGCATTCCTAGACTTAGGGTGCCCTATCGAATGGTACAGGTTTCATCAATTTTGTCAACTAAGTGACGACATCGAAATTTCTAGAAACCTATTTCCGAGGTACCTACTGAATGTACTCGAAGTTATGCGCTATTATTATTACGTCTAGACGATTCTGGAATGTTCGATCAGCTGGCCTATATATAGCGCCGTGACGCCGGCGCCGAGTCAGTCTGCATTAGACTAGCGATACGAGAACAAGCGACAGATAAGAAGCGGTATTCGAGAATACCTATTGCGACAACTGTAACGATAACTGTGAGTACTACGTGAAGTAACATCTGTTGTGTTATTGCGTGTTTACAACACGGACTTCGTGGACGTAAGTGAAGACTTCGGTGCAACGTCAGCAACATTCTACTTGTCATTGCCTACAATCGACTGTACCTTCGTTGCCAATAAACTTCGTAACCCTTAACCGGTATTTTAGTACCCCTAGCCCGTAACATTATTATAACTGAGCCTTACAAACAGAGATATAAAAAGATAAATGCGAATGTAAATGCAGTGGAATGAAGAAAAATAACGTACTGTGGGTACCTACTGTGAGGGAGGGCACAAAATTGTTTTCTCGTTCATATATGGGGATGACAGCACCGCTTTTATATATTTTTGTCTGTTAAAAATTTAAGTACTTACAGACAACATGTTCGTATTAACCGTACTCTTTGCTGATTGGGTTTTCGTGTGAAGGCTTTTTAAAATTGTTTTATTTATTATCTTTTGTCTTGAATCAATACTGATATGAGAAAGTAACTCTGACTGTCTCGCTTTTACGCTAATACGGCTTAAGGGATTTGGGTTAAATTTGGTACACAGATAGACCTTGACTTGAGTAAGGACGTACCTAGGTGGTTTTAGTTTGGAATTCTCCATGCACTTTTGATTTCGTTAGTACAAGAGCTTCGAAAGGTTTGTTTAGAGATCGCCTAGTCGGTCCATCCATTATTAGGCACAAAATACACAAGAATGTTATAGAAACATCGTTAATTACTAATTAATTATTCAATCACGAAAGAAGGCACCCTGTACCATTGTAATGTTTTACAATAGAATACTGTGCATCGTGACTGTAATGGATTTAACATAAATAAACTTTTAACACCCTACAATTTATAGGGTAACAGCTAAAATCTTTAACAAACTAATTTGACGCAAACTATCGCGCTAATTCCGCCACAGGGGCTTGAAGCATCTCTTATAAATGGCCATATAACATTTTGAAATGTTCTGCAAAGTCCGGCCATCAGTCACTGTCGCATGCTCTGAATAGTTGATGACGGACCTATCGCCCACCTGCCCTGCAATCTTTATAATTTGGCTCCAGAGAAGCTGGTTTATCTGAGATAGTTAGGTGTATGAGGAGTTATGAGAGACGATATTTTTGAAGTCTTATGCAAGGTCTCTTGTTTTTTAAAACAGCAATTTTGTAAAATATTCTGCGTTTCACTATAATGTCTCTGGCTCTGAGTGTTCAGAAGTATACTATTTTGTAATTATTCATCATGTAAAAGCATAAATTGTAAGGTCGGGTCAGTTAACCGTCGATATGCATTACGAATTAAATTCCACCGACGAGTTACTTGTATAGATCAACCAATGAAGAAATTCCAGAAATATAGAAACATTTGTTAGTGAAAAACATTTATTTTTCAAAAATCCAGGCAACTAGAAAATATTTAATTAATGGCATTTTCCAATTATTTGGACGCAAAATAATGGAAAGTATTTTGAAATAATTTAAGTAACCAGGTAGAATACCAAAAAAAGAACCGGTCAAAATAAAGAATCTACGTACGTATCGTAAAGCAGTACGTATACGTAATACGTACGATAGTTGTACGTATCGTACTTACATACCTTTTAGTAAGCTGACAAAACCTAAAATCAAATAAAACTCGAAATCACCCTTATGTTATTGACACCAATACGATCCGGACGAAGGGTTTCGTCTCGGTTTTTATACCGCGTACATCGAGCGGCGCGCCGCTATGTTTTTATACACAACGTTCAGTTTTTCTGTAGTGTATTTAGTATCAACATAGCACCCGTGTGAAGCTGGGGCGGGTTGCTAGTAAATATATAAAAAAATAATATATATTGAACGATGGTATGTCCACTTGAGAACAAATCTCACTTGAACTTTTTTCTAGACGGATAAAAGCAATGACCGTTTTACTGAATGTCAGAGGAAAAAATCAGTCTAGCTAATACCACTAAAAATAGGCTAGACTGACTCAGAACGTTTTATGTTACATATATCAGTCCATAGAGATAAAACATCCAACTACGGTTCACAGATCATTTATACCTATAGCATTAAATTCGTCAACTGACACATTAGGCAGCCCGACACAAAGCTTTTGCGACTTTTGCATTACATTTTACTACATTATGCGTTTATCATCATCTTTTTATCACAATATTTATATTACTAGTCATTAGTGGACCATCCCGGCTTTATAAAACGACGAAAATTAACTACAGTGAAAATTCAATTGAATTTTTTTACCGGGTTACTTATAAATTTGCTTAAAGATAGAAATCTCCCTCGCAGTCGGATGAGTGCGTTTACATTTGGTGGATACCAGTTTTGTGGTCTACTCACAAACTCAAATGTAAACGCGGCCTTAGTTGATTTCAGTGACGAGGCAGCCATGTTGTGACGTATGTTCATCCCATAGACAAGCGCGATTCATTCAAGTCAATCGCTACGAAACCGAGTATTTTGCACTGATGAATGAAGCTGGGGTGCATCCACGGTTTACTAGAAGGGACAAGTTTAGATTGTGAGCGGGTTTTATAAAGCTATAAACACTGCAAGAGTTATAGCTTGACTTTCAAGCCAGAATAATAAAACTGTGAGGTTTCACCTTCAGGGTAGAAAACGGTCGAGCGTTCTGTCGAAATTGAGATTCAAAGAGAAGTTGTCGGAACGTCATTGAGCTGAGATTTTTGACAAGTAGGTAAGAAGTAAGTTAAGAAGATACAGAAATGTCTGACTAGATAAGCATAGTGTTTTTTTATAGGCACCCGTCATCACACGGCGTTATGTCCCTACTTCTTGCGTGGCAAGAATCCTTGTCATCTTTTTTGTTTACTGCCAATTCATTTTTTCCACTTACTGGCTTTTTGTGGCATTGGCTATCTTCTTTTGGGCTGCTTTCCCACAATGTCATCAAATTTGTTTATTGTCACATTTTTTATTTTTCTTCGTCTTGTCATTGTCATATTATTGTTTTAAGATATTGCTAACATTTATCACATTGTGTCTATTGTCCTTATTAGACTATAAATATTACATTTATCTTTATTTACAATATCTACTTATATTAAAAATATTTTTATTATCTAGATAACAATTCCTCCTGTCGACGGTGTGCTAGGTTGCACTGCCCTTGTTCTATTTCTGTCTATAGCAATTTTGGCTACTTTGAGGCCTGGATTGTTTATCCGCCATTAGGTCAGAAATAGTTGTTTCGCTCAAAGTTCTTCCAGTACTTACTTCCAAGTCTTATCTGTCGCTTTCATGCCTCGAGCATTCTAATAGCAGATGCTGTATAGTTTCCGTTGCCTGCGTGTCACACTCACAGGCTGGACTACTTTTCAACTTAAATTTATGTAGGTACAAATGTATCCTTCTTTGATAGTTCGATTATTTTGATAACTCAATAATGATTAAAAGTACCCTTCTTTGATAGCTTAAGGATTTTTCATATTAGGCCATGTACAGACGTGTGTAATGTAATGCGAATAGTGTAGACGTCATACAAACTCAACGCTAATCCTATACGTGGAGAGAGTCTTTGTGGTCGCTAAAGCCGACAGCTGGTGGAACAGTGCGAGCGTTACACGATGCTCTTAGTCCCTTCCACACGAAGAACTCAAGTTACATTACACGATACATTTCATTACACATTATACGCGCCTGTAAACGCTTTTAGATATTTATGATTACGCACCCACGATGAACCCTTCGAGGCAACTTTTCATATAAAAAAATGTCACCTTTATGAGGGTAAAACTATCCTCAACCAAATACATTGTTTATTTTGAACCTTAAGACCCATAAAATTTGATACATAGTAGCGTTATCAGGATATTAAAGTTTATGCCTCTTAAAGATATTAATAGCCCCTCTGTGCGACAACAATGCTCTCTAAATACCAAGTAAAGGACAAGCCCCATGTGGGCCCAGGGCCTTGACATCGCTACACATGGCAAAAATTTTGAGGGAAAAATATCATGTTCACATTAATACATCATTATTATAATCTTAAACATAGAGCATCAATCAAGTTCTATATAATCTATGTATTTCGTCACGGAATAGTTCATTACAATACTTAGTAATCATTGGATACATGAAGTGGCTGTCTTTGTAAGAATGCTAAAATTCCACAACGTATTTCACATAGTTATATCTGTAATAAATATATTATCAATAGAAATATACATCCCGTCACATGAGAGAAGAAAAACAAGTTAAGTTAAATCAAACATTTTATATACTATAAGTTATACCCATACTACACTTATAGTGAATCAGAATAAAAAATACTATTTACTTACGGGAAATAACATTTTTATCATTACTGTGAAAAATTAACCCACGACTGCTATTTGAGATGGAAAATGCCAAAAGTTATGGTTCTGTTACAAGTGTTTTAAGCATAAAATTAAATAAATTGAACTTGTAATTCAATTGAACATTCTGAATTTTTTTTAACTTACCTTTTATGTTGCGGTACGAAATGAATGATGTCCTTTAATATTTTTTTTTTACGATTTCTGAATAATCTTTCTTTACATGTCCTATCACAATAATGTCATTATCAATATAAAGGCATTAAATGCCACCACAGACTAGTTTTTAGATGTTTCGCAGTTTATTCTGAACAAATTATCGACCGACACCGCAATTCTTTCGAGAATCATGTCGCAGGCAGGCAACCAGCTCCCCCGTTCGCTTAATGTTATAGATGTCGTGAGCACTCGTGCGCTACCTAATGATCGCACGTTTTGTTCCTTAGACCGTAACCGATATAGTCCATTGAAAGAATTCGCTTATTATTCAAGAATTTCGAAGACAAAGGCAAAGCAAAAGTTTATAATAATACCTTTCTTTCCATCGGCCATGAAAGGTCAGAAATATTTTTGGAATTGTTGTAGTGATTTACAGAGTACCTTAACGTATGAAGTGTCCAACGTACTTTTGCTAAAATATAAAAGCAAAAGGTTTATGTAAATATCGCGACAGGTCTCTAGCTTCTGAATATGCTCAAGGAAAAAGTCTTGTTGTTGCATGTTTGTAGTTTAGAAAATTTCTACACCGATTTTAGGTCGCATAATATAGTACCTATCTATGTAATTAACATTGTTTTTCTTATATAATCAAAAATTAGTGCTTGACTGCGATCCCGACTGATAATAATTAGTGATGCAATCATTGATTGTAAAGCGCTCTAGATTATTATGAGCCTATTCGCTCTAGCCTTGAAGACACTTAAATTGTAATCAGACGGAAACACCGCCGCTGGCAAATAGGGTAGTTGATTAAAAAAAACTAATTAGTCCGTCAGTCAGATTTCCAAAAAATACTAGACACGTAATTTTTCTTTTTTCATATAAACACAAAATGAAGCCGACACAGTGCGTTGAAAACTCGTGTGACGTCACTGGGCGCCGAGGAGTGACGTCACCAGCCACCACTCCTGATCTTTGATGCCTTTTATATTTCTCAATTTTTATTGATTTGATAAAACAATATATACGTATCCAATATTTTTCTATAACCTGAATGACGGACTAAATAGAATAATTTTTTTTTACCCAGGAAAGTTCCCTTTTGACAGTTGTATGGTTTTGAATTCAAATAACAGACCAAAGGGGTCCGAGGCCAAATGCACGGCCAGCAAGTCAACTTCAAAACAGCATAACAACTTTCTTTTAATATTATTTAGATGTTTTGGCCTGTAAAGTTTACATGAAAATGCACAATGGTTCAATTTAGGAGTCCTTTAGTATAGTGTAATAATATTTGTTTTACAACAATAATAACATGTAGTATAACTTTGTTTTATGAATATATCTTGCAGCAGTTCCAACAATCAGATGTAATGTTGACCTGAAATGGACCGTTGATGACCTGTTGTTTCCTAAAATATTAACCATTTCATCAGATCTGCATAAGATTGAATTAACTTATCTGATATAAGTTAGTACAAATATTGCCTAATTTTTACCCAAAAAACATCCCTACTGTTCCAGAGCCTCGATGTACGCGGTATAAAAGACGAGGCGAAATGCTTCGTCCGGATCGTAGTGGTGTCACCTGATGATGGCATAGAGATGGGGGAATTAAGTTAGGCAATTTCCTCGCACACTCTTCAAAATGCATCCTATAGAATACCGAAAGGCTGGCTACACTTCGCTTGTGCTTTGGAGACAGTTTTGGGTCCACCAAATTTGGGTCACCAATAAAATTAGCCTCTTCACATGCCTCTCAATCGAATCCAATGAATAGAAAGAAAGGAAAAGAAAAGTATTTTATTTGGCTCACACATTGGAAATATAAATTGTAAAAAGAGCATTTAAAATTGATAAAATAGCATTAAAGTAGACGAAAAAAAAAAAGCAACCGATTGGCCCAAAAAAGATTATTTGAAAAATGAATACAGAACTTGCTTTTAACAGGAACCGGCGCTAATGTTCTGATAACAGAGCGGCCATTCTTGTAGTTTTAAGTTTCTGTCAAAAATACCTCTAGTTTCCGTCCCATTATTGGAAAGTTAATGACATTGGTTGTTGCTAAAATCAGACTGCGACTAGATTTTGACTGTTTTTAGTTACGAGAATTGGCCTAGTATAAAATTGTGGTTTGACTGGTTTAGCAGTCAACAATTTATTATACAAGTTTACAAAAAAAGTTTTAACTTAAAACTATGGCTACGGTTTGTCTATGGGAATGGAACAACAACAACAGTAATAGGAATAATTTTAATTCTACAGACATTTCATTTTCCTTTACTTACATATAAAGTAACAATAATCTTGGCAGGCATCGGACTTATTGGACCCCGTCACGATGTGCTGACATCCTTTTGAAGTGCGTATGAAACATATCGCGCCATCGGCCCGAGCGACGAGCTGCCTTATGTGGAGGATGTCCTGTACTGTGACTAGGGACGAAAGGATCCAGAGATGAGTAGGGTTGGAGAGGCATCCCTCATGCGCTGCTTCTCAGAAGGAGGTCAAGGCCAGAGCCGGATGCGAGAGATCGCCGCCACAAGAACACGGCGCTTCTAGACCTAAACCGGGCAGTCCTCTACTGCATACAGTGGAGGACTGGCCGCCGTGTTCTCAGGTTAGAACACACAGTGGTGAGACCCTTATTTTTGTTGTGGTGGGAAATCATCAAATGACTTCTCCCGCTCTCGGCGGAGCGGAAGGGCGTGTCAGACTATTACTGACTAAAACCCACCCATGTTTCTTCACTTGCCTGTACGACGGCCAGGACCACGGTTTCTTGTTTAACCAACCCGCAACCCTAAAGTGGTGACATCCTGGCGTTTCCTCCCGCCTTATACGGAACAGAAACCTCTCGAAGCAACCGTATCCGGTGAGGAACTGCGTTAGGTGGAAAATGAGGTCGTCATAGGGCCTCTCTAGCCACTTCTCAAAGGAGGAGACTTATTAAATATGGCGCGCACAAACTGCCTTATAATGCAATTTTAAGTTTTTATGTATCACGTGCGCAAAGCTTTAAAACTTAATACGCTGGCAGAACAAGCTTGCTGCACAAAATTGATATTTAATCGTTCGAAACAAGCGAGGCCCGCGCATAGTTTTGTTATATTTCCTACTGACTTCAGTTGAAGATAGAGGTTGCATAAAAAGGTAACTTTAATACTTTTTTTGGAACATAGTCGTATCGTAACAGCTTGTCGGGTGATTTCATACAGACAAAAACATGCCTATTATTATTACATAGAGGGTGAGACATTCACATATAAACCAAAACGTCGAATTCGGCATATTATTCTAGAATCATCATCATCTCAGCGTTCATCCCAGTCACATCCGATGCTTTTCAGCTCTGGAGTCTGGGGTCCGCTTTACCGGTCTAACTGCTGGTTTGGCTAAACTTCGATATTTATCGTGCCTTGGAAAGCACGTTAAGCTGTTGGTCCCGGTTGCCATACGAACATCTAATGACAGTCGTTACGGGTTGTTGGAGCCCTCAAAAGTCCTACAATTGGTCTATCTGCAATGCTTCGATATCGCCTTCGGGTTGTGGAGGTCAGACGGCAGTCGCTTCACGGAAAATATCGAAGTTTAGCCAAAATCAGCAGTTGGACTGGTAAAGCGGACCCGAGACTCCAAAGCTGAAAAGCTACGGATTCGACTGGGATTAACATTGAGATGATGATGATGACAAAGTTTCACCCCCAGAAGTTTTGATCCGATAAGAGCAGTGGTGGCCTAGGGGTATCGGCCGCGACTTATAAGTCGTAGGTCGAGTAAATTATGTAATCACTGCTGCTCTCAAAACGGTAAAGGAAATCATCGTAAGGACACCGGTATGTCCTAGAGGCAAAACGTATCCTACCTGGCACATGCTGAGCTGGACTCCTATTTGGTGCAACCATGAGACATAAGCCACAAAGTTTTGTTCGAAACCGTTTTAAATATCTGTGGTGTCTATGGGTGAATTTGTTTTTATTTTTTCTTATTTTTTTTTTAGTACTATTTGTTTATCACCCTTTTTGATATATTTTTTTCCTGTCTTACCTGTGTAGCGGTGCCTACAACGCAACATGCGAACAACGCGTCATACTGACGTCACGCGAATCCTGCGTCTCGCAATCAGAGTTTTCTGTGCTACTAGCACGCATACAAGTTCACCACATAAACCGACGGGCGAAGTGGCCCGCCAGACAACTAGTCTGGTCGGAGGATCCTCCCTTTTCTATGGAGGATGAGTGAACTTTACTCCCTGTTCCTCATACCTATACACCTGTATTGTGTCATTTTTTGTTGCATAAAATAAATGTGTTATCTAACTATCTAACTACATGTGACATCTACCAACCCGCACTAGGCCCTCATGGTGGACTATGACCCACTCCCTCTCACCGAAAGGAGGCCTGGGAACATTAAAGGCTGATTATGTACGATTCTAAAGACCACAACTTTCGTCTCTTATAAAAAAAAAAACGAGTTTGCTTATGACCACACGACTGAAGTGAAACTTCTTTCGCTCCATCTGTAGGTATGTATATATATATATATGTGTGTACAATATATACATGTATACACATATACATATATTAATTTTCTATAAATATTTAAATTTATTTCATGGTTTCATTGGTAAATTAATATTTTTGCATAGATCTTCTATTTTTATTGAAAAAAAAAAAAAAAACTCGTTGTAGACCTTGTAGTACCAAGCTCGCGCCACGGGCGCCTCTGTGCTTATATCCCCCACTTAACTTCCGTTCGCCTTGCCCGATCACTTTTCGTAACGCTTATGCCACGCGTTCGCCAGCTTACTCCCCAAGTCAAGCGTGCGTAAAGAAGTTTCAAAAAGTGTCTGTATTAGTTCAAATGTTATCATTATGTTCATATAATTACCTAACTAAAAACGTCCGTCACATCAGTACGCGCTCGTATGAATGATGATTAATTACAGAAAACGGGCTTTGATTGTAATATTCATGTTAAAAAGTGCTCCAAGGATATACTCGAGCGATGACAGCTGTCGGTTATGACGCGGCGGCGTATTAATCAGACAACTCCCACGCATGTTGATACCATGAGTTATCTGATTATATTTGCCTAAGGAAAGTGATTTTTTTTCAACTAAAGCCATCTAATCTCTTCAGCACCTGTGGTTGACTGGTACAGAATGCCTAAGGCATTAAGTCCGCCTCTGTATAATTAATTTGCGATAGATTAAATAAATAAATTACGTTTTAATCTTTATTTTTGTAACTTTATACACCAATAAATCAATGCGTCCATAGTTATTTCAAACCACTTTTATTTCTCACAAACTGAGATCTGATAATATGTGTATTATAGGGTTGTTACGACACTAGGCTCGATAGTCTAACAAAAAGCCTTACAAAAAGTGCAGTGTTTGTGTTTCACTTGAGAGAGAAGTACAAAGTAACAAGCCGTTAATGTCGTCTAGGAGACATATTACAGTTGCACTGTAGGATAGATGATAGGGCTGGAACCAAGCTTTTGCACTGTAGTCATAATTGTTCTACAGTACCAATTTAAAGTTTCTTTATAGTGTTGGTTAGTAGGTATTAATCTATACATATTTTTATTGTCGCCTCAGAAATCATACCGTCTGATGCTATGTATGAACCTACCTACCATACCTACGTTATAATCTTGATACATATATACATAAAGTACACACATAGTATTGCATATAGTCACGTGTTGTTTCAAATGAACAGCAGCTGTGTTGCTGGGGAGTTTGTTCCGCCACTTCTTCCCAGCGGAAGCACTAAGAAGATTCGATGTATTTTGTGGGACTGTCTTATGTAATATTGACGTTCAAAAAGTGCTGATTCTCAATCTAATTTGAATAAATGACTTTTGATTTGATTTAATTTGATTTGATAGACGAAGAAGATTAATTTCCATGACACAAGAAATCCTAGTATGGAGGCTAATATTGTAATGTATTTTTTTCTAAACAACAAAGCTTTATTTATTAATTTTTATTTATGTATTTTTTTAACATATTTAGTATTATATGTAAAATAAATCTTCACTTACCATATATTTAATTAAAATTTATACGCTAAGGAAAATAGAGATTTGTATGAATTTTATACTTGTGAATTTAATTATTCTTTGGTAGAGATAATTGTAGATGTTTTGTTTATTATCACAATTATTCCAACAGTAGCTACACCCCGCTAAATGTTTTCTTATATTAGAAGCAGTGTTTATTATGTCCAACTGAAGTTTGAAACCCGCGAGAATAACGGGATAACAGGCATAATAACATAACATAATAACATAACATAATAACATAACATAATAACATAACATAACATAATAACATAATAACATAACATAACCCTACAATGTTTCTACTCCTGGGACACAGGCGTCCTCTCGATGAGAGCGAGTGGGCCATAATCTACCACGCGGGCCCAGTGCGGCTCCTAATCCAGGTCAAAGTCTAAATATGTGAAAAAACACATACACACCCGTTTTAACGTGAAAATGTAAAAACAAACAATACAAGAGATCAAATATTTTCTTTATTAATTACTTGATGTTGTTGTTCCTATATTGATTACAAGGTATGCCGAATTTGATCCAAATCCTTTAAGCCGTTTTAACATGAAACCGAGACAAATAGAGTTACTATCACATAATATTTGTAGTATTACATAACGATAATAATTTTAGTTGGATTAGATAACGTTAACATTATTACTAGAGTGGTAAAATTAACTCAGGTTGTTCGACAAAGAATACCGTCTCCCCTGGCGCACTAGCAAATGAAGGAACACCGGTGAGTTTTAAGCAGTAAAAGTCTGACACGCCCTTCTACTCCTCCCAGAGTGGGTTAGGTAATTTGATGATTTTCTATCCAAAAAAATAGTGGTAAAATTACATATCAAAACTAAAATACTATGTAGTCCCATATAGCGATATGTTTTGTATCTACTCAATTATTAATACTCATAACAAGAAACCTTTAAAAGAAATAGCAATATAGATAAATTATCAACAAAAACTAAAATCATAACTTCTCTCGTAGCAAAAGTGCTACGCGGCTACGCGGGTACGAGCTACGTTCGAAACATGCGTGATTTGATAACCCAATAGATCGTTTGCGTTTCGACACTGCAGCGTAAATTTAAAACCACTTTTTTATTCTGTAACTAAACTTTCTAGTTTGTTTAGAATAAAAAAAGTATAAAAGCGATGTACAAATCTCTACTTTTTATTTGACGTTTAGCCAATATTTATTTTCGGTGTAG
The DNA here is from genome assembly GCA_037179545.1 of Sesamia inferens. Lineage (NCBI taxonomy): Eukaryota > Metazoa > Arthropoda > Insecta > Lepidoptera > Noctuidae > Sesamia > Sesamia inferens. Next base: position 11,565,285 of record CM073940.1, read on the forward strand.
TTTCGCAAAGAGTGGATGTTTGCAAAATAAACCCAATTATTAACTCTGTAACTGATACTTTTATTCATATTTGTAAAACACAACGCGTGGTTAATGGATTGGTACTTTTATTTTAAAAGTTATCTTATTATTTTATAGCATTAAGGCTAATTTAGCTAGAAATGTAGATGCTGAATAAATAAACATTGACTGAAATATTAGTTGTTAAGGAAATTTATATATTCCGTGAATTTGCCGTGTTGTAGATGCTTTGTAAACCTGTCAAAGAATGACACCAGTTCTTATTTGAATATACGGATAAATATACAATATGTAAAGAAAACCCTGTCCGATCCGTGAAGGTATTGCTGGGTATCGATAACTGATTCTACTAATGGATACAAATCCGGGCTATAGTTAAAAAAATCCCCTTAAAAAATAAATATTATTTCGCAAAAAGAGGTAATTTAATACATGTGCGGTAGGCAACCCTTCCGCGGGCGACGGGAGGCAGGGCACGCGGCACGTGGTCGCATCGCTTATGATAATATCGTCAAAATGGTGTTGTCACTTTTTTTAAATTACCAAATTTCGGGGAAGTTGGATTTAATTAACGGGAAAGAAAGATTATTTCAAAATTCATTAGTATTGTTACTATGATGATTATGTAAAATTTTATATTATACTTGGTCATGTGTTTTACCTAACATTTATTATCCTCATGAGTCGGATAGGGTTTTCTTTACATATTGTATTTTTATTTGTTAAAAGTTAATAAAAATGTTAATTTCTCGGAGTAACTAAACCGAATTTACTCCTTTTACTAATTTATCCTGCATATGTTTAAGTGTTGTCCCTGTAAATTTAATTTTACAATATTAAATGTATTATCAAGACAAACTTTCTTTACACTCTATAAATAAACTATCTTGCAAATTCGATTGAAATGCAAACATGTTTTCTTTAGCTAAGGAGAGAAGAAACAACTTCAATAATATGACGTGTTATTTAGTATACAGGGAAATTTACATTACAAAAGTATCTTCGAATATTTTAGCTTTCTTAGTACCAGCAGAATAAAAATAAACATTATATTGATAGCTCGTTAGCTCAGTGTGACTACAATGAGTTTTCATTACGAAGACTCGATCATCGATATCGAGCGCGTTTGACTCATCGATTGGCCACGGTCGAAGCGTATGATCGGGTCTCATAATGAAAACTCATGGTATTCACACCTAATTCCTTTCATCCTCAGCCAACAACTGTCCACTGTTGAAGGTCCCGTTCGGCTTGTAGTCTCAATCGTTGCTGAGTATCAAGTGTTGAGGGGTTCTCCTGTGTTTTAGGAGTTTTTCTGGGAGCAAACTCTCATTGAATCTTTTCATCAAGGTGAATGCGCGTTTGTAGATCGCTAAATTAAATTCTTTTATCGTTCCTTGCAATTTTCCTCCTGAAAATCTCACCGTGGGTAGAAATGAGCGTGGAATGAGCTATCAATATTGTCAATTCCTAACAATAGTTGCAATGGTAGGTAGGTGACAGCCTCCGTGGCCCCCGCGGATCACCGCGCAGTGCTAATATTTCTACACATGAAAATGAATATTTGCACTGGTCTGGTCGTTCCTCGGAAAGCATGTTAAGCCGTTGGTCCCGGTTGCCATACAAACGTATCATCGGACCAACACCGGACAGCCACCGGACCGGACAAGCTTTCCGTTACGACTTGGAGCGGTTGTTGGAGCTCAAAAGTCCAACAATTGATCTAACTGCAATGCTTCGATATCGTCTTCGGGCTGTGGAAGTCAGACGGCAGTCACTTCACGGAAAATATCGAAGTTTAGCCAAAATGAGCAGTTACATTAGCTCATGGCAGGGCACATTGCTCGTAGAACCGATTGCCGATGGGGCAGTAAGGTTCTGGAGTGGCGGCCATGTACCTACTGGAAGACGCAGCGTAGGGAGGCCCCCAACAAGGTGGACCGATGACCTGGTGAAGGTCGTGGGAAGCCGATGGATGCAGGCAGCACAAGACCGGTCAGCGTGGAAAGCCTTGGGAGAGGCCTTTGTCCAGCAGTGGGCATCCATAGGCTGAAGAAGAAGAAGAAAGAGCAGTTAGACTGATAAAGCGGACCTCAGATTAACGCTGAGAAGATTATGATGATAAGTTGTAATGGTAGGTCACTCCACACTCAATGTACCTAATTTTTACAATGAAATGGTTACAGAAGCGCACTGCAAGTCATCTTTCTAAGTTAGACGAACCATAGGCACAAAGGTAGTCTCTACTTTGTCCATAAAGGTACTAATCATCAGATTAGTACAATAGTAAAAATTCATAAGGGGTCTCGGTGGTAGGCCATAACATCGGCCGCCGGCAGAAGTTACCACCCACGAAACAAAGCCTTGCCGCCAAGCGATTTGTCGTGTTCCGGCATGATGTCTGGTGAAGCCGTACGGAGGACGGGTCTGAGCAGTTGTGTTGCGATGTGTGCCGGTAACGATGCGCCTAATGTTGTTATGTTGGGAGTTTGGTCGTGGAGGGTCTTCAGATCAATCTCCCTTTGGCGCAGCATCGTTGGTCGTGTTGTTGGGTTTAACATTGCATCACCTCGCTCAACTGCCGTCTTCCTTCCTATTCGCTCAGTTTTTCAGAGTGAATAGGCTCTTAATAAACTAGCGCGCTTTACCATCAACGATCGCATCACTGCTTACCATCAGGCAGGATTGCGGTCAAGCGCTAGTTTATAATTCTTAAAGAAAAAAAAATTGTAATCATCATAATCATATGATGATTACAATTTTGTTAAAGCCTTAAGAATTTTTTAGGAAGATCATGGAGTTTGGAAGTTGACGGCGTCGTCACATACTTTAAGCTTCTCTCTCTGCTCGAGATGGATTTCGTGTGGCAACATAGGAGAAAAATAATATATTAACGGAAACAAATAGTATACCTGAGTCTGGCAAATACTTGTGGACTATAATAATATTTCCCATGCCGTAGTTTAGTCTCCGTTGTGATTGTCTGTAGCACTATTACTGCAACTCTAATCTTGGAAACTTTTTGTCCAAATGCTCGCCATTAGCTCATCATGTTTATGCTTCATCTTCATATTGACTACACCGTTAGCGGAGTGGTTAAATATTTGTATGACCTACAAGTAGGTCTGGCTGGTATGTGTAAACGCACCCCGCTACATGAGAAATTGCTAGTGAGGGGCAAAATTATAAAAAAGAAATTCTGTAATTTATATAGTGTGCATAATATAGAGATTAATATAGATATTCTATTCTTCATGGTCCATCTGCATTATATTTTCCCAACTAAGTTGAGATCAGCTGAAATCCTTTCCCAAAATGTCTTCTAAAATATTTCCTAAAATATCCATGTTTTGCTTCAAATTTCGTGACAAAATAAAAAGGCAAACTTTACGATAATATTAAAGAGCAATTTCGTACCAAGTATGAAATAAACTAAATATTTTAATACAGTATTTTTACGAGGAAACCAGAGGAAGCACATTTCACGATTAAAAATACTTTTAATATCAACAGACACTGGTGTCTGGTAAGTTTTTATCACCACAAAACTATAGTAATACACTTCTGCCAACCGAGGAATCCAGGCCAAGCTCTCGTATTTTAAATGAAAACAACACGCGTTCTTGAGAGCAGTTTATCTTTTTTATTCACGCCATTATTAATATAAAGTTTGTTATTTTAATGCATTTTAGTATTATCTAAAATACTACAAGTTGCAACTGTATATATTTTTGAGTTTAAGACTCTCAATATTCTTTTTCGGGTCTTCACTTTCGATACGGCAGAAACAATTACAATTATTATCCGGCCATTCTTTCCGCTCGCGACAATCGGTAAAGTCCGTTCGGCAACGTCCCTCGATGAATAATGTTTGAGTCGGTTCGACACAATTCGAGCTAATTCGATTGGCTTTTTCACATATATCTGGAATTATTGGATTTTGATAACGACCCGCAAAAATTTGTGTGTAGTACCCTAAGGCCCTTTGTTGTCTCATTATAAATTCTGTGAAAAATATTACGTGGGTTAATTTCTCTTTTATTTGGACACATAGCGTGTGTGTAGGTAATAATAGTACATGTCTCATAACATGGTTTTATTTCCACTGTGTGCATGAAACTTCGTGGAATATTTAAAGTTATTCAAAGCAACCGTAACATGCGTGCATGCAATGCTTTCATGCTTGTGTTGTCGTTTATATGAATAAAACAGCAGTGTATGTGACTTTAATATGACGTCATGAATATAATGTACCTTTAGACGTAGAGCTAACCTCAAAAAGATATATAATGTTAACAACATTTTGTTGTTTGTCAACAATTTATGTTCCTTATTACTGTATCATATAAATATCTAATTCAAACACCAACCGTCTTATTACAAAACGAAATCTAACTTTAGTTCCAGACTTAAACGTTGAGTCAGTATTTATATTTCGAACTTTATTGAGGTTAGGTCAAAGTTCTTATACAAAGATGACTACTTAGTAATGAAGTAAGCTGTCATTTTTATATAAAGAACTGCATTTCTATAACGATTAGGTTCATAATTCAATAAATATTTACGTGGTTTAAAACTAGTCCATACAAAATCCTTTTTATTTGTCAGAGGGCAAATGTACAATAATTATATTTTGTATGTAAAATTTCATTAAATCCAGTACTTATGATTTCATTCATCATTTGGATCGAAAAAGCAACCCTATAATACTATAAATTCAATAAGGCCTAACTTATTGATATAGGTAATATGGTGGCACATCAAGTGTTGACGTTTGGGACGATTGTTTTTTTTTTTATAAATTATAAACTAGCGCTTGACCGCAATCCCGCTAGTGTAATTTTTATGATATTAAAATATATGAAATAAAGTTGAGAAACGGAGTTGAAAACAAAACTTTTATAAATAACTCTTACATTTAGTTAAGCATTTGCATAAATAGGTTATGTACATACACTTATACACTATTAATATAATATATATGTACTAATAATATTTTAAATATGAAATCAAGGGAGAAAGGTGTTGAGATGACTTTACCTAATTTGTTTAGAAAATAACTCTGCCATTTCCGTCATTCTTCTAGTTATTTTATATTCCAAACCAAATTAGATCTATGTAGCAGTCCCGCCTAAAATACACAGCTCAAATCAAAAGAATAGACCTCAGTTAATTCAACTGGCTTGTAGAAAGCCTCATGCCTCAGCCTCAAACATCATGAAAAAGGTAATATTTTACTCACGGCATTTCTTGGACGTTTTTAATTTGATGAAATTAAGATTTCCCGGGAGTCTGTGCGTGCTGTTCGAAGCGCGAATAACATTTTATTCGGTAGACATGTTTTAGTTTTTGGTTGCACACAATGTAACGTCACGCCTCTTTGTTTCCAAAGGGTTTGGCAGAAGTATATCATAATTTCAACACCCCTACATTTTTCCATACATCAATATCTCATTTATGACATATTTTTTTCTTATATACTTACAATAAGACAAAAAAAAAAAACAAGATAAAAAGATAATAATATGTTTTAATCTCTTTTTTTTACTTTTTGTTCGTATCAAGTGGAAAAATTAAAAAAATATATTATAATTGACTTGTTACACTATATAGCTAAAATCAGTAGAATGCTACTTTGTTGATATAAGCCAGGGGCCACGGAACAAACACCAATAGGATTTTTGCTTTGGACTTCGAGAGTCAGTGTCGACCAACAAAAATCTTCATTCACATTACGGCAAATTTTGAGAACCAAATTTATCTCACTTACAGTCTTTGACAATTTAAAGGAGGTTCACTCTCGAAGCCAGAGAGCTATGGAATGGAGTATTCTAAATACTAAATTTTATGGTATAAGTGTTAATAAAACCAGAACCCGTTCCATCTCTAAATTAACTGATGTCACTCGGGAAGCTGTTACGTTTTAATAAAATTGTGCTGGATACAATTGTCGTATATTAGACGGTCAATGGTCCAAACTTACGACCCAACGGGTCCCGCTTATTGGCAAACGATATGCAACAGTCCCGGACGGAGATGGTGGGATGAGTTCTGGAGAGAGAGAGAGGTGAATATATGTGTTTTCGGACCGGTGGGACTATCCCTCCATAAGAGTCCAGACCCACTTTATTTATTTATTTTATTATTCATATACACACTCAAAATCAAAAGTCATTTATTCAAATTAGGCTGAGAATCAGCACTTTTTGAACGTCAATATTACATAAGACAGTCTCCCCAAAACGCCCACCCATCGACACTTCCTAGTACTATCGCTGGGAAGAAGAGGTAGCGGAACAAACTCCCCAAGAGCACCGCTGTCTGTTCATTAAAAATAACACATGACTTTATACAAGACTATGTAGATACAGTAATGAACACAAGAAAAAGCAGTAACAATGAATTTATTTATCATATGCCAGCTAGCCACGCCAAAAAATACGAGTACATAAGGATATGCCAAAATTAAGATCTAAGTACAAAGTTAATTGAATACATACTAAACATTAGTCTAAGTACCGACCCATATCCTCCCGAGGGTATCGTAAAAGGCGGCTAAGGGAACTCACCAGGGAAGCGGGCAGCAGCACTTCACCTGTGGAATAACAAATTACTGCGATCCTCAACCCGTCTGCCAAGCGTGGGGATTATGGCAATGCCCCCCAGTGGAATGAAAGCCTTGGGGGAGGCTTTTGTCCAGCAGTGGACCTCTACAGACTGAAAAGAAGAAGATGAAGATTAGGCTAAGCTATGCAATGTGACTTTTCTAAAGTTGTATGTACTTTGTAAGTATATCTTGCACACCATTGACTGAAGATGAAGGAAAACATCTTGAGGAAACCTGGACTTTAAGTCTGAAATCGCCAACCCGCATTGAGCAAGCGTGGTGATTACGCTCAATCCTTCTCTGTATGAGAGGAGACCTGTGCCCAGCAGTGGGACGATAAAAATACGAGTGTGCTTATGACCACACGACTGAAGTAAAACTTCTTTCGCTCCATCTGTATGTATATATATATATATGTGTGTACAATATATACATGTATACACATATACATATATTAATTTTCTATAAATATTTAAATATATTTCATGGTTTCATTGGTAAATTAATATTTTTGCATAAATCTTCTAATTTTATTGAAAAAAAAAAAAGAAAACTCGTTGTAGACCTTGTAGTACCAAGCTCGCGCCACGGGCGCCTCTGTGCTTATATCCCCCACTTAACTTCCGTTCGCCTTGCCCGATCACTTTTCGTAACGCTTACGTCACGCGCTCGCCAGCTTACTCCCCAAGTCAAGCGTGCGTAAAGAAGTTTCACTTCAAAAAGGTTGATGATGATGATACTTTTACTAAAGTAATATTGATAAATAAGGTGAAATAAAATTATCGACTTGAATTTGAAGTCAGGGAGGCCTTTGTCCAGCAGTGGGATTATAGAACAAATAGATGGTAAAGTTGCTGGTAGTCCTTCATGCGTAAATAAACATTTCTGCTGTATGTAATGTAAGTACGCTTTACGTAATAGTATAATGGCCCGCGCATAATGAAATCACTGAGCTTTGCATTCTATAGAAGACAAAGAGCTTACATTTGAAGACTATGTACATTCTACAAAGCTTATTATGTATATGCTTATAAAATCACTTAATAAACCATAATAGGATTGCCTTAAGACAGTTTAAATGAAAACACTATTACATGGGAGAGGGCACTCGCTGAACATTAAATTCTTGCTTATATTAAACTAGTTTTTGCCAGTGGCTTCTCCCGCATAAAAGACTATAAACTATTAAAATATATGTTAGCACATATTTCCAGACAAATGGAGAAAAATTATTCGTTACTATTATTAACTAAATCGAGCGTTTTATACAGAGTCAAAATAAATTAGTGAAGGCTGGACAAATCAAATCAAAGAAGAAAGATCAAAGAGGCGCGCCGCTCAGTAAAGATCATAAATATAATTTAAAAAACTAAAAAAAAAACATACTTTTAAAGAATATAAATGGGGGATAATAATATTGTAATTCACATTGGTTAATACATTATTATCAATTTAACTTCGCAGACTTGATGGGTAATGTGATATTATGAAATAAAAATATTGTGGTAAACCCAAGTAGTTAGGTACTTAAATTATTAAAAAAAAATTTTTTTTTTCTTTAAACTCCGCATTGCTGATGGTTGTTGATTACAATTTAAAAAAAAAAATAACTGATTTGCTCGACTCGTACTTCAAGTGGTCGCCACTCGAGAACCCGTCGGCCCCATCGAGCAATGTATACGGCCACTTAAGTGTTGCATTTCTTCGGGCTATGTCGGTTACTCTCCTTCGTTACCGGAAAATGCAGCATGGGTAAGCTTCCGACAAGGTGGACCGACGACCTGATGAAGGTCGCGGGAAATCGCTGTATGCGGGAGGCACAGGAACGGTCGTCGTGTAGATCTTTGGAGGAGGCCTATGTCCAACAATGGACGTCTTTAGGCTGAAATGATGATAATAACGATGATACTACTCTGACGATTCCTACACTGATTGTTCTTTGATTTTTCCTCTTATAGTTTTAATTTGTAATTGTTTGTTTTTTTTTACTCTAAGCTAGTACACACTATGTAGCCAAGCATATTGTACGTTAAGGAATTGCATCGCTGACAGGGGCATTCGGCACTGGTGCAGCTACACAGGAGCTAAACTTAGCATTCGGGAACACTGTTGGAGCTGCTGAACCTTGGACAAAACTATCTTTGCATTGTGTAGATTCAATTTCTTAAATTGTACAATTGCATGGCACACGTCTGAGCACGATGTACTTGCTGTAAAGCATCTATTTGTTGGGTTAGTCTTTTTTGTTGTTGTTTTTTTTTGTGTGTATTTTCCATAATGGACGCTCCTAGCGTACAATATGTTTCTGCATCGTTCTCACACAATTGATTTCAAAATGAATGATGTAATCAAATATTTGTATGAATACTCGTAGCTTGATAATTTAAAACACTGTCCATGGAGTTTCTTGCCCGTTCTTCTCCATAGGTACCTACTCTTTGGAATGGGCGACTAGCTTCACCTTACTGACTGACCGAACTTCTGACAATTCAAAAGCGCCTGTAACTAGTTTATTTGAAATAAATGATTTGATTTGATACTTCAAGTAATTACACAAGAATTGGCCATTGACGCTTCTTATATAATTGCATCGCTGCTTCTAATGATTTTTGCGATTCTTCTGAAATCAGGGTAATTATTCCTCCCACGTTATCATTTAATGGCGGTCAGAGTTTTGACTCCTATTAGTAGGAACGACGTTAATTTGTACGGCCGTCGAACACAGGACCAATCATTCCCAGAAACGTTATACTTTTGGAATCTTAGCGTTTCCCTGTATTGTATACAATTTGTTAGGATGCCACATTACATCACAGGGAAACGCTAAAAATGCTCTAGTACATATATAATACAATATATATTTTTTATTTAAAAGTAGTTTATACTTGGCATGCAGAGTTGTCTTGTTAACACCACTACGATCCGGACGAAGCGTTTCGCTTCCTCTTTTATACCGCATACATCGAGTATGTGTATATCGCAGGGTTGGCCAACTTGAGTAGACCTAAGGTCTGGTGTTTACTAAGGAAACCCTGTGCGATCTACCAAACACATAAATATTCCTTTAAATCATAAATTAAACAGCGTCGTTTAATACAAAATCACATATTTTTATTGACCAGTCTTAGTAGGTTCTGTTTATATCACATTTGAGATAGTTTCCTTAAATTTATTTAACATAACGTTAAAAAATCGGTGAGCCTTTTCTACAAGTTTAATATTATCAACTTTGAAATTGAAAATTTCTAACCTTAAAGAATCCAATGTTTGATGCGTATGTCAAGCGAGAACGGTGTTTATTTTCACGCTTCCCGCTTATTGGACATTGGATGCCGAAAACGAAACACTGCGAGTATACTGCGTAAAATAGAGGATAATATAGTGATTTAAAAATGATACAAGATGATGCTGCAGTAGTTGATAATATTTATATTTTTTGCCTGGCTATGATCGACTGGACTGGCAGCCGCGACCCCATGTTATATCGAGTATGCATAGTGCGTATATCGAATCTTACCATCATATCATCTTACGATCTTACCATCAGGCGGGATTGCGGTCAAGCACTAGTTTATAATTTATAAAAAAAAAGTCTTATAGACTGAAATGCTATAATGTATGATCAGTGTAACAATAACAGAGGACACAGGTTTCCATTTCCGTTGCTGTGCAATCAAGCATAGCACATTTTCTTATACATATATACTGTGGAGGCACGAGGAACAGGGAGTAAAGTTCACTCATCCACCATAGAAAAGGGAGGATCCTCCGACCAGACGGGTGTTATGTCTGGTGGGCACTTGCCCAACGGTTGAAATTGGGAAGTTGTATATATGCTAGTTGCACGGTAAATTCTGATTGCGAGAATTGTAGTATTATACCGACATCATTATACTGACATCAATAGTCAGGCAGTTGTCAAACAGGCAAACGTTCGTCTGGTCGAAAGATTATCCTTTTTCTGCAAATTTCACTCATCCTTTCCTTTATGGTTTCATACTTTTCCAAAGTTAACAACAGAAAACAGACTACGAAGCCGCAAAAAAACATGTAATTTGAACTTCATCCTTCAACCGATCAAGGAGTGAAACTCAGTAATAAATAAAACTAATAATAATAATCCAAAATAAAACGAACATATATATTGCAAACTTAAGTTTACAAATTCAAGTTTTTTTTTAACTGTTGTAAACTAGTGCTTGACTGCAATCCCACCTGATGGTAAGCAGTGATGCAATCGTTGATGGTAAAGCGCGCTAGTCTATTAAGAGCGAATAGGAAGGAAGACGGCAGTTGAGCGAGGTGATGCAATGTTAAACCCAACAACACGACCAACGAAGCTGCGCCAGAGGGAGATTGATCTTAAGACCCTCCACGACCAAAGTCAAAACACAACAACATTTGGCGCATCGCAACACAACTGCTCAGACCCGTCCTCCGTATGGCTTCACCAGACATCCCCCCATCCCTTCTATTTCGCTAAATTAGGCTAAATAACATGTAAACTGAAGTCGCTGTCTTATTGGTGGGCACTCAAGCATGACACATATTTAGGTGCTCGGTAATGGAAAATTTATGTAAGTGTGGAAGCACTATACAATACCTATATATATTGAATTAGAAAAACTGTTTGAAGCGTGGTTTACTTACCTTAATAACACATTAGAAATCGCTTTTATTCAGCTAAGCTGGTAGTAATAATGTTACATAACATGTAAACTGTTTGCTCGATACACGATAATGGAAAATAGGAAAATACGTACTAGGTAGACGCTTCCACATTAAATTCGAACATCTTTGTGGAGCGTAATTTACTTTCTCTTTAATATTATTTCGTTTTGTATTTTATTAACAAAACCCTACCATTGGTTTTTGTTTAAGTGTAAAGCAATTTATTTAGGTATGTTTGACCATAATATTGAACTATGATAACGTTGGAATATTATAAGTACTTTAAGGTTCTTATTTAAGTGAACCAAATTCCTTATATAACCTAAACTAATATTATAAAGATAACAGATTTGATTTTTCGTGTGTACTCATACGTGGGTCCAAAAAAATGTCATTCCCTGTGTCTTCTTAACAAGTTAATAACACGAGGAATGTTTTTTTTTTTCTTTCTTTTATGGCTTCGCACGGTTTGTGCATTTAGCCAATGTCACATAATGAATTGTTCATGTCGAAAAAGACGGCGTGATCCGTCTTACGATGGAGGTTTGAGGCAAAGTCATGATGTGGCCACTATGCTGCGATATTTCACTGTTCTTTATGAGTTATTTACTGAATGCACTTTTTACTACATAAATCACGCACTTTTATTTAGTAAACAACACTATAAATAATTTTAAAAGTCCAATGAAAAATGAGCGTGACACTCAGCTTGACTTTACCGCCAAAAACCCACGAGGAATGTTGTAGAATACGGAAATGAAAGCCATGTTACTGTGTAGTTACCATGAGTTTTCATTACGAGACTCGATCATACGGATCGACCGCGTTTGCCACTCTCATTTGTTGAGTGTTCTTACAACCTTGAAGCGGGCCAATCGATGAGTCAAACACGGTCGAAATCGATGATCGAGTCTTCATAATGGAAACTCATGGTAGTCACACTGATAGTGTGTTAGGAATAACCCCGAAATACCTTACGCTCAGTATTGGATCGTCGAGTCAGTCATTTAATTTTCAGCAAGTTACTCACTGATCACCTACACAAAATAAATAATAACACAGACTGTGTTTACATTACGCCTTTGCTATCAAAATACGTATGCTCACTCCCTAATACTAAGTAAAGCCACGGACACACTAGGGGACAAATGTCGTGCAACACGTGTCACCAGCGACGTTGGGTGAAGTAGCATGACTTGCCGGACTTCGGTCGATATGTCTGGCAACATCGCGCGACTCATGTCACCAGCGACGTCAGATGAGGAAGCCCGACGTTGCCGGACTTCGCTAGACATGTCTGGTAACATCGCGCGACACGTGTCGCCAACTACATTTACTACTAGGTTGCTACGGACATATGTAAATCACAACGTCGCTGCGGACATAAGTTGCGCGTTGTCGCCATATTTGTCAGGCGAAATTGGCCGGCATTTCGAATATGTCGCCGATACTTGTTATGGCACATTTGATCCCTAGTGTATCCGTGGCTTTAACATAATAAACAAGCATACCTCGTTACGGAGGACGGGTCTGAGCAGTTGTGTTGCGATGTGTGCCGGGTACGATGCGCCAAGTGTTTTTGTGTCGGGAGTTTGGTCGTGGAGGGTCTCCACATCAGTCTCCCTCTGGCGCAGCATCGTTGGTCGTGTTGTTGGGTTTAACATTGCACCACCTTTTTTTTTTTTTTTTTTGCCGGGTTGGAAATCCTCATAGGATGCCCGCCGCCCTGGGGTGGGCGACGGGGTATGTCAGACTTTTACTGACTAAAACCACCCCGGTGTGTCTTCTATCACGAGCGCGCGTGGGGCCGCGGGAGTCTAAATTCTTCCACGGCCCCACATCCTCGTGCTGGCCCGGTCTGTGCGGGCCTCGTCTCCTGCACGGGGTAGTGGGGTGTTAAACTACCCCGTGCATCGCCTCACAGGCGCGCGCCGACACTCGCGCGCGCCTCCGCCTCGGGGTCCATCAATGGGGGGCGGGGACTTCCCCATGTCCCTCGCCCCTGGACCCAATCATAGGGGGCGGAAGAGGGCATTATCCGCCCTTCCTCGGCGCCCGGTGCGTCTTCTGCGGCCCGGGAAGGGAGTTGATATCTCCCTCTCCCGTTCCGCAGCTTCCTTCTGCGACATCACGTCTTCGCAGAAGGACACCACCGCGTAAACATTGCACCACCTCGCTCAACTGCCGTCTTCCTTCCTATTCTCAAATTTTTTTAAGTCGCTTCTAAAGCGCTAGTTTATAATTAAATAAAAATAAAAAAAACATAATCAGCCTATAATATTCCCACTCCTGGGACACGGGCCTCGTCTCGCTGAGAGGGAGTGGGCCGTAATCTACCACATGGGCCCAGTGCGGTTTATTAGATGTCACATGTCTTCAAAGTTGCTTGAGTTTTGAGTGACGTTCTGTAATACGTAAGTTGTACTCTCGCACTGCATCAGGCGCTTTAATTTGTGTTAATTAATTCATCACCACTGCTCTCTAAATGGTAAAGGAAAACATCGTGAGGAAATCGGCATGTCCTAGAGGCAAAACAAAGACCTGTGACGTCTACCAACCTGCACTGGGCCCGCGTAGATTACAGCCCGCTCCCTCATACTTTCTTTTCTTTCTTTCTTTTATGGCTTCGCACGGTTTGTGCATTTAGCCAATGTCACGTAATGAATTGTTCATGTCGAAAAAGACGGCGTGATCAGTCTTACGGTGGAGGTTTGAGACAAAGTCATGATGTGGCCACTATGCTGCGATATTTCACTGTTCTTTATGAATTATTTACTGAATGCACTTTTTACTACATAAATCGCGCACTTTTATTTAGTAAACAACACTATAAATAATTTTAAAAGTTCGATGAAAAATGAGCGTGACACTCAGCTTGACTTTCCCGCCAAAACTCCGCTCCCTCATACCGAGAGGCCTGTAGTCCCAGAAGTGGGAACATTATAATAGGCTGATTATGGGTTCAATTGACAGTACACCCACGTTCTTCGCGTTGTTTACGTTATTGAGCAGACGACGTTCATTTACTTGACAGTTAATTTATAAGTCACGTGCAGACGACAGCACATCAAGCTACTACAAATTTCTTTATTAGATTGTCAACTTTATCATTAAAGCATAAAGGCTCAATGTTGATTGGCAATATTTGAAAGTTTAGGGTAACTTGACCTGCTATCGTCCATACATTCATTTCAAAAACGCCTACATTAATAAGTATCTCCATTATTCACAAAAATTTAAATGTGTGACGGGAATCCAGTTATTGCTATCATACGCACACCTTTAGTACACTTTAAGAGTACTAAAACCTACCGATATCGTACATTTTAACTACCGTCACATTACTATGCGTCCTCACCTAAGTCCTTGAGTCTGTATCACTAAACTAAATTCATAACAAACGTGTTTAGTTTGACTTTAGAACTTTTTGACGATTCTGACTTCTTGAATATCAAATTAAAGTTAATTCGAGGCCGTTGTAGAGTTGAAGAGCAATTGTTGTTTCATCTTAATGGGTGACATGAAGTTGGATATGTGAAGAGTTTAGGTGTCAGTTATAGTGAGACTATTATTTTTGTTGGTCGCAAGCGGCTCTACTAAGCGGGAAATTCTGGGTTCGGTTTCCGGATAGTGTAGTGTTATTGGGTTCTTTAGGAATTTATTACCAATAGTCCATATTTTGGAATGGTTTGGTACCCCTTTAGTGGGTGGAAAGTCGTCAAATGACTTCTCTCGGTCTGGGCGGAACAGTAATGCCGCCAACTTCTAAATTCAAACGTTTACTAGCTGAAACCCACCAGTGGGAACACTGGTGGGTTTCAGCTAGTAAACGTTTAACGTTTACGTAAAGTGATACCTTGGTCGAAGACACAGGTAAGAAGGAATTCTTACCTGTGTCTTCGACCAAGGTATCACTTTCAAAAAACCTGCAGCCCTGACTGAAACGGTCCTAATTGACCTCGTCACAATCTGACATCTTTTTGAGGCACGTTTGGAATAGAACGCGCCATCGACACGGGCCTAATAGAGAGGTGAGCTATCCATTGCTGGCCGTCCACAAGCCCGCGCTTACAGTGGCTAGGAATTTGCTGCCTCCCAACATCCAGGGCGTCTCTTAGGACAACTAAGGGCTTGAGATCTGAGGTTATTGAGGCTATTATTTTTTCATAGGTATCAATTTCTCTGTTAATACGTAAAAATACAGTAGAAACATTACAAATATATTTTAATAATAGTTTTCGCGATAACTGAATTACATGCAGGAATTTTCATGAAAACACGAACATGTGTTACATGCTTGAAATTTAAAAAAAACCGGTACTTTTTTTTTAAATACCTATTGGCATTTTATTTATATTCTCGAGTACCATTGAACCCGCATGTATACTGTGGTACTGTGGCAAAAAGATCAGCTGTTGCGCGTAAAAAACCTCCGATTGAAGCATTCCTTTCTCCCTTTGATGTGCTTCCCTTTTATTTATAAAAAGAATAGCAATGAAATTATTTCCATTTCGCACCGATCAAAGAAATGAATTCCCGCGCACTGGAACATCTCTAACGTGATAATAAAATAGTGTTGTGCGGTCTTTGTTCAGGCTCGTCTTGAGATCTTTCAATCCCGGAGTTAGTGATGATAAAATTTGTTTGTCAAACGTTTTTGGAGGCTATTTTTTTAATATCTAATACTAGTCGCGCTCCGCGGTTTCACCCGCTCTCAGTTTTGATCCCGTGGGAATATCGGGATAAAAGTATCCAATGTGTTTATTCCTGGTTATAAAGCATCTGTGTGCCAAATTGCATTAAAATCCATTTAGTAGTTTAGGCGTGAAAGCTGACCAAACAAAAAAAACTAACTCACTTTCAAATTCAAAATAATAGTAAGGATTATGACTAAAATCGATTAACTGTCTCGTTGTTCTAGTAGTCGGGAGCACTACTACTTATTATATAAATCAAATGAGCAACTTTTATTAAAATTATATCGTCATCCACGCATGTATTTGTTCCTTTCTAGAATCGAACCCGCGACGCACAGCGCAGCAGTCAAGTTCTTGGTCTATGCTGTCATCCGTGTATCTTTGACAGACGATGGAAGTCAGAAGTCCAAAAATTTGATAACCAATCTTATCAAGTAGTTATGGTATTACCCAGTAACTTAGTTTTGGAGGCTAGTTAGACAGCGGCACCATATAAGATACTAGTATTCAGGTACCTACATCTGGTTTCCAGTGTCTGGGTTTTTGTTTCAGGTTTGAATTCACGGTGTCAAAAAACAATCTCGGAAAACAAAGGTTAGAAAGAAAGAAATGACAGAAAGAAAAAACGTTGCGTGCTTCCATAAATAACGTTACAGTGACGTCATTACCGTGGTAATGGCAGACGCTAAGTCACACATCTGATTTTGTGAAAAGTCTCTTGTATTTCTTTATAAATAAAGGGTCGCTGTTCGTTGATGCTCGTTGTCACTGCTGTCATCAAATCTTCACTACCGACCTTACGTAATTCTTTTAGTAGACAGTTGCTAGACCTCTTTCATTCAAAGGTAAAAATATTCTTTCTTTTTATACAATGTGGAGATAATAATACCTACAACAAGGCTCAAGAAAATAGAAGGCTCTTTTAGATGCCAATGTATACATTTTTACAATAGACTTCCAGAGGTGGTCCAAGATCTGAGCCTGAATAAATTCAAATGCTTCATTAAACGTAAGTTGTGTCAGAAAGCATTTTATAGTGTTAAAGATTATATTGACGACAAAAAGGCTTGGGCTTGAGCTGCGTCCGATTTCTATGCTTACACTGATTGTTCTTTGATTTTTCCTCTCGTAGTTTAAATTTGCAATTGTTTGTTTTTTTTTTAACTCAAAGCCAGTACACACTATGTAGCCAGGCATATTATACGTTACGGAATTGCATCGCTGACAGGGGTATTCGGCACTGGTGCAGCTGCACAGGAGCTAAACTTAGCATTCGGGAACACCGTTGGAGCTGCTGAACCTTGGACAAAACTGTCTTTGCATTGTGTAGATTCAATTTCTTAGTATTGTATAATTGCATGGAACACGTGTGAGCACGATCTATTTGCTGTAAAGCATCTATTTGTTAGGTTAGTCGTTTATTGACTTGATAGTGCTATGGCTGTTGAGAGTATGTCATGCTCACTCAAATGTCTCGCTGGTGGTGGCGTGTGTGTTGGGTCATTAGGTTCCCTTCAATATGGTTGAGCTGAATGATGCTGATCCATACGTCATGTTCGTGAATGGACGCCGTCAGAGGGGACTGGTCATCTCTTAGCTGCTACGGCGTATTTTAATTTCTGAATTGTTGTTTTTTTTTTTCCATAATGGACGCTCTCAGCGTACAATATATTTCTGCATCGTTCTCACACGATTGATTTCAAAATGAATGATGTAATCAAATATTTGTATCAATAGCTTGATATTTTAAAAAAGTGTCCATGGAGTTTCTTGCCCGTTCTTCTCCATAGGTACCTACTCTTTGGAATGGGCGACTAGCTTCACCTTACTGACTGACCGACCTTCTGACAATTCAAAAGTGCCTGTAACTGGTTTATTTGAAATAAATGCTTTGATTTTTTTTTTTGATTTTGAATAAACGAGATTACAGGCAGTACTGATACATAAGAAAATTTTAAAAAAGGATGTAAATAGCAATAGTAGGCCGACTCCGCGGTTTTGTAATTAAGCGATTAGATACATATCAACTAAACTATTGGATATATTTAAATTAATTTCCGCATGTAGACACGGAACAAATAATTTGACATTTATTTATTTTATTAACTTATCCTGCTGGGCAAAGGCACTTACAATTTTTTTCCTTCCTAACCACCTGGCGTTCATTGGAATGCCCGGGGTGATAATCAAAGTCATGGTAAACTGATAAGGTTCGCAGGTTCAACATGACCAGAAATCACACGAGATCATATTTTCAGTTTAGACCCAAATGTAGCATTGTCAGTTTGTATACAAATGTTCAACCAGTGCGTCATACCCGTCATGACTTACGGGGCCTAGACGTGGACACTAACGGTCAGACTAGTCCATAAGTTTAAAGCCGCTCAGCGAGCTATGGAGAGTCTCTCTGAAGGACCGCATCAGAAATGACAGAGGACTAGAGTCACTGACATAGCTGAGAGCATTAGCAAGCTGAAGTGGCAATGGGCTGGTCACATATACCGCAGGACCGACAACCGTTGGGGTAAACGAGTCCTCGAGTGGAGACCGCGTCTCGGGAAACGTAGCGTAAGGATGCCCTTGGGCGAGATGGAGCGACGACATCAAAAAGGTGGCTGGTTGTGGCTGGCGCAGAACTGCTCAGGATCGAGTTTGTTCGGATGCCATGGAGGATTCCTATGTTCAGCAGTGGACGAGTAGAGGCTGATGATGATACAAATGTTAACTACTATTTAAACAAACAAAAATCTATAATTTCCCACGACCGATTTATGCCAAAATTGTAAATAAAATGGAGTATTCTGAAGCCTCAATACCTCCATGTCAATTGCGAGTTACTCGTACGATTGTGACTTATCCTTAGAGAGGCGGTGTGATTTAAAATACAGGCGACAGATCCCGAGGGTAGCTCTAGACACCTCGTGCCAATGATTGTTAGGAAAAATCTATTTGTGGTGACATAAGTGTGACTTCCAATCGAGTTGTGAGTTATATCGTTCTGTTTGGATGGGGTAAGGATTCTATGTTAGCGCTGCTTTAATTAGCTGTAGATCTCAATTACACTATTATATCTATACTAATATATAAAACTGAAAAGTTTGTTTGTTTGTTTGTTTGTGTTATTGTTTGAACGCGCTAATCTCAGGACCTACTGGTCCGATTTGAAAAATTCTTCTTGCATTGGATAGCCAATCTAGGAAGGCTTTAGGCTATATAACATTACGCTGCAACCAATAGGAGCGGAGCATAACTAACTCCACGCGAACGAAGTCGCTGGTGGCCGCTAGGTATACAAATGTGGTGTTCACTATAATCACTCATAGGGGCTTTGGGGCTTAGAGTAAAACCACCGAATTATCAGTAAGTACCCCCAGGTGGTGAACAATCGTGGTGAACTAGTGGTTAAAACACCAGCCTCTCAAGTATGAGTGTGCGGGTTCGATTCTAGGTCAGGCAAGTACCAATGTAACTTTTCTAAAGTTATATATACTTTCTAAGTATATCTTAGACATCAATGACTGATTACAAGGTGAAAGAAAACATCTTGAGGAAACCTGGACTTTAAGTCTGAAATCACCAACCCGCATTGAGCAAGCGTAGTGATTAAGCTCGATACTTCTCTGTATGAGAGGAGACCTGTGCCCAGCAATGGGACGATAAAAAAAAAAGTTGATGATGACACACAGCTTTTAAGGGCACGTCTTGTCGCCACTCGGAGAGCAAGACTGTGTTGAGGTACTACTATTATGTGGTGTGCTACATTTAATTGTACATAAATCACATTTCTTTAATTATATAATATAATTACTGATAGTGAGCTGAATACCAGAACCTCACTTTAGCAATATCACTCTACTCTCGGAGGCTCGATTAATATTATGATTAGTTATCCAAAATGGTGTAGCGAACACATATTGTTATTGTAAACATTTTCATTTTTAATGTCTGTTCTCGAAAAAAGACGATGATCGAGAATTTGTTTTGGCTTTTGTTCTCAGAGGTAGTCAGTTAGGAAATGCCGGCTCCAGCTAGTTTATAAAAATATGACGTGTAAAAATCGTCAGTGATCCTACTTTCATTTCCTTTCATATACGTTTGAAGGATTAATGAAAATTCATTATAAAAAAAAGGAATCCTCTTGAAACGTTAATTAAAATTTTTAAAACACCCACAATTTCCACAATGGCAGTAGAACTCATGGTCAGCAGTATTATATTAATGGATGTTGAAACAAATTAACGATACCTACATGTAACTCTAAACCTACACAGAAGAGTATTATAGAATTAATAATCCGAAGTCGGATACGTTGGTCTTTTTAATGAGGCCGTAAAGCATCGTTAGTACATAATTCTCGCGGTACGGTGGTATCGATACCTCGCCTAGAGGGCAGAGCTCCTCATTATTCGTTTTTCGACGGAGCAGCGGGAAGCGACCGGTACAGCGCTTAAGCGCTTAATTGTAGAGTACTTCACTATGTCTCTTGATTTTTTTAATGATCTGTTTTTTGATAGTGATTAAGGATCTAAGATTTTTAATTTAGTTTACTCCAATTATTTTTTAATAATAATACCGATCTAATTTCTGTGATTTAATTGTTATTTTTATCTTTTCAGGTAAGTCTCGTTGCTTTCATTACCGTCGCCTGGATTTATTGTGTAAGTCAACAGTATTATTAATTTGTTGGTAGTTTAAGCCAATCCAAAACTAACAGCACTGCTTTTCAACACAGACTCAATACTAGATACAGTTATGTTAAGTAGTATAATATATTCGACTGAAAGACTTGTATCTATGGTTATAAATAAATATTAAAAAATAACGCATCCATATTCTCAATTTGATTTTAAAATATAGATAAGCAACATAAAACAATAGAAACAAAAATAAGTTTTCAAAAATCGAACACAAAAATAGCCATAAAAGGTAATCGAATTATTTTCCGGCCAGACTTATTTAATTATTCTAGAGTCTAGAATGTACACTTTCGAAAGTGAAAATAGGCAAAAACAGACGTGATGTTTACAAGGTTTGCCCCGTAGAACAATTATCTAGTCCATACGGCCGTATAGCGAGCGAGAGGCCAATTTGGAAGAAAGCCAATGAGAGCACGTTCCCGATAACTGAATATGCAAGTGGACACAACTGACATTAGGGCTGATCGTAACGTCATGTTCTCGGTAACTGGATCACGTTTAGGGAGGATTATGTACGCGATTTTTCATGGATGCAACGAGAATTTTAGAAAAATGTGTTTTTTTTGCCACTAGACAAAGGGACGTTGGTACCGGTGTGTGCCCCTTTGTGATATTTCTACATTTATGTCTGTGATTTTTATAATGTACATAATAAATAATATTATTATCTATTATTTTAGCTATTTATATTCCGTCGTTGAAAACGATGATGTAACCAGACACTGAATCGGAATCTGAATCATTTTATTATTGGGCTGGATAACATAACTAACGCAGAAGCAACAGAAATATGTAACGAAAAAATGTAACCCATACCATGGTTTTAAAAGAGTGTCCATGGAGTTTCTTGCACGTTCTTCTCCATAGAGATCTACGCTTTGGAACGTGCAATTTAGCTTCACTTTTCTTGGACTGACTGACTTTGACTATTCAAAACCACCAACGGATGGTTAATTTGAAATAAACAATTTTGATTTTGAATGAATTTTGTTGAACTGTCAAAAAGGAAGCGATTTTTACTGTTGGAGAAGTACTCAAATTGGGTCCTTGTCGGAGGTCCAAACTAGCCCGTTGGTTGGCAGATAAAAAAAAATGATATTAAAAATACTCCATCTAGAAAATTAACTTGGCCTCCCACAACACTCAACTTTAAAGTAGAAACTTGGTCTCGAGTAAGCCCCTACATAAACAATTTAGTTAAACATCACAACATTGGGGACTTTTCATAACCACCAGCGTATACTGGGTGTGGCAGCCAGGCATCAAAAACAATGCACTTTTATGATCATGATCATAAAAGTGAATTGTTTTTGATACAGAATCAACATGCAAAATATCAACTTCGTAGAATAAGCGCAAGTGATTTTAATTCAGCTTGGAAATTAGACTCATATATATTAATTGGCCAAGTTATATAAAATATTATGTAGGTTTTAAAAACTTCCATACAACATCATCATCATCAACCTTTTTATCCTCCTACTGCTGGCCACAGGTGTCTCCACCACGCTTGTTCAATGCAGGTTGGTGATTTCAGACTTAAAGTCCAAGTTTCCTCAAGATGATTTCCTTCACCTTGTAATCAGTCATTGGTGTCCAAGATATTCTTAGAAAGTATATATAACTTAGAAAAGTTACATTGGTACTTGCCTGACCTGGAATCGAAACCGCAACCTCATACTTGAGAGGATGGTGTTTTAAATACTAGGCCACAACAACAAGAAAGGTTAAAATATAATCTTATCTATTCTAAACCTCTTTGACTTCTTTCAACACTTGTGTTACAATATGGGTACAATAAAGTTGGTTGGGGTTTTGGTGGGAAAGTCAAGCTGAGTGTCACGCTCGTTTTTCATTGGACTTTTAAAATTATTTATAGTGTAGTTTACTAAATAAAAGTACGTGATTTATGTAGTAAAAAGTGCATTTAGTAAATAGTTCATAAAGAACAGTGAAATATCGCAGCATAGTGGCCACATCATGACTTCGCCTCAAACCTCACTCGTAAGACGGGTCACGCGGTCTTTTTCGACATGAATAATTCATAATTACGTGACATTGGCTAAATGCACAAACCGTTCGAAGCCAAAAAATAAAGAAAGAAAGAAAAGAAAGAAAGTTGGTTTTGTCAAAACTTATGCACTTCGACATTACTGCCGCATATTGGATTGAATTAGCCTCCTTCGAACATGTTAGTACAAACGTCACTTGAGCACGATTACAATCTGCCAGGGCCACTGATTGTTTGAAAGAGATATTTTGGCCCCTAACGCACAAGCAAGTGAAGAAACACGGTACGGTTTTAGTCAGTAAAAGTCTAATAACTCTCTCTCTCTCTCCACCCAGAGAGAGAGTGAGGTCATTTCATGATTTCACATCCAAAAAAGCACGTGTACAATTAGCACCTTTATTTATCTACGACAGCACATCGAGATACTACAATCTGTAAATGTTTTCATTATTTTTTTTCATCTTTATCGCCAAATTTTAAGGCTCAAAGTTGATGGGGACTTTGACATTTTAAAATGCTGTCGTCTGTACAATACAAGTAGAGCTATTAGTAAGTAGTACATTCGAATTGTTTGTTCAGTTTGTAATAGAAAAAAAAAAACATTAGGAAATTTCTGAGAGGTGTAAAAAACCGTCACGTCTCTCGTATGTAATTTTTTTTCGATTCTTTTACGTTTGTCGTACAAACTTGACAACTACTGCTGTATCTATCGGTAGCTGAAAACTTACCTAGACTTAGATATTTTGACAAACTTAGGACTAAATTGACTTCCATATCGCGCGCTGCTTACTCTAGCACTCACGCTTCCGTGAACGTGCACGCTTGTCTAATTTCTACTCTAAGATAGTAACTATTGTCTCTTGATTTCTGAATTGGAGCAAACTCAGGGCAATAGTTATTAGCCGAGTACATATATTTAGTAGACGTCGCCGAGTCTCCAATTTATAGTTGCTTACTTGCCGAACTTAAGATTGTTGTCTGAATTCAAATTCAGTAAATGATAGTTGATTTGTATGCTGTTTGGCCCCGTTTTAGATTCGGGTTTTATCTAAAATCTGTGACCGTTTACTGAGATTTCGTGATTTATGGAGCATTAAGGCTATCTTAGGTAATATGCGAAGCTATGATTTTCTCACTTCTACACGGCTTATCTGTTGCTTGGTTATATATTACATTGTTGGTGTGACGTGATGAAATACCTACAGGGTGTATCTGACATCGTAACGGAAACTTCGCGAAAAGGCTACACCCTATACCACTAACAAAATTATGATAGTCATTTGTGTCGTTAATGAGCGGTTACAGAAATAACAGTGTTTAAAAAAAGTGTCAGCTCGGCCTTTGAACGTTGCAAGCGTGCCGCCGTGCGTGTTTGTAGGTATGACGTTGACCCCTGATGCGAATTGAATCAGGTGATAGGATAGTTTTTCTAGAATTGTTCACATTGCGCTTTTTGTGTAATTAATGTATTAATTGAGTTTTACTTTAAAATCTTATTGAGTTATAAAAGTATAACAATTGTGAACGGTCTAAAGTGAAAAAAACTGCATATTTTTTGACGCAAAATTCCACCACTGGGGGGTTCATAATCATGTACTGGATCCATGATACTCGTTTGTGCGTCGATGTCAGAGACACCCTTTATATACAACGTCTTTCTTTTTATATATGAAACCTGAATATAGTTTGTTCATAATAAGAGACTGCATTGATTCCAATATTTTACACCTTTTATATTTTTTCCGGGAAACCGCTGGATGCGGGAGGCGCAGGACCGGTCGTCGTGGAGAACCTTGGGGGAGGCCTATGTCCAGCAGTGGACGTCTTTCGGCTGAAATGATGAATGATGATGATGATATTTTTTCCAAAAATATCTAAAAATGGTTGTAGTTTGGTTACCGAGCGACAGGTACACAACACAGTTCACGGCAGATCATAGCGGCCAATAGGCGCGTGCGGGTGAAATAAGTACTTTTGAAGTAAAAATAATATGTTATAAGTAAATTGTACGGCTGCATTTACGAGTAAAGTACTTGAAAATATCTACCCACACTTGACTGTTACGACAGTCCAAGGCCTGCAAGTGTAATAGAAAATGTTCTCACTAGTTAATTACAATAAACAATACAAACAGAAATTATTATCAATAAACATAGAAGAATACAAATTGAAGTAGAGAACCCTTATCACTTAGGGGTATGAAAAATGAATAGTAACCGATTCTCAGATCAACCGAATATACACATGGAATTTCTTAAAAATCAGTCAAGCCGTTTCCGAGGAGCGTGGTAATTATTATTGTGACATGAGAATTTTATATACATATATCTATAAAATACAATTCTTGTATCTACCATGGCTAGACCGAATCTTATGAAACTTTTGTCTATATTCGATATGTCTAAGAATAATTCGTATGGTAAAACAACATTTACCGGATCAGCCTACATCAGCTTATAAAAATCTATAATACTACCTGATAAGACAAAGGATAGCCTTTTCCTGAAGTGGTCATCGTATTTCTGGTACAACAACTTTTATATCATCAAGATTGGTCTGTTATACTTACAGCAGTTTGTAGCACCGCAGCTGCTCCCCTGACACTCTTTGCTTTGATTAACAGTTATAGGAACACGCTCCTCAATGCAACTTTCAGCATATCGCTCCCTATTTCGACGATAGACTCTTCTGCGACTATCTGCACCACATAAACATGTCTTACACTCCTCCGTGAGCAATACGGAGGCCCATTGCTCTTCGGTCCAATATAGGTGATCGCGCGCAAATCTTAAGCGAGCTTGTCTGTGAGCTACAGACAACTTTGGACCATTTGCTGGTCTAAAAGAGGTGATAATATGCGCTTCCTTTAACCTTCTTCTTATTGTTCTTGCACTCACATTTACTCCACGCACTTCATAAAGCTCAGTTTTGATGTTAACTGACGCGAGGTAACGATTTCGCAGGGAAGTTATAACAATAAATCGGTCATCACGACTGGTGGTTACTCGAATCCTGCCTGTACCACGTCTCCTTCTGTAAGAACCTGTCTCCACAAACCTTTTGTATATTCTAGAAACCGTAGACTGTTTTAAATTTAAATTTCTACCAGTCGTTCGATGATCCAAGCCCTCCCGCACCAGTGCTACAATTTGAGCCGCTTGTTCTGAAGAAGTATCCTTATTATGGTTCAAAAACTCCCGATGAGTTAAAAAACTAACCAAACAGTTCTGCTGGTAACAATAATTCAATTGACAAAAGAATAAAAAAATCAAAGCGAATCAATTTAAAACTACTTTAAATAACACGCAAATCTGATACTACGAGTAAATTTTCTTTTCCCGGCAATATTCATTGGTTTTACTCCGGTTCTATTTTTAAATTTTGCTTTTTTTAAGATTAAGAGCCAGTCTCTCCATATTTATATAATTTAATCTAAAAAGTTTGCATACTTATTAATTAAAATCATTTCAAAATAATCCTGAACTTTGATGCAGTTTATTAGTCCGTCAGTCTATATATATAATATGTATACCAAGAATGTGAATTTATTTTGCTAACTACACAACGAAAACTATTTATGTTCGTAAAATAGAAAACAAACAAATAAAAGCTACAAAATCCCATTCCACATGAAACGTTCTATAGCTAATATTTGACACAGTGTAGATATTTCAGTCTGAAAATATTCCAACTGCGGATTTGTTAGGCTGGGACTCAGCTCTGGGGGTTGGCTTAACGCGACAGTCAATCTTTTGAATTTATTTTATTTACTCGTCTGTCCGCCAAACGGTGGGCATTTTGCTTTTTTATGTAGGTCCCTGTTGAATATAAAGTCATATTCTTTGTTAAAGTTTTGTTAGAATGTTTTCGTTTTGTTAGAGTTTTTGTTAAGCTGAACTTGGGTAGTATCGTAACAATGATTTTCTGTTTACATAATTACCCTAAATCATGTTGATGATAATTATAATTTGCCGTTACGTTCCTACAGCTGCGAAATAGGCGTCCTTTCAGACTTTCTTCCTTTTTAAATCCACCACGTGGGCATAAATCCTAGTTCTAGGGCATGTCCGTTTCCTCACGAAATTTTGCTTCACCACTTTGAGAGCAAAGCTTTTCTGTTTTATCGTATGTTTCTCGAAATAAGCATGATATAATATTATTGTTTTTGGTTAAAACTTCTAAATTATTAATTAAAACTTTTAAATTATTAATGATAAAACAAACTGTAAAATAGAGTAGAGAAACACAAGATTTATTGCATGCAAGTACTTAATTCCTTCATAATTTCAGCAAGAATTAATAGTATGAAGAAATAATAGTAAATAATAGGATGTAGAAGTAATAGTATGTAATAATAATGTCGTGGTACCCTAGTGGTTAATACACCAGCCTCTCAAGTATGAGTGCGCGGTTTCGATTCCAGGTCAGGCAAGAACCAATGTAACTTTTCTAAAGTTATACGTACTTTCTAAGTATATCTTGGACACCAATGACTGAAGGTGAAGGAATAAATCTTGAGGAAACCTGGACTTTAAATGTGAAATCGCCAATCCGCATTGAGCAGGCGTGGTGATTACGTTTAATCCTTCTCTGTATGAGACGAGTGTACCCAGCAGTGGGACGATAAAAAGGTTGAAAATGATGAGTATGTAATAATAAGAATATGTAATATAAGGTTTTTATGCAGCTGTGGTCAGGATATATGTCTGGCCACCACAGCTGCATAAAATGACAGGCTACCCTCTCATAAACTTGTGTTATTACTTCAGTGGTCACTGATTTACTTACCAACAACACAACATACAGCTTTAAAATAATTTATTCAATATGATTTTCCTTTTTAGGGTTCCGTAGCCAAAGGGCAAAAAACGGAACCCTTATAGATTCGTCATGTCTGTCTGTCCGTCTGTCCGTCCGTATGTCACAGCCATTTTTTTCCGAAACTATAAGAGCTATACTGTTGAAACTTGGTAGGTAGATGTATACTGTGAACCGCATTAATATTTTTATGTAAAAATAAAAAAAAATAATAATAAATATTGGGGGCTCCCCATACTTAGAACTGAAACAATTTTTTTTTCATGAAACACATACGAGTACGTGTGGGGTATCTATGGATAGGTCTTCAAAAATGATATCGAGGTTTCTATAATATTTTTTTTTCTAAACCGAATAGTTTGCATGATAGACGCTACCAAAGTAGAAAAAAGTTGCCCCCCCCCCCCCCCCTCTAACTTCTAAAATAAGAAAATGAAAAATCTAAAAAAATATATATGATGTACATTACTATAAAATCTACCAACGTAAATTGTTTTGAACGAGATCTAGTAACTAGTTTTTTTTTAATACCTCCTAAATCGTAAACCGCTTATTACCGCGTAATCTTTCATAAAAATAACTTAAATCCTTTAATTTCATAAATCAATGGTACGGAACCCTTTGTGCGTGAGCCCGACACGCTCTTGGCCGGTTTTTTACTGCTACAAATATTACAGGAAAAATGGAATCCAAATTAAAATGCAACAATATCTTGGTCCAGTGAATTTTGTTAATCTGTGTCATCCTCTAGAAATTCTTATATGAGGCGCCCCATATAAGTAAAGTCCCACGCCCTTATATGGGGCGATGCGAGGTCGCGCGTCGTAGCGTGGCGAGCTACCAGTGTCGACAACTTACTACACAAATTACTGCCGAAGAAATACTTGCCGTGATCGTTTGAGGATTCTTTGCTGACTGTGTGTTGCTTAAAATATTTGCAATACTTTAAACGGCCACTATTGCATCTGACAAGTAATACAAAATAGATACACGAGTAAAATAATCAAAGTTCATCAAGTCTTTGAGTTAAAATATAGTCTGCTTCATCTTTCATTTTAAACTGGGAATCTATACTAATATATAAAGCTGAAGAGTTTGTTTAATCTCAGAAACTCCTGGTCCGTTTTGAAAAATTCTTTTGCGTTGGATAGCTCATTAAGCCAGGAAGGCTTTAGGCTATATAACATCACGCTGCGATAAATAGGAGAGGAGCATAACAAAACTTATTACTCCACGCGAACGAAGTCGTGGGCGGCCACTGGTTAATAATAATTGCAGTATAAAATCCTCTTGGTTCATTGAATTTTGTTAATCTGTGGCATCCTCTACAAGTCCATATGGCGCAGCTTCATATGAGGCGAAGCTTGGTCGCGCGTCGACGCGTGGCGAGCTTCCAGCGCCCATGACTTACAATACACATTACTGTCGAAGACACACTTGCTGTGATCATTTGAGGCCTCTTGGCTCGCTGTAAGTCGCTTAGAATGTTTGCAAAAATCTGGAAATGTTCCTAGATGTGCGAGAATATTGTTTTTGGCTTGCGTTTGGGTCGGTTATATATTCTATTCGCATTATGGTAGACTTTGTGTTGCCTGAATTGGTTTAGAAACCTTTTGTATGACTTTTGGCTGGAGATTTTTGAGCGCTAAATATACCAGCTAAGACTTAGTTCTGTGAAAAAAGATTTATTAGGATGTTTTTTGAATCCAATCGATGACACTAATACTCAGAAATCTAAAACATAAAAACATATTTAAAATACTATAACTTACCTGAGCGACATTTTTTTTAATTATTCATAGTTTTTAATACGTCCGGCCAAAAACCACAATTTATCACGTCTAGACTAATATTTGACGAGAAATGAGGTTTCACCTAACCGTATATTCTGTATTAAACATTTAGGAAAGTGTAGAACTAACAGGAAACTTTCGAAGCACTAATTTAGGAAATTCCATGAAGAGTTTGGATTATCATTTCTGCTTTAGAAGATTTACAAATATTTGCTTAAAATTCAGCCAGTGTAGCAGTTGATTCAATTAAATTGTCTGAATCAACGTATTGACTAATATTGCAGTCTCTGGATCTTCATTTACGAATGTAATTCTGTGTGATAAGAACGGCAATTTTAATGAGATTTGTGGCTATCATAACTTTAAGTCTGCATTTAGAGTTTACTACTAATAATTATGCCATATTATAAACTAGCGCATGACCGCAATCCCGCCTGATCGTAAGCTGTGATGCGATCGTTGATGGTAAAGCGCGCTAGTTTATTAAGCCTATTTACTTTAAAAACTTAGTGAATAGGAAGGAAGACGGCAGTTGAGCGAGGTGATGCAATGTTAAAACGTTGCTGCGCCAGAGGGAGATTGACAACATCATTTAGTGCATGATACCTGGCACACATCGCAACACAACTGCTCAGACCCGTCCTCCGTACGGCTTCACAAGACATCATGCCAGAACACGACGAATCGCTTGGCGGCAAGACTTTGTCTGGTGGGTGGTAACTTCCGCCGCCTATTCACTCAGAAAAAGTGAGCGAATAGGAAGGAAGACGGCAGTTGAGCGAGGTGATGCAATGTTAAACCCAACAACACGACCAACGATGCTGCGCCAAAGGGAAATTGATCTGAAGACTCTCCACGACCAAAATCTCAACACAACAACATTAGGCGCATCGTACCCGGCACACATCGCAACACAACTGCTCAGACCCGTTCTCCGTACGGCTTCACCAGACATCATGCCGAAACACGCAAATCGCTTGGCGGCAAGGCTTTGTCTGGTGGGTGGTAACTTCTGCCGGCGGCCGAAAGTAATTGTCTGCTTATTACCCTTTAAGGCCTAAACAAGAGAACGGAATTTCTTATACCTAACTATGTGGAAGAATCCGCGACCAGAAGCTAACAGTAACTATGAACATAAGTTTATCAAAAACCAAAAACTTTAAGAATTGCCCTGGAATTTTTACTAAAACCGGCCACAAAAATAAACCATCAGTTTTGGCAGCCATATATATAAGCTATCAAAGTCTTATTTACGCCCAAAAGCTGTTGGAAGCAAACCACGAGGCGGCCGATATAACATTAAACTTCTTAGCGTCTCCTTGGCAAGCACCGCCATCTGTTCGGGTAATTTGGCAAAATTTAAAACCAATACACCGTATTTCCAGTGGAATAGGACCTGTTGGCAGTATTAGATATTGAGATAATTTACAGATTCAACAGATAAGAAAAGTCGTTTGTTGGATCTTGACAAATTCGCTTCTAACTCATTTCATTTCATCATTTTCTCGGTGGTAGGCCACATCGGCTGCCGGCAGAAGTTACCACCCACCAGACAAAGTCTTGCCGCCTAGCGCTTCGTCGTGTTCCGGCATGATGTCTGGTGAAGCCGTACGGAGGACGGGTCTGAGCAGTTGTGTTGCGATGTGTGCCGGGTACGATGCGCCAAGTAGTGTTGTGTCGAGAGTTTGGTCGTGGAGGGTCTCCAGATCAATTTCCCTCTGGCGCAGTATCGTTGGTCGTGTTGTTGGGCTTAACATTGCATCAACTCGCTCAACTGCCGTCTTACTTCCTATTTACTAAGTTTTTTAAGTGAATGAGTTTAATAAACTAGCGCGCTTTACCATCAACGATTGCATCACTGCTTACCATCAGGCGTGATTGCAGTCAAGCGGTAATTTATAATTATAAAAAAAAAAAAATCTACACAATGAAATTCACTTTACTTTATCTTTATGAAATTTTCAATAGTCCCTCTGAAATCAACTTAATTTGCATTAAAATAAAGTAGATACTTATCAATGTATTGGAAATAATTAAAATAAATAAAACTCTCGTTTTACATCAAAAGAGACGGACTTTATCACTGAAGTATAAGACAGATTTCAGTGAAAAATTGTCAAATAAAATGAAATGAAATCGTTTATTAAGCAAGTAGGATCACTGATCACTTTTACACGTCATATTTTTTTAAACTAGATGGAGAAAGCATTTCCTAGCTGACTACCTACCTCTGAGAAGAAAAAGCCGAAACAAACTCAGGGATCATCGTCTTTTTTACAGTCCAGACATAAAAAATGAAAATTTTTCAACAATTTACGTGATTTAAAAAAAACAGTGTTTAAAATGTCGTATTTGTAGCATAATTACGCTTAATAAAAATGCTTAGCAGAGTGAACAGCTCAGTCTCAAGCTTTATTGTCTTCTAAATAATCTATGATCTTATAATACCCCTTTTTGCAAAGTTTGGCCTTTATATAGTTTTTAAATCGTTTAATGGGTAAGTTTGGAATGTCCACGGGAAGCTTGTTGTAAAAGTGTATACATTGACCGATGAACGAGTTGCCTACTCTGTGACTCTGTCAATTGTACCTATGTACATATTATGCGTCTTCAGCTAATATTTCCTTGTTCAAAACCAAAAATTTAAGACTTCAAACATGATTTTCAGCGCAACTGTAACAAAACTAAACTAATAATGTAATAGTTCTAGGATGATAAAGAAATTCAAATAAATTAAGACAAGGGACATCTACCAACCCACTCTAGACTCACGTGGTGGATTACAAATAAATAAATACATAATTAAAAATGTCAAATACATAATTAAATTAAAAATTTTGTCTTTAACAAAATTATAACATGATAGAGAGAAGTATGTTAAGTATGAAAAGAAAACAAAAAATACGACATACAAAAATTAAGAAAACTACCATAGTAACAGACGGTCTGATTCTAGCTCTAACACTGAAATGGAAGTGGGCCGGACACGTAGCACGTCTTCAATACCAGAGATGAACAAAATGTGCTTGGAGAACTCCGGCAGGCAAAAGAAAAAGAGGAAGACCTCGTAAAAGATGGGATGACGAGATTAAATATGAAGCGGGACCAAAGTGGATGCTAACTGCTCACTCCAGAGAAGTTTGCCACAATTTGGAGGAGGCCTAAACCTGCAAAAGTATTCTTGCAGACAAATAATACGAGTTTCTATTAAATAATATAAAATAAAATAGTATATATACAGTATGTTAAGAAAACCCTGTCCAACCCATAAGGATAATAAAGGTTAGGTAAACACATGACCAAATATAATATAAAATTTTACGTAATCATCATAGTACCAATACAAATGAATTTTGAAATAATCTTTTTTTCCCGCGAATTAATTCCAACTTCCCCGAAATTTGGTAATTTTAAAAAAAGTGACAACACCGTTATTATTATGAGCGAATAGCGATGCGACCACGTGCCGCGTGCCCTGCCGCCCGCAGCCCGCGGAAGGGTGGTTAACGCATATTTATTAAGTTACCTCTTTTTGCGAAATAATATTTATTTTTTTAGGGGCATTTTTTTTTAAGTTTAGCCCGGTTTTGTATCCATTAGTAGAATCAGTTATCGATACCTAACAACACCTTCACGGGTCGGACAGAGTTTTCTTAACATACTGTATATATTTATTAGATAAATACTGTAAATAATAACTACATACTTACAAAACTTTAAATATCAAACTACTAACAAGCTATGTAACAATTAACTGTTTTGCGAGAAATACAGGCTTTTTTATTTTTATTTATTTTATTTTAAATACATAATTCATTCTATTCAACAAATAAACCTTTGTTGAAGCAAGAAGGACTCATTGTGTTAGTAAACTTAAGAACTATGTTCCTTTATTATACACTAGCGGCCGCCAGCGACTTCGTTCGCGTGGTTTAGTTATGCTCCGCTCCTATTGGTCACAGCGTGATGTTATATAGCCTAACCCTTCCTGGATTAATTGGCTATCCAACGCAAAAATAATTTTTCAAATCGGATCAGTAGTTCCTGAGATTAGCGCGTTTAAACAAACAAACAAACAAACAATCAAACAAACTCTTCAGCTTTATACTCGTATATTAGTATAGAGTATAGATGACATACATAACCTGCCTATAGTGTTTCCACTCCTGGGACACAGGCCTCTTCGATAAGAGGGACTGAGCCGTAGTCTACCACGAAGCCAAGTACAGGTTTGTAGATGACATGTCTTCGAAGTTTTGCCTCTAAGACATGCCGGTTTCCTCACGATGTTTTCTTTCACCATTTTGAGAACAGTGGTCATGAAATTTTTTTTTACACAGCGCCTGACGAGGTACGAACCTATGACCTACAACTTGCATTAAGTCGCGGCCACCACTGCTCATTACAGTGCACGGTAGTTTATTATATTTATATATACAATATGTTAAGAAAACCCTGTCCGACCCGTGAAGGTGTTGTTAGGTATCGATAACTGATTCTACTAATGGATACAAAACTGGGCTAAACTTAAAATAAAAATCCCCCTAAAAAAATTAATATGATTTCGCAAAAAGAAGTAACTTAATAAATGTGCGTAAGCACCCTTCCGCGGGCGGCGGGCGGCAGGGCACGTGGCACGTGGTCGCATCGCTATTCGCTCATAATAATACCGGTGTTGTCACTTTTTTAAAAATTACCAAATTTCAAAAAAAAAAAGATTATTTCAAAATTCATTTGTATTGGTACTATGATGATTACGTAAAATTTTATATTATATTTGGTCATGTGTTTACCTAACCTTTATTAACCTTATGGGTCGGACAGGGTTTCTTAACATACTGTATTTCATCCATCTTGAGGAAACCTGGACTTTAGTCTGAAGTCGCCAACCCGCATTGAGCAAGCGTGGTGATTACGCCCAATCCTTCTCTGTATGAAAGGTGACCTGTGCCCAGCAGTGGGACGATAAAAAGGTTGATAATGATATTTCATCCCACGGGAGACGACAAAGATTGATGTGTATGAAATCGAGCCTGCCCGTATCTACTCTGCCCACCAGGGATGCCTATCCCATTCAACCCTCTCCCTCTGACCAAGTACCATTATAGCCTACATCACGATCATGAACATTTGAGAGATATTTGATTATATAGCACATTCCTTCATCACATTTATTTATTTAGGAAAACTTCTATTCGCCTACAAACTGGAGACTAAAAATAAAATAGGAAAACTTTCCGTCGATCAGAAGTTTAACATTTTCTATATTCGGGGCGCAAATAGATTACAGAAAAAATATGAAAGCTTCAAATTGTTAAGAGTTTAATGAAACGAAGGCTTTTCGGAACACATCGGCTCGGACATTTTACTTCTTTATACAGCAATATCATTTCATGATAATAACCATACACAGGTACTATTTTTTACATAAACCTATAGGTTTTGAATCCTTGGCAATTAGAAAAAATGCGGTTTTAACGAAAGCTGAATGCCCCGTATTTTTGGTTGCTTTGAATTAGATGTTTATTTTTTATTTCGTAAAATTTGTATTCGATATTAATTTTATCGTGACGTATTTACGAAAAAAGTGTTTTGATAGACAGATAATGATCTTATAAAAGGTCCATTTTTACTTTTGAGGTATAAAGCCCTAAAAATAAACTGACCAGCAACGATCAGCGAGTGCGCGAAGGCGACGAGTGATTACGCTCTGATACGCGTATGTACTACACGTGAGTGTCTCACTCCAGCAGGGTAATTGCATAAAACATTATCAATAGCAATGGCTAATAACCTCCGTGGTGTAGTGGTAGCGAACGCGGCCACTGCGCAAGGAGGCGCGCGTTCAATCCCCGCGCAGCGCAAATATTTGTATGCATGAATATTATAAATATTTGCACTGGTCTGGTCGTGCCTTGGAAAGCATGTTAAGCCATTGGTTCCGGTTGCCATACGAACATCTAATGGCAGTCCTTACGGGGTGTTAGAGCCCTCAAAAGTCCAACAATTGGTCTAACTGCAATGTTTTGATATCGCCTTCGGGTTGTTGAGGTCAGACGGCATCACGGAAAATATCGAAATTTAGCCAAAATCAGCAGTTAGACTGGTAAAGCGGACCCCCAGATTCCAAAGCTGAAAATGCTTCGGATGCGACTGGGATTAACGCTGAGATGATGATGATTATCAGTAGCAATGAGTTTCATTTTGACAGTTCAACAACATCAATTGCGTCGTTTACATTGTTGGGCAGACACATTTTACAAACATACGCAACAACGCCGAACTTATTTATATATGTAGTTAAAAAAAAAAGACTTTTAAAAGTCTTTATGAAAACTTACTTACAGAAAATAAATTAACTATCATTAAACGGATTAGCAGTGTACCGATACCTACGAACGCCACATGGCACAACGCGTCATACTGACGTGACACGAATTCTACATCTCGCAATCAGAGTTTATCGTGCAACTAGCATATATACAACTTCTCAATTTCAATCGTGGGGCAAGTGCCCGCTAGACATAACACCCATCTGGTCGGAGAATCCTCCCTTTTCAAAGGAGAATGAGTGAACCTTACTCCCTGTTCCTCATGCCTCCACAACAGTATGCTTCAAAATGATTCAAATTTAGAATGATAGTGTATTCACAATTAGGGTGCAGTTATAATTTCCTTGGCTGCAGTTATCTCCTGTCGCAACAACAAACGAGTACTCGCCGACGGTTTGACAAATGAGCATAATAGCCAAAAATGTTTCCACAGCTAATTAGGTCCTAATCCACCACGCGGGGCTAGAGCTGGTCAGTAGTTGTCATAAGTCTTAGAATTTTTTAGTTTAAGATTCACGGCCGCGCTAGACTGTTTTCAACGTTTTGAGAGCACATGTGGTGAATTCCGTTCCATCATCGGACTACCCGTCGTATGTCGTGTATCCACGATTACGTTGTTGACACCACTACGATCCGGACGAAGAGTTTCGCCTCATAATACCGCGTACATCGAAGGACTGAAACAATTTGCCAGCGGCGGTCTTTCCGTCTGACTACTACTATTTATGTACATCCAATAAAATATAATCATCATCAACAACCTTTTTATCGTCCCACTGCTGGGCACAGGTCTCCTCTCATACAGAGAAGGATTGAGCGTAATCACCACGCTTGCTCAATGCGGGTTGGCGATTTCAGACTTATATAGTCCAGGTTTCCTCAAGATGTTTTCCTTCACCTTCAGTCATTGGTGTCCAAGATATACCTACTTAGGAAGTACATATAACTTTAGAAAAGTTACATTGGTACTTGCCTGACCTGGAATCGACCCGCGCACTCATACTTGAGAGGCTGGTGTTTTAACCACTAGGCCACCACGACAATAAAATACAATAAACAAATTAAAATCTGAGTACAAAGATGTTTGCTTATTTCTTAAGAACGTACCGTACGTACGTAAGCAACTACCGTTAATACTCTTCCAGTAGACCTGCGAAAGGAGAACTAAAACAGAAATGTAGAAAATAGTGTGTAAGAAAAAGAAGAGAAAAATGTGAATGTTTTAAATGTAAAACTAAAGAATATTAAATTTATCTGCACATATACAATACTAAAGTATATAAATATGTATATAATATACAAATATTTTAAATAAATCGAATCAATCGACGTTTAAATAAAGAAATAATGTTTAAATCAAGAATGCTAAGCGGAAGTGAGTTCTACAATCTTACAGCTTGGACGGGAAAGAAATACATAAGAATAATAAGTGACTCGTTTTATCAAGATGAGATTTGAGGATGGATCTCAGGTGTGATCTTGTGTAGCGATCATTATCCTTTATGTATATACATATATAGTTATGAACGATGAAAGTCAAGTTTACTATTCATGTACCTAAGCTAGATTATGTAAGGGTGTGATGAAGTAATCAAATGGGGTTCTGTATTTCTGTCGGGGGCCTGCCCCGGAGAGAAACATGAAATGATGTTATGTAAAATTAAAGCTTGGTAGTCGATGAAGTAGGTAACTGTGATGGCTGTAGACGACCGGACCGGGCAACCCTCTCCATCTTAACCGGACTTAATCCTTTAATCCTGATTAATCTCATTTAACGTGATCCACAAAGTAACCAACACGTACATGCAGACCCCATTATATTAAGCGACTACAATATGGTAAATTTCTTTAGTAAATTTTCGACTTTGTCGCTAAATCTTAAGGTTCAGAGTTGATCCGGAAAAATTGACACTTTCGGGAAGCTTAATGATTTGGCGTCGGTATGTAACGTAAACAAAACAAGTTTACATTAATAACCATTAAAACTGCGGGGGATAAAGGTCCCTCGAGGTCTCTCCATAGAGGGATCAATCTTTGGCACTTAAAACGATTTTAAGACCTCTCATGTGACACTTATGGTAAAATCACTTTTTGACGCCAGACGTTTAAATTTTACATTTTGATGCCTTATTAAAAGCAAAATCTCTCAAGTGTATACGACGTTTAAATCGTAATTTATCAAGATCACCGATGTGCTTGCTAATCGTTGGCGCAAAAATATCCTATGTGACAATTTATGGTTTACTTTTTATTTAAATTAACAGTGCCAAATTATAAAGCACGAATATAATGTGGCTGTTATCTATATTTTTGTTGAAGTTGGTTTCTATGAACTATTTTTCTCTCTTTCAGAGATTAGCGCTTTCGAAAAAGGTCTTTCAAACAAACTTTTAATTTCTGTAAATAAAGATGTCGATGTGGTTTAAATTAACATGACAGAAAAGTTTATTATAAGTATTCCAATGACAACGAAAGCAATCTTCCTTTTTCCGCCACGTGCGAAAGAAGATGAGAATTTGTGCGCGAAAAATAAAATATAAAAACGTGAAGGAAAACGATTCATGGCGGAAAAAAACGAGGGGGCAAAAAGGCCTATTGTTCGAGTAATTACTACACTTAATGTAGAATGGTTTTGGGAAACTGAAATTTCCTCCCTAGAATGGTTTTATTTGTCGCGAGAATATTTTTAATGTTGACTAAGAATTACGTTGGCGGCAAAAAGCAAAGTGTATTTCTAAAGTTTATTTATGCACTTTAAAATACTTTAAGACTTTGGGTTCTGGCTTCTTTAAATTCTACGAGTTTTAAAATATAGTAAATAAACGATTTAGGAACAAACTCTCGAGAAATGATGCTTTTTTTATTTGGTCTTGGATTAAGAGGTAAATTCGACACACATACACATCGTGTCGGACAAGTGAAGAAGCACGGGTGGGTTTTAGCCAGCATAAGTCTGACACGCCCTTCCGCTTCACCAAGAGTGGGAGAGGTCATTTGATGATTTCCCATCCCAAACAAAAAATAGGGTTATTTTATTTAAAACTTACAAATACTTCTCAAGCTTGCAGGTCTAATCGACAGAACACTTTGAGTGATTTTACAGAAAATCCCAAACAAGACAAAGCCTGTATCTTGATAACCCAAACACTACACGAAGTTAATAATTTAATGTGTTCTGTTTGCGTAAGATTGTATGCGGAATGTGGGCGTGTTGTTATTTAAATGTAGGAAAAATATACTTATGTCACGACGACTGCCTTGTTTTTGTAATGCCTCGGAAACTATCCGAATGAATCGCGGTAACCCATACCAATGGGTTTCATACCATAATCCGTATACACAGCCTCACTCCTTAGCAGAATAAGAGGAGGTTGCAATAGCATTCTCAGGGCTGTGTGATACCTACCCTTCCGTCATAGTAAGGAAATTTGTGCGATGTTCCTGCAGAAGTTACCACCCACCAGGCAAAGTCTTACCGCCTAGCGATTTGTCGTGTTCCGGCATGACTGGTGAAGCCGTACCGAGGACGTGTCTGAGCAGTTGTGTTGCGATGTGTGCCGGGTACGATGCACCAAATGTTGTTGTGTTGGGAGTTTGGTCGTGGAGGGTCTTCAGATCAATCTCTCTTTGGCGCAGCATTGCTGGTCGTGTTGTTGGGTTTAACATTGCATCACCTCGCTCAACTGCCGTCTTCCTTCCTATTCGCTCAGTTTTTCTGAGTGAATAGGCTCTTAATAAACTAGCGCGCTTTACCATCAACGATCGCATCACTGCTTAACATCAGGCGGGATTGCGGTCAAGCGCAAGTTTAAAATTATTTTAAAAAAAAGTTTGGTCTTCACACTCATTCGTTTTTAGTTTTAAGTTACTAACAATTAGTATTATAGGAGCATAATTGTTTACTAACGATTTCTGGATCTCATAGTTGTCTCTGGTGGTCTCTGGTCTGTCGTGTCTGGTGGTCGGTGTCTGGTCTCGGTGGTCTGGTGGATCTGGTGGGTGGTAACTTCTGCCGGCGGCCGGTGTTTTGGCCTACCACCGAGAAAACAAAAAATTACTGCGATTCCCAACCCGCCAGCCAAGCGTGGGGATTATGGCAATGTCCCCCAATGGAATGAAAGCCTTGGGGAAGGCCATTTCCAGCAGTGGACCTGAATAGGCTGAAAGAAGAAGAAGATTGTCATTATTATAGTCTAGGTAGACTTTATGCTATTGTATCAACCAACTTAATCCTTTACCAGATTATGTATTTTGTATGAGAATTATTTATTTATTTATTTATTTATTAAAACTTTATGCACAAGGAAAAACATTGGACAATGGCGGACTTAATGCCTTAGGCATTTTCTACCAGTCTACCTTAAGGTGATGCAGACAAAATATGGTAGGTGCCACGATATGAAAGAGAAGTTAAAAGAGAAACACAAAAAAAAATATTATAATAAATACATAAATACATACATACAAAATACAAACAGTAGAGAGAGATAAAAAAAAAATAGAGAAAAAGAATAAATTAAATATTTGATGAATCTGCCAATTTCTATTTATTACACAATAATACGCTGTAACCTAATACTTGTGCCTGGCAACACGGCTTCTAGAGTTGCCCACATCATTATCGACGCGTAGATAAAATATCGTTGTTATGCGGATAATTCTATCGACTTGTACTACTATTGTCGAACTCACATCACCAGTGGATTGTAATAGAAATATATTATGCCACAACTATCACACTATTATCGTTCACCACATTTCTATATGTTATAATAAAAAAAAAATAAGCTGTACTAAACTAAAATTAAAATGCCGCTAGTATCTTGGGTGTAATATTTCGACGGTGTATTTCAGTTGTTTTGTAGTGTGATATTTTAAAGTAAAATATAAAAGACTAGCTGCGCCTTGTGGTTCCACTCGCGTGGGTTTTGATATGTTTTTTTTACATGATTCGCTCCTATTGGCCGAGGCACGAGGGCCTCGCCCCAGAAGTGAGTGGCGTACACTAGTAGGTCCCCAGTTGACCGATTGCGGCGAAACCCATACTGTCAGTCACTGAGGAGATCGTTACCTTCCAGGTCTGCCAAGAGGCGCGAGTTCAAGACACGCTCCATAGTTTCGCAAAGTATGGAGGTGATCGAAATGGTGGCCGATAGTTGGTAGGATCGGCACGACTACCCTTTTTGGGCACGGGCTGCACGTTGGCAATTTTGCAGGACTTGGGCACTATACCAGTCCTAACTGAGAGGCGATACAACCGCGTCACTACAGGAGACAACTCGGGCGCACATGCGTTAAGAACAATCGCTGGTATACCATCTGGACGATGCTAGCCTTATTCACGTCCAGACGACACAGACGACACAGTCAGTAATTAAACGTTGCGCTACTTTAGAAATTTCTCTAGTATTGTGGGTGCGATTACAAACATTTAAACTCACACATACAAACTACCAGACCCGAAACAAGTACCTGTAGGCCATACAAGTAATTGTTCCGTGCGGGAATCGAACTTGCGATACGCAGCGCAGCAGTCAATGCACTAACCGTACCGACTAAACAGAAATACTATATTTTGTTACCTAAATATTTTATAGTTATTTAGGTAATAAATAATCGGTAACAGCTGGAATCTAAAACACGATTTAACAGCAATTTATTGTATGATTGTTCAGTTGGTAAATATTAAAGACTTTAGATAATTAGACTGGTTTATTACACTTGTAGAATTATATTATTGGAAACGACCTCTTCCAGGTCAGATCCTAAGTTACAATGACAAGACAATAGACTATATTCATAGACACTAATACATAGAGATGGTATTAGTTACTCGACTACAGAGTAGTGATGTATGATACAACATCCCCCCTGTTTAAGTTTAAATTAACCCTTGACAAACAATGTTATAGAAACCTGACTTAGTTATAATTTAGACAATGACTTAAGACTATGGTTAGGTCTTAATCTAGGATACAATGTTCTACTTAATCTATTTCATCAATTAGCCTTCTGGTTGGCTTTACAACTCTTCCAGAACGAGTTACATGTTATGAGTGTGTGTTTGTTACGAGTTACATACAACATTTATAAAATATTAAACGAGCTTGAACTATAATTATCAATGTAAGGCTGTAATATGAAACTGTAAACGTTGTGCCTAAGCTGTTCACAATGAAATATTATTTGTTACCACGTACATTTTGTTACAAAATATGGAACAGCATGTAGCACGGCGGTTCGTTCGGTTTACGAAACTATGCTTCCACTTTATTTTGTTTATTTAGGTTAACCAAAAATTGTTCACACTGCACATTATTGTGACTTGATGACTAGAGAAACACTTACACGTGCAACAATTAATTACAGGTTAACTCCACATTAAAAAAAAAACGGTTCACATTACATACTTAATTAAAACTGAATTGATATTAAAATTTAAAAACATACATATAAAAAATAATTAAATAACAATAGGCGGGAAGTTGAAACTTTTTACTAGCGGGAATTTAACCTGCTCCCTGCGAGCGGGAATCCTTAATCAATTTTGATTACAAATGCACGCTTAAATATATTTAATAAAATCACGCTTAAATATAAAATCTTTGTTTTCGGATACTCAACTGTTGTTTGCCAAATAAATAAAAAAAATATCGATAGCCAAAAAAGTCCTGGCACTTCACTATGACAGTAAGAAATTTCAGCATTTATGTGAAGGATCTCTGGATGTTGCACACAGAAAGGGTTGTACATATATTGAGTATCTCAATACACACTTCTCATCAAAAAAATCGAAACAGCTTACGAGTTTATGTTATGTAAGGATTATCAGAAAGATATACATATTTAGAAATATATGTCATATAACGTTTAACAGTGAATAAAAAGAGGTTTTAAAATCCTAATGTTAATGTTCTAAATTCAAATTAAATATTCATAGGATTCGTATTTGGTAACGAGTAGGTAATATTTGCCCTGTATGGAGTATGAAGGATATGAATAAAAGAGTACATGTAAATAAAAAAAAAAGCTAGGAAAAGTTTATTTAGTAACTGGTATTCCCTCCCCGAGCTTATATGACTGCTTCCATGCGGTTCATGGGTCGGATGAGAATGACAATCAAATGTTGAGGCATTTCATTCCATTCTTTTTGGATCACATGCTGCAGCTGGCTGAGTGATTCCGAGGCCGGATTTCTAGCACAAACACGTCTCTTCAACTCATCCCATAAATGCTCGATAGGATTCATGTCCGGGCTTCTTGCTGGCCATTCCATAATAGGGATACCGACTTCGGCAAGAAAATCTCGTATAACGCCCGCGGTGTGCGCCCTTGCATTGTCGTGCATGCATATGAAGCCGTTGCCAATAA
The DNA here is from genome assembly GCA_037179545.1 of Sesamia inferens. NCBI lineage: Eukaryota > Metazoa > Arthropoda > Insecta > Lepidoptera > Noctuidae > Sesamia > Sesamia inferens. The sequence continues at coordinate 11,608,303 of CM073940.1, forward strand.
AATGTGCATAGGGCATCATGTGAGGTTCAAGACACTGTTCGACGTACCGATGACAGTTTAGTGCAGGTAGACGTGGCCCAGACACTAGCTCTGTCTTACTTTCGGCGCTGATTTCTCCCCAAACCGTTCACGAACCGCCACCGTAGCTGACCTTTTCTTCAATACAGCATTGTGCAAAGCGTCCTCCATCTCTTCTCATCTTCTAGACGTTGTTCCTTCCGTCGTTACAGCAAACAAAAAAAGAACAAAAACTTTCAAGGTAAACGCAAAATTTTAGTTTACAAAGGTGAAATTTACTCTAACTCTAAACACACATTTGTTTCAAAACAGCGATACATTTCGTTTGTTGATAAACAAATGAAATTCTAATTTTGAATTTCAAATTTTCGCTCACCTTTTTAATGGCCAAACTGCCAGTTATACATGATGTGTTTTTTTTTTCATCGAATAAATACTCTTTTGTGTAAAATTAGGATACAAACCATAAAAAGGGAAGTGTTTCGATTTTTCTGATGAGAAGTGTATCTATTAGTTGTTCCAATTTGTTGAGATTTACAATATATTGAGAGAACTTTGAGTCAATCTTTGTATTTTGGTTCAAACATCGTTAAATCTTAGTATAATAGATATTAGACATCATACCTAAGCTCAGGTTTTTTCCTATGGAAACTGCGTTGTGTTGATGTACAATGTGCACTGCCCACAATGCTCACTGACACTTCTTTGTGCTATATTGGGCACCTTGGTTCACCTGCTGACTTCTTCTTTTCTGAATCGATCATGCAGAGTAACTCCTAGTTAGATCTTCGGGTAACTTTAAGCCTTGTCATTATTGGCAGAACGCTCTAGTGCACTTACTTTAGAGTTGAGAGTCAGAGATCGATTGCAGAATTTTGCTTACAAATTTAATCTATACTAATATATAAAGCTGAAGAGTGTATTTGTTTGTTTGAACGCTTATCTCAGGAACTGCGGGTCCGATTTGAAAAATTCTTTTTGCGTTGGATAGCCCATTAAGCTAGGAAAGCTGTAGACCCTAGACCATCATGCTGCGACTAATAGGAGCAGCAGGAGTATCTATATAATATAAAAAAAAAATTTTGGAGGCCAAAAGACATAAACCAAAACAAACATTATAAAAAAAAGAAAAAACATCTACATCAACATTAAACACTCCACCATCTACAATTTTAAAACAAACGTTGCGTACGGACGCACCCTAGAGACTCGCCCTGCATTCGCACGAAATCCTTTAAATAATCTAGTGATATCGTTAATTCCATTCTCAATGCGAACGAAGTGTCCCCAAAAGGTTGCAGCAATTGTGTCGACAATTTCGTTGATTTTATCACTTATTTGTTGAATGAAAGGTGACAGAATGAACTTGTACTGAGGTATAACTGTGTAAGTTTGACGGTGCGATAGCCGTATCGCAGTGTAAACAGAGTATCAGAGACACGCGAGGTCCAGAACGCTTGTCACGCAATTCTTACGTACGAAGAACTATATTATTCAACAACATTGGAGCGCCATAAGTGATGAGAGGTTTACGGTAGCTAAATATTTTTGTTCCGCTATATTCTGCCCGCGGTGGCAGAATTAACACACGAGCCTATGAATAATATCCGAGGCGGTTATCAAAACGTGGGGAAATTCGTATAAGTTTCCCGATTTTAGAGACAGTTATGTTATTCTGCATAAAAGCCTTTTCCCGAGCATTTTGAGGTTGGTTTGCAGTCTAACTGGAAGCAGCTGAATAAAATATTGTCTATATATTGAGATATTGCCTATCTGACCTCCGCAATGCAGTTATTTCATTTTATTTATAAGATAAGAGAGATCCGCGGTGTATCAAAAGTCTTATCTTAGTACCTAAAATCAAATCAAAATCAAAATTGTTTATTTCAAATTAACCATCTGTTGGTGCTTTTGAATAGTCAAAATCGGTCAGTCCAAGAAAAGGGAAGCTAAATTGCACGTTCCAAAGCGTAGATCTCTATGGTGAAGAACGTGCAAAAATCTCCTTGGACACTCTTTGAAAATCATGGTATGGGTTACATTTCTTCGTTACATATTTCTGTTGCTTCTATCATGTGAGCACAATGTATAAATATAAAAAATAATTAAAAGATAGAAAATGAATTAAGCCCACTGACAGCTAAGAGATGATCAGTCTCCACTGACGACCCCAGTTCACGAGCATGACGCGCGCATCAGCTCCACCCAGCTCAACCATTTTGAAGGGAATTAAATGACCCAATAACACGCGCCACCATCAGCAAGACATTGGAGTGGGCATTACAAACTCGGTGTTTTAACCACTAGGCCACCACGACTTGTAATGTATATGTTGTACATAATAAACAGATTCTGTGCTGGTGGGCGATGCAGCCGAAATGGCACGCGGACGAAATCGCAGACATAAACCAGAGGTTAGTTAGTTCAGTGACCATCCCCATAGGTACATCATGTAATCACTATTAAGAGCAATAAATAACTACGATATTCGTCAGGATTGTTATTTTCTTAAAACTATATCCTTACTAATGAACACTCAACTTAATAAAGAACATGAATTTAAAGTGCGCTAACGATGAAATGATTTTGGTTTAAGCTGGAAGTAAAGAAGCGAATAAAGCTAAACTGCTGCAAAGAGCTTAGTTGACGTTATGCTGCTTCTAGGATTTACGATTTAACTTAAGAAAATGTTATTCTGTGTACATTTTAAGTTAATCTTTATAACTTGAACATAAAATGAATTTATTTAGTGAGCAACCTTATCCCTTTTCCACTTTAATTAATCAATTAATATTTCATCCAATTTCTTTCAATTTAAATCTTGAATGTATGCATGGATGGATGGATGTTTTACGCAAAAATAGGAACGCATTGATAGGAACAACATTTCGCACACAGTTTATAACCAGAATTAACACGGCATAATTCGATATTTCCACGAGATCGAAACTTATTTAATTGAATGCACAAATGCACATCCTTATAATTGGCTGGCGGTGGTTCTGTTTTTATTTAATTTAAATATAAATTTGATTAAATAATTAATTGCAATAATTGGATCCTTTCAAATAAAAAGGCACGATTGAAACCATTTGCAAAAAGTACTGTCACTAATGTTAGAATTATAAATTAGAATGAAGAATAATATATTTTGCCATTTGTTAGTTCCAGCAGCTTCATACTCTAATCTTCTTTGTAAAGATGTTAGTGTTTAATTTTTTTTTTATCCATACTAATATTATAAATGTGAAAGTGTGTTTGTTTGTTTGTTTGTCCTTCCTTCACGCCGTAGCTAAGCAATCAATCGACCTGATTTTTGGCATACAGTTAGTTGAAAAGATGGAGAGTAACATAGGCTACTTTTGGTCCTAAAAAATCATCAAGTTCCCAAGGGAGATTACTGGTATATTTGTATGTGTACACCAAATATATCCTTACTAATATTATACATCGGAAAGTGAGTTTGTTTGTACCACTTTCACGCCGTAACTCCTGAACCGATTTCATATTGCTAATCTCAACATCCATACTAATATTAAATATATTAAATTAAATCCATACTAATATTATAAATGTGAAAGTGTGTTTGTTTGTTTGTTTGTCCTTCCTTCACGCCGTAGCTAAGCAATCAATCGACCTGATTTTTGGCATACAGTTAGTTGAAAAGATGGAGAGTAACATAGGCTACTTTTGGTCCTAAAAAAACATCATATTCCCTAGGGAGATTACTGGAATATTTGTATGAGTACACCAAATATCCTAATATTATAAATCGGAAAGTGAGTTTGTTTGTTTGTTTGTTCCGCTTTTACGCCGTAACTACTAAGCCGATTGTTTTGAAATTTTGCAGACGGAAAGTTAGAAGTCCGGATTAAATCATAGGGTACTTTTTTATCCCGGAAAAAATTATATTCACGAGGGAAATCTAAAAGCGCGATATAACCGATCTCCACGCGAGCGAAGCCGCGGGCGGAAAGCTAGTAAATTATAAATTAGCGCTTGACCGCAATCCCGCCTGATGGTAAGCAGTGACGCAATCGTTGATGGTAAAGCGCACTAGTTTATTAAGAGCCTATTCACTCTAGCCTTGAAGACACTCAAATTGTAGTCCGACGGAAACACCGCCGCTGGCAAATTGTTCCAGTCCTTCGACGTACGCGGTATAAAGGAGGAATAGTGGTGTTAACAACGTAAAGGTGGAAACTCGCCGTACGACGGGTCGTCCAATGATGGAACGGAGCTGGGGGAATTAAATCATGCAACAAAGTTATTCTCACAAAACCCTGCCATGCACTCCGTCTCTTGTAACTTAGACCACACCCATCGATTAATTCAGTTACAAAAATGGGTGCAGTACAAAACACGTAAAAGTATGTTTAGAATCCACTTTTACGCGCTGTCAACTGTACTCGCATTGTGGAAATGTGTCGCCTACAAGTTTGAACGACGCCTACTTTTTTATACGTTTTCTCTCATTCTTCGCTGAATGTTCTACATTCTGTTGTTTGATAAACATGTTTCTTTAATAGAGAGGACAGTTTTGCCTGTTTGTGACTTAATAGATCTTGTCAGGCATAATCAGACTTTAGTGTTTCCACTCAGGTCTTGTCTCAGTGAGAGGGAGTGAGCTGTAATCCCCCATGCGAGTCCAGTGCGCGTTGATAAATTCTATTTTTGATTCGTTCTGAACTTTTACTGACTTTAACTCACCCATATTCCTGCACTTGCCTGTGCACCAGGGCCATGATTTCTCTTTCCCCAACTAACCCACAGTCCAGGCATCGGTCTTCGTGGACCCCATCACGATGTGCAGACATTTCTTTGAAATTAAACAACCTAGAAAGAAAAACACCAGCCGGAACTGACAATCGGAACACGATATTCGTAAATATAACAGGAGCGTATTAACTTCACACCACACGGCGCGGGGGCGCGAAGGGAAGTTTTTCCGCCTTATCCGAGACAGGAACCTCCCAAAACAGCCGTGTCCGGTGTGGACCTGCATCTGCCTCTCAAACCACTCCTCAAAGAGAGGACTTACCGCCGCTATGATGGCGTGCCCAACAACGTACAACATCAGGTCCAAACCTGTGTCGTAGAATTTATAGTCACGTGTCTTGCTACTTACACTAATACACTCCTTTGTTCTTTCATGTTTGGATGATATTGATTTTGTTTACTGTTTATTATATGGTTTCTGTGGTCTTTTTGACGGATATTTGGTAGGCTTTTTCTGTTTGCTTGGTTACAGTCTTCAGATCATCACCAAAGGCAAGAAGATTAACAGTATACAGTCTATCCAGATTGTGTAAGATCATAAAAAGTCTACCTAAAAAAAACCTTTATAACTACATAAAACGCCATGCTTTAAATGCTATGTGGTAGTTAGGTAATAAAATCTATGGGACTGAAGTCTCGGGGGAACACTAACCATAAATTAACGCCACGTCCCGTCCAATTACCTTGATAATTGCTATGCTATCAAGTTTTATTATTCGATTATCTAAATGTGTTAACAAATTACTGATACTATATTATGTACTTCACTAAAGTGTTATACCAGTGCATTAGTGCATTAGAAATAAGGACACTTGAATAAAAATTTCTAGAAATCCCTAAAAGAGAATTCTGCCATTTTTGTCATGAACAATAAACATTTTATTCGTTGACTTATCAATGCGTGATATCTATAGAGATGCGTCGAAATCCCTATGAAATATCGAATCGTTCTTAAACAAATATTCGGTATTCTATAGAATGCATTTTGGAGAGTGTGCGAGGGAATTGCATGACTTAATCCCTATGGCCGTTCCATCATCGGACGAGATGTCGTATGGCGTGTCCACCCTTACCTTGTTGACATCACTCCGATCCAGACGAAGTGTTTCACCTCGTCTTTTATACCGCGTACATCGAGGGACTGGAACAATTTGCTAACGGCAGTGTTTCCGTCTGACTACAATTTAAGTATATCTAAGGCTAAATACGCTCTTAATAAACTAGCACGCCTGTTAGGACAGGCGAGCTAGTTTATTAATATTAGATTCGAGAGATTTTAAATTCTTTTTTTTGAATTTCATCCGTGCCCGTTCAACTGTTTTAGCATGAACGCGCAACAACAAATAATACAATTTGTTTTGCCATAAAAAAATGTTTAAGATATAGGCAGACTTATCATTAAAATTTGCCAAATCTTCCTCTGACAAATACTGGTTTCATAAATCCAAATACACCTAATGATAACAATAGGTATTATAATCGTGAAAGTTGGTATGATTGTTTCTCTTACACGGAAAAACTACTGAACGAATATGTATAAAAATTGTTAAACAGATTTTTTATAACTAGGATTAACCTAATTATTAGAAAAACTGTCCAATCCGAATATTTTCACAGGATCAAAATGTATGCGAGTGAAGCCGCGAGGCGTAGCTAGTTATAAATAAATACCTATCCGTCTAGTTACGCAAAGGGATACAGTAGATTTAGGTTGAGGTTATCAGAATGATGACCCAGGTTTAGTTGGTAGGGGGTGCGTGGCAGAAAACCTTCCCGAGTGCTCGGTGGCTGCTGGTTTTGACCCCCGAGGGCGAGCAGACGCTGGGCCGGAGCACCCTGGACGCGGGCAACCAACCGCGGCGAGGGGTTGTTGTCCGCGGAGAATTCCTGCCGGAGCGGAGGAGTCCCTCCCGAGGGCTCTCTATTTGCGCTCTGCAGCTGCAGAATGCATGAATAGGGAGCAATGTGGGGTAGACCGCTGGCCATTTTTACAGTCTGCTATTTAGAGTCCAGGGGCGAGGGACTTGAGGAGTCTCCGCCCCTATTCGATGGACCCGAGGCAGAGGCGTGCGCGAGTGTCGGCGCGCGCCTCAGAGGCACGGAGTAGTTAAACACCTCACTACCCCGTGCAGGAGACGAGGCCCGGACAGACCGGGCCAGCACGAGAGTGTGGAGCCGTGGAAGAATATAGACAGCCGGCCCCGCGCGCACGTGACAGAAGAGACACCGGGGTGGTTTTTAGTCAGTAGGAATATGACAGTCCCCATCACAAAAAAAACCGCTCGGGAACAAAAAAAAAGGTTTAGTTGGTAGAAAATGTCACGAGTGTTGGAGAGGTGAAAGAAGTAAGGTCGTCGTCACAAGTCCGAAGTAATGGGATAATATATATATAGAGTACGTAGAGACACGATCCAGCTTGTGATTGGCTGGAGGAATTGATTATTCTGAATTCAAAAATGTCAACGTGAAAGCGGCTAATGATTTGACAGAAATAAAAATATTTGACAAAAGTGTCTTTAAGTATTTATAAAAATTTGTAATTTATTTATTTACTTATTATGGCACTCCAACGATTAATTCATATAAACATAAATAGAAATTAGTCTTAAATACAAAGTTCTACAGTGAATTTATAAATTATAGGTGTGCACAGCACTTACACATGTAGTTACCCTAATTTAACCAATTAAAACAAATAATATTAATAATAATAAAAGCAAATGAGTTATTCGAGAAATATGTTTTAAATGTCATACAAACAAATGAACAAAATAAATTAAATTAAAATTGTTTTAAATGTCAAATTTTGAAAATAAAAACAAATGAGCAAAATAAATTAAAATAATTACATTGATTAAAAAGTTGAGACAAGCGCAGAACTAACATGACAAACACTTCCACTGATAACAATTTCGTTATCAGTGGAAGTGTTTGCATTATTTGATGGTTAAAGTTGGTTATAAAACCTACTTACTTTAACCCAGAAATATTTGTTAAATATTTTAAAATACTTACCTAAGATACTAATTTAAAATATTTTAATTATTTCGCTAACAGTAAAGTTCAATGTCGCACTTTAGTGCAAAATTGGTCAAAATTAAATTAACTCATTAATTTAATCTTCTCTAATAAGCTTAATTAAAACCTTTTTTTTTTTTTTGTTAATGCAATATTTTAATCATATTTTCTTATCTACCTGAACAATATTGGCAGTTGATAAGGAATTGTTATTGCGTACGCCAGTGTTTTCCAATTAGTGGATCGCGTACCCCCAGGAATACGCGAGATTGCATCAGTTCGGTTCACATTAATAAAACATGTGTTCATTAATGTGATAAATGTGAGAATCTAATGAAAGAGAATACATGTTTGATTTGATGATAATAAATATAAAATACATCTGATTTCATTTTTTTATTAAACATTCCTGCAATGCGGAAAATTGAGTTTGAGGTCGTTCTTGAAGTGGTACCTAGAATAATCTAATTGGGAACCACTGGCCCACACTAAAGACTTGTTTAAAAACTTGTAAGCATTACGCAAACCTTTTTCTCCTTCAGTTTGAACTGACATGGTCGGTGAAGGATAAAAATTTCGGCTAGAGGAAACCAGGAGTTAGCCGAGTTTGGTAAACCCCGCTCAGCATCATTTCAGCCAAAATTCGTTCACTGATGTATATAGGACAGCTGCTAGCTAGGAGCTCCCGAGCAAAGGCACTTCAACCGGCTTTGAGCCTTTCCTGGACAGTAACAACCTGGTATCATTAACTAAAAAAAGATTATGTTTTATATGCTTAATAATTATATATGTACCTATTTCACGCCACAACATAATTTAAAAAAGGAAAAGAAAGCACTATAAACAACGAACCCCTGCTGAAATTGCTCACAATTACTTATTATCCGACAAAATTGCCTTCCGTATGACTTGGGAGGTCGCGGAAGTTCAGCCGAATATGGGTCGCTAGGTGACTGAGAAATATTGAGGCCAAAGAAATGAAAAGTGTACTGAGCTAGATACGGGAAGGTATAAATATGTCAATCTATCAAGCCATTTCCCCTCCAGCCGACCCTTGCTGTTCCAGCGACGTCCTAAGCCGAGGTTCGTACCCCACAGGGGATGCCCTTAGCGTGTAGTCGCTTAGTTTTTAGTTGCCCTGGCTGGAGGCTTTAAATTCATTTAAGGCAGCCACAGGATAGTCCGGTTAAGTAGTCACAACCTCTCAAGGTCAACTACGAGATGCCATATAAAAAAGCCATTTCCCAATTATGTTAGCGTCGCCTTCTAGCACGGGCGTACCCAGCTTCTAGCCTTGGGCAAGTCAGGCCTAGGGGGAGCAAGTCAAATTTTTAGAGTTAGTAATCTTTGTGCACTCCTCGTTTATACTTTGTTTAGTAATTAGGGGAGTTCATACATGTTCTGCGGGATGTCCGGGGGGGGGGGGGGGGGGGGCAGTTGCCCCCCGTGAGAAAACTCTGACTACGAGATGCAGGATTCGTATGACGTCAGTATGACGCGTTGTTCACATGTTGCGTCGTAGGCACCGCTACAGCCCCATTGGTGTACCAACCCGCAATGGGCCAGCGAGGTAGATTACGGCCCACTCCTTCTCACTGAGAGGTGGTCTGTGTCCCAACTGTGGGAACATTATGGGCTGATTATGATTGGTGTAATTAAATAAATATATACGGACAAATCACACAGATTGAGCTAGCCCCAAAGTAAGTTCGAGACTTGTGTTATGGGATACTGACTCAACGATACTATATTTATAATAGATACATATATAGATAAACATCCAAGACCCAGGCCAATCAGGAAAAGGTCGTTTTCTATCATGACCTGGCCGGGGAACGAATACGGGGCCTCCACGTCGCAGGCAGGTGTGTTGACCGCTGCGCCACGGAGGCCGACAAATTGTTATATGGCGTTCCAGTGTGAGGATAAAAAAATAAATCAAGCTACTACAATCTGTCAAATTTCCTTAATAGATTTTCAACATTATCGCTAAGCCATTAAGATCAAGATTGATTAGGCAAATTTGAGTTTAGGCTAGCTAAATGTGCTCGCGTCCGTACTGACTGAGCCAGATCATCAATTAACCCATTTGATTTATGCACAGACGACAACACATCAAGCTGGTAGCAGCTTGACAAAGAAATTTGACAAAATGAGAGTCCGTCAAATTTCTTTATCAGATTTTCAACTTTATCGCTAAGGTATTAAGGCTCAAGGTTGATTGGAATTGGGAATATTTGACAGTTTTGAATATTCTCCAACATAAAACTTACGAACCTTCATTAAAAATTCGCCACCCATTTCAGAAGCAATAGCCACATAACAGGTTAATTGCGTAACACATTATCAGTAGTAATGGTTTATGACAGTTCAACAACATTCATTGCGTTATTTACGTTGTTGAGCAGACACATTTTGGAACATATGGAGCAATGGAATAGCAATAAGCTTCAAAATTATTCCAACTGATAGTAATAGTATGAAAATCAAAATCAGAAAAATAATTAGTCCTTCTTACAGATAATAAAAAAAATTAAGACCGGTATTTTATATTTTCATGCAACATTTCAAATCAATATAACTTCTTAAGTATTTGAATGTCAAAAAAATAAAAATAAAAAAATACGTGTTCTATATTTTTTATAAATCTATCTGATGGACATTAAATTATTTTTAGGACACAACCCAATTAGGGTGCTGTTCTCGTTCGTTCATATCTATTGATCTACATATAAACAAGCTTTGTATATACTTGATTAACTCATTTTAATTAGTTCATTAAAATTCACTGCGGCAAACCTACTTTTTAGTTCTCTATGTCACTTTGTTGTTTTCCCATTTGAGTGCTGGTAACATTGAAAAACGGGCTAAGTTAGTAAAAATACTTTCAGCATAAAAAACGTTACAAAAAATATAGAATAAGAATAATAAACCGTCCATAAAGGATTTGTCAGTACGTGAGTAATGTTCATTATACACGGATTATGTCCCTCGTTCACTCAAATTTCAACATTTACAGTATATTGGACGTGTTCATTTATCCATTCACTCATTCAAGTATTTTTTGAGGTTAATGTAGCGGCATCATCATTTTGGTATTGTATGGATGATTTGAACAAAATTGATTTCATGGATGATATATTAAAAAAAAGTATATCTAGAGACAAAAACGTGTAAATAACCCAACCAACCGGCATTGAGCAAGCGCGGTGATTACGCTCAATCCTTCTCCGTATGAGAGGAGACCTGTGCCCAGCAGTGGGACGACAAAAAGGTTGATGATAATGATAAATAAATATATACGGGCAAAACACACATTGAGCTAGCCCCAAAGTAAGTTCGGGACTTGTGTTATGGGATACTAACTCAACGATACTATATTTATAATAGATAAATATATAGATAAACATCCAAGACCCAGGCCAATCAGGAAAAGATCGTTTTCCATCATGACCTGGCCGGGGATCGAACCCGGGGCCTCTACGTCGCAGGTAGGCGTGTTGACCGCTGCGCCACGGAGACGTACATCAATGATGATTATGAAATGGATGTTCTGTAATGGGTGTGATTAAAAGACATATTCACACTGTCTCAGTCACAAAAATACTGCTTTAGTTATAAACTGCACAACTGCAACCCGTTGAGTAAAAATATCCCAATGATTGATGCGACATATTTAACCCTAAAAGTTTCCTCAAATAGCAAAAAAGGTTCGAAGCTTGCTCGGAAACACGAAGATTACCTGTAATTATTTATCGAAGCGCTAACCTTTTCTAGATTAACTTGTACTACAAAATAATATTCAGTTGTTCAGACTTCGCCTTAATACATGAACTTGGCCTTAAAAACTGCAGCTACCATATCCTTTACATCAATTGGTCGCCTACGCAAGCGATCGACCAATAGCGATCGAGCTACGCGTCGACAGTTTTTTTTTGTAAAAAAAATGTTTTAGAACTACTACTGCATTGTACTCACTACGTATCAGATAGACTTCACACGATATTTCATTATTATATTCAAAATACAATCAAATTAAAAGGAATTCCTGTGGGCCTAGTATGAGTTTTCAATACGAAACTCGATCGTCGATATCGAGCGCGTTTGGCGCTCTCATTGGTTGAGAGTTCTTACGACCTTGAAGCGGGCCAATCGCTGAGTCAAACGCGCTCGATATCGACGAACGAGTTTCATAATGAAAACTCATACTAGGCCTACTGGTGTCGCCTATTCATTTCCAGCCCTCAATTTATTTCCTAACACGCAGCAGAGCTTGAGAACAAAACAATAGTAAATATTGTTTAGAAGGTACGCAATAGTAGCTGTTTGCGAGCTACTTCATGGAATTTTGTTTTAAAATAAGGGATATTGTTCAAAATCTCATGAAGAAGCTAAATCTCTTCGAGTAAAAGGTCGGCGCAGTCTTAACGTAACGAAACGAAATTGTAATGTTGTAACGAAACGAAAATGTAATGTTGTAATGAAATCCCATATTATCTACGATGTTAACATTATTTTAAGATAATTTATTTGCACCAAACATGATACAAATAATACAAGTAGTGTACTCATACGTACGCTACGTACGTATGTGTTTCTTGTCCCCATTTTTAAATGGGTTTACTTGGTCCGCTATCTAACTACGGTAACGGAAGGTAAGTCCTAAAGATTACTCGGAGGTCCTTAAGAGATTTTCGGCTTAGACGACTTGCCTTCACCGTCTTAGTGAACTTTGCCACTTTGGTGAAGCGAAAGAAAGGTGAGCATTTTGTGAGAATAACTTAATATTTATTTACTAAAGTACTTAAGAAGGTCGCCTGAAGGAGAGGTCAGCAGTGACTGATGGGGTCTGCTAGTGTCAATGCCTGTTAGTTTCGCTGGTTGATCGAAAGTGTTACCCGTGGCCTCTAACAGAGGCAACAGGAGGAAAACGGGTGGGCTAAAGTCATTAAATGCAAAGCATGTGTAGTTAGTGCGAGGGAATTGCATGATTTAATTCCCCCATCTCCGTTCCACCATCGGACGTCCCATCGTACGGCGAGTTTCCACCTTTATGTTGTTAACAGCACTACGATCCGGACGAAGCGTTTCGCCTCCTCCTTTATACCGCGTACATCAAGGGACTGGAACAATTTGCCAGCGGCGGTGTTTCCGTCGGACTACAGTTTGAGTGTCTTTAAGGCTAGAGTGAATAGGCTCTTAATAAATTAGTGCGCTTTACCATCAACGATTGCGTCATTGTTTACCATCAGGCGGGATTGAGGTCAAGCGCTAGTTTATAATTTAATTAATAAAAGCAGATTTTTATGTTTTCAAACCAAAAGAGAAAGCCTTCTTCTTCTTCAGCCTATGGATGTCCACTGCTGGACAAAGGCCTCCCCCAAGGCTTTCCACGCTGACCGGTCTTGTGCTGGCCGCATCCATCGGCTTCCTGCGACCTTCACCAGGTCATCGGCCCACCTTGTTGGGGGCCTCCCTACGCTGCGTCTTCCAGTACGTGGCCGCCACGCCAGAACCTTACTGCCCCATCGGCCATCGGTTCTACAGCCTAGCCTAGCCTAGTTTATTTCAAAATTCCTACTATCATCTATTCTCTTACATGATACTTGAACATAACTTGAGGGACGGTTGGTGCAGTTGTTAAGCGACTACTGTATCTACAAACTATTGTATAAAGTCATGTATTTTTTAAAATGATCAGACAACTGTGCTGCTGGGGAGTTTGTTCCGCTGCTGCTCCTACATAGCGAAAGCACTAGGAAGTGGCAAAGGGCGGGCGTTTTGGGGTGACAGTCTTATCTAATATTAACGTTCAAAAAGTGCTGATTCTCAGCCTAATTTGAATAAATGACTTTTGATTTTGATTGACTGCTACGCTGCGTGCCGCGGGCTACTTGTAGATAAAAAAAAATCAGCAAAATTGTACGTCTCTTTACCAAAACAAGGCGTGGTGATAAGATATAAAAAAATCGAGGACACGTGTTCGGATGCATTGATGCACTACGCTGACCGAGGAGCTAGGACTGAGGAGGAGAAGCGGAGGGAATGCCCTCTGAACTATAGGAGGTTAGTATCCCATTAATGGGAATATTTAAAGCGGATTAAAAGGGTACAACATCCTATCCATTCTAACATTATAAATATGTTAAATATTTTTTTTTATTGTAAATTAGTGCTTGTAAATTAGATCCCGCCTGATGCTAAGCAGCGATGCAATCGTTGATGATAAAAGGCGCTAGTTTATTAAGAGCCTATTAACTCTAGCCTTGAAGACACTTAAATTGAAGGCAAACGGAAACATCGCCACTGGCAAATTATTCCAGTCCCTCGATGTACGCCGTATAAAAGACGAGGCGAAACGCTTTGTCCGGATTTTAGTGGAGTTAACAAAATAAGGGTGGATGGGTGGCGTTACGACGTGTCGTCCGATAATGAAACAGAGATGGAGGAAAGAAGTCATGTAATTCCCTCGCACACTCTTCAAAATACATGTCTGGTACTCTTTCACCCAAAAACCGAACACCCACCAGACAAAGCGTTGCCGCCAAGGGATTTGTCGTGTTCCGGCATGATGTCTGGTGAAGCCGTACGGAGGACGGGTCTGAGCAGTTGTGTTGCGATGTGTACCGGATACGATACGCCTAATGTTGTTGTGTTGGGAGTTTGGTCGTGGAGGGTCTTCAGATCAATCTCCCTTTGGCGCAGCATCGTTGGTCGTGTTGTTGAGTTTAACATTGCATCACCTCGCTCAACTGCCGTCTTCCTTCCTATTCGCTCAGTTTTTATGAGTGAATAGGCTCTTAATAAACTAGCGCGCTTTACCATCAACGATCGCATCACTGCTTATCATCAGGCGGGATTGCGGTCAAGCGCTAGTTTGTAGTGTTTGTTTGTAGTGTTTTATTCAGTAATTCAACTTCCGACTTATACAGTGTAACTAATGATCACACTCCCTACATATCTCACGTACGCACATGATCTTTCTTTATAATCAACAAAAAAAAAAAAAAGCTTGCAAAAGTGTCTATACAAACCTACACAGAAAATAAATCATTCATCATTTTTATAATCAGAAACTACGGTACGGGAACTACAACTCTACCCCTCTGCCGCCTTTGAGAAATTACTTGCATTCATAGACTCAATATTGAATGAAACTATTTATAAACGGTGAGATTCAATAAAATTACGCACTGCCTACGGCACCAATGGTTCCCGTAGTACCAGGAATTTCGTCCTGCGCAGTGGTTGCTTTACCTGGAATTCTGTCTGGAAAATGGCTATGTAAATATAATTCAATTGATTCTTGGATGCGATAGTCAACTAAAAATAGTACTACGATGCTGACCTTCAGTACTACGGGTTCCGAGAAGTTGAGTTGTTGTGTTTATACTCTGGAATTTACTGACATTAATATCAATGTTTATTTATGGTATGAAAAGTATTTTGCTGGCTTATTTTGTGTTAAAATGTTTTACAATTTATGGAGAAACAGAGTGTAAAGTTCATTCATTTTCCATAGAAAAGGGAGCGTTCTCCGACCAGGTGGGTGTGGTGTTGCCCGCCGATTGATGTGGGGTCGTTGCTTATTATGCTAGCTAGCTTAGTATTATGCTTGCGTGATGCAGGATTTTGCATGACGTCAGTGTAACTCGTAGTTCATATATAGCGATTTAGATGCCCCCACCATATCAGAATGTATTTATAGAAAGTTAAGAACATATACCGTCTTATTCATAAACGCTGCTTAAAGTTAACTAGTGATTAGCGATTCTTTCACCATACATTTTTAACCTTTTAACGTCACTTAACTTAAATCATCCTTTATGAATAAACACGATTAAGCGATGATTAAAGTTTTCCACCAAAATTTTGAAAATTTATTCTGAAAGGTTTATGTGTAGAATGATTTCATATTAAACTAACATAATAAAGATCTAGATAGATAGATAGGTGACAGCCTCCGTGGCGTAGCGGTAGCGAACGCGGCCGCTGCGCAAGAAGGCGCGGGTTTGATCCCCGCGCAATGCAAATATTTGTATGCATGAATATGAATATTTGCATTGGTCTGGTCGTGCCTCGGAAAGCACGTTAAGCCGTTGGTCCCGATTACTATACAAACATCTAATGGCAGTCGTTACGGGTTGTTGGAGCCCTCAAAAGTCTAACAATTGGTCTAACTGCAATGCTTCGATATCGCCTTCGGGTTGTGGACGTCAGACGGCAGTCGCTTCACGGAAAATGTCGAAGTTTAGCCAAAATCAGCAGTTAAAGCAGGTAAAGCGGACCCCAGACTCCTAAGTTTAAAAAAAGCTTCGGATGCGACTGGGGTTAACGCTAAGATGATGATGATGAATAAAGATTTAGATAGGTAAGGACCAGCCAACCAACCAATTCAAACAAATATTTTCCTAATCCTATCGAATCTTAATTACCCTAAGAAAAAACACCAATTCAATACGCTTTCCTATCTGACCTTACCTTAAACCGAACGACGTTAAGCCAAAGTACGGCCGGCAGCGAAGGTTGGCAGCGGCTTACGATAATGGAACAGTGTCCTACATTAATTACTTAGTCGACTCGAACATTCCTGACAACGCAGATAAGCTCATATTTTTATAGATTAACTTTTACGAATCTATTCAGGCACGACGTATTTTGTGCCTGTAATTTACGACTCATTTGAGGAGGTTTATCAAATAGAAAATAGTGTGGTAATCATCGGGATTATTAATGATGCGTCTACTAATTTACTGAGACAGGTTTTCTGCAGCTATAACTACGGCCTTTTGTGATTTAATTGATACTAATTTTAAGACTAAATAGTTGATCATCTTATCAACGTCGTCTGCTTGAAAATTCAGGCTCCTAAATTCTCCTAGTTCACCTAAACGTTCACGATGAAATTGTAACAGAATAGACCGTTTCAAAGAACGTTAGCTCACTTTACCTACGTTTTAATTTGAAATTTTTACAGAAGCCTGGTGCGGGATCTAATCTCTAAAATCTATTTAAAAATTCTATCATTGTCATTTATACAAATACAGGTTATTTGTATAAACGAGAATGATAATTTTTTTACCACTTAATCTAGTCGAAGTGTCTATAATAATCTAGATACAGGCCCTCGGAAAAGAGCATATTCTAAAATCAATTACAGTGTTTTTATCCCAGTAAAAGCTTAGCAAGGGAAAGAAGCTTCCCAGGGGATGGCCTACCTAGAATATGTATCCAAACCTAAATTCCACGAAATCGTAATCTAGAAAAAGCTATTAACAAAAACAAATACATCTCTCAGATATTTATGTTTCAACATAGTCTCTGTGATCCTCGTATCCAGAGGAAGAATAATAATAAGAAGGGTAATACAACCGGACTCAATAATGGTGAGGGCAGGAAGTTACTCACCACAATATATTATTTACCTATTGTCATGGATAAAGGGCACGATTTGTGTTTGGGTAATTTTCTACAACTGTGTTTATAGACTCGGGACATTAGCATTTCATGGAACGGAAAATTTCATTTGTCAGGTTCTATTGTTTGAAAGATCATCGTGGCCTGCTGAGTCTCACAAGTCATAGCATTTGGAACCGTGCACCTAGCTTCGGACGTCTCCATGTCTGTGTCTCCATGTCCAACACAAGTCTCCATGAAGTTTGTGAAATAAAATAGTAATATAAGTATCTATTCTGTCTATTGATATTTGTTAAGACAGTAATGAATTTATTATGCAGCTGTATATATTCAACTTCGTGGGTTCGTTATCAGGCAGGCGTTTCATTTTGTATACATTAACGGTGTACGAAAATATTGTAAAGAAACAATGTGTCCTAGATCCAAAAACTTACATGGTGGAATACAGCCCACTCCCTTTAGTACGAAGAAGGTCTGTGTCTCAACAGAGGGAACATTTAAGACTGATTATGTGATTATGTCTGGTGAAGCCGTACGGAGGACGGGTCTGAGCAGTTGTGTTGCGATGTGTGCCGGGTACGATGCGAAAAATGTTGTTGTGTTGGGAGTTTGGTCGTGGAGGGTCTTCAAATCAAGCTCCCTTTGGCGCAGCATCGTTGGTCGTGTTGTTGGGTTTAACATTGCATCACCTTTTTTTTTTTCCGTGGTGGAAATCCTCATAGGATGCCCGCCGCCCTGGGGTGGGCGACGGGGTATGTCAGACTTTTACTGACTACCCCGGTGTGTCTTCTATTGCGAGCGCTCGTGGGGCCGCGGGAGTCTAAATTCTTCCACGGCCCCACCCTCGTGCTGGCCCGGTCTGTCCGGGCCTCGTCTCCTGCACGGGGTAGTGGGGTGTTAAACTACCCCGTGCATCGCCTCAAAGGCGCGCGCCGACACTCGCGCGCGCCTCCGCCTCGGGGTCCATCAATAGAGGGGGGGCGGGGACTTCCCCATGTCCCTCGCCCCTAGACCCATTCATGGGGGGCGGAAGAGGGCGTTATCCGCCCTTCCTCGGCACCCGGTGCGTCTTCTGCGGCCCGGGAAGGGAGTTGATATCTCCCTCTCCCGTTCCGCAGCTTCCTTCTGCGACATCACGTCCTCGCAGAAGGACACCACCGTGTAACATTGCATCACCTCGCTCAACTGCCGTCTTCCTTCCTATTCGCTCAGTTTTTCTGAGTGAATAGGCTCTTAATAAACTAGCGCGCTTTACCATCGACGATCGCATCACTGCTTACCATCAGGCAGGATTGCGGTCAAGCGCTAGTTTATAATTATTAAAAAAAAAAACAATTTGCATCATGTATGGTGATATATCATGTACCTACCTACCTCTTGTTTGGTGAAGTCAATGATATATGTATCTAACGATCTGTTCTGAAAACTTTTTAAAGTATTGATTTGTAATATTCGGGCGAGTAAATTTGTGCGAATAAGTCAACAATTTCTGATGACCACTGCTCTGATAGTGTGAATAATGATGCTGTGCTATATCTACCATCTTATCACTGTCCCGATATGCAGTTGTTATGAAAACTTTGCTACTATAAATTCAACAAATCAAAAACACAAGCGATTTATTCAACATACAGGTTGTTATAAAAAAACGATCTGTTTTTTCAGTAGAAATGTAAACCGCTATTTTCCGGCGTGATAGTGTCGGGTCTGTCATCGTACTAATTAGACGAAACCACTTCACCCGAGGGCCCTCGCTCTAAGGCAAAAGAGTTTCTTTGGAGGGAGTACACGACGCGGTCTACTTAATTTACATGCATTCTTTCATTTATCCGAGATCCAAGTGAAACAAGAAGTGAGTTAACTACCGCTTATGTATAAAGTGGATTGAAACGTGTGCTCTATTTGTATTTTCAGAAAAATTTTAATTGAAATGACAAAAAAAAAGCATTTATTTGAAATAAATTTTGGATTGTCAAAGGTTGGGTCAGTCAGTAAGATGGAGCTATTCGCATTTAAACAATAAAAAACTAATAGTTACATAATTATGGGTTATGTGCTCGTTAGGTGAGTCGTGGTGGCCTAGTGGTTGAAACACCAGCCTCTCAAGTATGAGTGCGGGTACGATTCCAGGTCAGGCAAGTACCAATGTAACTTTTCTAAGTTATATGTACTTTTTAAGTATATATAGTATATATAATCATAATAATTATAACTAGGAAAACTGTGAACGTGTAAACTTTGTAGTTTACACGTTCACAGTTTCGCCGCCGCTCTTGCTGCTCCGGCTGGCCACTCCTGCCCGTAATTTTTAAATCTGTAATATCTTGGAAAATATTCATTTAAATCGTAGATTGTGAAGGGCAATATAGATCTATATTAAATCCAAAATTTATTTATGGCTTTTAATTTGATAATGATTAATGCTGTATTGGTTAAAATCGCTTCGAAAACTAGCCGGTATTTGTCGTAAAAAGTAAATGACGAAAAAATGTTATTGTGGGATATCCATAACAGATAGACATATACCATCGCGGACCTTTTTTGTAGACCTTTTCAATGTGTACAATATTTAGAACATTATTTTGATAAATCTCGTAGGGTTCAACCTGCGTTTCACTGTAAACCCAACAAAATTTAATTATTTACGACATCACATTAGAAACCTCAAAAATAATAGTATTTCTCCACAATTTAATGGATGTTATTATACATATAAACCTTCCTCTTTAATCACTCTATCTATTAAAAAAACGCATCAAAATCCGTTGCGGAGTTTTAAAGATTTAATCATACAAAGGGACATAGGGAAAGAGAAAGTGACTTTGATTTATAATATGTAGTGATGCCTTCCCCAACTATTGGCACGACCATCTCTATGGTAATCTTTAACAACAATCCTGAACTAACATTTTAGTAATTGTGGTCCTGTAATAGTGGAGAACTTAAAAAGCACTTACATATATTATAGGTTTTATTGAAATTTTAATTGTATTAATATTGTTGTAAACCTTAATTGTGATAATTATAATATGAAATATTGACATGGTATTGTATATGGACATGGTATATAAATAATAATTTTAGTTAAATATTCTATTAATTGTATAATTAATGTAAATATTTGAATTTAATTTAATTTATTCTTTATTTTTTGAGTTGCGATGTATATCTAATGTATAAGTGTAAAATTTAGAAGTCATCCATTCTATTAAAATAATTATATATGTACCTAAAACTTTATTTGCGTGCCATGAGAAATGGCAGACATGTTGGGTGCGACTCTTACTCAAGAACCTACATGCATGGGTTTTTATTCTGTATGTATAAACATGTTTGGGCAAATAAAATTTCTTATTCTTATTCTGAATATACAAAGTTTCGTATAGATTCAAAAATCTCAGCGACATTACAAAATTGCAATTAAAACGAAGTGTATAGTAATCTAATTAAATACACGCATTGAAACGTGTTAGCAAGGACCGGCGCCCCACCCTAAGCTCACTATAAAAGGCGCTGCCTTCCCGCGCTCGCGCACTCTTGTCCGATGAAGGCCAGCCCGCGCCGCAGCTGAGCCAGTAAATATAAACTCCCGACTATGACCTCTGAGTTTGTTTCAGCCGTTTCTTCTCAGAGCTAGTACTAGGAAACGCCGCGGTCATCAAACCGAAATAAAAATAAAAATTCGATCCAGCCGTACAGCGTAAGCCTGTAGTCGCTTAGCTTTTAGTAGCCCTGGCTGGAGGCTTTAAATTCAGTTAAGGCAGCCACAGGATAGTCCGGTTAAGTAGTCACGCCCTCTCAAGGTCAACTATGAGACGCCATATATATAAAAAAAAAGCGCTCGCGCACTTTTGGACAACGGACACTCAGACTGGTAACATCGTGCAAACTCTGTGAGACCTATATTTTCTACATTAATTAAGAGCTGCTGGCTATCGTTTAACATATTGTTGTATGCTCAGTGATTATTACTGTGTTCCTATCTTATTTAATAAGTTCTGGTTGTAATAGGGTAGTTGAATAAAAAAAAGGAATTAGTCCGTCAGTCAGATTTCCAAAAAATACTAGACACGTATTTTTTCTTTTTTCATAGAAATAAAAAATGAAGACGAAACAGTGCGTTGAAAACTCGCGTGACGTCACTGCACACTACACTTTTTAGCGAGCAGTGACGTCACCAGCCACCACTTCTGATCTTTGATGCCTTTAATATTTGTAATTTTTTATTGATTTGATAAAACAAAATATACGTATCCAATATTTTTCTATAATCTGAATGACGGACTAAATAGAATTTTTTTTTTCTTTATCCAGGAAACATTCCTATTGTAATTCAAATGGATAATACACGATCATTGGAACTTCCTGATTTGTTTCTTTAATAAATACCACTTCTGATCGCTAACAAACGAATCAACCTGTAAATGGAATGTAGCTGATTAACTAGGGGTGCGGTATTGGGGTGCGGAAGGTGGAAGTGGATGATACAAGTCGAAATTGAACTACGACGCAATTTATGAGGGTACGTCTCTATTCAGGAATGGTGATTTATTTTCCCTATACAGGGTCAGTTTTTAGAGACCAGCCTAATTTGAGGGTGTAGCACAGACCGTCTGACTGAACAATTTTCTTCATGGGTTCAGCAGCGCAATAGCGTACACTATCAACTTCAACTTAAACTCTTGATCAATGGCCCTAGAGGTAGCGACACCACAATTTTGCCAATAACACATGGGAACTGTTAATAGACCATCAAACGCTGGAGGAGACTTGGCGAGAATTAATAGTAAAAATATATCTTTGTATTTAAATCAAAACTAAAACAATAAAAAAAGGAACTCTGTGAAATGACAGAGACAGTAGGTCGGTGGTAGGCCATAACATCGGCCGCCGGCAGAAGTTACCACCCACCAGACAAAACCTTGCCGCCAAGCGATTTGTCGTGTTCCGGCATGATGTCTGGTGAAGCCGTACGGAGGACGGGTCTGAGCAGTTGTGTTGCGATGTGTGCCATGTGTGAGGCGCCTAATGTTGTTGTGTTGGGAGTTTGGTCGTGGAGGGTCTCCAGATCAATCTCCCTTTGGCGCAGCATCGTTGGTCGTGTTGTTGGGTTTAACATTGCATCACCTCGCTCAACTGCCGTCCTCCTTCCTATTCGCTCAGTTTTTCTGAGTGAATAGGCTCTTAATAAACTAGCGCGCTTTACCATCAACGATCGCATCACTGCTTACCATCAGGCGGGATTGCGGTCAAGCGCTAGTTTATAGTTATTAAAAAAAAGACATATGTATAGATAGTTAAAAGGAAAATAGTTACAACTTAATTTTTACGTAAAAGTGTCTGAATTGCATAATAGCGTACACGTATCAGTAGCAATGAGTTTCATTTTGACAGTTCAACAACATTCATTGAGTTATTTACGTTGTTGAGAGGACTCATATTTCGAAGTTATGGAGAATGATAGTGTCATTTTGGGTGCAGATAAGTTGTTTGTTTACAAGAATCTTGTATAAGGCACTTGAAATGGAAATAATAAGATTGAAAGCTACTATAATATGAATAATTTTGAAACATGACCTGTTTCGTAGTTTCTTTCAAAAACACCGTTTTCTAATGCTTTTATTCTTTCAAATTCATCATCATCATTTTTATCTATAAAGCTCTGTATTTCGAATTTTGACTCACATAAAAAAGCAAAAGATTGAGTATGAAGTTTGAAGAAACAAATACTACGTACTTTAAAAGAAAATGGCACAATTTCTTTGCTCAGCACAGATTCAATTTCGAACGATGATAGCTAATTGGTTTCTAGAAAAATGTTCCTTATGATAATCTCATTTTAATTCGTCGCTGAAGGCACCCTCGTTACATATTTATTCAATAGTGGGGGTAGCCATGTCGTCCTATGATTTCGGATATTACGACATTATGCCTCTAGGGCTGTCCTTCGAGTTCCTTCAATCCTTGTGAGTTATAGGGATGCTATCATCCCAAGAGGCAAAAAGCAGAAAAATATTGCAATTGTATCCTTTAGATTTCCTGAGCCAAACGAACTTTTACGTTTCATATCCCTTACGATATATTAATTTATGGTTAGTACGGTTATTGGCCTAGTTAGATGGGCCAACAGCATTAATATAGCAGCTGGGATAGTCGGATGCCGCATCCGACTTTCGTTATATGACATTGACGCAAATTCAGAGATAATTTCCAGGCCAGTTAATCCAAAACTCGGTCGTCCAAACGGGGCACATCTGCTTCGAAATACAACCCGTTAAAGTTACCTAGTATTTATTTAACACTCAACATGAAGTGTACTTAAAATTCAGGTAGAATGGGTGGTGGTTGACGCAAAAGTATCTCGCTAATGACACTCTACTACAATATGGAACAACTGTGAATATTACTCGCACCGTTTTAAATTACTTGTTTCATACTTTTGTCTAATTGGCACCTCGGGTTGTGAACGCTCGTAATATTTGTTTTTAAATTTTTATCGTCGCCTTTATTTTTATTTTTTTATAATAATTATAAACTAGCGCTTGACTGTAATCCCGCCTGATGGTAAGCAGATATGTAATCGTTGATAATAAAGCACACAAGCTAGTGCGCTTTACAAATATTCAATTAAAAAACTTGGTGAATAGGAAGGAGTGAGAGTTGAGAGAGGTGATGCAATGTTAAACCCGGATTATGGCAAATCCCTCAATTCCTTGTAGGAGGCCTTTATCTAGCAGTGGACCTCTATTCGCTAAAGAAGTAGAAGAAGAAGTTATATTCAGATCAAATCTGCCGCTAAAAGCGATTTCCACCTTGATTATTCCTGCTAACCCTTCCAACTTAGCCATAAATATACCAATAGTTTAATTGATACTTGGATGTACTTAATACAAAAACGTCTAAAATATTGCACTTCTATGGAAGTGACTCTATTTCCATCTTTTATGTCTAGTCGAGCTCCCAATTTTCGCCACAGAACCTTACAACCTCTTGACCCGGCCGACTTATAAATCCCACAACTTACGCGGGATCTCAGCCCCAACCGACTATAAATTCTAAAAACAGAAAGAAAATTAAATAAAAGCTTGTAAAATATTTTCTTGGGCGTAATAACGCAGTCAAATGAGTACTAGGGAGGTTCCTATATTTCCTCTGTATTTCGAAAATATTAGTTTAGATTAAATTAAATAAAATATAGGAAATGTTTAGGAAAGTATTATAATTTGAACCTGTAAAAAAACATTTTAGGTATTTTATTGTTCCTTATCCTCATAATTTGTTATTTTTAACTGTCATAAACATTTTTCTTAATTAGTTAGCTTAATTGTGTCTTTTATTATTCATGTCGTTTCCTGTAATTGAAGGAGTACTAAATATTAACTTTATCTTCCAATAACTATAACTAGTCAAAAGTCCTTCAATTGGTCTAACTGCAATGCTTAGATATCGCCTTCGGGTTGCGGAGGTCAGACGGCAGTCGCTTCACGGAAAATATCAAAGTTTCGCCAAAATCAGCAATTAGACTGCGGACCCCAGACTCCAAAGCTTTGGATGCGCGTAGGATTAACGCTGAGATAATGATGATGATTTCACTGTATTCATTTTGGCAAAAAAAAAAAATACCTAACATCCCACGGATATCATTTATTTGACTTGTTCTTATAATCAGTTACGCACAAACATCAATTCAATGTTGACATGCGAAAAAGTACGCGACTATGCTAAATTGAAACTACGTCTACGTTACGTTTTTTAAGTTTTACCATATATAAGCACAGAGATTTGGGTAGTGTATGCATGCATACCCTCCACAAAATCTCTGTGCACGCCCCTGCCTATTGTACCTATTGTAATGCAGTACTAATGTACACAAAAATTGAAAAATGTATGTTTTGTACCAATAAATATTTATATATGTTTAGTTAATGTAAATAAATACGTCGAGCATATATAAAAGAAAATAATATTTAGTCTTCAAAATACAGGCACCATCTAGTTCGAGGACCACATTATAATATAATTAATAATAAATAATATCACACCATAATTACAAATTGAATGACACCACAACAGTCACAAACAGAAATATAAATCTTAAAAAAATAAGAAAATAAAGAAATGTTCAAACAATTGAACATTTCTTTATTTTCTTATTATTATTTTTATTTAAATTACCAATATTGTTCTTAAATTGTGTGTACGCTTTGCAAGGTAAAACATAGTGATACACACAAATTTTTATACCATATACCACATTACCTACTTTTCACAAACAAAATACTTTTATTTTGACTTGGAAAAAAAAATCATCTGATAAAAACATGAGTTTATTAAATTATTGATTCTGAGCACTATTCTGAGATTATTCTTAGTTTTCTACTCTACCTAAGTCTTTACTACTACTTTTCTTTACATTATTTATTACTTTTTCTTTATTAAAAAAAAGTGTTTTGTGCCTAGACCACAGACGTAGAGTAGCCAGCCTTTCGGTCTTCTATAAGATGCATTTTGGGGAGTGTGCGAGGGAATTGCATGTTTTAATTCCCCAATCTCCGTTCCACCATCGGACGATCCGTCGTACGGCAAGTTTCCACCCTTATGTTGTTAACACCACTACGATCCGGACGAAGCGTTTCGCCTCCTCCTATATACCGCGTACATCGAGGGACTGGAACAGTTTGCCAGCGGCGGTGTTTCCGTCGGACTACAATTTGAGTGTCTTCAAGGCTAGAGTGAATAGGCTCTAAATAAACTAGTGCGCTTTACCATCAACGACTGCGTCACTGCTTACTATCAGGCGGGATTGCGGTCAAGCGCTAGTTTATAATTTAATAAAAAAAAACATGCTTTTAACGGTAAAAATCTATAATTTTGCGTTTCTGGTATTTTGCATATCTGGTATATGGCGTATTAAGTGTTTTGAGCGTATATGTAGCGATTTTAGTACTAAGCTTTTATCCCCATTATTATATCAATCTTCTTCTTCATCTAAGCGTTAATCACAGTCGTATCCAAAGCTTTTTAGCTTTGGAGTCTAGGGTCCGCTTTACCAGTCTAACTGCTCATTTTGGCTAAACTTCGATATTTTAAATGAAGCAACTGCCGTCTGACCTCCACAACCCGAAGGCGATATCGAAGCATTGCAGTTAGACCAATTGTAGGACTTTTGAGGACTCCAACAACCCATAAAGACTGCCATTAGATGTTCGTATGGCAACCGGGACCAACGGCTTAACGTGCTTTCCGAGGCACGACCAGACTAGTGCAAATATTCATATTCATGCATACAAATATTTTCACTGCGCGGGGATCGAACAGGAGGCTGTCCTCATTATTATGTCAATGTTTACATAAAATGTAAGAGGATGCTTGTGAAGAAAAACAGGGATAGCTGTTGCCCAGCACTGGGACACAATGGAGGCTAACAATAAATAGATATCTAAGCATATTATTGCAATATAAGGACCTTCTAGAGATATCGAGAACAAAAGAAAATTAATGAACAACCAAAAAGAAAGGTTTTGTTCTACTTTTGACATCAAAAGACTGCTAATTATCTGTATTGTATTTTGTCTAACTAAGGCCCAACATTGTGAGTAGATGCCATTTTATTTAGGACAAAATATAATATATAACTTTGTACTTAATGTGTCAAAAAAAAGTGTTTTTTAACATGCAACATAAACTTGTGCTCCGCAATCCTGCCTGATGCTGATAGCAAGCAGTGATGCAATCATTGATGGTAAAGCGCACTACTTTATTAAGAGCCTATTCACACTAGTCTTGAAAACACTTAAATTGTAGTCAGACGGAAAAACCGCCACATGCAAATTGTTCCAGTCCTTCGATATAGTGGCGTCAACAACATAGAATGGATATTCGTAGTCTGGTATCGTGATCATTTGGACTAGTATTGATAGAATGTTTATGTATGCTTAATACATAACCAAGATAAAATAGTTACCATAAATTCAGCCCATGATTCTAAACCCCCAGGACGTTAGCCTTACTATCACAAAATAGTGTTTACATTTTTAGTGCTAAACATTTTTTAAACACGACATTTTTATGTGGACTTTGACGTAAGATTGACTCTAAACACATGTTTTGAATAAATGTTTAAGTTTCTGTGGTAGCACCCTAATAGGGATGTTTCCTGCTTAAAAAAAAAATCTATATTGGATACATATATTTTGTTTTATCAAATCTATAAAAATTGACAAATACAGTATGTTAAGAAAACCCTGTCCGACCCATAAGGATAATAAAGGTTAGGTAAACACACGACCAAAGATAATATAAAATTTTACGTAATCATCATAGTACCAATACAAATGAATTTTGAAATAATCTTTTTTTCCCGCGAATTAATTCCAACTTCCCCGAAATTTGGTAATTTTTAAAAAAGTGACAACACCGGTATTATTATGAGCGAATAGCGATGCGACCACGTGCCGCCGTGCCCTGCTGCCCGCCACCCGCGGAAGGGTGCTTATCGCACATTTATTAGGTTACATCTTTTTGCGAAATAATATTTATTTTTTTAGGGGGATTTCTTTTTGGGTTTAGCCCGGATTTGTATCCATTAGTAGAATCAGTTATCGATACCTAACAACACCTTCACGGGTAGGACAGGGTTTTCTTAACATACTGTATAAAAGGCATCAAAGATCAGGAGTGGTGGCTGGTGACGTCTCTCCTCGCTAAAAAGTGTAACGTGCAGTGACAACACGTCTTTATTTTTTGTTTATATAAAAAAAGAAAAAATACGTGTCTAGTATTTTTTGGAAATCTGACTGACAGACTAATTAGTTTTTTTAGTCAACTACCCTATTATCGAAATAGAAATCTGCTGTTAATGTCCAATATTAGAATGTCATAGAGCCGATGGCCGATGAGGCAGTAAGGTTCTGGAGTGGCGGTCACGTACCGGAAGACCAACAAGTTGGACCGATGACCTGGTGAAGGTTGCGGGAAGCCGATTGATGCGGGCAGCACAAGACCGGTCATCGTGGAAAGCCTTGGGGGAGGCCTTTATCCAACAGTGGACCTCTACCTATAGCCTGAAGAAGAAAAATAATGTCCAATATCGACGCAGCCAAAATGTATGGAACAGACTTTTTATATCGCTGTTGAAAATGTTCATGGTAGGGTAAAAAAGTATGTACTTACTGAATCCATGGAACAAGTTGTCTGTTAATATTGTGCCACACTATATAACTTACAAGAGCTCAAAGTCAGATTTACAGACAGCATTCTTCCACGTAAAACAATTTTCTTCAATTATCGGCAGCGATGACTCGTGAGGAATAACAAAGGCCACCATTTTCTTCGGCGCAGCGCTATCAATTCGGTGGATTCGTTGAAACAATGGGAGCAAAAAATACTTGAGTCAGTTCTCAGATGAAATGATTGACGAGATCGGGGTGCGGGGCGAGGGGGAAGGGGCGGTACGATATCAGATCATATCTCCCGGCTAGATATGTTATGTCTATTGTAAGGCTGTGGGTACACGGGCATTTTTTTTTAACTATTATTGCTAGGAGACCTTATAGGTAATGACTGGCGCGTATGCATAATCAGCCTTAAATGTTTCTACGGCCAGGACGTAGGTCTCTTTTCTGGGTCATAGTTCACCGTGCGAGCCTAGTGCAGTTTGGTGAATGACACACGACATGCCGGTTTTCTCACGCTGTTTTCCATCATCGTTTTGTGAACAGTGGTGATGTAATTATATACACATAGTAAAGTTCAATCCCACTATGCCTGGACCACACAAATTGAAGGTTCTCAATTGCCGGTTCTTGTGGATATATTATAGGGACTTTTTCAACGCAAAGAATTTACTTAAATTAATTATTATAGCGGATATGCTACTAGTAATTACTCTATATATTCTTTTCTACTCAAATTTAACCAAATGGAAACGGAGACTACTGGGTATACCTAAACACTGCAGTGTTCGTTATTTCGCTCTAAATCGATTGACTATCTTTTTCTTAGCGTATGGAAGGCTAAAAGTTTAAACATCAATGACCGAAAATCCCCATACGCACTTGAGAATTGAAATCTATCCGTGGATATTGTTTCTGCTCCGGTCGACTTGGGTTCGAAGTCTATTTACAGATTTCCAAGTCGACTCGATCCAACGTTGTAATGACGTCAATTTGTGACCAATAATGTCCAAACTTCAAAAATCTAAGTTACCCGTGTAAGCATGCCTTAAGACCTAGCGCCTATGAAAACATAAATCATATAAATCAGGTTGGATTATTCGAAGGGCATATATTATACGAGTATTCTAACTCGTATATAGAGCGTTTGTTCAAAGAAGTCCCTCGAGCGCAATATATAGAGCATCAAAGTTATATACACCGCTAGAGGCTAGTTTGTTTAACTTATACTTAGGCTAAGTTAATTAGCATCGTAGCTAATCCTAAAGGACGCAAAGGAGCTGCTAGGACCGCGGATTGTTCGAAAGAGATACCGTCCTCCCTGGCATACAGGTAAGAAGGAACACAGAGGGGTTTTAGTCAGTAAAAGTCTGATACATCCTTTCGCTCCACTCAGAGTAGGCGAGGTCATTTGTTGATCACCCAACTTAAAAAAAAAATGTTAAAGGAGGCTGCATCAAAATGGACTCGAGGTGGAGGCGTGCGCGAATGTCGGCGCGCGCCCCTGAGGCGATGCACGGGGTAGTTTAACACCTCACTACCACGTGCAGGAGGCGAGGCCCGGACATACCGGGCCAGCACGAGAGTGTGGGGCCACGGCAGAATCATGGACTCCTGTGGGCCCACGCGCACGTGAGAGGAGAGACACCGGGGTGATTTTTAGTCAGTAGGAGTCTGACAGACCCTGTCGCTTGCCCCAGGGCGGCGGACATCCATGAAGATTTTCCACCCAGGAACAAAAAAAAAATGGCTGTATCAAAATGTGGAATATAGTGAGTCCATTCTAGGCTTAAGACATTCTAGCTTTTAATTTTTTGCAAAACTACCTTCTTGAGTCTATATCATTGAGGTTAAGCTGTCGTTGCGCTTTTAAAAGAGAAGGGGCGAGGTTAAAAATTGAAGCATCTTACGTCTAAATACACTACTACTACCAGTAATATGGATTAAAAGGCGGTAGCTTAGCCCCCAGGGTTTAGGCAATAATCCGTAAATAGGTTCGCCTAAACTATCAAGTATCTGACACACTTTGCGCTTCATACTATAAAATTTATAAGCTGCTGGCAAAACATAAACCTTACTATTACAAAATAGTGTTTATCAGTTATATGGATTTTTGACATAACACATTTACACACGTTGAAAAGTATGTAATTTTTCATAGAGAAGTCCCAAAGAGTCAAATGAATTAGATTGCGTTTGGACTTAAAAAGAGACCTCAGAGATTTTTTTTAGCCTTTCATCTTAGAGTTGATCAGATAGGAAGTGCTGCCCTCATCGAGTAAAAAAAAAATACGTGAAAAAGTGTTAGTACAGTAAACGCTCATAACTTCAGGGACCAGGCTAACCAAAAGACCTGAATAAGGAAGTCCTGCGATTGATGACGGGGATCACCTCGAGTCTCTGCTCCCTAAATAAACATTTCTACACAATAGGAATAAGGAACAGCCCTCTGTGCAGAGCTTGCATGGAGGCTGACGAGACAGTTGCGCATGTACTTTTCGAATGAACAGGCGTCACCCAAATTAGAAGTAAAGCCATAGGGGCACCAAGATCTTACACAGATGTTCTTAACAAGCCACGAGACTTAATGGCGTGGCAATTCTCTGGAGGGAGGTGGCTAGTTGGAATAACCGCCAACGGCCGCCATGGCATAATGGCCCACTGGAAGGACTGAGAGCGAGAACCAAACCCGTAATATAGAACATAGAATTCCAGTGGCATGGTAATGATGTGTGATCGCACAGCCAGTGCGTGTGCGTGTATGAGTGATGTCTCAATATTCCAATTGTTTTTTATGATTTCAAAAATACCCGCATTTAACAACGTTTGCCATTACCCCTCATCATTTTCCTTGAACTTCATTTTCAATAAGCCCCACTGACCCCGACTCTAGATAGTGAGTGGCATATCTAATCGATCCCTATTCAACGTGCGTGGTATCGATTGTGCGTTTAATAAAACTGTGTAATCGAGCGCTGTCCCGTAGCGGAGAGCGTGATGTGTTGCTAAAGGTGGTACCCAGCTAGTCTTTTCTATAAAAATCTCACTCAAACTTAGGTAACGTGAGTTTCGAGTGAGCTGTAGTTATTCACACCATCGACAGTTCACTTCAGTAACGGCAAGATTTTACCGAATACGATTACTACATTTTCACCTACTAAAAGAGATGGTGATACTGGTTTATTGACCAATATTTGGATATTTTTGATGTAGTATACGTACATTTTGCGTACCTATTTGTAAAATGTACAAACACTTCACTTTTGAGCCTTAACCACTTCGTATACAATTACTTCAAGTGTCCTTTAACAAGAATGGTAGAAGAGTCGGACAACGGCTTATTCAACTTATGATTGATTTTTCAACACTCAGATAACTTTTCACTGAAGAATAAACATGTATATCTGTTTCGAAGCCTTCATATACCAAACTGTCATAATTACAGTCATTAGGTTAAGTTATGTATAGTTTATATTAAAATATTATTATATAATTAATCTCGTATGATTCCAGGTTTATCACAACTTGCACGCCACTAATGGTATTAAACTATTTAGTCCATAAAACATACAAGCAGGGCCGTATTTAATCTATTGGAGGCCCTATGGATCATGGGGCCCTGTGTAGATTAGACATAAGAGAAACATCTCTAGTAAGATTTCATAGCTTTGCGAATCACTTATTGTATCATTGAAACAATAATGCACAGAATGAAACGTCGGGTGCAAAGAATTACATTTTATGTGAGTAGGCCAAGAACCGAAAGGCCGCGGGACCCTGTGTACTTGCCCAGATTGCCCAATGGAAAAGCGGAGTCTGCATACAGGGCCTGACAATAATATCAGTTCCAATCACAAAAGCTTGTAAACATTACAACGTTTTTATATTAAAACTGTCTACTTCTAAGTACTTAGTAATCTACATGTACAGATAATTAACTATTTACTTAATTTATTATACAAAACAAAGGATACTCCATCAAAGTACTCTCCACATTGTTGATATTCTGAAACGTGCTCACAAGACTGGCAGCATTACCATACCACTTTGTGTAGCAATGCTAATTATTTGGCCGAAGAACGACCCAGCCCTTTGGTCACTTGAAGTGTAAATCAGCCGACGAGAAATTTCTTTAAAAAGAAGACATCAAACGTTCGGGCCTGGAATGTTTGCTCTCCAAACGGCTCAAGCCGGGCCAGTGTGAGGAAAATAGGGATTAAGATACAAAATTATGAAAGACATTCATAATAATGTTTAATTTTTTTTTTAATAATTATAAACTAACGCTTGACCGCAATCCCGCCTGATGGTAAGCAGTGATGCGATCGTTGATGGTAAAGCGCGCTAGTTTATTAAGAGCCTATTCACTCAAAAAAACTGAGCGAATAGGAAGGAAGACGGCAGTTGAGCGAGGTGATGCAATGCTAACCCAACAACACGACCAACGATGCTGCGCCAAAGGGAGATTGATCTGAAGACCCTCCACGACCAAAACTCCCAACACAACAACATTAGGCGCATCGTACCCGGCACACATCGCAACACAACTGCTCAGACCCGTCCTCCGAGCGGCTTCACCAGACATCATGCCGGAACACGACAAATCGCTTGGCGGCAAGGCTTTGTCTGGTGGGTGGTAACTTCTGCCGGCGGCCGATGTTATAGCCTACCACCGAGAGAAAACTACTGTATATAAAACAGTTTTTTGAACAATGGTAACCAAACTAGACAAGGGAACGTGTGTTTCTCGGTAAATCAAATGTCAAATTTTTAGAGTGATCGCACGCGATTTTCTAGCAATTACACCGTACATTTTGTCAATGTCTATCGCGTAGTTTATTTAAAATTTAGAGATAAAACCGCGTATATAGCGCGTAGATTAGCCAGTCTTTCGGTGTTCTATAGGATACATTTTGGGGAGTGTGCGAAGGAATTGCATGATTTAATTCCCCCATCTCCGTCCCACCATCGGACGACCCGTCGTACGGCAAGTTTCCACCCTTATGTTGTTAACACCACTACGATCCGGACGAAGCGTTTCGCCTACTCCTTTATACCGCGCACATCGAGGGACTGGAACAATTTACCAGCGGCGGTGTTTCCGTCGGACTACAATTTGAGTGTCTTCAAGGCTAGAGTGAATAGGCTCTTAATAAACTAGTGCGCTTTACCATCAACGATTGCGTCACTGCTTACAATCGGGCGGGATTGCGGCAAACGCTGGTTTATAAAATAATAATTAAAAAAAATGTTAGGGAAATTCATACACATTCTGCGAGTTCCCCCCCCCCCCCCGGGTACGCCTATGTGTGTCTGTGTAATACAGTATGATATCTAATATGCTAAGCATTTCTTTTTTAACTTTTACTCCCACTATGAATTACCTACTTCTGTATATTTACATTATTATTTTATCATAATGATTACGTGCGGGAATCTCACCCGTTACACGTAGTGAAGAGTTGACCATTCATCCACTGCGCCAACCATCTCAAATTGGTTAGTTATTCCAATCACGTTTTCATTTTGCTAGAAGCATTCTAATTCCTATCCGCCACCGCGCCAACGCGCAAATTTGTACACACACTCTAACCCTTAATGTCAATTCAGGCCACTGATAACACTATCAGTAATCACATTACCATCAGTGCAAATAATCTACATATTATGAAAAATCTAATCTATTCCGTTACTGGTAAAAGCCCCCTGATAGTGACTAATTTATAACTTTTCCTAGAATCTATTAAATTATTATTATTATATTTATTTAATTCGTCGTGATGGCCTAGTGGTTAAAACACCGGCCTCTCAAGTGTGAGTGTATGAGTTCAATTCCAGGTCAGGCAAGTACTAATGTAACTTTTCTGAGTTATAAAGTATGTTAAGAAAACCCTGTCCGACCCGTGAAGGTGTTGTTAGGTATCGATAACTGATTCTACTAATGGATACAAAAACGGGCTAAACTTAAAAAAAAATCCCCTTAAAAAAATAAATATTATTTCGCAAAAAGAGGTAACTTACCGAATGTGCGTTGAGCACCCTTCCACGAGCGGCGGGGGGCAGGGCACGCGGCACGTGGTCGCATCGCTATTCGCTCATAATAACACCGGTGTTGCCACTTTTTTAAAAATTACCAAATTTCGGGGAAGTTGGAATTAATTGGAAGGAAAAAAAGATTATTTCAAAATTCATTTGTATTGGTACTATGATGATTACGTATAATTTTATATTATATTTGGTCATGTGTTTACCTAACCTTCTTTATTATCCTTATGGGTCGGACAGGGTTTTCTTAACATACTGTATGTACTTTCTAAGTATATCCTGGACACCAATGACTGATTACAAGGTGAAAGAAAACATCTTGAGGATACCTGGACTTTAAGTCTGAAATCGCCAACCCGCATTGAGCAAGCGTGGTGATTACGCTCAATCCTTCTCAGTATGAGGGGAAATCTGTGCCCAGCAGTGGGACGATAAAAAGGTTGATGATGATTAAATTGTGCTTTTATGGGACATTTCCGATAGCAGATCTTGACTAATGAGAATGGTGAACCTATACTTACATTTTTAACGTACCTAATCTACAATCGCAACTTCCACGAGGCGGTCTTCCCGTCTGGTTATATTTTAAGTGTCTTCAAGACCAGAGTGAATAGGTTCTTAATAAACTATCATCAGGGGGAATCGCGATCAAACACTAGTTTATAATATTAAGGAAAAATATAAGCTAATATGAGTTTAGGGAAAAATAATTTAAACTCCTATGCAATATGTAAAGAAATCCCTGTCCGATCCGTGAAGGTATTGTTAGGTATCGATAACTGATTCTACTAATGCCTACAAAGCCGGGCTAAACTTAAAAAAAAACCTCTTTAAAATAAATATTAATTCGCAAAAGGAGGTAAGTTAGTACAGGTACGGTAGGCAATACATGCGCTGGCGAAGGGGGGCAAGCCACGTAGCACACGATCGCATCGCTCATAATAAAACCGTCGAAAATGGTGTTACCTATCACTTTTTGATAAAAAAAATACCAAATTTTGGAAAAGTTGGAATTAATTCGCGGAGAAAAAGATTATTTCAAATATGATGATTAAGTAAAATTTCATATTTTATTTGATCATTTGCACTTTACATATTGTATACCAAATGAATTTCAATTCACTCGTCAACTTAACTCTCTATATTACAGCTGAAGTAACCAAACATTTTAATCACTCAACCGTCGGTTTGGTAAACACATAGCAGCTTTAGGTAATGCTTACTGAAATCTAAACACAAACCAGTCTTCTCAACGTAATCTGTTCCATTGTAGTCTGTTAATTGAGAATTATCTTAGCGAGGCGTTTAAGGATTTATTTATGAGATTTCTAATTTCAATCATAGCAGTTTCAACGGTCGATCGAAGGGTTTTGCCGCTGTTCATGGATGGGTGGCAAACTAGTACATATCGGTACTCTCAGTTTCTTGGAAAGTACTTCATGTCGTTTACTGGTATGTCTCTTGAATCTTAGATAGTTGTCACGCATCGTGAGAAACAGTAAAGGCTGACAACATAATACTGTTTTAAAGCCTCCTTGTAATAACAGCACGTTCCGCAGAAGGATTAACTTCCATTATAGTCAAAGCTTTAATAAATCCTCAAATTTGCCCTCACCATACTGACAAGATTTATAAGAGCAGGTATGACACACAGATAAGAATCACTCGCTCCGTCACCTCCTTGACGAGTATTACTTCTTCGCATAACGGGGTGACAGCCTCCTATGCACTCTAACTCCGAACCATGGACTGAACCAGGGTTCGACGCGAGGGATCACCGCCACTAGCACACAGCGGTGCTCCACTCAAGCCTCTACTGTAAGTCCCTTAAATCTCAATTCGTAAGATCCTCAGAGAAGCAATCATATTCAATCCCACACACTTCGCTTTGAGAGCAAGCCAGGGATTTAACAATAGCATTCCAAGAAAATACGTGAACCATTACGTCTTACAAGCTTTCTGGGGAATACTTAATTGACTTAACAACCCGTAAAATATGTAGTTTCAGGATTTTCTGCTTTAACCCCTGCTAAATAAGGATGAAAAATTTAAACATCACAAAATCATGCTAGTATTCCGCGAAGCACTGGACTGCTCAAATTGGTGATACTCAAGGGCATCATATAATAATAATAATTTATTAAATATGTCTAGCTGATGATGATTCCTCAAAGAGAATTACTATCTCTTCGTAGAGTGTTACTGATAACTTACATTTTAACAGTTAGGTAAGTACTGTAAGTAGCCATTCAAGTTAGAGACGGCAATATATTACCCTCTATAACTTAAATAACAGTCCGTCGGACAGTTAGATAGAAAATCCTAATACCATAACACTCAATATTTATATTTATTGCATTACACATATGGCCCTAGGTGTTAGGTGAATATTGAGGACACTATTGGGCACAGCAAAGTACATAATAGAGAAGAAATAGTTTTAATTGACAAAATTCCCCAAAATTTGGTATTTTTTTAAAATGTTACAACATGCCTACTGCACATTTATTAAGTTACCTCCTTTTGCGTAATAATATTTTTTGAGTGATTTTTTTAAGATTAGTCCGGCTTTGTATCAGTTATCTATACCTAACAATACCTTCACGGATCGGACAGGGTTTTCTTTACATATTCTATTTTTGCACTATATAAGTATTTAAAATTATAAAACACTAGCGGCCCGCCCCGGCTTCGCACGTGGACAAATGATATAGGTACCTAAGCCTTCCTCAAGAAACGGTGGCCAATAAAAATAATGTGTACTGTGCCGCCCATCAGCCAATATCTGACTCTGTAAGATACATCGACTTTATTGTCCATGGATAGCCAGTTCCACCACCTTCAAACAGAATGAAAGCCTACTGGGGTAACAAGTTTGTTCGAAATAATGGTCCCCCGCTCCGGCCCACTCCCTCCACGGTTCAGGCAGAGAATATCTGACTCTGCAAGATACATCGACTTTATTGTCCATGGATAGCCAGTTCCACCACCTTCAAACAGAATGAAAGCCTACTGGGGTAGCAAGTTTTTTCGAAATAATGCTCCCCCGCTCCGGACCTCTCCCTCCGCGGTTTATGCAGAGAAACACTCAAGTAGCAGGCGGCCGGCACGGGCGCGAGC
Organism: Sesamia inferens; assembly: GCA_037179545.1. Lineage (NCBI taxonomy): Eukaryota > Metazoa > Arthropoda > Insecta > Lepidoptera > Noctuidae > Sesamia > Sesamia inferens. The sequence continues at coordinate 11,645,874 of CM073940.1, forward strand.
GGCACGCGGATTTTTTCTGATGTTTAGTTTTGAATAAATCGTGATATCACCTGAATGAAACAACCAATTCCAATAATTCAAAACAGATTTGCTTGATGCTTCTGAAATTAATTTTGACATGACGTAATTTATTTGCATAAGGATTCATAATAACGAACAAATAGTGGGTATGATTTCGACTGGCATTTTAATTAATTTTTCAAACATAAAAAAGTAGTCATAATGAAGAAACTATAGTAGGTAGACATATGGTGTCGCAGACTTTTTTGTAGGCATTGTTAAGGTCTATAATACTGTGGTACATTATTTTATTTATCTCATAGGGTTCAGCCAGCGTTTGCAATGTAAGCTCAAAAAAATGGGTTTATTTTGCGACATGTGTTAGAAACCTCAATAATAATTGAATTTCTCCACTAATTAATGAATATTATTATACATAAAAACCTTCCTCTTGAATCACTCTATCTATTTTAAAAAACCCTATCAAAATCAGTATCGTAGTTTTAAAGATTAAAACATACAAAGCGACACAGGGAAAGTAAAAAAAGTAAAAGTGACTTTGTTTTATAACAAGTAGAGATATAATTTAGATACATGTCGATAGATATATTTTGCCTATACTTGTAAAGATCAACACTGTACGATAAATAAGGGTTACGTACCGTAATCTAAATAATATATTTAAAAGGAACTGTTGTTAGTACTCGTACAATATATTTTGTTGGCATCATCATCATCATGTCAACCACAAGAAGTCCACTGCTGAACATAGGCCTCCCCCAAGGATTTCCAAAAAGACCGGTTAGACTCGGCCTGCATCTAGAGCTTCCTTACGATTTTGGTCAAGACATCCGACCATCTAGTCGGTGGGTGTCCGGCACTGCGTTTACCGGTACGTCGTCGTTATTCAAGAGCCTTTCTGCCCCATCGGCCATCGGCTCTACGGGCTATGTGCCCCGCCCGCTGCCAGTTCAAAGAGCTAACCGCTGGACTATGTCGGCGAATTTAGTTCTTCTACGAATCTCCTCATTCCTGATTCGATCACATAAAGAAACACCTAGCATAGCCCTCTCCATGGCATCCTTAAGCTTTCTTATGAAGCCCATAGTGAGGGACCACGTTTCTTATCCATATATCATCATTAATAACACACATCCGTTGTTGGTATATCGGCAACATAAACGCATCATCTCTGAAATGTTGTTCACGAGAGACATAAGGGCAGTGAAGTTTCAGTAATGGGGTGCCGTTTCTACCCTTTGAGTACGAAACCCCTAAAATTATACATTAATGATGAAATGGAATATGTATAACTCATCGTCCACAACCCGACTCACCATTGCTGAATGGAAACTTCTGTTTTCAAGTGCCATTCCCCACGCCCCTATGCCAGTTTCATCCGAGTTCCTCGGTGTTAATGTATGTATAGTTAAAGCAAATCCATATATACAATATGTAAAGAAAACCCTGTCCGATCCGTGAAGGTATTGTTAGGTATCGATAACTGATGCTACTAATGGATACAAAGCCGGGCTAAACTTAAAAAAAAAATCCCCCTAAAAAAATAAATATTATTTCGCAAAATGAGGTAACTTAATACATGTGCGGTAAGCAACCCTTCCGCGGGCGGCGGGGGGCAGGGCACGCGGCACGTGGTCGCATCGCTCATAATAAAACCGTCGAAAATGGTGTTACCTATATTTTTTTTTTTTTTATTAATTCGCGGAGAAAAAAGATTATTTCAAAATTCATTACTATTGTTACTATGACGATTAAGTAAATTTTCATATTTTATTTGGTCATTTGTTTAACTAACCTTTAATATCCTTATGGGTCGGATGGGGTTTTCTTTATATATATTGTATGCCAAATGAATTTCAATTCACTCGTCAACTTAACTCTCTACATATGTTACAGCTGAAGTAACCAAACATTTTAATCACTCAACCGTCGGTTTGGTAAACACATAGCAGCTTTAGGTAATGCTTACTGAAATCTAAACACAAACCAGTCTTCTCAACGTAATCTGTTCCATTGTAGTCTGTTAATTGAGAATTATCTTAGCGAGGCGTTTAAGGATTTATTTATGAGATTTCTAATTTCAATCATAGCAGTTTCAACGGTCGATCGAAGGGTTTTGCCGCTGTTCATGGATGGGTGGCAAACTAGTACATATCTGTCCCCTCCGTTTCTTGGAAAGTACTTTATGTCGTTTACTGGTATGTTTCTTGAATATTAGATAGTTGTCACACATCATCAGAAACAGTAAAGGCTGACAACAGAATACTGTTTTAAAGCCTCCTTGTAATAACAGCACGTTCCGCAGAAGGATTAACTTCCATTATAGTCAAAGATTTAATAAATCCTCAAATTTGTCCACACCATACTGACAAGATTTATAAGAGCAGGTATGACACACAGATAAGAATCACTCGCTCCGTCACCTCCTTGACGAGTATTACTTCTTCACATAACGGGGTGACAGCCTCCTATGCACTCTAACTCCGAACCATGGACTGAACCAGGGTTCGACGCGAGGGATCACCGCCACTAGCACACAGCGGTGCTCCACTCAAGCCTCTACTGTAAGTTCCTTAAATCTCAATTCGTAAGATCCTCAGAGAAGCAATCATATTCAATCCCACACACTTCGCTTTGAGAGCAAGCCAGGGATTTAACAATAGCATTCCAAGAAAATACGTGAACCATTACGTCTTACAAGCTCTCTGGTGAATACTTAATTGACTTAACAACCCGTAAAAGTATGTAGTTTCAGGATTTTCTGCTTTAACCCCTGCTAAATAAGGATGAAAAATTTAAACATCACAAAATCATGCTAGTATTCCGCGAAGCACTGGACTGCTCAAATTGGTGATGCTCAAGGGCATCATATAATAATAATAATTTATTAAATATGTCTAGCTGATGATGATTCCTCGAAGAGATAGTTATAGTGTTACTGATAACTTACATTTTAACAGTTAGGTAAGTAGCCATTCAAGTTAGAGACGGCAATATACTGAGCTCTATAACTTAAATAACAGTCCGACGGACAGCTAGATAGAAAATCCTAATACCATAATATTCAATATTTATATTTATTGCATTACACATATGGCCCTAGGTGTTAGGTGAATATTGAGGACACTATTGGGCACAGCAAAGTACATAATAGAGAAGAAATAGTTTTAATTGACATAATTCCCCAAAATTTGGTATTTTTTTTAAATGTTACAACATGCCTACTGCACATTTATTAAGTTACCTCCTTTTGCGTAATAATATTTTTTGAGTGTTTTTTTTTTAAGATTTGTCCGGCTTTGTATCAGTTATCTATGCCTAACAATACCTTCACGGATCGGACAGGGTTTTCTTTACATATTCTATTTTTGCACTATATAAGTACCTATTTTATAAAACAGTAGCGGCCCGCCCCGGCTTCGCACGTGGACAAATGATATAGGTACCTAAGCCTTCCTCAAGAAACGGTGGCCAATAAAAATAATGTGTACTGTGCCGCCCATCAGCCAATATCTGACTCTGTAAGATACATCGACTTTATTGTCCATGGATAGCCAGTTCCACCACCTTCAAACAGAATGAAAGCCTACTGGGGTAACAAGTTTGTTCGAAATAATGGTCCCCCGCTCCGGCCCACTCCCTCCACGGTTCAGGCAGAGAATATCTGACTCTGCAAGATACATCGACTTTATTGTCCATGGATAGCCAGTTGCACCACCTTCAAACAGAATGAAAGCCTACTGGGGTAGCAAGTTTTTTCGAAATAATGCTCCCCCGCTCCGGACCTCTCCCTCCGCGGTTTATGCAGAGAAACACTCAAGTAGCAGGCGGCCGGCACGGGCGCGAGCGGCACGCGGATTTTTTCTGATGTTTAGTTTTGAATAAATCGTGATATCTCCTGAATGAAACAACCAATTCCAATAATTCAAAACAGATTTGCTGCTACTGAAATTACTTTTGACATGACGTAATTTATTTGCATAAGGATTAATAATAACGAACAAATAGTGGGTATGATTTCGACTGGCATTTTAATTAACTTTTCAAACATAAAAAAGTAGTCATAATGAAGAAACTATAGTAGGTAGACATATGGTGTCGCAGACTTTTTTGTAGGCATTGTTAAGGTCTATAATACTGTGGTGCATTATTTTATTTATCTCATAGGGTTCAGCCAGCGTTTGCAATGTAAGCTCAAAAAAATGGGTTTATTTTGCGACATGTGTTAGAAACCTCAATAATAATTGAATTTCTCCACTAATTAATGAATATTATTATACATAAAAACCTTCCTCTTGAATCACTCTATCTATTTTAAAAAACCCTATCAAAATCAGTATCGTAGTTTTAAAGATTAAAACATACAAAGCGACACAGGGAAAGTAAAAAAAGTAAAAGTGACTTTGTTTTATAACAAGTAGAGATATAATTTAGATACATGTCGATAGATATATTTTGCCTATACTTGTAAAGATCAACACTGTACGATAAATAAGGGTTACGTACCGTAATCTAAATAATATATTTAAAAAGAACTGTTGTTAGTACAATATATTTTGTTGGTATCATCATCATCATGTCAGCCGCAGGAAGTCCACTGCTGAACATAGGCCTCCCCCAAGGATTTCCAAAAAGACCGGTTAGACTCGGCCTACATCTAGGGCTTCCCTACGATTTTGGTCAGTACATCCGACCACCTAGTCGGTGTGTGTCCGGCACTGCGTTTACCGGTACGTCGTCGTTATTCAAGAGCCTTTCTGCCCCATCGGCCATCGGCTCTACGGGCTATGTGCCCCGCCCGCTGCCAGTTCAAAGAGCTAACCGCTGGACTATGTCGGCGACTTTAGTTCTTCTACGAATCTCCTCATTCCTGATTCGATCACATAAAGAAACACCTAGCATAGCCCTCTCCATGGCATCCTTAAGCTTTCTTATGAAGCCCATAGTGAGGGACCACGTTTCTTATCCATATATCATCATTAATAACACACATCCGTTGTTGGTATATCGGCAACATAAACGCATCATCTCTGAAATGTTGTTCACGAGAGACATAAGGGCAGTGAAGTTTCAGTAATGGGGTGCCGTTTCTACCATTTGAGTACGAAACCCCTAAAATTATACATTAATGATGAAATGGAATATGTATAACTCATCGTCCACAACTCGACTCACCATTGCTGAATGGAAACTTCTGTTTTCAAGTGCCATTGCCCACGCCCCTATGCCAGTTTCATCCAAGTTCCTCGATGTTAATGTATGTATAGTTAAAGCAAATGGGCGGGCAACATAGCCCGTAGAGCCGATGGCCGATGGGGCAGAAAGGATCTTGAATGGCGACGACGTATCGGCAAGCGTAGTATCGGACACCCACCGACTAGATGGTCGGATGTCCTGGCCAAAATCGTAGGGAAGCCCTAGATGCAGGCCGAGTCTAACCGGTCTTTTTGGAAATCCTTGGGGGAGGCCTATGTTCAGCAGTGGGCTTCTTGCGGCTGACATGATGATGATGATACCAACAAAATATATTGTACTAACAACAGTTCTTTTTAAATATATTACTTAGATTACGGTACGTAACCCTTATTTATCGTACAGTGTTGATCTTTACAAGTATAGGCAAAATATATCATCGACATGTATCTAAATTATATCTCTACTTGTTATAAAACAAAGTCACTTTTACTTTTTTTACTTTACCTGTGTCGCTTTGTATGTTTTAATCTTTAAAACTACGATACTGATTTTGATAAGGTTTTTAAAAATAGATAGAGTGATTCAAGAGGAAGGTTTTTATGTATAATAACATTCATTAATTAGCGGAGAAAACCTATTATTTTTGAGGTTTCTAAAATAACCCCATTTTTTGAGCTTACATTGCAAACGCTGGCTGAACCCTATGAGTTAAATATAGTAATGTACCACAGTATTATAGACCTTAAAAATGCCTACAAAAAAGTCTGCGACACCATCCGCCTTATTCATAAAAGCTGCTTAAAGTTAACTAGTCATTAGCGATTCGTTAAACATACATTTTTGCCCTTTTAACGTTATTTAATTTTAATCATCGCTTATGGATAAACCCCTTAAACACTATGGTGTTTATTCATAAAGGATGATTTAAGTTAAGTGACGTTAAAAGGTCAAAAATATATGTAATATGTCTAGCTACTATAGTTTCTTTATTATGACTACTTTTTATGTTTGAAAAGTTAATTAAAATGCCAGTCGAAATCAGAGCCCACTAGTTGTTTCTTATTATTAATCCTTATCCAAATAAATTACGTCATATCAAAGGTAATTTCAGTAGCAGCAGATCTCTTTTGAATTATTGGAATTGGTTGTTTCATTCAGGAGATATCACGATTTATTCAAAACTAAACACCAGAAAAATCCGCGTGCCGCTCGCGCCCATGCCGGCCGCCTGCTACTTGAGTGTTTCTCTGCATAAACCGCGGAGGGAGTGGGCCGGAGCGGGGGAGCATTATTTCGAAAAAACTTGCTACCCCAGTAGGCTTTCATTCTGTTTGAAGGTGGTGGAACTGGATATCCATGGTCAATCAAGTCGATGTATCTTGCAGAGTCAGATATTCTCTCCTGAACCGTGGAGGGAGTGGGCCGGAGCGGGGGACCATTATTTCGAACAAACTTGCTACCCCAGTAGGCTTTCATTCTGTTTGAAGGTGGTGGAAATGGCTATACCGGAAGCCGGGGCGGGCCGCTAGTGTTTTATAAAATACTTATATAGTGCAAATATAGAATATGTAAAGAAAACCCTGTCCGATCCTTGAAGGTATTGTTAGGTATAGATAACTGATACAAAGCCGGACTAATCTTAAAAAAATCACTCAATAAATATTATTACGCAAAAGGAGGTAACTTAATAAATGTGCAGTAGGCATGTTGTAACATTTAAAAAAAATACCAAATTTTGAGAAATTTTGTCAATTAAAACTATTTCTTCTCTATTATGTACTTTGCTGTGCCCAATAGTGTCCTCAATATTCACCTAACACCTAGGGCCATATGTGTAATGCAATAAATATAAATATTGAATATTATGGTTTTAGGAATTTCTATCTAGCTGTCCGTCGGACTGTTATTTAAGTTATAGAGGGTAGTATATTGCCGTCTCTAACTTGAATGGCTACTTACCTAACTGTTAAATTGTAAGTTATCAGTAACACTATAACTATCTCTTCGAGGAATCATCATCAGCTAGACATATTTAATAAATTATTATTATTATATGATGCCCTTGAGCATCGCCAATTTGAGCAGTCCAGTGATTCACGGAAAACTAGCATGATTTTGTGATGTTTAAATTTTTCATCCTTATTTAGCAGGGGTTAAAGCAGAAAATCCTGAAACTACATGCTTTTACGGGTTGTTAAGTCAATTAAGTATTCCCCAGAGAGCTTGTAAGACGTAATGGTTCAGTATTTTCTTGGAAAGCTATTGTTAAATCCCTGGCTTGCTCTCAAAGCGAAGTGTGTGGGATTGAATATGATTGCTTCTCTGAGGATCTTACGAATTGAGATTTAAGGAACTTACAATAAAGGCTTGAGTCGAGTACTGCTGTGTGCTAGTGGCGGTGATCTCTCGGCCCTGGTTCAATCCATGGTTCGGAGTTGAGTGCATAGGAGACCGTCACCCCGTTATGCGAAGAAGTAATACCCGTCAAGGAGGTGACGGAGCGAGTGATTCTTATCTGTGTGTCATGCCTGCTCTTATAAATCTTGTCAGTATGGTGAGGGCAAATTTGAGGATTTATTAAATCTTTAACTAAAATGAAAGTTAATCCATCTGCGGAACGTGCTGTTATTACAAGGAGCCTTTAAAACAGTATTCTGTTGTCAGCCTTTACTGTTTCTTACGATGCGTGACAACAAAATAAATATTATTTCGCAAAATGAGGTAACTTAATACATGTGCGGTAAGCAACCCTTCCGCGAGCGGCGGGGGGCAGAGCACGCGGCACGTGGTCGCATCGCTATTCGCCCATAATAATACCGGTGTTGTCACTTTTTTAAAAATTACCTAATTTCCGGGAAGTTGGAATTAATTCGCGGCAAAAATTATTATTTCAAAATTCTTTAGTATTGTTACTATGATGATTATGTTAAATTTCATATTTTATTTGGTCTTGTGTTTACCTAACCTTTATTATCCTTACAGGTCGGACAGGGTTATCTTTACATACTGTATATACCTATATAACTATCTCAATGCAAATTCAAGCACTAACCGCTACCGCCAATGAGGCAAATTCCCTCCAAATACTGGAGTAATGACATTACAGTACTTACAAGCAGGCAATCCCCTCCGAATACTGGACATATCAAATGGCAGTTATGACAGTACTTAGAAAGAGGCAATCCCTCAAAATACGGGACATATCAAATTACAAAACCCACAAACTGGCAATTCCCTCCAAATACTAGACATATCAAATTACAGTACTTACAAGCAGGCAAGTCCCTCCAAATACTGGACATATCAAATTACAGAGCCATACAATTCAAGTTAATCAGTCATCATAACGGCCGTAAATACCCGCCGTTAACTGTGAGCGCAAGCTATAAGCCGGTACAATGAGCAATATTGGTACTTACGAAGGTTTTACGGTTTTAAAGCAATTTATTCACAATATTGGTACAAACATTTGGTGATTCTATTTTGTACAAATGTACGATGAATATGGAACTCATCATCCCTAGCCTTTTCCCAACTGTTTTTATAGTCTTAACAGACGCAACTAAATATCAGTATTTTACATAAAACAACTGCCTATTGGGCGCTAAGGTTCTGGAGTGGCGGCCACGTACCGGAAGACGCAGCGTGGGGAGGCCCCTAACAAGGTGGACCGATGACCTGGTGAAAGTCGCGGGAAGCAAATGGATACGGGCAGCACAAGACCGGTCATCGTGGGAAGCCTTTTTCCAGCAGTGGATCTTTATAAGAAGAAGACTGCCTCTTTGACCTCCATAACTGAGTTACTCGGTCATACGATACTTCTTGATAAAATTGGTTGTCAGACACGAGTGTCTGACGACTTGTAACTATTGTTAAAGAACTACGAAATGATGAGATGTTCACCAATTCACAGACCAATCGTGTAAAGCGTAGATTAAGCTAATAGAATGACCAGTGCGGCAAAATTGGTCGGCAACCCCTAAAGTGACTAACAAATCTTGACAATGCTTGTAGACACCTCTAAACTTGTTCGGGTCGGCATGATAAGTCACAGTCGGACGGCATATTAAAAAGTTGTTCCAAATAATGCCAAACTGTTTGTGCCTACTGTTTTGCAGTGAATAAAGGGTTACAGTAAACCATAGTACTACTACTATATAATATTATTTTTTTAATAGTGATGTTTCCTGGGTAAAAAAAAAAATGATTCTATGTAGTCCGTCATTCAGATTTTTTTTTTATTAAAATTATAAACTAGCGCTTGACCGCAATCCCGCCTGATGGTAAGGAGTAATGCAGACGTTGATGGTAAAGCGCACTAGTTTATTAAGAGCCTATTCACTCTAGCCTTGAAGACACTCAAATTGTAGTCCGACGGAAACACCGCTGGCAAACTGTTCCAGATTATAGAAAAGTATTGGATATGTATATTTTGTTGTACCAAATCAATAAAAATTGACAAATATAAAAGACATCAAGGATCAGGAGTGGTGGCTGGTGACGTCACTGCTCGCTTCAACGCACTGTGTCGTCTTCATTTTTTGTTTATATGAAAAAAGCCTAGCCTATGTCTAGTATTTTTTGGAAATCTGACTGACGGACTAATTGCTATCTACTTATCAATGATAGGAAGAATGTAAGTATGGAATTGTCCCAATTTCGGAAAGCGAAAGTATGAGTATTTTTATCATATTTTTTTTAAATTATTTACCACGTGGATCGTTTCCACGTCAATATGCGCATACTCCTGCGCACAGTGCGGTGGAAGCGCTGGCGCGTTAAATGAGTTGCTGGTGCGGCAAGTGGGGGGATCGCTAACAGCGCACGTGAAAAGGCTTGATTATTATCTCCCTCTGTTGTAATCGAAATATGGTAGGCTAATTCAGCTAGCAAACCTCATTTTTGTAAGTAAATTGTTGATTTAATAATGAATATTTTCTATTATTACTACTTTCTAAAATCTTGGACACCAATGATTGATTAAAGGGTGAAGGAAAATATTTTGAGGAAAGCTGGACTTTAAGTCTGAAATCGCCAACCCGCATTGAGCAAGCGTGGTGATTACGCTCCATTCTTCTCTGTATGAGAGGAGACTTGTGCCCAGCAGTGGGACGAAAAAAGGTTGATGATGAAGATGTGTGACTTTTTAAATTTTGTACTCATGTATAATTGTAATGATTTTAATAATGTACTGTTCTGTAAATAATCTCTGAGTGTATTATTTCTATTATGAGTCAGTGATATTCGATATAAAATAACTTTATTTTTGTTTCGTTACATATTGAATTTATATGTACCTACGTTATCGAATCGTGTATTAATCCATACTATTATTGTAAATGCGAAAGTTATCTCTGTCTGTTTGTCTGTCCGGCGTTCACGCCAAAACTACTGAACCGATTGTAATGAAATTTGGTATACAGATAGCCTAGAGCCTGAGAAAGGACATAGGTTATATAACATCTCGCCATGACCAATAGGAGCAGAGCAGTAACACAAAATGTTCCGAAAACGAGAGCCAACGCGCCCATTATTTTAACAGGCGCTTATTTTATATCAACTAAGCTCTTTTAATTTACGGCAACCACCGTGCGCTGTAAACTGAAGTCCACGCGGACGGAGTCGCGGGCAACAGCTAGTTACATCATAAATATGGAATCCTTTAATTGTCTCACTACAACACCCTCGGGTAAAGCTGGAATGGCAGAATTGTGTAATGCCAAAAGTACTTAAGTAATTAATAAACTATTTTATAATTCTTATTCCCGCCATTCGTGACTGAGCTGGCAGAAAAAAAAAATAGAGCTTTATTATTAACTAGCTGCGTAGGTTTCGATATGCTCCTATTAGTCGCAGCGTGATGTTATATAGCCTAAAGCCTTCCTGGATTAAAGGGCTATCCAACGCAAAAAGAATTTTTCAAATCGGACTAGTAGTTCCTGAGATTAACGCGTTCAAACAAACAAACAAACTCTTCCGCTTTATATAATAGTATAGAAAATATACTAGTATAGATTGTGTTTATAATTACACTCCGTATTGCTAGTTCGCTTGGATAAAATAAAAAATATTATGAATTACAGAAATGTTAATAATAAGTCAATAGCCTTATTAAGATTTCTTTGTTTTGAGTATACGACCTGTAAGGATAATAAAGGTTAGGTAAACACATGACCAAATATAATATAAAATTTTACGTAATCATCATAGTACCAATAGAAATGAATTTTGAAATAATCTTTTTTTCCCGCGAATTAATTCCAACTTCCCCGAAATTTGGTAATTTTTAAAAAAGTGACAATACCGGTATTATTATGAGCGAATAGCGATGCGACCACGTGCCGCGTGCCCTACCGCCCGCCGCCCGCGGAAGGGTGCTTATTGCACTTTTATTAAGTTACCTCTCTTTGCGAAATAATATTTTTTTTCTTTTGGGGATTTTTTTTTAAGTTTAGCCCGGTTTTGTATCCATTAGTAGAATCAGTTATCGATACCTAACAACACCTTCACGGGTCGGACAGGGTTTTCTTAACATACTGTATACAAACGACTGTTTTTATTACCTTTTCAACTAGCTTGTAAACGATTTCTTTATAGGTACGTCCTCAGTACAATAATACAGGTAGCGATTTGTTTTTCTGAATATATACAATATGTAAACAAAACCCCGTCCGACCCATAAGGATATTAAAGGTTACCGCACATGTATAAAGTTACCTCCTTTTGCGAAACAATATTTATTTTTAGGGGGATTTTTTTATAATACCTTCACAGATCGGAAAGGGTTTTCTTTACATATTGTATAACTAAATAACAGAACTGTTGAATTTCAGTTTTACTAAAATTAAATTAAATTGTATGCTTATAGCGCCATCTGTTGTCGAGTAGCGAATAGTTTAACACTGCAGCTTATCTGACTGGGGTAACGCGCACCAAAAACTTTTGTTCGTTCCGCAGTCTGCCTTAAAAGCCTACAATATCACTTGTTGTAGTAGTACAATAGTAGTTAAAAAAATTAAGTTCATAATACAAATCTCAATTCATTCCAAATGAATTTTATCGTAATGTTTAAGTAATGTTGAAACGTCGCAACGCAAGGTAAATAAAATATCTCATATTAAATAAAAATAAAGAAATAATAAAAAAATACAATTTTTATTATATGAGATATTTTGTATTTTTCAGAATTCGTATACCTAGTCCTTCATACTACACAACGTCATAATCAAAACAACTTTAGATGTACATTTTCATTTCTTAATTTTCATTACACTTTATATTCTATAGCTTTTGTTACATTTAAAGTGAGCCGGATATCATCAACACAATGCAAGAAATATACACACCTATAAGTATATATATATATATAATCTTGCGATTGTTAGTAGCTTTACAAAGAAGCCATTTTCTTTTGTGTCGGTCAGAAAGGGCAGTGTTCAAGGGCAGCTCTAAGGCTGTATGTTTGTTTAGCGACCGATATTGCAGATTAGGTCGTTATCCACATTTCGCCTACCTGAAGTGTATAAACATGAAACGTAACTTTGAATGTCCCAAGCTGTTGTTTGCCGTACTTAGTTCTGCGAAGTGCCAATAGATGGCGCTGTTATTTTTCTGTTTCATTGTATAACATATTGAAAAATAAAAACTTTAGAATCGATTTTCATTAAGTACCTGGTACTTGTTTTATGATATGCTTATATAATTTTATCCTTACTAATATTATAAATGGGAAAGTAAGTCTGTTTGTTCCGCTTTCACGCCGTAACTACTAAACCTATTGGTATGAAATTTGCAGACGTAAAGTTAGCAGTGCGGATTAAATGATAGGGTACTTTGTATCCCGGATAAATTTGATATCTCCGGGGGAAATCTAAAACACGCGATATAACCGAACTCCACGTGGGCGATGCCGCGGGCGGAAAGCTTGTATCTAAATAAATATAAATTTCAAGCAAAAATTATCACCAGTTAATACTGGCAATAATTTAAACTGCACTTAACAGAACTGAACTGTCAAGTAAATATTCACTGAATTTACTTTGGGACATTGCTGTACCAAGACATGTTGCCATCCCAAGTTCGAACTTACTTGGCAATAATTAAGGAGTATTTTATTCAAGCATATCTAGAAAGTCAATGTTAATTTTGCTTGCTGCCCGAAAGTGTGTGCCGTTAATTTTAAAAGAATGGCCTAATTTTTAGGTCAGAAATAAATGAGTTTAGATTACAATAAAAGAAATCGTCTCTTTTTGAAGTCCTTGTTCTAGTAACCTATTACAAATTAGGTTACATACATCCTAAAGCCAAGTCTGTATGTAAACAGTAAGTACATAAACCATAACTGTAACGTTTAATAGATATATTATAGACTTATTAGATACATTAATAGGAATACGTTTCCTTTCACGTATCATTATCTTCACCAGACCAATTAATTGGTAGATAGGTATTCCAGCAAAATATCTATACCAATTCTTGAATAAGGTACTAAACCACAAGAATGAAATTTATAGCTCTGTAATCTCAAGAGCATAATTTTCAACGGAAAAGGTTCAAGATTTTGAAGGATCGGATGAGCAACTCTTTTTCCTTTTTTATACCCTTACATAAACGCGGAATGTAAGATGTTTATCCTGGGAGCTTAGTTTAATTGTGATCAGCTGGAGACGAACGCACAAATGTCAAAGTTGGAGTAGGACGCGGGAGGGAAGGGGTCGTCGGTTTGTGTGCGGGGCGCGGCGGCGCACCGACCACCGTCGCGGGCAGTGCTCGCCCGGCCCCCATCCCGCGCGTATGTCCCCAAGACATACCTTTCAATACAATTTCCACACAACGCGACTTCGTTACATAAGAACCCTTGAAGGGCACATTTTAAACCTCATAGTGTTAAGGCTTCTTTCTGTGATCAATAAATTTTAGCACATTTTACACGCGTAGTTTAGGTTAGCGTTACGTAAGCTGCCGCCGTCCACGAAGCTTCGCTTGCTACCGCTTTATTGTGATATTCGGTTGTGATATATTCCTTTAGGCTAGCTTTTTGCTCGTAGGTAGTATTATAGGGCTAGTGATTTGTTGATAATATTGCACTGTTAAGTTTGATCGTGTAACGAAGTCGTGTACGTCTAAGCCGCCGTTTGACGTTGTGGAAATTGGATCCTTTTGGTCCCGTCTGTAACTTGTTGATTGTATTTTCCCTTTTTCCGTTTCCTTGTTCCCGTGTTCCTGGTCGTATGGTGAGCACTAGGTGGGTATTCGATCGGTGTTCGCGCGGTACTTGTTGATCGCGGGGTGATAATGCGCGCGTAGCGCTTCCGAGTGTGGCTCGTCACGGATTCGCGCGGCTGGTGGCGGCCCGCCACGCCATCTGGCGGCTGCGGCGCTCCGGCTCGCAGCCGGCGCAAGACAACAATGACCATGAACAGACCAACCATCTGTACGTTTCTTCCTCTATCTCAATTCTCAATGTCTGTCTTGCAAGCTTCTGTATCCATGACCCATCACTGCCTTCACTGTTTTTGTTTTATTTTTTTATGTATTCATTTTAGTTAATTTTCTGAATAAACTATCTCTATTCCTTAAAATGACGCTTATATATGAAGCACAAAGAGCGCCACTTGTTTTATAAAAGTGGGTAAACAAGCTAAGCGTCTGTACAAAGAGTCCACATACTATTTCAAATTAAGTTTGTTTTTCTCCGGTTGCCAGCTGCTCACCCGCTTTACATTTCCAGTTTTCACATTCCCCATTTCACGATGGAGTTGCGGTCCCAGTCTGTTGTATGCATCGTTGGTCATAATGCAATGCCTGCTATAATAAATGTTACTCCCACAAATTGTTGTTTTATTTTCATGTTGATGTCAGCTATCTCAGCAGTGTTGGGTACCCATTTGTGCTTATTGTAGCTTCATGTAATAGAAACGTGCGATCAATGTTTAGATGAAGTAAGTATTAGTAGCCGCACGTTGATCAGTGTTATATGTTCAGTATGATATACACATTCATCAACCTCACTCACGCTCCAGTCGATTTTGTTACGTAATGGCGCCCGACGTGGGACTAATTTGTACTAGTTTTTGACTCGCTGTTTTGTATCAATAATTTACAGGGATATCATATTATGGTACATTTTTTATCAGGCATGATACTAAAATAAAACATGGATATTGGAGTATAAACAAGTCACTTAAATGATTACTTGTAAAGCTATACGTTATTCCCTCGTGAAATATTGTTGATAATTAAGTACAAAATTATTACATATGTAACAATAACACAAAAACACGAATGCTTTCATGTAAATGGCTTTTACAATTGACACCATTCAAAAGCAATGATGTCATTAAATCTACGAACAAAGAATAGAAAGTAAATATTATAAAATTGTGTAACAACCTCATCCAAATTGATTGCACTAAACAAAAAGAGAAAATAGGCCAAAGGCCATTATTACCATAAGATGCAACACGACATCGGTGTAACTTTTGAGCCAAAACTGTAATGTAATAAAAGTAAATCCTTGTCCTGACCTTGACCAGAATTTCCAACCAAACGCGTTTGGATTAAGCTTTTGAATATCGAGTTGTGACTCACATGGGTCGCTAATGCTTCAGAATGATAGATTGTAGAAACATTCCGAGTCTCAATAAATATACTAAACCAGTAATCGCGCCCAGCATGAGATAAAGTAAGTGTTATAATAACTTAAATTAATAGTGTAAATTCGTGTTACTTGCTCAAATAAAAGTGATTTATGCATCATTAATATAGATAAGCTCGCATAGACCCAACTAAAAATAACTGACCCGCAATATTTCATGGGCGTCGTAAATAGCGTCTCGACTGGATTGAAAGTATTTAGAATAAACCTCTGTCGAATGTTGTTCTAGAACTCAACTGAGTTGAAAATTTATGTATTTATTGTGATTTATTCACTATCTTGTATATAATTTGGCATTTTGTACTGAATATTAAAATGGCGCCCAACACGGGACTCTAAAAATAATATACCTAAATATTTGTAATTATTTTAATAAGGGTATAATCTTATTACAGAAAACATACCTCTGCTAATAAAATGGTCAACTACTCCATCTAGCTTGAATTATTATAATAAAGTATATGGTACGTTAACGCTTTACTCGGCTAAAAATAGAAGGGACCTCATATTTCTTGGGCGTGGCGGTATTTTAGATATCAAGAAAAATTGCACTTGTTTGTTCAATCTGAATAACCAAGTGGATATTAGTGAATAAAAATGTAATACGTTCGATACTGTCTAAAATATACCAGCCCCCTTCTCGTGGGCGTTCAATAAGGGCAAGATATTGTATCAATATTTAAATGAAGATAATTACCAATCCTCTTTCAATACTCTACGGGACAGTTTTGCATGGATACGCCAACGTTTCTCTGGAAGGCTTTTCGTGATCAAAGAGGTTTCGACTATTACCCTTGCGTATCTTCAATAAGTTATTGATACTGAGAACCCTCCTCAATGATCCCAACTGTGGAACAGAGCTTTAAAATCTTTTCTTGTGATTGTTTTTTGCTGACTTCTACTTTAGTATATTTTGGCGATAGTAACAAGACTGAAAGGAATAGTAATGACTCGATACTTAACCTTATTCTTGCAGTTTCGACATTAATTCCTTTTTTTCCGTTGAATTATTCTTATGACCAAATTATTATTCAAAGCTCACTTGTAGCTTTATTAGAAGAATCTGTGCCAATAGTCAGATTTATACTTGGTTCTAAGAAACGAAACTCATTTCACTGGAAACAATTTCAATAATTCTTTATTATTCAACCTACACACTTTAATTAAGACGGACTTCTAGCTATATGATAACAACCACATGGGTCGATCGAAGGTTAGAGTATGAAGGTTGCGGTAGTCGATACGTGGATCGGAAACTGTCCATTCTATTTCAAGATCCCACGTTACCTCAGAAGTAAGTTGAAAGACAGCCTATAGCTTTATAGACTGTCATTATTAGAATTTTGACAGTCGTTTCGGGTAGTTCGAAACTCAAAATTCTAACCACCAGAGAGTTGTGTGATTTTTTTTTTTTTTTAGTTTGGGGTCAATCATCAAATGATATCTCCCAATCTGGGCGGAGCGGAAGGGCGAGTCAGACTTTTACTGACTAAAACTCACCCGTGTTCCTTCACTTGCCTGCCCGTCAGGGCCACGGTTTCTCTTTCAACCAACACACAACCCTGGCATCGGTCTTCATGGACCCCGTCACTATGTGTTGATATCTCTGTTCATGAGCGCACATTAAACACGACGCGCCGTCAACCTGGACCTGGCACTTACCGGGCTGCGAGCAGTGGGCAGCTTGCAGCCCGCTCATTGGGTTACCCCTGTAACTGGGTTGTGATAGTCAGATAGGTTGTTGTTCTATATAAACATGACAGCAGTAAGACTAGAAGAAACATGGTTGGCTAAACAGAAAACTATGTATGTAGTTTCGTGTAATCGATTCCTACCATCGCCAAGTAAAAAAGACTGGTGTATACAAACTATGTTGTAAGGCAGAAGTCTTATTATATTAAAATTAAAAAAGTAACGACATAAAGTCCTCTCAGAGACCCTTCGGAACACGACGTCATCTTTTCATTATAAAACCGTCTTCTTATCTTGTAATCCGGAGCCTAGTAACTTAAACCTAAGACTTTGAGTACCAACCGTAGGTTCCAATTCCGTAGGAATATTTAGATATAAGTATCCTATCTATTATATCTAGTTGTAATCCGTCTCCTAAACATCCGAATCTTTTCAGTAACGTTTGCGTGAAAGAATAACATTTATAATAGAAAGTCGGCTAACGGATGGATTATAACCCGGAATAACATATAGGATACTCTTTACATCAACCCATCTATCCATATTCTCACATACAAACTTTCGCATTTTTAATATTAGTAAGATGTCGATAAAAGATATATAATATGCGCTGTTACTGCTTCACAGTACGAGCCCATATTATTAGGATTTACTTAGAACAGTACCTATTAAGATCATCAACGATTTTAGACCTTATGGATGAAATTTTGTTTCTGTTAATATGCAAAATCAATTTTTATGCAAACAATTCAATAGTTATGATCAAATATCCACTGAAACTAAAGCCAGAGTCTTAGCAATATGGCAATAGTGGTGGTAAAGTTAGTAGCTGTAGTAGTTAGTAGTTTTTAATGGTAGTTTATGAAACTGTTACATAATGAGGGATATTATGCACGCGTATTAGTTTAAAAAATGAGCGAAGCGAGTTTTTTATTAGTATCACACGAGTGTGTAATACCTAATTATGTACAGTTTCATACACTACTTTATCTAATCTCATACATTGTATTGAATATATGAAATAAAAGATAGAGATTGATCACTTGACATTTTAAGAAACAATAATATAATCAGTTGTGTCCAGCGAAACACAACAACGACTTGCAATGCAAAGAAACGTATTTGGCGCCAAAATTCTGCACCCTGCAGCCCTGCGCATGCGCCAAAGCGCGCGCAGCCACAAATAAAAAATGAAATAGTGCTGTCTATGGTTTGTAATCTGTACGGTAATGAAAAAAAAATTATTATAACATTATTTTGTTAGAGAAATAATGTTATAATTTAATTTTTTAATTTCCTTTCGATATACTATTGGTAAAGTACGTCAATATAAATTTCTTTTTAGTTTTATATTTTTATTTTATTGATATGAGAGTAGATAAAAGTCTTTCCGCTCTAGCCTTGAAGACACTTAAATTGTAATCAGACTGCTCTCTGACAGACTACCTCTGGCAAATTGTTCCAGACCTTCGATGTACGCGGTATAAAAGACGAGGCGAAACGCTTTGTCCGGATCGTAGCGGTGTCAACAATGTAAGCGTGGATATACTGTATGTCGTCCGACGATGAAACGATGACGACGAAATTCGGAATTAAGTCATGTAATTTTCGTGTTAACTTTACAAAATGTATGTAAAGGCTACCATACGCCTAAATGCTCCAGGTCTAGGAGATTGTTCTCACACACAAATACTGTTTCATTTTGAATTCAACTCCAACCTTTTTAATTGACTTCATAGAAGGAGGTTATGTTTTAGACGAGTTTTATTTTTAATTATGTAAATATTAACTTCAAACCGGTCGCCGCAAAACAGAATAAAAAGTCTTGAATCATTCTCGAATTGCCGAATTATACTGCACCCATTCAACTGCCATAAATAAGTCATATGCATCATGTGAATTTTGACTGCTCGTTTAGCGCATTGTACTAACATGTCTATGACCTCTAAGTAATTGTTAGGGATCTGGCTGCTTGTGAATGTGAGTTTAAATCCATACTAATATTATAAATGTGAAAGTGTGTTTGTTTGTTTGTTTGTCCTTCCTTCACGCCGTAGCTAAGCAATCAATCGACCTGATTTTTGGCATACAGTTAGTTGAAAAGATGGAGAGTAACATAGGCTACTGTTGGTCCTAAAAAAACATCAAGTTCCCAAGGGAGATTACTGGAATATTTTTATGTGTACACCAAATATCCTAATATTATAAATCGGAAAGTGAGTTTGTTTGTTCCGCTTTCACGCCGTAACTACTAAGCCGATTATTTTGAAATTTTCCAGACGTAAAGTTAGAAGTCCGGATTAAATAATAGGGTACTATTTTATCCTGAAAAAAAATTATATTCACGAGGGAAATCTAAAAGCGCGATATAACCGATCTCCACGCGAGCGAAGCCGCGGGCGGAAAGCTAGTATGTTTATAAACGCACCCAGGATACAGGAAAAATCCCTAGAGTGGGGCAACTTTTTTTTTTTTTAATCAGATAACAGAAAATAGATGACATGTGTTCACGCTTCAATGTTATTATAGTTTCGGTCGATACGAGTGCTTTCGATTCAGGTAAACAATAAAACTAGGGCGTTGACATTTGTAATCGATAGTTACACTAACTAGCGTGAGTTTGAAACTACTTACGTAATTAAGTAAAGTTGATCGATAAATAAAATGACATAAGAGCTTTAATTTAAAATGGAACCTCTAGATCTTAATGTTGATAAATTACATGTGATCAGCTTGTAATGTACCCATTGCTGGATTACAAACCGAACTGGACAATCTCTCCCGACGAGAATAGGCTTTTTAAGAGAGGGTTGAAACATGTTACATATATTCGATTTATTTTTTTGTTCCGGGAAATCCGATTTTTTCGCAATAAGAAAGAATTTAGGAAAAAATACTCTTTACCCTGCTTTGAGAGGTGCGGTGATTAAATTATTTAGGAAAACTTAAGCGTTTACCTGGTTTAGAACTCACGACCCACAAGTTATAAATTGGGCCTTTACTGAGCCAGCAATGCTATAGCTAAGAGTAGATTAATGTTATAGGTTCTATGAGAAATTTCGTCAACAGCCTGTCTGGATTTGTGCAATCAATTTCGGATTGATGGGTTTTCGGAAAGACCGCAAGATAACCGATAGTCTGGATAAATCTTTGTCCAATTCTTTAGGGCGTTCAATGATATATTTTATCCTCCATAGAAAAGGGAGGATCCTCAGACCAGACAAGTGTTGAGGCTGGCGGGCACTTGCTCAACGGTCAATGTTGGGATGGTGTATGTAATTGTATACTAATTGCACGGTAAACTTTGCTTGCGTGAAACAGAATTCGTGTGACATCAGTATGACGCGTTATTCCTTTGTGACATTTCTTTAGGTACCGCTACAAGATCATACTTCTGTATTATTATTTTTTTAAAAAAGAATGTCAATCGTCAGACTTCCCTCAATCTGGAATAGATTCTGGGTCTTTCAAATAAAAAGCTAGTAGCCAGGTAAGTAGGATACTTATAATCCAGAAGGTAGAAAAGGCGTGGAGTCCTCTAGACCTTTTATGCCGATGGTCTGTCTGTCGATATCAAAATTACATCGGAAAATTAACTTAACATGATAGTATGTACCTGAGTTCTATCGCTTTTTTAGTATCCAATAACGTAGGGCCTAAAGAAAAATTAACTTAACATGATTGTATGTTCCTGAGTTCTATCGCTTTTTTTACTATCCAATAACGTAGGGTCTAAAGAAAAATTAACTTAACATGATTGTATGTACCTGAGTTCTATCGCTTTTTTACTATCCAATAACGTAGGGTCTAAAGAAAAATTAACTAAACATGATTGTATGTTCCTGAGTTCTATCGCTTTTTTACTACCCAATAACGTTGGGTCTAAAGAAAAATTACCTTAACATGATTGTATGTACCTGAGTTCTATCGCTTTTTTAGTATCTAATAACGTAGGGCCCAAAGAAAAATTAACTTAACATGATTGTATGTTCCTGAGTTCTATCGCTTTTTTTACTATCCAATAACGTAGGGTCTAAAGAAAAATTAACTTAACATGATTGTATGTACCTGAGTTCTATCGCTTTTTTACTATCCAATAACGTAGGGTCTAAAGAAAAATTAACTAAACATGATTGTATGTTCCTGAGTTCTATCGCTTTTTTACTACCCAATAACGTTGGGTCTAAAGAAAAATTACCTTAACATGATTGTATGTACCTGAGTTCTATCGCTTTTTTTACTATCCAATAACGCAGG
The DNA here is from genome assembly GCA_037179545.1 of Sesamia inferens. NCBI lineage: Eukaryota > Metazoa > Arthropoda > Insecta > Lepidoptera > Noctuidae > Sesamia > Sesamia inferens. The sequence goes on from CM073940.1 coordinate 11,667,697, forward strand.
GTCTAAAGAAAAATTAACATGATTGTATGTACCTGAGTTCTATCGCTTTTATACGATCCAATAACGTAGGGTCTAAAGAAAAATTAACTTAACATGATTGTATGTACCTGAGTTCTATCGCTTTTTTACTATCCAATACCGTAGGGTCTAAAGAAAAATTAACTTAACATGATTGTATGTACCTGAGTTCTATCGATTTTTTACTATCCAATACCGTAGGGTCTAAAGAAAAATTAACTTAACATGATTGTATGTACCTGAGTTCTATCGCTTTTTTTACTATCCAATAACGTAGGGTCTAAAGAAAAATTAACATGATTGTATGTACCTGAGTTCTATCGCTTTTATACGATCCAATAACGTAGGGTCTAAAGAAAAATTAACTTAACATGATTGTATGTACCTGAGTTCTATAGCTTTTTTACTATCCAATACCGTAGGGTCTAAAGAAAAATTGCCACTCCGGCGATTCAAGAACCACTTGTCTTTTCAACAGTTATGTACATTAAACACTCATAACTTGATTATATTATCAAAATATAGATAGGCATCCAACATTATTTTTTGTTTATGCGAAACCCTGAAATACGTGTCCAGTATTTTTAAGTATAGAATCTATGTACAAAGTTTCACAAAGTGATGAGCTTTTTATCTTACTTAATAAAGTATGTTCGACGTTCTGCTTGGGCGGGCGAGCGGTGCGTTGACCTCTGGCATCAGCTGTTGCGCAGGCGCGCATTACCATAAGCTACGTGCCACTAAACTTCAATGATTTGTATATGTATTTGGGAAAAATTATAACATGGTGTAAAAATTATTGGAAATCTCGGTAGTAGGTCTGTACCTTTCTCGGTGGTAGGCCATAATATCGGATGCCGGCAGAAGTTACCACCCATCAGACAAAGTCTTGGCAAGCGATTCGTCGTGTTCCGGTATAATGTCTGGTAAAACCGTACGGAGGACGGGTCTGAGCAGTTGTGTTGCGATGTGTGCCGGGAACGATGCGCCAAATGTTGTTGTGTCGGGAGTTTGGTCGTGGAGGCTTTCCAGATCAATCTCCCTCTGGGGCAGCATCGTTGGTCGTATTGTTGTGAATAGGCTTAATTAACTAGCGCGCTTTACCATCAACGCGGTCAAGCACTAGTTTATAATTGATAAAAAAAAAACCCAGTAGCATCCGAAGTTTTTTTTTCTGCTTTGGAGTCTGGGATCCGCTTTACCAGTCTAACGGCTCATTTGGCTAAACATCGATATTTTCCGTGAAGCGACTGCCGTCTGACCTCCATAACCGATTGCATCGATTGTATCACGGGATTCCAGGCAAGCGCTAGATTATAATTCTTAAAAAAAAATTAAGTATGAATATCATATATACATGTCGGAGATCGTCGATTAATTTTAATAGAAGTTGCTGATTTGATTTACGTAGTAGAGGGGCGAATGCTTGTGACGTTATTTTGTGATGGCGTCACATGGACAGAGTCGCTTTGGAAAGTGGGGTTCGTCGAACGGTCACTTTACATCGGGACGCGGACCGAAACTGTCGGTTTGCATATTCAAATTGTTATTATGAAGATTGGAGGGTATATCTACACGTCGTGCTTCAATTCAAAAACTCACCTACGAAATGGAACCTGTACCACCACACCAAGATGCTGTCGACCGTACCGCTCTGCCGTCGCTGTCTCCGACATACATAATCAACCTACAATGTTCCCACTGTTGGGACACAGACCTCCTCTCGATGAGAAGGAATGGGCCGAAATCTACCAAACGGGCCCAGTGCGGGTTGGTAAAAAAAGTCTTTTGTGACAAAACTTAAACGTAGCATTTTTTTTTAATAATTATAAACTAGCGCTTGACTGCAATCCCGCCTGATGGTAAGCAGTGATGCAATCGTTGATGGTAAAGCGCGCTATTTTGTGCGCGTTTATTAAACCCATTCACTTAAAAAACTTAGTGAATAGGAAGAAAGACGGCAGTTGAGCGAGGTGATGCAAATTTATAAACCCAACAACACGGCCAATGATGCTACGCCAGAGGGAAATTGATCTGGATAGACCATGATCAAACTCCCGACACAACATCATTTGGCGCATCGTAGGTACCCGGCAAGCTTCACAACACAACTGCTCAGACCTGTCCTCCGTACGGCTTCACCAGACATCACGCCGGAACACGACGAATCGCTTGGCGGCAAGACTTTGTCTGGTGGGTGGTAACTTCTGCCGGCAGCCGATGTTATGGCCTACCACCGAGTAAATTTGCTAATAATGTCATATCACATCTACAGACCAATCACAGTAATCGTAATTTAACCCGTAGGGTAATAGAGATGTTTCCTCGGTAAAAAAAAATTGATTCTATTTAGTTCGTCATTCAGATTATAGAAAAATATTGGATACGTAAGTTTTGTTTTATCAAATCAATAAATAATTACAAATATAAAAGGCATCAAAGATCAGGAGTGGTGGCTGGTGACGTCACTGCTCGCTAAAAAGTGTAGTGTCCAGTGACGTCACACGAGTTTTCAACGCACTGTGTCGTCTTCGTTTTTTGTTTATATGAAAAAAGAAAAAATACGTGTCTAGTATTTTTTGGAAATCTGACTGACGGACTAATTAGTTTTTTTTAGTCAACTACCCTATTGCGTAAGTAACTATCAGTAGGAATGGGTTTCATTCTGACAGTTAGACTGCATTGCATTGCATTATTTACATTGTTTAGCAGACATATTTTTCGAACAGATGTAGCAATGGATTGGTAATATGCTTCGAAATTATTCCAACTAATAATCGTTTACGCAATTAGAGTGTTGGTCAAATGACCCGTGCGGCTGTTATTAGACAGAGGGTCACAAGACCCTCGCCATAGGTATACTGTTTATCATCATTCTATGATAGCCTAATAATCTGCCGTCAGTCAAGCCAGTCAATATGTAGGCCTAATGCCAACAATAGGCGATATAAAAGTTCTCGTAAAAGCCTAGGCGTAGGCAGAACGTGGGCGGGGGGAGTAAGAGGTGGGACGTAGGAAGACGTGGGACGTATTCGCAATCGACTCACGTCCCAGCGTCCCAGACTTTAGTATCTAGTTAGTATGAAACATATTTTTACTTTTACGTAAGTTTTGCGTAATTGTTTTATTCATTTTTGCGTAGGCATCTTCATGGATGTTCCTGACCTAATTTATTATAATCTAAAATAAGAATATTATTTAATCAACGGATCTTCTTACTCAATATAGTGACATGGATAGCCTATAACATTTACAGGCGTCTTCTCTGTCATGAGAAACGGTCTGGACCGAGCACTGGGCCAGCCCAGTGTGGATTAGAGGATGTGTATTAATATCTTCAATTTTTTTTATTCTAGGACATGCAGATTTTCACGCAATATTTCCCTTCACCATTTGAGAACTCCTTCTTGGAAAAACAGTGAAATTAAATACACAAAGTACTACCACTCACCAAAGTCGGAAAGAGAATTATTTTCCATTTAGATCGACATCCGCAGCAGTTCCCCTTTTAAGTAAACGTAATTATCCAAATAAAGAGAATCTATAAATAAATTTACCATAAGGCTAACAATAACAGATCTGTTTACGATAATATTTGATTAATAACGAGATATTTACACAAACACAAAATACATTAAGGAAAACTATGTAAACAAATATTTTCTCTTCAAAAAGTACTTATATCGGACGCTTATAAAAATATAATACCCCTTTTACCGACTCATGCAAACGAGGCTTAGGAATGGAATTGAAAAATGGCTTGGCTACGACTTCTAGGCGCGTACGCCGCTCACGTAGCAGCGTCTACGAGCGGCGTAGCGCCGTAGCGGCTCGTATCTATAGGCATATCTGCGCGTATACTTCGTTTGAATAGAATTGAAGCACGTTTTAAATAAGACTTTTTTATTTCTGGTTTAATTAATAGCTATACTTTTCTTTGTGGTTCCACAATTTTAGACGGAACTAAAAACTGTTCAGCGACATCGAAATAATATAACGTAGTGAAAAATACATTAAAATTTCAGGTAAACTACATTTAAGTATATAAAGGGCAAAACTGTATACAAATATAAACATAATTACCGTACATAAATATAAATTAAGTAACACTGTCGGTTACCTTTTACCCCTAAACCACATAACCGATTTTTATGAAATATAACTGATACGGAACCTGGGACCAGAAAAAGGACATATGCTACGTTTCATAGTGGAGATTTGTAATACTAAACCTATAAAATACTAAATAAACGTAGGCAAAGTCCCAAGTAACAACTATTATTTAAAAGAATAGGATACAATTAAAATATCGATATCCTTCTATTGCCTTAAATATTTAATGTCAAATTTGGTAGCACTTAAAATACGAATTATAACTATAAATGCGTAGCCGTCTATATTATTATAAATATTGTAGTCCAGTATAAGCGAGAACTGCAGAAAGTAGCGGACGCGATATTTTATTCATATAACGTTTCAACTTTTGCGTTATGAAGTTATATTATTACTTCTGAAGGGAACTTCAGACGCTTGAAGGTTTAATACTTGCTTTAGCACTCAATACTTGATGATTTTTAATTGGTTGGTAATAGTTCTACTTTGTTGAGAAAAATATGATTTTTAAGGTTTAATGGTTAGTTTTTGTAAAATCAACACACAACTACAGCTATCACATAACCTTTGTATACAGAACGATTTCAGTATAGAACTGTTTGTGTACAGAACATAAAATACAGAATGAAAATAAAATATTTTTCATTTTCATTTTCATTTCCATGGTCAGTTTTCGTAAAATCAACACACAACTACAGCACTCACATAACATTTGAATACAGAACGATTTCAGTATAGAACCATTTATGTACAGAACCGTTTGAGTACAGAACCGGTCGAATTGCTTGGGGGAGTCATGTGTCCACTAGAGATGTATTTTAGTATTTATATGGAGTGACTGGCTATCTAACTTCCACAACCCAGTTACTGAGTAATGCGATGTCCATTGATAAGACTGATGGTCAGACTTATAAATCGACAGATTTTTATTCTTGGAGTGAAATTGACGTCTGACAGAATTATTTAAAGAAGAACATTCAAAATTGATAATTATTTCTCAGATATTTCTGTTGAGTGGAAAAGTCTTACAACAATCAATACTTAGTATTAATTATTTATAAAGAGTTTATGTTCAATGAAAACACATGGTTTGATTACACATAGTTTTACTATCGGTACACTTAAATTAGTACTACTTTTGTTTTAGTAGGTACTTTACATACATATTAATTGTATTATCTATGTAAATAGTACACTGTAGACTACCTACATTATTACTTTCTCCTTCCCCTTAGTATTCCATCCAAAGGTTGTCTGTAAAAGATCGCTCTTAGCGATAAGACCGCCCATCGTATCATCCTTTGATACTTGCAAACTTTTGATATTATGTTTCAGTTTTGTGTACAATACACTCATGGTTTGCGCTCATAATTGGCGACTGCCCAAAATGGAGAGAATTTAACGTATTCAAATGAAACTGTTTCGTTTTACCTTCAAGATATTTTCATGATGATTCGAGCGTGAGATAACTCGAAGAATATTGATGACTCAAGAAAGTGGTGTTAAGTTTACGATGATAATATTGAGATTTTATAAATGAGGCCAAAATGTGACGCAGAGATATATGATTTGTGTCAGCAGCTGATAGACCATTTTTGTACCGATTGGCCTAGTTCTGTTCTATCTCCCGCTTGTTATGGAGGCAAGTGGAAAAAATATATTTTTTTCTTACTCCTCCGCTGTTCTTTTCTGACTAATTTCGTTGCGGGACCCAAGACAGTTGAATCGTTTCTCCGGGACTCGTCGAGCTTCATTGCTCGGCGTTTTTCTGGTGGTCTCCTCTGTTGATTCTGGCTTTCAGGAGTTGCAGTGGGTGGGAAAAGGTGTGGCAGGTTTTGTCCCATAAAAAAAGACCATTTTTTCCATGATGGAAATCCTTATGGATGTCCACCGCTCTAGGGCGGGCGGCGGTATCTGTTAGACCCTTATAGACTAAAAACTCTATCGGTGAACCTTACGCCGGGTATCGTGTCCTCCGCGGGGCCTCCTGGGGGCTTATAGACCGTAGCCTAGTCTTTTGACAAATATATATTCATAAAAATAATAAAGCTGAAGAGTATTTTTTTAATCTTTGTCTGATTAGAAAAAACATTCTGGAATATAGGCTAATGATTAGCTAGAAGATTAGAAGTAAACATAAACAGTAATCAGTTTTAACTGAAAATAATGTTTGAATGCGGTAATATCGATTAAAGAAAAAAAATAATTTGACAGCCCAATTCTAGAGAACACTTGGATAAAATATCATAGAATCCTAAGATAGTTGATGTGATATATTGACATATTTGATCATATGTAGGTATATGCTTACATAGTTAACAAAAAAGTAGATAACTTCAAATCTCCAAGTTCAAGTATCATCATTGTTGTGGAATTTTGACACTATTGACACTACACTACTGACAGTGTTGATACAGGTTTTCATGCACTGGTCACGTTCAGTTCATTGGTCCCTTAGGAACATGAATAAATAAGCCAAGAAAATTGCGTCGTCCCGGGTGAGAGCATTCTTTTATTTCACTGTACTCAGTAGTCAAATCGGGAAGTCTTAACTGTCTCTTATAAATAAAGATTACTCAGTGATCAGCGAGTACAAACTTATGAGAGCAGAGATTCATGCATTTTGGTTAACATATGTAATTGCGGCTGTTCACTTACTGGTTACGCGGACGATGGCCTACTGCTCATTCAGTCAAGTACCCGAGCTGGACTTGAGAACTTGGCCAATACTTGCCTAAATTTAATATCTCAGTGGGGTGATCGTAACCGCCTAGCGTTTGCGCCACATAAAACCTATCAACTTCTACTAAAAGGTAATCTTAAATCATTGCCTACTATTAAATTTAATAACGTTCCCATTAAAAAACAGCAATCCGTATGCTACCTTGGTATGATCTTAGAAAGGAATTTTTCATTTATAGAACATATAAAAATAGTTGGTGAAAAAGCTAAAAGGAACTTTTATGCCCTAACTAGAATATCCAAAGCAACTTGGGGTCTATCATTCCTAACTTTAAAAACTATATATGGAGCTACCTACTTAGGATGTATGTGCTACGGTGCACCTGTTTGGGCCGATAGGGCCAGCATAGGGGCGGCACGACGTAAACTGCTTCAAAGCCAACGTTTGGCATTGATATTTTTATGCAAGGCGTATAGAACGGTCAGTACTTAGCCTTACCGGTACTGGCAGGTGTACTTCCAGTCGACCTTGAGGTACAGCGACGTGCTTCAATGTACTACTCCGCGAGGGGGGAGGCCATGGACACTAATTTTGTTACACAACGCGACTTTAATAAAATCTCTAGATTATTTAAACCTCAGACTGAAGTCTGGGAGGACCTCTTATCCGAATGGCAAAGTAGGTGGGATAATTCCATCAAGGGCCGGCACCTCCATCTGTTCTTTCCATCCGTTGGCGATCGGCTGGCTAGGACATGGCTGGAGGTTGACCACTGCGTTGCCCAATTTCTCACAGGTCATGGCAACTTTAAAAGTAAACTGTATTCTTTTAAACTTGTTCCTTCCCCTTTGTGTCAGTGTTCTACATCGAACTGTGAATTTGAACAGTCCGCACATCACATCTTGTGGGAGTGTGTTCTTTGGCAGAATGAACGCAATATTATGTTGGATAGTGTACAAGTTACATCCGGAGCCGTTTATTATACGGACCTTGTAGAAACTAGAACCAATTTCCGTGCGTTCAGGCGCTTTTGCCATACCTATTATTGGAATCAATTGTAAAAGCTAATACCTACTTAGGACCCATTAACTTAATCAAATTTTATTCCGTGGTGTTTGGCAATCTGGGCTTCTCCCAGTTGCAATAATGTCCCTTTGTGCCGATTGGCCTAGTTCTGTTCTGTCTCCTGCTTGTTATGGAGGGAAGTGGAAAAAATATCTTTTTTCTTACTCCTCCGCTATTCTTTTCTGATTAATTTGTTGCGGGACCCAAGACAGTTGAATCGTTTCTCCGGGACTCGTCGAGCTTCATTGCTCGGCGTTTTTCTGGCGGTCGCCACTGTTGATTCTGGCTTTCAGGAGTTGCAGTGGTTGGGAAAAGTGTGGCGGGTTTTGTCCCAAAAAAAAAAAAAAAAAAAAATAACATATGTAATTGCATACTTAATAAGTTTTTATGTACTACAAAACCCTTATGTATGGACGACAGTATGTCAAGCTACCCGAAACTGTCAAATATTCCCAATCAACTTTGAACCTTAACGCTTCAGCGATAAAGTTGAAATTCGAATAAAGAAATATGACAGATTGTAGTGACTTGATATGCTGTCATCTGTACTTAAATAAATAATTATTATGTTTGCAACTGAGAATCTGTCGTCCACAACCAACACCCGAAGCGTGCGAAAAGCGCCTGTCTGCTAATAATTGTCGAGGAGCACATTAATTACGTGACCTTGGAGGTCTTCACCCCGTAATTACCGCTTATCGATGCACAGCCTACTAATTTCCTTCTAAACCTGCCTGCAGTGGATCACAAGGTTGCGTGAAAGGTATTCATAGTTCGTATTGATTTAGTGATTACACGGAGGCAATCACGCGAGCTCCGAAAGGGAAAGTAGGCCGATGAGATTGTTAGAAGACTTTATTGTTACGTGTGTTGTGCACGATTGTTGGCTAACTCTTGATTAGAGGGAGGCTTATTGTTGTTTTGTTGTGACTGTGTTACTTACTAGTGGAGAAAATCATAAGGATTTCTATAATGAGTAAAGTTATTATTCATGAGAATAAGCATCAAATAGACAAATATAATGAATTGGATTTTATATAGCTAACTAAGTATATCTTGGACACCAATGGCTTACAAGGTGAATGAAAACATCTTGAGGAAACCTGGAATTTAAGTCTGAAATCGCCAACCCGCATTGAGTAAGCGTGGTAATTGCACTCAATCCTTCTCTGTATGAAAGAAGATCTATGCAAAACAACGTTTGCTACGTAAAAATAAAAAACCCATTTCCATTCAATCCTTTTTTTTTGTGGATGGAAATCATCAAAATGATATCTCCCGTTCTGGGCGAAGCGGAAGGGCGTGTCAGACTTTTACTGACTAGAACCCATATGTGTACACTTGCCTGTGCGCAAGGGCCACGGTTTCTTTTTTAACCAACCCTGACCCAGGAGGCATCGGTCTTCGTGGATCCCGTCACGATGTGCTGATATCTTATTGAGGCGCATGTGAAATACAACGCCCCGTCGACCTGGGCCTGGTCCTTACCAGGCGGCGAGCTGCCCACTGACCGCAAGCCCGCGCCTTCGGTGGCCGGGAGTTCGATGTTGTCTCCCGACCAGAGCCTCTCCTGCGGCAGCTAGAGGGTGTGATTCCTGCTAACTCACGCGCTCCGCCACCTCTTTTGCCAACTCACTGCTTCGCAGAAGGAGTTACGAAGCAGGGCCTGCGATGCTCTCTCGCTCCGGTAATAGTTTGTCATTCTTTTAGTAATCATGTTAACAATAGCTAAATGTGGTCATAGCATAGAAGCATACGTTGCAGTCATTAATTATCTAATTAGATCGATGTATTCAGTGGTATCGTTTTCGCATTGAGAATTGTCTTTGTGAGCACATTTATGATACCGGCCGGAACCGAATTTTTCTTTCGGATTTTTTTTTTCTTTACACTTCAGGATTTCATATTTAAATAAGTGTCCTTTTGTTGAGAAACCTTTTATTTCACGAGGCTAATGAAAGTTAGTATTATATTTAGTTATTTGTTGGAACAGGTGGTAAAGTTCCGACGTCTAATTTAGCTTGATAAGTAATTCTTTAATTCTTTGAAGCGATAACAAGGTATGTGAACACTGCTTATATTACTTCTTTGAAATATTCATAAAATGGAAACAATTCTTGGCAAACCTTGGGATTCGCCATATCAAGGTCGTTAGAAAATAGTTTTTATTTTATAAGGTTTCTTGTTAGTGCGGCCTGGCCTTGATTCGGGCGATCAGTTGTAGACAGTCCATTGCTTAAGTAATAGTAAGTCTATGGCATATATTTTCGTATTTTCTAAGATTGTATACTTTCTTGTAAGGACGACAGTAGGTCAAGCTACTCGAAATTATCAAATATTCCCAATCAACCTTGAGCCTTAATGCTTTGGAGATAAAATTTAAAATTTAATATAGAAATATGACAGATTGTAGTAGCTTGGTGTGCTGTCGTCTCTACATCACAATCATCATCATCATTTTAGCCTACAACGTCCACTGCTGGACATAGGCCTCCCCCATGGATCTCCACAACAACCGGTCCTGCGCCTTCCGCATCCAGTGGTTTCCCGCGACGTTCACCAGATCGCTGCGTCTTCCAGTGCGTTTTCACTACTCGAGAACCCGTCGGCCCCATCGGACATCGGCCCTTCAGGCAATGTGCCCGGACCACTATCAATTAAGTGTTGTAATGTTTCAGGCTACATTGTTCTCCTCTCGTCTATATATATATTATTTCATTATAAATATTTAAACATATTTGGCTATGAGAGAAATTAAAAGAAAATCTGTGCTATTACTTATATCCCCCGCTCGATCACACTTTTCGTAACGTCACGCGTTCGCCAGCTCACTCCCCAAGTTGAGTTTCATTTCAATTAGCTTTCTTGTACCAATTCCCTGAAGCGCTGTCAGACAAAACAAATGTTTACCCATCAATAATTTACAAACAAAAGGGTTCGCCTTGTTTAAGACTTGTAATAAATTGGAACTTATACAAGTCACATGCACACGTTTAGGGTGAAATAAATGACGACCATTTTTCTATTTGATTCCTTACTTTAAAAGGGTTCTAGGGTGCTGAGAGGAAAGGTTTTATAATACAGTCAGAAACATGTAGTTCTGTAGGTCATGCCGGCTAGAATGATTTAAAAATTTGCAAATCATTCTTAATTAGGCAAAATCAAAAGTCATTTATTCAAATTAAGCTGAGAATCAGCACTTTTTGAACGTCAATATTAGTATAAAAGTACTTCCCACTTTAAGCCATCGGAATAAACAGAGGGCCTAGCTTGTCATGTAAATATAAACAGAGGGCCTAGCTTGTCAGGTAAATAATAGTGTAATAAAATCACTACTATAGAAAAGTTTTTTTTTTAATAATTATAATCTAGCGCTTGAACACAATCCCGCCTAATGGTAAGCAGTGATGCGATCGTTGATGGTAAAGCGCGCTAGTTTATTAAGAGCCTATTCACTCAGAAAAACTGAGCGAATAGGAAGGTAGACGGCAGTTGAGCGAGGTGATGCAATGTTAAGCCCAACAACACGACCAATGATGCTGCGCCAAAGGGAGATTGATCTGAAGACCCTCCACGACCAAACTCCCAACACAACAACATTAGGCGCATCGTACCCAGCACACATCGCAACACAACTGCTCAGACCCGTCCTCCGTACGGCTTCACCAGACATCATGCCGGAACACGATAAATCGCTTGGCGGCAAGGCTTTGTCTGGTGGGTTTATTTCAAGAAACTACACTGTATAAATTCACGCCCTCCTCGCATGGGAGTAGCAACAGGCAGGAACAGAAACTACAGAAACTGAAGTGTAGGCAGAAATTACAGAACTACAGAACCCCACCAGTATTCCTCACATACTCATTTTGCCTCATTTATGTATGTTCATACATCTGGCCAGACAGGTTCCAAGTACTACACACCTGACATTTCTGAAAAACATCACCAATGAACTCAATATATTGATCTAATTGGTCATATTATGGTACTGACTGCTTGCGACTACTACACTAATAAAATTTAATAACAGACGAAAACTAACCACCCTGTCGGTGATTTATAGGATGCATTTTGGAGAGTGTGCGCGGGAATTTTTTGACGTAATATCCCCATCTCCGTTCCATCAAAGAACGACCCGTCGTACGTGGACTCCACGTACGACGGATCCACCGTTACGTTGTTGACTACGATCCGGACGAAGTCGCCCTCCTCTTATACCGCGCACATCGAGAGGCTGGGACAATTTGCCAGCGGCGGTGTTTCCGTCACACTACAACTTTAATGTCTGCAAGGCTAGAGTGAATAAATTAATTGAAATAATGAATTCTTCTCGGTGGTAGGCCATTACATCGGCCGCCGGCAGAAGTTACCACCCATCAGACAAAGTCTTGCCGCCAAGCAATTTGTCGTGTTCCGGCATGATGTCTGAGCAGTTGTGTTGCGATGTGTGCCGGGAACGATGCGCCAAATGTGTTGTGTTGAGAGTTTGGTCGTGGAAGTACTTCAGATCAATCTCCCTTTGGCACAGCATCGTTGGTCGTGTTGTTGGGCTTAACATTGCATCACCTCGCTCAACTGCCGTCTTCCTTTATATTCGCTCAGTTTTTCTGAGAGAATAGGCTGTTAATAAACTAGCGTGCTTTACCATCAACGATCGCGGTCAAGCGCTAGTTTATAATTATTTAAAAAAAAAGAATAAGTTCTTCATAAACTAGCGCGTTTTTTCAACAATAGTTGCATAACTGCTTACCATCAGGCGAGATTGAGGTTAAACACGAATTTACAATTACACATTCAAAAAATATTAAAGTTCTACCAAACTACCAAAAAGTCCAATTTCACCACTCAAATGCTGCACATCGAATCCACTATAAATAAACTTTCCAACCACATCGTTACTACCGCTCCTGGCTAAAGCAAGCATCAACATGTCATTCAGTTTCATTAGGTAGGGGCGTCGCAAACAAACACTGAGGGAGTCAATCTGACCACCGACGTAAATATACAATGTTTAACGCCAAAGTTTAGCAGGGCCATGACGTCGGATATTGAAGGCTAACATGGAGGCTAACCAGAAAACAGGTCGTTTTATATAGGAACAGCATACAATACTCCGTGGTAGGCTATAATATCGGCTACCGCCAGATATTATATTTACCAATGATGATGATAGTTACCACCCACCAGACAAAGTCTTACCGCCAAGCGATTCGTCGTGTTCCCGCATGATATCTGGTAAAGCCGTACGGAGAACGGGCCTGAGCAGTTATGTCGCGATGTGTCCCGGCACACATCGCGACACGAGAAAATGTTGTGCCGGGAGTTTCTCTGGCGCAAGATCGTTGTTTGTGTTGTTGGGTTTAACATCACATCACCCCGCTCAACTGCCGTCTTCCTTCTTATTCCTTTAGTTTTTTTAAGTTCTTAATAAACTAGCGTTACCATTAATGATTGCATCACAGCGCTCCCAACATCTATCAGTTCTTACCATCAGACGGGATTGCGGTCAAGTACTTATTATTATTTTTTTTTTTTAGTAATTATAAACTAGCGCTTGACCGCAATCCCGCCTGATGGTAAGCAGTGGTGCGATCGTTGATGTTAAAGCGCGCTAGTTTATTAAGAGCCTATTCACTCAGAAAAACTGAGCGAATAGGAAGGAAGACGGCAGTTGAGCGAGATGATTCAATGTTAAATGTTAATAGTTTATAACTTTAAAAAGTTAAAGAAAAAAACATTTTCCGGTTTTGATGTTGGGCTGCTCTAAACTCAACAGTTAAGTACTAATTGTCAATTCAAGAAATAATATATCACCGTGAAACTGAGCGTGGAGTGAGATGTCACTTCACCTGAGGCTAGGGATTGACATTAGAAAAAATAGATAGGTAATACCCCCTAGTGTCGGCAACTCCACGAAAAAACACGTATTTTGCGTATGAGTGGGAACGATGGTCTTTCGATCCACCCCAGCTCCTGAAAGTTCTATCATCAATTGCTCCCGAACCACACTCTGGGCGGCGCTCACGGAGTGGGCCGTAATCCACCACATGAACTAAATATGGAACGAGATGAGGCATAGCTTAGAAGTTTTGGTTCTATTAGTCAAGATGTTCACTTTCATCGTTTTGAAAGTAGTGATGATGAAATCATTAATAATCATCAACAGCATTAATAGGATAAAGGTTCATAAAACACTGTTTAAAATTGGTTTGGATAGGTCTAGAATACGTCGGTTACAAGACTTTCTCAAGATGAAAAGGCTGGTTAGTATTCAGGACGTCGTCAGCAAAATTCCTCAACGAGCTTAGTACGAAAGGTACGAAACCTAGCAAAGCCTAATTCGTTTAAATATAAAGTCAAAAGGTCAAACTGTTTTCCCAAACCTACGAGACCAAAATAAAGAATTTACTCTAGGGAATTCTTCATCTCTATTTATCGTAAAAATATTTAAAATCAACCTCACACTAATGACGTTTTAAATCGCTGCCATTACTTTTCTTGAACTGCTTCCATTTTGTATTTCAAGCAGAGCATTTAACTCTGCCAATTTAAAAGTGACATCATGGCAGCATCTCGATCTAGTGAGATAGAATTGTCACGACATATTTATTTATCACGACCCAGTGACATAGTTTGAGACAAATGTACAAGAGTTCTCAAAGACCTAATGACATAACTGACCCATCTAGGTCGTCTGTGTTATACTTTTCTCTTTTACGTCAAATTTTGTGCCAGAACTGTGGCCTTATTTTGTACAGGCTTGCAATGACCTTACAAACGTTTGAATAGGTCACAGGGAACGATCAACTTACATCTTGTGAATCATAGTTATTTATAATTAAATATTAAGCCCGGATAATGTTAAACTAAATGTTAAGTTCGGATATTACTTTTAATATTATGTATATTAGCAAACTTCGTATTACAGTCTAAATCAGACAATCCGTTCTCAAGGACATTATCAAAAAACGTACAAAATATATGAGAAAGCGAATTATGTACTTTTCATGTGTTTTAATAGTTATTCTGCTATTTGGGGCAGAGAAAACTCCATCATCATCATCATCATCATCATTTCAGCCGAAAGACGTCCACTGCTGGACATAGGCCTCCTCCAAGGTTCTCAAGGACGACCGGTTCTGCGCCTCACGCATCCAGCGGTTTCCCGCGACCTTCACCAGGTCGTCGGTCCACCTTGTCGTGGGCCTACCCACGCTACGTCTTCCGGTGCGTGGTCGCCACTCGAGAACCCGTCGGCCCCATCGGGCATCGGTCCTACGGGCAATGTGTCCAGCTCACTGCCACTTTAGTGTTGCAATTCTTCGGGCTATGTCGGTTACTCTCGTTCTTCTGCGGATCTCCTCATTCCTGATTCGATTGCGCAGTGAAACCCCAAGCATAGCCCTCTCCATTGCCCTTTGAGTGACTTTGAGCCTTCTCATAAGGCCCATTGTTAGCGACCACGTCTCAATTCCATAAGTCATCACTGGCAACACACACTGGTCGAAGACTTTTGTCTTGAGACACTGCGGTATTTCGGACAAGAAGATTCTTCGTAGCTTCCCGAAAGCAGCCCAGCCGAGTTGGATTCGACGATTGACCTCTTTCTCGAAGTTGGACCTTCCTAACTGGATAGTTTGTCCCAGGTACACGTAACTGTCAACAACTTCGAGAACAGAGTCTCCAATCTTTATAGGAGTCGGTACAACATGGGCATTAGACATGACTTTCGTCTTGCCACTCCAATAAATCATAAAACTTAAGTTACAAATGGTATAAATAACTTCTCAGCTTTGTTTTATTTAGGCCAAATTTTTTCGTCCATCCATTTTAGGGGAATGAAATTGACTTTCAACTGTTTTTTTTATGGTAGAAGTTGTCAAAAATTCAAAATTATTCCTCCGATAAAATTATGTAGCGTTGGAAAAAATCAGTCTTATACAATATGTAAAGAAAACCCTGTCCGACCCATAAGGATAATAAAGGTAAGGTAAACACATGACCAAATATAATATAAAATTTTACGTAATCTGTAAAAATAATAATGAATTTTGAAATAATCTTTTTTTCCCGCGAATTATTACTTCCCCGAAATTTGGAATTTTTTAAAAAAATGCTACCATTTCGACGGTATTATTATTAAGCAATGCGACCACGTGCCACGTGCCCTGCCCCCTATCGCCCGCTGAAGGGTTGCCTACCGCACATGTATTAAATTACCTCTTTGTGGGATATAATATTTTTTTTTTGGGGGGATTTTTTTTTAAGTTTATCCCGGCTTTGTATCCATTAGTAGTATCAGTTATCGATACCTTCACGGATCGGACAGGGTTTTCTTTACATATTGTATAGGTACATAGATTACCAGTCTACCGATGCGCTGTAAGACAAAAGCCTCTTAAAATACAGGGAAGGCAACAGGGAATAAGAATTGATCACCACACTTGCTCCAGGTGGATTGACAATTTTAGACGTAAATTGAATTTGCCTATGTTCAGGTTTCTCCACGATGATAACCTTTTTTTTTAAATTAGAAGCTAGTACTTGACCGCAATCCCGCCTAATGGTAAGCAGTGATGTAATCGTTGATAGTAGTTTAATAGCCTGCTAGTTTATTAATAGCCTATTTACTTAGACTTGAAAAGCACCAGTCAACGAGTCCTTCACCTTCAATGACTGAAACATGACGTTTTAAATGCATATGTACTTTTAAGTTTATATTTAGAATGAAAAAAATCGATTGTTTCAAAAGTTCCAGCTTCAGCATTAACCTCAATAACACTTGAAATGAAAATAACCTCTCAACAGTTTCAGCTAATACTCTAAGCTGAAATTGAAACAACAGCGGTAAATAGGAACACGACACAGTGTGTCGTGGGTGTTTAGTGAGCCAGCGACGAGACGCCGGCGGCGTGGTATTGACCCGTCTAAATATAGAAGCGACCGTTCTGCGAATCTAAGCGATCAAGCGATTGCTTTTATCGCTTGTGGAATGTTTACAATCACGTGATTAGCCAGTAGCGACACGCTGTCTCGACTAGTATGTTCCTGGCTTTATTGCTAGTCGGGTTATGGTTTGATTGGAGGATGGATAGTGTAATGGACAATCAATTTTGCTGAGTTTTCAAGTGGTTAAAACATCAGCCCCTCAAGTATGAGTGTGCGGATTCGATTCTAGGTCAGGGAAGTACCAACGTAAGTTTTCTAAGTTATTGTGTACTTTCTAAGTATATCTTGGACAATGACTGATTATAGGGTGAAAGAAAACATCTTGAGGAAACCTGGGCTTTAAGTCTGAAATTGCCAGCCCGCATTGAACAAGCGTGGTGATTACGCTCAATCCTTCTTTGTATGAGAGGAGACCTGTGCCCAGCAGTGGGATAGTAAAAAGGTTGATGATAATGATGATATTTAATATCCCGCTCTGGACGGAGAAGGGCGTGTCAGCTTTTTTTTTGACTAAAACCTACCCATGTTGCTTTACTTGCCTCTATCAAGGTCATGATATCTCTTACGATCCCGTGCCCTTCTACAATTTGTATTACCTCCTTTCATTTTTTTCTTTTCATAAAACTGAGCCATGCTTTAACACTTCAACCGCGGGTAATAATTTTAAATGGTGACACAAATACAATCATAGAACCTACACTGTATGCTTTTATGCTCGTATTTGAGAGTAACGAGCAAGGAGGGCTAATAAAACATGCTATAAACCGGAGGGAACCCTCACAATTAGGGCTGAATCGTTCACGGCCTGCCGCCTTCGTTGTCGGCATGGCTAATTTACCATATTTCGAATCTTCTTCTTCTTTTTCAACCTATAGATCACCACGGCTGGACAAGGGCCTCCCCGAGGCTTTCCACGATGACCGGTCTTGTGCTGCCCGCATCTATCGGATTTCCGTGACCTTCAGTCATTATTCCACCTTGTTGGGGGCCTCCCTATGCTGTGTCTTCCGGTACGTGGCCGCCACTTCAGAACCTTACTGCCCCATCGGCTATCGGTTCTACGAGAAATGTGCCCTGCCCACTGTTACTAAAGTTTAGCGACTCGAAGAGCTATGTCGGTATCTTTGGTTCTTCTGCGGATGTCCTCATTTCTGATTCGATCACGTTGAGAAACTCCGAGCATAGCTCTTTCCATTGCCCTTTGTGTGACTCTGAGCCTTCGTATGAGGCCCATTGTGAGCGACCACGTTTCGGTTCCGTAAGTCATCACTGGCAACACACACTGGTCAAAGACTTTAGTCTTGAGACACTGTAGTATCTTGGACCACGAGAAGATGTAGCATAGTTTTCCGAACGCTGCCCATCCGAGCTGGATTCGACGAGACACCTCTTTCTCGAAGTTAGACCTACCTAGTAGGACTGTTTGTCCCAGGTATTTATACTCGTCAACAACTTCGAGTACAGAGCAACCAACTAGAATTGGAGTGGGTGTTACATGAGAGTTCGACATGATCTTCATCTTATCCATGTTCCATGACCCTAGAAAACAGTTTATAGACATGGCTCAAGTCGGATATCGGTCTGTTGTTTTTCAGAAGGGTATCTTTTTTGAAAAACAACACCACCACGCTCCTGTGCCATGCCTTAGGCGTTTCGCCTTTAAGAATGACGGAATTAAATAGCTTCTGAAGCGCTTTAAGAACCGGTTTGCCACCCGCTTTCAGAAGCTCAGCCGTAATTCCATCATCTCCAGCCGCCTTACCGTTCTTGAGCTGGGCCATACCAATCTGGCCATATTTCGAATAAATCCTATTATTTGTCTGTTCAAACTTTTTCAATTACAATAAATCGGCGTGAGAACTTTTAAGCAGTTGTAGGGTTAACTTATTATACTTTCCGTGGTTCTGTCTATGTCTAGTGATTGGCTTTAGAAGATAAATTATCCTTTTTCGTTATGCAAGAATCTAGTAGAAACGTGATATACTAAAAACTACCGTACTGTCGTACGATTTTCACTAATGAACGAGGAAATTCATGAAGAACATTAAAGTATATAATTCATGGAGGTTTTGTGTGAATTGGCTGAAATATGATGATAAATTTTGAAGATTTCGGAAAAAAGTCATCCGGGCCGAGGTGTTTACTGTTGTGCGCCGTGTAAACCTAGAGTTACCTATATACAAATAATGGTTGGAAGTTCCCGTGGGTTGTTTCGCGATACCCAGTCGGATAAAACCGCAGAAGAAAAGCTAGAAATAATAATGAACAGTCTCATTTACGTGTATAAATATTACATTAGTCTAAAAGGTTTCTTGTGAATAATTTCTCTATTTTTGCATGAAAAAGCTAAACAGTAAACTAGCCATAATGACAGTAACACGGGCCTCGCTTCCGATTCTAGGAAGGCCTCACCTTCGCATGATCAACACGATTGGCATTTGGCGTCGGATCGATCGGAGCTCATTCAGCAATATATTTTAAGTGTTTTTTGATCGTTACTTAGTATATTTGGTGAATTTATTTAAGCTTTCATGGTAAGGCCGAAACGGTGGAGGAAAACGTCGAGACGTAAATTTTATGTCTAAGAACCCAAAAAAAATTAAGACACGTGACATCCACCAACCTGCACTTGGTCCCGTCATTGTGAACATTATTGACTGATTATTGTCTTAACACTATTTAGTATAAGATTACACATTACACCAAAACCTGGAAAACATGATTCATTTTTCAGTACAGGAAGTTTACGCTGTAGTGACGAGTTAATATACATAAGTTTCTGATGTTGAGTCGCCGGCAAAGTTAAGCTTTACGACTTGCAATGACTGAAGCCGCCGAAATAGCCCGGCGGCAAAATGTTGCCGACATATGCCGCCAGGCGGCTTTGGTGTGTAGTGCACTTAATAATGCCACTAGGCTTGCCATTCGCTTGACCTCGTATAATGCTTCGTGTACTTAACACAATTACATTCGTGTAATTAAAAATTCGCAGGCTGTACCTAACTGTGTGAGTGTGTAAGTATTTATTTAGCCACGAGTGATGCGACCAAAATAAGACACAGGTTTTAAATCAGAATACATAAGTACCTTGCCAGTGTGTTAAGCATACCTATACTTGTTCATTGAACCTTTATTCACTACTTGGTAAAATTATTCGATCACATTATTTTATTTATTTATTATTCGGCTTTTTAACAGCCGAACAGTGTGCTTTATAACACACTGTTACTTATAATTTGTACATAGGAAACTTGAGTCTAAGCGCTACCCTCAGAAAAGCACAGCATACACTAAATTCATCGTCTTCTGTTCGTGCAAATATTTGTATGCATGAATATGAATATTTGCACTGGTCTGGTCATGCCTCGGTAAGCACGTTAACCCGTTGGTTCCGGTTGCCATACGAATATCTAATGGCAGTCGTTACGATTGTTGTTATGGTTGTTGGAGCCCTCAAAAGTCCAACAATTGGCCTAACTGCAATGCTTCGATATCGCCTTCGGATTGTGGAGGTCAGACGGCGTTCGCTTCACGGAAAATATCGAAGTTTAGCCAAAATCAGCAGTTGGACTGGTAAAGCGGACCCCAGACTCCAAAGCTGAAAAGAACAAGCTTCGGATGCGACTATGATTATCGCTGAGATGATGATGATAATAAGTACTTAAACTATTACATACAATTTGTACATAGCATACTAGAGTCTAAGGGCTACCCTCAGAAAATCGCAGAATACACTAAATTCATCATTTGCTAAGCCTTGTCGGGAATGACTTCAAGTCTTAAATGGAGCGACTGCCGATCTGACCTCCACAAACAAGTTAACTGGGTAATACAATTTTCCATGACATAAGCGTTTCTCGCTCTTATGTCATGTCATTCTGTCTCTCGTAGATCTTTGAGTCGTTAAGACAGCCAACGAACGGAACGGGCTCCGAGGCCCAAATATAAAGGTTGGTATTAATGATGGTCACTCATCCATACATTAACCACTTGTACATAACATCGCAAGCATAGCTTACCCTGATAATAGAATAATACCTATCGTATCCTCAATCCAAGTAATGAAAACTATTTGAGTTAAACCACCAGATTTGGTTCAAAACAGTTTCCAAAGCCTGGAGCACAGGCGAAGAGTAGCCAGCCTGTCGGTGTTCTGTGGGATGCTTTTTGGAGAGTGTGCGAGGGAATTGCATGACTTAATTCCCTCATCTCCGTTCCATCATCGGATGACCCGTCGTACTGCGAGTTTCCACCCTTACGTTGTTGATACCACAACGATCCGAACGAAGCGTTTCGCCTCGTCTTTTATACTGCGTATATCGAGGGACTGGAACAATTTGCCAGCGGCGGTGTTTCCATCTGACTACAATTTCAGTGTCTTCAAGACTAGAGTGAATAGGCTCTTAATTAAGCGCGCTTTACCATTAACGATTGCAGCACTGCTTTCCATCAGGTAGGAAAAACTAGGCAGACTGCAGTGTTTTACATTATAGCGGCTAAGATAATTCACGTCGCATACATCGTGCTTTTAAAAACTCCGTATGCCATAACTTCCATGCACTTTATACGCTACGGAATGCAGTTGATGGATCGGATTGCGTCGCAAAATCCATCCATTATGTTCGATGGTGCATATATAACGAATGTACGCGAATATTCCAGTATTTCACATCGCTATCAGCTTTTGCGTGATTTACATTTGAATTTTATTGACAGCACGATCGAGATATTCTTTATTTTCTAACAGCCAGAATACTCGTACTCTTACAAGTACCTACTCAACTAAGTAGTTATCAAAGAAATCTAAATAAAAAAAAATACGAGTGTGCTTATGACCACACGACTGAAGTGAGACTTCATTCGCTCCATCTGTTTGTACATATATATATGTGTGTGTGTACAATATATACATGTATACACATATACATATATTATTTTTCTATAAATATTTAAATTTATTTCATGGCTTCATTGGTAAATTAATATTTTTGCATAGATCTTCTATTTTTATTGAAAAAAAAAAAAAAAACTCGTTGTAGACCTTGTAGTACCAAGCTCGCGCCACGGGCGCCTCTGTGCTTATATCCCCCACTTAACTTCCGTTCGCCTTGCCCGATCACTTTTCGTAACGCTTGTCAAGCGTGCGTAAAGAAGTTTCACTTCAAAAGAATAACTATTTTGTTTTTTGTTTGACAATGTTCTAGAAAAATTTTAACGCATGTGACATCTACCAACCCGCTTTGGATCAACTATAGTTTTAATTATACTCATTCCTAAGCATAGTAGGTTCTAATAGTCCACCTCAACGTGAGATATCAGAGTGGGAACATTATAGGCTGTTAATGAGCCCGATTCCTATATTTATAAACTAAACAAAGTTTACGGTCAGTGGATTTTTTTTTCTTTATACTTTATTAAGAAAAGGACAGAAGATAAAATAATAGAATAGAATAGAATACTTTATTTCAGACCGGAGTCCATAAGGTTAGTAACAATCTTACTACATCTAGTATTAGTAGGTTACAGACACAGATCATCATCATCATTTCAGCCGAAAGACGTCCACTGCTGGACATAGGCCTCCCCCAAGGTTCTCCACGAAGACCGGTCCTGCGCCTCCCGCATCCAGCGGTTTCCCGCGACCTTCACCAGGTCGTCGGTCCACCTTGTCGGGGGCCTACCCACGCTACGTCTTCCGGTGCGTGGTCGCCACTCGAGAACCCGTCGGCCCCATCGGGCATCGGTCCTACGGGCAATGTGTCCAGCCCATTGCCACTTCAGTGTTGCAATTCTTCGGGCTATGTCGGTTACTCTCGTTCTTCTGCGGATCTCCTCATTCCTGATTCGATCGCGCAGTGAAACCCCAAGCATAGCCCTCTCCATTGCCCTTTGAGCGACTTTGAGCCTTCTTATAAGGCCCATTGTTAGCGACCACGTCTCAATTCCATAAGTCATCACTGGCAACACACACTGGTCGAAGACTTTTGTCTTGAGACACTGCGGTATTTCGGACGAGAAGATTCTACGTAGCTTCCCGAAAGCAGCCCAGCCGAGTTGGATTCGACGATTGACCTCTTTCTCGAAGTTGGACCTTCCTAACTGGATAGTTTGTCCCAGGTACACGTAGCTGTCAACAACTTCGAGAACAGAGTCTCCAATCTTTATAGGAGTCGGTACAACATGGGCATTAGACATGACTTTCGTCTTGCCCATGTTCATTTTAAGACCGACTCGCTTGGAGGCCCTACTGAGGTCTTCGAGCATTGTACTCAGGTCCTCCGCGGTCTCAGCCATGACTACGATATCATCAGCAAACCGAAGGTGTGTCATGTACTCGCCATTGATGTTGATGCCCAGTCCTTTCCAGTCCAGAACCTTGAAGACATCCTCCAATGCAGCGGTGAACAGTTTCGGAGAGATAACATCTCCCTGTCTGACACCACGCTGCAGAGGTATTGGTTTCGAGGTCTGGTCCTGTATTCGGACTGACATGGTGGCGTTTTCGTACAAACCCTTCAGCGCTTCAATATATCGATAGTCTACTTGGCACCGCTGGAGAGACTGCAGTACAGCCCAGGTCTCGATCGAATCAAAGGCTTTTTCGTAGTCCACAAACGCCAAGCAAAGGGGTAGGTTATACTCCTCGGCCTTCTGTATAACCTGCCGCAGCGTATGTATGTGGTCTACTGTGCTGTAGCCTTTTCGGAAACCGGCTTGTTCGGGCGGCTGGAAGTCGTCAAAACAGACACAGATACACATACATAAAAATTAACTTAAAACTTAGAACTTAGCGTGGAGCTGCATCCACCTCTGCCACATGGGAGAGATACTCCATAGAATTAAACATGGGAAAAACTAACTAGTAAAAACATAGATACTTAAAATTAGGGATGTTACGGAGCTTCGACTCCGACTCCGTTAAGTCGGAACTTCCGATTATTATCGTACCTTCGGTTCCTATACTTTTAAATCGAAGGTTCTAATCGGATGCATCATCAATTATTTTTACACTTGCTGTTAGTTTGTTACGATTTTACATTTACGATTTTACGATTAGATTTGTTTTGATGTTTTACTACTTTTGGAGTCAACTCATTTGATTTAATTTGTTTCAAAGCCTTTGTTCATTTACTGTAATATAATATCCTACTTTGGGATTTAATTAACTTCATTTAATTTTAATTATCAATATAATTAATGTTAAAATGGGCGTTGATAGCTGCGACACAGTTTTAACTTTTACAGCTATCATCGTTTCTCCCTTCGTCTATTCATATGTCTATGTTCCAAAAATAAACCTTTTTATTTTTTTAATTTTCTTTTCATTGTCGGTGTTTAATTTTAAGTATAATAAAAACTTAAATGAAAAAATTTACTGAATAATGTTTTTTGTGTTTAAAAATAAAAAATCTCTCTCCTACCACTAATCCTAACCCTGCCTCCGGCTCCGGTTCCGACTCCGATAAATCAAATTTAAAAACTCCGACCCCGGTTTCGGTTCCGATATAACTACCTCCGTTACATCCCTACTTAAAATACGTCAATTTACCTAAAGCGCGAACTAATTTGACAGGACTAATCACATATCTTCTGTCCCTTTTATAATGAATTAAAAAGAAAACTACGAACTGAAGTTAAATTTAGTTTAGTATGAGAACATGATAATTTGCTTATGCTTTTGATATTGTACTAATTCTGTAATCTGTGCTAATAGAATAGCTTATAAATTGTAGTGCCCATGTCATAGAATTAATTGCCAATAACCATTAAGTTTAAGCAGCTTAATATCGGCAAAGAATTTAATCGAACAACTAGGTTTATTATGTAAAGTAATCAAAGGATTATTCCTGCGGGGCCATATTATTTACCTCCAAGAATTTTGAGTGTAAACAAAGGGCGGAACATTCATGCAACAATTATTTTTAAGGTAACTTTCTGCGCGCCATCTTTCGTGATCATACCGAACCACATTGCCTGAATGTGCGTGTATCGTACTTAGTAATAATTAATTATTATTATGAACAAACCATTATTCTCATAATGTAAAAACATAATCGTGATTGTAAATTAGTTAATTACTTACGTGGCCAGATACTACGAAATAGCCTTCGCAATTCTTCGAAAAGGAAAGTAATATCCAAATGGAAGTTAATTTATTGGTCCCTATCTTATCATTTATGAACTTGGGCCTTGATAAATTATTTCACTATCAATTACACTGATTTTGTAGGCTCATATCAAAATATTGCAAAAGCTAAAAAACATTTAAAATAGATTAACAGTTACGAGTATTCTTGACAAAGCTATGTACGTTTGAAAACACCGCAGCGCAAGTTTTATCGCTGAGTCCCGCTCGTCAGCTCTTTTTTTTTGTGAACTTATTTTGTAATGAATAAGAAAAGCTTCAAGTACACAAGTACTTTCAGCTTTGATGTTAAAGTAAATTTAACACTGCAAAAGCTTTTTGAAGTGCACTTAAGCGTAATAAGCACAAAAAGTTAGAGTACCGGCCAATCACAGCACAGTGGCGCCATTCAGTTGTTTTCCGACGGTGTTCAAACGCAACACGTAATTCAGTCAAAGCAGTATAGGTGGCGCTGTACAAGAACATTTTAGTTCAGCTATTGGCCACTAGGTGGCGGTAATAAAAAAATCTCGTTTGTATTGTAGTACAAAAGCTTTTAAAATGACATATTAAACAAAACCGTAACACTTAAATCGCTGAAAAATAATTTCAAACAATATTTACGAAGTTTGAAACAATTGCTCCAATTTTCAATCCTAAATTGGGGCAGTGACGTAACAACGGCGGGGTGAGAACAGCAGCTGTTTGCGAAAGTCATCGATGTCGGCACAAGATACACCCGTAAAGTGGTACTGTATCGACCCTGACCCCGAGGTCACGTGCCTACCTGGGCCTCCAGGGTTACTTCGTCTACCAATAACAAAAGGGGCGGCCGACAGTTTTTATCGAGTGAAAGATTTTGCGATTTAGTTTTAAGCGCGGCTATTTTTCAGAAGGTTAGATAAAAAAGCTTTTGGGAGTTTCTCTGCAATCTTTGATGTAGTAGCAGAAGTTTTTTTTATCAGAGCTTAAAGAAAACAGATAATAGGAAGAGACATTTTTGAGGTTTCTTTTTGAAATAAATTTTGTGAGACTTGTGTAGAAGTAATTTAATTTTATACCTCCCTATATATAGAGTATAAGTAATTCCTTCAGTGACACAGGTAACCCGTCTAGTCCACTATGAAATTAGTACATGACTATACCTACAGTGTGCAGATATATACCTATCCACTATAGGAAAATGGAACAATGAAAACAAACTCGGGATTTTAAAATATCCATTGATAAAAAAACCATGTAAAGTAGATCCGTCATGCTGATAAATAACAATACATTTTCCTGGAAAAAGTTAGTCAATAAAAAAGGTGATTTGAAAAAAACAAGTCAGTAAGAAAATTCTTAATGTGTATGTATACCACAAATTTAGAAAAATGACTATTGTTTTACTTTCTTGTAATTCTTAACAATGATTGCTTCTTGCTGATATAATGGTGTGACGTGATTGTGCCCACAGACTATACAGGATATATCTGACATCGTAACGCAAACTTTGCGAGAAGGCTACACCGCATGCCACTAATAAAATTATGATAGTCATTTATATCGTTAATGAGCGGTTACAGAAAGAACAGTGTTTAAAAAATGTGGCGGCTCGGCCTTTCAACGTTGCAAGCGTGCCGCCGTGCGGGTTTATAGGTATGAAGTTGATCCCTGGTGTGAACTCTATTAAATCAGCTGATATGATGGTTTTTCGAGTTTTGTTTTCATTGCGCTTTTTTGTCTAATTAGCGAATTAATTAATTTTTACTTTAAAATCTTATTGGGTTATAAAAGTATAGCAATTATGAACGGTTTCATTTTCATTCATCATTATCAACCTTTTATTGTCCCACTGCTGGGCACAGGTCTCCTCTCATCAGAGAAGGTTTGAGCGTAATCACCACGCTTGCTCAATGCGGGTAGGCGATTTCAGACTTAAAGTCCAGGTTTCCTCAAGATGTTTTTCCTTCACCTTCAGTCATTGGTGTCCAAGATATACTTAGAAAGTACATATAACTTTAGAAAAGTTACATTGGTACTTGCCTGACCTGGAATCGAACCCGCGCACTCATACTTGAGAGGCTGGTGTTTTAACCACTAGGCCACCACGACTTACGAACATACGACTTATGAACGGTTTAAAGTGAAAAAAACTACACATTATTTTTTTTTTATCATGAAAAAACCGACGAAAAATTCCATCTGTGGGGGGTTCAGAATCATGTACTGGATCCATGGTACTCGTTTGTGCGTCGATGTCAGAGACCCCCCCTTATCTAGACGGGGCACGCTATCTTGAGTTGGTTTTTGTGACTTTTCACTCTTTTCAGGTTTACTTTTATCTTTGACCTTCTTCTTACTGTCCCTTTCTGTATAGGTCCGTTTCCTTATTTCTTACTACTATTAATATTTTAACGTATAACTGTTTATTGTCCCAAATAAATAAAGTAAAGAATACAGACAGCAATGTAGACTTTTTGCATAGGATGACAAAATGGGCCGTCTTATCGCGAATCTTTCTAGTCTAAGGTCCGTATTCTAGAAGGAAACTCAAGCAATCAAATGGCTTGAAACGAGTTTAAGGTCCTTATTACAGAACGTTACTGTTACGTTACTCAAGCATTACTTAAGCCTCGTTTGAAGCCATTTGATTGGTTGAAACTAGTTTTAAATAATGTTTAAACAGAGATCAATGCTTGAGTTTCCTTCTGGAATACGGACCTAAAGTAATGCTTGAGTTTTCAGTGAGCTTCTGGAATACGGGCCTAAAAATAACTGCTTTTTTACAACAAACTTTGTATTATAGAAGGCAGAGAATCAACACAGAAGGTAGATTATTATAGGTAGGTAGAATATTGTTTAACTGTTCAGTAGTATAAACTGAAATGACATAGTGATCTTTTATTCACCTTAGGAATTTACATTAGAATGTAAAATTCAAAGCCACATATGATGGATTACTCATGTCTTGGTACCAGCCCGTAATGGTACCGCTTAAAACTCATAAGAGAAATGCACAAACTGCATGCAAAAATATTAACTTACTTTTTTTATGAAATATAGGCATTCAGGGTAATTTATGGGTATGATAAACTTAAAGGTAATAGAAAAAAATATTTTTAAAAATTATTGTTCGTCCTTGTGGGTATTTCATTTGTAATTTCATTATTTAATTCATGAATGGTGGTTTTTGTTGTTTTTTTTAAACGTTGCCCCATATTGGGAATTTCTCTTGTATCGTGCATATACATTATATGCACGATACAAGAGATAAACTCACATACACTAACAGCTAGACTAGAATGTTGGTAAAGCGCCATTGTAGTGTAAGTGTAGATTCTGAAGTGTAATAAATAAGATAAAAATTATCTTATTACACTTTAGTAACTACACTTCGTTTAGTTTTCGCAGATATCTTTTATCCGTGGAATAAAATTGACATCTGATAGTTTTAGTATACACAAACTGTCAAAAATTCAAACTTTTATGGAATATTAACTATAAGCAAGATGTAGGTGAAAAGGTCTTTTATTCTTTTTTTTTTTTTTTTTTTAATAAAAACGTTGCCCCGGATTAGGAACTTCTTCTGTGTCTTGGGTGAGTTTACAAATATAAATAACTCGCATACACAAACATCTAGACCCGGAACAAATACTTGTAGGTCATACAAATATTTCTTCCGTGCGGGAATCGAACCCTCGACACGCAGCGCAGCAGTTAATAGCTTAACCACTGCGTTACAAATTGTCCGTATTTATGCAAAATGGAACCACTGGATAAATTTAAATACCTTCTTTTTTTTAAAAAAAAATCTAATTATATTGTGGTCTCGTTTTTGTATGATAATTTAAACCTCTTTTAAATCAGTATTCTTTAAAAAAAAGAAGGAATTTAAATTTGTGAAGGTGTTCCATTTTGCATAAATACGGGCAATTAAACATCCGTGTCAAATAAAATCAGACATCCGTGATTTTATTTCACCAATTCCAATTGACTTTCTCACAGACGTGAAAACCCTGGTGAAGGATAGTACGAAATTTTTTGTACGTTAGGTTACATCAATCGGTTATTCCAAGAACAAATTATATCTTCGTCATCCAATTCAAATCCATGCAACACATATACTTACACTTGATAATGAGGAATCAATTTTTATTTGCCTTATTTGTTCACTTGAGAACTTATACCACCTTTACGTAACAAAAATATGATTGCAGTATACGCAAGCATTACAGATAATTTTACAAAATTACATGCGTTGTGGATTTTTTTTACATATTGTTGTAATAATAAGTTGTAATACAAGGAAATCATGTTATGCAACCATAGATAAAAGAAAGAAGTATGCAATGTTTCGGTTCAATGCAATATTACTAATATTTATTAGAAATGGCGTAAGTTTTAATATAGGTATGGGGCCGGCTTAAAGTAAGCGATAAAACAGATATTCACTAATAATTCCTGGCAACATTTTCAATTGACTCCCCGCGTAGCAACATTACCTATTATAAATTATGTGCAATATTAGTGGCCATCACCGTCCATTACATTGGAATATAGATATGGTAAAAGGATTATTTCAATATTAGCTCAATAAAATAGTTTGCCAATTTCAAGTTTTCATCTGGTC
This sequence comes from Sesamia inferens, assembly GCA_037179545.1. Lineage (NCBI taxonomy): Eukaryota > Metazoa > Arthropoda > Insecta > Lepidoptera > Noctuidae > Sesamia > Sesamia inferens. The sequence continues at coordinate 11,697,262 of CM073940.1, forward strand.
GCTTTGATTTTATCAACCATAATTTAGAGAAGGAAACAAAATGCAAGCAGCATTTTGTTTGTCATTGACGAGAAAGGCAATTTTTTTTTTTTATTTTTTTTTTTATACGGACAAATCACACAGATTGAGCTAGCCCCAAAGTAAGTTCGAGACTTGTGTTATGGGATACTATGTAACTCAACGATACTATATTTTATAATAGATACATATATAGATAAACATCCAAGACCCAGGCCAATCAGGAAAAGATCGTTTTCCATCACGACCTGGCCGGGGATCGAACCTGAAAAAAAAGTAACAATCCTAATAGCTACATTATATATCTATTAAATATCAAACCATTTCTGGTTTAATGGTACAAAACAAACAAACCTGTAACAAGACAAGACTGTAAGTATTGCATAAATAAAAATAATAAAAAAATCAATGTTAGTAAATACATTATAGACTACCTGCATTAAATTTGTCTCTCCTTCAGTATTCCTTCTAAAGGTAAAGGTAAAAAGTTAGGTGTAAAAAGATCACTCTCAGCGATAAGACCGCCCATTGTGTCACCCTTTGTAAAATCCGAATCCATATATATTATTTTCCGTAATTTATATGATGTACATAGCAAAGAGCATTTCTATTCTAATAAAAAAATCTTGTCCGTATTTAAAAAAAAAATTGTCTATACTTCAGTGAAAGCACCAAAAACATATATTTTGTACTCAGGCTTAGGTGCGGTTGGTAATTCCAGTACAATTCCAAATGGTTCAGAATTGGAAACGTGTGCGTTAAAAGGCTCGTTTTCCGTGTCATTTGGACCTCACAGTGTTAACTGTGTATCCGGAAATAGATGTTACTGTATATCAGTACAATATATTCAATTTAATGTGTATGCCTTCTTGATCAAATTTTAAAACGAGCATAGGGTTTGTGTTCAAACTTCAGCCAGGTTTCCATGGGCGTAAACAGAGGGGGCAGCTGCCCTCCTCCCTGAACATGTATTAATGAACTCCCCTAATTAATTATTAATCAAAGTATAAACGGCAACTTGTCTCTATTTTTTAAATATACCACGCAGTAGATACTGGCAAAATGTACAGTGCAATTGCCCAAAAACCGCGTGCGACTATAGCGCACGAAGATTACAGAATCTGTCGGCTGTAATCGGTAATCTTAGGTTGCGAGCGATTAGCTTTTATTTTATTTGAAGGTTCGACTCTAAAAATCTGATTTGCACGCCGGTAGGATTTGCTAGATTTATTTTTTGTATTAGGCAATTGTCAATAGTCATCCAGACTATAGATTTATGTCCATAGACGTAAAATCAAAATGTATAAAATAGGTCGTAGAATACACGCCACCCTGCCGCCAATACGCACTCGACTCACGTATTTGAATGCGGTCCACTCTTTCTCACAGAGATTTAGATAGAGCTTGAGTCCCAATCTGTGGTCCCAGCTGTTGGAACATTTTCTTTTTACCAGATGGGAAATCATCAAATGAGCTATCCCGCTCTGGGTGGAGCAAAAAGGCGCATCAGACTTTTACTGACTAAAATCTACCAGTGTTCGTTCAGTTGCCTGTGCGTCAGGGCCATGATATCTCTTTCAAGAAACCCGCAGCTGCTGTTGGAACTTTATACGCTAATTATGCTTATATATTATGTAGGCTACAAACGCCTTCACTTGAGGTTGTGATCATTTTTTTATGTCTTCATTCGGTTAGTCATTTATTTTCACTTTTTAACCGACTTCAAAAAGGAGGAGGTTACTCAATTTGACCGTATATATGCTTTTTTTATGTTTGTTCGCGGATAACTTCGTCGTTTATGAACCGATTTTGATAATTCTTTTTTCTGTTGGAAAGAAGATATTCCCAAGGTGGTTCCATGATAAGGATATCAGGGTTTGATGGTAGAAGACCAGAGAAATCAAGGGGCACTTTCAAAAATCGTAGGGGCAACCAGTGCGTTTGCAAGTTTTGTCATTAAGTATTTTAGCGTCAGCATCCAGTCTAACCGGATGCTACTGAACAGTACTTTTCACAACTAAAAAGTATAAAAAAAAGACGTGTGGCACTCGGGGACTGCCGCGGTAAAGCTATTGCATAGCATTTTGTATCAATTTATGCAATTATAATTATTTATTTATTTTATTTATGCAGTATTTTTTTCTTTGATATTAATTCAAGTTACACTTTTTGAGCGTGGTGACCGGTAAGAAAACAAATTTTTCTTTTATTAAATAAATAAAAAGTTAATATTATTTTTAAATATTTTTATTATTTTACAATACATGTGGGTTTTATTACCTTACAGTAGCTGTTGGTTATTCAGGAATATTTATCATTGAAACTATAGGTTTATGATAACTGAAATAAGAAACATAAGTTTGCGACTTAATATCCTCTAAATACCTAGAAAATACCGCGTCAATGGTGGTCCCATATTTTGTTGTGGACTTTTGTGGATCATTATTCATTTTCAAATTCAATGTTTTTGATAGAAAAGTTGTCCACCGCTCTGATTTTTTATCAGCGAAGTTAATGTTGAAATCGCCAGCCAAGATAAGTGGAAATTTATTACCATTTGTTTCAAGTATTTTCGAGCCACTCGAGTTACTCCAGTAAAGTGCGATGAATAAAATGCTCTACCTCGTCCAATTTTGGATTCGGAGAAATGTAAATTGCTACCATAACTATTTGTAGGCCATTTCTAAGTTTGCATAAGCACGCACAAATATCTCCAACAACTGAGCGCCTAACATTAACATCGCTAACGTGTGCAATATTTATTTCAATATTCGGAGTCATAATATTAGTAATATCATTTTTATTTTGGTAAATAGCTACCCCACCTTTTGAAACAGTATCTCGTTTGAACTGAACAATACAATTAAAATTAGGTATTTCAATTGGATTATCATGCGTCATGCAAGTTTCGGTAAGAAGTAACACATTTGTTTGTCTCGTAACTGAATCTTGTAAATCGTATTTATGACTATTTAGACTGGCAGTTGAAAGTCATTATTGAAATGCCATTTCTATTACTAATGAAATCTAATACACTTTGAGCAATCGTCTGAACACTATTTAAAGACAGTCTTTTGAATTCTTGCAACAATTGAAAAAACGGTCGCGTGAGCACTTTTTACTCTATAAAATCACGCGCTTTTATTTAGTAAACAACACTATAAATAATTTAAAAGTCCAATGAAAAATTAGCATGACATTCATCTTAGCTTTTCCGTTAAAAAAAAAGCTATTTTATAAAAACACTACTAAATTAATTTGAATAAAAGTACTTAATAATTAATTATATGAAAAGTTTTTAAGGTAGCCATGACAACGTCGATGACGTCTATGACATATCTCTATAGAAGACCTATTTCAGAGAGAAAATTAATCGCAAGTTTAGCACATCGCGACTATCAGTAACATGGCAAGTGTGTAGGACTGAGTTCGCGCCCTGCAATATGCATGCTCTTTTTGAAAATCTATAAATTGTTTTCAAAAGATGTAGTCGCACGCACACAAACATACCGTGCCGAAGACTGCCGAACTGAAACGACGTTAGACGATGGGGAGCGTGAGGTTTTTTCGTTACGGAATTTCTGCATTCGGTCCCCGCGCTCAAGGCCCGCGATAGAAGCTATGCAATAGCTTAAAAATTTATTCCAAAAAAAAAAACAACTGACTTCCAAAAAACACTACAAAGTGAAAAATAACTAATTTCGGAAGTCGGTGTCAAAAACTAATATACAAAAACCAAAGACACCGACTTCCGAAAATAGTTATTTTTCACTTTGTAGTGTTTTTTTGGAAGACGGTTGTTTGTTTTTTTGTAAAAATTTTTTTCAATAATATAATCTACCTGCTACGATTGTTTAACGAACATAATTATTTGATTTTTTTTTTTGTAGTGTGGCACTAGTTATGACTTTGTGCCAATTTCGAGTAAAATTCTAATCAAAATCAAATCAAAATCAAAGCATTTATTTCAAATAAACCAGTTACAGGCACTTTTGAATTGTCAGAAGGTCGGTCAGTCAGTAAGGTGAAGCTAGTCGCCCATTCCAAAGAGTAGGTACCTATGGAGAAGAACGGGCAAGAAACTCCATGGACACTCTTTTAAATTATCAAGCTGTTGATACAAATATTTGATTACATCATTCATTTTGAAATCAATCGTGTGAGAACGATGCAGAAATATATTGTACGCTGAGAGCGTCCATTATGGAAAAAAAAAAAAACAACAATTCAGAAATTAAAATACGCCGTAGCAGCTAAGAGATGACCAGTCAGACGTATGGATCAGCATCATTCAGCTCAACCATATTGAAGGGAACCTAATGATCCAACACACACGCCACCACCAGCGAGACATTTGAGTGAGCATGACATACTCTCAACAGCCATAGCACTATCAAGTCAATAAAAGACTAACCCAACAAATAGATGCTTTACAGCAAGTAGATCGTGCTCACACGTGTTCCATGCAATTATACAATACTAAGAAATTGAATTTACACAATGCAAAGACAGTTTTGTCCAAGGTTCAGCAGCTCCAACGGTGTTCCCGAATGCTAAGTTTAGCTCCTGTGTAGCTGCACCAGTGCCGAATACCCCTGTCAGCGATGCAAGTCCGTAACGTACAATATGCTTGTCTACATAGTGTGTACTGGCTTTAAGTTAAAAAAAAAAAAACAAACCATTGCAAATTTAACTACAAGAGGAAAAATCAAAGAACAATCAGTGTAAGCATAGAAATCGGACGCAGCTCAAGCCCAAGCCTTTTTGTCGTCAATATAATCTTTAACACTATAAAATGCTTTATGACACAACTTACGTTTAATGAAAGATTTGAATTTATTCAGGCTCAGATCTTGAACCACCTCTGGAAGTCTATTGTAAAAATGTATACATTGGCATCTAAAAGAGCCACCTATTTTCTTGAGCCTTGTTGTAGGTACAATAAATTTGTGCTTGTTCCTAGTATTTATATTATGGACATCACTGTATTTTTTAAACAATTTTATATTTTTATGAGCATACAAAAGATTTCCATAAATATATTGAGACGGCACGGTCAGTACATTAATTTCTTTAAATTTTTCTCTGAGAGAGTGTCTTGGACTTAATTTATAAATTGCACGAACAGCTCGTTTCTGCAAAACAAATATTGTCTGAATATCAGTGGCATTTCCCCACAACAGAATGCCGTACGACATTACGCTATGGAAATAGCCAAAGTACACTAAACGGGCCGTCTCAATATCAGTCAAATTACGAATTGTTCTAACTGCGTATGCAGCAGAACTTAGTTTTTTTGACAATTTTTCTATATGGGGACCCCATTGAAGCTTAGCATCCAGAGTTATACCCAAGAACACTGTGCTGTCTTCAGATTCCAATTCTTCGCCCTTTATCAACACTTTAGTTTTCACCTGCCTAACGTGAGGTAGAGTAAACTTAATGCATTTGGTTTTTTTCTCGTTAGTATATATATAATAATAGTTTATAACAATAAATCATTTCTACGTTCAATGTTGCTAGGGGCGATATTCAAGTGACATATACACACATACTTATAGGCTTTCTTTATGCACTACGGAAACGACCTCCCGAGTAGGAACAAGACCACAACATTGGTTCTAGGTTATGTAAAATAATAGGTATATTTATATTTTCCCGGTTCAGCTGTGTTTTTAAACTACTCTATAGAAGTAATCATAACTGGATATAGGCTGATATAATTCCAAACTAGTAATGATAAAGCTAAAGGATTTTTTTAGCCTCAGAGTTTAGCTTTAGATATTATCAAAAACGAGCTGGATGTCACAAAGAAAAAAATACTTGATGGCATATTCATAGAGAAGTAGTTTTTTTTTACAGATACAGAACATGGAATAGTCTAGCCTAGACGCTATTGATTTTAAAATGCGTGGCGTGGAAAATGCTTTGAGGGCACAGGTTTTAGTATATAGTATAGTATAGTAGCACAGAAGCGACACGCATCGACGAGAAGCGACGACATTTGCAATTTAGCTCGTTTCGCGTTTATTATTTACATTGTTCTCATAAGAATAATGTCTGCTCCAAGTGAAGGTTTCATGTTAAGTTCCAAGGTCATATTAAATCTTGATTTAAAATGTGCCCTTGGAACTTTGTCGTCGAGGTGAGACTGCGACTAGATTTTGAACATTTTAAACTACGAGAATTGAGGCCCAGGGGGGTTACTATGACGTGTCAAAACCAGCATGGTTCCAGTATCAGACAAAGATAGAACGATACACATTGAATAGCGCTATCCCTTTTTCACAAACGTGTCATAGTAGAGCCCCATGTTGTTCCCCAGCTGTATTGCTGGTGAGTTTGTTGCTGCTCCACTTCTTCCCAACAAAAGCACTACGAAGTGGTATAGGGCGGGCATATTGTGGGACTGTCTTTTATACCTATTTCTGACGTTCGAAAAGTCATGATTCTCAGCCTAATTTGAATGACTTTTCATTTACAATAAAATATTACATTTCAGTTTCTTTATTTCTACCTCACCTGGAACGAACTAAAACTGTCACCTCTATGTGGCCTTTCATTCATCAAGAAAAATTCAAATCCGATCATCACGAAAGCAGCTAATCAGTTTGAACTTAATTAGTCTTCCGAAAACAAATAGAATCGTAGCAATTAAGCTCTGTAGTATACCTATCATAGCCTTAACCCACATTGATGTGGAAGCTAAAGGCTGCGTGCTCCATTATCTTTGCCCGTCATACCATATCAGGTTGGTAAAAGCTTTTTAGCTTGTCTATGGTACTGGCTGTTTCGAAATTCAAATGATGTGTTGGTGTTAACTTTGTTATACATGAGTGTCCTAATTTTATAACAAGGTTACTCGATGCTTGTACGTCGTAAGTTTAACTTTGAAATTGAAATTATTTATTAACAATTAAGTAAATTATACACAGCAATTTGTAAGGTGAACTTTTTTTTCTTTAAAAAGACGTTGCCCCACACTAGGATTACACCTGTATCGTGGGTACGCTTATAGACATATTAACTCATACACATACACAGCCAGACTCGGAACAAATACTTGTAGGTCATACAAATATTCACGACACACGGCGCAGCAGTCAGTAGTTCTACCACTGTGCTAACCGTGGATCTCCAAACTACTTATGCGATAAAAGTCTTGAGGAAACTTTTTTTTATGATGGCGTAATGTTTAGGATCGGGAATAAAAATATTTATTATCTTGGTATTTTCTACTTTCAGTTTTCATTCTAAGTTTCAACAATCTATGCTATAGCAATAGCTATGGCTAAAGCAAATTTGCTTTAGCCATAGCTACCGATGGTCGCATTTTAAAATTAATTTGATTAATGCTGTTATTTTTTTAGAAATATAAGAGTAGGTACTGTATGCGCACGCATACAGTATCTAAATCGCACAACTCATGGTTAACATAATATCTTTCTTACTATTTTGAGAAAATGCAATCAAACTAATGTCTAATTTACTATCACTATATAATTACTTAAAGCTATCTATTATTTTTATTGAAAACTAGAGCACACAAGTTACGAGTAATTCCTCATCAGCAGCAGCAGCAGTAGTAGGTACTAGTAGTTACATCATTAATCTTAATTAATCAGGTTGTCTGTAAAAGATCACCCTTAGCGATAAGACCGCCCATTGTGTCACCCTTTGTAAAATCTTTATATTTATGTTCTGTAATCTATATGGTGTACATAATAAAAAATATTCTATTCTACTCTATTCTTGCCCGTATCCCATTTTTGCTGTGGTCAACTCACCATATTCTGATACCATGCTTTTCAAATAGTCGTCAGCTAGATAATCATCCCTCAAAAGTTTCTTTTTTTTTTTTTGGTTTTTCTTCTTTCCGTTCAGAGGAACGGAAAAGGCAAAGGCATAGTACGCCATACAGCCTAGTCTTAAGTAACTGTTTTTCTTCAGTTTATATCCTAACTTATCCCAATTTATCCTAGCTTAACTTAACTTAACTTATCTCCTTTCGTTTCCCACGTGAGGGCGACCAGGAGGGGTTTGGGGTAAAGACATGATGTGACCACTATGCTACAATATTTCACTGTTCTTTATGAATTATTCACTGAATGCACTTTTTACTACATAAATCACGCATTTTTATTTAGTAAACGACACTATAAATAATTTAAAAGTCCAATGAAAAATGAGCGTGGCACTCATTTTGGCTTTCCCCTCAAAAATTTCATTCCTGCAAAGTTTAAATTTTTTTTTCTTTATTTTTTGGCTTCGCACGGTTTTTGCATTTAGCCAATGTCACGTAATTATGAATTATTATAAATAATATAAATTATTAAATATATAAAACGGCGGCGTGATCCGTCTTACGAGTGAGGTTTGGGGCAAAGTCATGATGTGGCCACTATGCTGCGATATTTCACTGTTCTTTATGAACTATTTACTAAATGTACTTTTTACTACATAAATTACGCACTTTTATTTAGTAAACAACACTATAAATAATTTTAAAAGTCCAATGAAAAACGAGCGTGACACCCAGCTTGAATTTCCCGCCAAAAACCCAACTCCTGCAGTTCCTATTAAATTCTTATTTTAAACAGCATTCAAAGATGTCAATATATTTTCTCACAAACCGTGCGAAGCCAAAGAAGAAAAGAAAAAAAAAAATATATTTTCTTTTTAAAATATGGCGTTCCCGAAATGAAACAACAAGCAAGCAACGGAACAGATTGTATAAATCCGTTCAAAGCCTCCGAATGTCCCACTCGGTTGGAGTAATATTCAAAACGTGGACACTACAATGCTACACCTACAGAATACAGTCACAGACATCTTAGTGCATCACATCGATCAGTTTGGAACGGGAGCGAGTTTGCATCTGTGAAGGTTAGTTTAGGCCAGCAGAAAACAACCCGAATACAGTTTAATGCTCGCAAAATACATATGTACACACATCAAAAGTGTCTAGGGATCAACATATATTTTTGCAATAACTTTTCTCCTGATTGATATTAATTAAAATTTTCTTTAAGGATTCATCAAATAAAGTGTTTTCGTTTGTCACAGTAACGATAAACCAAGTCACCTTTGCATTAATAAAGAAATTTGCCATTTTCCTAATAAAGGGATATTTGACATTTGAACCACTAACACAAAAGTTCGAAAAAAAGACTGAAATAACAGTTTTCTCTAAAATTTTATTGGGTAACTTAAACAATTAATAATCCGTGTTTCTATCGCGAACACTAACAACACAAGAACATCGGTTTGGCATACTCAAAATGAGTTCATTCAAATCACGCTGTGGAATGGCCGCCCATGTTCGTTGCAACAACAAAAAAAGGTCTTCTTGCGACTGGATACCCTCCATATTCGGCAGAGCTCTTCTCTGTAGCATATCCCATGCATGCTCAATCGGGTTCAAGTCTGGCGACTGAGCAGCCCAGGGCAGGACATTGATGTTAGCTGCGGCGAGAGTCTGTCTTACAACTCTTGCGGTGTGCGGTCGTGCATTATCATGCATTAACTGAAATAAGGGACCGATTTGCACTTGTAGAGGAACGATGACGTCTGATACAATCGTCTCAGCATAAATTTGAGCGTTGAGGTTGCCTCTGATCCAAATCAACTCAGTTCTTCCGCCGATCCAAATACCCGCCCATACCATGATGGTTCCACCACTATAAGGATGGACTTCCTGGCAGGATTTTAATCGCTGTTGGCGTCCAGGGGTTCTCCAGTGTCGTATACGTCTTGTATCCGGTCTCATACCAAAACGAGACTCATCAGAAAAGCACACGAAACGCCATTGTTCTTCTGCCCAATTTCTGTGTTCAAGAGCCCATTGATATCGAATCCTACGATTGTGCATTGCTATAGGTGGTACCCGTAGCGGTCTTCGGGAATGAAGGTTCACTTCATGCAAGCGGTTTCTGACTGTTTGGTCGCTAATTAAGTTCCCTGAAGAGTGATGAAGCCTCACGGCTAACATCATGGCGGTTATTGTTGGAGCTCTTCGAGTTAAGATTTGAATGTATCGGTCTTGTCTCCGTGTGGTGCAGCGATACCGTCCTCCATGGCGCTCAGCCACGGTACCAGTGCTTCGGTAACGTGTCCAAAGTCGACTGATAACACTCTCACTTGTATTCAGAGCTAAAGCCACAGTACGTTGCCGGGAACCAGCTTCTATTATTCCCACGGCTCTGAGCATTTCTTCCCTGCTTAAATGACGTCGCCGCTCCATAATAACGTTGGTTTTAATCAGTAGTAGGGAAACAGTAGCACTAATAATGTCTTCAATGCGTTGTATGTTTTTATAGGGAAAATATTGATAGCTGATTTTCATCTTCTACTCGAATTTGATTCACAGTTCCTGATTCAAATTATGAAATGCACCAAAAAGGATCCATATAAATTTATAAAATCATAAATTTATTACAAAGCCACATCTCAATCTCAAGCAATCCGCATAAAAATGCTTGATCCCTAGACACTTTTGATGTGTGTATTTAAAGGTTAGGACATTAATAGTTGCTTGGTCCGGTGCACCCTGGGCATTCGACGTCTTTGACTGACTAATTCCTTCACCACAATTGTACGTACAACAGCAGGTCAAGCTACTCTAAACTGTCAAATATTCCCAATCAGCCTTGAGCCTTAATGCTTTAGAGATAAAGTTGAAAATCTAATAAAGAAATCTGACAGATTGTAGTAGCTCGGTGTGATGTCGTCTGTACAAACCAGTCTAAGGGCAAGACAATCCACTGAAAATATCAGCCCCAATATAGAGAGATATGAGTGGCCTTCACAAATTCTCACTTTGTACTGGTGACCTCAGATGCTATGGAAAAGTCTTCACATTTCCGTCAAATAAAATGATGAAGGTTTCCTTACTTTTTTTTTTATTATACTTTTTTATTAATTATTTTTCTTCTCCGTAAGTAAAACATAGAAAACCCACATTGCTTGCCATATAGATAGGTAGTTTTAAACAAAAACAAAGAAAAATAAAATCGTTTACGCACAGGAAATACAATATGTAAAAAGTACCATTCAAACTAACAAAATGACATTAAAAATATACAAGAAAAAAAAGGTGATCAAAAATGCACCAGAATATAGAAATATCAGCAGAATACTGCGATTTTAAAAAAATGCCATTTTAATGTAATGCATAACATTAAAATGTATTTTTTTTTTGCAAGATGTCGATTTGTGGCTTCAATAAGAGCCTGCCCAATCTTACAAACACAAGTTTTTAATTTCCCACAATATTTGCAACCTAGACTGTCTGTAACATAGCAGACAAACTACTAGAGAGTCGCCTGCGCTGGTACGGTCACGTCTTACGTAAATGTTACGTGGGTAACATGGCGCCTCCGCCGGGCCGGAACAAGCGAGGCAGGCCAAAGAAGTGCTGGCTTGACGTTGTAAGAGACGACATGCGTGCCAACAATCTCACACCACGGGATGCCAGAGATCGTGCGAAATGGAGGCGTAATAGTAGGAAAGCGGACCCCGGGCTCCAACGCGAAAGCCGCGGATGCGACCGGGATTATACGCTGAGATGATGATGACGATGATGATTTGAAACCTAGACTGAACTTACCCTAACATTCACATACTCATATAAACCACCAAGACATGTTCTACATGGAGTTGTACGGCCTACACGGCTGATATAATTAATAACCGTGTATCATGCAAATGTATAACTGTTAGCTACTAGTCATCTATAATCCTCCAGTGGCCATATAGGCTCTCCCTAGCGGCGCATCGATCAATCATTGCTTACAATTTTCCGATCTGTTGGTTTAATATTGGTATAAATTTTTATAATATTGGTATAAGGTTTTACCTTTTAATACTTGTCTGGAATTGGAACTTGAATTTGGGCCAACATGTTGGCCCAAGGTTTGCCATTTCCACTGTGTCGTTGGTGGAAACGCATCGGGCACTTTGACTGCATGTTTGGAACGTAGAGGGCAAGATAGTAGTGGAGCATAGTTTGTGCCATTGCTCTACAATTATACTCCGCTGACCCGCCAAGAGAGCCGCATTTTAAAGTCAAAGTCAAAGTTATTTTTTTCAGGTTGTACTTACATCTTCCCACTTCTACATTTTTCTGAAATAATAATAAAATTGTTCTTTTTTTCATAATTATAAATTAGTTCTTGACCGCAATCCCGCCTGATGGTAAGCAGTAAAGCAATCATTGATGGTAAAGCGTGCTAGTTTATTAAGAGCCAATTCACTCTAGCCTTGAATACACTTAAATTGTAATCAGACGGAAAAATCGCCGCTGGCAAACTGTTCCAGTCTCCCGATGTACGCGGTATAAAAGACGAGGCGAAACGATTCATCAGGATCGTAGGTTCAGTAAGTTCAGAAAGTTTGTTTAGACATGGTTAGCTTCTATAGTCAAACCTATAATATTCAAAATGCAAAGTCTACATTTTAATATAATAGCCATGAAAGAAAAATAAAATACATTTATTTTCGGCAAACATAACCAGACATAGAACATAAAAATCAATAGCATATTGGGTTAAAATATGCGTCACATCCAAGTAGAACCGCCAGCGCTTAGCATGATGCTAAGATCCAATGCGACACAGAGTCACACCGCTGGTTTTCAGCGACATGAAAGGCGACGTTGACGTGTCGGCCAACTGGTGCAGCAAGCGTTTAGATCCAAGATAAAAAAAAACAGTGCCTAATTCTAAACGAATAACTCGATTTCACAAATCTACGAATAGCATTACAAATTCATGAATAACCCTCAAATTACTTTAACCAAATAACAAAAACAGGACAAACCCATTAATCAACAGCCAACAACAAAAACTTGCAATTAATGTTAACTGAAACTAATTAATAAATTCCCGAGTACGGACGCAAAACGTTCCCCACTTTATAGTGTCATAAAGTAAACCCGCAAAGACCGAGATTCAGGCCCTAAGTCTAAACAAGGTCTTTAATTTTCCACAACGCTAACGTATAAACGTATAATTACACGCAAAGCTACACTACAACAAGAAGCAAGCCCATTTCAATTCTAAATTAGATTTAGACACAACCCCGTTAAGTCTAAAAGGCTGCAAATCTGTGTATTCATACTTCGTTTCATCAGTTAGTCTTACCGAAATTAATAACAAACAAACAATGTGGGAATGGAAATGTAGATTTTATACGAGTTTGTCTGAAATTCTAGATACTATGACACGGAGTCACGTCGGGCAATATCGCATATGTTCCGAGTTTAAGCACAGCAATATTGCATAAAGAATATGTTTTCAGTACCTACATTGCCTACAAGCACGTGTCAGGGGCTGTACATAAGTCCATGTTCTTTACCGTGACGTCATTAAAAACAAGGAAACTTTTAGGTACTTTTTGGCGTGTAACAATTTTTTTTTTTAATAATTATAAACTAACGCTTGACTGCAATCCCGCCTGAAGGTAAGCAGTGATGCAATCGTTGACAGTAAAGCGCGCTAGTTTATTAAACCCATTCACTTAAAAAACTTAGTGAATAGGGAGGAAGACGGCAGTTGAGCGAGGTGGTGCAATGTTAAACCCAACAACACGACCAACGATGCTGCGCCAGAGGGAGATTGATGTGGAGACCCTCCACGACCAAACTCCCGACACACCAACACTTGGCGCATCGTACCCGGCACACATCGCAACACAACTGCTCAGACCCGTCCGCCGTACGGCTTCGAAAGACATCATGCCGGAACACGACGAATCGCTTGGCGGCAAGACTGTCTGGTGGGTGGTAACTTCTGCCGGCAGCCGATGTGGCCTACCACCAAAAAAACAACTCCCATCTTTAAAATAGATTTGACTTCATTGTACGAATTTTTTTCGTATAACGGAAAGGGTTATACATACAAAGGGCACGGCTTCTTTGATGATATTGTTTTTTGTAATTTAAGCTAGTGGTTTACCGGAATCTCGTCTAACGGTAAGCAGTGATACAATCGTTGATGGTAAAGCGCGCTAGTTTATTAAGAGCCTTGAAGACACTTTTGTAGTGAGACGGAGACACCACCGCTGGCAAATTTTTCCTGTCCCTCGATGTATGCGGTATAAAAGACGAGGAATAACGCTTCGTCTGGATCATAGTGGTATCAACAACATAAGGGTAGATACTCGCCGTACGATGGGTCGTCTGAGATGGAACGGAGATATGGGAATTAAATCAAGCAATTCCCTCGCACGCTCTCCAAAATGCATCCTATAGAACACCGACAGGCTGGCCTTCGCCTGTGCTCCAGGCTTTAGAGACCGTTCTGAACCAAATCTGGGTCGCCAATCAACCTTCGTACGCTTTTCCGCCGAATCCAAAGTTGCCAGGTGGCATTTTGCAGCATCAGCCCAAATGTGGCTGCAGTACTCCACATACGAATACGTGATATCAAACTATATTGGAAGAGTTTTTAATCCTCCCTCTACATGTTTGGAAGTTATGAGAATTTTTAATACATATATACCAGAAACCGAACTAACAACACATCACTAATATTAAGAAGTAAAGCAACTTTCCACGTCGACATTATACTAATGGACATGCCTCAGATGTGAGAATTGTGGCATTCCGAAAGAAAGAGAGGAAACGAAGTTTCGTCTTTCATCCATCCATCTTTATCTCTCTCAAAATCATCAATCATCTAGGAGGAAACAGATAGTGCTAGACCGAAAGGATATGCCATCTCTCTCACTCTTTTCAAACCAAAAAAAAAATACTGCAGATTATACGCATACGGCATGTCCATTAGTATTATGTCTATGACTTTCCACGTCACTTGTCTTTGTCTTTATTGACAGTTGTAGTGCGGTGACACGTTCGTTTTGATTTGAATGCCGAACCGATAATTCGATGTTGTGACTTGTTCAAGACTCGAACACTACTTAAAAACTAGTTATAAGCAATGAAATGACTACAAACGAATTTTAAATAATGATTGAGTTGTGAATGAAGTTCGGTCATACAAACCTTTCAGTAAATATTTTATTTTGAGTTGAACCTATGTGTACTGATTTTACACCAGCTGTTATCCTTAGTACTTTAGGAAAGCAATAAGGTTTACTGTTACAAATTTTATAGACCAAAAATGCCAAGTTTAGATCCCGGATTTTACTATCTTCTAGAATATTAATCACTTACTTTGCCCACGAATTCGTTCATGTGCGTGTCATAAAACATATTGAACTAGAATTAGACTAGAATTTTATGGGTCTGAAGATTTTCACGTGGCACCTTAATTTTTACCCTAAATGAAAGGTAATTCAAGCATCTCTGTATGACAGCTTTTTTTTTTTTTAATAATTTATTTCGAACAATGATACCGATCCCCTTTTCATCTTTCATCAGTATTTAGTAAAAAGCTATTATTTGTAATGTAAATTACAAATAATAAATAAATAGCTTTTACTTAAATTTTATTTTATTTATTTGTATCTTCAGATGATATTTACAATACATTTTACTTACACTTTCCTCATATATGGAGTAGCAAGATGGTTTACTTGGCAGTCTTGCAATTTCCCTAGAGTGACGTATGACAGAAAGTAACCTCAGTTCTAATTAATACTGAGTGACAGACTGCTTCAGCAATGGTTGGTGTGCTCATCAATTACGCTATTAAACCTAGAATGGGACTAACTCGGGCTAAATCTATATTAAGAAGTAGTAGACTAGGACGTTATTGATTGATTTTGCGCATGTTTTTTAATAAATCAACTTTTTGTTTTAGATAACATCTTCTATTCTTTGCTTAATTGAATTGTGCCGTAAAATCAAGCCTTTGTTCATTTTTTATACACTTACTTCTAAGAAAGAAAGAAAGAAAGAAAGGAAGACAAAGAAAAAAACTAAAGATACATATAAAATATAAAGGCTATACATTTATAAGTTTATCGGGCCCATTTTTAAGGTTAGTTTTGACGACAAAAAATTAAAACAATACTTTTATTTTATTCATTATTTCCAAAGATAAAAGACTGTTTAATTTAATCAATACCAAAAACATTGTCGAGGAGAGCTAAGATGAATGTCACGCTCATTTTTCATTGGACTTTTAAATTATTTATAATGCTTTTAAATTACTAAATAAAAGCGCGTTATTTATGTAGAAAGTGCATTAAGTGAATAATTCATAAAAAAACATTGAAATATCGCAGCATAGTGGCCACATCATGGCTTTGCACAAAATCTTCTCGTGGTCGGCTCACGCGGCCATTTTTTCAACTGTCATTGGCGATATCCGCCATCATTGTGAAATATTTTTTTTAAAGAATTCCTATAATTTGTTACACGTGTTATTGGCAAAATTGTGGTATCTAACCACAGGGGCCATTGAAGAGTTGAAGTAGAAAAGTCTAAAGAATATAAAAAAAACATTGTCGTAGACGAATTGCTAAAACACCAATTACTTACAAGTTTACAAACAAAACTGCATAAGTATATTTAAACGTGAACAAAATGTACTTGAAGACATACCTACAAGTAGTAATATAAAGGGTCATGGCTTAATGATATCCGCGTTGATAACGTCATACAGATCTAGACTAATTATAGAGTTCTACATCATATCAGTATTGACCCAATTACCAATTAAAAAGGTAGGTGAAATTCAGTTCGGTTCGAGCACCGAAGTTTTCTTCCGAGAATTTTTACTAAAGTCAGGTCTTCGTATGAATAATGTGGCGTACGAGACCCAGTGAACAATATTTATTCGAGTCAATTTGATTTCTATCCAACGGAACGTTTACTTGCGTACTTCGTGATATATTCATAATTTCTGCCCATTTTTTTAATAATTATAAACTAGTACTTAACTACAATCCCGCCTGATGGTAAGCAATGATGCAATCGTTGATGGTAAAGCGCACTAGTTTATTAAGAGCCTATTCACTCAAAAAACCTGAGTGGATAGGAATGAAGATGGCAGTTGAACGAGGTGATGCAATGTTAAGCCCAACAATACGACCAACGATGCTGCGCCAAAGGGAGATTGAATTAGAGGCCCTCTACGACCAAACTCCGGATACTACAACATTTGGCGCATCGTACCCGGCACACATCGCAACACAACTGCTCAGAGCCGTCCTCCGTATGGCTTCACCATACATTATGCCGGAACAAGACGAATCGCTTGGCGGCAAGACTTTGACTGGTGGGTGGTAACATCTGCCGGCTGGCAATGTAATGGCCTACCACCGACCTTCCTACCTTGTAATCTGTTTCGTATTGACGTGCCATTTCTTTGTCCATTTCTTTATTTCCATACTTCTTTCTCTAATAATCGCCATCTTGGCAGTCACCCCTTCTCTAACAATATTATGATTCACACAGTCCATCCAATGTTTCTCCGGTATTCCCTTTGTCTTGTAGCCTTAGATATTTATACTCAAAACTTTCCTCATGACATTTTCCTCATTCCTCGTTATCACGCTGCGTACTTATTTTCAAATTAATTCGTGAAAAATTACTTCAAGAAGTAAGGTTGAAGTGAATTATAAACAATCTCTAGCATCAGGGGGATAGGGGAATGATAGTAAGACTTTTACATCTGATTATCGGATTGATGATTGGAGGATATCATATTAGTGATTAAATTTATCAGGAACGTGGTCGTGTTCAAAAAAGGTGACAACACTCTCCTGAAAAACTACAGACCGATATCCCTCCTGAGCCATGTCTGTAAACTGTTTTCTAGGGTCGTCACGAATCGTCTCGCTCGCAGGTTCGACGACTTCCAGCCTCCCGAACAAGCAGGCTTCCGAAAAATCTTTAGCACCATAGACCACATAGATACGATGAGGCAAGTTATACAGAAGTCCGAGGAGTATAACAAACCACTTTGCTTAGCGTTTGTGGACTATGAGAAGGCCTTCGATTTGATCGAGACTTGGTCGATGCTACAGTCTCTCCAGCGGTGCCAAATTGACCATTGATATATTGAGGTGATAAAGTGTTTTTACAAAAACGCCACAATATCAGTCCGTCTCCAGGATCAGGACTCGAAACCGATCCAATTCTAGCGTGGAGTGAGACAAGGAGGAGATGTCATATCTCTTAAATTGTTCACTGCTGCGTTGGAAGATGTCTTCAAGCTCCTGGACTGGAAAGGACTTGGCATTAACATCAACGGCAAGTACATCACTAATCTCCGTTTTGCAGATGATATCATGGTCATGGCGGAAACCCTGGAAGACTTGAGCAAAATGCTCAATGACCTCAGCAGAGCTTCCCGACAAGTGGGTCTAAGGATGAACATGGATATTATGAAGATCATGTCGAACTCTCATGTCGCACCCACTCCAATTCTAGTTGGTTGCTCTGCACTCAAAGTTGTTGACGAGTATATATACCTGGGACAAACAGTCCAACTAGGTAGGTCCAACTTCGAGAAAGAGGTGTCTATTCGAAGCCAGCTCGGCTGGGCAACGTTCGGGAAGCTACGCTACATCATCTCGTCATCCAAGATACCTCAGTGTCTCAAGAGTCTTTGACCAATGTATGTTGCCAGTGATGACTTACGGAACTGAAACGTAGTCGCTCAGAATGGGCCTCTTAAGAAGGCTCAGAGTCACACAAAGGGCAATGGAAAGAGCTATGCTCGGAGTTTCTCTGCGTGATCGAATCAGAAATGAGGAGATCCGCAGAAGAACCAAAGTCACCGACATAGCTAAATAAGTGGAATAAGTTTAAAAAAATTAATGTTTGAAAAGTCTTAGTTGTTCTTATAATTTTATCATAAATTTAGAAGAATACAAGAAAATTTTAATAAATAATGAATCGATAACCAATAAAATTCAAAATTTCAATTTTTTTTTTTTTTTTTTTGCAATTTTCAGGTCAGTGACAGCTTGTTTGTTTAGGAAAATGTGATTCGCATTCGTAATAGGTATATATTTGAAAAATAAAAATCTTCAATTCATAAAATATACTCAACAGAAACCTTGGCTCTACATTTTTAACTAAACTATTAGCGTACTATTTTCAGTAGCATTCAAGCATTTATTACCGACCTTGATGCAGACTTGTGGGGTTGGAATAAATTAAGAATACAAGTACATCGCTCTCAAGATCATGTTGCAACATGTCAGGGGCTTAGCTTTGAATACGGAAGAGTAGGTCAGTACCTACCGGTTTCATTTGATACTAAGATGCATCATCTTCATCATCTCAGCGTTAATACCAGTCGCATCCGAAGCTTTTTTTTTGTCAGCTTTGGAGTCTGGGGTCCGCTTTATCAATCTAATTGCTGATTTTAGCTAAACTTCGATATTTTCCGTGAAGCGACTGCCGTCTGACCTCCACAACCCGAAGTCTATATCGAAGCATTGCAGTTAGACCAATTGTTGGATTTTTGAGGGCTCCAACATCCCGTAACGACTGCCATTAGATGTTCGTATGGCAACCGGGACCAACGGCTTAACGTGCTTTCCGAGGCACGACCAGACCAGTGCAAATATTCTTATTCATGCATACAAATATTGGCACTGCACGGGGATTGAACCCCGTATCATTTGATACTAAAATTAATGGAAGAAAAACACATCATTATAAGCATCAGCCTATAATGTTCTCGTTACTGGTAAACTGGCCTCCATGGCCCGCATGGAGGTCCGGTACCCAGTACGGGTTGGTGAATGTCATGTGTCTTCGAATTTTCATTTCTATAACTGCTAATTTTCTGCGATATTTTCCTTCATCGTTTTAAATGTAGTGGTCATGAAATTAAATTACACAAAGTTATTCACTCGTAAATCAGAGCCGAACTCGCTGGATCGCCACTGCTCACCGATTAGATCCAAACAAATATTACTTTTTTATGAATATAAACCAGTGCTTGATCGCAATCCCGCCTGGTGGTAAGCAGTGTTGCAATCGTTGATGGTAAAACGCGCTAGTTTATTAAGAACCTATCCACTCTAGCCTTGAAGACTTAAATTGTAGTCCGACGGAAACACCGCCGCTGGCAAATTAGTCCAGTCTCTCGATGTACGCGGTATAAAAGAAAAGAAGAAACGCTTCGTTCGGATCATTATGGTGTCAACAACGTAAGGGTGGATACTCGCCGTACGACGGGTCGTCCGATGATGGAACGGAGATGGGGGGATTAAATCATGCAATTCCCTCGCACACTCTCCCAAACTAAAATATTACACAGTAAATAGTATGAAAAGGTATTTATTTTTCTTCTTTCGTGTACAAAAAGAAGTATAAAGCCAAGGGGGAACAAAAAACGGGGGGGGGGGGGGGGGGCTTTCTTAAGAGCCGTGAGTTGTTCGAAAGAGACAACGTGGACCCTGGCGTACAGGCAAGTGAAGAAACACGGGTGGGTTTTAGTCAGTAAAGTGACTACAAGTCAGACACGCCCTTCCGTTCCGCCCGGAGCAGGAGAGGTCATTTGATAGGTAATTTCCCATCCTCGATATGTCATAAGCAGTTTAGCGGTAAATTTTATCCTAAACATTACATTCCATTATAAAACAAACTGTTTTAGTACTTTTTCAACTTGGACGACTCGCTTAGAAAAAAACCCAGTAAGTTCTAAACATGTTTGTAATAAATAAACCATTAGACTTCCAAATCGAACGATCATAATTTTTTGGCAAGAATTCTTGTCTTTAATACAAAAAGGAATTGTCTCAAATACTTACTTTAAGCGTGTCGTATACTTATTAGATAGGTAGGTACAGACCATAGCACATTAAGCTACTACAATCTCTCAGATTTCTTTATTAGACTTTCAACTTCTTTAATGCATTAAGACCTACCACCATATTCATAATTCCATGTGTTTAAGGATTTTATTCATAAGCGATGCTTAAAGTTAAGTGACGTGCAATCGTCTTAAATGTATGGTTAAATAATCGCTAATCACTAGTTAACTTTACGCAACGTTTATGAATAAGGGGGTTAAGGTTCATTGGGTACCTTTATTTAACAGTTTCGGGTAGCTTGACCTGCTTTCGTCCGTCTTTACACGACTTTGTGGCGACATCTACTTTGCCACATATCAACTACGCTTCACACTGACGTCAAGTAAAATCTTGCATTACGCAAACAGTGTTCATTGCGTTACTATGTAGCATTTATGTAAAGTCCCGACATTAATCATCGGGCACTCCCCTTAGATACAGCACCCGTCTGGTCGTATGATTATTCACTTTCTAAAGATGATGAGCGAACCCATGTCCCTCATACGTCTATAGCATAAAGGCGCTGTAAATGTTCAAATTGTTACCACTTATATACTTGTTGACTGTGGGGTAGCGGTACTCAAATGTGTTAAAGGGATTTCTTCAGATTTCTCGGTAACTTCAATATTGTGTGACACCGAACGTTTTTTGACGACAGGATTATAGATAAGTGTAGCCAGTGTTATATGAGTTATATCCTCGCTCAGGGGGATCTTTTTCAAGAAACTGTTAGTTCAGGCTTTAAGCAAATTGTTTTAGTAAGTTTATAATGTGACAAACACGGTATTTTCTTTGCTCTTATTTGAAACTTGACTGATTAAATGATTCACATATTTCTTTGTTATAATACCCAACTCAACAACATAATAAAAACATCTAGCATAACATAAAATTCGGCAACAAGCAAAACAATACATGCGGTGCATTTCTTTCAATTAACTCAACAACAAAAATAACAATAAAATGACACATAGCTACGAACACAGCCGCAGTTTCAGTATAACGAACATTATACAATTTGTGTAAACGTCCATTTGAGCGACGTCCATTGAAAATTGAGCTGCGACGGTTCATTAAGCTTCGTCTGCCATTGTTCAGAGGCCCTTGTCCGCGAGGGGTGAAGGAGACCAAGTAATTCTGGTGATTTTGAGAGGAATTCCCGGTATGAAACCTCCCCGTTCGGGGGCATGCGGTGGCCATACGTCATGCCTGACACTCAGTAGCTATCCCACGAGGATAGAGCGGAAACATACAGTAATCCAAGCGTTGAAATTATACGCCGACCTTCGAACAGAAATATCTTACTGAAACCTATCACGAACTATGCTTTACGTGGGTCTAGTCGATGTTTTGGCATTACCAGAACGTGCAGTCTCAGTGTCTCGTCATTTACATCTGAAGCTGAGATGTTTTTAAGATAACATCTTGCTGATCTAAGGCTCCGCTTGTAACCTTCCCTTGCTTCTTAGATCTCTTTTATGTAACCTTCTTAATGTCATTATCATCCTCAAACCTTAATCAAACAACAAAAAAGAACTTTGCATGCACGTTTTCAGTTATCTAGAAACGTGATTGTATGAAGAAGCATCGCCTTGAAGCCACTTCCAAAGGTTACATTATATAACGCCATTAACAAAATTCCTTTGGCAATGAAACAAATGTAACAAGTGCAAACTTCCACCGGCAATTATAAGGTAGGTTAAGTTCAGTTTAGTTCGACCACCAAAGTTTTCCACCGAGGATTTTACCGAAGTCAGGTCTTCGTATGAATAATGTGGCGTACGAGTGCCAGTGAATAGAGTTTGTTCGGGATTTTTTTTTTTTTTAAAGAAATGATTCCCCGCAGTGTTTCTGCTGAGCAAGAGATGGATAATTTTGTGTAATATCTCTGTCTCAAGATTTCTCTGAAATCTATGTAGTGTTTGATAATTCTCGGAATTGATAAAGGTTTTAGTGGTAGCAGATACTGAATTCTACGTAATGTTCTTAGCTATTGTTGCTTACCGCATCCTCGCGTGGTATTAGGTCATTATATCACAATCACATTTCGGTTTTTCTTATCGTTGACAAAAAAGGTAATTTACTACGGTGTCTTCTCGAATCGTAACCGATGGGTTCAATAGTGATTTTCATTCGTAAAAGTACCTACGAAGACAGACAAAAACGTAGCAGAATTAATCAAAGTTATCTAGATTAATTCCCTTGGATATTCCTTTTTTTACAAAACCCACTTATCGTATACATTGTTTATTGACAAAATGTGTGAAATATAAGGATATCATTATCTTTAGTTTCAAAGATAGTTTTAATACAATTCCGAGCAAAGAATATGCCCTATTGAATCACCCACATGAATAAGCATTTATTGATCATGACCCGCAGACGGAACTGGGTTGTGCGGGGGTTTGGGCGCTTGGCTTAAATCGAGATATACACTGCACTGTATGCATGTCGCGTACATGAAGCCGACCGCCTCTGTGGCGTTGGAAATCGATTAACTATATGAAATGGTAATCACTTGAATTTGTTCTTTTTAAAATGAAAAATTGCTGGAGATTTGTTCGATTGTTTTATACGAACATAATAATGAGAGGTAGAATAACACTATACCTAATTCTTTATTAAGTAAAGATTAATATACAAGATAAAGAACACACATATAAAAACAGATTTAATTAATTTTCCTCGTGATCTGTTGCACAATGTTATTAAAATTTATATGGACTTTTTCTTGAGTCACCGAAGATATACGTAAGGAGCATAAAACCGCAATTATAGTAAATAAGCTATAATTCTGAGAAAAAAAATCAAAACAAACTTGTAGTCGTATATATTAAGTTTCGTGTCTACACATAATAATCAATATCATGACGTTCCGTTGTCAAATTGAAGTACTGGTAGACAATGCGACGCTGCGTTGTCTATGCCGACGATGAAACTAAACTTATTTTAAGTTAAGTGTACCTATCTTTTTCTTTATAGTTCATTAAGAAAAGGATAGAAGATAACATTTTAATTTCATCCTGTCAAATTAAGACATTTCATAAACAGTTTAGACGTGATGATAAATATGGCGACCAAAAATAACTAAGTACATCAATTTAAACTAACATATACCCCCTTATTCATAAAAACTGCTTAAATTTAACTAGTGATTAGCGATTCTTTAACCATACATTTTTGACCTTTTAACGTCACTTAACTTTAGTCATCCTTTATGGATAAACACCACAGTGTTTAAGGAGTTTACTCATAATCGATTATTAAAGTTAAGTGACGTGCAAGCGTCTAAAATGTATGTGTAAAAAATCGCTTCACTAGTTAACTTTAAGCAGCATTTATGAATAAGGGGGATTATCTTCTATCCTTTTCTTAATGAAATATAAATAAAAAGATGCACTGTACTTAAATTTAGTTTAGTTTGTGAACAAGAGAAACGGGTGATTTTTAGTTAAAAATAAACCGAAAAGTTATACCGAAAAATTAAAAAAAAATGATGTTGTTATACTGAACTGTGGAAAAGTTATAAAAAAAAATGACGTTGTTACGGGTATTGGTACTACTTAAAGTTGGTTAATGACATTTAAGTATTCCGTAATGTTTTAACTCTGTATTACTTACACATCTGTAAGTATCTGAGCAGCGCACTAAGTAGAAATGAAATGAAAACGTTTATAAAGCCGACGCCAGAAATAGTTCCAATATTTGATCACTTATTTGAACACTTGTTTGGACACAAGTGTAGCACGGGTATTTGAGTATTTGTTCAAAGCTTTGTTAAAACATTTGTACTTTGCCATTCGTTGTCAGTTTCGAGCGCACAACAAAGCGTTCAAAGTTGTCTGTGTTCAAATGTTTGCGTAGCCAGCTACACACGCGCAAATGTTTGTACAAATATTTGTCTGAGTCTGCCGCCGGCTTTATGCAAGTGAGTAGGATCACTGATCATTTTTACACGTCATATTTTTAAGCAGTTGCGTAATATTTCATTATGACAGTTCAAAAACATTCATTGCGTCATTTGCGTTGTTGATCAGGCAAATTTTTCGAACCTAAGAAGCAATGGTTTAGCCCAATATCTTTCAAAATGATTCATATTTTGATTGAAAGTGTTACGCAATCAGGGTACAGATGATTTTTTTTAAACCGTTTATTTCTCAGGGCGGAAACTATTTCTGAAAGTTACATATTATTACGTTGAATGGTACAAGGATACCTTACCTGTGCCTTTAATAATTGAGAGGTAGCATTCAACTAACTAATTTTACATTGAGCAAGCGTGGTCATTACGCTCAACCCTTCTATGCATGAGAGGACACCCGAGCCCAGCAATGGGACGATAAAAAGGTTGATGATAATTAATTAATTTAACATGAAAAAAGTTTGCCGAGGCTTTAAAAAAAACATTTTCGATAAATAAGACTAAGTTTAACAGACTTCTACTACAAGTTACCTAATGAAAAATTAAGTGATCAAATATTAGTGTCCGACCGAAACTGGTTTTTCTGCCGAAACCGAAACTGAAACCGAGTCTTCGGCCAGGGCTTCAGTTTCGGCCGAAACCGAAACCGAAACTCACGTGTCTAAGTATAAAATTTCTTAAAATACTGAAATTTGGAGCATTTTGGGTACCTATTATTTTGCATTAATTAGGGCATGAAATGGCAACACAGTATATTAAGTTTGTTGTAATTATTTATTTAACATAATATTAAAAATATATCTATTAATAACATTTTTATTATTTCGACAAATTATGTTTTCATAGCAAAATTTTAATCATTTCACAATAATCAAATCAATAATTTGAAATTATGTTTCATTTACAATCTCTTTTTTACATGTGACTTGATTTGTTAATACAAAGTTACTGACTCAATATTTAATTAAGTTACTATACATATAAATCATTTAAGTATAGAAACAAAACAAAAACTTACTTGTAATCAGTTCCATCAATGTTTACGTCGCGTCGGGCGCACACGCACTAAGTTTTATTGCTACAGAGAGCCATCCGAACGGCGCACGACAATTCCCGAACAGGGCCGACCGACAGCGTCCGTCAAGGCGTTGCCGCGGGAAACGAAGTTGGGCGAACGCGATCGTGCGGAAACTTTCGAAATAAGTTTCGGTTTCGGCAAAAGTTTCGGCCTATTTTGGCCGAAACCGAAACTGCCACCGAAACTTGATTTTTGGCCGAAACTCGGCCGAAACCGAAACCGAAACCGAAATTTCGGTCGGACACTATCAAATATTTAGATAATTTTCCTTATTTCGCAAATGGGTAGGATGGGTACATAATTTATTGGCTTAGTAATTACAGGAAGCAAAGGTAAAAACAACCAGTACCTAAAGTTGAACTTCCTTGTTGCATATAGTCAGTAACAAAACATGTCATAAATGTAATAGATGGTCTTTTAATACACAAGGAAGGCGTGATAGATGAAGAACTGGCATATCAAAGGAGGCTGATAAATTTTCAGACGTTTTAATCACTGGCAGTCAATGGCTAAACATTTTTTTATTATTATTTAACATTGGCGTTGATTATACGCTTCTTTTAGCTTCGCATACCGATAAAGGAAACTGGCTTTATAATTACTTACATAATATATCGGAAGAAGACCTACATTCTTTCTAAATTCTATTAGATATTTATTTGTTAGGCACAATTATTAGGAGAATAATTACATTTTTTAAGTTTGTAAGCAGAGAAAAACTTAGATCAAAAGTTCTCTGTTTCTGTTTTCTTCTTCTTTTAAATTTACCTTATACCATATTAACTTCACTACACACAGTCACAGGTACAAAAGAAGACAGTTTTTTTTTTATTAATTAACTGGCCACACGTTCAAGCCCTGAGAACCACAAATACAACTAGTCATTCACTTTTCATGTCCAATGTGCAGTACAAAAAAAGAATATATTTTCATTTTGATGTGACACAAACGAATCAAATATCGTTAAGCCTCAGGATATTTTTAAAACCCTGCTAAACGACTGCGCCCAAAATGCAGATGTTTGAACTGATTTATTTCTGTGGTTAACCCGTAACTGCCCAAATATATGTATTTCCGAACAGATACGTACGTAAATATTATTACGGTCAAACCAATGACATTCTTATATTATCATTGGGTTCAAATAACCTTAATATTTAGGTAAGTACTTACAGACGTGAGCAAGTCAAGTTAATGGAAACTATCAAATTTTCCCATTCAATCTTGAAGTCTGACAACCAGTTTTACTCGAGTGTATTCTCGAGTTATCCAGTATTTGGGTTGTGGGGATCCGACAGGCTGTGCATGTAGTAAAAGTGTATATATAGTATTTTTACAAACAGAGATTTTATTCTTTCTCTTGGCAACTAAGAACAGAAACATCAACAACGATAACAATAAAATTATTAAATTAGATATAAAAAATATTGGTTATTTCTCAGTTTACAAAGACCTTAATTAATCTTAAGAATTTAAGCATCAAGCACTATCGTGCAGATCCTTCACCCTGTCTATTTCCCGCCATTTCTTGTGACTGACAGATGACATTTCTGACAGGAACTTCTACAAGAACCCGACCTCCTCTTTTGTGATTTTACATATCTAATAAACTGATGCAAAAAAAAACCGGGAAGACAAAAACCCGTAATATGTTAATAAAGTAAACAGAATACATGAATTAGTATGTTCGTGCTTACAAAATACTTACAACACAACATTGCAAAAGGAAATATGAAAAGCTAAATCTAAATCATAATAATCACAGTTTAGGAATCCACTGTTTAATAATCTGAATTTAGCAATGAAACTAAAAATAAATGGAACTACATACACACTACCTACACACGCACCTCAGATTAAGGGGTTTATTTATAAACTATGATTTCGGTTTAAACATCAAAATGTACGATTAAAGAGTCGCTAATCACTTAACTTTAAGGAATGTTTAGAAAACAGTGTAATAAAGTTGAACGTCACGCATCTAGTTCCTGAAAATAGGCAGTGTGCAAAGTATCTCCATGTTCGCTAGTCCTGTTTAAATTCCATAATTACTTGATCAAATGCCATGTAATAGAGGCGAGCTCTCCTGGCTACTTATTTATCAAGGTTACCAACTCAAAAGAAAAAATGACAGTTTAGGTACCTCGTTTCGCATGAATCGTAGATCCACGTGAAACACGATAGGCAATCCCGCCTGATGGTAAGCTGTGATGCGATCGTTGATGGTAAAGCGCGCTAGTTTATTAAGAGCCTATTCACTCAGAAAAACTGAGCGAATGGGAAGGAAGACGGCAGTTGAGCGAGGTGATGCAATGTTAAACCCAACAACACGACCAACGATGCTGCGCCAAAGGGAGATTGATCTGGAGACCCTCCACGACCAAACTCCCGACACAATAACATTTGGCGCATCGTACCCGGCACACATCGCAGCACAACTGCTCAGACCCGTCCTCCGTACGGCTTCACCAGACATCATGCCGGAACACGACAAATCGCTTGGCGACAAGGCTTTGTCTGGTGGGTGGTAACTTCCGCCGGCAGCCGATGTTATGGCCTACCACCGAGTAAAGAGTGTATTTATTTAATTATAATGCAATTAACAGGGCATAATTAAAGAATCACTACTTCTACTGATTGGCCACAGTTGTCCAGTTCCCAATTGCCCCAGCAACCATGCACTGCAGTGGTCTTTACAATCACTCGAAGACGTCTTTGTCAAAATATACAGTTTCGTACAATTCAGGAATTTACTATTTAAAAAGCTGCAGCAACGTTATCAAAATAAATTAAACTACTAACCAAATTAGCATAAGGCCGTTCGCACACACGCGTTTATCTCTTTTTTTTTTTTGCTTGGGATGGGAAATCATCAAATTACCTCTCCCGCTCTGAGCAGAGCGGAATGTCGTGTCAGACTTTTACTGACTGAAACCAACCCATGTTCCTTCACTTGCCTGTGCGACGGCCAGAGCCACGGTTTTTTTTTTAAACAACCTGCATCCCTGGCCCAGGAGGCATTGGTCTTCGTGGACCCCGTCACGATGTGCTGATACCTCTTTGAGGCGCGCGTGAAACACAACGCGCCGTCGACCTGAGCCTGTTTCTTGCGGGCGGCAAGCGATGGGCGGCTCGCCGCCCGCAAACCCGTGCCTACGGTGGCCGGGAGTCCAATGGTGTCTCCGAACCAGACCGTCTCCTGCGGCGGCTAGTGGCGTAAGGGCGCTGGGATTCCCGCTGCCACATGCGCTTTGCCTCCTCCTTTGCCAGCATCACTGCTTCGCAGAAGGAGGCCTGCCATGCACTCTCACTGCGAACCAAGGCCTGGACCAGGTTCGGTCGCAATGGAACGCCGCCACGAGGGCACGGCGGTGCTCTACCCAAGCCGGGCAGACGTCCACCATATGCTCCACCGTGTCCTCAGGGCGATCCACACAGTGCTGACACCCTGGCGATTCCTCCCGCCTTATACGGAACAGGAACCTCAAGAAACAGCCGTGTCCGGTAAGGACCTGTGTCAGGTGGACGCCGTGGCGCCTCTCTAGCGACTCCTGAAAGAGGGGACTTACCGGAGCTATTCTGGCGTGCCCAACACGCGTTTATCTTGCCTATAAATAAGTACGGTTTATTTGCCATGTGTATCACTCATCATCTTCTGCTAAAAGTTTTTTTATGACACGGTATATACGTCGATGTACCTTTAAAAACCGTGTCGTGTATAAAGAACCTAATCCTATTATTATAAACTACAATGTTATTAACTTACTAGCTTGTCCTACATGGAAAATTACCATAATTATATTAAACAAACACAAAGGCGAACATCTTTTATTCGGGATCACGTACGGAAGCCGTTGGAAACTCATTGATGAAACCTTACCCGAAAGATTGTGTCCCACTTTTCACGACGCCGAAAGCCGAAAGCCTGTCAAAGCCTGCTTTATTTCTTTTGTCTTCTCCTTAGTAACAAAGTATTGACTTTAAGTAGCCTATTTTTGTGAGTACCTGGATCAATCTATGGTATAGCTATCGATAGATATATACATGAAACAATTAAATACGACATGAGTAGGTAATGTATTGTATTGTGCTTAAGACAGTGGCGTAATGGTTATTCTTTCAACAAACTTTTTTTTAGTATTCTATCTGCGTCCTGCGGATACATCCGAAAAAGTTTCAACTATGAGAGAATATCAGAACAAGAAGTCCCAATTCAGATAAAGGTCTATAAGTGCCAAATTACCTAAACCTAAATTCGTCATACCATTTCAGCGTAAAAGCAACGACAAACAAAGAATGAAGAACCTATAAAGACGTTTTATGTAACGCTGTTAATCCCTTGCTCTTAAAAAAAAAAACCTACTATTTCTTTTTCAGATTTTCATATCTACTTCAGCTCAACACATCACTAACACACACACTTCTTCCAGGTTCTTTAAACAACCCAGTAGTGGCAATTCCACATAACATATTTCACAACACCCAAGGGAAGAATACAGCTTCCTACGTGTGCTAAATGGCAAAGGTTGCCTCGCGAAATTGTATTTGGATATTTGGGAATTGATACTGTACAGTTAGAACATAGCAGTAGGTAAAGAAGTAAAGAAAATTGCTGCAGATCAATTCAGCAGACCAATTGGCTTGTATCCTAAAAAATAATTTAATGTCCGTCAGACAGATTTATAAAAAATATTGAACACGTATTTTTTATTTTTTCTTTCATTCAAATACTTAGGAAGATATATTGATTTGAAATGTCGCATGACGTCACGCCGTGGTGCAAAATATAGAACGGCGTGACGTAATTACCCCCCACTCTGTAACTTTATTTCGCTATATCTCAGTAGTTTTTGGTAATTACGACAAAATAAAAAATACGGGTCTTAAATTTTTTTATTATCTATAAGACGGACTAATTATTTTTTGATTTTCATACCTTGGATACATCCCTATTGCGAAGCACACTATCGGAAGCAATGGGTTTCATTTTGACAGTTCAAATGCACGCAACGAATGTTCTAGAACTGTCAAAACCATTGCTACTGTTACTTATTACCCTATTACCCCAGATAAACACAAGACCTCCG
This sequence comes from Sesamia inferens, assembly GCA_037179545.1. Taxonomy (NCBI): domain Eukaryota; kingdom Metazoa; phylum Arthropoda; class Insecta; order Lepidoptera; family Noctuidae; genus Sesamia; species Sesamia inferens. The sequence continues at coordinate 11,728,091 of CM073940.1, forward strand.
ACGACCGACCTCCGTGGCACAGCGGTCAACATGCCTGCCTGCGACGTGGAGGCCCCGGATTCGATCCCCGGCCAGGTCATGATGGAAAACGATCTTTTCCTGATTGGCCTGGGTCTTGGATGTTTATCTATACATGTATCTAATATAAATATAGTATCGTTGAGTCAAAGTAAGTTCGAGACTTGTGTTATGGGATACTTCCCATAACACAAGTCTCGAACTTACTTTGGGGCTAGCTAAATCTGTGTGATTTGTCCGTATATATTTATTATTTATTTACAGTTCAGCTTCTGCCAGTTGGCTTGGCATCTAAAAATACTAGTTTGCTACACGTAATGATGAATATTTACATTCTATAAGGAAGCATAACAAATAAGCTTAATAGTAAATCATTTACACGTCTCTTGTGACTGTATTTATTTGCTTTTAGACTTAATGTTGTACATGACTACCGAGGCATTATGGACGGACGACTGCAGCAGCTATTTGACAATATTCCCAATTAATCTTGAGTCTTAATGGTTTAGCGATAAAGTTGAAAATTTAATAAAGAAATACATATGACAGATTGTAGTAGCTTGACTTACTGTCATCTGTACCATACCAAAATGATGGTATTATCCGATTTGCTAATAGCGACATAAAGGGATCAATCATTAAACCGTTTGACAAACTTATGCAGTTGTCACGACAGTTCATTGTGCCAGTTAACCAGGGGCTCAGGTTTAGGTACAAGGGCCTCGCATACAATGATGAGGAAATCTCTCGCCGGCTGTTCGACACAATTGCATTGCCATTCAACGTGGTAATACTGCCAGTCTGTTCAGTCAGTTCTGGGCACGTTTTCGAGTCACAGCGATGCGGACGAGTACTTTCATCGATGCCTATGCGTTCTTTCGTCTATATATTTATGTATTAGTATAATTAATTAGACATTTAGTTTAGTACCCAGTGTTATGTATAAAACAAGACAGTTGGTTCTAATAACTAACAACATTAAAGTATATTTTAAATTGAACTTAATGCCATCTTCGCCAAGTTACTCTGGTTGAGGCAATTGTAATGCTGTTTAAGTACTCTGAGGTGGCGTTTTTTTTTTTTTTAGTTTATCTTTTTACTCAATCTGAACGCCATTATTCGTTAACGTTCAAAACCTACAGGTTTGAAGGTTTTTAGTGGATTCATTACCCTACAGGGTAAATACGTAATAAACTATCAGTAGCAATGGGTTCAATTTTGACAGTTCAAGAATATTCTTTGAATTGGAGCAACGGATTAGCAATATGCTTCGAAATGATTCCAACTGATAGAAATAGTGTGTTACACAATTAGGGTGCACAGTCGCATCTCGGTGACAAACAATTGTCCAAAACTTATCACGATGAAGAGAAATAAGAAATATTTTTGACAGATTGAGAATGAGATGGTGATTTTCAAATCAGGAGAGAGATTTACGTAAAAAGTACAACACAAAACAGAAACAATGACTTATAGTCAAAAACTCAATTTTATAACCTTGAAAAATATGGTAAGACAACAGTCATACCCTTGTTAAGATTACCAGAATTACCATTTTGGGAAAAGCAAGCCTTTTTGGCGGAGAAAAACTCAAAAGCCTCAAACGCTCGGACAGCTGACTGGTCCTTTTTTGTGTCATAACCATCTTATGTTCTATTTTATTTTTGTCTCCAGATGCGAGGATGGTGGAGGCGGCGCGGCGACAGGCACAGGCGGGCGCGCGGCGTCGCTGCGGCTCGCCAACGGGCGGGTTGCGGCGCAGTCGGCAGAGCAGCTGCCCCATTCCCCAGCCGACTGCGCGTCCGTGCGCATTTCCATGGACAACACCAACACCTGCTGCACCGACTCGCTCGTCACCGCCCTCGACGACGAGACATTGCTGCTAGGTAAGACCTGAACATTTTTACGTCGTACTAATAACAACTACCGTTGACCTCTATGGATTCTACAAACAGTCTAATAGTAGCTTAAAGAAAAAAAATCGTATGGGAATGAGGCCACAACAACCAAAAACATACCTCTCTTTTTGGGGTGCAGCACAGTTAGGCTTCAATTGCATATGATTTTTTTATTTCGCTGGTGACTATACAATCGGCGTCACATAGTTTGTCATCCACGTCGATTAATTCAAAAATTTTGCAGAACGAAGGGGCATGCAATCCCAGTTCCACTGCTGTCCTAGTCGCCTGAGTACTCTTAATATATCAACTTTCTTGATACAAATATGGCTGAGTCTTAATCAGTTTTGATACTTCCCTTACTACAAAAAACAACAGTTACGAGTTTACCACAGGAACTAAAAGCGTTCTGTAAGTTTGCAATTCGAATACCACACACAATAGCGATGTTTCCTGGTTAAAAAAAATGATTCTATTTAGTCCGTCATTCAAATTACAGAAAAATATTTAATACGTATATTTTGTTTTATCAAATCAATAAAAATTGACAAATATAAAAGGCATCAAAGATCAGGTGTGGTGGCTGGTGACATCACTCCTCGCTAAAAAGTGTAGCGTGCAGTGACGTCACACGAATTTTCAACGCACTGTGTCGTCTTCATTTTTTGTTTATATGAAAAAAGAAAAAATACGAGTCTAACATTTTTTGGAAATCTGACTGACGGACTAATTAGTTTTTTTTAGTCAACTACCCTATCTATAGATGAACTCATTTTTATGTAATTTATGCACTGTTTCATCCCATTTGAATTTCTATTTTAACTGTATAAAAAGGCATATGACTCATGCAGATTCCTCAATGCCTCTGCTAAGCTCTATTACTGGCTAATGCAGTCGTGACGGTATGCACCTCTTTATTGGTTAGAACGAAAGGCAGATTTAAATCGAGTACCAGTGCTTGTGATCTCCTGAAGTATGCAAAGGCCGAACATGTTGGCAGTTGGCTCCTTGTACAATAGTACTCACTAATAGTGACGTAGGCAGCAAAACCCCGTACGTTATTGTCTTGACCCATTTAGTATATTAAAGCCGCTTAAAAGACTAGACGATTCTGATTTTGCCAACCGCAGACTAAAGTATACATTTTATTTATAGACTAAATTATATATTTTTAATATGAAAAAATACTAATCATCATCATCTCTGCGTTAATAGCAATCGCATCCGGAGCTTTTCGGCTTCCGCTTTTACCAGTCTAACTGCTGATTTTGGCTAAAGTTAGATATTTTCCGTGAAGCGACGCCTTCTGACCTACACAACCCGAAGGAGATATCGAAGCATTGCAATTAGATAAATTGTTGGACTTTTGAGGACTCCAACAACCCGTAACGACTGCCATTAGATGTTCGTATGGCAACCGGGAGCAACGGCTCAACGTGCTTTCCGAGGCACGATCAGACCAGTGCAAATATTCATATTCATGCATACAAATATTTGTACTGCGCGGTATTGAACCTGCGCCTCATTGCTCAGCGGCCGCGTTAGCTACCGCTACGCCACGGAGGCTGTCAGTTTAATATAAAAAATAATGTTTGCTGTAAATCGTAATTTTTTCGGGAATTAGGATAGATATGCTAGATATTTCCAACAAACAATTTCGAAAGTTATCTTTGTCAAAGTTTTATTAACTATACTTATTATAGGGTATTACATTTTGATCAACATACAACGTATAACAACGCAGAAATTCGCATAAAACATAGGAAATTTAGAATGTAACGGGCATTGTTGTTGGATCGCGCTTAAATTAGACTATCGTGTCATAAAAACAATGAGTATCTTTCATTGTGCGCATAACACAACAAAAAAACTCGACACAAAACAGACTTAAAACTGTTGTGATTTACAGTAAGGGTCCAAAAGTGGAATACTTACCACTTTTGACACTTATTGTTAGAGCAATAAAGTTCAAAAGTGGTAATGCACTTTTGACCCTTACTGTACCGAACATACGTAGTATGAGAACATACCTTTTAATTATTTTTAATCAAATATTTCACTCATTATCCCAAATATCATAACAACATCGTTAACCATAACAATTAATTAATCGCAAAAAAACAAAGCTATCAACTTATCATACTTATTAGTACTGGCGAAAACCCTGATCGCCTCGATATTATACCTAATAAGTAATTTGCCTGTTGACGTATGAAAGTTTAAACTACGATTCAATAACAACTAGGTAGGACTTCGTGTCCGACTGTCATTGACAATATTTGCCATTATTGTGAATTAAAATTTTCAAAGAATTTCTATAATTTATTACACGTGTTATTGGCAAAATTGTGGTGTTCCATCCACAGGAGCCATTGATCAAGAGAAGAAGAAGAACAACTAGGTAGGTACCTACTAAGTAAATAAAGAAAACCCGAAAACACTACCGGGCACAAGTATCAAAACCCTGACCTCAAGTCCAACAGCTATCTTTGCGGTCACTAAACTAATGAGGCACTAACGGTGAACTATTTATTTTAAAACCAAATCCGGTATTTCATGTTTTTATTGCGTCTTCGGAATCCCAGTAACTCATTTAATGAGAAAAACATTTCAGAAATAACGTATTCCGTTCCATTTACTTAGTTATTTCGGTAATAGAATCAATAGCTAAACTACCGAAACCGCTGACGCATTGATAAAACCATCTGCGTCAGGATTATTGAGAAAAAGAACGATTAATGAGAATTTAGTATGGAAAGTTGGAAACCTCAGATTTCTAGGAGAAACCCTTAAAATCGTAGACATACTGCAAGGTGCTTCGATGCTAATGTTGCTAGCATGCTTATAGCAAAACATCGCTTGATGTTACAGTAGTCAATATATTTTGAAATATTCAGTTGAAGATGGATAGAGTTTTACGTAATCAGAGTGCAATTCAATTATATGATACTGTACCTAAACATACTCGTACTGTGTGGCATCTAAATAAAATTCGATTATATGATACGATACTTAAACATTCACATACAACTTTCGATAGTAGGCCATAACATCGGCTGCCGGCAGAAGTTACCACCCACCAGACAAAGTCTCGCCGCCAAGTGATTTGTCGTGTTCCGGCATGATCTCTGATGAAGCCGTACGGAGGACGGGTCTAAGCAGTTGTATTGTGATGTGTGCCGAGTGCGATGCGCCAAATATTGTTGTTTCGGGAGTTTGGTCGTGGATGGTCTCCAGATCAATCTCTCTCTGGCGCAGCATCGTTGTTCGGTTTAACATTGCATCATCTCGCTCAACTGCCGTCTTCCTTCCTATTGAATGAATGAATAGGCTCTTAATAAACTAGCGCGCTTTACCATCAACGAACGCTTCACTGCGTACCATCAGGCGGGATTGCGGTCAAGCATAAGTTTATAATTATTAAAAAAAAAACATACCCATATTGTGTGGTGTCAATATCAGTGCTTAAAAATAAGCTGTTTCAATAACGGACCTAGAAAACCCACATTAATATCAATATGTTACTGTCAATTGAGGACAGTAATGTCGATACAAGTCCGCGTATCCTATGCAGGCAGATTCTATGTATTAAGATCAAAACGAGTTTGGTCCTGATCGTCGCAACTCTATTCCCCTGCCTCTTTGTTGATAAATTAGCTTCCGCGCTTCTCAGCGAAATATGCATACTAGTCACTTGTTTATGGATTATGTAGGTGACAACCCGTTACTTTGCTGACACTACTACAATCGGGACGAAGCATTTCGCCTCATCTTTTATACCACGTATTTCCAGAGACTGGAATAATATTTGCCAATGGCGGTGTGATCTGACTATAATCTAAGTGTCTTCAAGGCTAGAGTAATAGGCTCTTCATAAACTAACACGCTTTACCATCATTGATTGCATCACTGCTTACCATCAAGTGGGATTGCGGTATCGCATTAGTTTATAACATGTTAAACATAAAAGCATTTGGAATCTCGACCACTGTGGTGGAAGGTAGAATGCAGTTCGTAAGGCAAAATTTGTAAGAGTTATCATCCTTGATATTTTAAAGAGACTATGAAAAGAAGGGAATTGATTACGGCAAAATTTCATTTAATGAAGATGAAGTCAAATACATATGCATGGCATCGTTTGCTTTTCTCCTTTCAAAAAATGATCTATATCAATATAACAATACTCACCATCTGGGGGGTTACTATGACGTATTAAAACCATCATACTTCGAGTGTCAAACAAAGAAGGAGCTATACAGGTAGAATAGCGCTATCCTTTTTTCACAAAGGTTAAATGACAGTTTCAACACGTCATAATAAGGCCCGTGCCTAGCATTTTCCCAACTAGGTTGGGGACGGTGTACAGACTAATCGGGTTTAGCTGAATACCAGTCGTTTACAAAGAGCTACTGCCTACCTGACCTCCGATTATGGTCAGATTTTCGGACTTAACGACTGTCAAAAATCAACAAATGTCAGCCGGGACCAATGCTTTAACGTGCTTTTTAAGGCAAGGAGGGGCCGAGGTATACAAAAATGGTCACCATCCAGACACCAACCGCGGCAGGCGTAGCATAACCTGATCAATCGACCTTTGTGGCTTGAATCAACATAACAATATTAAAAGTACTGTAAGGGGTCAAAAATGGAGTATCACTTTTGGCACTTATTGTTAGTGCAATAAAGTTCAAAAGTGGTAATGCACCTTTGACCCTTACTGTAACTTTTCGAAGTCAGTATTTTAACTCCCCCAGTCACGTTTCCGTAACAACCACGATTCGTCTTTATCTCTTTTTTATATATTTCGTCGCTAGCCGCTAGGCACCACTCAATCAAGACCCTACCGACCCTAATATTTGTGCTTTCGAAGACAAAATGAACGACGATCTTTCATCCTTAAGTTGCTAGACACTGATTCTTTTAAATCTAGTTTCCAAGACTATGTAACATAATGCCTATGCTTTTTAACTTGAATAGGTAATGATGTACAGTCACCAAAAAAGATAAGTAACCAGGGCCGTCGGTATTTGTTGAAGTGTAGTAAGAAAGTGTCCACTGTTTTCAGATGAAATTTAATTTGAAAACACAACTTTTTGTTTTACATTCATTAAATTAAATGTTATTCAAAAACATGTATGAATTATTTACTAAACTTCCATTGGTTCCGACGACGCCGGTAACTTATCTCATTTGGTGACTGTATATTATAGAATAAGTATATCGTCCGTCATTTTAGTTGCATCTATACTAATATATATTATAAAGCTGAAGAATTTGTTTCTTTGTTTGGTTGAACGCGCTAATCTCAAGAACTACTGGTCCGATTTGAAAACTTACTTATTGCGTTGGATAGCCCATTAATCCAGAAAGGCTTTAGGTTATATAACATCACGGTTCGCCCAATAGGAGCATAACTAAACCTCGCGAACGAAGTCGCTGTTGTTTAATATATATATATTGTTTAATACATTACTTGGTCAGTTATATATAAATAACTGTAAAAGTAATTCCTATTAGTCATTGTGGGAAGTACCTATCTATCAGTTACTCAGCAAATTCTTGAAAGAATTAACGGATTGACGTACCAAAATACCCGAAGCAACGTAACAAAGCCTGCATATATCGATTATACGAAGTATAAACCGAAATCTTTCAGGCTTAGAGGTATTACTACAAAGACTTAAACTTAAATGTGATGTTTTAATCTTGACAGAGTGTTGGCTAAAAGGTGAAATGGTAATCCCCCGCCTGTCTGGCTACTCTCATGTAGCAACAAATATTAATCCAAAACAAAATGACGGAATAGTAATATATTACAAGGAAAATATTAACTTTACTATAATAGAACCCGAATTCCATGAAAGTAATTGTCTACTAGCCACAGTTGGAAAGCAAATTGCTATACTGGCCCTTGACAGATCGCCTTCTTACATCAAAATGGAGCCTTTTTTCTTGTCGTTGGATAATATGTTGCAAACGGTGTCTTCCTTTGAGCACATCGTTGTTATTGGAGACATGAATTTGGCTATAAACTCCAATAAAATTAAATTTGAAGGGGAACGCTATCTGACCTTAGCTGCTTTGCACGGCCTGCTGCCAGCGCATACGTTAGTAACACGCAGCGCGCGCCAAACATGCTTAGACCATGTGCTCATAAAAACTAAAACCTCCTCTAAAACTATAGTCCCTAATGCAACACTAACAGATCATCATCCCGTTTTGTTTTGTTTAAATTTAAAAAAACCACGGCAACATGCAACTACAACAAAGTCCATCATTGACGACAAAACATTATCACAAGATATTTCAGACATTAATTTTGATCCCATTTATGAAACAGAAAACCCTAATACCAGTCTAAATTACCTAACGCAATGCTTGCAAAAATTAATAGAAAAGAACACAAAAATCATAACACTCTCTAGACGCCAAAAAATCATTAAGCCCTGGATAACTCCAGGACTCTTGCGTTGCATGAAAAATAGAGACCAATTACACAAAAAGACAAACAGTGATCCGGATAATGAAGTCTTAAAGATTACCTACAAACGCTATAGAAATTTCTGCAATTCTCTATTGCGAAGGTTAAAAAGAGCATATGAAAAAAATCAAATCCTTGAAGCGCAGAATGACAATAAAAAGTTATGGAAAGTCATCAAAAACATCACACACACAGCAAAAACAAAACAACATCATAAAGATCTTCTAAGTCTATCATCTTCTCCAGATCAATCACTTCTTGTAGCAAACAATTATTTCATAAATGTGGGTAGGTCACTGGCTGATAAAATGAGTCAACAAAATAGTAATCCCGTGCCTTTATTAAGTAATGCTCAAGACGAAGCAATAAATGTCCCCAATTCTTTCGTCTTAACTGATACAAACCACGACGAGATTGGACATCTTATAATGGGCTTGAAGACGGAGAGCGCACCGGGTTGTGATAATATCAGTAGTAAATTCCTAAAACAACATAAAAACTGCCTTGTACATCCCCTGACAAAAATCTTTAATGATTGTTTAAAAACTGGAGTGTTTCCTTGTTCCCTAAAACGATCAGAAGTCTGCCCGATCTATAAGAATGGTGACAAGGGTTGCATTAATAACTACAGACCCATATCTATACTACCTGCAATTTCTAAAATTCTGGAGAAGATTATAAACAACCGTCTAATAAAATATCTTGAAAAATATAGTCTGCTTTCAGAGAACCAATTCGGGTTTAGGCACGGAAAATCTACAGAACAGGCAGTAAATAAATTAGTCGATTTTCTTAGTTCCAACTTGGATAAAGGGAAAAAATGTCTTTCTATTTTTCTTGACCTGGCAAAGGCATTTGATACGATTTCTATCTCTCTCTTACTCAAAAAGTTAGAAGCATTGGGCGTCAGAGGAACTCAGCTTGAACTTTTCAAAAGTTACCTTTCTGGGCGAACCCAGTGTGTACGAGTGGACAAATACAAAAGCACTTGCCTTCCAATTACACATGGTGTCCCACAGGGCAGTATATTGGGGCCCACCCTTTTTCTTGTGTATATAAATGCGCTTACCTCTCTTAAACTCACCAAAGGTAATATTATCTCTTACGCGGATGACACCGCCCTGGTGTTTGCGGGTGACAGTTGGGAGGAGGTTTTTACTATCGCACAAAATGGCTTTGATATGACTAAGCGATGGCTGCAGAATAACATACTTACTCTGAACGTGGACAAAACCAAGTATATTTGTTTCAGCATTAGACAGGCGGTGGGTATTCGCGATGACCTCAGAATTATTTCTCATGAGTGCAATTCTGTGGGAAGTTGCTTATGTCCACCTTTGGAACGCGTACAGACTCTTAAGTACCTTGGTATCACGTTAGACAATAATCTAAACTTTAAGGAACATGTCAAACTTCTTTGCAATAGAGTGCGAAAATTAATATATGTGTTTAAAAATTTACGTCATATCGCAGAACCTGAACTGCTGAAGCGAATATATCAGGCCCTTTGTCAGTCACTCCTCACCTACTGTCTCTCCTCCTGGGGAGGTATCTGCAAATCCACCTTGAAGTCAGTTGAGGTCGCCCAGCGAGCTATACTAAAGGTTAGCACGTTCAAACCAATGCGCTTTCCTACTTACACACTGTTCCAGTTGTGCGGGGTTTTGACTGTAAGACAATTATTCATTCTTAAAATTGTCTTACATGAACATAAAAAACAGCCGTACAACCCAATGTTACTACAGAAACGGCGCAAACATCATGTATGTGACCATTTAAATACTTTTAAGACAACCTTTGGTAAGAGATTTACGCGTTTTCTAGGCCCTTATCTTTATAATAAGCTTAACAAATTAATAAATATACACACCTTAACTATAAAGCAATGCAAAATAAATTTATGCCAATACTTACAGAGTTTAAACTACGAGGAGACTGAACAACTAATATGCTTGCCTCTTTAAGAATACTGTTCAGAGAAGAGCTCAGAAAACAAAGAGCAAACATACACACACAAACATGCACACACACACACACACGCACGCACACACACACACACACACACACACACACACACACACACACACACACACACACACACACACACGCACACACACACACACACACATCCATACATACATTATCATATACATAAGACACTCACATAGTCATGCAATCACACGCAAATGCATGTAATCAATTTAAATCCGTTTATTCATTTCATTATTATTATTTGCAAATTAGTATCTAATTTACTCATCAATATTATTATTCAGTATTTCTGTAGTACTAATTTATTTATATACATGCCTTTTGATTGGCACTTTCTTGGTATAATTCACGAGGGGAATGGTGCTGATAGCCGAAATACAGGCTATGCCTAGTTCGGCTACAGACGCTAAACTCTATATTTTTATTGAAATTGTCGCCACATGTCATGTATACTAGTAGAAACTAAGTTTTTGGAAATAAATTATTATTATTATTATTATTATTATTATTATTATTATGCTAGGATAAGAAAGGTTACAAAAATGTTTGCTTAAGCCGAATAAAAGGTCATCGTTTCAACTTCCGTCTGCAGTTTGAGTTTTTTCCGGCGCAGGTGAATCACATAAATGCTTGCGGAACATCATAAAGCCGCGGAACTCAGTCGCCAATCACAATTTTATTTTATTCAACTCGTACATACGCCTCACTGGAAAAACAAATGGACAGAAAGATTCGGCCCCGAGATGGCAACTCGTGAGGATGTGAACACATTTCCTGAAACAATTAAGCGCACCAACATTAAAATTTCAAAGTTGACGGCGCTCTCCATTCGGTCGGTTAAACATTCAGAGGTATTGTTTCTCACCCTGTCTTCCCGAACGATCGAAGAAGGTACTGTCAGGAATTTGGCCCAGCTAAATAAATACAACGATGGGAAGCTCTAGGGGAAACCGCGCAATTAGATCGAACTCTACCAATCACTATAACGCGAGCCCTGAATGGGAATCAAGGAAAATAACCGTACTAACAGCATTACAATATTCTGTGTTTATAATAGACTAATTGATTCCGCTAAAGATTTTTTTTTTCATTCTTGTAAGTTTTAAAAGCAGCCCAATTTAGCTAGTAACAAGTGTAATCTTCCAATTATCAATAGTACCAGCTTTAATTATCCACACTTAACGTGCGTGTAATTGGTGCAAATTGTTGGTTGGCATTGTATTGAAATTCGGTGGCGGTTTGTTTGGACAACAGACAATCGCGGGCATCGCGTCTATCAGCTATCAAGCAGTTAGCATTGACCATGAATGTTGGGTATGTGAGATGTGCGGGCATAGTGCTCAGGAGGCAAACCGCGCATGGCGGCATGCTCGCTTCCGCGGCCGTGTGGCGACTCGCTCCGAGCAATGAGCAGTCCTCCGCCGCCCAGTCGAGCGCGATGACATGCCGCGCTCAACCCCCCACGACTAAAGCTCCTTACAGACGCGAAACAAGCTCGCCGACAAACCAATAAAAAAAAACAAATCGTGTATCGCGTGTGCTGTGATAAATATCAAAGGATCGGTTTCAACGTGAACGAAATTATTCAAGAAAAATGTCGCGAGGGCAATTCTGTCACGTTCGTAGATAATTTGAATTTCAGTGTCAAAGCTTATAAATGTTGTACATGTTTAAATGTTCGGATTTATTCTGTCTCGTCAGCTGGGGTCTAACTAAGGAACTAACAATGAAATGAATGTTAAAATTAATGAATTCTATGGGAACAATTAGGTAATATTGTTCAATTCTCTGATACAAGTATTACAGTGTAAATAAAGACTCGAAAATTCAACCAAGTATATAATCAAGATTCTATAACTTATTAATCTTAGCTAAATATCCGATTTTGTTCTCAATTAGAAAAAAAAAAATTCTTCAGTGAAAAATAAATTGAGTTCAAAATAGGATGTGCTGCCTCACCAAAATATACAAATTAAACCAGTGTCATAAAAATAAGCTTCAAAGTAATTTTTGTAACGACGTTATCGCATCTCCTAACCTTGTGTAACAATGCTAAATGTCACATTTACCAACATAGAAAAAAATATCATTCATCACTGAAACCATAGTAAAGGACTAACTAACAGAAATAAATGTAAAAGTGGGTTAACAAAAAGTTCGTGCTTAGTGCCAAATGGATTGCCACATCACCGGCATCGCTACCTCGCGCTCCGATCTCTGGGATACTGAGAATAGAAGACATTTCCCCAAATATATCACTGATATTAATAAAGTACCATTAACTTTTTCAAAGTGGACTACTAACCTAGATATTAAATTTTAAACGAAAGAAAATGCATGAAATTGTTGGTGGTACAAGTTAGAAGAAAACACTGAAAGATAAACAAAGGAAATGAGTAGTCATATAAAACATACTCTCTTGACTCTTTGAATACTTAAAACAATATTTACGATAAAATATAGGTTACCTATATTAAAATACAAATCAGGGCGTGTACATGCGTAAAAAAGAAAAAAACATATTATAACAACCAATTCCCATAGAGCGTATCAAGAAATCGCAAACAATAAATTGATTCCACCACAGTACAAAGTTCTCGAATTCCTGAAATACCACAGATGTTAAATTAGTTGCGTAGAGAATCAAAATAACGTGCAATAACAACCATCAATATTTTAAAGCACAGTGGTTACATTGTGCTTACAAATATGTAGAAGATGATAGAAATCCTACCGTGATTACCTTCAAGAGTGCCCCGGAGCAGCTGGCACGCTTCATATCGGCCTCATCCGATACCCCAGTTCATTTGATATAATCCACGATTCCGAACTACCAACACATATAGCTTACAACCACTTGAGTCTTGACATTGCAACTATATTATTTACCATTCCAAGTCACGTGGAGAGAACGTCCCACGATAACGATTAATTCATGTTTATTAAACAAATTAACGATACTAGTGTGGCATTAGATACGCGACGACTAATTGCTGACGAAGAACACTGAAGTGACGATGAGAAAAAAACCTATTAGCCTATATTGCGAAAGGTTGAAACCATGAAACCGGAACGGTATCGACGCCGGAATTATTGTGACGTTGAGATAGTAAAAACGTAATTTCTGTCATTTAGGTTGGAATTGGGAATAGTTTACATTCACCGACACGGATCAGTTGTCATCTCCAATGTAACTGTACTACTGATGAAACTAGTTAAAATTATACAATTCTCCGGTTTTGTAAGACGATGAATGAAAAACAACGTTCACAATAGATTCAATTGGTTTCCTATAAAATTCGTTAGGTGCTACTGTAATAACGCCTACACATACGTCTAATTTAACGCCTACTCTAAAATGACGGAATCTGGCCCCGAGATTAACAGCTATACATACACTTTATAATCTTCGCCATCGACAAATTCTACATCGCCAATCCGATTCACACTATTGCTGATATTTCTCATTTACAGATTTAATATGAACCATTTAGTTTAGTGCTTCTTCCAGCTGAAATAATATAGTTCTTCTTGTTACGCATAATATATTTTTCTTCAAATGTATTTTGTAGGATAATTTAAAAGAAAAATATATTGTTAACCATGACAACAAATACATTATAAAGAAGATAATATATTCCAATGGTGTCACGTTAAGTTGATCCGGCGTCAAAATGTTTTTCATACCAAAAAAATGGATGAATGAGCGTCATTGAGAAACTACATTTTACATTATATGACGTCGAACGAGGCTTGACCGAATCCTGTAATGAGAATGAGGAGCTTAGTGGCCTCAGTAACTGTGAAATGACAAACATCCCCTTATCATATTGACATAACAAAACATGTGTATACAAATAGTTTGTACTAACATCATTCACTGCATCCATTCTCATGAACAATAGAAATTGTGTCTGGATCAATTCATTTGTGCAATGGGCGTGCGTGAAAGTACGGGCTGTTTAACTCCGTGTGAAAACACAAAATTTTGGGTCATGTTGCATTGAATGTAGTCATGGGTTCGAAACGATTTCGAATGGTTCAGAGTTTTTCATCATCTATAATAGAAAATCCAATTCAAAATAAAAATCAATCTCCAATTCGAACAAGATTCGTGATGATGCGTTCACGATCTTACCTAATTAAAATGTAATAATAGTGCATGTGTAGAATGGGAAGCATATTTCACAAGTCAATTGTGAACAGCATAACATTGGCCGCCGGCAGAAGTTACCATCCACCAGACAAAGCCTTGCCGCCAAGCGATTTGTCGTGTTCCGGCATGATGTCTGGTGAAGCCGTACGGAGGACGGGTCTGAGCAGTTGTGTTGCGATGTGTGCCGGGTACGATGCGCCTAATGTTGTTGTGTTGGGAGTTTGGTCGTGGAGGGCCTTCAGATCAATCTCCCTTTGGCGCAGCATCGTTGGTCGTGTTGTTGGGTTTAACATTGCATCACCTCGCTCAACTGCCGTCTTCCTTCCTATTCGCTCAGTTTTTCTCAGTGAATAGGCTCTTAATAAACTAGCGCACTTTACCATCAATGATCGCATCACTGCTTATCATCAGGCGGGATTGCGGTCAAGCGCTAGTTTATAATTATTAAAAAAAAAATAGAATCCGACGCTAATTGGTATGTTCCAGAACTAGATAAAATTATGTAGAATAATGACACTTATATTGATTGATGTGTGATGATTGATTATAATCCAATAGTCCAAAAAATTTCTAATGCTTAATCAATTTCAGAGATTGGCCAAAAACCATGATAAAGCATTTTTTGACAATAAAAGTCTTCGGTGATAATTATTGAATAGATAACACGGCGCTTAGCGTTTTTTATACTAAAGCCAATTAATTTAATTCATACATTAGACATCTGATCTCTATTGATACCAGAATTGATATCAGACATTAGAATCGTAGACTTAGCGGCATTCAGCTGTGTCTTAAAGCGTCGGGTTTCATATTTTGACAGCTGACGAGTTCTTTTTAATTTATTGAACGCGTGCAGTAACTCACAAAAATATAATTTATTTCTCAGCTGTTCTTTTGTTTATTGTAGCGGTTTATTCACTGTTATATAAGACTATAACATGCTTTTTGGAATACTTTCAGAGGTGTTGATCCAACGTATGTTTCATGTTACCTACGACGATCGTCTATGGTTTAAAAAGTAAATGTCACTTTGAGCCGTTATTTGCTTAGCTGTGTCTCGCATAGTTTAATGCGTTACCTCATTAGTATTTATTATTATGTAAAGAAATGAATACACTTATTAATTTACATAAGTAAACAATAAAACTCATCCTACAGTAATCGGACTCGAACGCGAGTATTTGTATACTTAATTTTCTCGTTGATAGGCGTAGGCCATACCATCGGCTGCCGGCAGAAGTTATCACTTACTAGACAAAGTCTTGCCGCCTAACGATTCGTCGTGTTCCGGCATGATGCCTGGTGAAGCCGTACGGAGAACGCGTCTGAGCAGTTGTGTTGCGACGTGTGCCGGGTACGATGGGCCAACTGTTGTGTCTGGAGTTTGATCGTGGAGGGTCTCCAGATCAATCTCCCTCTGGTTTAAACATTGCATCACCTCGCTCAACTACCGTCTTCCTTCCTATTCACTCAGTTTTTTTTATGAATAGGCTCTTAATAAACTAGCACTCTTTACCTTCAACGATTGCATTTCTGCGTACCATCAGGCGGTATTGCGGTCAAGCACTAATTATTTAGTCTATAATTTAAAAAAAACTCAAACTGTTCAAAAATCAAGCTATTAACGCAATATTAATATTACGTTAATTTTTAACATAATGTTGTTGTGACGTCACTAGTTGTCGATTAGCTATTTTAATTTGATTGGTCGCTATCAAGGTATGAGTAAGAATCATCACGCGCTGTCGAACCACGTGCCGCGACCGGTTTCCTGTATTTTTAATATATTCGTTGTTTATAAACCAAACTAATAAAATTAAGTCGGTTCTGTTTATATGTCAGTTTTATTTTAACCTCACAGCAAGTATGTTGTGTTTATGTGACGTCACATTTGTTCGCGTAAACTTTTGGTGTTCTATATTGTTTTCGCGCAAGAGTTGACAAATATGGACCTTTTGAAGCGGATTAGTTCGTCTCTTCGTGCAGCCACGAGGAACGCTGTTGATTTACCGCGTCTTTATAGGACTGACGGAAAATATACGACAAGTAAGGTCTATTTTCGGATATTTAATCTGATTTCGATGAACGTTAATCAAAAATTTGTATGTTTAAGAAAACTACGTGTTTCATATAAAATTTTTATTTGATTGTGTGACTGTCTCACATTGTTCAAATTAGATACAGTCGCGGTTCTAAAAGTAATATTGATACAGATTCCCTTGAACACAAACTATACTAAATTTAAGTTCAATGGTTCTTAGTCTTTCTATTTAGAAAAGATCGGAAGATAAATTCTAGTTTAGTCCTGTCTTTGTCAGTGCAGATGTAAATTGACATATTTTTAGAACGTCATGTTTTTAATCACGTCAAAACAGTCTATGGAATATCTTAATGTGACAGGACTAAACTGATATTTTATCTTCTGTTCTTTTCTAGATGACATTGAAAGGAAAGGTGCACTGAATTTAAAATTAGTATAGTTTATGAACAAGTGGTAGGTATCTCGGTGGCAGGCCATAACATTGGCCGTCGGCAGAAGTTACCACCCACCAGACAAAGCCTTGCCGCCAAGCGATTTATTGTGTTCCGGCATGATGACTGATTAAGCCGTACGGAGGACGGATCTGAGCAGTTATGCTGCGATGTGTGCCGGGTACGATGCGCCAAATGTTGTGTTGTGTGTGTCTCCAGATCAATCTCCCTTTGGCGCAGCATCGTTGGTCGTGTTGTTGGGTTTAACATTGCATCACCTCGCTCAACTACCGTCTTCCTTCCTATTCGCTCAGTTTTTCTGAGTGAATAGGCTCTTAATAAACTAGCGCGCTTTACCATCAACGATCGCATCACTGCTTACCATCAGGTACCAAGTGCTAGTTTATAATTATTAAAAAAAAAAGTGAATCGGGAACGGTGTTTATTTCGAACGATATCAGCTTTCAAATGGTGCATTATAATTCGACATGCATATGGCCGAAGGGTGTTGTCTACCGCCGGTTTCGTGGCCGGCTGCATGACAACAGTCAGCGAAACACGACGCCGATGATCCGTGTACAGTAGTTATAGTTGTTATGTTATATGTATTTTTATGTTTTAATAATATATATAGTATTGTATTTGTTGTGATTTTTTTTATACATTAGTTTACAAGTATTTTTATGTTACAGTTTGTATTGTATTTTCTATGGGCCCTAGTGCCTTGAATTAAATTAATAAATAAAATAACTGAACTAAATGTGAACTGCGTTCTTCTACTTAGAATTACCGATTACACACAACCTATTTACCTTAATCGATTAAAAACTGAAGTATTTATAGACCCAACTTTTTTTTCCAACTAACTCCAAGTAGTTTACAATCAGAAGTTTTTACGATTAACGCGTTGTTAAATTTATACTGCACAGATGTTTCTATGCCAACTTTTCTTAAAGAATAAATTAATGACTAAAAAGAGAATATCCAAGACAATGACATAATTATTCTGTTTCTGTACATAAGGAGAGACAGAATAAAATCATAGAACGTATCTCCTACTGGATAATAAGAACTCAAACCGAGTCAAATTTATCCATCTCATACGTGAACACGATCAAAAAAATTACTGGGTAAATATTCATAGGAAAAACGTGGAATAAACGCTGAAAAATGACATGAGTTCGATAAAATACGCTTCAACGTTTTTTTTTTATACTGTGGTTTTAGTAAATATTCCTCATTCAATTCGATTCTTTTGTTCCGAAATTAAAATATTATTTCCATATTTAAGAAACGCGTGACATAAAGAAGACTAATAATAATAAACACATTGTCATTATTAAATAATTAAATATAGGTAGATACATTGTTTACACGTTTATTTACACGTTTTAGTAGGTAATAGATTTATTTTTATCTAAATCCCGAACTATACCTACGTAAATAATTATATGGGTTGAATTCGTTCAATGACTGGCAATGACACAACAGACAAAGCAAAATGTGATAGTTTGGTTTCAAATTTAGAATTGTAGAAAAAAAATCGGTCCCGTCAGTTCCTTTCCCTAAATTCAAGCAAAAACCAAAACGACTAGAGGGCCACATGTGTTGCCTGACGTCAAAAAGCTGGCATGTTTGCACAGTAGATCTATCTATTTTCATTCTCTCCACTAGAAAAACTATAGCTGAAGGCTGTATCGCTCTATTTCTCAAATGACAAGTACTTAGAGTTCTGAAGTGGAATTTTCTCAATAAAACATTACTAAAATTTTTAGTTCCATCATTGCTTTTAAATGTAGCTATCTACTTTTGATTTTACTACACCTATTGAATCGTAAACTCGCGTCTGGGAATGCTTTAAATCTGTATGAAAATAACTAATTCACGATAGGTGAAATGGTTCCTTTTAAGACCGATAACACCCTAAATGTGGCAATCACATCCAGAGTTTCAGTTTATTTCATAACTTGACCTGATCGATAACTAGAAAAGTAAATGTTTACTAGATAAAACAAATGCACAGCCAGATAAATTGCTAGAAATGGCTACAGCATTTATTGTAGAAACAAGCAATTTCCGTGTCAGTCGCCATATTGACCCATGTTCGAATTCACCAGTAATCGATTCGAACACCAGACTGAAGACTGTATAGGCGATAGCTCAGGCCTGGAAGTCGAGCGAAACAAAGGAATAGCTAGACAAATAAATAAATATAGACGGCCCATAGCTAACCATTGTATACACGAGCTCACAGAATTGATTTCAAACGTCTTATCGCTGTCGACCTTTCAGCTCAACTTGGGTCTTTCGTCACAGTTTGCTTATCCACAATCAATGACTACGTTACGAGACACGTGCACCTTCGTGTGACTTAGGCCTAAACGCCTATAAATGGTAATTGAATATCCTCTTGGTGAAAATTCCTCACATATATCAGCAATGGTTTCTTACATAACTAGAATCAGAAGTACTAGTTTCAATGCGATCTTGTCTCATCACATAATGGTGCATCTTCTGTTAAATTATTGGCAATACAAACGATTGAAAATTGTCGTTTAAATTTCTTCTCAATTATCGCTATCACACTACTTGTGATCCTAATCTGTTTCTACCACGAAACATTCATTAATCTAATTTCATTCGCTACTGTGGTCACAGCGTTTGCTGCCACTAAAGCGTTGATATTTTTCTGCAGTATAAGCGGTTTTAACATTTTTAACACCTCATGTTTATATTAACGGCCTCTTATCCAATTGTGATCTACATCGCGCAGTTCTTTTGGAACGGTTAACTCGTTGTTTTTTCCTCCGCCGGTCATTAAAAGTGACTTTAAAAAGCTTGCTCGCCTTCACCGGCTACAACAACTACGATTAATTCTTATCTAGGTACATATTATTGAGATTTTGTTCAAGAACTATTTAGAAGCTTCTAATTTCTTCCATAGTATAAATCATAACTACGGTAGAAATCTATACTTAATATATATAAAGCTGAAGAGTTTGTTTGTTTGAACGCGCTAATCTTAGGAACTACTGGTCCGATTTGAAAAAATATTTTTGCGTTGGATAGCCCATTAATCCAGGAAGGCTTTAGGTTTTTGACATCACGTTGTGACCAATAGGAGCGAGGCATAACAAAGATTTAAAATGTATGCTGTATGTCGTGGGGTTAAAATAAAATGTTCAAATAATTAACTCCACGCGAACGAAGTCGCGGGCGGCCGCTAGTTAATTATTAAAATTAGAAGCTTCGTATATAACTATCTCAGTAGGTATGTTTTATTTTTGCATTCGACCTAAATAAAAGTACTTTCAATCAATATTATCACTGTATAAGTTAAGAATATGTCATGTTTGCCATGTCCACATAATTAATCTTAAGCGACAATGTGGAACTAGTTTCAATGACATTGGTAAGGACGATATCTTTCTACGCCCTTGTTTCACTGAGGCTCTGACATAACATTGTCGTCGTGGTGGTTCAAGGAATCAGAACTATTAGAATGCATGGAATGATATAGCATTGTTCTGTTCTAGAAATTGGCTGGTTAAGCTATTCACGTATTGGTGGAATAATAATATAAGAGTTAATTTTTCCACATCTAGCTTCTTGTAGCACCATATCATATCGCTGATCTGATGTTTCTTTTCTGGTAGATAGATCCCTCTTAATACAAAACCAAATTTAACTTTAGTTACAGACTTTTTTTCTTTTTTTTTTCTTTTATGGCTTCGCACGATTTGTGCTTTTAGTCAATGTCACGTAATGAATTGTTCATGTCGAAAAAGACGGCCGCGTGACCCGTCTTACGATGGAGGTTTGAGACAAAGTCATGATGTGGCCACTATGCTGCGATATTTCACTGTTCTTTATAAATTATTTACTGAATGCACTTTTTACTACATAAATCACGCACTTTTATTTAGTAAACAACACTATAAATAATTTTAAAAGTCTAATGAAAAATGAGCGTGAGACTCAGCTTGACTTTCCCGCCAAAACTCAGATACAGACTTTTACACAAGACTTGTACATCAGTATTTGTATTTCGAACATTATTGAGGTAAGTCAAAGTTCTTAATTTAAAAGTGACAGTCGTGAAGAATTTGACTGATAGCTCTCGTTCCGTGTGACAACGCTAACGCCACTACCATCCGCCTACATTGTCCTCATATCATACGCTCGACAATACGCGGACGTATTTGCCAAGCCTTGATCTTGGCACCGATGAACGTAATTGTAATGTCTGTCAAATTAATGTTTGTCGCTTTAAAATGGGTCTTATTTGTTTGCTATTGTGATTGTCTCCCTAATCATTGCCAGATTTAACTTTTTCCATTTATATTTCTCTTTCCTAGCTGCCTGTACTCCAACTGTATTTTTTTTGTTTCAAATGAACAATTTTATTTATTAAACAACATTGTAAAACCGTTTCAAACTATCAGCGAGTCACTTGAACAAATATCTATACTAATATAAAAAGCTGAAGAGTTTGTTTGTTTGAATGCGCTAATCTCAGTAACTACTGACCCGATTTAAAAAATTCTTTTTGGATTGGATAGTATATTAACTCAGGAAGATTTTAGGCTATATAACATCACGCTGCGATCAATAGGAGCGGAGCATATAAAAAAACGCGGACGAAATCGCGCGCGGGCGTGTTTATTAATTATTAATATTTCATAAGCTTGTAATAGGCGTAGGCTTGGAATATCAGGCAGAGTATTAGCAGTATACTTACATCCTCATCATCAACCTTTTATTGTCCTACTGCTGGGCACAGGTCTCCACTCATACAGAGAAGGATTGAGAGTGTAAACACCACGCTTACTCAATGCGGGTTGGCGATATCAGACTTAAAGTCCAGGTTTCGTCAAGATGTGTTCCTTCGCCTTATATTCAGTCATTGGTGTCCAAGATATACTTAGAAAGTACATAAAACTTAGAAAAGTTACATAGGTTCTTGCCTGACCTGAAAACGAATGTACACTCATACTTGACAGGCTGGTGTTTTAACCACTAGACCAGCACCATGGCTTGGTATCACTACATATATAAAACAAAGTCACTTTCTCTTTCCCTATGTCCATTTATATGATTAAATCTTTAAAACTTCACGATTTTAACCAATACAGCATTAATCCTTTTCCAATTTAACACCTTAAATACATTGTTGATTTATTATAGATCAATATCGCCTTTTACAGCATATGTTTGAAAGAATATATTCGAAGATATTATAGATTTAAAAATTACGAGGCGTCGCGTTTGGAGTGGCGGCGCGCGGGCCGCTATGTTTTTTTACAACCTTCAAAGTTTTTCTGTAGTGTATTTAGTATCATCATTGCACTGTGCATAGCCGGGAAGGGTCAATAGTACTTACATAAAATGAAAAATCTCATCAGTACACTCTGTTATATGAAAGTGTGAATTTTATGCTCTATCTGCTATGCAAGGCCATCTCTGAAATTGTTGACCTTGTGAAGTTACTGAATCTGAAACAAATGATTTTTATACCATTGTTTGATTGTTTCCGGAAAAATTGAGAATGCACGCAGGCAACGGAATAAAATGAAATCAAAATCAGCACTGAGAATCAGCACTTTTTGAACGTCAACATTGCAGACAGTTCACCAAAACGCCCACCCATCGACACTTCCTAGTGCTTTCGCTGGGAAGAAGAAGTGGCGGAACAAACTCCACGGCAGCACAGCTGTCTGTTCATTTAAAAAAAAAAACACATGGCTTTATACAATACTATGTAAGTACAGTAATGATCACAAGAAAACACAACAAAGATGAAACTATTTGCCATATGCAGCCACGCCAAAATACCAGCAAAGCAAAAATGAAATATTATTAAAATGGAAATGTATTTGCATTTCCAGTTTAATAATATTTCATTTACATACAGTAAAAATTTAAAAAATCTAATCCTTGAAAGACGTTACAAGTACACATAACCTCAAAAGTCTTGGCAAGGAGGTGGTTACCCAGTAGCTGTGTAGTGAAAGTCAAATTGGCAGTGGGAAAGGTTCGGCAGGTTGATTGATAAATGTTATAATCGATCAAGACAAAAAAAGCAACTCGTAAAAATATTATACATATTTTGAGTTTGGCTAAAGGCTCGGTAAGGATGTTCAAACTACAATTGGACTTTTAAAAAGACAGGAAAACTGATTTACTTTTCCCGTAGACGTCATAATCTTACAACCAACTCTAATGACGCATGTGAGTAGACATTCGGTACATTGTTTTTATATGATGAGTTTATGAGTCAGTTTCGTAGCGAATAAATTAGGATACGAAACCAGTGGGACAATCCCGAGACATGCACTACCAATATCAACGTATTACACCATTTCGAAAACAACATCCGCAACTGTGTGAGTAAGCAAAACAAGAGAGGATCGTTGCTAGGGTCTACTTTTTTTTTAACCTGTCCCAACACTAGGAAATTCTCCTGTATCGTGGGTGCGTTCGCAAACATATAAACTCACATACACAAATAAATACACTACAAGCGAGAATAGTCTTTACCGTATTACGTAAAAAAAATCTGACATTTAAGTTTTTCTTGCAAGAAGTAGTCATGGCAAAAACTTGCCGAAAGTTGATGAGAACACACGTCGCGTATTTAGTACCTAAAGTTGTTGTTTATTTTGATGATATATCCTGTGTTTAAAGAATAATGTACCATTTTTGGTCGCAAGCTCTGCTGCCGAACATGAAATCCAAGATTTGCCGGGTCCGACAAATTGTTACTCTGTTTTTTTAATCTGTAATTTTTCAGTTACAGACCAGAGCCTAGATGTGCGCTCAGTTGTTGGCATTAGGCTTGACCCATGATAAATGGGATCAAACCATTCGTATATTTGTAGATTACGTAGCTGTATATACATAGCTTAAAACCAGAAGTTAGATACACGCGAGACAAAGTCACTTTTTAATTATTTCCGCAATACAACCGGCTAAATATAACTGGAAAAATATGGTCATTTTATCGTTATGCTAATATAGTATAATAAAATATTGATTGGGCTCTGGTATTTCAACTAAAGGTTTTACATAAGGTAGGGCCTAGTGAAGGAGGCCAGCACCGCCAGCACAGCACACTATTAGTGTCAGTTGAAATAATTTCGAAGCATATTGCTAATCCATTGCTCCGTATGTTCGAAAATGTGTTTACTCAACAACGTAAATAACGCAATGAATGTCATTGAACTGTCATAATGAAGCCCATTGCTACTGATAGCGTGTTATGCAATTATCCTGCTGGTACTATTTCAATTTAAACAAATATCAATTTTCTTTCAATAACAATTAAGTTGATTTTGAAGTAGGTAACTAGCACTATAGATAAAAGTGTGAAGTTGTGGCGTAAACTGAATATCATTTTGTAAGCATTAAAGTTATTTTTCCAAAAACTTATGATTTTTTTTTTACATTTTTGGTCAACATATCACCAATGCAGATTAGATAGGTATGTTCCTATGCCTCGTGCTTTTCGAAATATTATTTTATACCTTTTGTTCTTCCTGGCATATTGCCAGAGTAGAGTTTTGCTACATGGGATTGGTACATCCTCAATCCATTATAGCTGGCTTTAGACATTTTCGTGGAGCTGGCTACCACGTTCAGTGACTGTTTGAGAACGCAAAAATGCTGAAATTTATATGACATTTCCTGAACTTCAAAAGGTAAATATATTTTGGTTCCTTTAGATAATTTTAGAAATATTTCATCTGATTATATTCCTTCACAAGTAAACTAGATTAACTGAATAAGAAATACATATAGAGTAATTTATACGTTTTGGTCAAACACACATACAATTTTAGAAATACTCAACTGAGTAAATAATCCATAAATATCAAACCGCGGACATTTATTTTTAAGCGAATACCGCCAACTCATCGTAAATATTCAGTATCAAATGAATTATATTTTTTTGTATGCGGCAACACCTTTTCAAAGTGTGTACAATTTGTTTTAACCCTCAACGGAAAGGTTTGGCACTCCATCATTTAAGTCGTGACCTTTTGGGCACCGACCGTGTTACTTTTCCTTCCTATATGTATTCCAAAATATTGTTTTGAACCGTTAACCAAAAAAAAACATTTCAGCAATTATTTTTAAGTGGCGAAATTTATCCCAGGATTTTGGATACAGTATTCTATTAGATATGTGTAATAAGCGTACTGCATAAGTATAGGTACAATATGTAAAGAAACCCTGTCCAATCCGTGAAGGGTTTGTTAAGCATCGATAACTGATTCTACTAATGCCTACAAAGTCGGGCTAAACTTTAAAAAAAAAAATCCCCCTAAACAATAAATAGTATTTCGCAAAACGATGTAACTTAATATGTACATGTGCGGTAAGCAATACATGCGCGGGCGAAGGGGAGCAGGGCACGCGGCACGTGGTCGCATCGCTCATTCATAATACATAATACCGTCAACTATGGTATTGTCACTTTTTTTTAAATTACAAAATTTTGGGGAAGTTGGAATTAATTTGCGAAAAAAAAAAGATTATTTCAAAATTCATTAGTATACTACTAGGATGATTATGTAAAATTTCATTATTTTATTTGGTCATGTGTTTACCTAAACTTTATTATCCTTATGGGTCGGACGGGGTTTTCTTTACATGTTGTATACAAAGGTGCACCTAACAAGTATAATAATATATTTTGACACAAAAAATGGGGAAAAATACAAAATTACCTATGCATTTGCACATGTGCACCTTTTTGTATGTCCTTGTTGTTTTAGGACACTAGACACATGGTACTTTCCTTACAAAGTGTCAGTTACAAATGATTGAATGAATGAATGGATATTCATAAGTAGAACCGCGTTTTTGTTGGAGTTTAAACTAAGAAGTAAGAACAATATTTCAGTTAGCTTTTTTTGTTAAGAATTCACAGCTTAGTTTTTTGCCTGACAACTTGCCAGACTAATGCACTTGTCTTTCAATGTGGCTTCAAAAGTAAATATAAAACTAACAAATACATATTTAGATAACCATTAAATGTTGCTACATTACAATAGTTCCTTACGTCATTAATACATGAAACTCTTTGAACAATAACAGAATAAAATAATGTTACGCTTCCACTAAAAATACTTTTCGTCGAAATATATTTTGAACGGAACTCACATAAAGCTTCTTAATCCAGTGTTTCCTTTATAAATTTCAGTAGATAAACAATATCATAGGTACACAGCAAAATAACATGTTAGTAGTAGGTTTGTATAGTATTCGGCGCAGCGAGGAAGGAGGCTGGCCATAAGTTTGGCTACAAGAAAATACATTACAATCTTGACTTCTTGCTCGAGACCCAAGTACAGTCGCGAGTTATAATTCAAAGCTATTATTTTTCATGAACGAATGCGACGCATTTTGCGTATCCATGCATTTTAGAATTTCGAATTATCTTTTCTTCCTTTAAAATTGTTTGTTCGAAATACGAATGGGAGCGGGAAAACCTTTCGTAATTCGTTTCTCATTTCAAAAATCAAAACCACATTCAATCGTTTCGTAGGAAATCCTCGATAACGTCACTGATTTTATTATAAATATCCCATTATAATAAACAATATGACTTCGTGTTAAGGATAAAGCTTCAGCAGTGTTGTATGTCACAAAATATGACTGCAAAACTTTAATTTTTTGGAGTCACTTTCATTTTTCATTTGACTTTTTAAATTATTTATAGTGTTGTTTACTAAATAAAAGTGCGTGATTTATGTAGAAAAAGTGCATTCAGTAAATAATTCATAAAGAACATTGAGATATCGCAGCATAGTGGCCTCATCATGACTTTGCCTCAAACTTCTCTCGTAGACGGTTCACGTGGTCGTCTTTTTTGACATGAATAATTCATTGCGTGACATTGGCTAAATGCACAAACGGTGCGGAGTCAAAAAAGAAAGAAAGAAACTCTTGATTACTTCAAAAAAAACATAACTAGTGCCACAAAAACAAAAAAAAAAGGCATGTGGCACTCGGAGACTGCCGCGGTAAAGCTATTGCATAGCCTTTTTTTATCAACTATAACTTGCAATTATAATTATTTATTTATTTTATTTATACAGTAATTTTTCCTTTGTTTTTTTTTTCTTTGATATCAATTCAAGTTTTCTTTCTGTTTTGTAATTTATTTATTTTTCGTTTTTTTAACGTCATCAAAAGAGTGCGAAAAATGGTGACGATTAAGCGACTAAACTATATTCAATGTTTTCTGTTCGACTTTGATAAAGAGATAGAAAGAAGCTAAGCAATAGCTTAAAAATGACGTCATGTTCGTTATCACACCCATGTCAGAATGTCATGAAATATGATGTCGGCCATCTTGGATTTCAAAAATGAAATCATTTTCGTGATCAGCACCCTGAGTTTTGGCGGGAAAGTCAAGCTGAGTGTCACGCTCGTTTTTCATTGGACTTTTAAAATTATTTATAGTGTTGTTTACTAAATAAAAATGCGTGATTTATGTAGTAAAAAGTGCATTTAGTAAATAGTTCATAAAGAACAGTGAAATATCGCAGCATAGTGGCCACATCATGACTTTGTCCCAAACCTCACACGTAAGACGGGTCACGCGGCCGTCTTTTTCGACATGAATAATTCATAATTACGTGGCGTTGGCTAAATGCACAAACCGTGCGAAGCCAAAAAATAAAGAAATAAAGAAAAAACCCATGAAATCTATTATATGTATTATCACTCGAGTCAGTAAGCATGTAAAATGAGAAAACTAACATAGAACGATCCGTGTGAGAACTAAACGATCACTATTACACAACAACACTGATACCTTTGAGAAAGCGGACTTCCTTTACAATAGGGCAATTCCTCCGTAAGGTCTGTCTATGCTATTACTTATAATCTCTGTCATTGTGTGCTGTTTCGGTGCAATCGCAAGACCGGCCGGGCACTGAGGGGCAGACAAGACAGCTATAGTATCCTTATGACTCCACCAACTGGTATTTCGTTGACTCGGAAACGGCCCACAGGGAGCACCACGAAATATACTCAAAGACTCCGAGGTTCTTTTTCAATATACCCCACTGTTTTGTCGTGGTGGCCTAGTGGTTAAAACACCAGCCTCTCAAGTATGAGTGCGCGGGTTCGATTCCAGGTCAGGCAAGTACCAATGTAACTTTTCTAAAGTTATATGTACTTTCTAAGTATATCTTGGACACCAATGACTGAAGGCGAAGGAAAACATCTTGAGGAAACCTGGGCTTTATAAGTCTGAAATCGCCAACCCGCATTGAGCAAGCGTGGTGATTACGCTCAATCCTTCTCTGTATGAGAGGAGATCTGTGCCCAGCAGTGGGACGATAAAAAGGTTGTTGATGATGAACGGCGTCGGTGTCGAATTATTTGTTATCAATTTATTATTTTCGAGCTGATCTTTAGTAACATAATCACTTCTGATTGCGTTAACATCTGACCGTAGAATTAATAAATCCTTCATCAACTTCTTTACGTACGTTCCACGTAGTCAAAGCAAACTGGTGGCAATTTGTGAAGGTCATATGCCACAAAAACTGGGATTGTTCGGGATCCGTGATTTTAAACACCGTAATCGTATATTTTAGGTCTTTCTGCTTTTTGTTCTTACGCCTCGATACATGTTTTTGTCTTGTCTTCGTAGAAACAAACAATAACTTTTTTGCCTCATCAATGTCTTCCTTAGAAAAAGCCGACGAGCATATTTTTATTAAACTTTCGTTGTTTCGTTTCGGAGATAACAATATTACAACTCGTACACTTAAATGTACTCGTCTTAACATTGTTCACCGACATCTTTCTGTAATATTTTATTTAATAAAAACTTCAACTTCAACTCTTGATCTGGTCCCTGTGGATAGATACCACAATTTTGCCAATAACACGTGTAACAAATTATAGAAATTCTTTAAAAAAATATTTCACAATAATGGCGGATATCGCCAATCACAGTTGAAAAAACGGCCGCATGAGCACTTTTTACTCTATAAAATCACGCGCTTTTATTTAGTAAACAACACTATAAATAATTTAAAAGTCCAATGAAAAATTAGCGTGACATTCATCTTAGCTTTTCCGTTAAAAGAAAAGCTATTTTATAAAAACACTACTAAATTAATTTTAATAAAAGTACTTAATAATTAATTATATGAAAAGTTTTTAAGGTAGCCATGACAACGTCGATGACGTCTATGACATATCTCTATAGAAGACCTATTTCAGAGAGAAAATTAATCGCAAGTTTAGCACATCGCGCCTATCAGTAACATGGCAAGTGTGTAGAACTGAGTTCGCACCCTGCAATATGCATGCTCTTTTTGAAAATCTATAAATTGTTTTCAAAAGATGTAGTCGCACGCACACAAACATACCGTGCCGAAGACTGCCGAACTGAAACGACGTTAGACGATGTACGGCCTTCAAGCCACACCTCCGTGCCCGTCGGAGTGGGGAGCGTGAGGTTTTTTCGTTACGGAATTTCTGGATTCGGTCCCCGCGCTCAAGGCCCGCGATAGAAGCTATGCAATAGCTTAAAAACTTTAATTTTCCCTAAAATAATGCATTGTAAAGGCATCCACGAGGAGTACCTATAAGAATTTGAGTTACTTATAGATCGTATGACCTAGTTGCATTATTCCGTGATTAAACTTATCAACTGACCGGAGCGGCGACTATAATTCCCTTCCAAGATGAGAGCACGTCAAACGGGCTCGAAGTTCGCGTCAATTTAGGGCGCCCGCACACTACCGACTACAGATATCAAACAAGCTAGTTGACATTTTTCCATTTGAGCTGCGATGACCACAATATCATTTAAAATAACCCTATTCAATAAAAACGTTATACCTATATGGTAGTTTAAAACATTTGAATCACAGATTATTTTTTGTGATTTGTCTAAGAAGTGGACAAATGTCGAATAACTTTTGCAATCACTGTATTCTGGGAACGATGCAGTTCTTACGTAGTTGTATTTACAATAAAAACGAAAACTTCATTAAAAAACTTGTTTGTTAATGTAATCTTTCTCGCTCACATCTGCCTAAGCTATATGACAATTCTAGGTTATGCAGTGATATAAAGATTATCCGCTTTGGATTTAGTTTAACCAATCATACAATTATCCGTTTTACCGATTGACTTTGTTAGAATAACTCTGGTCAAGCTGAGGTCTTGCGGTCCCAGCGGCCGCGACTTTGTATTGTGTTTTTACTATGTATTTGTAGATCGCAGGTTTGAGCCAAGACAAGCACTACACTTTGTATACATTATTACATCACCACTGCTCTCAAAAGGTGAATTAAAATATCGTGAGATAGAATGTCCTAGAAATTAAAACCGAAAACATGTGTCTCCTACCAACTCTCACCCGGTCCGTGGTGGATTTCGGCCCTCTCATAGAGATGAGGTCAATGTCGCAGTAGTGCGGATAAACCACATTAGACCTGCGTGGTGATTTGCCTCTCACCAATAGGAATCGTAGGACCGATGTCCGATGGGGCCGACGTGTTCTCGAGTGGTGACGATGCATCGGAAGACGCAGCAAGGGTAGCCCCCGACGAGGTGGACCGACGACCTGGTGAAGTTCGTGGGAAACTTCATCGGTAGGCGCAGGACCGGTCATCGTTGAGATCCTTGAGAGAAGCGTATCTCCCGCAGTGGGCGTCTTTCGGCTGAAATGGTGATAGGAGTCTTATGTCTCAGAAGTGAGAATATTATAGGTTTATTAAGAACACTGAGGTGAATTCTGTTTAGCTTAGCCACAGTTTAATGAGACTAAGCGAACCATTTGATTGGTTTACAATCAACTGTCTGCAAGAAGTCCTTGGATGATTCAGCTAGGGTTCACGCGCCTGGATTAATTACTCCACGTCAAACGAAGACTATCAAGTCAGCTTCACGCTTAATACTGACCTTATTGCGGTCGACGAACTATTCCAAGCCACGAACTAAGTTTTAGATTATACACAGTCATCCTGTTCGAAAATTAAACAATGGTGCTTTTCGAGTTTTTTAGGACGCACCAGATCAGGTTTTTTATTAATTAAACCACAGTAAGGCGTACGAGAGAACGCATTCTTAACACCTGTCAGTTTTATACAAACGAATACGTGTTTAGGATTTTGACCTTTATTAGCTAGTTACTAGAATAATTGTCGCATTGACAGGGGTCTCCTGATAAAATCCGAAATTCCGTTTAAAAATTTTATTTTCCCTTTTGTAAATACAAATTTCGCCGTTTTATAAATAATAATAAAAAAAAAACACAATATGACTTGTCTTTGGCCGGACTGCAGTGCGTCGCAAACGTATCAAAACTTATATTTATGTGCTAATTTAAGTTGTAATCTAGGTAGGTAGGTATTGTACACATAATGCATATTGAAATCCGACCACGCAAACAGACTCGCGACGAAATTATTTTATTTTTAACATTATCATGTTCTATCTATAAACAAATATAATAACATAATACAAACCTAACATAGATATAATAACATAATTAATAAAATCGACGTCTGATAGTTTTTGTAAGGAAGAATTGTCAAAAATTATATTATAGATACCGGATGATATTTTTTACTGTCTTGAAAAAAATAGGGTATAATAGATGAACGGAGTAGAAGCATATGGCATAGAAAATATTATAATAAGTAGCTTATTTTTTTTTCTATAGGAGATAAATTGACCTAGTAATAAAGACTTGGCTGTAGTAAATCTAGCAATAATACATTTCAAGTAAACTTTCACATTAGAAGTGAAAAACAAAATTAGAAAAAAAAAAAACCGGCCAAGAGGGTGTCGGACTCACGTACAAAGGATTCCGTACCATTGATTTATGTGTATGAAATTGTTGTTTGTATAAAATATTACGCGGTAATAAGCGGTTTACGATTTACGAGGTATTAAAAAAAACTACTTACTAGATCTCGTTAAAAACAATTTTCGTTGGTAGTTTTTTATAGTAATGTACATCATATTTTTTTTTAGATTTTTCATTATCTTATTTTAGAAGTTAGAGGGGGGGAACCAACTTTTTTCTACTTTGGAAGAGTCTGTCACGCAAACTATTTAAAAAATATATTTTAGAAAACTCAATATTATTTTTGAAGACCTATCCATAGATATCCACCCCACACGTATGTGTTTGATGAAAAAAAATTGAGTTTCAGTTCTAAGTATGGGGAGCCCCCAATATTTATTATTATTTTTTTATTTTTTCATCAAAATCTTAATGCGGTTCACAGAATACATCTACCTACCAAGTTTCAACAGTATAGCTCTTATAGTTTCGGAAAAAAATGGCTGTGACATACGGACGGACAGACGGACAGATGGACAGACAGACATGACGAATCTATAAGGGTTCTGTTTTTTGCCATTTGGCTACGGAACCCTAAAAATGGTTCGAATTTCAAATCATACGAATTCGTAGCACGTTCCTATGT
The DNA here is from genome assembly GCA_037179545.1 of Sesamia inferens. Classification (NCBI taxonomy): domain Eukaryota; kingdom Metazoa; phylum Arthropoda; class Insecta; order Lepidoptera; family Noctuidae; genus Sesamia; species Sesamia inferens. The sequence continues at coordinate 11,760,587 of CM073940.1, forward strand.
GTAATCATCATCATCATCAACCTTTTTATCGTCCCACTGCTGGGCACAGGTCTCCTCTCATACAGAGAAGGATTCAGCGTAATCACGAGCCTTGCTTGCAATGCGGGTTGGCGATTTCAGACTTAAAGTCCAGGTTTCCTCAAGATGTTTTCCTTTTGTTACCTTGTAATCAGTCTTTGGTGTCCAAAATATACTGAAAAAGTACATAACTTAGAAAATTTACATTGATACTTGCTTGACCTGGAATCCCGTACCCTCATACTTGAGGGGCTGGTGTTTTAACCACTTCTTAAGTATACTTGCTAATATTCTCATGTATGGCATTTGTTTTACTTACACAGCACACCATATTCTCGAGGCGCTAAAAATAAAAAACCGGTATACAAAATTACTGCTGCGATAAATTATCTGGTGTTGGAAAAATCAGCGCTTAATTGATAAATTGGATTAACAAAGTTGGTGGAGTTTTGGACGCAAAGTGATAAATAATGTAAACAAACCGACCACCTTCAACTTTTAAATTCGTCTTTTTTGCTTCAATTTGGCAAACAATGTCGTACGAATTTTCGTGTTGCCAATTTCGCATGCAATGTTTTCTCCACTCTCCCTTATTTTATGAATAGGAATTACAATTCAAACTAAACAAACTGGAATTACAGTTGAATATATTTTGAGTAAAATTTGGATGATATTTAAAAGGGTGTATCTGACATCGACGCACAAACGAGTACCATAGATTCAGTACATGATTCTGAACCCCCTAGTGGTGGAATTTTGCGTCGGCTTTTTCTCGATTTTAATAAAATAATATGCTGTTTTTTTCACTTTAGTCCGTTCATAATTGTTATACTTTCATAACTCAATAAGATTTTAAAGAAAAAAATAATTATTTCGTTACACAAAAAAGCACAATGTGAACAATACTAGAAAAACTATCCTATCAGCTGATTTAATAGAGTTCGCATCAGGGATCAAAGTCATACTTACAAACACGCACGGCGGCACGCTTGCAACGTTCAAAGGCCGAGCCGACATTATTTTTTCTGTAACCGCTCATTAACGACATAAATGACTATCATAATTTTGTTAGTGGCATGCGGTGTAGCCTTTTTGTGAAGTTTGCGTTACGATTTCAGATACACCCTATATTAATAAAATAGATTTTTGGATTATATATCTATTTATAATAATAATTTGAAAAAATATTTTTGAAGGAGTTAACGAAATTTTTAAGGAAGGCTTAAATGAATGGATGTATGTGATGATGTTTAATATTACACTGGGAGGCTAATATAAGAAAAAACAATCAGAAAAAACGCTAAGAAATAGCAAAGGCAGACGATGCGATGCGAAGAGTCTAAATGAAGAACAAAAAATTTCACGCGGTCGAAATATTCACTAGGAATATTTTATCCATTATAAAAGGTTTCCAAAATTCGTGTGAAATTTTGCTACATAAAGAAATAGCCTGAAGTAAGATAAAGGAACATAAACACATGATAAACATAGGTTACGTACAGCTTGAATATACATTTTATCTGAGTTCAAGACTAGTATCAAACAAACACGCCGAATTTGCAATAGACTCGCTACCGGATAGAAGCGTAGCGTATGAATTTCCATAAATTATTTACAGGCACTGGTAATGGTTGTCGTCGACTCCGGTACCCTAACCGATCGTAAATCTACAGCAAGCCATGACGTCACTGATAATCCGTAGCTCCGTAACACCTTAGTCCCGTAGCTCCGTAGCCACGTAGCCCCGTAGACCTGACCCAATTCTGCATAACCATTCCCCACTTCTTCAATCCTTGAATAATTAAACTCTATTGTTCGGGCAGAGTAACGTCGAGATCTGTACCTTACGAATAAATAATAATATACCTACGTAGGTAGGTATTTCAGTAAGGACGAAGGAGAATGCCGTTTAAAAATTAAATGTAGGTTACTTGTTGGGCATGCAAGAACAATGAAGTGTAATTGGGTCAAATTGAACCTTCATTAGAATGAGATAAATTTGACTGTCATGTCTTTTTGTTTTCGTTTTTGGGGAATAAAATGGGAGTTGTAGCCCAATGGTATCGCCCATAATGGAGACCCCGATTTATGAGTTTTAAGTACTGAGTATAGTCTAGTCTAATCTGGGAAGTTTCTTCCGCCACTTCTTCTTCCCAGCGAAAGCACTAGGAAGTGTCCATGGGTGCGCGTTTTGGGGGACTGTCTTATGTAATAATGACGTACAAAAAGTGCTGATTCTCAGACTAATTTGAATAAATGACTTTTTCATTTTGATTTGATTTTGATTTAATAGGTAAACATTTCACTTTGTTTATAATTTCATCACCACTCTCAAACCGTAAAAGGAAACATGCACGCCTGATGCATCATAGACCTCAGTCATAGCTTTCGCGTTGAGAGCAGGCCCATTTATCAATTTAAAAAAAATAAACGTGGGAAAACCACCAAGTCTCATAAACAAAACAAAAATAAAATCATGTGACGTCCGCCAACCAATACTGGGCCCGCTTGGTTATATTACGAGTATGGCCCACTCCTTCTTATAGGAGTGGAGAGATTAGAGGCTGTTTTTTAATAATTATACCTAATTGTAATTGAAGTCATGGTGACCTTGTGGGGAAGTCGTGTGTCTAGTGGTTAAAACACCAGCCTCTCAAGTATGAGTATGCGGGTTCGATTCCAGGTCAGGCAAGTACCAATGTAACTTTTCTAAGTTACTTTCTAAGTATATCTTGGACACCAATGACTGATTACAAGGTGAAGGAAAACATCTTGAGGAAACCTGGACTTTAAGTTTGAAATCGCCCACCCGCATTGAGCAAGCGTGATGATTACACTCAATCCTTCTCTGTATGTGAGGAGACCTGTGCCCAGCAGTGGGACGATAAAAAGGTTGATGATGATACCTACTTGTATAGATGACACTTGTATTATACTTTGAAATGATTAAACATAATTTATTTGGTGACTCAGTAAATACCTTGTACTTGAATTATATCTGTTATGCCGAAAAACAATTGCACTTTGCGTAGCTAGCTAGACTATTATCTGCGTCCTCCAGTCAAAGTTTCATTTTTGTTTGCGTTGTGTGACAAATTGAAAACTATATTGAGTAGCATACCGAATCAGTTCACTTAATGATGAATGTTAAACCTTGTACAATATTAATTAATATTTAACATCTAAGGCTCGTCCCATTCGCTCTTAGAAAGAATTGTTTTTAGGAAATGTCTCCATTTCCTTTTGAAACAATACTTTCACTAAGACAACATAACGCACGTGGTACGACCTGAATACACATCTTCCGCCATGCCCATAAATTTAGTATTTCATTGAGTATTATGTCTAATGCTTATCGCATGTTATACGTAGAATTAAATAGTGCATATGCAGTCATAGATATGAGTGGAAACGCTTGAGCGATGACCCTAGATGGTCTTAACATAATCAGCCTCAGGTCACGGCGGCTTCGCCGCGTACCTGCACAAGTTTAAATTGAAAAGTAGTCCAGCCTGTGTGTGTGACACACAGGCGTCCGAGACAGTCCAGCACCTTCTCTTTGAGTGTCCGAGGCACAACCGCGACAGGTACGACCTGGAAGTAAGCACTGGAAAAGTTTTGACGGAGTCATCTATAGCCGACCTTATGGCGGACAAACACTCCAGGCCGTACCTGGAGCGGTTTTGCCTCAAAGTGGCCAAAATGTGTATTGAGAGGAATCGGACAAGGGCAGCACAGCCAAGCGCTGTGCCGTCGGCAGGAATGTAATAGAAATTATGCCAATAGTAGTAACGTAATAACATATAACAATAGTTTTAGCTAGATTATAAGAAATTGTAAAATGATATAAAAAGACGAAAAGAAAAAAAAAATGACAAAAGAAAATAGCAAAAGAAATAGACATGGGAAAGAAATAACCCAGAAAAGAAAAGACGAAGCCGCAAAAAAGTATAGCGGTATAAGAAAAGACAAAAGAAAAATGGCAAAAAAAGAATTCTTGCCACGCAAGAAGCGATAGACGGCACAAAATAAAAAAAAAAAAAAACATAATCAGCCTATAATGTTTCCATTCCTGGGTCGAACCAGTGGGCCGCGCTACCACGCGGACCCAGTTAGGAGTCGTAGATGTCACATGCCTTCGAAGTTTTGCCGGTAGGACATACTGGCTTCCTCACGATGTTTTCTTTCATCGTTTTGAGAGGGGTGCTAATGAAATAATTTACACACAGTAAAGTGCCTAAATTGGGTTTGAACCTATGACCTACAAGTTGTAATTCGGCACTACTAGGCCACCCTTGCTCTCCCACTAGGCCACAGATTCTCTAGATTGACCTAAACTGATTTTATTAGTTGGGTTCTTAACGTCAGGTGTGTAGTACACACCATCGGCGTGTGTGGTAATAGTATTTATGTTTATATAGCTTATTTAAGTATTTTTTTTATTTAAGTAGTTTTGCCTGTAGGACATACTGGCTTCCTCACGATGTTTTCTTTCATCGTTTTGAGAGGGGTGCTAATGAAATAATTTACACACAGTAAAGTGCCTAATGGGGTTTGAACTTACGACCTACAAGTTGTAATTTGGCACTACTAGGTCACCCTTGCTCTCCCACTAGGCCACATATTCTCTAGATTGACCTAAACTGATTTTATTAGTTGGGTTCTTAACGTCAGGTGTGTAGTACACACCATCGGCGTGTGTGGTAATAGTATGTATGTTTATATAGCTTATTTAAGTTTTTTTTTTATATATAGTGTTAAGAGTATGTTTTCATATTAATGTTTTCCTTTAAAGCACCTGCTACTAATCTCTTCACCACCTATGGTTGACTGGTAGAGAATGAATAAATAAATAAATAAATAAAGTAAACGGGTCAAAAGGAGGATGTGTGTATCTTTCTACTTTTAATATTGAATGTAACAAATATATAGCTCAGTACAACACACCCCTACCCAGTCATCTGAGTATCAACAAAACCGTGATGCCCAAACCGGTATGGGTTAGTCCCTATCGGTTTCATTTCACCTTGTGTAGGTCATAAACGTGAACTTTGCAAGACGATCTACTAGCACTATATTTACGGTTTCCGCTTCAATGCAGGGTTTAACTTCCATTGTGGTTTGAGGAGTGATCTTCACTTTCTCAGACCTCTGTATCTTGGATTTCACGTTAACCTCAGGGTCTCTGAGTGGCAATGATAGCCGTTGTGTGTTGTCAGATGCCCGAAAGTCTGATAACCACTCTAACCAAGAGGAAAACCACAACGCTGTGGAGGTCAGCTGCATCCGGATAGGTTGGAAGCCTAACAACAGTTCGGCAGATGATGATGAAATTTATTAACAGGTTCAACAAGCTCGTTTAGTACGTAAATCAGTTGATATTAAAATATATTATTATTTACCCTAATTTAATTTCAAATAAGCAATAAAGATGTACAATTCAATACAATCAACCATTCTTCCACAGTTATGTTTTCATATGGACAGATACTTTATTTCATAGAAATAAGAACAATGTTCGAAGTTTAAATGTTGCTCTTGTATGTTGTTAAGCGTACGTTGTACAGCCGACAGCACATCAAGGTACTACAATCTGTCAGAGTTCTTTATTAGATTTTCAACTTTATCCCTAAAGCGTTAAGGCTCAAAGTTGATTGGGAATATTTGGCAGTTTGGGGTAGTTTGATCTGCTATCGTCCGTACAAATGGTTCAGAGGGCGGTCATTCTCACGACACTGCAGGCTTAAACTGCTAAAGGTCAGGGCCGCGCGTGCGCAAGGTTCCTTCCTTCCTGTTCTTGGTTAACTTTATTGAAATATACTTAAGTAGAAATGAGCGTCTGTTAAGCGATTGTGCATATAATTTAAAGGACGAACAGAACATTATCTATGATAAAAAGATTCAGAAATCACTGTTTCTGACATCCGCTGCAAAGAATTTATTTATGATACTTCGTGCAAGAGTTTTAGACTTGATCAGTTATAGTGACAAAAAACAACTAAAAAAATATGACCATCATTTAAATAAGGGCTGTGACTCATTAGTAACGGCGGTAAAACTACGCATGCCGCGGTTGGCTTGTGGATGGGTGACCATATTTACATAACAAGATCCTTCCATGCCTTGAAAAGCACGTTAAGCCGTTGGTCTGGGCTGTTCGTAGATCTATGACAGTTACTACAGGTAGTCAGAAGCCCGAAAGTGTGACAACCAGTTTTGTTAAGGATTATCGCATTGCCCAATAACTAGATTATGGATGTCAGAGCTGAGTCCCGTCAGACTGAAAGCCAACCCTAACAAAGCTAAGGAAAGTCTAGTCAGATGATAATTTAGATATTTGTAAAATTTATACACAATATAATATTTTTAAATACACAAAAGGAGGTAATCTACATTCGCGACATTTATGTATGTCCCAAAAATGTAAACAAATTTTAGTTTATAGTAAATTAACTTTAACCCGTAAGGTTAGAGTTGAGCTGTAAGTACTTATGTAGATAATAAATTTCAAACTTATTGATTATTATATTAAACATTTTTATCGCTTTTTCAATAGTGCTAGACACTCAGAAATCAACTTAATTGCTATTAAAATAAATTTGAAATTTGTTTAACTTCAAAACATCAATTTGAAACATTTCCTTGAATAGATTTTAGTAGTTGTTATTTAGAATCTTTGCGAGAGTGACCAAAATAACCACACGAAGTGGTTATATTTCAGGTTCTATAAACTATGTCCATTAGTAAATTATGTAAAGTATAACTACTAATTAAAAACAGACACTTATCATAGTCACGTAATTCTAATTTAGACACACATGAACATGAGCAAATAATGTAAAAACCTGATAAGTTACAATCTAAAGTTTTGATAACCTTACTGTTGAAACTTGTTATGGCCTTTAAAAAATGCCTTTAAAAAAGAAAACAAGTTTTGCGATGTTTTCGTAACATGTTATAGATCGGAAGTACTTCCGAATCTTATTTATTATACAAGCGATTAGTTCCCACAGTCATTTGAACATATTACAAATGATATAACATTACTAATAAAATAACTAAAAGTAGGTACGTAGTAATATTAATAAAAAGTACGAAGTAATATTAATAAAAATTACTTCGTGTTAATCTGTTCGGCTTTTTGGAAAGTGTTCACTGCAAAGCAAGTCATTATAATTAAACTCATTTTGATATAAATTGGAGAAGGACATAGAGAAATGGATGTCCCCTACTGGATAAGGCCCTTCTCAAGCACCCCCACTTCTAACGGTTTCGGCTTCATATCCAACGGGGTCCTACAACCTTCACAAGGTCATCGGTCCACGTTGCAAAGCGAACTGGCGTCTAAAACTGGTATGCAAAAAATTAATGGAATTAATGAATCATCCATCTACCTATCCCATCTTAGCCATTCTATAAAACTTCCAATCTCGACTTTAGAAAGGACCTAAGTAACATAAATAATACATATGTTGATAATTTATCTACACCTAACATGTAAATCGTAGATTAAATAAACATTTCATTAACGATAGAACAGCCAAACTATGAGACCTTTCGCCTCAGACGGATAACAAATTTAAATCTCAATTGACACCCTACTACATACTTTCTGATAATTAAACTGTTTATATGACCTAAACTGATAACTTTACGTGTGCAGACTTGTATTTATTTACGTCAACTACGAATCCGCCTGTTTATTAGAGTTTCGTGCATATCTTATTTAAACTTACTCGTATAGGTGTTTATTGCTGAATCAGCTTACTCTTGACCTCGATCAAGCGGAACAGAAAGCAATGGATGAGGTTTAAATTGTGCCTATTCAGCCTTTTAAATACAGTCTTAGATAGACAAGATAGAATTAGATGGAAACAGAGGTCCACTGCCGGAAAAGGCCTCCCGCAAGGCTTCCATTCCATCAATCATCATTCAATCGAAAAAAACAAACAAATAAGCTCACATACGTTTTTATAAAATTGTTTAGGATTTCTGAAACTACTTCCAATTTTGTGACTATGCTAATCTTTTGAAATTGTAGCTAAAAGTAAGCGTGACGAAGCAGACAATACTTAATTTTGTTCGTATACCTATGTATGTTGCTTACTGAACACCTTTTTAAGTTCAACGCAACTTAGCCGTATAGGTACCTTGATATTCTATTAAACGAAATGTCGTTTTCAAAACATGTATTTGAGACGAAAACTGAAATTGCTCTTGCTATAATCCTCTAGAGATGTGTTAATTTTAGAGCAAAAATTTCGTAGTTTATTATACGTACACCACAAAAATAAATAACAAGAATAAATTGAATATTACATAAAGCATACAATGGGCGGTCTTATCGCTGTCTGTGATCCCTTCTAGACAACCTTGAAATAGGCAGTGATTTGCCTAAATAGGAAATGGGGATTTAGTTGCAAAAAAAAATCAGTTTAGCGAGATTTTTTCTTCTGTGCTAGTTATTAACTGACCTACCTACGTACGGTAGGGTATAAACTGACTGCTACAGTTTGCCGTAATCTGTCCCGCCGTTTTTGAAAATTCTAAAAAGTATATTTTTACTAAAAGGCGCACCGCATGCCCTTATTTTTTTTATTGAATCTAGGTATAACGTATTGACTTCCTTTCTGTTTTTTTTATATTGTAATTATCGCTATCTTTAAAAGTAATTCAAAGAAAACGAAATTTACAACTGCTGCTCTGTCTGACTGCATTTCTACTGTTTTGTTCATTACTCAATTCAGAGAAAATGTTCTTCATAACTTGCAATACCACTTAGTGCTACAATTAAGTAATTAGCAAACTTAAAACAGTTATATCTTCATTTACTTAACTAAGAACATACTTCTCATTTAAAATATGTATTACGCTAAGAGAAGTGTTAATTTAAAACTATACTGTGAACTATAAAATATATAGTATAATATTTTGGTGAATATTTCGTTCATTAGAATGCAAATGTCTTTCGTTTTCCTCGCATAGTCATCAGAGTAATTGCATAAAACACTATCAGTAGCAATGTGTTTCATTTTGACAGTTCAACAATATTCATTGAGTTATTTATGTTCTTGAGCAGACGCATTTTCAAACACATGGGTCATTGCAATATGTTTCAAAATAAATCCAACTGACAGTAATAGTGTGTTACGAAATTAGTGTGCAGGTAAGTATGGGATTTACAGTTTAACGTAGTGTGGAGTATGTAGTACTAGCTTTTCGCCCGCGGCTTCACCCGTATGGAATTCGGTTACCTATATCGCGTTTTTTAGATTTCCCTCGGAAATATTTTACCAATTTCTTATATTTTACCAAACAAAGCTAACAAAGCACAAGCAAAAACACAAGCTAAGCTGTAATGTCAGGAAAATTCACGGCTAAGCAAATAAATGAAATGAGAAAAAAGCGCGCTTTGTGCAATATTTTTTGTATATTAAGCTTTTCTCATTTTACTGTATTGTTTATATACTATTGTCATAAATTATATTTTAAAATTATTTTTTACTTTTCAGTTTGATATTCTTTAAAAGCATGTTTTTTTTTACTTTTTTAAACTATATTTATTTTCAACTTTTTAGTTCGATATTCTTTTTTTTTTAAATATACGGATAACACGAACGCTTAAGTGGTGCTCATTTATTTTCACCAAACTTTTCTTGATCACCAACAGGCAGAATAGCAAGTGCTAAAATTCGTAATGATGCGTTACCCAAGTAACTAAATCTAAACTAAAAAATACTTTGCCTGCACAAATTAATGTAAGGTAAGGTTGAAAAAAATTTGAGTTAAAAAGTGAAGCTAATAAAAAGCATATAAAAAACAGTTTAGTTCAACTTCTGCCCTGATCTTATCTTATGACACGTGTGTTTTGTGGTGATCTGGAGTTAGTAATAAACCCCCAGGAGGATCATGAGCCTGACTAGAACTGAGGGTTTTTTGATACAAACCTATGTACAAAAACGTTTCACAATGTAAATAAATATTGTTCCTAACGACCACTAAACTTATAATCAGTTCTTATTTAGAAATCTTCATTAATGATGATAAAATGATCAACAGTGCGTAGACGCCTCCTATTCATGAAAACCAGTCTCAACAGAATTAAACTCTTTGGTGGCTTATGTATGTGATGTGTTGACATCGATGTAGGTATGTTGTCACCATCACACAATGCCGTTAGTGACCAGCCATGCACTGGTTTAAATCATACCGATGTATGGACAGGACACAATGTAGAAGGCCTGAATGGGCTCACAAGTAAATATTTCAATATTATGGATAGATCTAGACATCTGGGCTATTCTGTTACATTACACTGTCACACTTATAATTATTATAAACATGAAAGTTGCTGTGTGTGCACATAATTATTTAACTTATATTTCAATAGTAAACCGAACGTACCTACTATTTTTTTTTTGTATTGATTAACACAGTAGTATATTTACAGCCTAATATTTTGGCGCCACCCATTTTTAATTTAACTTTTCACATATTCTTATAGTATATATATTACTACATATATTTACTTCTTGGCGAGATGTCTTCTAAATGAGACATAATATAATTAGATTTTAAGCTCTGGTCTTACCTTTACCTTCTGGGCTCCTTTTTCTATAAAACAACAAACAACAACAATTATTACAATTATTTATCTGCCCCATAGTTTCGCGATTCAAGTGCAACTGCTGACTTCCCTCTAGCAAAGAAACATCGAATTTCTGCAGAATAACTTATACATGTATACTTAAGAATAACTTAGGCCTTTTTAGCCACTTGATCAAACAAACAATGATATAATTCCTCAAACTACTAAAATAAATTACTATTTATTTTAGTATTAGTTGACGTTGGCAGAAACAAGAGAAGGGAGTAGATTATTATTAACACATTGGACTACGAAGAAACGTCATTTGAAGTGCTTGTATACAGTGCGATCAGTCACGCACGTCATTAGCGTGTTTCGACAATTTCAAAAGGCAGACAACGTTCTCCACGCTTGATTAAATTATTATCTACATACATACACTGTGTCAAAATTGTATACCCCTTTGTACATAAGTTTTCAGAATTACTTTTGCCTAAGATAATGGCGTAACCGAAATACCTGTCGGTAACTCAGTGGATTTAACTTAAAAACTAATATAATTTTGTTTATTTAAGTTAGCAATTTAGCTATTTCGGTAACAGCTGTATCATGGGGCTGCGTCATTTCTTATTATACGATGATTGATCGAAGTTATTTTAGAAACTTAAGTTCCGAAAATAAAGTCTCGCCATCTCTTGTCTTTTACCTATTCATAATAAGGCTTCTTTCTTCATCAATGGAGCTTGTTCTTCTCATTGACGTGATTCCTTTTCTTCAGAGGAGTGTTATATTCATACATTATTACGGTTGTACTTTTTAGGATTCTGTAGTTCACGTCTCGGAACACTCATAGTTGCGCTATGTCCGTCGGTCCGTCTCTCCTCGGCGACATGCAACTTTGCATACATATGTGTATTTATTAAGCCTACAAGGATGATATTTTTTTTAATTTCGTTAGTTCGGTAGCGAGCGAACGCGGCCGCTGCGCAAGCAGGCGCAGGTTTCTATCCCCGCGCAATGCAAATATTTGTATCTATGAATATGATTTTTTGCACTTGTCTGGTCGTGCCACGGAAAGCACGGTAAGCCGTTGGTCCCGGTTGCCATACGAACATCTAGTGTCAGTCGTTACGGGTTGTTGTAGCCCACAGAAGTCCAACAATTGGTCTAACTGCAATGATTCGATATCGCCTTCGTGTTGTGGAGGTCAAACGGTAGTCGCTTCACGGAAAATATCGAAGTTTAGCCATAATCAGCAGTTAGACTGATAGGGCGGACCCCAGACTCCAAAGCTGAAAAAGCTTCGGATGCGACTGTGATGATGATGATGACCCGTTTGCGATATATTTAACTTCCAAGAACATTTTTTTGATAATACAGATTATCCCCCCACCCCCTCTTAAAGATATTTATTTAAAAAGCTTGTTTTTATAAAACTTAATAGTCCCCCAGTCCGTTTTTCGGTCATGGTAGCCTTCAGTAAAGGGTATCACTTCGACAACTGCCAAACTCCAATTGTTACTAAGAAATTCTTAGCGGAAAAATCCAATAACACTTTTCCCGACCTCAGAATTGAAAGCAGGACCCTACGCTCACCAGTCCCGCTTGTCACCACTAGAACCAACATAGTGATTCAAATACCATTGGTGACAATGACCTTAGTATTGTGATTATTTCATTAAAAAAATAAAAACAAGGTAAGCAATAATTAATCATTATTATAAGTCCCATTGATTGTTTAGTTAACAGTAATTATTTCCACCTTACAATAACGACAGGCTATCAATTATTTTGTTTCAATCTAGCACCGTGAACAAAAGCGATAACTTCTCAAAAATTATATTGATTAAAGAAGATTGATCAAAAGTCCCAGTAAATGGGATATAACTGTGGGATACTTTCTTTTATCTTTTTCAACAAACTTTACCCTATTTATTCTATTTTTGGGTGGAAACCTTCAAATCGATACCTTAATTCGCAAATCGGCTAACTCCACGTGAACAATTTTGTTCAGGAGACGCTTAAAACTGCCTATTTTTTATACATCACTTTAGGAAAAATCTGAAATACCATTCTTAGATAATATCTTAAGCTAATATTTTTTATAATGTAGACTCCTTTATACCTATTTATTAAAATATTATCGTGTTTTAGGAGTTAAACAAAAAAAAAAAGAAATGGTTTGACTAAGGTGGAGTTAGCAGATTTGAGAATTAAGGTATCGAAATGACCTCTCCCGGTCTGGGCAGTGAAAGGGTGTGACAGACTTTAACTGATTAAAACCTGCTTTTGCCTGTGCCGAGAGCCACGACATCTCTTTGGAACAACTCATGGCCCTTGAAGGCAGGCATCGGCCTTAGCGGATCCAGTCTCTATGTGCTGACATATCTTTGAGGAACGCGTGGATCAATGTCAACCCAGGCCTGGTCTTATCGAGACATATGAGTCTTCACCCCTGATGTGGTAACATCTAAATGAACTGTTATAAATAAATACGGACAAATCACACAAATTGAGCTAGTCCCAAAGTAAGTTCGAGACTTGTGTTATGGGATACTAACTCAACGATACTATATTTATAATAGATACATATATAGATAAACATCCAATACCCAGGCCAATCAGGAAATGATCGTTTTCCATCATGACCTGGCCGGGGATCGAACCCGGGGCCTCTACGTCGCAGGCAGGCGTGTTGACCGCTACGCCACGGAGACCGACTATGTTATATTTGTTGACTTTTGATGCTGGCCATACACATTAAAGAAGTACGATTGTTCATAATTAAAGATTTTTCCGCAATAATCAAGGTAGCAGCGAAACTTGTATTCAGTCAAACTTCCCGGTCACCGGGTTGTCGGTGATCCCGAATCCGAATACCTACCAGGTGACCGGAAAGTTTGGTTAGGTAGCTATAAGGGTATACCTGACTGCTTAATGAGGGTAAAATCCCCAATGAGTTATTAGCATTTAAAAAGTACATCTGAAAATGTTATCGAATTAGTACCTAACGTAAGGAAAACAGAACGGGTATATATAATCTAAGAAACTATTGATATGGAAGTTTTGATGACTCAACTACTAGACTACATGTCTAGACATAAATATTATGTTTTTAAACTCTTGAAATTATTTTTGGATATCGGAAAAACTTACCTAGATATATTAAATGATGGGTGTTAATCATCTGCCTCAACTATGTTAGTGTCGGATTGTATAACCGGTTACATCTACTCACGAGTACTTTACATGGAGCCCCATGGCCCAAATACTGGATAATGCGAAACCCCTTTTAAGACTAGTAGTCAGCATTTCGGGCTTCTGACAACCTGTAACAACTGTCAAAGGTTCACAAATAGCAGTCGGAACCAACGTCATCAAGTCATCAAGGTGTCTCGGTAATGAATTTGATCACCTATCCACATTACCACACTACCACATTACCAGTTGATCAATCGACTCGTGCTGCTGATATCTACGTTGCTTCTTCCGTATTCCTTCTTCAGCCGGTAGAGGTCCACTGCTGAACAAAGGCCTCCCCCAAGGTTTTCCACAATGACCGATCTTGTGCTGCCCGCATCCATCGGCTTTCCGTGAACTTCACCAGGTCATCGGTCCATCTTGTTGAGGGCCTCCCTACGCTGCGTCTTCCGGTACGTGGCCGCCACTCCAGAACCTTACTGCCTCATTGGCCATCGGTTCTACGAGCAATTGCCGGGGAAATGCCGCACACGAGCATTTCCCCACACACCGCATACTTTTTGAATTTCGAATAGCAGCGAGGGTAATTAACCACAGAGTCTAAACTTAATTAGAAGCTGTAATAAATTCTCAAGATATTATTTTTTAAAAGAAAATTGTTTTTTTTTAATTTGTTTTTTATTCTTGCTATAAAATTTTTGACACTTGGTATAGATATGTCTTTTGTCAGAAAACGAAATCGACAGTGAACTTTACCAATACGCATCAATTCGATATTTATAGCCACGTCTAATTATACACAATCTCCATCCACAAGGTCACAATACTACTTATCCGTGATTTGTTTGCCTTACCTACTCTACGGCTTACTCTAACTATTTCTTTCAAAGTAGCCATTAGATAGGGTGTCAACGAACTCTCGTAACATGCTCATTTAAAGTAATTTGGCAATTATAGTAAACACATCCTAAACTATTCCACTTATAAAAGTAAACGTTTAGGTGTATATTTGTTACTCTAAGCAGTAATGCAATCGTTGATCGTAAAACGCGCTAGTTTATTAAGAGCCTATTTACTTACAATAACTGAGTAAATAAGAAGGAAGACGGCAGTTGAGCAAGGTGATGCAATGTTAAACCCAACAACACGACGAGGGAGATTGATCAGGAGACCCTCCACGAACAAACTCCCGACATAAAAACATTTGGCACCTCGCAACACAACTGCTCAGATCCGTCCTCCATACGGCTTCACCAGACATCATGCCGGAACACGACGAATCGCTTGGCGGCAAGACTTTGTCTGGTGGATGGTAACGTCTGTTGGCAGCCGGTGTTAATATGGCCTACCACCAAGAAAACTCTTTCAAACAAACTACTGAAAGGACTTGGATGAAATTTGGCACGCAGATGATTTGTAACCATAATATACCTGTAAAATAGTTTTTCCGGATGAAATCCGGAAATGTCCGGACATTCTTACGGGATCAGAACGTGTGCGGGTAAAAACGCGGGGCGCAGCTAGTAAAATAATAAGTTAATCAGTCAATGGTGGATTTATATATTTAACGCCAGTAAGCTATTCAGGAAACGAAACCGGTCGTCGTGGAGAACCTTGGGGGAGGCCTATGTCCAGCAGTGGACGTCTTTCGGCTGAAATGATGATGATGATGAAGCTATTCAAATTTTGTCGCCCCTATCAACGTTTACAGTAGGAATGTTACCTGGGTAAAAAAATTGATTATATTTAGTTTTTTTTTTTAAATAATTATAAACTAGCGCTTGACCGCAATCCCGCCTGATGGTAAGCAGTGATGCAATCGTTGATGGTAAAGCGCGCTAGTTTATTAAGAGCCTACTCACTCAGAAAAACTGAGTGAATAGGAAGGAAGACGGCAGTTGAGCGAGGTGATGCAATGTTAAACCCAACAACACGACCAACGATGCCAAAGGGAGACTGATCTAAAGACCCTTCACGACCAAACTCCCGACACAACAACAATAGGCGCATCGTACCCGGCACACATCGCAACACAACTGCTAAGACCCGTCCTCCGTACGGCTTCACCAGACATCATGCCGGAACACGACAAATCGCTTGGCGGCAAGGCTTTGTCCGGTGGGTGGTAACTTCTGTCGGCGGCCGATGTTATGGCCTACCACCGAGAAAAAGTCTGTCATTCAGATTATAGAAAAATATTGGATATGTATATTTTGTTTCATCAAATCAATAAAAATTGACAAATATAAAAGGCAAGATCTGGAGTGGTGGCTGGTGACGTCATCATCATCATCATCATCATTTCAGCCGAAAGACGTCCACTGCTGGACATAGGCCTCCCCCAAGGTTCTCCACGACGACCGGTTCTGACTGACGGACTAATTAGTTTTTTTTTAGTCAAACACCCTATTATAGTTCACCACGCGGCCCCAGTACGGGTTTTTGGCACTAGGATGAGTCTAGAGTCTAAGGTGAATCTGCGACTTACAACTAGTAATTCGCATTTATTACCACCGGGCCACCACGGCTGTCTACCATTTCCTTGATTACTTATTTGACGATTTCCCAAGCTACTCAATGTCAGTGACAATTTTGTTTGAACAAACGCGCTCTTGTTTTTTAAACAATTCCCTGTTGAAAACCAAACAAAATTCATATGCATTTAAAAATACGTTTGTTACTTCAGTAAAACCGTTTTTGACACCATCAATTTAGTTTTCAATTAACATTGTTTAAATTTAGCGGTCGCCTTTTTTCTCAATTTCGGCAATTAAAGATTTTGCTGCAATCCATCAATCTGTCTATCCATTGCAACATTTTTTTTGGGGTCAGCTTCCAGTCTGACCGTCATTGAGTCAGACTGAAAGCTAGTCAGACTAGGTCAGATAGACTGGAAGGCATTCGCTTCACGAAAAATGCTGATTTTTCATGACAGTGACTTCCTATTCGAACTATGGAGTTCGAAATTCGAACTTCGAATAGGCAATCCCGTTAAAGTCAATATCATGATATTTCTTGATTAGCCTGATTGTGAGACTATTGGACTTCTGACTATCAGTCGTTACTGATAGTAGTAAACTGTCAGGGATCTTAGATCTACGAATCGCTGGACAATGACCTAACTGTGACAGTTGGTTCATCAATAAACCATCAGTCATCATCAATACGTCTTCTAACGTCACATACTGCTCCAATCGCTACTAAAACATTATTATCTCCTAGACGGACAATGCAATATGTTCTCAAACAATAAACTGTGGGAATTTCCCAACTACAAAATAAAACAAAATAAACCTTATTACTGCTTACTCCATTATTAATAATTATTATGATTTCAGACATCACGAAATCACCCACTCGCGTGAATCTAGCTAGTACGAAACGTAATCATGCTACCTTGATATTTCCGTATAATTTTGTGCAAATTTTTGAAATAATTTACAAGTGTCCGTATTTGTAAATAATAACGCTCTAGATACCAGAGCTATTCGTTAATTAAATCGATTATTTTTTTGGTATTAGCAAAGTAATACAATCAACAAACAAACAAACTCTTCAGCTTCATATATTAGTATAGATAGTTAGAATAATAAAATAAAATAATCTGCCAATTTCGCATATTGTCTACAGGAATCTTCTGGTTTTGACGTTTTATAACGAATTAATTAGTTTCAAGAAAGTTAATTTGATAAAACTTAATAATTCCTTCCTAGAACGCAATTTGAAACTCATTTACAAATATAAAAAATACAATACTTTACAATACTTCATGACAATGGTTCACATAGCTACAGGTCAAGTTAAAAATGTCCAGTTTTAGCTGACCTCGCGTTGTATAGATTTTTAGGCGAATCGGAAGTCAACTTATACTGATTTACATACATAATTTAAGTTATAGTTAAGTCTCTCACAGACAGTCTCTAGTGGAACAATAACTGACAAATTCATGAGAATGGTTTTACCGTCCACATCTACTGGAGTCGCGTTGCGCTTGTCTGTGGGTGTCATTAACCAAACAAACTGCACGGTTCGCACCAGCGGTCTCAAATTATCTAAGTGTTTTCAGAATGTTTTTATTGCACATCGTAGGTACGAGTACGTGATTGTTCGTCTTATGAACAATGGATTCAGAAACTAATATTCACGCTTGTTATCCTCATAGGACGGGTTGAATGTTTACACAGGGTATTTTCTCAGGATGCAGCTGTTTGAAAATGATTTATACAGTGGAGCCCCGGTAATCCGACAAACATTTTGCAGGGCAGTGTCGAACTATCGAATTTGTCGGATTATAGAGTACTGCCTAAGACCCCCTATAGTCCGATTTTTTTTATAAAAGAGTACCTTGTAATCCGACAAATTCGAGCACAATACTGATGGTGCATACAAGTTGTAACATGTTAAATCGTGAATTAGCGAAGACATGTATGTAATAAACGATGTCGGATTATAAGGGGTGTCGTATTAGCCAGGGTCCGGATTACCGAAGCTCCACTGTACTTACTTAATTCGATATATAATTTGATTTGAGCTATTTCAATATGAGTTTTTGGTGCAGTAGAAATTATTTCATTTTATACAGTGCAGTTATATTTATTAAGTTACTAGCGGCGCGATACGTGCTTTGCTACGTATAAAGTGAAATAATAAAAACAAATTTAACGGATCATCAAAATTATTTCTTCAAACATAATTTTTTTTTTAATTGCTAGGAATTTTAAAACTTAACCCAAAAGTCCCAAAACCTTTAGATAAATAATATTCTTTGTTTTTCCATTTCTAGCATGTATAAACAAACTACTGGGGGTACCGACTCTCGAACAGGCAACATAAAGTTGGCCAGGTGAAAAACATGATTCCTCCAAATTTACACCACAAACGTGAAATGTTTGCCCTTGGGTTTTGTTGATGGACATGGCAAATGATAAACGCACAGGATATTGTAATCGTTTGAACTCAAATGGAATATCAGTTGGGATCATAGGGATACGCGGTATCAAACAAACTTCTCTTTTGATTTACCAGTTAAGATTGTAGATTCAATTGAACTTGGCAATAAGTTTTTCACTGCCAATTTGGTGCCATTACACAGTTTTGGTGGATTATAAAATTACAAAGAATTGGTATTTATTTTCATATATACAGAAGATGAGATGATGTGATGATCCACCGTTCATTTAATTCATTTGTTACCAAAAATGTCATAAGTGATGAACCACTCGACCGATCCTGTTCAAACTTCACATAAACCGTCTACTAAGTAGTCAAAACAAATCCTAAACATTTGGTTTGGATAGGTGAGTCCGTTCTTGAGTTATAAAATTACAAAGAAAGTGGCATTGATTTTTATATACAGTATGTTAAGAAAACCCTGTCCGACCCGTGAAGCTGTTGTTAGGTATCGATAACTGATTCTACTAATGGATACAAAATCGGACTAAACTTAAAAAAAAAATCCCCCTATAAAAATAAATATTATTTCGCAAAAAGAGGCAACTTAATAAATGTGCGTTAGCATCCTTCCGCGTGCGGCGGGCGGCAGGGCACGCGGCACGTGGTCGCATCGCTATTGTCACTTTTTTAAAAATTACCAAATTTCGGGGAAGTTGGAATTAATTCGCGGGAAAAAAAGATTATTTCAAAATTCATTTGTATTGGTACTATGATGATTACGTAAAATTTTATATTATATTTGGTCATGTGTTTACCTAACCTTTATTATCCTTATGGGTCGGACAGGGTTATCTTAACATACTGTATGTATATAGATTTACATGATGAATGTTTTAAACCTATGAAACAATCATCCGAAACCTATGAAAGACGTTCGAACTGTGTTACACAACCCCGTTGGAGTTTCTCAAAGTTTAAATACCAAATTATTTCAAAGGTATTGAGATTCATTCAGGTAGTTTTTTAGTAAGGTGATTCCTAAGGTAATACCTACTGTTTCGTACAACCAGCTCAAAAAGATAGAAGTCGGTTACTACGGAACTGCAATATTCAATTTTCCTCAATCCACTAATTACGTGCATCAAGAAATATGTGAAAAACGCTAAAATCTATACTATTATACTCGTATAAAGCTAAAGAGTTTGTTTGAACGCGCTAATCTCATTAACTACTGGTCCGATTTGAAAAATTCTTTTTGCGTTGGGTAGTCCATTAATCCAGGAAGGCTATATAACATCACGCTGCGACCAATAGGAGCGGAGCATAACTAACTCCACGCGAACGAAGTCACTGGCGGCCGCTAGTAGTTCATAAAGTAGGAAGTTTAGAATGTTTATTTGTGTGTAATTGCCAAAAACCACAATGCGATTATAACTCACAAAGATTACCGAATCTAGCCGAGCGTTTTAACGTTGCGTTCGGCTGTCATCGGTAATAAGTATAAGGTAGGGAGTTGCGAGCTGCCGGCCTCGCTAAAGTCGAGGCGATCCGGCCAGTACTCGACGACTGGCTCGGGAGAAGGCACGGCTCCCTGTCATTCAGGGTGACGCAGGTACTGTCGGGGCATGGCTGCTTCGGCAAGTACCTGCGTCGCTTAGGCAGGGAGCCGGACGCTCGGTGCCACCACTGCGTCCAATGCGGGGAGGACACGGCGCAGCACACGCTCTCCGAGTGTGTAGCTTGGGAGGAGCAGCGCCGTGTCCTCACAAATGAAGTAGGAGGCGACCTGACGCTGCCGGCAGTAGTGCAGAGGATGGTCGGCAGCTCAGAGTCGTGGGACGCGGTGGTGTCCTTCTGCGAGGACGTGATGTCGCAGAAGGAAGCTGCGGAACGGGAGAGGGAGATATCAACTCCCTTCCCGGGCCGCAGAAGACGCACCGGGCGCCGAGGAAGGGCGGATAACGCCCTCTTCCGCCCCCCATGAATGGGTCCAGGGGCGAGGGACATGGGGAAGTCCCCGCCCCCCATTGATGGACCCCGAGGCGGAGGCGCGCGCGAGTGTCGGCGCGCGCCTTTGAGGCGATGCACGGGGTAGTCTAACACCCCACTACCCCGTGCAGGAGACGAGGCCCGGACAGACCGGGCCAGCACGAGGGTGTGGGGCCGTGGAAGAATTTAGACTCCCGCGGCCCCACGCGCGCTCGTGGTAGAAGACACACCGGGGTGGTTTTAGTCAGTAAAAGTCTGACATACCCCGTCGCCCACCCCAGGGCGGCGGGCATCCTATGAGGATTTCCACCCCGGCAAAAAAAAAAAGAAAAAAAAAAGGGAGTTGCGAACTGAGGTCGCGAGCGATTAGCGTTTATTTTATGTAACAATTCGACCCCAAAAATCTGACTTGCCCATAGGCCTGACTTGCCCTAGACCAGAAGCTGGGTACGCTCATGACCCCCACATAGGCTAGGCAACGTTTTACTTTAACTGTTTGTTTCACTAAACAATAATTAGGTTTTTCAATTTCTGCAAATTGATGCAACGTGTTTTCCTCAAATTACTTACTCATTTGTGAATCGTATAAGCTTTACGAATACTTATTAAAACAGTTTAAATTATATTATTTAAAACAGTCCACAATTTTAAACAAGCCCACAGAAGGCTCGTTGCTTATATTTGCATATTAATTAATAAAGGTTGGTTTCACGTACTTTCTAATTTAGATTAACTAGGTAGTGAAAATTTTTTCGGTGGTAGGCCATAATATCGGCTGCCGGCAGAAGTTACCACCCATGAGACAGTCTTGCCGCTAAGCGATTCGTCGTGTTCCGGCATGATGTCTGGGGAAGCCGTACGGAGGACGGGTCTGAGCAGTTGTGTGTCGGTCGGGTACGATGCACCAAATGTTGTTGGGTCGGGAGTTTGGTCGTGGAAGGTCTGCAGATCAATCTCCCTCTGGCGCAGCATCGTTGGTCGTGCTATTAGGTTTAACATTGCATCACCTCGCTCAACTGCCGTCTTCCTTCCTATTCCCTAAGTTTTTTTTAAGTGATTTGATAAATTAGTGCGCTTTATTACCATCAACGATTGCATCACTGCTTACCATCAGGCGGGATTGCAGTCAACCACTAGTTTATAATTATTTAAAAAAAAATACTTTCAGAGTACCTAAGCATTTCTTACATAATGACCCTATAACGAGACGCTTGCTGGGACACTGACCGTCTCCCTTTTTATGAGAAGGAGCATAAAAGTGATAAATTTGCCAGCGGCGGTGTTCCCGTCTGATTACAATTTTTGTAAGTGTTGTAAAGGCCACAGTAAATAGGCTCTTAATAAACTAGCGCACTTTACCTTCAACGATTGCATCACTGCTTACCATCAGGCGGAATTGCGGTCAAGCAGTAGATTACATAACAACGCACCTGGTATACCAGTAAAGCATTAGGCAAAGGTATACATGCCTATGCACACACATTTCTCTAGATAATTTTTAAATCTCATTTAGTAGGAGCGAGCCGGGCACAAATCAGGTACTGAGAAATTTCTGATGGGAAATCCCAATTCCACCCGGGAATTCCAATATTTCCAATTCCACAGTATCGCTTGCAACCATAAAACAACACAAATACACACATCAAAAGTGTCTAGGGATCAACATATATTTTTGCAATAACTTTTCTCCTGATTGATATTAATTAAAATTTTCTTTAAGGATTCATCAAATAAAGTGTTTTCGTTTGTCACAGTAACGATAAACCAAGTCACCTTTGCATTAATAAAGAAATTTGCCATTTTCCTAATAAAGGGATATTTGACATTTGAACCACTAACACAAAAGTTCGAAAAAAATACTGAAATAACAGTTTTCTCTAAAATTTTATTGGGTAACTTAAACAATTAATAATCCGTGTTTCTACCGCGAACACTAACAACACAAGAACATCGGTTTGGCATACTCAAAATGAGTTCATCCAAATCACGCTGTGGAATGGCCGCCCATGTTCGTTGCAACAACAAAAAAAGGTCTTCTTGCGACTGGATACCCTCCATATTCGGCAGAGCTCTTCTCTGTAGCATATCCCATGCATGCTCAATCGGGTTCAAGTCTGGCGACTGAGCAGGCCAGGGCAGGACATTGATGTTAGCTGCGGCGAGAGTCTGTCTTACAACTCTTGCGGTGTGCGGTCGTGCATTATCATGCATTAACTGAAATAAGGGACCGATTTGCACTTGTAGAGGAACGATGACGTCTGATACAATCGTCTCAGCATAAATTTGAGCGTTGAGGTTGCCTCTGATCCAAATCAACTCGGTTCTTCCGCCGATCCAAATACCCGCCCATACCATGATGGTTCCACCACTATAAGGATGGACTTCCTGGCAGGATTTTAATCGCTGTTGGCGTCCAGGGGTTCTCC
Organism: Sesamia inferens; assembly: GCA_037179545.1. NCBI lineage: Eukaryota > Metazoa > Arthropoda > Insecta > Lepidoptera > Noctuidae > Sesamia > Sesamia inferens. Next base: position 11,783,702 of record CM073940.1, read on the forward strand.
AGTGTCGTATACGTCTTGTATCCGGTCTCATACCAAAACGAGACTCATCAGAAAAGCACACGAAACGCCATTGTTCTTCTGCCCAATTTCTGTGTTCAAGAGCCCATTGATATCGAATCCTACGATTGTGCATTGCTATAGGTGGTACCCGTAGCGGTCTTCGGGAATGAAGGTTCACTTCATGCAAGCGGTTTCTGACTGTTTGGTCGCTAATTAAGTTCCCTGAAGAGTGATGAAGCCTCACGGCTAACATCATGGCGGTTATTGTTGGAGCTCTTCGAGTTAAGATTTGAATGTATCGGTCTTGTCTCCGTGTGGTGCAGCGATACCGTCCTCCATGGCGCTCAGCCACGGTACCAGTGCTTCGGTAACGTGTCCAAAGTCGACTGATAACACTCTGACTTGTATGCAGAGCTAAAGCCACAGTACGTTGCCGGGAACCAGCTTCTATCATTCCCACGGCTCTGAGCATTTCTTCCCTGCTTAAATGACGTCGCCGCTCCATAATAACGTTGGTTTTAATCAGTAGTAGGGAAACAGTAGCACTAATAATGTCTTCAATGCGTTGTATGTTTTTATAGGGAAAATATTGACAGCTGATTTTCATCTTTTACTCGAATTTGATTCACAGTTCCTGATTCAAATGATGAAATGCACCAAAAAGGATCCATATAAATTTATAAAATCATAAATTTATTACAAAGCCACATCTCAATCTCAAGAAATCCGCATAAAAATGCTTGATCCCTAGACACTTTTGATGTGTGTAGTTATGAGTTTAATAAGTCAAAACTGTACTTACGTACATATGTATGAGTAGAGTACTAATTTAATTATTTAATTTTTCTCGTAAAAAAGTTACAAATGCAGATTTAATATGCCTTACCCATTCTGTAGCAGTCGACAAAGGGTGGTTAAGAGATTAGATAGCAGGTGCTTTGGTTGAAAGGAACAATGAGCACTTAATTAAATCTAGTTCCATAAATAAAATCCCCCTAAAAAAGTAAATATTCTTTCGCAAAAATAGGTAACTTAATCAATGTGCGATATGCACCCTTCCGCGGGGACCGGGCGGCAGGGCACGCGGCACGTGGTCGCATCGCTATTCGCTCATAATAATACCGGTGTTGTCACTTTTTTTAAAATTACCAAGTTTCGGGGAAGTCGGAATTAATTCGCGGGAAAAAAAGATTATTTCAAAATTCTTTTGTATTGGTACTATGATGATTACGTAAAATTTTATATTATATTTGGTCATGTATTAGGGTACAGGAGTAAGTGACAGTACGCTAAAGTAAGATACATTTTTATATAATAACACTAGCGACCCGCCTAGGCTTCGCACGGGTGCAATGCCAATACTAAATACACTACAGAAAAACTGTGAACGTTGTATAAAAAATATAGCGGCCCGCTGCTCCCGCCCCGCCCCCGCCGGTCGGTACCGCCGTAAACGTGACGCCCCGCATTTTCAAATCGGCAATATCTTCGAAAATATTTATTTAAATCATATGCTGTTAAGAGCGTTACAGTTATATATTAAATCAACAATGTATTTAAGGTATTCAATTGGATAAGCATTAAAATCGCTTTGAAAATTAGCCGGTATTTGTCGTAAAAAGAAAATAAGAAAAAAATGTTATTGTAGGATATCCAAAAGAGATGACATATACCATCGCGGACTTTTAGGTAGACCTTTTCATAGGGTTCAGCCTGCGTTTCACTGCAAACGCAGAAAAAAAAATGATTTACGACATTACATTATAAACCTCAAAAACTATAGTATTTCTATTATAGTATTTAAACCTTCCTCTTTAATCACTCTGTTTATTTAAAAATCTGCATCAAAATCCGTTGCATAGTTTTAAAGATTAATCAGACAAAGGGACATAGGGAAAGAGCAAGTGACTTTGTTTTATACTAAGTAGTGATGTCGTAATATAGCTAACCTAGGTGACGAATGAAAATACATATAACAACCAGGCAATCCGTTCAGTAGTAGGTAGTAAATTTTTTTTTTCTCAGCTATACATTGTGTGTCAAAAAAAAGTTGTCATATTTTAGGGTGTCATGTTTCTCCTTGGAAATCCTCATAATCGCTAGAAAATCATCAACTGTTCCACACAAAACATCTACTCGATCCAAATGTAAATTATAATATGTCAAATAAGAGAGCAGATTTTTTTCTTATTTTATAACTTTCTTTATTATTACGTCATCTTAAGAACCAAAGAAATAATGACTAAGTATTATAATTAACTTCGTTCATCTGATTAACATGAATTATAACCTCAAAGTTCAAAACTTTTGAAAATTGTTTTTTAGCTTTTGAATCAAAAGCTAAAAAACAATTTTAACTTTACTTATCTTCGGGTTGAGAATGGCTTTTGACATTTCAAGCTAACATTAGTCTTTATGAGATAATCTTGAAACAGTCGAGCCGTTTCGAAAGTTGTCGCACTTTCGCGGATTAGCAGCTAAGTGTTCCTAATCATTCATTCGCTTCTAAGTGCTATAGCTAAGCTCGAAATCCTGCGTACGATTACCTACGCAATCATTTCGTAACACACTGCACTGTTAATGCGTAACACACTATTACAATCAATTGTCATCATTTTGAAGTACTTATTGCTAATCCATTGCTCGATGTGTTTGAAAAATATGTCTGCTCAAAAACATAAATAACGCAAAGAATATTGTTGAACTGTCAAAATAAAACCCATTGCGACTGATATTGTTACACAATAGGGTATTTGACTAAAAAAAACTAATTAGTCCGTCAGTCAGATTTCCAAAAAATACTAGACACGTATTTTTTGTTTTATCAAAACAATAAATATTGACAAATATAAAAGGCATCAAAGATCAGGAGTGGTGGCTGGTGTCGTCACCGATCGCTAAAATGTGTAGCGTCTAGTGATATCACACGAGTTTTCAACGCACTGTGTCGTCTTCATTTTTTGTTTATATTTGTTTATATGAAAAAACAAAAAATACGTGTAGTATTTTTTGGAAATCTGACTGACGGACTAATTAGTTTTTTTTTTATTCAAATACCCTATTACCCTTCTGATCACAGTTCAACAAACTCCTTGAGTTATTTACCTTGTTTAGCAGACACTTTTTCAGCCAAAGCAACGGATTAGCAATATCATTGTTGATTCATATAGTGCTTGGTGGGTTTTTCTATCTGGAATTTCTCAGATGCAGCCCGTTGATGGCAATAATAGTCTCCCTAATATATGGGAAATGTGGACGTACTGTAGATGCCTGCACCACTGACCAATCCTTCAGGAAAACAGGGCATGATATTATGTTTATGAAATATCAATAATCACATTCTTTTATTTAAAAAACCAACACTCTGAAACACGAGTAATGTTTAATGAGTCTCTTACAAGTTATTAATGTCACTCGATCTTCACTCACGCTCAGAACAAAGATGCCATTAAATTATTTTCATTTTACCAAGAAAATTTCTAAAATGAGTCGTAAAGCTATCGGCCCAAAAAAATGTTATAAACATTAGACCTATTAGCTGAGAAACACCACTGATCTGCTCCTGGTTTCGTCAGTCATTGGCATTAATTGATCTCTGTATTGAAAAAAGTATCAGTGCATGGTGCGTTGCGGGCTCGGGCGGGCGTTTGTTCGTCAGTTCGTTTACAATAAATGGTATTATAAGCTCAGAGTGTATAATTGGGGGGCGCCGTGGCGTATCTCATCGAAAGCAAGCCCTGCCACTACCGCTGGTCAATAGTATAGTGTTATGTGCGTCGATCAGTCGCGGTCGCCGCTCCGCACGCCGCCGCCGCCCGCGCAGCCCGCGCGTCATAATGGCATTCTCAATACATTGACGTTAAATTAAAAACATTGAACATGTGTTGTGCCCGGTTCGCCGAATACATGTTCCGTAGTGTAGTGAAGTACACATGTGGACTAGCCAGCCGCGAAAGTAAGTAAAAACTGCACCAAAATGTCTGGCACTCACTAGCCGCTTCATCTGCAGTGTTCCCAGCGCTAAAATTAAACCCGATAACATTCTGTACATTATAATTACATATATGTGACTACAAAATTCATTGTAACTTATCAACGACGATGGAACATAAAGTTTACTACATTGTGTTGTGTTTATGTCAGTTTAATGCTTTTTTTATTGACGTCTCTCGTCAAATTACATAAGTATTAAGATCTTTCGAGTTGCACTCGTTTTTACGTTCTAGTGCGGTGCAGACAGGCAAGTTTAGTGCTCAATCAACACCCGTCCTCAGGGCAACTTTCTAGAATGTTTCTGAGAATTAACTAGTATGTATCAACTCTCTAATGTGAACGAACACATTGTTTAATCTGAAACTTACCTAGTCATACATAAACCGTTGGTGTTTGGATTTGGAACATCCATCGTTGACAATTTGCCATTCGCAAGCCATAAGTGGGTGCAATGTTACAATTAAACGAGATATTAACGAAACTTATGCGTGGAGTCACGTGAATTGGTTGACGCATCGAAGCATTGTAGGTAAACAATGCGCTCTGTTAAAATAAAACTGAGTAGGTAAATATATTTATATTATTAATGTTTACACTGACTTAGAGTATCCATGCTGGAAACTGGACACGCACGGTGGACAACAATTAATAAATATATACGGACAAATCACACAAATCACACAGATTAAGCTAGCCCCAAAGTAAGTTCGAGACTTGTGTTATGGGAACTTAATTGCTTAAGTAGGTAATGATATTATATCTAAATTCAAACTGAATATAGGCAGTATTGACTACAAAATGTAGGTACATTAGTGTGAAATATAATATAAATAAAATAAAAATCATACGCCAATGTCGCTCACGATAACGGTTCAAGAGTCAAGGTACAATATGTCAGTTATTATTGCATGCCAGATTATTATTAAAGTTGCAATACAATAGCAATTCGAAGTAAGTACACTGAATGGTTCCGTAGCAAAACGACAAATAATTGTGAAATATTTTACGGTGATATTTAAGAATCCAATTTATTTCTTTGTTACCTCGTTAAAATCGTAAATGAATTAACCATGTAATTGGAAGATGCAATTTCCCTCTAACGGAGAGAAACTAAGTAGACTTGGATTGTGGAGGCTGCGAAGGAATTAATCTTCGCCTTAAGAAAAAACGCGGCCACGTGGATAATGGCGTTCATAGCATACAAATCATGTTTTAATCTCTGGTTATCCTAAAAGGCAAATGCCAATAATCAAAATCTAGACTCAATCTCATCTCAGTGGCAGACCATTTTTATAGCTTTTTTATACATTAATATATCTACCAGCAGGATAATTGTATAACACACCATCAGTAGCAATAAGTTTCATTTTGACAGTTCAATAGCATTAATTGCGTAATTAACCTTTTTGAGCTGACATATTTTTCGAACATATGGAGCAATGGATTAGGAATATGCTTCAAAAAGATTACAATTGATAATAATAGTGTGTTACGCAATTCGGGCGCTGTTCCCGTATTGTACTTAGTGTTTATTTTTTTCTTTCATAATTCAATATAATTACGCCGTGTTTCCTCTTACACATGACCTATTGTGATCAAATGCAGTCTCTTCAATGACCTGATCTTATAATTGATCACTGTAGTCAATACCATGTCGACATTTACCTAGTTCATTGGGTACATACTTACTAGTACTACCTGTTTATAGTGCAACTTGCAAATTACTGTCTCGTTGTCGGTAATTATTCCATAAGCAAACCGTTTTAATGAGCTAACTTGAAGTAACTTCGTATATCCTAAGCTACCTACCTACATTTTTATAAAAAATAATTGAATGGGTATCGGAAACAGAAAATAAGGAAAATAATTGTACTTATATTTGATATTATACTTTGGTACATTTGTTATTTAAGTATTATTAATAATAACTAGTGGGTCACTGGGTAAATTACATTCTCGAAAGTATCTAACTTAATAAAATATAAAAGATTTAACTACTGTAGGTTCAAAAAAATTTAAAAGGCATTTTGTATAAATTATTTATTTAAAAAACAAATTTAATAAATAAATCTAGCGTGTCAATTTTTATTTCCAATTGAACGAATAAAGCGCGCTGACCTTGACCAGGCGGCCAAACATTATCCTTTTGTCTCAATTGGCCCGTAATTGCTGGGGACGTCTTCAGTTCTATTCTCAGATACAATTTGCACTTACTGATCTGTCAAATTGCACCTTAACTGTTGCTCCGCGTCAAAACTTATTATGCACTGACAGGACGAATTGAATGAGATAACTGGTCGCTATCCAAAAATTTAACTCCAAAACCACTCACCACCGTACGTTTTTCATAGTTCTGAATTGGTAGTAGATCTTATAATGCCTTGAATGCGATAACGTCACTCAACATTTCGTATTAAGAACATTTTTTTTTTTAATTTTCAGCCAAAATATAAAGCCAAAACAAAATTAGTCAATTATACATAGTCATTGGGATTAAGTTAAGCTTAGTGGATGAATAGTGTAAATATAACTAATATAATATCAAGTGTTCTCGTGCTGATTGTGTTATTTCCGATGTGTGCTATATGTGATGTGCTTGAGATCTGCATGGAGTGCCACGTGGATTATATTTATAACTAACCGCTAACCACAAATTGTCACGTTTACGGGAAACTAAAAACACTAAAGATGCCTAAAGGTAAGTATCACTACCCAGCAACATTCACAAATGTTTCAGATTTAAATCATTAATCCATGACATGATTCAATTCCATCGAAGTATTTTCCTCAAGACTCGCTACACCAAGAAGTTGAGACATGTAATAATTACCATTTTGAAATTGTGTTAATCAATGAAGGAAATGCTATGCTTAGATGTTTGTGTAATTGATTACCTAATATAGTTTTGAAGGAAATATCTTGAGGAGCCCCAACTATATTATATTCGTAGAATATTTATAATTCCCTGGTTGCTCACGTGTCCGCATCTCGTGACATCACCGCCACTAAACAGTATCGTCAACTGCTGATTTCAAGGCTGACAATAACAATCAACAAATGCAACTAATCTAATAAAGTCAATAATAAAACAGCTAATCAATCACATGTCTATACAGCCTAGCTTCATGCAAGCAATCAATTCACAAGTTCTATAACAGATTCGAGTGCTTGCTTCTGTTGAAATTGTTGGTGCATCAATCCGCACCGGGCCACCTGCTTCTCAAACGTTTGGAATAAATTTTACACTACATTAAATTAAAGTCTGAGCTCTCAAACAAAATAAAATAAAATACACAGTAACAATATTTCCAGAAGGCATAAATCTAACTGCCGCTTATTGTTTCAGCCATAATGAATCACTATTGTTTAGTCTTATAGCAATATCTGCTTCGTCTTCTCGTCTCTCAGTTTGATACCTTGAGGTCACGTCTATCAAGATTATTATGTTTTTATTCCACCTATGCTCGTCTTAAAATATGAAGTAATCGTTTGTATGTAGGTAATGCATATTATACACATTGAATACCCCCATTGCAATATATGTGTAGTGCATGTCATTGGCTACACTATTGACAATAGAAGATTCAAACGGGACACTACATTTTCTAGAGGAAATAATACAGGTGTGAATATCATCATCATCATCATCAACCCTTATTATCGTCCCACTGCTGGACTGGGCACAGGCTTTCTCCCATACTGAGAAGGATTGAGCGAAATCACCACGCTTGCTCAATGTATTTAAATAAACATCTTGAGATATAAAGATGAAAATATTCTTCCTCTGTCTTCATAAAACATGATAAACGGAGAGGAATAACCAAGTTTACCTCATAACAGATAATTTGAAGAGGAACAGGATGGTTTCATGGATTAGGCTTGTTAAAGACGACAAAATATTTGATAAGTGAAACGATTTTGCTATTAGGGCAGTGTCTCACACATCACTTGATTGGCCGTCTCCCGTTTCACTGTTGACGCCACTTGAATCAATGAAGTGCCATTGGCTCATTGTTTAATCGTCTGTTTTATCAGCTGTAATGAACATAACGGAGATGTCCGTGCAAGCGGCTCGTTAAAGCACCCAATCATGATACATCGACGTTCAGTGTGCCTGCTATGTATACGTATTGTTTGTAGTTTTGCAAACGTGCGATTTTTTACGCCCATTTCCACGAATTTGTTTGTTTTGTTATCTGAACTAACGCAACTGTTTGGCTAATTAATTTCCTGTGCAACCGGTTTTAGCTTTCTGATTTCGTAATAATTTCTCCTTTCGAGATTGTTTTCATTGTTACCTATCCTGTCTGTCTCCGCAATATCATGTTTAATTCGGTCAACATCACCCGGCCGAACCACCGGCTCGTATATTTTTATTCGGCCTTTGAAAAAGTTATGTTGATCTTATATACATCTCTATGTAATTCATCTCTGTGTATTTTAAACTCTTGGTTTTTTAAAATGCTATAATATCTCTCAACTCAAGCCTTGACAAAGCGAAGAATAATTAAATAATACAGTTTCCTTCCATTCCAATTACATTCTACAATTCATGTGAAACAGTTCGTTGGAAGCGAATGCATCAAAAGAACAATAACATTGGCTTGATTGGCGCACCTCGGGCGTCGCTTCTGCGGCCTATGCCCCGTTCACGTCTCTATTGATTTGGGAACAATTGTGCACAAACGTCACTGACCCTGGCGTATTGTTGAATCGTGTCAATAGTGAACTATTGCACCAGTCATATATGTTGAATTTGAATATAATTTGTTAGATATGACTATGCGAGTGATCCATGTTGCTTTATTGAACACACGTGCCGAGAGTTAAAATAAAAATAGCTGCAATGTTTGTCTTTGATTAAATTAATCCTGACAAATGCAGTCGTAATGTGAGCCTACATTCGTTCGATAAGGTGGGTGTTATTACATTTCTATTGTCAATGTTTCAATACTCTCTATTGTCGTCAAATAGATAGAAATGTCCATCCTGTAGACCTTGCAACAACATAGGATGCACATGTAAACGCTCCAACAACATCTGTTTCTGCGCCCGGAAAGCCGGAACCGATTCGCGTCGAACTCTTCATCTTTTATTATTGTCACGTTTCTGGTACAGACAGGAAACTGTAAATGGGATTTATGTGCTTGAATTTAGTGGCAACTCTGCCAGGGTCTTTCGGGGAAGGAGGAAGTTTTGTGCGGAGCTTGCAGATGCCACGGATAATGTTAAGAAATCATTTTAAAGGATGATCAGGGATGCGTCATACATATCTGACCATACTTATTCAGGCGTACAGATTCAGGGGTAACGAACATTATATCACTTTCTAATGGAATCTTTTGTCCTCAGGCGACGCCGATATGTCGCTGAAGCAGGGCAGCGGCACCGGCAAAGTCCACTTCGGTGGTTTGGACGATGTGTCCTTGTACGGCACGCCTGTGGAACCAGCGCCCCCGGCCACGGACGCCAAACAAGGCTTCCTGCGAAACCAGCTGCAGGCCCTATTCCAGCCCACCGACAACAAATTAGCTATGAAACTGTTCGGGTCTAAGAAGGCGCTGATGAAGGAGCGCATCAGGCAGAAAGCTGCAGGCCATTGGGTCATACATCCGTGCAGTAGTTTCAGGTGAGTGAAGTTTATTTTTGAATGTGACACGAACTTTGCCGAACAGCAACATTTAAATATTATTATTATTTTAAATATAGGATATAATATTTATGTATTTACGGGATTTCTACTTAAACATTCTGTTCCATGTTAATAAGGAGATAATAAAATATATGTGTACATTACATATATTCATCATGAGATGTCGTTTATGAGTTTTTGAAATGAATGGATTTTAAATGAAATTGATGATGTATGTATATTTTATTCAAATTTAAAAGTAATAATTATTTGGGACAAAGCCCGTTGTTAATTATAATAATACGTAACGATACGCATAAAGAGTTTCTGATAGACCATACTTAAAAGCCTCATTATAAAAGCCACTTTAGTCACATCATTAATACTGTATTAAAAAACCATCAATGAGGTACTTACCTAATTCAATATCGTAATTAATATCGCTCTTCATAAGGTAATTATAAATAACCGATTAACTATATATCACGTAGTAAAATGTTTACACTAATTTAGCATTGGTAAGTTTAACAATAGTTTAAAGGTCTGGTATTTTTACTCCCGCCATCGCCATCTTTAATGAGAGATCGTAATTTTTGACGTAAACTCAGGCATGTGCGTTTTGTTCGTCCGTTTCGTTCAATGTCAAGTTTTATTTCCAAGGACACGTTTTATTTTATAAAGAAGAAATTATATTTTCATTTTGATGTGCTTTGTTTTATTTTTTTATAACTTTGTGTACGTTTCTAAACGATTCTGATTTTTTTTTAAAACTGTATCTTCATAAGCGATGGACGTTTTGATACTAGAACGAGAAGTGAGACTGTAATGTCAAATTACGTATCACATTTAGACATTGTTATTTTAGAGAGAATTGTTTTTCTATTCTATATTTTACAAAATGTCTAAGTTCTAAAACGTGTACAATGTTGCACGTGGTTTTTTTTTTTTTTAGAATATTAAGTTCTCATTTAAAAACAACCGGAGATGAGAGCATCTAATTTGAATATAAACTTCAATTAGAAATGGTCATCTGTTGCTGATATGAATTACTGTTAATTCCATAAATTATTTAATTAAGTTCACGCAGTGAGCGTTAGTTTTTTTCGAATACAATACGAATGTTAATTAATTTTTGTATTTTGATGTTTTCATCAATAAAATTATTTCTATTTTAATAAAATTTTAGATAATTTTCAAGTTATGGTAATGAATTGTTAATCCATTACACACTGTATGTCATATCTCCTGAACAAAGTTCAAATTCTATTGTAACCAAAAAAAAAATGTTACAAATGGTCACTCGAAAATCAACTTAAAATACCTACATTATACTAAAATATATAACTGATCCAGTGGAAATGGAGTAGAATTAATCTCAGATTATGAAAATTATATGAGTTGAATTCAATGGGGAAGCTAGGGCAAAGCTAATTGTAAATAGAGTGATTATAGGTAAGTAGGTACCTAAGGCCTACAATATATTTGACATTTGGTCCATTCATTCTATTTAGTGTTCATTCATGAGTCTGGTTTTATTTCACTACTTCGCTACATTCGCTATTGGCGATATACCTATTTGGAAAGGGTCAGAACTTTAAACCTTTCATATTTCCATATTTCCAACAAAGTCACCGACATAGCTCTGCGAGTCGCTAAACTTAAGTGGCAGTGGGCAGGGCACATTGGTCGTAGAACCGATGGCCGATAGGGCAGTAAGGTTCTGGAGTGGCGGCCACGTACTGGAAGGCGCAGCGTAGGGAGGCCCCCAACAAGGTGGACCGATGACCTAGTGAAGGTCGCGGGAAGCCGATGGATGCGGGTAGGACAAGACCGGTCAGCGTGGAAGGCCTGGGGGAGGCCTTTGTCCAGCAGTGGACATCCATAGGCTGGGGAAGAAGGTAACATAAAACCACTTCACGCTTTGTTGGGAACTGTGACATCTACCCACCCACATTGGGCCTGCGTGGTACATTCGGCCCACTCCCCTTTCTCTAGAGAGGAGGCCACTGTGTCCCAGCATTACGAACATTATAGGATGGTTATATTGGGAACTAATAAATACAGAGATATTTGGACAGTTACCATTAGAAAAACTGTACTTGTTTTTTTTCATTTCCGACTATGTAATATAAATTACATCACCAGGGAAGCGGGCATCAGCGCTTCTCCTGTGGAATAACAAATTATCCCTCAACAAACCCCAACCCGCCTGCCAAGCGTGGGGATTAAGGCAATGCCCCCCAATGGGATGAAAGTTTGGGGGGGGAGGGCTTTGTCCAGCAGTGAAAGTGAGAATATAAATTACATTAAAAACACACGCTGAAACATTCGATTCAAAAAAATCCTGTATTCTAGTTTTCGATTATATAACATATTATGTATCTATATGTATGTATGTACCTAAAGTTATATTATTATCAAACAGCACACCAGCTGATTATACATATTATTTACTTGAGGTATATCCTCTATCCAATTTTTCACAATTAACACTCCACAATATGGCCGATCACAGAAGTCTATCACAAAAGCAGAGTGGTTATTTTAACGTAAACGTAGCACTTAGTTAGCTGCCGATCAGTTTGCTCAGCGGACCGTTCAGCAGTAGTGTTGAATGAGTAATTATATAGAGTTGGTATATCATTGTCTGTGGACATTTTCCGCTGACTGTACGGAGTATGAGTTATTCTTAATATGAAATTTAAAAAAACATTTGTCACTGACATATTGATACTTCTTGTCATTAAAGGTAATACTATTTTAAGTATTTTTTTTTTTATCCTTATATTTAAAAAAAGAGGACACCCCGTCGTGACTGAGTCCACGAAGACCGATTCCTCCTGGGTCAGGGTTGCGGGTTGATTAAAAAAAAAACTGTGGCTCTGATGCATAGGCAAGTAAAGAAACAAGGGTGGGTTTTAGTCAGTAAAAGTCTGACACGCCCTTCCGCTACGCCCAGAGCGGGGGAGGTCATTTGATGATTTTCCATCCTAAATAAAAAAAAAAGGATTGATATTTTAATATTCACGAAGCTTCATGTTTCTTTACAACACTTCGTCTTTCTACATGTGTTCATAAAACACACAAAAATGCCTGTTAATATTAAAATTTATGTTGTTTAATTTTTTGGACCTACTGTAAATACCGCAACCTAAATCTATTTTTGTTATGAAATAAATAACTTGAACTTGAAAAGTAAATAGATTTATGTTAGGAAAAGTTTATCTATATATTTTACTGTGTGTACATTCATACTTCCTTCATACTCATAATATTATAAACAGATTTCGATGAAATTTGGCAATCAGGTAGACCATGACCTACGTTAGGGGACATGGGATACTTTTAATCAAGATGGTTTATTCCCGTTAGATAACTTCCGCGAACCAGGAGAAGCCGAGATACAAAGACGGTAAATACATATAAAATAAAAGAAAACTGTTATTGTGATTCGGCAGTCCTAGGAATCTAAATATTCTGCCTGTGATAACAAAGACCTGAAAATAATACAAATAAGGTACCTTACCATACCTAACATATGTAGCTATTATGTATTCAGAAAATATATAATGCCTTGTGTATTATGTATTCGGAAAATGTGTCCGCTTAACAACGAAAATAACATAAGGAATGTTGATTGACTGTCAATGAAACCTACGCTACTGATGGTGTGTTACGTAATTATTTCGCAGTTCTTGTTGAAGTAATCATGCTCATCTCGCCTATATTAATGAAGAACTCTTTAAAACACCTCTCTAAATTAAACTTATTTTACCATTATTAAAAGTATAGAAAAACAAGAATAATGTACCGAGGTAACAAACGATTAAAGTACTCGTATATGTATCATCATCATCATCATCAACAACCTTTTTTATCGTCCCACTGCTGGGCACAGGTCTAATCTCATACAGAGAAGGATTGAGCGTAATCACCACGCTTGCTTAATGCGGGTTGGCGATTTCAGACTTATAAAGTCCAGGTTTCCTCAAGATGTTTTAAGTATATGTATAACTAGATAATTTTGAACAGGAAAACTTAATGAAATCGGGAAAAAATTAAGCTTATTTGGGACAAAAAACAGTAACGCGGGCGGGGAGGCCTGTCCCGCTGTGCGCACGCGCTTTGTACCACGATCTGCCGTGAACTGTGTTGTGCACTCGGCAACCGAATGTATATGGGAAAAAATATAACATGCTGTAAAAATAATTGAAATCGATTCAGTGGCTTATTCTGAACTAACAACTTTAATCATCATCATCAGCATCATCTCAGCGTTTATCCCGGTTGCCGTGGCTTTCGCGTTGGAGCCCGGGATCCGCTTTCCTGCTTAATTTCCTCCATTTCGCGCGATCTTTAGCATCCTGTGGTGTGATATTGTTGGCACGCATGTCATCTTTTACAACGTCAAGCCAGCACCTCTTTGGTCTACCCCGCTTGTTCCGGCCCGAACTAACAACTTTAATAGTTAGCTAATATAGTTATAGTAAACAAACACATAACCCACACCATTGTCCACGTTTTGATTTTACAATGTATGTATATGGAAACGGACGTATACAGAAAGGGAATATGAATGAAAAAAATACAAATCGAACTTAAAAATGTCACAAGTAAGTAATTTTCATAGGTTGTGCGCTGCCAACGTTTGCCTGGCCTTCATTGGGCATGACCATGGTTTAGCAATTCGTTACACTAAACGGAGCTAATATTTTCATACCAACCACAATTTTTGTGACTCACTTGCGTCTGTTTTTTGAATGCTATTTACTAATAATGTGAGTGTTAAAATACTTTTTAAAGTAGGTATTTCAGTAATTAATTGTGTTTTTTTAATTGTTTTTTTTTAACGGCCGCTGCGCAACGAGGTGCGGGTGCGATCCCCGCGCAGTGCAAATATTTGTATGCATGAATATGAATATTTGCATTGGTCTGGTCGTGCCTCGGAAAGCTCGTTGAGCCGTTGGTCTCGGTAGCCATACGAACATCTAATGGCAGTTATTACTGGTTGTTGGAGCCCTCGAAAGTCCAACAATTGGTTTAACTGCAATACTTCGATATCACCTTCGGATTGTGGAGGTCAGACAGCAGCCGCTTCACGGAAAATATCGAAGTTTAGCCAAAATCAGCAATTAGACTGGTAAAGCGGAGCCCAGACTCCAAAGCTGAAAAAGCTTCGGATGTGACTGGGATTAAAGCTGAGATGAAGAAGAAGGTGAGTGTGTTGCGTTATTAGGGTGCTAGTTTACACGGTAGGTATCATTTAAATATATCAGTTTGTGGCACCAAAAGTTGAATCGTTTAAGCAGTGTTTAGACGGTGCCTATCATTCGTTATCGAACTGCCTGCGATTCCTTGTGTGAGACAATGTTTTTTTTTTTAAATAAAATAAATTAGTATTCACATTATACAACGTTATTTTTGTATATAAGAAACTCGAAACTCGTTTCCAGTATTTTTAAGTAGGTAAATAATCTATGTACAAAATTACAAAAAGATATCATGAAAAATCACAAAGTTATGGGCTTGTTATCTTACGCGTTTGTCCCAACAAAAGTATGGTCAACGCACGCTCATCTTGCATTTATTGATAATACGAGTAATTTCTGTTTGTAACCAGTGATAACATTTTCCATGACACTTGCAGGCTTTGAACTGTCGTAACGGTCAAGTGTAGGTAGATAATATTATGTAATTTACTCGTAAATTCAGCCATTCAAAGTGGTAAAATAAAATGTTGTATAATTTACTTCATCATCATCATCATCAGCTTCTACTCGTCCACTGCTGGACATAGGCCTCTTCCATGGCACGCCAACAAGCTCGATTCTGAGCAGTTCTCCGCCAGCCACTACCAGCCAACTTTTTGATGTCGTAATTTACTTAAAACATGTTAATTTTTTGTTTAGAAAATATACTACCCCTGCACAGAGGGGCAGGGTGGGCATGTTCCGCTGTGCGCATGCGCCTAGTACCACGATCTGCCGTGAACTGTGCTGTGCACTCGGTAGCCATATGTATTTGGGAAAAATATAGCATGGCGTTAAAATAATTGGAATAATTGGAAAATCTAAGTAATTATTTTTACTTCCAGTTGCTTATTTTGAACTAACTACATATATTCAGGTTTCGTACAAAGAAACAATAAAATTGTATAGCAGCATTGCTCATCAGTCTGTCATCCTGAGTGTTGTAGGCAAGTATTCAAATTAAGGTACAAGTGAACGCATCACTAACTTAAATTTTGATGTTGCTAGAGCTGAACTCACAAAGGCCGTATTGTGGGCCTAATTTGGGCTAGTAATTACGCCACCATTGCAAAGTCCTATAAAGGAGAAAAGCTTGTTAACTATGCTAGGGAAACTTCGCAATTAAATCCGTTAACGAGCTTCTGGCAAATGGAATTTGAATCCATCTGCTAAGACTAGTGGGCAGCACTCATTTAAAGCCTGTTTTATATATTTTCTACTATAATTATATACTGTTAAAGTAATAGTAATAATCAGAGATAGTTAATTATACCGTTTGTGTAAAAATTTGCTTATCTTCAATATATTTAGCGTCTGTATACTAAAAATACTTAGAACTGAATTATAAATATACTTACTGAGTGAGTTGTTTATTATCTGGCTGGCAAAAAAAAAAATATTTTACTGCCAAAGTTTATCATACAACTTCAGCGCTACGTATTAAACATTCAAAACATTATTATGCATAAAAATTATCTTTACGTCCTGACCCACGTGATAAACATTAATCTTTCGTGCATTTAGCAATCATTTAAATATCCATGTCAGTGTATTATTTATACTAGCAATATATTTTTATACTCTGTGCTGCGTCATCGATTTTTTACTCGTAAGTGCACCGACGAGTTTTGGCGGGAAAGTCAAGCTGAGTGTCACGCTCATTTGTCATTGGACTTTTAAAATTATTTATAGTGTTGTTTACTAAATAAAAGTGCGTGATTTATGTAGTAAAAAGTTCATTCAGTAAATAATTCATAAAGAACAGTGAAATATAGCAGCATAGTGGCCACATCATGACTTTGTATAAAACCTCCATCGTAAGACGGGTCACGCGGCCATCTTTTTCGACATGTACAATTCATTACGTGACATTGGTTAAATGCACAAACAGTGCGAACCAAAACAGAAAGAAAAAAAAACTGATATGACGAATGAATTTAAATTAGGAATAAGATTTAATAGGAATTAAACCTTATTCCTAATTTAAATTGACATTTCAATTCCGCTTAAGTACGACAACCTCCTTCCTAGGTAGACTTGCACGATGCCATTTAAAAAAAAATACATTTATAACGGTTAAGAGAAAGGTAACACGTCTAAGCTTTCTAGGCATCGATTAGATGTAATAATATAAGTTGTTAGTCTGTTAAGTGAAATCCAACGTTAGTCGTTTATCTAACACTGGTGTCCGTCCAACATCAGAACGCTTCCGGCTGAGTTTCTGTCTCGATTACATAGATACCGTCAGTCAATCGAGCGATTCGATACTCGATATCGAATTTATAGATACTAGGGATTAGCGTTTTCTAGGTTTAAAATTATTCTAAAACTGCTTCGTTGGTTACTAGTTGCAAGCACATCTGCTGAACATATGAATATGAGTTTTATTTCAAAGCAGGACAAGGTATTTTGGCAAATCACTAAAGAAGCCCGAAATTTAAATTTGTACCCAGGGCCCTGATTGCGCCACACGTCATCATCATCATCATTTCAGCCGAAAGACGTCCACTGCTGGACTTAGGCCTCCCCCGAGGATCTCCACGAAGACCGGTCCTGCACCTCCCGCATCCAGCGGTTTCCCGCGACCTTCATCAGGTCGTCGGTCCACACACTATCAATTAATTACAATCTAAATCATTTCATAGAATACTAGCTGCGCCAGGCGGTTTCACCCGCGTAGACTTCGATATGCTCCGTTCCTATTCATCATAGCGTGGTGTTATATAGCCTAAACAAACAAACAAACTGTTTAGCTTTATATATTAGTATAGATTGCTAATCCATTGCTTCATAAGTTAGAAAAAAATGTCTGTTCAACAACGTAAGTAACGTTAAGGATGTCAAAATGAAAGGCATTGCTACTGTCAGTGTCTTAACTAATGAAATGTAAGTTTAATTTACACCTCTGTTTAGCCGCTTGAAGAAGAAAAGCGTGATATTATGTTCCAGTCTTTGTAAACTCAGTTCATTGGAGATCAATCTAATCATTCGATGAATAGGTACTTGCCAACCTTTGCTGACTGTTAAGATCAAACCGCCGACCTTGGCATCCGTTCTGTATCCATTCGCACCGAATAACCCACTTCTCTCTCTATAAAAGTCAATAATACAACGTTGGAATTATACGTTTGCTGTGAATTTAACAAACTTTACTGAACACTACTCCTGTATTCTTTGAAGAGGTTGGTAGAGGTATTGGGTACCCACGTTTTATAAGTCACAAGGCATTTGCAACAGAATCCGAATCTACAGTAACATAGAAATCCTAATGATGTGCAAAACTAGAGAATCGGAAACAGGAGCATGCTCAGCATTGCTAGGCGTCCACCACTACACCAAGAAAACAATCAATAAATGACGAATGACAAACCATCAAGTAAATTATTTCATTACCCCTGCTTTCAAGGTGGTGAAGGAAAACGTCGTGACCGGCATGTCCTAGAACCAAACATTCGAAGACATGACAAGATTATCAACACGCACTGGACCCACGTGGCAGGTTCGCCTTCCAAATTACAACCCACTTTTGAAAAGAAAAAGCCCAGCAGTGAGATCAATATAGACCGACTATAGTGATGAAAAACCAACATCGCAGAAGAACTAGAGTAACCGACATAGCCCGAAGAATTGCAACACTAAAGTGGCAGTGGGCTGAACACATTGCCCGTAGGACCGATGCCCGATGGGGCCGACGGGTTCTCGAGTGGCGACCACGCACCGGAAGACGTAGCGTGGTTAGGCCCCCGACAAGGTAGACCGACGACCTGGTGAAGGTAGCGGGAAACGGTTGGATGCGGGAGGCGCAGGACCGGACATCGTGGAGAATCATGGGGGAGGCCTATGTCCAGCAGTGGACGTCTTTCGGCTGAAATGATGATGAAAAACCAACATCTTTAAATGAACCTTCAATATAAGATACTTCTGCTTGCGACTTCGTTCACATCGCATACCCGTGTTGTTCATTTTTTGCATAGCATTCTGGTGTCATGTTATATCCTCAAGATTGAAGTTATCAAAAGCAAAATGATATTTCGGTTTTTAAAAAATCATGTTGTTTATTTTTATAAAATATTGTTATAAAAAAAACAAACAAATAAACAAACTCATTATCCTTAGTAGGTATTAGTATATGTACGGAGGACGGGTCTGAGCAGTTGTGTTGCGATGTGTGCCGGGTACGATGCGCCAAATGTTGTTAGGGTCTTCAGATCAATCTTCCTTTAGCGCAGCATCGTTGGTCGTGTTGTTGGGTTTAACATTGCATCGCCTCGCTCAACTGTCGTCTTCCTTCCTATTCGCTCAATCTGAGTGAATAGGTTTTTAATAAACTAGCGAGCTTTACCATCAACGATCGCATCACTGCTTACCATCAGGCGGGATTGCGGTCAAGCGCTAGTTTATAATTATTAAAAATAAAATAAAAAATAAAAAATGTATAGTTGTCATACTTACATAAAAACATAACCTAGCATCCTAGCGTGACGTTAAATCCACAAGAATTAAGAATATGAAGATATCAAAAGCAGAATGATGTTTCGCTTTTTAAAAATTCATTTTGTTTATTTGTTTGAAAAAACAAACAAATAAACAAACTCATTTGCTTTAGTAGATATTGAGTATATATATATCATACACCGATATAACAATGTAATATTGAGCGTGAGTTCGTTTACTACATCACCGTGTCGCCGACATGCCAACAATATAACAAAGGACAATTCGACGAAACAAATGCCACATGAAATCTAACAACACATTATGATATTTGAGTGATGCCTCATAAATAAGACGCCTTAATGATTTCAAAAACAAAACTGTAAAGTAAGGTTAATCTGAGCGGTTTTGCGGTACAGAATAGAATAGAACACTATTTATTATCTACAATATTACTCCACTTTTGACACTTATTGTTGGGGCAATAAAGTTCAAAAGTGGTAATGCACTTTTGGCCCTTACTGTACACCTCCAGCACATTAATTGCGTAACACACTATTACTATCAATTGCAATCATTTCGAATTGCTCCATATGTTCGAAAATGTGTCTGTTCAGCAACGTAAATAACGCAATGAATGTTGGTGAACTATGAAAATGAAACCTATTGCTACTGAAAGTTAGTTACGCAGTTATGATGGAACGGAGATGGGGGAATTAAATCATGCAATTCCCGTGCACACTCACTAGAATGCATCCTATAGAAGACCGAAAGGCTGGCTACTCTACGCCTGTGCTCCAGGCTTTGTTGACCGTTTCGAGTTTCGCACGGAATAAATATTTGTATAGCCTACAAGTAGTTGTTCCGAGTCTGGCTGTTTGTGTATGCGAGTTTAAATGTAAACGCGCCAATGATACAGGAATAATTCCTGTGGGGCAACGTATTTTTTTTTTAATGAAAAAAATGTCTGTGAGTCTGTTAAGCTTTACGAGAAACGAGCTATGTGCAACCCACATTTCAACAAAACATAAAAACCTGAACGTTCCTCTGTACCCGCATAAAAAAGACGTCAAAAAATGTACAATCCTTTCAGTACAAATAAAAAGCCAAAGAATACAGCGAGTGCAGCGAGTTCAGCACCATTAATGAAATCGTCAAAGCAACAATGTTCATCAAAAGCTATTGGTGGAACAATGGCAATGTGCGCTTCACATAATGACAGGACAATACAAGAGAACTACTGTATCCGACGTACACCAACCAGAGTATGGAATAAACCAGAAGCCTCAAACGTGAGTAAAATCAACGTACCTGTCGGAGGAATAGTGGACTGTATCGGTGGGAGAATATTTCTCGGTGGAAGGCCATAACATCGGCTGCCGGCAGGAGTTCCCACCCACCAGACAAAGTTTTGCCGCCAAGCGATTCGTCGTGTTCCGGCATGATGTCTGGTGAAGCCGTACGGAGGACGGGTCTGAGCAGTTGTGTTGCGATGTGTGCCGGGTATGATGTGCCAAATTTTGTTGTGTCGGGAGTTTGGTCGTGGAAAATCTCCAGATCAATCTCCCTGTGGCGCAGCATCGTTGGTCGCTCAACTCGCTCAAATCGCTGAAATCGCTGGCTCAACTGCCGTCTTCCTTCTAATTGTTTTAGTGAATAGGCTAAATAAACTATCGCGCTGTACCATCAACGATTGCATCACTGCTTACCATCAAGCGGGATTGCGGTCAAGCAATAGTTTATAATTTAAAAAAAATATATTCACGCAACATGTAAATGGTAATACGGTATAGGAACGGAGTAGGAGAAATAAGGGGTGTACAGGACACAATGCTATTAATCATAAATATTACCGCGTAAAAAAATACAATGGAATGGAGTGCACTAAACAGATAATAAAACGCTGCGTAAACAGTACCTGAAACGTCAAAAGCTACTCATATCTCTTGTAGTTTGACTGAACGATACCCTCACATCTATTAAACACTGCAATTAGAAAACATTGTAGTTACAAGTTTATTGGCGGTTCTTTGCCTTAGAAAACTACCAATTAACCGTCCTTAGCTTCAAACATTTCATAAATACCCACATATAATATAGGTTTATGTGATATAAAATAATTTGATTTTATTTAAATTTTGGCCTCATTAGTGCACTTCATCAACCTGAATTAGACTTTGAAGCAACTGCATTGGCTTAGACATTAAGTCCGCACTTGAAGGTGGTTTTTATAAGTGTACATGAATAAAGAAATAATTTTCGAGTAAAAGAAAGGTAGAAAGCAGAAAACCTGATTCCAAAAATTAAAAAAAAATCTTTTATAATCCCATTTCCTACTAATATAATAGACGCGAAATTTTTTAAGGGTAGTAAGGTTCTGGAGTGAAGGCCACGTACCGGAAGACGTAACGTAGGGAGGCCCCCAACAAGGTGGACCGATGACCTGGTGAAGGCCGCGGGAAGCCGATGGATACGGGCAGCACTAAACCGGTCATCGTGGAAAGCCTTGAAAGTGGCCTTTGTCCAGTAGTGAACCTCTATAGACTGAAGCAGAAGAAGAAAAAAATTTATGTGTGGATTTATCTCTATTACTCTTTCAGAAAACAAAACTACTGAACGTTTAAATGAAATTGGCACACAGTGGCCTTACCATGAGTTTGAAAAAACGTTCTCGCTATCGAAAACTATAGCTTTGTCTCTTTCACGTGCACCACAATGACAGGGACAAAGCGATAGTTTTCGATAGCGAGAACGTTTTTACAAACTCATGGTAAGGCTACAGGTGGTTTAATAACAATGATTATAGGATAGTTTTTATGTGGATATTCCCACGGAATCGAAACATTATAATAATATGTCAATGGAAAAAAGCAGATCATAGTTGGTGGTTTTTATGGCATGAAACTTATTATCGGGTGCGCCTTCTGGTTAGTTCAGTATTCTGTTAGTCTGATATACTGCGCGGAAACGATTTCATTGAAAGAAGATATAACCGGTTAGGGTGAGCAAATCTCGGCTTCAATGTCAAAGGTTCATAAATTACAGAACACGCGTGTAAGAGGCGTAGATTACATGAAGGCTGCATAAAGGCTGTATAAAGCAAACAAGTTACAGACCAGCTTCCACGTCTGGACTCCAGAGGTCGTAAGACAACTCCTGACTATAGGGAACGTTTCCTGGTCGGGTAAAGTGTTATTCGGATTTTCCATTAAGAATTTAGAATACTCTCACGAATACAATAGAATACTCTTTATTATTTATTTATCTTAAAAATTACAAATAAACAATATAGAAGTCTTACAAAGGGTGACACAATGGGCGGTTATAGCTAAGAGCGATCTTTTAAAGACAACATTTGGATGGATTAAAAAGGGAACGTGAGATATGCCAAGATTAACAGGCTTTGCTCCTAGACCTTATTTCATGCGATTTGAACATAATTGGTGAAATTAAGTTATGGTTTACACGTTCGCCTACCGTTGTATGATAACAAAGGTGTTTTTTTAAATAATTGGTGCCTGACCGCAATCCCGCCTGATGGTAAGCAGAAATGGTAAAGCGCTCTAGTTAATTACGCCTAGTTACCCAAAAAAACGGACTAAATAGGAAGGAAGAGGGCAGTTGGGCGAGGTGATGCAATATTAAACCCAAAAACAGGACTAACGATGTTGCGCCAGAGGGACATTGATCTGGAGACCCTCCACGACCAAACTCCCGACACAACAACATTTGGCGCATCGCACCCGGCACACACCACAACACAACTGCTCACACCTGTCCTCCGTACGGCTTCACCAGACATCATGCAGGAACACGACGTGTTTAAGGACGTAAAGAAGTTTAAACTAAGTGTCCTTCTTAAACTTGACTCGAATGCGACACAGTATTTTTGGACCATAAGTTTTAGTGAATAGCTACTCACTAAAACTTGTAGTACTCCAAAAATTTATTGGCCAACAGCAACTAGAAACTGAATAGAAACTCCCACGTTTGTACGTTAAGTACTTGGTTAAAATATGTTAAGATGTGTGAACCTGTAAAGCTTTCCAACCAACACTAAAAACTGTACTGTAACTGTAGTTTACCACGAATAAAAATAAAATTATTTAAGAAAAATGTATATTGTATGTCCATAATCATTTATAATAAATTACCAAATAGTTTACAAGAATTACCTTTGACATTGTTTAAGAAAATGCTTTTTAAATTTTTGTTATCAAAGAATTATTATAGAATTAAGGACTACTTAGAAGATAAATCGATGGAATTTGTATAACGTAATTTTAAAAATAAATTTGCACGCCATATATGGCAGGATACGCTGGAAAAAAATGCACTGTAACACCCTTTGTACCGTATTTTAGCAAATAAACATTTTTGATTTGATTTTGATTTTGATTTGAACAGTCAGAATATTTTAAACTTCTAAAAGAAAAACTGCGAAAAGGTTAAGGCTTTCTTTTCGATATTTTCTTACAACTTCTCTTATGGATTTGAAGCACATTGACGTGTCTGTTCAAAAACAATCATCATCATCATCATCATTATCAACATTTTTATCGTCCCACTGCTGGGCACAGGTTTCCTCTCATTCAGAGAAGGATTGAGCGTAATCACCACACTTGCTCAATGCGGATTGGCGATTTCAGATTTAAAGTCCAGGTTTCCTCAAGATGTTTTCCTTCACCTTCAGTCATTGGTGTCCAAGATATATTTAGAAAGTACATATAACTGTTTAGAAAAGTTACATTGGTACTTGCGTGACCTGGGATCGAACCCGATCGATTTTTGGTTTTAAGATATGCAGATTCCTCGCGGTGTTTTGTTCCTTCACCGTGATGATGAAATAATTTACACAAAGTAAAGTGCCAATCTGAAAGTCACGGCCGTTACCACTGAACAACCGATCACCGACAAATCACACGAACAAACAGTATCTTATTGAATAAAAAAATATATGAAACCAAATTTCAACTAATTCGAATACAGTACATATACTGTATTTATTATTATTTTTCTTTAATGATTCTAAACTAGTACTGCTAAGCAGTTATGCAATCGTTGATGGTAAAGCGCGCTAGTTTATTAAGCCTATTCACTTAAAAAAAACTTTAGTGAGTAGGAAGGAAGACGGCAGCTGAGCGAGGTAATGCAATGTTAAACCTAACAACACAACCAACGATGCTGCGCCAGTGGGAGATTAATCTGGAGACCTTCCATGACTAAACTCCTGACACACAACATTTGGTGCATCGGAACCCGGCACACATCGCAACACAACTACTCAGACGCGTCATCCTTACGGCTTCAACAGACATCATGCCGCAACATGACGCTTGGTGGCGAGACCTTTAAGAAGAGATTTAAAACGGTACTAATGAACCAATTCTTCAAGCCTTCGAATGGCATATAACACGGCTTCTTCAATCAACGTCAGAAGGTTCGTTAAACCACAAATTGGATCGCTCCTATAGCCCTATTCTCCATGACACAAATGAAAGAAACCGCGCGAAATGAATACAAAATTGGCAGGATTTACTAAGAAATTGATATGGTTTATCGTAGTGAATTGGAGCCCTAGTCGAATCCGGTTTTTACCGGCTCCGTTCATCTGGAACCGTCACCCAGCTTCTGACGTATCATAAGTAGACAATGGCATCGATTCACTTGTTCACAAACTAAACCAATTTTAAGTTAAGTGCATCTTTTTCTTTCCATTTCATTACGAAAAGGACAGAAGATAAAATGTCAGTTCAGACCTATCAAATTAGTGAGCTTCTGACGTATACAGGCGAATTTTTTGTCGGCATGTTTATAATCGAGTCTAAACAGCAATGAAATCCTACATCTATGGTCTAAACTGTCTATAGAGTATCTTAATTTGACATGATTAAACTAAAATTTTATCTTCTATCATTTTCATAATGAAATGGTTTATGTTCTATTGCTGTCAATTTGATAAAACTATCGCCACTCATTTTAATTTATACCTTACATTACCGAGATAAGAGTACCGTCGCAAAGATTTACTTATTAATAGTTTTACGTCAAAGCCAATACTATTCATTTCTAGTAGGTCATTTCAAAGGCACTTTGTAACATACGTAATTTTCGAAAAAACTGCCTTTCCAAAGATAGTTTGCTATCGTTAGGAATGGGTAAGAAAGCTCATATTTACTCTCTCGATATGTTTTATAGTATTCTGTATACTAGGTACATTAATATATTTACATATAATGAAAATGATGATAAGTTTCATGCAAACGTAAACGTGTTTTACGAATTTGATCTTTAATAGCACTGGAATTGTCGCACCGAAAGTGTCAGGAGCGCAATCTCTCCACAGCTATATAATAGAATAAAATTACTGCACACACTCAGAAGTAGAACGTACTAGAAATCGTCGATCGTGTATGACCTTTACCTAAGCCACAAATCGGATCGAATCTGGTTAGCTCCAGCTACAACAAAAACCGTACAAC
The DNA here is from genome assembly GCA_037179545.1 of Sesamia inferens. NCBI lineage: Eukaryota > Metazoa > Arthropoda > Insecta > Lepidoptera > Noctuidae > Sesamia > Sesamia inferens. The sequence continues at coordinate 11,809,492 of CM073940.1, forward strand.
AGCGCTCCAGTTCCGCATCTGAGTGCTATTTACACATGATCGGTCAAGCACCTTCTTACGACACCTGAGGCGATCATTGATACCTATAAAGTCAGGTCAATTACTGACAATAACCCTTAAACATATTAGCTTACAAGGAAACTGTATCCTAATTGCAGCACCCTAATAGTGTTATACGAGATCAATCATAATTTGGAATGATTTTGAAGGTAATCCATTGCTCCATATGTTCGGTAATATGTCTACACAATAACATTAGTAACGCAATGAATGTTGTTAACGCAAGTTATGTGTGGGATTGGCAGTGTCCATGGAATATCTTGCCAGAAGGGCAGAAGTTGCGTATTTTAGCGGTGTACAATACAGTAGATAAAGTTTGTCTAATTCTTGTGTAATATTTTCGCATCTATAGCAGGGAAGTGTACCTACCTTACATAAGCTTTAAGCATATACATATATGTATGTAGCCTGTAGGTATGATGGATAAGTCTCAAATACATACATAATAATATTGTAGATTGGAAAGTAGTTCAAAGTAATTTCTTCAAGCAAATGGATCGTAAAATACGAGCATAAACTTAGTACAATTGTGGCTACTGACGTCACATTATAATTAACTCAACATCTTGTGATATTGTGTACTTTGTGATATTGCTCACTCGGGAACATGACCGCGGGAAGAATGAGAATGTCGTAGAATAATGAAGAAATTACACTGATATGTTATGTATTGATATATCAAAGAAGTGAAAGTATGTCCAAAGATATTTTTGTCTTTTTTTATTTGAAATCATTACTTATTCCAATAATTAGATCTTCTAAGACAGTTTTTGGTCAAGATTTGAAAGATAGCGCCTGCATTTCCTAAAGTGCTGAATGAAACTCAGAGGTCCTGTATGCATAGTATGAGTTTTCATCACGAGACTCAATCGTCGATATAGAACGCGTTTGGCGCTCTCATTGGTTGAGCTCATTGGTTCTTACCACCTTGAAGCGGGCCAATCGATGAGTCAAACGCGCTCGATATCGACGATCGAGTTTCGTAAGTTTTCGTAAGTTAGTTTCATACTAGGCCTGCTGTATCTTTTAACGTCAAACTATTGTTAAGATAGTAGGTGTAACTACGTGGGACACTAATAGGTAATGCCCACTCTAGGATCTTCTTTGAGCAGACAGTCTTGAAGAGTTACTAACTGTTTAAACGCTTCTGCTTAAGTACAGGATCATTTCGTTGTCCACCAGTCTGCCTATTATTCATCTTTCTTCAAGAAAGCATACATTCAAGTATACATTTTAAATTAATATATACTAATATATAAAGCTGAAGAGTTTGTTTGTTTGAACGCGCAAATCTCAGGAACTACTGGTCCGATTTGAAAAAATCTTTTTGCATTGGATAGCTCATTAATCCAGGAAGGCTTTAGGCTATATAACATCACGCTGCGAACAATAGGAGTGGAGCATAACTAACTCCACGCGAACGAAGTCGCTGGCGGCCGCTAGTGTCACATAAGCCGTAGTGGCTTAATGGTTTAAAACCAACTTCTCAAGTATGAGTGTGCGGGCGTTGATTCCAGGTCAGGCAAGTACCAATGTAACTTTTCTAAGTTATTATATACTTTCTAAGTATATATTGGACACCAATGACTGATTAAAAGGTGAAAGAAAACATCTTGAGGAAACCTGGACTTTATGTCTGAAATCGCCAACACACATTGAGCAAGCGTGGTGATTACGCTCAATCCTTCTCTGTATGAGAGGAGACCTGTGCCCAGCAGTGGGACGATAAAAAGATGATGAAGTAGGTACCTGCGTAAAGACGTATTAAAAAAATACAAACATATTTTAGTGGGATTATTTATTCGCATCATAAGATCTCTCATTAAATTACTGTGGCTAGTTCAGCTGGAAGCCCCCAAGACAAAATCCCTCACTATGCTAATAATCAACATATGTAAATCTAACAATGCTCCGCAATTTATTGGGGACTTGCACCCATTTAGAGAAAAAACGAAATCAAAGCGCGTTGGCCGAATTGCTGTCTGTGCCTTTTTTTTTTTTTTTTGTTAAAGTCAACACAACCATATGAAATGGAGCAAAGTAAATACGTATTGATTTCTCATCAGATTGTTTAACGAATCTGAAAACACGGACGATGCGTATAAAAACTGAAATTCATGTCTGTTTCAGACAAAAATATGGCGGCGCGAGATCCTCAATTTGTTATTTCATTACTGGCCGAATACACAGACTAAATTATTGAGATAAAATACACGAGCAATTTAAACATAACTTCATGAATTTTATAATAATGCTTGTCATTTGTTTCCTTGGGAAAAAGGCGTAGGTTTTCATCATTATCAACCTTTTATCGTCCCACTGCTGGGCACAGGTCTCCTCTCATACAGACGAGGATTGAGCGTAATCACCACGCTTGCTCAATGCGGGTTGGCGATTTCAGACTTAGTCCAGGTTTCCTCAAGATGTTTTCCTTCACCTTTTTAATCAGCCATTGGTGTCCAAGTTATAGTTAGAAAGTACATATGACTTAGAAAATTTACATTGGCTGGTGTTTTAACCTCTAGGCCATCAAACTCGTAGGTTTTACGTAAGTTTTATTGTTGTACGCAAACATTAAAAAGTCTTTGTTATTTTTATTGCCTCATTCTATCACCATCATCTCAGCTTATAATCCCGGTTGCTTCCCGCGGCTTTCGCGTTGGAGCCCGGGGTCCGACTTCCTACAATTACTCCTCCATTTTGGCATCCCGTGGTGTGAGATTGTGAGACTGTTGGCACACATGTCATCTCTTACAACGTCAAGCCAGCAGACCAAAGAGGTCTACCTCGTTTGTTCCGGAACGGTGAAGGCGCCATGGCAAGACATTTGTTACCCACGTAACATGCCGGTTTTCGTTGCCTCATTCTGTTACATTATAATCATTCCCTAGCACTTGACCGTTATTTTTTTATCACTGTCAAATCACAGTGATCTCTATATTCGGTGCTGTCAATGATAAAATAGAATGGACATCGTATTCAAGGACCTAATTTCACCCTCCATTTTCAACCATTGAAGTAGGTGGGAATAAAACAACGTACTATTAGATTACTATAGAACTCAAATCAAGGGCAACTGCAATAACAAACGGCGCTACTAGGAAATGAAGAAATTGCTTATCGATATTGTTTCCTATACAGACCGTATCGCGAGTAATGTTTTATAAACATTAGCTGTATGAGAAGCACGGACAATGAGAACACAGTAGCGGTATAAAGCGCTATGACTCGCTCTATGAAATCGAAAGAATACTGCACATAGGGTTGGCAACCCTGCTATATAATATAGCATCCTATTCTCTTCTTCTCCTTCAGCCTATAGATGTCCACTGCTGGACAAAGGCCTCCCCCAAGGCTTTCCACGCTGACCGGTCTTGTGCTGCCCACATCCATAGGCTTCCGGCGACCTTCACTATGTCATCGGTCCACCTTGTTGGGGGCCTCCCTACGCTGCGTCTTCCAGTATGTGACCGCCAATCCAGAACCTTACTGCCCCATTGGCCATCGGTTCTACGAGCAATGTGCCCTGCCCACTGCCACTTAAGTTCAACGACTCGAAGAGCTATGTCCTATTATATTAGCCTAAATAGTATATTTAACTAGCGGCCGGCAGCAACTTCGCGTGGTATTAGTTATGCTCCGCTCCTATTAGTTACAGCGTGATATTATATAGCCTAAAGCCTTTCTGAATTAATGGGCTATCCAACGCAAAAAGAATTTTTGATATCGGACCAGTACTTCCTGAGATTAGCGCGTTCAAACAAACAACTCTTCAGCTTTATAGATTAGTATAGATAATAATTATATAATATAATCATATAATAGACAAAACTGTATATTTTCATTTCAATACAATATATCGAGATGAGCGCAATATGACCAAAATTAATTTCTTTTGGTAACCTTTTTTATGTGCAATAATGGTTATGAGATATGTCTCATAACCATTATTGCACACAAAAAAGGCCCCTAGACCTGTATTTACATGATAAACTATAGTGCTTGACCGCAATCCCGCCTGATGGTAAGCATTGACGCAATCGGTGATGGTAAAGCGCGCTATTTTATTAAGAGCCTATTCACTCTAGCCTTGAAGACACTCAAATTGTAGTCCGGGGGAAACACCGCCAATGGCAAATTGTTCCAGTCCCTCGATGTCCGCGATATAAAAGAGGAGGCGAAGCGCTTCATCCGGATCGTAATGGTGTTAACAACGTAAGGGAGGAAACTCACAGTACGACGGGTCGTCCGATGGTGGAACGGAGATGAGGGAATTAAATCATGCAATTCCGTCGCAAACTCACCAAAATGCATCCTATAGAACACCGAAAAGCTGGGCATACTTTTTATTTTTCGACATCTATATTTTTACGGGCACGTTGTTTAAAAATATTGTATTAGATATACAAAATAAATTGGCAACCCTAAAAGTACAATGCATACAGTACATAATGCGTTTGTTCTCATAGTACGGGAGCTTAAAATATTAACGCACGAAGCCCGCTACAACACAAGTTATGTAACCGTAACAGAGGAAAATCTGCCAAATTATCATGCTTCAGCATTTATGATGCCTTTTCACGGTTAGGTGCAATCTCCCACAAAAAAGTGTGCGAGAGGATTATGAAGAATTTGAAACGCAGACTGTGGTGTGTATGGGTCTACTTATGTTTGCAGAACAATTAGAATCAATCGCGTAACCATGTGTGGTTAGTCATTGTTTGTAGAACTGGCGCAAACCGTAGGAAATCTTTCATTACCATTATGATTTTGTGGTTAGAACTTACTTCTTCGTCTCAGTATCCGAAGCTTTTCAGCTTTGGAGTCTAGGGTCCGCTTTACCAGTCTAACTGCTCATTATGGCTAAACTTCGATATTTTCCATGCAGCGACTGCCGTCTGACCTCCACAATCCGAAGGCGATTCGACTATCGAATGTCGGAGCTGCGGAGAAAGAGGAATATCGAAGCATTGCAGTTGGATCAATTATTGTAGGACTTTTGAGGGCTCCAACAACCCGTAACGACTGCTATTAGATGTTCGTATGGCAACCGGGACCAACAGCTTAACGTGCTTTCCGAGGCACGACCAGACCAGTGCAAATATTCATATTCATGCATACAAATATTTGCACTACGCGGGGATCGAACCCGTGCCTCGTTAGTAGTTAGCACTTACTATCATTGACTAATCCTCAAATCAAAATAGAAATTACTTGTAGCGAACCGCATCTTCACCCATAGAAGTTTCAATCCTGTGGGATAAGAAGTATTCTATACAATATGTAAAGAAAACCCTGTCCGATCCGTGAAGGTATTGTTAGGTATCGATAACTGATTCTACTAATGCCCGAAAGCCGGGCTAACCTTAAAAAAAAATAACCCTAAAAAATAAATAATATTTCGCAGAGGTAACCTAATATGTGTGCGGTAGGCAATCCATGCGCAGGTGGACAGGGGGCATGGCACGTGGCACGTGGTCGCATCGCTTATAATAATAACGTCAAAATGGTGTTGCGACTTTTTAAAAAATTACCAAGTTTCGGCGAAGTTGGAATTAATTCGTTTGAAGAAAAGATTATTTCAAAATTCATTAGTATTGTTACTATGATGATTACGTAAAATTTTATATTATATTTGGTCATGTGTTTACCTAACCTTTTCCATCCTTAGGGGTCGGACAGGGTTTTCTTTACATATTTTAAATGAATTCCAGTTATAAACCACCTGTGTGTTATATTTCATGCAAATCTGTTCAGTATGTTTTGCATGAATGAGTTACAACCATCCATACACACATAAACCCCGCAAATATTTGCATTTATATAATTTATATGATTACATGCTAAAAACAAGAAATAAAATATGTTCATTTTCGGCAATTATGACACAAAGAAACAACACAGAAAAAGAAGAAGTTGGGGGAAATTATACATTATACGACACATCCACGCGAAACAGCCATCGCTCAACATAATGCTAGACAAAGTGCTGGCCCTGGTTCTCAGCAAAAGGCTGGCTTTGAAGTGTGTCATTGACTTATATATTGCTTTTAAATCGATAGTGGTACTCATTTTTGATTGTTAAGTCTTCTGAGAAATGTTCTGTCAGTCAAGAAAATCATGGAATTCCCACAATACTTATCTAAGCGGGAACTTACAGGAGAACATAAAACGTTATTAAAGCTTATAGGAAACCTGGGACTGATTACTTCCTTGTGCATTACGCACTATTAGGTCACGCACCAAGGGACCACATAACTTTATTATTTTTTTTATATAAACTAGTTCTTCATTGCGATCTCGCCTGATGGTAAACAGTGATGCAAGTTGATGGTTTAGTTGAAGACCGCTTCAGGCAAATTGAACCAATTCCTAATGAAAGCGGTATAAAAGACGAAGCGAAACGCTTCAGACTAGGAACATAAAGCTACGCTTTCAATTTACAATACCAAGACCCCTCCGAGTCGGGAGAGGACGTCTACCAGTTGGTCCCGGTCGTCATTCGAAGATTTTTACCGATCGTTACGGGAAAAACCCGAAACTCTGACAACCATGCAGTCTTACTAAGGGGTAACGTATTACCCGGTAACTGAGTTGAGAAGGCTAGCCAGGCAATCGCTTTATTTAAAATACTGGTGTTCAGCTGCATGCGGTTAGACTGGAAGCTGAACATACATATATAGTTGGAAAAAAGTTAGGCAAATGACCACATGACACATACTTAATGATCACATCTGGGCATAGGCCTCCCTCAAGAATCATCACGACGACTGGACCTGCGCCTCCGGCATCCAACGATTGCCAGCGACCTTCACCAGGTCGTCGGGGTCGCCACTCGAGAACCCGTTGGACCCATCGGGCATTGGTCCTACGGGCGATGCGCCTGGAAATGACACATAATATGACATATTTAGTCATCATCATCATCATCAGTCTCTTGCCCGTATGCTAAGTTGTATAACACATATGTCACTAAATCGTCATCAAAATGTTTTCTTCGCCGTTTTGAGAGCAGATGTCGTGTTACAATAAGTATACTATACTCTGGTACATCTCATCTCATTTTCATCAACTTTGTCAACACGATGGTGCTATGGCTTATGAAAAGTAAATTTTAGGGATGATAGTTTACAGAAGTATGATAAGATAATTGATTTGTGTAAAATATGGTATCCATAAGGCGCGCTCAAACTCTCTCCTCTTTTAAAAAGCACTTCCTCTCTCTTTAAACATGTCATTATTTTTTATTTGCTCTTGTATGATGTTTATTAATTTGATGTATATATTTAGTTAAACTAGTATGATATATTTAACGTACATATTTATTGTATACTCTACGTAAATAGTACACTGTAGACTACCTACACTATTTCTCTCTCCTTCCCCTTAGTATTCCATCCAAAGGTTGTCTGTAAAAGATCGCTCTTAGCGATAAGACCGCCCATTGTGTCACCCTTTGTAAAATCTTTATATTTATGTTCTGTAATCTATATGGTGTACATAATAAAGAGTATTCTATTCTATTCTACACATGTACGTGCTATATAAAGGTGCGAAATACATATATAAAAGCCATACGTGTTTTGCTTAAAATTAAAGCATACTTAAACGAATTAACTTATAACATCCCCAGCATTGCGTAGAAAACCAACAGCTTAGGAAACCCTCAATGCGTTCTATGTATATTACGAGGGCTTTTAAAATAATTCTAATATCCATGATCCGCCATCGATACATACTTACATAAGTTACGACATCTGTATATAAATAAACATTATACTTACTGGAAGATTCCTCACATGACATACGAACAGATCACTGGGCTGCATGATTGCTATGAAACTATTAATATCCGGAGTTCAATTCAACATCCTGCGCCACACTAATGAATATTTGATTAAAACGCCTAGCAGACAAACAATGATGGAGTAAATACTGGATATTTATTAATCTTTGACCGGTTATTGTAAGTAATCGGGGTAAAAAAAGAATATAACTTGTGGTTAGGAGGAGATGGAAATTCTTTTAATCTGCAAATGTAACGATTCCAAAATCTTCATCAAAATCTGGCTAGGTTTACTACTGAAACCATGGGCCATGGCTTCAGTAGAATGCCGTTTTTTGTTTTGGTTTTCAAACTGTGTTTTTAGTGTTTCTAGGCAGATATTGAAAGTAAGATGCAAATAGGTACATTTTTTAAGATGAAAAAAATTGGTTGACTGTAACCACATCCGATATACCTATTGACAATAATAGGTGATGGCATCTCTATACAAAATTCAGATGTGACAGAAAGGCCTGTAGTGACCTATTTCCATTGTAGTAAACCTGAGCCTCTTTTAACTCAATTATATCACTTTACCAAATTATTCCTTCTTTGTATGAGAGGAGACCTGTGACCTGACCTGTGTGTCGAACTGTGTGTCTGTTACATTTTCCTTCCCAAATATTGTAGACTCCTGTTACAAGCATTATACGTAAAATTCCCTCCTACTCTTGAATAAAAGAAACAGTCACATGCTCCTAACAAGCTGGCGACCAAGCTAATCCTCTTTAAGATCGGAACAATGCTATTCCTATCCTAGAAGAAAAATACTTCATGTTTTTTTTTTTTTTTTATAAAATTATAAACTAGCGCTTGACCGCAATCCCGCCTGATGGTAAGCAGTGACGCGATCGTTGATGGTAAAGCGCGCTAGTTTATTAAGAGCCTATTCACTCTAGCCTTGAAGACACTCAAATTGTAATGTGACGGAAACACCGACGCCGGCAAATCGTTCCAGTCCCTCGATATACGCGGTATAAAGGAGGAAGCAAAACGCTTCGCAGATACATTTTAGAACATACGGAGCAATGAATTAGCAATATGCTTCTAAATGATTCCAAGTGATAGTAATAGTTTATTACGCCATGGAGAAATATAAGTATCGCACTCTTTACGCACAGTAACGTTCTTGCCCAGCGACTCATAATGCACGTGAGTGTAAGAGGTACCTACTGAGAAAATGAGCGTGAAGCATGCCTAATGCATAGGTAAACATCGATCTATATATTATGTTGCACGTGCTCGAGCGCAGATTGATTAAAAGTATTGGAATGCTCACGTCACAATCATAGGGTACTGCGTCATGCACATGATTTAATTGTTTGCTAATTATGATATGATTCGTTATACACAAATTAATATTTTAAACTATGCGCGCTATAACTCACTATTTGGCTAATCATTGATCATTTGAGTTTAAAACAGATTACTGTTGAGTAGAGTCTTAGACAAATAGGCTTATTTGTGCTTCCAGTAGGAAAACAGCTTAATGAATGCATATTTCAGAACTTATCTTTATGTCCAACAGTATAAGGTTAAAAACCGCAGCCAGGTAGTAACTCTGTCCAGCCTGTGATACAATAGCAAGCATATACAGCCTACATTATACAACCCTTGTTTGTGGATCAATATCGTGTGCACCGTACCTAGTCGGTTTATGCATTACTCAGTGCTAGTGTGTGGATCGGTCCGCTGAACTACGCTGACTCAAACTAATTTAATTGAATTTGGAATTGCATCTGATTTTATTACAGAGTATGATTTTCCATTTTTGTTTGTGGTTTCTTCGGCAATTAGATTATATTTAATGGCTGTTGTGATGTATAAACTAAAACAAACCAAAAAAGAATAATCACGAACACTAAAGTATACTCATAAATACATTTAAAAATGATTTTGTCCTTATGTAAGGATTAATTGTATTTTAAGATATTATAAAGATAATCTTGTATTCCATATTATTATGAAATAAATAGGTCTTATTAAGTATCAATCGTTATTCTCCAAGAATATCGCTTTTTAAATTCCCATTTATTTGTATTTATTGTACAATAGTTAATTTGTAAATTTATACCTAATTATATTATTATTTACATACATGGTATGCAAAGATTAGGTATTACAAAAAAAAATATGATTTTTATGAACCTCATAAATGTCTTTATTGCCATACATTATTTTATTCTGACTAATTAATTGTTATCTACTGTTGATAGTCTACTAAATTAGAAGACAGTCGCGTCGTTTATAAGACTCCACACTTTCGCGCGTGTTTGACTACTCGCCTTTTGTCAACATTTGGTTCCTAAAAATTGTTATTGCGCAGCCTTCCGCGCAAACTTCGTACCGGCCATGATTCATACGTATTGTACTCCGGCTGCATTGAAACATCAATAAATAACTATTAGCTACTTGTTCTTGTAAACAGATTCATTAAGTAGGTGTCTTATGATATAATTAAGAACTCTGTTTACTAACTCCTAAGCTGATTAAAATTCTATTATTAATTTATGAACACGTATTCTATATTATAATAGTGAACATATTTTGTCTATTTAATTATATTTTCTTCAAAGCAGCTAATTAGCTTTTATACTGTAATTATTTGCACATAGAAAAACAGTCTAAATGACAGTCAAATCTTAAGAACTGAAGTTGGTTTTGAAGGAAACGTGCAGAATATTGTAAAGACAAACCATACCCTAACTATTCATACTATATTTCGGACACATACCCAGCTGCAGCCTTACATTTTATATAAAGAGATACATAATGGACAAATTTTATATACCGCTGTAAATAGCAAAAATCACAAGCTTAACCGCAAAACTAATACATGTGTCGTATGCCTTACAAATAAAAGCAAATTTAAAAAATCACTTCCTAGGCCCAGTCTAAAGCAAGAAAAAATCACTCAAAATTTTCTCACGTTAATGACAAATGAGAATCCATTCATTTGACCGCAAAGGAAACAAAATGTTTAGAACCGGGTATATGGCGGAATAAGTAAACTTCCTATAGACTTATTACACCGCCGTTACACAAAAAAAATATATCTTCGAAGTTTTAAATAGTGCACCAAATTAATAGATAGGGCGAATCTACCCCCTATCTATTGGCCTATGGTCTATCTATGGTCGCAATTCTGTTTCTTTTTGACACCTCGGCCATACACTTTTCTAGTGTCATCATTACGGTGGGGGCAAATGAAACCTTTGTATCTCTCAACGAATAGAATATGATAATTACGAATGAAATCAATTGTCCTGGTAAATACATAAAATAACATTAAACACCGAGCTGAATGTTAAAAAAAGACAATTAATTAAATGAACGTTTCAGAACAACCATTTGTTTGAGGGCAAAGTGAACACAGAAAAGCTTTTATTTTTTTGCTAATATCAGTTAAATGGATTCGATCTTCGAATGCAGTGTGAATTCTCTTTAGGGTGAATTTCTGGGTCTAAATGCGTTTGGAGCATCTAAATCGCCTTCAAAAGTTCTATTGTCATCATTTTTGTGGAATACTGGCATAGAGAGCTTTTTTTAATAATTATAAACTAGTGCTTGACCGCAATCCCGCCTGATGGTAAGCAGTGATGCAATCATTGATGGTAAAGCGCGCTAGTTTATTAAGCCTATTTACTTTAAAAACTTAGTGAATAGGAAGAAAGACGGCAGTTGAGCGAGGTGATGCAATGTTAAAACGTTGTTGCGCCAGAGGGAGATTGACAACATCATTTAGTGCATGATACCTGGCACACATCGCAACACAACTGCTCAGACCCGTCCTCCGTACGGCTTCACCAGACATCATGCCAGAACACGACGAATCGCTTGGCGGCAAGACTTTGTCTGGTGGGTGGTAACTTCCGCCGGCACCCGATATTATGGCCTACCACCGAGAGCTCATTCTTAAACGCGATTGAATTGTGATAATCGTATGCAGTGTCATTGTAATTGGCCCTTAATGACGAAGCTTGGTTCAGCCTAGTTGATCTTATATAACTTTCTGTAATAGACGATGCTCAATCCTCAATAGACATTGAGGAGTTATTGCTTTACCATAACGTGAGTGTTGCTAGTTCTACTCAGCGGGTTGTAATAATAGCCAATCAATGACTTAAATTGTTTGACCCCATTTCCCTTGTGTAGGTACAATTAAGGGCTATGTTTGGAAAAATGTGTCACATAGCTGTTAGATTATGAAGTGTTCTGTTAATTTACTCGTTTTAAAATAAACTTAGTGTCTCGTATAATTATTACTGTTTAAGATAGGGTGAAGTTGCTCCCCCTATTGATGGACCTCGAGACGGAGGCGCGCGCGAGTGTCGGCGCGCGCCTCTGAGGAAATGCACGGGGTAGTTTTAGTAGTTTTGACGTGACAACGTCTATTAAATTGGTACGGCGTGGAGTCATTCTCGAAAACACCGTAACGGCCGAATCTGACGCCACACGGAGTCCACGCCTACTTTACCCCCACCCCTAGAGCGCCCGATGTGTAAACATGTAATAGACGTTGTCACGTTCAAATATCGGCAGTAGACAGAGTTCTACAGACAACCAAATTTTTGTTTTTTTTTTTTAGTTTTAATTTAACCCCTCACTACCCCGTGCAGGAGACTAGGCCCGGACAGACCGGGCCAGCACGATGGTGTGGGGCCGTGGAAGAATTTAGACTCCCGCGGCCCCACGTGCGCTCGTGATAGAAGAGACACCGGGGTGATTTTAGTCAGTAAAAGTCTGACAGTCCCCGTCGCTTTGCAACTTAACCTTTTTTAGGGATGGGAAATCATCAAATGACCTATTCTAATAATGACGTATTTTATTGACTTAAACCAGCCGTATTTCTTCACTTGCCTGTACACCAGGGTGACGGTTTCTTTGGTACTTAACCTTAGAGCATTAATTATTTTCTATCAAATAACAGGCACATTTATTAAGGAGTCCGTCAGTTAGAAAGACGAAGCTAGTTACCTATTCCAAAGCATTATCCATCTGTTTCAAAGAGAATCCATAGAGTTTTTACCCTCTATTTATTCCAATGGAAGGCAAGAAGCTCTACGGACACTTAAAAAAGCCATAACAGGGTACTTATTTGACTAAAAAAAACTAATTAGTCCGTCAGTCAGATTTCCAAAAAATACTAGACACGTAAGTTTTCTTTTTTCATATAAACAAAAAATAAAGACGACACAGTGCGTTGAAAACTCGTGTGACGTCACTGCACGCTACACTTTTTAGCGACCAGTGACATCACCAGCTACCACTCCTGATCTTTGATGCGTTTTATATTTGTTAATTTTTATTGATTTGATGAAACAAAAAATACGTGTCTAGTATTTTTTGTAAATCTGACTGACGGTCTAATTAGTTTTTTTTAGTCAAATACCCTATTGTATTTCGTTGGATAAGTGTATTATTTCTAACGTTCTTTAATATTTGTGTAATGCATTTTAATTATCGCATTTAATAGAATTCTGTTGCTTCTCTAAAATCTAGTAGAATAGAACTCTCGCATTGCCAGCTGAAATAAAATTCTACTAAATGCGATAATCACAGCGCATTACGGAAATATTAAAGAACGATAAAAAGATTACTCTTATCCAAAGAAGTGTCATCCTTACAAGTAGCATTATTTACAGAATGAAAGGAGATAGCCCACTCACAATGAGACTTTCACCTAAACATTTCTACAAACGACACAAATCGTTAACAACGTAATTACCTTAAAAGATCATAAGGGATATATATTTGTATCATTAATTCATTACGTACACTTAAAAATACTGTTTAACATTACATACTCAGCATAATAATGTTCCCATTCTAAGGACATGTCTCCTCTTGGTGAGAAGGAGTGGACTGTAATCTACTATGCGGGCCCAGTGCGAGCTAGTAGATCTGATCTTCCAAGTTTTGGCCATAACATCGGCCGCCGGCAGAAGTTACCACCCACCAGACAAAGCCTTGCCGCCAAGCGATTTGTCGTGTTCCGGCATGATGTCTGGTGAAGCCGTTCGGAGGATGGGTCTGAGCAGTTGTGTTGCGATGTGTGCTGGGTACGATGCGCCTAATGTTGTTGTGTTGGGAGTTTGGTCGTGGAGGGTCTTCAGATCAATCTCCCTTTGGCGCAGCATCGTTGGTCATGTTGTTGGGTTTAACATTGCATCACCTCGCTCAACTGCCGTCTTCCTTCCTATTCGCTCAGTTTTTCTGAGTGAATAGGCTCTTAATAAACTAGCGCGCTTTACCATCAACGATCGCATCACTGCTTACCATCAGACGGGAATGCGGTCAAGTGCTAGATTATAATTATAAAAAAAAAAAAAAATATTTACGATATTGTAATTATCATGAACGCTATATTACATGGCGACGTTAGGTAATTCAGTACCTAATTTATATATCATTGTGTATCTACCTATCTACTTGCTTGCATCATATCATTATAGAGTTGCTCATAAAAGCGTCGTGAAGACGATTATCGATTTTTATCGTTGAATATATAGTTGTAGCTGCATATTTGTTATTTTGTTGCTATCATAGACCAAAGCCTCGATTTTCTAAAAAAAAATCAATGAACGTGACTATTTAAAGTCACGACTGTCCAATATAGAGCGTTGTTTCATACCTTAATGTCAAATGCATGTGTGGCGTGGAACCGGGCTTAGAATAGTACCAATCTATATCCTCCCGTGGGTGGTATAAGAGGCGACTATGGGAACTCTCACCAGGGAAGCGGGCAGCAGCGCTTCTCCTGTGGAATATTAAATTACTGCGATCCCCAACCCGCCTGAAAAGCGTGGAGATAATTTTTGAAGTGAAACTTCTTTAGAATCGTTGTGATTTCAAACCGGATGCAACGAAAAAACGACAGGTAAGAGACACAAATACAAAAATGTGTAGGAAAGAATGAGACAGAAATATTTTTTTTTTTTTTAATTTTGAGACACGGATACACTTATTTATTTATTTAGTCCCTCCTGTATCCCCCCCTCCCTTACTCCCCCCCCTCACCTCTTAATATTCCCACGAAACTAACCCCCCCTCACCCCTTAATATTCCCACGAAACCTACCCCCCCCCCCCTTTAGTTACATCACCCCCCCGTGGATTATCTCGGGAACCAGAGGTCGTGGACTACCCGAGTTTGGGGTCCCCTGAATCAGGAGGAGGAGCCCGACCTTTTGGCCCCGAGGGAATCCACTTCCTCCTCTCCCCCTCCCCCCCTCCCCCCGCAACCCCACGAAACCTATCCCCCCCCCGACCCCCTTTAGTTACCTCACCCCCCCGTGGATTATCTCGGGAACCAGAGGTCGTGGACTACCCGGGTTTGGGGTCCCCTGATTCAGGAGGAAGAGCCCGACCTTTTGGCCCCGAGGGAATCCACTTTTTTTTCTTTAAATTGGAGGTCTATGCAAATATATTAATTTATAAATGAAAGCATGAAATAAATTTAAATATTTATAGAAAATTAATGTATGTATATGTGTATACATGTATATATTGTACACACACATATATATATATATATATATACATACAGATAGTGCGAAAGAAGTTTCACTTCAGTCGTGTGGTCATAAGCACACTCGTTTTTTTTTTCTTAAATCTTAACGGTATTTTGGATAATATTGTCTGGCACGGGAAAGACAACACTTGGAAACATAACATTCAAACAGCATACTTACAGCTAGTTGTTTATGGAAACGACAAATACTTCTACTTTAATTCGGCGTCGTCTTCAGACAAAACTCAAGAGTCATTCTCCAAAACAAATAGAATTGCCAGCAGTTGAAAGTTGGTGCAGCGAACTAAATAAATTTCGAAGCAAATACTCCTAAGTCTGGTAGTGTCAAGGATGCAAAAATTCTGTTCAGGATTTTACCGTATTTTCCACCGCTGTGACACGTTGGTAAATTGTGAAATTCTGTGCAGTATAACAAAGTCAAGTACTTTTATTTACACCAGAATAGCAGAAACTGTGCTTTTTGGTATGATTGGTTACGTACTAAATAGTCGAATCTAAACTTTTTATTCCTTATACCATGTCCTACGTGGAGTAATTACGTAACAGCCTACTAGTAGCAATGACTTTCATTTTCACACTAATTTATTCATTGGGTTATTTACGTTGCTAAGCAGGCCCAGTTTTGGAACTTTTGAAGCTATGGATTAGCAATATCCTTCAAAGTTATCCAGATTATGATTGATAGTATCTTACGCAATTAGGGTCAACACCTTAATTGCGTAAGACACTATCAATCATAATCTTCTTAGTCAGTCGCTGGGCTGACTATTCAAATTGCCGTCGACACTCTAAAAAGATTATGACAGATCATAGGAAAGTAAAACGCACAAAAGAACGTCCCGTTACTAAATTATTCGGAGTTGGCTCAACATATCTTCTCCGTAAGCCATGGTGGCCTAGTGGTTAAAACAGCAGCCTCTCAAGTATGAGTGTGCGGGTTCGATTCCAGGTCAGGCAAGTACCAATGTAACTTTTTTAAGTATATCTTGGACACCAATAACTGATTAAAATGTGAAGCAAAACATCTTGAGGAAACCTGGACTTTAAGTTTGAAATCGCCAACCCGCATTGAGCAAGCGTGGTGATTACGCTCAATCCTTCTCTGTATGAGAGGAGACCTGTGCCCAGTAGTGGGACGATAAAAAGGTTGATGATGATAATGATGATCTTCCCCCTTAGATTTAATATAGCCGTCATATATATTATAATACATTTTATAGCCAAGCCTACTTTCAATCAATACCTACACTCAACTCAGTTGTCTGTACCTAGCAACTGAGTTGCAACCAAACGAACAAAATAATACGACTATAAAGAAGGTACAACGAACTTATTGAACCATAGACTATTGCTAATAAATATGTACACAGTAAACCTGAATGAAATACATAAAGTCGTAAAACAATAGTATCTAACAAAGAACCAAACATCCCTATCGACTATTCTGGCAAAGTTTTAATTAAAGACGTCCACACTACAGACATCTTCGCGTTTCCACTTTGCCTTATGGACTGGAACTTCGGAGCACAATGGTACCGATGATGCTGACCTTTTAGAAATTGTAATTTTCAGACACTGCCAGTTGGAAAACTTGCTTATGAGTGCTTTTAGCTTAGTGGGGGTATTGATAGAGGTTCACTGGCCGATCACCTTTGACCTGAAAGGTCTTAACTTCACGTTTGAGTAATGCAGGCGGTATGTTATATTATAAAATATTATAGATAGGTACGAGATTTATTTTATACTTCGTTAAACCTTTCGTTATCCAATACCTAATCTTTTCCCCTGAAAACATTCTTAAAAAAGTCCGAACAAAAAATGAATGTTTAAAACTGAAGAAGATTAAATGTTTAACAAACTTCCCCAAGACGTTACGTAATTGTTTTAAATTAATTGAAACTTTCTGCACAAATTTAATTATGGAACACCGGATTGAGATTTACCAAAACAAAAAAAAAGAAAGAGATTTTAATTTGGTATAATGTGATGGTAGAACTGTGTGTTTTTTATCTGAATTGACTCTGATTTATTGGTAGCAGCTTGAAGCCTGGATTTAGGCCAGGTTCATGGCAATTGGTTCACACCTTATTCCATAGGACTTTAGGTAGAGGTTTGAGGGTGTAAAGTTCACTCATCCTCCCTAAAAAAGGGATGGAATAAATAGGATGATATATAATAGATAGAATAGAAAGGATCATTCTATGGGCATTGTGTCTGGCGGGCAATTACCCTACGGTTGATGTCTGGAAGTTGTATGTATCATAGTTCCGCGATGAAATGCAGATGAAATACACTTCAATAAATAAGTGCCGTGGTCTATAATACAGTGAGATATAACTAATTTCGATACAGTGAAAATGTAGTACCTAATTTTAATCTATAGGGACTACTCAAAAGACAACTAGAATTAGAAGAAGAGAGGAAAAGAAGAAAAGATTTTAAACTAATATTTTTTTAGAACGTTAATGCTGATAAATGGCATAAAATTTGATGTTAAGAGACTATAGCCTATATGAACGAGCAATTTTCTAACGCGCAATAGACTATCAAAGCTTACCTACTTAACACTGAGAGCTAAAATACGTTATAAAAAATAAAACATCCCATGGGCCAGAAATTCAATTTTAACCTCGCCTGAGGTTAAAATGAGGTAGGATTACGTAGGTAATTTGCACAAAAAGTAATATTTATCGACCTATATCTGAAGGGAGTTAAAACACTGAATGAAACATGAAGAGAAAAGGGTAAGGTCACTAGTACCCGCGAGAACTTGAAGGCGAACTGGGGGTTAAATATTGACGCTGCAATCTGCCTTTGAAAACGCCCGCGGTTACAGAGTTATGCTCGTGATTTCCAATGTTAATGTGAAGTGTCAGTGTTAATATATATGGACTAGTCTAAAGACAACTACATATAGTTAAATCTAGCCAAGAGTATAGATATCTTTGAGTTATTTTTTCTTTAATTTTCCGATATTTTTGGCACATGACATTATTTGTTATTGTGATTGCGACTAGATCATTCACGGGTTTAATTACTTAGAGGATTTGGTCGTCGAGCCAAGCTCCGTTAAAAAAATGGAGTGTTTTACTTGTGAAATAATTTAATGAATACTTCTTCTTGTGATTAACACTTCTTACTTTCTTTAGGCATATTCAAAGCTGCTGAAACTCTATGACTTTGAAATTGTTCGAAATCTGTCTATTTATATGTTATATTAGAATTGCCAATGCTACGGCAATTTCTTGAAAAAGAAATTACCTTTTTTGTTTTGAATTAGCTGTAATGTCAATTCTTAAGTCATCATCATCATCTCAGCGTTAATCCGAGACGCAGCCGAGGCTTTCAGCCTGAAGCCTAGTGTCCACTTTACCAGGCAAGTGCTGGTTTTGGCTAAAACTTCGATATTTGCCGTGAAGCGACTGCCGTCTGACCTCTACAACCCGAAGGCGATGTCGAAGCATTGCAGTTAGACCAATTGTTGGACTTTTGAGGGCCCCAACAAACCGTAACGACTGCCACTAGATGTTCGTATGGCAACCGGCAAAAAGTAAAAAAAAACGTTAAAATATTTAAGTGATTAGTATATAATATATGTGCGCCAATTTCCTTGATCGCAAACTAAACAAAATTTAAGTTTAGTGCTTAATTTTTTATCTATAAAAGACAGAAGATAAAATATTAGTTTTCTATCAAGTCAGCGCCTAACGTAAATTAACATAATATTTTAAAGAGCCATGTTTTCAATCGCATCTAAACAGTCTATGAAGAGACTTAACTAATATCAGTAACACAGGTAGTCCTAGTACAGGTTCCAGTTTCCACTAAATCAACATATTATCTTGTATATGTAATTATAAGTTAAACTAATTTTTCATTATGTGGTGGAAAAAATAAACGTTTATTATTATTATCTTATCTTCAATCCTTTTCTTAAGATGCATTGAACTTAAATTTACTTTAGTTTGTAAATCAAAGAATTAAAGGCATTATGATAACACAGTACACACGAATTATCAAGTTATGTCTGCATTACCAATACATGCTGACTTCTCGTTGTATGAAAAGCATATACAATGCAAGGTCTGTTAAAACTGGAAGTAAATATTTTGTAATGTTGTCAGGTGTACATAAATATCTATTACAATTTTGCATGCCATTATGTAGCTATTTAGCCATTTATTTTCATGATATCTAACTATTTAATCTTATCTTTGAACGAGTTCTATGCTCCATTGTAATAAATGATAATACATTTTCTTAATTTTATGTTCGGACATAGCGAGAGTTCACGATAGAAGATCGTAAATTTATGAAAAACCACTGTATAGTGAGTAATTTGTATATTTTTCCGGTGTAGCGGTCCAGAAGCTTTTAAAATAATGCCTCGTTTATGTAAGTATATTGATAAAGTATGAAGGAATGGTGTTCCGACAGTATGATGAAGTACCGACAAAAAAAGCCCTTGTGAAATAATATATATGATGTTTAACCATATTTTGTTAATTTAAAAGTACTTACGCTTTTATCCCTCTATATGTATGAAATTTCAATATTTGTTAAAGAGAATGTGTCTAAGTTTGAAACACCACTAAAGTCAAAATGACACAGCACTGCATTTTTTCAAAGAGTTGTTTCGGCACGGGTCCAATTTTTTTTAATAAATTACCAAAACCTACCTAGTAGGACTAACATAAATCATTTTAAATCACATCTTAAGAATTTCTTGATTGAAAAGGTTTACTATTCCATCAATAATTTAATCCAATCTATAGGATGCATTCTGGTGAGTGTGCAAGGGAATTGCATGATTTAATTCCCCCATCTCCGTTCCATCATCGGACGACCCGTCGTACGGCGAGTTTCCACCCTTACGTTGTTGACACCACTGCGATCCGGACGAAGCGTTTTGCTTCCTCCTTTATACCGCGTACATCGAGGGACTGGAACAATTTGCCGGCCTCGGTGTTTCCGTCACATTACAATTTGAGTGTCTTCAAGGCTAGAGTGAATAGGCTCTTAATAAACTAACGCGCTTTACCATCAACGATCGCATCACTGCTTACCATCAGGCGGGATTGCGGTCAAGCGCTGGTTTATAATTTATAAAAAAATAAGTTTTTAGGCGATAAGAGCATAAAATAAGAAAATGTTCAATCCTTGTAATTTTAATTTCTCATTTTGTTCTTAATTAACTTGTACATCTTGCAAGACAAAACATAGTGATACAACACAAATGTTATACCGTGTATCATATTACGTTTTTTTATTATCATATGTTTAACAAATAAAAAAAATAGGAAAACATCTTAAGGAAACCTGGACTTTAAGTCTGAAATCGCCAACCCGCATTGAGCAAGCGTAGTGATTACGCTCAATCCTTCTCTGTATGAGAGGAGACCTGTGCCCAGCAGTGGGACGATAAAAGGTTGATAATGAAATGAACAAATAAAAAACTTTGAACTTGATTTATATGCATTGTGTATTTGTACTGTACGTAATTACTTACATAGATAAACAATAAAAACACTTGCATGTGAATCACAGGACAGTTTTGAGATACAGGTGAAAAATGCATGCAATCTACGCTTAAAGGCTTACGCAGACAAACGTGATGCGACTCTGGTGAATTTGAAAACTTCATGGATTTTTTTTCTTAATGTAATAAAGGGAATCCACTTACAAACCCTCTTTCACTGAAATACCATACGTGGGTTGTATCCTAAAAAATAATTTAATGTCCATCAGATAGATTTATAAAAAATATTGAACACGTATTTTTTATTTTTTCTTTCATTCAAATACTTAGGAAGATATATTGATTTGAAATGTCGCATGACGTCACGCCGTGGTACAAAATATACCACAGCGTGACGTAATTTGCCCCCACTCAGTAACTTTATTACGCTATATCTCAGTAGTTTTTGGTAATTTCGTCAAAACAAAAAATACGGGTCTTAATTATTTTTATTATCTATAAGACGGACTAATTATTTGTTTGATTTTCATACCTTGGATACATCCCTATTTTACGGTATATTTTACTTCAAAAGCTACACTATTACCAGTGTCCTAGGGTATGTTGTACAGTATTATGTAGTAACTACCACGAGGGCAAAGTCGCGGGTAATGGCTAGCACCAATAAAACAATGCTAAGTTACTTGTTTGTGTCTTTCTCTGCGTCATGTTTACCACAAATAAACAACACATATTTTCTTTGTTCCTTTCTTTCTGTAGTCGCAACTTATTTGCTAAAAAAAAGTAAACATATATAAATTTTCTGGAAAATTAACTTTAACTCCTACATAATAATGTTCAATTTATGCCACAACTTCAAACATTTATATTACTTTTTCTAGAGTACTTGTCATTCTAAAAACAACTGCATTTCCATTTAAATAAAGCTGATATTTGTTCAACTTGATACTATAACATTACTTTGAAACATTTGGAATAAATTTAACCTTAAACTGTTTGCTTGACGCTTATTTTGGTCACAAAAGCGCTTTGTCTTAAATGCGTCACATTCAGCATAGACGTAGATAAAAACGTCAAGGTCTTAGATGAGAATTTTACCCAAAGTACTGATTTTGAGTACCTGAAGGGTAAGAAACCGTGGCCTTAGCGAACAGGCAAGTGAAGAAACACGGTGGGGTTTTAGTCCATAAAAGTCTGATATGCCATTCCGCTCCACCCAAAGCGGGAGAGGTCATTAGAAGATTTCCCAAAACAAAAAAAGGTATTCTTAGTAAGACAGGTTGACAGATTTTCGTTCTTCTGATTACCCGTAACGACTGTCAAAGATCTACGAATGACAAAACCAAGGCTTAACTTGCTTTCCGGGGCACATAGGTAGAAAAATCATTTTTTATAGACAATTCGACGCATTTTGCTCTCTTTTGAATTGATAGTCAATTCAAAAGAGAGCAAAATGCGTCGAATGGCTATTATTTTGTAAAAACGACAAATACATTAAAATTATAGCCAAACAATGAATGACTTTTGACGGGTCTGAGCAGTTGTGTTACGATGTGTGCCGGGTACGATACGCCAAATGTTGTTGTATTGGGAGTTTGGTCGTGGAGGGCCTTCAGATCAATCTCCCTTTGGCGCAGCATCGTTGGTCGTGTTGTTGGGTTTAACATTGCATCATGTCGCTCAACTGCCGTCTTCCTTCCTATTCGCTCAATCTGAGTGAATAGGTTCTTAATAAACTAGCGCGCTTTACCATCAACGATCGCATCACTGTTTTCCATCAGGCGGGATTGCGGTCAAGCACTAGTTTATAGTTATTAAAAAAAGAATGTACTCTCTTATTTCGTAAAAAGAAAGAAAAAGGCGAAAACGAAAGCAACTAAGCTTGAAAACTTGACCAATTCTACAATTAATTTTCACAATTTTAAAGATGCATTAAAAGAAATTTAATTTCAAAGCAATAAAACTGCTAAGTATATTTAAGCTCGCTCATAAAGTTTATTTTTAATGTTGGCGAGAACTGTTTACTACGAAGATTACGAACGTCCAGTTGAAATCACTCTTGACTCACTTTATGGCCACTGTGGACTACTATTATAGACAGTTATGTCTATGGTATAATATGGTATAGGTCCTTTAGGTTGTCTATGGATGGGTTGAAAATAGAAGCTGTAAAGCTTTATAAGTTTATATAAATTGGAATTTTGACTTTGAATTGTAATTATACCCAAGTTTTAGTAATTTTCTTAGCATCTATTTTAACTGAAGTCAGCCAAAAAATTGAGCCTATTGGGTCCCTTTTTAAAGTATCGTAATCATAGGATAAAAACGAGACTGGCCGCGTCTGACTGACTATTACTAAGATGACACTGTCCGTCTGTCTGTCACCAGGTCCCAAAAACCTTGATAGCTAGACATTTGAAATTCTCAGTTTAAGTTTTTCTATTGCCACTATAACAAATCAAATACTAAAAGATTTTTTTTCATAATATTTTTTGATATCATATTATATAGACAGTGATACGTACGAACCTTTAGTACGTAATTCCGATTTGCATTTGGGCGGTTTATTTATATCTCTGAGTTAGGCACCCAGCAACAAAATTTCGCTTTAGTCCAACATTGGAAGCTTGATAACCCAAAACGCAATTATGCTTAGCAAGGCAGACAAAAAGCATACCAGAACATGTAGCTTATTACAGCTATTTACACATGAACGGTTCCTAAATACTAGTACACAGAAGCGAATACCGGAACGATTACGTACATACTTGTTTATCTATATTTACATATTTTAATTTGCAGAGTTAGATTAAATGTTGATTTAAATATGATTCGAGACCGTAATAAATATGATTTTATACAATTATACTCAAAAGAATAAAACACAACTATACTCAGAAGAATAAAACAGCAATACAACTCGAAGAGTTAATATTGCCGTCAAATGTATCTTTTTGTTTTCGGGTGGAAATCTTCAAAAGGAACCCGACTTCTGCGGAGCGAGATCGGGAAGTGTGGGATTTCACATAAGGAGCTGCGTGTCACGGAGATGAATATGCTGCGGTGGATATGTGGAGTTACGCGGAAAGACCGCATCAAGAACTCCGGCATCCGTAGCAGTCTCCATGTCCGTGACATAGCGGACAAACTGCAAGAGGGTCGCCTACGTTACGTCTTACGAAAAACCGGCACGTGACGTCGTGTCACAAATGTCTTGCCATGGCACCTCCGGAACAAGCGGGGTAGATCAAAGAAGTGCTGGCTCGACTTTGTAAGAGATGACATGCGTGCCAACAATCTCACACCACACGATGCTAAAGATCGCGCGAAATGGAGGAGCGAGCAAGAAAGCGAACCCAGGGCTCCAACGCGAAAGCCGAGGACGCAACCGGGTTAAACGCTGAGATGATGATGATAACAAGTATCAATGAAAAAGTATAATCATTAAGATATGAACTTAGATAAATATATTGATAATATATGTAATTAGGTATACTTTTGTAAATAATGCCAATTGCATTAAATCAACATTTTAAAAATTGCAAGAAACCTAACAAAATGTAAATTTCTACCAGGATGTTTGCGACTTAAATACTTCAGCTATACATATATGTATGAACGTTTCCTACATGTCTAATATTGCACAAGAGCGAATAACAGTTACCTATAGTTGTTTCAGGAAAGAAAAACCGCAGTGCTCTACAAAATGAACTGGCTTCTGCAGTTCTATGTAAAAGATCAGGATCTACACGAGCCATTGTTCGCTTTTAAAAGATCTACTCTTTATCTCCCAAATTAAACGAAGATTATGATAATATTAGCGGATTTATTTTATAACAAGTGATCGTTTCCGCAGTCAAATGGCCAATGCCTCCATTTTACCTCGATTTGAATACATCGAATAATGTCATACAGTGTTGTCATCCTAAACTTTGATTCGATACAATTAAATAATCGACTATAATTTTAATAATAATTACTATTTCAATTTGCTTCTTAAATAATATTACAATACAATTGCATTGTGTTCATTGTTACATACTAGATAGGATATTATCAAAAATACCCACATCTTAGCTAATTAAGCTTACAGCTCGGCCATCCTGTGTAAGTGAGTCCTCTCACTTGTTTGGTGTAAAATATTTAATATAAAGATAAGTATAAACACAAAAAAAAAACAAATTAAGACTAAATAAAGACTATCATCGGACATACTTCTATAGCTAATTTGATTCTTATATAATAATTCTTATGATAAGGTAATTTCGTTACAGTTGCGTACTATATATTTTTCACAAACTCTGTTATAAATTCTCATCACAATCAAAATTTCAAAGTCTACGTATATTATTATGTTACATCTGAGTTTAACTTATGGTTTTTAACAAAGTCATAAATCTTCATCAAAATCTGCAAGTCTTGCACAGTCTGTCACGATCTTTGGTCTACTGTGCGGCACCGTTATCTTGGTACCATTCATAATCTGCACTGACCTCTATGACAAATTGTGCTCACATTGTATAATCTTACTCACTATCTTGCACAATCTATCACGATCTTTGGTCAACTGTGCGGCACCGTTATCTTGGCACCATTCATAATCTGCACTGACCTCTGTGACAAATTGTGCTCACATCTTACTCACTATCTTGCAATCATACGTGCGACATCAATTTCTTAATGCCATTCATTATCTGCACTGATTGCTCATATATGTATATATATAGACCTTAATAATGACACGCAATTCCTACTCATTTCCATCAGACAACTTGATTAATTCTTGTAATTTAGTATATTATTATAGTGCCCCAAATGTAATAATAATATCGTTACTACCTACTACATAGAGTAATACATCACTCTTTCTCTATTTCTATTTCTGTAGTTTCACTATGATCACTATCAAAGCTCTCACTGGTGTAACCTTTAAAATTCATCTAGGGATGAATTTTATCTAGCGCGACAACATTTTCATACCTCTTGTTACCCTTTCCTGTTATAGGGGTATCTTCGATAAGAAATCTATCATTAGGTAATATTTTGAGGATTCGATAGGGACCTTGAAATTTGGGGAGGAGTTTGTGCTATTTTCCTATATTATCTTTGCCTATAACTGTCCTCTCTACCCTGACCAAATCACCTACATTATATATAGCCCGACTCTTCCTACGCTTATCGAATTGTTTTTTTAGCATAATTCTGTTGTTTTTCTATCCTTTTCCTAGCATTCGACCTCAGTTTTAGTAAGGCATCACCATCGATTCGTTCAGTTGTTTCGGCGATTACATCACTCAATAAATTCTCTGATGCGTTCATCAATCTGCAACCAAACAACAGGTCAGAGGGACTCTTCCCTGTTGATTTATTAATAGTGGTATTAATACCTAATTGTACGTCACCAATCTATTCGTCCCATAAGTTGTCATTTACGTCTTGACATTTAAACTCAGGGCATCAGTTATCGTTCTGTTAAATCTTTCAACCTGTCCATTAGCTCTTGGAGTAGCTACTGCATTCAAAATATGATTTATTTTTAATTGGTCCATAAAACTTAAATTTTGCGCTCGTGAAACAAGAGCCACGATCTATTATAAGACGAGAAGGAACACCAAAATAACTGAAATGTTCCTTGAATGTCTTAATAGCCCTAGCCTTCTTAGTATCTTCAACAGCTCGTATATTGACAAATTTCGTAAAAGCATCTATAATAACAAGCAAATACGTGTTGCCTCTCCTAGAGCGAATGAATGGGCCTAGATGATCAGCATGAAGTGTATGGAATGGTTTCTCCAATTTGGGTATTGGATGAATCACTCCCTCTTTGGGGCCGCCAGGTGCTTTATGATGCGCACACTCCAAACAGACTGAGACGTATTTCATGGTGAATCTACGCATTTTTGGAAACCAAAATATGCTCCTGATACGACTTAACGTTTTTTCGAAGCCAAAATGACCTACCTCATCATGGTTCATGCGCAGCACTTGCCACCTACAACCCCTCGGAACTACCCATCGTAATCCTTCGTCTAAGATTTTATATACATGACTGCCCTTCAACATGTAATTCTTACGTATGTCAGCTACAAACTTAGTCGTGTCATCTTCTAAGATGTCTTTTATACGTTTTATTTCGCTATCATCACCCTGTACAGTAGCGATCCAATCATGAACGTCTATGTGTTGAACATCAAAACATGCTCGGTATCGATATCAGTAGGTTCACCCACAGGGCACGGCTGAGAGCATCTACGTGAGCCATTCGCGAACTCTGTCTGTACAAAATTAGTGGCACAAGGTCTCTCTTAGTTAAGGTAGTACGAAGTGCGTTACAATCGGTGACTATTTTAAATCTTAGCCCTAGTACATAGACTCTGAATCGTTTTAAAGTTGCGACTACCGCTAGAGTTTCCAACTCAAAGGAATGAAATTTTTGCTCGTCTACCGTAGTTTTACGGCTGTAGTACGCCACTGGCCTAAGTAAACCGTCAGTACCTCGCTGTAGGAGAATCCCCGCAATACCTAGCTTCGACGCATCCGTATGAATTTCGGTTTCTAAATTAGGATTGTATAAAGCTAATATAGGACGTTGAACTAATCTTGCCTTCAAAACTCTAAACGACTCCGCCTCCTCCGCTGTCCATTTCCATTTGAATTTAGATTTTAAGAGATCTGTTAGTGGACGGGCAATAAAAGCGAAGTCTTTAACAAACCTCCGGAAAAAGCTAGTCAGGCCGATAAATCGCCTGATATCGTGAACGTTCCGGGGTATTGGGAAATTTTCTATAGATAATGTTTTGAGTTTCCCTTGACGTATCCCCTCACCGCTAACATGGAATCCTAGGAAGTCTAGCTCAGTACAAAAAAAACTACATTTTTTCAACTTCAGCGTAAGACCTGCGTCTTTTATTAGCTGAAGTACCTCCTCTAGCCGTCTCATTCCCTGGTCAAATGTTGGGGAAGGAATCAATACGTCGTCCATATAAACGACCGTATAACCGACTTTCGACAGTATTTTACTCATTGCTCGTTGAAAGATCGAAGGAGCATTTGCTAGATCAAAAGGCATGCGTTTAAACTGATATTGCCCATCAGGAGTAACAAATGCTGTCTTGTCTTGAGATTTTGCCTCTGATAGTAGCCAGATGCAAGGTCTAAACTTACAAATAAGCAATTGCCAGCTAGCCTGGCAAGTTGATCATCAATTAAAGGTAATGGATAGTGTTCCTTTTTTGTGTTACTATTTAATACACGATAATCAACACATATTCTACTTTCGCCAGTCTTTTTCCTTACCAATAAAACTGGGCTAGCGTAAAGCGAGTTTGACTCGCATACTATGCCTGCATCGATCATTTCCTTTACCATAGTCTGAACCTGTTTACGCTCCGGAAAGGAGAGTCTATATGGGCGGTAAACTACTGGCTGCGAATCACTCAATTCAATTTCCATCTGAACTACATTAGTTAATCCCAGGTCTTTTAAGTTGTCTGAAAAACATGTTTCATACCTTTTGAGCAATTCTTTCAATCGATTAATCTCACTTTGACTAAGCTGTTTGCCATAATTGAAAGCAGACTTAGTCTCAGCATTTTCAAAATCTAATAAATTGATATCAGAAATATTACTGGTACAGATCACTCGTGTAATGAGCGTATCCTTAGGGAGTATCACAATATCGGTTTTTAAACTCAGTGGTAATTTGACTGGTTGTTCACGACTAAATATTAACGAGTGGGTAGTTTTCGTTATAGCTATACCTGGTTTTTCTGTGAAGCTATGTCCAATTAAAACTGAATATTTAATAACGCTATCAATAACGATGTATGCGTTGACTTTCTCTATAATACCTTGAATTTCAATAATAACGCTTGAAACACCCACTGGTATTACTATACTCCCTCCTATAAATTTTATAGGCGGCAAGTTGTTTTCAGTCCACGTGATTCCCCTCCTAACAGCCTCACTATGACGAATCAGCGTGCATTGGCTACCCAAATCCACATAGCCTTAAATAACTCTACCGTTGAGTTTCAGATTAATCAGATATTAAAAATCATTAGTATTATTGGTTTCAATGCGCATCACATCTTTTTCTTTCGGTCTATATATTTTATTAGCCGAGTCAGAGGGTAATCTGGGACAGTTAATTGACAAATGGCCTAATTTAGAACAAACGTTACACTTCAATATCTTTTTTGTGCATTTAGAACTGAAATGCCCATGTTCGTTGCAGTTAAAGCATACAATTGACGCATTATTGTATGGCTTCGAAGTCTTAGCTTCGCTGTTATTACCAATCTGCTTAGAGCTATTACTAGATACTAAAAAAGTAGTGTTGTTACGTCTATCGTAATTTACCCTCGACCTATCTGGATCACGAATATGTTGCTTGATAGATTGAAGATATACCAGAACTTGCTCGGGCTCCTGACATTTTGCTGCTTTAGCGCCTAATCTTAATGACCGATCCTCAATCCCATATAGTAAGCAATCTACCGCACGTTTACCTTGTATTTCGCATCGATTTAGTAGATTAATTTTTTCATAATAATAATGTTCTAGCGAATCATTAAACTTCACACGTTTTGACAACATTTCGGTTAATAATTCAGCATAGTCTTCACTACTCGGGAATGACTGCTTCAATTTGTCCTTCCACTCTGACCATAAATACGACATTGATGGCAGAGCCTCGTACCACGTTTTGGCAATCCCTGACAGTTTAGGCAGAGCGTAATGTACTATTTGATCGTCGCCCCAACCATAGAGCCTAGCACATTCCTCAACTTTATTGATCCACATTACAATAGTCTGACTCTTTACCATAGGGTCAAAATCTGGAATCACATTGCCTAGCATAGGAAATTTGTTGCCCTCAGGTCGACTTTTGGTCAAAGTTTCCACTAAAGTAGCCAAAAACGCTTGCGTGTCATTGTTAAGAACATTGGTGTTACTCACGTACCCGGGAATTGGGGGTGTGTGTTGCTTGATGCTGGATTCTAAGCGCCTACTGCGACTTCGCTCACTGCTGCCTCGCCTACTGCGGCTCCCGTCCAGGTCCCGACGCTGCTCGTAGCTGCTACTCCGACTGCGACTCCGGTTCGGTTGGTGACGGCGCCTCATACTCTGCTCATGGGAACTGCGATCTTCACTACGGAGAGATTCCAACGTAGAATCACGATTGCTCGAACGCTGCCTTCGTTGCTTCCGTTTATGCGTAGTTCTCGTTCGTTTTTCTCTGCTCCGGTCACGGCGACGTTTACGCGTATTGCTCTTGCGATTATCTCTAGTTCTATCCATTGTTACCAGGTAAAAGGTGAAAACGCGTGGCAACACGTGGACACGTTGTTTGAGAATATTGCTTCAAAATTGTAGGCGTAACTGAATAATGCCACTTCTGAGATAAAAGATCTACTCTTTATCTCCCAAATTAAACGAAGATTATGATAATATTAGCGGATTTATTTTATAACAAGTGATCGTTTCCGCAGTCAAATGGCCAATGCCTCCATTTTACCTCGATTTGAATACATCGAATAATGTCATACAGTGTTGTCATCCTAAACTTTGATTCGATACAATTAAATAATCGACTATAATTTTAATAATAATTACTATTTCAATTTGCTTCTTAAATAATATTACAATACAATTGCATTGTGTTCATTGTTACATACTAGATAGGATATTATCAAAAATACCCACATCTTAGCTAATTAAGCTTACACTTTGTTCCAATTGTTACTATGATAATGCATTTTTGCAACATTTCTTGTTAGTTACCTAGCTTAAGTATGCAAAGTACCTACTTGGAATAGGTTTTACTGAAGTAGCAGTAGACATGACTGAAGTTTCGTAGTTACAAGTTTGATCAATAGTTTGATCAAATATTTGCTTAGGATATTGTGTTAAACTGGAGGGAGAATCGGTCACTTTGTTTGGTATTGTATTATCGCCGCTTAACACTTCTGTCAATAAATCTCGCCAAATTGAGGCTTCGGTTAGGTTGGAACAATCTCACTGTCACATAGTAGTTACTAAGATTAGCTACGGCTTTCATTTTGACAGTTGAACATCATTCATTACGTTATTTACATTGTTGACAGGCAATTTTTTCAGAAATATAAAGCAACTAGCGAACCGCGCCGGCTTCGCAAGATGTAATGCTGATACTAAATACACTACACTGTAGTGCGCGGGTAGTATAAAAAACATAGCGGCCCGCCGCTGCTCCTGCCGCACTGGCTGGCCGCTCCTGCCCGCAAATTTAAATCTGTAATATCTTCGAAAATATTCATTTAAATCAGATACTGTAAAGGGCAATATAGATCTATATTAAATCAATAATTTATTTAAGGTAAATTGATTACAATCGCTTCGAAAATTTGCCGATATTTGTCGTAAAAAATAAATGTCAAAAAATGTTATTGTGGAATATCCATAAGAGATAGACATACACCATCGCGGACTTTTTTGTAGACCTTCTCAATGTTTATAATATTTAGTACATTATTTTGATACATCTAATGGCAGTTGATACGGGTTGTTGGAGCCCTCAAAAGTTCAACAATTGGTCTATGTGCAATGCTTCGATATCGCCTTCGGGTTGTGGAGGTCAGACGGCAGTCGCTTCACGGAAAATATCGAAGTTTAGCCAAAACCAGCAGTTAGACTGGTAAAGCGGACCGCAGACTCCAAAGCTGAAAAAGCTACGGATGCGACTGGGATTAACGCTAAGATGATGATGAGTACATTATTTTGATAAATCTCGTAAGGTTCAGCCAGCGTTTCACTGCAAACGTGGAAAAAATTTAATTATGTATTTACGACATCATATTAGAAACCTCAAAAATAATAGTACTTCTCCACAATTTAATGGATGAATTATTATACATTTAAACCTTCCTCTTTAATAACTCTATCTATAAAAAAAAACGCATCAAAATCCGTTGTGTAGTTTTCAAGATTTAATCATACAACGACATAGGAAAAGAGAAAGTGACTTATTTTTATAATATGTAGTGATGTACGAGTATTAGTAGTGTCCTTCAAGACAATTTAGTATCGTAATATTGAAATTTAAACCAATCCTAAAGTTGACTTCTGAAGTGAAACTACTACAAATATTTTTTCTTTTTTTTTTTTTGTAGCCTTTTTGTCCCACTTCTGAGCAAAGGTATTCGGTACTCTTTCCCCCTTGCACTGTTCAGAGATGCAAACGACCGTTCTTTATATAAAAAGTCAGGATCAAGCCACCATATTCCCGTCTGGCCTGCCGCGATGTTCTTGCAACAATCACTGGATAGTAAGTAAAGGAACTGTGGGTGTTGCGAATAATATCTAAAGAAATCTACATTTTAAATCTGTTGTCCTAGTAGCTGCGTTACTGCTAAATATACGGTCCTGGGGTAAACTTCCACAATCGCACAAATATTATTAACTCCGCGCGGGTGTTACTGTGAAATACCTAATGGGAAGCATTTAGGAATTTTACAAACCCTGGAGCCTGGATATGTTCCTAGTTGATGCCAATAGATTCGCCACCTGTTACATGAAACTTAAACACGGTTACCCTTGGTTATACTGGTGATTAGACTTTCTGACTGGTTTTTTTACAGGAGAGCTAAGATGAACGTCACGCACATTTTTCATTGGACTTTTAAATTATTTATAGTGCCGTTTACTAAATAAAAGCTTTATGTACTAAAAAGTGTATTCAGTGAATAATTCATAAAGAACATTGAAATATCGCAGCATAGCGACCACATCAGGGCTTTGCATCAAATCTCCTCGTGACTCTGAGGAGATTTGATTTGGCTCAGCGGCCGTTTTTCTTTTTTTTAATAATTATAAACTAGCGCTTGACCGCAATCCCGCCTGATGGTAAGCAGTGATGCGATCGTTGATGGTAAAGCGCGCTAGTTTATTAAGAGCCTATTCAATAAGAAAAACTGAGCGAATAGGAAGGAAGACGCTGCCGTCTTCCTTCCTATTCGCTCCATCGCTCAACTGCTTGAGCGAGGTGATGCAATATTAAACCCAACAACACGACCAACGATGCTGCGCCAAAGGGAGATTGATCTGAAGACCCTCCACGACCAAACTCCCAACACAACAACATCAGACGCATCGTACCCAGTACACATCGCAACACAACTGCTCAGACCCGTCCTCCGTACGGCTTCACCAGACATCATGCCGGAACACGACAAATAGCTTGGCGGCAAGGCTATGTCTGGTGGGTGGTAACTTCTGCCGGTGGC
Organism: Sesamia inferens; assembly: GCA_037179545.1. Taxonomy (NCBI): domain Eukaryota; kingdom Metazoa; phylum Arthropoda; class Insecta; order Lepidoptera; family Noctuidae; genus Sesamia; species Sesamia inferens. The sequence continues at coordinate 11,842,655 of CM073940.1, forward strand.
GACGTTGCCATTATTGTGAAATATTTTTTTTAAAGAATTTCTATTTTAAGAAATTTATTACACGTGTTATTGGCAAAATTGTGGTTTGGAATACTACTTCAACTCTTCAATGGCCCCTTTGGTTAGATAACCTGACATTGACATTGAAGAGTTGAAGTAGTATTCACTCTAAAGAAAAGAAAGAAAGAAAGACTTTCTGACTTTTGACGACCCGTGACGACTCTCAAGATCTTCAAATGACAGCCGAGACCAAACGACTTAACGTGCTTTCTAAGGCACGGAGGAGTTTCGGTCTATGAAGATGGTCACCCAATCACAGACCAAATTCGCCAAGTCTAGCTTAACCTGATTAATCGACCTGTGTTCATTAGTTTCCCTTCAATATGGTTGAGCTGAATGATGATGATCCATACATCATGTTCGTGAACGGATGCCGTCAGATGGGACTGGTCATCTCTTAGCTGCCACGGCGTATTTTAATTTCTGAATTGTTGTTTTTTTTTTTTTGTGTGTGTTATCCATAATGGAAGAAGCTCTTAGCGTACAATATATTTCTGCATCGTTCTCACACGGTTGATTACAAGATGAAAAGAGTGTCCATGGAGTTTCTTGCCAGTTCTTCTCCATAGGTACCTACTCTCTGGAATGGGCGACTAGCTTCACCTTACTGACTGACCGACCTTCTGACAATTCAAAAGTGCCTGTAACTGGTTTATTTGAAATAAATGCTTTTATTTGATTTGATTTGTGCAGCTGTTATTATTTAGCTACGGCTCCCTCACATATTTATTAACACTATGAACGTTATAATTCATAGTCAACATTCAATATTGACGTGTAGTTGTGAATAATTTATTGGTTATGTAGTATGTATGTCAATAAAGGTTGCCGCATAATGCCCCGACGTATTGTAAAATTTCTTTGAAAACTTCATGGAAATACATAGTTCAAACAAAAGCGAGACGAACAGTTGCGCCGCGCCATTCAGTGGAAGTCTTAAAGTATTAAAGTGTCTGTAATAGGTATATTTTCTTCAATGGTTTGTGCCGTTTTCTGATACCCTGTGTCATTTTTTTCTAATCGACTGGCTATTATCTTATTTAGTCTACATAAGGCTTAGATATTTATTGTGTTAGATATTCATACATAGTCCAATCAAAATAATTTACACATTATGTATCCTTTGTTAAATGTTACAATCAATACATGAGTAGTTCATACTTACCCAGGTTCCAGTCCACAATTACTGTATCCTGTGGTTTGACTCTAGTAACTTTTTTTGTGATATTTGTCTACCCTTGATATTACATGATAACATTAATTCATATGAAAATATTATTATTAATTATAATCGTAGATAATTAATCTATATGTACTCTAAGCACACAAAATGAAAAATAAATAAAATTAAAGCTTATGTTTATAATGAAATAAGGTTTTTTTTTATCTTTTTTTTTTTTTTTTATTTCTGTATAGGTATTCGTTCACACCGATTTTAATGAAATTTGGTATTGATGAAGGACAATGGCACCGATTCTGTTGTTCACAAACTAAACTAATTTTAAGTTATGTGCATCTTTTTCTTTTCATTTCGTTAAGAAAAGGATAGAAGATAACATTTTAATTTAATCCTGTCAAATTAAGATACTCCATAGACATTTTAGACGCGATTATAAACATGGCGACTAAAAATACGCCAGTTTACGAGAGGAGCGCGCTAATTTGACAGGTCTAAACTGACATTTTATCTTCTGTCCTTTTCTTAACGAAATGGAAACAAAAAGATGCACATAATTTAATATTAGTTTAGTTTGTAAACAACAGAATCGGCGCCATTGACTTTGTATCGACATACCACGTGACAGAAGCCGCGGGTGGAAATTAGTTGTACATAAAGCAACATCCATCATTAAGTACTGAGGTAGGGAAGTCATTCATTTAAAGATGCATCGTATGTAAGAAATATATAGGTACTCGTATAGGCGTAGAGTAGCCAGCCTTTCGGTCTTCTATAGGATGCAGTCTGGTGAGTGTGCAAGGCAATTGCATGATTTAATTCCCCCATCTCCGTTCCATCATCGGACGACCCGTCGTACGGCGAGTTTCCACCCTTACGTTGTTGACACCACTGCGATCCGGACGAAGCGTTTTGCTTCCTCCTTTATACCGCGTACATCGAGGGACTGGAACAATTTGCCAGCGTCGGTGTTTCCGTCACAATACAATTTGAGTGTCTTCAAGGCTAGAGTGAATAGGCTCTTAATAAACTAGCGCGCTTTACCATCAACGATCGCATCACTGCTTACCATCAGGCGGGATTGCGGTCAAGCGCCGGTTTATAATTTATAAAAAAAAAATAAAAGAAAGGCATATACAAGCCTTAGACTACTTAAGCGATTATTTTTTATTACTCGTGGAATTAAGTTCAAATAGCTTTGAGTAGTATTTTCTTTAATATTTGTGGTCATTGATGCAATCTGTGTTTCTATAGGCAGAAAGCAGAATGTGGGTTGAAATTCGTGAAACACATCCATTTTGTGTAGAACTCACTCAATTGATATAAACTGCACTAAGAGGATTACACGCACCGACGGGAATGGATTGAATTTGTACGTTGCGGATCTAAATGGGTAATTTAATTCGTAAATAAACTCTGTATTTGATGATATTATGTCTTAATAACGCCATTGACTGCCCACAATTGGTATGTAGGTTCAACTTCAGAGTAACACGTAGACCACCTCGTAAACCCATAACACCCTTAACTCCACCTCTTCGCCATACAGAGTCTGGTGCTAATTCACCTGTACCTCGCATGTGCAAACTGTTAAACGAATGCAGCGACCTGGTTGACGTCCACGCTGACTCAATATCGACATTTGTCAGACGTCATTAGTGTGTTAGTTCTGTTGAGAATCCAGTCTGGTTAGAATATAAGCAATTACATTAGTAAAATTACAAAGAGCACTTAGCATGTGGTGTTTGCCTGTAATTGATTGTGCAGTTAGATTTAAGTCAATAATTTGTTTGTATTTGTAATGTGTGAAATATCTGTAGCAACTGTTGGCGAACCTTAATTAAATAAATATATAAATATTGGTATAACAGACCACTTTATTATATTAGTGCTGGCCTATTTTAGTCCAAAATATCAGCATTGCAATCCAACGTAGTAATAGGTACCGCCAGACTTTTGGGCACTAATGCTATTGTCAGCGATGCGGACAAATTTATTGAAACCCAATGAACTCCTACCTTTTACTTTATTGTTAAATAAAATTTTAAAGCTTTGTTTTTTGAGTGCTAGTGAAAGTTCTCAGTGTTGACTATGTGCCTTTTGCCTTCTTGTGTATCCTGACTATCCTTGTGAAGGCCAATTTAGGATGAGTTTTTTATCATCTCATCTTTCAGAATATACAAATCAGCAATATCTCTTCATAGTTGTCTTTTCGGTCATTTTGAAAGACCCAAGTCTTTTCAGTGAGTGTTATAGCAAAATGCTTTCGGATTTATCGTAGGAGTTACGGTGAGGCCTAAGCAAAATTCCAGAATAAAATTGAGAAGTAAGAAAAAATAATTAGGTCTAACAATGCCTGACAATGAATAATTCATTTTCAGGGGATATGAAATCTACATTAAATTTTAAAAGTTAGAATAATATCACAACCGGTATAATGTTCCTCCTATCGAGACACCGGAAATCTCTCAGTGAGAGAGAGAATGAGTAATTAATCCAACACCTCGCCCAAGTGCAGGTTAGCAGATGTCAAACGTCTTCGAAGTTTTGGTTCCAGGTAATTAATGAAAATATGTATTACTGATAATCTTCAGGTGCTTACAATTTAGTGTTAACGAGCCAGCCACACCACGAAAAACCATGTTTATCTATATTGTACCCTAAAAGTATCCTTTACAAATAACTTTTTGGCTTTGACAGAACTAAGAAGGTTGGTTTCATTCCTTTTTGTTACTTTCCAAGGAGGCGTAAACTTTGACAGTTTTCACACATAGAAAAAGGTAAAGATTAAAAACAAAAGACTTTGTTACATAATACAATTTAACAAGTATTGTATGTTCCTGCACGTTGAAATTGAAATCAATGTAAAATATAGGTAGTAGGCACTTGGCCCCTTTCTTTGTCTATGTGCTATAAACTATCAACTGTGCTCAAGCTACACATTTCGTTATTATTATAATTTACAACGATCATAAAATAATTTAAAAAATAACAATGTAAAACTAAACGTACTCTGGATAAAAAGTTCGGTATTTGCACACTATTTCGAATTTTGAAAATTTAAATAATCACTTATATCATAAAGCCGATGCCACCCAGCACATGTTAAGTCAAATATATTCGTGCAGAGAATTTAGAACAAAAGTTTCCGTAATACCTTGTATCGGAACACACGCCTAGTTCGTATGAGGAATAGCGCTGCGACACGTAAGCTTTAAAAGATGTTTTGAATTTAAAATATCTGTTCGATTTGAAATCGATTCATAAAATTGTGTAATAATAATTCTATTCTTGTCTATGATTACGATCGTGCAAATTTAAAATTTCGAACACGGTTAAAATTTTATTCGAGTCGCCCATTTTGGAAAATCTCAGTGTTTTGTGCATCTACGTTTAAGGCAGACATGTCAGTCACGAACCGAGCTCCCTTAAGCAAAATACGTTATATTTGTTGAACTCGCAGACTGTGGCACATTATGCATCCCTCGTGCTTTTTACGGCCGACATTCAAAATGTTACAGAGATAGGTAATACTTCACCAAATATGATTTAGGTCTAGTATGTTCCATTTAGTTATGATTTCATTTGAGGCTGAAATTGATGGATCTTATTCTCTTTGGAATTTTAATTTCTCCGGTGACTGCATTGCAGAGCAGCATAGTGCGGCCGGTGGGATATCCCAACAGAAAAAATAATATTCAAACTTTTTATCTGTATTTAGCTTTCAAGAGATGATTTTTCAAATATCCTTCCGTAGGCGTCATTCAAGTTACACAAGGAACCTTAGTAAAAAATTTTAAGTTTCTAGGCCAGCGGTTTCAGCTGTGCGATATCTGTCAATGAATGAATTTTTTTGAGATTTTTACAGAATATAATAGAATAGAATACTCTTTATTATGTACACCATATAGATTACAGAACATAAATATAATCATAATACACAGACTACTTACTTAACTTTTTTTAAAAGTAATAGTGAAATAAATAAATGCTAAACACAATAAATAACTCATGTTACGCGTAAATTGTATACCGCAGCAGTATAAGTACAATATATTAGCCATTTCTAACACAACAGCGCGGTCCTACGCATCGAGATTATTTTACCATTAGTCTTACTTTATCCTTGTTCAAACTTGGTAGATTTATTGCCACAAGTACAATGTATTACGTTGCTAAAAAACAATATGTCGCCGACGAACTAGATATACCTACAAGATTATTTGTCCCGCCTGCCTTTCTTTGGTTAATTATACGCCAGTTACAGACTAATACCTACTAAGCATGATCGATTTACATAGACTTTGTAGTTGATTGTCTGTTCACAAACTAATTTTAAGTTAAGTGCAACTTTTTCTGTCCATTTCGTTAAGAAAGGATAGAAGATAATATTTTAATTTCATCCTGTCAAATTAAGATACTCCATAGACAGTTTAGACGCGATTATTAACATGGCAACTAAAACTACGCCAGTTTACGTCAGGACCGCAGTAATTTGACAGGTCTAAACTGACATGTTATCTTCTGTCCTTTCCTTAATGAAATAAAAAGAAAAAGGTGCATTGAACTTAAATTCAATTTAGTTTGTAAACAAGTGAATGGGGGCCATTGAAAGGTTAGATCACAACCTAATTTTAATTTTGCCATTACGGGTAGATTGATCAACTTAGCCTATCCAAATAACCACTGCTTCTTCTTTCTGCATCAAGTTTGGCCCAGCAGTTTTGGACCGTAATTCAAGCAGCTAGTTCTTAATTCCACGCAACACTTTACGATTAACAGTCTGCTTAGTTATAAATAAGCAGCTTAAATACTGTATATATCTAAGAATAGCTTGATATGGTCTTCACAAATTATCGTAATAATCAGCACCCTTATTGCATAACTTAACTAACTGAATCACATAAAAACATATTGCTATACCATTGTTTCATATGTTCTAAAAGGATTTGTTCACTTCAACTGCTCAACAATATAAATGACGCAATGAATGTTGTTGATCTGTCAAAATGAAAACATTTCCTAATATGTTGACATGTTACAACATTATTTCTCCGCAGATCCATTGAACTCCTTGACATATTTTGTCGTATCAATATAATATCCATAAGTGCTACAATAGCAGATCATCTCTAAGTACGGTATCACGATTCACGTGAGAAATACCGACAAATATAAACACCAATTCAATTATACGTTGATATAGCAATTAACACTATATCGGAAACTCTGGATAATGTGTTTGTTCCGGAAAATTATTAAGTTGCATTAAAATCTTGAAATTAGTGTCCTATAACACATAAAAAAAACCGGCCAAGTGCGTGTCGGACTCACGCACAAAGGGTTCCGTACCATTGATTTATGAAATTAAAGGATTTAAGTTATTCGTATGAAAGATTACGCGGGAATAAGCGGTTTACGATTTACGAGGTATTAAAAAAACTACGTACTAGATCTCGTTTAAAACAATATTCGGTGGTAGTTTTTATAATAATGTACATCATATGTTTTTTTTAGATTTTTCATTTTCTTATTTTAAAAGTTAGAGGGGGGGGACCAACTTTTTTCCACTTTGGAAACGTCTGTCACGCAAACAATCCCGTTTAGAAACCTCACAACCCACCTCATATCCATAGATATGAAGACCTATCCATAGATACCCCACACGTATGTGTTTGATGAAAAAAAAAAGTTTCATTTCTAAGTATGGGGAGCCCCCAATATTTATTATTATTTTTGCATCAAAATCTTAATGCGACTCAAGTTTCAACAGTACAGCTCTTATAGTTTCGGAAAAAAAAATCGCTGCGACATACGGACGGACAGACGGACAGACAGACATGACGAATCTATAAGGGTTCCCTTTTTTGCCATTTGGTTATGGAACCCTAAAAACCAAGATGAGAGATACAGAGAGATATTAGTACAAAGGTGATGGTGCTTATATTTAAAAAAAATCTCTTTCAGCGTGCAACCTGTAAGTCTAGTTAATACACCAGCCTCTCAAGTATGAGTGCACAGGTTCGATTCCAGGTCAGGCAAGTACCAATGTAACTTTCTTAAAGTTATATGTACTTTCTAAGTATATCTTGGATACCAATGATTGAAGGTGTAGGAAAACATCTTGAGGAAACCTGGACTTTGGGTCTGAAATCGCCAACTCGCATTGAGCAAGCGTGGTGATTACGCACAATCCTTCTCTGTATGAGAGGAAACCTGTGCCCAGCAGTGGGGCGATAAAAAAAGATTGATGATGATGATGCAACCTGTGATAAAAGAGTACATAAAAAGCAGAAGGGAAAGTAAAATACATAAGCTCAGAAACAATTCTCTAATTTTAATATAAACACAAAAACACATATGAAAGAGAATAACAAAATAATGCATTTATGTAGCACTGCCTAAAAGACGCATAATACACCTGAAACATACACCAGATAGCTTCAAATAAAACTCAAATAGCAAGAATGAACACCTATGTAAGGAAATAGCGTAGTATGCCCCGTGGCTGCACCAATAGGGATGAGGATATTTCTAAATTAAATTATATAAGTACTAACTGACTACACACATAAAAAAGCGTCAAAGAAGTATTCGTGCACAGCGCTGTCTTTGGAAAACAAAAGCCTGGCAACATTGCCACGTTAAATGGCAATGCTATGTTCTATGTTCCATGTTACGGGTTTGGTTTCCGCACTCTCCCCTCCAGTGGACCATTGTACGTGGTACATGCCGGCAGTTGGCGGTTATTCCAACCAACTCACCTCTCTTCAGAAGCCTCCTGGCTTGATGAGAACATCTGTGTAAGATCTTGGTGATTTTCTAATTTGGGTGATGCCTGTACATTCGAATAGTAAATACGCAACTGTCTCATCAGCTTCCATTTTACTTCTTTCTACACTATTAAATTGCTTTTTCTATTAAATCAGAAATATCCATATGTACGAATATCTTTCACCTATGCTTAAATACATGTAGGTCAATATGGTCCTATGCCAAACTATAAGGTAATACACTCGTCTTTATAGGTAAATAATGTATAAGTGTTTCAAGATTCTTTGAACATCTAATGACCGTTGACGTTTGTAGCTAACTCCTTTAAGGAGTTTGACCCTCTTATCAAACGAACCTGAACTGTCCCAAGATTCACAAACTTGCTTCTACAGTAAGAAACTTGGAAAGTTTATAGAACAACTACCTCTACTAACATTGACTGTAAATTTGGTGACCTGTCTTTTCAAAGATAAAATTGTTCTTTCTGCGCGATCGAATCAGGAATGAGGAGATCCGCAAAAGAAAGACAGTAACCGACATAGCCCGAAGAATTGCAAGACTAAAGTGGCAGTAGGCTGGACCGATGCCCGATGGGACCGACGGGTTCTCGAGTGGCGACCACGCACCGGAAGACGTAGCGTGGGTAGGCCCCCGACAAGGTGGACCGACGACCTGGTGAAGGTCGCGGGATACCGCTGGATGCGGGAGGCGCAGGACCGGTCGTCGTGGAGAACCTTGGAGGAGGCCTATGTCCAGCACTGGACGTCTTTCGGCTGAAATGATGATGAGAATTGTTCTTTTCCATCCTGTATTAGATTTTGTATGTAGCACACTTTTTGACCTAGTCTAAATAGCGACTACGAATTACATTGTCACAGGTAAAAGCTCAGTTCTTATAGTCGAACCCAGGCCGGGTTTACTTTAATTTCATCACCATCTGCTCTCAAAACGGTAAAAGAAAACATAAGACTCTAAACCTATAACGAAACATTTGAAAACTTGTGACATCTACCAACCTACATTGGGCCCGTGTAGTGTATTATGGCCACTCTGCATCGATAGGAGACCTACCCAGCAGCGGGAACATTACACACTGGTGATGCTATGCTCATATCTGACTAGTAAGCCATTCATACAATATGTAAAGAAAACCCTGTCCGACCCATAAGGATAATAAAGGTTCGGTAAACACATGATTAAATATAATATAAAATTTTACGTAATCATCATAGAAACAATACTAATGAATTTTGAAATAATCTTTATTTCCCGCGAATTAATTCCAACTTCCCCGAAATTTGGTAATTTTTAAAAAAGTGACAACACCGGTATTGTTATGAGCGAATAGCGATGCGACCACGTGCCGCGTGCCCTGCCCCCCGCCGCCCGCGGAAGGGTTGCTTACCGCAAATGTATTAAATTCCCTCTTTTTGCGAAATAATATTTATTTTTTTAGGGAGATCTTTTTTAAGTTTAGCCCGGCTTTGTATCCATTAGCAGAATCAGTTATCGATACCTAACAATACCTTCACGGATCGGACAGAGTTTTCTTTACATATTGCATATGCCTTTATTGCTGAACTAACATTAAGTACTTAACCTAATTTACAAACTAACACATCGATTATCCTGATTAGTGATCAGCATGTCCTGTGAAACATAGGCCTCTTCCAGCCTTTTCCATCGAAAAAGAGGAAGTAAGCCATTTATGCTACATCAAATCATTCGTTCTAACCACAGAGTTAAAGAATAGAAAACCAAATACTCTTTGGTCGTGTCTAAACAATAGTGTAGAATTGGGTTGGCTAAGTAAAAAGACGGTTGTGACACGTTCAGGTGGCCTCCTAGTACCCTCAAACAAGTGACTCTCGGCCACTTGGCCCTGTCGAGGCCACTTGAAGCTCTGCCGACATCGACGTCAAAATTCTCCTTACTCTCGATACCTATTTCCGTTATAAGATTGGATATTTCATATAATCAAACTTCGATATCTTGAGTTGGCCGATGAAATTATCCGCCATATTAATAGTATTTCGTGTAATTGCAGTAAGGAGTAGGTAGAAACATAAATACATAGGCAGCGGGCTAGACTGGTGGACCAGCATGTACATATGTTCGTGACCTATTTCGCAATGTTCTGTTAATTCTTAATACTTGCCTACCTGCTAATGATAGATGAGTATCAGTTAGCCTTATTACTTTCTAAGCCTTGTTGTTTTTGAGAGGTCGCTTTGAGCAGCAGTGGTTAGATCACTAAATTTTCAAAGTATCAGAAATCTATCTATTTCTGATACTTTGAAAGTTTAGTGATCCTATAGAGTGGTATTATCCTAGGTACCTTCTATTACGTGTGAACAAAGGACAACAAAGCACTTACCTCACAAAATGTAAAAATAATATAAAAATCTCTTACTCTTCATGTTTGCTGAAAAATAATGCTTAGCAACCTAATAGGACCTGGAGCCCTAGTCTGCTACTTTTATAAATCTGTCATTCCAACACGATTCCATTGTCATTGTGCTTAAAATTAATCAGCTGCAGTCGTATCGTAATGGAATGTTGATAGAATGACATTGCCGTATTGCCATTATTTTTTTATAAATTATAATCATCATTGATGGTAAAGCGCGCTAGTTTATTAAGAGCATATTAATTCTAGCCCTTAAGACACTTAAATTGTAGTCCGACGTAAACACCGCCGTTGACAGATTGTTCCAGTCCCTCGATGTACGCAGTATAAAAAACGAAGCGAACCGATTCCTCCAGATCGTTGTGGTGTCAACAACGTAAGGGTGGAAACTCGCCGTACGACGGGTCGTCCGACGATGGGACAGAGATAGTGTAATTGAATCATGCAATTCCTTCGTACACCCTCCAAAATGCATCCTATGATTTTCTAAAAACTACTACCCAATTTGAACATTTGGAGTGGATGTATTCTATTCACATGGAGTGGAGTGTCAGTGACTGACCATTGGAAAGACATACTGACGCCATTTTGGTATTAGATTACGAAACTTGTCAATATTGTAATAGCAGACTAGGGCCCCTGAGCATAATGCTGACATTTTTAAGTTTCGCATATATAATCGACGACACACTATATATATGGACGACAGCAGGTCAAGCTACCCGAAACTGCCAAATATTCCCAATCAACCTTGAACTCTAATACTTTAACGATAAAGTTGAAATTGGAATAAAAAATCTGACAGATTTTAGTAGCTTGATGTGCTATCGTCTGTACTGACTACTACTACTAGTGGTAATAACGAAGACATTGGCCACCATGATTTGACATATAATCGACATATCAAATTCTTCAGTACGCCTAAATAAAAATATACTTAACACACCCATCTTTCATCGATATTAGAATCCCAATCAAAAATTATTCCTTAGCGATTTTTCTTATAATCCAAGGGCGTTGTGCCCTGGATAAAGTGTTGAATAAAACAGTAGGTATCCACGTATTAAATAACCAAAGAGTATTGAGGCTACCTACTAAGATAGGTAGACAGGTAATAGGTACTCGAGTTACCTGTGAATCTGATCGTCTTATTTATTTATGTAACCAGAATCTGGTTCAATGCCTACGACGAGTGTTTGTAGGATGAGAACCACTGAGTGATCGCCGGTGATCCCGATCTATTTAAGATTTATTCCCGTATTGAGTGTTAAAGTAAAAATTGTTCAGTAACAGAGATACTGAAGGTTAACAACTATTTTTGTATATGCGATACCTGAATATAGTTTGTTCAGAATAAGCAACTGAATTGATTCCAATTCTTTTTTACACCATGTTATAGTTTTCCCAAATACATTTACCGAGCTCGCCAGCTTACGCTAGATCATCGCCCACGCAACAGCTGACGCCAGAAGTCAATGCACCGCTCGCCCGCCCTAGCGGAGCGTGAACCATATTTTTATTGACACAGCCAAGTAGGATAACAAGCTCATAACTTTATGGTTTTGACGTGACAACGTCTATTAAATTGGTACGGCGTGGAGTCATTCTCGAAAACACCGTAACGCCCGAATCTGACGCCACACGGAGTCCACGCCTACTTTACCCCCACCCCTAGAGCGCCCGAAGGCATACTCGAAAACATAGGCATAGACGTTGTCACGGTCAAATATCGGCAGTAGACGGAGTTCTACAGACAACCAATTTTTTTTTCATGATATATTTTTGTAATTTTGTACATAGATTCTTTGCTTAAAAATACTGGACACGTGTTTCGGGTTTCACAAAACCAAAAAATAATGTTGTATAAAGTTTTACGTACCATACAGCTCCGAGACAGATCAAAGCTTCACTAACACGAAAAAACAAAAATAATTAATTTTTGTTTTTTCGTGTTAGTGAAGCTTTGATCTGTCTCGGAGCTTACGATTTGAAAACACTCAACTGGATTAATATATGAATGGAGATTTATGTAAAACCGAGAGCAGTGGTGGTCGACTTAAGAGTTGTAGGTAGATCATAGACAAACGATTGTTTAACTTATTTCATCACTAATGCTCCCAAAACGGGGTGATATGCCAAAAATGGGGGAAAATGTCAAAAGGAAACTGGCACGTAATGGAACCAATAATTCGAAGACATGTGACATCTACCCAACCACACTGAGGGTGCAGGACGCGTGGTAAATTATACCCCACTCTTGATCAAAGAGAGGTGGGTCTTGTGTCGCAGCAGTTGGAACTATTTGTTATGCACTTATGTAAGGCTAATTATTTGTTTTGTGCGGAAAATTACTTTTTTGTTGTCATGTTTGTGAAGTCATGTCCATTTCTGCTTTATGAAATAAGTAGATGTATAGATTTAGTAATTAAGCATTATATATCGACGCTGGAAAGCGATTTTGTCGTGTCACGAAAAAAGGCAATTTTGTTTTATTGCATAATTGAAGTCAGAAAAAAATACTGCGTCGGACGGTCTGATCAACGTATTCCTATGATGTTTCTTTTTTATTATACGACGTTGACTTCTTTTAAACTTTTTTCTGAATTCAATTAGGCAATAAACAAAAATTGCCTCTTTTCGAGATACGACAAAACCGCTTTCTAGCGTCGATATGTTTAAAAAAAACTTAACTATATTGAAATGAAATAAAGCTTGCGTTAATCTGAACTTAACGGTGTGTATACAACAAAAATATAGGTCCCTAGTCACTTGAATTTGTTTATCCGTACTATTATGAAGTTAGTACGAATCCGTATTCGTACTAACTTCAGAATAACAAAATTGTCCTCGAAAAGCCGCAACAGTACCGTACTTTTACGTAACAATTTATAAATCTAGCTTTTACTGTGGACAGTCACCGAAACGGACACGGTAACTAAGTTTGGTCTCTCAAAACGAAATTACTCTGTGTAATCCGTTATACGGGAGATGACAGTTAGGCATTATCCTATTATGCAAAAGCCTGGAAGCTCAGTCAGCTAAGGCTAGCATGACACAATTGTCTGGAATGGTATGTACACGGTATACAGATATTGCATCTTGTTTCCTCTACAGCTAGGAGCTTTATGAGCGAGAGGGACAAGACTAAGTCCGTTGGCCGTAACGGACTTAGTCTTGTCGCTAACTGCAACCTTAACGAGGTGATGCAAATTTCAGCTGTATCACACAAAGGAGGTATAAACTGCTTGTTCTATTTGTTTAGACTATCAGTACGCTGTCACTAACACACGATCAGAGAAACATTGTTGTAATTTAGCAGATTTACATTCGAATTAAGGTTTCGCAGCAGCGCCGCTTGCAGACGAACGTAGAGTTCTCTTTACTCGTCTTAGACGCCATTTTCCTTTGCTTGTGCAGGTTTGTAGACGACTGCATAATTGAATTGTAATTTGTACTTGCGAATAAATACTTAACAAAGCTTTCGAGATAAGTAGATAGGCATTCCAAATACGAGTATTTAATAGGACATTTTTGTGGCTAGATCTCCAACGGCTATAATTTTGGAAATGTTTGAGTATCAACTCATAACTAAAATCGATTACAATATCTATTGCATAGATTGCATTTTTAAGAATTAGTTGACAAAATATTTTTTAGATATTTATTAAAGTTAAGCTTATATATGAAGTTTAAATAGTGCATAATGACTCGCCAGACTCCACAATCAAATCACTATTACGGTTTTGTGGGGCTTAGATTTAGTTTAAATTATTAAGCATGCTGTGTAATTATATTATATAAATAATAACTAACAACAAACGTAAAGAAAAAATCACAAAAAAAAACAATATTATTAGTGTTACAACTATTATGCCCTCATCTCAACTTTTTGCGATTCTGGAACCATTTATCACAGATAAAATGACCATAACCCAACCCTACGTCGTCAAATCAAACAGCTGTCATAGCAAATATTTTTAGAGAAACAATTTATCAACATTTGCATATTTGCGAGGGTAATTTGGGCGTCGTTCCGGCTCCCTGGCCCCCTAGCCTCCTAGCCACATAAAGGTCAGCATTGACATTTCCTTGACTTTCATAAACCTGAAATGTGAGGGACGAATTGAAATATACTTTTTTATGCAAATACTGGCTGAAAGTATCTGTTCTAAATTCAAAGACTATGAATAGAATATTAGGAAGATTGTAATTCGAATTAGGTTCTGAGAATGTTATGAATGTCTAAGTATCTTTTTCAAATATGGATATGAAACCCGAGAAAGAAAAAAAAATCTATGACTGGGATTTCAATTACAATCTCATAACTACGAAAGATATTTTCTTAAGATTGAAATTTTCACAGAGAACATTAATTTCTAACTGGTGGTAATCATAACAATTTAACTAAACATCCCCAGTAATACAGCAACCGTTAATTTACTCCTCAATTTTACTATTAGCATATTAAATAAGTTCTAAAGTGCACAATCCAGTAAGGCTGAAGCCTGACTACGTTACCTTGAACTAGTTGTTCTGAGATGTGGCATCCCTTGAGGTTGCTACCAAACTGTTACTCTAGTACGCCAGACAGCCAAGTGATTTTGATTACCAAATCCCTAGACGACCGTAGAGTACATTTTCAGTACATTTCCTTTGAACTTGAAATGATTATACTTATACAAGAAGCTTCCACTATATGCCGTATGTAGTATTTTCAAAATATTTATAATGTTATAAAGTACATACGTACATTGATTATTATTATATATTTCCTGCATATAGTTTTATCTCTATGATGTCACCAGCGTGTATAACCAATAACATTTCAACTTATTCAATTACATTATTAATTAAATTCCTTTTAAAAATTTCCAGTAGCTTCTAAATATGTTAACATTCTGAGATTCACGTAAGCCAGATCATGTTTATTTTTTTTTATTTTTTTTTTAAATAATTATAAAATAGCGCCTGACCGCAATCCCGTCTGATGGTAAGCAGTGATGCAATCGTTAATGGTAAAGCGCGCTAGTTTAATAAGCCCATTCACTCAAAAAACTGTGTGAATAGGAAGGAAGACGGCAGTTGAGCGAGGTGATACAATGTTAAACCCAGAGGGAGATTGATCTGGAGACCCTCCACGACCGAACTCCCAACACAACAACATTAGGCGCATCAGACTGCAACTGCTCAGACCCGTCCTCCGTACGGCTTCACCAGACATCATGCCAGAACACGACAAATCGCTTGGCGGCAAGGCTTTGTCTGGTGGGTGGTAACTTCAGCCGGCGGCCGATGTTATGGCCTACCACCGAGAAGTAGCATCCCTTGAGGATGTTATCAAGCTACTCCGCCAGTTAGACAGCTAGGACAGTGATTAACAAATCTCCTAACAACGCCGCTTACTGTACCTCTGTGTAGTACTGTGTACTACTGCAACTTTATCTTTTTAATAGTGCTAGTTACTTCAAAATCAACTTAATTGTTATTGAAAGAAAATTGATATTTGTTTAAATAGTAAAATAGTACCAGCAGGATAATTGCGTAACACATTATCAGTAGCAATGGGTTTCATTTTGACAGTTCAACAATATTCAATGCACTATTTACGTTGTTGAACAGACACATTTTCGAACATATGGCCGGAACCAGCGATGGATTAGCAATAAGCTTCAAAATGATTCCAACTGGTATTAATAGTCTGTTACGCAATTAGGATGCAGGATATAATGTCCTATCAATTTAGTCCCGGCTGACGTAAATTGACTTATGTTTAGTCGCTTCCATAGACAGTTTAGACACGATTAAAAACATTAATCACGTCTAAACTGTCTATGGAGTATGTATCTTAATATGACAGGACTAAATTAATATGTTATCTTCTATCCTTTTTTAATAAAATAGAAAGAAAAAAAATGCACTGACCTTAAAATTAGTTTAGTTTTTGAACTAGAAATTCGGCACTAGTGTCCAACCGAAACTAGTTTTACTACCGAAACCGAAACCAAAAACGAAAATCGGCAACGGTATGTGTTTATGCCGAAACCGAAACCGAAACTTTCTTAAAAGGATAATATTTTGAGGCAAAAATAAAGAAAACCTTGTCAAAATCAGTCAGTTGTTATTGTTTTCTCTTTAAATTACAAAAATAAGTAGTGATCGACATTTTCATATTTTTTCGTAATTAACATAAAAACCTTTAATAAAGTAAAATATTAGTTGCGCCTCAAAAATACCACAATAGGTATTTATTTGTGTGGGTAGGCACTCAATCACTCGAAAACTCGACGACAATAAAACAAACAAGTTAATTACGACATTGGCCCGATGGGTTTCATTCATTCATTTAATGCGCCGAATATAACCGATCTTTTTCTTCTCAGCCTATAGAGGTACACTGCTGGACAAAGGCCTGACCAATCACAGCGCGAGAACTCCCGAATACACATTCGGTTTCGGTCGTAGTATCGGCAAGTTTGCCGCCGAAAATAAAACAAAACCGAAAATCGTGCTTTTTCCGAAACTAAACCGAAAACAAAACCGAAACCGAACATGCGGTCACCCACTAATCAGCACCATTGTATACCTAACTTAAGTAGTAATAAATTACCTGTTATAAATGCTCAGTTTTTGACAATATGCTCGCTTCGTAAAAAAGTGGGTTTATATGATAGACCTTCTGATGACGCGATGTGACGTGATGTGGATATCCGGGGGAACAATGATCCCCGTCTGATGTGATAGAGGTTCCCTTCTCTTCACTACCCTTAGTTGAATAGAAAATGCCTAAGGTATTAAGCCCATCTTTGCACCTTTTTTATGCGCTTTAAGTTTAAATAAATTGCCAATGGATAACTAATCTAAGAATATTCAAATCAAATTAAATCAAAGCATTTATTTCAAATAAATCAGTTACAGGCACTTTTGAATTGTCAGAAAGTCGGTCAGTCAGTAAGGTGAAGCTAGTCGCCCATTCCAAAGAGTAGGTACCTATGGAGAAGAATGGGCAAGAAACTCCATGGACACTCTTTTAAATTATCAAGCTATTGATACAAATATTTGATTACATCATTCATTTTTAAATCAACCGTGTGAGAACGATGCAGAAATATATTGTACGCTAAGAGCGTCCATTATGAAAAATACACAAAAAAAAGCAACAACAAAAAAGACTAATCCAACAAATAGATGCTTTACAGCAAGTACATTGTGCTCACACGTGTGCCATGCAATTATACAATACTAAGAAATTGAATCTACACAATGCAAAGATAGTTTTGTTTATGGTTCAGCAGATCCAACAGTGTTCCCGAATGCTAAGTTTAGCTCCTGTGTAGCTGCACCAGTGCCGAATATTATATTATATTATATCGCAGCTCTGATTCTCTGGGAACATGCATTTTCTGAATATTCTAGATTAATTTCTACATTGTTACAGTGTTACTAATGACTGCGAGATGATGGTTTACAGTGGGCGAGATTAAAATAAGTACCTACCTTGCAATTAAGGACAGTATACTTTAGTAGCACTTTTGTGTTTGTTTCTATTGAAATACATAATTATTTATGAGCTCGTCTTTATAAACATTTCAAAAGGCTACTTACAATTTCATCATAATCTTCAAACTAAATAAAAAGAAAAATAAGTTAATTTCATATCAATTTGGCTTAGATTGCATATCAAGGAGTCTCCATTTAGACATAGAAATGCCTGTAATTGAAGGCTCCGCTCCTTCCGTACATTTTAAATGTGTAAGCAACAAAAAGGGAAATGAGAAAAAACATAACAAAATGCGTTTATTTGACCAAACGAAAGTTAAATGCATCTAAATTGCCACTTGCGAACTACGGGAAACATTGACGTCACTCAAAATGCTGCATCACACAAGCAAAGCTTACCACGCAACTAGCATGATGTAGATTTACGACATTAAATATCGGGCACTAGCCCACCAGACACGAAACCCGTCTGATCGGATAACCCTCCCCTATGAAAGCCGAGTGAACTTTACACTCTATTATTCATACCTCCACGTCTCAATTCCATAAGTCATCACTGGCAACACACACTGGTCGAAGACTTTTGTCTTGAGACACTGCGGTATTTCGGACGAGAAGATTCTACGTAGCTTCCCGAAAGCAGCCCAGCCGAGTTGGATTCGACGATTGACCTCTTTCGCTTTCTTTTCTCTTTCCTCTTTCTCTTCTCTTTCTTTCTTTCTTTTTCTTTTTCTTCTTCTCGCTAACAATGGGCCTTATAAGAAGGTTCAAAGTCGCTCAAAGGGCAATGGAGAGGGCTATGCTTGGGGTTTCACTGCGCGATCGAATCAGGAATGAGGAGATCCGCAGAAGAACGAGAGTAACCGACATAGCCCGAAAAATTGCAACACTTGAAGTGGCAATGGGCTGGACACATTGCCCGTAGGACCGATGCCCGATGGGGCCGACGGGTTCTCGAGTGGCGACCACGCACCGGAAGACGTAGCGTGGGTAGGCCCCCGACAAGGTGGACCGACGACCTGATGAAGGTCGCGGGAAACCGCTGGATGCGGGAGGCGCAGGACCGGTCGTCGTGGAGAACCTTGGGGGAGGCCTGTGTCCAGCAGTGGACGTCTTTCGGCTGATATGATGATGATGATGATTCATACCTCTATAAGGTAAACTAGTTATCTTATAATCAAAGAGAAGCCAAACCCTTAACAATATCACGTTACACAATTAAGGGTTTCTGATCGGCTTCTTGTTTCCGTACATTTGAAGTGGCCTAGAAGCACTGGTATAGAGGTCTATCAGGGTATTTTGGCATTAGATACGGAGTAAAACTTGCTTAGTCGTATAGTACAGTGGACCCCGCTTTTGTACCTAAGGCTTTTTTATAGCTAAGTTTACTTTTTTATACACAAAAGAAGTTATTGTAATGCGATTTCGTATTTTTATTCTTTAGCATAATGTAGCTACAGAAAAGCTTTTCGGAGCGTCTTTTAATGGTTAATTATCGTTTTAGAATGCGGATAAAGAAAAGAAAAGAAAGAAAATTTATTCAACACAGACTAAAAGACACACAATACATTACTAATAAATAAAGATTTACCTGTGACCCAGTTCAGCAAAAATGCCGAAGAACTAGTGCCTGATGCTGGGTTTCAACTGGAACTTAATGGTGGAAATGAATTTATTCGATAAATTATCTAAATAGCTTTCTAAATGTGACTTTTCGCAACCATTGAATATAGGTTTTAAAAATCATCCGTACCTAATAATATTCTGATTATTATCTGTTGAAGAATTGATCCAATGGTCGAGAAGCTTTTTAATGTGCATGTGCACTTAGGTGTGTGTGTTATTTCTGGACGTTAAACAAGTCCCGCCAGACCTGGTCTGGTAAGGTTTTTCTATCTCTTTTTCAGTAGCTGCCCTTAGTTTGGATTTGTCATTACACTCATCTTTATTATGGGGCTGAAACATAAGTTTGCACAATGTGAGTACTGACCTCTGCCTAATCCGGGAAAACAAAAGCTATGCTATAATGCATAGGAGCAGGTATGGCCCAGTGGTATGGCCCGGGTAAGGCCCGCCCTCTCATCGACATGAGGCCTGTATTCCTACAATGAGAACGATATAGGCTGATTAGGTGTGACCTTGAATTACGAGTATGTAGGTTAAAACCCAGGTAGGCACTTTAGTTTGTATAATTTATTTCATTACCATTGCTATCAAAACGGAGAAGGAAAACTTCGTTTACTAGAACAAAAAAATCAAATTCGGTGATATCTTACCAACGCATATTAAGCCCGCTCCCTCTCTCATAGTGTAAGCCTGAGTCCCAACAGTGGGAACAGTATACTTTGATTATGCTAGGTTCTGCTATATTATAAGGATATCTGTCATCTGCCCTTTCAGAGTAGGCAGTAACAAAGACCGTACTTGACACAAACCCGCACAAATTAGCTTCCATATCAAAGCAAGTGCCATTCTGTAGAAGTGTAGTATCATAAATGTAAAATTATATGCCGTTGTTAAAATATGCGCCTCTTGAGATAATACGGCGACATTGTCGTGAATTGTAGAAGTAGGTTCGCTGTTTGGGACTCTAGGATTGAGTCATCTTGGGGCGAAAATTAAGTTGAAACTTGCGGTTATGTAATTTTGTGGCGTACTGTAGTTTCTGTCTACTCGACCGGGAGAAAGGCGTGAGTTTATGTGCAGCCTTATAAAATGTAATTCAAAATTAATGCTTGTAGGCAATTTGTTCAGTTTTCACTATATCCTTGTACCTATTTACAATAAGTAAATAAAATGGGGCAAATAGGAATCATCATCACTATCTCAGCGTTAATTCCAGTAGCATCCGAAGCCTTTTTTTTCAGCCTTAGAGTCTGGGGTCCGCTTTACCAGTCTAACTGCTGATTTTGGCTAAACATCGATATTTTCCGGGAATCGACTGCCGTCTGACCTCCACAACCCGAAGGTGATATCAAAGCATTGCAGTTAGACCAATTGTTGAACTTTTGAGAGATCCAACAACCTGTGACGACTGCCATTAGATGTTCGTATGACAACCGGGACCAACGGCTTAATGCACGATCAGACCAGTGCAAATATTCATATTCATGCATACAAACATTTGCACTGTGCGGGGTTCGAACCCGTTCCTCCTTGCGTAGCGGCCGCTTTTGCTACCAACTTACTTAACAACTACGCTTTTGTAGGGGTAAAAATCGAAACGAACTTTAAAATTCATTCCAACGTTGAAATAACACAAGTTCGTTGGTAGGAAAGATCCCTAATGTGCAATTGGCAGAAAACTATAAAAATACACTTTAGTTATCCATTTTAGTTCCGTCTCGATTCACTCCTGCATCAGGAATGAGCCGTTTTTTTTATTTTCAAATGTGAACATGATCAATTTTAGTCTATATAATATTTTCTAACTCCCAGGCCCATCTAAAATACAGCTAAAATGAACAAAATAGGTAAATTAGAAAAAATATAGTGAGTTTTCCTATTAAATTTATTAAATAACTGCCTTGTTACCCAAATAATTGGCCTGAAAAATGTTGTCTACCCATTTTATCTTATTTAGTTTATCTTTTGACACGTTTATCTGAATTGTCACCATTAAGTTAATCGGCTGGACTATGAATACTATACAAATAAAAACTAATATAAGCTGACTGTTGATTGTACGAAAAGCTAATACAATTCTAGGTCAGCTAAAAATGCAAATATACTTAGAGCTTGATGTATAGTCGTGTGCACCCAACTGCGTTTAAACTGTTTACTTAGTTAGCTTTAATAGTGACGTAGTGTTCTATTATTTTCCTATTTATTTACACTTGTAGGTTCACAGTGATTTAGAGTTCATTAATATGATTCCTGGAGTGAGCTAGCTGAAGGTATAAAACAAGTATAAATGCAATATCACAATATGTAAGTAAAGCAATCACAAAACAATAAATTTTGTAAAAGCAAAACATTTTTACTGGTTCGTTGCTTCGTCTAATGCATGAGACCCGGGATCGATCCCCAAATCGGGAAAAGTGTTATATTAGGTTAGGTTCCTTCCCCCAGCATACGTCACACGTATATAACACACGGAGAGAACACTGGGGTGGCCTGGCGGCCACGCCCATCCCAGGGCGGCGAACATCCATGAAGTTACCACCCACCAGACAAAGCCTTGCCGCCAAGCGTTTTGTCGTGTTCCGGCATGATGTCTGGTGAAACCGTACAGAGGACGGGTCTGAGCAGTTGTGTTGCGATGTGTGCCGGGTACGATGCGCCAAATGTTGTTGTGTTGGGAGTTTGGTCGTGGAGGGTCTTCAGATCAATCTCCCTCTGGCGCAGCATCGTTGGTCGTGTTGTTGGGTTTAACATTGCATCACCTCAATCTGAGTGAATAGGTTCTTAATAAACTAGCGCGCTTTACCATCAACGATCGCATCACTGCTTACCATCAGGCGTGATTGCGGTCAAGCGCTAGTTTATAATTACTAAAAATAAAAAATAAGATTTTACAACCCGGAAACTTAAAAAAAATGTTAGGTTAGGTTTGATTTCTCCATCATGAACTTATCACGAGAATACTCATTATTATGTACAAGTACAGAGAACAGCACATCAAGCTACTAAAATCTGTCAGATTTCTTCATTAGATTTTAAACTTTATCGCTAAAGCTTTAAAGCCCAAGGTTGTTTGGGAATACTTTACAGTTTCGGGTAACTTGACCTTGTTATCGTCTGTACATCATATAATTTAGAGAACATAAATAAGAAGATTTAAAGAACAGCAGCAGCCCACGGTCTGGATTTATGCCTAGTGAATGGCAATACTCAAGACCCTCATTATAGTGGACTTTACAATAGCTGGTCAAATGCTGGTGCACTATAGGTGTACCCGTGTCTTCTTCTTCTTCAGCCTATGGATGTCCACTGCTGGACAAAGGCCTCCCCCAAGGCTTTCCACGCTGACCGGTCTTGTGCTGCCCGCATCCATCGGCTTCCCGCGACCTTCACCAGGTCATCGGTCCACCTTGTTGGGGGCCTCCCTACGGTGCGTCTTCCAGTATGTGGTCGCCACTCCAGAACCTTACTGCCCCATCGGCCATCGGTTCTACGAGCAATGTGCCCTGCCCACTGCCACTTAAGTTTAGCGACTCAAAGAGCTATGTCGGTGTCGGTACCCGTGTAGGTACCTCTGTTCAACCTGTCGCCAAAATAAGTTGTAGTACAGTGGAGCATCGGTAATGCGGCCCCTGGCTAATGCGGCACCCCTTATAATCCCACATCGTCTATTACATACATGTCTTCGCTAATAGGGATGTTTCCTGGGTAAAAAAACTGATTCTATTTAGTCCGTCATTCCGATTATAGAAAAACATTGGATACGTATATTTTGTTTTAACAAATCAATAAAAATTTACCGACAAAGACCGACAAAGAGGGATTTGGTTAGTCAACTACCCTATTCACGATTTAACAAGTTACAACTTGTATGCACCATCAGTATTATGCTCGAATTTGTCGGATTACAATTTACAAGGTACTCTTTTGTAAAAACATTCGGACTATAGAAGGTCTTAGGCAGTATTCTATAATCCGACAAATTCTATAGTTCGACACTGCCCTGCAAAATGTTTGTCGAACTACCGGGGATCCACTGTATTATATTATGTAAAGTCATATTTCTCTATCTATAATTTTTATTCGCAACAAAATTGACGTTTGGCAGTTTTCGTATAAAAGAACTGTTAAAAAAATTAAAATTATACCCAGTAGGTACTTATAAAATTATCTGGCGTTGGTAATATCAATCCTAAATCAAAGAAAATGTTGTTGTAACTATAAAAGTAGTATTAACACTTCTACTTAGCGGCCGCTCGCGACTTCGTTCGCGCAGAGTTAGTTATTTGAACATTTTATTTTAACCCCAAAAGAGCCGATCATAATATACAGCGTACATTTTAAATTTTTTATATGCTCCGCTCCTATTGGTTGCAGCGTGATAGCCTAAAGCCTTCGTGGGTTAGTAGGCTATCTAACGCAAAAAGAATTATTCAAATCGGTCCAGTAGGTCCTGAGAGTAGCGCGTTCAAACAAACAAACTCTTCAGCTTTATATATTAGTATAGAGTATAGATATCAAGCATAGACTAGCTACGCCCCGGGGTTTCACCCGCGTAAGTTTCGAGACGGGATAAAAACAATCCTATGTGTTATTCCTGGTAATAAATTATCTGTGTGGCGAATTTCATCTAAATCCGTTCAGTAGTTTTTGCTTTAAAGAGTAACAAATATCCTTCCATACTCACAAACTTTTGCGTTTATGATATTAGCAGGATATTCTATACATTTTCTTTTCATTATCGTATTAAGTCCGGAAACTAAATAAATAAACTATGTATGATATTCCCCTATTAACGCTAATATGGACATTCTATACCCGGAAGCTATCCATCGCTACAGACATATGGATACTAATACATATGTTGTGTAGACAGTGCGCAATGTTTGCTGTACGCAACATTGGTCTTCGAGCCGTCTGCAAATATGACTGGCCACATAGAGTGCTACCTACATTATGTAAGAAAATAGAAAGCTAATTCTGTTTTGAAGGAGAAGGTTTCAATTTGGAAGAAGTAAAAGTGGAAAGTAAAGAGAGGGGATTTAACTAAACTTGTCAATGAAAATAGGACAGCTAATGAGGATACTGCACACTAAATGCGTAACACATTATTATAATCATTTTAAATATTTTTTAAACATATTACTAATCTATTGCTTCGTATATTCGATAAATGTGCCTGCAAAACAAAGTATATAACGCAATGAATGTTATTAAACCGTCAAAATGAAAATGATTGTTAACAATAGTGTGTTATTATGTAGTAAAAAATGCATTCAGTAAATAATTCATAAAGAACAGTGAAATATCGCAGCATAGTGGCCACATCATGACTTTGTCTCAAACCTCCATCGTAAGACGGATCACGCAGCCGTCTTTTTCGACATGACATTACGTGACATTGGCTAAATGCACAAACCGTGCGAAGCCATAAAAGAAAGAAAGAATAGTGTGTTACTTTGTTGTTAATTTTAGAAAATATTCACTCTTTCCCGGGGGGTAAGCAGGTACACTACAGTCCCTACATACTCCTTTTATTTTATTTACGTTTATCCATCTAACACGTAAGTATTTACCGAGAAAATAACGTATGCATAGCAATTGCCATCCTGTAAATAAACATGACGCCAGATCTTTTCATAATGGCTCCTCATTATGAAAAGAACCAGCGTCATATTTATTTTCTTCTTTTAAACAGTCTTGTTTATAAACAAGACAGTTTAATGGCTTGCTAATCTATCCACGTCAACAAGTTAATGAGTAATTCTCCTGGAAATCTGCATAATATTTTATTTATACTTACAAACGTGCATACGTGGGTACATAATATATAAATGTATATCAAGTATCTGGATGTAATGTTAAAATAACAGCTTTTTTACTAAATGCATATGAAAATATACACGAAACTTATAATAAAAAAAAAATATCTGTCCGTTTCTTCAAACTTATTTACGAAACAATTGGGCCGATTATGAAAAGACTCTCACTGGCTGATAGCTAAAGACTAACTTATAAATTTCCTAATTAAAAATAAAACTAGTATAAGTGCCGTATATAATTATTTTATCCTATTCACATGATAAAAGTCGCGGCCACAGTTAGTATATGACCAATCGCCAAAGCACACATTATTTCATTTAAATACATAATCGTGATATACTAAATAGGTTCTTTCCTTTTCCTCAATTTCATAAGTTTTTGCTTCATTATTGAAAAGAGTGTCCATGGAGTTTCTTGCCCGTTCTTCCCCATAGGTACCTACTCTTTGGAATGGGCAACTAGCTTCACCTTACTGACTGACCGACCTTCTGACAATTCAAAAGTGCCTGTAACTGGTTTATTTGAAACAATGTTTTGATTTGATAAACCTAATAGTAGGTACATATTAATTAATTGCAATATATTAATATCTATGAACCTCATAAAAATAATTATTATTTATGTTTGTTTGTTCATCATTTTTTTTTTAATGTTTATTCGTACATTAAAGTACTTAGTTTCCAGCATTTTAACTTAATTAACTTAGTTAATAATATACAACAAACCCTCTTATGATCTGTCAAATTTCTTTAACAGATTTTCAATTTTATTGGTAAAACACTGCAGTACAAGGTTAAATAGCAAAATATGTCAATTTCAGGTAGTTTGACCTGCTGAGGTCTGTAAAAAAAACAAAATACATATAATATCCACAAAGAACGTAGTAAAAGCCTAGTATTTGAGCACATTTCTTCTAATTATTAAAACTGATTTATACGGTATAATTAAATTGCCTATGACATACAATAACATTGATGCAACAGATGACTTGCATCGTCTAAATGGTGTTAGACAATGCAATTTTTATTGTTGCTTTAACTTAATTGAAGCCATAGGCAATTAAATTGCACCATATAAATCAGTCTTTATTCTTGAGTAATATTATAACCCGATCTATATCAGTACAACTAAAAATAAAATCGAAACTGCTACATGCATTTGCAATCGCGTTGTATATCTGGCAGCCGGCATCAAACAACTAAGGTTAAATTTCACGGACGCGTTAAGGCCGTTTTGCCGGATTAATCTGGCGGCCGGCACTACCCGACAGACTTTAACTTGGTAAGCCACAGAGCGGGGTCGGCGGGCCGCAAACCTAGACGAATTAACTTACTTACGTCACGAGATAAGGAGACTTTTTGTCAAGTTATTACTGGCTGTTAGGTCTTGGCTTAATTAGAAATAGTTTGTGTTACTAAGCTTCGTTGTGTTGTGCTGTATTGTTGTCATATTAAGAACGCATCACTTTCTATCGCTAACCTAAATGGGACTTTTCACAAAAACATATATCGTCCGTGAACTTCTGACACCTCCTAACTAACATTTTTCACAAAAATTTATTATTACGCCATGTTTTGACGATGCGTATAACCAATCGAATGTAATAACCTCTTAAATTAAATAGTCACTAGTATGGACGATATTCTTTCCGAGAAATATCTCTTAAATTTGGTCGCTCTATATATGGCGACAATTTCTCCTAACTGACATTTTGCTCGAAGCCTCCGTGCACGGCGTCGTACTTGAAAGGCGTTTGTTGATAAAAAGTAAGTTTTTAGAAATTTTTATACTCAAATTTGTCATTTGAAACTAATTTTGTTACTATCCAAAACGGTTTTGTTAGTTTTGTTTCTTAGAATTCTAAAAATAGATATAGCTGAGACACATTAAAAGTAAATTTAACAAATAGGAGTAATTTCTTTGAACACTTTTTATGAAAATGTGGTACCTTTTGTGTTAGATCCTGATCACATAGGATAAATTTCTATTGGGTTTATCTTATTTTAACTCAACTATTTATATAACTGTAATCAATATCTTTACGGTACGTAGGTTAATAGTTATAATGTTTGAGTTTTACCCGTTTTTCTATTGTTTTTTTTTTTTTATTTGACAGCTTCTGCAATAATGGCTTCAAGGCTCATGCGCTAGTGAACATAGTGTGTAGGTCAAGTGAAACACAGAATCTTGCACCCTCAACTTTAACTTCTACAGCTATTTTGGAACAGATTGATCTAGCCACATTTACGGAACCACAGTCGAATGAAAGGCACGAACCTCCGGAAAAGTTAAGTTAAGTTAAGAAAGTTTGATCTTGAGATCATTAAATGATCTCAAGATCAAACTTTCTTCTTCCGGAAAACAATCCAGATTTAATTCAATTAGAAGACTTCATAGTGACAGAATCAATGCCTTTTTTATTAGGTTCAACATCGACATCATCGCCAATATTCCTTCCACCTAAACAAGATTCTACTTCTACATTTTGTGATGAGTTTTCGCCAGACGACGGCAGCGATTACGAACCATCTAACCATGGCGCAATAAGATCTGATTCTGAAAATATCCAACCAAATACTCAAATAACGGAAACTATTGAGGATCCAGTTCACAATGGAGATATGACAGAAGGCCGACGTCGACTAAAGGAAGCTCAACCAGAAAGATGGAAAAAGAATGTTACTAAGCGATTGCAAATGGAGGGTAAGGAGTATGTAGGGTACAAACGGCCAAGGGGTGAAAAAGTGCAGTCCCAATTTCGAAACTCAAGGGTCCTAGATCCTAGCTGTAATTCGAATTTCTGCACAAAAAGTAAGATCAGGTGTTGTGACGAAGTAGGAGATGAGGACTGGGATAAGATATTCCAACAATTCTGGAGTAACATGGATTGGCATCAACGAAAAGTGTACGTAGCTAATAACGTTACTTTTCAGGGAAAAGGTAGACTTACAGTATCTGAAAGTTCGAGAAGATCAGGTACTTTAATTTATTTTCTTCCTGTTACCAATCCTAATGATAGCACCACAACCAAGAAACGAGTATGTCGAGAAATGTTTCTTCATACTCTATGTCTCGAATCAATTTCAGTACAGAGTTGAGCCATACACACAGTACACAGTTAACTCATAGAAATATCTCCTATCTGCATTTTGTTTAGAATTTGAAAAGTTAAATCTCCTAACTTCCATATAATAAAGTAAAGCTCAAAATAATAGCTATTTTTGAACGGTAATAGTAAACGGACTCATAAACAAACGAAGTGTTTTTTTATTTCGTCAATATACTTCACGGAAACTAAATAAATCAGTTTATTGTTCCTCCTGTATAATTTGTGTATAGTCAGATAGGAGATCTCAGAAGTTCACGGACGATATGTACCAATCAAATTGAAAAGCAGTTGACAATATAATGTAAATTGGTAGGTAAGCCGTGGCAATATTTCTCTACAAATAATAAAATGATCAAAATTAGTTAAGTGTAAGCTACGTTGATAATGTAAGTTATTACTCACTGAATAGTTGAAGCTTGGTTGGATACATAAAATACGTTTTAGTTAGTCTTTGTAGGGAGTATCATTAAAAAAGGTTTAGTTAGAACTCTTTAATTCTAGACCCTGAAAAGGGGGGAGTGCGGAATGCGGAGGACAACGTTGTTGTGTTTGGGAGAGGCCTTTGTCCAGCATGAGCCGGCAATAGGCTCAATTGATTGAAATACATACACCGACATATCAAGTTGAAATTCAGTCGTTGACTTAAACGTATTGATTGAAATAACACACGGCTGGAGTTTTGAGCAGTTTCGGTTTGGGAAAGTTTCGGAGCCGTTTGGGACAAGTTTTGAGAAAGTCCTGTTTGAGTCACTGTGGAAGTCTGAAATACAGTCGTGGCAGCGACACCAAGGACGTTACATTACACGTAGATTGGGGTATCATAGAGCCATTACGTACTGTCGATTGGTAGCCAGCGACTCGGTCGATGGCAACTGCGACTTTCCCTAGTTTAAATAGGTGCTTACGCACTTAGTCGACGCTGACGTTTGCCCCTGCGACTTTGCCTGTTTTGGTTGCTGAGGGAGTGAGTCGGTGGCGACCAGTCGATATTTTATTTATTTTTTATTTATTTAGATAACCAACAATTGTTTACACTGTTCATTAATATGATTTGATGACTAGGGTAACACTTACAAATGCAACAATTAATTATAGGTTAACTCCACATGCACAAAAAAAAAACGGTTTACATTAGATACTTAAGTAAAACTTAATTGATATTAAAATTGATAACAATAACAATAGGCGGGAAGTTCAACAATAGGTAACATAAAAAAAATCATTTGCATATAAATTCTGATTAAATATTAATTAATTAACAATTATAATAATTTTTGAGACTAATTAACGAATTATGATTTAAATTAATTCAATCATAAATTCCTTATCTATCTCTTATCTTAAACACCATAGAAGGTTCAAAATATTTTTAGCTTACGTAAGCTTTAATTCTGATCATTACAGAAAACTAACATGCGCTGCAAGCAGGAATAGTCCTGGCGGTGATCAGGTTTATGTTTTGAAGTTGTATCCGTTGTCCAAAAATGTCAGTTTCAAAAAATTATAGTTTATGTTATGCGCCAAATGTTGTTGTGTCGGGTGTTTGCACAGCAATGGCTGGCCCAGCATCGATGGTCGTGTTGCTGGGTTTAACATTGTATCACCGCGGGATTGCGGTCAAGCACTAGTTTATATTTATTAAAAAAAAATATGAAGTCTAAAAAGCGCTATCTCACTACAAAATCTTTTCTCTTTCAATTCAAAAGCTCCTATAGCAAAGCTATTGTGTCATACTGTTTGCCGTATCTATTCAATGCGTCTTTTCATCAGGTTCCATTAAAGGAAATAGCATTTTCTACTCATTCAAATGCAAATAAGTCCATTCATTGACAAAATAAATAATTTATTACACCAAAAGCGTTTCAATGCGAATAATTAATGATCGGACGTAACGCATATAATTTGAAATGTACTTAATTTACCGCCATCGCATCATCATTAGCCACTCTATTAATGAGGTACAACGTTGATAGAGATGTAGCCGATTAGGTTTATAATTCGATAATAGACCGTGCAAAGTACGGGCGACAGCAGGACAAGCTACCCGAAACTGCAAAATATTCCCAATCAACTTTGAGTCTTAATGCTTTAGTAATAAAGTTAAAAATCTAATAAAGAAATCTGACTGATCAGATTGTGTAGTAGCTTGATATACTGTCGTCTGTACATACATATACAAGGATCATAACATTTCATAATGTACGTCACTGCAGAGCTCTTTGCCGCGGGCTGCTAGATAGTCGAATTCTGCAACCGAATTACTACTCGATTAAATTACTCGATATAAACAGTAGAGTGTAATCTGATCAGCAAAGTGAGCTCACATGAAATGCCTTATAATTAGCAATATTGCCAATTCGGTCGGGTCACCGCACACGCGTATCTCTATATGCCTATCAGAATCTAATTTGACACGGAAATGTACTGAAACTACTGAATTATCTGTTACCTGCTTATAAATTACACCTCATTTGACAATACCAACTGAACTGTATAATAGGGGCTGCCGAACTGAAGTACTTTAGGAAAATATTATTGACGTTAAACATGTTTAAATTGTTGAATCTATACTTAATATATAAAGTGGAAGAATTTGCTTGGTTGTTTGATCGCGCTAATATCAGAAACTACTGGTCCGATTAGAAAAATTCTTTTTGCGTTGGATAGTCCATTATTTCAGGAAGGCTTTAGGCTATATAACATCACGCTGCGACCAATAGGAGCTGAGCATAAAAGAAAACTCTTTTGAGGTTAAAATAAAATGTTTAAATAACTAACTCCACCCGGACGAAGTGGCGGGCGACCGCTAGTCTGCTACAAACTACAATAATTTTCTGCATGAGGTCAGTCGTTTTGCTTGTGTTTCGGTTTATATGAAAGGTTGACGATCCCTATTCAGAATAGTTGAATTTAAAACTGATATAGCTCTCAATCTACAATCCATTTTAGAATTCAATCGCCTTCACAAAGAGTTAAAGCACGTTTAGATTATTACCTTATTAAAATTCATGAATCAATTTCACTTGAAGTCTGAAAAAATAATTTTGTGTCTTTAAACCCATAGCAATGCCTCAAAGAGATGTCAGCACAGATTTACTTAAAGGATTAAATGCGGAAACCAAACCCTTGACATAGAACGAACCCGTAACATGTCTGCACATGGTGATGGGGTCCACTAAAATCAATGCGTGCCAGGGCCACGGGTTATTCGAAAGATAATCTGTTTACAGTATCCTGTAGCCACGGTAAGGTTCCGGTCCTCCCAGAGCAGGAGTCATTTAATGATATCCCACCTCAAAAACATTCCCGTGACGAAGTGGGCCCTAATCCACACGAGCCCAAGGCGAGTTTAGATTCAGATATCACATGCCTTTAAATGACGTTTTTTTTAGCTCTTAAACATGTCGGATTTACAAAGTTTTCCTTCAACATTTCAAAAGAAGTGGCGATGAAATATTATTCTTTAACCACATATAGAGCGATAGAAAAAAAAAGAACATAATAACTTTTCAAACTGAGCATGATTTCCCTGTGACAACAGTACTCAATTCGCGTGTATGACTAAATCAACGGTAGGAACATCCTATAGATTACCAGTACATCTAATATATAAAATTCTCGTGTCACGGTGTTCGACATTAAACTCCTCCGAAACGGCTCGACCGATTTTCATGAAATTTTTTGTGCTTATCCGGTATTTATGAGAATCGGCCAACATCTATTTTTCATCCCCCTAAATGTTAGAGGTAGTCCACCCTAAATTTTTTTTTTAAATTTTTTAGACAAAATTTTTAATTTCTATTTTTTTATGATACAACATATAAAAATACATACAATCCCCAATTTTCACCCTTCTACGATCAACCCTTATTTTTTAATAGCCATTTTAGTAATTTAATCTATTATTTATATGGCAAAACAACGTTTGCCGGTCAGCTAGTATCTACATAATATTGGCTGTTTATTGCACACATTGCGTGTTACATCTCCTACATACCGTAAGGCGCTAGTGCCACGGAATAAGCCATCACGTGTTATGGTAATAGACCATTCCGTTTAACGATCTCTTAAAATGGGTTCGTGCAGAGCCGACTGTATGTGTTAAAAATTCTCCCTGCAATGACATAATGTATGTAATCAGTACTTTAATGTTTTGATTACATTTCCGTATTACCGTATCATTTCCGTGTGTAGGTAAGAGGAAATTGGAGAAAAACATACTTTTTGAAATAGAAACTTGTTTAGTGCACTTTACGCACAGTAAAAGGAACTGAGCCGTCATCCTCGGGTCGATGTCGCTGAATCGGGTACTTAAATCTACTCAGTTCCACTGGGTCACGCTGAATCGCATATATCCTACTCCACATCCAGCCGTCATCAGCCATGTACCTATACAATCTGTGACAAAATCTAACAAATAGCGTGTCTTTTCAAGCATATATTTAAAATACAACATATTAAAAAATTTTAAATTAATATTATAAATTTTGATTTCTATCGTTTGGTTACCTACACACAGTTCACAGTTCTATATTTAAAATAAAACTGAAGGCTTTCCATTTTTATTCAACGATCATAGACAAAAATGTAAACTTATTTTGAAAAGAATATATTGTATGTGAATATATACTGTATTGTCTTTGGTCTTTAGTAAATAAAACTATCCTAACCTTGACGTTTGTGTCTCGTGTCTCATTTTTTTCAATACGTATGTATATAAAACGAAAACTTTATAGATAAACTGGTATATTTACCTACAATATAATCTACTGGTTTTATGTGCTTCTACGGAAAAAGATCCCTAAGGATAGGCGTCCGTGCTAACTAATTCAACAATGTGATCCACCCACGAGTTACCAAAGGGTCGTGTCGAACTTGAAACTTTCTATCCTAACAACCACAGGGATACCTTTTAATAGGTATTAAGGCGCTACAGGTACACAAGTAGGTACGGTCGGTGTCAAAATATCAGGACGAACAGACGAAACTTTTTTATAAGTTTAGTATTTATTTATTTATCGTCCCATTGCTGGGCGCAGGTCTACTCTCATACAGAAAAGGATTGAGCATAATCAGCACGCTTGCTCAACGCGGATTGGCGATGTCAGACTAAGTCCAGGTTTCCTCAAGATGTTTTCCTTCACCTTTCAATCAGTCATTTATTTATGTACACACATTATTATTAGTTAAAACTAAAATATTGATGTAAACATACTTACACAAGAAATGAAATAAAAATTAAGAATAAACAGGTTCATTGGGGATCAAAAAAATCGTCCACATTGCTGTCAGTGGAATAAGTGCCCAAAAGGCTGGCAGCATTACCACGTTGGTTGGCAATGAATTATTATTATTATTACACTTTATGAATAGAAAAAACATTTGCCTGACAAATGTTTTTGTTACGGGTCGTTAGTAACCCGAAATTCTGACAAGTCTAACCAATGGGAATCGTATTACCCAGTAACTGAGTTGTAGAGAGACAGGTAGTCGTTCCATATAAAGTACTGGTATTCAGCTGCAGTATGGTTGACAGCAGGTCAAGCTACCCCAAACTGTCAATTATTCCCAATCAACCTTGAGCATTAATGCTTTAGAGATAAAGTTGAAAATTTAATAAAGAAATCTGAAATTTTGTAGTAGCTTTATGTGCTGTCATCTGTACCTAGCCATAACTAAACTCGAGTTTTTATAGTTGCGAAACAATAAATGTAAGAATAAAAATATATTAGTCTATTAAGTAAAAAAATATTGTTTAGGACACTGAGTTTTTTTTTTACGTCCTGGTGCTTGACCGTAATCACTCCTGATGGTAAGCAGTGATGTAATCGTCGATGGTAAAACGCGCTAGTTTATTAAGAGCCTATTCACTATAGACTTGAAGACACTTAAATTGTAGTCCGACGGAGACACCGTCGCTGGCAAATGTTGTTCCAGTCCTTCGATGTCCGCGGTATAAAAGAAGAGGCGAAACGCTTCATCCAAATCGTGGTGGTGTCAACAACGTAAGGCCTCTGCCTCGAATCTTGCGGGCAGCGGCGCGGGAGCCGGGCGGGCATCGAAGACCCGTTCTCGAAACTAGCGGGCAGATCGCGCGTCACTTTATCTAGCCGCGTAGTGTTGTGTTCACGATTGTGTCGACGAGATATTTGTTTTTATTCGCGAAAGAAATGTCTGAACAATGGCTGCAACATCTTTTTGATTCAAATTTATTCCTAACGCTCGATCACCGCTCGCGGCCCGCCCGATGCCCGCAAGATTCGAGCGCATGAAATACACCGCTCGCTGCCCGCCCCGCTGTCGCACCGCTCTTTTCGAGAACCGGTCCGTTTGATTTTACGCATAAAATCTTGCCGCTCGCTCGCCGCCGCCGCCGCCGCCCCGCTGTCCGCAAGATTCGAGCCAGCGGCCTAATAAAGATGGATACTCGCCGTATGACAGGTCGTCCGATGATGGAATGGAGATGGGGGAATTAAATCATGTAATTCCCTCGCACACTCTCCAAAACGCATCTTATAGAACACCGACAGGTTTGCTATTCTTCGCCTGTACTCCAGGCTTTGGAGTCCGTTTTGAATTAAATCTCGGTCGCTAATTAGCCTCTTCGCACCCCTCTCCACCGAATCCAAAGTAGCCAGATGGCATTTTGCAGCACCAGCCCAAACGTGGCTTCTAAGCTGTGCTGCAGTTGTTTTAGATTGTTAAATTTTTTGGCTGTTCAGTTCATTTTGAACGGTTTATTCATCCCCAGATTTTTGACAGGCGATGGATTCTGTAGTAAAGTGTAGTGAGCTAAAAGTATCAATACTAGCATTAATTGAAATGACTGCTCATTCCGTGCTCACTTCACCAAGGTATCAGTGGGATCGTTACAGAATCGCATTGCTGATATACGAGTAGGTACTGATTAGGGTCGTAGTCTCACGTGATGTGATCGTTAATCTTACCTTTGTTTGAGCTTTTATCGGCGCAGTTAAGTGAAACCTCTTTGCCGCCTTTATAAAGAACAAATGTCTAGGTAGAATTTGACGCATTCTATGGTTCTCTCTTAGAATACTTGTTGGTGTAGTTACAGTAAGGATCAAAAGTGCATTACCGCTTTTGAACTTTATTGCACTAACAATAAGTTTCAAAAGTGGTACTCCACTTTTGACCCCTTACTGTACATGCTCTTTACGTAAACTGTTGATCTCGGTTCTGCGATTCGTCGTGTTCCGGCATGATGTCTGGTGAAACCGTACGGGGAACGGGTCTGAGCAGTTGTGCGATGTGTGCCGGGTACAATGCGCCAAATGTTGTTGTGTAGGGAGTTTAGTCGTGGAGGGTCTCCTGATCAATCTCCCTCTGGCGCAACATCGTTTGATCATTTCATCACCTAGCGCAACTTGCCGTCTTCCTTCCTATTCACTCAGTTTTTTTGAGTTAATAGGCTCTTTATAAACTAGCGCGCTTTACCATTAACGATTGTATTACTGCTTACCATCAGTGGGATTACGTTCAAGCACTAGTTTATAATTATACTATTCTGATATGAGAAATGACAGCTCACTTAACTTTGTCTTCATGTGAAGATTTTTATATACCTCTTGTGTGATATCAAATTTATTAAAAAAGACTTGATTATTTTACTGGTGCGAACTTAAACGACTCAAAGTAATCCTACTTCAGTAGCACCTCGTTTAAAAGCAGTCTCAAGTACTCGTCCCAAAAATTAAAAACACTAAAACAATATACAAAATTAAATAAAACATTTTCATTTAAATATGCAAAACGACAGCACTAAGCCCAGGCCTCAGGCCGAATATTGTCTACGTTTCATGAATTTCTGAGTCGTTCAGATTTTTTTCGACCTCTGTGTAACTTCCATTATTTAGTTCAGTATCCACTTCATTTTTGTGGTCGAATTCATGAGTTATTTAACTTTATTTTGTTGACGAAAAGAGTTAAATAACAGACTTTTTAAAAGCTTGAAAAAATCATTGTAATCACATTGAAACTGAATTGAAATTTGAACCATTACTGCCTCATGCGATTGCGCTATTTGAATATACAACAATAGGTAAGTGCATCGAATTAAGGTTAATTAAACCAATGACTATTATTGTTCGCAATGAATACGATGATACACAAGAAACTCAACTCTATCACGCACCTAATAGAGATTATACCGGACGAACTAATGTAGGTGCAATCACGTGAATTGATAGGGATACTCTATATAAATGCACGCATATTAGCCGTATAATGTTGCGATTTATATAAGCACTTCATACGTCCGTCCCGACATCATATCACGAAAAAAATAAGCGCCACGTTTTTGAAGTTAACGCACCGTATAACGTGTCGATAAAACTATAATGAAATAAAAATTTACGGTCGACATCGGAATGTTATTTATAATTTAATATAAAATGTTATTATGGAACTCCCACGCCGTAATATCCTATAAACACTGATATTTTAATAGCCTTTTCTATCGGCCGGCCGTACATTTTCCGCACGCTTTATGACAGAGCTCCGAGTCCCCGCCATTTTTCGCTACATATTAGATATGTTAACGGAAATGTATGTAATGCGTCATTGTATACAATTCCTAGGAAATTTATATAATTCCTAAATTTGCTCGGAAATGTGTGAAATAAATTTTATAACACACATTTCCTAGTAAATCTATACATTTCCTAAATAGCTAACGGAAATGTATTACTTTAAAGATGTCCATTAGTATGCGGGGATTATAACAAAAGTAACCTAACTATTTTTTTTTTTTTTTTGCCGGCGTGGAAATCCTCATAGGATGCCCGCCGCCCTGGGGTGGGCGACGGGGTATGTCAGACTTTTACTGACTAAAACCACCCCGGTGTGTCTTCTATCACGAGCGCACGTGGGGCCGCGGGAGTCTAAATTCTTCCACGGCCCCACCCTCGTGCTGGCCCGGTCTGTCCGGGCCTCGTCTCCTGCACGGGGTAGTGGGGTGTTAAACTACCCCGTGCATCGCCTCAAAGGCGCGCGCCGACACTCGCGCGCGCCTCCGCCTCAGGGTCCATCAATGGGGGGCGGGGACTTCCCCATGTCCCTCGCCCCTGGACCCATTCATGGGGGGCGGAAGAGGGCGTTATCCGCCCTTCCTCGGCGCCCGGTGCGTCTTCTACGGCCCGGGAAGGGAGTTGATATCTCCCTCTCCCGTTCCGCAGCTTCCTTCTGCGACATCACGTCCTCGCAGAAGGACACCACCGCGTCCCACGACTCTGAGCTGCCGACCATCCTCCGCACTACTGCCGGCAGCGTCAGGTCGCCTCCTACTTCATTTGTGAGGACACGGCGCTGCTCCTCCCAAGCTACACACTCGGAGAGCGTGTGCTGCGCCGTGTCCTCCCCGCATTGGACGCAGTGGTGGCACCGAACGTCCGGCTCCCTGCCTAAGCGACGCAGGTACTTGCCGAAGCAGCCATGCCCCGACAGTACCTGCGTCACCCTGAACGACAGGGAGCCGTGCCTCCTCCCGAGCCAGTCGTCGAGTACTGGCCGGATCGCCTCGACGGTAGCGAGGCCGGCGGTAGGGCGCATAAGCCTCTGCC
This sequence comes from Sesamia inferens, assembly GCA_037179545.1. NCBI lineage: Eukaryota > Metazoa > Arthropoda > Insecta > Lepidoptera > Noctuidae > Sesamia > Sesamia inferens. The sequence goes on from CM073940.1 coordinate 11,880,706, forward strand.
GCCAGTCCGCCACCAGGACCTGACGGAGCTCCTCTCGGCGCAGCTCGATCTGCCGCTGCACCGGACTGGAGCCCCGTGTCCGCTCTTCCTCGCGCCATCGGTACAATGACGCGAGTACTTTCGCCTCTAGGTCCCAGGGCGGGGATCCGGCCAGGACGCAAGCCGCCTCGTAGGATATCGTGCGATACCCGCGGACGACCAATGCTCTCCTGGATGCTAAACCTGTCTCCTGAGGAATAGAAAACTATTATGGCATACTAAGATCAGAGACAATTTTCCTGATTATAAGATCGTTCATAGTCTGATGTCAGTTTAAATTTGACAAAATACCTTTCTATTTGTCAACCATTAGGATAAGACTTTTAATTACTGAAGAGTAGGTACATTTTCTGCTCTTGAATCTTCCATAATATCGTATTAATATGAAGCCGTAAAAATATTACACGTACCCAATTGTAGCTTTCCATTGATTTAGTATATCTTCACAGTAACTGTACACGATCAAATGAATTTCAGTCGGTGTACATGTTAACGGAAATGTATGTAATGCGTCATTGTATACAATTCCTAGGAAATTTATATAATTCCTAAATTTGCTCGGAAATGTGTGAAATAAATTTTATAACACACATTTCCTAGTAAATCTATACATTTCCTAAATAGCTAACGGAAATGTATTACTTTAAAGATGTCCATTAGTATGCGGGGATTATAACAAAACTAACCTAACCTAACCTAACCTAATTGTTTCAACCGGAGTCTTAATAATAAATCTGTTTCTAAGTTTAACAACGTGTTTTATTAATTTTATTCATAGAAAGCATGGTTTTATACATTTCCTAATACGATATAGGAATTTTATACAATTTCTAGGAAATGTATACATTTCCCAGGATATGTGTGTATTAAATAATGTTTGGAACAATATTTTTTTACACATTTCCTATATAGCTTCGGAATTGTATACATTTCCTAGTAATTGTATATAATTCCTAGGTTTCATACATTTCCGGTAACAGATACACAAAGAAAATATTTTTACTTCAATACACTGTATGATGTCTGATCTTATTTATTTTATTATGTTATCCTGCATGCATTTATATACTTGTATGTACACACATGTTTATGCAAATAAATTTATCTTTATCTTTGTAATCCTTGTATTTTATTTAAATGATGATTCGTAGGACATTACCGTAAGCTTAACTGCAAAATATCCCATTCCATTATTGAGAGTACAGAGAATAAAAATATTAATGAAAGTGAGAATATAGATTAAATACGATTGTGCTGATATCATCACTATCATTATCATCAATATTTTTATCGTCCCACTACTGGGCACAAGCCTCCTTTCTTACAGAGAAGGATTGAGCGTAATTACCTTACCACGCTTGCTCAATACGGGTTGGTTTATGCGGATATAATAAACCATTAATAACGAAACCAAAATAAAACATTAACCGAGAAACAAATTTGAATGAGGCCAAACCGCAGGTCTTCAAACGTCACCGTATAATAAAATTATCCTCCACCCCAACTCCAAATTCCCTTTTCCAAGTACCTTAACATAAATTATTTACTGAACAATTTCAGTTTAACCATTATAATTAGCAATGTTTATTAAGGTGATATTAGCGCGGCACAAAGGAGAGATAAGTTTGTTATACATCATATAGAAAGGCTAATTTTAGCGAGGATGCCCGTTGTTTTGTGTCCACACAAATCCTTTGTAAGCCCAACAAAAGATGAAGATTGGGTAATGCCTTCAGTACATAGTAATAAGAGTGGTGAGAACGGAAGTAGTGCTTTTAAGCTAAGCTTCCTTACAAGATTATATACCTAAGAAATGTACAATATAGTTGCTTAGGGTCTCACACCTTCGGAATGCAAGCGTAATGTTAACACAGAGATATGTATACGATTCACTGCAATACGTTTCCAGAGCTTAAACTGACTGGCAATACGAGTCACGTTAAACCACCAGATTCCAGGATATCAAAACGTCACAGTAATAAAATAGCACAATGATTCACGTTGACTTTAATCTCCATTCCGCATCGGTCCATCAAACTAGTTAGGAAACCATAACTGCATGTTGTGTTGCCCGCATCGCAAGTAGTTCTGGATCCTTTATGGACCAGACTGAGACGTTTACTGCAGTAGTTAAGAGGCCATAAATATGGTGCAGTTGTTTACACAACATTAATACAGTAATAACGTCTTGTGGACTGCTAACGATTCTGACGAGAGCATCCTTCTTTGTCTCGTGTAGACAGTCTTCTGAGGGTCTAAGTTAAAGTTAAAATTACAGACGCAGGGGTAATCGATCAGGTGAAGCTATCGGTCTTTTCTTACCCTTTCTCTATCTGACTTGCTAAAATCATCAGTACTCTTTCCGTATTCTTAATACTTGAATTTATAAATCAGTTACAATGGCTAAAGCTTAAAAATGTAACAACATTGCCAAACTCAATCCCCCTTATTAAAAAAAAGGATTTTGTTTAGACCAAATCACTTAAATAGTCAATGAATTATGAACCTTATCGTTATAGCAATGCAATTCTTTATATGAAAAATTCAGTTTAGTAACTTTTCATTTAAATCTAAATTATATTCGAAATACAAATACTAACGGAACTAAAGTCAGATTTCGTTTCGTAATAAAACGGAAATTGTCATTGTTGATATAACTTGATAGGTCAGTTTATACAACTGACCTGAAGTTTTGACACGAAAGCCAAGATGAGTGTCACGCGCATTTTTCATTGGACTTTTAAAATTATTTATAGTGTCGTTTACTAAATAAAAACGCGTTATTTATGTAGTAAAAAGTGCATTCAGTGATTAATTCATAAAGAACATTGAAATATCGCTGCATAGTGGCCACATCATGGCTTTGCATCAAATCTCCTAGTAGGCGGCTCACGCGGCCGTTTTTTCAACTGTCATTGGCGATATCCGCCATTATTGTGAAATAAAATTTTTACACGTGGCAAAATTGGTGGTATCTAACCACAGAGGCCATTGAAGAGTTGAAGTAGTATTCACTCTAAAGAAAAGAAAGAAAGAAAAGAAACAACTGACCTACCAAGACCTTCAAAGCATGACCAGATTATAGCAGCTTTTACAGCTGCAGTTTATTCCTAGTTTTCATCATTAATTTCAACTCATTATATATATTCTAAGTCAACAACTTTTTTGGAACAACGGTGTATCCACCGCAGATTTATTTAGAGGTATATACGACTATTGTTCGGAGTATCAACAGACAGTGTGTACAGGGTAATGCATTTTCGTAATTCCGCTAATGCTCGGGTGTCGTCCCTTATTATCTCACCCCGTAACGTGCGACCCCCTCACAACATACGTCAAGGCCATAAAAGGTGTAAAGAGATATATACTAAACGCCTTGTTTCTGTTCATAATCCATACAGAAAGGAAAGGAGGTGCGCTAATGTTCTTAGAATAGGGATATAAATAATCAATCTTGAACCTTAACAATTAAGCAATAAATTTGAAAATCTAATAAGGAAATCTGACAAATTGTAGTAGCTTGATATGCTGTCGTGTGTACCTTTAAATAAAAAAAAAAGACGTGTGGCACTCGGGGACTGCCGCGGTAAAGCTATTGCATAGCATTTTGTATCAATTTATGCAATTATAATTATTTATTTATTTTATTTATGCAGTATTTCTTTTTCGTTGATATTAATTCAAGTTACACTTTTTGAGCGTGGTGACCGATAAGAAAACAAATTTTTCTTTTATTAAATAAATAAATAATACTGCATTTGTGTGAATAATAAAATGTATGTATATAGAGTACTCACTCATTTTCTTTCACTATTTTTTCGTGACTTTCTTCATTAATAATAAATGCACTTTGTTCATTCATATTCAAAACACTTTATACACAAATTTTACAAGTACAGTTATCACTCGAGTCAGTAAGCATGTAAAATGAGAAAACTAACATAGAACGATCCGTGTGAGAACTAAACGATCACTATTACACAACAACACTGATACCTTTGAGAAAGCGGACTTCCTCTACAATAGGGCAATTCCTCCGTAAGGTCTGTCTATGCTATTACTTATAATCTCTGTCATTGTGTGCTGTTTCGGCGCAATCGCAAGACCGGCCGGGCACTGAGGGACAGGCAAGACAGCTATAGTATCCTTATGACTCCACCAACTGGTATTTCGTTGACTCGGAAACGGCGCACAGGGAGCACCACGAAATATACTCAAATACTCCGACGTTCTTTTTCAATATACCCCACTGTTTTGTCGTGGTGGCCTAGTGGTTAAAACACCAGCCTCTCAAGTATGAGTGCGCGGGTTCGATTCCAGGTCAGGCAAGTACCAATGTAACTTTTCTAAAGTTATATGTACTTTCTAAGTATATCTTGGACACCAATGACTGAAGGCGAAGGAAAACATCTTGAGGAAACCTGGGCTTTATAAGTCTGAAATCGCCAACCCGCATTGAGCAAGCGTGGTGATTACGCTCAATCCTTCTCTGTATGAGAGGAGATCTGTGCCCAGCAGTGGGACGATAAAAAGGTTGTTGATGATGAACGGCGTCGGTGTCGAATTATTTGTTATCAATTTAATATTTTCGAGCTTATATTTAGTAACATAATCACTTCTGATTGCGTTAACATCTGACCGTAGAATTAATAAATCCTTCATCAACTTCTTTACGTACGTTCCACGTAGTCAAAGCAAACTGGTGGCAATTTGTGAAGGTCATATGCCACAAAAACTGGGATTGTTCGGGATCCGTGATTTTAAACACCGTAATCGTATATTTTAGGTCTTTCTGCTTTTTGTTCTTACGCCTCGATACATGTTTTTGTCTTGTCGTCGTAGAAACAAACAATAACTTTTTTGCCTCATCAATGTCTTCCTCAGAAAAAGCCGACGAGCATATTTTTATTAAACTTTCGTTGTTTCGTTTCGGAGATAACAATATTACAACTCGTACACTTAAATGTACTCGTATTAACATTGTTCACCGACATCTTTCTGTAATATTTTATTTAATAAAAACTTTAACTTCAACTCTTGATCTGATCCCTGTGGATAGATACCACAATTTTGCCAATAGCACGTGTAACAAATTATAGAAATTCTTTAAAAAAATATTTCACAATAATGGCGGATATCGCCAATCACGGTTGAAAAAACGGCCGCGTGAGCACTTTTTACTCTATAAAATCACGCGCTTTTATTTAGTAAACAACACTATAAATAATTTAGAAGTCCAATGAAAAATTAGCGTGACATTCATCTTAGCTTTTCCGTTAAAAAAAAAAGCAATTTTATAAAAACACTACTAAATTAATTTGAATAAAATTACTTAATAATTAATTATATGAAAAGTTTTAAGGTAGCCATGACAACGTCGATGACGTCTATGACATATCTCTATAGAAGACCTATTTCAGAGAGAAAATTAATCGCAAGTTTAGCACATCGCGACTATCAGTAACATGGCAAGTGTGTAGAACTGAGTTCGCGCCCTGCAATATGCATGCTCTTTTTGAAAATCTATAAATTGTTTTCAAAAGATGTAGTCGCACGCACACAAACATACCGTGCCGAAGACTGCCGAACTGAAACGACGTTAGACGATGTACGGCCTTCAAGCCACACCTCCGTGCCCGTCGGAGTGGGGAGCGTGAGGTTTTTTCGTTACGGAATTTCTGGATTCGGTCCCCGCGCTCAAGGCCCGCGATAGAAGCTATGCAATAACTTAAAAATATCTATAAGAAAGCAGAATTTAATGTTTCGTTGTAAATACCTAATAAAAGCCACTTACTTATTACGTACACAATGACTAATTGCACATTTATTAATTATTCCGAAGTTTATGGTCAAAAAACTTCCTTAAAGAATGATATTCCGCATCCAGGCAACACTATTGCAGCCATTAATGGCACCCTTTTTCATCATCTTTTTCTAATCGAAATTATTGGTTTCAAACAAAATTATGAAAAATAAATACCGGTAACACAAAGAAAGAGACAGAGGGCTACTGGGACGCTGTCTCCCTTTTTTTTGATGGGATGGGAAATCATCAAATGACTTCTCTCGTTCTGGGCGGAACGGAAGGGCGTGTCAGACTTTTACTGACTAAAACCCACCCATGTTTCTTCATTTGCCTATTGCGACGGCCAGGGCCACGGTTTCTTGTTTAACCAACCCGCAACCCTGATCCAGGAGGCATCGGACTTCGTGGACCTCGTCACGATGTGCTGACATCTCTTTGAGGTGCGCGTGAAATACGACGCGCCGTCGACTCGGGCCCTGATCCTTACCGGGCGGCGAGCTGGACGCTGTCTCCCTCGGACCGCGTTCTATTGAAATAAGGTTTTATTTCCCATCGACCTTATTGCTCTTGCGATAGTCTTTTTTTTAAATAAGAGACTTATGCAAGTTCACATTCCAGTTTAGGTATAATTTCCATGGTAATTTCCATGGTAACTATTCTTAAATCCAGAGACTATTGTTTGAATAAGCAAAAAAAAAACAAAACTACCACTGAGTTTGTTTATTTCCCAGAGTAGACAGAGATGAAACTTTTTTTTAATATAATTGTAAAGTAGTGCTTCACCGCAATCTCGCCCGATGTTAAGCAGTTATGCAATCGTTGATAGTAAAGCGCGCTAGTTTATTAAGGGCCTATTCACTTAAAAAAAGTAATTGAGAAAAATGAGTTGAATGAGGTGATGCAATGCTAAACCCAACAACACGATGAACGATGCTACGCCAGAGGGAGATTGATCTGGAGACCCTGCACAACCAAACTCCCGACACAACAACATTTGGCGCATCGTACCCGGCACACACCGCAACACACACCCGTCCTCCTTACTATTGTAATAAACTATTCTTTACATCTTTAAAAAAATACAACGTCGTTTTATGTATATGCGAAACGCGAAACCGGTGTCCAGTATTTTTAAGTAAATAATCTATGTATAACATTTCAAAAAGACATCATGAAAAATAACAAAGTTAGGGGCTTGTTATTCTTACCTGGTTGACCCAACAAAAATATGGTTAACGCACCGCTCGCCTGGCCGCGCATGCAGGGGGAGCCCTGTCTCACGCGCCTAGTACTATGATCTAACGTCAGCTGAGTTGTGAGCTCGGTAACAACACAACAACAATTTCAAATAACATGGTTTAAAAATGATTGGAATCAATTCAGTTGCTTATTCTGTAAAATGTATTCAGATTTCATATAAAGTAAAAAATAACATTATACAGTATGTTACGAAAACCCTGTCCGACCCGTGAAGGTGTTGTTAGGTATCGATAACTGATTCTACTAATGCATACAAAACCGGGCTTTACTTAAAAAAAAAATCCCCCTAAAAAAAATAAATATTATTTCGCAAAAGGAGGTAACTTATTAAATGTGCGTTGACCACCCTTCGCCTGCCGACCGCGGGGGGCGGGCGGCAGGACACGCAGCACGTGGTCGCATCGCTATTCGCTCATAATAATACCGGTGTTGTCACTTTTTAAAAATTACCAAATTACGGGGAAATTGGAATTAATTCGTTGGAAAAAAAGATTATTTCAAAATTCATTTGTATTGGTACTATGATGAATACGTAAAATTTTATATTATATTTGGTCATGTGTTTACCTAACCTCTATTATCCTTATGGGTCGGACAGGGTTTTCGTAACATACTGTATATGATTGACATCTAAAATTATTGTACAAACATTACTTAATGAAAATAAATATTTATGAAGTAATTATTCTTCGTAATCATTCATTCAGTCAAAAGATAAAATCATAAGACACATAACATATTAGGTTGCACTGTACCAAATTATTCGAATTAGAGCAAGGCAAAGGTCGAAATACCTCTATGAGGAATGTTGTTACACTGCTTATAAGAACTTTGACACCAATATGATTACGCAAGTTATGTTTGTAAGTGGGACACAGGGTCTGTAGACAGGGTAGGGGCTACAATTGTGAGGCCCTGTTTGTAAAACCACACTCTGACTACAAAGATTTTAAAATGGTATCCTAAGATCCATAGTAAACGCACTTTGGTTCGTTACGAACGCCAAAATACACGACTAACTAGAAATACCATCAATAAACTATGAAATTGAGCGGTACAAGAGTAACACAAAGAAAGCCAAATCTTGCATCCTAACCCAGGAATTACTGAACTGTGAAACCCAACCCCGATGGTGAAATACATAGTCGAAGAGGAACCACCTTCTTCACCACAACACCTTTTGTCATGAAAGGAAGTCGCCCGATTGCAAATGGAAAAAAAGGATGGAAAAATAATGGTCATAAACAAAACTTTGATATGGCTGATTTATCGGAAAGTTTTTAGTTAGTTTTGAGTTTAAGTTCACAACTATGTTAAAAATTAAATAAATTATACTGAACTAAAACTATACTAGCATGTTTCAAGCAGAATAAAAGATCTTAGTTTTCGAAGAGTTTAATATCAGCAGCACCCTTACATGCATAACTTTTATCAAAATCTGGGTCACTGTTTCCATCAATTGCTTCATAAGTTCGAAAATGCTGTCTAATCAACAATGTAAATAAAGTAATTAATGTTGTTGATATACCAAAATGAAAGATTGTGTGTCTGTATGCAACTACCCCGCAGCTTATAGGTAAAAGATAGTGTGTCTGCATGCAACTTCCCCGCAGCTTCTAGGTAAAAGATAGTGTGTCTGCATGCAACTACCCCGCAGCTTATAGGTAAAAGATAGTGTGTCTGAATGCAACTACCCCGCAGCTTATAGGTAAAAGAAGTTAAAGAGCTGAAGAGTTACAATACATTAACCTCAGTGATAAAACATTTAAAATAATTCTTCTTTATAATCTAATTAAGAACTTAAAATCCAATCACTCAAGATTTTCCGCTGGTACCTACATAAAAACGTAATTTTCCTTCTTTTTATAATTCAGTTTCACTTATACGTCCCATTAAAAGTTTCAAGTTCGCATTCCTAGCTCCGCAGATCTCTTGAAACCGGAGTTATAGTGGTGATTTTTCTAGCTTAGTGTTGGAAATATCTGTCATTTACCTCTTTATATTTTGCGGCCTGCTGCGCTGTTGGATTTGGAGTAATTTAAGTACCTGAGCTGTTTGGAGAACTGCTCGGTTTTATTAAGGTCAGGAAAATAAGGATCTTAATAAAATAAATTAAATAATATAGTATTGATGGTTTAAAAGAGATGTTTCATTTTGTGCCTCCACTATGTACAGTATAGAGAAAAAAAGGCAAAAATAATAGATTTGCATAGAAATATTACTAAATTAATTTGAATAAAAATATAAGCATATGATAATTAATTATTATAAATTATTTGAAACTTTTTTTAGTGAGATAACCCTTTTTAAAGGTAGCCTAGGTAGACTTTTGATTGAAGACTTTGACCGTTCTATTTTCCCGTTGTGTTCGTGGCGAGTGTTGATTTGAGTTGATTATGATTATGCTTTTAGTGATTGTTTTTATTTTGTGTGCCATATTTTCGAAATTCATATTTTGTTTTTTTTTTCGCAGTCATATGGTAGAAAATATAGATACGACAGCCTTAGATACATGACACGTCAGTCAAATGTCACTGTCAAAATCTTTTTTCGCTTATTGCTGACCACCATATTTATCAGTAGTTGTGTTGCACTCCTTGGCCGAGTTAAATTGAATCTACATAAAAACTAAGCCAAAATATTGGAAATTAACATAAAAAAAACAGTTAACTATGATGTATACTAATATTTACATTAAGTGTACATAGTGCTGGCCCAGGCTTCATACATTTCTGAAACATCTCCTTTAACACGAGTAACTAAATAAATAAAATAAATATATACGGACAAATCACACAGATTGAGCTAACCCCAAAGTAAGTTCGGGCCTTGTGTTATGGGATACTAACTCAACGATACTATATTTTATAATAGATACATATATAGATAAACATCCAAGACCCAGACCAATCAGGAAAAGATCGTTTTCCATCATGACCTGGCCGGGGATCGAACCCGGGGCCTCCACGTCGCAGTCAGGCGTGTTGACCGCTGCGCCACGGAGACCAAACTCATCATTGTCTAGCCTTTTCCCCAACTATACTGGGGTAGATATCCCGGTCTAATCGGCACCCTAAATGCGTAACACACTATTACTATCAAATGATGATGATGGAATCATTTTGAAGCATATTGCTAATCCATTGCTCTATGTGTTCGAAAATGAGTCTGCTCAACAACATAAATAACGCAAAGAATATTGTTGCACTGTCAAAATAAAACCCATTGCTACTGATAGTGTGTCACTCAATCACTCTGCTGATATAACCTGAGTAACTAAAGATTAAGAAGATTTTAAATACAAACCCCCTTAAACACAAACCCATACTCATACTAAGAGGTGAAGGACTGACGGCTGAGAAATTTAAAACTAGTTCAAAACAGAAGAGCCTTTTAAAAACCAAATTCATAGTAAAATATATCGTTTACCCGCAATAAAATTATACGGGTCACTCCAGTAATCCAAGTTTAGATCGTTCGCGGGAGGCAGTGCAGGTGCGGCCAGATTATAAGGCAGATGAGATCATTCCACGGCCAATTGCTGGCTCAATCGCCTCTCAATTAGGTAATTGTAGTTATGAACACGCTATGCGTCCTGCCCGCCTCCGACTGACAACAATGTAACTGCTTACTGCTCGATTACTCATCTGGTAGCACAAATTAACCTGTGTCATAGCTAAACGGCTGCGAGAGATGAAACATGAAGCGAAACTGTATAATTTTGAGATCTTAAGAAAGCATACGGATATACACGTGGACATAGGAAGGCTTGGTGAGTAACAGATGTTTGAAAGAAAAAACAAACGCAGATAAATTAGAATAAGGGTAAAAAGAAGGATGAACTAAGAGGTGAGGGGTTGGTTTTATGATATTATTCAGAAATCCAATAATCTCAGTTTCTGAATGTCGGTGACATTCGTTACTAGGCAAAACAAAGATGCGTATCTTATTTATATTGGTCTCCCGGAAGTCGAACAAAAAATTATGATACTAAAATTTGAAGAATCACCCAATGTAATTCCCTAACTTTCAACAGATTCACACACACACATATACACACATTCAGATTTTAAACAGATTCGTATCTGTTTTCTACATAGTTTGTATATACTAGTATATATGCTAAATCTATGATTTTGTTAGCTTTGTTATTGTAATAAAAAGAAATCATTTGCAACATTCAATATTGCTGTATCAAAAAATAGTGGTTTAATGGTGACACCATATTTGCTTGCAAGAGGAATGGAATATAAAAACTTTGCTCCTAGCTACCTTTGTAGACCAAAGGGCCTGTGTATAATAGGCCATTGTAACTTGAAAGTTGGTGTGGTCGGTCCCAACTTTATTGGAGAACTTTGACGTATTATATGGCAAATACTTTGAATTCTACATGTCAGTGTACTTTCCTTGGTTTAAGGTCGACTTGCGGTACAAAGTGAATAGACGGTATATAATTTGGTACGATTTTTCGGAAACTCTTTTTGCGTTTATACTCTTATACATAGTTAACTATATGTGACAAATTCTTCTCACGTGAATTTAACATTTTCTAGATCAGCCTCACAAATAATTCCATTCATATCTCATATTGTGTGTCTTATAACAACATTCATGAATTGTTGTATTTTCTTTACTTACAGATTCTACTGGGATCTATGTATGTTACTACTGCTCGTGGCAAACCTGATCATCCTGCCAGTCGCCATATCCTTCTTCAACGATGACCTCAGCACACGCTGGATCGCCTTTAATTGTCTTTCCGACACCATATTTCTTATAGATATCGTTGTTAATTTTAGAACAGGTATGTATTCAAAAATATTTACAAAGAACCTACAAATTACATTATATAAGCGCAATAAATTTAATTATGTTATTCTCTCATCTTTCCAGGAATAATGCAGCAAGATAATGCAGAACAAGTGATATTAGATCCCAAGTTAATAGCAAAGCACTATTTGAGGACATGGTTCTTCCTTGACCTCATCTCTAGTATACCACTAGATTATATATTTTTGATCTTCAATCAGGTAAACGTACGTTGCAATTTGGCCGTGTTGTTCTTATTACTATAGTTTTAAACTATCTTTTATGTTGTTGATATTCTGTTTCAGCTTGGGTGTTCATTTGTTTTATAGACAATATGTTGTTGTTGTTTCCGTTCTGTTTTTGTTTCTCATTGTGAACTTTTACCCAACCGCCACGAGAACCTGTGCGTCATCGTGTATTAAATTTAGTATTTGTATTATCAGGGTCTAAGAAAACATGCAAAGGTTTGATTTAAGCACACCACTTTCATTCTCATCGAAGTCTGTCCTATTTAATTTTTTATAATTTCGTCGCACTCAGAAAATCACCCGCACGTCATCATCAGTAACCCATATGATTTCTCGATGTTGTTCTATGCTCCGCTGTGTAAGCGACCTACGTATCCGATTATGTGATCGTATGGGATACTTAATCCTTTTCTAAAAACATTTGAAGATTTTACTCAGCACTATTCAACTTATTGCACGAGCTATTCTAAAATGCTTTCCACTAAATTGCACTCTGTTGTTCAAAAAGGTGTTTATTGTATATCTTTAGAATTTGGTACTTAGGTATATACTGTTGTATTTCCTATTCTAAGATCTACATTGGTCACATGCACGTCGTCTTCTTTCTACCTCCTAATATTTGGTTTCCTATCTTCAGAGTTGATTACAGCATGGTCTCAAAGCTTCCTATTGTAACAATTACCACTTCTGAATAATTTAGGTTTCCTATTTATCATATTTATAACATGTCTTTGGTTTTATACTTATACGTATATATTTTTGATTTTGCCTTTGGTTTTAATTTTATAACAGCTACAACACGACCAAATTGTAATATTAACAATCTACACTGACATGGCTAAATGGCCCTCTATATTACTTATAAATTGCATCAGTACTGAAGCTTAATATGATAGATTATCCACAGAAGGATATTTACCAGCCTGTTCTTTACATACTACTTATACAGCTTTCACTAATAAATAATAGACAGTGGCGTCGATTTTCTTATCCACAAACTAAACTAATTTTATTTTAAGTGCATCTATTTCTATTTCATTAAGAAAAGGATAGAAGATAACATTTTAGTTTCATTCAAATTAAGGTACTCCATAGACAGTTTAGACGCGATTATAAACAGGGCGATCAAAAGTACGTCAATTTACATCAGGAGCAGATTAATTTGACAGATCTAAACTAACATTTTATCTTCTGTCCTTTTCTTAATGATATAGATAGAAAAAGATACACTGAACTTAAATTTAGTTTAGCTTGTGACCAAGGCAATCGGGGCCGGTATCCCCCACTTGAAACTGTACTAAAATTGTAAATTTTAAAAACATAATTATAACATGTTATTATGCTTCGGCACTTTTCTTTGGCTGACAAAATCTTTCAAATACTGCAATTATGCATGTCTTCAACACTTCGTCTGTAAAAACTGAATAGGAATAGCGTCTAGATACGATGCTCTGAGCTGAATGAACTTGTTTTAGAGCATCAATTTGCCAATCATCGCCATTTAAATCGTGTGTCTTTGTGTTGACAGGACTTTAGTGAAAGCTTTCAAATTCTTCACGCGGGTCGTGCACTAAGGATACTTCGGTTAGCAAAACTACTATCTCTGGTGCGCTTGTTGCGGCTGTCCAGGCTCGTCCGATATGTATCACAATGGGAGGAAGTATATGTAAGCCATCATACCCTTCAGACCCACATACTATGGGTTCCCCTAACTACTTGCCACTAACACTGCTCTAATATACATTACGCTCACATTTACTAACACGACATGAAATACGCTACTAAAACTTATTATAATATTGGATTAATTATTATTTGCAATGAATAATGAAATTTTCTAAATTTGATCTATAATGTCTTCTGATTGGCTACTACTGTACGTGATTTTGATGAAAATTGTTGTGATAATGATGAGTAATAATGTTAACTGTTTTAGCGTAGTGATCCTAATGACGTAATATGGAGTTTTGTTGTAATCCTGTATTATACCATTGATCCCGCCCCCACTGTATGTGAGCCCCACGTCCCGCTCTGCACTTCTCTACTGCTTCTCTGCAAGCTTCTTTCTGCCTGAGCACGCTCTCACTCGTGAAGTCTGATCTATCTCTTGTTTCTGCGCCCGCGCCGCGAACCACGCCCGCGACGTGTCCGCCGACCCGAACCGTCCCACACTTGCCAACATGACATATTATTTGCCAAAATGTTAATATTATGTTGCCGCTTTTATAGCTTCTAGTACTACTCGTGCATTGAAGCTGACGTTCTGCAAATACATAACAAAATTCAATAAACGTCATGAAAAAGTTTCCTCCATGAGTAGTCTTACGCGATCAATAATGTCAAACGCCTTCCGATCCAAATACCTGCCTGTTCAATGAAAGTGAGCACGTAGTTTCCGAATAATATGTAGACCTTTAGGGGAAAAGCAACTCGCATTCCGAGAATCACACCTCGCCTCATAAGAAGCAAATGAAACAAATCATTACCAGCAACTGTTGCATAACATTAGAAAGTTAGAATTGGCAACACAAAGAGTAGGTAGTGGTTACGTCCAAACAACGTACAACCAACGGTTACGAAGCGGAGAGTCAGTGAGAAGTGGAGTACGGGGAGGGTGTGGCGACGACATCGCAGTGACGGTGTTGTGTGCAGATGAGCCCCGCGCCGCAGCCGCGCGACGAGCCGGGCGACGCGGAGAGCGGCTCGCGCGACCTCGCCTCGCAGGTGCAGCATGCCCCGCCGCGCGCTAGCGCATCCGTAGGGGACTAGCCCGCGTCCACTCGTCTCGGTGTTAGTGCATCCTGTGTGTGCCTGCACGCGCCCCAGCCCCGCCCCGCACACCTCGCGCGACCTTTGCCCGCCGACCCCTCCGCGCTTCGGGCGCGCCTGGCTCTCTTCCTACTATCTCGTGTTTCTCGCTTGTTTTCTAGATCTTGCAGAATCTTCAAAAAAAGCGCACGGAACGGAGGGGACGTCTCAGCTCCGACGTTGCCAACAAAAAGAAGGGTGGCACCAAAAGCAATCTAATCTTCAAGGTAACCAGGGTCGGCACGAGCCGGCGCGCATGTGCTCGTTCGCCCGCTTAGCATGTTGCCGGCGGCGCCACCCGGCGTCCCTTAGTCCGCTGCGTTCGCTTCGCTTTCTCTCTTTCTTTGGCGTTTCTGTTTCCAACCCTCGTCCCGCCGGCGGCCGCGCGGGCTGAGGCGCGCAGGGTGCGGTCGCGCGACCGCGCGGCGGCCGCGGCCGCGCGACCGACACCACGCCGCCACCACGCATGCTCGCTCGACAACTCGTCTCACGCGTCCATATTTTATTTCTCACTTCTTTACGACTCCATCGGTAGAGAATCATCGCGATGCTTGACCTCGAGCGTCCTTGTCGCGCGCAGTCCGCACGGCTTCCTTTAGAGGCGACACCACCTCTGTTGCTGACCTCGTTAATTTAATTTCTTCTCTTTCCAGTTCCTCAACATGGCTTCAGTTTTCATGCGGATATTCAACCTAATCTGCATGATGTTATTGATCGGACACTGGTCCGGTTGTTTACAGTTCCTCGTTCCGATGTTACAAGGATTCCCACCAAACTCTTGGGTTGCAATAAACGAACTACAGGTCAGTATGCTATTGCAAACTTTAAACACTCAACTGTGCCCTGAAATGTTGAAATAATGGAAAAACAGAAAGACAATACAAAGCAATCAAGAGGTACCACCATAGAAAACTTCAACTCCGTGAGATGAATAAGTGCTTTGACAATGCTTGTATGTAAACAACACTCTTGTGTGAACACGAAAGTATACAGAAATGTCTATAAACAAGAAATGAAATTATTAAGCCAATTGAATCTGCGACCACTGTTGGAAAATTGACTCAGTTAAAATAACTACATAAAATAACGGGAAATTATCATGACTTTCCAGGAGGCCTTTTGGCTAGAACAGTACTCGTGGGCGCTGTTCAAGGCCATGTCGCATATGCTGTGCATCGGGTACGGCCGCTTCCCGCCGCAGTCGCTCACGGACATGTGGCTCACCATGCTGTCCATGATCTCCGGAGCTACCTGTTACGCACTCTTCCTCGGTCACGCCACCAATCTCATCCAGAGTCTTGACTCTTCACGAAGACAGTACCGAGAAAAGGTACACCTGCAACTCTTTTACAGCATTTGCATAAAACCAATCACCATTTTTATTGATTTTCCTCTTAACCTTTTTCTAATGTCGAAGATAAACGTTATGAACACCTGCAGAGTCTACTCCTAAGTCTACTTTACGAAGTTTCATTGAAAGAATTTCTGAATAAGGATTCCTTGATAAGTCTTGAACTGTATCATTACCTACATCAAAATCGTACATGCATGTGTTTGACTAAATTTTCTATGTAATATCCCCATCTAATAAATCGATCACTAAAGCCTTCATTGCCTGTTTCAGAGATTAGACGTGAGTACAAAGAGAATGTTTGTTTAGTGTTTCACTGGTTGTTATTACAGATTCAATCATCTGCACCAATACTCATGTCTCCCATCAAAATAACAATGTCATTATTTCGTACTTTTCACATATATTAACGGGTGTTCATAACTGTTTACTTCCATGGGTACTAACTGCTGGACTCTGTTCCTTGGGGTTATAGATGCGTGTATTTTTGATGAGTCGGTTTGTAGGTGTGTAGTTTGTCCTTCAATATAAAGTGAAGTTGTCGCTAACAGATCGTGGTTTTTCAAGCTGCATGATTTTATATTTGCTGTAGGCGTGTGTGATTCACGACATTCCATTGTTTCGCGTTTTATAGCTTCATGTGTACGTATTCTAGGTGAAACAAGTGGAGGAGTACATGGCGTATCGGAAGCTACCACGAGAGATGCGACAGCGGATCACGGAGTACTTCGAGCACCGGTACCAGGGCAAGTTCTTCGACGAGGAACTAATCCTGGGCGAGCTGAGCGAAAAGCTGCGGGAAGATGTCATCAACTACAACTGTCGCTCACTCGTTGCCTCCGTGCCCTTCTTCGCCAACGCCGATTCAAACTTCGTGTCCGACGTTGTGACCAAATTACGTTACGAAGTCTTCCAACCTGGTGAGTTTTTGTGTTGATCGGAGAAAACACTAGCAGAATATTTACAAAACACTTACACAACATTATGGTCTGACTCAACTACTGTCATATCAATTAGATTTTGATGTTTCATTTATATAAAAACAAAATTCTAATGTATCCCATTTTATGATTTCAGGTGATATCATCATCAAGGAAGGAACCATTGGGAGCAAAATGTATTTCATCCAAGAAGGCATCGTGGACATCGTCATGGCTAACGGAGAGGTGGCCACAAGTCTGTCAGACGGTTCCTACTTTGGTGAAATCTGTCTTCTAACGAACGCTCGTAGAGTGGCCTCCGTCCGCGCCGAGACGTACTGCAATTTGTTCTCCCTGTCCGTGGACCACTTCAACGCCGTGCTCGATCAGTACCCGCTCATGCGAAGGACCATGGAAAGCGTTGCGGCCGAACGACTAAACAAGATAGGGAAGAACCCTAACCTGGTGGCGCACCGGGAGGACGACACCACGTCCGAAGGCAACACCATCAACGCCGTGGTGAACGCGCTGGCAGCCGAGGCCGAGCACGTGAGCCTGTCGGACGACAGCGTGGCGCGCCTGTCGGAGCGCTCGCTGGGGCTAGCGCTGCAGCCGCTGCAGGCCGCGTCGTGCCGCATGGCGGGCGTGGCGCTGCCGGGGCTGGGCGTAGCGGCGCAGCTGCCGCGACCCAAGTCCGAGCACGACTTCAGCGCCGCCGCGCCGCTGTCGGCCGGCAGCGCCGCCTTCCACAAGTCCGACGCGGGCATCGCGCCCTGACGCCGCACGCTGTGCTAGTGCGCGAGATAGCAATACTAGGCTTAGTGCGAGCGTCCCGCGGCACGCTCGCTAGTTGTAGCGTAGACACGAGTATTATAGCTGCGACTTCGCCGGGCGGACTCCGCGCCGCCCGATGAATCTCATTTTGTGATCTTATACTTAATTCTCCTGTGTTATAATTTAGGTTAAATTTTATATCATTGACGCTGTGAGGAATCGATGAATACGTGACGTATTCCGATTGTATAGATATACCTGTTATATATTGAAGAATGATACTATTGAATCTTTATAGAGATACCTTGCCATTAAAAGAGGAAATAATTATATAGACTAGACTGAAATGTAAAGATATCACTATTTTATGCTTTGTTGGCGTATGAAATAGACCTCTATTGTTGATGCGGAATAGTCGATCGCGAAGTTAAGTACGAAGTGTATTAAACGTTCCTGATTATCACAATTCAGAGATTATTATATTGGAAGCTCTTTAATTATAAAGTTGGATCGTGGGAGTACCCCACATGTGGAGTGAGGCGAGAAAGCGCGGGTCGCCCGTGCCGCCTCACGTACAGAACACAGCGTCAACGAGACGAGCAGGCGTGCGGCCTCGGCACTGTCGCTTGTCGCCCCGGTCTACATCGGCGACTGTCGTCGTTGTCGGTGCATTTTAGCCATGGCAGAAGCGGTTATGGTCATCTAATCTGTATTCGAGATTTATTTGACGAAATTGTAAACAAATACTAAAGAAGAGTTCTTGGAAAAAATAACCTTAATTTCTACAAAATTAAGTTCAGTTATTGCTTCAAACATTTCTATAACTTTTTGCTAGTGCTAGTCTCTCTAAAATCAAGTTAATAACCACTGAAATAAAGTTAACATTTGGTTAACTTGTATTAACATCTATTTGAATAGACAGTTCATTATTTACAGATTCTATTTAAACCCTTCTCTGACCTTCTCTCCCACTCCTAGGTCAAGACCTTCCATCTTTCATCATCACAGCTATCCAATCTCACCTACTGTCTCAAGGCACCAGTCCAGTGCCATTTGAGCCCTTAGTTTCTCCAGCATGTAACAAACATGTCCTACCCAGCTCTTATTTGAGTTGTGCGAATGATAAAAACCATTTACATCCTCAATATGTACCTACAGTTTTCGTCGAAATTCTTCATGAATGAAAACGGATACATAGTTTTATTGTTAGAATCTCTAGCAAGAGATACTATGGACATAGCAATGGCCACTATTCTCTCTTACCATGCTAAAATGCACCAACAATAGCATGTCGATCGCGCGGGACGAGAGCGTACGTCGCCGGCGCCGCGGCGCCACTGCACAAGCGACGCACAACTGAACAGAGCCTCACGCGCGATTCCAATAGCACCCAGTTGCTTTCTTCATTTAATTATAAGTAGTATCTACCGAATAATCGGCATAATTAGCGCAAACAATTCTCTCAGTTTCTTAAGTAGGGGTGGATCAGTAGCGCTTCGAATCTTTTGAGAGTCGTTTCTGTATGTAAATATTGTAATATCGAGGATTTGCCTTAGCGCGGTTCGTTTGAGCGGAGTGTTAGCGGGCGCTCGTTCGAGCGTCAGAGTCAATTATCCGAGCGCTCGCAGTGCGCGAAGGACGTTCGGCTCTCGATGCACTACTACACTTCATACCTTGTTTTTAATTGTAGGTGAAAATAATTTATTGTCGATAGTGATCATTTCGTAGGAGTAAGTAGGCCGGAGCGTTAACAAATTCGGACGAATTACATTATGCGATAGAGCAGTGGTTGGCTGCGCGTGCCCCGCGGCCGCCGGCTCGGCGACACGGTACTCAGTAGATAGACCCGTAGATAGCAAAGTTACCGCATGATACTGATTCTTTGACATGAATTTACTATCGTTTAAATCTTTCGATAGCCACTTTAGTTATTTCTGGCGATGGCTTACCGCAGACGCTTATACATTTTTAAATAACTTAGCCTAACTTAGGTACTATTTATTATAATGAGCGACATATCCTAGCGAGGCTCAATCCAATATTAATTCTGTCGCCGAGCCAACGGCCGCGCCGGCGTCGCAAACTTGGGCACGAATCATCGTTGACTAATTCTTATAGTGTCATGACAATTTGTAAAGATGGTTTTGCAAATGTTGACTTTTTAGCCAAAATATAGTTAATGAATGACGAACCAATACGCAGTAGCTTACTTGTAGATGAACGCAGCCTAGTTCTCAGTTTTGGCGACAAACACCAATAGATACGTTGTACTCGTAAGATATTTATACAATAAATTGGTCTTAGCAGAGTGACTATCTGTCAATTTATCTACAAAGAGAAATATAATTGCGTTTCATTCCCAGAAGCATTTATTTGTTGTTGTTTTATCTACCAAACATTACCGCTTTTGTAAATTATATAAATTTTATAGAAGAGATCTATTTTTATTGTGAAGTTGATCTACTGGATAAGTAAAAACCTATATAAAATTTATTTCTTTTTAATCTGAACTGTTATTTGTTACATATTTTAATAATTTCTGGTAACTATTGTCACCAAAAGTGCTCATCGCTGTCAAGAAAATTAGAGAAAAAATGCATTAAAGAATGAAGAAAACGGCTCTGTTGTTTGAATTACGTCTATGATTAACTTTACCGAATAACACACCTTCCTACAATCCACCATTTATCTCGACAATAGGGACATCCCTATTGTCGAGATAAATGGTGGATTGACTGATTGATTGATAAGACGGACTAATTATTTTTTGATTTTCATACCTTAGATAGACATATCTAAGGTATGAAAATCAAAAACTAATTAGTCCGTCTTATAGATAATAAAAAAATAAGACCCGTATTTTTAGGGTTCCGTAGCCAAATGGCAAAAAACGGAACCCTTATAGATTCGTCATGTCTGTCTGTGTGTGTCCGTCTGTCCGTCTGTCCGTCCGTATGTCACAGCCATTTTTACTAACTATACTGTTGAAACTTGGTAGGTAGATGTATTCTATGAACCGCATTAAGATTTTGATGCAAAAATAAAAAAATAATAATAAATATTGGGGGCTCCCCATACTTAGAACTGAAACTCAAAAATATTTTTTTTTCATCAAGCACATACGTGTGGGGTATTATGCATAGGTCTTCAAAAATGATATTGAGGTTTCTAAAATATTTTTTTTCTAAACCGAATAGTTTGCGTGACAGACGCTTCCAAAGTGGAAAAACTAACTTCTAAAATAAGAAAATGAAAAATCTAAAAAAAACATATGATGTACATTACTATAAAAACTACCAGCGAAAATTGTTTTGAACGAGATCTAGTACGTAGTTTTTTTTTAATACCTCGTAAATCGTAAACCGCTTATTACCACGTAATCTTTCATACAAATAACTTAAATCCTTTAATTTCATAAATCAATGGTACGGAACCTTTTGTGCGTAAGTCCGACACGCACTTGGCCGGTTTTTATTTTGTCGAAATTACCAAAAACTACCATGATATAGCGTATTAAAGTTACGGAGTGGGGGCTAATTACGTGACATTTTAAATCAATATGTCTTCCTAAGTATTTGAATGAAAGAAAAATAAAAAATATGTGTTCAATATTTTTTATAAATCTATCTGATGGACATTTAATTATTTTTTAGGATACAACCCAATAGTTATAGTCCTCAATTATAATAAACATCGACTATCAGGGGTCTGGAACGATACCCAATGGGGCCGACGAGTTCTCGAGTGACGACCGTGCACAGGAAGACGGAGCGTGGGTAGGCCCCCGGCAAGATGGACCGACGACCTGGTGAAGGTCGCGGGAAACGCATCCAGCGGTTTCCCGCGACCTTCACCAGGTTATCGTGTTAACAAATTATTTCCCAAAATAAATAGTTCCCAAAAGTGATAGAAGCTAGATGGTCAATGCCGACATTCGAAGAGAAGGTGCTAGATTGTCTCAGTTGCCTGTGTGCCACACACACAGGCCGGGCTGTCTTTCAATTTCGATCTGTGTAGGTACGCGGCGAAGCCGCCGTGACCCGTTAAAATTTGCGCCAAAATAGACGTCTTGTCGAGGCTCTTTCCTTTGACATCTTGGACTCCATGGACTCCTTGTACACTTTAGACTACTTGGACTAAGGAGTCCAAGTGTTCCAAGGATTCTAGACAACTAGTGCCTGACGCTAATTTTCAACTGAACCTGATGTGAGGTGAGGTGACGGATGTAAATCAGTTTTATACAACAGCATAACGTGTGTATGCATACCTAAATAAAAATAAATAGGTAGGTGTTACATAAATAGAAATGACTACGAGTATGTACAAACAATGTAAAACTAATAATAAATAAACTAAGAACAGAAATACTAGTAATGATAGACTTTCAAATATAGGTAATGATAGACTTTCTTTTTTACAAATTCAATGAACAACCTAAACCTGCTTAAAACTGGATATGTATACATACTTATATACAGTATGTTAAGAAAACCCTGTCTGACCCGTGAAGGTGTTGTTAGGTATCGATAACTGATTGGATACAAAACCGGGCTAAACTTTAAAAAAAAATCCCCCTAAAAAAATAAATATTATTTCGCAAAAAGTGGTAACTTAATAAATGTGCGTTCACCCTTCCGCGGGCGGCGGGCGGCAGGGCACACGGCACGTGGTCACATTGCTCATCATCATCTCAGCGTATAATCCCGGTCGCATCCGCGGCCTTCGCGTTGGAGCCCGGGGTCCGCTTTCCTACTATTACGCCTCCATTTCGCACGATCTCTGGCATCCTGTGGTGTGAGATTGTTGGCACGCATGTCATCTCTTACAACGTCAAGCCAGCACTTCTTTGGCCTGCCTCGCTTGTTCCGGCCCGGCGGAGGCGCCATGGCAAGACATTTGTTACCCACGTAACATGCCGGTTTACGTAAGACGTGGCCGTACCAGCGCAGGCGACTCTCTTGCAGTTTGTCTGCTATGTCACGGACATGGAGACTGCCACGAATGCGGGAGTTCCTGATGCGGTCTTTCCGCGTAACTCCACACATCCACCGCAGCATACTCATCTCCGTGACACGCAGCTCCTGCTTGTGTCGCTCAAGCACAGGCCACGCCTCACTGCCATACAGAAGGACAGGTCTAATGATGGTCTTATAGACCTGTCCCTTAAGCTTAACCGGCATTTTGGGGTCACAAATGACACCTGTCATCTCACGCCATTTTGCCCAAGCTGCGGAAATGCGTGCTTTAACGTCGCAATCAATGTCGCCGGACGCGCGGAGCACAGACCCCAAGTATTTAAATTAGTCTGTGCACTCCGCCTATGCACACAGGCATAGGGTCTGGGGTGTTGCTGGCTATGTACACCGTCTTCGCCACATTGAGTTTAAGACCTCCGCTCTCAAGCGAGTTCTTCCACGCATTTACCCGCCGCACCAACCGTTCCCTGTCCGCGTCTGCCAGCGCGATATCATCAGCATACATGAGCAACCAGGGAGGTTGCTCATGTGAATTCTTGATGCTGTCTGACAAGACGTCTAATATCACGCTGCACAGGAACGGACTAAGGACGGATCCCTGGTGTACACCGACGGTGATGGGGAAGGGTTTAGTGTCGCCAACAGCGGTCCTAACAACGGAATCGGAATTGAGGTACATGTCTCGAATTATGTCAACATAGGCTTCTGGTATCCCTTTGGACCTCAGTGCCCACCAGATCACCCCCCGAGGGACACAGTCGAAGGCCTTCTGCAAGTCTAAAAAGAGCATATGCAGAGGCGTGTTCTTCGATCTATATCTCTCCATGGTGATCCTTAGGGCGAAGATAAGGTCCGTGGTTCCGTACCCTGGACGGAACCTATATTGACACGTCGAGACAGCACACTTCTGCCCGATCCGGGAGTCTAAAATCCTCCCAAAGATCTTCATGGTGTGGGACATGACCTTTATACCGCGGTAGTTACCACACTCCTGTACAGAGCCCTTGCCTTTGAAGACTGGAGTGATAATACTCAGCCTCCATTGGCTCGGGATTTTGCCGGACAGGAGCACGCGGTTCAGAAAGTTTGTTAACATGCCCACACCGCGAGGACCCATCGCCTTCCAGGCCTCAATGGGGACTCCGTCAGCACCGACAGCTTTCCGATTCGCCATGCGACGAAGAGCCGTGTGGACTTCCCCATGCGTTATCGGGGGCACTAATCCAAAGTTCGGAGGGAGTTCCGGTGTCTGCACCTCTTGGTGCTGCTTATTCAGCAGCTCGTGGAAGTACGTACGCCATCTCTCCTTCACCGCGCGATCCTCGCAAAGCAGGTTGCCAGTAGGGTCTTTTACACAACGGCACTTGGATATATCCTGTGCCGCTTTCACCCTAGAACGTGCCAACTTGTAAATGAGCTTCTGCCCCTCAGACGATTCCAACTTCTGGTAGAGCTTTTCTAAGTGGTCTCGTCTGGCTCTGGCTACAGCTCTTTTAGTGGCACGTTTGGCAACCTTGTATGCGTCGCGATCTTCAGGAGATCCGGTCGCCTGCCACGTTTTGAAGAGGGCTTTCTTCACCCTAGTCTCCCTCTGGACTGTGTCGTTCCACCACCAGGTCTCCTTGTCACTTTTGCAACCGCCCTTAGACACGCCGAGCACCACCCGCGCCGCCCTAGTAATAGCTGCCTGGATTCTGTCCCAGTGATCTTGGACAGATTCTTCCTCGGTACAAGCGCACTTGTCGCCAATAACCGAAGCGAACTCCTGTTACTTATTTTCATCAAGCAGCCACCACCGGATCTGGCGTCGGCAGCGCTCTAGACGTCTACGTTGGGCCTTAACGCAGAGATCCATGACAAGGAGACGGTGTTGTGCAGTAAGACTCTCACCGGGTATGACTTTGCAGTTGGCTACTTTGCCGATGTGGTGTCTCCTAGTTAGTAGGAAGTCGATCTGGGTAGCGCTTCGCCCGCTCCGGTAGGTAACAAGGTGCTCCGGTTTCTTTTTGAAGTAGGTGTTCACAATTGCCAGGTCAGCGGCCGCACACGTTCGGAGAATGTTGTCCCCTTCCGCGTTGTGGCTACCGTACCCAAAGCCACCGTGAACACGCTCAAACCCGTCACACTTCTCACCCACATGACCGTTCAAATCACCACCCAGAACGATTCCTTGTGGTTATCCCAAGGAATCGTTCTGGGAGATCCCGTGAAGCAATCCTTCGAGCTGGCTCCAGAACAACATCCTCTCGGCCTCACCGCACCCGGCCTGCGGAGCGTAAGCACTTATCAAGTGGGTTATTACCCCATTCACAAGCACCCGCACCGACATTAGCCGATCACTGATGCGATTCACCTCCAAGACGTCATCCTGGAGCTCGTCAGACAACACCACGGCGACCCCATTTCTCCCACTAGGTACACCCGTGTAGATCAGCTTGTAGTCATTCCCAATAAGTCGGGAACTGCTGCCTTTCCACCGAGTCTCCTGCAGGAACGCCACGGCCACCCTCCGCCTGTGGAGAGTTTCGGCCAATTCTCTCGCGCGTCCAGTTAGCGTGGCAACGTTCCACGAAGCGAAACGGAGTTTACTAGTTTGGGCTCACTTCTTCAGCCGTGTCCGCCCCTGACACGGTAGCCCTAGCCCACAGGTCACAGGAGTCGGGCGGGGCTCCTGCGCGCCGTTTTGCGGCGGCGCCTTAACTGTAACTCGTGCCTTTCTTCTATTCCTTTTCATGTTTGGCGGTTTTTTGGCTTATTACGAGTGCGACTGCCGTCTGACCACTCAACCCCGAAAGGGAAGCCGGCGTCAGGGCCCCGTCCGTATGTCAGCAGGTGCACCGTCTGGCAGGTGGGGTTGACTTGAGTCCCAAAGATGGTGGTGGGACCCCACTGCACCCGTGGTCGCATTGCTATTCGCTCATAATAACACCGGTGTTGTCACTTTTTAAAAAATTACCAAATTTCGGGGAAGTTGGAATTAATTCGCGGGAAAAAAGATTATTTCAAAATTCATTTGTATTGGTACTATGATGATTACGTAAAATTTGATATTATATTTGGTCATGTGTTTACCTAACCTTTATTATCCTTATGGGTCGGACAGGGTTTTCTTAACATACTGTATAAACAAAATACAAATTTAAAAAAAACAATCCAATGATCGTTTTCGTTGGGTTCAGTGGCAATTCTGCCTCGACCAGTCCGCGATTCTATGAAGGACTAGGAAGAAAGGTCGATGGGTGGGCGTTTTGGGGGACTGTCTTATGTAATATTGACGTTCAAAAAGTGCTGATTCTCAACCTCATTTGAATAAATGACTTTTGATTTTCATAGGGTTGCATCATTTTTTAATGTTTGTATTTACCACATAATTTTATGAGGATTACAGTGGTATTTATCATAAAGAATAGAACTGGAGACTCATCTAGTCTGTCTAACTATCGGCCAATCTCATAGCAACAGTGCTTTCTAAGATATTTGAGTGGATCATTTCTCAACATTTGAACGAAGATAACATTTCGCTAAGTGATGTCAACCGATTTAGCTGTATTTGCTCTTAAAAATACTGTACATACTCCAAAGCTGAAAATGCTTCGAATACGACTGGGATTAACACTGAGATGGTGATGATGATGACACTTAAAAATACTGTACATAAATACACGCTGGAATTTTAATGGTTGTTTTTTGGCAGAACGATTTGCTTTAAGGAGTACTTTCGATGAATAGAGTAAAAGACAAAAATAAAAATATTTGTGTTATAAAATAATAACAAATAATTTAAAAAAAAAATCATCACCTCGAAAAAGTGAGAAAAGCTAGTTTCGCTACCTACAAGTTGTAGGTACTACTCGGAATGGGCATGAAACCGCCTAAATAGAAAGCAATGCATTTAATGTTCAAACTATTTATGAAAATCGTAAGCCCGTAAAAGTATGAATGGATAATAGTTGAAACACGCGGGTCAATGGCCATTCAGCTGTAGATTATCAGAAGTTTACTATTGGCTCGTGCTCACTTTCGAGTTTTTTTTATCACTATGTTAAGTCTGCCATTTTATGTTTCTAATATTTTATTTATTGATGAAACGATTGTATTACTAAGACAAAACCGTTTCGCTGCGGGAAAACAACCATTAAAATTCCACGCTGTATATATCGCGCAAAACTCACTGCTGGTGTGTTTTTTTGGTTTTAAGTTTAGCCTTCGATTTTATTAATTATGATATATTATGGGATAAAATACGCAATACAAGAGTGCCCCAAGACATTATAAATGTACTGGAATATTAGTATGACGGTCAAGTTAACCAAATTAGATGGGGCAGTGCAATAGTATTCTAAACCCTACAGACTGACTTTTGGTGTAAGTTTTATTTTTATGTCAACGAGTTGCTGAGCGGCTCCGGAGTCGGATGAAATGTTGGCGGCAGATGCGTAAGTAACCTGGTACTGAAACCTACACGGGTGAAACCGCGCCGCGCAGCTAGTGAATAGCTAACGGACGACTGATCTAGTACGGCAAGGATGGGTCATTGCTTGCAGAAGCAACATGCTTGCAAGACGATTTGCACATTGTTCCAAGCAAGTGAAGGCAACGCTTTTCGAGGCCTATTGCCAGTGGTTCTACACCAACCAACTATGGTACTAGTACACTAGGAGAGCTCTCACTTCGTGTACAGTACAATAATGCGTTTCGAGCCATGTTTAACCCACAATGGCGGTGTAGCGCGTTTGGTATAAAATGTCTATAAAGTCGTGAAAATGGATCTTTCTGAAACTAACAATTTTAAAAGTGAAAATAAATGAGGACGCTGCGGTCGTGCGTATACCCTGTTGGCTTGTCTGAAATCATTTTGATACTAGCACATCATTTTACGTAGGACTACAATAACACTGAAGCTCTATTGGCATACATCGCTTAACAATTACCATATAACAAAACATTATTCAATTTTCTCAATACTTCAAAACAACTCGTATAAAACTTCAATTCAACATCACTAACTACAACTCTCTATCTATAGCTTCAACTCACTATCTATAGCTTCAACAAACTCCCTATCCATAACTTCAACAAACTCCCTATCTAAAACTTCAACAAACTCCCTATCTATAACTTCAACAAACTCCCTATCTATAACTTCAACAAACTCCCTATCTATAACTTCAACAAACTCCCTATCTATAACTTCAACTCTATTATAAAAACACAGCCTATCTAAAACTTCAACTCCCTATATAAAAATGCTGTTTTTATATCAAACTGCTTCAATTTTATAAATATCACTAACTTTTACACTTTGTTACACACCTATAAATATTCAGACACATCTTTGGTACTGTTATTAAATGTCACATGAACATTCCTTGAATACAAAACTTTCGATTCTACAGGATCCCATATCTTATATCAATTATTTGTAAAACCAACTAACAAACCCTTATGACATCTGGTCTAGTTTTATTTACCAAATATAATAAAGACCCTATCAATTGCCTATAATTATGCACATCACTACTAATACTTTTCCCCTCATGATGTGCATCAATTAAAATGTTTCAAAATGCATTTTCTTTTAAGTTGCCGTATCCAAAATTCTTCATTAATTGTTCAGTATAAGATTTCTGATAAATTTTCAAATAATTTTCTCCAACCTTCATATCAATTCCAATAAATTTTTCTATTTTACCAAATCTTCTAATTTCAAATTCTTTTTAAAATCCTTCAGTTATCTTATTTAATTCTTTTTCACTATTTCCAATTACAATTACATCATCAAGATATATTGCTAAATAAATTTCTTTTTCTTTATTCAGAAACAAACATGGATCTAATTTTAGTTGTTGAAAACCTAGTTTCTTTAAATATTCAGTTAACCGCTTATTCCACATTAGCGATGCTTGTTTTAGTCCATAAAGATTTTTCTTTAATTTACATACTTTTTTTTACCAAAATTGTATCCCAACGGTACTTCCATAAAAAGGTCTTCATTTTAACTCCCCATATATCAAAGATCTCATTTTCTTCACCATTATTTTGTTCTTTTTTCAAAAATAGAAAACTCCTCTTTTGTTCCTTCAACATCAAAATGTTCATTTTCTCTTTCTAGACTTCCCCTCTCAAAGTCATAAGTAATCATTATTTTCTTCATCTTCTTCGAATAAGTAGGTTAGGTTGGGTTAGAACTATGACCAAAACGGTGCACGAGCCGAGCGAGCGAAGCGAGCGTGCTGCGGCAGCGGCCGGCGAAGCGCCAGAAAAACAATATACATAAGTATATATTATATTTTGAGAAACTATTTTAAATTATTTTTTTTTTTTTATAAGTTTTCATCATTCCCCCTTCTGGGGAGGGTTCCTTTTAGTTTTTTTTTAATGTGAGCTCCTTATACTCTGCTCATTAGTGTATTTTCAAAGTTGTTTTTATATTCGGAACACTTCATTTAAGATAAAATGCCGCTCAGTATAAAAAAAATCATTTGCCAAATATTGAAAAAAATGTAGGACGTAACGTTGACACTCAAACAGATATTAAGTGGTTCAAATATTATGAAGCTTCTTATTTTGTATTTTAAGTAACTCAAATTAATGTTTGGAAGATACTGTTCTGTTGATTTCTCGTCACTTAAAGTCAGTCGCTCACTTAGTAATTATATAACCCAAATTAATTAATTTTGACACTTAAAATTGTAATTTACAGTCACTAGCTTTCTGCAGCACCCATTCTGGCCCCATAACCTGTTGTTATGATGAAATTATTATAAAAGGATGCAGTACCTCTTGGGATCCTGTGATAAATACTATAGAAAATAAAATAAATATAAACCATTCTTTCTTTTATTCTGACATGCTCATTTTTAATAAAATCTCTATAAAATATGTTACACCAGATCACATCATATTAATTTCTTTGCACACACTACAATTCCTTTTTGACTACTCTTTTACTACAAAACAACAAAACATTTTGTTTTCTTGTCTACCGAATCTATCTTCCAAACTTAAATATATTTACCTGATAGGTATCTGATGGAAAGATCTATACATATGCCGACGACACGGCAATTGTAATTCATGGGCCCACGTGGGACGAAGTGCAAACTAGGGCTGAAACAGCTCTAACATCTGTGATGACCTGGCTTCACCTCAACTTGTTGACGTTAAACCTGAATAAAACTCATTACATGCTCTTTGCAATCCGATGTGACTGCTTACCCCCAAACAGTTATTCTATTACAGCACACTCATGCCAAAATCGGCTGATATCGTGCGCTTGTGCTGCCATTGCTAGGGGTGCATATAGATGAGAGGCTGAGATAGGACAAGCAGCTTGATGTTCTAACCACCCGAACTATTCGTCTGATTCACATCTTTAAATGTCTGCAGAAATCGGCTGTTTGTAACATTCTCAAGATGATTTACCTTACTTTGTGCCAGTCAGTCCTCGGATACTGTATAACCGTGTGGGGTGGAGCAGCGAAGACTTTTATTCTGAGAGCCAAAAGAGCCCAAAGAGCTGTGCTAAAGGTGATGATCGTGAAACCTTTTAGATACTCCACAGCAAAGCTCTATTCTGACTCCAAAGTTCTGACGGTACGTCAACTGTTTGTTTTGCGATCTGTTCTCAGAGTATATGGCTCTCTACTCCCACCTGATCCTAGAAAGCGTTCATATGTTGACCCAAGTGTAAAACACAAAACCTCTTTTGCAAAACATCAATACTACGTGTTAAGTTCTCACGTATACAAAATTGTAAATAAAAATCTAAATATTATAAACCTATATAAATTCGATTTGAAATTTGGAAGAGATGTGGATTGTAAATGAGTTTCTAAATTTCCATCATATTTAGCTAACAAATCTACAAGCTCTAAGTAATTTCCTTTATTAAGCGATGACGGGGATTCGTCGTGACCATGGAACGCTAAATTTTGTTTACCTTAAAAGCAGACGATATCAATTAATTGTTTGAAAATATTTCTATTCCTATCTACTTTCGCATTGTGCCTTTCAATGTCTAATTTTAAATGTCTGTTCAAACTAGACTCATTCTACCTTTTCCAAAAATTTGGAACTTTAAATCTAAATGCTTTTCCGACGAATCGTGTTTAGAGGCGGCTTTGTGAAAATTATTTAAATCTGAAAATCCATTACTCCAAACATTGTTATTATCATGTTTTGAAAATAATATACACGGGAAACAAAATAATTTATTGGTATGTACACAGCCTGTTAACCAGTTATAATAATCATAATACTTTTTATTAAAACAACGTGTGACAGTGTATGTGTTGTCTGATTGTTTATATGTAGAGTTTGAGTTCCAAATTGAATAATGTTTTGTTATATGGTAATTGTTAAGCGATGTATGCCAATAGAGCTTCAGTGTTATTATAGTCCTGCTGAAAGAACCAGTCCTTAATTTTAGATTTCAAATCGAATTTATATAGGTTTATAATATTTAGATTTTTATTTACAATTTTGTATACGTGAGAACTTAACACGTAGTATTGATGTTTTGCAAAAGAGGTTTTGTGTTTTACACTTGGGTCAACATATGAACGCTTTCTAGGATCAGGTGGGAGTAGAGAGCCATATACTCTGAGAACAGATCGCAAAACAAACAGTTGACGTACCGTCAGAACTTTGGAGTCAGAATAGAGCTTTGCTGTGGAGTATCTAAAAGGTTTCACGATCATCACCTTTAGCACAGCTCTTTGGGCTCTTTTGGCTCTCAGAATAAAAGTCTTCGCTGCTCCACCCCACACGGTTATACAGTATCCGAGGACTGACTGGCACAAAGTAAGGTAAATCATCTTGAGAATGTTACAAACAGCCGATTTCTGCAGACATTTAAAGATGTGAATCAGACGAATAGTTCGGGTGGTTAGAACATCAAGCTGCTTGTCCTATCTCAGCCTCTCATCTATATGCACCCCTAGCAATGGCAGCACAAGCGCACGATATCAGCCGATTTTGGCATGAGTGTGCTGTAATAGAATAACTGTTTGGGGGTAAGCAGTCACATCGGATTGCAAAGAGCATGTAATGAGTTTTATTCAGGTTTAACGTCAACAAGTTGAGGTGAAGCCAGGTCATCACAGATGTTAGAGCTGTTTCAGCCCTAGTTTGCACTTCGTCCCACGTGGGCCCATGAATTACAATTGCCGTGTCGTCGGCATATGTATAGATCTTTCCATCAGATACCTATCAGGTAAATATATTTAAGTTTGGAAGATAGATTCGGTAGACAAGAAAACAAAATGTTTTGTTGTTTTGTAGTAGTAAAAGAGTAGTCAAAAAGGAATTGTAGTGTGTGCAAAGAAATTAATATGATGTGATCTGGTGTAACATATTTTATAGAGATTTTATTAAAAATGAGCATGTGAGAATAAAAGAAAGAATGGTTTATATTTATTTTATTTTCTATAGTATTTATCACAGGATCCCAAGAGGTACTGCATCCTTTTATAATAATTTCATCATAACAACAGGTTATGGGGCCAGAATGGGTGCTGCAGAAAGCTAGTGACTGTAAATTACAATTTTAAGTGTCAAAATTAATTAATTTGGGTTATATAATTACTAAGTGAGCGACTGACTTTAAGTGACGAGAAATCAACAGAACAGTATCTTCCAAACATTAATTTGAGTTACTTAAAATACAAAATAAGAAGCTTCATAATATTTGAACCACTTAATATCTGTTTGAGTGTCAACGTTACGTCCTACATTTTTTTCAATATTTGGCAAATGATTTTTTTTATACTGAGCGGCATTTTATCTTAAATGAAGTGTTCCGAATATAAAAACTACTTTGAAAATACACTAATGAGCAGAGTATAAGGAGCTCACATTAAAAAAAAAACTAAAAGGAACCCTCCCCAGAAGGGGGAATGATGAAAACTTATAAAAAAAATAATTTAAAATAGTTTCTCAAAATATAATATATACTTATGTATATTGTTTTTCTGGCGCTTCGCCGGCCGCTGCCGCAGCACGCTCGCTTCGCTCGCTCGGCTCGTGCACCGTTTTGGTCATAGTTCTAACCCAACCTAACCTACTTATTTGAAGAAGATGAAGAAAATAATGATTACTTATGACTTTGAAAGGGGAAGTCTAGAAAGAGAAAATGAACATTTTGATGTTGAAGGAACAAAAGAGGAGTTTTCTATTTTTTAAAAAAGAACAAAATAATGGTGAAGAAAATGAGATCTTTGATATATGGGGAGTTAAAATGAAGACCTTTTTATGGAAATACCGTTGGGATACAATTTTGGTAAAAAAAAAAAGTATGTAAATTAAAGAAAAGTCTTTATGGACTAAAACAAGCATCGCTAATGTGGAATAAGCGGTTAACTGAATATTTAAAGAAACTAGGTTTTCAACAACTAAAATTAGATCCATGTTTGTTTCTGAATAAAGAAAAAGAAATTTATTTAGCAATATATCTTGATGATGTAATTGTAATTGGAAATAGTGAAAAAGAATTAAATAAGATAACTGAAGGATTTTAAAAAGAATTTGAAATTAGAAGATTTCGTAAAATAGAAAAATTTATTGGAATTGATATGAAGGTTAGAGAAAATTATTTGAAAATTTATCAGAAATCTTATACTGAACAATTAATGAAGAATTTTGGATACGGCAACTTAAAAGAAAATGCATTTTGAAACATTTTAATTGATGCACATCATGAGGGGAAAAGTATTAGTAGTGATGTGCATAATTATAGGCAATTGATAGGGTCTTTATTATATTTGGTAAATAAAACTAGACCAGATGTCATAAGGGTTTGTTAGTTGGTTTTACAAATAATTGATATAAGATATGGGATCCTGTAGAATCGAAAGTTTTGTATTCAAGGAATGTTCATGTGACATTTAGTAACAGTACCAAAGATGTGTCTGAATATTTATAGGTGTGTAACAAAGTGTAAAAGTTAGTGATATTTATAAAATTGAAGCAGTTTGATATAAAAACAGCATTTTTATATAGGGAGTTGAAGTTTTAGATAGGCTGTGTTTTTATAATAGAGTTGAAGTTATAGATAGGGAGTTTGTTGAAGTTATAGATAGGGAGTTTGTTGAAGTTATAGATAGGGAGTTTGTTGAAGTTATAGATAGGGAGTTTGTTGAAGTTTTAGATAGGGAGTTTGTTGAAGTTATGGATAGGGAGTTTGTTGAAGCTATAGATAGTGAGTTGAAGCTATAGATAGAGAGTTGTAGTTAGTGATGTTGAATTGAAGTTTTATACGAGTTGTTTTGAAGTATTGAGGAGGTTATAAGTTTTATATGGGTTGTTATGAAGTATTGAGGAGGTTACAAGTTTTATATGGGCTGTTTGAAAGTTATGTATTGAAGTTATACATAGGCTGTTTAAAGTTATGTACTGATGTTATATACAGGCTGTTTGAAAGTTGTGTCTTCTAGTGTATATAGATGATTAAAATTTTATTTTGAAACAACATCAAATTCAGAGGGGATGTTGAGGATGAATTTTGCTATTGTCTCTGGCTGATTACAAACGTTTATAAAGAAATTGAATATATTTAAGTTTGGAAGATGGATTCGGTAGACAGGAAAAAAAAATGTTTTGTTGTTTTGTAGTAGTAAAAGAGTAGTCAAAAAGGAATTGTAGCGTGTGCAAAGAAATTAATATGATGTGATCTAGTGTAACGTATTTTATAGAGATTTATAAAAATGAACATGTGAGAATAAAAGAAAGAATGGTTTATATTTATTTTATTTTCTATAGTATTTATCACAGGATCCCAAGAGGTACCGCATCCTTTTATAATAATTTCATCATAACAACGGGTTATGGGCCCAGAATGGGTGCAGCAGAAAGCTAGCTAGGAAAATGATATTTATGAAAATGATATGATATTTATTTATTTTGTATTTGACAAGAGATAGACATAAAAATGTTATGTATTATCTTTCTAATTATTATAAAAGACAGATAGCTGTGTCGCTATCAATTTTTTTTTATTACAGCCAAGAATTTGGCTAAACAAATTGCTTCTTTTGAGCAATGCAATGACATTTTAATTAATTCTGCCAATAATTTGGTCTCAGTTGACATTATTAATAATTTTAATTAGAAATTAAGACAATAGAGCCAACCTCTAGCTATAATACAGGATTACAAAACAACTCGGGAGGAGATTTAAGGACAATAGATAATATTAATTTGGTGCATCAAAATATTCAAGAATTTACGAACAAAGATTTAGAGGTAGATTTATTCATGAACCATTATGGTATTGATATTCTTTGCATAACCAAACATTGGCTAAAATGTCACCAGTTCTTGTTCAATTTTAAGAATCACCAGGTACGTAGTGCGTTTAGCAGAATAAATGCTATACATGGTGGCTCATTAATTTTAGTTAGTAACCTGCTCAAATTTAAAAATCGTAAAGACATTGTGAGCCTGTCTGTTGAACGAACAGCTGAAATTGCCTATATAGAGTTGGAGGGCTTCATTGTATTAAGTGTGTACAGACCCCCTTCAAGATTGTATGACTGCTTTGAAAATGTAATGGATGAAGTTTTACACAAGATTTATGTTTCGAACAAAGCCATTATCGTTTGCGGTGATTTTAATGTTAATTTATTTGAGAACTCAGGTTAATGTAATAAAATTATAAGTCTATTTCAGTCCTACAATCTTGTAAACCTATTTTTGGAGCCCACAAGAATAACACCTACTTGTGCCACGTGCCTAGATAATATTTTTACAAACATAATACCAAGCCGCAAAGAAGTTGTAAGTTTCCTTGATTCTGATCACTGCGGACAAAGGATTACTATTCCAAACCATAGTAAAAAAGTGGCCAAAAAGGATATTATCACTGTTAACCCCAAAACTGAAAACCGCTTGGAGGTTTTAGATTTAATCTCATCAATAAAGTGCCAGTCTTATCCAGTTCTGTTAATGCTGATCCTAATCATCTCTATGATAATTTTTTTAATATATACTGTATGCAATTTGATTCCACCTTCTTTCCCATGACTATCTCTGTTAATAGTATAATGCATCTTTCTCTGATTGGGCTACTATAGGTATTCATAAAAGTAGAACTCGGCTTTATGAACTGTACAGTGAGAGTATTTATATTAACACTGTTGAATTTAATTTGTATGTTAGAAAATATTCAAAATTATTTAAACAAGTTT
The DNA here is from genome assembly GCA_037179545.1 of Sesamia inferens. Lineage (NCBI taxonomy): Eukaryota > Metazoa > Arthropoda > Insecta > Lepidoptera > Noctuidae > Sesamia > Sesamia inferens. The sequence continues at coordinate 11,916,884 of CM073940.1, forward strand.
GTTATATGGCCAAGTCACGTTACTTGAGTTCAAAGATAAAAACAGTAATAATGTAATTAAAACGACTTGGAAAATTATTAATAGTAAAACGGGAAGGTACAGTGATAGAAATACTGACTATAGCCCTATATACTTACTATACTCTTTGCTATAGCCTGTCTATTAATGACAACATAATAAAATCAGACTCACCAAGTCGCTGAGGCATTTGAAAATTTCTTTTCGGATATTCCTGTTTCAACTACTAAATCCCTAAACTCATCACCTTCTGTTGCTGAATCTTTGCTTAAAGAAAATGTTAATGTTTGTAATTCGAAATTTCATTTTGAACATGTTATCAGTAGAGATATAATTAAAATCTTTCACACTCTCAATATAAAAAAGACTGCTGACCTGTGGGTTCATTCGGTGGAAATTGCTAAGTCTATTATTGATATTGTGGCACCCACTCTAGCTGTTATCTTTAATGCTTGTATTGACTGTGGAGAGTCTCCTGATCTCGTAAAAAATAGTAAAATAATACCTTTGTTTAAAACAGGTAATACATCAGACCCCACAAATTATAGACCTATTTCTGTACTACCTACATTTAGTAAAATTTTTGAGAAATTAATTTTAATAAGTTTAGTTTAGCTAAGTTTTTTTAATAAACATAAATTATTACATAGCAAACAGTTCGGTTTTACAAGGGGTCGTTCAACTACTGATGCTGAACTTCTAGGTCATATCTATAATGCATGGGAGGATAAATACGATGCCTTGGGCATCTTTTGTGATTTGTCCAAGGCATTCGATTGCATTCTTCACGAGATGTTAATCAGGAAGCTCCGCCACTACGGGATCCGGAACTCTGCACTGGATCTTATTACATTTTACTTGAGTGGTAGGATTCAAAGCGTTGACGTTAATGGAAAAATATCTTCCAGATCTTTAGTAACAATGGGAGTCCGACAGGGGTCAATTCTTGGTCCCTTTTTGTTTCTTATTTACATCAATGACCTGCCGTACCTCATAAAGGATAATCACGATATAGTGTTGTTTGCAGATGACACTTCACTTTTATTTAAACTTAAACGTCAGCAGCAGGTTACTGACGATGTAAATAGCGCGACCTCCAAAGTAGTCTACTGGTTTAATGTCAATAATTTACTCTTAAACGAGAAAAAGACCAAATGCATTAAGTTGACTCTACCTCACGTTAGGCAGGTGAAAACTAAAGTGTTGATAAAGGGCGAAGAATTGAAATCTTCAGATTTCAATTCTTCGACAGCACAGTGTTCTTGGGTATAACGCTGGATGCTAAGCTTCAATGGGGTCCACATATAGAAAAATTATCAAAAAAACTAAGTTCTGCTGCATACGCAGTTAGAACAATTCGACAAGATATTGAGACGCCCCGTGTAGTGTTCTTTGGTTATTTCCATAGCGTAATGTCGTAGGGCATTCTGTTGTGGGGAAATGCCGCTGATATTCAAACAATATTTGTTTTGCAGAAACGAGCTGTTCGTGCAATTTATAAATTAAGTCCGTGACACTCTCTCAGAGAAAAATTTAAAGAGATTAATGTACTGACCGTGCCGTGCCAATATATTTATGAAAATCTTTTGTATGTACATAAAAATAAAGGGTGTCTCTGACTTCGACGCACAAACGAGTACCATGGACCCAGTGCATGATTCTGAACCCCCCACAAGTGGAATTTTTCGTCGGTTTTTTCCTGATTTAAAAAATAATATGCAGTTTTTTCACTTTAAACCGTTCATAATTGCTATACTTTTATAACCCAATAAGATTTTAAAGTAAAAAATAATTAATTCGCTAATTACACAAAAAGCGCAATGTGAACAAAACTCGAAAAACTATCCTATCAGCTGATTTAATAGAGTTCACATCAGGGGTCAACGTCATACCCACAAACACGCGCGGCGGCACGCTTGCAACGTTCCAAGGCCGAGACGACACATTTTTTTAAACACAGTTATTTCTGTAACTGCTCATTAACGATATAAATGACTATCATAATTTTATTAGTGGCATGCGGTGTAGCCTTCTCGCGAAGTTTGCGTTACGATGCTGACCTGCTGACTGTGTATCTGATACAGCCTGTATAAGATTGTATACAGTGATGTCCATAATATAAATACTAGGAACAGACACAAATTTATTGTGCCAACAACAAGGCTCAAGAAAATAGGTGGCTCTTTTAGATGCCAATGTATACAATTTTTACAATAGACTTCCAGAGGTGGTTCAAGATCTGAGCCTGAATAAATTCAAATCCTTCATTAAACGTAAGTTGTGTCAGAAAGCATTTTATAGTGTTAAGGATTATATTGAGGAAAAAAGGCTTGGACGTGAGCTGCTTCCGATTTCTATACTTACACTGATTGTTCCTTGATTTTTCCTCTTGTAGTTTTAATTTGTAATTGTTTGTTTTTTTTACTCAAAGCCAGTACACACTATGTAGCCAAGCATATTGTACGTTACGGAATTGCATAGCTGACAGGGTTGTTCGGCACTGGTGCAGCTACACAGGAGCTAAACTTAGTATTCGGGAACACTGTTGGAGCTGCTGAACCTTGGACAACTATCTTCAGTCCCGCCTGATGGTAAAAAGTGATGCAATCGTTGATGGTAAAGCGCACTAATTTATTAAGAGCCTATTCACTCTAGCCTTGAAGACACTCAAATTGTAGTCCGACGGAAACACCGCCGCTGGCAAATTGCTCCAGTCCCTCGATGTACGCGGTATAAAGGAGGAGGCGAAACGCTTCGTCCGGATCATAGTGGTGTTCACAACATAAGGGTGGAAACTCGCCGTACGACGGGTCGTCCGATGGTGGAACGGAGATGGGCGAATTAAATCATGCAATTCCCTCGCACACTCCCCAAAATGTATCCTATAGAACACCGAAAGGCTGACTACTCTACGCCTGTGCTCTAGGCTTTGGAGACCAACTCGAGTTAAATCAGGGTCACCAATCAGCAGCCTCTTCGCACGCCTCTCCACTGAATCCAAAGTGGCCAGGTGACACTTAGCAGCACCAGCCCAAATGTGGCTGCAATACTCCACACACGAACGGACCTGTGCTTTGTACAACATTTAAAAGAGTGTCCATGGAGTTTATTGTCCGTTTTTCTCCATAGGTACCTACTCTTTGGAATGGGTGACTAGCTTCACCTTACTGACTGACCGACCTTTTGACAATTCAAACGTGCCTGTAACTGGTTTATTTGAAATAAATGCTTTGATTATGATTTTGATTGATTTTATAAACTATTTGAAGAAGATGAAGAAAATAATGATTATGCGGCGATTAGCGGCGAGCGTGAGGCACGGGGGTGCCCGCGCCCGCCTTGCCCGCTCACCATGTGGGAGCCACGGCCCCTCCCTAGGAGGGGGCAAATGAGGGCCCGCCTTACTAGGCGGGTTTCGCCGGCGGAGGAGTGGTAGCTCAGGCTCCGCTAGTTTCCCACTCTCCCGCCACTATGGCGATGCCGGAGTGCCGCTGGGGTTTTTAGTGGGTATACCGGGAGGCTCCCTCCCAGGGAGTCCCACCTACCCCTCCCGTCCCCCATCCCGTCCCGGGCGGGATGCGTAATTGACACTTACCCCAGCGACATCAAAAAAAAAAAAAAAAGGATAGTTGAAAATTTTCCGTGTGCCGTTTCTGGCCTGCCATCGGACGCGTCCGTAGGTGGCGGATAGGGGAACGGCTCCCAGATACGGGGGTTACCGGTTTACCGGCGCGGACCAATACCAGAAGTGGGGACCGCTTCGGCGGTCACACGTGCGGCGGGTCGGCCACCACTCCAGGTGGCTGACGTGACCCGAACTCCGGGTCACCGTCGGGCAACCCGGTCTCCTCTCTGAGAGGAGCTGGGGCCCCCGTTTGCTTCCGGGCAAACGAGTGGGGCTACGAGGAAGGACAGCTCGCTAAAAAACCCTTGACTGCTGCGTCTTCTCGCACAAGAAGACGTACCCAGCCGGGCCTCTCCCTATGGAGGGCCCACTGTGGGCCCGCCTTTTGGCGGGAATCGCCGGCGGGGGATTGGTAGAAAGGCTCTGCTATTTCCCATGACCCCGCCACTAAGGCGATGTCGGTGTGCCGTGTGTGTGTTTGGTTTTAGTGGGTATTCCCGGCTTCGGCTGGACGAGTCCCACACACGCCCTTCGGGGTATGGTGCGTAAAGGCATTTCCACCAGCGTCAAAAAAAAAAAGGATAGTTGAAAATTAATTACTGAACACATGGCAGTATGGTCTCTGACCTTAGCCGGTTCCAAATGGAACAAACATATCAAAAAAAATCGATTGCACTTCCCGTCAACTGTCATCTGTCAATGTCAACACGATCATCGTGTATTGTTTTGGTCAGGGATGGAGCTCAGTAATTCAATATTATTAGGCTTGGGGAATAAATGTTTGTAATTGCAATCTCTGCAATAAAGATTAACTAAACTTACAAATATTGCAAGTGCACTTAAAATTGATTTACAGAAACGAGACGAAATAGCAGTTTCTAAGCAATAATTTGAGTGGTTTTTGAGTACCGCAATGTCGACAAGACGAGCGAGAATTAAAGCTGTTACCTCATTACCGCCCCGAAGAAAGAATAATAATGTCACAGACAACAACAAAGCTCAAATTCTTGAGAAAGAAACCACTGAAAAGCCGATTCGAAGTCCTAAAACGCCACGAGGTTCGAATAAAACTCAAGATAACATTGACAGGCAGTCCCCTAAACCCAGTTCTCCATTGTTGTCACCACGCCATGTAAACAATATCTTTAACCAATATCAAGCAAGGAGTACACCATCGCCTTTAGCTCAAACTGAGGTCATAAAAGATGTTACAGTCACTCCAAAAAGTTCAGAAAAAGTGTCGGTGATTACAAGTGTTAATAGTGTAAAGCCTAATAATGTATTTGTGTCGCCGCGAAACGTCGGCAGTCCTCTCAGGAAGCGCTTTGAGTCACCACACTTGCACAACTCTAAGGTAGATTTGGGTGTGCAAAGATTGACACCAGTCACACCAGAGAAAGTCCATGAGAAGCCAAAAGAAAAGAGTGTTGAGACACAAGTGGAGGTTGAAGTTTCTAATGGCAAATCTAAGGAAATTACAAAGGATGTGGTCAGTACTGTTTCAACAGACGTTCCAGATGGTATGTATTTTTTTTTTAATTGTACTAAAATTATAAATATAAAGTTTGTATAAGTACTGAACAGATTTGGATGAAATTTGGCACACAGATGGTTTATCACTAGGATTAACATTTAGAATAATTTTTATCCAGATATTCCCACAGGATCAAAACTTATGCAGATGAAACTACAGTGTGTAGCTGGTCCTAAAAATATTGTTTTTTTTACAGATTACAGTGTTCCAAGTGTACCTGAAAGCATCAATGAAGACACTGTTATGGATGGCATTGTACCCCTCCAAAAAGTGTCTATTGCCCCTAAACCCCTCGCCCTATTGAAGAATGAAATTATATCTGAAAATGCTGAAGTGTTGTTTGATCCTATTGTACCACTCCCTTCTCCAAGCAAAGTGAGGCCAAAATTACGCCCTGTACCTAGACTTGCACCTATGAGGAGAAATAGTGTGCAGGTGAGTGGTATTTACTTATATTTACTTAAATTTATTTACACTTTAAACATTTTTGGATAAGTAATATTTAAGTCTTTTCTCTCAGAGTGCTTGAAAATAGACTCTTTTTTTTCTAACAAGTGAGACCAGTGTGGCCTATTTGAATTATATGTTGAAATCTTGTTTTTACACAGCTATCAACCAGATAAATGATGAAATAAAATATTTGCACTAACTTATATCAGATAAGTGAATTCAATATTATGCAGAACTGATGAAATGGTTAATATTTTAGGAAACAACAGGTCATCAACAGGCCATTTTAGGTCAACAATACCTCTGAATGTTGGAACTACTGCAAGATGTGTTCATATAACATGTTATACTACATGTTATTATTATTGTAAAACAAATATTATTACACTATACTAAAGGACTCCTAAATTGAACTATTGTGCATTTTCATGTAAACTTTACAGGCCAAAACATCTAAATAATGTAAAAAAAAAGTTATTATGCTGTTTTGAAGTTGACTTGCTGGCCGTGCATGTGGCCTTGGACCCCTTGGTCTGTTATTTGAATTCAAAACCATACAGCTGTACAAAAGGGAGCTTTCCTGGGTAATAAAAAATTGATTCTATTTAGTCCGTCATTCAGATTATAGGAAAATATTGGGTATGTATATTTTGTTTTATCAAATCAATAAAAATTGACAAATATAAAAGGCATCTAAGATCAGGAGTAGTTGATGGTGACGTCACTCCTCGCTGAAAAGTGTAGCGTGCAGTGACGTCACATGAGTTTTCAACACACTGTGTCGTCTTCATTTTTTGTTGATACGAAAAAAGAAAAACTACATGTATTAAAATAATCCGATGTGCGATCGGTATTTTTTGGAAATTTGACTGACGGACTAATTAGTTTTTTTTAGTCAACTACCCTAATATGTATACCAAAAATTTAGTTTGAATTGATTTTAGGATCGGGAAATGTATATTGGTGCCGATATCCTTGTTCATAAACTTTACTAAATTTAAATTAGCAAAGCATTAGTGCATAGCTTTCTTTCTATTTTATTATTAAAAAGACAGAAGATAAATATTAAATTAGTCCTGTCAAATTAAGATATTCCATAGTTCCATTCTGTAGTTAAGACTTCATTAAAAAGATAGTATTGCAATATACTAGAAACCCTTCCAAAATAGTTAGATAAAATCTAGGCAGATGATCATGAACATCAACAACTCTGACTATCACTTTTGCGAACACAAACTTGATGATTTCAGCAATGTAGAAACTAGCAAATTTTCAGGAATGTAATACAAACACACTTTAAGTTCATGCATATTCTAAAAGCATAATTAATATTTTTTTTATCCATAGATTTTTTTACGCAAGCTATTTTTTTTATGCTAACTGTATTCTACTTCAGTTTCTATGTTCTACTTCTGTGTCTATTATTTGGATAAATAATAATTTTATTACTATTATAATATTTTTACATCTTCAGGGTAGTGCATCAGAGTCTGAGGATGAAAGTCGTCGCGCTTTACTTAGCAGCGGCGGCGCCAACAGACCAGCACCACCACGACAAAGACATGACTCCCATACTTCGTTCAGCACCATGCATTCATTGCCTAACAGGTGACTATGACTCCCATACTCCGCTCAGCATCATGCATTCATTGCCTAACAAGTGAACATGACTCCCATACTCTGCTCAGCATCATGCATTAATTGCCTCACAGGTGAATATCTTAATTAAGTTCTATCTTGTTTCCAATTGATGTTAATTAGGTAATTAAATAAGAAAATATTGTGGAGATTAACATTATTACAGACTACAAAACAACTGAAAAACTAAAACAGAAAAAAAATGTAAAGTTTTTTTCTTTTGTGTAATCTGCTACTGGCTTATGTAGCCATAATCAGATGTTTATCAGTAGGTTATATATTTTTGACAATGTGACTCATGTGGTTGACCCATGTTAGTCTTTGGTAATTGTTTTCCTTCCATATAGACTGGTGTACATTCGCCTTTTCTAGGGTAAAGCTTGCCTGCACAGGTTTGCAATATGGAGTACAGTACTGGACCCAACACTGATCCTTGTGGGACTGAAGCAGCAATATCGTACAGGTTGGAGTACTAGTCTTTATATTTCACTTTCTTTAGTGCAGGTATGATTTTGTGATCCAGGAAACCCAGTTAGGTCTATCAAACACCTGTTAAATATCTAGAAACACCGCTGAGGCACACCACACACACAAGCATTGCCAGAAAAACTATTTAGGAAGGAGTTTGAGTATTTTGCCTGTGATAAGGTGAAATCCAAAAGCTTTTTTTATATTTTTATATGATATTTTATGGTACGCTTCATCCTTTTTGGTGTGTCTAATTAAATAAAATAATGTAATACATATTTCATTTGTTTCAGGGAAGGGAACCGTAACCGAAATGATTCCGTGTGCTCAAGTGTTAGTCAAGCGACAACACAGCCCCCAACCGGCACATCCCCGGTTAAGGAGAAACATTTTTCGAAGTAAGTGATTCAGTTTATTTGTAGTATAAAAATGTTGTTTTTGTAATTTTTATCTACAATCGGCTCTTTAGCTATAATTCGATGATCAATAGAGGTCTTGGGTGATTTTTTTTTGTTTACCAATCCAGCAGATAGCGTCATCTATATGTAGAAATACGCTATTTCAAAGTTATACGATCTCCAGACCAATAGCCAATAGTCACTTGGGATACCCAGAATTTCACAGATGTTGATGTCCAACACCTGGATGAGTTGGTCTGGTTGTGATAGACACCGACGACCGCCATGGCCCACGCACAATGGTCTATAACTACTAACTAACTATCGAAAAATCCCCTACATCTATATAACTAGGATTAACCTTGATTATAGACCATCTGTGTTCCAAATTTCAAAATCTCTTGTTGTGTCATGCCGCCAGTACACTAGCGGGGCGAGACGAAAAAGGGTTTGTGCTTAACTTGAATGCGAAAATCACTAATGAAGATACTGATAACCATAAACTGTTATTTACTGTGAAATTAAAGTATTTTTTCTATTTCTTTATTTTACATTTTTAAAGAATTTGTCGCAATTGTTTTCTAGACAGGATTATGTCTATTCTCAGATCTCGTCGCCAGGACATGTCTCGCCGCATGGCTGCTATGCGTCGTCGCCGTGAGACTGTCAAGAAGGAGACGCTCACGATGTACGACCTCATCTTCTACAACCCAAGCAGCAACCCTATTATGTAAGTAGTAGCAACACCAAGAAGATTACTCATTACTTTCTAAAATTTGCAAAATTTTTTTTCACGACTGTAGTCTATAACTCGTAGTGTTACATAAGAAGACACAGAACTATAAAAACCTGCATTATTTACTTCCCAGTCCTGACAAAGACGAGGTTGAAGCACAACAAGCTAATGAGAAGGAAGAAGCTGCTCGCAAGGCCGCTGCTAAGGATGTTGAAGAGAATGTGGACGACCCGCCCGAGACTGCAAATGACGCTGCGCCTGTGCCACAGATCAAACTAGGACCCAATGGAGAGATTATGTTGGATGAACAGAGCTTGGTATGTTCGAAACAATACAACATTTAACGATTAACGACGAAGATTGTTTAAATTTTGAAGCTTATTCCAAATGGAGTTTGAGTGGACTTGCGGGATGACTTTAAAAAAAAAAATATACTAACAACAATGTTTCGAATCCATTTGAACTCTCAGCATCAACTACCATAGTTATCTCCCGTTGTTTTCTAGGTTATCAAACAATCAGACAAGCGCAAGGTATCATCAAACGTCGTGCACGAAGGCTCTTGGGGGACCGGCAGTACTAGCGGCCGGTACCGGCGCACTCCACGTACCGCCGACTGGAGTGACGCAGAGACAGTACGTTTCTACCGCGCGCTAGCCACCTTGGGAACTGACTTCATGCTCATGGAGAGCTTGTTCCCAGGACGGACCAGACGAGATCTGAAGCTAAAGGTAAATTAAAACCGTGAGACGCAGAGCACTAACAACGCTTTCTCAAACGATAACTGGTCGTTAGAAAATAATCGCTTACCGTAAAGATTGCTGTAGCCAATTGGACGAAGGGCGTATTCATAGTTCAGTTTTATTAATTATCTATACTAATATACAGAGTGGTACTGATAATACAATAAATCTAAATACGGACAATGTTGGTTCATAGGAATAATCCTAAACCAAAGAAAAAAGCTAGCATCGAAAATAAAAAAATAAAATTTCAAACAAATTAAATCGCATAAAATTTTAAACGGAATAGAACATCCTTTAAAATACTGGTTCATTGACCTCCGATCGGCGACAGCGCGGTCCTGTATCGACTTGGATTTTTTCGCGCCATTATTATTAAAGTTTAGTACCACTGGATGCGGCGGTCATCAACCTGTAAGCGCTGGCTTGTCAACATGTACATCATGTAGAAAATGTGAAAAATTAAAAATAATTTTCTGGGACTGAACTAATGGACATATTTATATGATTTTTTATGGGTAGATTGAGAATGTGTTGACGTGTTTAATTTATTGTCGTATTGTCAGTACCACTCTGTATAAAGCTGAAGAGTTTGTTTGTACGCGCTAATCTCAGGAACCTCTGGTCCGATTTGAAAAAATCTTATTGCGTTAGATAGCCCCTTAATCTATGAAAGCTTTAGGCTATATAACAACACGCTGCAATCAATAGGAGCGGAGCATATAAGAAAAACATATCGAAACCTACGCGGGTGAAATCGTACGGCGCAGCTAGTTGGAAATAACTAAATAAAAAATCAAATCTCTAAGTCTAAACACAACAATAATCTGTACTACGTAACGAGACGGTTTTCCTATTGACATTAATTTAATCTCCAAAGACTCAAGATCTCGATTGCGTTTCACATGAGCGTAACATTGAGGGGAAACATACTGTCTCCTTTTGGCCATTTTCCGCTAGATGGCGCTGAAGTCAACTTTTTTGTTGTTATAAGTTTGTTGAATGTTTTCTCGGTGGTAGGCCAAACATCGGCTGCCGGCGGAAGTTACCATCCACCAGAAAAAGTCTTGCCGCCAAGCGATTCGTCGTGTTCCGGCATGATGTCTGGTGAAGTCGTACGGAGGACGCGTCTGAGCAATTGTGCTACAATGTGTGCCGGTTACGATGCGTCAAATGGTGTAGTAGTAGGATCTCCAGATCAATCTCCCTCTGGCGCAGCATCGGTGGTCATGTTGTTGGGTTTAACATTGCATCACCACGCTCAACTGCCATGTTCATTCCTGTTCACTCAATTTTTTGAGTGAATAGGCTCTTAATAAACTATTGCGCTTTACCATCAACGATTTCATCACTACTTACCATCAGGCGGGATGAGGTCAAGCACTAGTTTATAATATAAAAAAGAATGTGTAATTCAGTAACAATTTTTGGCTCCAGTTCAAGAAAGAAGAACGTATAAACATGGCTCAAGTGGACAAGGCTCTTCGCTCGACATGCAAGTGGGATGCTACTCGTTTAGGAGAAGAGTTCCAAACCGAACGGGAAGAGGCTGACAAAGCAGCGCGCGCTGAGGCGCAGGAGTTACAGCAACGTGCCATCGACCAGCGACGGAGGCAGAAGGAGGCGCGAGAACTACGCGTGCGACTAAGTAAGTACCTACTGTGTGGCTACTATGAGTTTTCGTAAAGAAGACTCCATCCTTAATTTCGACTGCGTTTGACTCATCGATAGACCCGCTTCAAGGTTGTAAGAACTCTCAATCAATGAGGGCGCCAAACACGGTCGATGCGTATGATCGAGTCTCGCAATGAAAACTCATGGTAGCCACAATGGCGCTGCTACTCTTATTCAGAAACTAATTTTAAGTGCAGTGCAGAGTTTTGACAGGAAAGCTAAGTGTCACGCGCATTTTTCATTGGACTTTTAAAATTATTTATAGTGTCGTTTACTAAATAAAAGCGCGTGATTTATGTAGTAATAAGTGCATTCAGTGAATAATTCATACAGAACATTGAAATATTGCAGCATAGTGGCCACATCATGGCTTTGCATCAAATCTCCTAGTAGTCGGCAAACGCGGCCGTTTTTTCAACTGTCATTGGCGATATCCGCCATTATTGTGATTTTTTTTTTAATAGAATGTCTATAATTTATTACACGTGTTATTGGCAAAATTGTGGTGTCTAACCACAGAGGACATTGAAGAGTTGAAGTAGTATTCACTCTTAAGAAAAGAAGAAAGAAGTGCAGTGCATTTTTTCATTAAGAAAAGGATAGAGGGTAGAATACTAGTTTAATCCTAACAAATTAAGATACTCTGTAAGACAGATGATCTTAGATGCGATTAAAAATACGCCGATTTACGCCAGGCGCGGACTTAAAGACAGGATTAAACTAATATTTAAATATCTTCTGTTCTTTTCTCATTGAAATAGAAAGAAAAATATGCACTGATGTTAAATTTAATTTAGTTTGTAAAAAAGGCAATTGGAGCCACACTGTCTTATTATTCTAGACCAACGGCGAAGTATGGGGCTTATATCTGAATTCAAAATCTTTAGCAACTTTTAACACATACAATTACAATATTATGTCGTGGTTGCCTAGTGGTTAAAACAATAGCCTCTCAAGTATGAGTGTGCGGGTTCGATTCCAGGTCAGGCAAGTACCAATGTAACTATTTTAAGTTATATGTACTTTCTAAAAGGTGAAGGAAAATATCTTGAGGAAACCTGGACTTTAAGTCTGAAATCGCCAAAACGCATTGAGCAAGCGTAGTGATTACGCTGAATCCTTCTCTGTATGAGACGAGACCTGTGCCCGGCAGTGGGACGATAAAAAGGTTGACAATGGTGATGATGTCGTGAATATAGACATAGTCCTGTCACGGTTATTTACCTAATCACCATGTTAAAATTATACATTTTAACATGGTGATTAGGTTTTAGCTGAGTAAATATTAACTAAAATTCCTAATAACATGTCATATCTACTACTTCACAGTTGTTCGATCCTAATTAACGCCATGTTTATAAAAACGTTTTTTGAAATTACAGGTCGAGGTTCAAAAGCCTTGGGAGCGTCCACCTTCCCCTCGTCAAACACCGGGCTCACGGCTGATGAACTGATACTTCGGCACCGCGAAGCCAAGGCAAGCGGTGCAAAGGTCACAAAGCCTAAAGCCAAGAGAGGACGACCGAAGTCCACAGCCTATGCGAAACTCGCGAACATCGCGCCAAAGCCGACGACAACCGCAAGCAACAACAAAGCCACAGACATGGCCACATTGCGTAAAGTAGAAGCTAAACCTCAGGACCAAACGCCAGAAAAGCAACCTCAACCAACCACACCGGTAGTGCCTTTACCTCCCAATATAGAAAACGGCTCCCTCGTCGTACTTACAGTCAACGACCCCAAATCTCCTTCTAAAAAGATGTTGCAAACGTACATTTCTGGCGATGGAGGTCGGCTGACCCCTGTCGCGTTGCCAGCATCTTTCTTAAACACTGTCGTCACCTACATGAAGAATGGTGGTACACCTAAAAGCACTGCGGGGTCTTCGCCTCATTTGGCTTCCCCTTGCAGTGTTGCCAGCCAGGATAGCCGGCCTCCTTCCACCCCAGGTGTTATTCAAATGGGTAATAGTCCAAGAAAGCGGCATAGTTCTTATACCATCACTCAGCTTTAAAATGCTTGTGTACAGTACTTGTCTGTTAGCGAGGGGCTAGAATGAAAAATCTGTATATTATAACTCTATTGTGCAAAGCGATGGGTAATGGAATCTGCGGCGTGATCTGTAGGCCAAGTATGAGTTTTCGCTTTGGCGCTCTCATTGGTTGAGAGTTCTTACGACCTTGAAGCGGGCCAATCGATGAGTCAAACGCGCTCGATATCGACGATCAAGTCTCGTAATGAAAACTTATCTAGGCCTACGGCTCATAACCGTTGAATGTTTGCTTAGGCTAAAGCAATACAATCATGACCAACTTTTAATAAGTAGTGTTATGTCGATTATTAATCGTTGCTATGGAGAAAGAAAAAAACTCATAATTTTAAGAACATTCACAGTCTGATCTCAATCTGTCAAAAATACGTTTAGTTTTTCCCCTACATTTTGACATTATCTCTACCTTAGAGGCGTTAGGTATCTATCATGTATAGGTTCGACGACCTACACATACGAGCTACTGCTTCCAAAGTCGAACTATAGATACGACCTGATGCTTCTAAGGTCGAGTTGTATGTCGCCGAGATGACACTAAGACCAGATTTTGAACGTTTTAATTCACGATGCCAAATTTGTATGTTGGTTACAAGATGTTGCGTTTATTACTAGGATAAAATCATTAATTTTACACCGAGAATGTCCACGCCAATTAATTGCCTCTACAGTCCATTCGGAGTTATTTTATGCGTACCTCTGAAACGGCAAAAATGAATACGTACGGATGACAGCAGATCAAGCTACCCGAAACTGTCTTCCAATCAACTTTGAGCCTTAATGCTTTAGGGATAAAGTCCAAACCACAAACTTTGTATCGGCCGATAGTTTGGTCGGGCTTATAATCAGTATGAAGATGTATGCAAGTCCGCATACTGCAACGATTTGGTATCGGCCGATAAATAAGTTTAATAGGCTACTCAACTGCGTTCAAACTAAACTATCGGCCGACTGCTATATCAGTATGGAGCTTTTCGCAAGTGCGTACACTGACCGATTGTTTAGTCAGCCGACTCAACTGCTGGTTCATTTCGCTCCGAGTTTTGGCGCCGGATGGTCGACGGTCCTGCATACTTTTTTCATTATGTCGCTGTCCAATTCTACTGAATCACTAGTTGTAGAAACGTCAATCGTAAATTTAATTGAATAAATTTAAAAAAGACCCACACTTTATTAAAAAAAAAAACCATTTAATAATCTATCACTGTGGATGGAATGCACCCAATACTGTCAGACTGTAAAAAGGGTTATTATAAAATCAGATTATTTAAGAAGACAAAAAAGCTTGGGACTGAGCTGCTCGCTCTGTTAAGCATTGTTATTAAGCAATATGCGTAATTATAACTTAAATTACTTTCATTTTTAATGTCTGGACTTGAAAAAAGACGATGATCCCTGAGTTTGTTTCGGCTATTTCTTCTCAGAGGTCAGGGAGTTAGGAACTGCCGGCTTCATCTAGTTTAAAAAAAAACATGACTTGTGAAAGTGATCGGTGATCCTACTTGCTTAATAAACGATTTCATTTCTCTTCTTGATTTTTCTCCACCGTTGTATCAGAGAAATTATAATATTCCTGGACAATATTGTACTAGGAGTAACTTTCATTATGCGACCGCTCTCTTCAACGGTAGCTTAGAAACTGAAAATAGTCGCCCAACTGTTATCTAGTCTGCGCGCTCACCACCATCCCAACTGTTTAGTTGGCGTAGTGTGCGCTCTAATGCCCTGTCTACACGCTCCGTCTTACCTGCTCACATGCCTGTGCAAACCAGTTTGCGCAGGTAAGCGCGTGTGTGTGGACGGCAAGACGGTAGCGCGCGCAGTCCCGAAAGCTCGTGAAATCGTTGACAGTCTAAAGATTTGGACTGCGCAAACTTGGCCTGCACGGTATTACTTGCACTTGTGGCCGGTTATTCAAGCCGCGTATCAATCCTACGAATTATTTTACGACAGTACATGTCACAAATCCAAAAATGATCGATTTTAGGAGTGATTCTAAGGAATTCTTAACACAATTCATAGAATTGTACAAATCGTTGTGGAAAATAAAAAGCAAAGAATACTCAGATAGAAACAAAAAAAATTAAGCATATCATTTAATGATTGAAAAGTTAAAAGAGTTACCTATGTTTTATTCTATTAGGTCTATACATGTGTATTTACACGAGCTCTCAAAATACAACTAGGGCTGCACAGTCCACTTTGCACGAGCTTACCTGCACGTGTGGCCACTGTACGGTGTTCCGTCTTTTTATATAGTCATGACTGCACAGGCCTGGACTGCGCAGGCAAGACGGGGCGTGTAGACGGATCGGGCGATCAAACTATCGGCGGATAGAAAGTTTGTGACTTGCCTTTAAGTGCTTGATCACGTAGACTCGCGGGCGCGGTGGCGGGCTCGGTCACGAAATATCAAACAAATGACGAAATATCAAAGTGTTCACGTATGAAACGCACGTGCGGTGTAAGTAGCGGGCTAGCAGGCGACCGGCGCGCGCGGCACGCTCGCTACAATTACAAACGCGAGAGATGTTTGTGCGTGTTCACGTTAAACTAGCGGCAGAGCGCGCGATTAGTTACCCCGCGACGTCAGGTAAGATCAACCAGTTTGAACTTATGAAATCGCGCAAACGCCTGGCGGCTAATGTGAACACGAACTCGCAACGTCTCCGCGCCCGAACTCGCGCCCGCGCCCGCGCGTTTCTACGTGAACAAGCACTAAGGCGCGGACTATTTTGACAGGACTAAACTAAAATTTATCTTCTGTCCTTTTCATAATGAAACATAAAGGAAAAGATGCACTGAACATAAATTAAGTTTAGTTTGTGAACAATGGAATCGTGGCCAGTGTTTAATTTGGTCACAGTTTTAGTCAGCATCTAGGGTGATACAAAAACATGGTAAAATCCACGCAAATGGTATGGCAGGTCCACTCGCACGCAGTCAGCGTTGATAAATACATGTATGCGACATCCAACATTTGGGTGTAATCCCACCAATGCATTAGCGTATTAGTTTTATGTATATGGCAATGTGTTTTACGCTGAATTAGAAATGTTTTTTGTATAATATAATTGTAACATAGACGTAAGGGCGTTAATTTATTTTACTACATAATTGTAATGTTTGTACATATTTAGTTTTAGTTTCACAATTGTGAAATTCGCCTCGCTTTTAATGATGGCGTGCATTTTCTACCTGGATTCTGAGAATTTTGTAGAAAACCTAGCAAGCGGACACTTAGCTATGTTCGATCTATTCGAGCACTTTTTAAACAATAAGTGGCAGTGAATCTTATAGAGTACCATTCTGGTGGAAGTGTGATTTGACTTCCAAGGTTTGACTCGCGCTAGTTAACTGTGCACCTAGCTCTGTGACGTCATTCGGACGGCACCGTTTACAAAATGTAATATATATTTTTTATGTTAATAAACCTTCGTTTTGATGATAGTGTCATAATACTATACCAACGCCAAGCTCCATAAAGAACAGAGGTAAACAAACCAATGTAGGGTTATCACTACTCAGGTTTTACAAATCTCCTGTTATTTACATTATTATCGGCTTTTACATGCTAACTATTTATTAACAATTCCTATTTCAGTATATTTACCATTAAAAAGTAGACATTCATTGTACGTGATAGCCCTACAAAAAAAGGAAAGATGGATGAAATCCAGGTATTAAACACATTTTGTGGAATTCAACCAATGAATAAAGTTGAGGCATTTGTCAATACAATTTTGCGTATTTTAATTACTTTCAAATCAACTGCATAACACATGCATTGTAATACTTTCAAGTATGGACTAAGTATCATCATAATCAACCTTTTTATCGTCCCACTGCTGGGCACAAGTCTCCTCTCATTCTCATATAAAGAAGGATGTACTTTCTAAGTATATCTTGGACACTAATGACTATAAATATATATATATATATATATATATACGGACAAATCACACAGATTGAGCTAGCCCCAAAGTAAGTTCGAGACTTGTGTTATGGGATACTAACTCAACGATACTATATTTTATAATAGATACATATATAGATAAACATCCAAGACCCAGGCCAATCAGGAAAATATCGTTTTCCATCACGACCTGGCCGGGGATCGAACCCGGGGCCTCCACGTCGAAGGCAAGCGTGTTGACCGCTGCGCCACGGAGACCGTCACTATAAGGTGAAGGAAAACATCTTGAGGAAACCTGGACTTTAAGTCTTAAATCGCCAACCCGCATTGAGCAAGCGTGGTGGACTAAGTGTAATATATATGAATAATAAAATTTAACCTATTAAGAAATTATCTTGCAAGTGTGTCATATTTCATTCAAATCGTTTAAGCGTTCTATGCAAATCATAAATATCTAAACATAAATGAACTGTTTACATTAGTGGGATTATTACTTTTATAAAAATCATCTATCTAGAAAAGGTTGTTAACATCTGTCTTTTTGGCGTAAACTACTCGTTGCCTAGCAACGGTTTATTTACCTCTATTATTTATCGAATTTGGCCCAAGTATAGGTCATTTTACTCATGACATTTTGCAATTAAATAGATACTTATGGACTGAAATATAATGTCGGTGCAACCAACAGCCTTCACTTACGCGTCGAAAATGTAAAAACTCAACACAAAATTAATAAAAAATAAAACTCAACAAAGCAAACACTCCACAGAAACAATAATAACAACAAGGGATGTAAACTGTATTTAGACAATTGTAACAAAGATGCTATCGCTACCGAGCGCTTACGGCGAATACGGGGCGCCGCGCGGGGAAGCGGGTGAGGGGCGCATCCCAGCGAGGTGCACAGTTTACTTGCGCGAGTTGTAGATCCCGAACAGAGCCCCGATTGGCGTGGCTTTTCTATCACTTGTTGCTGACCTTTACCGTTTGTGCTCTTGGATTCTCAACTGTGCCGAAAATCCAGTGCGTGTGAGCCCGTGGGTGTGTTTATCATCTCATCTAATACTTAAAAATAGGTTTAAAACGACAATCAAGGTGGAAAGGAGTATATTGTGTAATTTGTGTACCTAGTTTTTAAAAATGATTTCAATATTGTGAGTTTCGAACGTAGCTATGTGATATTGAACATAATTATTAAGAATGAAATATTGTGCGATCTCAGACGAATTTTATATTCAAAAATAAAATAAAAATAGCTTTTAAATTTTTTTACCGCAATTTGTATAAATACTTCAATATTCAGCAATAAAGCAAAGTTTAGTGCATATCAGTTTTTTTAAGATTAATTCAAATCTGCATAACTATTCATAATCATTGACGGGGTTCGGAGGTGTTCGAAAATTACATTTTTATTGTCTCATTGCCGAGTCTCTGACCCCAAATAGCCATTGAAAGCTAGAATAGGGATTAAGTTAGAATAAAGCCTGGTCTTTTTGTGTAGAAAATCTAATACATTAATCATCCAAAGGGTGAACAGCTCCGCTGAGTTGTGAATAGCTATGCTGTTAAGGAACATACATTGAAATTATTATAAAACACTGTACAGTAAATTATTTCACTCATCAACTTAGTTTTTAAAACAATTTACTATGTTATAATTATGAAGTATCCGCTCCATAATAAATGAGTTATTTTATATAATATATTTGTTTTAATTTAAATCATTATTATTTTTAAATTGATATAAATTTAATTTCCTGGTTCAGATCATAGCTAGCAGTGGCGAAGGGTCCATACAAGCCGATTCCCACCGGTTTACCTTTCAAAAATCAGTTCCATATTCATACAAAAGTATTTACAATCTATTTCATTAACAAAGTATTATTAATCAAATGCCTGCGCGATTTACAATAGCAATAGTAATTTTTAGCAATACCCTAAGTATCACATTTCATTTTATAGTCGTAAATTAATCAGCGCTTCAATTTTTCGTACATGAAGGCTTACCTTACCTCGGTCAACGTTTTACTATGAGGCGAAAAGAGACAGAGCGTGTCAGACCATCTCTTTCTAATGCTCGCTAACTGTCGGTAAAACTTGATAAATATAGGCTAATGTCAAACGGCTTGCAGCTACTTTTGCTTAATATTTTTGTGGTTCGGTTTTTAACACTTTATTATTTTTGTAAATTTTTATTTTATTTTTTTTTTTTTTACTCTTATTCCCTAACAAAATATCCTGCAGTAGGTAAGTGTTTAAGTGTTTTTTTTTTTTTTTTGACCGGCTTCCCTTTGTCAAAATTTCACCCTTCGCCACTGATAGCTAGATATTTTAAACAATGAGTTTGTCCCTATAACTTTCCCGCTAAATGTACAAAATAAAAATCGCAGACATGATGCAAATGCAGAATTGTTTATTAATAATTAACAGTATTGTTAAATGTCATTAATACCTAATAATATATCATAAATATGCTCACTATCAGCACTCCACAACTTCGTGTGGAAACCACTGAGAGTCTTCAATGCTGTCCCACAGTGACAACTCGGGGTCCAGGAATTCTTGGTTCAGTTGATCAACATCGAGAACTTTCTTGTGTTCTGCAAAACAAACAGTACAGGTGTCATAAAATTAACATTTACTGAAGGTCAAAATAAGCCACCAGAAATGAGATGAAAAAGATCAGTTTTTACCACAGTCAATGCTATTGAGAGCTGGTTTTACCAAAGTCAGAAGGGCAATTTTAAGAACGTTCTGAACCTGGGTGTCAGTGTCAATCTGTCAAAAGTACCTCGAAAATTCCCGCATTTTTGATAAGTTCTCGTATATAACCCTTTAACCGCCAACGCCATAATATTACGTGTTGTAAGAACATTACATCAGGCGCCACGTCAGAATATTGTGTAGAAAGTCCTGTCATTTAAAAAATGTACAATAAATGTTGAATTTGCTTACTGAATCTTAATATATTTCGTGTAATTACTTTATTTTTAACAGTATTAAATACATATTTTAGCTAATTGATTGAAATAATTACATGTTCTCAGTTCGTGATACGTCTAAATATCAACCTACTTCGCCGAACCCATAATTTCATGTAGACTAGTGTTGTACCGCATATGAAACTCCTGATAGTAAATTAATAAAAAACATCCTATTTATTTACAAAACTATCAAGTAAACATTAATCAAAATTTCATAGTTTATTAAACATTTATTTATTTATTCAAAATTCAATAAGCTTTAGTGAAGTAATATGTAGAAATCAACAAATAAGTATAGGTAAATATTAAGTACAAACTAACTCCAGAACTTCACTAGTACAGGCTATCCGCAAACGCCGTCGCCGTAATTTTATGTGTGGCTCAAGGTCAACTAGTCATATTTTGAATAAACGTCAGCGCCATCGCCATGATAACATGTGCTCACATTATTATTACATCTAAGCTAGTGTCGAGAAGTTATCGATGATGTTATACGACGACGAAGAACTATTAAATATATTGCAGCAAGCAAACAATGATATTTATAGTAGTAGCAGTTCAACGGATAGTGATAATAATTCGGTAAATAACTCTTGTTTTCAAGTCTGTTTATTTATCCTCAGTCAAAAGGACAGCTAAATAATAATATGTGTACTTATTTACCCATTTATTTTGTTTTAAAGAAAATACGGTTTATTTAGTTATTTTATTTGTTGTTATTTATTATTATTTGTATCCTAATATTTTAAACGCGTATCATTTTTTTTTACATAAATGTCATACCGTCTTTTTGTCCGCGGGATAGTAAACGGACTAAATAAGTTTACTGTTTTTTTTAATTTGTTATCTATGTTTCATATAATACTAATCTCATTTTAAATTGCTACAGGAGAAGCTTTATCGCTCAGTGCAACTAGTGTTGTAGGCCTTTTTCGTGTTTCGTGAAGACGAAGAGTTATTAAATATTTTGTAATCATGAATTGCGAAGCGACGACAGTTCTCAACATAGAAGTGATGTTGATTTGATAAGTTTAATTTATTTTTTAAATCGATATTTTAATTTGACAAGTAATTGTGTTTGTTTGTAACATACCTACTAAGGTTCATCATGGATACTAACCAAAATTTAAATGATACATTCATAGGCTGGAATTATTTAATATTAAGAAGGTACATCGGTAGGTAGGGTAAGAACAGATTTTGTAGTGTTATTAAGTTTAGGTATATGCTTACCTATATTTTTATAATAATGCCTCTATATACAGTATGTTAAGAAAACCCTGTCCGACCCGTGAAGGTGTTGTTAGGTATCGATAACTGATTCTACTAATGCATACAAAACCGGGCTAAACTAAAAAAAAAAATCCCTCTAAAAAAAATAAATATTATTTCGCAAAAGGAGGTAACTTAATAAATGTGCGTTGACCACCCTTCGCCTGCCGCTCGCGGGGGCGGGCGGCAGGGCACGCGGCACGTGGTCGCATCGCTATTCGCTCATAACAAAACCGGTGTTGTCACTTTTTAAAAATTACCAAATTTCGGGGAAATTGGAATTATTCGCGGAAAAAAAAGATTATTTCAAAATTCATTTGTATTGGTACTATGATGAATACGTAAAATTTTATATTATATGTGTTTACCTAACCTTTATTATCCTTATGGGTCGGACAGGGTTTTCTTAACATACTGTATGTATGAGCAGTATAAAAGTAAATATTCTCGAAAGGTTAATATTGCGAATAAATAAATGCATCGATATTGAGTATTCGCAACACTGTTCCAACTTATACCTAAAGTGTCGTGGCGCTGGAGGTTCGTCAAAGGGATCAGTGCCGTGGCGGTTAAAGGGTTAAACTATCGGGCAAAATTACAAAAATTTAAAACTCTCAGAAAAAGTAAGTATAAATTGTAGATATAAAAAATCGGAGAATTTCGCCTTTATTGGTCCGAACTTGAAAGAAAGGTTTTACTGCCCCATGCGGCATGCTCCGCAGTGATACCCTAAGCTAAGGTCAGAACAAAATTTCTTAAGAAAAGTCCGTCCACAAGTTGGTCATGTTTTGTAGCCAATAACGATTATGATACTTAGAAAGAAAACCATTTAATTCGCTCCTCTGAAGGCCTAGTATGAGTTTTCATTACGAAACTCGATCGGCGATATCGAGCGCGTTTGACTCAGCGATTGGCCCGCTTCAAGGTCGTAAGAACTCTCAACCAATGACAGCGACAAACGCGTTCGATATCGACAATCGAGTTTCGTATTGAAAACTCATACTAGACCTACTGGTAAGTCGTCGCTGGAACGCATTAAAATGGAGTTTCAATGATCCTTCATATTTTTTTTTTAAATAAATTATAAAGTAGTGCTTGACCGCAATCCCGCTCGCTGGTAAGCAGTGATGCAATGGTGAAGCGTGCTAGTTTATTAAGGGCCTATTCAGCCGCGCGTAATCTGCCGCGCGCTACCGCCACATTTCTAAAAGTGTCAGAAGCGAGCGACAGCCACCGGTGTCTGGAAGCCGCCACATTTTACAACCCGTTCGTTGCTGCGCAGTCTGATTTCCGATATGAATATATCGTGCTCCATGATGGTACGCGTGCGATACGTAGAACGTCGGACGGTTAACTACGCGGGGGTGGAGCAATACGACAGTGGCGGATGTCGGCGTTTTGTGTGGCAAATAGCGACCGTTAGTGGCGAGTCGCGGATACTACTGTAGCGAGTGGCTGCCACCAGATACACGCGTGCAGCACGTCTATACAAAATATAGTAAAAAGTGAGCTAAGTTGCCGTCGCTGGCCACCGGTGGCTGTGGTCTGTGGCCCATTCGCGCCGTACCTTATATTCCTTCACTCTCCCTTTATTACGTTTAATCTGCTAATCAAAGTCGTTTCTGAGCAACTACAAGAAGCACCTCATGAGCAGTAAGGGCCGGTGCTTATTATAGGCTTCGGCAAGGAAAAGGAGCCATCGGTATGCGTATACACGCAAGCGCACACCGTTGAAAACTATGCTTTAGCATGCCGCAACTTTCTTAGGGATGACGAGGCGTCCTTAAGACTCTAGTGCCAAGGAATTTGAAAAATAGGTATTTGAAGAAACTATTGCCGTCGCGCCGCTTCCAACCTCTCCCCGAAAAATGCGAAAGGGACAGTTACAGCTCAGGCCAATTTTACCTACAAAAATGTTAACCAAAAGGCATTTCGTATTCCGTTGTTTATGATGCGGAAGCATCCACTGGAACATGGATTCTTGGCCCACTCAATTTGAGGCCACCTGTATCTCAGCTGTAAAAACATTAAACTCATAGGACGAATATACATGTGTCATATGTCTAGGTACATAAAAGTCCAAGCCTTCAGTCCTTCTATATACTTACGTGCTTAAGAATACCTATTCGGCTTACCAACTAGTGCGAGCTCATCGGACTGCGCCTTGGCCGCTGGTACCTGCGCGGGGTCAGCGACCGGCACGGTCTGCGCCGGCGCCGCGCCCTGCTCCCCCTGCCCGTAGTAGCCAGACCACGCAGAGTAGTTCTGCCAGTATGCAGATGGATCATAGTATTGATTGTACTCCTATAAAGTAAAATGTTACTTCATATGTACAACATCCTGACTGTTTATCTGATAAGCCATTATCCAGCATCCGCTTATTCTTTAGTTTCATTGCGATGAAGTTCTTAAAGATTCAAGCCTTTTCTGAAGCAAAATTCTTCTAGATTTTGTTTTGCCAAGCAATAAGCGGTGGCCTACAGATATTGCCAGTGTTGAATATTGAAATCATGTGCATATTATATTAATCTACTACTTGTATACTTATATTATTCGAAACTTTGATCAAAGTGTTGTACTTGACTTGCAAAGATAAGTAGTATTTTTTTAAAAACATTTCAGTATATATTTATTTTTTAAATTTCATGCCTATAATTTCAATTTAAATTTGCCTCTTTGTTATCTTGCACAAATGCTTATTTCTGTAGCCACAGCATCTGCATGGCCACTTATGTAGCACTGACAAGCAAGCTATATGTATAATAAAAATGTTATACACTGAAAATTAGATTCCCACAATTTTGAGCCAGCAGAATGTGTAATATAGCATTCACACATGGAAAATATGCAAGCAAATTAATTCACTTTTTTTTCATGGCTAAATCCTGCTTACCGCTCCACCGCTGAATGTAGAATTTGGTGTTGATGGACCTGAAGGGTTTTGTGAGGAGTTGTTGCACTTAGGCTTAGGCACTGCAGTGCAAATTTTTAATGGTTTAGATCCAAGTCCATTGTAACCATTCATTGCATACAAAGCATTCCTTTGCTCATCTTCATTGCCAAACCTCACAAAACCATAGCCTTTTGTATATCCTGAACTGTCCAAGATAACTGTAACAATAAAAAGTTTAATGTTAATAAAATTCAATTAATCTTTCCACACATTTAACGGACACATATTAAGGAAATGTAAACAATTTACCTTTTGCAGTTTTAATTGAAGAATACTTTGATGCAAAGATTCTGTAGAGTGAATAGTCATCAACATCAGGACTCAGGTCTCCAACCCATACAGAGAACTCTCGTTCTGTTTGCATGTTAGCACGAGCTTCGCGTGATGCAGTGTTTAGGCGAAACCTCACTACGGGAAAAGTCCCTGGAATTGGTTTTCCATTCAGTTTGTGCATCGCATCTATTGCTTCTTCATCTGTCTGTAATTTGAATATTTTGTATAATATAAAAAATGTAATAATCTCAAGGCATATCTTGTTCAAATAAAACTGCTGCATCCTGACAAAAATCCTGGTAAACCATAAAAAATCTAATAACAAAATTCAAGTCTAACTGAAATGTATCAGAATAGGATCCTGGAAACTGTTGTCATAGCCCTGACAATGAATTGTTTCAAAAATCAACTAGACAGATTAAAATATCTCCAAGGTACACACATCAGCTAATTGGCTGCTAATGTGTCTAACGAAATAAACAAAACCTGTAGGGTTTCATACTGTACCTGAAAATGTACAAAGGCATATCCAGCTGGTTCTCCTGTAAATTTGTTTCTCATGACTTTTACAGCCAGTGGACGCTGCGCCATCCGATTGAAGGCAGCCATGATGAAGCTCTCTGTCATATTAGGCTCCAGCTAAAAGAAATCATCACAATTTAGGAGGAAAACTTTCCTTCTTTCTCGTATTTTTGTTTTCAAAGTTTACGTTTTAAAATTCAGAAAATACATAGCTACTCGTGGTAATATTCATGCGGCTTTATACAAAAATAAGAATGCATAGCGAACGAGAGCAGCAGTGGCCTAGTGGTAACTGCCGGGACCTACAATTTCTTTATAGAAAGTTCGAACCCCAGTCAGACAGTTTCTGTAAATTATTTCATCTCCACTGCTCTCAAAACGTGAAGGAAAACATCGTGAGAACGTGGAAACCGGCAAGTCCTAGAGACAAAACTTCGAAGACGTAACATTTACCACGACGATATATTTAATGATGATATTCTTTGAAAATTATCTAATACTTACGCTGCCCATCCATAGTTGACACTGCATAGACATGATATAAAGTAACACTTTACTTATCAGGAAACAAAATAATGATATATTCAAAAATATCGATTTGCACAACAAAACGCTTCCTGATCCTCCTTACAATCAAGCGAAACTGTTATCTGTCAGTGTCACGTCACGGCTGTCACTTTCACTGTAATATTATAACAGATTATGTAAATGCTACTGAACGAATGATTGAAAATGAATCGCCTAAAAACTAATTAAATAAAATAGGATGAAAAACTGAATTAATAAATATTGTAATATTATTTATAGAAACATCTTTTACGAAGAACTGTTAAATACATATGGCGTAATAGGAGAAGAATATTTATCAACGGTAATATTTGGATATAATTACATACGCGGTGACATTTTGTAATCCTGTCATATTGTGCCAGTTGCATATTGCGAATTTGTAATCTATGGCGAACAATGACGTGTGAGATGAGGACTGAGGAGAACATGTCATCATCGAACCAAAGCAAGGCGAACGAGACAAGTGGATTATAAGATAACAAAAGCATTATGTACTTCAAAAGTGTAAAGTGAATATGTTAGTCACAAAATATTGAGTTTTGCATATTATTAATATATCTATAGTAAGAACATCTCCAAAAAGTTAAAGGTAAATTCTTAACATTCACTTACCACTTACATTATCAGGTCAATAATATCACAGAGATGTCACGTCTTGATAACATTGATGCATTGGAAAAACAATTAGCCGAATTACAAATGGCTAAGGATTTAAATAACTCTGGCAAGGTTAAAAAGATACCACCAGCGGTACCTCCAAAAAAGAAGGCTCAACCTCAAGTCCCACACAGTGCTGTTGTAAGCACTATTTGTGAACCATCGTATTCGGCAATGATCATGCCGACTACAAATAATACTACAACATATAGTAACACACTTCCAGGCAATGTACGCCCTCATGTTCATAAAGATTACGCAAATGTAAACCAATTGAATCTGGCAAATTTTAACCATTCCTATAGACAGAACTTACCCATGCCGCCTAAGAGTTACAATGCAACATACAGCAATATTCCTCCATACAGAAGCAATGATACCCTGCCGTCAGTACCACCGCCACCGCCGCCGCCACCTCCACCACCATCAATTTCAATCGCATTGTCCAAGCCATACAATGTGAGCCAAAATAGTGAAGAATATTTACCACCACCATCACCTGTAAGCTCTAACTACAGTGAGTTGGTCAGAGCTACTGCAAACTTGAACTATAATCAAGAAAGACCATCTTATCCACCTATATATCAAAACGAGTTTCCAGAATATGGGGTCTCACAAACTTCAACTTATGAGTCACTTTATGAGCCTATTAACCCACGTCCACACAGCAACATGTCATCGCATTCTAATTCCTTACACAATTATTGCAATAACACAAGCAAGTCACCATTGCATAAAGAAGAAGAAGTGGATGCACTTACTAATCTTCTTGTAAAGTCTATTACTGACAGTCAGGATTTAGATGTGTTTGGAACATGTGTCAAATGTGATGGTAAAGTGATAGGTGAGAGTTCTGGATGCACAGCAATGGGAAACATGTACCATGTGACATGCTTTTGTTGTCACCGCTGTAATATAAACTTGCAAGGGAAACCATTTTATGCTGTAGAAGGACAGCCGTACTGTGAAACTGATTACTATGAAACCTTAGAGAAATGTTCTGTATGTGACATGCCAATCCTAGATAGGATTTTGCGAGCTACTGGGAAACCTTACCACCCCAACTGTTTTACTTGCGTTGTATGTGGAAAAAGTCTGGATGGAATACCATTCACTGTTGATGCCATGAATCAAATTCATTGCATTGAAGATTTTCATAAGAAATTTGCTCCACGCTGTTGTGTTTGTGAATTGCCTATTATGCCGGAAGAAGGCGAAGAAGAGACTGTCAGAGTAGTGGCGTTGGATCGTAGTTTCCACGTAAGATGTTACAGATGTGAAGACTGTGGGCTTTTACTGTCTTCAGAGTCAGAAGGTCGAGGATGTTACCCGCTTGATGATCATATTCTTTGTAGAAACTGCAATGCTCATCGCATTCGTCTTCTCACAAATGTTATGACAACTGATCTTTGAAGGTTTTGCTCGTGATACGATAACACACTGAAACCAATCTTTTTCATACTCTGAATAATCCATTTTAATATTGTTTTATTCAATCATAATTCTTATAAAATATAATTTATCTTATAACTATTTTATAAGCATATACTTTTATTAGTAGATTTTTGTAGAAGTAAAAGGCTATATTTTGATAATTTTAGCTGGTAATATATTCTAGTGATATATCATAATTAGTAGGTACTGTAGTTAATCCTATTTATATGCATATTTTGAGCCATTGTATTCTATAAGAAGACTGTTATCAGAGTAATATTTGTCAATTTTATTTTAATGTTAGTGATTAATGGAAAATAATTTAATTGGTTTTTATTATAACTGCATATAATGTGATAATCGAGACAATATTGTTGTGTATTTACTATTTATGAAGCATTATAAATGCTATAAAATCGTTTATGATTAAATTAATAGAGTTACTTAATATTGTAATACATTTTTGTGGCAGCATATTATTATTATTATATTTTAATAAAAATATTATATTTCACTTCGTCGTGGATTATTTCAAGTAATAAGAATATAAACTATATTTATTATAAAATTTATTTCATTTCTATAGAATTAACTAAAAGTTTACAATACTGGCTTAACATAAAAATATAAAGGCAAGTTTTCGATATGTCTTAGTTTCACGATTTCATAATGTTACTTAAATATTATCACAAATACATTATAAAAACACAGTCACAATATTCACAATCATTAATTCTGAACTCTTCTAGACACGAAACTGATTTTTTTTTTTTCGATAATATCACATTATGGAAGACCAACTGTCATCAGTACTCCTATATTATTCTTATCTTACTAATAGTCTAAATAACACAGACCATGTAAATTTAAACCAACGGAAATTTTCTAAATTGTAAAGATATGGTAGCATAAAATGACTACACTCATTGAGATCCATGTTCACAATGACTTCATTCCTTGTTCCGATAAAATAGGAAAATAAACTAGGAACAAGTAAATCACATATAGTAACTACCAATTATTTACACCTTATGTCTTAATTTCGTATTGAATTTTGGTGGGCTTAAAACTTGTTTCATAAATAAGGAACGTTTTTCCTTAATGTTTTTAGACATGATCAAGTCGCATCCAGCAGTACTTGGCAGATTTTCACTAGTTTCAAAACATGAATTATCATAATTATGCTGTTGTGGCATTGTTCTTATTCCTTGATTTACGTCAAATTGGTTTTTTACATTTACAACGCTAGGATCAGCTTGCGGCTGACTGAATTCACATGACCGGTATAAAATTTCTTCATCAGAATTTAAGTTTATCCTAGGCTCAAACCTTTCCCTTAAAATAGAAAACTTTCTTCGCGGTCGACTTCTTGCTCCTTTCTTAACATTTGATATTTTCGATGTTGACGTGTTAACTACTGGCATCGCAGTATCTTCCTGTATGAGTGATTGTAAAGATGTCGATATTTTATGTGAAGAACAGTCTTCAGTCGAGTTAGTGGGAGCAGCGCTTTCTGAAACTAACTGCCACAAAAAATCAATGTCCTTATTTGAAAAATCGTGTTGGTTTTGTTCAGATTTAGCATTGATTTTTTTGCCTGGTAGTTTGATATTACTTGAATTAGATTTTTGACGACGTCTTGTATTTTTATTGAAGACTGTAATATTTTCTGCATTATGCATATCTCTGGATGTTGATGACATATTTGAAACGTTTAGCTCTTTTTTAATCATCTCAAATTTTGTTATTTGGTTCATACAGTTTTCTTTTTCTGGTAAAGATTCCATTATGTTGCTTGGGTTAAACTTCGAAGGTTCTTTCCATAGTGCTTGTTTTAAGTCAATTTTCGTAGATGTATTGAATTGAGGCGAGCCCCATAAATGTTCTCGCCTATAATACAAATTTCTAGGGGAATTTGTAACAGTCGATTTACGAATTTCATCTATTGTTGCAACCAGAGAGCTTTCAGAATTCAGTCTTTTCTTATTCGAGGGATCTATGTCGCCAAGGTCGTCTAACTCTTCCATTATAGGTTCTAAGTGGTTAGGATCCTTGTTAGCATCAGCCATGCATGGTTTTGCTAAGAAGGTATCATCATGAGAAACGAATGAATTGGTATAATCATCCTGATTTGTTCTATCAAACTTCACAAATACATTCGAGTATGTATGGGTTTTTTTAGGGAAAGGTGGTGCAGCCAAAATAGCATTCTTGAGATCTTGTGAAACACAGCTACTTATCTCAGAGCTACCTGACGTTAACGTGTCTCTTCTTCTGTCCCTAACCACACTTCCATCATGAAGCCAGTTCTCTATATCAGAATATCCATTCCAGGATCTCAGTCCCCAAGCTTCTCGCGCAATATTTACGGCACATATATTTTCATAATCATGAACTGATAAAACCTCCGTTGGAGTATCTAACTCGCGTGGTTTCGAAGGGAATAAGTCCGTCCCTATTCCATTCTTATTTTTATCCTTTTTGGCATACATTTCCTTGAGGATGTCTAACGCTATTCTTTGAATGTTTTCAATATCTGCATCTTGATTTCCAACTTTAATATTCTTGAGTGCACTCAAACATAATTTTTGGACAATATTTTCGTTAAATGTGTTTATATCCGAGCTATTGATATCGCTAAAGCTAAGGTCTAAATCCATATCAATAGAGTCAGAAGAAGTTTTTTTATTAGAACCATCTGTATCGTGACTGATCTCAGAACTGTCAGTCTTTAACATTTTCATAAATTCTTCATTAATTAAGTTACAAACGTCTAGGTTTAAATTAGTTAAATTGTCCCTTAATGCATCTGAAGAGCATATGCCTCTACGTTTGTGCAAGTTTAAATTACTGGAAGTTATTTCGTCTATTGAGCTTTCCAAATTTTCCATGGAATTTAACTTTAATGTTAACTCTGTTGGAGAACAAATAGCAAGTTTTTTGTTGTTTTTATGTTTGTATTCATCTTCGTGCAAAATCGATTGGGGTGTGTTTTCAACCGTGTAAAATTCTACGCTAGAAGCCTCCAAACTATTGTTCCCAATAGGCGCCGATGTAAATGTAGGTGTACCAGATCGAGCTATCCAGTGTTCCAATAAAAACTTTTTGTCAGCGTTTTCGCTCTCCTGTCTCTGAGCTTGTTCAGTTGACACATCTTTACTGTAAATAAGCATAAAAATATGTTATAAAGTTTATTTGTTGTGAGTGTGACTACGAGACTTTTGATTTTTTGTAAGTACCTGAGGTTGGCATCTGTTTCTTCTTCTTTCCGAGAACTTTTAAACGATCTGACATGGTTTAGACAGCTAACTTCTCTTTTATTATTTGATTCTTGTATATCGACTTTATTGTTCAATTCGATGTCATCATTTTTCCAAGAAATAGGTCCCGTTGAATGAAAATATCTGTAGTATAATATCATTGAAAGAATTCCTGAAAATGATAAAAATAACATAAAATACAAGTGTCGATTTAAAAAATGTAATATATTTATTATTTCAACCAATGTGAGTATCAACGTACCAACAATTGTACCAAATATGATACAGATGGCTGCAGCAATGGACCATGATTTCTTTTGCCGCTCAGTGTCAGAAATTAGCACATACAAAAATAAGCTTCCAAAGTTTTGTGAAATCATCAACGTATAAAACAACATCAAACGATATCGCGTGTGTCCTTCCCGCAAGTTAATATAACAGAAACAATAAACGAAGCCCATGACAACGTTGTAAAGAGTTTCTTCTAATTTATTCGGACAAAATGTAGTTTTTTGAACGACAATCCAAAAGGTCATTGCAAACCAATGCAAACCTAAAAATAAAAAAAAAAGTATTATTTGGTATTACTAATGGTACCTAACGTATAAAGCTGTCATAATAACTAAATTTATTAAGAACTAGCTTTTTATCATCTCACGCAAAACTACTATTGGTACAGAAAATATCCTGTGTTAATCCAGTTTATAAACCATATGCTAAATTTTTCATCTAACTCCGTCTATCCACTTTTGGGTAATCAAAGGTTTTAATATACAAACATATCTCATTTGTAAAACTTACAGGATTAGTAAGATAGCAAACCAACTAAATAAAAAAGTCTTACCTAAAGGTATTAATGTCCAGATACCAAAAATTATAGCAAATAATAAAATTCCTGGAATTCTTCCGATTAACATTCCAAAATGCCATATTAATTTGAGCAATAATGAATTCCAACTGAAATTCTCATTGGAAAATGCTGTAATACTGTAGATGTATGTCGCACAACCCCAAATAACAGACGCTAACGACGCCGATAAAGCAAATACTGAAAATAAAGAAGCTTTTAAGAGAAAAGGCTAATTTAAAGATTTTAATTTATAAATAAATAAACTTTATCAGCAATACCTAAAGAACGGAAAAATATAAAGTTTAAAAAATTACCTTTCGTATAGTAGTTTTCATCTAAAGTAACAATAGCATAAGTTTGTAAAATTACTTGTGGCACAGTACCAATAAAAATGTATAAAAAATGCAACAAACTCAAATCATTTCTTTGAGAAATCAGTTTATGAGTTTTTATAGATTCTAGGTTTTTACACACAAATACTTTGCGTAGAAATATTATATATCTGAAATAAAAAAACAAATATTAAATCAAAGAAAAAATTATAAGCAGGTATGTTATCTAATATTGTAATCACTAATACTTTACCTTTCTAGTAAACCCACAAGGCAAATATGAGTAATCCAATGGCGCAAACTTGATTTTTGATCAGTAACGAACCACCTAATTGAAAATATATTTATAAGAATATTTGGAGTTACTATAAAAATTAATGTACCAAATGCCCAGTAAAGATGTCCATCTTTACAATATTCGGCAAAAACTATTACATCTGTAATAAAAATAAAAAAAAGACAAATCAGTCACAGGGTTCAGGGATATAATAATTATTACTCCGCCTTAAATTCAAATTATAACAGAAAAATGTTACGCAGATTTTAGTAATTAACTTTAAAATCATCAATTATAAATAAAAGATAATCTCACCTGTCGTCAAATCAGCTAATATCGTAACAAGTGATATAAATACACACAAAACATGAATTATACAAAAGTTTTCATCTTGATTATTTGATGTTTTACTATCTATGTTATGATTTCCGAATCTACAAGCCTCCGCCATTCTAAAAATTCATTGATAAACACATATTGAAAACAAACAAATAAACTTCAGCGTTGTGTCTTAATGTCATTACTATTATTTCAGAATCGGCTGTTATTTCATTTATCGAAATCTTTGCAGTATCATGTTAACTATTGTACGTAACAATCAATACTAATTCAATGTCGCAACTTCGCAAGTCACAATGCAGCGTGTGCGCATAAAACAAAATCAAACTTTTGTTCACGCATTGTAGGGCGGCTCCAGGCGGCTCATACTGCTATACAGATTATATATTAAAACTTGATGTGACAGTGTGTTTGGGACTGCTGTCATTTTAAGGTGGATCACAGAAATATCAAGTTTTCCAACTTAATATAAATTGCTTATCTTTTAATGGGATTATACTAATAATAATCCACACAACAAAAGTAGTACTTTAACATTTTACGAATGCAAAAGCGATAAAAAAAATCGACTAATACATTATCATCACCATGAGCAAATCAAATCAGCTTCTACTCGTCCACTGCTGGACATAGGCCTCCTTCGTGGCACGCCAACAAGCTTGATCCTGAGCAGTTCTCCGCCACCTTATTAATTACTTCTTATTTCAGAGGTGACTAATACATATGAATGAATAATTATTATATATTATCTGTAGGTCTTGGGTATTTTTAACTATCTACCTGAAGTAGAAAAAAGCGCGGGAAACCTTGAACGTGGCGGGCGAGTTTTTTCTGCTTCTTTAACTTTTTAGTGTAAATAATAGTATCATTTAGGTGGTTGTATATATAAATAAGTTTAATTTTACATATTTAATATAGTAATTTTATATATTTGCTGATTTAGGTAAGTTTTTTTTTCTTTTACTCTTCGTGATGGACGACGACCCAGACGACCCTGGTGGAGGTTCGCCTCCGGAGGTTTCGCTTGTAGTCACGGTTCCACATTCAGAAATGGATACAGAGGGTTCCCTTCTAGATACAGATGCTTCCGAGAGCAAAAGCAACAATAAGAGAAAACGTATCTCCTCTCGCAAAATATGCAGGCACTGTAATAAAAAACGCAGGCGCCATAAATCTTCTGAAACAATATGTGAAAATGACTGTCAATGTCCTTCTAAGAATGCTCAATCTGAATTTATACCCCCTATATCAACTAGCACTTCACAACCACTATCATCCCAACAACCCAATACTCATAAACAATCATCTGACCCAAGCACATTGGTAGGTAGAAAACTATATGAGGCGAATGATGCAGCTCCTTACACAATCCACATCCAAAAGATACAAACAAGTCCAAATGATAATGTTTTTATTCACCCAGTCTCTTTTGGTCATTTTCTAAAAAAGAATTGCATAAAAAATATAGTAAATGGTAGTCTGAAAAAAATAGGCAGAAACAGGGTTTTAATCTCATTTACCAATTTCACAGATGCAAATTCTTTTCTAGAAAATAAAACATTGGAACAATACAACTATAAGGCCTTTATACCCTCCTCATCAGTCACCCGGATGGGTGTGGTTAGAGGAGTCCCTAAGGATTGGTCTGAGGAGGATATACTGAATAACATATCTGTGCCTATTGGATGTGGAAAAATTTTAAAAGTACGACGCATCAATAGAAAACATATTGTGGATGGTAAACCAAACTACATTCCTGTTGAAACTGTTGTAATAACATTTGACGGCCAGGTGTTACCCAAAAGAATATTCTTATGTTACAACTCTCTTCCTGTTGAGCTTTATATCTTCCCAACAGTCCAGTGTTTCAACTGCTGTCGATATGGACACATCAAATCACAGTGCCGCTCAGCTCCACGGTGTTTTAAATGCGGTAATAACCATACTGGGGACAGTTGCAATGTAGATGAGGATGAGGCTGTATGCTTTCTTTGTTCCGGATCCCACTTTGCCACAAATAGGAAATGCCCAGAGTTTAGTCGCCAAAAAGCCATTAAGGAAACTATGGCTAACAATTGCATTTCATATGCAGAAGCAGTTAAGTTGCATCCTCCTGTTAACAAAGCATATTCAGAAGTTTTAACTTCTGTTGCAGTTCCTTCACCACCTTTAAGGCAAACATTTGAATCCTCCTCCAAAGGTACTAGAAACAAACAAACAAGTTCATATAAAAAAACTGTATTTTTTAATAAACCCAATAATTCTCCTAAACATAGTACAGGATATGACAAATATACTCATTCTGCCCTAACAAAAGATTATGATATTCCTTTACCATCCATTGGCACAAATATTGACAGTAATAATTCCATAAATAATAAGTCAACTAGAGATTTAATTATCATTTTAATTAATTTGCTAACAAAGAATATGTCTGAACCGTCCAACGCTGCTATACAAAGTATTAGTCAACTTTTTAATAATATCAATAATGGATCAGCTGTCAACAATCCTTCAGTGGAATTGTCGCAGTGTTAACTCTAAAAAAAGCGATTTACTACATCTTATTAATGTGTATAAACCTGTTGTTGTCGCATTGCAAGAAACCTGGTTGAAGCCAGGTTATAACTTTAAAGTCTCCCAATATTTATGTTTAAGAGAAGATAGAACAGATGGCTATGCTGGTGTTGCTCTGTTAATTCATGACACAATACCTTTTCACCACATTCCCATTGCAAATCATAGTGTTGATTTGTCTATAATAGCTGTATCTATCAATAAAATATGTTTTGTATCTGTTTATGTTCCCCACCCTTCATCATCATTATACAACGAAATAGAAACCATAGTAGCAAAATTACCTAAACCATTTTTAATTATGGGTGACTTCAACGCTCAGCACCAGGCTTGGGGTAGCTCCAACTCTAGTTATTACGGGTCAAGGATATTAGACATTTTGGATTCTAATAACCTCTGTATCTTGAATACAGGTCTTGCAACACGTCTCACTAAACCTAATGAAGGGATCAGTGCCCCAGACCTCACGATAGCCAGTCCTAGTCTTGCGCCTACAGTGACCTGGAATACCCTGCCTTCGACTTTTGATAGCGATCATTATCCCGTAATAATAACTATGACAAAATTTATCAAATCTCTATCCAGACGCCGACCAAGATTAGCATACAAAATTAAAACTTCTAATGACAGTATTGACAATGACAGATGGAGAACGTTTAGTGAGCGAGTTGAGCAGAGACTATCCAACCTTCCTGAAAATGCATTAAGTTCATCGACAATTCTGGCTGATTCTTTTGCATCACTCTTGTTGGACGCTGCTAATGAAACATTCCCAACTAAACGATGTAATAATAACATTCCGTCGCCCCCATGGTGGGACAATGAATGTTCTTTAGCAGTGCGCCAACGAAAAGAGGCTGAAGTAAAATATAAACAGTGTACAACATTAGAAAATTTTAATAACCTCACATTAATTATGAACAATACTCGTAAATTATTTAAAAGGAAGAAATGGGATGGTTGGCGTCGTTTCTGCACTTCGCTATCGCCTGACGTTTCTCCGTCATTAATATGGCAAAATATACGACGATTCAGATCAGCATTTAAGGAAACAATACCTCACTATCTGGATGAATCCGTTGCAGATAAATTTTTAGACAAGATAGCTCCTCCTTTTGTTCCACAAATGTCCATCATTTCATCTCATCTCCCTTTCCAATCTCCTGTAGAGGATGTAACGGGCCTTGACAGTCATTTTACCCTTAAAGAATTGAAAGGTATTTTATCCTACGTAAAAGATTCTGCTCCAGGTCATGATGGTATTCCTTACTCATTCCTTGCAAATTTAAGCGACTCAAGTCTAATTTACTTTTTAAACATAATCAACTCCACAATAAGTTCTGGTATAATCCCTTCCTCATGGAAAATATACGAAGTCATCCCCATTCTAAAACCAAATAAACCACCGTTAGATCCTAACTCTTACAGACCGATAGCCCTTGCCACTGTGTTTTCAAAACTAGCTGAACATTTAGTTAAAAACCGTTTAGAATGGTATGTAGAAAGTAAAGGTTTACTATCTCTGAGTCAGTATGGATTTAGGAAAGGAAAAAGTACCATGGACAGTCTAGGGATTTTCATTACAGATGCGAGATTGGCTTTTTCAAATAATGAATCCATGCTTGCTGTTTTCCTAGATATTTCTTCTGCATACGACAATGTTGATTTAAATGTTTTGAATACTAAACTTTATAAACTAAAAGTACCTCCCATATTCTGCAATTTCATTCTTAATCTTCTCTCAGGCAGACAATTACAAGTTGACATAGGTGAATCTGAAATGAAAACAAGATTAACCTGGAAAGGACTGCCTCAGGGTTCGGTGTTGAGCCCACTTCTTTATAATATATATACCTCTGATTTAGAATTCCATATTTCTGGTAAAGCCAATATTTTACAGTATGCAGACGATCTAGTTCTTTATGTATCAGGACGCTCTGTTGAAAAACTAAGTTCCTCTCTAAACGTCGCTCTAAAATTTCTTAAATCATGGTTGGACAATAATTCTTTGTGTCTTAGTGTTAACAAAAGTAGCGCTGTTTTATTTTCTAGAATGCGTTTTCCTCCTCCATATTCAGTTGTGTATGATAATCAACAAATACCTGAAAATAGCGAAGTAAAATTTTTGGGTATCCTTCTAGACGGTAAACTTACAGGTTTACCACACTGTTATTATGTATTGGCTAGATGTGAACGTTTATTAAATATTATGCGCTGTCTTTCTGGAGTTTGGTGGGGTTCCCATCCATTCGTGTTAAAATTATTGTATAACGCTATTATTAGAAGTATCTTAGACTATGGGACATATTTCTTAGAACCTTGTAGTGCTGTAGGTCTGACAAAGTTAGACTCAATTCAATCAAAAGCCTTGCGTATTATAACTGGTGCCATGAGGTCTAGCCCAATTAACGCACTCCAAGTGGAATCTTTGGACCCTCCTTTAAAACTTCGTAGACAGTACTTATGTGATAAATTCATTCTCAGAACTCTTCAATTTTCCAACCACCCACTTTATCAAAAACTTTTGTATCTTTCAGAAAAAATTGAATGTTCGTCTTATTGGTCAAATAAATCTCTTCCATGCTCTATTATAAGTTTCCGTAAATTTACTTCACTTCAAGCTCCCACACACCGCTCTCAGTATCTTCCAATTTTTTCTGTCTGTTACGAAGCTCTTATTTTTTCCCCTCAAATAAACTATAACTTTATATCGCTAAAGAATGATCGTTATGCTAACTCTAACTTAAACTTCATAGTCGAAAGAGACTGGGCTGATAGGCATTACATTTACTGTGATGCTTCCAAGCACCCAGTTTCAGGCACGATTGGGGTAGCTGTATATCATGAACAATATAACATTCATCAAAAAATAAAATTACCTTCTGAAACATCAGTTTTTTCTGGAGAATGTTTTGGAATTTTAAAGTCCCTAGAATACGTACTTCTTGCGAAACTCAGCAAGTCTATTATTTTCACTGACTCGAAGTGTGCTTTACAAGCACTGCAAAAGTTTCCTTGGTCAGGTTCAAATCATCCCTATGTTATAGAGGCCAGACAGCTCCTACTAAATTGCAAATTTAAAAATCTTGATGTTTTTTTGGTGTGGATACCTGGCCATCACAATATTCGCGGCAATGAGATAGCAGACAAATTTGCTAAAGACGCTGTAGATGATGGTGATAAGTTTCCATATAATAATGTTGTATCTGACCTTCACTGTCTTCCTAAAGATCATCTGTATGATGCCTGGGAAAATTTATGGAATATTTCAAGTAGTCGTAAAGGTCAATATTATAAACGTATACAACAAAGAATACCTCTCAAAGTATGGTTTTCCAAATTAAAACTTTCCAAGCTTGCAACCTCCAGTTTGATACGAATGCGCTTGGGTCATGTTTGCACAGCCTCTCACCTTGCTAGACTTGGGATTATTCACAATAATTTATGTTGTTGTGGTTGTGAGGAAGATTTGAATCATATATTTTTTGCATGCCCCAACCGTGACTCTTCTTCATTCATTAACTCCCTTATTGAACTCTCTGTCCCTCTTCCTACATCAATCCCTACATTGTTAAGCTCCTTAAATTTTGATATTTATAATTTAATATCTACCTTTATAACTATTAATAATATTAAAGTATAAGTTTTTTTATTTCCCAACTCCCAATTTTAATTTCTATTTAATATATATGTTTGGTATATCATTATTTATTTATTATATTACCACCAAACCTGATCCTATTATCCTTTGTTCCAAAATTCCGTAATCCGTTCCTACGCATTTCAATGAATTTATTTGGTTTCCCTACCTTTATACTTGTAGTGGCAAATGCACAAACCGTGCGAGCCAAATTAAAAAAAAAAAAAAAAAAAAAAAAAAAAAACTATCTACCTACTATCTGTGGCTATTGTTATTATTTGCAAAAATAAAACCTTACTTTAATTAAAAATATATTTTGTAATAAAAAAAGTTAGGGCAGAGACGAACTATGCAGTCATTATTATTATAAAGAACACAAAAATAACTTAGAAATATGATTCATGACGCTCTACTCATCCTTTGGGATTGTTCTCAAACTACTGAAACTGGACAAGAGGTAAATAATCTTAGCAATTATTGTTTATAAACACTGTAAACTGGTAAAGTGAAGAACTAGTGCACCTAACGAAACCATTTCATACCTTTATATTTTACAGAATGGGTTAGTAGCATACGCCAACCAAGGAGACTCAGAAATATTTGGAAGAATAAATGAGATAGCCAACAGTCACCATAGAATTCAACGTTTTGTTGAAGCTACATCGTTTTACTCCAGGAAGACTCATTCTGGTACTTATTTATGATCCAATCAGTAAATACATAACTTAGATAATACAGAAAACCTAATATTATCCCAAGATAATGTGCTATCAGGACAAAAAGTTCTTGCCCAGAATGCCATCTATCTCCTTGATAAATGTTATCCAAATCCGTTCACTGATTTATTGTACCAGTGCACAGACAGACAAGAGTTACTTTCTTCATATACAGTATGTTAAGAAAACCCTGTCCGACCCGTAAGGATAATAAAGGTTAAGTAAACACATGACCAAATATGATATAAAATTTTACGTAATCATCATAGTACCAATACAAATGAATTTTGAAATAACTTCCCCGAAATTTGGTAATTTAAAAAAAAGTGACAACACCAGAATTATTATGAGCGAATAGCGACAGCGATGCGACCACGTGCCGCGTGCCCTGCCGCCCGCCGCCCGCGGAAGGGTGCTTAACGCATATTTATTAAGTTACCTCTTTTTGCGAAATAATATTTATTTTTTTAGGGGGATTTTTTTTTAAGTTAGCCTGGTTTTGTATGCATTAGTAGAATCAGTTATCAATACCTAACAACACCTTCACGGGTCGGACAGGGTTTTCTTAACATACTGTATATAAATGAAGTAAGTAACTCTTTGAAAACATCTCCACTTATCCATAAGATTATTTATATATGTATTAGTATGGATAAGTAGAGAAATAAGTCTTATACTCAGTTTCACAGACTAAGGTATGGACCTTACTTAAAACTCAAGCTTTATTTAAATCTTTGAAGCCTTTTGATTGGTTGAAACTAGTTTTAAGTAATCTTACCTTAGTCTTGAGTAAGTTTCTGTAATACAGTCCTAAATTTGGGATGGTTGTACATGCTTTAGGACATGTTACTCTAATCTTCAATTCATAAGATAAAGGGAGAGTACACTGCTGACACGGCCGCTCCAGCTGTTTCTTTTAAGCAGCGCAGGGTGCTTGCGCGTGTGCATGTGTATTAGTACTACAGTCTGCTTCTCCCATTCTCAGATGTTGACTGCTAATGGCTCAAAGCTTGTGTATACATAAAAATAATAAAGAAATTTTTGCAAGATTATTCCCTAACCATTCTGAAATATTAAAAAACGCACTACATTAATGTTCAAGTACACACAGTAAAATAGGTATTTTATGGATATGACATAATTATAACTTGAGTACAAATGTATGATAATTTTCTTTCTTATATAGCTTATAATTAAATCTTTACTTGCAGGACTCAAGATGTGTGGTCTATACTCGCAAGCACTCAGTGAAGGCTTCTCTGAAGTTCTACAGGCATACAAGCTAAATCTAATGGAAGTGGAGTCCCTGGTCCTGGGCAACCACAACTACACACTATCATTTGTGTACAGTTATGTAGAGAAGTACCGAGGATTGTTCAACACTTTGAATAAGATTATAAATACTATTAAGCAGCGTAAACTGACCGGGTGTCAGATACTGAGTTTGCTGCATCAGCACATTTTGAATGGCAATGAAAGAGTACATGAAGCTGTTGTAAAGTAATTTTTTTTTTCTTTCTCTTGTCCCACTA
The DNA here is from genome assembly GCA_037179545.1 of Sesamia inferens. Taxonomy (NCBI): domain Eukaryota; kingdom Metazoa; phylum Arthropoda; class Insecta; order Lepidoptera; family Noctuidae; genus Sesamia; species Sesamia inferens. Next base: position 11,958,319 of record CM073940.1, read on the forward strand.
AATTGTGGAAAGACCATATCAGGCATCGATCTCCACATGGCCTGTCCAAGATTATGTTTGAACTTTTAAAAGAAACTGATTTATGATTTTGTATCAACCTTTCTTCTCAGACTGAAACCACATCCAAAACTACCTCTAGTTTCAAAAATAAGATTCATCTGTAAATGTGGTTTAACAGATGTGCTAACTGAAATTAAATCATTTATACATATAACAATACACCAACGAGCGATTGACTGCTGCGCTGCATATAGCGGGTTCGATCCCCGTTTGGAGCAAATATTTGTAAGTCCTACAGATAGTTGTTGTATGCGAGTTTAAATGTTTGTAAATGCACACATGATACAGCAGTGATTCTGACCCGTGAAGGTGTTGTTAGGTATCGAAAACTGATTCTACTAATGGATACAAAACCGGGCTAAACTTAAAAAAAAATCCCCCTAAGAAAATAAATATTATTTCGCAAAAAGAGGTAACTTAATAAATGTGCGATAAGCACCCTTCCGCGGGCGGCGGGCGGCAGGGCACGCGGCACGTGGTCGCATTGCTATTCGCTCAGAATAATACCGGTGTTGTCACTTTTTTAAAAATTACTAAATTTCAGGGAAGTTTGAATTAATTCGGGAAAAAAAGATTATTTCAAAATTCATTTGTATTGGTACTATGATGAGTACGTAAAATTTTATATTATATTTGGACATCTGTTTACCTAACCTTTATTATCCTTATGGGTCGGACAGGGTTTTCTTAACATACTGTATATTTTTCATCAGTTGACTGTGAGTAAATAAATTGAAAATCGTCTTTGGGGTAATCTCTATACTGCATTATGTGCAGCTATCCATTTTCATAACACATTAGTTTAGAATAAGTCCTTTGTATCTTTGAAAATTGTGTAATGAAGTAAATATTTATGTGAGCAATAATTGTTAAAGCATATTTTCAACATTCAAATTGAAGTTCCAAAACAAATATTCATCCTTTATAACATTTACACCTTCATTCAAGACCTATGGGAGGAGATAGAGGAATTTATTAAACCATGAAAACCCAATAAACCATTTGCACTTATTTTCTGTAAACTATGTGCCCGTTTCTTCTTTTCGAGGATGATTTAATTAATCAATATGTTAAAACAAAGTATAAAATACTGGTTATAAAACGATGTCCAATTTAGAGGTTTAGGCTCCGTTTGGTTGAAGCCCTGGGGGGGCCCGTACACCTCTTCAACATATCGTAATTACAAATTTATATTAATTTTTCCAGAATATTCTCATGTGTCAACAAAGTATTTGTGAATCAGTTATGCACATGGCTTCTATATGGCGAACTGAAGGATCCATATCAGGAGTTCATCATACTGAACAACCAGACACATCAAAATGCATCGGAGACTTTCCTTTCTTCTCCGACATCAACCTGTGACAAAACTCTTGTGACCACTGTAAGTATAAAAAAGCCAATTAATTAAAATTTAACCAAAACAAATTTTAATTTATTGTATTGACTTTTTGAGTAATAATTATTATTACTAGCCGTACCCGCGATTTCATTATTATTCATCTCGGAAAAAATATATATTACACTAGTTTGATTTTTTTTTTGGGTGGAACCCTATTTTTTTTTAAATATAAAGTAACTTAAGTTACTCCTTATACCATCAGTCTGTAAGTGAAAGTCCAGTCAAAATAAGTCGTCGTTTCGGAGATGAGCTGGAAGAAGCAGACAAAAATGTATAATTTCTTGTTATAACTACTATATACATAAAGTTTTATATGATACTAGTTAAAAGCTGACTTTTTTTACACTTAAATTTTACAAGATTAAAATTTAAAAAAAAAAATCCTTAAAATAACATTCCCTACTATGACCCTACTAACTTGGTAGGATACAAAAAAACGAGTATAAGTGGTATAATAATAAAATGCAAGCATTTATGCATTTGTTATGTTATGTGGGCGCCGAATCTCTAGCTCACAAACTTAATAAGTTTAAGTCCAATGAAGAACTCAACTAATATTTCATCATCATCAACCTTTTTTTTATCGTTCCACTGCTGGGCACAGGTCTCCTCTCATACGGAGAAGGATTGAGCGTAACCACCACGCTTGCTCAATGCAGATTGGCGATTTCAGACTTAAAGTCCAGGTTTCCTCAGGATGTTTTCCTTCAGTCATTGGTGTCCAAGATATACTTAGAAAGTACATACAACTTTAGAAAAGTTACATTGGTACTTGCCTGACTGGAATCAACTAATATTTTAATTTTCCCTTTTCCTAATGAAATAGAAAGAAAAACAAGCGTTGAATTTAAAAGTTAAGTTTGTGCAATAATGCTAATTACGCAAATCGTATTTCTGTAACAATACATAATACTTCTATCTGCTTTTCTTACAGCTTCAAGATACAAATATAGAATGTGGATATGCCCTCAACACAAGCATGATCCCATACTTTATGCCTCTCTCCCTCGCCCAAGAGATATTATTTATTGGCAAGACTATTATCCTGTTTGGTTTTGACCCTAAGAAGGTGAAGAAAACCAGCTCATTTGTCGCCAACAGGACTCTGATGCCTTTGCAGAAGTTAGGAGTGGAATCCAGAAGGTAGTTTTTTTTTCGTTTTCACTAACACTAGGCGACATATACAATATGTTAAGAAAACCCTGTCCGACCCATAAGGATAATAAATGTTAGGTAAACACATGACCAAATATAATATAAAATTTTACGTAATCATCATAGTACCAATACAAATGAATTTTGAAATAATCTTTTTTTCCCGCGAATTAATTCCAACTTCTCCGAAATTTGGTAATTTTTAAAAAAGTGACCACACCCGTATTATTATGAGCGAATAGCGATGCGACCACGTGCCGCGTGCCCTGCCGCCCGCCGCCCGCAGAAGGGTGCTTAACGCACATTTATTAAGTTACCTCTTTTTGCGAAATAATATTTATTTTTTTAGGGGGATTTTTTTTTAAGTTTAGCCCGGTTTTGTATCCATTAGTAGAATTAGTTATCGATACCTAACAACACCTTCACGGGTCGGACAGGGTTTTCTTAACATACTGTATAAATTAATTCAAAACATAAAAGTACTTTCTTGAATTTTCAACCTAGTGTAGAGTGTTGAATCATCATCATCATCTCAGCGTTAATCCCAGTAGCATCCGAAGCTTTTTCAGCTTTGGAGTCTGGGGTCCACTTTACCAGTCCAACTGCTGGTTTGGCTAAACTTCGATATTTTCAGAGAAGCTGCTACCTCTCTGACCTCCACAACCCGAAGGCGATATCGAAGCTTTGCAGTTAGACCAATTGTTGATCATTTTGAGGGCTCCATGGCAACCGGAACCAACGGCTTAACGTGCTTTCCGAATCACGACTAACGCGGGGATCGAACCCACGCCTCCTTGAATATCCAATATAAATATAGAGCATTAACTTACAATGCCTTTTCACATGACGTCCACCGTTTATGTTTTAAGATTCACTATTTGGGACGACAAAGAAGCCGAGTTCCATGAGAAGTTGCAGAAACTGAAGGACCCTGAAGTGTTTGAAGTTTGTAATCTTAGAGGTGTTATCAGAGAAATTAAAGAATGTGTTACTAAGGTATGTAAGACGCATTATCGTATATCAGACACTCTAATAACTTTCCTGGACAAGCGCACAATACATCACTCTGTTACAAGAGAGAGCCTATCAGTAGCTGCAAGAATCCATTACTCGACTCAGGCATAATTCATGTTTCTACTAGCTACGCTCCGGGGTTTCACTCGTATACGTTTCCCATGCGACTCTGAATGATCTGGATAAAAAGCATACTATATATTAATCCTAGTCATTGTGAATTTTGGATAGTGTGCGAGGGAATTGCATGATTTAATTCTCCCATCTCTGTTCCTTAATTGGACGACACGTCGTAAGCGAGTTTCCACCCTTACGTTGTTGAGACCACTACAATACGGACGAAGTGTTTCGCCTCTTGTTTTATACCGCGTACATCGAGGGACTGGAACAATTTGCCAGGGGCGGTGTTTCTGTCGGATTACAATTCAAGTGTCTTCTAGTCTTCTTCATCTAGAGTGAATAGGCTCTTAATAAACTAGCGTGCTTTACCATCAACGATTGCAAGACTGTTTACCATCAAACGGGATTGCGGTCAAGCACTTTATAATTTACTAGCTGCGCCGCGCGGTTTCTCCCGCGTAGGTTTCGCGTTTTTTTTATATGCACTGCTCCTATTGGTCGCAGCATGATGGTAAATGACCTAAAGCCTTCCTGGATTAATGGATTATCTAACCCAAAAAGAATTTTTTCAAATCGGACCAGTAGTTCCTGAAATTAGCGCGTTAAACAAACAAACGAACTCTTCAGCTTTATATTAGTATAGATAAAAAAAAAAGTCATAAACCATGTGTGTGCGAAATTTTGTCCAAATCCGTCAGTTGTTTTTGCGTGAAAGAGATAATATTTTCCTAAAATCGTATTTCATAAGACCTATCTAATTTCTGTTTACTAATACCTGTGATGTAATAATGTTATTAGTAATTAATCGATAATCAAACGAAAACACTTTTACCATTAGGTAATCTGTGTTTTTACAACAAATCATTGAACCAGGTACAAGTTTCGATTAATAGCGATAAAAAAAATGTTATTACGCAAAAAATTGTGCATCTCTAGTCATTCTTTTGACGTCGCCGAAAATGGTAGACAGACGGACGCCGCCAAAGAATGAAAGGAAAGCCGATAATTATACTGTCTAAAATAGTGTTGTCACTTTTTAGAAATTTACCAGACTGGAGAAGTTAGAGTAAATACGCGGAGAATAAAGATTGTTTCAAAATTGATTAGTATTGTTATTATGATGATTATGCAAAATTTCAAATTTTAATTGTTCATGTGATTATCTAACCTTTATTATCCTTATGGGTCGGACTGGGTTTTCTTTACATGCTGTGTATATCCTCATATATAAACCTGAAGAGCTTGTTTGTTTGAACGCGTTAATCTCAGGAACTACTGGTCCGATTTGAAAAATTCTTTTATGCATTAGATAGATCATTAATCAGGAAGGCTATAGGCTATATAATATCACGCTCCGACCAATAGGAGCGGAGCATAACTAACTCCACGCGAACGAAGTCGCTGGCGGCCGTTAGTTTATAATATTGGTAGGATTAGTAAGACAGGGTTGAGTTCTCACGTTTTTCTTTCAAAAATCAATGTATGGACGACAGCAGGTCATGCTATCCGAAACTGTCAAATATTGAACAAACACAATCTTGCTGTACATCACACTCGTCTCCACAGAGTAGGCAACGTAGGCGAGGCGAGTAGGCAGACTCGTTCATGTATACACTTTTACAACAAGCTTCCCATGGACATTAGAAACTTACCCATTAAACGATATAAAAAATATAAAGGGTGTATCTGATATCGACGCACAAACGAGTACCATGGATCCAGTACATGATTCTGAACCCCCCAGTGGTGGAATTTTTCGTCGGATTTTTCCTGATTTAAAAAAAATAATATCCAGTTTTTTTCACTTTAAACCGTTCATAATTGCTATACTTTTATAAAACAATAAGATTTTAAAGTAAAAATAATTAATTCGCTAATTACACAAAAAAACGCAATGTGAACAAAACTCTAAAAACTATCCTGTCAGCTGATTTAAAAGAGTTCACATCAGGGGTCAACGTCATACCCACAAACACGCTTGGCGGCACGCTTGCAACGTTCAAAGGCCGAGCCGACACATTTTTTAAACACTGTCATTTCTGTAACTGCTCATTAACGATATAAATGACTATCATAATTTGCGGTGTAACCTTCTCGCGAAGTTTACGTTACGATGTCAGATACACCCTGTATAAAGGCCAAACTTTGCAAAAAGGGGTATTATCACATTAATCACAGATTATTTAGAAGACAAAAAGCTTGGGACTGAGCTGCTCGTTCTGTTAAGCATTGTTATTAAGCTATATGCGTAATTATAACGTAAATTATTGTAAACATTTTCATTGTAATGTCTGGACTTGAAAAAAGACGATGATCCCTGAGTTTGTTTCGGCTATTTCTTCTCAGAGGAGTCAGAGTCAGTTAGGAAATGCCGGCTTCATATAGTTAAAAAAAAAGACAAAAAAAAAAACATGACGTGTAAAAGTGATCAGTGATCCTATTTGCTTAATAAACGATTTTATTTCATTTTATTCTTAATCAACCTTGAGCCTTAATGCTGTAGAGATAAAGTTAAAAATCAAATAAAGAAATCTGACAGCTTGTAGTAGCTTGATGTTCTATCGTCTGTACCTTTTTTAACGTAAGTAGTGATGCAATCGTTTCGCGCGCTAGTTTATTAAGAGGCTATTCACTCTAGCCTAGAAGAAACTTAATGTGTAATCAGACTGGAATACCTACCGTACCAGGCAAATTGTTCCAGTTCTTCGAAGTACGCGGTATAAAAGACGAGGCAAAACGCTTCGTCCGCTATCTAACCACCTAAATACTTTTTGCAGCATCTTTGGACAGTAGCCGTAGAAGAAGCTCAATTGATCCACGAACTGCGACTAATGAAAGACTTCTATCTGCTGGGTCGCGGCGAACTATTCCTGGAGCTGTTGAGGCTTACGGCGCACATGCTCGATAAACCAACTGCCAGAACTTCTACTAGAGGTACTTAAATATTGCTCTTCATTACCCGCTGTATTTAGGATACTCATAACCTGCGATTTCCATTACTCTGTGAGATATGGCAGATTTGTCTCATGTCCTAATTTTCTTGTGTTAAAAGCAGGACTGTTGAGTATGAGTAGATTAATCCAACAACAATCGTCATCACCCTTAAAAAAAAAAGAGAAAAAAAAAAACAGGATCCCTCTCATACAGAGAAGGTTTGAGTGATTTCGGACTTAAAGTCCAGGTTTCCTCAAGATATTTTCCTTCACCTTTTAATTAGTCATTGGTGTCCAAGATATACTTAGAAAAATTATGACTCTACAACAATAACAGCAACCAACTCAGCCTATTACAATTCACTGCTGAACATAGGACTCTCCCAGACTGCGCCCTAAGAGCTGTTACCACTTGTCGGGTGTCGGATTAATATCTATTATCTGTATATATAGTTATTAATCGGAGGTTATAGTGGCAGAGCATTATATATGAAGCTATTCACACTTATCGGAAACCGATTTTGTGCCGGCTTCAACAAGAAATGTCGTGTTTTGCCAGCCCTCTACGCCCGGCAAAAAGTCGTGTCGGATCTCGCTCGCCTTTGATTAAGTATGGCGCAGTTCACATTTGCCTGATGTCGGGGCCGATAACCCTCCCCCCGCTACTACCTCGTTCCGTCCGTGCGTACATCGCCTGTAGTTTATGCTCACTGATATTTGTGCCAATAGATGGTTGAATGTAATTATCGACACATTCTAAAATAATGGAAACACTTTATTTCGTCACTCCTCAATTGTGTTATTAAGTTCGTCGACGTCCATCGTGCACAGACGTGCGTAGAGTGCTTAAAATTGGCACCATCTTCGATCGTGGCCGCCCAACTAACATTTTTGTCATATAATCAAACATTTATATGACCTTGAGTCTTATTAAAGTTGTTTTACAGCTAACTAACTATTAGTCGTGTACTGGTGCATTATGTGTCCGATAGTCATATACGCTTTTCGTTGTATAATAATGTCGTATAGACGTTATTGCGACCTTTTTATACAACCGTCATATAGTAGTGTCTACGACGACTTCTATAAAACTAACATATTAAACAACTTTTCGTAGTGTAAACGTTTTCATCGTATAAACGACGTACTACTGTCAATTTTGTCATATACACACATCAAAAGTGTCTAGGGATCAAGCATTTTTATGCGGATTTCTTGAGATTGAGATGTGGCTTTGTAACAAATTTAGGATTTTATAAATTTATATGGATCCTTTTTGGTGCATTTCATAATTTGAATCAGGAACTGTGAATCAAATTCGAGTAAAAGATGAAAATCAGCTGTCAATATTTTCCCTATAAAAACATACAACGCATTGAAGACATTATTAGTGCTACTGTTTCCCTACTACTGATTAAAACCAACGTTATTATGGAGCGGCGACGTCATTTAAGCAGGGAAGAAATGCTCAGAGCCGTGGGAATGATAGAAGCTGGTTCCCGGCAACGTACTGTGGCTTTAGCTCTGAATACAAGTCAGAGTGTTATCAGTCGACTTTGGACACGTTACCGAAGCACTGGTACCGTGGCTGAGCGCCATGGAGGACGGTATCGCTGCACCACACGGAGACAAGACCGATACATTCAAATCTTAACTCGAAGAGCTCCAACAATAACCGCCATGATGTTAGCCGTGAGGCTTCATCACTCTTCAGGGAACTTAATTAGCGACCAAACAGTCAGAAACCGCTTGCATGAAGTGAACCTTCATTCCCGAAGACCGCTACGGGTACCACCTATAGCAATGCACAATCGTAGGATTCGATATCAATGGGCTCTTGAACACAGAAATTGGGCAGAAGAACAATGGCGTTTCGTGTGCTTTTCTGATGAGTCTCGTTTTGGTATGAGACCGGATACAAGATGTATACGACACTGGAGAACCCCTGGACGCCAACAGCGATTAAAATCCTGCCAGGAAGTCCATCCTTATAGTGGTGGAACCATCATGGTATGGGCGGGTATTTGGATCGGCGGAAGAACTGAGTTGATTTGGATCAGAGGCAACCTCAACGCTCAAATTTATGCTGAGACGATTGTATCAGACGTCATCGTTCCTCTACAAGTGCAAATCGGTCCCTTATTTCAGTTAATGCATGATAATGCACGACCGCACACCGCAAGAGTTGTAAGACAGACTCTCGCCGCAGCTAACATCAATGTCCTGCCCTGGCCTGCTCAGTCGCCAGACTTGAACCCGATTGAGCATGCATGGGATATGCTACAGAGAAGAGCTCTTCCGAATATGGAGGGTATCCAGTCGCAAGAAGACCTTTTTTTGTTGTTGCAACGAACATGGGCGGCCATTCCACAGCGTGATTTGGATGAACTCATTTTGAGTATGCCAAACCGATGTTCTTGTGTTGTTAGTGTTCGTGGTAGAAACACGGATTATTAATTGTTTAAGTTACCCAATAAAGTTTTAGAGAAAACTGTTATTTCAGCCTTTTTTTCGAACTTTTGTGTTAGTGGTTCAAATGTCAAATATCCCTTTATTAGGAAAATGGCAAATTTCTTTATTAATGCAAAGGTGACTTGGTTTATCGTTACTGTGACAAACGAAAACACTTTATTTGATGAATCCTTAAAGAAAATTTTAATTAATATCAATCAGGAGAAAAGTTATTGCAAAAATATATGTTGATCCCTAGACACTTTTGATGTGTGTAATTACCTTTTAAACAACTGCTATACGGATAATAATGTAGACGAATAATGTAGACGAGTATGTGTTTAGACGTAGTATTTGTAACCATTATATATAAGTCGAATAAGTATTACGAGAGCGACCTGTATACAACCTAAAGTATTACAAACATGCTAATACGACCGCTATTTAATTATTACTCATAATAGAGGTTTATAATCACCTTATATACAACTTCCATCATTTTGAAATTATATTTAGGTATTTACTGTTTGCTACAACAAATGGATTGATAAAAGTGGAAAAGTATTAAAAGAAGTGGGGAATTAAAAACAAGTATCATTCGCTTCGAGCACGTCCTTTAATACAAAGTAATAGAACTCAAACTGATAGTGAAGAAAATGAGAAGGGTTCCGTATCACATTTAAATGTAAATTTAACCAAAATTCTACGAGTAGGTACATCTTGCAGTTCATTTGCCGAAGTTCAGGACTCTTGTTCACTTTCCAAATTTGAAAATAGTTACTCATAGTCCAAAAATGAAGTTAACGTTAATAAAGACACCCACAATGACGACTTCAGAGACCATTATAAAAAGTGGGGGCTATTGATTTTAATATTCCCCAAATTGTATTAAAGCAATTAAATGATTTGAAACTTAAGGAAAGATGTTTTGTAAATCTTCATATCCAAATATATGAGAAGGAAATTTCGCAAACTGAAGTCATACCTATATTAGTTTAGGTACTGATATAAAGTGTCAGTTGGTTAGTGTGTTATTCATACATTTAAGAAATAGGTAATAAAAAAGGCAGTAAAAATTATTGAAGTATTTTTTTTATTATTCCCCAGAAAGTAATTAACATTCAAGTTTGACGAGACTTATTAATTAGAAATAAAAGCAAAGATTTCAAATATTGCTAGTTTTTGGAAAAACTTAAATGGCTTTTTGAACCATACATGTCAAATATGAAATATTAGACAAAATCAAACCTTCATTTATTTTGCCACATTGAAACATCTTATGAAGCTAATAATCTTACAATAGAACATATAAAATTATGGTGTATTTTCTAGCTCTACATTCTGGACATTTCATTGCTCTTCAACTGGCTGCTGATTATTTTCGTGCAACACTTTTGCTTCCTTTGGTAAAAACTTTTCAACATCCTTGTGGGGTTTACCTAAAACAAAAGTATTCTAAGATATAGGTATGTCACGCAAATCGGTTCTTAAAATATAAATGCCTAGCTAACTTAGTACAAATACATCCTAATTGAACAAAGTTGGTTAGGCGTTTATTATGTTATTATTGATCCCTAAATCAACTGTCATGGCGTACTCGAATGAATGAACACGCAGTTATACGTCGGGAAGTTATGTAGTTGTCATATAACGCAGTCACATTAATAATAAATTAATAGAAATATGTGAAAACATTAATATTTCAAAAGCGCGTAAAAAAATTGTTAGAAACTTACCTCATATTAATCAGTAAACTTGATTGCGCAATGGTTGACAACTGATGAAATAGTTTTATCACCTCAAATATAAAAGAAAATATACAATATTAACTCTGCTGTCAAAAACACTGCCATATTATATTAACGTGATATGTTATAGAATTTGTTCAAATAAGCACACCTTTAAATGACAATAACACGACTATTACATTGGATAAAAGTCATATTGTGAGCCATTACTCGACACGAAGTCGAATACACGTCGCAACAGTTGTTCTTACATGACATGTAGTCAAATCGCCGACGTAAATATGACTACTATGCGACTTTACAGGACCATATATGACTATTACACGACACTCTTAGCGCCTTAACCAGTGACGTCACCAGCCACCACTCCTGATCTTTGATGCCTTTTATATTTGTCAATTTTTATTGATTTGATAAAACAAAATATACGTATCCAATATTTTTCTATAATCTGAATGCCGGACTAAATAGAATCATTTTTTTACCCAGGAAACATCCCTATTGGAAGCATACATCATATTTTTCAGCGAACAAGTCCTAGCCCTGACCTAAAAATACTTAAATCAAGTCTTTATAATTATAATTGTTATTTCCAGATATGAACCACGCGTTCCAGTTAGCAGCAAGAGCGGTATTCCTAAGCAATAGTGCGGATATAGAAAAGTTTAGTTTTGAACTACCATATGTGAAACCTAACATTAATCTCACAACCAACACTAGCGTTGAAGATGATAGCACTACGGGTATGTATAAAACTACAGAAGAATTACCACACCACAACCTAACACCACCACACTTCGTTCGCTTGCTTTTATGGGTTTATTTTTTTTTTACGGTAAACCCAAATATTTTTCCAAAATAAAAGTAGCCTAAGTTTCTAGACTCTTTTCGCTTATACTACTACTAGTGACCCACAACATAACAGCCCGCTGCTCCCATTGCCCCGGCCTTCCGGTACCGCCGCAAGCGCGACGCCCCACAATTTTTAAATCTGTAATATCTTCGAAAATATTCATCATATGCTGTAAAAGGCAAAATTCTCCTCCTTCTTCATCTCAGCGTTAATGCCAGTCGTATCCGAAGCTTTTCAGCTTTGGAGTCTAGGGTTCGCTTTACCAGTTTAACTGCTCATTTTGGCTAAACTTCGATATTTTCCATGAAGCGACTGCCATCTGACCTCCACAACCCGAAGGCGATTTCGAAGCATTGCAGTTAAACCAATTGTAGGACTTTTGAGGGCTCCAACAACCCGTAACGACTGCCACTAGATGTTCGTATGGCAACCGGGACCAACGGCTTAACGTGCTTTCCGAGGCACGACCAGACCAGTGCAAATATTCATATTTATGCATACAAATATTTGCACTGAGCGGCCGCGTTCTCTACCGCTACGCCACGGCAGCTGTCTAAATTGATCTATATCAAATCAGCAATGTATTTAAAATTATAGTATTAAATTGGATAAGTATTAATACTGTATTGGTTAAAATCGCTTCGAAAATTAGCCAGTATTTGTCGTAAAAGTAAAGAAAAAAAATGCTATTGTGGGATATCCATAAGAGATAGGCATATGCCATCGCGGACTTTTCTGTAGACCATTTCCTACCAGCCCTAAGTAAGCATAACTTGTATTTACTCCTATAACATCAGTTATCTGCTAGAGAACGTCCCGTCAAAATTAGTTCAGCAGTTTCGGAGATTAGACGAAACAAACAAAAGCCACATCGACAGGCGAAAAAAAAAAATGTTTTTTTTATTATAAGAGCCGTGTATATCTTCATATGCAATTAGTAAAAAACATTGCAAACGGGCACTTAAATTTACTATTCTAGGAATCTGTATCGTGGGTGTGTTAAAAATATTTACAGGTCTCTCAAAGTGATAATGCGCATAGAAATCTTCGTCACTCTAGAAATCACGTCTATATACATATCTTCTTCCGAACGCTCGGGGAATACGACCGTTGCCGAACAGTGACGAAGATTTCTATGCGCATTATCACTTTGGGAGACCTGTAAACTCATTTACACAAACAGCAATTTGTTTGCAGTAGCGGATGGCTGGTCTAGTATAATCTTGAAGTACGATTTCAAATGGCCGCTTCACCTGTTATTTACACCTGAAGTACTGGCACGATATAATGATATGTTTCGTCTATTGTTGAGAATTAAGAAGACTCAGCATGACCTACACGCCCTATGGAAGACTTACAAACAGTCTGCTAGGTAAGTTAGATTATTGAATCGCATTCAACTGTTTGTGTAGTTAACCATATTTATACCCATTCAAAATACTTAAATCACTTAGTTGCTTTTGAAGTTTATGAGATGAAGCCAGAACCAGCTGAGTAATTGGATAACACATTCAGTAGCAATGTCTTTCAGTTTGACAGTCCATCAACATACATTACGTCATTTATGTTGTTTTGTAGACACATTTTTCGAACATATGAAGCAATGGTCAAGCAATAAATATCATTCAAAATTATTAAAATTGACATTGTGTTACGCACACAATGTCAATTTGACCTTTTCATCACAGCTACTCAAATGGCTGACGTCATCGTAATTATGTAGACTTTTGTAGTCTATGGTTGAAGCTACATATACCTAATATACATTATTGAATACAGCTGCGTCATTACATTATTGAAATGAAATAAAATGAAATCGTTTATTAAGCAAGTAGGATCACCGATCACTTTTACACGTCATGTCTTTTTTTTAAAACTAGTTGAAGCCTGCTTTTCCTAACTGACTACCTCTGAGAAAAAATGGCCGAAACAAACTCGGGGATCATCGTCTTTTTTCAAGTCCAGATATTAAAAATGAAAATGTTTACAATAATTTACGTTATAATTACGCATATTGCTTAGTAACAATGCTTAGCAGAGCGAGCAGCTCAGTCCCAAGCTTTTTTGTCTTCTAAATAGTCTGAGATTTTATAATACCCCTTTTTGCAAAGTTTAGCCTTTATATAGTTTTTAAATCGTTTAATGGGTAAGTTTCGAATGTCCATGGGAAGCTTGTTTTAAAAGTGTATACATTGACCCATGAACGAGTTGCCTACTCTGTGGAGACGAGTGTGATGTACAGCAAGATTGTGTCTGTTCCTGGTGTTTATATTATGAATATCGCTTATTTTCTCAAAATTCGATATATTTATTCGATATTATCTTGAATTTCCATTAAACTTGAAAACTCATCAAGAATAAACTAGTTCAAATCAGCTCATCTGCACCCACCGTTACAATTATAATTATGTATACTTGCGACCCGCCCCGGTTTCGCACGGTTGCAATGCTGATACTAAATGCACTACAGAAAAACTGTGAACGTTGTATTATAAAACATCGCGCTCCAGCCGGTCGCTACCGCCGCGAACTTTTTCGAACGCGCAATTTTTAAATCTGTAATATCTTCGAAAATATTCATTTAAATCATATGCTGTAAAGGGCGATATATATCTATATTAAATCAACAATATACTTAAGGTATTAAATTGCCAGTATTTGTCGTAAAAAGTAAATGACAAAAAAATATTATTTTGGCATATCCATAAGAGATAGACATATACCAACGCGGATTTTTCTGCAGGCCTTTTCCATGTGTACAATATTTATTACTTTATTTTAATAAACCTCGTAGGGTTCAGCTTGCGTTTCACTGCAAACGCAGAAAAAATGCATTAGACGACATCACTTTAGAAACCTCAAAAATAATAGTGATTAATGTTCATATTTATTGCTTTTGGTTCCCAGTTTCGCGATGTGCCAACTACACAACAAGTTAATGTTCCTGATGGACCACCTGCAACACTACATGCAAGCCGACGTGCTGGAGACCAACTTCTCCCGGCTCATGGAGGCGGTGAACAAGACCAATGACTTTGAGAAACTCAAGAAGTCTCACGCTACGTTCCTCGCTGATATACTGAGCCAGTCGTTCCTGACTGTTACTTCTGTAAGTTATTTTGGACTGTTTACAGATGTTGAATATTTCGTCTCGTTGGAAATATACAACATTATTTTTTGTTCATGCGAAACCCGAAACACGTGTCCAGTATTTTTAAGTAAAAACCTATGTACAAAATTTCAATAAGATATAATTAAAAACCACAAAGTTATGAGCTTGCTATTCTACTTGGTTGTCCCGACAAAAATATGGTCAAAGCTCAGCACGCGCGGGCGAGCGCGGTGCATTGACCTCTGGCGTCTGCTGTGGCACGCGGCGCAAATACTATGATCTATCGTAACCGCTCGGTAACCACTCTGCAGCAATTTCTAAATGTATTTAAGAAAAAATATAACATGGTGTAAAAATGATTGAAATCGATTCTGTTGCTTATTCTGAACAAACTGTATTCAGATTCCGCATAAACAAAAAATAACGTTGTATAACGATAATTAATTTAAAGTTTATTAATTTTGTTTTTTTTTATTAAAACACTTTTTATAAGCACACACAAAAGCCGTTAATTTTTACAGCAATGTGGATATAATTTTGTTTATTAAATTGTTGATGTATTTTATCTCACGAAGCGACGAGAGTTTCATATGTGGTTACCAAGTGTACAAACACGCTGTAAATGTGTGTGAAGGACGATCAACGCCAACTCCCCAAGTAATGTTAAGGCGATAAAATGTATTCTGTACTATTGTATAGAATACATATTTTAAATTTGGTTTCGTTTCAGTTTTTTTCAAACGCTTGTTTAATTCGGATTTAATTAATTACCTTGTTTCCGATTAAAAAAGACTATTCTGCGCTCATGTCTAGGCTTGTGACAGCGACACTTCGTGCGACACGACGGACTCGCTGAACAACCCGGTGTTCTGCAACATTATGGAACTGCTGAAGCTCTGCCACTCTTTCTGCGGGATGAACGACAATGTCGCTGATAAAGAAGCCGAGGATTATTATATCAGAGGATATTCTGAACGGTTAGTATTTAATACATTGCCGTAGCCTATTTGGAAATCTCCAAATAGACTTCTAGCATAAGTCTCAAAAACAATCTCTATACATATGGGTTCATGGACGGCTCAGATGTTTTTTTGGGTGGGAAATCATCAATTGACCTCTCCCGCTCTGAACAGGGCGGAAGGGCGTGTCAAGACTTTTACTGACTAAAGGTGCTTACATAAAGAAACAGGTTTCCGGGACAGACAAATCTGTGAGGGTCAGTACCGACCGGTGCAGGTATAATATTTACTTGTTTACTTATGCGCTGCTCACTTATAAAGAAACAGGTTTAAACGTGTTCGTTTCTTTATGCAAGTTGACACGCACAAATTTGTCTGTCCCGGAAACCTGTTTCTTTATGTAAGCACCCCAACACCCACCTGTGTTCCTTCATTTACCTGTGCGTCAGGAGTCACGGTATCTGTTTCGAACAAGCCGCGACCCCGACAGGCATCGGTCCTAGTGAACTCTCAAATCCGCATTCGGCAACTCCACAGACTTCCATCCAACGCCATATGTGGTTACCATGAGTTTTCATTACGAAGATTTTGTCATCGATATCGACGGCGTGTGACTCATCGATAGACCCGCTTAAAGGTTGTAAGAACTCTCAACCAATGAGAGCGCCAACCGCGGTCGATGCGTATGATCGAGTCTCGTAATGAAAACTCATGGTAGCCACATTTGACGATCTTATAACTGCGATCGGAGCGAAGTTCGTGCAGCTGAATTTTGGCTCAATTGTTTAAATGTTTTTTTTTTAATATTGGTCAAGGATAGAACAAAACGCACCCTAATTGCTTTACAAGCTATCAATCACAATCTGAATCATTTTTAAGCATATTGTTTGTTGAGCCGACAGTATAAACAATGCAACTAATGCTCATGAACTGTCAGAATGATACCCATCACTATTGATAGTACTGCAAGGTAATTGCGTAAAACAATAGTGTTTTAATAGTGTTTAACCTTTTGAACGCCAATCACTTCTATACAAGTTCGAGATTTTCGTGCCCTCAGCGCTACTACTTGAGAAGTAATCACAGTATAAAATAAATTTACGACTTTTACAAGACCTTTTATTTTGTTTTTATGGAAAATTGCCCTGTTATTAACCATATTTTTAACTTTTTCCCGCATAATAAGTTCTTATTAGTTTTATTTTCAATAGAAACAAAAACACCAGAAAATATTCTAATGCCCCCAGCGCCAATTACTTGATATCAAGTAAGCCAGTGATGGGACACGATGAAGACCTCGCTATATTTCATCTCGTCGAAATGATCATAAATACTATTATTGCAAGAAAATGACGTGAATAAATAATACTTTATAAATATTGTAAACTATAAAACTAGGTTTTATTCACCTTAATCAAGAATAAATAGGTTTTCTAATCATTGTCGATAGTGAAACACCGTTTGAAAAACCCATCCCTACAAAGTTAGTTATTTGTCATTCCCCACAGGCCACCGACTTGTATAGAAGTAACTCTGTGACGTCATAAGCGGACAGGTTTCAAGGTCATAGTGACTTTGTGCATTTTAGTGTAGTACAATGTTTACATCTTGTTGTTGTATTCAGTAGACGCACGTGTTTTTACAAAAAAAAAAAAAAATATTGTGATGGTGAATATGACGAATTATTGCGAGTTGTTCAAGTCTGAATCTGAATTTTGAAATAGTTCGTCGTCTTGACATTCCGTTAAGTCGCCAACTTCCGTTTCAGGGATTTTCTTCCGTTTTCTATTAGTTTGTACAAACCAGAAAAACAATTGCGAGCATTTTGCGAAACCATTAAAAATAGGTCTGTAACATCTGTGTAAAACAGTAATTTTAATATTAAAAAGAAAAAGACCAAGTGCGTGTCGGACTCACGTACAAAGGGTTCCGTACTATTGATTTATGAAATTAAAGGATTAAAGTTATTTGTATGAAAGATTACGCGGTAATAAGCGATTTACGAGGTATTAAAAAAAACTACTTACGAGATCTCGTTCAAAACAATTTTCGTTAGTAGTTTGTATAGTAATGTATGTACTTGTACATAATCCCCATTATTCATAAACGCTGCTTAAACTTAACTAATGATTAGCGATTTTTTAAATATACATTTTAGACCATTGCACGTCACTTAACTTTAATAATCGATTATGAATAAACCCCTTAAACGCTGTGGTGTTTATTCATAAAGGATGATTTAAGTTAAGTGACGTTAAAAGGTCAAAAATTTATGGTTAAAGAATCGCTAATCACTAGTTAACTTTAAGCAGTTTTTATGAATAAGGGGGCATATGTTTTTTTTTAGATTTTTCATTTTCTTATTGTAGAAGTTTTGGGGGGGGGGGGGCAACTTTAGAAAAAAAATATTTTAGAAACCTCGATATCATTTTTGAAGACCTATCCATACGTACCCCACACGTATGTTTGAAGAAAAAAAAATTTTTTGAGTTTCAGTTCTAAGTATGGGGAGCCCCCAATCTTTATTATTATTATTTTTATTTTTGCATCAATACCTTAATACGGTTCACAGAATACATCTACCTACCAAGTTTCAACAGTACCTATAGCTCTTATAGTTTCGGAAAAAAAATGGCTGTGACATACTGACGGACAGACGGACAGACAGACATGACGAATCTGTAAGGGTTCCGTTTTTTGCCATTTGGCTACGGAACTTTAAAAAATGTAGAAAACCACGTATTTAGCTTCTATTAATTGTATTTGTTGTAACTAAACGAAATAAATTATGCAGGAATCGGTTGAGTTTAGCACGTGTAACTCGACCACAGTGAATATAAAAATAAATACCATAGAAATATAGACATCCTTATATTAGAAAGGATTTTGACGTGCCTCGAGCGCCAACTACTTGATATGAAGTAAAAGGATTACATTTGGAGACAAATAGGGATGTGAACTTCTAGAACACATGTCTAATAAATTTACAATTCTTTTCTTTATTATGGGAAATATATCCAAGTTTTCATATTGATTTTTTTATGAAATAAAATAAAATATGAAAATACGGTTACAGTTTTTATTTAGCTTCGTAAATTGGTGAATAAACATAAATTTAAATGTATAATATTATTTGTCGATAGGACATTAATCCCATCCCTACGTTTTACTATAGATACGTTATATATTTGTAGCGTGGCGCTGGAGGACACATCGCGTATTATGTAGATTGGCGTTCAAAAGGTTAAAATGAAACCCATTGCTACTGATAGCACTAGCAATGGGTTTCATTTTGACAGTTAACAACATTCATTGCATTATTTACGATGTTGAGCAGACACGTTTTCGAACATATGGAGCAATGGACTAGCAATATGTTTCAAAATGATTCCATTTAATAGTAATGGTGCGTTACGCGATTGGGGTGCCGCTCACAACAACATGACAGTGTAGTAACGATTCTCTGTAATATTTCAGTTTCAGCAAGCTGGTAAAGCAGTTGATGCATCTTCTAGTTTCTCTACGCGACCGTCCCTGCGGCGTCTATTTAGCTCGCCTACTGATGAGGCTTGACTATAACCGATGGCTCAGCGGAGAAGCGCAGCTCACCCAGTCTGTAACCAACATGTTACGATGTTGATGAAGACTTGAGGTGGTAGAGAAAATCTGGAAATAATGGGGTATGGAGATCTATGGCCGTCGAAAATACCTTTGCCTACAACGGCACAAAGTAAAGGCAGGTTTAACAAAGTAGCTTTTTTAAGCTGATAATGATCATCATCATCTCAACGTTTATCCCAGTCGCATCCGAAGCTTTTTTCAGCTTTGGAGTCTGGGGTCCACTTTACCAGTCTTAAGTTAAGACTCTTAACTGCTGATTTTGGCTAAACTTCGATATTTTCAAGCGACTGCCGTCTGAACATCACACTTTGAATTGATAATGGTGCCTCTCTAAAATTATAATACCTTTTCTTCATTCGAAATTTGAAATAAAGCTGCTTTAACGGATCTCTCTACCGATTTTGACTTCTATTACGTCAGTAGCATGACAAATGGTAGCTGCAGTAAATAGTTGGCATTGTAACCATATTTCTTTTCTTTTAATGCCATCCTTATGGCTACGAAATAAACGTCAAAATCGGTTGAACGGATGGTAAAAAGAGTTATTTGACTGTCTAACATTATTTCGAGTTTAAGTGCTTATACACTCGAGCTGCACGAATCGATGTCAGAGGTAATTGCATCCGTGAACAACACTGAACTATAAGAAACAAGTACCTACGCTCAGTCACATACCCCGAATCTTTTGGTCACACACTGAACAAAATTTTAGTCCAGTGCATATTTTTCTTTATACATATTTCACTAAGAAAAGGACAGAAGATATTATGTTAGTTTAGACCTGTCAAATTACTCCGCGCTTTACATAAATTGGTGTATTTTTGGTAGCCATGTTTATAATCGCGTATAAACTGTCTATGGAATATCTTTATTTGACAGGATTAAACTAAAAAAAATATCTTCTATCTGTTTCTTAATGAAATAAAAAGATACAATTGACTTAAAGTTTAGTTTAGTTTGTGGAAAAGTGAATCGGCGCCACCTTCGAGGACATAATTAACTAGCAACATAATAACTTAATAAAATAGGGCGTTTCCATCAACGATTGCATCACTGCTTACGCAGGGGGAATTGCGGTCAAGGACTTGTTTATAATTATATTATATTTTATTATTTATATATTTTTGGATAAAAATTAACTAAATATTCCAACGTTTCAAAATTTTCAAAACATGTAAACAATAATGTCCGAACGGCTCGTTGACCATATTTTTGCAGGGACAACCAGGTAACATAAGCTCATAAGTTTTTGTGATTTTTCACGATATTTTTTTGTACATAAATTCTTTACATAAAAATACTGGACGCGTGTTTCAGATTTTGCATATACAAAAAATATCGTTTTATAGTAAATTTGATCTAACTCTCAAATAATATCAGGTAAGTACAGATGCCAGTAGGTGGGTGATTACATGTTCAAACCATTGTTGTTCCAGTGTCAGACGATGGGGCTATACAGAATGAATAGCGCTATCGTTTTTAGGGTTCCGTAGCCAAATGGCAAAAACCGGAATGCTTATAGATTCGTCATGTCTGTTTGTCCGTCCGTATGTCACAGCCATTTTTTCCGAAACTATAAGAGCTATACTGTTGAAACTTGGTAGTTAAATGTATTCTATGAACTGCATTAAGATTTTGATACAAAAATAATAAATATTGGGCTCCCCATACTTAGAACTGAAACTCAAAAAAATTTTTTTCAGCAATCACATACGTGTGGGGTATCTATGGATAGGTCTTCAAAAATGATATTGAGGTTCCTAAAATATTTTTTTCTAAACCGAATAGTTTGCGTGCCAGACGCTTCCAAAGTGGAAAAAGTTGGTCCCCCCCCCCCCCCCCCTCTAACTTCTAAAATAAGAAAATCTAAAAAAACATATGATGTACATTACTATAAAAACTACCAACGTAAATTGTTTTAAACGAGATCTAGTACGTATTTTTTTAATACCTCGTCAATCGTTTATTACCGCGTAATCTTTCATACAAATAACTTAAATCCTATTTCATAAATCAATGGTACGAAACCCTTTGTGCGTGAGTCCGACACGCACTTAGCCGGTTTTTCCACAACGGCCCAGTGATATCGTTAACACCTCATAATATCGGGGTCAAGCTATCCGAAACTAAATTTTCACAATCGACCTTGAACCTTAACGCTTTAGCAATAACGTTGAAAATGTATTAAAGAAATCTGACAGATTGTAATAGCTTGATGTGCTGGCGTTTGTACCTACATAATTGAAAAAAAAACTGTTTTATATTTAATTTGTTATTTTTATATACAGTATGTTACGAAAACCCTGTCCGACCCGTGAAGGTGTTGTTAGGTATCGATAACTGATTCTACTAATGCACACAAAACCGGGCTTTACTTAAAAAAAAAATCCCCCTAAAAAAATAAATATTATTTCGCAAAAGGAGGTAACTTATTAAATGTGCGTTGACCACCCTTCGCCTGCCGACCGCGGGGGGCGGGCGGCAGGACACGCGGCACGTGGTCGCATCGCTATTCGCTCATAATAATACCGGTGTTGTCACTTTTTAAAAATTACCAAATTTCGGGGAAATTGGAATTAATTCGTTGGAAAAAAAGATTATTTCAAAATTCATTTGTATTGGTACTATGATGAATACGTAAAATTTTATATTATATTTGGTCATGTGTTTACCTAACCTCTATTATCCTTATGGGTCGGACAGGGTTTTCGTAACATACTGTATAAATAAAACCACAATACTTGTAACGTCATATGTGTTTTATTTATCATCACCATCATCATCATCATCATCATCATCATCATCATCAATTTCTTCATCTTGTAGAACATTGGTACCATATTCGTTAGCGTATTGGTTTAAAGTATTTTGCATCATGAAAGTTTTAGTTAGTATACACTTGGTCATGTGACAGGAACATGGGATTGGATGTTCAACTTCTTCTGGGTCTAACATGGTCATTTGTAAGTTGTATCTGCAACCATTAAAAAAAAGTTAGGTTTTGTTCGGTTGTTATCGCGCATTGGATTCCCACCAAAAACGCCAGTCTCAGCCAGCAAGTCAAAAAATGCTTATTTAGTAACTTTGTGTTGAGTTTAATAATAATAAGTCATGACAGCCAATGGCTCAATAGCCAAGAGCCTCGACCAACACCTCAGGAGGCTCTCGTTAGGCAGCTGGATCAAGGGCTTGATTCAGAAAGCGGTACTGCTGGAAACGGCTCGCATCGTCAGGAAGTTCCTCTCTTTGGAGCCCTGACCGCCGGTAGCTTGGACCCTGTTCCCGATACCGATGGGCTACTATTTTTTATATTTTTAAATGTTTTTTATGTATTTATATAAATATTTAAAAATGTAAATTATATGTATGTAAAATAAATAAACAAAATAATAATAATTTATTTCGGACAGTAGGTACCCATATTTGGTTAGTACTACAAAAATCTTAAGCCTATGTTAGTAGTAATAAAAAGTAAGACAATATTAAATTATTTGCGAGCTCAGCCAGACACTCCTTACTGTCTAACTGGGACCCTCATGAAACACTCCATTATTTTGGAGTCGGTCCTATCAGCGACTACTTTCAAAATGCTGCTAGTGCTACCCCGTACTCTACGTAGCAAGGAGGCGGTTCTCTTGCGTATAATGGCATGAAAGCCATCAACACGGGCTTCCGCAAACATGCCAGATGCACTACAGAAACGGGGCAATCCCAGCAACATCCTGAAACCGTTGTTGTATTGGACTCGCAGGGCACCGAGCGATCTCCGTGTATAACAAAACCACAGACTGCTCGTGTAAAAGGTCTGGCAGTATGCTTTAAAAAGAGAGATTTTAACATTCTCGTTGCAACGAGCAAACCTGCGTGCCAGCATGTTATTCTTAACCGCCAGTGCCCTGCGCTCCCTTTCAATGTCCATTTGGTCATCAAGATCTTCAGTAACATAGTGTCCCAAATATTTAAAATGACTTACCCGCTTGAGTTCATTATTATTTAGTGTCAATTTGGGCACACTAGATGGGCATTTACCAGAAGACCTAAGGACCAAATACTCACTTTTCGTGCAGTTATACATGAGACCATGTTTATTCGCATACCTTAAGTTTGGTTCACCAAAATACAGACTGCCTAGTTTAGAATACGCTGTTAAATTAATCTTAAATTTTCTATTAGTTAAAACTGCATGCTAATACTTGTATGTTCGTGAACTATGCGAGTTTCAACTCTCAGCGCTACACAGTGCGGTAAAACGTGCCCTAGCGAAACGGCTGTGAAAGAATTCAAATAAGATTATGATTGTGACAGAATTCAGGGGGAAGGAATTGAAGAGCTGCATAATACACCTGACTAGAGTCGTTCAAAACGGCTATAAAACAATAGCACGCTACAGACTATAAACTATTAATTTCTAGCGCGCTATAAATAAGAAAGCACGTGGGTGTCCAGCAGCCGCGACAATTATTGCAACACGCTAAATTTCGTAGCTCGTTACATTACATATATCGTTCTTCATTACACAAACCGCGTGCTATAAAAGCATATTTATATTTTCAGATCTTAAGGGAGAATTGCTTTCTAAATTAAAACAATTTTAGAAAATATTATGCGCTATAATATGTTTTTGCTTTAAGTGAGCCTTTAAATTGGTTATAGTAGTTTTACTGGACAACTGTCGGCGACAATAATTACAAATAGCAGTCTTGCTGCCGTCTGTGGCCTTTTCAAAGAAGTTTCAAATTGGCAAACCACCACCTTTGCGATTAGACATTTTTACCTTTGCACACACTAATCGTCACTACTTCGTTTTGCAACAGAATTTTATACTAATATTTACAGACACTAACAATCAAGATCGCATGCGATGAAAATAGCGTGCTGCGACAACAAACATACATAGGCGTCAGTAGTCCACAGCGCTCAAACGCGATGACATTCAACCAATTTCATTCATAGCGTCATAGCGTGAAAGCGTCGTAACGTGCCTACCTAGCGTGCGCTATGCGCTACGAGAAAATAGCGTGCTATTGAATGGCGCTATGCGCTGTATTAACGATCTCTACACCTGACAAGTAGAAAAATTAGTATCATAATAAACAACATTGCAAGTTGAATAATAATTCTGCAAATCATTTAAAGGTGTGTGTTTTTCATTGTAATTGCATTTTTTTTTATTATTTTATGGCTTAATTTCTTTGGCCCTCAACACGTGTTGGGATCAGTATCGGCGGTGACTAGCCTTTGGCGCGGGAGATATATTGCACAAGTGTAAGACGCAGGTGCACTCTTTACTACATCCCAAAAAATTGAGCAAAAGCGTAAGCTACAATTAATCAACATCGCTTTTTTCGTCTCTAAAACGGTAGCATCTGTCTAAGAACTTACTGATAGTTACACGACCATGACAATGACGATCACCAAAAACCGAGAAAATTTTGAAACCACCGACATGGCTTAGCTTAGTTTGACAAACATAGAACTCGACAAAAGTGAGCATAAAAAATTATCAATAGACCACCTTCTGCTAGTAACCTCAGCCCTGTTCATATCCAACTGGAAGGCGATAGGTTCTGCCGCTTCCACCTCCTGCTGCTGTGGCAACACTATAACCGTTTGTTTCCAATGTGTGGCCGCACTCTGTGGACTTGTGTCCAGAACTGTGTGACCATCTCCTGTAGCGTTAGGAAGCTGGGGGAAATTACACTCGAACCATATGCAGAGGCCTTGGTAGTGACCATTTTTGCTTGCATCTGGAATTGAAAAGAAAAAAAAAAATGTTTTCTTTCCTCATATTTGCAGATTGTTTTTTATAAACTGGTTATACATATAGACATACAGATGGATGACGCATTTTATAATTGAAATTTCATTTCTAAAGTTACCATAAATTATATTTATTCGGAAAAGAAACCTTTACCATTCCCTTTAATATATTGTTACGGGCTAGGGGTACTAAAATACCGGTTAAGGGTTACGAAGTTTATTGGCAACGAAGGTACAGTCGATTGTAGGCAATGACAAGTAGAATGTTTCTGACGTTGCACCGAAGTCTTCACTTACGTCCACGAAGTCCGTGTTGTAAACACACAATAACACTACAGATGTTTCTTCACGTAGTACTCAATGTTCTCGTTACAGTTGTCGCAGTAGGTATTCTCAAAGATCGCTTCTTAAGTATCGTTGTTTTCGTCTCGGTAGTCAAGTGCAGACTGACTCGGCGCCGGCGTCACGGTGCTATATATAGGCCAGCTGATCGAACATTCCAGAATCGTCTAGACGTAATAATAATAGCGCATACCTTCGAGTACATTCAGTAGGTACCTACGGTAATTCCCGGAAACGGGCTTCTAGAAATTTCGATGTCGTCACTTAGTTGACAAAATTGATGAAACCTGTACCATTCGATAGGCCACCTTAAGTCTAGGAATGCGTTTTTATATTACCCCTAGATAATGTCTAGATCTCGAGTTACAGAGCTTAAAAGTTACGCACTGCATGTCACGCGATATTGAACCTTATGTCCTCGACATAAGGTGCATTCGTAACATTGCCCCCTTCTTAGTCATGCTCGTCCCGAGCATGATTTGATCCATAATAGCGAGCTAGGCGGTCTACGTGTACGATCTTCAGCTTCCCTCTAGGTCCTTTCTTTATCCGGTAGGTGACATCGTTTATCCTCGTTACTATCGTGTACGGACCCTCCCATTTGGCTTGAAATTTCGGACTCTTTCCTTTTCTCCTTATGGGATTATGTAACCATACCAAAGTTCCCTCTTCAAATCCGGGCACGTTAGCTTTGCGGTCGTATCGGATCTTCATTTTCTCGCTGGTTTTCAGACCGCTCTCTCTCACTAGCTCATGTATTCTATCGAGCTTACGCCGCAGGTCGGCCACATAGTCGACGGCTAGGATAGGGGTATCGGGGGGTGTTCCGGTTAGTGCATCTATGGGTAATCTAATTTCTCGGCCGAAGTTGACTTTCGCCGGTGTACAATTTGTGCTATCATGTGTTGCAGAGCGGTATGACATTAAGAAGAGTGGAATGTATTGGTCCCAATCCCTCTGGTGTTCTTCCACTACTTTGGCCAAATGATTCTCTAGCGTCTGGTTGAATCTTTCGACCATTCCATCTGACTGAGGGTGATATGGTGTTGTACGAGTCTTATGTATCCCGAGTAGTTGGCAAACCTCTCGGAACAGTGATGACTCGAAATTTCTACCCTGATCAGAGTGTAACTCCAAAGGTATGCCGAATCGACAGAACACCTCGTGAACTAGCTTTTTGGCGACGGTATGAGCTTCTTGGTTGGGTACTGCAAAAGCTTCTGGCCATTTGCTGAAATAGTCTTGCATGACGATGATATACCTATTGCCTTCTTCAGTAACAGGGAATGGCCCGGCAATATCGACAGCAACTCTCTCCCATGGTGCACCAACATTATACACTTTCAGTCGACCTCTGGCTCTCGTTTGCGGTCCTTTTACTGAGGAGCAGGCTACACATTTCCTACACCAGTCCTCTACGTCTTCGCGGCAATGCACCCAATAGAATCTTTTTCTCACCTTCTCCAGAGTTTTCTTTAATCCTAGATGTCCTCCGGATACTCCGTCGTGCACCTGTCTTAGCACCGACGCGACCTTATCACAGGGGACAACTATCTGTAAGGCGACCTCCTGTCCACTAGGTGATTCCCATTTCCTCTTCAGAACTCCATTATCAATTATCAGGCTGTCCCATTGAGCCCAGTAACTTTTTGCTGTTGGGCTAAGCGCTGATATTTCACTCCAAGCGGGCCTCTGGCCACGTTTCTTCCATTCGATTACTGTCTTCAAGTCACTATCTTCCTTTTGTGCCTCTTCCAATGATCGATTATCCCAGTCTTCATCCAAAGCGTTCACCTGGATAATCCTTACGTTCTCTGTCTTTTCCTGTTTGCGTTCTTCACCTCGGTCCTTACCACCTGAAGTAATCTGGCGGCGGCGGACCTTTTGTTTTGCCTTTTTCTCGAGGCGCTTCTTCTTATGCGCCTCGTCCTCGACTTCCTTGTCCCGCCTTGTTTCCGCCGCACTCCACGACTTTCCGCGCGACCGCTCGCGCTCTTGTTCTCGCTTGCCGGAACGTTCGCGTTCCCGGTCCTTGACACGTACCCGCTCTCGTTCAGCGGGTCGCTCGCGGCGCCCACTCCGATCGCTCCGCTCGCGCCAATCGACGCGCTCGCTCGGGCGCTCGGGCTCGACCTTGGCGTCGCGCTTGCGCCACAGCAACACCTCTGCGTCTTTACGTGCCCAAGAAGCACTTCTTCCCTTAGCCTTCCTGGGACAATCAATTCGAATGTGCCCCTTTTCGCCGCACTCATAACAAGTTGGTCCTCGTCGGGCTTTCATTTGTGCGGTCACTTTTCCAATACGGTCGTGTTGTCGGCCATCTTGACGTACAGCTTCCACCTCCAGAGCATGTGTCAAGGCTGCCTTCAAGGTCTGATGGTGACCCAGACGTACTGCAGCTCTGACTTCTGCATCTCGAATCCCATCAGTAAAGAATCGCAGTTTTTGGAACACTTTCTCCAAATTGCGTAGGTGCTCTTCGAAGCTTCGTCCCATAATGATGATGTCATCCAAATAGACCAGGCATGCATCACCAAGCAACCCCACCAAAATGCGCTCCATTAGGCGCTCGAATGTAGCTGGAGCATTGCACAGTCCAAAAGGCATGACATTGAATTGCCAGAGACCGTTCCCAGGACCAGTGGAGAAAGCGGTCTTTTCTTTATCCTGCTGACAGATTTCCACCTGCCAGTATCCACTTTTGAGGTCAACTGTGGAGAACCATTTCATGCCACTTAGCAAATCCAAAGTGTCATCTATACGTGGCAGAGGATAACTGTCCTTTTTCGTGGCATCATTCAACATCCTGTAGTCAACGCAAAACCTTGTACTGCCATCCTTTTTCTTGACTAGTACAACTGGAGATGACCAAGGGCTGGTGGATGCTTCTATAATCCGGTTTCTCTCCATATCTCTTAACATTTCCGTGACTTCCTGTTCTCTTGCAAAGGGAATACGACGTGGCCTCTGTCTTATCGGCTGTGTATCACCCGTATCTATATGGTGTTTAACTAGCCCGGTCCTTCCCACGTCACCGTCGGTCTTCGCGAAGATGTCATGGAAGTTATGTAACAGTTGCTTAACTTTGTGACTTTCGAACTTGTTTAAATTACCCTTACAACTTTCGAGTAGTGTCGATACATGTTCCTGCCACTTCTTATCAACTTCCTTTTCGTGCACCTCTGTTTTTCTCAAAGATGCTACATTATCGCACACACCCACCATGTGGTTCTTTTCGAGAATTATTTCTTTGTTACTAACGTTGATAATGCGTATTTTTGGTTTATCGGAAATCATCATCAGTGTCCTTGCCGTTATCCAGTCTGGGTGATCTCCAGAATCCTCTATTATAATGCAACGTTTGCGGCATCCTTTTGGTGAAAATCTAATATCTACTAAAGTTTCTGATCTTGGTGGTAATACAGTTTTTCTTAAACAGTACACTGACCCTTGTTTTGCACCTTGAAGAAATACTTCTTGTTCTGGAAAACTCAATACTCCTTTTGCTACATTAAGGACGCATTGTTGTTTCTTCAAAAAGTCCAGTCCTATAATGCAATCATCTGTAATATTCGCTACTAAAACAGGATGCGTAAATGTCTTATCACCCATTTTCAAGGTCACATTTGTTTCCCCAAGGACGAGTACTGGTTGGCCGGTGGCAGTTTGTAACCGGCATTGTGAAGATCCTCTTTTCCATACTATGGTGCGAGGAAATAGCTCTGGTCGTGCAATAGTTCTTGATGCACCAGTATCCAATGTGAAACTGCATGACTTACCATTCAGTTCTCCTTCTATAATAAGACTGTTTCCGTCACCCACTTGTGATACTGTTATAATGGGGGCTTCACGTCGACCAGCCAGTACTCGCCCCACAGCTCTGGCTGTTCCTAGTTTAAATCCTCTGCTTCCACCTGTGTCCCAGAAGTACTTCTTCCCTTAGACTTCCTGGGACAATTGATCCGAATATGCCCCTTTTCGCCGCACTCATAGCAGGTTGGTCCTTGTCGGCTTTTTATTATTGGGGTTGTTACCTCACGAATGCGGTGGTGTTGTCGGCTATCTTGACGTACTGCTTCCACCTCCAGAGCGTGTGTCAAGGCTGCTTTAAGAGTCTGATGGTGACCCAGGCGAACTGCAGCCCTTACTTCC
Organism: Sesamia inferens; assembly: GCA_037179545.1. Taxonomy (NCBI): domain Eukaryota; kingdom Metazoa; phylum Arthropoda; class Insecta; order Lepidoptera; family Noctuidae; genus Sesamia; species Sesamia inferens. Next base: position 11,988,001 of record CM073940.1, read on the forward strand.
GCATCTCGGATTCCATCAGTAAACGCTTGCACCGTAGTAGTATCAATCAATCCCGGTGTTGATACATACGCCCTCCGAACAATACGTTCTACTTCCGTTGCCCATTGTTGCAAACCCTCACTGCTCTTCTGTGTGCGGTCGCGGAGTTGAGCCCTGTAGACATGTTCGAGGTGTTTCTCTCCATATCTGGACTCCAACGCTTCTAACAGACAGGCTAGGGTATTGCAATCGCCGGAAATGTTCTCAAGGATTTGTACCGCATCACCACGCAGAGCAAGCGTAAGAGCGGTTACCGCTTGATCGTCGTCCCAGTTGTTGCCTTTTGCGACCTTTTCAAATTGCAGACGGAAGGCCACCCATGATGTTGTTCCATCAAAATGAGGTACTTGGAACGTCGGCAAAGCACTGGGTACAGGCATCACACCTTTAATACCTCCTTTTTGTACTTTTTCTATTTGTTTCCCAAACTCCATGATGGTATTGTCCAGTTTCTCAAAACGCGCATCATGATTGTCTATACGTGCATCTTGCTGGTCTATGCGCGTATCTTGCTGGTCCATACGCGCATCTTGTTGTTCTGATTTTATTTTAAGCTCGTTGACCTCTTCTTTGGTTTTATTCCACTTTTCATTCAGTTCTAATACCAGTTGTTGGGATTTATCTATTTTTGCCTGGGTTTCTGCCTGGGATTGTTTTATTTGTGCCTGGGTTTCTGCCTGGGATTCTGCTACTATGTTTTTTATTTGTGCTAGTAACGCCGATATATCGAATCCGCTACTGCCGGGAATAGTGGTAGTGGGCGCACTTACATTTGTCGGTGGTACGACGGCCGCATCTTCTACGGGTACAGGGACACCAAGCGATGCTTCCTCTTGACGCGCCAAATCCATCGCTGCTTGTCGTCGCGTGCGAACTCTTTCGTCTTCCCTTGGCGTGACCGGCATCCCACTTCTGACACCAATTGTTACGGGCTAGGGGTACTAAAATACCGGTTAAGGGTTACGAAGTTTATTGGCAACGAAGGTACAGTCGATTGTAGGCAATGACAAGTAGAATGTTTCTGACGTTGCACCGAAGTCTTCACTTACGTCCACGAAGTCCGTGTTGTAAACACACAATAACACTACAGATGTTTCTTCACGTAGTACTCAATGTTCTCGTTACAGTTGTCGCAGTAGGTATTCTCAAAGATCGCTTCTTAAGTATCGTTGTTTTCGTCTCGGTAGTCAAGTGCAGACTGACTCGGCGCCGGCGTCACGGTGCTATATATAGGCCAGCTGATCGAACATTCCAGAATCGTCTAGACGTAATAATAATAGCGCATACCTTCGAGTACATTCAGTAGGTACCTACGGTAATTCCCGGAAACGGGTTTCTAGAAATTTCGATGTCGTCACTTTGTTGACAAAATTGATAAAACCTGTACCATTCAATAGGCCACCTTAAGTCTAGGAATGCGTTTTTATACTACATCTAGACAATGTCTAGATCTCGAGTTATAGAGCTTAAAAGTTATGCACTGCATGTCACGCGATATTGAACCTTATGCCCTCGACATAAGGTGCATTCGTAACAATGTCTTAATTTTAAAATTAAAGCATTCTTGAGTTTTTTTCTTAGTCTGATGATTCCTTGGAGAGGGAAACAAAATATCTCATAGTGAAACAGCATTTTTATATTTTCCACAAAACTCAATCATTATAATTATTTCTGAGACAACAGTGTGGGTACAAGACAGTAAAATTTACATTTAATTTTGGCTACATTGAACACACTTCATTTGAACTCTCAATTTTAATAATTTGTTTGTTTTGTTGATGTATGTAGACTGACAGTTAAATTTTTTTATTGGACACTTGACATTATATTGCTGACCCATTGTTTAGCATACTATTTAGTGATGTGCAATTTGGTAATTATTATCAATGAGGCACAAAACACACACAACACCGCACCATTTAGGACACCACAAGTTTTGTTCAAAAGAGGCTGTACCTTTCAGTATGTTATAATATTAGTACACTTACCAACAACATGTTGTAGGCTATACGAATTTAAATCATGTGGTTCATCTTCTCTTAAGTTGACCCAACCAAAGGCGACTTTGGTTCCTAGCAGATCATCAGGTTTTATGGTAAGAATCTCCGGCTTGCTGCCTTTACTTGCTCTTAGCTCTCTGGCAAATGATGACATAGATACTCCATGTAAGCTGTCCCAATTGTTGTACAGTGATGGCACACTGGAAGACAATAGGTGAATGATTGTATGAGGTGTTAAAGTATAATCTGGATCCTTTAGCAGTCCACTGCTGGACAAAGGTCTCTCCTATTGCACAGCATTCAGTATAATTTTTAGCAACTCTCTCAGCTGCTACCAGTGTTTGAAGTCCTTCAAAGATTATCACTCCAGCTTGCCAGAGTGTCCTATCTTATGGTTAGCTTTTTCTTAATGCTGTATGTTAGCCCATTATGCAGTAGTTAGCAGGCAAGTTTATCCATTGCACCCACCATTGGAGGATACTGAATAACCAAGAAAGTTTTATTGGGCCATTTAGGTCCATATTCCAGAAGGAAACTCAAGCATTGATCTCTGTTTAAACATTACTTAAAACTAGTTTCAACCAATCAAATGGCTTGAAACAAGTTTAAAAGTAATGCTTGAGTTTTGAGTGAGCTTCTGGAATACGGGCCTTAGTATACCACAGTGTTAATAACTATGTATATACTCTATGCATTTGAATAAATTAAAGAGTTCAAATATTCATTACTGTTCTTATTATTTAAAAAATGCTGATGCAATAACAGTAAGTAATTAATTGTGAAAAATTGAAGATGAGTGTCTCTTACCTACATGGTGCAATATAAATAATAGCACTCTCAGGGAATATTTCTCCTCCATCTTTGAGGAACCGGTCTCTGGCAAACAAGACTGAGTCTAACATTCCTTCATGGAGTAAGTAGAAACCCATCCACTCTGATACAATGGCATCTACTTTCATGTAATTAGGTAATACTACATCTTCTACTCTACTGTGAATTACCTGAAATTTAAATATATATTTTTTTATAGGAACTACAACAATTACTTCTGCATTTCTAGCAGTTACACCAAATTAGATTGTTAGATCAAATAATTAAAAAAAAAATTAGATTTTGTACAAATAACAGCACATCAGAGCTACTACGATCTGTTAATTTTCTTTATTCATTTTTCAACTTTATTGCTAAAGCATTAAGGCTCATGGCTAATTGGGAATATTTAAGAGTTTTGGGTAGCTTGACCTGCTCTCGTCCGCCTACAGTCTGACCACTACCACATACAGTTTGATTCAAATTATATGGCGAATTTGAAGTGTGCTTGATGTTTTTTTATTGCACAGCGACTCGCATTCCGAACCGTCATACAGTTTCAATTGGTCTGTATTAAAAGTGTGTAAAAGAAATGAAGACAAGGGTAATATATTAAGTAATTTTCTCACTTCAATGACATTTTCAAATTTGTTTTCCTTCACTATTTCCTTAGCTAAATTCGCTAAATTACTGGCTTCTACAGCAAATACTCTTTTAGCACCGGCTTGAGCACAAAATATTGACAATATTCCTGTGCCACATCCAACATCCATTACAACTTTATCTTTAAAATATGCCTTGTTATTTAAAATAGCATTCTTGTAAGCTAGAGTTCTTGGCTCATCTTCAAGCATTAACTTATGTACCTAAAACGTATATTTTATGAGTATCGCACACAGTTTTAGATTTAATTATAATATTTTTGGTTATCCTTTTAAGTATTACTTCTAAGTCTTCATAGCTTGAAAAATATTGCGATGAATCCACCTCCATTATAGTATAATTACTCTTATTTTATAGACTACTTTAATTATATGCAATAAGCAGTAAAAAACAAATCTTCACTTAACACGACACCAAAGAGTATAGTAAAAGTACTCTGTGAGTATAGTAAATAGTAAGGACACTAAGGACACATAACCTAACCTAAAAAAAAATAATCACAACATTCCAACAGTTTTTTTTTTGTAAGTTTCTGGTTCGGTTCCTAGACCTTTAAGCCAATTATTTTTTTTTTAAATATTTATTTCTTGACTGCAGAATGGAATTTTATATAAGTAGGTTTTATTGGTGTGTATGAAAGTAATGGGCTTGTTTGAGTTTGGAATCGTGGGTTTTTGTTTTATTTGACTGTAGAAAATTTTCAGTGTTACTTCCTAGTGAGTTTTTGTAGTTGAAACATGTTTCCGTTTTGATAAACAAGGACAAACTGCGAGCCCCTTTTCACCGACTTCAAAAGGTTCATAACTCTTTTGTTGGGCTTGGTATAACTTTTTATAACAAGATACCCTCTGCTTTGCTAGACTTGCCTTACAATGCATTTAAAGCACAAATCAAATCCAAGCTTTGTTCAAAGGCATATTATTCTGTAAGTGATTATTTAAATGATAAGAATAGCTGGTTGCTCTGATTAACTCAGGACAATGTTTGTGTTCTTTCTCCGGAATTAGCTTACCGACACGTTATATAAGTTCATATAATTCACTTTTTTTTTCAATACTTACATAAATATGTAAGCTGTCATGCCCTTTATACCTGGGGCTTTTATTGATGTAATAAGTTTTAGTTATTTACATTTTCATTTAAATATATATATTGTTTTGCTTTGTTGGTATTTTGACGTGGTAGCTGGCATATTTTCAATAACTTCATTGTTGTTATGTTTTATTGTGTTCATCACTATACATAGTATTGTATAAAGTCATGTGTTTTTTTTCAAATGAACATACAGCTGTGCTGCTGGGGAGTTTCTTTCGCCACTTCTTCTTCCCAGCGAAAGCACTAGGAAGTGTCGATGGGTGGGCTTTTTGGGGGACTATCTTATGTAATATTGACGTTCAAAAAGTGCTGATTCTCAACCTAATTTGAATAAATGACTTTTGATTATTGATTATTTTATTTTGATAAAATTATTATATAAAATTGAATATATAAAATTAACCCTGAATGTTTGTGTTATTTTGTGTTGGTTCAAATTTCAGAAATAAAAGTAGAAGTGATGCATATTTAAAGCAGTGTTTTTCTAATTAAACCCTGTCGACCTCTCGAGTCTTTTAATACTTTTTACTACATAAATCACGCGCTTTTATTTAGTAAACAAAACTATAAGTAATTTTAAAAGTCCCATGAAAAACTCCCTTAAGCCAATTCAATAATGTCAATGTTGACTGCTCGATTAACACTTCCATATTATATTGTTACCCATAGAAAATATTTCTCCAAAAAATATTTTTTTGATGTGAAACATCTAATGCGGCATTGCAGCGATCCTCGTACCTTTCATTAAATTGAGTTCGTATAGCAATACCGTATTTTCTATACAAAATAGTTTCTATGACTCGCATGTGAAAGACAAAAAAAAAATAACAATTTTGTTTAACAGGTCACTACATTACTACACTAATAACCTAAAATTGAATAAAAACTTTTCGGTTTTGCCATAGAATTGATGTGATAGTGTGAATGTAGAGTGAATTCATCATACTCCTGTCTCAATTTCCAAATAAATTGGTCTGGTTTGCGCAATGTGTCTTTTTCTTCCATACTTTTCTATCAGACGTCTTCTCCTTAGTCACCCTCGTCTTAACTAATTCATCATTCACACATCCCATACATTGTTCCTTTGGGTATTTCCTTACTATTATAGCTAGACGATCATACTCATAACTCTGCTCACAATATTATCCTCATTTATCCGTAACACATGCCGATACCATACCTTGACAACACATTTCAGACATCCTCTTATGCACTCATTTCTTATTCTATCCATTCGTGTAACACCACACATCCCTCTAAGCATTCTCATCTCAGCAGCATGCAATTGCCTTTCATTTATCCCTTTTGTGGCTCAATATTTTGATCCATAGTTTTTTTTTTTTAATTTTTGTAGCGAACAAACATTATATTGCACAACATGCAAATATTTATCCCAAATTTAAAACTCTACTCGATGCGAGGTCCGAGATGCACTTGACTGGGCAGGTTCTACTCTGTGCCACGAAATTGACATTATTGGGTTTTTGGCGGGAAAGTCAAGCTGAGTGTCATGCTCATTTATCATTGGACTTTTAAAATTATTTATAGTGTTATTTACTAAATAAAGCGCGTGATTTATATACTTAAATGTGCATTTAGTGAATAATTTATAAAGAACATTGACATATTGTAGCATAGTGGCCACAATTTACCCCAAACCCCTTCTAGTCGGCTCACGCGGGAAATGGAAGGAGATAGGTTAAGTTAAGTTAGGATAAGTTACGAAAGAAAACAAAAATAACAAAGATAAGGCTCAAAGGTCTTAGCAACCAAGCCAAAAACTCCAATAAGAAAAAAAAAAGATTATTGACATAAAATGCTTTTTAATCTGTTTCCGTTTTGTACCAGTACGTGCGTTGTTGTTTAACAGTATTTGGTAAAAAATTGTTTTTTTCCAGATAATGTTTTTTAATTAATTTAAATATAATTTAAGACTTTAGATATAGTGACAAAATGGCTAAGGAAGGTGATATGTCACTGTTCAATGATGTCTTAGAGCCATTTAGACGAGTAATAAATACTGACCCGCCGAAAGATAAATTGTCGTCTGCTACAAAATTGAATTTTTCTGATAGTAATCAATCTTTGAAAGAAGGTAGTGTTTTAAATAGTGTATTATGTTTTACTGCAGCCATATTTCTATATAAATCCTGTTTTGATTGCGGAAAATATTTGCAGGTCTCAGTAACCTCCTGTCGCTTGGTAAAAGAAAGTCCAGTCTGAACGATGCCTGTACACCTGAGAAACGTATGCGGACGGAGTCTGCCTCCACGCCAGCGTCTGCACCTCCTTCTCCGTGGGAGGCAAAGAGGTTGAAGGTTGATCTGATAGCTGCTAGAGCTCAGGTAAACATATGATTTCTTTGCTTGGTTTAGGGCTGAATTTTCAATAGTCCAATATCTCATAACTAAGGGTAACGATTTGACAGCTTATGTATAGATACATAAGGCAAATTGTTCTATATCTGTAGATATCAGTTTTCTGACTGTTGACAAATCAACCCTAAATGAATGTTTACTGAATGTCACAATGGCGTGTAAATGTAACAATTTTATTTTTTTATTGTTCCAATGGCTAACTGAATCCTCTTCAAAGCTCTCTAGTCCATTATATTTTCATTATTTTGCACCAAATAACAACAACAAGATGTTCATGTTCTTGGACAGTTTTTATCAAACTTTATATACCACTAATTCTACTTTTACATGCTGTCTCTCAGAAGTCTATCTAGTTACAGGCCATTATAGTAAGTAGTAAGCAGGCCAAGTATAGTAATTATCTAATGTATAATTATATTGTCATTTACACATTGACATTGGCACTCCTATTACCATGCAATAGATCCTGACATAGTATAGACAAATTTTCTTGTCTATTAAAAAAAATGTCCAGAATGGTGTTCTCAATTTATGGTTACATTTTGTGCATTGCTGTCCTTGCTGCTCTATATATTATCTACAACCATTAAGAAGCTTATTTTCTTTTAGGTAATACAATTAGAATCACGCATAAACCAACTGCACACAGTCCGCAAGGAGATGCAGATCTTATTTGAAGAGGAGAAAGCGTCTCTTATTGAACAACACAAGAGAGATGAGAGAGCTCGCTCTGACATGGAGGACAGATTACAGATGATTAGGAGGAGAGAGCAGGACCTGAAGGATGACTATAATCAGGTTAGAATGTAATTTACTAACAATCCACTCTGGCTTCGCACAGGTGCAATGCTGATACGTACAATACGATAAGTACACTACAGTAAAACTGTGAATGTTGTATAAAAAACCGCCGTGAACTAAAGGTGAGACGTATATATTCGTACAGGTTTATGGAATAGGTTTCACGTCATACTTTTAAAAACTAGGTTTCGCATCGGCGTTCAAACGCTTATCGAGTATTTTTAAGTATCGAACTCAAATACACATGCAAACTTACAGATCCGCTAGGACTTGATCGTACGCAAAACAAATCAGTATCTATTTTGTGGCTAGTATGACTCAGGGATCTGCAGGACACTTTACGCGTTTTCTACACGAGCCGCGCTCGATCAATGTGTGAATGAAATGAATACCGCGGATCTAATATCGACCATATGACTGAGTTTTTAAAGTTTCGGTTTAATTGCATCGATAAAAATTTTCACGCAAAATCATTATGTGTTCCTGTCTCGCTCGTCTTAATTCTTATTTGAATTTTTAAGAAACTGTTTAAAAAAGAAAGAATTTATTCAGTTAGTTACGTACTGCAACGACGGAGTCTTAGTTCTTACAAATAATTAATATTTGTGCCTAGTTTGTGATAATGAGAATGAATGCCGCCTTATGTGTGTGGTTTTTCTATTTTAATTATTTTTTTGCTTTAATAACTGTAATTTGCATGGGTGTTTTCAATACAAAACTTGTTTTTATATCTTTTTTAGAGATTGGATTGACGGAAGCACCAACCGACGCATAAAATAATACAGGACGCGTACTTCAAAATACTCGCGGAATAGATTTTTGGAATAGGTTTTTTCACGTACTCGTACTCGCAAGACTCAGTACGCGTTTTGCCTAGTACGTTTTACCCCTACCGCGAACGCCGCGCCGTGTACCGCCAACGCAAAAGCGACACCCCGCAATTTTGAAATGTGTAATATCTTCGAAAATATTCATTTAAATCATATGCTGTAAAGGGCGATATAGATCTATATTAAATCAACAATGGATTTAAGGTATTAAATTGGATAAGGATTAATGCTGTATTGTTAAAATCCCTCCGAAAATTAGCTGTAAAGTAAATGACAAAAAATGTTATTGTGGGATATCTATAAGAGATAGACATACACCATCGCCGACTTTTTTGTAGACCCTTTCAATGTGTACAATATTTAGTATATTATTTTGATAAATCTCATAGGGTTCAGCCTGCCTTTTACGGCAAACGCGGAAAAGGCAAAATTATTTATGACATTGAATTAGAAACCTCAAAAATAATAGTATTTCTCCACAATTTAATGGATGTTATTATACATATAAACCTTTTTCATTAATCAATCATCTATCTATTAAAAAAAACTGCATCCAAATCCGTTGCACATTTTTAAAGATTTAATCATACAAAGGCACATAGGGAAAGAGGAAGTGACTTTGTTTTTTATTTAATCATACAAAGGAACATAGGGAAAGAGAAAGTGACTTTGTTTTTTATTTAATCATACAAAGGAACATAGGGTAAGAGAAAGTGACTTTGTTTTATAATATGTAGTCATTATTTTGCATTATTTTTATCTATTTATGCAGGTTATAAAAGAACACAAGGAGAACAAAGCAAAGTGGGACAAACAAAAGAGTGAGCTTCTGAAGCAGATAGCAGACTTGAAGGATAAGCTGCTTGAATGTAGTGTTAGCAGCAAAGATCAGCTGTCAGAGATGAAGAAGGATATGGATGAACTGCTGCAGGTAAAATCTTCTAATATATGGAATTCTCCTGTCACAGTGTTTGTCTTCGAACTCCTCCAAAACGGCTGAACTCATTTTAATGAAATCTCGTATTCTCATAAGAATAGGTTTTAATCTATTTACTTACGCGGGTGACGCCGCGGGGCCCAGCTTGTTATGTTTCTGCATGCCTGCCTGTTTTTTATCAGTACATTAATCACTAGCTTTCCGCCCGCGTCTACGCCCTCGAGGAATTCGGATGTATCGCGCCTTTTAGATTTTCCCGCGGGAATTTCATTCGGGATAAAAAGTACCCTATTATTTAATCCGGACTTCTAAATTTACGTCTGCAAAATTTCAAAGCAATCGGTTCAGTCATTATTTACCATAATATCTTCCGAAAGACGCCCACTGCTGCTCGTAGACCACATTCTTGAGCTTGGGTTTATATGATAGGTGAAAGTGACCTTGCAATCCCAAGAGACACGGGCTTTTAAGGTATCCATTGAACACAAAGTCGTCAAGCAAGCCCTTTGTGTATTTAAAAATCTATCATCATCATCATCATCATCATCATCATCATCATCTTCATCATCATATCAGCGTTAATCCCAGTCGCATCCAAAGCTTTTTCAACTTTGGAGTCTGGGGTCCGTTTTACTAGTCTAAGTGCTCATTTCTCTCTCATTTGGCTAAATTTCGATATTTTCCGAGAAGCTACTGCCGTCCTCTGACCTCCACAACCCGAAGGCGATATCGAAGCATTATAGTTACACCAGTTGTTGGACTTTTTGAGGGCTCCAACAACACGTAACGACTGCCATTAGATGTTCGTATTGCAACCAGGACCAACGGCTTAACGTTCTTTCCGAGGCACGACCAGACCAGTGCAAATATTAATATTCATGCATACAAATATTTGCACTGCGCGGGGATGGAACTCGCGCCTCCTTGTGCAGCGGCCGCGTTCGGTACCGCTACCCCACGGACGCTGTCGCATTTACGAATCTATCACTTAAGAAAATATACCGTATTTTGTAACAAACTGCCTCATATTATGATATCTTTTATCACCTACAGGCTTTAGAGGGAGCTCAATCAGAAGTAGAAATATTAAAGGCTGAAGTAGCGAGACAGACCAGTAAGGCCGAACAGTGCACAACCTTGAGGACTCAATTGGAGAAGCAGAACTTTGAATTGCTAAGCGTCACCAATAAACTTAAAGAGTTGGAGTATGAGAGGGACTCTTTCGTAGACTGGCAACAACAGTCAAAGGTAAAGTGTATATTCATAATTTAGTTTTAAAGAATAAGGGTAATTTCGCACTAAAAATACATTTATTTATAACGGTCTCCAAAGCCTGGAGCACAAGCGAAGATTAGCCTCGTAAACACGCGCAGCTGTCAGTTTCGTGTGAATACCTAGCAACGAACGTGTAGTTTCATTTTATTTTCATTTTCATTTGGGCAATTTTATAGTACTGAAACGATTTGGGCATGAAAGCGGGTTAAATCTCCATATTAATTAATAAAAAAAAAATATAAAAGTCGCCGTACAAAAATTTTACAGCACGCAGTTTTTTCTTCCTCCTGAAAAGTTACTATTTTTGCACTTACGAGGTTTTCACTCTACGGCGACGATATTGGAGAGTGCGCGGGAATTACTTGACTTACTTACTACTACTTCCCCCATCTCCGTTCCATCATCAGACGACCCGTCGTACGCCGAGTATCCACCCATACCTTGTTGACACCACTACGATCCCGCCGAAGCGTTTCGCTTCGTCTTTTATACCGCGTACATCGAGTCTGGAACAATTTGCCACTGCCGCTGGTAAATTGATTCCGTCTCACTACAATTTAAGCGTCATCAAGGCTAGAGTGACTAGGCTCTTAATTAAATATGCGTGCTTTATCACCAACGAATGTATCACTGCTTACCATCAGGCGGGATTGCGGTCAAGCACTAATTTATAAACAATAATAAAAAAAATATATATGGTATTTTATTCTTAAATATTTTTAATAGTTTTCATTTTACGTTCATTAGTTTTAATTATGCCTGTGCTAGGGGACACCAATAAAACAAAAAGGTTGATATCGAAATAATATTACCAACATCATACATCACAATACAGTTTTTTTGTGTTTCATATTTATACCCAATAAATCTGAATAACCACATTTTCACGAAAAGGACTTTTAACGAAAATACGCCACAAATATTTGATAAAATTGATGTAATTGATGTAATTTTTAACAGACTTAAAAAAAAAAAAAAGGTTCTCAATTCGACTTTATCTTTTTCATGTATCGTTTTCTACCACAGACTGCACAAAAACGCTTAAGCAATATGGCGGAATTGGAAAAGGAAGTAGGACGCCTACGTTCGCAAGAGCGATTTCTACGGGATGGGATATGCAACAAACTATTGTTGGAAGAACAAGTACACCTGTTGCAGTCTAGAGTCGATGCCTTTCAGCCTATACAGAATGAGTTACATGAGGCCAAGGTAAAGTGTTCTTTACAATGTTAAAATAAGGTTCAATATTGCAATGTTAATTCCTTTGTAATAGTTTATAAAAAATAATTTATTGGTAAAACCAGTTTAGATATAAACAAAAGTCTTAATTGGCCTTTGCCTATAAGGATCGTTTAAGGCAGATAGTGCTCAGATTCCTTCAAAAACTAAACATAATAGGGATCTTCCTGGGTTTATTTAACCTGGGAAATTAAACTTGTTTAGTCGTGTGACTAATAATGTTAAGAGAACGCGAAGCACGATCAAATTAAAAAATAGTTTTAAAGAGTGAAGAAAAAAGTTTAGTAGATACGTTAATTTAGTAGATGCTAGAACATATAGTTAAGTTACCACCCACCAGACAAAGCCTTGCCACCAAGCGATTTGTCGTGTTCCGGCATGATGTCTGGTGAAGCCGTAGGGAGGACGGGTCTGAGCAGTTGTGTTGCGATGTGTGTAGAGTACGATGCGCCAAATGTTGTTGTGTCGGGAGTTTGGTCGTGGAGGGTCTCCAGATCAATCTCCCGCAGGGTCAAACATTGCATCACCTCGCTCAACTGCCGTCTTCCTTCCTATTCGCTCAGTTTTTCTGAGTGAATAGGCTCTTAACAAACTAGCGCGCTTTACTATCAACGGTCGCATCACTGCTTACCATCAGACGGGATTGCGGTCAAGCGCTAGTTTATAATTATTAAAACAAACAAAACATATAGCTAGAAAAGTACAACAATCTGTAAAAGGAGATGTTTCAGAAATGTATGTAGCCTGGGCCAGCATATTGTACACTTACTGCTAGGTATAGTTACGTTATAGTTAACTGTTTTAAATGGTAATTTCCTATATTTTGGCTTAGTTTTTGTACAGATTCAATTTAACTCGGCTAAGGAGTGCAACACAATTACTAATAAATATGGTGGTCAGCAATAAGCGTAATAAGATTTTGACAGTGAAATTTGATTGTCGTGTCATGTATCTAAGGCTATCGTATCTATATTATCTACCATATGACTGCGAAAAAAACAAAACATGAATTCCGAATATACGGCCCAATAAAATAAACACAATCAACTCTATTCTATTCTATTCTTTATTATGGCAACTAAAATCGATGGATGTCGACTATTCTGCCAATGTCTAGTGGTTTGAAAAGCAAGAGTGTATGTAAAAAAAAAAGGAATAGTTAAAATCAAAACTTTCGATGCTACAGTTGACCTTTGTAGATCTTGAGGAGTTAGTACTGGACTGAAACAAACAAAAACATAAAACTACATATTATAATTGTTAGAACATCAATAAAAACATATACCACAACCAAATATATAGTATTTGAAGAAATTTCTTATAATTTAATATTATTGTGGCGGATGAATATCATCAACGCCACAAGTAATTCTGTAGAGGGATATGTTAAAAGCGAAGGGAAATTAATTGGAAGAAGGATTTTAAAATTGGGGAGACAATTATACAAATCTAGAGGTGGGATGTTGTTAGAGCATTCAAAAAATATGTGTTCCAGTGTACCATCCTCCAACCCGCATTCGCAGAGAGAGGAGTCACGGACATGGATCTTGTGCAAAAAAACGGGACAAAAACCTAGACGGATTCTACAAAGAACAGAAATTATGGTTTTCGATACCTTTTTGTGGCCGAAAAACCACGGCTTTGGCTTGATGGTCGGTTGTACAGCATAATAAAACCTGCCTTTTTTCCTGCTGGACATATTCCACTGCTCTTGCCAGGAACTCAGTAGGTTCAGTCTTGGAAGGGACAGTAGATCGTAACCCTGGTAGGAATTGTGCGTGAGATCTGACAGTAAAGATGAACAAGCATCTTTAGCCAAGGCATCAGCGCACTCATTACCCTTAATGCCACAATGGCTAGGTATCCAAACTAACTGAACATCCCTTTGACAATTAGCACAGGTAAGGAGAGAATTTTTAATTTTTAAAATAAGGGAACTATGCAGTTTGCTTTTAAATGGACTTTGGACTAAGGCTTGCAAACAGCTAAGGGAGTCTGTAAAAATGACGGCCTTCTCAATATTAGTGTGTGACTCTATAAAAAGACAAGCTTCCAATATAGCCACATACTCACCAGTAAATACAGAAGATTCCTTAGGGCCTTTAAACTGCAGTATAATCTTGGAGCTTTGGTAATAGACAGCAGCGCCAGTATGGCTAAATTCGGTTTGTTTCGAAGCATCCGTGAAGAATAATTGGAAACCATTCCATCGCTCGCCCACCACCGCATTGAAAGCCGAATTTGCTGACGGGGATTTCTTGGATATACCAATATCAAAAATAATTTTTGGGATATAAGTTAAGACTTGGTAAGGAAAATTAAAAAGGGGTAATCTGGGAAACTGAACGATCGGGTATGCTAAATTTAGGGTAAGTCGAAAGGATACTATGGATAAAGGTAATTCTTTGTTTTTCCAGTAATTTGAGCTTCTGCATAAGGCATCTAACTCATTCAGTCTTCTTATAAGAGGATGAGAGGATCTACATATTACTCTGGACATAAAACGGGAAGACAAATATTGGCGCCTAAGGGCCAGAGGAGGTTCAGCACATTCGACCTGCAATGCGTTGATGGGAGAGCACTTCATACAACCTGAGATGACTCGAAGGCATCTGGCCTGAACTCTATTCAGCCCAGCCAAAGCACCTTTGTTGCGAGGAATCAAGAGAAACGTTCCGTAGTCTAAAACACTACGGACTAATGCGTTATATGCTAATTTCATGGTGAATGGGTGAGCACCCCACCACACACCCGCAAGTACTTTTAAAATTGAAAATATACTTTCACATTTTTTAATCAAATGATTTATATGATGTTTGCCTGATAATTTTGAGTCTAAAATAACGCCTAAAAATTTAACTTTTTTCACGACAGGGATATTATGGCCTAATATGTTGACCGAGATATGCGGAATGATTCTTTTGCGAGAGAAGATTACCGTCGAACTTTTAGGAGCAGATAGGGACAGCCCATTGCTTAAAAGCCACTGGTTTAAAGAATCCAGAGAGAAGCACTAAGATGACGCTGCGTCAACTATGGACGGTTCTGTCACATACAATACAATGTCATCGGCGTATTGAAGTATCTGGCAATTGTTGTTTGGGCAGGACCCAATATCAGCCGTATACAGATTGTAGAGTATGGGACTGAGGACAGAACCTTGTGGGAGGCTTCTCCATGTCTGCCTTGCATCGAAGTCCTCTCCCTGGACTCTCAAAACCAATGAGCGGGACGTCAGAAGTTCGCATATGCATTGTATCATCTTAGCCGGAAGACTCAGCTGTTGCAGTTTTTGCCTGAGTACGGGAAGAAGTACACTGTCATACGCTGAAGAAATGTCAAGGAAGGAGGCAACAACGGATTCATTTTTAGAGTACGCTATGCGGATATCCGCAACTAAAATACTAACACTATCCATTGTGCCTAGTCCTTTTCTAAAGCCAAATTGATGATTCGGCAATAGATCTCTTGATTCGACTATCCACTCAAGGCGGTTTTTAATTAGGTGTTCAAGTAATTTGGCTAGAACTGAAGAGAGAGCAATTGGCCTAAGGCCATTCGGATCATCTGCATGTTTGCCAGGTTTCAATAAGGGAATGATAATTTGAAGTTTCCACTGATCCGGAATCCAACTATGACTATAGCAGAAATTTAAAATGTTTAAAAAGTAAGTCTTCGCCTTTTCACCTGAATGTGTAATGAATGAGTATGGTACCCCATCAATACCAGGCGCTGAGTCCCGGACATGCTTGAGCACCACACTCAGTTCCTCCAAGGTAAATGGCATGTCGAAAGGATCCTGAATTGAATTATGTAAGGGAGCGTTTTGGAATTCGGATAAGAGAGGAACATAGGATGGTGCAATTCTGTCAAAAAAAAGTTCAGCTGTTTCCCTAGCAATTGGTGAAGAAATTGATGAGGAGCATCCACGTCTAAATCTGTTTATGTGTTTCCAGACGACTGAAGCTGGAGTAGAGGGTGATAAGGAAGAGCAAAACTTAACCCAACCCATGCGTTTCTTCTTACGTAGAAAACGTTTCGTTTTGGCACTAATGTGACAATATGTCAATAGATTTTCAGTGCTCATATTTGAATTGTAACGCAGCTCGGCCTCTTTCCTATCCCTGATTGCCGAAGTGCATTCTGGGTCCCACCACGGAGGTGAAGGGATTTTATTTCGAGCACTGTTTTTTAAGGGAATGCAGGAGTCTGCACTGGATGTAATCGCTGCCACAAAACCCTCATAACAGCTCTTGGCATGGCGGTGACCAAAAGGATCTAATAAATTTGAGTTTAAATTTGGAAGAGCATCAATTTTCTCCTCCAATAATGATACATACTTTGTCCAATCAGGTTTGGCCAAATTATATTTCAAAAGTGGAGGGGAAATTTTTTCTAAATAGGATTTATTATTTAAATATACAACTATAGGGTAGTGATCACTACCATGCGACAAGGCTGTGCAAACCCACTGAGTTGATGCTGCTAATTCAACCGAACAAAAAGTTAAGTCTATGCAACTCTTTTGTTGACCTGGGAGAGATCGTCGTTTTGAGCAACCGTTATTTAAAACACAGAGGTCCAAGTCATCTAAGAGCTCAACCAGGGCTATACCAAAGGCATCACAGCGTTCAGACCCCCATCTGAAATGGTGACAGTTAAAATCTCCCATAACCAGTATCGGACCATGAACAGCGGAAAAGATATCTTTTAGATTTGTTAAAAAGTTAAGTTGGGGATGTGCAATATAAATTGAAAATACTGTGATGCCCTCAAACGTCTCTGCGGTAACGCACATATCACCAGTAAGTGGAGGCAAAGTAAAAGGACACACAATACACCTACCTGTTAACAAACACAATTACAACACACTTATGGATAACAAGACACAAAAAGGCCAACAATCACAAAATAATAAAAACAACAAACTATAGACACACGTGCTAACCAAGAACACCTCGGCGAGAATCCACAATCAACTCAAACCAACACTCGCCACGAACATAACGGGAAAATAGAACTGTCAAAGTCGTCAATCAAACGACATAACCATTGTCATAGCTACCTTAAAAAAGGTTTATCTCACTAAAAAACTTTTCAAATAATTAATTATATATAAGTACTTGTATTTTATTCAAATTAATTCAGTAGTATTTTTTTGAAAATCTTTTATTTTTTTCCTTTTTATCTATATAGTGTACATAGTAGTGTCCGAAAATGAAACATCTTTCTTTAGTTTCAAGATTGACTTGGGAAATTGTAGTATTTCTGGTAGCTTGATGTGCTGGTGTTTGTACTATCACCAACAGCTATATTTAAGTGTTTAGAAAGTCGACTGGCGATTTTAAAGTTCGATCACTATCATATATACTGTAGCTGACATAGGTAAAAAAGGGATGAAAAATACTTAAAGACTCGAAATCAAACTATCAAATGTACACAAATAAAAGGTAATGAAACGTGATTGTTTTGACAGGTTAAATTAGCTACCCTTGAGTCAACTCTAGAAGATTGGAAGGCGGCTGCCCGGTTACACGGCGTAGAGAACGCGCGCCAACTGTCCAGCACGCTGGAGGCCGCGCTCAACGGACAACTGACCGCCACCGCCGCCTCGTCGGAGGCTCAGTCGCAACTGTCGCAACTGAATGAGGTCAGTTACTTTCTTAGTCGTATGTTTCTTGTATGTGATAATGCGAAAGTAAAAATGTCGATGTTCAGTTTTTACATATCTTATACAACGTGTCCCAAAATTCAACGATAAACCGGCACCAAAAGGTGGGCTTGCTCATAAAATAAAAAAGAAAAAAAATCATCAATAAACCCCCTTTTTTTTCGTTTGGGTGGGAAATCATCAATTACTTCTCCCGCTCTGGGCGGAGCGGAAGGGCGTGTCAGACTTTCACTGACTACAACTCACCTGAGTTTCTTCACTTGCTTGCGCGACGGCCAGGGCCACGGTTTCTTGTTTAACCAACCCGCAACCCTGACCCAGGAGGTATCACTCTTCGTGGACCCCGTCACGATGTGATCAATAAACCCCTTATGATATTATTGACTACCATGACTACAATTCATCAAATATTTGTGATATTTTTATCATCTGATATTAATCATAAGGGGTGTAAATATTCCAAGAAACATTTTTTCCTTTTTAAAAAGACACGAGTTTTTTTTTCTTATTTTTCCACGTGTAATCATGGGCAGGCCCACCTTTTTGCGTCGGCTAGAAAAAATTTGGACGGTGACTAAAAAATCTTACTGTATATTAAAATGTTTACTTTTAGGAGTGTCAGGCACATCAGGTATCTCGGTGTGTACATTGAACAGTACCTTAATTGGTCAAAACAATTAGACTACCTATCAAACTAACTATCTTAAAAATGCTATACCATACAATCTGCCAATCAGTTCTCAACTATTGCATTACAACATGAGGTGTAGCACATAAGACACATTTAGGTAATTAAAATTGAACGCACACAACGCGCCCTTCTCAAAGTAACTCTTAAGAAACCAATGCGCTTCCCAACTGACACATTGTACCAAGAAACTGGTGCTCTGCGTGTGCGCTAACTGTATATTATGGCAGTGACTTTGGGGTACCCCAAAAATGCTCAGAGCCTAGTAATATACTCCGAAGTGCGCTCTCTTAGAAATGCAAATAAACCTAAATGGCATAAACCTAGATGTAATCTATTTTTTGGCCACAGAAGCTTTCTTTATATGGGGCCGTTTATCTATAGTAAGCTGAATAATAAAATGGATATACTATCTACGACTAGAAACAAATGCAAAAATTATGTCTCAAAATTTCTGGCAAGAATGGACTATGAAAGCACGGAGAAGTTCATTAATACATGATCACAACACACACATTCATCACACAAACACATAAAGGTTGATTTGGACCAATCGAATTAGTAATCTCTGTCCCCACTTTGACAGAGTTCCACAATTCGAATGGTGTGGGAGAGTTCTTCTTCTAGTGGACTATAACACAGGAATAATATGGATGTCAGGGGAGTGCTATGAGGACTTCGCTCGATTGATCTAAACCCACCTTAACTCACTTCCATACAATACACGGACGGTACACCACAACATTTCAAAATCCTAAATAATACACACTAAATAAGTTGATATTTTTAGGGTTCCCTAGCCAAATGGCAATTCGTCATGTCTGTCTGTCCGGCTGTCCGTAGGTATGTCACAGCCATTTTTTAAGAGTTATACTGTTGAAACTTGTTAGGTAGATGTATTCTGTGAACCGCATTAAGATTTTGATGCAAAAATAAAATAAATAAATAAATATTGTCACTTTCTCTTTCCCTGTCCCCTTGTATGATTAAATCTTAAACTACGCAACGGATTTTGATGCGGTTCTTTTTAATAGATAGAGTGATTAAAGAGGAAGGTTTATATGTATAATAACATCCATTAAATTGTGGTGAAATCCTATTATTTTTAGGTTTCTAATGTGATGTAGTAAATAATATTAAAAAAAAAAAAACGCAGGCTGAACCCTACGAGATTTATCAAAAAAATGTACAAAATATTGTACGCATAAAAAGATCTACAAAAAAGTCTGTGTAAACACATTGTTGATTTAATATAGACATATATCGCCCTTTATAGCATATGATTTAAATGAATATTTGTTTTTCTTTTTCTCAGGTAGAATTTTTAACTGTTATTGTGTAACTGTGAATTAAATAAAAGTCGTGTTTATTTCCAGGACCTTGCAACAGCAAAGTTCGAACGCGATAGAGCGACAAACAAGCTTAATGAACTGCTCACAGTGCGCAAGAACCAAGAGAGTCTCATACACAGGCTGCAGAAGAGACTGCTGCTCGTCACGCGCGAAAGAGACAGCTACAGGTAAGAGCGGCAACAGCGCACAACACAATATTTAAACGCGCATGAGTTACGTAATGTAGGAGCGTCGAATGGCCGCCGTCGAATTGTCACCGATCCCCGCCGGTACCTCCCCTAGGGAACTCGTGTCTCATGGCAGGGGAACTGGGCGCCGAACAAAATGTGGCACGACTCAAAACACGACGGCGGGTCCGTCGTTCCGGGTCAAGGTCTTACAGGAAGGGGTCAAATCTCCGTCCACTTCCCCTGATGGTGATATCCCAAAGAATAAGTCTTATCCGCCCTTTCTAGCGTGCGACAATACCACATAGATACATGATAAATACACTGACGGACTCATAAACTGCATCAAAGTAATAGATGACTTTGAAATAAATATTTTAAACAAGTATGCAATTTTTCTATACAGATTTTAAATTAAAACCTCTAGATTGGTTCGTGAACTTAAACTTTCCTTAAGTTTCAGTTTGTGTACTGGAAAGGAGAAAGGACCTTAAGACTTTTTTGAAGAAAAAACAGAAATTTAAGGAAAATTGGTTTAATAAAAAAAATGGTTTTAACAATAGACACAAACTTTATGCAAGGCTTTATTTATGTTTTAATAAGGTGTATTACTTCCACGTGTCCTTATTACGGATTCTAATCGGTTCCGCATAGATTTTTTTAGGGTTATTAAAAGATTTTGCGAAATATTGTCTGATTCTTCTGAAAGTGCTGTTCTTAGTGCTGATAGTCGTGGGCACAGGATTTATCTCAAAGACTGCTCTTTTTAAATTGTCCCAAACGTGGTCAATGGGATTAAGATCCGGGCTGCGTGCTGGCTAATTCATTGTACGTATCCAGCGTGCGGCCGGGCATTATCCTGCATTAAAGTAAAATTTTCCCCTATAAATCCCATGTAAGGCACCACGTGATCTTCTAAGATCTCCGTTATGTAGCGCTGTGCAGTCAAACCCCCTCTATTACCGTTTTGACGGACCATGTCTTGAACACAAGTCCTGCTCGCAATAAATCGGTCATCACGACCGGTGGTTGCTCAAGTCCTGCCTGAACTACGTCTCCTGTAAGAACCTGTCTTCACAAACCTGTATATTCTAGAAACCGTAGACTGGTTTAAATTTAAATTTCTACCAATCGTTCATTGATCCAAGCCCTCCCGCACCAGTGCTACAATTTGAGCCGCTTGTTCTGACGACGTATCCATATTATGGTTCAAAATCGCCCGATGAGTTAAAAAATTAACCTAACAGTTCTACTAGTAACAATAATTCAATTGACAATAGAATAAAAAAATCAATGCGTATCAATTTAAAACTTTAAATAACACGCATATCTGATACTACGAGTAAATTTTCTTTTCCCGGCATGATTCATTTGTGTTACTGCAGTTCTATTTTTAATTTAGCTTCTTTTAAGATTTAGGTTCGTATTCCAAAAGGAAACTCAAGCATTGATCTCTGTTTAAACATTACTTAAAACTAGTTTCAACCAATCAAATGGCTTAAATACGGACCTAAGACCCAGTCTCTCCATATTTATTTAATTTAATCTAAAAAGTTTGCATACTTATTAAAAAAAAAATAATTTCAAACTAATCCTGGACTTTGATGCATTTGACGGATTCATACAGTCAATCCATAAATGCTCAAAAAATGCGCGAGCCGACTCACGTTCGGTTAGCTTTTGCATTTCTTTTTCAGAATTTACAAAAGTTTGATTATAATTTGTTCGTTTGCTTAGGCAACAACTAGACAGCTACGAGAAGGAGCTGACGGTGACGCTGTGTGGCGAGGCGGGAGCGGGGAGCACGGCGCTGCTGTCGGCGCGCGTGCAGCAGCTGGAGAAATCGCTGCAGGGGTACCGCGACCTGCTGGCCACGCACGACCAGACCGCGCACACCAAACGTAACTATCGTAACAATATGACATATTCGCCAAAAATTAGACAAATATTAATTAAAGTTCGTAGTTTAGTTTATGCTACAACTTTAAATATTTTTATAATGATTTCAACAGTACTGGTCATTTGAAAATAATCATAATAGTCATCGAAATACAGTTGATATTTGTCTTACTTAAAATAAATAGGACGAGAGTGAGCCGCTTCTTAGGGGAGCAGTGCTCTGATCACCTTTACAGGATAAAACACATACTCGGCCCCTAATCGGCGAACACATTTTTGTCAAATGATTGCGACAAGTTGGGATCAATTGGGGTCGATTGGTTTCGCTCCAAACGATCTCAACTAGTCGCAATAATTTACATAAATGTGTTCGCCAATTAGGGGGCAAGTCAGTGTTTCTGAACCGACTACTGTAACAAGCAACTCTGAGACAAAGTCAGAGGTCAAACTCTTTCAAAGTCAAATGCTAATAAATTATTGAAGAGTAATAGTAAACCTTTAACATTTCGAACGCTGTGACACCGGCCTCTGTGAAATATAATGAAAAAATGTGTGGCCTATAAGGAGTATTTTCTCTACCAAAACGTACTTCACCATTCCAGTGGTGGAAAATCTACAAGCCGAGTCAAGCAAATGGCGCGAGGAGGCTGAAAATCTGAAACGTGACGTCGCCAAGTTTCGTGCGCAGCGAGACAAACTGCAACTCAACCTGGAACGCATCAGTGCGTACTCACAGACTAAGGTAACACATGCTGCTATACTAAATAATATATTTGAATATCTACTTCTTAAAATCATCAACCGATCATTTACTGGCACGACGCTTACCTAGGGCTTGTTCCCAGTAATTCTCAGGTTTGAAAATACCGTCATTCGACCAGTCTCGGTTCCGAGATTATAATCTGGATGGTATATACTGCTAAGTCTAAGAAAATTATAGGCTATATATTGTTACGGTTAAATAGGGGTACTAAAATACCGGTTAAGGGTTACGAAGTTTATTGGCAACGGAGGTACAGTCGATTGTAGGTAGTGACAAGCAGAATGTTGCTGACGTTGCACCGAAGTCTTCACTTACGTCCACGAAGTCCGTATTGTAGACACACAATAACACTACAGATGTTACTTCACGTAATACTCAAAGTTCTCGTTACAGTTGTCGCAGTAAGTATTCTCAAAGATCGCTTCTTAACTGTCGCTTGTTCTCGTATCGCTAGTCGAATGCAAACTGACTGTTTGCTGGCGTCACGGCGCTATATATAGGCCAGCTGATCGAACATTCCGGATTCGTCTAAACGTAATAATAATAGCGCATAACTTCGAGTACATTCAGTAGGTACCTACGGTAATTCCCCGAAACTGGTTTCTAGAAATTTCGATGTCGTCACTTAGTTGACAAAATTGATGAAACCTCTACTATTCGATAGTCCACCCTAGGTCTAGCAATGCGTTTTTATATTGCACCTATACAATGTCTAGGTTTCGAGTTATAGGGCTTAGAAGTTACGCACTGCATGTCACGCAATATTGAACCTTATGCCATCGACATAAGGTGCATTCGTACGCATTGTAACAATATTTTAGTTTAAAAAAAATCTACTGTCATTTTACACACATGCGTTTTCCACCACGTGTGAATTGCACACAAGCGTTTTCTGCCACGTGTGAATGACATGCATTCTTTTTCTACCACATGTGAATTGCACACAGGCGTTTTTTAATGGTAAGTCTCACCTGGCACACGGTTTGTCATCGCTCATGATTGCCACTTACTCAACAGACTTTTTATATAGTGTCCGTTAGGTTAACAGTTTTTTGACAGCTATCTCAGAACGTAATTAAATTTATGTGTCCACACTTTCAGGTACTGCATCTGGCCGACAACCCAGCTGCTGAAGCTCAGAAAAACATCCAGGCGGAACTAGAAGCTGCCCAAGAAGAGGTATGTAAACCGTTATTGATAACTTTCATCAATTTTTCACGAAATCCATGAAAGGCTGGATATATTTTCGTGTTCTTTGAGTGAACCCGCAAGAGTTTTATTAAATATTGTTAGTTATATTTTAGAATTAGTGTATATTTAAGTATTAGTGGATAACTGCACTGTCGCATTAGGTTAAGGCCTGTAAGGATAGTTGTATGAGTGTTAAATAAATAAATCTTTTATACATATTTTTACTGACGTATACACCGACGGATTTTTCTAAACTTTAGTTCCAGTATAACCTTTGAGTGAGTATTTGTATTTCGAACTGTATTGAGGGTAAGCCAAAGTTATTAATACTTTAGTGACAAAATAGTAGGGAATTAAGCCGTCATTTTTATACAAAAAACTGCCTTTCTATAAGGGGTAGGTGCAAAATTCAATAACTGTTTAGGTCGTTTAACCAGCCCCCTAATGTGCCATATTAAAGATTAGGTACTTCGTTACTGTCCCTCATTTATGTCCCTTTCTAAATATCGATGTGCCATATTAAAGACTAGGTACTTCGTCACTGTCCCTCATTTATGTCCCCTTCTAAATATCGATGTGCCATATTAAAGACTAGGTACTTCGTCACTGTCCCTCATTTATGTCCCTTTATAAATATTGATGTGCCATATTAAAGACTAGGTACGTCGTCACTGTCCCTCATTTATGTCCCTTTATAAATATCGATGTGCCATATTAAAGACTAGGTACTTCGTCACTGTCACTCATTTATGTCCCTTTCTAAAAATCGATGTGCCATATTAAAGACTAGGTACTTCGTCACTGTCACTCATTTATGTCCCTTTCTAAATATCGATGTTCTATATTAAAGACTAGGTACTTCAATTTCAATTATGTCAATTTCCTATCTAGAGGTAATCACTACCAAACTTCGATAACTGCCTTGTGGGTAGTATTCCATAAAACCGAATCTGCCGATTCGGTAAACCGTTTTTGTCATATGGAACTAAAGATGATTGATGATGCACAGAGATTTTGTTGAGGGTATGCATACATACACTACCCTACCCAAATCTCTGTGCTTATATATGGTAAAACTTAAAAAACGTAAAGTAGACGTAGTTTCAATTTAACATAGTCGCGTACGTTTTCGCATGTCAACATTGAATTGATGTTTGTGCGTGGCTACAATGAACATCTAAGTATGTGATTGATGATAAGAACAAGTCAAATAAATGATATCCGTTTTTTTTTTGCCCAAATGAATACAATGAAATCATCATCATCATCTCAGGGTTAATTTAATATCAATCGCATCCAAAGCTTTGGAGTCTGGGGTCCACTTTTCCAGTCTAATTGCTGATTTTGTCGAAATTTCGAGATTTTCCGTGAAGCGACTGCCGTCTGACCTCCACAACCCGAAGGCAATATCGAAGCATTGCAGTTAGACCAATTGTTGGACTTTTGTGGGCTCCACCAACCCGTAACGACTGCCACTAGATGTTCGTATGGCAACCGGAACCAACGGCTTAACGTGATTTCCGAGGCAAGACCAGACCAGTGCAAATATTCATATTCATGCATACAAATATTTGCACTGCGCGAGGATCGAACCCGCGCCTCCTTGCGCAGCGGCCGCGTTCGCTACTGCTACGCCATGGAGGCTGTCAAAATACAATGAAATGTTATTACTAACTCAAATGTAAATAAGTAATAATTTATTTCTCAAAAAACTAAAAAAAAAAACTATTTTACTATCTATAAATTAAATCAACGCGCCTATCCATTTTTAAATAACTCTGTAAAAATGAAATATATATAAGATCGCTTTAAAATCGCTAAAAGTTCTTTTTCAATGGAAATATAGACAAATCTATGAGTCTGCTTTAGCCCTGTGTGTTTCATAAATATGCGTAATGCACTACTCATTGGAATCATAACTATTAAATTTTGCTAATTTGTAAACTTCAGGAAAATTATTACAATATAAAGTATAGTATTGAAATTCAAAAGCAAGTAAGTTGAAAAACTGTTAAGAGAGAAGGTCTTTTAAGTTTTTATAACGACGAACTGTCAATGCCGCGTTTTAAAATAATATAACTACACGAGAAACAAAATAATTTATTTGTGTGTACACACTACAAAGCCTGCTTAACCACATATAATTATCATAATACTTTTTATTAAGACAACCTTTCTTTTGTGTTAACCCAAAAAGTCTAAAATTAATGAATATTCAATTCCGCTTAAAACAACCAATATAGGTACATATTTAACCAAAAACACCAATAACGGAACAACATAAGCTCAAGCACAGTGACGAAGTACCTAGTCTTTAATATAGCACATCGATATTTAGAAAGGGACATAAATGAGTGACAGTGACGAAGTACCTAGTCTTTAATATGGCACATCGATATTTAGAAAGGGACATAAATGAGTGACAGTGACGAAGTACCTAGTCTTTAATATGGCACATCGATATTTAGAAAGGGACATAAATGAGTGACAGTGACGAAGTACCTAGTCTTTAATATGGCACATCGATATTTAGAAAGGGACATAAATGAGTGACAGTGACGAAGTACCTAGTCTTTTATATGGCACATCGATATTTAGAAAGGGACATAAATGAGTGACAGTGACGAAGTACCTAGTCTTTAATATGGCACATCGATATTTAGAAAGGGACATAAATGAGTGACAGTGACGAAGTACCTAGTCTTTAATATGGCACATCGATATTTAGAAAGGGACATAAATGAGTGACAGTGACGAAGTACCTAGTCTTTAATATGGCACATCGATATTTAGAAAGGGACATAAATGAAGGACAGTGACGAAGTACCTAGTCTTTAATATGGCACATCGATATTTAGAAAGGGACATAAATGAGTGACAGTGACGAAGTACCTAGTCTTTAATATGGCACATCGATTTTTAGAAAGGGACATAAATGAGTGACAGTGACGAAGTTCTACAAAGACAAACTTTTACTAAACCTCGATGTTCCAAATTAATTAATTAGTAGTTAATTGTACGTAGTGAAAATTGTTGTGTATTTTAATACACGGGGGCCACTTTCGTAAGTTCGTCAACGAAGTTACAGACCGATCCATAACTTCTTCTTGTCAAGGGTAGAAACAACTGTGCCGTTCGTGTGTGGAGTACTGCAGCCACATTTGGGCTGGTGCTGCTAAGTGTCACCTGGCCATTTTGGATTCGGTGGAGAGGCGGGCGAAGAGGCTGATTGGTGACCCTGACTTAACTCGAGACGGTCTCCAAAGCCTAGAGCACAGGCGTAGAGTAGCCAGCCTTTCGGTCTTCTATAGGATGCATTTTGGGGAGTGTGCGAAAGAATTGCATGATTTAATTCCCCCATCTCCGTTCCACCATCGGACGACCCGTCGTACGGCGAGTTTCCACCCTTACGTTGTTAACACCATTACGATCCGGACGAAGCGTTTCGCCTCGTCCTTTATACCGCGTACATCGAGGGACTGGAACAGTTTGCCAGCGGCGGTGTTTCCGTCGGACTACAATTTGTGTGTCTTCAAGGCTAGAGTGAATAGGCTATTAATAAACTAGTGCGCTTTATCATCAACGATTGCGTCACTGCTTACCATCAGGCGGGATTGCGGTCAAGCGCTAGTTTATAATTTTATAAAAAATAAAATTAAAAAAAAAAATAAAATGTGTTGACATTAATTCTTTGTTTGGGCTCCAAACTAATGTTATGTCCGTAGGTGTACGAGTCGTACGGACGACAGCGGGTCAACCTACCCGAAACTGTAAAACATTACCTATCAGCCTTAAGCTTTAAAAATAAAGTTGAAAATTTAATAACAAAATCTTACAGATTGTAGTACAGGTCTCCCAAAGTGATAATGGTTAAGTGCATAAAAAGTGGTTAAGTGCACCACTCTATATACATATCTTCTTCCGAACGCTCGGGGAATACGACCGTTGCCGAACAGTGACGAAAATTTCTATGCGCATTATCACTTTGGGAGACCTGTAGTAGCTTGATGTGCTGATCAGCACTTTTCCGTCGCCTTGCACCAATTACAGTGTAAGGCGACAGTACACGATCAGCGTTCATAGACGGTACTCATTTACCCATCATTAGTTACGAGTTAGTTAATAAAGCATCATCTTTGGCTATCTGTGACTATCATTCAAGTTAACAACCAGGGTGTGTGTGCCCTGTTCAGCAACGCATACAGTAGGTGATACAGAAGATGATACGCCCGTAACTATGGTTTACGTTCTTAGTGACTAGACCCCCTGTAGCGTGCTTTGCATAGTATTCATACAAATGCGACAGTTACAGAATGATATTATATTTTTTGTTTGTGATACAAGAATGTAATTTAGTGTGAATACGTTTTAGTGTATTATATTGTTTTCAGTTAAAAAGGCTTAAGGCAACGCTGAGAGACGGAGGCGATTCTCGTGCCTGTCCTGAAGAGACCCAACAATTACGGCAGCAGTTGGAAAATAGTCGTATTAAACTTAAAAGGTACGAACTCATCATTATAATTCATTTGGAGACCCCTCCGTTTACCCTCCCCCACACCTCCTTCTTCCCCCCTATTTACTTCCTCATCGAATCTCCTACCTTCACTCTTCCTTCCTGCCCCTCCTCTCCCCTCTTTCTCTCCCCTCTTTCCTAGCCCTCATCTGCTCACCTTCCTACCCCTCCTCTCCCCTCCTTCCTATCCTTTCTCTCCCCTCTTAACCGTCCGTGCCACATTAAAGGAAGAGGGAGGGGGCTCCCTCTTCCTTTAATGTGGCACAGACAGAGAATTTATATTATATTGACGTGTTTAAGTATTTTGTTTACGGAAATAAATAGAATTTACTAGCTGTACCCCGCGGTTTCAGCGGCTTTAGGGTCGATCCCGTGGAAATTTTCAGATATAAACTATCCTTTATGTTACTCTTATTTTTAAATTATCTATGTCTTTTGAATTTCATCTAAATCCTTTAATTCAGTAGTTCTTGCGTGAAAGAGTAGAAAACATAAACACATTTACATTCATAATATCTATTTGTAGAATTGTTAAACAGGCGAGATGTTTATAATTTACCTGGTGGCCTGGCTTCTTCAAAAACCTACTTCAGGCACCAGTTACTTCCAATGGTAGAATATAAGTAAAAATGTTATTAAATATTAATTAAGAAAGCAATGTTGTGAAGAGAGAGATAAATAATAATAATAAACAAAATAACTATTAAATGTTAATCGTTACAGGATGAAAGAAGAGTTCACATCTTCCGCTCAGGAGTACAGAGATGTGTGTTATATGCTGTTAGGTTATAAAATTGATAGAACTGGACATAAGAATTACAGGTAAGCCTTCCTATAATTTCTCTTTTGTAAATTTAATGACGTAGTACTGCAAGGCATTAAACAAGGTGGACCGTTGATCGTTTGAAAGCCATAGAAATTTGCTGCTTGTGAAAAACACAGAACTCAAAGGCCTATCTGGCCGGCCGTCAGAGTCCTATTTCCAGTAATTGGCGGCTTTTGGTTGAATGATTTGAATGGCTCTTTCTATTGCAGTCTACTGCTGTTCTTTCCGCCTTCCATGTCTCCTAGTACCGAATTTTACTAATCACATTTCATAATGATTAAGATTTATAAACCTTTTTATTAAGTTTGTGAGTAACTGTACTTTTTGGTGGTACTGGAGTAATATCGATATTGAACTATTTCGAAATAGTCCTGAAAAATCATTGACGCTAATAGTAGAAATACAAGCCTTTGTCTATTCCGCTACAAATGTATATTTCATTTATAAAAAATAAAATATAGCCGTTTGTGTAGAGCCTGCTGTTTTAGACAGTGTGTATTGTATATAGTGACAGTGTGTAGTGATGTCGGCCGCGACTAACATATCATAGTTATTTATTTATTAAAACTTTATGCACAAAGAAAATCATTGCTCAATGGCGGACTTAACGCCTTAGGCATTTTCTACCAGTCTACCTTAAGGTGATGCAGAGACAAAACATGGTAGGTGCAAAGATATAAATAATAAATAAAATAAAAAAAAAATCCAGCCAGATTTACAAATTTGGTTAAATTAGGTACTAATTTAAACAAACTGAGTTTCTATCTATTTATCTTAAGTCTATTCTATGTATTTTCTTTTGTTTTTTTTTTTAAATTTTATTACATGTATAATTAAAGATCGAAAAAAATTTACTATATTAATTGCTAGGTTAGTGAGCAGGAACCCTTTCTGATGTGAAGGCCTCCTCCAGAAATTGCAATATAGTCCTATTATTGACTGTAAGTAGTTTCTTCTATAAAATGAAATATAAAATCCTCATATTCGCATATCGAATTACCCACTCTTCTCATTTCTTTTTATATACATATATATATATATATATATATATATATATATATATATATATGTAAAGATATAAAAGATATTAAAGTTAAAAGAGAAAAAAAAAATATAATAAATACATAAATCATAGCATCAAGGTCATAGCTGGGTTTCAACCCCGTCAGGGGGTTTACTTTTTGCAAATTATTTTTATCACCACTGCTCTCAGAACTCACCGTTCTGAGGAAAATATAAAACAACAGGGAAACATCATGAGGAAATCGGCATGGTCCTAGAGGCAAAACTTCGAAGACATGTGAAATCTACCAACTGTAGGCCTAGTATGAGTTTTCAATACGAAACTCGTTCGATCGTATCGAGCGCGTTTGGTGTTCTCATTGGTTGAGAGTTCTTACGACCTCGAAGCGGGCCAATCGCTGAGTCAAACGCGCTCGATACGATCGAACGAGTTTCGTATTGAAAACTCATACTAGGCCTACTGCACTGGGCCCGTGTGGACCGCGTGAATGTACCACGCGGGCCCAGTGCGGGTACGGCCCACTTCCTCTCACTGGGATGAGGATTGTGTCCCAGGGAACATTATTGGCTGATTATAGCATAGATTTGTAGCATTGCAAGCGTCGTTTGAAATAAAATTATTATTAATATATCAATAATAATAGGAGTTTTGGCGGGAAAGTCAACCTGAGTGTCACGCTCATTTAAAATTATTTATAGTGTTGTTTACTAAATAAAAGTGCGTGATTTATGTAATAAAAAGTGCATTCAGTAAATAATTCATTAAAAATAGTGAAATATCGCAGCATAGTGGCCACATCATGACTTTGTCTCAAACTTCCATCGTAAGACGGGTCACGCGGCCGTCTTTTTCGACATGAACAATTCATTACGTGACATTGGCTAAATGCACAAACCGTGCGAAGCCATAAAAGTAAGAAAAAAAGAATAATAATAAATATTAATAATTTTCTACATTATAATTTCTTCTTAACAGAATATCAAACATGTACGCTGAATCGTCGGAGGAATACCTGACATTTACACTCGATAACGACGGTATAGAAATGGTCCACACCGACTATTCCGCTACGCTAGGCGAGTTAGTCGAGTTGCACCTACATCAACACCGCTCTATTCCACTATTTTTAAGCGCTCTCACTATGGAGCTCTTCACTAGAACTACTATGCTGCAAGTTCAATAAGGGAAGGTAAGCCTAGGGTTGTCATACACTTGTGATTTTGTCGCACGACTGTTTTGTAGCACGACTATTTAGTCGCAGCGTATAGAATTGTCTACTATCCTTTTTTTGCGATAAAATCTTCTTAAGTTTGATGTAAGCCTAATTTGTTTATTGTAAATGCGAGGGATGTGATTATTATTGATTTTTAAAATATGTACCTAATAATTTTTGACATAATTTTTATATTTATAATCGCTTAGTCTGAATAGTGGTACTTGCAAAATATTTATGGTTTGTGATATTTTACAAAATTAATTTAATTAAGTGAATTTGAATGTGTAAGGTTATTTTTTCATCTTCCGTCAGATGTGTGACACACCCTAAGAATATTAGGACTGATAAGAAAATGTTTTGGTTAATTCAATTTGTTGTTTTCATTTTTTTGCTTCTAAATGGGCCAGTTCTAAACCAGCGATCATGCCTGATGCCAAGCGATGGATGAGGTCGGCGATGAAACGAGCGATCCCACACTATTCTTATTAAGCGATTGTAATTTTCTCTTATATTTTTACTTTCCATAAGCTCCGAATTATCGCTTTGCCGTCTTATGGACTGTTCAGTTACTTTTCTCGGTATCAATATAACTTGTTAGAACTCTATAATCATTATAAATGTAATCAAACAACAATGTTTCAATATAGCATCCTTCGTAAAATATAATTAAGAATATCGACTTCAGTTTTCTGATAGGTAAGTTTTCCTTTAATAATTGCCTAAATATTATTATAGTTCATAGTTGAAGTAAGGGAAATGCTCATGCTTTTTTTTAGCACCTATGAATTATTATTTTGTGTCGTCATCAGTACTGCGTCGCGTTTTGACAACTTTTTGCGTTCTTTCTTGATATCGAAATCGTGCGATTCAGCGAATTTTTCACTCCCGTATTGCTGTTTGCCGACTTGGTGCTAAAATTAACATGTAGCCGAAAATTTGACACGTATTTTTAAGACACACATTGTATTTATTTTGTAATTCACTGTCAGTCTTTATTTCATTTAAATACGTATAAATTACCATTTTTAATATTTTTATAAACTAAAATATAGAAAATAAATATAGTAGCCTATCGGGAACAGGGTCCAAGCTACGGGTCAGGGCTCCAGAAAGAGGAATCTCCTAACATTGCGAGCTATTGTCAGAAGTACCGCTTTCTGAATCAAGCCCTAGATCCAGCTGCCCAACGAGAGCCTCCTCAGGCGTTGGTCGAGGCTCTTGGTTATTAACCCATTGCCTATTATGACTATCGGCACAACGGTTACTGATTTCACATGCCACATGTCAACAACCTCACGAGCCAAGTCAAGATACTTGATTTCTTTGTCGTTTCCCCGTTTTTCACGAGGTTCTCATTATTTGGGACGGTTATATCAATATTCATTGCGTGCTGTTTTAAATAATTATCATTATTAAAAGCAGACTTCTCAATCACATGGATCTTTATCAATTTTCTCCAAGGGCTGCTAATTACTCTCTTATTTACGTGACCATAAGATTCATTAGAGATCTGTGAGTCATACCAATGCTTATGATATGTTTTGTTGGTTGTATTCTAATTAATTATCATTATTAAAAGCAGACTTCTCAATCGCTTGCACCTTTATCAATTTCCTCCAAGGGCTGCAGGTTCACGCCGTAATTACACTCTTATTTACGTGACCATAAGATTCATTATTGGTAGTATTTGAATGAATTGGATATTAGGTTAGGTCGCAGTTACAAAAGCTAATTTATGTGAACTGGGGATGCACTATGAAGCTGTAAGATGGAATGGCTTGTCTTACCACGCCTTGGGCAATACACTCGCTTCATTAATATAATCAGCACGGTACTGTAAATCATTATTATTTTTTAAATAAATATGACCTAGTGCTTGACTGCAATCCCGCCTGATGGTAAGCAGAAATGCAATCGTTGATGGTAAAGCGCGTTAGTCTATTAAGCCCATTCACTCAAAACCAATTCACAAAAACTGAGTGAATAGGAAGGAAGACGACAGTTGAGCGAGGTGATGCAATGTTAAACCCAACAACACGACCAACGATGCTGCGCAAGAGGGAGATTGACCTGCAGACCCTCCACGACCAAACTCGCGACACAACAAAATTTGGCGGACCGTAGCCGGCGCGCGCAACACAACTGCTCAGACCCGTCCTCTTCATATTCAGCGGTATCTCAGATGATTTGTATGATTTTTCTGGTGTAATTTGTCGTGGAGATGTTAAACCAAACTCTTTTTTATATTTTTTAACTCCTTTTTTCACGTGTTGAGTTTACGCAGAAGTTATAAATATCGTTTGCTTGTTGTCATACCGATTTCTCTAAGCAGTCAACTAGCCTCGTACAGACTAAATTTTAATTCAGCTCTTAGTTTATTAACAAGATAATTCCAAGTTAGTGTAAAACAACTCAATTTCAATCCTTTTAAAATGAACTTAGGCGATATAACTTTAAAGTAGAAAGCTGATTAACCGGTAACTTTTATAAATTATGTGATTACGTATTCAAGTGTAATTTTACTGATTAAAAACATCATTCTATCGACACTGCGGACGATTTTACAATTCACGGTAAAAACGGATGAGTCTAAAAATTCAATGAATAATACGAGACTTCACATAGTACATCTCCCATAACAAATAGAAACTAATAATAATTATTAGTTTTTAATAATAATTTAATATTATTATATTAATTATTAATTAATTAATTAATTTAATAATTATTAATTATTATTATTATAGTTACTTTTTTAAGCGGTCGTAAATCATAATAATAATAATTATTATTTACTCTTTTAAACTGATTTTGCCTTGTCGGATCATCAATACAACCAATAGGGCAGTTGACAAAAAAAAACTAATTAGTCCGTCAGTCAGATTTCCAAAAAATACTAGACACGTATTTTTTCTTTTTTCATATAAACAAAAAATGAAGACGACACAGTGCGTTGAAAACTCGTGTGATGTCACTGCACGCTACACTTTTTAGCGAGCAGTGACGTCACCAGCCACCACTCCTGATCTTTGATACCTTTTATATTTGTCATTTTTTATTGATTTGATAAAACAAAATATACGTATCCAATATTTTTCTTTAATCTGAATGACGGACTAAATAGAATCAATTTTTTTTTACCCAGGAAACATCCCTATTGTGATTCTATGGAGACCAATTAACGTTACGTTGTTTAACCGTACAGACGACAGCACATCAAGCCACTACAATCTTTCAAATGTCTTTATTAGATTTTCAACTTTATGCCTAAAGCATTAAGGAATATTCGACAGCTTCGGGTAGCTTGACCTGCTATCGGCCGTACATTTTGACGTTTAAATGTCATTAAACATGTTTGAGCTCATTAACACCTTTGTATACCATGTTTTTCGCAAATAAATATTATTATTATTAATTAACTCTTAATTATCGTTTAAAATAAGCCCCTATATTATTATCCTTGTGAATAATAAAGCTACGCGCATAGTGAACTAAATTTGTCAATGTAACAAAGATAATGGCCTCCAATTCCCTTGCTTACAAACTAAAGTTCCGTGCATTTTTTCTTTATATCTTATTAAGAACTTTCCGCCCACGGCTTCGCCCGCGTGGGATTTGGTTATATCGCGCTTTTTAGATTTCTCTCGGGAATATATATTTTTTTTTTCAATAAAAGGTAGTCTATGTTCTTTCTCGGGGTCTAAAGATTTGCTGTGCCAAATTTCATGAAAAACGGTCGAGAGGTTTAAGCGGGAAAGCGTAACAGACAGACAGACAGAGTATGGGTAGGACAGAACATAAATTTTAGTTTAGTCCTGTCAAATTAGTCTGCGCCTGACGTAAATCGACGTATTTTTAGTCGCCACGTTTTCAATCGGGTCTAAACTGTCTATGGGGTATCTTAATTTGACAGTACTAAACTGAATGTTATCTTCTATCCTTTTCTTAATGAAATATAAAGAAAAAGATCAACAGCGCTTAAAATT
This sequence comes from Sesamia inferens, assembly GCA_037179545.1. Lineage (NCBI taxonomy): Eukaryota > Metazoa > Arthropoda > Insecta > Lepidoptera > Noctuidae > Sesamia > Sesamia inferens. The sequence continues at coordinate 12,023,364 of CM073940.1, forward strand.
AGTTTACTTTGTGAACAGAGGAGAATCGCTAGCAATATTTAAGTAAGCTATATCTGTAACAGCATTTTTTCATTTACTGGAAGAAAATATTTTGTATCAGATTGACATTCCTTTAATATCATTTTGTGCAGAGGTTGTAACATTGATATGCTTCTTTTGACAATAATAAAGGTGTCTTTTGTGTCAAACATTGGTTTTATTTTCACAAAATTTTGGTAAGTAATAACTAATAAGAACTGCTACGCTTGCCGCGGTCAGTCCATGGATGGGTGTCCACGTTCACGGAGAGATTGAGGTGCTTTCCGAACCATGGGGCCTCGGACAGGCATATGCCCGTTGTCATGCATCTTTTACAGTCTACGGGCCATCAGAAGCCGAGAACTGAGAAGGTCATATACGCAGTTGCTTAATGTAAGTTACTTATATGTTAAAACGTAAGTTCGTTATGTTAGTGTTCGACCCCACAAAGAGTTGGGAAAAGGCTAAGGCAGATGTTTTTTAAAACTCTTCTGTTAAAATATCCATATCGGTCTCTCGCGGTTAGATAGGACCCATAAGGGTAATAAAGATTAGGTAGACACATGACCAAATAAAATATTGTTACGAATGCACCTTATGTCGAGGGCATGAGGTTCAATATCGCGTGACATGCAGTGCGTAACTTTTAAGCCCTATAACTCGAGACCTAGACATTGTATAGGTGCAATATAAAAACGCATTCCTAGACTTAGGGTGCCCTATCGAATGGTACAGGTTTCATCAATTTTGTCAACTAAGTGACGACATCGAAATTTCTAGAAACCTATTTCCGGGAATTACCGTAGGTACTTACTGAATGTACTCGAAGTTATGCGCTATTATTATTACGTCTAGACGATTCTGGAATGTTCAATCAGCTGGACTATATATAGCGCCGTGACGCCAGTGCAAGTCAGTCTGCATTAGACTAGCGATACGAAATTTCAATATATTTATGAAAATCTTTTGTATGCTCATAAAAATATAAAATTGTATAAAAAATACAGTGATGTCCATAATGTGAATACTAGGAACAAGCACAAATTTATTGTACCTACAACAAGGCTCAAGAAAATAAATGGCTCTTTTAGATGCCAATGTATACATTTTTACAATAGGCTTCCAGAGGTGGTTCAAGATCTGAGCCTGAATAAATTCAAATCCTTCATTAAACGTAAGTTGTGTCAGAAAGCATTTTATAGTGTTAAAGATTATATTGACGACAAAAAGGCTTGGGCTTGAGCTGCGTCCGATTTCTATGCTTACACTGATTGTTCTTTGATTTTTCCTCGTGTAGTTTGAATTTGCAATTGTTTGTTTTTTTTTTTTAACTCAAAGCCAGTACACACTATGTAGCCAGGCATATTATACGTTACGGAATTGCATCGCTGACAGGGGTATTCGGCGCTGGCGCAGCTACACAGGAGCTAAACTTAGCATTCGGGAACACCGTTGGAGCTGCTGAACCTTGGACAAAACTGTCTTTGCATTGTGTAGATTTAATTTCCTAGTATTGTATAATTGCATGGAACACGTGTGAGCACGATCTACTTGCTGTAAAGCATCTATTTGTTGGGTTAGTCGTTTATTGACTTGATAGTGCTATGGCTGTTGAGAGTATGTCATGCTCACTCAAATGTCTCGCTGGTGGTGGCGTGTGTGTTGGGTCATTAGGTTCCCTTCAATATGGTTGAGCTGAATGATGCTGATCCATGTTCGTGAACGGACGCCGTCAGAGGGGACTGGTCATCTCTTAGCTGCTACGGCGTATTTTAAATTCTGAATTGTTGTTTTTTTTTTTTTTCTTAATGGACGCTCTCAGCGTACAATATATTTCTGCATCGTTCTCACACGATTGATTTCAAAATGAATGATGTAATCAAATATTTGTATCAATAGCTTGATAATTTAAAAGAGTGTCCATGGAGTTTCTTGCCCGTTCTTCTCCATAGGTACCTACTCTTTGGAATGGGCGACTAGCTTCACTTTACTGACTGACTGACCGACCTTCTGACAATTCAAAAGTGCCTGTAACTGGTTTATTTGAAATAAATGCTTTGATTTTGATTTTGAAAACAAGCGATACTTAAGAAGCGATCTTTGAGAATACCTACTGCGACAACTGTAACGAGAACTGTGAGTACTACGCGAAGTAACATCTGTAGTGTTATTGCGTGTTTACAATACGGACTTCGTGGACGTAATTGAAGACTTCGGTGCAACGTCAACAACATTCTACTTGTCATTGCCTACAATCGTCTGTACCTTCGTTGCCAATAAACTTCGTAACCCTTAACCGGTATTTTAGTACCCCTAGCCCGTAACAATATGAAATTTCACGTAATGATCATAGTTGATCATTACGTGAAATTTAGTTACTAAACAATACTAATGAATTTTGAAATAATCTTTTTTCTGCGAATTAGAATTCCACCTTCCCCAAAATTTGGTATTTTTAAAAAAAGTGACACCACCATTTTCGACGGTATTATTATGAGCGATGCGATCGCGTCCCCACTCCCCTTCGCCCGCGCATATATTGCCTACCGCACATGTATACTTAAGTACCTCCATTTGCGAAATAATATTTAGTTTTTTAGGGGGATTTTTTTAAGTTTTGCCCGGCTTTGTAGGCATTAGTAGAATCAGTTATCGATACCTAAAAATACCTTCACGGATCGGACAGGATTTTCTTTACATATTGTATGTCCCAAGTTTCTGTATTGCTAGTTGGGATACAAGATTAGGGCTGTCACATTTTTATGTAAGACATTTTTAATAAGTATTTTTTTAGTTCTTTAATTTAGGTATTTATTTTTTATATAAGCAAAACAGTTGTTGGATAAAGTTTTAATTTTGAATAAAATAATATAGGTATTTTGGTCTAATGGTTTTTCTTATTCTATAGGGATTGAAAATAATACAGAAACCAGTGTAAAATATTTATGACGAAACAAGGACAATATATTATACAAATCATCTAATGTTTGCAATGAATTCAACTACAACAATTTAGTATTATTATAGTCAGACACAGTTAACAACGAGATTAGCACTAGGAAATAATTGACAAGAGCCGAGCTACAGTGTTATGTATTGTTTTGTTCACAATATTAAAAATAAGTACACATATAAACAATAATTATTTTTGTCGTAACCGTTTGCAGAAACAATAACATAATGTAATTAATTATTAAGATGTTATGACTATGCAAGGACTTCAACAACTAGTGACCAGCGTTTGCCGCCTTCGAATTTTCTGAAAACATAAATTTTCTAAACGCATCGCGCACGAGCTTACGATGCGTTCAATGACCAGACTACGATATTAAGTATGCATTGAAGCTTCTGCAGCTGTTCTGAAGTTATATCATTAGGTAATATTTTGAATAGTAGAAAAACTCGTAACTATTTAAAGCTAAGAAGGACGCCGAGAAAGTTGTTCCTACTACTTTGACATCACATATTGCTTTGAATCATTTGATAAATCGAAGATAAAACTCACATACAAATAGTCCTGGAAACATTTTTGGAAATAATTTAAAAGTAACAATAAATTACTTTTTACCTACAGTCTATAAAAATCACTTAATTTTCAATGTAAAATGTTTCGAAAATAACGATAGTCTAAAAATCTTACATACACATAATACTGAAAACGTATTTATAACGCTCACTCGTGTATGAATGACGTTTTGACGTTTCTTCTGCCATCACAAGCCATGTGTACAAACAAAACAAAACATATAACATAAATTTCATACAATTTTCAATAAAAATTATTGCACTAAACTTCATACGCGTAACTTAATAATAAATATTGCATTAAGCGTTAACCACATCTCGTGAAGTAAAATTATTTAAGTCTTAAGGTACTAAGAGTTAATTAAATTTTAAGAACAATATTTCAGTCCGATGAAAGTAACATTTCATCCTAATACGAGCTTCGTTCATTGCAGCGACGTTCAACAAGACGGAAATTAGAATTTATTAAAATAGAAAGTACCTAAGTTCCAAATATTGTGCTAACTACAGTCCCTATTTAACATTTTGACTAAATATTAAGTACGATTTGGTGCTCAAATTTAATATGTAAGTGTTAATTATTTAAAACTAGGTATATAGAATTATTTATCTACAAAGTTCGAAAGGGTGCATCAGCTCGACAGATTATCTAAGTCTAAAACTAGCTAAAAAATTTTGAATTTCAATAGATCTGACATGATGTTAGTCTTAATCAATGGAGCGGTCACTAATGCCTCAATGGCGATTTCAATAATTAGTAAACGATATAAAATTGAGACTCTGTCCAGCAGTGGACATTTTGCGCAGAAATGATGATGAGACATATTAGTTCTGAATAAAAGTTAGAGCTATTGGCACACGTGACCGCTTCCAAAAACAACAGACACATTATCCGTTGCACAAAATTCACAACTTTCCTCATTCTGAGTATTTCAAAACGATGACCCTTAATTCGCACTGAGATGAAACTGCTCAAAGATTTGAGTAGATGTATCAACGGGTGTTTGTCCAGCCAGAGCACACTGGGCGCAAGGCTGGTGCATCGGCCCGTCTTCTACGCCAGCCACACACTACAAAGCCAGTGGATCAGTACACGATACTAGAGAGTCTATGACTATAGGACGCGCGTGGTGTCCACCTCGCTCACACTTCTCTCAATCACTCTATTGTCCGTTATGTTTTTGTGGCCTGTAAACAGAAAAAATACGTTAGGAAATAGACTAGATAAAACTGTAATTTTAAAATAACAGCTTTTTGCATATAAAAAAAAAACAAGCAACAGTATGTCTGTAACCGATTCAGGCGCCAGAAGATCCTTGAAGATTTACAATCCTGAGTCTAGATAAGGTTAAAACTTCAGTACACTAAGCCGGCCAGTATGATTGCCGTCGGATTGCTGCAGGCTGCGGGTGAAAAGGGGCTAGCTACCTTTACAGGGTCCAGTATGTAACGGATCGACGACTCGTCCGGCGTGGCAGGCGGCGCGCTGCAGACGGCACCACGACGGGTAGGTGCGTCGGTCGGAGCCGCACAGCTGACGCCGTGCCGCCGCGCCGCACGCGCCGCACGACACACAGCGCGCGCCTGACGCGCCGCCCGACACGCATCGCTGGCCCGAGCCGCAGGAGATTGACGCGCATGTTGCGTTCGCTGTAACAGGGGTAGGATGTGATTGATGGCCATGTAGGTAAACTAGTTCGCTTTACTTTAAACGACTGCATCGTTGCTTACCATCAGTCGGGAACGCAGTCTATTCTATTTTTATTTATGGCAAGTGAAGCCGATGTCGACTATTCTGCCAATGTCAAAAGTGGATTGGAGAAGCAAGGAAACGCAGTCAAACATTAGTTTATAACATAAAAAAAAGACGCGAAAAAAATGTTTGAGTTTTAGTTCAATTTTGTTTCACGGACGAACTGGCAGGCCTGTCACTTGAGGTTGGCACCAATTAGCTGGCCTGCGTGGCTATATCAGGTATTTTATGCCAATTCTGCCGTGGTGTTGACAAAGTCATTGAACAAACTATTATTAAAAAAAAAAATGTGCATTGCGTCATTTGCAAACAATAGATTTGATTTTAATATGCTAAATATATTCTGTGTATTATTATTTACCTACCCATCATAAACCAAATGTCAAACTTTCTCATTTGCTAATTAAGTATGTGGTTTTTCACAATGAACGCATAAGTACTTCTAGTTACATCGAAAATTCTTTAATTTGAATGTGGTATTTTCACTTTAAATAAAATACTAAAATACAAGAAAAAAAGATCAAATTTAATTTTTGATATCCAGAAACTAGCAGGTCAAGCTACCCGAAACTCAAATTTTCCCAATGAACTTTGAACCTTAACTGAAGTTCAGAGATAAAATTGAGTAAAGAAATTTGATAATTTTCACGGTGGTAGGTCATAATATGGCCGAGACCCTGGAAGACTTGAGCAAAATGCTCAACCTTAGCCGAGCTTCCCAACAAGTGGGTCTAAGGATGAACATGGATAAGACGAAGATCATGTCGAACTCTCATGTCGCACCCACTCCAATTCTAGTTGGTTGCTCTGCACTCGAAGTTGTTGACGAGTATATATACCTGGGACAAACAATAAAACTAGGCAGACTCAACTTCGAGAAAGAGGTGTCTCGTCGAATCTAGCTCGGCTGGGCAGCGTTCGGGAAGCTACGCTACATCTTCGCGTCGTCCAAGATACCACAGTGTCTCAAGACTAAAGTCTTTGACCAGTGTGTGTTGCCAGTGATGACTTACGGGACTTACGGAACTGAAACGTGGTCGCTCACAACGGGCCTCATAAGAAAGCTCAGAGTCACACAAAGGGCAATGGAAAGAGCTAAGCTAGGAGTTTCTCTGCGTGATCGATCGGAAATGAGGAGATCCGCAGAATAAGTGGCAGTGGGCAGGGTACATTGCTCGTAGAACCGATGGCCGATGGGGCAGTAAGGTTCTGGAGTGGCGGCCACGTACTGGAAGACGCAGCGTAAGGAGGCCTCCAACAAGGTGAACCGATGACCTGGTGAAGGTCGCGGGAAGCCGATGGATGCGGGCAGCACAAGGCCGGTCATCGTGGAAAGCCTTGGCTGAAACATCTATTGGCTGAAGAAGAAGACTATAATATCGGCTGCCGGCAGAAGTTACCACTCACCAGATAAAGTCTTGCTGCCAAGCGATTCCTCGTGTTTTGGCATGATTTCTGGTGAAGCCGTACGGAGGACGGGTCTGAGCATTTGTGTTGCGATGTGTGCCAGGTACGATGCACTAAATGTTGTTGTGTGTGAAAACCTTTTATCGTCCCACTGCTGGGCACAGGTCTCCTCACCACTTGTCTCCATACAGAGAAGGATGTTTTTTAAGTGAATAGGCTTAATAAACTAGCGCGTGATCAACGATTGCATCACCGCTTATCATCAGTCGGGATTGTGGTCAGCACTAGTTTGTAATTATTTAAAAAAAAATCTTACCTATGCAAGGTCCTCTATACGCTAGCGGCAGGGCTCTGCCCCGTTCGCAAGCGGCTCGTCTCAGCGCGCAGGCACCGGCGTATGTTCGTCCATCGACGGCGCAGACGGGCGCACCCGCAACGCCGCATGCTCCGCATCGCACGCAATGCGCACCCAGTTCTGCGTCCAGAACGCAACGCTTATCACCTCCGCAGCGCACGCCTTCGCAACTACCCTCTGCAACACATTAAGTGGAAAAATTATTATTAAATTATGAAATATTAACAATTATGATACTGAGTACGTACGGTCAGTAACAAAAGTTGATTAACATGATATGATTCCTTAATGTACTTTATCTACTCTCATCAAAAAATTAAAAATATGAAACTAAAAAGGAGTTTATATTGACGTACTTTACCCATAGTATATCGAAAGGAAATTAAAAAATTAAATTATAACATTATTTCTCTAACAAAATAATGTTATAATAAAATTTTTTTTCATGACCGTACAGATTACAAACCATAGATAGCACTATTTCATTTTTTTATCTGTGGCTGCGCGCGCTTTGGCGCGTGCGCTTTCATGCAGGGTGCAGAATTTTGGCGCCAAATACGTTTCTTTACATTGCGAGTCGTTGTTGTGTTTCGCTGGACACATGATTATTATTGTTTCTTAAAATGTATGAGATTAGATAAAGTAGTGTATGAAACTGTACATAATTAGGTATTACACACTCGTGTGATACTATTAAAAAACTCGCTTCGCTCGTTTTTTAAACTCACACTCGTGCATAATATCCCTCATTATGTAACAGTTTCATAAACTACTATTTTGGCATTTTATAATAGAAGCTTAGAGATTAAGAAAAGAGAGGAAGAACCAGGTGATGTTCTTTAATTATTTTCATTTCGGTTTTTATTTAAATAAAATATTTAGCTCAACATTCATAAGAATTTTATTACTGACTGTACTAAAAGAAAACCACTCTAGCGGGGTAAATCACATTTATCAGGAGCAGTCTTTTTAATTTTGACAGTTCGACAACATTCATTGCATTATTTACGTTGTGAAGCGAAACAAAATAAAGGGAATAATATTTTATTTCTGAGAACACTACCATAGGAAAAAAGACCCGTGTAGGGACGCAAATTTACCCTGTATGAAAATCTAATAGTTTTTATTAGACATTTAATGTGTAATTAAATGTGAAAGTAAACTAACTTAATCAATAAAATTATAAAACATCCTATATCTAAGTGCGTAGGCGCACTTTATGTTACAGTTATCATTTCAATCGCTGAATAAGAGCGCCATACTTAAACATGAATGTACGCATAAAAGTCCGCAGTCCCAACGACTATACTTAAAGACCATAAATTTGTGCTAGATAACGTTAATTGTAACTAGGTAACTTTCTTAGGCGCGGCGGTTACACACAAATGTCTCGTGATAGAAATCAGTCAAACCGCGTGTCCGCGTGTAAATCCCGCGCTTTTCCCGGGATTGTATCGTATTACGGTTTATAGAGCGTTGGTCTAGACTTGAGCGATCGAGTGTCCGATATTAGAGTGCAGATTACATAGAATTTATCGGTCCGATCGGATGTAGCCGGTACACGTCTACTTTATATTAAAGATAACCACGTAAGTACTCGTTGAAGCTTGATGTATAAGGATAGCATCAAAGCCGTCGTTAAACTGGATTGGTAAAGCGATTTTTGAATGGAAACTTTGATAGAGCGCAGAGTATGTAATTATGAATAGAATAGTATACTTACTATTTATTATGTGGATACACCATATAAATTACAGAACATTCATCATCAACCTTTTTATCGTCCCACTGCTGGGCACAGGTCTCGTCTCATACAAAAAAGGATTGAGCGTAATCACCACGTTGCTCAATGTCGGTTGGCGAATTCAGACTTAAAGAATTACAGAACATAGTAAAAAATCGTTTATTTTTCCATATTAATCACAACAAGTTAGGTACAAAATAAAAATAAATAAAGTGGACTGCAGCCTAAACTAGGGTAGCCCTGTATTTCAGGACTCCGGGTCTTCCTCCGAGTAAGTTATCATCAACCTTTTTATCGTCCCACTGCTGGGCACAGGTCTCCTCTCATACAGAGAAGGATTGAGCGTAATCACCACGCTTGCTCAATGCGGGTTGGCGATTTCAGACTTCAGTCATTGGTGTCCAAGATATACTTAGAAAGTACATATAACTTTAGAAAAGTTACTTGCCTGACCTGGAATCGAACCCGCGCACTCATACTTGAGAGGCTGCTGTTTTAACCACTAGGCCACCACGACTTATTCGATTAACTTATTTTATTTTATTACAATTCATGACACTAGAGGTGTACGTAATTGTTTGAGCGATTGCTTGTGTGTGTTGTGAGTGTATATGTGTCACTGTGTGTATGCGTGTGTTCGTGTTTGTGCATGAGTGCGTTACGAAGAAATGATATCCTACGAGTATGAAGGTACTATGTTTTCATAAGACTTTACCGTCTGTCTCTATATTCTATGTTACTTACGGGTTTGGTTTCCGCACTTAGTCCTACAAGTTGACCATTGTACGTGACCATGTCCCTAAGACAGGTGTAAAATAAAATAAAATTTGATGTGGATTTATCACCATCATCATTTCAGCCGAAAGACGTCCACTGCTGGACATAGGCTTCCCCAAAGGATCTCCACGATCACCGGTCCTGCGTCTCCCGCATCCAGCGGTTTCCCGCGACCTTCACTAGGTCGTCGGTCCGCCTTGTCGGGGGCCTACCCACGCTGCGTCTTCCGATGCGTGGTCGCCACTCGAGAACCCGTCGGCCTTTTGGGCATCGGTCCTACGGGCAATGTGCCCGGTCCACTGCTACTTAAGTGTAGTAATAGGGTAATAGGGTAGTGTAATAGGGTAGTTGACTAAAAAAAATTAGTCCGTCAGTCAGATTTCCAAGATTTCTTTTTTCATATAAACAAAAAGTGCGTTGAAAACTCGTGTGACGTCACTGCACGCTAAACTTTTTAGCGAGTAGTGGCGTCACCAGCCACCACTCCTGATCTTTGATGCCTTTTATATTTGTAGATTTTTATTGATTTGATAAAACAAAATATACGTATCCAATATTTTTCTATAATCTGAATGACGGACTAAATAGAATCAATTTTTTTACCCAGGAATCATCCCTATTCTTCGGTCTATGTCGGTTACTCTCGATCATCTGAGGATCTCCTTATTTCTGATTTGATCACGCTGTGAAACCCCAAACATAGCCCTCTCCATTGCCCAATGTTAGCGATCACGTCGCAGTTCCATATGTCATTACTGGCAACACACACTGGTCGAAGACTTTTGTCTTGAGACACTGCGCACATTTCAGACGAGAAGATTCTACGTAGCTTCCCGAAAGAAGCCCAGCCGAGGTGGATTCGACGATTGACCTCGTTCTCGAAGTTAGTCCTACCCAACTGGATAGTTTGTCCCAGGTATACTTAACTGTCAATAACTTCGAGAATAGAGTCTCCAGTCTTTATAGGAGCCAGTACAACATGGGCATTAGACATGACTTTCGTCTAAAGCCCAGGTTGGACCAGTGTGGATCTATAGTTGTATGCTATAACTAGTTTAGCATTAGTAGATTTCAGACATAAAAGAATATTATTACCCTGTGAATCCTACTTCATAAAATGTATTAAATGATCAGTTTATATAGGTATATCAGGTCCTATAAGTTGCGGTTGTGGGCCTATACGCTCGTAAATGAAGTGGTGTGGCGGCGTTTAGAACCAAGTTTACATCCATATTAACGCGGAATATTATTCATAATATGGAATGAGGACGTCTGGAACGACTGCGGTTATGACAGCCCCGCGGCCAGACGAGGTTCATACGCCAAGGTGACACGCGGATATCAATGTTTACGTGTCTTTTAGAAAGATAGGTATAGGTAAGTCCTCTAGCTTCAATATACAATATGTAACAAAAACCCTGTTGTTCCTTCAACCTACGTTTTAAGAATCGGCATACGGACGTAATAAAGCAAGTAATTTACAAAAATTGTTCAACAAAAATGAATAAAATAAATGTTTAATTATTAATATTTATAATCTGTAACTGATTTCTTAGCTCTGCAATTCTGCATGAAGAAACTAGACATACATAAGTAGAACGTTCCCGCCAATTTATTTAACTTATAAAATCAGATTTTCTAAAAAATAATTCGAATTTGTCGGTTTTAATAGGTATTTGATTGTGACCTGTCAACTAGACAATGATTACTGTTTTCTAATTATGACTTCATTAATGATGTGCTTGTAGGTAAAATTATATGTCCCTGAAAGGAACAACAGGGTTTTTGTTACATAGTGTATTACCTATGTATGGGTTCTGCCTTCAGGTGCATCTATCCATTCTAGCCTCGATCTAGCCTTCTTAGATATATGGCTGTTATCCGCTGTAGAAATGGCTTAGATACATTTTGACAATTCAACAACATTCATTGCATTTTTTAAATTGTTGACCAGACAATCAACTAATACTGTGTTTAATTTTGAAGAATATATTTTTTAATCCATTGCTATTAATATATTTTCTAATCCATTGCATGTTCGAAAACATTGTCTGCTTAACAACGTACAGGTTGTCTGTAAAAGATCGCTCTTAGCGATAAGACCGCCCATTGTGTCACCCTTGTAAAATATTTTTATTTATGTTCTGTAATCTATATGGTGTACATAATAAAGAGTATTCTATTCTATTCTAAATAACGCAATGAATATTGTAGAACTGTCAAAATGAAACCCATTACTTCTGGTAGTGTTTTACGTAATTAACTACTGGACAGGACCAGGATCAAATTCATCTGACCTTTCCAGGTATTGTACACTTTTAAGTAGGTACTTATCTACAATAAAACACGTCTGCTTCAGCAAAAAAATCCCTGTAATAAATGAGCAAGTACATAAAATATGATTTCCAGGTTACAAATTGTCTTTTGAATGTTCATTTTAATAAAGAAATTTATTCCTCTCGTAAACTTTCCAGATAATTTTATAAATGCAATGTAATCCGCGTTGAAGTGAAGCGTTAAATATGTATTATGAATAATAAAGTACCTAATAAGTAACAACTTTTTACACAATGTTTATTTGTAAAGACTGGTTTAGAAATAACTGTGCTATGTAATAGCTTGATGCTATCTGCATCCTACATCGAGTTCCGCACAGCAGTGGAAGCAGCAGGATCCCTCTGGCTATAAAGACATCACTTCTCTCCCTGCCTAGGTACTGTTAGTGTGGTAATAATGGCATAGGGATACTTGCCATTTTGCATAGTTGTGATGCATATTCCCTCAACCATTTCTTATTTTTGTGTTTTTGTAATTTTTTTGCGTCATGTTTACCGCAAAAAACGGCTTTACTTCCTTTTCTTTTTCTTACCTTCGAAAATTACTGGGCTTGCTTATGATAACGTTTAGATTTGACGTCTTTTTATTTCCTCACTGTTAACTTTATTTAAATTTACAAGATAGAAGATGAAATAGTGGCGCCGAATTTGTTGTTCACAAACTAAACTAATTTTAAGTTATGTGCATCTTTTTCTTTCCATTTCGTTAAGAAAAGGATAGAAGATAACATTTTAATTTAATCCTGTCAAATTAAGAACTCCATAGACAGTTTAGACGCGATTATAAACATGACGACTAAAAATACGCCTGTTTACGTCAGGAGCGCACTAAATTGACAGGTCTAAACTGACATTTTATCTTCTGTCCTTTTCTTATAGAAATGAAAAGAAAAAGATGCACTCATCTTAAAATTAGTTTAGTTTATGAACAACAGAATCGGCGCCAGTAAACGGTGCACTGAAATTAAATTAAATTTATTTTGTGTGCAATATTGTTATTATTTTGTGTGCCTACATTGGCGCCAATATTTACTTCATTCATCATTCATCATTTCAGCCGAAAGACGTCCACTGCTGGACATAGGCCTCCCCCAAGGTTCTCCACGACGACCGGTCCTGCGCCTCCCGCATCCAGCGGTTTCCCGCGACCTTCACCAGGTCGTCGGTCCACCTTGTCGGGGGCCTACCCACGCTACGTCTTCCGGTGCGTGGTCGCCACTCGAGAACCCGTCGGCCCCATCGGGCATCGGTCCTACGGGCAATGTGTCCAGCCCATTGCCACTTCAGTGTTGCAATTCTTCGGGCTATGTCGGTTACTCTCGTTCTTCTGCGGATCTCCTCATTCCTGATTCGATCGCGCAGTGAAACCCCAAGCATAGCCCTCTCCATTGCCCTTTGAGCGACTTTGAGCCTTCTTATAAGGCCCATTGTTAGCGACCACGTCTCAATTCCATAAGTCATCACTGGCAACACACACTGGTCGAAGACTTTTGTCTTGAGACACTGCGGTATTTCGGACGAGAAGATTCTACGTAGCTTCCCGAAAGCAGCCCAGCCGAGTTGGATTCGACGATTGACCTCTTTCTCGAAGTTGGACCTTCCTAACTGGATAGTTTGTCCCAGGTACACGTAGCTGTCAACAACTTCGAGAACAGAGTCTCCAATCTTTATAGGAGTCGGTACAACATGGGCATTAGACATGACTTTCGTCTTGCCCATGTTCATTTTAAGACCGACTCGCTTGGAGGCCCTACTGAGGTCTTCGAGCATTGTACTCAGGTCCTCCGCGGTTTCAGCCATGACTACGATATCATCAGCAAACCGAAGGTGTGTAATGTACTCGCCATTGATGTTGATGCCCAGTCCTTTCCAGTCCAGAACCTTGAAGACATCCTCCAATGCAGCGGTGAACAGTTTCGGAGAGATAACATCTCCCTGTCTGACACCACGCTGCAGAGGTATTGGTTTCGAGGTCTGGTCCTGTATTCGGACTGACATGGTGGCGTTTTCGTACAAACCCTTCAGCGCTTCAATATATCGATAGTCTACTTGGCACCGCTGGAGAGACTGCAGTACAGCCCAGGTCTCGATCGAATCAAAGGCTTTTTCGTAGTCCACAAACGCCAAGCAAAGGGGTAGGTTATACTCCTCGGCCTTCTGTATAACCTGCCGCAGCGTATGTATGTGGTCAACTGTGCTGTAGCCTTTTCGGAAACCGGCTTGTTCGGGCGGCTGGAAGTCGTCAAACCTGCAGGCGAGACGATTTGTGAGGACTCTTGAAAACAACTTATAGACATGACTCAGAAGTGAGATGGGTCTGTAGTTTTTCAAAAGGGTGTTGTCACCCTTTTTGAAAAAGAGTACCACCACACTTCTGTGCCATGCCTGTGGCGTTTTTCCCTTATCTATGACGGAATTAAATAACTTCTGAAGGGCCCTAAGGATCGGTTCACCACCCGCCTTCAGTAGCTCTGCCGTTATTCCGTCATCGCCTGGCGCCTTGTTGTTTTTAAGCTGTTTCAGAGCCAATCGAATCTCCTGCAGGCTGACGTCCGGGATATCTTCAGTGTAGTGTCGGGTTAATCTTGCTCTAGGGTCTTCAGCAAGATTTAATGCGGGTCTTGTCGTTGAAGTGTAGAGCTGTCCATAGAAATTCTCGACTTCCCTCAAAAGCTCGGGCCCGGACGTTAAGATCTTGCCGTCGTCAGTCTTCAGCTTGCTTAGCCGGCTATGCCCAATAGTCAGATCTCTAGCGAAAACTTTAGAGCCTCTGTTTCGCTCTATAGCCTCCGTTATACGCTCGGTATTATACCGACGTAGGTCGCGCTTCAGAGACTTTGAGATCTGCTTATTGAGCTGCCGGTATCTGCAAGCATCACTTGACGAACGCAAAATCATCTCACGTCTGTCCTCCATGAGCTCGAGAGTGTAGTCCGAGAGCTTTTTAGTTCTATTTGTACGGCGGGTCCTAAAATACTTAGTCCCGACCGTACGGACAGCTTCTACAAACCCGTCATTATATTCGTCCACGTCGCCACTTAGGCATTCGAAGCGATTTTGGAGCTCGAGCTGGAAACCCTCGGAGTTGTGGATCTGAATGGGTGCTGGCCGGAGCGTGGACTTCATCAGGCGAGATCTTTCGGACACTATGTTCAGATTCAATGTGCCTCTGACCATACGGTGATCGCTGCCGCATTTGAGCGAGTTGATCACTGAGACATCATTGAATATGTGCCTTTTTGTCGTCAAAATGAAGTCTATCTCATTCTTAGTGACCCCGTCGGGACTGATCCAAGTCCACTTTCGCTGTTCACGCTTTTTGAAGAAGGAGTTCATCATAAAGAGTCCCTCCTTCTCCATGAAGCCAGCTAACATGTGGCCTCGGTGGTTCCGACGCCCAAATCCAAAATTTCCCAGTCCGAGCTCTTCACCACTCCGTTTACCAAGTTTAGCGTTGAAGTCCGCCATGATAACGCTGTAGTGAGTTTTAGAGCTATGTATGGCTTTAGAGATGTCCTCATACATAGTCTCTACTTCATCGTCGGAGTGTGTCGAGGTCGGGGCGTATACCTGAATGACCTTCAGCGAATACCGTTTGGTTATTCTGAGTATCAGGAACGCCACCCTGGTCGACACACTCTCGATCTTCACTACATTGTCGACAAGGGACCTGTGGACGAGAATATTTACTTACATTATTTAAAAAGCTAGCAGTCTTAAAATAATAATAATAGCGCTCACCTAGTGGGTAGCATATGGCAAAAAAACACTACAATAGGGTCCGGAAGCTCACCCAAACTTAGTTGAGAAAAGGCTAGTCAGAGGATATTGTACTTATGTTAAACAAATGAATAAGTAACTTCGATGAGGATGAAAATTTTCCCAACCGAAGAACATACACAAAACAAAACATTCCCATTAATTAATAAAAAAGAAAAACAAAATAAGTAAGCCCCCTTTTTAGGGTTCCGTAGCCAAATGGCAAAAGACGGAACCCTTATAGATTCCTCATGTCTATCTGTCCGTCTATCCGTCCCTATGTCACAGCCATTTTTTTCCGAAACTATAAGAGCTATACTGTTGAAACTTGGTAGGTAGATGTATTCTGTGAACCGCATTAAGATTTTGATGCAAAAATAAAAAAATAATAATAAATATTGGGGGCTCCCCGTACGCGTGGGGTATCTATGGATAGGTCTTCAAAAATGATATCGAGGTTTCTAAAATATTTTTTTTCTAAACCGAATAGTTTGCGTGACAGACGCTTCCAAAGTGAAAAAAGTTGGTCCTCCCCCCTCTAACTTCTAAAATAAGAAAATGAAACACCTAAAAAGAAACATATGATGTACATTGCTATAAAAACTACCAAGGAAAATTGTTTTGAACGAGATCTAGTAAGTAGTTTTTTTAATACCTCGTAAATCGTAAACCGCTTATTACCGCGTAATCTTTCATACAAATAACTTAAATCCTTTAATTTCATAAATCAATCACTTGGCCGGTTTTTCATATTTTACAGAAACAAGAATCAAAGGTTACACATATAAATGCGTGAAATGAATTGATGAGTTAATTTTACGTTTTTTTTTTACAGATTCATGTCTATATTCGTAACCAAACGCAGTATTCAACGGGTTCATGGAATATCAGTATCATCATCATCATCATTTCAGCCGAAAGACGTCCACTGCTGGACATAGGCCTCCCCCAAGGCTCTCCACGACGACCTGTCCTGCGCCTCCCGCATCCAGGGGTTTCCCGCAACCATCACCAGGTCGTCGGTCCACCTTGTCGGGGGCCTACCCACGCTACGTCTTCCGGTGCGTGGTCGCCACTCGAGAACCCGTCGGCCCCATCGGGCATCGGTCCTACGGGCAATGTGTCCAGCCCACTGCCACTTTAGTGTTGCAATTCTTCGGGCTATGTCGGTCAATATCAGTATAGACGCTAATAAATATTAAGTATACGTATGTATCTAATAAACTCAGTTTCACATTTTTTGCAGATATAGGTTGTGACTAGGTGAGCGATATGTATATCCAAACTAATATATAAATGTGAAAGTAACTCTGTCTATCTGTCCTTTTGTCTGTTACGCTTTCCCGCTTACACCTCTCGACCGATTTTGATGAAATTTAGCACAGACAATCTTTAGACCCCAAGAAAGAACATAGGCTACCTTTTATTGAAAAAAAAATGATATTCCCGAGGGAAATCTATAAAGCGCGATGTAACCGAATTCCACGCGTGCGAAGCCGCGGGCGGAAAGCTAGTTGTATATAATCCCCCTTATTCATAAACGCTGCTTAAACTAAACTAATGATTAGTGATTTTTTAAACATACATTTTAGATGCTTGCACGTCACTTAACTTTAATAATCGATTATAAATAAACCCCTTAAACACTGTGGTGTTTATTCATAAAGGATGATTTAAGTTAAGTGACGTTAAAAGGTCAAAAATGTATGGTTAAAGAATCGCTAGTCACTAGTTAACTTTAAGCAGTTTTTATGAATAAGGGGGAATGTGTTTAGGGGCAATAAATATCTAAGAATCAGTTAAATTATTGCTACTAAAAGTTAAAGGAATTGAAAATGCATGGTTAAAAATACACATATACAGTATGTTAAGAAAACCCTGTCCGACCCATAAGGATAATAAAGGTTAGGTAAACACATGACCAAATATAATATAAAATTTTACGTAATCATCATAGTACCAATACAAATGAATTTTGAAATAATCTTTTTTCCCGCGAATTAATTCCAACTTCCCCGAAATTTGGTAATTTTTTAAAAAGTGACAACACCGGTATTATTATGAGCGAATAGCGATGCGATCACGTGCCGCGTGCCCTGCCGCCCGCCGCCCGCGGAAGGGTGCTCAACGCACATTTATTATGTTACCTCTTTTTGCGAAATAATATAGTTATCGATACCTAACAACACCTTCACGGGTCGGATAGGGTTTTCTTAACATACTGTATACAGTAATCTATACTAATATATAAAGCTGAAGAGTTTGTTTGTATGTTTGAACGCGCTAATCTCAGGAACTACTGGACCGATTTGAAAAAATCTTTTTGCGTTGGATAGCCCATTAATCCAGGAAGGCTTTAGACATTATATAACGTCACGCTGCTACCAATAGGAGCGGAGCATAACTAAACCACGCGAATGAAGTCGTGGCGAAGAACAAAGTACTGGCGGTCGCTAGTGTACCTATATTGAAAGACATACCCTGTAAGGCGTGTACCCTGTGTAGATGTATCCTATAATAAGACTGTATCCATATAAAAAAATAAAATATACAATAAATACCTTATTGATCAGGTTTTTTTTTAACAGATTGGGGAAAACTTAGCGTAACTTGGGCTATTTATTATTCCTTATTTTGGCTAGATTGAATATCATGCAATTCCTGATACCAACAGGGTAATTGCACACACACTATCAGTATCAATGGGTTTCATTTTGACAGTTCAACATCATACATTGCTTTATTTAAGTTGTTTAGCAATACACATTTTTCGGACATATGGAGCAATGGATTAGCAATATGCAAATTATATTATATATTCCCAAAGGAAATCTTAAAAGCGCGATATAACCGAAAACCACACGGGCAAAGTCGCGAGCGGAAAGCTAGTAATAAACAACGGAGAGTATTTGCATATATACACAGCTTTGTAGCCGAGATCATCAGCAACTTACTCTTTAATATAATCCTCTAGAATCAGAGGTGCGCCGTACTACAGGTATATGCCCGACCCAGTTCTCAAAAAAGGCAATATCACATTGTACTTGGATCGATCCAATTGTTGCCAATTAACTAGATAGGTATAGTGACGGTGAATCGATCAGAGCGGCGTGCGATGATTGTTGACCTAACCATCACACATGAAGAGAACCTAGTGAAAGCCAAGAAAGATAAACAAATCAAGTATCTTGACTTGGCTCGCGAGTTTGTCGACATGTGGGAAGTGGATTCAGCAACCATTGTACCGATAGTCGTGACAGTCAATGGCTTAATAGCCAATAGCCTCGAACAACACCTCAGGAGGCTCTCGATCACTTGATTCAGAAAGCGGAACATCTGGACACGACTCACATTGTCAGGAGGTTCCTCTCTTTGGAGCTCTAACCGCCGGTAGCTTTGACCTTGTTACCGATACTGGCTATTACTAATTTGTCAAGACTCAAGAGACAGATTAGTATTGATAAAATATTCTACCTACCCACCTGCAGTTACGTAAATGCTTGTTTACCTTTTCAAACCCGTAGACAGTAACGTATTCGTGTAGGCAATTATGATTCGATTGTTTTCAGGTCAACTATTGCACCATATGGAAAATTCACTTGGATGGAGCAGATTACGAAGTCATTCCGTCTTAGATTCCAGTGATTTTCATAAATCTTAATAGACATCGGCCGCCGGCAGAAGTTACCACCCACCAAACAAAGCCTTGCCGCCAAGCGATTTGCCGTGTTCCGGCATGATGTCTGGTGAAGCCGTACGGAGGACGGGTCTGAGCAGTTGTGTTACGATGTGTGCCGGGTACGATGCGCCTAATGTTGTTGTGTTGGGAGTTTGGTCGTGGAAGGTCTTCAGATCAATCTCCCTTTGGCGCAGCATCGTTGGTCGTATTGTTGGGTTTAACATTGCATCACCTCGCTCAACTGCCGTCTTCCTTCCTATTCGCTCAGTTTTTCTTAATAAACTAGCGCGCTTTACCGTCAACGATCGCATCACTGCTTACCATCAGGCGGGATTGCGGTCAAGCGCTAGTTTATAATTATTAAAAAAAAAATATCTATTATTTGTAGATTTAATCCCTGGACAGGTCTTTAGAAATCTGTGTGTTTCTTACCTTGTAAGACCATTTCAGGCGCAAATTTCCATAATATTCACTTTATTTTAATGAGATTTTGCCCTAATTTTAGTTTAATTAGTTTTTTTTATTAAATTATATGACGTTATTCCAATATCCTATTTACAGGTAATCAATATAATTTTATTATATCATTGGTAACCTTTTTTTTGTGTCTTTGGTGGGCACAAGTCTCCTCTCATACAGAGAAGTATTTTGCGTAATCACCACGCTTGCTCAATGCGGGTTGGCGATTTCAGACTTAAAATCCAGGTTTCCTCAAGATGTTTTCCTTCACCTTTTAATCAGTCGTGGTAGCCACTAGGCTACACCAGCCTCTTAAGTATAAATGTGCGGGTTTCTTGTTTAGTTATTTTAAAATCTTGCCCATATAATGTGTGTCCTTTCAATTTCATCATTTCGAAGATTATATTTATTTTAATATGCCACTTTATATACAATTTAATTTTCAATTCAATAAAATAATCCTGGTACATTTACTTATACATCTGCCTATCTAGACTTAAACATGAATTACGATGTGTTTAAAAGTTGCAGGTCAATACAGAAAGGTACAATTACATCGGGTCCTTACCCACTATTTACCTGTAACACTGCTATTAGTTAGCTTCAGGCCTACCATCAAGAAAAAACGATTACTTAAACTGTGTAGTAGCGTACGGGTTACTATGGTAACTCGAACTTAGTCACTTCTATTTCTCGATCGACGAATACGACGGCTCATCGAAAATTCGAAATTAAAAAGTTCTTATTCGAGTAACAATGAATAGATTGTTGATGAAAATACTTTGCTTTGCAATGGACTGATAGCAACTAGTTTCATCTTTCTGATCGACTGACCTTTTGACAATTCAAAAGTGCCTGTAATCGGTTTATTTGAAATAAATTATTTGAGGACGTTTGAGTTACTAGGTTTACCATAAAACGATATTTTTTTAAAGTGATCTTATACTGAGAACCAGAAGTAGCTTGTTTAGCAAGCTCTCATTCACATTCATGCACCTGGGGCGAGACGCATTCGTCCAGACGTATCGTGCATCGCAATGAGCCATTATTGAGTCCCGATTCCAATAGAGATGTAGCTAGCCTTCTAAGAACACGCGGGCAATTTACTAGCGCGATAGTAGAGGTGTGTCCGGTCATTACAGCAGTCAGGATTAATGCACTCGACCGCAAATGAACAAAAGAAAACCTGTGAAACTCCCTTTAGCGAGGTAAGTAAAAGTTCCGTGACTTTCAATAGTCGATTGTTCAGGCCTAGTAGGCGGCAAAGTGGAAAATAAAACATGTTCAGGTTTATTATATAATAGGTAGGCCGGTAACTAGTTGATAGTTCTACATAGGTATATGAAGGATTGCTCTGAAAACACCGTGAGGCAACCCCTAAAATAAAGGGTGTATTTGACGCCGACGCACAAACGTGGATCCAGTATATGATTCTGAACCCCATCAATGGTGGAATTTTTCGTCGGCTTTTTCATGATTTAAAAAAAAAATATATATGTAGTTTTTTTCACTTTAGACCGTTCATAATTGCTATACTTTTATAACTCAATAAGATTTTAAAGTAAATATTAATTAATTCGCTAATTACACAAAAAAGCGCAATGAAAACAAAACTCGAAAAACTATCTTATCAGCTGATTTAATAGAGTTCACATCAGGGATCAACGTCATACCTACAAACCCGCACGGGGGCACGCTTGCAACGTTCAAAGGCCGAGCCGACATTTTTTTTAAACACTATTATTTCTGTAACCGCTCATTAACGACATAAATGACTATCATAATTTTGTTAGTGGCATGCGGTCTATCCTTTTCGCGAAGTTTGCGTTACGATGTCAGATATATCCTGTATAAAAAAAATACGATCACGTGTGACATCTACCAACAGAGGTTCACTTTATGTGTGTGGCAACATTTTAGGCAGATTATGCAAAAATTGGGAATTCGATCTTGGGAATTATAAATAGGATCTAGAACTAGAGTTAGAAGAGGTCTTTGTCTTCTTTGCTGAGATCATCTTTTATACCACGTATATAAATACAATGTATGTGTCTTCAAGGCTAGAGCTTTACCATTAACGGTTACATCACTGCTTACCATCAGGCGGGATTGCGGTCAAGCACTAGTTTATAAAGAAGGAAATATCAATGGTTAATGTGGGAAGGCAATAGAATTTCCCGATGAAATAAAGACTACGTTTAGTCGTAAGGTTCCAGGTACTGCTTTCCTGCCAAAAGTCATTCAAAATTCTCTGAAACCCGTGTTACGACAATTGAATTCAAATTTAAAATTCGAAGGCAAAATACAGTGAAACGGGGCGGGCCATCAATGCCATTCGGTTCGTCGCTCGAGAAGTGCAATGACGCTATTGTGCCCGTCTGGCGTGGCAGCGCAGACGCAGCCAGCAGTGACTTGCGCGAATAATACGAAAGCTCACCATTTCATTGACGCACCATTATCATTATGAGATGACAGTGACAACAATCGCGAATTGAAATCGTTTTCATGTTCTGAATTGTCATGCTTCGATAATTTCTGAACTTGATGAGAAAAGTGACCGTGGAGGTTGCAGATTACTTTAAAATGCACGTCATTTATTATTTTGTATGAACAAATGTACCTCAATGCGTTACCGCCTCACCGGTGACATGCATAATCTTATCTAAATCCGTTATTAATTTCGCGATTATTGTGTAAAACATTGTCGTCAGCTTTATAAAACATTCCCACCTAATTTCGATGTTTCCACCTACAGAATCTGAATACCAGATTGTTGAACCTTAAATTAGAAATGATTATTTGTCAGACTAGTTATTATTATTCTCGTGGACTTGCGTCAGAGCTTTGTGCATTTCAACATTCTGGGGCCGAGAAGCGTGGCTGGCGTTTGCTTCGGTCAAGCTTGAGCGCACCAATAATTTGCTAGTAAACTTTGATGGGGCTTTAAACAGTCGGTTTGTGCAGTTATTATTATATTTATGCAGTCTGCTAGACAGTTACTACGTGCCCGCGATTGCGAATGATGGATGCTCGAGTTGTTGCCAAGTGAACGGCAATTAATCATGCGCTTTTTTATAGCTCTAGATTAATATGCAACTTAGATGCAGATGTTATAGATAACAATTGAATGGCGAAGCGCGCAGCCATGTTCTAATTTGTGAATGATATACATAACGTTAGTAATCACAGATCAGACTGTGTCTAGGTAGACGTAGAGGTTGATACCTACTGCGAATAGTCGTGTTCATGTCTTCATACTCAATATAATGAATTCAGCGGTTGATTAAACTATCGTCAACTAGCATAAATTGGTTTGCGTTGTGGAGTTGATTGTTTAAATGTGGTTGTACTTATTGTTCTGTTATTAATTCCAAAGCAATGCACTAACATTCTTAATGCATTGAAGTAAATGAAGATTTGTGAGTGTTTGGTTTTCATTTTTGTTTTTTAATTACGAGCTAATGTAATAGGTACGTTTCCTGGGTAACAAAAAATGATCCTATTTAGTCCGTCATTCAGATTAGAGAAAAATATTGGATACGTATATTGTGTTTTATCAAATCAATAAAAATTGACAAATATAAAAGGCATCAAAGATCAGGAGTGGTGGCTGGTGACGTCACTGCTCGCTAAAAAGAGTAGCGTGTAGTGACGTCACACGAGTTTTCAACGCACTGTGTCGTCTTCATTTTTTGTTTATATGAAAAAAGAAAAAAATACGTGTCTAGTATTTTTTGGAAATCTGACTGACGGACTAATTAGTTTTTTTTTTGGCCAACTACCCTATTCTGTCGCTGTCAACTGCAAATTTATATTAATAGTAATATGTATCCTATAAGACTGATATAGATGACAAATGTATTTTTGACCATTTATTACTTCTCTCATTTCATTCATATTGCATTACAAAGTTCGAGAGAACGGGATGGTCTGTCGTGTTAGCAAACACTTTATACAGTAGGTATGTTAAGAAAACCCTGTCCGACCCATAGGGATAATAAAGGTTAGGTAAACACATGACCAAATATATTATAAAATTTTACGTAATCATCATGGTACCAATACAAATGAATTTTGAAATACCTAATCTTTTTTCCCGCGAATTAATTCCAACTTCTCCGAAATTTGGTAATTTTTAAAAAAGTGACAACACCGGTACTATTATGAGCGAATAGCGACTCGAACACGTGCCGCGTGTCCTGCCGCCCGCCGCCCGAGGAAGGGTGCTTATCGCACATTTATTAAGTTACCTCTTTTTGCGAAATAATATTTATTTTTTTAGGGGATTTTTTTTTAAGTTTAGCCCGTTTTTGTATCCATTAGTAGAATCAGTTATCGATACCAAACAACACCTTCACGGGTCGGACAGGGTTTTCTTAACATACTGTATATTTATTATGCTCATGTCGTCAAAAGTGGCAGAGTATTTTTGTAGCAGGACAGGAGGGCCTGATTTCCCGGCACTAGTGGAGGTTCTTTTTGAAATTCGCCTAAAGAAACTATGTTTTTTTTGTTACCTATTTATTTTTATTATATAGTGCTTGACGGTACGCATTGATGCAATCGTTGATGGTAAAGCACGGTAGTTTACTATGAGCCTATTCACTCTAACCTTTCGAATGCACTGGAGGAATATTTGAAATCCTCGAAAGCTGCAGCCCAACTGACGGTCCTATAAATACTTATTGTTAGTTCAGTTAAACCTGGCTATCTGCCCTAAATAAGAATGATGGATGGTAGTGATGTTGGCAAGTGAACGTTAATGAATCATTCGCTGATTATTAAATTATAAACGAAAGGGGACGTAATTTATCACGTCATACTTATGACAGATTCACGAAACGCGAGATCGTTTGGTTGATAAATATATTGATTATAAGTTTTGTGGTAACACTACCTATTTCTAGGATGACTCTCGGCTTTTAATTATTTTTTTTTGCTATAGTGCACATGCAACAGAGCAAATTGAGCCTGAAAGTTACCAGCGTGATAAGAAGATATCGA
This sequence comes from Sesamia inferens, assembly GCA_037179545.1. Taxonomy (NCBI): domain Eukaryota; kingdom Metazoa; phylum Arthropoda; class Insecta; order Lepidoptera; family Noctuidae; genus Sesamia; species Sesamia inferens. The sequence goes on from CM073940.1 coordinate 12,048,180, forward strand.
TAGATGTAGATAGATGTCAGAATGCTACAGATGTTCATCATCATTATTCACAGCCCAATTTCATCCACTGTTGGGCATATGCCTCTCTTTACTTCTGCAAATCCCCACGCTCCTATGCCAGCCTCATCCAGGCATTACCAGCGATGGCAACAATATCGTCTAGGTACCTGGATTAGATTGCAGTAGCTGTTTGTGAAATCTACTAGATAGCATCTTCGTCGTTATTATAGCTAACTAGATTTGGGTTTCCGATTGCATAGGTTTTTCTAATATATGTAAAACTTAGAAGTTTTTTTTATGGATTATAAACTAGCCCTGGACCGCAATCCCGCCTGATGGTAAGCAGTTACGCAATCGTTGATGGTAGGGCGCACTAGTTTATTAAGAGCCTATGCACTCTAGCCTTGAAGACACTGAAATTTTAGTCCGACGGAAATACCGCCGCTTAAAAAAGTGAAAAGCCTTACCTTGGCAAGGTCCCGGGTAGTCGAGCACGAGGTGTTTGGCAGGTCTCCGGCAGGCGCGTCGCCGGAGTCGGCACAGCGAGGGGTAGGTCCGACCGTCGCTGCCGCACACGGTACCGACGCGGCGGCAGGCGGCCGCGCAAACACAGCGTGCACGACCGCCTCTCACCACGCAACGCCGTCCGCTACCACATGACACTCCTGCGCACGATTCTGTAGAAAGGGGCACGTTGATAAACTTACAAATTGATGATGTGTTTCCCATTCATCATCATCATCATTATTTCAGCCGAAAGACGTCCACTGCTGGGCATAGGCCTTCCCCAAGGATCTCAACGACGGCCGGTCCTGCGCCTCCCGCATCCGGCGGTATCCCGCGACCTTTACCAGGTTGTCGGTCTACCTTGTTGGGGGCCTAGCCACCCTTAGTCTTCCGGAGCGTGGTCGCCAGTCTAGAACTCATCGGCCCCATCGGGCATCGCTCCTACGGGCAATGTGCCCGGCACACACTTAAGTTTTGCAATTCTTGGTACTATGTCGGTTACACCTCATTTCTGATTTGATCACGCAGTGAAACCCAAAGCATAGCCCTTTTCATTGCCCTTTGAGTGACCTTCAGCTTTCTTATAAGGCCCATTGTTAGGGACATTTTTTTTTTAATAATTATAAACTAGCGCTTGACTGCAATCCCGCCTGATGGTAAGCAGTGATGCGATCGTTGATGATAAAGCGAACTAGTTTATTAAGAGCCTATTCACTCAGTAGAACTGAGCGGATAGGAAGGAAGACGGCAGTTGAGCGAGGTTAAACCCAACACCACGACCAACGATGCTGCGCCAAAGGGAGATTGATCTGAAGACCCTCTACAACCAAACTCCCAACACAACAACATTAGGCGCATCGTACCCGGCACACATCGCAACACAACTGCTCAGACCCGTCCTCCGTACGGCTTCACCAGACATCGTGCCGGAACACGACATTCCCATTAAGTATTCGGCAATGAGCCGCAGGGATACTCTACCGTATATAAAATAAACTGCTGATATTTATTACTTATATAAAAACTTAGAAAACATCCGCCAGAAATATAAACGACCCGGTGCTGTACACGCGTAGATAAATCTTGAGATATTTAGATAGAATCGAGTGTTTTATGGCTCACGTGCTGGCCCGACAAATATGTAGGAGCTGATCAAAGTGAGATATCCATATACGCCGCTTTGAATCACTACCTAGTTAAACATAAAGCTAGAAATAACCACATTAGCAAGTGGTTTGTTCAAGAATTTACTTTTCGCCAATGACATTTTATGAGTCATTAAATTTGTTCTTTCGAGTTTACTCTTCCCCCACGCACATTTAAAATAATTTGTAAATTAGTATTCTTGATTTTCGCCAGAAAAACAAAAGCACGTTTGCAAAGTGAAAAGGAGAAAAATGATGTGGGCGACGGTGTTTTATTGGCTGTAATTTTTTAAGTGCATTTCTCGAGAAAATGAATAATGAGTATCGGCTTACAACATAGGTATTCGTTCAAGGACTAATATAATATTTTCCTCGTGTTTACTACAAAAAGTAATTCTTCGACAGCCAGCATCAAACTATTTTTTTTAAGAATTATAAACTAGCGCTTGAACGCAATCCCGCCTGATGGTAAGCAGTGATGCGATCGTTGATGGTAAAGCGCGCTAGTTTATTAAGAGCCTATTCACTCAAAAAAACTGAGCGAATAGGAAGGAAGACGGCAGTTGAGCGAGGTGATGCAATGTTAAACCCAACAACACGACCAACGATGCTGCGCCAAAGGGAGATTGATCTGAAGAGTAAGACCCTCCACGACCAAACTCCCAACACAACAACATTTGGCGCATCGTACCCGGCACACATAATGCTTGAACACGACAAATCGCTTGGCGGCAAGATTTTTCTATTTCACAGCATTAAACCTACATAACAAGCACGGGACGACAAATGCCCTTACATAAGACCACTCTCTGCCAAAACAATTCATTTATTTGAGAAATAATTTGTTTATTTCTAAATTCAAACATTTGACGTTTTGCCAACCTGTGTTGATTCGATGCGCAAATTGGGCCTTGAGTGCATCGGCCGATGATAGATATACGTATATATCTATCGGCCGGTGATAGATATACGTAAATATCTATCGGGCGATGCACTCACGGCCCAATTTTATTACATATTTGCTGAACCACGTTATTGGTTGTTAGCTTTAGGATATACGAGTAGTTTGTTTATCTGTTGCTATAGTAGATTGATGTAATTGCGCTTTATGCTCGCCTGTCTTTTGTGTCTATTGAGGCAATTGGCCTAGGATTGTTTTACTGGCTAATGCGCCGCACCTATTTATAAGCCATTTAGAGTTTCCGTCATTTTACTGCGCAAAAGGAAAGTATTTTATTTGTTTGAGGTTCAGGTTATAAATTTTAGCATAGGTAGGCTGTTTGCCATTCTTTTACAGATGTATCTATGTGAATGCAGCCCGGAGGTCTAGCTGCATTTTTGCAATAAGTATCGGAAAGATGAAAACAAGATAGTTTGACATCGACATTTAATAATACTGTATCTGTCTGTTGTTACCATGTTTATAGTAGACAGCCTTTATTGAAAAATAAATAGGAGCTGAAGTAGGTTTCGTGAAATAAAAGAAAACTTCCAAAAATATATTGCAGGTTGTCGGTTGTAGCTATTAAAATAATTACATATAATGTAGTCTACATTTACTAAAAAAATATCCGTTCAGTTCTTCGCACCATAACTAATTTTACTAAGATACGGCGACTAGATTATTGTATGACGTCATTCTTGGCTCAAATTACTACAAAAACAATACCTTCTTTGAATTCTAATTGGCCTCTATTTTTCCTAGAAGCAGCGGGCCCGGAAGGATGTGGCCATGTCTTTAATTAGGTAACTGAGGAAGCAGCTTAATTCGACGAACTGACGCAAACTATCGCGAGAAAAAACATGAGATAATACATTTTAAATATGCCTTCTGAAAGAAACTAACTAGCTCATTGTGTACGGTAAAGTTTGCGTAAACGGAACATCATAGACATCCATCCAATTTCTGGAAAGGTTTTATTTTCTTCTTGTTTTAATTTTCAGGTGTCATTATTTTTATTGTAGTCGTTTTTGGCCTCGAGTCGGATGTTGACACACCAAGCAGTATGATGGGTTTTAATTTTAGTTTTGTACATAGTACGGAGTACCTATGTATTTATTTTTAGATTGAAATTGGTTAATGAAAAGTAAGTTGTTAAAATATTTCTCTGATGTAATATCTTTAAATTTAATTATACTTTTTTTAAAATTTATATTGTATGCAAAAATATAGATGATCTGGAAAGGATTCCATTCCATTTCTGGAAAGGTTTTATTTTCTTCTTGTTTTAATTTTCAGGTGTCATTATTTTTATTGTAGTCGTTTTTGGCCTCGAGTCGGATGTTGACACACCAAGCAGTATGATGGGTTTTAATTTTAGTTTTGTACATAGTACGGAGTACCTATGTATTTATTTTTAGATTGAAATTGGTTAATGAAAAGTAAGTTGTTAAAATATTTCTCTGATGTAATATCTTAAAATTTAATCATACTTTTTTTTAAAATTTTTATTGAAGGCAAAAATATAGATGATGTTGGAAATGCAAATGTTGCCGAGTTCTCTTCTCAAGCCTAACACCTAACATCATTTTCATCTCAGCGTTAATCTCAGTCGTATCCGAAGCTTTTTTCAGCTTTGGAATCTGGGGCCCGCTTTACCAGTCTAACTGCTGATTTTGGCTAAACTTCGATATTTTCCGTGAAGCGACTGCCGTCTGACCTCCACAACCCAAAGGCGATATCAAAGCATTGCAGTTAGGCCAATTGGGTTGTATCCTAAAAATAATTTAATGTCCATCAGATAGATTTATAAAAAATATTGAACACGTATTTTTTATTTTTCCTTTCATTCAAATACTTGCATTAAAGATTGATTTGAAATGTCGCATGTCGTCATGCCGTGGTACAAAATATACCTCGGCGTGACGTAATTAGCCCCCACTCTGTAACTTTAACACGCTATATCTCAGTAGTTTTTGGTAATTTAAAAATAAAAAATACGGGTCTTAATTTTTTTTTTATTATCTATAAGACGGCCTAATTATTTTTTTGATTTTCATATCTTGGATACATCCCTATTGTTGGACTTTTGAGGGTTCCGACAACCCGAACGACTGCCATTAGATGTTCGTATGGCAACCGGGACCAACGGCTTAACGTGCTTTCCGAGGCACGACCAGACCAGTGTAAATATTCATATTCATGCATACAAATTTTTGCACCCACGCCTCCTTGCGCAGCGGCCGCGTTCGCTACCGCTACGCCACGGAACCTCCGTGGCGGAACAAGCCAAGCCTAACATCTAAAACATTGGACTTAAACTTACCAGCACAGGCAACACAGGGAACTCCTCCAGAAAGCGCTTTATAGAAGAATATCTCGCCGCTGTCGAGGTCGCGGGGGCTCCAGGCGGCGGGCGCGCGTGATGCGCCGGCGCAGCATTCGGCGCGACCCACGCGCAGCGCCGCCACCGAGCTGCAACGCCCGCCGCGGTCCATCCCTGTCCAACAGATTCCGGCTGTGGACAATAAATACACGAGTATATTATTAAGAATTTAGTTAATATTATTATTGCTCTTTATTTATTTAGTTATACCATGAACCATATTACTTCATCATCATTATCATCAACCTTTTTAATCATCCCACTGCTGGGCACAGGTCTCCTCTCATACAGAGAAGGATTGAGCGTAATCACCACGTTCTCTCAATACTGGTTGGCGATTTCAGACTTAAAGTCCAGGTTTTCTCATAATGTTTTTCTTTACCTTGTAATCAGTCATTGGTGTCTAAGATATACTTAGAAAATACATTGATACTTGCCTGACCTGGAATCGAACCCACACACTCATACTATACAACATATTACCTATGTTCAGCAAATAAAATACTTTGAGTTGGATAACCAAATTGTATTTGCTGCACTAGATGGCATATTTTATTCAAACTAAAGTTTTATACAGAGTTATTAAAACCACTGCCACCTAAGATAGAATTAAAGTCGTGTAATGGGTATCATGGCACTCTATCTTGCCACCAGTTAGACAAATGCTCCTAGATAATTAATACTAAAGATAATAGAAAAACGAAAAATATTTAATGCAATATCAAAAAAAGTGCAAAGTGCTTTTATGTTTTCCATCAGGAATTTCTCAGTACCACCCTGGTGTTCTTTCTGACTTGTGCTTTGTTGATTGCAATAGACTCAGACTCATATGATGATGTAAGGATCATTAATTAGATGAGCAAATAAGATGAGCTTTCACCTTATTTGCCATAAAAAAATCAGCCTCTCAGTGTTTCAGTAGAATTTATTGTATACAAAAATAAGTTCAAGCTGCTAAAAAAAATAGGACTTTACATATTAAAGTAGAAAAAACTATGAGGACACTATACTGAGCGTTAGAATACCGTTACTCTGGTAGTCTTTGTGAACCAATCACGTCTAGCTTCACTATCCAACTTTTTACCATTGAGTTCTAATGTACGTAGTACATTATAACTCAATGCTTTTAACCCTAAAAACGTACTCAGCGGAACGTTACCATACTTTAATACGAAAGGATAATAAATCGTTCGCTTCGGGTCCAGACTAAACATAAATTGAACAGATGTGTCTGGACGCTGCGCAAGCGGCTAGCTCGGAGCGCCGTATTCGGTCGGATTCCAGCGCGTGAGTCACGGGGCTCGGCTGTGCGCGCCGGCCGCGCTAGACGACCGCCAGACACTATTTTTCAACGTGCGCCCGCGCCGGTCGACGACGCGACCGGACGACCGCAACCAGACATGCCTATAACTAGTAATTGATTGACTTTTTACAACTATTCGTTCGAAAATACGGACCGGAGGATTTAGTTTATGAAATTTGGTATTTTATGAATAATATGATCAATGAGGACACGGACATAATATTGTAACGTTTTTTGTTTTAGTTTTTGATTGATCCCATTCTGTTTAAGATAATGCCTGCCCCAATTCCCTTGTTCACGAACAAAACTATGTTTAAGTTAAGCGCATCTTTTTCATTTTAGTTTAATCCTGTCAAATTAAGATACTCCATAGACAGCTTAGACGAGATTATAAATATGGCGACCAAAAATACGCCAGTTTACGTCAAGAGCGGACTTATTTGACGGGTCTGAACTGATATTTTATCTTCTGTCCTTTTCTTAATTAAATATAAAGAAAAAGATTCACTGAATTTAAATTAGGTTTAGTTTTTGAACAAGAGAGTCGAGGCCATTGCCATACTCATTTAATTAAATTTTTGAGTAATTTCGTGTGACTATGTTTTATTAGCTTTGGAAGGCGACAGGCTGGAATGTGCAGATATGTTCAGAAAAATCAATTTGTCGTGAAGAAACATTCCTGAGTAACCTTGATACTGTGATGTGTAAGAGAGATAATTCAATCTCTATTTTTATATGCTATTTTATACAAAAATTATATATTGGCGTATTAGAAGCGAGTGGGCAGAATTAATGACAAAGGCTTAGAGGAATTTATTTATGAACATTTTACAAATGTTAATGCATTAATTTAAATTAATTAAAGTCCATTATGAATAATTTTGTCATGAAAAAGTTTGGAAAAAATTCTTAGCTAATATCAATATATTATTTCTAGGTTGGTAGCCAGGATTTTTTCTAGGTATTAGAAATAAATATTTATTCCATTTTGGAATTTTAATGATTGTATTATTTAAAATCATATTTTCAGTTGTGTATAATGTATGACCAAGCATAGAGTCTAGGATTAAACGTCAGTTTATTTTGAGCATTGTTTTTTCTTTCAAATTGTTTCGTCGATATTACTAGGTAGGTAGGTGTAGGTAGTCTTAAATTGTTTAGTCATAGTACATAACAAATTTTCAGACAGTTACGTAATTACTTGTTAGTTTGCTCAAGATAAATCAATGCATATGTGTTTATAACACTATTATCTACGAGTACTAAATTAGTTTCTATTTAGCTGTGTGTTTTAGCTGTGTTGTGTGTATTTGGGCATAATTATGATACAAAGACGGATTGAACCTCTCGGTGGCAGGCCATAACATCGGCCGCCGGCAGAAGTTACCACCCACCAGACAAAGCCTTGCCGCCAAGCGATTTGTCGTGTTCCGGCATGATGTCTGGTGAAGCCGTACGGAGGATGGGTCTGAGCAGTTGTGTTGCGATGTGTGCCGGGTACAATGCGCCTAATGTTGTTGTGTTGGGAGTTTGGTCGTGGAGGGTCTTCAGATCAATCTCCCTTTGGCGCTCCATCGTTGGTCGTGTTGTCGGGTTTAACATTGCATCACTTCGCTAACTGCCGTCTTCAACTAGCCTACATACAACTTACTGATATCAACCGTCAGCAAGTGGCCGCCAGACATAACACCCGCCTGGTCGGAGGATCCTCTCCTTTCTATGAAGAATGAGTGTACTTTACACGCCATTTCTCATACCTCTAAAGTTTATATATAATACAAAGAAAATAATATACTTACATTTATGAAAATACAAATCTATGTACAAATATCATGCTTAACATTTATTAGGTATAAGACGATCGTGTTTGTAATATGTAACTTTATTAATACGTAGGAATATATTTTTACACTCGTCTGGGATTGCAACGGTTTCCATGGTAACCGGTTGCTGCCCGGCCTACGTGAGAAAACTCGACTCTCTCATCCTGTATTTTCCTGACTTGACTTATTAAAGGAAGTAGACATGTTTTCATTTAACCCAGGACTTGGCTTTCGCTAAGAAAGATTCTGTTAACTGACTTTCACAGCTAAGAGAAAGACAACTCTTCACTGTTTTTACAGCCTATTCAACCTCCTAGACTTTTAATTTTTGTCGTTTTTGTTAGACGAAGAATCAAAATTTTAAACATCATTCATCGCGTCATGCACGAATCACTAGGACCAAAATTAAGACCAGCCGAAATAATATGAAGAGTCAGAACAATAAAATAAAAGAGGTTTATTGCAAAACCTTTTACAGTAAATGTAATATAGGGACTTCATTAAATTAGCGTTTTTTACCACTTAGTTATCAGCCTGATCATTCCAATGACGCTAAACTACATATGTAGGTACCCAAATGCCAAGAGCTAATAGTCAACGGCCTTCAATTCAATCAATGTAGCGACAATGAACTTTAAAGAGGGTTTTTTTACTAACAAATTTATGTTGTATGGGGTCCGTGGAGTTGAGAGTACGATTGTCGCAACCCAGTGCTGGGCACAGCATAATAGCAGCGGTAAGTCCTCTCTTTGAGGAGTGGCTAGAGAGGCGACACGGCGCCCTCACCTTCCGCCTGACGCAGGTCCTCACCGGACACGGCTGTTTTGGGAGGTTCCTGTTCCGTATAAGGCAGGAGGAAACGCCAGGATAACACCATTATGGGAATCGGACCGCAGCGAGAGTGCATGGCAGGCCGTCACCTCCTTCTGCGAAGCAGTAATGCTGTCACAGGAGGAGGCGGGGCGTGTGACGGAGCGGGAATCTCAGCGCCCTCAGCGCCTTTAGCCAGAGACGCCCTGGTCGAGAGACAAAATTGGACTCCCGGCCACCGTAGGCGCGGGCTTGCGGGCGGTGAGCAACGGGCAGATCGCCGCCCGGTAAGGACAAGGCCCGAGTTGATGGCGCGTTGTGTTTTACGCGCGCCTCAAAGAGATTTCAGCTCATCGTGAAGCGGTCTACGAAAACCGATGCCTGATGGTCAGAGTTCCTGGTTGGTTAAAAAAGAAACCGGAACCCTGGCGCACAGGCAAATGAAGAAAGATGGGTGGGTTTTAGTCAGTAAAAGTCTGACACGCCCTTCCGCTCTGCCTAGAATGGGAGAGGTCATTTGATGACTACATAGGTATCTACGCATTAGAATGGGCAACTAACTTCATGTTTCTGACTGATCGACCCCTTACTACAATTTAAAAGTGCTTGCAATTGGTTTACTTGAAATAAATGCAATGATTTTAGTTAGTGAGCTAGTAAACCACCACATTATCTGTGGTTGCAAGCACAGCTATAGTGAGTTCTTAAATGATTCCGATTTGAAGTTCGCGATGGGGTTATTCTAGGGCAGTATTTTTCAACAATTTTCATGGCACGGCCCCTTTGGCATCGAAAAAAATATCGCGAACCCGTGCCACCGCAGCTTCTAACTTGGAATTTCAGTCTGTCATTTTGGGTACCTTTCTTTTTTAAATCAAAATTCATTTATTCGAATTAGGCTGAGAATCAGCACTTTTAGAACGTCAATATTACTTAAGACAGTCCCTCCAAAACGCCCGCCGTTCGCTACTTCCTTGTGCTTTCGCTGGGAAGAAGAAGTGGCGGAACAAACTCTTCAGCAGTAACAAACAGAATTCCCACAATCTACTACTCAAACTTCTAAATGTTTGATACGATTTCTTTTTAAAGAAACGGCGAATACCTCAATAAGGCTTGGCAACCCCGTAGGGGGTCTGACCCATATGTGGAAAAGTACTGTTCTAGGGTCTCCTGAGTCGTAATTACCCGCGACCCCCGGCGTAGGTGTGACATGGAGTAGCGAGTTTTAGTAGGTAAGAGATTGACAGATCCCGCCGTCTACCCCGGTGGGCATCCACGAGGATCTTTCTTGGACATTCCATCCATTACATACCGACATACACCGTTTATGCCCATTGTCATTTGAAGATCTTTGAGAGTAGTAACGGCTAGTCAGTAGTTTAAAAATCTAACTGACAGTAACTGGATTAAGTAGGTCAAATAGGCAATCACCCCATGTTAGATACTAGTAGCTAGATGTATAACTGAGTCCGGTTTAGACTTAAAGCCGTAAGCTAAACAGTTGAGAAATGCCTAGGCAAATGATATGGGCCACATTTATCTTGCCCTCTCAAACTAAACTTAATTTTAAATTCTGTGCATCTTTTTTTTTCTATTTCATTAAGGAAAGGACAAACAATAAACATTAATTTAGTCCTATCAAATTAATCCGCGATGACGTAAATTGACGTATGTTTAGCCGCCATGTTTTAATCGCATCTAAACTGTCAATGAAGGATCTTATGTAATTTGACACGACTAAATTAAGTAATATGTTATCTTCTATCATTTTCTTAATGAAATGGAGATAAAAATACATATGTATTGATCATAAAATTAATTTAGTTTGTAAACAAGAGAATCAGTACCATTGTTGGTCTATGAACCTTCTCTCTCGGTGGTGAAAAGTTTTTAATGAAGCCACGAAAGTTTAAATTGATAAGGCGCGCGTTAATGTCCGGAGCGTGCTTGACCGGTTTTTGAATTCGGACTTCGGTACTGGCAGTAAAGCACCTTGGGAGAAATGTAAATATATTCGAATATGATTTTAGTGTGGCGAGTGAGGACGTTGACTCCGGCGGCGATAGCAGCCTATCTTCGTGGGATAGTGTAGCAATAATGAGCTATAGAGCGCTACCCCACGAAGATTGCATTTCGGCATGTGTTTTGTAGCTGCTCTGCTAAAAAAGTGGTGTACTTTGTGTGTCAATGTCAGTGGTGTTTCTACTAACCCTAAATGGGAAAAGTCGAGAACAGTATTCAAGGTTTAGAGCCAAAAGGTGCCTACAGGGTATAGGACTACCTATGTACATACTTCTAAAATTTTGCAGTATTTTCTTTAAATTCATTGTAAAAGATTTTTTTTTAATAATTATAAACTAGTTCTAGACCGCAATCCCGCCTGATGGTAAGCAGTGATGTAATCGTTGATGGTAAAGCGCGCTAGTTTATTAAGAGCCTATTCACTCTAGCTATGAAGACACTTAAATTGTAGTCAGACGGAAAAAACCGCCCAGTTTTTTCACCCACCGTTCCAGTTCCTCGATGTACGCGGTATAAAAGACGAGGCGAAACGCTTCATTTGGATCGTAGTAGTGCCAACAAAGTAAGGACTCACTGTACGACGGGTCGTCCGATGATGGAACGGAGATGGAGGGGAATTAAGTCTTTCGGTGGAGAGACGGGCGAAGAGGCTGATTGGTGACACTGACTTAATTCGAGACGGTCTCAAAAGCCTAGAGCACAGGCGTAGAGTAGCCAGCCTTTCGGTTTTCCATAGGATGCATTTTGGGGAGTGTGCGAGGGAATTGCATGATTTAATTCCCCCATCTCCGTTCCACCATCGGACGACCCGTCGTACGGCAAGTTTCCACCCTTACGTTGTTAACACCATTACGATCCGGACGAAGCGTTTCGCCTCCTCCTTTATACCGCGTACATCGAGGGACTGGAACAGTTTGCCAGCGACGGTGTTTCCATCGGACTACAATTTGAGTGTCTTCAAGGCTAGAGTGAATAGGCTCTTAATAAACTAGTGCGCTTTACCATCAACGACTGCGTCACTGCTTACCATCAGGCGGGCACACTCTCCAAAATATATTCTATAGAAGACGGACAGGCAGGCTACTCTTCGCCTGTGCTCCAGGCTTTGGAGACCTAAATCTGAGTCATCAAGCCTTTCCTCTTCGAATCATTAAACTGTTAAACTTCAAAACTACACTGTAATCTTATTGGATAATGACGTTTCTTACATTGTTTCAGGCGATTCAATTCAACAAGCGCTCTACAGCACATCTAGACACTCCGTTTCTTCTACATCGTATCCGTCAACTTTGGCGCCACAATTTGGGGCCGAGAGATCCGGCTGTGATTATGTAGGTGTGAGAAAATGTCACAAAAAATGTGTAGCGGTTCAAATGTGGGCTGTGTCTGTCTTATAAGGTTTTATTGTTACACTATTCAGGAATTAAGGATTCTCGTAAATAAAGAATCGAATCACTATTAATAACTTAGGTCATATTACACGTAACTTGACGTCACGCCTGCATTCCTCGAAGTGTTTAGCCAGAGAGTCATCATTGGTATTCTGTCAGTTCATCAAAAATTAATTTGAATATTATTTTACGTCATCAACAACATTTTTATCGTCCCATTGCTGGGCACAGGTCTCCTCTCATACAGAGAAGGATTGAGCGTAATCACCACGCTTGCTCAATGCGGGTTGGCGATTTCAGACTTATAAAGTCCAGGTTTCCTCAAGATGTTTTCCTTCACCTTCAGTCATTGGTGTGCAAGATATACTTAGAAAGTACGTATAACTTTAGAAAAGTTACATTGGTAATTGCCTGACCTGGAATCAACCCGGGCACTCATACTTGAGAGGCTGGTGTTTTTACCACTAGGCCACCACGACTTCGACTTATTTTACGTGTTTAACTTATTATTACGCAATTGCCTAAAATGAAATGACTTGTGCTAATTGAAAAAGAGCTTAGCTTATTAGGCTACCCGGAAACAAATTAGTTAGATCAGGTTAATTATTTGAAAAGTAATAGTTTGATGATGGTTGGGTTAAAACTGAACAGAAACAACGAGATTATATAGAAAAAAAAAAACTTTAGTATGTTTAAAGAACTTGACTGTAAATTATCTGACCCAAATAGAAATAGTTACAATTTACATTTTGGTTATGTAGGGTTATGTTTTTGAAGCTAGACAAATATTTTTTAAAAGTCTAATTTGCAAAATAATCTAAATATATTTTATTAAAAACATTTGTAAAGTTCTCTTTACAAATGTTACAGATAGAATAAAGACAAAATAAAGATTTATTTTACAAATGCTTCTACATTTGCCAAATAAATGTTTGTAACGCGAGTGTTTATAATATTAAATATTTTCGGAATAAGTTGTTTGTGAAATAAATAATACAAGATACGTTGGTTGTAAACTAAAAATTTATCAATCGTGTTTTGGTGAATCTGTTCTTCTGTACGGTAGTGAGGTGGGGCCTGTGCTTAAGCAACACAAGCAGGAGCTGCATATCATGGATCTCCATGACATGCAGCTCCTGCTTATGTTTGTAACGTGAGTGTTTATAAAATTAAATATTTTCGGAATAAGTTGTTTGAGAAATAAATAACACAAGATACGTTGGTTGTAAACTAAAAATTTGTTTTGGTGAATGTTCTTCTGTACGGTAGTGAGGTGGGGCCTGTGCTTACTTGTTCGTGACATAGCAGACAAACTGCAGGAAGGTCGCTTACGCTGATACGGTCACGTCTTACGAAAACGTGGGTAACAAATGTCTTGCCATGGCGTCTCTGCCGAGCCGGAATAAGTGGGGTACACCGAAGAAATGCTGGCTTGACGTTGTAAGAGATGATATGCGTGAAGAGGATGGCAAAGGTCGCGCGAAATGGAGGAGTATGAGCAGGAAAGCAGACCCCGGATTCCAGGGACGATGAAGGTGTTTTGGTGAATCTTCATCATCATCTGCGTCACCATTCCCGAACATGTTGGGATCGGCGTCCAGTTTAACCGTATGTAGCTGATCACCAGTATTTTGCACTTCCTATCTTACCTTCATTAACTTATGTAATAGGGGACTAGCCTATTGTTATTACATAAGATACATACGTATAGCCTATAATGTTCCCACTGTTGGGACAGGCCTCCTCTCAGTGAGAAAGAGCGGGCCGTAATCCACCACGCTGACCCAGTGCGGATTGGCAGATGTTACGTGTCTTCAAAGAGCGGGCCGTAATCCACCACGCTGGCCCAGTGCGGATTGGCAGATGTTACGTGTCTTCAAAGAGCGGGCCGTAATCCACCACGCTGGCCCAGTGCGGATTGGCAGATGTTACGTGTCTTCAAAGAGCGGGCCGTAATCCACCACGCTGGCCCAGTGCGGATTGGCAGATGTGACGTGTCTTCAAAGAGCGGGCCGTAATCCACCACGCTGACCCAGTGCGGATTGGTAGATGTTACGTGTCTTCAAAGAGCGGGCCGTAATCCACCACGCTGGCCCAGTGCGGATTGGCAGATGTTACGTGTCTTCAAAGAGCGGGCCGTAATCCACCACGCTGGCCCAGTGCGGATTGGCAGGTGTTACGTGTCTTCAAAGCTGTTGGCTCTAGGACATGCCGGTTTCCTCACCATATTTTACTTCACTGTTTTGAGAGCAGTAGTGATACATTATTGTTTTAAAAGTTAAGGTCATTTTTATGTTATACTTAGCTATGATATCCTGTTACTGGCTTTTATGAATTATATTTGTTTTAGTGTAAGCATCTATGTAAATCGCTGTTGGATATCTTAATAAAATAAAATAAAATAATTTACATAAAGTAAACCGCCTGATGGGATTCGAACCTACGACCCACAAATTGTAAGTCGTGGCAGTTACCACTAGCCCACCGCTGCTCTCTCTATTATTACATATGTAGGTATATCTATTGTTATTAGTTGGGTACAAATTCAGACTAGAAATTCCAAATAGGAAAACCCAATAACTGAATGGAACCCAAAATCGAAAATTAAGTTTGTTACTAACACACTTTAAATACTGTTTCGTTTAGATCTATGAGAGTTCGTGTGTAGAAAGTGATGGACAATTATGACTCTTTCAGCCAAGCAATTCGTCGTGTTCCGGCTGGCATGACGTCTGGTGAAGCCGTACGGAGGACGGGTTGAGCAGTTGTGTTATGATGTGTGTCGGGTATGATGCACCAAATGTTGTTGTGTCGGGAGTTTGGTCGTTGGTCATGTTGTTGGCCTTAACATTGCATCACCTTTTTTTTTTTTTTTTTTTTTTTTGCCGGGGTGGAAATCCTCATAGGATGCCCGCCGCCCTGGGGTGGGCGACGGGGTATGTCAGACTTTTACTGACTAAAACCACCCCGGTGTGTCTTCTATCACGAGCGCGCGTGGGGCCGCGGGAGTCTAAATTCTTCCACGGCCCCACACCCTCGTGCTGGCCCGGTCTGTCCGGGCCTCGTCTCCTGCACGGGGTAGTGGGGTGTTAAACTACCCCGTGCATCGCCTCAAAGGCGCGCGCCGACACTCGCGCGCGCCTCCGCCTCGGGGTCCATCAATGGGGGGCGGGGACTTCCCCATGTCCCTCGCCCCTGGACCCATTCATGGGGGGCGGAAGAGGGCGTTATCCGCCCTTCCTCGGCGCCCGGTGCGTCTTCTGCGGCCCGGGAAGGGAGTTGATATCTCCCTCTCCCGTTCCGCAGCTTCCTTCTGCGACATCACGTCCTCGCAGAAGGACACCACCGCGTCCCACGACTCTGAGCTGCCGACAATCTTCCGCACTACTGCCGGCAGCGTCAGGTCGCCTCCTACTTCATTTGTGAGGACACGGCGCTGCTCCTCCCAAGCTACACACTCGGAGAGCGTGTGCTGCGCCGTGTCCTCCCCGCATTGGACGCAGTGGTGGCACCGAGCGTCCGGCTCTCTGCCTAAGCGACGCAGGTACTTGCCGAAGCAGCCGTGCCCCGACAGTACCTGCGTCACCCTGAACGACAGGGAGCCGTGCCTCCTCCCGAGCCAGTCGTCGAGTACTGGCCGGATCGCCTCGACGGTAGCGAGGCCGGCGGTAGGGCGCATAAGCCTCTGCCGCCAGTCCGCCACCAGGACCTGACGGAGCTCCTCTCGGCGCAGCTCGATCTGTCGCTGCACCGGACTGGAGCCCCGTGTCCGCTCTTCCTCGCGCCATTGGTACAATGACGCGAGTACTTTCGCCTCTAGGTCCCAGGGCGGGGATCCGGCCAGGACGCAAGCCGCCTCGTAGGAAATCGTGCGATACCCGCGGACGACCCTGACGGCCATCGCCCTCTGCGGCTTGCGCAGAATGGCGAGTGTTCCGGCCGTCAGGTCCATCGCCCACACAGGGGCCCCATACAGGGCCATGGACCGCACGATTCCCACGTACAACCGCCTACAGGCGGCGCTCGGGCCCCCCATGTTGGGAAGCAACGTTGACAGCGCGCCTGCTGCACCCATCAGCTTGGGCGCCAGCCGCCGGAAGTGGGGTCCGAAATCCCACCGGCTGTCGAGCACCAATCCCAGGTACTTCATGGTGAACTCGACAGCTATCCGGGCCCCACTGACCACGATATGTGATCCCGGCGCCGGCGCACGCCGGGGGCCATGGAAAACCATGGCCTCCGACTTGTCAAGGGCCACCTCCAGGCCCAGGCGCCGGATGCGGTTCACCACCTGTGACACCGCAGCCGTGGCTATCAACGTCGCTTCCCTGTACGAGCTCCCCCGGGCAGTGACAAGCGTGTCGTCCGCGTAACACGTCAAGTCGGCGCCCGACGGGAGCTCGCCTCTCAGCACCCAGTCGTAGCCGATGTTCCACAGGAGCGGTCCCAAGACCGATCCCTGTGGAACACCGCACGACATTTGGTGCCGACCGGCACCGTCACGTCCCCGATAGATGACGCATCTGTCCTCCAGGTAAGCCCCTACTATGCGGCGGAGGTAGGGAGGCACCCGATGGTATTTCAGGGCCTCCCTAATACAGTTCCAGGGTAGAGTGTTGAAGGCGTTGGAAATGTCTAAAGACACCGCCAACACCACCCCACCCCGGGACACCGTATCCTCCGCCAGGGCTCTCACGCGCATGATGGCGTCTATGGTGGAGCGCCCCCGACGAAAACCGAACTGGCTGTCGTCCAGGTTCGGCCCCTCTCCGCACAAGTGGCCGACGAGGCGATCTGCGATTATACGCTCAAAAAGTTTGCCCGCCTCGTCGAGCAGCACTATGGGCCGATACGCGGACGGCGAGTCCGCGGGGCGCCCCTCCTTCCTGAGCAGGACCAGCTTCCCCTCCTTCCACACACTGGGAAACTGACCCTGCTCAAGGCATGCCGTAAAGAGCCCCCTCAGCTGGGGCTCTAGCTCCTTCAGAGCAAGGACGAGAGCTCGGCCAGGAACTCCGTCGGGTCCGGGCGCTTTATTCTTGGCCCGGAGCCGCGACACGGCCGCTCCCGTCTCTGCTTGCGTCACCACGGGGACATCGGTGCCCTCTTCTTCTGGAGAGTCTGTGGCTGAGGGTGAAACCATCGCCGGGGGAACATGTCCCGCCCGCTCAGGGAAGAGGGTGGATACCACCGCCTCCAGCAGCTGGGGTTGCATACTTTGCACCAGTGGGGGCGCCCAGGGACGCAACTTGCCCCGTACCCAACGGTAGGGGCGCCCCCACGGGTCCCGATCTAGGGATCCCAGCAGCTCTTCCCTGGCCCGCGACTTGGAGTCGCCGATGGCCAGCCACAGAGTCTCCTGGGCCGCGCGGTACACCCCATACCGCGCGGCCTCCTCGTCGGGATCCCGTCGACGTCGTCTCCGGTAGCGCGTATACTGGCGGCGAGCCGCGACGCACTCGACGCGCAACCGCGCAATGTCGTCGTTCCACCAGTACACGTTGCGCCTTGCGGACTGTTGGCGGACGCGGGGCATGGACGCGTCGCAGATCTGCGTCATCGCCCCGCGAAACCGCAGCGCCTCCGCTTCGACGTCGACGGGGCCGTCCGTCGCCGACTCCCAGATCCAGGACTGGACTATGGCAGCTTCCTCGAGTAGTTCCCTGTCGAGGCGCTTAAGCGCCCAGCGCGGGCCGTCGTTAATCGGGGCTCTTGGATGGCGGCCGCTCGCGGTCTGGGCGGAGACGTCGAACCGGATATACCGATGGTCCGACAGCGTCTCCACCTCCACGGCGACACGCCAGTCATGGACACGGCTGGCGACAGAGGGGCTAGCGAAAGTAACGTCTACTATCGACCCGCCCCGCTGCCGCACGCACGTGTATACCGAACCCCGATTCAGGACGACCAGGCCGGTCGTCACTACCCACTCCGCTAGCACCTCGCCCCGAGGGTCAGTGACCGGAGATCCCCACGCCGATGACTTGGCGTTGAGATCCCCGAGCACCAGAGCGGGACGAGGGTGATAGCGGCCTACGACGGTGCCCAACTCGACAAGGAACCCCTCGAAGTCGGCGAGACTCTTGTTGGGGGAGAAATACGCCCCCACGATGACGATGCCTTCCGAGACCGCAGCAACCCAGCCGCGGCCCCGAGACGGGTCGATCAGAGTCCCGCCAATAATGGCCACCGAGCCGCCAATGCATCCCAGCCAGTCGTCACGGGCGGGGATGAAATACGGCTCGGCGACCACAGCCACTTGGATCGACCACTGCGCCATGCTCTGGAACAAAAGATCCTGAGCTCTGGCGCAGTGATTGATGTTGCCCTGGAGGAAACGGAGTTGTGCCATTATTGACACTCCATTCCCTCGGCAACAGTCCTGGGCCGGGAGTCGGCCGCGGAGCTGTTAGCCTGCGGGGGAGGCGAGATTTCCCCGGCAGGCTTAGAGCTCCTCTTCTTCTTCGCTGTGGCTTTCTTGCTGGCAGGCGCGCCACAGGCCCCTCCGCCCACTCTGTGTCCCGCTGGCTTCCCTGCAGCCGAACATAGGCTGCAGTTGAGCGCCGCGGAACACTGGGCCGCCTTGTGGCCGGGCTGACCGCAGCGATAGCAAAGATCGCTACGGTCGACCTCAGCGGTGCACCTGGCCCGGACGTGCCCCTTCTCCAGGCACCGGAAGCACCGCAAAGCCCGGGGCTGCAGGAGTTTAACTCTCGCTGCAACCCAGCCTACCAGCACTCTGCCACTTGCTGCGATTTTATTCGCCGACGCCACAGGGCACCGAACCCAGACCGCGCCGAGTCCGGTGGCGTCGGTGCGAATATCGCCGGCCCGCACCTTATCCGGCGGACACTCTCCGCTTCGGGCAACGGCCGCCACCACCTCCTCAGAAGTCACGGACTCGTCCAGGCCGGCAATCCGCACCTCTGCGGTTTTAACCGGCCTGGAAATCCGGACATCCTCGGGGTTGAGGACCTCCCTCAACTTGGCGGCCAGAGCGTCCGCCTTCTCGGCATTGCCGCTCGCAGCACCAGCTACCTCAAACAGCTGCGCACCCGTGGCAGCATGTCTAATGGTGACGGACTGGAGGCCAAGATCCGACAACTTGATCTTGGCCTTGGCCTCGGTAAGGACCGAGCCGTACGTTACGCCGCGCTCCGCAGCGCCACGCTGAAGCGTGAGCGTCACGGCCTCGGAACGCGGGGCTCGCACAGCCGGTCCCTTGCGACCGCTTTTGCGACCGCCTTTACCAGTCCGCCGCGCAGCCTCCGGAGCCACCTTTGCGGTTTGACCGGAGGCGCGCGCTGGTGCTGCTGAGGCCGCCTTGGCGGCCTTAGCGGTTTTGCGGGCCTTCTTGCGACCCACAACTGTCGCCCAGGTCTCACCCTTAGACCCGGCAGTCGTGGGCTGCTCGCTCTCAGGAGCTCGCTGAGGCGCAGTTCCCGGCGTCCCCTCAGCCCTACGCCGTTTGTCGGCCGCTAGGGGCGGGCGGAGGTTTTCCTCAGGGAGGCGCCGGGAATGCGCCTCAAGTTGGGCTTTGACCATGCTCCCGCACTGGAGCATGCACACACGGACGATGCGCTCAAGGCACGATGCGCTCAGCTCATCATCCGTACGTGCCGGTCCTGGTGCGGGAGCCGGAGCCACTTCGGAAGCGGCTACGGTGGGCGTGTGTCGCTGCTGCTGCTCGCTCAGCGCAGCGACTTGTCGCCGGAGGTCCTCCAGATCATCACGGAGGCGCCCGTTCTCCTCCTGCAACTTCACGACCTCGTCTGAGGCCGTCGTGTTGAGGAGGGTGCCAACCGCCTCCTTGATGTCCGCGGCAGCCTCCTTGAGACCGCGAATGAACGTGCTCTTCAGGTTGCCAGATTTTGTGGCAACCTTAAGGACCAGGTCCACCCCGTCCAAGGCCAGCTGACCAAGGGCCACCGCCGACGGTTGCCCCCCTTCCGCCGCTAGAGCAGCGCGTCGCTCTCGAGCGCGTCGGGCCATTTCCGACACTTCGTCGGCCGCGACGGCTTTGCGCTGCTCCCTCCTGGCGGCGTTGAGCTCCGCCTTCGAGCTCCCTAGCGAGGCACAACTCTCGCCACCAGGGTCCTCCGAAGTGACCCCCATGTCACTTTCTGCTTCGCTGGCCGCCGGGGTACGCACGAACCTACCCTGTCCGTCCCTCCGCGGCCGCGAAACAGTCACCCCTCTCGAGTTCTGCCGACCTCTCCTCGCGGTCGGCACCTTCGGGGCCGGCAGGCCTTCCTCTTCCGAGGTCAGCTCCGCTGATCCACCTTCCTTCTGAGCAAGGTTGCGTGGACGCTTTCTAACGGAAGCCGGTCCACGCGGCCCTACGTCAGTAACTCCCGCATTACTTCTATCCGCATCCATCATCGCATCGCTTCCAGTAGCAACAACGGCAGCAGGGGCCTGGTCGCCTACCCCTGCGCGTTCATCGGTAGCCAATTTGTCACTCGCAGGCCCGGATACCTGCGAGCGCCGGGCGTCAGCCGGATCGCACGACAAAACATTATCCACACATTCTGACATTTCCATAGTTACGATATTGGGTGGTACGCACATCGCTTCCCCAAGGCGATGCGGCCGCTCTTTTTGGGAGGGTATTAATCCTCCCGAGGCCCGCGGATGCCTGCGGTGCAGGATATACCGCCCGCTATTCGGTATCTAAAACTAACTTACTACTAATTATTAAAAATATTTTTGATTCTTTAGGATTTTTTAATTTTGTATTTTGTTTTGATTTTTTATATATTTTCTCTTTGATTTTTTAATATTTTTTTTTCCCCCTTTATTTAATCCTAAACCTAACCTATATTTAACCTAAAACTAAATCTAACCTATATCTAACCTAACCTACCCACCACCCGGCACCGTGGCTCTAAACCTCCAATGGCCACAGGTGCCCGCAGACCGCAGGTTGAGGAGAAACTCACGGTCTTCTCCAACTCGGTCACGCGACGTGACCCCTAGACCGCGGACTGTCAAAACGGCCCGCGGTCTACACCACCTTGCTCCCTATTCGTGCGCTCCGCTGCAGAGCGCACATAGGGAGCCCTCGGGAGCGACTCCTCTGCTCCGGCAGAAATTCGCCGCGGGCAGCAATCTCCTCCTGCACAATGGTCATGAAGAGATTGCTACCCACGCCCAGGGTGCACCAGCCCAGCGTCTGCTCGTCCTCGGATCTCAAAACCAGAGGACCAGCAGGCACTGAGCACTCGGGGAGGTTTTCTGCCATGCACCCCAACATTGCATCACCTCGCTCAACTGCCGTCTTCCTTCCGATTCACTCAGTTTTTTTGAAAGAATAGGTTCTTAATAAACTAACGCGCTTTACCATCAGTGATTACGAACATCACTGCTTATTATCAGGCGAGATTGCAGTCAAGCACTAGTTTAAAATTAAAAAAAAAAATTGATCGTCTTAATCAATAAAGCTGTCTTAGTCTGTCGCCAGGGTCCCAACGACACGACTTGTCCTTATTTCCGAAATGAACTTTGAAAAAGTAGATTAAAAACTTTTTTCCTCAGTGTGTACTCTGAAGTATCGAACTACTTTCGGACGGATCCTAATCTTTGTGGACAGTCTTCGAGAGTTGACAGCCTGTTTTAGTCCGCCGTCTCAAGTCCCGAAGAAAACCAGGTCAAGAGCTGAAGTGGCTTCGCAGACAAGGACCCTTCAAACGTTAAAAATGTAGGCCCTATTGTTTTAGAACTTTTCCCAAACAATAGACACGGTTACGCTGTAGACACAACAAATACGAAACTGTTGAGAGGGTCACTGGAACAGTTTTGAGAAAACTGGTCTGTTTTGAGAAAAAGTAGAAAATATTATCGGACGGAAAATATTGTCGGAAAATGATATGCCATGAATTTTGCACCAAAAAACTCAGAGGGCAATTTTCATAATTTTAGGAACTTGCAACTTTCACAGTCGAGCTGAATCTGTCAAAAATACATCTAATTACCCTAAAATTTTGACAAGTCTTTCACCAATGGCAAAAACTATTAAAAATGTCGCTAAGATGAGATTTGCAACTAGATTTTGAACGGGTTTAAGTTGTAATTTTTATCAGAAAGGATGTAAACATACGTGTAACCCTAAAGATCCGCAGTAAAGTTGTTATTTCAGAATTTCCACCCTATAGAAAAGTTGTACCAAGATTTATGTGCCAGAGTTTCTAAAAGAATGTTCGGTTACAATCTTATGTGTACACAGATAATATTGTTGGAGCAATTAGCGGGGGAATTCTAAATGATCGCAAAAAACAAACAAGCGAGGAGTCAAGAGCGGGCATGCTGGAAATAGATCAGAGGCGCGTCAGCGGCGTCATTCTGTCAACCGTGTGAAGAATGGACACAGGGTTGACTAAAGCCCAGTTAGACAAGAAACGTAAAAAAGAAGTCTTTACTATGACCCAGCAACTCTCAATAAGGTTGAATGTAGAATTCCAAATTAAAAAAGAAACATTTCAACATTGGCAATTCTTGGGCAATTTTGAATTTCGAATTAAAAATAAAAGGTTCGACTTTAAAATGAGTTAACGCTCGAAACGTTGATATTCTGTGGTATAAGAAAACAAAAGCATTATGACTTTATGAGCAACCCTATGAGTGGGTATATATGAATGGCCCAAGAATAGTGGCGTCTAAATCGGTCAGTCTAATTATATTCAATGGCCGTTTTATCCGCACTACCAGCGAATCACTGAACAACATCCGTTGGCTTGATTACGTCAAAATAATAATATTTAAGAGTGATTTACGAAACTCGGCTATTAGTTTTGGCTGAGAGTGGTATATAAATAAACTGTCACAGGTAAATGATGATTAATTTTAATTTAAGAAGATTTGCGAAATTCACTACATCCTGTTTGTCAGGTTATTATTTGATTGCTTGATGCCGCTTCTTGGATGAAATTAATGTTTGTTTTATTATGGAATAATATTTAGAAAATCTAACCTAACTTTACTATAGGTACTATTTCTGTTCTTTTCTGTTTTTGTTTGTGGGAATATTGATTCCTAACCTACACTCTAATTGCGTAATATATTATTTAATATTACTATAAATTTCAAGCATGCTTATCCATTGGTTTGAAAATTGTTTGAAAAAATGTCTGCTCAATTTTATAAAACACAACGAATGTCGTATCATTGTCAAAATTAAAACAATTGTTAATGATAGTAGGTTACGCAATTACTTGCAGATTTAATACAAATTACGCGGCTAATGGAAGTCGCGTCATAAAATCTACAAAACAGTTACCTAGTAGCCAAGATGATCACTATTAATGAGCTGTAAAGTTTTACCGTCTAACTTCAAAGTGGCTTTGACAAAGACTTTCTAGGTCCCAGACGGCCTAATAAAGTCCTCGTAAGCCGACACTGAGACCTAGCGATCCCTAATGAAATGCATTTATATACGTATTGTAAAGTCCGTCTAGTCGTTAAAGGGTACCTAATTTAAAATTGTGATTGTCTGGAAGCCTCTAGCCGACCTAGTTCTCGTTTCTGGGACAATGAAGGACAAATTTAACCAGGTGTCTGGGTTGAGAGCACATTTTGCATAATATGATAAGACACTGTCTAGCCGTTTGATTAAATATTTTAATTTTGGGGCGTTACAGCGGAATAATTGTAAGGGTAAACGTTATAATTCATGTCCCTGTTAATTAAACTGGTAACCCGAGTTAAATTATTCAGATTTATTAAGATTCAAACATTTAGTATCATAGTTTACATAGTTATTTAATTACAATATTTCTTGGGAATGTTAGTTCCCGAGATATGTTTTAATTAAATATTGTAATTTAAAATACATCAGATATTCAAATATTTTAGCCAACTTGTATTTTATGTTCGTGCTTTTGCGTCATGATCATTAAAAAAAAAAGTTTTTTTTAAATCTACAATTTTAGAGCAGTGATATGTTTGTCATAATGTAGTTTACTGCACGCAGAAACAGCGAACCTGTTATTAAAAAGATATATTTCAATTAATTTTTTATAGTAAGTTATTAAAATGTAGCATATCACTTCTTTACGAGATATTGAATACCTAGTGAGTAGTAGTCATATTTTTTAATTATAATGTCAGATATTTATTTATCTATATTTAGAAAGACTTAAAAATAATATTTTCCTCCTATGCTAATTCTTAAAATTATAAGAAAGAGGCATTTTTTTACTGTTTTTTTTTTGTTTGTTTTTTTGGTTTCGCGAAATCCTCAATCGTAGGGGTGACAGAGGGGTATGCCGGCTAAACCACTGTGGTGTTTCAGCTCCACATAGGTACGGCCGGGGGGTGCGAGGTTCGCATAGGCATTCACCCCACCCCCGACAGGCAATCTAACATAACTTATTGTTAAGCTTTAAGTTGCGAAGTTCTCCTAAAGTTTCGTCCGAAGTATTAAAATGTTTATTAGACTAACGGATCGCTATTACATTGCGCGGTTGCTTAGGGTGCTTACACGTGCCTGTCTGTTCTTACACGTGTCTGTCTACTCTTACACGTGTCTGTCTGACTTACACATGCCTACGTATCACGGGAGTTGTAACTTGTTTAAATATGTAATAGGTACATACGTGGACGTGCGTATGCGTGCTTATTTTGTTGCTGGGAGGCTATATAGGGATAAAGGGGCTTGTGGTAGCCGCACGGGGGCCTAGGTTGCAGAATGGTTGCAGAATGGTCGATCAGTGATCGCATAATGATCGATTTTGACGTCATTATGACATTCCACTCAATATTAATAAATGTTCAAATTCAGTAGTACTTTTTAGAAAATCATTTCTACTAACGGGTTTTCGTTAAGTCGTTTTTTTCGTAAGTCGTGGTGGCCTAGTGGTTAAAACACCAGCCACTCAAGTATGAGTGTGTGGGTTGGATTCCAGGCCAGGCAAGTACCAATGTAACTTTTGTAAGTTATATGTACTTTCTAAGTATATCTTGGACACCTATGACTGATTACAAGGTGAAGCAAAACATGGGAAGAAACCTGGAATTTATGTCTGAAATCGCCAGCCCGCATTGAGCAAACGTGGTGATTACGCTCAATCGTTCTCTGTACCTATGAGAGGAGGCCTGTGCCCAGCAGTGGGACGTTAAAAAGGTTGATGATGAAAACGGGTTTTATAATAATGGCAACACGGCAATGTCATTCTATCACGATTTCATTACGAGACGACTAATACGAGATTGATTGATTGATTGAAATTGATGAATTTAGCAGATTACAAACTTTTAGCACAATGACAATGGAATCGTGTCGGGTTGACAAATTTATGAAAATAGCAGACTAGGGCCCCAGGTCTATCGATCAGGTTAATCTACGCTGGCCACGATTGGTCCGTGGATGGGTCGACTTAAAAACCTACAAATATAATTCAGTGTCTCTGAAAGTACGTTAAGCTTGATCTTGTCCGTTATTAGTGATATTTGACAGTCGTCCCTGGTCGTCATACAGGCTCGAAACTCTGATAATTTAATCAGTCCTACCAAAGGGTACCTAAAACATAAAACATCTTGAGGAAACCTGAACTTTAAGTCTGAAATCGCCAACCCGCATTGAGCAAGCGTGGTGATTACGCTCAATCCTTCTCTCTATGAGAGGAGACTTGTGCCCAGCAGTGGGACAATAAAAGGTTGATGATGAAAGGGTACCTATTCTGGGTGTTACACAGTAACTCCGTGGCGTATAACGCTTAAGGAGACGCGGGTGAATATTAATATTATGAATATGAATATTTGCACTGGTCTGGTCGTGCTTCGGAAAGCACGTCAATTGGTCCCGGTTGCCATACGAATATCCAGTAGCAGTCGTTACGGGCTATTGAAGCCCTCAACAGTCCAACAATTGGTCTAACTGCATTGCTCCGATATCGCATTCGGGTTGTGGAGGCCAGACGGCAGTCTCTTCACGGATAATATCAAAGTTTAGCGAAAATCAGCAGCGACTGGTAAAGTAAGTAAGTAATAAATTTATTTGTTAAGATTATAGGTACATTAAATAGGATAATAGAGCGAGCCTTGTACAATCTACCTGATATTGGGCATGCAAACAACAATGAGAATAATAAATTAAATAATAGTTCCTGACCCCAGACGCCAAAGCTGAAAAAGCTTAGGATGCGACTGGGATTTACGCTGAGATTTTACGCCTTTACGCCCAGAAGAATAGCTTTATGTCAATTGCCATATGGTTTTCTTCTATTAACTCTGATAAATAATTTAGGTACGTACGGCTGCACATGAAGCGATACATTACTAAGCATAAGCTGATTTCTGATTGCACGAAAATCCTATACCATAAGAGGTTAGCTAAAACTGAAAATATAGAGAGACCTTTATCAGCCTACATGTTAAAGTTGATTAAAAAAGAAAATCCTGCAATCCTGCATTCGTACTTCAGCTTCTTGACCGGGAAAGTTAAAACGGCCATGAAAGTTTTTTACAACAAAAATGTACTTCCTAAAAATGTTTCATGTCTATTTTATTGTATGTATAAGAGTAGACTCCACAATTGATTCCACAAGTTAGAAAAAATAGAATTATGGATTTTACAAAGGGCGGTGTTATCGCTGAGACCGATTAGAGAAGTTAGTTTAATTTTCGCATAGGGAAGAATAACTGACGTCTTGTGAGAAAAAGAATCGTGTATACTATCAACAAATATATTTCGCCCCAAATAAAATACTAACTTATTTTTAATGCGCGCGAAGCGAGTTCGGTACACAAGTAAATACTACATCTAATTAAGGGCAGGCGAGACAATAAGTTGAAGTGGCGGGACACAAAATACTCCGGTTTGGCCGGCCCCGCACGGTCGCACGCCGCGTAGTTTTTCAATCCCTACTAACAATAGCGGGAGTGCGCCGATGCACCGCGTCCGCGCTGCCTGCATCGCGCTTGCATCCACAATAGAGACGAGACATCACGAGCTTGGCTCACATATCGATAAAACTAATTTGGAATATTTTAACGACCTCGATTTTTTGTTTTAACGTTCGTTAGATGGATAAAAAAGAGCAATACAAAATTTATCTGCATATTGACAGGTCTATAGAACGAAAAAAAAAATCAACAATCTACAGATCATAAAAAGTCACAGCATAAACTATTGGACCAGATATAGGTTTTAGACCTATTTACATAATGAATTCGAATCGATACAACTAAAATATAATGTTGTAATCGATCACACCGACGTAGATAGGTAGTAAACAGGTTACAGACGTTATGATTAATTACCTCTTTGAAGTCTACAATCTGCACTCTAACCGCTGAGGAGTTAAACACCCGATAACATAAAACAGATGGAGTGATGTTAATGTTAGCCTGTACAGGGGCAGCCGGCACACCGGGCTTCTCACGTCGAAATTCATGGAAATATTCGTATGTGGCAAACAGGCGGGACACACATAAATCTCGTGAGGCGATTGAATACAGACGCGTAAGCGTGCCCGTGCGCATAATTCAAAGGGGCGATCACCAGGAATCGCCGCTTGGCATGCAGACGGCCGCGTTCATTCCAAAGCAATAAACCCGTTAGTGGCGACGTAATGTGCATATTGGAAAACAACAATTGGCCAACGTGGACCGAGCCTACACGCTGTTCGTAAAATCAATTCATCAATAATTGTCATATTTCCCAAAAGTGTCGCCGTGTCTCGCGTTGTCAATTTGCCTTCTTCAAACTGTCGCGGACAAGTGCAATATATTTTCACTGCTGGATACATTTTCGTATTCCTCGTAAACGTTACCGAAACACAAGGAAAAAACTACATTTACTTTATAATTTATCCAAGATTTTTTATTCCATCATCAATTACAAATATTATAATACATCATAATCAGAATCACCAGTTTCCTTCCACCTTCAATAACTAATATAAAATTATCGATATCGATAAACCCGCCGTCACCAGCCCGCAGGTGTTCGATATGCGGTTCCTCTGGAATCATCTCTGGCGCCGACGGATCGCCGAGACCAGACAGACGACCGACCTCTCTGATATTTATTTACACATGCAGATATCCACCCGACCGGTCAAAACATTACCAAACGCTCTAAGCCAGTCTGATGACTAATTTTTGTGGAGTTTTGCTAAGAATACGCTGATAATTTTGTCATTATTATAATTGAGAACATCATTTAAGTAAGGTGACGCATTATGTTTTATTATTACAGTTTAATTTTAGATGGAATCATCACGGAATATTAGATTGTTTCTAAGAATTTTCGTGCAGAAAAACTGCAGGAGTAAAAATAATATTATACGAGTATCGAATCTACATTTTTGTTACACTGATAATGACGTTTCTTATTCATTTATTGTTGTACAGACGACAGCACAACAAGCTACTACAATCTGTCAGATTTCTTTATTAGATTTTCAACTTTATCTCTAAAGCATTTCGGCTCAAAGTTGACTGGGAATATTTGACAGTCTATTAGTAGTTTGACCTGCTGTAATCCATACTAACGACTGTCGACGTAATGTTTTTGCATTGCTTTAATGCGTTTTGTTAATTACATTGTTTGACTCGGACCATCAGTCTATGACGGATGAAGGTTATTTTTTTTTGGCTACTGAGCCGATATCGACTATTCTGCCAATGTCAAGGTTACATTTGCATAATCTAAACTTAGGATCTATTTTGGCTCAATAGTTGACATTTGATATGTCAATTATACAAAATCATCGATAAATATGAGTTAAGTGGTACCACTCTAATTAGGTTATGTGCAAGAACAAACGTGTTCTTATCAGTTATCATTTTACGATGTTCATAATAGTCATCAGCACCCATTAATTCACGAGGGTCATGAAATCAACCAGACGTCGCGTCGAAGTTAATGGAGTAAAAACAAGTAGTTAACATACATGCATTGATATCGGTGGCTAGGCGTGAACAAAGAATATATAAGAACAGAAGGCTGGCTTAATACAAATAGTGTAAACGCAAGCACTCAAATACACGCTTCTACAAAAGTATATCTAGAGTCGAATTACGAGTTGTAGGTCGTAAGTTGGAACCTAGACAGGGATATTACATTAATTTATGTATTTAATTCCATCGCTATTGCTCTCAAAACAGGTGAAGGACACATTGTGAGCAGACTGGCATCTCCTAGAAAGAAAAAAAAAATACGAGTGTGCTTATGACCACACGACTGAGTGAAACTTCTTTCGCTCCATCTGTATGTATATATATATATATATATATATATATATATGTGTACAATATATACATGTATACACATATACATATATTAATTTTCTATAAATATTTAAATTTATTTCATGGTTTCATTGGTAAATTAATATTTTTGCATAGATCTTCTATTTTTATTGAAAAAAAAAAAAAAGGCGCCTCTGTGTGTATATCCCCCACTTAACTTCCGTTCGCCTTGCCCGATCACTTTTCGTAACGCTTACGTCACGCGTTCGCCAGCTTACTCCCCAAGTCAAGCGTGCGTTAAGAAGTTTCACTTCAAAAATCCAAGACGTGTGATAACTACCAACCCGCACTGAGCCCGCGTGTTGAATTATGCACTCCCACACACAGGCCTGTATCTAAGCTGTGGGAATATTATTTATTTCAGTACAAAAAGTTACGGACGACAGCAGGTCATGCTATCCGAAACTGTCAAATATTCTTAATCAACCCTGAGCCTTAATGCTTTGTCGAAAAAGTTGATAATCTAATAAAGAAATCTGACAGATTGTAGTAGCTTGATGTGCTGTCTTTTGTACAAAGACGGACTTAATGACTTAGGCATTCTCTACCAGTCAACCAAGGGTGGTGAAGAATTTAGATGGCCTGCCAACTAATCTGCTCTGGTTGAAAGGAACAATGAATATTATAAGGTTTTATTACTTACAAACGAATCTCAGCAGTACTACGAGGGCAAGCGTATTTGCAGCTGACATTCGTTAGTGATAGTTTGATATCGTTCTATTTAAACCTATTTGTATGCGTGTTTATAAGGAGGTGGCCTTCTGCAACTATCTAGTCTGTGGCTCTGCGGTGCGGTGGACTAGCCGGCGGATGTTTCCCAGACAGAGAAATATTATGTTATTCAGTTAAGTGGATATTAAATACATAGAAGCAGGCGCTAATTACCGCTAATTTCACTTAAACGATGTAAGCTGCGTGTACGCGCTATAACTAGTCAGTTTTATGGGCGAAAGACGACGCGACTCAAATATTGGGACGAAAAATAGTTTCATTCGAAACATTCAGGTTAGTTATTTAACACCGACATTTCAAGTCGCAAGTTTTATAGCCTATTAAAATATACGATCGAGTTTTTGGGTCTTGGATGCGGTGGTACGGAATTTATTTTGGGCACGCAAATGATGCTGCATCGACAAGCAAATATAAAGGCTTTAATATCCCCACAAAAAATGCAGCAATTTTTAAATTAATTTGTTTAGAGACGGACGGTGGTGTTATGGTAGCAATAAATTTTTTGTACCTTTTTCTTATAAAACGTGAGACA
Organism: Sesamia inferens; assembly: GCA_037179545.1. Classification (NCBI taxonomy): domain Eukaryota; kingdom Metazoa; phylum Arthropoda; class Insecta; order Lepidoptera; family Noctuidae; genus Sesamia; species Sesamia inferens. The sequence goes on from CM073940.1 coordinate 12,079,024, forward strand.
CTTTTTTTCGCTCAACTTTTTTCGGAAATAATTGCGGTAAAAATACGCACGCTAAGATAAAAAGAAACAAATTAGGAGAAAACAGCGCCATATCAATGCAAAACAAATCGGAAATCGCAATTTTTAACCTTCTTGCCCCATTTTTTTTGACCGACTTCAAAAAGTTAGAATTTTTTTCGCGATTAACTTCGTCGTTTATGAACCGATATTGATAATTATTTTATAATTGACAGTTTTATCATACAGAAACTGTCATACGAACATTTTATTTCAGAGATAAAAGATTCCTTAGTTAGAACCAGGCTGTTTTTGCAAGATCGATGGGTGAGATATTCTTTTAAGAAATTAAACAGAAAATCGCTCATTATTTGGTAAAAAATTGTTCAACGGCGGTTAATCTTACATCTAGCTAATGTTGTAATGACAAAAGATACGGGGTACCTTGCGAACGTAATAGGAATAAGGGCAATATTTGTTATGAAAATAACGACTTATGTTTAAAAAAAAGTGAGTAACATGGCTCATATTTACCCAAAAATAAAAAAATAATATCTAATAATTGGTGGTGGTTTTCGGAAATCTTAAATTCATTGACTGATTGACAGAACTCGCAGAATAAGCACCCATAGTATAAAATTGATTAATATCAATTTAGTGATATATGAATAATAATAATCCTTTGCCTTTGCAGCACTTCAAAAAAAAAAAAAAAAGAAAAGAAAAAACCTAGAAAAGTTCGATATTTAAAATTCCGCACCTACGTAAAAACATTCGATAAATTTTTCTTTCTCAAGTTCACCAATTTTTTTTTCTTGGCTATTGAGCTGTTGTCTATTCTGAAGTTGTCTCATTATTTTAGTGTTTCTTTTGACAGTATCTAACAGTTTGACACATGAGCGTTCTCATCACTGTCAGAGTGAGAAGTGCGCCACTTCCTGTGGTTCCGCATCAATGCAACTATGTGTGACAACGGCCAAAATAATTACTCTTTGTGTCGCATTCTTTGAGATTTTTTGAGAATATTTTCATTTACAGCTCGGGGTTGGAATTGTGCCCGGAGAATGGCGATGGGCATTTACACAGATTTTATTCGCCCAATTATTAAACTTATCTAAAAAGATAAGTTTAATAATTGGGCTCATTCACTCATTCAATAAAATACTAGCTATTTATCATAATATGATGAATGATTTATGTCCTGTAAATAGCTTCGTACAAATATAATGTCTAAAAAGTTGAAAACTTTTTGATTCAGAACTATTTTTGGTGATTGGTTTTCAAATCATTAATTGAATAGGTTAATTCATAAATAACTCTAAGAACTAAGTCTGGCCAACTTTTACCAAATATGTTTAAACTTTAGTTAGATGACTTAAAATATCTGTCACAATATTGAATTTACTTGAACACACACAGAATTGAAAATATGTAAGTATGTACATTACAAATTCATGTCCGAATGACAGCAGGTCAAGCTACCTGAAACTGTCAAACATTCTCAATCAACCTCGAGCCTTAGTGCTTTAGAGATAAAGTTGAAAATCTAATAAAGAAATCTGACAGATTATAGTAGCTTGATGTGCTGTCGTCTGTATAAAATCTTGAGTGAAAATTCTACAGCTAACCAATCAAAAAAATATTTCAATTTAGTAACGTACTTTAGGAAATACCTACTGTTAAACGTATAACATGTAAATCAGGCTTCAGACAGCCACCTGTATAGCAAGGCATACTGGCCCTTAGGTACCTATTCTAGAGAGAGTTATCACTTCCTTTGGAGCAGCCGGTGTAACTTTTGAATTTAAAATTATCGAGTAGCAGCGGGAAAAAGTTTAATGTAGTCGACTGTTCTCTGATGATTATGAAGTAAGAATAGAAAAATCGCGAATATGAAAATTAAGGAAAAGTAATTTTGAAATATTTGTATGAATTAGTACCGATAAATAAATAGAATAAACAACGCACCAATAAATTAATTGTGTCCAAGAATAATGGGCTTAATATTATGTCACGTGTAATGTAATGTACATATACACATACCTATACTCACACTTATTATTTCAACTGATATTTATTGAAGTACATAAGAATGAAAAATAAGTATGACTACAAATAATAAGTGTGTGTATAAGTACATTACATTACACGTGACATAACATTAAGCCGGTTATTCTTGATGGGAAGATCCCAAAAAGTATTCCTCACCTTTCTAACTTTGTAATCATTCGTGCCTTCTGAAATGTATCACTTTTCTATCGATAACAAGACGTAGAAATAATTGTGCAAAATTTTTAAATACTAATTTCCTTATGCACTTTCTTTAGCTTTTTCTTTATTACAATCAAAATCGTAGTTAGGCACCGATTCTGTAAAATGTTCTCATTTTTTCTCGAATGTCAAACTGAGTAAGAAAATACTACAATATGAACATGTGATAATTTTGTTTTCCATACAATGAATCTATATAGTCTGTTTGTCCTAAAAGGTAATTTAACAACTTGTAACAGTGTCCATAGTATTTGAAATGGAATATTGAAAATGGTAGTTTTTGAGCCACTTTTGAACGTCAATAATATTTTTGTAAGCTAGATGAAATAGGTGTTTCCTATTTGACGACAGCTCTGAGAAAAAAGGACGAAGAAAACAGAGATCACTGTCTCTTTAAATTGTAGACATAATCTTGGTCAGGTTATATGGAGGCCAGGTAGATATTTTTAAGAGAGAACCACACAAAGTGAACCCCTCCAATCAGTGCAAACATTTGCCATCGTTATTTTCAGTTATGATTCTGGGTTGAGACCTGTTAACTATTTGGCATAAATCAGTGATTTCCCTGAAATAATAAAATAATAATAAAATATAAAAATATAATAAAATATGAAATAATAATAAAGTCGTGGTGGCCTAGTGGTTAAAACACCAGCTTCTCAAGTATGAGTGCGCGGGTTCGATTCTAGGTCAGGCTAGTACCAATGTAACTTTTCTAAAGTTATATGTATTTTCTAAGTATGTCTTGGACACCATTGACAGAAGGTGAAGGAAAACATCTTGAGGAAACCTGGACTTTATAAGTCTGAAATCGCCAACCCGCATTGAGCAAGCGTAGTGATTACGTTCAATCCTTCTCAGTATGAGAGGAGACCTGTGCCCAGCAGTGGGACGATAAAAAGGTTGATGATGATGATGATGAATATAATAATCTTGATATGATTAATAAGAAGAACGTTCGTATGCAATTTAAATAACTAATATATTATTCATATTGGTATCTACGTAAAAAAGTGATGTTTTTCCTCAAGGCTTAAAGAAAGTTTCCAAGAAATTTGTGAGTAAAATACCCAACAGGATACGATTTATTTATTTTTTTGTTATGAAGAATTATTTTTATTTTTATGGTAATATATTTTTTTAATTTTCTACAAGACATAAAGTTACAAGTCTCATTCTAACATAACATCACGCTGTTATCTCCGATGAGTTAAGCAAATGGGTTGAGTAGATTTCGGTATTATATTTGACTTCAACTTACAAACTATATTTTTATCTCAAAAGCTTTGTGAAAACTGTCTACAGGGAAAATATTGGATAGGAAATATTTTGCAATAAAGTCCGTAATTAAAAGAAGTAGTATAAGTCCGCAAAAAAATCGACCAAATGTGTAATGAATCAAAACGTCTTTAAATAATAGACATTCAGTTAATAAACAGCGTAACATTTAGTAAGCGTGTTAATATACCTACAGGCTGTATCTGACATCGTAACACAAACTTCGCGAAAAGGCTAGACCGCATGCCACTAATAAAATTATGATAGTCATTTATGTCGTTAATGAACGGTAACAGAATCCACAGTGTTTAAAAAAATGCATCGGCTCGACCTTTGAACGTTGCAAGCGTGCCGCCGTGCGGGGTTGTAGGTATGACCTTGTTCCCTGATGTGAACTCTATTAAATCAGCTGATAATATAGTTTTCCGAGTTTTGTTTTCTTTGCGCTTTTTAGCGGAATTAGCGATTTACTTAATTAATTTTTACTTTAAAATCTTATTGGGTTATAAAAGTATAGCAATTATGAACGGTCCAAAGTGAAAAAAACTACATATATTTTTTTTTGAAATCATGAAAAAGCCGACGAAAAATTCTACCACTGGGGGGTTCAGAATCATGTACTGGATCCATGGTACGCGTTTGTGCGTCGATGTCAGATACACCCTTTATTTACATAGCTTTGTGCGTTTAAAACGGTTCGTCTCGCGTAATGTCGCGCGGAAGCCGTCGCACCGGTCCGCCCGAGTTATCACATGTCCTGATTAATACACTACTATTCATTATACCCAGCCCACTCAAATATCTAACTAACATAATTATTATGTATCTCCATAATTAATAAATCACAACAGTTATTTATCACTCTACATTCAACATCAACTTTAAAAAAAACTGTTTGGAATAATTAGGTAAAACAATTATCACGTGCAACTCTGCCAAGTAATTATTTAAAGATAAAGATAGAAATGAAAGCAAAATAATTACGTACCCGTATAGCAAGTGAGTAAACGAACACTGCCAAGTTACCTTATAAATACGGCTTCACGAATTGCAATTTTCCGGAGAGGAAGAAAGTTTGGTAGACTTTTTTAAGAAACTTTACACGGATAGAATGTGTCAAATGTTATGGAACAATTTCATTTAATAATTGAAATAAACTTCCCGAAGTTTAATACGGCAAAATTTTCCCGGATTTAATTTTTATTCCGTAAACGAGCTAAATTTTAAAACTTTTACGAGTTAACATCTTTTCCACAGCAGTAGTGTGCAGTGTTACAGACGTAAAGTTCACGCAAGCAATTTTCCCGAGAAAAACTAGTGCAAAGTTCACTGGCGATGTGTGGAGAATTTGTAAGAATAAAAGGGATATTGCTCACCTGCTGCCGGGCGCGCGAGCACGAGCGGCAGCACGAGCAGCGGCAGCAAGGGCAGCCGCATGCTCGGGCTAGCGGCGCATGCCGGCGCGTGCGGTGTGGCGGCAGCGCGCGGGCGAGCCACCGGCGCCGCGCACACGTGCCGCAACTAGTCACCGCTGCACCTCCCGGCGTCGCGTGCGACCACGTACCCCTGAGAGCCGGCGCGGACTGAACGAGACGCGGCCGTCAGCGCGCCATACGCGACGGTGCAAGTGCAGCGAATGGTGGAGTGTCGACGACCCGCCACGCGCCCGGCCTTCCGCCTGCCGACCGGCCGCAGCAGCACCGCGCCGCCGCACGCATCACCCGCACCGAATACACTCTCACACTGTGACCCTCTCTTATCGTCTCGTTACCTTATCACTATCGCCATACCGTTTCAATAAACTTATCCGCCAAAACATCGGATAATCAAACATCATTGAACTTTAATTTTGATCAGAACTTAAATAATTTATACATGACATAATAACAAGCCACATAGTTTTATTGAAGTTTATCTGATTAAAGCATGCTCAATAATAGCGTTGGATCAATGAACTTGATGTCGGTTAAGCGTTGAAGTCTTTTCAAGGGCGCTTATTACGTTACATTCTTAAAAAAAAACAAGTTTGTCTTGTAACACAAAATACTTCGTCAATTACAAATGTTATTCTATTATTGCTAAATGTACATCCATTTATCACAATGTTGTGTTTACATATGCTTGAGATGTGGTTATTTTATTGTGATTATAATAATTGTATGCAGATTAAGATAAAATACACCGATCAACAGAAAAAGGTTATATGCGAATTCTTGAAACATTTTGTCGTTTATTTCTGTGGCTAATGATTTGAAAACGCACAGTAGCCGGTCCGATTATTAGTGGTAATGGTTCAAGAAATCCGCCTTGATTGCGGGTCTGGGCGTGCAGTGTGTACCTGTGGGTACCTGCGAGCATGTACCGCGGCGACAAGATATAATCAACGTCTCGTGATTGACCACGAGACTTACATTAAACGGGACCATCGGATTTAAGACATCCTCTCGGCAGTCAATATCGGACGACGGAGAGAATCGAATGTGTTTTTATTGAAGCATATATCTACATTATATAAATTTATGTTATGTTGGTTATTTGGAGTACAATACCGTACCGTACCGTACCGTGCAGAGGTAGGTACCATTTATTTCTGTCACATTAAATGGACACAAACACAGTGACTCGTGATCCTCGTGTCCTTTTTCATGTCAAAGTCATTTTTTGTCTAAGAAAAATAGGCACTGACTTCGATGCATCGAGTCTGCAGTCAAATGTCCTAATTAATGTGTTGTTCTCGGAAAAATAAAGCAACATATAAGAACAATCGACCTATTAGTTACAGTCAGGAGTGAGTCATGATTACGCAAAAAGGTTTCATGTTCTAGATTAAGATAAGTCTGTATTCGATTGTTTGTTACGCAAAGACAATTCAATTATGTTGCCTATGGTCTTACAGATAATAAAAAAAAAATAACACCCGTTTTTTTTATTTTGTCGAAATGACCAAACACTACTGAGATATAGCGTATTAAAGTTACGGAGTGGGGGGTAATTACGTCACGACGTGGTATATTTTGTACCACGGCGTGACGTCATGCGACATTTCAAATCAAAATATCTTTCTAAGTATTTGAATGAAAGAAAAAATAAAAAATACTTGTTCAATATTTTTTATAGATCTGTCTGATGGACTTTGAATTATTTTTTAGGATACAGCCCAATTAAAAAAAGTAATGGAATTTGACAGAAAATTTAATTTACTATAGTCAAAGTTTATGTTTAACTCTCGGAGCAACTAGAGATTTTACTCATAAAACTGTGTTACATTGAGTTCGTTTCCACATAATGTTGCTCCTATGATTCTCTATAGAGTTTTGTCAACATTTGTTCAAACCAACGATGGTATGGTTCTTTCTCCTAGCTCGGAATATGAGCGGGTACCCAAAACCTTCTCGAAGCCCAAGGGTTTAACTTCATCATAAAAGTTCTTTTGGCATGTCAGTGGTTTACAACCTCGTAAAACGTACCTGAAGTGAGCCGATGTTTATTTATTAAAGACTATAATATTTCATTTACGCTCTCAATGTTGTGCCTCTCTGAACGCTACCGCTTAGGTTAATTAATAAAAGCAAATCTACTAGCACACGTGGCGAGCGTGGCGGCCACCGATGACCAGTAGGCCTAGTATGAGTTTTCAATACGAAACTCGATCGTTGGTATCGAGCGCGTTTGGCGCTCGCATTGGTTGAGAGTTCTTACGACCTTGAAGCGGGCCAATCGCTGAGTCAAACGCGCTCGATATCGTGGAACGAGTTTCGTAATGAAAACTCATACTAGGCCTACTGGTGAAGGTCGCGGGAAGCCGATGGATCCGGCAGCACAAGACCGGTCATCGTGGAAAGCCTTGGGGTAGGCCTTTGTCCAGCAGTGGACATCTGTAGGCTGAAGAAGAAGAACCAGCACCCTAATTGTGTAACACACTATTATTACCAATTTGTATCATTTTGAATGATATTGCTAATCCGTTGCTCCAAATGTTCGAAAAATGTGTTTGCTCAACAAAGTAAATGACACAATGAATGTTGTTCAACTTTTACCAACCATTTATTCAAAAAGTCACAGTTTGAAGAGACAAGCTTGAAAAGAAACAGAAATGGCTCAACAGACATTCCAGCAGCAGAACTGTCTAATCATTTAGAAAATCTTGCTGCTTCTATACAACAGTAGGTATACACAAAACGATGCATGGAACATAAATATTTGCAATATGTCAGCTAGCCACACCACACCAATATATCAATAAATAAAATTCCAAAAGATTTTTATACCTATATTTTATTTTGCATATTTTTTCTAAATTATATGTTTGTTTACACATTTATGTTGGCTTTGTTATTGTTTTCATTATCTTATTGCTATATTGGAGTGACGTAAAAGAGTGACGTATACAAAGCTATTTTTTATTTATGCGAAACCTGTATATATTTTGTTCAGAATAAGCAACTGAATCGATTCCAATCATTTTTACACCATGTTATATTTTTTCACAAATACATTTAGAAATTGTTGCAGTGTGGTTACTGAGCGCTCTACGCAGCTTACGCGTACGCATGCCCGCGCTCAGCTAACGCGACAGGTCAATGCATCCGGCTCGCCCGCCCGAGCTGTTTGCGGACCATATTTTTGTTGGGATAACCAAGCAGGATAACAAGATCATAACTTTGTGGTTTTTCATGATATCGTTTTGAAATTTTGTACTTAAAAACTCGACAAGTGTTTCAGGTTTCGCATAAACAAAAAAAAACGAATGTTGTACATTCTAATGTAGTATTCTGTAATCTGTGTTCTAATCTATGAAAAATTCTCCCTTTTCTATTGAGTAGGTATTTAACCACACTATAATAGCCTAAAACTAACTCAATAAATATAAATAACTTTACGTCTTTCCTCGTCCTCCTCTTTTCTCGGTGGTAGGCCATATCGGCTGCCGGCAGAAGTTACCAACTACCGGACAAAGTCTTGCGGCCAAGCGATTCGTCGTGTTCCGGCATGATGTCTAGTGAAGCCATACGGAGGACGGGTCTGAGCAGTTGTGTTGCGATGTGTGCCGGGTACGATGCGCCAAGTGTTGTTGTGTCGGGAATTTGGTCGTGGAGGGTCTCCACATCAATCTCCCTCTGGCGCAGCATCGTTGGTCGTGTTGTTGGGTTTAACATTGCACCACCTCGCTCAACTGCCGTCTTCCTTCCTATTCACTAAGTTTTTTAAGTGAATGGGTTTAATAAACTAGCGCGCTTTACCATCAATGATTGCATCACTGCTTACCATCAGGCGGGATTGCAGCCAACCGCTAGTTTATAATTATTAAAAAAAAGTCTTACTTATCCCGATTATTTCCACAAAAAATAAAAAATCAACAGAGGTTTTTCATCATAAGATCATTATAACAATATTATACCTACACAAAACAGACATAAATAAAACAAACAAGAAAAGGGGAATACCAGTATTATTCTCTAATAACTATCATTTGCACACTGAGTGTATAAAACTTACTTACTTAGTGTATTACTATTGCATCATTACAATATATTGCAAATTCAAAACACGGAAACAAAGTATATAGTGCAAAAGAATCTCTTCATAGATTAACCTAGAAGTTTTATTTGTAATTCCCTAATAATATTAATTGATATTGCAAAGGATTAGAAGTTATACCAAACTTATGGTATAACTTCTAATCCTTTGCGAATCACGAGAATATATAGTGATTATTAAAGTTATAAAAAAAAATATTTAATTCAAACAAAACAGCCGAACGAAGTTTCGCCTCTTCTTTTATATAGCGTACCTACATCGAGGGACTGGAACAATTTGCCAGCGGCGGTGTGCGGTTTGTATAGTCTCCGCGCTTTACCATCACCGATTGCATCACTGCTTACCATCGGGCGCGATTGCGATCAAGCACTTTTTTATAATCTATAAAATAAATAATAATAAGAATTTTCCTCATAACTAATGTTAGTAATTAAAAGCATATAAACCACTTAAGCCCCCCTTAAGTGGTTTATATGCTTTTAATTACTAACATTAGTTATGAGGAAAATTCTTATTATTATTTATTTTTCTCATAACTAATGTTAGTAATTTAAAGCATATAAACCACTTAAGGGGGGGGGGGGGGGGCGCTAAAATAATGAAATGGACACAATATGTATTTATTATTCACAAATCATTTAACTGTGGCTGTTCTTTGTCATCTATGCACTCATCGATACTGCATACAAATAAAGTTTTACACTTTTTTAGATCGATGATATCTTTATTCCGTGCAAATAAAGAAAACTATCTCTCGACCTGTAGTAGCCCTACTTTAATAAATAAGTCTTCAATATAATTTTAATAAAAACACAGATTGATCTCTGGGATTGTGATGGAAGGTATGTCTTTTTACGAGTATTATCTCTAGCTTGTCTTTCCTCATTAGTCTGCTGCAAATTCTTAATCAAGTTGGTTAACAATACTAGAATTATATAGACATGGCACTGTTAAAATGTTAAGTCTGATGATATGGTCCCCTGCGGGACACCAAGACAACAGGGTTAACAAAAACATAATTATAAAAAGATTCCCGAAATGTAACATCATTAATGTACTTTTTTTAATTTTACGTTTCCTGTGTAGTTGGTGGAAACCGTTACGTCTGACCTCTGCAAGGCTACCAAGCTGCCAGTAATTGCACAAATGACAGACTTCACATTTCCGTCTGTGTGATACTCAATCATGTTTTGTGTTCCGTTAATTTCGCAAATAATACATCGAATGTACACGAAACGAAACGCGAATGTATAATTTACGAAACGGCTTATTATTTTTGCTGGATTTCGTTTCTATTGGTTTAATGTTATGCATACTTTTAATTTACATCAAACTGACTGCCGCAACTACAACGATTATTTTTTGTACATATACGCACCTTATCGCTTCTGTACCTACCTATATTCTATGCAAATTAGCATCATTTCTATTTTAAACCAAATATTTAGGTAGGTACTTTTTACACAATGTGTAACAGAAATAGGGGTTCTGTTGCTATTTTGAAGCACTAAAGATAAAAACAGCTGGTATAAATTCAATCATTCGAAACTTACCCATTAAACGATTTAAAAACTATATAAAGGCCAAACTTTGCAAAAAGGGGTATTATAAAATCACAGATTATTTAGAAGACATAAAAGCTTGGAACTGAGGTGCTCGCTCTGTTAAGTAAAAATACGATGATCCCTGAGTTTGTTTCGGTTATTTCTTCTCAGAGGTAGTCAGTTAGGAAATGCCGGCTACATCTAGTTTAAAAAAAAAAACATGACGTGTAAAAGTGATCGGTGATCCTACTTGCTTAATAAACGATATCATTTCTTTTCACTATACAAAGTTTCTACTCTGAATAAAATATTCTACGTTTTGATTTAATTTAATTTTCTCGAACTAAACTATCTAAAACTAAGCAAAAAAGAAACTTTTCTTAAATTCGTATCATAAATAACGTGTTCCCGCACTACGTAAGTTTCTACAGTGATATATTTATTTTAATTTGAAAGTTTCAGTTTCTGTTATCAATGCAATTTATTAAAATTTCTCATAACTTCTGAATGTGTAGAGATAAGATAGAAACACTCTTTCACTATCGCTTGATATCATTCAAAGAACCCAAGCCCTTGGTGTGTGTATGACGCAGCCTTGGTTTCAAATTAGGTGTTTAGTCAACCGCCTGGGCGTTTGAAAAGCTGCTTGCTGCACTTCGCTTTCTCGACTTCCACGCAACTGATCTCAGTTCTAATCGAACCCAGCCCGGGGTGCGCTGGCTTAGATAGGACCTTAATTATAATTGATTGAATAATTATTATTCAAGACATTAGTTGACATGCCGCCGTTTAGTTTTATGCCTAGGCTGCAACCCTTTCTGTTATACGTTGTTTAAAGGACAAACAATAAAAGGTAGAAGAGCTCATTGGGCATAGAAAAATTCATCTGCATTGCTGTCAGTGGGATAAGTGCTCACAAGGCTGGTAGCATTACTACATTACATGGCAATGATTTTTTGAACTAAGGAATTTTTGACCTAAAAACTGGCCTGCCCTTTGGGCATTTGGAGAATTGATTCATCTTCAAGCTTTTTACTGTCCCACTGCTGGGCACAGGTCTCTCCTCACACAGAGAAGGATTGAGCGTAATCACCACGCTTGCTCAACGCGGGTTGGCGATTTCAGACTTAAAGTCCAGGTTTCCTCAAGATGTTTTCCTTGAGAATTGATTAATCGCTTGGAAATATCTCGAAATTCTCTATTAAACTTAGTTTTATTTAATTACTTTTTAATTCACTCATTCTTACTGATATTAAAAATGTAAACAAAATTAATTTTCTTTCAAGTATCAAGACTCATACAATCAGATACATAAAAGGTAACATACAAGATAACAAAAACACACACACACACACGCAGACAGCCTCCGAGGCGTAGCGGTAGCGAACGCGGCCGCTGCGCAAGGAGGCGCAGGTTCGTTCCCTGCGTAGTGCAAATATTTCTATGCATGAATATGAATATTTGCACTGGTCTGGTCGTGCCTCAGACGTTAAGTTGCAGCCGTTGGTTCCGGTTGCCATACGAACATCTAGTGGCAGTCGTTACTGGTTGTTGGAACCCTCAAAAGTCCAACAATTGGTCTAAGTGCAATGCTAATGATGCACAATGATATAGCGTTCGGGTTGTGGAGGTCAGGCGGCAGTCGCTTCACGGAAAATATCGAAGTTTAGCCAAATGAGCAGTTAGACTGGTAAAACGGATTCTAGACTCCAAAAGCTGAAAAAAGCTTCGGATGCAACTGGGATTGACGCTGAGATGATGATGACAAGATAACAAAAACGAACACACACAAACACAGACAACAATTTCAAAGGCAAGCAATATGTCTGGCAGTATTGCTGGAAATTAGGGCAATCAACTCGGTTGGTAACTGTCTTTCTGTTATGCTTCACGCCAGAATTTAAAAACAATCCGTATTTTAAAATTTTACAGATAAAGAACTAGCAAGCAATTACTTACATAAATTTAATAACACACTATAAGGGCTGAAACTGAGTTAAGCGGGCATCCGCGACGGGCAACCGTCGCGTGTATACGCGCGTGGACACGCGGGCGTCCCCGTCACGGATACCCGTCGCGAGCCGGATTTACGCAGTGTCGCTAGTTCAATTTTAATGGTACGCATGTATAGTCGTGTCGATGGAGAACTTAATATACAATTATGCATTACACGATTAACGCAGTTTCAGCCCTTATTGACTGAGCAAGTTCGTGCGTATTAACCGCGGGTTCCGTCGCACGGAGATGAGGCCCCGTCGCACGGGCGCGGGGCGCGCCTGCCCCCGGGGTGCGGGTGCCCGCTTAACGCAGTTTCAGCCCTCAGTTGCAAGGCTTTGATTTTGACAGTTTCAAAATATTCATTGCGTTGTTGGGCAGACGATTTCATAGTACATATGAATCAATGCGTTAGCGATAACCTACAAAATGGTTCTCTTCATCAACTTTTCATCCTGGAACATTTTTTTTTATAGTTATAAACTAGTACTTGACTGCAATCCCGCCTGATGGTAAGCAGTGATGCAAACGTTGATGGTGAAGCTCGCTAGTTCATTAAGAGCCTATTCATTCAAAAACTGAGTGAATAGGAAGGAAGACGGCAGTTGAGCGAGGTGATGTAATGTTAAACCCAACAACACGACCATCGATGCTGCGCCAGAGTGAGATTGATCTGGAGACCCTCCACGATCAAACTTCCGACATAACAGCATTTGGCGCATTGTACCCGGCACACATCGCAACACAACTGCTCAGACAAGTCTTCCGTACGGCTACACCAGACATCATGCCGGAACACGACGAATCGCTTGGCAGCAAGACTTTGTCTGGTGGGTGGTAACTTCTGCCGGCAGCCGATGTTATGGCCTACCGTCAAGAAAACCATATTTAAAGTCGCAGGCACCAGTTGTAATTTAAGTTTCACATAACTTTTGATGCGCATAGCATGTTTTGTATGTCTGTTTGTGTTGCCCTGAATACTGGGATGAGTTTAGTTAGGGCAGTGCGAATATTTAGTGAATTTACACTAATATATTGCACTATAAATAAGACAGCGGACGGCCTCTCGTCTGCTTCATCATAAATAATATAATAATAATAATAATAATAATTTATTTGACACAAAACATATGTTACATTTGCATTTTGTTGTTTATATAGTCCACATTCAAAATTTTCTCAAATCTCACTGAAGGCATCCGTGTCTGAACTAGATAAAAAATATCTGTATCTCAGACATCAGGGTTCTTCCCTAAGGTGAAGTATCAAAATACTAGCTTAATAGACATGTTAACAACAAAAGATACATCATCACACAGAGATAGAAAACAAAACCTAAAACAAAACAACAAGCTGTGTGGAGTGTTAGCCTCTCGGTGAGTAGTTTGTGAGAGTGCGTGAGTGAGTGTGAGAGGGTGAAATCTGTAGGGTAATTGCGTAACATACTCTCAGTAGCAATGGGTTTAATTTTGACAGTTCAGCAACATTCATTGCGTTATTTACGTTTTTGTGCAGATAAATTTTGGAACATATGGAGCAATACATTAGCAATATGCTTCTAAATGATTCCAACGAATAGTAATAGTGTGTTAGGCAATTAAGATGCTGTTTGATGGAGACATAGATGTTAAGTTCTATTTATTGAATTCGTCTCTATGTTAAGTGCTTTTGAATTGTATCATTAAGATCAAAGTCAAATCAAGTCATTTATTCAAATTAGGCTGAGAATCAGCACTTTTTGAACGTCAACATTACATAAGACAGTCCCCCAAAACGTCCACCCATCGACACTTCCTGGTGCTTTCGCTGGGAAGAAGTGGCGGAAGAAACTCCCGAGCAGCACAACTGTCTGTTCATTTAAAAAAAACACATGACTTTATACAATACTATGTATAGTGAATCAATGAAATATCTCAGAATGTTCCTTAAACTTAATGTCAGTTACTCGTAACTAATATACAGACTTACTTAAAAACTTCTTACTGAAATATGACGAGTAGAGACATGCCACATCAATAAAAAAAAGTATCAGTTTGTAATGTCAATAAACAGTTTTTTTTTTAACTTAATTCATGTAAACGTGTAGATAGAACAGAAACAAAAAAAAAAAACATTTTTTGTCTGCCTGTCTGTATAGTGCTTTCGCTGGAAGATAGCTGATTTTATAAGGAGTAGGTAAGTAAATTAAATTTTAGAAAAAGAATTTTAGAGACCAGCGCAAAATGTCATGAATACTCAAGTTACGCAATCCACGAACTGAATATGGAAACATTCTTCGTGAAAAGTAATGTTAAGTTGATTGCAAATTTCAGCTATGAGCACCATAGCGCGTTATTGCGAGTTTTAACATTGCTTGTAACTATCACCGTTTGTATAGAAAACACGCACAGTCCAACATACAAAAAGTAGTAGCACAATCATATTATAAATAGGTAAATAGTTAACATAGGAAAATAAGTTACTTATTTAGTTAAATAAGAAGTAACCATCCAACTACTTTACCAAAACACCGTGACACTCAAGAAGATAGAGAATTTTTTCCGCCCCAGGTTAGCTAGCACAATTTTTTTCCAGCGATTCCTCCACTAGCACTAGCTCAGCTCTATTTATACATCGGGGATTCCCGCAAAAAAGCCTGACGCTGTCGTGGGAGATTCCCCGTCCCATACTTGCGATCGTGAAGTATGTTGTATTTGGTTGTCATGATGAAACGTGTATTATTCTATAATGATAGATAGTAAAAAGAAGAAAATATATTATTTTAGAAATATAACATCGGCTGCCGACAGAAGTTACCACCCACCAGATATAGTCTTGCAGCCAAGCGATTCGTCGCGTTCGGCATAATGTCTGGTGAAGCCGTATGGAGGATGGGTTTGGGCAGTTTTGTTGCGATGTATGCCGGGTATAAATAGTATAATGCGCCAATTGTTGGCCGACCGCAGGTATTTGGGAGTGAATTAGTGTGCCAGCCACACACGAAAGGCTTCCCCGCAACTGCGAAAAATCCCTTTGTGCCCATTGGCGACCGGACGAGAGGATCCGATGGCGATCCCTGGTGGGGTTTGGGCAACCCCGCAGTCTCCAGATCAATCTCCCTCAGGCGCAGTATCGTTGGTCGTGTTGTCAAGTTTAACATTGCGTCACCTCGCTCAACTGCCGTATTCCTTCCTAATCACTCAGTTTCAAAAATGAAAAGGCATAAAAAGAATAGTAGGTGTGCATTGCGGACGCACGTCCTGTCATTTAAAGTGCACCTCTGTGTATAAAAGATCGCTCTTAGCGATAAGACCACCCATTGTGTCACCCTTTGCATCTTTATATTTATGTACTGTAATCTATATGGTGTACAATTGTACTCGTACATAATAAAGAGTATTCTATTCTATTCCGTTCTCTCCAACATTCGAAGTCTGCACTCCAATCTCGATGCAGTCCATCACCACCTAGTGACTGTTAAGGCCCACCTACTTTTCTTGACGGAGACCCCGATTAGATGTCCGTCAGATGCGGCATACCTTACCTACCCGGGATACTCTTTGGAGCATCATTTCCTGCAGCGTGCTGGGGTCTGTGTGTATGTCCGTAATGGCATCTGTCGCCGGCGTCTCCGTCATCTTGAAGACCCTAACTTCTCATCCCTATGGCTGTTGGTTGATACTGGTGAGGACAAAATTGTCTACACCTGTGTCTACCGATCGCACAGCGGTGACCAGAAGATGATTCGAATATTTGACCACCTCAGTGAGGCTGCTGACAATGCGCTGCACCGGCACCCTGACGCACAGTTCGTCGCTCTGGGGGACTTCTACGCCTGCCACCAAGACTGGCTTTTCCCATACACAGAGAATCGACCACGGTGGGAGAGAAGCGCGAAACTTTGCGCTATCAATGGGCCTTTCCCAGCTGGTAGGACAAGCGATTCGGGTGCCTGATATAGTTGGTCATACCGCCAATTGTCTGGGCCTTCTGCTGACGACTGATCCTGACATCTGTCCGAGTGTCTAATGGTGAGGAAACTGTTACAACACAGATGTGTTGTAACAGTTTCCTCGCCATTAGACACTTCAGACCACTGTCTGGTGAAGTCTGTTCTTTCCACTAGATTGCGACTCACGGCGAATGTGGTGATACAAGTCAGCAGATTGGGATGAGATGCACCAAATCGATGCGTCTTATCCCTGCCAGCTGGTCTGCTTCTCATCTGACAATCCATCGAGCTGTGCGGACGATATCTCCGATGTTGTACGTTAAGCTATGAAGTATTTTATCGCCTTCAGTGATGTGCCCGTCGGTGGCTCGGCTCGTCCATGGTTCAACGCTGACGGTATTCAAGCTGGACAGCGTAAGCACACAGCATTTCTCACCTGGGGTAAAGATCTAGATCCGGATATTAGCTCAGAGAAGAAGAGAGCCTTCAATCGTGCTGCTAAGTCCTACAAAAAGGCGCTTAAGAAACCTCGCTTCGACCGCATTGCCCATATTGGCAACTAGTTATCTGCGTAGCCATCCGGTAGCAGATCTTATTGGTCCCTTGCCAAATCGGTCGAGACGAACTTCTGTTGGCCTAAAGTAGCTCCGCTGGTTAAGCTTGGTGGTGCACTGGCTCTTACGGCGAGAGAGATAGCAGGTCTCTAATGTTATACAAAGCACAGGTCCATTCGTGTGTGGAGTACTGCAGCCACATATGGGCTGGCGCTGCAAAATGCCGCCTGGCTACTTTGGATTCAGTGGAGAGGCGTGCGAGGAGGCTAATTATCGACCCAGATTTAACTCAAAACACAGACGAAAAGTAACCAGCCTGTCGGTGTTCTATAGGATGCATTTTGGAGAGTGTGCGAGGGATTTGTATGATTTAATTCCCCCTTCTCCGTTCCATCATCAGACGGCCCGTCGCGTCTTACCGCGAGTTTCCACCCTACTCTGTTGACACCACTAAGATCCGGACGAAGCATTTCGCCTCGTCTTTTATACCGCGTACATCGAGGGACTGACCATTTTGCCAGCGGCAGTGATTCCGTCGGACAACAATTTAAGTGTCTTCAAGGCTAGAGTGAATAGGCTCCTAATAAACTAGCGCGCTTTACCATCAACGATTGCATCAATGCTTACCATCAGGCGGGATTGCGGTCAAGCGCTAGTTTATAGTTTATAAAAAAAAAGATTAGACCGATTGATTCATATCGAATATTTTCCAGGTAAGATAATTATATATGTACATATATAGCTTCATGTGAGAGGAGTTTCAGTAAATTAATATTGATAAAAAAAACTATTTGCGGGCTATAATGACCCAATCGCAGCTTAGCAATCTTGGGACATTAGCCATCGAATACGAGGCATTACAAAATATAAATTTCGGTGAAGTTATTGCTGTGTTTGCAGCTGCTTTTAATTGTATAAAAAATCTTTTACTCTTGGTTAAAGGGAAAGTTAGAATATTGTATTTCTTGAAAAAAAGAATGCAACTATCTGTAACCTTGAGACCAAAAATGACTCTTATGCACCGTTTTTGAGCTTTAAATATAGACTCCCTTTCAGAACAGTTACCCCAGAATACTACACCAAACCTTAAAACAGGGACCACCAAATAGTGATACGCAAGCATTAATGTATCAACGTCAACTTTCCTGGATCAACTGTAGAGAGTATACGTAGACGCACTTAATATTTTACAAACTTCCTCAGCCTGCGTTTTCCAAGTTAATTGACTGTCGATAAATATAACTAAAAATTTAGTCACATTAACGCTATCAATCGTTTGGCTTTTATAATTAATTTTTAGGTTTAATGATAGGAATTTTTTGATAGAAATGCATTATGTTTGTTTTATTTAAGTTTATGATAAGATTATTATCGTTAAGCCAGTTTATAATTGTTAATTGTAGACACTTATTTATTTCGTCTTCATAGAAGTCTTTGTTGAGGCATTCTACTAGAATAGTACTGTCATCGGCATATAAAACACAAGGGTATGGGATATGTTGTGGCAAATCATTTATGTACAGTAAGAATAATAATGGTTCCAAAACGCTGCCCTGAGGAACGCCAAATTTAATTTCTCTAGGGCCAGATGAATATTTAACCTCACGCTTTGATTTGTTGTAAACTTTAGAGATTTCCGTATATTGAAAACGTCCACTTAGATACGACTTTATTAGACATAGAGCATTCCCTCGTATACCGTAACTGTTAAGTTTGGCCAATAATGTTTTATGATTCACGTAATCAAATGCGCGAATCATGACACATTCAGCATTACTCTATTTATTAGATCGTATATGGCTATATTTATATTTTTATTTTTACGAAAACCGTTTTGTTCCTCGCATAATATACTTATTATATTTCGATAAAAAAGAATAAAAAGATTCATATATAACTTTTTCAAAGATTTTCGAAAATACGGGTATTAACGCTATTGGCCTATAATTAGACACATCTTCTTTATTGTGTTTCTTATGGTGTGGTTTAATTATTGTGATTTTAAGACTATCGGGGAATGTTACAGCGGATATGCTTGCGTTAATGATGTGGCTTAGAGAGTTAGCTATCGTAGAACTGACAAATTTTATTACGTTTGTAGAAATACCGTCGTATTCATAACTCTTCCTGTTCTTCAAAGTTTTGATCACCCTTGTGCTGTCTTGAGGGACAACAGGGGCCATGAAGATAAGAGTTAGGGTTATATTAATCTTTACAGTACTTTTAGTTGAGTTCAGGGGTGGAACTAAGATCTGATCAATAAAAAAATCGTTGTATGCTTGAGCTATTTCGTTAACCCTAGTTAATGTTAAACCATCTTATTTTATTGTTGTTATTGGTTCGCGTATAGATTTTGTACTATTTATTATTTGCCACGATGTTTTAGATTTGTTTCTGGAATTCTTAATTACATATTTGTTCTGTGCTTTCTGAGTCAATTTGATGATTTTTAAAAATTTTTGGAGTAATCTTTGAATATCGGTTTATTTTCACAAGTAGGTTTAAGTCTTTGTTTCCAGAGTAATTGGCGTTGTATTTTCTGCAGATTCGAATACCTCTAGATACCCACTTGATCTTTTTTTTCAGATCTTAATATGACTGATTTGAAAGGGAAGCATAGATTATACAGGAGTTTAAATATTTCTACAAACTCATCATAGGCTACATTTGGATCCTCTGTGCTATATATATCAGAAAAGGATAAGTTTTGGCGAAGATTTCTAAAAATAAATTTTCTTTAGATAAATCTCGTCTTAAGGTTTTCCATGTTCTAATTTGTCTAAACTTCCTGACTTTCATTTCAAGTATTTGAGCTGTATGGTCAGATAATCGGAAGTCTATTATTTCACTTTGGCAGCTTTGTTTTAAATTGTGCGCAAAATTATCTAAGCAAATTTACTATGAAATCTAGTCGGTTTATTTATTTCTATCTTCAAGTCGTTCATTAAAAAATATTCAAAATCCATGCTAGTTCTGTTCTACATGTACTACTAGTACTGTATGAAATATTTTTGAGTATAATATCCAGGTTCTCGTAGAATTGGTGTAGATTAGTGATTTTTGGTATATAATTGTAAGGTCTTGTGAATGCAATTCAATTGCGCAACTTTCTATATTTCCCGTTACTGAATATCTCACAATGTCAGGCAGTTCCTTATATGCAATGCCTTTTTTAACTAAGATGCAGGCTCCCGCGTCTAATGTTTTGTCTAGCATAACATGACGCTAGCTTATAGTTTGGTATGTGTAGTTTTCTCTTGGCCAGACATTATGAAATGTTCGGTTATACATATAACATCTAAATTGATTTGTTTACATAACAATTCTTGTATACAAACAACTAGTAAGTCGGACTTGTTTAAGAGACCAGCAATATTTTGGTGCATAATAGTTATGTGATTAAAATTAAAATTCATGTTTTTATACAAGAAAATGTCACCATTTTTGTCATCAGGAATGTAACTAGTCTGAGTGGATCTGTCACAGGTAGAAATAACAATGTCATCATTTGTGTTGCAATAAGTTTGAGTTGAAATGTCTGTGGTCGTTAGACATGACGTTTAGATTTTGAAGAACAGCTGAGGCTGTGAGGAAAACACACAAAATAAAACAAACGACTGCTCGTTTGTATTTTTTTTTTTTTGTGTTTTTTCCATAATGAATGCTCTTAGCGTACAATATATTTCTGCATCGTTCTCACACGGTTGATGACCATGAATGATGTAATCAAATATTTGTATCAATAGCTTGATAATTTAAAAGAGAGTCCATGGAGTTTCTTGCCCGTTCTTCTCCATAGGTACCTACTCTTTGGAATGGGCGACTAGCTTCACCTTACTGACTGACCGATCTTCTGACAATTCAAAAGTGCCTGTAACTGGTTTATTTGAAATAAATGATTTGATTTGATCTATTTTTTTTAAAGAGAAGTTTTTTTTATTAAACTCTAATATAACGATTAAAATATATAAAAATGTCGCGTGAGAGGAAGGGAATCAGCCCTAAAATGAAAACCAGTGTTGGAGATTGGACCACGATGTGTACGTATAATGTCGATTTAACTCTTACTGTAATGCGGTTGGAAACATATACATTGGGAAACACATATGATCTGTTCTTGTTAACAGGGTTCAATTAAGTATCATAACAGTTTATTTTAAAGTAATTTAAGGAAAATAAGGTCTACTCAAAATGATATACGGCTGCGTATAATAGGCCTATCGATAAAACTATCGATAGGCATTATTGAGGTGAGCCAACAGGCACATGCAAAATCTATAAGGATCACACAAGCTGGAGATGCTGTCTGCGACGTCAAGTCCATGGATTGACCTACATTGGGTAATGTAACAAACCCATTGTAAGTGTTAACCTAAACCATCTTATGAACCACTAAAATCATAGTGTCAGACTAGTGTACGCCTTGTAACCATTAAAATTCTTGATAAGACTAAATCCCAAATTGTTTTATTCAAATCCTAAAAAGACCTCATGCGTAACATACCCAAGTCTCATGAAAGTGCTCCGATGAGCCAAGCCGGTGGTAACTGACCCCTAAGTTGTTACACCGTAAGGTAAGTACTATCAGTCATATCATTTTAGACACAATCTGAATAATTTTGAAGGATATTGGCCTTCATATATCATTGCGACATATGTTCGGTAAAAAAATTTACTCATCAATGTAAATAACGCAATGAAAGTTGTTGAACCGTCAAATTAAAAGCCATTTCTAGTGTTTTATGCAATTACCCCGCTGTAGACACGTATGCTCCCTTGAATATACGTTCTTAAACACGGTACATACAACCCTAATCTGGGTGGTTTGTACACTTGTTGAGCAATCCGTGTGTTTATAATCAGAGTCCCGTATATCTGTCGGTCGCTCTATTTGCATCACGTAGGTATAATTACAGCTTCTGTTCGACGTCCGTATCCCTATTTAAATGCGGATATCATGAAAATGATGTTGATTTGAATGGGGGAAATGAGTGTTGTTGACGTCATCAACGAGTCATTGCATTCAAAGCGAATGATGCTCAATTCATTCATAGTCTCATATAAAATATTTTTTTCTTTCTGTTTCATTAAGAGAAGAAAGGACGTTAGAGCCTGACGTGAATTGATCTATTTTAGTCGCTATGTTTTTAATAATGTCTAAACTATGTACTGTAAAATGGGATTATTTGGAACAGGCGAAATAAAAGTTTTGATCAATTATATTTTTTTATCTGTTGGTAGTAGAAAGTATATTACACCACCTAGCAAGACATCCGTCAATTTCACAGAAAAAAATTGAAGAATATGGGTGGAAAAGGTTGTGAATTTTATTTTTTTAACAAAATTTGAAGTTTTTTTGTCTTTCGAGGTAGTAAAACTTTTGCCGGGAACTAAAAATCTAGAGAGAGATATAAAGTAAAGTAGTCTACGAAATAATGTATTTCATGCGCTTTTCAGATCTTCTATTTGTTCTTTTCTATCACTTAAGGACATTTTCAGATATCTATTAGACATTCCTTTTAAATATAGCTCAAAAATATATAAAAAAACCATGCAATGTATACAGATACCAATTAGCCCCATTGTTGCGATAATCAGAACGGAAATTTAAAAAAAAAATCAAAAAGATGTCATGAAAATCCACAAAGTTATGAGCTTGTTATTCTATTTGGCTGTCCCAACAAAAATATGGTCCACGCTCCTCTGGGGCGGGTGAGCAGGGCCTTCACCTCTGGTGTCAGCAGTAGCGCGGGCGCGCAGTAATAATGATCTATCGTAACCTGCGTGACGCGCTCGGTAACCACACTGCAACAATTTTTAAATGTATTTGGGAAAAATATAACATGGTGTAAAAATTAAAAGAATCGATTCAGTTGGATATTCGGAACAAACTGTATTCAGGTTTCGCATAAACAAAAAATACCGTTGAATTGCATATCGCTCACCTAGTAACATATAGGCACATCGACGTTTTACGTTTTTAATTACAAACGTGACAATAATGTTGTTAATGTTTTAATTATAAATTAAACACGTAGATGTGCCGATACGTCTAGAGTCCTAGTTACAAAAATTTTTCGCCAGTTATAAAAAAAAATGTACTCAATACTCAATATCTTTATTGCTTTATCATCACTTCATATAAGGGTGGTAACAATTTATGTAACAATTTATATGTTGATTTTACAGCACAATAACGCTTCCAGAGCGCTCTTGTGGTGCTCTCGTGCTCCCGTGGCGGTGTAGCTCGCCAGGGATGTTCGCAGCAGCAAGTATCGACGTTGAGTCTTCCATGATGGCGCGCCTACGCTCTTCCTCCTATGGCATCCTGAATGTATTTTCAGAACGGTGGGATTCTCTCCGCTTACGTAGATGGATAAAAGTCCAGACCCACTTAACTAAAATTAATGCTAAATTTAGGATAAGCTTTACTATTAGTTACTAACCCACTTGGCGAAAATGTAATTTTTAGTTATTGAATAAAATTATCAACAATTGTTATTTTATTTATTAGGGAAAACAAACACTGACACATTACATTTTATAGAAAGAAATACAAAAATATACGGGCAAATGTGTGTGTTCAGTAACGAAGCAAAAACTCAAAAGTATAAATCATGCAAATGAAAATAATTATTATGGATAAAGTTCCTTGAGTACACTATTTTTGAAACTACCAGCACAAAGAGCAAACATAATAATATTATGGAATTTATCATCAGAATTTATTATTATTGTAATTAGATATTAGTAAGTTGCCGCAAGGGCGCTCGACAAGAGGTAACTGAAAACAGTGGCCGAGTACGCACCCCTCGACTCATTATCGTTCTAGGAACGATGTAACTTACTCTATTAAGAGTATCAATACAATCATATGCATTGCTACATAAATCAAATAGACACATCCTCTCAAGGAGAGCGTGCCTTGATTTAAGGTCCAGTAATTTATACTTCTTAAGCAAATAATCATGTAATGGATCAGTGAGAAAGCAACGGAGATGCATGGATTAAAAAAAAAAAACGAGTGTGCTTATGACCACACGACTGAAGTGAAACTTCTTTTGCACCATCTGTATTTATATATAGAATATATATATATATATATGTGTGTACAATATATACATGTATACACATATACATATATTAATTTTCTATAAATATTTAAATTTATTTCATGCTTTCATTTATAAATTAATATTTTTGCATAGACCTCCAATTTAAAAAAAAAAAAAAAAGTGTATTCCCTCGGGGCCAAAAGGTCGGGCTCTTCCTCCTGAATCAGGGGACCCCAAACTCGGGTAGTCCACGACCTCTGGTTCCCGAGATAATCCACGGGGGGGTGAGGTAACTAAAGGGGGTCGGGGAGGGGGATAGGTTTCGTGGGGTTGCGGGGGGGAGGGGGAGGGGGAGAGGAGGGGAGTGGATTCCCTCAGGGCCAAAAGGTCGGGCTCCTCCTCCTGATTCAGGGGACCCGAAACTCGGGTAGTCCAGGACCTCTGGTTCCCGAGATAATCCACGGGGGGGTGAGGTAACTAAAGGGGGGGGTAGATTTCGTGGGGTTGCGGGGGGTAGGGGGGACGGGGAGAGGGGGGAGTGGATTCCCTCGGGGCCAAAAGGTCGGGCTCCTCCTCCTGATTCAGGGGACCCCAAACTCGGGTAGTCCACGACCTCTGGTTCCCGAGATAATCCACGGGGGGGGTGAGGTAATCAATGAGGGGGGTCGGGGGGTGTTCGCAGCGTCATGTTCTCGAAGAAATTCATAGTTCTTAATCAATCAAGGTACTTAGCTTAATAATTGAGCTTATGAGGCTCGAAAGCAATTTGTACTTTGTGTCCAATTATCGTATTGTGACGATATCTTAAAGCTTCTATACTTTCAATTATATCAGAAATGTTCAGCAAAAATATATAAAACAATATAAAGGCCAGAACAGAACGAAATTTATAAATTTATTTGTGCACTTAGGTAATCAATTGTTAACAAATCTTAAAAAGATCCAAAAAATATATATTGCCTTCGGCGAGATGCGAACTCACAACTTCATACTCGACTCAATTGTTAACAAATCTTAAAAAGATCCAAAAAATATATATTGACTTCGGCGAGATGCGAACTCACAACTTCATAATCGACAGGTCATGCAATATTTCCATGAGCCAACTCCTTGTTTACATTACAGACGAAATAGGACTATACTCTGCTTCCGTTCGCCTTCATCATTTTTTTTCCTATCATTTTTCGTAACGCTTTCGCTAGTTTACTCCCCAAGTCAAGCGTGCCTAAAGAAGTTTCACTTCAAAAAATCTTTGAAACTATTCAATACATTCTGATACTTATTGTAAAAGGGATTCCACGCTGGCACAGCGTATTCGAGCTGATCTGATCAAAAACTGTACAGATATAAATAGGTGGAAGGTCGCACAAACTCTTTCGCAGATCTCCTCACAAAAATGTACATTCGATAGGCATTATTTACGACTTTCCTAATGTCGGTATTAAGGTGAAGTTGATGATATGAACTCTATTAAATCAGATGATAAGATCATTTTTCGAGTTTTGTTTTCATTGCGCTTTTTGTGTACTTAGCGAATTAATTAATTTTTACTTTAAAATCTTATTGGGTTATTAAACTATAGCAATTATGAACGGTTTTAAGTGAAAAAAACTACATATTTTTATTAGAATTATGAAAAAGCCGACGAAAAATTCCACCACTGGGGGGTTCAGAATCATGTACTGGATCCATGGTATTCGTTTGTGCATCGATGTCAGAGACACCCTTTATGTATATATGACGAAACTATTTATTTTTATACCAAGACGTGAAATTCACAACGATGCACCGCCAAAATCAACAAGCTCGTACCCCTCATTAATGGCGCTGACATTTGGCAGCTCATCAGACATCAGCGTCATCAGCGTCGATCACTCGAAATCCACGCAAGCTCCTAAGGCACCAAAGTTCCGTACGTAAGGTCGGACACTCGGGCGACTCGGGCTCCGTTCACCATCAACTAATGACTATTAACAAATACCGCGGGGTTTAAGCCGGACAAATATGCGGCCAGGCGTGCGATGCCAAGAATTTGGTCGAATCGGCAACTTTACATACACTTGTTTACCTCGCTGTGGCAACGGCTATTTCTGAATGTACACTATATTTACGGGCACAATAATACCGGTATAGTACCGTTATTTCGTGTCCACACGACAACTTTGTATCGTAAGTTGTACGATCTACTTGCGGTGAGATGCTATCGAGTTTCAATTGGTGTGAACATCTAAGTCATCGGTAAAGGTCGGGAGGTCCTCTACTGTATGTTTTGAAAACGCTTTGTAATAAAACCACGTCTTAAAGCTGTCAAAACAGAGACTGATTAAGTAGCAAAGTTTAGTTTGCTGAAAAAATACTTAAGCCTGTAAATACTCTTTATTGTTTCACAGTGGTTCATCAACCCATCGCAATTTTAATTAAAGGGTTATTCAAGGGTACTCTTGGTTGGTTTACCACTAAAACAAGTAAAGATTAAGCCCACTTCTGGAGTAATTGTACATTCAAACGAAATCTCGAAATAACTTTTGTTTAAAAATCATGTCGATCCAGTTCAGTCTTGAGAAGTCAACTTCAAAAAATAGAAAAAAAATGGGACATATTCCAATCATACTTATGTATTTGTTTCATGTTCCACATGTTCGTGGTAATTTACCCATTCTATACCAAACGAACACAGCAGAATGGGGCATAGATAGGTACAATCAAACACTCTAGCTTTG
This sequence comes from Sesamia inferens, assembly GCA_037179545.1. Classification (NCBI taxonomy): domain Eukaryota; kingdom Metazoa; phylum Arthropoda; class Insecta; order Lepidoptera; family Noctuidae; genus Sesamia; species Sesamia inferens. The sequence continues at coordinate 12,105,907 of CM073940.1, forward strand.
CCAAACATTTTTGGCAAACTCCTGGAAAAGTTGCGGGTGCGTTGCGTCTTGTTGAATGACTTGTCAGCGTTGCCTGTCAATCAAAATACTAAAATACCACGTTTATGTGATTAAAAAACATTTTTTTTTTTTAACTATGACTATTTCGGCAAGGTTACTAAGTTTTCGGCTAACAAGTGATAGCAGAAAAATACTAATTAATTATATTTATTTCATCATCGTACTTACCTTTATTGCTCCATTTGGAGTAAAAAGGATGGCACGATTTATTTCCCTGATATACCTAACGATATCGTAAAAAAATTGCTGTCTATAATAAAGCTAAGCTACTTTTAACTAATAAAGTTAAATTCAGAGTTCTACAAGTAAACTCGTCAGGAGGTTATAAAGACGAGCCATTACGGTAATGGTATAAGAAATTAGAATATATAGGGTCCCCACAGACAGGAAAAACACGGGTCTTTATGCGATTCTGTTGGTACAAATTATAAATTTTCCAAACAAATGGTTCTATTACAGTCGCTCCACGCACGTCAGCCGCAGCTTTAATCTCAAGCCTTTGTTTCAGCAAACATTATATAATTATGTTATTTATTTTTTATAATTAGTTACAAATTATAGCTAATTTTATAACAGTTTACAGGCTTTATAATTAATCAATTAAAGCTTAATGTATAGATGAAAGTCGATCGTTATTTGATGATTGATACATTGACTTCCTTCAGTAATATAATTACACTTGATAACTCATTTATAGGTAAAGCCATTTCCTTTGGCGGATGGCGTTTGTAAATATAGTAGGTAGCTACTCATTCAGATTCAGTTTCCAATTTTAGTTAATATAATATTGATAGCACACACAACACAATAGCACGGCCTTAATAGAATAGCATACTCTTTATTATTTATCTACCATATAAATTACAGAACATAAATATAAAGATTTTATAAAGGGTGACACAATGGGCGGTCTTATCGCTAAGAGTGATTTTTTACAGACAACCTTTCTACTAACCCCTTAAGGATTAGGCAGAGGTATAACGGTACCTACAACTACATTTTGCCAGATATGTTTAAGCCACATAGGTATAGGGAGCGAGTATCAATATACTCGCTCTCTATACCTAGTCCTGTGCCCAACTAATGGCAATCCATTAGTTGGACACAGGACTAAACTCCCGGTAGAAGCCCGGAGTCTGACTGAGAAATTACTGGTGGAAAAACTCAAAAACACTCCAATACGGATCGATTATTGATATTTGCTTATAGAGACCATATGTAATTATAATGTTGATAATATATGTAGGTATATGCTTACTAACCGCGCCCCACGGTTTTATACGAGTAACTACGCATTTAAGTATAGATCCCGTGGGAATATTGAGTTAACAATAATTAATTGATTATTCCAACAAAGATTCAAGCACTCTAGGTATACAGAATAACTTATAATTTAGATTTAGCTTTAGGTTACGTACGTAGAATAGGTTTAACCCTAAACTAGGCTATAGGCTATAGTGTTATAGAGTATACTTCCTATAAAGGTGTATCTGACATCGACGCACAAACGAGTACCATAGATCCAGTACATGATTCTGAACCCCCTAGTGGTGGAATTTTGCATCGGCTCTTTCTCGATTAAAAAAAAAAAAAAAAGGCGTGTGGCACTCGGATACTGCCGCGGTAAAGCTATTGCATAGCCTTTTTTTATCAACTATAACTTGCAATTATAATTATTTATTTATACAGTAATTTTTCCTTTGTTTTTTTTTCTTTGATATCAATTCAAGTTTTCTTTCTGTTTTGTAATTTATTTATTTTTTACCAGCAACGTCATCAAAAGAGTGCGGAAAATGGTGACGATTAAGCGACTAAACTATATTCAATGTTTTCTGTTCGACTTTGATAAAGAGATAGAAAGAAGCTAAGCAATAGCTTAAAAATGACGTCATGTTCGTTATCACACCCATGTCAGAATGTCATGAAATATGATGTCGGCCATCTTGGATTTCAAAAATGAAATCATTTTCGTGATCAGCACCCTGAGTTTTGGCGGGCAAGTCAAGCTGAGTGTCACGCTCGTTTTTCATTGGACTTTTAAAATTATTTATAGTGTTGTTTACTAAATAAAAGTGTGTGATTTATGTAGTAAAAAGTGCATTTAGTAAATAGTTCATAAAGAACAGTGAAATATCGCTGCATAGTGGCCACATCATGACTTTGTCCCAAACCTCACTCGTAAGACGGGTCACGCGGCCGTCTTTTTCGACATGAATAATTCATAATTACGTGGCATTGGCTAAATGCACAAACCGTGCGAAGCCAAAAAATAAAGAAATAAAGAAAAAACCCATGAAATCTTTTATATTATTACTCGAGTCAGTAAGCATGTAAAATGAGAAAACTAACATAGAACGATCCGTGTGAGAACTAAACGATCACTATTACACAACAACACTGATACCTTTGAGAAAGCGGACTTCCTCTACAATAGGGCAATTCCTCCGTAAGGTCTGTCTATGCTATTACTTATAATCTCTGTCATTGTGTGCTGTTTCGGTGCAATCGCAAGACCGGCCGGGCACTGAGGGGCAGGCAAGACAGCTATAGTATCCTTATGACTCCACCAACTGGTATTTCGTTGACTCGGAAACGGCGCACAGGGAGCACCACGAAATATACTCAAAGACTCCGAGGTTCTTTTTCAATATACCCCACTGTTTTGTCGTGGTGGCCTAGTGGTTAAAACACCAGCCTCTCAAGTATGAGTGCGTGGGTTCGATTCCAGGTCAGGCAAGTACCAATGTAACTTTTCTAAAGTTATATGTACTTTCTAAGTATATCTTGGACACCAATGACTGAAGGCGAAGGAAAACATCTTGAGGAAACCTGGGCTTTATAAGTCTGAAATCGCCAACCCGCATTGAGCAAGCGTGGTGATTACGCTCAATCCTTCTCTGTATGAGAGGAGATCTGTGCCCAGCAGTGGGACGATAAAAAGGTTGTTGATGATGAACGGCGTCGGTGTCGAATTATTTGTTATCAATTTAATATTTTCGAGCTGATCTTTAGTAACATAATCACTTCTGATTGCGTTAACATCTGACCGTAGAATTAATAAATCCTTCATAAACTTCTTTACGTACGTTCTACGTAGTCAAAGCAAACTGGTGGCAATTTGTGAAGGTCATATGCCACAAAAACTGGGATTGTTCGGGATCCGTGATTTTAAACACCGTAATCGTATATTTTAAGTCTTTCTGCTTTTTGTTCTTACGCCTCGATACATGTTTTTGTCTTGTCTTCGTAGAAACAAACAATAACTTTTTTGCCTCATCAATGTCTTCCTCAGAAAAAGCCGACGAGCATATTTTTATTAAACTTTCGTTGTTTCGTTTCGGAGATAACAATATTACAACTCGTACACTTAAATGTACTCGAATTAACATTGTTCACCGACATCTTTCTGTAATATTTTATTTAATAAAAACTTCAACTTCAACTCTTGATCTGGTCCCTGTGGATGGATACCACAATTTTGCCAATAACACGTGTAACAAATTATAGAAATTCTTTAAAAAAATATTTCACAATAATGGCGGATATCGCCAATAACAGTTGAAAAAACGGCCGCGTGAGCACTTTTTACTCTATAAAATCACGCGCTTTTATTTAGTAAACAACACTATAAATAATTTAAAAGTCCAATGAAAAATTAGCGTGACATTCATCTTAGCTTTTTCGTTAAAAAAAAAGCTATTTTATAAAAACACTACTAAATTAATTTGAATAAAAGTACTTAATAATTAATTATATGAAAAGTTTTTAAGGTAGCCATGACAACGTCGATGACGTCTATGACATATCTCTATAGAAGACCTATTTCAGAGAGAAAATTAATCGCAAGTTTAGCACATCGCGACTATCAGTAACATGGCAAGTGTGTAGAACTGAGTTCGCGCCCTGCAATATGCATGCTCTTTTTGAAAATCTATAAATTGTTTTCAAAAGATGTAGTCGCACGCATACAAACATACCGTGCCGAAGACTGCCGAACTGAAACGACGTTAGACGATGTACGGCCTTCAAGCCACACCTCCGTGCCCGTCGGAGTGGGGAGCGTGAGGTTTTTTCGTTACGGAATTTCTGGATTCGGTCCCCGCGCTCAAGGCCCGCGATAGAAGCTATGCAATAGCTTAATAATATGCAGTTTTTTTCACTTTACACTGTTCATAATTGCCATACTTTTATAACCCAATAAGATATTAATATAAAAATTAATTAATTCGTTAATTACACAAAAAAGGACAATGTGAACAATACTAGAAAAACTATCCTATCAGCTGATTTAATAGAGTTCGCATCACGGATCAACGTCATACCTACAAACACGCACGGCGGTACGCTTGCAACGTTCAAAGGCCGAGCCGACACTTTTTTTTAAACATTGTTATTTCTGTAACCGCTCATTAACGACATAAATGACTATCATAATTTTATTAGTGGCATGCGGTGTAGCCTTTTCGCGAAGTTTGCGTTACTATGTCAGATAAATCCTGTATAACTCTGGCTATAAACTTTAGGTACCTACGTCAAATTTCATTCAAATCCGTCCCGTGTGACAAATTTCGTTCTGTAGTTTTTACATGAAAGAGTACCTATTTAACATCCTTTCATCCATCCTCAAAAACTTTCGCCATTATAATATTAGTAGAAAGTAGGATTATAAATGTTTTGAAATTTTCTGAAAGTTTTTTCTTGCTTTTTAGGGTTGCGTACCTAAAAGGTAAAACGGAACCCTATTCATGAGACTTCGCTGTCCGTCTGTCCGTCTGTCACCAGGCTGTATCTCACGAACCGTAATAGCCAGACAGTTGAAATTTTCAGAAGTTATGTATTTCTGCTCCCATACAACAAACGTCATTTTTTTGCCGTTTTTTGCTTCATATTTATAACAGAAGTAGATAGACGCTTGAAATGTTCATAGAATATTTGGTTATATAATAAAATTAAAAATAAATAATTAAATGAAAATAAAATAAATATTTAAGGGGAGCTCCCATACAACAAACGTGTGTATTTTTGCCATTTTTAAAGATATTGGTCCTTCGTGTGCAAGTCAGACTCTCACTTGGCCGCGTTTTTTTTTTTACACACTATAACGCTTCATGCGACGCGACCGTACGAGAGAAACTGAGACAAATCCGTGCGCAAATATTTTTTATTGGATTTGTATTCAAAAAGTCACACACGGGGGCGTGTTTTTTAAGCTCGCACGAGTGGAGAGGTACTCCCGTAACCGGACCGAATCAACCCATATCATCCCGTGGGTGTCGTAATTGTCGACTAAGGGAACTCTCACCCAGGAAGCCGGCGGCAGCGCTTCTCCTGTGGAATAACAAATTATTGCGATCCCCAACCTGCCTGCCAAGCGTTGGGATCATGGCAAACCCCCCAAACTTGGGGGATGCCTATGTCCAGCAGTGGATCTCCATAGTCTAAAGAAGAAGAATGAAGAGTTGTAGTGTATCTGCCTAGGTCAGCTGGTTTAAGAAAATGTTGTCGAGTTGGTCTCCAAAGCCAAGAGCACAGGCGTAGAGTAGCCAGCCTTTCGGTGTTCTATAGGATACATTCTGGAGAGTGTGCGAGGGAATTGCACGATTTAATTCCCCCATCTCCGTTCCACCATCGGACGACCCGTCGTACGGCGAGTTTCCACCCTTATGTTGTTAACACCTCTACGATCCGGACGAAGCGTTTCGCCTCCTCCTTTATACCGCGTACATCGAGGGACTGGAACAATCTGCCGGCGGCGGTGTTTCCGTCGGACTACAATCTGAGTGTCTTCAAGGCTAGAGTGAATAGGCTCTTAATAAACTAGTGCGCTTTACCATCAACGATTGCGTCACTGCTTACCATCAGGCAGGATTGCGGTCAAGCGCTGGTTTATACTTTAATAAAAAAAAAAAAAAAGTACCTAAAAACAGAATTTGCACTGAACTAATCTATTATCTGCCTAGCGTTTTCCCAGCTAAATTGGGGTTGATTTCCTGTCTAACCGAATGCATCCACTGCATCGGTTAGACAGCATTACCAGAATTTTACATGGACTTGGACAGACAGAAGTCTTGCCGCCAAGCGATTCGTCGTGTTCCGGCATGATGTCTGGTGAAGCAGTACGGAGGATGGGTCTGAGCAGTTGTGTTGCGATGTGTGCCGGGTACGATGCACCAAATGTTGTTGTGTCGGAAGTTTGGTCGTGGAGGGTCTCCAAATCAATCTCCCTCTGGCGCAGCGTCGTTGGTCGTGATGTTATGTTGTTAGATTTAACATTGCATCACCTCGCTCAACTGCCGTCTTCCTTCCTATTCACTCAGTTTTTTTTTAGTGAATAGGCTCTTAATAAACAAGCGCGCTTTACCGTCAAAGATTGCATCACTGCTTACCATCAGGCGGAATTGCAGTTAAGCACTAGTTCATAATTACGTTGTTGTTACATTACCTTATGTTATTAACACCACTACGATCCGGACGAAACGTTACGTCTCCTCCTATATACCGCGTACATCGAGGGACTGAAACAGTTTGCCAGCGGTGGTGTTTCCGTCGGACTATAATTTGAGTGTCTTCAAGGCTAGAGTGATTAGGCTCTTAATAAACTAGTGCGCTTTACCATCAACGATTGCGTCACTGCTTACCATCAGGCGAGATTGCGGTCAAGCATTAGTTCATAAATTATTAAAAAAAGGGTGTTAGATTATTTTCGTAACGGAATTTCTAAATTCGGTGTCCACACTCAAGGTCCGTGATAGAAGCTATGCAATAGCTTAAAAATGGAGCTACTGCCAAATTTTCTATATTGAGTGAACTAATTTACTCTGGGTACTATTGGGTCTACGTGTTGCAATCTCCTGGCGAATAGTTCGGCTAGGTTCTCAGACATTGTCGTAAATGATCGAATATTTCTATAAAATTCTGGGAACTGAGTTACAGCGGAACTGCTTCAAATTCTCCACTCATAAGGTAAAAGTAGGGCGGTTGATATGGGTTTTTAGTTTTATTTAGATTTGATGATAATGATTCAGTTTTCATTTCCCATGACTCATTTATATTTTTAATTTTTGGGGTACCTAAGTTGGTATGTACCTAACTACCTATTTAGAAGTGGCGTAATTTTTTCGTTGTTTGGAAAACCATTCTTTTTTAAGGCAATGACATTAGCAGCCTACTCTTGGATATAGGCCTTTCTTATTGCACGCCAATCAACTCGATTTTGGGTAACTTATCCAGATGCTAGCAGCCATCCTGCGCAGATCATTGCTCCCCCAAGCCTGACGTTACGTTAACCAATTCGCGGTCCCCACTCAAGAACTATGTTATCGGTTCGGTATGTAATCTGTTCTACGACGAATATGACTAACCCCTTGTTTTTTTTTTTTTATTAATTATAAACTAGCGCTTGACCGCAATCCCGTCTGATGGTAAGCAGTGATGCAATCGTTGATAGTAAAGCGCGCTAGTTTATTAAGAGCGTATTCACTCAGAAAAACTGAGCGAATAGGAAGGAAGACAGCAGTTGAGCGAGGTGATGCAATGTTAAACCCAACATCACGACCAACGATGCTGCGCCAAAGGGAGATTGATCTGAAGACCCTCCACGACCAAACTCCCAACACAACAACATTAGGCGCATCGTACCCGGCACACATCGCAACACAATTGCTCAGACCCGTCCTCCGTACGGCTTCACCAGATATCATGCCAGAACACGACAAATCGGTTGGCGGCAAAGCTTTGTCTGGTGGGTGGTAACTTCTGCCGGCGGCCGATGGTATGGCCTACCTTGTCATTTCAGTTTGCTTATTCTGCGAGCTATGTTGACAACTTTGGAACTCTGTCAGATCACTTAGTTACCCATTAGATCCCTTACATGTAATACATCCTATACCTTAAAAAAACAATCAGTACCTGATAATCTGCGCCGTCAAGCTTTTACTTTTGCTGCCCAGAGAGCTTTGCCCACAAAATTCTCTTTTGTAATATCTACTTTACCTGCGTTTACGATCAATTAGATCTCAGATATCCTGTTACTCAAAACAATGTTTTCATTCCTTCCTCGACAGAGAAATTGCGTTTATTTCTTACTAGCTTTCCGCCCGCGGCTTCGCCCGCACGGAAGTCAGTTGTATCGCGCTTTTTTAGATTTCCCTGGGGAATATCAAATTTTTCCGGGATGAAAAGTACCCTATTATTTAATCCGGACTTCTAACTACTACTAAGTTACGGCGTGAAAGCGGAGCAAACCAACAAACTCACTTTCCCATATATAATATTAAGCAAGGATGACAATAAAAATGCTAAATCTTTTAATAATATAATGTTTTCATAACAGGCCCAAAAGTTTCAATCAACTAAATTGTCGATGTAAACGTAATTTAGCGTTATAAAGCCTCTAGTTTGCTTTAAATCCTTGCCATAATTGCTAGGCGTAACTTTTCCGTTGAAAATGGTGTCTGACGACTTTCTAAGAGTTATTTACAACAGATTTGGTATATTGCCTTGCACGTTTCAGCTTTCCTTCTTAGGTAGTAAGAGCGAAACAGACCAATGAAACTAAATGCAATTAGCGTATAAAATCAAATTATATTAGCTAATTAACCTCTTCAGACGTGATGCGTATTAATATAGATATTTAAACATGTCAAAAGGAAAAATAATGATTTGGTTATTTTTACTATACACACACCGTATATAATACCGTATATATAAATAAAAAATTAAGACGACACAGTGCGTTGAAAACTCGTGTGACGTCACTGCACGCTACACTTTTTTAGCGAGCAGTGACGTCACCAGCCACCACTCCTGATCTTTGATGCATTTTATATTCATCAATTTTTATTGATTAGATAAAACGAAATATACGTATCCAATATTTTTCTATAATCTCGATGACGGACTAAATAGAATATTTTTTTTAAACCCAGGAAACATGCCTATTGGGCCGTCTTATAGATAATAACAAAAATTAAGATCCTTATATTTTATTTTGTCAAAATTACCAAAACCTACTGAGGTGTAGCGTATTAAAGTTACGGAGTGAGGGGTAATTACGTCACGCCGTGGTATATTTTGTACCACGGCGTGACGTCACGCGACATTCAAAATCAAAATCAATCAAAATCAAAGCATTTATTTCAAATAAACCAGTTACAGGCACTTTTGAATTGTCAGAAGGTCGGTCAGTCAGTAAGGTGAAGCTAGTCGCCCATTCCAAAGAGTAGGTACCTATGGAGAAGAACGGGCAAGAAACTCCATGGACACTCTTTTAAAATATCAAGCTATTGATACAAATATTTGATTACATCATTCATTTTGAAATCAATCGTGTGAGAACGATGCAGAAATATATTGTACGCTGAGAGCGTCCATTATGGAAAAAAACAACAATTCAGAAATTAAAATACGCCGTAGCAGCTAAGAGATGACCAGTCTCCTCTGACGGCGTCCGTTCACGAACATGACGTATGGATCAGCATCATTCAGCTCAACCATATTGAAGGGAACCTAATGACCCAACACACACGCCACCACCAGCGAGACATTTGAGTGAGCATGACATACTCTCAACAGCCATAGCACTATCAAGTCAATAAACGACTAACCCAACAAATAGATGCTTTACAGCAAATAGATCGTGCTCACACGTGTTCCATGCAATTATACAATACTAAGAAATTGAATCTACACAATGCAAAGACAGTTTTGTCCAAGGTTCAGCAGCTCCAACGGTGTTCCCGAATGCTAAGTTTAGCTCCTGTGCAGCTGCACCAGTGCCGAATACCCCTGTCAGGGATGCAATTCCGTAACGTATAATATGCCTGGCTACATAGTGTGTACTGGCTTTGAGTTAAGAAAAAACAAACAATTACAAATTTAAACTACGAGAGGAAAAATCAAAGAACAATCAGTGTAAGCATAGAAATCGGACGCAGCTCAAGCCCAAGCCTTTTTGTCGTCAATATAATCTTTAACACTATAAAATGCTTTCTGACACAACTTACGTTTAATGAAGTATTTGAATTTATTCAGGCTCAGATCTTGAACCACCTCTGGAAGTCTATTGTAAAAATGTATACATTGGCATCTAAAAGAGCCACCTATTTTCTTGAGCCTTGTTGTAAGTACAATAAATTTGTGCTTGTTTCTAGTATTTATATTATGGACATCACTGTATTTTTTATACAATTTTATATTTTTATGAGCATACAAAAGATTTTCATAAATATATTGAGACGGCACGGTCAGTACATTAATTTCTTTAAATTTTTCTCTGAGAGAGTGTCTTGGACTTAATTTATAAATTGCACGAACAGCTCGTTTCTGCAAAACAAATATTGTCTGAATATCAGTGGCATTTCCCCACAACAGAATGCCGTACGACATTACGCTATGGAAATAGCCAAAGTACACTAAACGGGCCGTCTCAATATCAGTCAAATTACGAATTGTTCTAACTGCGTATGCAGCAGAACTTAGTTTTTTTGACAATTTTTCTATATGGGGACCCTATTGAAGCTTAGCATCCAGAGTTATACCCAAGAACACTGTGCTGCCTTCAGATTCCAATTCTTCGCCCCTTATCAACACTTTAGTTTTCACCTGCCTAACGTGAGGTAGAGTAAACTTAATGCATTTGGTTTTTTTCTCGTTTAAGAGTAAATTATTAACATTAAACCAGTGGACTACTTTGGAGATCGCGCTATTTACATCATCAGTGACCTGCTGCTGACGTTTAAGTTTAAATAAAAGTGAAGTGTCATCTGCAAACAACACTATATCGTGATTATCCTTTATGAGGTACGGCAGGTCATTAATGTAAACAAGAAACAAAAAGGGACCAAGAATTGACCCCTGTGGGACTCCCATTGTTACTAAAGATCCGGATGATCTTTTTCCATTAACGTCAACGCTTTGAATCCAACCACTCACATTTTAAATCAATATAATTATGTTCCTAAGTATTTGAATAAAAGAAAAAATAAAAAATACGTCTTCAATATTTTTTAGAAATCTATCTGATGGACATTAAATTATCTTTTAGGATACAACCCAATTATTTTTATCGCAATATTCCTAGGGTATCGAAACTTGTGCGGGTAAAACCATGGGTGCAGCTAGTAATAAAATAAATAATACCTAACTTCAAAGTAATAGAGATGTTTCCTGGGTAAAAAAAAAATGATTCTATTTAGTCCGTCATTCAGATTATAGAAAAATATTGGATACGTATATTTTGTTTTATCAAAACAATAAAAATTGACAAATATAAAAAGCATCAAAGATCAGGAGTGGTGGCTGGTGACGTCACTGGTGGCTAAAAAGTGTAGCATGCAGTGTCGTCATACGAGTTTTCAACTCACTGTGTCGTCTTAATTTTTTGTTTATATGAAAAATGAGAAAATACGTGTCAAGTATTTTTTGGAAATCTGACTGACGGACTAATTACTTTTTTTTTAGTCAACTAACCTATTACAATACCTGCAGTCGTTGATCCCAATACATTTTTATAATGTTTTTTTTTTGTTTTATCATACTTAGGCATTGATATCCAACACGTCTACGAAGTTTAGCTGGATGATTTAATTCTTTTTTCTTGTATTTGTAAGCTACGTTCATTTTTTTTAGGGATTATTACATCAGAAAATTGTAACGTTTAGGTACAGACGACAGCACATCAAGTTACTATAATCTGTAAAAATCAGCTTGTTTTACATTTTCAACTTTATTTCTATCACATTAATTAGGAATATTTGACAGTTTCGGGTAACTTGACCTGCTGTCGTCCGTATATATTATCCCTATTCCCTTTTCAAATGATACAATTACCGGTTCGATAAATACCTAATTAATTATTGTGTTATCAAGTGCAATTTATCATTGTCGAGGAATATTGACTATTGGGTTGCCAACCCGACTATATAATATATAGTCCTCCTATATTAGAGGCCTAGAACCATATTTAAAAATAATATAGATAACTAATACGAAACAAATACGTTTTTGTTTAAATACAAAATTGTGAAATATTTTTAATAGAGATATTTAGAAGAAAACAAAACCCTTGAGTAAAGCCTTAATTTTGGCAACTAAAATATAAGTACAGTCTGCAACAAAAGTTGATTAAGTAACACTTTAGTTTTTGAAATCTTAGTTACTAAGTGAAATACTGTATTAATATCTAAACTGAACTGAAGTGACATTTAATTAAAAAACAGCACTCTGATTCTCTCTCTCTATCTATCTATCTTTAATTCTTAGATTCTATTATAAAATGCCAAGTAGTAAGTACATAATAAGTAAAAAATTCGTCTAAATCGAATTTTGTTGCTGATCGTACAATCAAAAGAAAATTAATATTTATATAAAATATGTTTTCACCGTCTTCTATATTTTTACAAGCAATCTCTCCGTAAACAATGTATTTGATATTTAAAAAAATGGCAACGCTAATTGACACTGACAGCTCTTCATCACTCAAAATAATGACTTAGCTTAAAGGTCAAGTAACCGAGCCAATAATTAAAATAAAAAAAAACAACTCTTGAACGCACTTTAGATGTGCTGCACCCTAATTGTGTAACACACTATTACAACCAATTTGAATCATTTTGTAGCATGTTGCTAATCCATTGCTCCATATATTCGAGAAATATTTCTGATAAACGACTTACTTAAATAACTCAATGACGTTGTTAATTGTTAAAATGAAAATCATTGCTAATGGGGCCTAGTTTACTTTAACAATAGTGTCAGAATGGTCGAACAGCGATCTCATAATGTTCGATTTTGACAAATTCGAAATTTACTAACAAAATGGCGTCATTATGTCTTTCCAGTGGTCAATCACTGGCACTCCACTCCATATTAATCAATGTTCAAATTGAGAAGGAGTTTTTAGAAAATCATTTCTATTAAACGGGTTTTATAATGATGGCAATACGGCAATGTAATTCCATCACCATTCCATTACGAGACGACTAACCGTTAATCGATCATTATGAATTTAGTAGCTTACGAAGTTTTACCACAATGACAATGGAATCGTGTTGGAATGACAAATTTATAAAAATAGCAGAATAGGGCTCGTGAGTGTGTTACGCAATAACCCTGCTAATTGCGTTTAGTTTCTTTGGCAAAATGCGCCGTACTCACGATGATCGAGGAATTATCCTTAGCAACAAACACTGACTAAGTATTAAAGTTTGATAGATTATGTGATAACTTTAACAATTGATTTAGTTGTTGACATATAAAAGCATAACTTGGTGATGTGTTGTTAAAATACTTAGAAATTTTCATAATTCCTATAAACTAAGTAGTTTCCAGACTTTTGTAATAGTTATACTATTAGGCTAGAGAGTTGCTTGATTGCATGACTATGTTATTTATCCTTTGTTTGAGTAAACTACATATAAATTAAATAGACATTTAAAAAAGGTCGCATGATCGCTTTTATAGTCTGTGGAGGATGTGATGAATGTTTCTCCAAAGCCTAGAGTACAGGCAAAGAGTAGCCAGCTTGTCGGTATTCTACAGGATGCATTTTGAAGAGTGTGCGAGGGAATAGGATATTTTACTAAAAAAAACTAATTAGTCCGTCATTCAGATTATAGAAAAATATTGGATACGTAAATTTTGTTTTATCAAATTAATAAAAATTGACAAATATAAAAAGCATCAAAGATCAGGAGTGGTGGCTGGTGACGTCACTGCTCGTTAAAAAGTGTAGCGTTCAGTGACGTCACACGAGTTTTCAACGCACTGTGTCGTCTACTATCTGGACGAAGCGTTTAGCCTCGGCTTTTATACCACATACATCGAGGGAGGGTATTTCCGTCTGAGTACGATTAAGTGTCTTCAAGGCTCTTTTACCACCAACGATTGCATCACTGCTTACCATCAGGCGGGATTGCAATTATAAAAAAGGCGAATCCCACAAACTCGGTCATGGTAGAAGTGAAACACCATGATGATTTTAACCGGAAAGAGACCGGTATACCCCTCTGTCACCCCCACGGATGGAGGAAGTCCGTTAGGATTTCTACCGGGAAATCAAAAGAAAATGGTCGCTTCTTTATAGTAAAAAAAAAATAACTAAACACCTATATTTTTACTGCAATCAATGTTTTATACAACATTGCTATAATAACGCGTCCAAATACACACTTTGAAAGTATGTAGGTATGCGAAGTTTCTACGCAAATTAATTTCGGTTACTTCTAATTGCATTGAAACTTTGAAAATATAAATGCTTTAATGTTGATATTTAATCGACCGATATTTATTACAAAACTCTGTAAAAATAAAATATTTCTGTCGTAACGTCTAATCACTCGTGGGTTCCAGCTGAAAATCGGCGTCAGGTGGTCACCTTGTGTTATCATCGGACATTATGCTGATTTGACGCCCTTTTGGCATTATAATCTTTGTTTTATATTTTTATAGTTTTAGGTGTAGGTATTTCTGTTGCTGGAATGTCACTCTGTAAACGCATTTTTCTTTCTTTCTTAGGTACCTACATGTGGAATAAAATTGGCGTCTGACGGTGCGGTGCGGTGGCGTGCGGTAGAACTGTCAAAAATTCGTAATTATTCCTCAGATAAAGTAATAATAATAATATCTGACGTTGACAAATCAAAGCCCATATCAAACTTAAATCGTTGTCTGTAAAAGATCGCTCTTAGACATAATGTCGGCTGCCGGCAGAAGTTACCACCCACCAGACAAAGTGTTGCCGCCAAGCGATTCGTCGTGTTCCGGCATGATGTCTGGTGAAGCCGTACCTACGCAGTTGTGTTGCGATGTATGCCGGGTAAGATTGGCCAAATATTGTTGTGTCGGTAATTTGGTCGTGGAGGGTCTCCAGATCAATCTCCCTCTGGCGCTCTCTGACTTCAGCGATCGAGTTGTTGGGTTTAACATTGCATCACCTCCCTCAACTGCCGTCTTCCTTCCTATTCGCTTAGTCTTTTTGAGTGAATAGGCCTAATAAACTAGCGCGCTTTGCCATAAACGATTGCTTCACTGCTTACCATCAAGCGGGATTGCGATGAAGCACTAGGTTACAATCATTATATAAAAGACCGCCCATTGTGTCACCCTTTATAAAATCTTTATATTTATGTTCTATAATTTGTATGGTGTACAATGTACATAATAAAGGGTATTCTATTCTATAGGTAGTGCAGGTTAAAAGTTCTAAGTTGCAAAACTTTTAAACAAAGAATTCTTATAGATTTACATCACGTTCGGGAACTCGTGTAGAAATAAATGAACCACAGACATATTTTTCTACTTATATAAAAATAAACCATAGTAAAATATTATTTTTTTAATTTTTGAAAGAGCTGTGGCAGCGACATGCATCGGTGACCGATTCAGACGAACATTATGTCATCGCGTCTAGACTAGAGACGAGACGGCAAACAAGCCTCAAACCATATTTACTCTAGAATCTAGTCAGCTAAAATGTTAACTTTACTTATTATATAGAATTTATGAAGCAATGACCTAACTATCAAATGCAGTTATTTCTCCGAGCAGAAACGAACTAGGTAATCATAAAGACGAAAATGTAAGTATAAAATGTTATCGATAATTCAATTTAGTACAGAACATGTTTCTCTTAGTTCAAGAGTTTTCCCTGGTGAAAATACTCAATTTATTGAGATGTGTGTTTGATTAGATTTAGCGAGGAAAAAAATATCTTTTCTACATCTAGATTTACATTAGAATGTAGTTTTGATATTGGTATATTATGTTCACATTTTAGATGATTTCAATTTTCGACAAGTTGCAGTAAATTGTAATCATCTGTCATCACATGTAATCACTGTCTATAGTGCAGCGGTGGCCTAGTGGTATCAGCCGCGACTAGGGTTGCCAACTTTTTTTTAGCAGAAATAAAGTATATCTGATTTTAGAGAAGGTAAATAAAGAGTACAGACTTACAAAAAAGAGTATCATTTATTTTTTACGTTTAAAAAGGTAGTTTTTTGTACTTTTTGCGCCACATAACAATTTTCCATTCTTTTAAAGGAATTGATGAGTCCAAACATTCCAACTCTAAATTAATATGTATCAAGAGCTCATTTTTGATTAAATTCAATGAAGCTCTGTTTCTCTCTTCTCGCCACTTCACATTCATGACCGAAAAGACTCTTTCAGTAAATGCGGAAGTGGCGCGAACAGAGAGTATATGTATAGCTAATAATTTTTTTTAAACAATCAAATTCTTCAAGTTATTTAAAAAAAAAATGCAAATAATTGCGTTCAGGAACGTTCGAATATGAATTGGCGATACCAACATATAAACAGTAAACAGTGGGCTTTTTATCCTGATTAAGGATTTTTGCATATTATTACAGACATGCACTAGTTTTAGTACACATTTTGTAAAAAAGAGTATTTTATCGTACTTTATTAGTGTTATAGATTATAGAGAAAGCCTACATGATATAGAGGATAATACTCTATTTTTGAGGGTTTGGCGGGAAAGTAAAGCAGAGTGTCACGCTCATTTATCATTGGACTTTTAAAATTATTTATAGTGTTGTTTACTAAATAAAAGTGCGTGATTTATGTAGTAAAAAGTGCATTTAGTAAATAATTCATAAAGAACAGTGAAATATCGCAGCATAGTGGCTACATCATGACTTTGTCTCAAACCTACATCGTAAGAGGTATCACGCCGTCTTTTTCGACATGAACAATTCATTACGTGATATTGGCTAAATGCACAAACCGTGCGAAGCCATAAAAGAAAGAAAGAAAATACTCCATTTTAGAGTACGGTTGGCAACCCTAGCCGCGACTTACAAGTTGTGGTCAAAGGTCCGAAACGTCAGGCGCTTTAATTTGTCTAAATTATTTCATTACTACTGCTCTCATACCGGTGAAAGAAATCATAGTGAGGAAACCGGCATGTCCTAGAGACAAAACTTTTATTTTAATAATTATAAACTAGCGCTTGACCGCAATCCCGCCTGATGGTAAGCAGTGATGCGATCGTTGACAGTTAAGCGCACTAGTTTATTAAGAGCTTATTCACTCAGAAAAACTGAGCGAATAGGAAGGAAGACGGCAGTTGAGCGAGGTGATGCAATGTTAAACCCAACAACACGACCAACGATGCTGCGCCAAAGGGAGATTGATCTGAAGACCCTCCACAACCAAACTTCCAACACAACAACATTTGGCGCATCGTACCCGGCACACATCGCAACACAACTGCTCAGACCCGTCCTCCGTACGGCTTCACCAGACATCATACCGGAACACGACAAATCGCTTGGCGGCAAGGCTTTGTCTGGTGGGTGGCACTCTCTCTCACGGACAGGAGGCCTGTGTCCCAGATTGTAAGCTCATTATGTATCTGTCTCAACCACAATGGCCCAAACAATTCTCATAACATGATATCAAAACACAATCATCATCATAACAATATGTGTGAATTAAGAAGACCCGTCAAAACAAATGACGAAAATTTATAAATAAAGCGCTGAATACAGCGTTTCCACGATGCTGGGTTTCAAAGAAGCGGTGATGCAAATGTGCAAACATATCGCGTGTCGGGCTCAATAGCTCCATTGATTACGTGTTTGTGATAACGAATTACAACATCGTGATGAAGTGAACCTTAATTGTTACTTGTACTAAGTAATTGGAGTTGAAAGTATAAGAAAGGCTGTAAATAGCTTCAAAAAGCTACTTACAGCCGATTTACTGGAGTAGACATGTTCACACTCTGGTTGAGGCTGGGAAAGTTAGACAAAAACTGGCTAATATGGTCTGGACTATTAGGTTTTATGACAATTATGTGCTAATGAGGACTGTTGTTACAGAGGGTTATTAAGAACCTTTATGAAGGTAAATTATTTGTCAATAAATATAGAAAAGGTAGCTGCGTCCCGCGGGATCTCCCGCGTAAGTTTCAACAGGGTAGTTGACTAAAAAAAACTAATTAGTCCGTCAGTCAGATTTCCAAAAAATAGACACGTATGCGTTGAAAACTCGTGTGACGTCATTGCACGCTACACTTTTTAGAGAGCAGTGACGTCAACAGTCACCCTTCCTGGTCTTTGACGCCTTTTATATTTGTCAATTTTTATTGATTTGATAAAGCAAAATATACGTATCCAATATTTTTCTATAATCTGAATGACGGACTAAATAGAATCAATTTTATTTTACCCAGGAAACATCCCTATTCCGCGGGAATATCTGTATAATAAGTGTGTGTACAGTAGGCCTAGTATGAGTTTTCAATACGAAACTCGATCGTCGATATCGAGCACGTTTGACTCAGCGATTGGCCCGCTTCAAGGTCGTAAGAACTCTCAACAAATGAGAGCGCCAAACGCGCTCGATATCGACGATCGAGTTTCGTATTGAAAACTGTGTGCCAAATTTCATCTTCATTTGTGTCTAGTGGTTAAAACACCAGCTCCTCAAGTACCAATGTAATTTTTCTAAGTTATATGTACTTTCTAAGTATATCTTGGACACCAATGACTGATTCTAAGGTGAAGGAAAACATCTTGAGGAAATCTGGACTTTAAGTCTGAATTCGCCCACCCGCATTGAGCAAGCGTGGTGATTACGGTCAATCCTTCTTTGTATGAGAGGAATCCTGTGCCCAGCAGTGGGACGATAAAAAGGTTGATAACGATGACGTGCACTAGTAACAATCCATCCATAAATACTCAGAAACTTTCGTATTTATAATATTAGTAGGACACTATTCATGATCATTATTTCAGCCGAAAGACGTCCACTGCTGGACATAGGCCTCCCCAAGGATCTCTACGACGACAGGTACTGCTCCTCCCGCGACCTTCACTAGGTCGTCAGTCCACCTTGTCAGCGGCCACCCACGCCGCGTCTTCCGGTGCGTGGTTGCCACTCCAGAACCCGTCGACGCCATCGGGCATCGGCCCTAAGGGCAACACCTACTGGCACTTACCTATGTACTGCAATTCTTCGGGATATAAAACAATTTCATGATGGATCTTATGACAAATGTTAAATGATTTTATTTCTGTAAGTAGGTTTGTACCAGCTTTTCGGTGGTATATAATATCGGCTGCCGGCAGAAGTTACCACCCACTAGACAAAGTCTTGCTGCCAAGCGGTTCGTCACGTTCCGGCATGATGTCTGGTGAAGCCGTATGGAGGACGGATCTGAGCAGTTGTGTTGCGATATGTGCCGGGTACGATGCACCAAATGTTGTTGTGACGGGTGTTTGGTCCTAGAGTGTCTCCAGATCAATCTCCCTTTGGCGCAGCATCGTTGGTTGTGTTGTTGTGTTTAACATTGCATCATCTCGCTCAACTGCCGTCCACCTTCCATTCACTAAAAATTTTAAGTGAATAGGCTTAATAAATTAGCGCGCTTTACAATCATCGATTGCGTCACTGCTTACCATCAGACGGGAAGGCGATCAAGCACTAGCTTATAATTTATAAAAAAAGAAAAAACGTAGATAGTTTTCTTTTTGTTGTTGCTATGAAGGACGTTGTGAAGACCTTGACCGAACTGATCCGAATCCGCATTGAACCTTCAATTTTTTTGTTACAAAATTCGCTTAAAGTCACGTGGTGATATCAAATATTTGTAGCTAAGTAGATAATTTAATACCATGCCTTTATGTCTTGTAAGTTTTTGCGATCATAGACAAAAAAATTCGAGGTTAGAAAAAGTGAAACACGATGTCTTCACTAGAGTTGTAACGAATACCTTTTCGGAATTCGACTTATTCTGCCTATTTTTGATATTCGGCCGAATACTTAAAAAGAGAAGTAAAAAAACAAAACTAAGTTCCTAAATTACCTAATCATCTATAGTAATATACCTACCAATATTTTTCGTAGAAATCAAAACCAGGTGACTTGTGAAACTCACTGGAATTAAAGCTAACTACTTCTTATGCAGTTTACTTATTCACGATTAAAGAACTAAATGCTAACAAAACCAACTAAGCTACTTACATGCTTTAAAATAAAAACATTAAAGTTTGTGAAGGCTAAAAAACAATGGTTTAATTAATTTTATAAAGATGTAGGTACGTTTGGTAAAGCGGTTGTTAAATAATACACGCCTATCCAATTTTTTTTTATATTTATAAACTAGCGCTTGACCGCAATCCCGCCTGATGGTAAGCAGTGATGCGATCGTTTATGGTAAAACTGAGCGAATAGGAAGGAAGACGGCAGTTGAGCGAGGTGATGCAATGTTAAACCCAACAACACGACCAACGATGCTGCGCCAAAGGGAGATTGATCTGAAGACCCTCCACGACCAAACTCCCAACACAACAACATTAGGCGCATCGTACCCGGCACACATCGCAATACAATTGCTCAGACCCGTCCTCCGTACGGCTTCACCAGACATCATGCCGGAACACGACAAATCGCTTGGCGGCAAGCCTTAGAGCTTCTTGTCATAATTCCATTTTCCTATCAATTTTCGAACCTACATACATTAATCAGGCTGAATATAAGGTAATTCAGCAATGCAACCGACGGAATATTCGAATATTCGGTTCTGCCAAGGCCGAATACCGGATATGGTATTCGTTGCAACACTAGTTATGAATCTTAAATGTACCTACGTATATCGAAAGTAATCAGTAAAACGTAACTAATGAAATATATGTTCTTAGAGAATATATAGTTCTAAATAGTTTTTAGCTAGAAGACTGTTTGGGTCGTTGGAAAATGAGAATGCACTAATAAAAATCTTTGGAGAATTTTATAGATTCAACATATATCAGTTACTAACGGCCGCCCGAGACTGTTCGCGTTTTTCGCTCCTATTGGTCGCAGGATTTTATATAGCCTAAAGCCTTCCTGGCTTAATGGGCTATCCAAAGCAAAAAGAGTTTTTCAAATCGGACCAGTAGTTCCTGAGATTAGCGCGTTCAAACAAACAAACAAATTTTTCAGCTTTATATATTAGTATAGATTAGTATACTAGCTGCGCCGCGCAGATTCACCCATGTAGGTTTCCATATATTTTTTTTTGCTCTGCTCCAATTGGTCGCAGCGTGATGTTATATATAACATCACGCATTTTCTATACGTTAGACTAGACTCTAGTTAAATCAAATCGGAACAGTAGTTCCTATGTTTAGCGCGTTGAAACAAACAAACATACTCTTCAGCTTTATATATTAGTATAGATATAGATACCAAAACTGTTGTTAGTTATACAAAAAAATGTAGGTGATAATATAATTGTCACATGTATAAAAGTTGAATGTTAGGTTCACTGTTAAGCGCATAGGTAGGTATAACTTATTGAAACTAGTAAGGACAAAATATACTAATGTAATCTAACACGTTTCCCGTGATGGTTGGTGGGCAAGACAATAATGCTATTTGAGGAAGCTATCATCATAACTCCGCTGCCGCGAGAAATCGCGGTATGGCGGACAGAGCTGTCTTGGCGACATGGAGAGTGCGATTGTCGCAACCCAGTGCTGATACGCCACAATAGCGGCGGTAAGTCCCCTCTTTGAGGAGTCGCTAGAGAGGCGCCATGGCGCCCTCACCTTCCGCGTGACGCAGGTCCTCACTGGACACGGTGGTTTCGGGAGGTTCCTGTTCAGTATAAGGCGGGAGGAAACGCCAAGGTGTTACCATTGTGTGGATCGATCTGAGGACAAGGTGGAGCATACGGTGGAGGTCTCTCAAGCTTGGGTAGAGCACCGCCGTGTCCTCGTAGCGGCGATCGGTGGTGATCTTTCGCGTTCGACCCTGGTCCAGGCCATGGTCCGGAGCGAGAGTGCATGGCAGGGCTTCACCTCCTCTGCGAAGCAGTGATGCTGGCAAAGGAGGAGGCGGAGCGCGTGAGGCCGCGGGAATCCCAGCGCCCTTACGCCACTAGCCGTCGCAGGAGACGACCTTGTCGGGAGTCGACATCGAACCAGCCACCGTAGATGCGGGCCTGCGGGCGGTGAGCAGTGGGAAGCTCGCTGCCTGGTAAGGACGGACTCAAAGAGATGTCAGCACATCGTGACGGGGTCCTCGAAGACCGATGCCTCCTGGATCAGGGTTACGGGTTGGTTAAACAAGAAACCGGCCGGCTCTGGCCGTTGCACAGGCAAGTGAAGAAACACGGGTGGGTTTTACTCAGTAAAAAGTCTGAGACGCCTTTCCGCTCCGCCCAGAGCGGGAGAAGTCATTTGATGACTTCCCATGCCACTAAAAAAAACAAAGGAAGATATCATCTCCGGACTGTGGCGTCGTGCTGACACTAAGCAATATGCGTTCCAAACTATCTGATAAATACTTAGTTATCTAAATAATAATAAGGACGACCCTACGTATTGTAAGATGCACGCACAATGCACAATATGTGACGCTAAATCTCTAAGGGCGAGAAGTTCCAAAGACACTCTTTTAAATCAAGATATCACAAAATCCCTGGAGACATTAATCTTGTTGCTTCCATATGTGAAAATAAAATAAAATAATAAAATGAATAAACAGTTCAAAATATTATAAGATTATAAATAAGCTGGTCTGATTACACAGCGCCCGTTCATAAACATGACACGTGGATCAGCAAAATCCAGTTCAACCGTTTTGTAAGATACCTACCTTATTGACCCAATTTCTTATCCATAACTATAAAACTTATCTGTTGTTGAGACACACTTACAATGAGCTTTTAAATGGTTACACGCATCCCAGACTTGCGAGACATACGACCATCCATGGAAATAGTTTTTTTTCGGATGGGAAACTTTTTCCATGGATGGTGAGTAGGTCATTTGATGACCATCCAAATGATCTCTCCCGCTCTGGGCGGAGCGGAAGGGCGTGTCGGACTTTTACTGACTTTAGTCAGTGGGTTTTGCGCCAGGGGCCACGATATCTCATCATCTTTTTCAGCTTTTGAGTCTGGGGTCCGCGCAGTCTAACTGCTGATTTTGGCTAAACTTAGATATTTTCCGGTTTCGATATATTGGGGCCACGATATCTCTTTCGAAAAACCCCCGGCCCTGGCAGGCATCGGTCTTCTTGGACTCCGTAACGAATGGAAGACGGTCTCATGTAACAAAATATAATGGGTATATCAAGGAACTAGGTACTTAGTTCAAGAACTTTATCTATTTATTTACTATTGTATATACTAGCTTTCTCCAGTTATTTGCGATATTCCCGTGGGAATATCGCGCTAAAAATGATCGTATTTATAAAATATCCGAGTGGCAAATTTTATATAATCCCTTCAGCAGTTTTAGTTTGAAAGACTAACATACATTGGTACGGACGACTGGAGGTCAAGCTACCCGAAACTGTCAGATATACCCAACCAACCTAAGCCTTAATGGTTTAGAGACAAAGTTGAAAATCGGATAAAGAAATCTGACAGACAACAAAAAAAAAACTACTACAATAGGTTTTTTTTTTGTTGAGATGGGAAATTATCAAATGACTTCTCCCGCTCTTTGCAGAGCGGTAGGGCGTGTCAGACTTTTACTGGTTAAAACTCACCCGTCTTTCTTCACTTGCCTGTGCGACGTCCTGGGCCAAAATTTCTTTTTTAACCAACCCGCAACCCTGACCCAGGAGGCATCGGTCAGCAGATTGTAGTAGCTTGATGTGCTGTCATCTGAACATACACACTTTATTTTTGTTTACATGACTATAGTAGTAAATAATCATAAGTACATAGGTTCTATAGGTAACATTAGCCTAAGACTTAGGCTCAGGTAAATCAGCAATTTCAGCAATAAGTCGTCATCAGCGTTTTCCCAACTATGCTGTGGTCGGATTCCTGTCTAACCGCATACAGCGGAATACCAGTAATTAGAGAAGAGCTACATAGGACGATATTGCATAAGACGCTATTTACCCCTTAAGAAAATTGGTTGTCAGACTTACCAGCTTCTGACTACCTGTTACGATGGTCGTAGACCTACGACCGCCTGCCGGGACCAACTCCTTCACATGCTTTCCAAGACTCGGAGGGGACTTAATATGAAGAATTATTTTTCGAACATGTACAACGTTATTTTTTGTTTGTGCGAAACCTGAATATAGGTTGTTCAGGATAAGCAACTGAATCGATTTCAATCATTTTTACACCATGTTATATTTTTTCCCAAATACATTTAGAAATTGTTGCAGTGTGGTTACCGAGCGATTACGATAGCTCATAGTACTTGCGTGTCAACGGACCGCGCTCGCCCTCCCGAACGGAGCTTTGACCATATTTTTGCTGGGACAACCAAGTAGAATAGCAAGTTCATAACTTTGTGATATTTCATTTAAATATCTTTTTGAAATTTTGTACATAGACTCTTTACTTAAAAACACTGGACACGTGTTTCGGGTTTTGCAAACACCGAAAATAATGTTGTATAGCAATGGATTAGGAATATGCTTCAAATTGAATCAAATTGATATTGTTACTAAAATTATAACGATGAGTAGGTGAGGTGGTGATAATATGTATAACCCGCGCAAATAAAGAAAAGATCTGTAAATGGCGTCCGCTTACATGCGTTCTCGCTCACTCTCTATCGCTGTCTATACTCGCACAGTGAAGTAAGCGCTGCAAAAAAAAAAAATCAAATCAATCAATCAGTCAGGAATTCAGGATTCGCTTTCAAAGTTACTTTGACGCACTCCGAGTTATCGTTAATTCGTTCCGCTAAAGTCTCTGTTATTTTGTTGTTTTTGTTGAGTTTGATTGTTATTTACAACGTAACGTTGACATTTTACTATCTTAGCATTTCGTTTGTGATTGAACAATGGCATGTTTTGTCAACCGTACCGTAAGTATCCGCCGCCATTTTCAAATCCTTTCTTTATCTGCGCGGGTTATAAAGGTTTTAAATCTTTAAATATATAAAGAATTTTAAAAAAAACTAGCGTGTTACGCAATTAAGTGCTGGTGGGACTTGGCAGCAATGGGAGCGTTGTTGGTTGATTATAGGTACATACGTTTTAGTGCAACAAGGCAATACTCAAAGCAAATAAAAAACACGAAAAATCAGAAGTTACTCTTGGTTACACTGTGAAAACTTTACATATTGCAGATGGCGTGTATTATTAGTATGTAACTTGTCTAATAGTAGATTGCTAGGGATGCTCCATTGCTATAAATGAAAAATATGGCTATTTGCTTTTCTAACAAGGGTGCTAGAACGGGAAATAGCCATGTTTTTCAATAGCCTTATTGTTTTTTGCATCATTCAATTAATTAGGGAATTAATATCTCGATACACTGTCAATTTTATTCCGAATCATTTTGAAGGATATTGTTAATCCATTGACATTTAGCCGTGGTAGGCCATAATATCGTGTTCCGGCATTATGTCAGGTGAAGCCGTACGGAAGACTGGTCTGAGCAGAAGTGTTGCGATTCGAGCCGGGTACGATGCAATCAATCTCTCTTTGGCGCAGCATCGTTGGTCGTGTTATGTTGGGTTTAACATTGAATCACCTCGTTCAACTGCCGTCTTCCTTTCTGTTCACTTAGTTTTTTTTTAGCGAATAGGCTCGCTTCGCATCGACGATTGCATCACTGCTTACTATCAGGCGGGATTGCAGTAAAGCACTTGTTCATAATAATAAAAAAAGCTATCCGTGTCTGCACAACACTGTAAAAGGGAATGAATGTTGAACTATCAGCTGAAAGCCAATCCTACTGTTGATGTGTTACGCAATTGAACTGTAGAATTGAGTCATTAGGTTTCGGTAAATAAATACCTACATACATCTGTTAAGGGTCTTACTTACCCTCGTATATTCTGCACTAGCTGCGGCCCGTTATTTCACCCACGTAAGGTCGGATCCCGTAAAACAACTGGGTGCGGGTCGGGCGCGGGTCGGTCGCGGGTCTATTCTGTATAATTATATGGACATCACCCGACCCGCGCCCGACCCGCGCACGCGTTCCGTGTGTTGTTGTCCATACAATTATACAGAATAGACCCGCGCCCGACCCACACCCGTCCCCTGTGTGTGTTGCGCTTAAATCCGTTTAGTTGTTTTTGAGTGAAAGAATAATAATGATACATCCTCACAAACTGTCGCATTTATAATATTTGAAAGATTTTCTTATTGATATACATACATATAAAAATTGCCAATTCAATTGCTTTTTTTTTTCAACAGCCTTGTTGATTAATTAATGGAATGCTGACCATGACAAAATTGTACCGTCAACTGCCATACTCTTCGATAAACATTTGTCGACTATTAAGTAAGTATGTAGTTATCGATACAAAACGCTCTCTTATAGTTTCCCAGCCTTTTTTTCTACGGTTCGGTATCGTTTTAACGATTGCAACAATGTTGTGACCACTTGACAAGTAAGTAGCACTTCTCGATGATCTTGTCAACTTGTATCCGTGCTTTTAAATGCTTGTAGTTCAACTGTAACTCGTCATTGAACCGGATGGTAAGGTATTTTTTTGTTTAGTTGTGTTTTTGTAGTACAATGTACAATTTAAAATTAAACTCTTTCATCCTGGCTAGGGGCTATGACTAGAATAGGTATTAATTTTATAATCTGACTAGTTTCTGCTCTCGGCTTCGTCTGCGTGAAATTTTTTGTTCGCTGTTCCCACCCTGTCGAATGGCATAGCGAGGTCACACTATAAATTCATTTTCGCTAAGGTTTTGGCGGGAAAGTCAAGCTAAGTGTCACGCTCATTTTTCATTGGACTTTTAAAATTATTTATAGTGTTGTTTACTAAATAAAAGCGCGTGATTTATGTAGTAAAAAGTACATTCAGTGAATAATTTATAAAGAACATTGAAATATTGTAGCATAGTGGCCACATTATGAGTCTTACCCCAAACCTCTCCTAGTCTGCTCACGCGGGAAACGAAAGGAGTTAGGTTAAGCTACGAAGTTAAAATCCATTTATGAATTCGACTGAAGAACTTGTATGAAATAAATTATTAAAATAAAAATCGCTTAGGATTTTATCTGACTTTTTTTTCATCTCGGCTTCTAAGGGTCGTGCAGTTCAATAGCCTTCTATCCTTTTTTTTGTTTTGGATGGGCAATATGGGCGTATCAGACTTTTATTGACTAAAACCCGCCCGTGTTTCTTCAGTTGCCTGTGCACCAGGGCCACGGTTTCTTTTTTAAAGAACCCGCAACCCTGACCCAGGAGGCATCGGTCTTCGTGAAACACGACGCGCTGTCGACTCGCGCCTATTCCTTGCCGGGCGGCGCGCTGCTCACTGCTCACCGTAGCCTTCTATCCTTCCTAAAGATGTGGATAATCAAATGGAAACCGACTTTCATATATAAGTCGAATATATCCGACAGGTTTAGTTCCAGAGAATAGCGCGCTCAAACATATAAACTCTTCAGTTTTATTATTATTAGTTAATCTATATACATTATGATTAGTATATATGTTACCGGAAATGTATGAAACCTAGGAATTATATACAATTACTAGGAAATGTATACAATTCCGAAGCTATATAGGAAATGTGTAAAATATTGTTCCAAACATTATTTAATACACACATATCCTGGGAAATGTATACATTTCCTAGAAATTGTATAAAATTCCTATATCGTATTAGGAAATGTATGAAACCATGCTTTCTATGAATAAAATTAATAAAACACGTTGTTAAACTTAGAAACAGATTTATTATTAAGACTCCGGTTGAAACAATTAGGTAACAATCACATCGTAAAATATAATATCTTCTTCCGGCTTACCAACTAAGCTACAAAAACAAAACTATTTACTAAATTTTAAGGCCCATCTAGCACAAAAACTACTTATATTTTCTTATAAAGCTCTATCATTTGGTAACTAATCAGTCTGTCAATTAAACAGTAATACGCCGTATAAACTATATATTGTAAAGAAGGCCGCCCAGGTAACAATCACATCGTGTCGTAAAATATTAAATATTTATACGGCTACATAATTAAAACTACTTATAATTACTATTATTATTATTAATTCTTATAAAGCTCAAATTTCTATTTGATAATATAATCAGTCTGTCATTTAAGTAATTCTACGCCACGTTTAAGTAAAGAAGGCCGTACATGTTATTATTTTTGCAGGGTAAGCTGGAATGGCACTTTGAAGTACACAATAGTTTATTTTTATAACACAGACATCTTGCTGTACTACAGTTCTTCTTGCAAAGGCACTTCTTGAACCCTTGGCCGATTCCAGTGGATTGTAGGTTTGCAACTGAACGTAGTGCAATTTCAGTACGCGGAATATCCTTTACATCTAAAAGAACTCTTGGACAAACATTAATCTGAGATCTAGAATACAATTGTTTTAAGATTCCATTTTTGGTACCAATTTGATAGAGCTCATCATCAGTTTTAGCCACGACTACGCCTATAATATTTCGTGCGACAATTGACATTTTCCCCAGCGACAAAAAAAAAAAAAAAAGAAAAAAAAGGACGTGGTGATACGTCCTTTTTTTTCTTTTTTTTTTTTTTTGTCGCTGGGGAAAATGTCAATTACGCATCCCCACCCGTCGGGGGACGGGAGGGGTATGTGGGACTCCCCGGGAGAGAGCCTCCCGGTATACCCACTAAAAACCCCAGCGCTACTCCGGCATCGCCATAGTGGCGGGGGAGTGGGAAACTAGCGGAGCCTCAGCTACCTCTCCCCCGCCGGCGAACCCCGCCTAGTGAGGCGGGCCCTCATTTGCCCCTCTTAAAGAGGGGCCGTAGCTCACGCGTGGTGAGCGGTGCAAGGCGGGCGCGGGCACCCCCGTGCCTCACGCCCGCCACTCACCTCAGGGAGGGAGAAAGCGGGCAAAGTCCCGCCTTCTCCTACCCCTACGCCGCCTACGGAGCGCTGGAGCGAGGGGATCCTCCTCTCGCTCCCGCTCCGCGGCCTCCTTCTGCGACATCACGACCTCGCAGAAGGAGGCCACCGCCGCCCAGGCCCCCTCGCTCCCCACCATCGCTCTGACGACGGCGGGCAGCGAGAGGTCCCCTCCTACCGCCGCGACAAGATCGCGGCGCGGCACGGCCCACGACGGGCACACCGCGAGGGTGTGTTCCGCCGTGTCCTCCGCCGCGCCGCAACCATGGCACGACGGCGTCTCCTCTCGTCCTATCCGGTGCAGGTACCTGCCGAAGCAGCCGTGACCGGAGAGTACCTGCACCAGACGGAACGAGAGGAACCCGTGACGCCTGTCGAGCCAGTCCTTCAGGACCGGCCCGATGGCATCGAGGGTACGGCGGCCGAACACCGCGGAGGCGAGGTCCTGCGTCCAATGCTGGATGATGGCGTCCCTCGCCTCGCGGCGGACGGCTTCCCTCACTTCTGGGGCCGGACGCTCGCCCAGCGCCCTGCGCCCCGCCGTCCACTCGTACACTCTGGCGAGCACCCAGGCCTCGAGCTCCCAAGGCGGGGTGCTCGCCAGAGCGCATGCCAAAGCGAAGCCTACCGTCCGGTAGGCCCGCGCTGCCCGCTGGGCGATGGCCCTTTGGGGCGCCCGAAGGGCGGTGAGGTTCTCCCTCCTATGGAGGGAGTCCGCCCAAATGGGGGCCCCATAAAGGGCCATGCTCCGCAGTATGCCGGCGTATAAGCGCCGGCACCGCGTGCTGGGCCCTCCCAAGTTCGGCATGAGCCATGAGAGGGCGAGCATCACCACGTCCTCGATCAACCTCTGGTACTGCAATTCGTACAGAAGTACCTATAGGTACAGGAGGAAACTTCTTTTCACTCGATCTCAAAATTTTTTCGGCCTGTTGTTGCAGCTTTTCTTTAGCACTTTGGCGATTTTCTAGTGCTTTTAAATTTTTCGAACACAATGAGCACAGAACTTTAGATCCAAATCCTTCATCGGGTGATTCTTCAGCAACAGCGCAAATTGTGTGGATTGCACATCCGCACTCTCTACATTTATGAGCCCCTGTAGTTTCTTGTGAACAAACGCTGCATTTATTTTGAACACATGCTGGAGGTTCCGTGTTTATTTCTCTCTCAACTGAATCTTTGTTAGAAACGTGCCTTAGCTTCGTGTTCACCTTAGAGAGTTCACATGCAGAGACTTTGGGATCCTCTTCACTCTCGGTAAGGTCCTGCATGATTTTTTCCAAATCTTCTTCAGTTTCAACGTTTTGCGTGAAATCATTAGTAAACCGTAGACCTACTTTTACTTTGCACCCAAAAATGCCTCATAAGGAGATTGCTTAATGCCTGCGTGAAAAGCTCTTTTTTTCATGAGTTGCACAAACCTTATACCCTCGCTCCAATGTGAATTATCATTGTCTTGCATCCACGTGGTCAGCATATTTTCAATATCCTGATTTGCCCTTTCTACGCTCCCTTGACTTTGCGAATGCCTGGGTTTGCCATGGATAATTTTTAAAGTAGGCCAATAAGTTTTAAAATTCTCAATAATTCGGTTGGAAAATTCTCTGCCGTTGTCAGACTGGAGAATTGCAGGAGCACCAAGTAGAGTAAATATGTCCAATAAAATGTAAGCCACTTCCTCAGCTCGTTTCGATTTGAGTGGTCTTAAAACAACAAATTTTGTTAAATGATCTTGATACACAAGTATGAATTTGTTATCACCGTCGGGCTGTGACTGAAAATCTATCAGATCCACTTGGCATCTAGAGTTAAACTCTGACGATATAATAGGCTTTACAACAATACCCTTTTTTATGCCTTTTTGCTTTTGTTGACATGTTTCACAAAGTTCAAGATAGGTTTCTATATCCTTACGTGTTATATTTTTGTAGTGACTCCATATCTCTTTCATCATACGATCTCTTCCGCCGTGACCAATTTGTATATGTGCCTCGTGTAATATGTCGAATAACTCGCTGTCACATGCGTAGTAAAGAATATTGCTTGTGGTTTCTTTAACAGGAAAAATAAGCTTACTTTTCTGGTCAATGGTAAGCACATCGTAGCGCCGTAACAACCAATAATCACGAGAAGTCTTTTTTGCTGTTATTTTTGCTGTAGAAACTTCTTCTATTAACACTTTGTAACGTTCGTCCGCAATGTAAACGGTGTTCTTAGCACTTGTTAACATTCTTGATGATGTTAAAGCACTATAAAATCGCTCTTTCATAAGCGCGATGCGGGACTCCGACGCCATTTCAAACAACAGCGAGCGAAGCGCATGCACACTGAATGTTTACGCGGCACTGATTGCCTGTTGGGATGATGCAATACCCTCCCCTCGCTCCCCAATCCCCGCATACGAATGGACATCTTTAAAGTAGTACATTTCCGTTAGATATTTAGAAAATGTATAGATTTACTAGGAAATGTGTGTTATAAAATTTATTTCACACATTTCCGAGCAAATTTAGGAATTATATAAATTTCCTAGGAATTGTATACAATGACGCATTACATACATTTCCGTTAACATATAGATTAACAATAATAATAAACAATCTAGCAACTATTTTATGAAGATTGCTTCCATCGCCATTAAACAACTTGAAGAAACCGGCATGTCCCAGAGCCAAAACTTTTTTAATAAGTAATTATAAACTAATGCTTGACCGCAATCCAGCATGAAGGTAAGCAATGATGCAAACTTTGATGGTAAAGCGTGCTAATTTATTAAGAGCCTATTCACTCAAAAAAACTGAGTGAATAGGAAGGAGGACGGCAGTTGAGTGAGGTGATGCAATGTTAAACCCAACAACAAGACCAACGATTCTGTGACAGAGGGAGATTGATATGGAAACCAAACCTCCGACACAGCACCATTTGACACATCGTATCCGGCACACATCGCAACACAACTGCCCAGACCCGTCCTCCGTGCGGCTTCGCCGGACATCATGCCGGAACACGACGAATCGCTTGGCGGCAAGACTTTGTCTGGTGAGTAGTAACTTCTGCCGGCAGCCGATGTTGTGGCCTACCACCGAGAAAACATGACACACTTCGAAGACATGTAACATCTACCAAGCCGCACTAGGCCGGATTGGTAGATTTCCACCTACTCCTTCTCACGGAGAGGAGGCCTGTGTTCTCTAGAAGTGGGAACACAGGCCTCCTCTCCGTAAGGTGTGCGATGTAAGAATACACATGTATTCTTACATCGCACACCTTACTCTGCAAGCAATATTAGTCTAGCTCATGACTAACATTGCTTGCAGAGTAAGTTAGGCGGAAAGCAGTTCGAAACTCCGTCTTTCTGGGTTTTAAATACCATCGCGTTCAAGGTACTTAGCAAACCTTAAATAGATTTCGTACCCAAGTAGGCCGAAGGTCATCGGTCAAGTCGTTGAAGGCTGCGAAGGTGTCTCGCCAAAGGCAATGACTCACCTAGCCCATCAAGTTTCTTGCAATGGTATCCGCATTGCTGAATTTTGGATCAAACAAATAAAAAAGAGCAGTTACGTGCGCCGCATTCTCAAGAAGAGGGAGAAGGAGCCATGAGGCATAGCAGCGCTCACCTTCTAGAAGTACTTAGCAACCAAACAAATCCGTAAAGAGGATAATTGTATGCGGTCCTACATGGTCTTCCAAACAAATGTTATCCGGTCCGTCATGGTACATAATCAATATTGTAATTTAAGTTTTGTACGAGTCAGCCATCGTACATGACACGCGCACATTACCTATATAGATCAGCAGTATTCCGTCGCCATGCACAAATTATAGTGCAAGGCGTCAGTACACGATCAGCCTTCAAAGACTGTACTCATTTACACATTCATATATTGTTAGTTACGAGTTAGTTAAATAATCAATAAAGC
This sequence comes from Sesamia inferens, assembly GCA_037179545.1. Taxonomy (NCBI): domain Eukaryota; kingdom Metazoa; phylum Arthropoda; class Insecta; order Lepidoptera; family Noctuidae; genus Sesamia; species Sesamia inferens. Next base: position 12,138,692 of record CM073940.1, read on the forward strand.
ATCATATTTGGCTATCTGTGACTATCATTCAAGTTAATAACCAAGGTGTGTGCGAATCATTCAGCAGCGCATACATCTTTATGGTCCTTCGAGCCTCAAGATCATAATTTCGCGTTCTTTTGTGTGGTGGCGATTTGTTGGGGCCGGCCGACCAGAAGCAGCATCGAACCAGCTCAATACAAGAAGCATCACCTGCACAGAGGATACGGACCGCGAAGATCACTGAACAAGCAGCAGCAAATACAAGGGATCACTGAAGCACTGAAGTGACTCGAAGTATTTATTACAAATTTTTCCATCATGGAGGGAGTTATCCAAACTCAGTATCAAATTATGGAGGCAATGCAAAAACTCCTCATCAATTTTAAAAAAGACGGAGACAGCCGCAAGACTCCCAGCAGTGTGCAGAAGAAGATAGACCTCCTCGATAAGTATTGGGCAGAATTTCAAATCAACCATGAGAAGATTCGCGGGCACGAAGATTCATCTCATCAATACTTTATGCAGGACTCCTATGAGCAGACTAAAAAATTTTACAGGAGTACAAGGGAATCCTTTATAAGGTATTTACATCAAGAAGAAAAGCCAGCATCACCCTCATTAAAGCAGTCAGCCTTCGAGTTCGAGTTAGCACCGTCGCCCTCGCAGTCAACGGTGCCAAAAGTACTTCAAGAGCAAGGTGCAGGTGAAGCTGGACAAGGTGACCAACCAACCCTCTCAATAAAGGTACCTGAAATAGCTGAGACTGCGAATAACAGCAAAACAGATGAGATGCTACGCAAACAAAGGAGCAATATTAAAGCATTCCAAAGAACCGCATCAAACATCAATGTGGACCTCCTCAAAGAAAATTGGCAGTTTGAAGACGCCTTAAAGGAGTTAGAGTCAAGGTGGAAAGCAGTTGATTCTCTTTATTGGGAAATTGACAGTTTACCCAATGAAGCCAACGTACAATATGAGATGTCTTACAATACGTGCGAGCTGGTTTATAACCAAATGAAAGCAACCATCAACTCCAAAATGTGGTCAGTTACACACCGGGAAAGGTCGACGCCAATCATCGAAATCCCAACCTTTAGTGGTAGCTACGAACACTGGACAGGATTCAAAGATTTATTTGTTGAGACTATCCATTCCAATCCATCTCTTTCTAACGCACAGAGAATGCAGTTTCTCAAAAGCAAAGTGAAAGGCGAAGCCGAGAAACTTATTCAGCATCTATCAATCAGCTCGGAAAATTATGGAACTGCATGGGAGATCCTTAACCGCAGATACAATAACAGAAAACTTATCTTCACGTCACATCTCAATTCATTACTCGCTGTTCCTAGCACTCAACATTTATCAGCAGGATCAGTTAAAAAACTACACGACATGACGAAAGAATGTATCAACGCAATTAAAAACCTTGGGGTGGACACGTCATCGTGGGATCCAATATTGGTTCATTTGCTTTCACAAAAGTTGGATACAGTGACTCATAATGATTACTTAGAATCACTAGTGGAGCCACGTGAGCTACCCAACTTAGCAGAGTTTCTCGATTTTCTAGAAGGAAAATTTACATCATGGGAATCATCACGTCGTAAACCAGAAACAGCAAAACCATATCAGTCAGAGTCTGCACAGAATAACAAGAAATTTCATTCGTATAAAGCATTCAGCGCTAATCAGAACAAAAATAACAAGTATAGATCAAATTCACCGACAAAAGACAATGCAAATACAACAAACTGTCCGCATTGCAACCAACACCACAAGTTGTTTTTGTGCAAAACATTTCTTGAATTACATCCGGTTGCAAAACGGCAAGCAGTTTCGAAATACAATTTATGCATAAACTGTCTAAATGCACATACAAGCAAAGAATGTCCGTCAAGAAAAACATGCCGCGTCTGCAACTCAGATCATAATACACTGCTTCACGACGCTTATGGTAAATGGATTGGACAGAAATCAAATAGCAAATCAGTGCAAGAAACGACAGCTACAACTGATAATAAGAAAACCACAAGCGACAGCAGCAATCACGTGTCGCAAGAAGATGTAACTGAAACTTTGCTTACCACAGCATTAATCAAGGTGCAAGCATATGATGGGTCTCTGATAACTTTAAGAGCACTCCTTGATCAGGGGTCACAAACATCCCTAATAACGGAAAAAGCAGCTCAAAAATTACGACTACCGCGTGTCCGCTGTAAAGGTGTCATATTCGGTGTCGGGGCGAAAGAAAATAATTGCAAAGGTGTCATACGAATCACGTGCAGTGCCATTCACGGCAATTATACATTTGACACTGATGTTTTTATTATGCGGAATTTAATCAATAATTTGCCTAACAAATCATTCAAAATACCAAACTCATGGACATTTATACAAAATATCCCATTGGCTGATCCAGATTTTCATGAAAGTCGTCCTGTAGATATTTTACTCGGGGCTGAGATATACTCAAACATAATCCAAGAAGGTATCATCAGACACAACAAATCACAACCAGTCGCGCAGCAGACACGTTTGGGCTGGATTTTATGTGGCAACGTGCAAGCAACATTTCAATGCAACGTTGTGATGAATGATATTGAAAGCATTCAAAAATTTTGGACAGTTGAAGACATCACAGAAAACTCAGGAATGTCACAGGATGATCTGGATTGTTTGCAGCACTACAAGAACACAACAACTCGCGAAGAAGAAGGTCGTTACATTGTAGAGTTACCATTCGAACCAAACTTTCAAGAAAAACTAGGAGCTACGAGACCAATGGCCTTGGCACAATTCAGGCAACTTGAGAAGAAATTTTGCAAACAGCCGCAATTAGCAGAAGCATACAGACAGTTCATTCAGGAATATCAAGCTCTAAATCACATGGTCGAGTGTACTAGTAACGTGACACCAGCTTGCTATTTACCTCATCATTGTGTTCAACGCGCCGATTCCACAACTACAGCGTTAAGAGTAGTATTCAACGCGTCGGCAAAAACATCCACGGGTCATACTTTGAACGAGCTGATGAAGCGCGGTCCGAATTTACAGCAAGATCTCATGTCATTAATCTTGCGATGGAGGCAATATCAGTTCGCATATACGGCAGACATAGAAAAGATGTATCGTCAGATACGCTGCAGCACTGATCATCAAGCCTATCAGAAGATACTATGGAGGAGTTGTCTTAATCAACGCTTACGTGAATATCAGCTCACGACAGTCACATATGGCATGAAAGCAGCTCCATTCCTAGCTATGATGACTATGAAACAGTTGGCATCAGATGAAGGCCATAAGTATCAGCACAGCAGGGCAGCACAAGCATTGCAAGAAGAATTCTATGTGGATGACCCTGTAAGTGGTAGTTTCACGTTGTCGTCAGCTAAACAACTGCAAGGCGATTTGATCCGTTCGCTAAGGTCGGGAGGTTTCAATTTACGGAAATGGTCGGCTAACAACGAAGAATTACTTCAAAATGTCAGTAGAGCGTCTTCAAGTCAAGCATCATTCGATTTCAAGCAAGCAGAATCAACGAAGACACTCGGGTTGAAATGGAACCCCAATGAAGATACATTCTCGTTCGAGCTGAAAATATGCAAGACAGAACCAAATGAACAACATACAAAGCGTTCATTACTATCAGATATTTCGAAGATATTTGATCCACTCGGGTGGTTAGCTCCGGTTACAACCACATTAAAACTTTTATTCAAGCAAGTTTGGCTCTCCAACATTCAGTGGGATGACCAGCTTCCGATGGAAATAAGCACCGAGTGGGAGAAAATTAAAACAGAACTTCTAAACATCAATCAGTTTAGAATCCAAAGATGGTACCAGATAGAAGAGCAAGACACAATTCAACTGCACGGCTTCTGTGATGCCTCAGTGAAAGCATATGCATGTGTTGTTTATTGTAAAATTGGTACCAAAATTTCACTCGTCGCTGCAAAAACAAGACTGGTGCCAGAAAACAAAAAACTTACTTTACCGCGTCTAGAGCTGAGCGGGGCGCATTTACTTACAACACTTATGCGAAAAATTCAACAAGCCCTCAATGGACGTAAATTCGAAGTTTTTGGTTGGTGTGACTCCACTGCAGTTCTCGGTTGGATTCATGGCAATATCAATCGCTGGACACCATTCGTAGCGAACAGAGTCAAGCAAATAAAGGACGTAATACCATCAGATAATTGGCATTACGTAAAATCAGCAGAAAACCCAGCGGATTGTGCCAGCCGTGGCATTACTACAGAGCAACTGAAGCAACATAATTTGTGGTGGAGCGGCCCGCAATTTCTCCCGGGATTCGAGGAGTCAACAATCGCTGAGAAGTGCATCTACGTCACGGATCAAGAGGAACGAAAATCAAAACAAAGCAACGTCACTATTCGTCAACCTCATAGCGATGATGTCATACAATTCATACTGCAAAGACACAGTAATTTGACACGCGCCGTACGCGTTCTTGCTTGGGTGCTACGTATAACACGACGTCACAACGAGCACACTGCTTACTTGAACGGAAGTGAATTGGAAGCGGCAAGACACAGGATAATTAAATATGTACAAGAATCGGAATTTTCAGAAGAAATTAATATGCTGCGAAGACAAGAACAACGAATACAGAAGATTTTCGAAGATATTTGGAACAGGTGGCAAACCGAATATCTTGCAATACTCTCTACACGGAGTAAATGGAAGAGACCTCAGAAAAACATTCGAGTAGATGATGTTATCATTCACGAGCCTAACCTCCCCGAGGGAAGATGGGCTCTGGGCAGAGTCACTGAGCTACATCCCGGTACCGATGGACTGGTTAGGGTTGTTACCCTGAAAACAAAAAATGGGTACCTCAAACGTCCAGTGATAAAGCTGTCAGTGATGGTGTCTGAATCCAATGAGCAAAAAGGACAAATTTCAGACAGCCAAAACATCAAAACTAAGGACAACCAATCAAAACGACGACCGGGAATGGCGTCTAATCTGATAGCAACTCTCGTTACACTATTCCTCTTCATGACATCCGTCTTTGGCAGTGAACAGTTAGCAAATCCATATACTTTGACAACAGTACACAAAGCACTCTATTTTGATCGCATCTCAAACATGCAGTTCATTCGCGACGAATGGAAACTCATCGTGTATTACGACATGAACCCTTATTGGGACGGCTCGGCAACCTTCGACAAATACATCAAACAAATAAACAGCGTATGTGAAAGAGAAACAAACAAAGTTCTATGTGACATCATACTACAACAGCTACGTCACTCTCATGACGAACTGGCGTACTACAATGTAATGTTACTTAATCAGCATTTCGAAGAACGCATACGACGGCGACGAGGCCTCATCGACGGTGTGGGTTACGCTGCCAACAGTTTATTTGGAGTTCTAGATCAACGCTTCGCAGATCAATACAAGCAAGATATTTCTCTTATACAAGAAAATGAAAATCACTTGGCACTCTTGTGGAAAAACCAGACCTCAGTAGTAGAAGCAGAATACAATCTACTCAAGAGAACTGAAGAATCGATTAATCGGCAACACAAGGCCATCAATCAACATTTAAACATTCTTACAAAGGCCACCAATACGTTGAACAAAAACTTGCAAGAACAAGAAGTGAGGAATGAGCTAGCACTGTCCACCATCATAGCTACAAATATGCTCACGAAGCTGAAATCAATACAAGATACAATAATCGATACAATAACAGACGTCCATCATGGAATGTTCAGCGCCCACTTACTATCGCCGAAGCAACTACGAGTTCAACTCAGCATAATCTCAGGACAATTATCGCGAGAACTATCCTTGCCGATAGAAAACATACAGACTGAACTTCCAAAAATTTACCACCTTCTAAAGGTTAAAACACGGATAACACACGAGTACCTCATATTTGAAATTAGAATACCACTGGTCAACAGAGAAAGTTATGACGTATATAAACTCATATCAATACCACAACAATATGGTAATAGTACAATCGCCGTCGTGCCGATATCAGATTACATCGCAATAAACTTACGCAAGGACACCTATCTGACAATGACGGCGAGAGACATACAACAATGTTTGGAGTACGACGAGTCTAGTCGCCTCTGTCACTCCCGAAAACCCATTTTCCAGTTTAAGTCAGAAGACAGCATGTGCATCAAGGATATGGACACAAAAAGATGTCTTATAAACACAGCAGCATGCCGCAATAATTGGACGGAATTAAACAAAATAAATACTTACCTTTATTATTGTTGCGAGCAGTGTGCACTGCGTGTCATATGCGGGGATCACATTACCGCAATACAAATCGCGAAGGCCGGGGTCATGGCACTCGATTCTGATTGCGTAATTAAAGGACAAGACTTCACCGTTTATTCACACAAACTGGGACGCTCAGAAATTAAGACTACGGTTGATTGGGGATTACAGCAAATAGCACCTATCAACCACATCATCAACGTCACCCTGCCACAAGTTGAATTGAACATCACGGAGCACGAAACGTCATTGCGGCACATCAAAGAGCAGATTGAGCAGATGAAGTCAGAACAAGCCTTGAACTTGGGAATTTCAAGCCACGATATTCATCAATATTCAGCAATCTACGTGATATGGCTGGGCGCTGTACTAGTAGCCGTAATTTATACGTGTCGGTGGTTTTGGCGTCGTCGTCGGCAGAGAAGCACCAACTTACAGTCGGACTCCGAGACGCAACCTCCAGTACCGCAGACGCAAAGACAGCACTCGGCCCCCTCCGTCGGTCCGACGCCACGCACTAGAGATTCGAAACAGCCACAAGAGGCGGTTGAATTAAGAAATTTTTCTAGCTTACTCAGCAGCATCAAGCGCCACAAGAGGACACCTACTGTGGTCACACCGGTGTCTGGTGACAGTGACTAATTCAAGTTATGGCTAAGAATAGATTTAATTTTTGAAATGTAACTTGGGTGAAATTTATAAGTTTAGCATTTAAGCATTCTGTAAACTCATTCTCATCAACCACTCACATCTCTCTCGCCTGGGAATATGTACGAGTCAGCCATCGTACATGACACGCGCACATTACCTATATAGATCAGCAGTATTCCGTCGCCATGCACAAATTATAGTGCAAGGCGTCAGTACACGATCAGCCTTCAAAGACTGTACTCATTTACACATTCATATATTGTTAGTTACGAGTTAGTTAAATAATCAATAAAGCATCATATTTGGCTATCTGTGACTATCATTCAAGTTAATAACCAAGGTGTGTGCGAATCATTCAGCAGCGCATACAAGTTTCTTGTGCGATTTTTTTTGTAAGCTAATTATGACTGCAACTAGTGACTCGCCCCTGTTTCGCACGATTTTGCGACTATTTACTATCAGCAATTTATTTTTCATCCTTACAACAGTCATTACCTGCGACGTGGAGGCCCCGGGTTCGATCCCCGGCCAGGTCATGATGGGAAATGATCTTTTTCTGATTGACCTGGGTCTTGGATGTTTATCTATATATGTATCTATTATAAATATAGTATCGTTGAGTTAGTATCCTATAACACAAGTCTCGAACTTACTTTGGGGCTAGCTCAATCTGTGTGATTTGTCCATATATATTTATTTATTTATTATTTATTATTACAGCCTGGTAATTACGTAACACACTATCAGTAGCAATGGGTTTCATTTTGACAGTTCAACAACATTCATTGCATTATTTACGTTGTTGAGCGGACATATTTATAGTACATATGGAGCCATGGATTAGCAATATGCTTCAAAATTATTCCTTAATTGATAGTAAGTAATTGTTTGTTATGCAATGAAGGTGCTGGTCTTAAACTAAAAATAATTTAACTAACGTTACATACCTAATAACAAATGGACGCGTCCAAATAATATTATAACTTTTTACCTTACTCAATTCTCAATAATTTATTAATACATAATAGTTGGTTTATTGAAACATCAAATCTACTACCCTGTCAGGTACAGAAATTTATTTTTATATTTTAGAAGAGAGAATAAAGGCGCTCTTGTTAAGGAAAAAAAAAAATAAGGTATTAAAATAATATCATTAAAGAACATAGTATTTTATAGGTTTGGTTCAAATTTATTTTAAAAATTCTCGATTTACATTACTATCGATATTAACTATAATAAATGATTTAAAATTTTATTGTATAGGTATTGTAGAATGTTGCTAATATAAATTACACCGGTCAACAAAAAAAAATTTTTTTTTTGCGCATTGGTTTTACTAATGCAATTATTATTATATAAGCACATATATAAACAAAAATGTGATTACAAATCGAAAATGTTTGCTTTTTAAGAACTTAGAGCGATTTAACTATTTTTGATTTTCGCGCTCAATGAATACCGGTCTTTGCTCTTGGTCTTTAAGTGGGAAGCTATTGGAGACTTCAAGATGGTGTGTTTTTTGACTGGAATGCAAGGTGGATATACTAAACACTCCTGTTATCTTTGCCTGTGGGATAGTAGAAATGATGCCGCTCACTACCGACAAAAACATTGGCCCGTACGTACTGAGTACAAAGTAGGAAAATACAATATTAAATGGGAAGCAATTGTCGATCCTAAAACTATATTAATGCCGCCATTGCATATTAAATTGGGTCTTATTAAACAATTTGTAAAGGCTCTAAATCATGAGTCCGAAGCTTTCAAATATTTGAAGAGCTTTTTTCCAAAGCTTTCAGAGGCGAAAATCAAAGCTGGAATCTTTGTAGGTCCACAAGTAAAAAAAATTATGAATTGTGATATTTTCCTAGAGTTACTTAGCAATGAAGAGAAAAAAGCCTGGAACAGTTTTAAGGCAGTAGTTCATGGTTGTCTTGGTAACCGTAGAGCTGAAAATTATGAAGAGTTGATCTCTGACATGATTACGAATTTTGCCATCATCGGATGTAGAATGTCTCTAAAAATGCATATGTTACATTCTCATTTGGATAAATTTAAAGATAATATGGGAGCTTATTCGGAAGAACAAGGGGAACGCTTTCATCAAGATATAATGGAATTTGAGAGACGTTACCAAGGCCAGTATACTGAAAGCATGATGGGAGATTATGTTTGGGGTTTAATAAGAGAAACTTCTACTGAACATGACAGGAAAAATAAAACTGTTCATTTTTAAACATTGTAACACTCTTTTAAAACTTCTATTGTAAAAAAAAATCTTAAATGGACGTTCGGTATCTTTTAATAAATCACCTCTATGTCAATTTTTAATGTATTTTCATTAATTTTAATTTTCCCATTTTTTACTCATGAAAGCAAATTCAGAACTATTTTTTGTTCTTATTCTTATTTCTAGATATAAAAACAATAAAAATAAGTTACGTTTAACCCGTGCGCAAAAATGCTGTAGACCAGTGTTATGCACTAATTAGCTTATTCAATTTTTTATTTAAGTGTTTTAAAATTAATTTGTTTTCCAGGCTATAAAAATGAAAAATGGAATTTAGGTAATTAAGTACCTATATTTAATATATATAAACTTTACTAAAACATCCAAATATCTTTATAATATGTCATGTAAGTTGATGAATTACAGGTTTATATATTATTCAACTTGCATTATTAAAGAAATCTTTAATATTTTTTTTAACAATATAAACCAGTGCTTGGCTGCGATCCCACTTTATAGTAAGCAGTGATACAATCGTTGATAGTAAAGCGCATTAGTAATTTCTTTTTATAATGATGAAACCTATGCAAAATCCGTTGCGCAGTTTAGGCCACGATCACACAGACACGAAAACTGGCTTCAATGATAATAGACACTAGGTGTAGACATAGATATGAATATAGATGTAGATGTTGTCAATGTGAACGAAACACGTGTAAGTGACGATGTCAACAGGACGTCAGTCTGTCACCTTGGGACCACTCTATTAACACATCATTGGGTAACACAATTAGCACATAATGATCACAATTAAATTAAGGAATTTGTAAGAAGTTTTGAACATTATAGTAATGGAAATAGGTGTGTTGATGACGACAAGAATGGAAAGATGAGTAAGTGTACTAACGTCGAGATCAATCAAGATCGCCTATCACAGTCTTTGGGGTTGGCCTTTTAAGGTCGTCCGTCCATCTAGTTTGCATCCCACACTATGCTTGGCAATACGCGGCCCTTCCACAAACATAGCCAGCCCACGGCCAACTCAGCTTGCTTACTCTACAAGGTATGGCGGTAACTCCGGTCGGTTTTATGAGATCTTATTAAGAATAGCGAACAGCGGTATCTTCTAATTATCTTGTAAGCGCAGCGTCGGACACCCGCCGACTAGGTGGTCCGATGACCGCGCCAAAATCGCAGTGAAGCGCTGGATGCAGATTGCGTCCAACAGTTCTTTTTGGAAATCCTTGGGGGAGGCCTATATCCAGCAGTGGCCTTCATGTGGCTGAGATGATTTTTTTTTAAATATTATAAACTAACGCTTGACCGCAATCCCGCCTGATGGTAAGCAGTGATGCGATCGTTGATGGTAAAGCGCGCTAGTTTATTAAGAGCCTATTCACTCAGAAAAACTGAGCGAATAGGAAGGAAGACGGCAGTTGAGCGAGGTTATGCAATGTTAAACCCAACAACATGACCAACGATGCTGCGCCAAAGGGAGATTGATCTGAAGACCCTCCACGACCAAACTCCCAACACAACAACATTAGGCGCATCGTACCCGGCACACATCGCCACACAACTGCTCATACCCGTCCTCCGTACGGCTTCACCAGACATCATGAACACGACAAATCGCTTGGCGGCAAGGCTTTGTCTGGTGGGTGGTAACTTCTGCCGGCGGCCGATGTTATGACCTACCACCGAGATAATGATGAGGCATCATCATCATCTCAGCGTTAATCCCAGGCGCATCTAGGGTTCGGTTTACCAGTCTAATTGCTGATTTTGGCTAAACTTCGATATTTTCCGTGAAGCGACTGCCGTCTGACCTCCACAACCCGAAGGCGATATCTAAGCATTGCAGTTAGACCAATTGTTAGACTTTTTGAGGGCTCCAACAACCCGTAACGACTACCACTAGATGTTCGTATGGCAAACGGGACCAACGGCTTAACGTGCACGACCAGACCAGTGCAAATATTCATATTCATGCATACAAATGAACCCGCGCCTCCTTGCGCAGCGGCCGCGTTCGCTACCGCTACGCCACGGAGGCTGTCCAGCAGCATGATGATGATAATGATGATGATGAGTATCTTCTTGGATTTGCTCATGAAACAACACGAGAGTGATAACATCTGCATCTATCTTGTCCCCAAAATTTTATTTTAGGTAGAGTAAGTATAACAGCTTCACTGGGCAATCGATTAGGTTAAGTTATGCGTGAAGCAGTTGGTCTATTGATGGATATATGGATCTTTACATATCGAGACCTCCCCGTACTACTCCCCGATTGTTATTAGCAGGATTATTGGAAGGAAAAAGGGGAGACTTTTGCCAGGCAGTGGGACACAAGGTAGAATATAAAAATCTAATGTTTTACAGAAAGTACAAAACTTACGCGGTCATAATAAATATTAAACCGCAAATTAAAAAAAGAAAAAGATGTCGTTTTAAACCACAGTTTGGATGCTCGGGCTCCTGCCATGCCACCCCTTGTGTCATAAGAACATACAACGACATCCTTTTTTGCAAAACACACTTCGTTTTTCAAGCTAGCATTCAGACAAGATTCTGTCACGAACGCCAAAAAACTCAGACCAGCAATCACATAAGCTGACCACTACAAATGAGCCAAAAAAACAGCAGATGTCTAAAAAACTGCCAAAAAAACGAATGATGCCGTATCCTCGAGATCTTTTAAAATAGCGGATGTAGACAGTAGACAACTATTTATCTTGTTGTTATTGTAATGACTAACAGGATTTGTTTTTATTTGCATAAGATCCACATGCAGTTGCGACCTACCTTAATTGTCAGTGATTATCATTTGTCCTGGCTGACCTTGAGTGATGACTGATGCTGATCAGTATGTGACAATACCGGACCGTTGCGTTGGCTTGCTTGCTTTTGATCGCTGTTTTTGGAGACGAGGTGATTAATCAACGTTTTATGGAAATGGAGGTTTTGTGCTCATAAAATACGTTTGTCATTCTTTATGAACTTGACTATACAACGTGTAACATAAAGGGTATATACATACCAAGGGCATGGCATCTTTACATGATATCAATCGATATTGGAAGGGTTTTTTAATCCTATCTCTTTATATTAGGAAGTTACGAGTAAAAACACCGCCTGTGACCTATCACAGGCGGTGTTTTTACACAGCCTACTACTACCATACTAGGCGCACAGAATTTTTGAAGACATTTATCGTGATTTTGCGAAGTAACTTGACGTGTAACGAGTAGTTATTAACGTATGTAGTGTGGTGCACGTTTGTTATGATTTAAATTTAAGAAACGCACGGAACCGAAAATTTAGTATAATTTTTTTGAGTATTTTATTTTGAGTTAAAACCCTTCCGATATCATTTGATATCATGTAAAGATGCCATGCCCTTGGTATGTATATACCCTTTATGTTACACGTTGTATACAAAGTTATTTTTACTGTCCAATCATATTTACGCTATGTTATATTTTTTCCCAAACACATTTAGAAATTGTTGCAGTCTGACTACCGAGCGCACGTCACAGCTGGCGGTAGATCATAGTACTAACACAATGAGACAGGTCCCCCCCCCCCCCCCCCAAGCGCCGCGACGCTACAGACGTCAACCAAGTAAGATAACAAGCTCATAACTTTGTGGTTTTTCATGATATCTTTTTGAAATTTTGTACGTGTCCAGGGTGTTTTTTGAAGTGAAACTTCTTTACGCACGCTTGACTTGGGGAGTAAGCTGGCGAACGCGTGACGTAAGCGTTACGAAAAGTGATCGGGCAAGACGAACGGAAGTTAAGTGGGGGATATAAGCACAGAGGCGCCCGTGGCGCGAGCTTGGTACTACAAGGTCTACAACGAGTTTTTTTTTTTTCAATTAAAATAGAAGATCTATGCAAAAATATTAATTTACCAATGAAACCATGAAATAAATTTAAATATTTATAGAAAATTAATATATGTATATGTGTATACATGTATATATTGTACACACATATATATATACGTTGACATAGGTAAGCTGAAATTCGTCGGCTTCCTTCAAGAGAACTACGAAAAGAATTACGAAAAATTGAAGCGCTGATTAATTTACGACTATAAAATGAAATGTGATACTTAGGGTATTGCTAAAAATTACGATTGCTATTGTAAATCGCGCCAGCATTTCATTAATAATACTTTGTTAATGAAATAGAATGTAAATAGTTTTGTATGAATATGGAACTGATTTTTGAAAGGTAACCCGGTGGGAATCGGCTTGTATGGACCCTTCGCCACTGATATATATACATACATATGGAGCGAAAGAAGTTTCACTTCAGTCGTGTGGTTATGAGCACACTCATTCTTTTTTCTTAAGGGTGTTTTTTAAGGGTTTCGCATCAACAAGAAAAAACGTTGTATAACTGTAGACTTTCCAAATGGAAAGTAACTTAAGCAAAAGATTATTGTCCTAATCGCAACGATTTGCTAATTGATTAGTTGAAAGATTACTTACTAAAAGAACTCTGTCAAAGGTAAACTTGCAAGGTAAACTTCACAAGATTTATCTCAAGTCCCTCATCTTTGCAGCTACCTATTCTTTGCCAGCAGTCACTGGGAGCTTTGCCAGGAACCACAGCGTCGAAAATAGAGTACCCACAGCTAAAACCCGCTTTGCTTTGGCTGTAGTTACTTTGTACTTAGACTGGCTTTTACAGCTGTTGGTTGAGTGAGCCAAGCTTTTGTTTGTGGTCTATCTGTGTTTGCTTGAGCGATGGCTAACTTGTTACTCGTACCTCAAGTACCATATGTAGGTAGATATGGTACTTGGTACTTTAAATTAAAATGTAGTAGGTACTACATTTTAATTTTACATATCAGTTGCAGACTTATAAAATTAGTCCGGAATTCGAAATAAGAATGGATCACAGCATGATGTAGTAGCTAGTTGTTAAATCAATTCAATTCAAAAATTGTATTTCGGATTAGTAAAACATACATATCCATATACTGTTAGTAATAAATACTAAAGCGGGTCTGGACTCACATCCACCTACGTAAGAGGGGCGAGTCCCACCGATCCGAAAACACATCCAGGATGCCATTAGAGGAGGAGCGCAAGCGCACCATAATGCAAGCACAACGTTTCCGCATGATCGCGGCGAACCTGACGCGCTACAGCGCCACGGTAACCCCAAGCGCACCCTGAATACGTTATTATACTGTACACGCACGTCGCTGTATGTTCGCTGGGTATACGTGGTCCACAGGCTGCACGTGTAAAACGACTGGCAGGAGGCCTTGAAAAACGTTATTTTAATAGACTTGGAACAGCGCACAAACCTGCGGGCCATTCCAAAAATTAATTTGTCATTTGTTTTGATGGATTCTTCGTTGAAGGAGTTTAGGACCAGCTCTATAACGCATCCAATATTTCGTATCCATACTCTATACTAATATATAAAGCTGAAGAGTTTGTTGATAGTAATTTATTTTTTGTGCTGGCCATGTTTACATCGACACTCGACAAAACTGTCAGATTTTGATCGACAACAGATTAGTCTCCTTATTTATAAATGTTACTTAAAGTTTACTATTAAGTAGTGTCGGGTAAACCATGGGGTCTTTTCACAAAAATTCCAAAGCCTAGAGCACGGGCGAAGAGTAGCCAACCTGTCGGTGTTCTATTGGATGCATTTTGGAGAGTGTGCGAGGGAATTGCAGGATTTAATTCCCTCATCTCCGTTCCTTCATCGGACGACCCGTCGTATGGCGAGTTTCCACCCTTACGTAACGACACCATAACGATCCGAATAAAGCGTATTGCCTCTTCTTCTATACTGCGTACACCGAGTGACTGGAACAATTTGCTAGCGGCGGTGTTTCCGTCGGACTACAATTTGAGCGTATCAAGGCTAGAGAGAATAGGCTCTTAATAAACTAGCGCGCTTTACCATCAACGATTGCATCACTGCTTACCATCAGGCGGGGTTGCCGTCAAGCCCTAGTTTATAATTAATAAAAAAAAGAAACTTATGCACGTTGACAACGTCAAAGTCCATTTAAAATATCGTGTTAAATAAGGTGTTTAGCTTGAATAACTGATAAACACTATTTTGGCGTATTAAGGTTATTTTTTGACGTTTAAATGTCTCATCTATACTAATATATAAAGCAGAAGACTTTGTTTGTTTGAACACTCTAATCTCAGGAACTGCTGGCCCGATTTGAAAAATTCCTTTTGCGTTGGATAGCCCATTAATTCAGGAAGGCTTTAAGCTATATAACATCACGCTGCAACCAATAGGAACGGAGCGTATAAAAAAAACATGAAGCCTACGTGGGTGAAACCGCGCAGCTAGTCAAAGATATAATGTAAAGGATGTTCTTAACTCGCTAAATAGCCACGGACTTTGTTGTCGTAATCAACGTCAAAAAAAATTAAAAGCCACAAGGGATTATGGGTATTCCATAATATTATTACTTAATGGTACATCAGTAAACGGCGGACATCGAATTAAATCTTACTTAAGAAGTAATTTATTTCTGATTATAATTTCTCTTTAATTATCATTGTTGTACATAAATGGATGGAGTTGTGTCCTTTATGGCGCACGAGAACGATGATGTGTGTAAAAAATCGATTAAAAACTCATTATCGATCCGGTGACTAAAAACTATAAGTTTTTACTGCATCTACGCAGCGAACGCTGTCCTGCAAGAATGAGGTAAGCTTATGTACTTTTATAATTGCTTAGTGATATTATGTACATATTTTGTACGGATGACAGCTGAGCAGGTCAAGCTATCCCAAACTGTCAGATATTCCCAATCAACCTTGAGTCTTAATACTTTAGAAATAAAGTTGAAAATTGTTTCTGAAAAAAACTTCTTTCTGGTTAGATGATTTTATTAATGAATGACTTTATCTCGACCAGAGTTTACTCCTCTTAGGCTATACCACACGACTTTTCCAACATGTTTTGAATCCTTCCCCCTAATAGGTAAACTTCATAGACAAAATCAAATAATTTATTTCAAACAGGCATATAAAAGGCAGTTTTGAACGTAAAAATTATAAGAAAATAAATTGATTCCAACCTAATTTAGATATCTAAACATTGATATTTAAAGAGAGATATTGTTTTTTCTTCGTAATATGTTATTCCCTGGAAGCCCCACCCTATTCTTTAGGTAGGTACAGATCCGATTCCAAAAATGATTTCACTATTACAAAACTACACTATAGCTGAGTGTTGTAGGACATATTTTATGGTACATACCTATCGTGAAATTCCATGAGGATGAAGTCTCAAGCCCAAGCTTTGCAAGTAATTTATACTGGTACAGACGAAAAAGTAAACATTATGGCGTCTAAAAAATATAACATTTGTTTGTTCCCGAAATTTAAACTGCATAAATATTAGCTTTAGTTTTTGCACATCGTAAAACAAGCAAATAAACCGCATAGCCGAAATAATATCCGGCACACTGCGTTTAGTCTCTTTTAAATGTTTGTTGGGAACAGTCTCTTTTAAATGTTTGAATTATCAAACATTTAAAAGGGACTGTTAAACGTTTACTTATCAACATTCTTTATTACCTTTGAGCAATATTAAAGGGTATATTACATTGTCCTGCCGTTTAGTTAATCTAAAGCACACGAAACGATACAAAATTTGCAATTAAATAGCTGCAACACCAGGATCAGCTGCTGATAGAGTAGCTATTGGTATCGTATAACTTATTGCCTGTGATAACACCCAGTATATAACCGCACACAGCCTTATAAGGGTGGCGTGATTATGAAACTGGTCATAATTTAATTTCGACTTTATCAAGTCAACAGACAACCCGCTCCAATAAACTATTTATCTGCAGCACCAATTATCAAGCCGGTCAACCATTACCTACTATTTATTGTATGATACTAGATAACGTATATGAGCCGCTTTTAGATAACAATACTTTGGAATTCCGTGTGCGTTTTATCAACAAACACAGAATTTTAAGTGATCGAAAGGCTAAGTTACGGCTCTGATTTTTGAATTACCTTTCGAATGCTGAATAAATACATGCGACAATGTTGCTTATTTTTGCAAATACTTAGCAATTCTTAGTAGTGCAACGGTCGCCGTCCGTGCTGGAGAGGTTTGAGTTGTGGTGGAAAGTTCACGTTTCATTGAGCATGGTGAGTTATTGTGGTTTTTGTGAGCGGCCCGGTCGCCAGCCGCCGGTCGCCGCTGGCGGTGCAGTTTGCAGTGCGCGCGAGTCACTCGCTGCAACTTTTTTCTCCGCTCGCACAACCGCGTCTGCGCCACTTTTTACCCCGCGTCCGCATTGGCTGTTTTTCTCACCGATCTCGATTGATGTCCGTCTGGTCTCTCGTCTGTGTTTACATGACGCCTTTTATACAATGTATTAGAATTACTGTGCGTATCACGGTAGCCGTAGCAAATGATTATATTACTTTGTAAATAAATGACTTGGGAAATTGTGGACGGCCGCCTCACAAAAAGTGTTAGTCATATACTCGTTCGTTCATTATTATCTACAGCCTGAGGATGGAGCGTCATGTATCTTCAAGTATCTAATTATTGCCTTATAACTATACATACAATGTGTACAGAAAACCCTGTCCGACCCATAAGGATAATAAAGGTTAGGTAAACACATGATCAAATGTGATATAAAATTTTACGTAATCTCATAGTAACTAACAATACTAATGAATTTTGAAATAATTTTTTTTCCCGCGAATTAATTCCAACTTCCCCGAAATTTGTTAATTTTTAAACAAGTGACAACACCATTTGGACTGTATATAAGCGATATGACCACGTGTCGCGTGCCCTGCCCCCCGTCGCCCGCGGAAGGGTTGTCTACCGCACATGTATTAAGTTACCTCTTTTTGCGAAATACAATTTATTTTTAGGGGGATTTTTTTTTTAGTTTAGCCCGGCTTTGTATCCATTAGTGGAATCAGTTATCGATACCTAACAAGCCTTCATGGATCGGACAGAGTTTTCTTTACATATTGTATATGTAGATATATTATGTATATAGTTGATAATAATATGATGTACTTACTTATTTGTTGTTAGTTTTTAATGAGGGTTTGATTTCCCAACTTGTTGGTGTTTCATTGTTAAAATATATAATACTACCTTTCCGCCCGCGGCTTCGCCCGCGTGGAGTTCGGTTATATCGTGCTTTTTTGATTTCCTTCGGGAATATCAAAATTTTCCGGGATAAAAAGTACCCTATTATTTAATCCGGACTTTTAACTTTACGTCTGCAAAATTTCAATCGAATCGGTTTAGTAGTTACGGCGTGAAAGCGGAACAAACAAACAAACAAACTGACTTTTCCATTTATAATATTAAGTAAGGATAACTACCTAATTATGGTAAGAGTTAATAAAAGCAATGACTCATCAGCGCTTTTTTTCTACTCAATTCAACTAACAAAACTCATTATCATTATTATGTGTTTTTAAATCGGCTAAATTGCCAACTGGACCTATAACTAATTCATGTCCCAAAAAATCTTAAAAATGAGTGGAGAAAAACACATTTCCAATTTCCCACCATTACAACTTATTAACAACAAAGGCATCTCAACCTGAATTAAAAACCTTTATCATTTGATAGTTCACTGACCGTTTGAAAAAGTCGGAGCATATTAATTAACATCTGTACTACACAGACGTGTGGCTTACAGTAAAGGTCAAAAGTACATTACCACTTTTGAACTTTATTGCAATAACAATAAGTGTCAAAAGTGATACTCCACTTTTGACCCTTACTGTACATTGAAATATGAACAATACGGGTATAGCCATTAGCGACGGCCACTGGATTGGTAATTGGTGGCTTTGTATGGGCCATCAGACTACGGCTAGGCCAGACAGGCGGCCTGCGGCGTCTAGACAGACCATTGCGATTTGCGAGATCACGTTTCGGCCGGCCGAACATGCTAAGTGCACGTCTGGCAGCGTACATGAGACCCGTCGATGTACACACGCGCTGGATGTGACTCGAATGTCTTACCAGTTACGCGCCATAGTATAATGATCGTTAAATTTTACCATGTGTGCTTTTGCAAGCATGTGTCGTGGCCTCGAGACTAATAAATCGATTTAAGACGTGAACTCCCGATTCTTGATAGTAGGTAATTTATTTTTTGTGTTGGCCATGTTTACATCGATACTCGACAAAACTGCCAGATTTTGATCCACGACAGATTAGTCTCCTTATTCATAAATGTTACTTAAAGTTCACTATAAGGTAACGGAGAGTGTGCAAGGAAATTGCATGATTTAATTTCCCCCTCTCCATTCCAACGCCGGACGACCCGCCGTAGTTTCCACCCTTACGTTGTTGACACCACAACGAACCAAACGAAGCGTTTCGCCTCTTCTTTTATACCGCGTATATCGAGGGACTGAAAATATATACCAGCGGCGGTGATTCTGTCGGACTGCAATTTGAGTCTCTTCAAAGCTAGAGTGAATAAATAGGCGCTTTACCATCAACGATTGCATCACTGCTTACCATGAGGCGGGATTGCGGTCAAGCACCGGTTTATCTATACTCTATACCCGCAGTTGTGTTGTGATGTGTGCCGGTTATGATGCGCCAAATGTTGTTATGTCGGGAGTTTGGTCGTGGAGGATCTTCAACAATCTCCCTGTGGCGCAGAATCGTTGGTCGTGTTGTTGAGTTTAACATTGAATTTAACATTGCTCGCTCAACTGCCGTCTCCCTTCCTATTCACTAATTTTTTTTTAGTAAATAGGCTAAATAAATAAACTAGCGCACTTTACCATGAACGATTGCATCACTGCTTACCATCAGACGGGATTGCGGTCAAGCACTAGTTTATAATTATTAAAAATAAAAAAAATACATATAAAGCTGAAGAGTTTGTTTGTTTGTTTAAAAACGCTAATCTCAGGACCTGCTGGCCCGATTTGAAAAATTCCCTTTGCGTTGGATAGTCCATCAATCCAGGGAGGCTTTAGGCTATATAACATCACGCTGCGACCAATAGAAGCGGAGCATAACTAACTCCACGCGAACGAAGTCGCTGGCGGCCGCTAGTAATTAATAAAAAAAGGAAACTTATAGATTTGTGTCTAGTGTCAGTGTTACGTCAAAGTCCATTTAAAAATATCGTATTTAGGTATAAGGCGTTTAGCTTGAACAATTGATAAACACTGTTTTGGCGTAGTAAGATTAATTTTTGACGTTTAAATGTTTCATCTATACTAATATATAAAGCAGAAGACTTTGTTTGTTTGAACACGCTAATCTCAGGAACTGCTGGCCCGATTTGAAAAATTCTTTTTGCGTTGAATAGCCCATTAATCCAGGAAGGCTTTAGACTATATAACATCACGCTGCGACCAATAGGAGCGGAGCATAACTAACTCCACCCGAACGAAGTCGCTGGCGGCCGTTAGTAATTTATAAAGTAAGAAGCGTTCGTGGCCACATAACTATGCCTGCCGCAGTTAGTCTGTAGATGGGTTACCATCTTTACATACCTCCATGCATGTCCGTGCTGTCCCGGCTGTCATTAAAAAATCTTTTTAATCGCTACGGGTCATCAGAAGTCCTAAAGTCTGACCACCTGTCTTACCAAGGGGTATTGTTACAGTCGCTCCATATAAAATACTGGTATCCAAATGAATCCGGTCAGACTGGACTCTGACCCCAACATAGTTGGGAACAGGCAGGAACTAGGCAGATGATGATTTATAAAGTAAGAGGGTTAATGATAAAAGCTTCAATAAATTCCTTTGTTCACAAACTAAACCAAATTTAAGTTAAGTGCTAAATCTTATTCTTTCTACTTCATAAAGAAAAAGACAGAAGATAAAATGTTAATTTAGACCTGTCAAATTAGTCCGCGCCTGACGTAAATCAACGTTCCTATTTTTGGCCGCCATGTTTATATTCGCGTCTAAACTGTCTATGGAGTATCTTAATTTGACAGATTTAAACTAAAATGTTATCTTCTATCCTTTTCTAAGCGAAATGGAAAGAAAAAGATGCACTAACTTAAAACTAGTTTAGTTTATGACAAGAGATTCGGCGCCAGTGTCTTTAAGAACGGCGGTTTCCAATATGTTTAGTCTATGGTTGCAGCCTCAAGTTCAACCACAGGAGTAAAACTGCCTTGGTCCGTAATACATAGAAATGAAGCATAATATTATTTTTTTTTTATGTGACAAAACCCGCCACACTTTTTCCCACCCACTGCAACTCCTGAAAGCTAGAATCAACAGTGGAGACCGCCAGAAACACGCCGAGCAATGAAGCTCGACGAGTCCCGGAGAAACGATTCAACTGTCTTGGGTCCCGCAACGAAATTAATCAGAAAAGAATAGCGGAGGAGTAAGAAAAAAGATATTTTTTCCACTTCCCTCCATACCAAGCAGGAGACAGAACAGAACTAGGCCAATCGGCACAAAGCGACATTTTCTGCAACTGGGAGAAGCCCAGATTGCCAAGGACCACGAAATAAAATTTGATTAATTTAATGGGTCCTAAGTAGGTATGTTGTGTATGTGTATGTGTCCAGTTTACCTAGGGAATGAAATGCTAGAGTATGTTGACACTTATATATATCTGGGCAAACAAATGTCATTTAATAAGCAGAGAAACGAACAAGAAATAGAAAGGAGAGTTGCAAATGCATGGAAGAAATTTTGGAGTTTAAAAGAAATTATGAAAAGTGAAATGCCAACTAAGATTAAACAGACAGTCATGGATACCTGTATTCATCATCGCATCATGCATCGTTAACCTACGCCAGCCAAACTTGGAAATTTACAAAAAGAGTGGAAATGAAAATCAGAACCTGTCAAAGGAGCATGGAGAGAAGCTTATTAAAAGTTAAAAAAATCCAAAAAATACCACATAAAATTATTAGAAAAAAGACAAAAGTCACAGATGCGTTATGTCACAGCAAGAAACTGAAGTAGCGCTGGGCCGGCCACATAGCTCGTCTTACTGACAATCGTTGGACTAAGCGATTGACTTCTTGGCTGGGACCTTCGGGCACAAGAAAGAGAGGAAGACCAACTACTCGATGGGCAGACGACATAGTGCATGTGGCTGGCGAGCAATGGATGGACGTGGCAGGCGACAGGGACACTTGGCATTCTCTAGAGGAGGCCTTCACCTCCAACTAACGGGGGGTTCTTACTTCTTTTTTTGCTCAAAATATAGCATACTTTTAACAGTTAGTAATTTAGTCATGTTTATTTAGTTTAATTGTTATTATTATTTTTTTGTAGACAGTAAGAAATAAAAGGCTTTTTTATTTTTTATTTATTTATTATTTATTAAGTAGGTATGTGCAATTACAATTGATTTCAATAATAGGTATGGCAAAACCTAATACATAGAAATACATAGAAGTCCGTAACCACATAGAAATAAAGCATAATATATCTACATAGTTATCACGACACATCTAGCAGACCGTGTGAACTATTCTGATATCCACGTCCAGTTTGTAGTCTCCAATGACTATGTACATAGTTAGCACACAGTTACCGTAGGCCTAAACCGCTGTCCGACACACGAAGATTGCTCAATGCTCAGATACACACCAAAATGACAGATAACAAGCATGACGAATTATCTTAATGTTGTCTTTGGACTGTCTGCTTGCAGTCTATGACTATTGTCTGGTTTTTTATGATGCACGTCAATGTAAACAAATGACGAATTGACGAATCAAGAGGTTAAATTGACTGAAACTTTTTGAGATATGATTTTTATTAATGGTTTTTTAACTCAGGTTTCGAGTTGGTGCATAGGTACTTTTACAGAAATAAGTGTTGCTCTATAAGGTGATGGGAGTATCTACCTATTTATTTCTGTCGGCTGATCGATTCTGTAACATTGGCTGCCGGCAGAAGTGACCACCCACCAGACAAAGTCTTGCTGCTAAGCGATTCCTCGTGTTCCGGCATGATGTCTGGAGAAGCCGTACAGAGGACAGGTCTAGAGCCTTAGCAGTTGTGTTTCAATGTCTGACGAGTACGATGCGACAAATGTTGTTATGCCGTGAAAAGTCTCCAGATCAATCTCCCTCTGCATCGTTGATTGTTATTGGGTTTAACATTGCATCACCTCGCCCAACTGCCGTCTGCCTTTCTATTCACACAGATTTTTTTTTTTTTGAGTAGGTAGGCTCTTAATAAACTAGCACGCTTTACCAACAGCGATTGCATCACTGCTTAGCATCAGGTGGGACAGCGGTTAAGCACTAGTTTATAATTTATATAAAAAAAAATGAAAAAAAAATTACCTAACCGTGAAAAGTAAGGTGACGGGAGCTTAGAATGAGCTGTCAATAGTTTCAATGTCTTTTTTTTTTTTGTTCCGGGGTCATGCATGTCCGCCGTCCTGGGGTGGGCAACGGGGTCTGTTAGACTCCTACTAACTAAAAACCGCCCCGGTGTCTCGGTGCGCGCGGGGCCGCGGGAGTCCATGATTCTGCCGCGGCTTCACACTCTCTTGCCAGCCCGGTCTGTCTGGGCCTCGCCTCCTGCACGGAGTAGTGAGGTGTTAAACTACCCAGTGCATTACCTCAGGGGCACGCGCCGACACTCGCGCGCGCCTCCGCCTCAGGGTCCATCCTCCAGGGTCTCGTGCCCGCTCTTCCTCGCGCCATCGGTACAACGACGCAAGCAATAGTTTTCGCCTCGTGGTGGAAAATCCTCATGGATGTGTGCCGCCCTGGGGTGAGCAGCGTATCTGCCAAACTCTTACTGGTTAAAACCACCCCGGTGTTCCATCTCACACCTACACCAGGGGTTGCAAGAGCGAACACTGCTTCCGAAACCCCCGATTGTTGCCGGCCCGCCACTGTTGGCCCCCTTGGGTCAGGCCCCCCTGACCAGTGAGGTGTTAGACTCCCCCACGACGTCCCAGAGTAGCGCGCGTGGAACACTTTAAGCTGCCGCGCTCAGATCCTACTCTATGTTTACTTCACCTAAGTTTTTACAGTCAGATATTGGACTATCAGTTGGAATCCTACTTATTGCTAATCCATTGCCCAATGTGTTCGAAAATGTGTCTTCTCAACAACGTTAATAACGCAATGAATGTTGTTGAATTGTCAAAATGAAACCTATTGCTACTGACAGAGTGTTACGCAATTACCTTGCAGGTGTATCATCTTGAAAATGCAATAAGAAACAATATAAAATACAGTAGTAGTAGATACTTATACAAGTATACTATAGTTTAGTATTACCTAAAGTACACTGAAGTATTCCAACACATGTAATTAATTAACTGTCAAATTATATGTTATACGTGTGTTCCACGTGTTCTACATATGTAACTTTAAGTAAGAAATACTTTAATGATTTGGCATATTTATATCTAAAAAAAAATCTCAACAAAAAAAAAATTGAAATCAGCTCAAAATCCAAAGTTTATTT
The DNA here is from genome assembly GCA_037179545.1 of Sesamia inferens. Classification (NCBI taxonomy): domain Eukaryota; kingdom Metazoa; phylum Arthropoda; class Insecta; order Lepidoptera; family Noctuidae; genus Sesamia; species Sesamia inferens. Next base: position 12,163,285 of record CM073940.1, read on the forward strand.
TAAAGTCAGTGCTTTGTCTAGTAAGTATCAGTGATCCAAAAAAAACTGTACGTGTATACGTTGGTTTCGGTAACAATGAAAAATCTGTGGTACCTAATTATAATGTCGTAAGCACTATTTAATTGTCCAACACAAAAAATGGACACTACACTAAAGTTTAAAGTAGTAAAAACATATTTTTTTTAAAAAGAACCGTGTCTTCCTTTGTTTACACGTAATCATACAAATTGGACCCCATATCATGTGTTTACTACAAGCCAAGTGTGTACTTTTAATTTATAATAGGAGACAAGACAGACATATCAATTTACTAACTTCTGTCTAAGACTTTTTCTGCATGAAACTTTTTGGTCCGCCAACACTCGCCGTGGTACCGCATCGCCTGATGTCCTTGCTGGTTCGGTTTTCGCTTAGCTCCTTAGGTTTTAAGCACATGTCCGTTCGTGTGTGGAGTACTGCAGCCACATTTGGGCTAGTGCTGCAAAATGCCACCTGGCTACTTTGGATTCAGTGGGGTTGCGAAGAGGTTAATTGGCGACCCAGATTTAGCTCAAAACGGTCTCCAAGGCCAGGAGCACAGGCGAAGAGTAGCTAGTATGTCGGTGTTCGATAGGATGCATTTTGGAGAGTGTGCGAGGAAATTGCATGATTTAACTCCCCCATCTCCGTTCCATCATCGGACGACCCGTCATGCGGCGAGTTTCCACCATTACATTGTCGACACCACTACGATCCGAACGAAACGTTTCGCTTAGTCTTTTATACCGCGTACCTACAGCAAGCGTTTTGTATAGGGTTGCAGCTAATCCTGGGCGACAGATGTTTTGCGAAGATGTGTCGCAACCATTTCTTAATTATTAATTTTTTGTGTTTTTGTTATATTTTGCGTCATATTTATCGCAATTAAATGTTTTTCTTTCTTTCTTCAGCAGTATTCTCTTCTATTATATATAAAATTCTTCTATCACCGTGTTTATCCTCGAACTCCTCCAAAACGGCTGGAGCGATTTAAATGAATTTTTTGTACATACATTCTGTTAATGCACATAACAATTAAATACATCAATAAGCAAGCATATTCAAATATTCCCGCATTTTCCCCCTTTAACCTCATTGCTTAGCGGAGCATCCAAGCAGCATTAAAGAATGGAGCGATACAAGATACGTAAGAAATTTTTCCATTCACCAGTCAGTATAACTTTGTTCTCTCTTCGTAGCCATGGTTTGGACAACATCATGTAACGGAAATCAAAACCACTACTGGCCGGTGAGCTTATCGACAAGTCTATAGCGCTAAGTAAACACACTCGTTAGGCAGGAGAATAGGTTTTTATCTATTTTTTTATATACAACTACACTTTATATACAACACAACTAGTTAGTATATAGATTTGTGCAAATCTGTCGGCAGGTGGGCTCGACTAATTGGTGGAGTAGGTAATACATAGATTTCTACTAATGTTCAGTACGCAAGTGCAAGTATTTACAACAAAATTGAGAGTAACTATTAGCACTTGTATAGTGCAACTTTGTTATATTATTTATGTCAGGGTAACATAATGATACCTAGTGCTTATAATTTATGTTAAAGTACCAATTAATGATACATAGCTGTATGTATTATTTACTCGATTTCGATCGAAGAGTCCCTACATAATGTTGTATATTTTTTATTAGCTTAATTGGTTATTATAAACTAGCGCTTGACCGCAATCCCGCCTGATGATAAGCAGTGACGCAATCGTTGATGGTAAAGCGCACTAGTCTATTAAGAGCCTATTCACTCTAGCCTTGAAGACACTCAAATTGTAGTCCGAAGGAAACACCACCGCTGGCAAATTGTTCCAGCCCCTTGATGTACGCGGTATAAAAGAGGAGGCGAAACGCTTCGTCGGGATCGCGACGACGGACGCTTCCTTCACCATTTTGAGAGCAGTGGTGAGGGGTTTGAACCTACAATTTATAAGTCGCGTCCGATATCATTAGGCCAGCTGCTCTGCAGCTCTGCGCTGCTGATTACGATGTACGGTACTACGAAACTCTTGATATTTAGCTCTTATTGCACTGTATTTATAAAATCATTCTATTCTAATAATTTGACAACACAGTTGGCGCAACGGCTGAACGATCGACTGTTGCGTGCGTGTGGCGGGTTCAATTAGTGCACGGTATAAACCTAGAGGGATGCACTTTTCTCGGTGGTAGACCATAACATCGGCCGCCGGCAGAAGTTACCACCCACCAGACAAGGTCTTGCCGCCAAGCGGTTCGTCGTGTTCCGCATGATGTCTGGTGAAGCCGTACGGAGGACAAGTCTGAGCAGTTGTGTTGCGATGTGTGCCGGGTACGATGCGCCAAATGTTGTTGTATCGGGAGTTTGGTCGTGGAGAGTCTCTATATAAATCTCCCTCTAGCGCAGTATCGTTGGTCGTGTGGGTCTTGGGTTTAACATTGCATCACCTCGCTAAACTGCCATCATCCTTCCTATTCCTAATTTTTTTTAAGTGAATAGGCTTAATAAACTAGTGCGCTTTACCATCAACGATTGCATCACTGCTTACCATTAGGCGGGATTTCCGTCAGCACTAGTTTATAACTATTAAAAAAAACTTTAAAAAAAAATAAAAAGACGCTGACTTAACTGTATACAATCTAGAGACAACAATACAACATTAAATGAAGATACTGGCAGTATAAATACATCAAGTTCTACCTATCCTCAATTTTCTTGATGACAACTACGATTGTTTATGTCTGCATTACCTTTTTTTTTTTTTTTTTTTTTTGCGGGGTGGAAATCCTCATAGGATGCCCGCCGCCCTGGGGTGGGTGACGGGGTATGTCAGACTTTTACTGACTAAAACCACCCCGGTGTGTCTTCTATCACGAGCGCGCGTGGAGCCGCGGGAGTCTAAATTACCTGGTGCAAACTCTGTGCATTTGTGTGTTGGACGTGTTAAATAAATAAATCCTAAAATCAAAATTATGTTTTTTTTTTCAAACCTACTAAATATCTAGTAGTGATGGCTCGTAAAATCGATGGCCGTAAGGTTCTAAAGTAGCGGTAGGGAGGCCCCCAACAAGGTGGACCGATGACCTGGTGAAGGTCGCGGGAAGCCGGTGGATGTGAGCAGCACTAGACCGGTCACCGTGGAAAGCCTTGGGGAGGCCTTTGTAGAGCAGTGGAACTCTATAGGCTGAAAAAGAAGCAGAACAAAGATGGGCCAACCATGGCCTCTGCCAAACTTTGACTAGCTAAAAGAATTAAACCATTTTCGTATGCAAATAGAGAATGCCATATACGCAGTTTAATTCCAGTCTCCACCTCAGCTTGTATGAAAAGAAATATTATTTTCGTCGGCATTCTGATGACCCTTTGTAGCCCGTCATAGTTCGCGTCTACGAATAGATTCGCCGATATCACTTTATAGTTATACCCCTGGCCGGCTATCCGATATTCCTTTTGATTTTAGCTGAAAAGCGGCTGTAGAGAGCGGCTCACACATCTACAGCCGCTTTTACAAACGCACTATTCTCTGGAAGAGACATGTATTTACAAATACTATGTAGTGTGTCTGTAAAGTATGTATTGAATGCCCCGCTGTTACTCCATTGGGTCTATTGTTAACCTAGGCCGCCTCGTTGTGAGAAACTTAACTAAAGCATGATGAGAATTTAATTTACTAAACTAAAATGACAACTAAAACGTCATTATTTAGTTATTATATTGGCCCGATTGCCCTGTTCACAATCTAAACTAAATTATTTTTTTTTTTTTTACATTTTAGAGCATACTTTTCAATCGTCAGATAATTTTTATTCGTGGAATCAAATTGAAATGATACAAAAAATTCAATATAATTTCTCCGATAAAATTGACTACTGGCTTTGGAAAATTCAGCCTTACGTACATACCTAGGTATGTTCTATTTTTAATATATTATATGTATATAAAAATTAAAATATCGTCCTTAGGCAATAAGGTGGACCGATGACCTGGTGAAGGTCGCGGGAAAACGAAGGATACGGGAAGCACAAGACCAGTCATTGTGGAAAGCCTTGAGGGAGGCTGTTGTCTAGCAGTGGACCTCTGAAGGAAGCTGAGAAAAAGAAAGCAATAAGAAGGTAGAGGGATACGGAATAGGTATAATATTCGGAGTGATTTGGGAAAGAGAGCAATTACAAATTTTCACTAAACATCTAGTATGACACAGCAGGAGCACAGGCGTAGAGTAGCCAGCCTTTCGGTGTTCTATAGGATACATTTTGGGGAGTGTGCGAGGGAATTGCATGATTTAATTCCCCCATCGGACGACCCGTCGTACGGCGAGTTTCCACCCTTATGTTGTTAACACCTCTACGATCCGGACGAAGCGTTTCGCCTCCTCCTTTATACCGCGTACGTCGAGGGACTGGAACAATCTGCCAACGGCGGTGTTTCCGTCGGACTACAATTTGAGTGTCTTCAAGGCTAGAGTGAATAGGCTCTTGATAAACTAGTGCGCTTTACCATCAACGATTGCGTCACTGCTTACCATCAGGCGGGATTGCGATCAAGCGCTGGTTTATAAATTAATAAAAAAAAAAATGACAAAGTGGAACCCAGACTCTAAAGCTTAAAAAGATACGCTTGCGATTCGGATTAATAATAAGATGATGATGATGATCTAGTGTGACAAAGCTTGAATCAATAACACAAGGCTAGTGTATTGAGCAATTAAGATTTTAGGCAGATCGGCAACTTGCATGCAACTGTAATATAAGTAAGTACATATATGTATTCAGATACTATTAGGATTTTCTGAATCTACGTGTCGTTTATATTGCGTAAATGTCATGCTAATTAATGCGTAGGTAGGTACTACGGACGAAGTGTCTTAGCAACTCAGCAGACAACAATGTTAATAGCCAAATGCTCTATGCTTGTCAGAGCAAAAACAATTTCAACTATCTATTGTATTGTTTTTCTAATTTCAAATTAGGAATGCAGACATATTTACGGCGGATTTAGGCGAGTCAGTTTTACGGTCTATATTTATTTGCAAAAAATCAAACCAAAAACATGTTACATGTTTCAAAAGGATTTTTTTAAAACGAAGAGCATCTTTGGGAAAAGATTTTTGTATTAATTATAAGCTTGCAACACGTCTGGCTACAAAAAGACTGAAACCTCTTAAACGTTGATTTTCGATTAGCGGCCGTATGTGGGACTAAGGCGGGTTATACACCCAAGGTCGTTTGGCAGACGGCCGCACCTCTGGGACTCGTTACGCCGTCTGCAACCTTGACACACACCTGTTCTGCTCACCTCCATTCACCAGTGTGCTCTCTTGTCCTTCGATAATGCACCTTTTTGCAGCGGCAGCTTTTTTTTTCTCTTTAGTTGCATGACACATTGTCTGTCTATTGCTGTAATGACGTGTGTTTATAAAATATGACTGCTCGATTTTTTATACCTAAATACGGACTGCTATTAGAAGATGCTTATTATCAACATATGTATTTCATCACTTGGCCAATAAGAGTTTTTGTAGCTCTTCCATCTTTGAGAAGCTTGTGCCTGTTGGAAGACCTACATATATTTAATTGCCTCCGAAGTTACTAAACAATACGTATAAGATAGAGTAGGATTGTAAAAATATCAATCTTGATTTGACCAAGTATTTTTGTAATTGGAAACTTTTTTTTTTTTTTTGTTCAAGATATAAATATTTTTAATCTGTCCTTACCTCACCTACAATTACAGAGAAATTATGTAATATACTCATCAATTGTTTGTTGCAATAAACGATTTCAGATTTAGTTCTTAAGCACTCATAGATATACCGCCTATGTTTTAGTATTGGGAACATTATAATCTAATGGCTGATTATACTGTTCTTCAAAAACTAATTGCTAGGTATACGTAGTTATATTTATCTCTGATTCATCCACTTACGATTTACCCATCTACAAGGATGATTCATAATATTGTTTTCGTAGATCAACGTAGAATAGGCACACGCTTCGCGGAATCGAATCTGGATTTCGAGGGATATCGACTCGGGATAATGCGAGTGGAGCTATTGTGGGCAGATCTGTGAATAAATTAACAGTAACACTAAATCTGTCGGCACCATTTCAAGATGGCGAGTAAGGTAAATAGCTGTTACCGACGTACAATTCAAGAGATCAGGGAGATTTCCATTCTGTTTCTATTACTAAAATCGACAGCAGTCTGGAAACGACCGATGAAAACATTTTAAATCATTTTCGGCGATGTTTCGTTGAAACAGTTTTCGTAACGTAACATACTGCTTATTTTTTGGGAATTTGTTTTTTAACTTTAGAAAGAAAGAAATATTATTTTTATTTATCACACCATCGTGTACCTAAATACAAAAAAAAAAAACGTATAATAAAACTAAAATTATTATTAATGTAATTATGTGTAGTTTAGTTTTAGCTCCGCAAAGTTATCAAAAACAATGTTAGCAATACCCACTTTCTTTCTTTCTTGTATAGCTTGCGGTAGCGGTTTGTGCATTTAGCCAATGTCATGTAATGATTTGTTCATGTCGAAAAAGACGGCCGCGTGACCCGTCTTACGATGGAGGTTTGAGACAAAGTCATGATGTGGCCACTTTGCTGCGATATTTCACTGTTCTTTATGAACTATTTACTGAATGCACTTTTTACTACATAAATCACACACTTTTATTTAGTAAACAACACTATAAATAATTTAAAAAGTCCAATGAAAAATGAGCGTGACACTCAGCTTGACTTTCCCGCCAAAAACCTATACCCACTTATTGCAGTTTAGCTTCTCACTACAACCAACAAAAAAATCAAAATCTATTTATTAACCAAGCCTATGGAACCAGTATGTTCTCACTTTGGGACACAGGCCTTCTCTCTTTGAGAGGGATACAAGTATTTACTATTTATTATACATTATAATTTATGAACTAGACAACATACTAGGTAATAGTAATAAATCGTACAGTTGCGTCTACTAAGGCTCCTCTGGGATGTCTCGCAGACGACCCGAGTGCTCACGACTGTACCTGTTGCATACGCACGGCACACGCAGACTATATGTATAGAGTTTTCTGTCTAAGGACAGCACAGTATTGACATTAGGCAAAGAATAGAATAGAATAGAATACTCTTTATTATGTAGGTACACCATATAGATTACAAAAAATAAATATAAAGATTTTACAAAGTTTGACATAATGGACGGTCTTATCGCTAAGAGCGATCTTTTACAGACAACGTTTAGAAAGAATACTAAGGGGAAGGAGAGAGAAATAATGTAGGTAGTCTACAGTGTACTATTTACATAGATTATACAATATGTACGTTAAGTGTATCATACTAGTTTAAATAAATATATATGTTGCAGTCAAAACTCTTAACCAGTCAAAAGTACTGTTGACTAACAAAATTACTCAAAAGTACTTTTGACTGAACAGGTTGGTCAATAATACTTTTGACTAAAATAACAGTTAAAAGTCCTTTTGCCCAATAGAGCTGGTCAAAAGTACTTTTGACTAAGTGATTCCGTCAAAAGTGGTTTTGACTGGTTTTATCAGTCAAAACTCTTTATATTACTCGAGGTTATACCGGCTCAGCCTTCCCACTAGGGAGGCTCGGGGAGCCAAGCCCCCGCCTCGCCACAAAAAAAAACAGTTCTTATAGGTTAGGTTAGGTTAGAACCATGACCAAAACGGTGCGCGAGCCGAGCGAGCGAAGCAAGCGTGCCGCGGCAGCGGCCGGCAAAGCGCCAGAAAAACAATATACATTGTACATGTTGCAGTCAAAACTCTTAACTTGCAGTTAAAACTACTTTTGACGAAGAGCGTCAGTCAAAAGTACTTTTAACTGCAAATTTGCAGTCATAATTACTAATAACCAATAATTTTCAGTCAAAACAACTTTTGACCAACCTGTTCAGTCAAAAGTACTTTTGACTAATTTTGCTAGTCAACAGTACTTTTGACTGGTTAAGAGTTTTGACTGCAACACATACATCTAATTAATAAACATCATACAAGAGCAAAATAAAAAAAATATAATATAAAGAGGAATTAAATAGTGGAGACGAACGGCTTTAGGATTTTGTCGTCCCGATTGCTTGATAATTAACAATAGGGTATTTGAATAAAAAAAAAAAACGTATTTTTTCTTTTTTCATATAAACAAAAAATGAAGACGACACAGTGCGTTGAAAACTCGTGTGACGTCACTGCACGCTACACTTTTTAGCGCGCAGTGACGTCACCAGCCACCACTCCTGATCTTTGATGCCTTTTATATTTGTCAATTATTATTGATTTGATAAAACAAAATATACGTATCCAATATTTTTCTATAATCTGTATAAATAGAATCAGTTTTTTTTACCCAGGAAACATCCCTATTTTGTACGATTTGGCAAAACATCCAGATATCCTTATTATGTGTTACACAATACCAATATCACTTTGAGTAGAACCTAACCGTAGAGTAGAGCCTAGAGCCTGTTTTTATGTTTAGAGTACATTTTTTTTTTATTTTTATAAACTAGCGTAGCGTGCCTTAGCAGGGCCCCGTATAAAAATTAGTTTAGGGGCCCTTAGGAAGGGTAAAGAATTCTCATAAAAGAAAAAAAAATGGAATAAAATTAATAGAAATATTTATTCATCATAATTATCTGTCTGTCACTTTTTCTAAAATTTGAGAACTTGGCTTCCCCCGGAACCGTTCGGAAAATCAAAGGTCTCATTGGATATCGCTCGTCGCGCACAATGTGCAGAGGCCATTACGCGGAAAAAAGAGAAATTGCTTTTTTGACTTTTGTCATTTGTGAAATAAAAAAAAAAAAGTTGGGAAGTTTTTATTAATTTTTGCTTACGCGAGTTGGGGGCCCCCAACTACCAACAACCCCAGCGGTAGCTACGCCCCTGCCGCTGATGGTAGCAGTGATGCCATCGTTGATGGTAAAGCGCACTAGTTTATTATGAGCCTATTCACTCTAGTCATGAAGACTCTTAAATTGTATTCAGACGGAAAGACCGTTGCAGACAAATTGTTCCAATCCTTTGGAGTAAATGTACGCGGTATGAAAAACGAAGTGAAACGCTTCGTCCGGATCGTAGTGGTGTTAATGTTAACAACGTAAGGATGGATATCAGCACATCGTTACGGGATCCACGAAGACCGATGCCTCCTGGGTCAGGGTTGCGGGTTGGTTAAAAAAGAAACCGTGGCCCTGGTGCACAAGCAAGTGAAGAAACACGGGTGGGTTTTAGTCAAAGTCTGAGACGCCCTTCCGCTCCGCCCAGAGAGGTCATTTAATGGTTTCCCGTCCAGAACAAAAAAGGGTACTCGCCGTACAACGGGTGGAACGGAGATCGCGGAATTAAGTCATACAATTCCCGCGCACACTCTCCAAAACACACTTGTACATGCATACATGCTTACAGAAATTAATCGACAAAATGTTCTCTAAATGATGGTGAAACCATATCAAAATCTGTTGCTTAGTTTACTAGAAAAACGCGGTCCTACAGCTATAGCACAAAAGCGAATTAATTTGTTTTATTGTTTACCAAAGTCAAATCAGGTCAAAATCGGGAGATAAAAGGTATTTAGTTTGAATTATTTAATTCAAATAACTTTTATCTCCCTGTTTTTATTAGTAAGAAAGAAAATTTGCGAGTAACTTTACATAATAATAGTAACTCTAAATAGTCGATTAGCCGTACCTACCACGATTCTGAGAAGTTTAAGTTAGGGGATAGCTTTTGTATAAAAGTTCTCTAGGTCAGCTGTCAAATAGAATTTATTCATTCTAATGATATAGTTAATGATGTGTGATACTGCAGCAGTGATTCACAATGTATTTTCAAAGAGTTAATTAAGATCACGCTGATTGAAGTATTGAATTGAAACATTTTCAAAGGGTTTAAATAGTGCTGTTGTCCAATTTAAAGTCCTAAAAAAAATACATCAAAATCTTTATTTAACATTGCAACTGAAAGATTTTACAGGAGAAACATATTTCAAAGATGATTCAGTAAACATGAAGAAAATTTCCGTAGAATTTCATGAACAGACAGGCTGTCTGGGTCTGGAGATTATCATCAGCGCTTTATAGCGATCAGTAGTATCGACGAGTACGGGATCGGTCACGATTTATTTGAACAACATACATTTAACATTTAGAACATGCACGCATAAGCGCCAATAACTCTTTAGAAGTACCTACTTACTTAGCTTTTGTAAACAGTGTCGATTTTCTCATGTTTACATGTCTGTCGGCATGGAAAACGTATTCAAGACGAAGGTAAACACGACGAGAGGCCGCGTCCGGACTGTTTAGTGTTTTGGTCGACTAATTTTAGACATTGTTTAGGCGAATCAAGTTATTTTTGAGGTTATAAACGTTTTTGGAGCAGTGGTGGCCCTAGGGTTGCCAACCGTACTCTAAAATGGAGTATTGTCCTCTAAATTATGTAGGCGTACTCTATAATCTATAACACTAATAGAGTACGATAAAATACTCTTCTTTATAAAATGTTTACTAAACTAGTGCGCGTCTGTAATAATATGCAAAAATCCATTGCAGAAAAATTGCAATTTATTTTTAAAAAACGTCCTGAAGAATTTGATTGTTTAAAAAAAAAATGATTAGCTATATACTCTCTGTTCCCGTCACTTCAGCATTTACTGAAAGAATCTTTTCGGTTATGAATGTGAAGTAGCGAGAAGGGAAAAACGGAGCTTCATTGAAATTGATCAAAAATGAGCTCTTGATACATATAAATTTAGAGTTGGAATGTTTGGATTCATATAATTCCTTTAAAAAATGAAAAATATATATGTGCTGCAAAAAGTACAAAAAAATACCTTTTTGAAAAGTACAAAATAAATGATACTCTTTTTTGTAAGTCCGTACTCTTTATTTACCTCCTTTAAAATCAGATATACTTTATTTCTCCTAAAAAAAAGTTGGCAACCCTAGGTGGCCCCGTCTAGTCGTATGTTCGAACCCAGCCAGGCGTTTTACGTTGTGTATTTATTTTCAACACTACTGCTCCCGAAACGGTGAATGAAAACATAGGGAGGAATCGAAGACATGTGACCTCTACCAATCCGCCCTGAGCTCTCGTGGTGGATTATAGCACACTCTCTCTAATGGAAACGAGCGCCTACACTGTTCCAACAGTGGGAACATTCAATCATCATCATCATCAACCTTTTATCGTCCCACTGCTGGGCACAGGTCTCATACAGAGAAGGATTGAGCGTAATCACCACGCTTGCTCAATGCGGGTTGAGGATTTCAGACTTAAAGTCCAGGTTTCCTCAACATTTTTTCCTTCACCTTTTAATCAGTCATTGGTGTCCAAGATATACTTAGAAAGTACATATAACTTAGAAAAGTTACATGGCTGGTGTTTTAACCACTAGGCCACCACGACTAAGTGCGAACATTCATTATGAGTTATTTTTGGGGTTAAAAACGTTTTTGTTACATTAAAAATGAAACCGTTTAAAAAAGAACGTGTCAGGAGTCAGACAACCACGGGCAGGTACGATATTCAAATAGAAAATTCAAGATGGCGACTATGAAAATGATACATATGGAGAAAAATTTAAACAACTTTGTAACTGCCATCTTAGAGTTTCATTTTGAATCTCTGTCTGACTCTCTATTCAGTACTTATAGGTATCATAATAATAAAAAGTCGCATACGATTACATTTCATATCGCTATTTCGTAAAGTGAAGAATTCTTAAAGTTTACTCCGGCTGCAAGCCCCTATAGAGAACTCAACCTTAATAAATATCGGTGGGTATTATAAAATTATATTATTCCAAATCTATTTTTTTGCAATTTTATAATTGAAGAACCTGGTAAGGGAGCACCTTAAGTGCTCCCTTACCAGGAGCTTTCACGTGTATTGTAACATTATAGATTCGATTTGAGCTTTAGGTACATTACAATAATACCTCCCTGACTAACGAGCATTTGCGTGTAATGTAACATATTGATTTATGCCCGTTGATTTATGCCCGTTTTGTATCATTACAAGGTACGCATTGTAATGCTCATTTGTGTAACGTTACATTACACGCGAATGCTCCCGGTGACGGAGCACCTTTAGCGTTAATAGGAGTGAGAGAGAAAATCAGAGTGCTGTTCTTTAAATGTCACGGTTCGGTTTCAATTTTAATATAATATTTCGCCCAGTACCTAATTCATATTTCGAAAACTAAAAATGTTAATCGACTTTTGTACCTGGCTGTAGTACATCGGTTTGTAAAACGTTTACGCGATATAGTAAAATAATAATATACGTTTATTTTACTTAGTCTAGACTTATTTTTTTATATTCTTTTTAAGCATGTATAATGTGTGTAAACAACTTCAGATCGTTATTTTTGTACTCAAGTCAATGTTACATTTAAGTGGTCGGCTAACAGTATCTAGTTAATATTCAAACAGATTACTTAGGAATAAAATTAAAGTTTTAAATACATGGCATAATTACATGATAATGATGTGATTTCTAGTAAGATTACATAGGTACGTAGTAATATTACGTCGTAATTCTTACACAAATTATTATCAACTTAAATTAGGTAGGTACCTACTTATTTTCGGGTATTTACGCACGGCAATAGATTTGATTTGTATTTATTAGGAATCTAACCTGGCAAGAATACATCTTATACCATAGTTTTAACACAATCGGTGGAGCCATTTTCGAGTTTTTGCAAGACTAACGAACGATAATCATTTTTATAGGTATACAAAGAGAACCCTAAATGCAGATACAGGTACAGAATTATATGGTAAAGTAGGAACCTAGCATTTGATTTGATATGATAGGTATTTCATATGATAGTGGTGATAATAACTTATAAAATTAGAGCAGGTTCACGCGGCTAAGCATCAAGGTGTACACGTCCAGTTTTAGCTGACTTCGCATTGTTTAAGTTTGTCCTACAATCAGAAGTCAGCTTATAATAGCTTGTTATGTAGCCGTGCGTACTCTGATATCTATTAGCTTTTCAAAGAATAATTAATAAGCATTTTATTTCGGTTTACATTTACAGACTCATAAATATGTACTTTTATATTATTATTTTATAACTCCATAGAACGTTTGGTCGTCCAGGGCAGAGTAGAGGGGAACAGACCTCGTGGAAGGTCACCGATGACCAGAAATCAGGTCGGCAGTGGATGAATGTTCCAGTCTGTTGTCCAACAGGGATAGATGGAGAGAGATCTTGCGGCTTGCGACATCAAAGTCTCGAATTCAGTCACAGTGACCTCGATCGTCCTGTCAAGAACGGAACGAAGAAGAAAAAGAATAAATATGTACTTATTAGTACCAAATTTTAGCAGATTGGCTTAAATACTTGCCCGTGTGCGTAAGGCGTGCTCAAACACTGTTTACTTTTAAAACTATGATAAAAAACACTTCCTCTCTCTTTAAACGTGTTATTATATTTTATTTGCTCTTGTATGATATTTATTAATTAGATGTATACATTTATTTAAACTAGTATGATCCACTTAACGTATATATTTATTGTATAATCTATGTAAATACTACACTGTAGACTACCTACATTATTTTTTTATCCTTCCCCTTGGAATTCTATCCAAAGGTTGTCTTTAAAAGATCGCACTTAGCGATAAGACCGCCCATTGTGTCACCCTTTGTAAAATATTTATATTTATGTTCTGTAATCTATATGGTGTACATAATAAAGAGTATTCTATTCTAAATCTTTGGTAGATACCTACTAAATTATTAGGTATCTAGGTGCGTAGGCATGTGGTAACATATTTAGCGACTTTAAATAAATAAAATCTAAATCTCATTTACCTACAAACCTTAGGCACCCAGTAATTTATAATCCCGGGACCCATCCTGAGATTATAAAAACCTATTCCCTGGGCTTTAATAATATACAACGTTATTTTCTATATGCGAAACCCGAAACACGTGCCCAGTATTTTAAGTAAAGAATCTATGTACAAAATTTCAATAAGATATCACGAAAAACCACAAAGTTATGAGCATGCTATCCTACTTGGTTGTACAAACATATGGTCTACGCTCCACTCGTGCGGGCGAGTTGTGCGTTGACCTCTGGTGTTAGCTGTTGCGCGCGCGCAAGTACTATGATCTACCGTAAGCTGCGTGGCGCGCTCGGTACCCACACTGCAACAATTTCAAAATGTATTTGTGAAAAAATATAACATGGTCTAAAAATTATTGAAATCGATTCAGTTGCTTATTCTGAACAATTTATATTCAGGTTTCGTATAAAAAAAAATTACGTTGTACATTAAATCCCAGATAACATTTAAAGGTCTTCGAGGGAGTCGAAAGCCTGACTAAGCCGGTCTAACCTTAATCGTTTAGTTATCAGTCGGTGACTAGACCACTAGGTTGCTCTAGAAGTCAACCCCAACGTAATTGAGATAAGACAAGGACGATTATTTATTCATATACACTCAGAGCACTTAAATACAGTCCGTTCGTTGGGAGAATACCTTACACAACAACTCTAGTAACGTTTATATGAAACATTTTCTTGAATAGCTAGGTACGGACGAAAGCGAGTCAAGCTACCCGAAACTGTCAAATATGCCCAATGAACCTTGATCCTTAATGCTTTTAAGATTAAGTTGAAAATCTAATAAAAAAATCTGACAGATTGTAGTAGCTTGGTGTGCTATCGTCTAGACTCTTGTGAAAATATTTTCGTATATCGCCTCAAAACATAGTTTCATATATTGATATATTTCTGATTGACATTCCTCATAATATTTTCGAGGGAAAAATTTAATCACTCGATCGCAACTCGAGACCATCCCATCATAAACAAGATGGTTTCAATTATTTCATTAAGTACAATCGATTTTTTTCAACCATTATAATATTTTTTTTAATTTGTCCGTTTGGCAATGTTGTCTGCATAATATTGCCAAAAAGGTAAATTACTTCAAATTAATGATCATCAAATCATAAAGGTGTAATGGTTTTTCCAATTAATATTTTCAATTAAACCGAGACTTTTTTCCTCAATTAATAATATTAAACTTGGGTTAAACTTGGGCAAACTATGAGTCATCATCATCATCATCATCATCATCTGAGTGTTAATCCCAGTCGCATCCAAAGCTTTTACAGCTCTGGAGTCTGCTTTACCAGACCAACTGCTGATTGATCTCAGCGTTAATCCTAGTTGCATCCGAAGCTTTTTTCAGTTTTTGGAGTCTGGAATCCGCTTTACCAGTCTTAACTGCTCATTTGGCTAAACTTCGATATTTTCCGTGAAGCGACTGCCGTCTGACCTCCACAACTCGAAGGCGATATCGAAGCATTATTGGCAAACTGTGAGTACCTGAGTACCTCTTAATACCCATTTAGGGGAATCTAGCGAGATGTTATTGTAAAAAAAGGCCAGAGGTACACACTCAAATGCAATAGTGTTGCCTTTTCTTAGGAATATAAGTACCATAAGTACCTACTAAGTACCTGTATACATATTTTGAAATGAACACTATGCTTAATTTTTCTAAATGACAATTCAAAAATGGATGTTTTAATTTTGATTTTCCTTAAAAATTAATTAACTTAAACAATACAACAATGAGTTTCGCCAACGGTCGCGTGAAGGGCGCGGGGCGCATGAGGGGGCGGTGGGGGTGACAGGAAGCTCGGCAGACGGCGCACCCGCTACGCATAACTAATGTCCGTGGCGCCACCTGGTGCGGAGGTCACCCTGACCTTACACATTCACCTGGAAAAGCTTTGGAAAGTGCTAATGAGAATGTAGTCGGGGTAAAACGAGGCTCGACTATTTATACGCAATTTTGATTGTCTGCTGTTTTACGAATTAATTTATATATATTTTAAATTAATATATCTTTCAAATAAGTAGGAACTTTAGTGAAGTGGCTCATCATAATCAACCCCTTCTTCCATCGTCCCACTGCCGGGCGCAGGTCTCCTCTCATACAGAGAAGGATAGAGCGTAATCACCACGCTTGCTCAATGCGGGTTGGCGATTTCAGACTTAAAGTCCAGGTTTTCACGATGTTTTCCTTCACCTTCAGTCATTGGTGTCCAAGATATAATTACTTAGAAAGTACATACAACTTGAGAAAAGTTACATTGGTACTTGCCTGGCCTGGAATCGGACCCGCGCACTCATACTTGAGAGGCTGGTGTTTTAATCACTAGGCCACCACGACTTCAAAGTGAAGTGCCACCCACTTTCGCAGCCACCAAACAGCATTTCTATTTTCCGGCTTGAACTGCATGAAATATTGGTGAATAAGTAAGGACAATACAACTTTGTCTCAGGAAGGAGTATAAAAAAAATCTACGGCAAATTAAGGCCCTTGAAGGGACTGCTGTCGTTTTTAAAACATGTGGATCGGACAGTTTGGAAATCTCCTGCACAAATCAGCCGATTGATCATATTTCGTACTTGTATTTCAAGATTTCAAGTGTGATTCAGTTGACAATAACCGAATGAATATTCTTTATACTCAAAATCTTATTCACTCGTAATCGTCAAAACCACTATTACATTAGATTCACGCTAACTGTTAGGATCATATTGATCCTAAGGATTGACCATAATTTTAAGGCCTGTTCCGAATCCATTCGAGTCGGTATTTAATCTAATAGTGGCTTTGACGATGATCACATCGGATAATTCACGCCAACAGTTACTGTGAATTTTCTGATATGATCGTTGTACCTAAGTACAAAAACCTGACCGCGATCTACATCAATGACGTCACATCATGATTTTTTCATAACTTCTGCGGATTCAAACGTTTCCAGCCGTACCTATTAAATTAGCCGGTCGTTTGGAGTGACTAACACAAAAATCCTTCTGCGAAAACATTTGTCTCGTCTCGAGCAACATTTGGCACATTTGCTCCTTTCCACCAGCTTTTAAACCGACGAGCAATAATTAAATAAATGCAGTTTATGTCGAATGCGAATCGAAATGATATAAAACACGTTGTTTATGAGCATCGGTGCATGGGGGTGTTATTCGGCTTCATCCAGACTCCATTTATAGGTAGATGACCCATTGTTTTATAATTAAAACTGAATTAATTCGCTGAAGAAATTATCGTTGGAGAATTCCCGCAGTGCGTGGGAAAGCCACTGACTACTGCGTGTTTTCGTATTTCCATAAAACGTATATATTTAAGAAAGCAAATGCTAAACAGCGGTATATACGGTATATCTTTTATTAATCATGTCTGTAGATAGTCTGTAGTTGGGCTGCTAACAGTTGAAGAGTGTGTTTGGCGGGAAAGCTAAGATGAGTGTCACGCTTATTTTTCATTGGACTTTTAAATTATTTATAGTGTCGTTTATTAAATAAAAGCGCGTGATTTATGTAGTAAAAAGTGCATTCAGTGAATAATTTATAAAGAACATTAAAATATTGTAGCATAATGGCCACATTATGACTTTACCTCAAACCTCACTCCACAGTTGGGTCTCGCGGGAAACGAAAGGATATAGGTTAGGTTAAGTTATAAAATAAAAAAAACAACCTTTATTTATTTACATAACTCCTGTGTAAGTCGACCTACAGTGCAATTTCGTAAGCATCTCACAGCAAACAGGCGATGGATGGTGGAGCGAGCTGTCAACTAATGTTAGGGATTGACATTATTGACTCTAAGCTTCATCATCATCATCATTTTTTCAGCCGAAAGACGTCACTGCTGGACATAGGCCTCCCCCAAGGATCTCCACGACGATCGGTCCAGCGCCTCCCGCATCCAACGGTTTCCCGCGACCATCACCAAGTCGTCGGTCCACCTTGTCGGGGGCCTATCCACGCTGCGTCTTCCGGTGCGTGGTCGCCACTCGAGAACCCATCGGCCCCATCTTCAAGCTTACTTTACTTAAATTTTAACGGTGATTAACTACTCGTTACACGTCACATTACTTGGCAAAATCACGATAAATATCTTCAAAAATTCTGTGCGCCTAGTATGGTAGTAGCCTATCACAGGCGGTGTTTTTTCTCGTAACTTCCTAACAAAAAGAGATAGGACTAAAAAGCCCTTCCAATATCGATTGATATCATGTAAAGATGCCATGCCCTTGGTATGTATATACCCTTTATGTTACACGTTGTATATTAATATAAATAAATATTGTACACGTGAATACCCATAGGCTTAAAAACGAAGTGAGTTCTAGTTTTTCATTTACAAACGTTAGAAATCGTTATAATGTAGCTAAATTTGAAAGGTACAACTGTGACGTATAATGACAACTGAAGTAAGCATTATTGCGTCTGGTAGGTTTTTTATATAATTATAAACTAGTGCATGGCCGCAATCCCGCCTGGTGGTAAGCAGTGATGCAATTGTTGATGGTTACAGAATTACACAGCTGTATTCATTTAGAAATATATCTATAACAAAATACGAAAAACAGCATTCTAAATCAGTGCACCTTTTTTAAAAATCGATTTTATTGCAGTTTTTATGCGGCCGGTGTGTAGTGGTAGGTATTCGCGTGCATGCCACT
Source organism: Sesamia inferens (assembly GCA_037179545.1). Lineage (NCBI taxonomy): Eukaryota > Metazoa > Arthropoda > Insecta > Lepidoptera > Noctuidae > Sesamia > Sesamia inferens. The sequence goes on from CM073940.1 coordinate 12,181,863, forward strand.
ATCGAAAGCCACCCAGCGTTTCCGTGCCATAATCACGTAGTATGAAAGTGCATGTCGCCGTGTCCCGTCGCCCACACGCTATACACATCCCGCAAACTGATTCCCCACATCACGATAATCAAGTCTTGCCTATTAAGTACGCCATTACACCAAAGAATTGTCGGCTAATGAGAGGAAATTTAGAGAGCTGAGTGCTAAAAATATCATTAAATTCAACGAAGAGAAATTGTAGAAATACAGTCTGTAATTAAGCTAAGTGTTTTTGTTTCAATTATGACTAACAATTATCTTAGTTATTGGTGTATCTTTATCAGTTTTATTAAAGCGGCCGCTATCAACAAAAGCTGTAAATTTTATGAAGTGGGAGGTACTTGTAAAAATTTAATTGGTCGTAAAATGTCTTAAAACGATTACTTTTACATTTATCGATTTACCACATAATTAATATCTTAATTTACATAACAATGAAATTATAAGGTACTTATTTTCTTTCCGATTGATGCTTCTGGCAAAGTATGATGCAGCTGAAACAGATGAGAAGGTCAACGTATTTACTTTAAACAAAGATACTATATTCACGGAAAATGTCGAAGTTTAGGCCAAAATCAGCAGTTAGACTGGTAAAGCGGTCCCAGACCCCAAAGCTGAAAAAGCTTCGGATGTGACTGGGATTAACCCTGAGATGACGATGAAAGATACTATATTTACCCTGAAAGGTAAGCCAAAATGAATCTTGGATATAGTTTGGTGGACTTTTTTTTACCTTGATCTACTTCTCACGAAACACTTATTTTAACAAGTGATCAGCGAAGTGATTTGTGTCATACACTAACAGTATCAATGGATGTCATTTAAGCAGTTCAACAAAATCATTGCGTTTTTAACATAGCTGAGCGAATTTTCTTTTTGCAACATATGAAGCAATGAACTAGCAACTTCCTTTAAAATGATTCAGATTATGATTGACAGTTTGTTACGCAATTAGAGTGATGATCGAAACAGACTTTTCCATTTTTCCCGCCATGACACATTGATTCAATTTCCTTGCCTTTCCTCGCCGTTTCGAAGTAACGGAAATATGAAATTCTAATTTGTCCATCCATTTATGTGTATGAAATCATTTCTAAATGACGCAACCAGCTGTATTTCCTTCGTCAGCGCAGTTTGCAGACCAGTGGCGATATAATTGCTTTCTAGAATGTATTACGACAAATGCGAATAATTACTGTCCATTGAAATGTGCTACAGTTTAGGGTTCGTGAGAACAAAAATATGGTATTGGCTCATGTCATGCAGTCCGCAGCACAATAGCCACAAGGCATTAACTATATGTGAAAACACTAATGTCTGAATAAAAGGTGAAGGAAATCATCTTGAGGAAACCTGGACTTTCAAGTCTGAAATCGCCAACCCGCATTGAGCAAGCGTGGTGATTACGCTCAATCCTTATCTGTATGAGAGGAGACCTGTCCCCAGCAGTGGGACGATAAAAAAAGGTTAATGACGATATGAAAAATCCTCTAAAGTCTGTATGTTACTCAGTTTTTATAACCTGCTGGGTAGTTGCGTAACAAATTATCTGTAGCAATGAGGTTTCTTTCTGACAATTCAACAACATTAATTGCGTTATTTATATATGTTACTGAACAAGATATATTTTTCGACCATATGGAGCAATGGATTAGCAATATGCTACTAAAGTGATACTTCTTCTTCTTTCTTCTTCTTCTTCAGCCTATGGATGTCCACTGCTGGACAAAGGCCTCCCCCAAGGCTTTCCACGCTGACCGGTCTTGTGCTGCCCGCATCCATCGGCTTCCCGCAACCTTCACCAGGTCATCGGTCCACCTTGTTGGGGGCCTCCCTACGCTGCGCCTTCCAGTACGTGGTCGCCACTCCAGAACCTTACCGCCCCATCGGCCATCGGTTCTACGAGCAATGTGCCCTGCCCACTGCAACTTAAGTTTAGCGACTTGCAGAGCTATGTCGGTGACTTTGTTTCTTCTGCGGATCTCCTCATTTCTGATTCGATCACGCAGAGAAACTCCGAGCATAGCTCTTTCCATTGCCCTTTGCGTGACTCTGAGCCTTCGTATGAGTGATACAAATTGATAGTAATAGTGTAAATACATTTAGGGTGCTGAATAGTTTAACATATACAGTAGAATCCCGATTATCCGGATCAATTGAAACCAGGGGTATTCCGTATAATCGAAAATCCGGATAATCGATTTCAAAGCAAATCAAACAATATTAAAACTTTAATATATTTTTTATTATGTAAGGGATTTTACATGTGTCATTTAGAAAATACGATATATAAAAAACGAGCTTAACGATAGATAATGAATTAAGTACATAATATTTTTATGTAATTTAGAATTTTGATTGGAAATAACTTGTTATTAATCTTTGACGTAATGAATCACATCTTTTCATTGCGGCCAAGTCCCTGATGCGCTTCAGTTGTAGCAACTGTATAGGATCCGATTCGTCCTGTCTTTCAAGCCACTTAAAAGCCACATCTAGAGCTTTAAAAGCTTCTGCGTGAGATGGTACTTGACATTCTTCTCCAGTTTCAGTTTCTTCTTCATCTTCTCTCTCGTTACTGTTCAAATCCTCAATGATTTCTTCATCAGTTAAGATTTGGAATCCAGGGTCTTCACCATCGCAGTTCAGCCACTCCTTAATGCTCTCTTCATCGCACCCTTCACCAATGCTAAGAATTTTCATTGCTTCTGTTATTTCTTTAAAATCGTCGTGCAGATCAATTGAAGAATTAGATAGAGTTAATTTTAATAATTTATTCCACGCCTTTTTTAATGTTTGCGATTCCACAGAGTTCCACGCTTCTACTAGCATATAACAACAATCTTTTAAATTAATCAATTTTAGTGTTGTCGTCTTAATAATTGTTTGTCATCTTAGTATTAAAAAGACACAAAATAGAAATTCGGGAGATTAGGGTGCGAAACCAGCCACTAAAAACTAATTTTCGCCACTAAAAGGGGGGCCTAAACCACCAGTTTTAGTGGAAAATCCACCAAGTTGGCAACACTGACCAACACTATCCCGCAAACAAATGAAGAAACTTGTCGTAACATGTCGCGTTACACCGTCAAAATATTTTTAATTGACAAGTAGAGCCAAGACGACTGAGTCCGGATAATCGGATGTCCGGATAATCGATGTTCGGATAATCGGGATTCTACTGTACATGTTATGATCCTTTTATCCTAATGGTACGTTCCGGGGGAATAATTTCCGACTCTATATAAGCCGCGGGTTAAAGATATAATTCTTCTTTAGTCTATAGAGGTCCTCCTAGACAAAGGCCTCCCACAAGGAATATTGAATAGAGATATACAGTATGTTAAGAAAAACCTGTCCGACCAGTGAGGGTGTTGTTAGGTATCGATAACTGATTCTACTAATGCATACAAAACCGGGCTAAACTTAAAAAAAATCCCCCTAAAAAAATAAATATTATTTCGCAAGAGGTAACTTAATAAATGTGCGTTATCACCCTTCCGCAGGTGGCGGGCGGCAGGGCACGCGGCACGTGGTCGCATCGATATTCGCTCATAATAATACCGGTGTTGTCACTTTATTAAAAGTTACCAAATTTCGGGGAAGTTGGAATTAATTCGCGGGAAAAAAAGATTATTTAAAATTCATTTGTATTGGTACTATGATGATTACGTAAAATTTTATATTATATTTGGTCATGTGTTTACCTAACCTTTATTATCCTTATGGGTCGGACAGGGTTTTCTTAACATACTGTATAGAATAGTGTGCAGTTTACGTTAAAAATTTTAAATATAATTACGAATATTTCTTCTTTTTTATTATAAGTAGATATTATAACACCTATGTTTAATGAGATTTTAAAAAAAATGGTATTTGACATTCTGAAATGGACTTATTTTTCATTGAAATAAAGTAGATTTTCGTTTCAAGTTGAATCCGGTGAAGATGCGCACTTTTACAGTATTCTTCTTTAATATTTTGTTGAAATATTAAACGATCTAGTTTCATTTATTCGCTTTTCAATTTACCAATTCGGCTAACAGTCCTAATCTGGAGTATCCATACCAAGTTCATGCACACACTGACTTTTTATTAAAAAATAAAGTTGAGAATGTCAGATTTTTAATTAGTTTCACTGAAAAGAATTTTAATTAATATATTTTTAGCTTATTAACATCGCCTTGATAACTGCAGGACGATAAAATTTTCATGGTTTGGTACTTACAGTATTGTGTACCTACTAACATTTCTGGTCTGTGTCCGTAACTGGCACTTTGAAACATTTCGTTTAAGAATCTAAGAGGAACTATTAAAAGGTTAAAGTTGTTGTTTGTTTCAACGGGCTAATCACTGAAACCAGTCGAACTTGTAAAATTTTTCATCTCATGGCCAAATTCTTGAGGAAGACTATAGGCGGCTGGTGATGGGGGATTAATTGATGTCACTCTATAACTCATAGGAGCCAAGCAAAACAAATATAAGTTAAATGAACGATTAGCGAAAACAAAGGTGTATGAAACGAAAATGAATGGTATTGCGATTGGGTGGTTTGGCGAGAAGAAATTTTACGCGGTCAAAGTCAGAACTAAAACTGAATTAAACTATTAATTCTATAGGTACCAATCTGACTGTAACTATTCTACACCGCAATAGCTGTCGTTATTTAAGGGAGAGTAGACGAGGCATTCTCATAACATTTAAAACTTACCATTCTATATTTGATGCAACTACGGAACCTTACAACCACGAAGCATTGTCACTCAGCAATTTTTTATCGACTACAAAATTGCAGAGCGGTGAGTTGACAGGACGCGGCCGCGCGCCGCACCTCGACATTCTAGGAAACGCACTGCGAACGTGTTGTCTGTCATTTAGTAAGATTCCTCGAGAACTTAGATTAATTGTTACCTTTCGCAGCTGTTAGGCAGCCGGCTTTAATGTGGAGTTTCCTCAATCGACAGCAGTTATTTCTCCTGCTTCATGTCTAATGTGATATACAAATGATATGCTTGCCACCACTTGGTCGACTATGCGAGCAATAAGTTAAATAGAGCCTTAGACATTGTAAGTATTTATATAATTGTCAGCTTCCTGTACAAGTTGGGTGTGACGGTTTAAATACTATTTAGTTGTTGTAAAACAAGTGAGTGCGACAGTTAGGTTTGTAGCAATTATATTTTGTCTCTGATCGAGTTTAGATTCATCATCATTATCAACCTTTTTATACAGATAAGTATTGAGCATAGGTAATCACCACGCTTGCTCAATACGGGTTGGCGATTTCAGACTTACCAAGTTTCCTAGGATGTTTTCCTTCACCTTGTAATCAGTCATTGGTCATCATCATCAGCAGCTAAGCATTGCAGTTAGACCAATTGTTAGACTTTTGAGGGCTCCAACATCCCGTAACGACTGCCACTAGATGTTCGTATGGCAACCGGGACCAACGGCTTAACGTGCTTTCCGAGGCACGACAAGACCAGTGCAAATATTCGTATTCATGCATACAAATATTTGCACTGTGCGGGGATCGAACCCGCGCCTCCTTGCGCAGCGGCCGCGTTCGCTAACGCTACGCCACGGAGGCTGTCTAGTCAGTCATTGGTACCCAAGATAAACTTAGAAAGTTTTAGTCTCAGTCTTGGTGGCCTAGTAGTTGAAACACCTGCCTCTTAAGTATCAGTGTGCGGGTTCGATTCCAGGTCAGGCAAGTACCAATGTAACTTTTCTAAGTTATGTGTGACCTAGCGGTTGAAACACCGGCCTCTTAAGTATCAGTGTGCGGGTTCGATTCCAGGCCAGGCAAGTACCAATGTAACTATTCTAAGTTATGTGTACTTTCTATCTTATATCTTGGACACCAATGAGTTAAAGTATTAGTTAGCTGTAATTTATTTACGATATTTTTATATTATCGGATTAAAATTCTTTGACTGTATGTGTTCGGCCAGGACCCAATGCCTTCCTGGTGGCGGACTGGCGGCAGAGGCTTATGCGTCCTGCCGCCGGCCTCGCTACCGTCGAGGCGATCCGGCCAGTACTCGACGACTGGCTCGGGAGGAGGCACGGCTCCCTGTCGTTCAGGGTGACGCAGGTACTGTCGGGGCACGGCTGCTTCGGCAAGTACCTGCGTCGCTTAGGCAGGGAGCCGGACGCTTGGTGCCACCACTGCGTCCAATGCGGGGAGGATACGGCACAGCACACGCTCTCCGAGTGTGTAGCTTGGGAGGAGCAGCGCCGTGTCCTCACAAATGAAGTAGGAGGCGACCTGACGCTGCCGGCAGTACTACGGAGGATGGTCGGTAGTGCAGAGTCGTGGGATGCGGTGGTGTTCTTCTGCAAGGATGTGATGATGCGCGAGTTTCGGCGATGCACGGGGTAGTTTAACACCCCACTACCGGAGACGAGGAGACGAGGCCCAGACAGACCGGGACAGCACAAGAATGTGGGGCCGTGGAAGAATTTAGACTCCCGCGGCCCCACGTGCGCTCGTGATAGAAGAGATACCGGGGTGGTTTTAGTCATTAAAAGTCTGACAGACCCGTCGCGGGCGTCGCCCACCCCAGGGCGGCGGACATCCTATGAGGATTTCCACCCCGGAAAAAAAAGGACCCAATGCCTTCACATATCTTTATAGACCGTACTCATGGTTGCAGACCCAAGTTTGGTTATGCGAGTCAGAAGTTAGAAAGGCATTCGACGCCAGCATTTTTGAGAATTCCTTGGCAAGCTGCTTGACGCCCATCAGGTTCCAATTGACTGACGAGTGACGAATGCCCTCTACGTCCTGGTGCATTCTATAAATGTTAATAATTTATTTAAGCTATTTTCCATAATGAGAAAACGTGATCTTTCAACAGCGTCTAGAAATTAAAACCAAAATTTTGAACAGTAACTTAGGTTTATTCTTTTCTGACAATAAATAGTCAAGAATATACATAGACACAAAAATGTATCTTCAATTAAATTCGATTACAGTTAGATTTTTAACATAAATATTATTTACAACATTTTCAGTGCAAGTTCGTAGACACCAGAAATAGATTGGACACTCTTGAATTAAGTGTCAGGTAAATATCAATCAATCAGTGTTAAACTTCATTTATTTGCAACCATATATCAAATTGTTTCTAACATCATCATCTTGGGGATTACTATGACTCTAATTCTTCCTCGTCATCTAAAGTATTCTGGAATGCTTTGGCAGGTGGTTTCAGCATCTTGGTTCTGGTTGCCAGTCGCATGGTCGCCGGGCCCAGCGTGTTCTTCATAAGAGGAGCAGATGGTGGCTGATAACCCGCTCCCAAACCTGCTTTACCCTCGTTGGATATTAGAGGTACCTGTAACAAGAAAATGATAGTGAGAAAACAGGAGAAAGAACAGAAGAAGATCAGCACCCTGATTGCGTAACACACTATTACTATAAATTGGAATCATTTTGATGCATATTGCCAATCCATTTCTTTGTCTCATCATCATCATAATTTCAGCCGAAAGACGTCCACTACTGGACATAAGCCACCCCCAAGGATCTCCACGACGGCCGGTCCTGCACCTCCCGCATCCAGCGGTTTCCCGCGACTTTCGAGCGTGGGTGCTGCGTCTTCCGGTGCGTGGTCGCCATTTGAGAACCCGTCGGCCCCTACAGGCTTCGGTCCTACGGGCAATGTGCCCGGCCCACTGCCACTTATGTGTTGCAATTCTTCGGGCTATGTCGGTTACTCTCGTTCTTTTGCAAATCTCCTCATTTCTGATTTGATCACGCAGTGAAACCTCAAGCAGAGCCCTCTCCATTGCCCTTTGAGTGACTTTGAGCCTTCTTATAAGGCCCACTGTTAGCGACCACGTCTCAGGCAACACACACTGGTCGAAGACTTTTGTGTTAAGACACTGCGGTATTTCGGACCAGAAGAATGACAGCGTAAATAACGCAATGAGCGTTATTGAGCTGCCAAAATGAAACCCATTGCTATTAATGGCGTGTTAAGCAATTTCCCTGAAGTCTTTCATCAATATTCGTGATGAAGGACTGCTGTTTTGAAACGTGGACTAATTTCAACAGGGTTCGTGTTTTAGTCAAAAATAAGACAGCTCTCGTTTGATACGTTTTCGCCTTTGGAAATTTTTCATATTGAGAAGATAGCCCGAAACTATATGGCGGCTCGGAATATGAAGCGAGCCGCTGCGCAGTAAGAACTTCACCTGTCAGCGGGGGTGAGGAGTGAGGTATTGCGCAGCGGGATGCGAACTATTCGTTGTGTGCGCGATGACAGCGCCCCTAGTGGCCGCAACTATTCAGGACTTGTCATCTGTCAAATCATGTCAACTAGATGATAAAATATCTTGTGATATTAATTTTCGACTAGTTTTTCAACGAAATTGAAAAAAATAGTGTAAAAAGTAAGTGTGTATATTATACCTAGCGATTTTCTTCCTCGTGAAACATATGGATATTATAATACGTACGGGATTTGAATCGATTAAGCATAAAATACATTTCCAACCTCAAACTGAGCAAAAAGGGAAAAAATTAGTATTAGCACAGCATGTGAGAGAAGTGGAAGAGCTTAGAACGAACGGGAAAAGCTTCTTAATAAGAGCTCGGATCATAAGACAAACGTCTGTGACACAAACTCCCTACAAAACATCATTAAATGTGAGTACATACATACCTACCTACATATCAAGTCATAGAAATAGTATATTTGAGTTAGCTTCATGTCAGCTTACTTATATTAATTATTTTATTGTTTATTATAATTCCAGATAAATGATGAACGTTTTGTTACAAATGTTAAGTGCGACTGTGTTTACAACCAAAGTGGCCCATTGTTTTTACAATTTACGACACAGCATGTACTATGACCCATATCGCCAATTTTTACGTTTTTACTTAAAATTATAAAGGAAGTTATGAAAATAAAGCAATTTGACACATAAGACAGTCCAGAATTAATTCACATTTCTGCCACGTCGTGCGCTACGATCGATTTGCCGTTCCCCACCACCCACTTCGCACATAGTCAATAAAGCCAAATTAAAATTTGAACCGGGCTACGAGCCTGCATGTTTATTACATGGAATTGTGATTCAGACGTTATTTTAACTGGAGTAAAACAAGAAAAGCGTTATGAGATTAAAAGAAATTATGGAAATATAAGGCATTTGCCTTTACAGATTAATACAAGGTCGCATCAATAGACCTGCAAGTAATTATTGCCTAAAACACTATCAGTAGCAATAGTTTTCATTTTGACAGTTCATCAATATTCGTTGCGATTTTTATATTTTGCCAAACATCCGTATGTTCGTAAAACGTCTGCTCAGAAACATAAAAATCTCTGCAAATTGATAGTAATAATGTGTTACCGCAATTAGAGTGCGGGCTAATACTAGAATAATAGTAAAATTCCAGAACAGAATATTTAATTACCATTAGGAAAGTTAATCAAAAAAATATTACATTCATATCAGAATGAATAATGGACTATCAGTTGGATCAGTTTAGTGGGAATTTACTACTAACTACGCGATATTTCTTCCTTGTTGCACAGAAAAACAGGAGTTTTTTTAATCTATAATGTATGGGAATTATTGTTACCATGGAGTTGAAAGTTTAAATATATAAAATGCATTAAAAATTAAGAAATGTTTAAGCATATATTCCATTTAACTTATCTCTGAGCGTCATATAAAATTAAAACCGAGATAGCGGCGGCCACAAGGCGGCTTATATTTTTCTTTTTATAAGTAAACCCATTATGTGTTTGGTGTTTTAATGTTCCTCGGTCAGGTATTTCTTTACCAACGCTTAAATGCACTCAAATTGTGTGAAAAGTTCGTTCGTGATCTTCAAGTTAGGCATCAACTGCACACAACGACCTTATTCTGTTACTACCCATGAACGTTATTCATTCAAGACGACCTAAAGAAAAAGAGCTCCCTAAATCAGTAGACCATAAATGACTGGTAGCTACGCATATACATTAACAACAGACAGACGCACAATGTGTTATTAGTGATTCATTGTCTAGCCAGGTGAATATCCTAGACGGACGGAAGTTCAGATTTCCTGTACCATATATAAGAGGTCGGTGTATAGAGATCCGCGGGGCAACGGCTTGGAGCAAAACAATACCATGTATAGGGGACTCAATGCCGCTCAGTACATGGCTAGACGGTTTTTTGTACGTAGGAAAAAATACCAATCACAATTGCGAAGTGATGGATAAATTTTCTTTATTAGGACCGTGCAACTGAGTTGCATGCATGTGGGCATTTTGAGTGTGAAACAACGACTCGGGCACGAAACTACGTGAATATGTTGCTCATATTTCTTTTTCGGAATCAGTTGAGTTACTTTTTGCATTCCAGTGCACGAGAGTCAATTTGGGCCAATTGAATATGTTAAAAATGTTTATATTTCCGTTTTCGACACTTTATCGTCGACTTTCACGATTTTAGCATCACTTGAATTCACTCTAAAATACTTTTGTACAGTGAATATGTGTGTGTGTATGATAACTTATCTATTTTTTCAGACCTTATTCAAGATTGAATACATATAAGTTCCATGCTTCCAAAGTATTCATTATCTACTATGTGATAAACTCTTCAAGAAATCTCACTAGAATCTAGTCCTGAGACGTTCACACAATCATTTCTTGTAATTCCATTCCTACTATTAATCGGCTGCCCCCAAAGCCTTTCTAAGTCATTGGAGAGAGTACACACAACACATTAAGTGCATACCAACAGACAAGAAAGTGACCACAGTAACCCGATCACCGCCATCGTCTGCGGCGGGCCTAGTCGGGGCAATCCCACGCGACAATGTTGCGCTTGCGTCTGACCACCACTTATGTACCCGATGATATCGCACCCACAATCTCATTCACCGATGACAATTTATGTAGACGTAATTACGTATATATTGAGGTGTGGAGAAGTGGGCAGAATGGACTAGTAATCGTGATTGCGATGGATTCCCTTCACTTCTTTTTTTTTTAATTTGCTACATTTTCTGGTGGATGAAGCTTTTTGTAGTCTTTTCTTGTATAAAATAAAACTGATACGTTTATGTATAAGTTATACCTTAGTATTCGTGTTTCGTACAATCGATCAAGAAATGGACTGGGTAATCAATCAACGTATTGTCACTAAAAGTAAATGTATAGAAAATATATAAGAATGAGACACGAATAAAAATATGGTGGTCTAAATATAGAACAAACTACACGAGTATGGCATTTTCCATAATGACAGTAAATCCGGAAATACAGCAAAAGAAACACGCTCAGAAATTCTACGAAAGTGGAATAATGGACGGAGCACGTTTATCATTCTGATGTCAGAGACCCACCGCGCATCATAATGCGAGGCGCAATAAAATAATTTAAGATCATAATATTGTGAATGTGCATAATTTTAGAGTTGTCGGTTGTCTTAATATGGGCATTAAAGACAATTACGTTGGCTGCGTGCGGCTCGCGAAGCGGTGCATGTGCGGAGATCGCGGGCGCAGCGGTCGATGCAGTTTAGATAGCCGCCGACGACGGCTGACGCACTGACGGCTCGACGACACACAGTTTTGTTGCAGTTCTCTTGGAAAACTGTTATTGTATCATTGTTACTAACTATAGTATTTTATGTTACAGTTTGAGGGGAGCCTATCTTTTATATCGCGTACATCGAGAGACTGGAAGAATTTGCTTGCGGCAGTTTTTCCGTCTGACTACAATATAAGTCTCTGCAAGGCAAGAGTGAATAGGCTCTTAATAATCTAGTGCGCTTTACCATCACAGATTGTATCACTGCTAACCATCAAATGGAATCGAGGACAAGCAAAGGCATCAAAAAAAAAAATGGTTGCCTGTAAAGTCGGTTTTACGGGCGAAGATTTTACGTGACAACGTCTTTTTCTCGGTAGAATATTTATTGATATGAATATAATTAAATTGCACAATAGGAACAAGGAATTGAATGAAAATAAGAATTGCACAAATTTTAACTATAGAAATATATTTTGTTTACTAAAACATCGGTGACTCATCGTAACGTTACCGAGCGTTACACTTTTTCATAAGTGACTCCCAGCCGCAACCTAATTTAAGACGTTGTCACGTCAAAAAATAAGCAGGTTTTGGACACTGCAATCGGTAGACTTGACGTAGCTTCCAATTTTGTTAAGAAATTAATATGGCACAGCAAACTGTTGAAAGACATGCGCCATGAAACATGGATCAAACTTTTCTCACGGAGACCTGCGAGTAGGTAAGGAGGAAATATGGTGAAAAGCATAGAAAATTTGTTGCTACATATATTTTAAAAAAGCTCCATTTAATTTTAATTAAAGTGGACATTAACATGACGACAAATATTAATGTACTCGTACATTACTAGATTACAATTAAAATAATGTTTGACCTATTTGAACGCAACTAAAATATTGAATTCCGACAACACATAACTTTGTCACAAGAAAACATACTTAGCTTCATCGTATACTATATGCAGATGAGGCTAAATATGTATATTGAAGTATGTATAGTATATTCGAGTTTTGATAAGGTATGCAATTTTCCGTATCTGCGCAGTTACTAAGGAGGGCTATATAAGATAAAGAGAGACAGATAGTGGATATGACAATCTTGATAGAAAAATATATAACCAGGATATTTTTTTCTAGAACTTTCGATCTCGTACAAAAGATACTACAGTCCTCTTTACGACATGACCTATTTTAACATTAAAACTAATACATAAGTACTTAAGATATGCACTGATGTACGCCGAGCAATTTAAATTAGATACCGCGGCTGTGGGAATACTTATTTCACTAGCCGAGGATATCTCGGGATTATCGTGCGAAGCATCAGTGTCTGGATGTGCCTATTTTGCATACTTGGTGTGTCAAGGCTGGGTACCGTGCCAACAGTATGTCATTACATTTGCAGACATATTGCAATTTCAATTGTGCTAAGAATTTTTATGCGTCGTCAATAAGATTCACTTGCATTCATGGTGCAAAAACGCCTATGCCCAGTCGTCAGCCTAGACTGGGCATAGGCGTTTTTGCAGTAATTGACATCTCCAATAGCCTTCTATTACGCATTGAACTAAGTAACTCAGCACAAAACTATCAGGCAACGACTTTTTTGTGTGAAAATTAGTTGTTTGCAATGTGCATTGTACTTATGGGCATGCAACGGTACAGTGGTCGTGGGGGTATTAAAGTAGTGTTTATTTGCGGATGGTAAGTCATCAACTCTCCCGCTCTGAGCCGAGCAGAAGGGCGTGTCAGACTTTTACTGACTAAAACCAACCTGTGTCCCTTCACTTGCCTGTGCGCCAGGGCCTTAGTATCTCTACATCCTGCAGCCCTGGGGGGTAATCGCGCTAAATAAAACAGTAGAAGTTCAACTCTTGTTCGTATCTAATCCAGTTAAAGTTTTAACTTCATATACATTTCGTGAGATATAATAATTAAAACTAAATAAATTATAAGTAAATCTATTCGTTTAGACGTAAGTTTGACATGGCATAGAAAAAGTTAGCTTGGTTTCAACTTTTCATTTGACAGCGGTTACGTTCCAATTGCGATCCAGTTATGGTTAAACCATTTGTCAAAAAGGTTAGCGCGATACGAAACATAACAAAAGTTATGATTTAGTTGCCAACCAATTCTGTTTTGGTTGAATTATTTTAGTGCGTTTGTCCCCTGGCTGGATTTTTTACGACTTTAAAATTTTGTTTTTGTAAAAAAACGTCTGCATAGGTATATAAGTTAGAATTTTGGGCTTCAATATTATTTATTATCACGGACAGAATGTTCCCAAGTCTTCTTTACTCCCGTTATAAAATCGTCGGGCCAAGTAAATTTTCTCTGGAGAGATTAGGACGCGCGGTCTGTGTTGATAAAATCAGAAAGATTTTGAACCGGATACCGAGATAACAGTTTACGGTTTTTCGATAAGTGTGAGGATAAGGAAGAAACTGGCATAATCAGAAAAAATAAAATTTTATAGGTATGAAAATAAAAGAAATATTCGTTTCGGAATGTTATGTAGTTTGCATGTTAGTTTTGATTTCACAGTAAAAGCAATTCAATGCTTAGTAATTTCAGAAAACTATTTAGATTTAAATTCCTTGGTTCTCATTTATATGGGTTTATTCATCGTGAATTCCATATTGAGAAATTCATAAACTGTATTGCCATATTCTAGTTGTGTATTGTGAATCACTAAGCCGATGAGGTACCCACTAATCCCAATTAGGTCCGGTATTGAAAGTTATAAAACACACCTAGTTATTTAACTATACAGTTCTGTAGTTAGCTGCGTCTGCTAAATATTCATGAGATTTTTACTGCTCTGGCATATTTTGAATAGGAGCTTATTTGCTGTTTACTGTGCATGATCGTGATGTGGAAAATAGTTAGGAAAAGATTTTTACTTTATTTGCGAACAATGTTAACACTTTTAATAAATATTTAATCATTCTCAAGCCCGTTTCGTTTTATTTATTTTTTTTTCAAGTCACTGCAATATTGTTTTTATGCATAAATCTCTACTAGTCGTCACATCGGAAGTCATTCTCTAACAATATACCCCCTTATTCATAAACGCTGCTTAAAGTTAACTAGTGATTAGCGATTTTTTAAACACATTTTAGACGCTTGCACGTCACTTAACTTTAATAATCGATTATGAATAAACCCCTTAAACACTGTGGTGTTTATTCATAAAGGATGATTTAAGTGACGTTAAAAGGTCAAAAATGTATGGTTAAAGAATCGCTAATCACTAGTTAACTTTAAGCAGTTTTTATGAATAAGGGGGATAGTCTTTCACATTTTCTTTTAGAGATTTAATCCCGTTAAGTTACTCCACAATACTTTGTACTTTTTGAAATCCATGAACATTTTGCAAATAAATTTTATTAGAGTACCCGCATTTTCTATAAAGGACTACTTTCATCACGACGTTCCTAATTGTATCTGTTTTAACAAAGTCCTCTGGGATCAGACACCACAGTAATGTTCAGGTGGTATCACAAATTAATTTATTTTTAACATCACTTAATCATGGTCATAGTCACCTACTACGTGAATTCTATGTTCCCACGTTGGAGATAGATCGCCCATCAAGATACGCAGCCGGCGGCCACCTAACATACGTACCTAAACCATGATGACACACATGACAACACATCTACCGGCTTAGAAAAGAGTGTCAGAATAAAATTACAATAACCATAAAAGTAAACGATCCTGTAACGTGATTCGACTGATTATGAGAACTAATAATTGATTAGTATGTTTCCACTGATGTTTTTTCTAGCCATTCCTGTCAGTAAAGACCTTTTTATGGGTCATTTTATCGAATTTGTGACTATGTTTGAAGATAAAATCAGGAACGTGTTTTTCGATTTCTAGTTAGCATTAAATTTGGCTAAGAGAACGATGAATTTCATGTTGTGGTATGGAGGAGACGAAAGTGACCAAGGGAAAGCTGGTCCAAGTGGGTGATGGATGAAGAGATAAATGATATAGCGATGCCTGAAGAATTTGGTCAAATATATTGATATAGAAATATCTTCACAATGGTATGCTCTACCTATGCTAGAATCTACCCATTGTCATAGATCATAGTCATATCATTCTTAACAACATATGAAAAAATTGGTGGTTTCTGTTTAAAATTTGGTTTTCTTGATGTATTTATTTATTTATTTAATCTTTCGAACATGAAATGTACAGAAGCGGACTTAATGCCTTAGGCATTCTCTACCAGTCAACCATAGGTGGTGAAGAGATAAGATGGTAGGTGCTTTCGTTTGAAAAAAAAATTGTAAAGAAAGATAAAAAAAAACCTCTTAATACTATTAAAAAAAAAAACTTAAATAAGCAAACAAACAACGTTTCAAAATGTTGACATGCATTAATTTTCTTGCGTCGTCATCGCTGCAGAGACAAACGTGTAGCTTTATTGCAGTTCATAAAAATGCAGTAAACCTTTCCTTAAGTATTACGTGCAACTGTCGCTAATAATCCATTGTGCACATAATGTATTCAAGAGATTACTAGTTTCAATGTCAAGTAAATAAGTCTTTCATAGCTGGCGTTCGTGTAGATTCCACATCTGCATACGAATTGCGGGACCTCTGGTTATGAGCGGGTTGCTCACGAATGCGCTGGTGACGGACATGCAAATACCGCATACCCACTGTTTACACCCGCGCCCCCACATATGCATACTTTTAACCAGACGAACACCTTCACCGCGTAAATTTGGCGCGCAATAAACCTTCATAGTAATACTCCTCGAAACGCACTCAAGCTTAATGTCACACATTTTGTGTTAACTTCAATTGGCACGGAGCATACGATTTTAAAATAGAACCATCAGCACACCTCGAAATGTAAGGATACGCTCGTAAAAAAATATTCTGTTGCGAAGTCAAAAAGCTAGATAAGCTCTAAACGATCCGTGTCCGTCCATTCGAGCCGTGTATCGTTATGTTTTCACATTTAAGCAGACAATCGTATCGATAAAGACAACCGTAAAGTTTCGATTTAAGTACCTCGAGCCTACATTCAGTTCATTTCAGACGGCGGCCTTCGTCCGCTTACGAGTGGCGAACGTGCTAAAAGGCGTACTAAATAGGTCCCTACCGAACAGTCACACATTTAAAAATGTAAAATACATTCGTACTAAAACGATAATGGAGTCTGATCTGATAATGTTTCGATTTTACGCGTCGCATAAGAAATGCGAAGGCGACATAATAGACTGTACGCATATGAGTATCTACAAGGAATGGACCTTATTTTCTTGTGTTATGGACGAGCTGCTGTCATTGTTAATTCTAACTTAAACGATCCCACGGGCCATAGCATCGCGACTCCTTGCCTACTACGACTAGAATAGGATATCGGCTTATACTTGTTTACGACCGACGTATTGAGTCGCTGTACTTATTTCCTTGGACTCAAAATCGCCTAATTTAGAGATGATATTATATTCAGCTCCGGGACTTAAGTAAACTTGTGCTGTATGAAGGGTGCGATGACCTATGGTAATGAAATAAAATTTGCTTGTAAACGGTACGAAATAATTAAACAGTGCAGTGGTTGTGTTGTGTGCAAGCGGGCAGCGGGTGTGGTCGGCGAACGCGGCCAATTTGCATTGTGTCTGGAGTGTGGCGAGCTGCCGGATCTCCCCCCTCACCACGTCAACGTAATGCTCCTTGTATTTTAAAATATTTCGATTATAAATTTCGATGAACGCGAGAGCTCAATTAATCTTCAATTAAATTGAAGTTAACCTGTAGGTATAATGACGCGTCAGTTTACGAAAATTATATTTTTTGCACAGTCCCACAGCAATTTAAATTGATTATTAATGTAAGGACAGCCAGTTATACAGTGATTATGGTAAATAATTTTAGTGTTTTCGAGAACTGTTTAAATAAATACGACGGTTGGGATTGTAATGGTTTGAATAGTGGAGTTATTTCGAGCCTTGAAGCGTGGTCAATTTCAGTTGTGTTCGTTATTAAAGCATGTTTGACAGGTGAATTATGGTATCCTATTAAAGTGTACAAACAATGTGCGGCACGAGGTAGATAGTAGTGCGCGTGTAAAAGATTGCGCGCGTCGAGCGGGGCCGGGGCGATTTGTAATACGCCACGGAGCGGCTTCGAGCTACATTGTTGCAAGTTTTCGAGTGGAAGCTATTAGTGTGGCGCATTATCCGAACTAAATCCCGGCCCGGCTACTAATTCAACACTTAGCACGTTTTTGTGTACTTAGCTTTATTGACGTTTACTGCAAATATTGCGTATCAAATTGACATTGAAGGCTGAATGTTAAAATATATTCTTTGAAGTTATGCTGTTACGCTACTCGTTAAAATAGTTCTTGAAAGTTTTTTCAAACGAACCCGAGAACACTTAATTTTTTCTAATATGTTAGGTATCTAGTAGTGCAACTAGGGAATGTAACACTTTTGTTGCTAGGATTAAATATCCATTATGTTCCCCAATATTAGCTGTAACAATGCTAAAAGTTTTACGGCGTATGTGCAGACACATGTATCACAGGCAGTTAGAGCCAAGACAAAGTTATATCCGATGACAGGACTATAGACCAGATAACAGAGAAACAGTTGCAATTAATACATCAGCAATACAATGTGTAACGAAAACCCTGTTCGACCCAAAAGGATAATAAAGGTTAGGTAAACACTTGACTAAATATAATATAAAATTTTACGTAATCATCATAGAAACAATACCTACTAATGAATTTTGAAATAATCTTTTTTTCCCACGAATTAATTCCAACTTCCCCGAAATTTGGTATTTTAAAAAAAAATGACAACACCGGTGTTATTATGAGCGAATAGCGATGCAACCACATGCCGCGTGCCCTGCCGCCCGCCGCCCGCGGAAGGGTTGCTTGAAAGTTTTGGTCAGATAAAAACAGCAGTAAGCTGATGACATCGGAATGAAGACGAAAACACAGTAGATCTGTTCATCGAAAACATACTCAGTGTTGGGCACTTATCGGTGGTGTATGACAGAAGGCAATTACTATAAGAGATAATCAAATAAATGAAAAAAAAAACACATTTGTAGACACAATAGAATCCACAATATTGCTGATTTTTTTTTTCTCTTTGCTAAATTCACATTGGTTGCTGTAAAGTTATTTTTGCACTTTTTGTAACTTTCTATTGTGTCATCAATTTTTTTTTGCATACTGTGTCAATCGCATCATATTGTGCACTATTTCTTCACTGTATCTTGCTTGTATTGTTGTTAAGTTATTGTGTAACAATAGAGATGTTTCCTGGGTAAAAAAAATGATTCTATTTAGTCCGTCATTCAGATTATAGAAAAATATTGGATACAATAAAATTGACAAATATAAAAGGCATCAAAGATCAGGAGTGGTGGCTGGTGACGTCAGTCCTCGCTAAAAAGTGTAGCGTGCAGTGACATCACACAGTTTTCAACGAAAAAATGAAAAAATACGCGTCTAGTATTTTTTGGAAATCTGACTGACGGACTAATTAGTTTTTTTTAGTCAACTACACTATTGTAGATAGGCCAATAAATAAAATAAATGACGTTTTCAGTTGTGAGTAAAATTGGAAACTGCACAATGGTCAACTAATATTCTATTCACACTGTCTTTCAACTCTCGAATGCAAGCGACGGAAGTGCAATGAGTATTAACATTGTCTGAAGATCGAGGGCAAGCTCTGATGCCGACTGACTTGTATAGGCTGTAATGCTTTTATTCCACATGGCGTGACAACTGTGCTGATTATATTATTCAGTATTATCATTTAAATGTCCACCGGATAAATGAGGTTTAAGTGCAACATTCTCGAAGTCAGCGAAATATTTCGCTTGATTTATGGACACTAAAGGCGGTCATCGTGGTAAGCCTTGGGGGGGGGGGGGGGGGCTTTGTCAAGCAGTGGCCCTCTATAGGCTGAAGAAGAAGAAGGAAGGTGTAATCTATACTAATATTATAAATGCGAAAGTAACTCTGTCTGTCTATCTGTCTGTTACGCTTTACCGCTTAAACCTCTCAACCGATATTGATAAAATTTGGCACATACAATCTTTAGACCCTGAGAAAGAACATAGGCTACCTTTTATTGAAAAAAAATTGATATTCCCGAGGGAAATCTAAAAAGCGCGATATAACCGAATTCCACGCGGGCGAAGCCGCGGGCGGAAAGCTAGAAATAAATAATAATAATTTTATTTGAGACTTTAATCCATAAATTCAAACCTCATACATTTAAATTATGTACATAAAAGCTATTTAAAAATACAAAATAGATAAAAATGAGACATAAAATGAATCAATTAATTAATTTAATGTAATTTATTTTAATGTAGTGTAATTTAGTTTAATGTAATATAATTTTTTACTATAGGGTCCCATTAAAGTCATATAACATCGTTTATTATTGACAAATATTTACATATTTTTTTTTAATAATTATAGGTATGTACAAGTCGAAGTAGTAAGAATGAAAGAAAGAAATGAAACAGTAGGAATGGATATAATTAGAGGGCATCAAAAAAATTCATTCATTCTGTTTAATGTAATATAATTTAATTTTGTAATTTAATATACTAACCCCTAGTTGATAAGTTATTGTTGTACTATGTCCAACCATTGTTGTTAAATAAAAAAATACATTATGATTTTACATAAATAATAAAGAACAAACAATAACCGGAATCGGAATTTAACTGTAGTATCGAATTATAACGGATTATCGATACTATCGATACTTGTGTTATATCGAAAGTAAAGATTTTTAACAACCAGAGTAGTTCTTTATAATCTTTTATTAGTTTAGTGAGTAATACAGCGTTATTTTTTTTTTTTAATAATTATAAACTAGCGCTTGACCGCAATCCCGCCTGATGGTAAGCAGTGATGCGATCGTTGATGGTAAAGCGCGGAGATTGATTGAATTGGCTTACAAGAGATTTTCTAATGATTAACTCAAAAAGATACCAATACTTTTTAATTGATATCGATCTATTTGAGCCAATCAGTCTCTCACACAACCACTTGATCTATTGCAATGGTATTTACCTATTGAGGTTTCATTGTTGTATACGCGTCTGGAAAGACCAACATTTTAGGAGCCTGACTATGTATTCAACCTCAGTCTACCTAAGGCTAAGAAAAGGTAAAATGGCTTGTCGTTTGCAAAACGTCATCCTTGGAAGTACTGATCCAGTTATAAAGATTGTTTCACTAAAGCAGTATCTACTATTTCAAAGATTCTTACACTAAAAGAGCACTATTTTAAAGTACCAAGATATGTTTTATCGTAAATTTGATCTATAAATGATAATATGATAAATCTTCCACACGGTCAGAACTTGCGGTTATAAGCTATTTTAATTCGAAAAAATTAAAACCACATCAAAACCTTAGTACCTAGTAGATCTACGGTAGAAGCTTTCCTTCAAAACATTGCATAATCATAATCATTATTATCATTCGTATATACAGTATGTTAAGAAAACACTGTCCGACCCATAAGGATAATAAAATTTAGGTAAACACATGACCAAATATAGTATAAAATTTTGCGTAATTATCATAGTACCAATACAAATGAATTTTGAAATAATATTTTTTTCCGCGAATTATAAATAAATAATAAATAAATATATTCGGACAAATCACACAGATTGAGCTAGCCCCAAAGTAAGTTCGAGACTTGTGTTATGGGATACTAACTCAACGCACATTTATTAAGTTACCTCTTTTAGCGAAATAATATTTATTTTTTTTAGGGGGATTTTTTTTTAAGTTTAGCCCGGTTTTGTATGCATTAGTAGAATCAGTTATCGATACCTAACAACACCTTCACGGGTCGGACAGGGTTTTCTTAACATACTGTATATAATGCAACAATTCAACGATAAGTCAAGAATAATTCCGTCTGAAAGTAAATACGAATGCAACAATGTTGCGAGAACAAATAAAGCAACATTCACACTGCACGAAATGGACAGACGGGGAAATTGCTCACACAATCACATGTGACAGCTGACAGATGAGGATAATTAAGTATAATATTATATTCTAGAGACACTTCCTACAGCAAGCTTCGCGAAATTCCAACGTTCGAAAAGGAAAAAAATATCGCTGGTGATATCCCGTAGAAAGTATTTTTAAGACATTTATTTATCAAAAATAATAGGTACTATTCATTTATCACGAAGAATATTTTATATACGAACTTACGAAAAACTGTGGGGTTAGGTACTCGTAAAGAGACTAAGATGATATGTTTTACAAACCTCATTGACTTAGAGCCAATTTTAACAATAAAACTGATCCTGTTGATTTTATTCGGAATCTGAGATTTCGTGAGAAAATTGGTATGTCCAAAAGGCAAGACTTCGAAGACATGTGACATCTACAAAACCGCACTGCGCCCGCGTGGTAGATTACGGCCAACTCACTGAGGGGGCCTGTGTCCCAACAGTGGGAACATTATAGACACGATTTTTGACAAATGCGTACCCTGGACAGGTCAAACTATATGGTTCTTTCCTCAAAAGACCATTTCAGACACCAATCTACATGCTCTTGACATGATCTGACCAGGATCATGTCTTTTCTTTAAGAGACTATGATCTCTAGAGTGCGTTACAGCGTTTCTTAGAATAGTCAGATAGGAAAAGTCGAACTTATTATCCAGGTTAAAAAATATTTACGTGTTCAGCATACCTACCTTTCTTCTCCATTTTTTGTAAAGTTATTGGATATCCAATGCATTGAAGATTTAGAACTTGTTTGCAGACAAATATATTGCAGTGATGTATCATTCATCTAACTGAGGAAATAGGAGTGAAGACATGCAATGCATATGTCTCATCGATACACTGCGAATCCGACAATGCACCTGCGCGTGGTCCATCCTGTGTGTTGTATACGCGGCATCTAACATAGACCTAACAGGAAGAAATGTGCGTGATCTACAGCTTTACAATAAAACATTCCTCTCTCATACAATATGAGGGCCAAAATTATCACTTGGACTCCACATCCGCCGTGCCAGATTGATGTTCACATTTACTCAAAGTTTATCTTTTCATTTTTGTGCCTTTCCGACCGGTTAAGAGGCGGTTTCAGTAAAAGTAAAAAAGGGTAGATTTTTAAGACATCGCATTTTGCGGTGTCCCTAAATAAAGTTTATTGTCAGCGTGCGTGGGTTGCGGCCCTTTATTTTGGAAAAAAAAAACGTTCTCTTTCCGATTTGCGCGTCCACTTTTCATATTAAGCAGTGAATATTGGACAGCTCTGGCCTGCAACATTGTATAAAGTTATTCGTACAATGTATTGCAGTATATTAATGGTACGCTATTTAATTAATATGAATAATTTTTCATTCAACCGCAATTTATTGATATTAAAATATGCATTCAGGTTATTGTTTCTTGTCGCTCATATTCTCAATTTGCCATTATTATCTTTAATGAATTTGGGGTACCTTTTAAAAAAAAAAATATTACGCCGGTGAGAAAGGCAAAGTGGAATGTTTTCTACGGGTCGTGCGGTCCTTACTTGACCTGCATCCTAATTACGTAAAACACTATTACTATCAGTTGGAATCATTTCGAAACACATTGCCAATCCAATGCTCCATGTGTTCGAAAACGTGTCTGCTCAACCACGTAAATAACGCAATGAATGTTGTTGAACTGTCAAAATGAAACCCATTGCTACTAATAGTGTATTACGTAATTACCCAGCGGCACCCTAATTACGTTATCAGTTGGAATCATTTCGAAGCTTATTGCTAATCCATTGCTCCATGTATTTGAAAAGTGTCTGCTCAGCAACGTAAAGAACGCAATGAAAATTGTTGAACTGTCAAAATGAATTGCTACTGATGGTATGTTACGTAATTACCCTGCTGGTGTTTACTTTACATTACTGTTCTTATTTAAGGCGAAAGCGTCAAGGAAGCCCGCGATATTCAAATTTTCATACGTTTTGTTTGCAGTTCATTGTGGGCTGATAATGAAAGATATGAACAGCATAAATAATAAAATTTATATTATAAAGTGTATTATGTTGAAACAAGACCTTTTCGTTTTAAGACATCTCAGATATCTGCCTTTAAACTATGCTTGTCTTATCGGATCTTTAGAAGCCATCTCCCTACAAATGATCACAACTTACGTAAAATAAAAAAAAGCTGTGGTTTTCTACACATTTACATGTAAAAACTTCATTTATTTCCATCTTTGTCACAACGGATGTGGCAAGTAGTAATATTTTCCATCGTTTTACTGTTTCCAACTTTACTATAACGTCGTCAAAGCTACGATGTCTTATTGAATAAACTCGTAACTTCTCTACCTTATGTTTAGTTAAAGCTTTTGGATTGCCGACATTCACAAACCACACGGCAATGACAGTAGCAACAAATTGCTATTGCTAAACGGTTTAAGACTCATACATACTAGTATAAGGCCTACTTGCACTATAAAGCACTAAGTGCTAGTCACAAATAATGTAAAAAAAAATTTCGTCTGTGTTATTTTGAAACAAATGAAAGAAAAAGCATTGTGTTAAATGCGTTTAGCGCATTTAAATTCATTATATTTTGTGATTCGTGGTACTCTTAAAACGGTGAAGGAAAACATAATGAGGAAACCGGAAAATGTCCTAGAGCAAAAAAAAAAAAAAATACGACATGTGATATCTACCAAGCCGCATTGGGCCAGCGTGGTAGTTTACGGCCCACACCCTCTCTTCGAGAGGAGGCCTGTGTCCCAACAGTTGGAACGTTATTGGCTGATTATGATGTGATTCGTGGTGTAAACACGCCGATATGTGATAGTACGATCTCGTCATAGTAGATTTGCACAAACACTTTTACACGTCCATTAAATTGAAAAAAACTAGATGACGTCACCGTTCCTAACACAACTCCAAGAAAAAGACCGAAACAAAATAAGAAGTCGTATTCTAAAACTCTAAATAAAGTCCCGACATAAACTTGGTAAGATTTGGTAAGAAAAAGAAGGGTTGTTGGAGCCTTCAAAAGTCTAACAATTGGTCTAACTGCAATGCTTACATTCGGGTTGTGGAGGTCAGACGGCAGTCGCTTCACGGAAAATATCGAAGTTAAGCCAAAATCAACAGTTAGACTGGTAAAGCGGACCCCAGACTCCAAAGCTGAAGGGCTGCGGATGCGACTGGGATTAACGCTAAGATGATGATGATGATGATAAACTTGATAAGATAGTGTGAACACAATTATCTGAAATGATCTTTTGAGGAAAGAACACCATACATTAAGTGGATATGTCCAGTCAGTACACGCATTTGTCAGTAAACATCCAGGGCAAGAAAAATTACGCAATATTGTTCATTATTATCATTATCAACCTTTTTAGCGTCCCACTGCTGGGCACAGGTCTCCTCTCATACAGATAAGGATTGAGCGTAATCACCAAGCTTGCTCAATGCGGGTTGTTGATTTCAGGCTTAAAGTCCAGGTTTCCTCAAAATGTTTTTCTTCACCTTCAGTCATTGGTGTCCAAGATATACTTAGAAAGTACATATAACTTTAGAAAAGTTACGTTGGTACTTGCCTGACCTGGAATCGAACCCGCGCACTTTTTTTTTTTATTAATTATAAACTAGCGCTTGACCGCAATCCCGCCTGATGGTCAGCAGTGATGCGACCGTTGATGGTAAAGCGCGCTAGCGTAGTTTATTAAGAGCCTATTCAGAAAAACTAAGCGAATAGGATGGAAGACGGCAGTTGAGCGAGGTGATGCAATGTTAAACCCAACAACACGACCAAAGATGCTGCGGCAAAGGGAGATTGATCTGAAGACCCTCCACGACCAAACTCCCAACACAACAACATTTGGCGTATCGTACCCGGCACACATCGCAACATCAACTGCTCAGACCCGTCCTCCGTACGGCTTCACCAGACATCATGCCTACTACATAATGCATACTTAAGAGGCTAGTGTTTTAACCACTAGGCCACCACGACTTCAATATTGTTGTAGTAAAATATTTCAGTGTTGCTTAACAGGATGCACACATCGCGCACACACACTATTATTACGCAGTTCTGGTGACATTGTTCTAGCAACACATAAACAATTTGCTGTAACTTACGTAAGTACTATGAATGGATACGAGCCTTTAGAATAGAGATACCTTGCTAAGGTATTCGAAAGATAAGAACTGTTATTGGAGCTAATAGAACTATAAGAAAGTGTTCTAGCATGCCAAGTTACTCGTCGTTTATTTTGTTCAAGACCTCTTGCACAGATAAGTGGTTCAATCAATTGGCTGTATGCCAGGAATGTCCGAGGTAGTCCAAGTTTCTAAAGTAGCACATTAGGACTGAATTCCCGGGTGTGAATGTGAGTACACAAAGGATATCTCGACTTAAGTTTTTATGCCACTTTTGTACATATAATTTGTACTTTACGATTTTACTTTTTATATTGTTATCTCAGCAGGTGTATAAATCGTGTAGGTAATATTGGTAGTCATCGCAAACGCTATTTACTGTTGAGCATAAAGGCATAGTGTTAGTGTTAGGGCTCGGTAGCTCGGAACTTGGATTCGTACCCGGTTGATGGCAATGGGCTCGTCCTCTTATGTATTGGATTTAAACATAACTGGCGATGGCGATGGCGAAACCAGCAGGGTAATTGCGTAAAACATTATCAGTAGCAATGTGTTTATTTTGACAGATCAAAAACATTCATTGTGTTATTTACATTGTTTAGCAGTCACATTTTTCGAACATGTACGAGGAATGAATTAGCAATATGATTCAAATTAGGTTGTATACTAAAAAATAAAATAATGTCCAACAGATAATTTATAAAAAATATTGAACACGTATTTTTTATTTTTTCGTTCATTCAAATACTTAGGAAGATATACATTTCGCATTCGGAACAAGGAGGTTCTGAGAGCACTGTGTCGTCTGGACGTGAATAAGGCTAGTGGTCCGGATGGTATACCAGCGATTGTTCTAAAAGCATGTGCGCCCGAGTTGTCTCCTGTATTGACACGCTTGTACCGCCTCTCATTTGGGACTGGTATAGTGCCCAAGTCCTGGAAGCTTGCCAACGTGCAGCCCGTGCCCAAAAAGGGTAGTCGTGCCGATCCTACCAACTATCGGCCGATTTCGATCACCTCCATACTTTGTAAAATTATGGAGCGTGTATTGAACTCGCGCCTCTTGGCATACCTGGAAGGTAACGATCTCCTCAGTGACCGACAGTACGGGTTTCGCCGCAATCGGTCAACTGGGGACCTACTAGTGTATGCCACTCACTTGTGGGGCGAGGCCCTCGAGAGAAATGGGGAAGCGATTGCTGTCTCCCTTGATGTCTCGAAGGCCTTCGACCGGGTATGGCACGCTGGCCTTTTGAGTAAGCTTCCAGCGTACGGCATTTCCCCTAGCCTGACTGGCTGGCTAAAAGACTTCCTGACTGAACGGTCCCTCCGAGTTGTTTTCGACGGATGCTCATCTGAGCCCATGTCGACTAATGCCGGTGTTCCTCAGGGGTCTGTTCTCTCTGCAACTCTGTTTTTGCTGCATATTAACGATCTGCTGATGCCCGGTATCTATGGGTATGCAGATGACAGCACAGTTGTGGAGAGATACCTGCCGGATGCTCGGGCTAGTAGGGAATCAATCCGGTCCGAAAGAGAGGCCATGGTAGAGCGAACGAGTGTTGCACTTCAGGCAGTCTCCGAATGGGGCAATGCCAATCTTGTAGCATTCAATGCCGCCAAAACGCAGGCGTGTCTCTTCACCGCCAAAAGGAGCCCGTTCACCTTGGCTCCTACTTTTCGGAATGTATCCTTGGAGTGTACCGACCGCCTTCAGCTTTTGGGTGTTGAGATTTCCTCGAACCTAAACTTTGGGCGGTTCATTGAGTCCAAGGCCAAGGTGGCTGCCAGAAAACTTGGTGTAATCGCAAAGGTCCGGCAGTACTTCACACCAGGGCAGCTTCTAATGTTGTACAAAGCACAGGTCCGTTCGTGTGTGGAGTACTGCAGCCACATTTGGGCTGGTGCTGCTAAGTGTCACCTGGCCACTTTGGATTCAGTGGAGAGGCGTGCGAAGAGGCTGATTGGTGACCCTGATTTAACTCGAGTTGGTCTCCAAAGCCTAGAGCACAGGCGTAGAGTAGCCAGCCTTTCGGTGTTCTATAGGATACATTCTGGGGAGTGTGCGAGGGAATTGCACGATTTAATTCCCCCATCTCCGTTCCACCATCGGACGACCCGTCGTACGGCAAGTTTCCACCCTTATGTTGTTAACACCTCAACGATCCGGACGAAGCGTTTCGCCTCGTCCTTTATACCGCGTACATCGAGGGACTGGAACAATCTGCCGGCGGCGGTGTTTCCGTCGGACTACAATTTGAGTGTCTTCAAGGCTAGAGTGAATAGGCTCTTAATAAACTAGTGCGCTTTACCATCAACGATTGCGTCACTGCTTACCATCAGGCGGGATTGCGGTCAAGCGCTGGTTTATATTTTAATAAAAAAAAAAAAAAAAAAAAACATTAATTTGAAATGTCGCGTGACGTCACGCCGTGGTACAAAATAAAGGGTGTATCTGACATCGACGCACAAACGAGTACCATGGATCCAGTACCTACATGATTCTGAACCCCCCAGTGGTGGAATTTTTCGTCAGCTTTTTCATGATAAAAATAAAATACATGTAGTTTTTTTCACTTTAGACCGTTCATAATGCTATACTTTTATAACCCAATAAGATTTTAAAGTAAAAATTAATTAATTCACTAATTACACAAAAAAGCGCAATGAAAATAAAACTCGAAAAACTATCTTATCAGCTGATTTAATAGAGTTCACATCAGGGATCAACGTCATACCTACAAACCCGCACGGCGGCATGCTTGCAACGTTCAAAGGCCGAGCCGACACTTTTTTTAAACACTGAATTCTGTAACCGTTCATTAACGACATAATTGACTATCATAATCTTATTAGTGGCGTGAGGTCTAGCCTTTTCGCGAAGTTTGCGTTACGATGTCAGATACACCCTGTATACCACGGCGTGACGTAATTAGCCCCTACTCCGTAACTTTAATACGCTATATCTCAGTAGTTTTTGGTAATTTCGACAAAATAAAAAATACAGGTGTAATTTTTTTTTTACTATCTTTATGACGAACTAATTATTTTCTTGATTTTCATACCTTGGATACAACCCTATTGTTGTGTTACACAATCAGGGTGATGATTGGTACTATAGGTACCTACACCTCTGCATAACCTTTCGGGACTACAGGTGTGATGTAATGTAAACTGAGAATGCAAAGCTAAACCAAAGAGAACTATGCGGAAATAACAACATCTGCTAAACACGGTAATTTCGAAATCTTTCAGAAGTACGTGTTCTTCAATTTTGCCACAAGAGCATACCTACATACGAAACTCATCGTGAAAGCGTCTTGGCAATATCAGTGTGTCCTACGTACCTACTCCAACTTTTAAAACACATTAGTCCGTCAGTGCGAAGAGATGAAGGCACTTCTCATATTGACACAACACTTGGTGCACCGCAAGGCGACGAAGCGTCCGCGGACACTCATATGCAAACTCATCAAGGATATGCCAATATGCACGAGAGAGGCGACGCGCGCTGACGCGACTTAAGGGACATCAATTCCAATATTGCCTTAGCAAATGTACTGACTAAATTTGGTTTGTAAGTTCCTTTAGAATGAACCTTTGTCTGCGAAGATGTGTGCAAATCCATCAAAAATATTCACGAGAATTGCAACACTGCAGTTTTGATAAATCATATTGATCAAAACTGCAATCTCGCAATTCTCAAACTAATAATTCAACGAAATATAGTCAGTCTCCGGTGATTCATAATGTGCTAAACTGTAATAGTAAAAGCTACATTAAGCACACTCAACTACAAGCCATAACATTTATTCTGCCTCAATTTATTAGATTTAAATGTGCAAGATGTGTTACTGTTCTAAATGATGTCACACTAACATTGTTATATATTACGTTTCATGCAAAACCAGTTCTAAAAGCGAAACCACACAACTTACTTATTGTGCTCAGTAATATTTGCACAAACCGTAAACCTACACTTAAGATAAGATTGAAAAAGGCTACCATTTAATTTCGCATCATCGTCCACAAGTAGCAATCATCGGCGGGGAAATCTATAATCTAGGTAATTGTGATACTCTATATAAATTGCTAGTATGTAGTATTTTACTTTAATAGCTCGGCTAATGACCAGCAACTCATTGAGTACATAATATAAGATGTGTGGTTTCAGCTCATGCAACAATGTAAGGCTTCAATGTAAGGAGGGGTGAGCAAGTTGCAGACGGAGAGACGGCCCACGGCAGACACCCGACAAATGACTAAATTGCCTCGGAACCAATAACGGTGAGATATTTTATGTGAGATAGTGTTACATGTCGGGTGACCATGGTTTGCAAAAGTATGGCTTGGCTTAATAAAGTTTAGGAAATAGAATTCCTCTCAAGCAAAGCATTTTACAGATAATCTTTTCACCACACAAGTCCGCCTTTGGATATATGGTTTTTGTGTGCAAAAAATTTTAATAAACAGATAAAAGCTTGAAAATTCGGACGAAAAAAAAATATGGGACTAAACGCTCTGCTTAGGACAAATATTACCATTATAGAGTAAGCAAACAATCATCGCCGAAGTTCGGACCTCGCCATAGTTTACACACTTTCTACAGACTTTCTAACCAATAAAGAATTTAGTAACACTCCAATGAAAACTTACTTATGAATGTATCCTCCACCTCATATCCTAACCCTCTGTACCCCAAAACATGCAGCCATTGTAACCTCTGCGCTGTCACCGACAACGCCGTAAAAATGTGGAAATGGCAAAGTATAGGATCAACAAAATTGAAATAACTGTCATGCCAGCCAAACGAGTAAAAGAAAAATACACAGGTCTGCAGAATTTTAGCTGCATAGGTGAAACATAAAATTTTGAATTGCGAAACAATTATTTAGTGCTACTCACTAAATGATTGTTTAGTTAGAAATTACGAAAAAAAAAGAGACCTTAAAAATGTCTTTAAATATAATTAAAAAAAAAACGCGTTTTTAGCAATTTAAGATTGGTATATCACCAAAACCCTAAGTGCTAGAGCAATTCTGTGTTCTGGACTTCGATTCAGTGTCACACAATCTACAAGAAATTATATGTCTCACCTATGCAGCAAAACAAAATCTTCTTTTACAGACCTGTGATATTTTTAAAGTATTTTGCAGTCCAGATAAAAATAAAATAATAATAAGGGAGTTCTCTCAAAATTGTTAATCATAGAGACAGTAGCAGTGTAGCAACGCGATTCTCAGCGATTTCATAATGTAGGCGGTTTCTGTTTACAATTTACTGTGATGTCATCTTTACATAGGTCCTTTTCATAATTAAGTTCAAGGTATACAATTACTATTCTACTGTTATAGGATAGCCGTAGCTATTTAATACATTAAGGACAAGACGTAGAAATTCACTTTCGTGTACTGATCAAGTGCGGTTCGAATATCTTTCAGTGATAATTACCTATCGATAAATCATTTAATCAAATATACATTTTGCCGCCTAGGAAGTACGAAACAGCTTGCCGAATAAGAAGTGACTATGTTATTTTTTTTATTCCAGACTTCGCTCGCGTGGAGGTCGTAAAACATCACAATATACTAATTGAGTGATTATAAACATTGCAAACATTCTAATCGTTTGGTTCGAATTTTACAATTTGCATAAATCACAGAAGAAAATCGTTTAGAGGCTGATCAGTTTTACAGGAATATCTATGTAAGTTTATAATAAAATCTATCCGATCAATTTTATGTACGATGCTAGAATATTATGTATAGGCGATAGCACATCGAGCGACTACAATCAGCCAAATCTCTTTATAAAATTTTCAACTTTACTGCTAAAGCATTAAGGCTTAAATGTTGATTGGGAATATTTGACAGTTTAGGGTAGCTTGACCAGCTGTCGTCCGTACATACAGATAAGCATACAAAAAAAAACATATTTTCGACTTCAATTACTTAGTTTTATTAAAAAATATGCGGTAATATAGTTTAGACTTCGCTATGATTTTATTCATCATCTCAGCGTTAATCCCAGTCGTATCCGAAGTTTTTTCAGCTTTGGAGTCTGGGGTCCGCTTTACCAGTCTAACTGCTGATTTTGGCTAAACTTCGATATTTTCCGTGAAGCGACTGCCGTGTGACCTCCACAACCCTAAGGCGATATCGAAGCATCGCAGTTAGACCAATTGTTGGATTTTTTAAGGCTCCAACAATCCGTAACGACTGCCATTAGATGTCTGTATGGCAACCGGGACCAACGGCTTAGCGTGCTTTCCGGCAGAACAGACCGAGTGACAGGGGCTCTGATCACGTCAGAGAGAAAAAAAAAAAAAAAACAACGTGCTTTCCGTCAGACCAGTGCAAATATTCATAATCATGCATATAATGAATACATATTTGCAATGCGCGGGGATCGTACCCGCGCCTCCTTACGTAATAGGTAAATAGGTATGTATATTTCCTGGAATCTCTGCGTATTTATTTAGGTCGTTTTTACCTTCATTACTATGCCGAATTGATTTTGCCCAAAACCAAAAATGGCTTTAGAGATTTTGTGCTTATTTGCCTATGGCAAGATACTCAGATACTAGACTAATGTAAGTCCCGTATAATATTACAAAACAGGTCAGGTAGTGCGCTAACTAATGGTACACACGCGCCGAGCATTGTACATCTAGGAAACCAAGCCTTATGCGAAAATGAACCTTCAGGCGAAAATTAACTTCACAGTTCTTCATACATCTAAAGCATTACACACTTATTATTCCGTTTATAAAACTCCGTATTATTTGTATAAAATAAAAACATAATAGTAATGTCTTAAAATTATTTAAAAAATAAATAAACGGCCAAGTATAAAGGACTGCATTGTATTATATTCAAAGTTAGTGTGGACGTCGTCGAATGCAAAGGACCTTATTACGGAGGTCCTTGTATCAATGATTAATGACATACGCCTCCGTACCTACTACCTACAAGCATTGAAGGTACACAAATAATGAATCATACTAAAGACAGATTTCATTCGTGGCTAATGGCGCCGATTGTCTTCTTCACAAACTAAACTAAATTTGTGTCCATTCTCTTTCTATTTCATTAAGAAAAAGGACTGAATATAAATTTTTAGTTTAGTAGTGTCAAATTAAGGTACTCCATAGACAATTTGGATTTTTAGATGTGATTAAAAACATTGCGACTAAATATACGTCAAAAACCATACTAAACATACCAAACTAATAGGTATCAAAGTTTTTTTTTTTTTTTTTTGTTTGTTTCAGTGTACCTACTAACACTTGTCTACAAGTGTCACATTGAACACAGTGTTATCAAATTATTATTGAATTAGAATTGTATTTTATTTTATTGTTTATTTACACGTCTTCTCATAGCACATTGAACATTGGCAGAATTGTCGACATCGGCACCATTGCCATAAACAAAAATAGAATAGACAAGAATAGGTATCAAAGGAATCGGCGTCAGAGTCTAAGAATTTATGTTCAAATTTTAAATTGGGATTTGATTGATTGGGGATCAAATTTTTCGGCTGCATCGACGATTTATGTTGAGAATGAAATTAAGTTTTAATAGATAGCTTCAATATTGTCTAATGCCATGACAGCGATCCTCCCTTTCTTTATTATCTAATATTCTAATATTATTTTTTTAGCCTGGTAAAGACCTCCTCTTTATTCGTTCCAAACCTCCCTGTGTTGACCGATATGTTTGACCAGCAAACCTCGTTAAATCGTCACACTAATGTAATATAAACAAATAAATATATTTAAAATGAATGTCGCATTTAGACAGATAAAGCATCTCAACACTTTTGCGATCGGCTACAATCTACAATATCATCATCATCAACCTTTTTATCGTCCCACTGCCGGGCACAGGTCTTCTTTCATACAGAGAAGGATCTACAACAATAGAGAATCTACAATATACCACGTGTAAATGTTTCTAATCGGTCATCAATAAAAGTAACAATTCGCACGAGTTTACAAATCGTGGCTACTCGCACATCACACCGTCCGCGGCCGGAGTGATCCGTGACACGCGGTACTTACCGGTCCTTTTTTGCGTGCTTATTTGCGTTAAATAGCCCTGCCCTTGTGACGTCTAAATGCACCAATAATTGCATCGCGACTACATGCGGTGATGTTTGAGACGCCGTAATAAGGCACCGCATACATTAGTACTGTTTGCATCGGAATACGCGTAAATAAGCTTTAGGATAAGATATGCGTTAACTTATTTTTTTTTTTCGTTTTAGAGTCGAGTTTTAATTGGGTTTGGGAATTAATCCTGCAGGCGCCATGTGGCCGGCTAAACAGACAGATCTTGGTTCCCATAGAAACGGTATTTTATATTCTTGCCCACTGACCTCCACAACGATTGTCTCGCCTGCTAGTATAAAATACAGCT
Source organism: Sesamia inferens (assembly GCA_037179545.1). Taxonomy (NCBI): domain Eukaryota; kingdom Metazoa; phylum Arthropoda; class Insecta; order Lepidoptera; family Noctuidae; genus Sesamia; species Sesamia inferens. Next base: position 12,216,054 of record CM073940.1, read on the forward strand.
GCGTCAATGAAACGCATTCAATTGATCCAACTTCGTCGAACTTTCTTTAATATACTTGAAGTTCCATCGATTAATTTGCGCCCGATTTTCTCGCTGCAATTACGATTTTCAGTAGAAAACTATTTATCAGCAGATAAATGTATCGTTCACAAACGATAAACGCGATAATTAAAAAAATGTTCTATAGGTACATATATTTAAATTATTACATATTTTCAAAGTACATAAGTAGTAAGTAGTTCTGTCATGCGTCTGAACCAGTTTTCGAAACACTTTTTCCAGTCCGTCGCAGACACCTCGTTTACAGCTTGCCCGAATGCTCGCAGCGCATCATCCGGCGACGAAAATTGTATCCCTTTGACCTGATCTTTTATTTTTGGGTATAGAAGTCACACGATGCTAGGTCAGGGCTGTGAGGAGGGTGGCCTAGGAGTTTGACCGGCGTACTGTCTAGGAAGTCCCTCGTTTTGATTACGGTGTGGCCGGGCGCACTGTCGTGATGAAGCAGTAACCCGCGGAGCCCTGTGTTTGGTCGCTTGTTGCTCACAACAGAGAAAACTTCTGTCAAGCATTTGGTAGGATACCATTCAGCGTTAATGCTGTGTTTCATAAAAGAATTGACACCAAGTAGCCAGTCAGACTGAAAAAGCTCGCGATCGTCGACTGCTCGCTATCATATCATGGCACCATTCCACCCGCGCCTGCTTCTGAGCATCGGTGATTTGTGCGGCACCTAGCGTGAAACTATCCTCCGCAACCGAAGATGCACGTGTAGAATCTCGTGAAGGCTTCCTGATCCAATCTGCAGTTTATGCTGAATTTCTTGGTATGTAATTCGTCTATTGTCTTGGATCAAACTTTTCATTGCTAGCACTTTTTCTTCTGTAACAGCCGTCAAAGGGCGACCACTTCTTCCTTCATCCCCCAAAGTTAGTCGACCGCGCTTAAATTCATTACACCTCCGATACACGGTTGCCATAATGGCAGCCATGAATGCCATTTGAAGTCTATACGATACGTACGATTCGTCTGGTTCAGGCGACATTTGAAATCGTAAAAAATCAAAGCACGAAAATGGTCTCGACGATTCCATGTTTCAAAGATCATCATTTTAATTAGCACGCAAAAAGTGTGGAAGGGAAGTTTTGAATTTGGAACGTACCTGTTATTAGTAATAAAATAATCACATTTTTTAAATAAATTATAACTGGCCAGCTTCTCATACATACAATTTTTTGTCGCAATACTTTCTGAGTGCGTACAACCTTATTCTACGCTTAGCTAGGGATGACAACTATTAAAAAGATTTTATAATCGATTTATGTGTCTGATTGTCTTCACTCGCAAATATCGCAACAGCAAGGTTTTTAGCCAAGTCAGGACTGCTCAGCTAGATTCGTGTACGGATTAATAACCAAAAAACATAAAGGACACCAAACTAAACCTAGTAGGTACGACAAGTAAATTCGCCTGCTAAAATGTAAACATCGATTGTCTTGTATCCTAGTACATACATATTATACATATAAATATGCAGGTGCATATTTATATGGCACAAAACGTAAACGTTACATTATGCTCAAGTTAATGGCAGGCGCAATTCGCAAGCGCAACGCATTAGAGCCGGAGTGATCTCCGGCCCTAATGCTTGCGACGAAAAATAAAACAAGTGCGCAAATTGTTTTAAATGGGCAGGTAGGCTCACGCCCGCCTGACCTACAGACGGGCTTATTGCCAAAAACGAGGAAAAAATGCGTTTTTAGAGTACCGTGTGGAATATGGAAAGTTTTATAGTATATGAAAATTGATTGGGGAAAAAATTAGAGGAGAAAACTATACATTCTAGCAATTCTGTTTTTGATATATACTGAAATTTATTTGAATGACATTTTAGATTTTGAGTTTTGACACTTAAATTTATGTTATTGTTCTATTTTTCATTTTTTGAAGATTTTTATAGTCTGGTCTGTCATCTTAAAGTTCAGTTTTTTTGACAATTGTAATTAGCACGTATGGTTGCGGGCAAAATACAACTAACTTTTGGGCTTTAATACCTTCCCTTGTCGATCGATGTATTTCTGGCAATTTTTTTTTTTTTTTTGACATTTTGAGTAGGATCAAAGAGATTTTTAAAACGAACAAAATCCGAAACGAACAAAAAGGTTTTTAAAGCCGAAATTCAATTTGGCAGACAGCATACATTTCTATAAAATAATGAATTTTATTTTTTAACTCGACTATAAAAAGTTAATTGGCTATATATATACTTTGGAATCGTGTATTGTTATTATTCCTGTGCGACGCGGAGCCCAGATAAATATTATTCAAAAATGCATTTTATAAAATAAATGCAGTCACAAAAACAAGGTGCTAAATTTTTATGACCACAATGTCTGCTTAGGATGTAATAAAACAGAAATAAGATCCTACGACGTAACCTTGTTTGACACTTTAAATGTATACGAACAAAAAAAAATGAGTCAAAAGAATATTTACTGGCTACTAAGCTATAAGGATTTTAGGCGCGTGGCCAGAATCGGAAGTAAAACCGCCATGATGTTTTGTGAACAATTTCTTTGACAATTTTACTAATATTTTAACAATGATACCCTGTCAATGACATTCAGGCGCCAAAGGATATTTAATAAGGATATTTTTATGTCACGACGTACAAGCGAGGCACACTTTACTTGTATAACTACGCTGTTAATGTATGTGTAAGCGCAGGAGCTTTCGGTACCGTTCGTGACAATAGTAGACGGAAGCGTGTGTGCGTGTGTGCGTGTGTATGGGGGTGCGTGCGTGCATGCGTGCGTGTGTGTGTGCGTGCGTGCGTGCGTGCGTGCGATCGTGCGTGCATGCGTGTGTATGTGTGACGCTACTCATTTCCATTCACACATTCACAGCGTATTTGTACACTTGATTGCCACAAGTAAACACGCGTCGCTTCGAGAGATTAAAATACTGTAGCACTCTGTTAGTATGGCACATCAAGTTTCACAAAAGCTTCGGCTTTGTAGAGCGTTGTCTCTGTCACTAACACCCTTCTGACCGTCTTTTTCTTAACCTCGATACGTCGTAAAATCCAACTCGCGCTTGACCAGTCTTCAGGTTTTACGATTCCGTAGCAAGAGCAAGGTTAAAGAAATTATTGGTCTGAACTAATTAGTCACGTCAAAACGAAATCGAGTTATAATTCATTTTGCAGTCTTAGTCGACGGATGATAATGGATCGTTTCTTTTTTTTCTCTAAGCCTTTATGACCTTCTTTGTTAATATTAGTTTTGACCTACTCACATTCATTGGAATGTTTACATTTTGATTTTCCTCGTTGGTTATACTAAAAATGTGTGCTATCGGCGCTAGTGTTGTCATAACAAAATCAAGATGGGGTTATGTCTGGATCAGTCTGAAAATGGCATACAGGCAGTTATGCCACATTACGATTTTCTTTATAATCATAATCTAAATAGGAAGGATGACGGCAGTTGAGCGAGGTGATGCAATGATAAACCCAACAACACGACCAACGATGCTGCGCCAGAGGGACATTGATCTGGAGACCTTCCACGACTAAACTCCCGACACAACAACATTTGGCGCTTCGTACCCGGCACACATAGCAACACAACTGCTCAGACTCGTCCTTCCTATGGTTTCACCAGACATCATGCCTGAACACGACGAATCGCTTGGCGGCAAGACTTTGTCTATTGGGTGGTAACTTCTACCAGCAGCAGATATTATGGCCTAGCATCACTTATGTTTTTCCTCTATGGGTTCCTCTTCAGGTTGTGATGAAACTCTGGTATGGAGATTTGAGCCATCGCCCATGAGTGTACCGTACCTACAGGGCATTACATTACATGCTGGAGGCAGATAATAGCTAATAGCTAAAATTGAGGTTTATTTTTTGTTGTAATGTCAAAATAAAAGACTAGTTTAAAAAAATTGTCTGGTTCTTCTACCTAATCTCCGTAACAGCTGAACCAATTGACAGGACTTTCACTATTAGATAGCTGATATTAGTAAGAGTAACATTATTTTAGAAGTTTATCTTAGACTACTTATATCTTAGAAAAAAAAATTCGGCGCAGCCAAAAAAAAAGATCACTCATGAAATCCAATATGCACTCGAAAGTAGTTACGGGTAAGGTTAGAGAGTTTTTTGTATGTGAGGTTATGTTAGCATAATTATAAGCATAATGTAAAGTAACTTACTGGCTCAGTTTCTCCCTGACTCTCCTTGCCAAGTCCCTCGCCCTTGTTCCAGCCCATCTTCTCCAGCAATTTGAAGCCTTTGTTCTCTGGTTCTATAGACCTGTAAATAAAAATAGTTTAGAAAATTCTTCACTATGTACACCATATAAATTATAGTCTACAGAACGAATGAAGATTCCACAAATTTATGGTAAAACAATGAGGGTCTTATCTACATTTATATAGAATTACCATCGTTCGTATTGTTACGAATGCACCTTATGTCGATGGCGTAAGGTTCAATATCGCGTGACATGCAGTGCGTAACTTCTAAGCACTATATCTCAAGTTTTAGGTATTACACAGGAACAATATAAAAACGCATTGCTAGACCTAAGGCTGCCTATCGAATGGTACAGGTTCAAACAATTTTGTCAACAAAGTGTCGACATCGAAATTTCCAGAAACTCATCTCCGGGGAATTACCGTAGGTACTTACTGAATGTACTCGAAGTTATGCGCTATTATTATTACGTCTAGACGAACCTCGAATGTTCGATCACCTGACCTATATAGTACATAGCGCCTTAACGCCAGCGCACAGTCAGTCTGCATTCGACTAGCGATACGAAAACAAGCGAAAGTTAAGAAGCGATCTTTGAGAATACCTACTGCGACAACTGTAACGAGACCTTTGAGTACTACGTGAAGTAACATCTGTAGTGTTATTGTGTGTTTACGACACGGACTTCGTGGACGTAAGGGAAGACTTCGGTGCAACGTCAGCAACATTCTACTTGTCATTGCATACAATCGACTGTACCTTCGTTGCCAATAAACTTCGCAACCCTTAACCGGCGTTTTAGTACCCCTAGCCCGTAACAGTATATATTACAGAAAATAAATACAATAAAGAACTAAATGTAAGACAGTTAAAAGTAAATGTGATATCATTTTTCTGTTTTTGATTTTTTTTATACGTATATTAAGTATTTTTAAAATTTTCTCTAATAAAAAACAAAAAGCAATTAGTTACTTTCATTGTTTAACAAACGAGAATTCACTTCGTATAAGATACGAAACTTCTTTTTCTTTAGCCTATAGACGTCCACTGCTGGACAAAGGCTCCCCCAAAATGGGGGCATTGCCATAATCCCCACGCTTGTCAGGCGGGTTCGGGATCACAATAATTTGATATTCCTCAGGAGAAGCGCCGCTGCCCGCTTACGACACCCACGGGAGGATATTTATAACTTATTTAAACATAATTTTGTGTTGACGCCTTTGAAATCCATAGAAAACGGCCATAGCCGAAAATGAAAGCTCTAAGAAATTTTAAGAGTCGTGTCCAGTGATTTAATCCTTCTTCTTCTTCAGCCTATGGATGTCCACTGCTGGACAAGGCCTCCCCCAAGGCTTTCCACGCTAACCGGTCCTGTGCTGCCCGCATCCATCGGCTTCCCGCGACCTTCACTAGGTCATCGGTCCACCTTGTTGGGGGCCTCGCTACGCTTCGTCTTCCAGTACGTGGCCGCCACTCCAGAACCTTACTGCCCCATCGGCCATCAGTTCTACGAGCAATGTGCCCTGCCCACTGCCACTTAAGTTTAGCGACTCGCAGAGCTATGTCGGTTTGGTTCTTCTGCGGATCTCCTCATTGCTGATTCGATCACGCAGAGAAACTCCGAGCATAGCTCTTTCCAATTTAATCCTTGGTTATGTCATATTATTGGGTATGTAATAATTATAAAAGTCATTATTTTAATGACATGTAGTATTGCTCTACTCACGTGTGAACATCTGTAGACTGCGTCTTCTCAGAGTGATGTGACGACCCCACAGTATCTCTCCGCGCCTGCGCCCTATCGTTGTATGCCGTTTCTTCGATAGCTAGCGGTTTTTTGGGCGCGTATTTGTTCTTCAGGCGGGCCAGTTCCAACTGATGCTGCGTTTGAATGTTGCAGGTCCGGGTGTACGCGACTTTCTTCTCTTTTTCTATGGCTGTAGAGTTGGAATTTGTTTGGAAATACGGACTTGGCATTTGTTTGTTCATAAATAAGGACTGCACTAAGTTAACAAAGCGATGGGGATAGTAAATAATGCATGTAGGAAACGACACTTGTGTTCTGAACGTATTCAAAATTACACTTAACTTGGGACGTACATACAATATGTAAAGAAAACCCTGTCTGATCCGTGAAGGTATTGTTAGGTATCGGTAACTGATTCTACTAATGGATACAAAGCCGAGCTAAACTTAAAAAAAAAATCCCCCTAAAAAAATTAATATTATTTCGCAAAAAGAGGTAAATTTCGAGGAAGTTGGATTAATTCGCGGGAAAAAAGATTATTTCAAAATTCATTAATATTGTTACTATGATGATTACGTAAAATTTTATATTATATTTGGTCATGTGTTTACCTAACCTTTATTATCCTTATGGGTCGGACAGGGTTTTCTTTACATATTGTATAAAGCGCCCTACACACCAAAGCCGGCTAAAGCCGGTTAAACTTTGCCGGCGGCATGTCGGCGGCTCGACATCAGAACCTTATTTGGCGGTTAAAATACTAGCACGGTAACTGAGCGCTTGCGTATGTTAGCCGCCGGCAAGCCGCCGACGTGTTGGCGGGCAACACGCGCGTGCGCTGTTTCCCCACATGCTTCTTACAACATAAGCGGCCGGGTCGTGTCGGCGGGCTGTGTCGGTGGCTTTGGTGTGTAGTGCGCCAACTTGAGGCGTCGCAGGCTGAAGCTAATATTTTAGATAATGGTTCGAATTCAGTCCAAAATCCTAATAATATTATAAATGTGAAAGTTTCTACGGATGTAGATTGTTATACTTTCAGGCAAAAACTACTGAACGGATTTGGTTGAAATTTGGCATATAGATGGTTATCTGGTTGATGGCTGTCGTGGTGGCCTAGTGGTTAAAACACCAGCCTCTCAAGTATGAGTGCGCGGGTTCGATTAAAGGCAAGCACCAATGTAACTTTTCTAAAGTTATATGTACTTTCTAAGTATATCTAGGACACCAATGACTGAAGGTGAAGGAAAACATCTTGAGGAAACCTGGACTTTAAGTCTGAAATCGCCAATCCGCATTGAGCAAGCGTGGTGATTACGGTCAATCCTTCTCTGTATGAGAGGAGACCTGGGCCCAGGAGTGGGACGATAAAAAAACAAGGTTGATAAGGAAGATGGTTATCAACTAGCAGGATAATTGCGTAACACACTAGTAGCAATGTGTTTCATTTTGACAGTTCGCCAACATCCATTGCGTTTTTAACGTTGTTTAGCAGACACATTATTCGGATATATGGAGCAATGGATGAGCAATATGCTTCAAATTGATTACAATCAATGTGTAACGCAATTAGGGTGCAGGATTAACTTAAACATGGGAGTTTTATGAGGATAGTCCCACGTGATCGGAACTTATTTGGGAAAAACCGCAGAATGTAGGTAAAAAAAAAAATATTTCCAACAGACAAACAGTTGATAATTTCATAGTATGGCTTTGCTGGCACATTGTCGTGACTGGTTGACATATGGTGTATAATTTAAATTAATGTTTTGTGTCCCGTATTGTCAGTTACATGACAAGCCTAGTATACTATACTAAGTAAGTATATATAACGTTATTTTTCTTTATACGAAACCTGAATGTAGTTTGTTCAGAATAAGCAACCGAATCGATTCCAATCATTATTACACCATGTTGTATTTATTCCCAAATACATTTAGAAATTGTTGCAGTGTGGTCACCGAGCGCATAACACAACAGTTCACGACAGATCGTAGTGGTACTAGGCGCGTGCGCACAGCGGGACAGCCCCAAACTGTGCAGGGGTGCAATACATTACATGTTATAATTAAAATATACATTTTATTTTACCACTTTCGACTGAATTTACGAGTAAAGTACATAATAATATTCACCTACACTTGACCGTAACGACAGTCCAAAATAAACAAACTAGTTAATTGCAAATAAACAAACAGAAATTATTATCAATAAACGCAAGACGACGCCGCACCGCCACAGTCGCGGGCTGGCGAGCAGTGCGTTGACCATATTTTTGTTGGGACGACCACGCTCAATACCAAGCTACAACAAGCTCATAACTTTGTGATTATTCATGACATCTTTTTGAAATTTTGAATATAGATTTTTTACTAAAAATACCGGACACGTGTTTCGCGGTATACGTGGTGCTGACAATACGACAATAAATTAAAAATCGTGTACCTCAACACATTCTCAGTTTACCCCTAAAAAATCATATAAATATGTCCAATAGTTGAGGCACAGGTAATTATTTTTCATTTTTCACATTTTCTACATGATGTACATGTTGATAAGGAAGCGCTTACAGGTTAATGACCGCCGCATCATGCGGTACCAAACTTTAATAATAATGGCGCGAAAAAAGCAAGTCGATACAGGTCGCGCTGTCGCCGGTTGGAGGTCAGTGAACCAATATTTTTAAAGGGTGTTCTATTCCGTTTGCAATTTTATGCGATTTAGTTTGTTTGAAAATTTCATATTTTTATTTTTGATGCTAGGTTTTTTTCTATGGTCTGTTCCTATGAACCAGCATTGTTTGTGTTTTCATTTATTGGCGTATTGTCAGCACCACTCTGTATATACAAAAAATATGATAACCGGACCGGTCGTCGTGGAGAACCTTGGGGGAGGCCTATGTCCAGCAGTGGACGTCTTTCGGCTGAAATGATGATGATGATGATACAAAAAATAACGTTGTGCATGTAAAGTACTGACACTCTATACGTGTGTCAGGTGTTTTATTAACTAAACAGATAGCTTTGCTGTTGGGGAGTTGCTCCGCTACTTCTTCCCAGCGAAAGCACTAGGAAGTAGCGAAGGGCGAGCGTTTTGGTACACTAACTTTTGTAATTTTGACATTTAAAAAGTTTTATAGGTTCTCATTATAATTTGAATGACTTTTGACTTTGGTTTGGTTTGAGATTGTTGATATAAATTTAATATATTCGCTATAATAAAGACATACTACCTTCCATCAAAAGACCCGGTTCGCAGTGTCCACACGTGTCGTTGCCTGGATGTATGTGACACAGCAGTTTTGTTTCTCCAAGCTGTAGAGTGCTCCCGTGTACTATCTGAGACAAACGAAAAAGGCAGACTTATTTCCGAAATTTTATCATTCGTCTGACTAGACTTTACACAACGAATGCAGCGAATGCAGCTATCGAACCCGAAATTACATATATTTATTTTATTACATTATTATGTTAATTATTATACACTGACGGACTCACAAACTGCATCAAAGTAATAGACGACTTTATATTATTTTAAACAAGTATGCAAACTTTCTATAGGTACAGATTTAAATTGAAACCTCAAGATTAGTTCGTGAACTTTAAAAGAGCGAAGATCATATACTTAGGTTTAAGTTTGTGTACTGGAAAGGACCTTAAGACTTTTTTGAAGAAAAATCAGAAATTCAAGGAAATTTGGTTTAATAAAAAAAAATGGTTTTAATAAGGTGTATTACTTCTACGTGCCCTTATTACGGATTCTAATCGGTTCCGCATAGATTTTATTGGGGCTATTTAAAGATTTTGCGGAATATTATTATATAAACACAGGCGTGTCTTTTCACCGCCAAACCAAAAGGAGCCCGTTCACCTTGGCTCCTACTTTTTGAAATGTATCCTTGGAGTGTACCGACCGCCTTCAGCTTTTGGGAGTTGAGATTTCCTGGAACCTAAACTTTGGGCGGTTCATTGAGTCCAAGGCCGAGGTGGCTGCCAGGAAACTTGGCGTTATCGCAAAGGTCCGGCGGTACTTCACACCAGAGCAGCTTCTAATGTTGTACACAGCACAGGTCCGTTCGTGTGTGGAGTACTGCACATTTGGGCTGGTGCTGCTAATTGTCACCTGGCCTTTCGGTGTTCTATAGGATGCATTTTGGGGAGCGTGCGAGGGTACCTATTGCATGATTTAATTCCCCCATCTCCGTTCCACCATCGGACGACCCGTCGTACGGCGAGTTTCCACCCATATGTTGTTAACACCACTACGATCCGGACGAAGCGTTTCGCCTCCTCCTTTATACCGCGTACATCAAGAGACTGGAACAATTTGCCAGCGGCGGTGTTTCCATCGGACAGCTATTTGAGTGTCTTCAATGCTGGAGTGAATAGGCTCGATTAACGATTGCGTCACTGCGTACCACGCGGGAAAGCGGGATTGTGGTCAAGCGCTAGTTTATAATTTATAAAAAAAGAAAATAAATGTGCCGTTTTTAGTGCTACCACTGTCGTGGGCACAGGATTTCTCGCATACACAGCTCTTTTTAAATTGTCCCAAACATGCTCAACGGGATTAAGATCCGGGCTGCGTGCTGGCCAATTCCTTGTACGTGCCAACCTTTTCGCAATATTGTCGAACTTGTGCAACAGCGTGCGCTCTGGCATTATCCTGCATTAAAGTAAAATTTTCACCCATGAATCCCATGTAAGGCACCACGTGATCTTCTAAGATCTCTGTTATGTAGCGATGTGCAGTCAAACCCCCTATAATACCGTTTTGACGGACCATGTCGATATGCCAGACCATACACGCTGCGACCATCTGCACCATATAAACATGTCCTACACTCGTCCGTGAACAATACGGAGGCCCATTGCTCTTTTGTCCAACTTAGGTAATCACGCGCAAACCTTAAGCGAGTTTGTCTGTGAGCTACAGACAACTTTGGACCATTTGCTGGACTAAAAGGGGTGATATGCGCTTCCTTTAACTTTCTTCTTATTGTTCTTGCACTCATATTTACTCCACGCACTTCATTAAGCTCAGTGATATTAACTGACGAGGAAATGATTTCGCAGGGAAGTTGTAACAATAAATCGGTCATCACGACCGGTGGTTGCTCGAGTCCTGCCTGTACCACGTCACCTTCTGTAAGAACCTGTCTCCACAAACCTTCTGTATATTCTAGAAACCGTAGACTGGTTTAAATTTAAATTTCTACCAATCGTTCGTTGATTCAAGCCCTCCCGCACCAGTGCTACAATTTAAGTCGCTTGTTCGGACGAAGTATCCATATTGGTTCACAAACTCCCGATGAGTTAAAAAAAACTAACCCAACAATTCTGCTGGTAACAATAATTCAATCGACAAAAGAATAAAAAATCAATGCGAATCAATTTAAAACTTTAAATAACACGCAAATCTGATACTACAAGTAAATTTTCTTTTCCCGGCAATATTCATTTGTTTAACTGCAGTTCTATTTTTAAAATTTGCTTTTTTAAGATTAAGAGCCAGTCTCTCCATATTTATATAATTTAATCTAAAAAGTTTGCATACTTACTAAAAAAAAAACATTTCAAAGTAATCCTGAACTTTGATGCAGTTTATGAGTCCGTCAGTGAACCTATATTTTATTATTTTATACAATATGTAAAGAAAACCCTGTCCGATCCGGGAAGGAATTGTTGGGTATCGTTAACTGATTCTAATAATGTCAACAAAGCCGGGCTAAACTTAAAAAAAATCCTCCTAAAAAAAAAATATGATTTCGAAAAATCGAGGTAACTTAATGCATGTGCGGTAGACAACACGTTAGGCGTACATACGCGGGTGTATGAATATAGCTGAAAATTTCATCATAGTTTAGGGGTATGTATACCAACACCATAAAATAAAAAAAATGACAAACGGACTCTCCAGACAAGCGAAATTTAAAAATTCCGGATACTTTTTGAACAGACCTCGTATACTATTAACAAAGCTCAAGATGCTGTTCAGCTTTGTTTAGAAGAGCACTATATTTTGCAAAAACTAAAATGAATTGACACTTTCACACAAAAGATATTTTTACTTTTTTTCGATAGATTTTTTTCGTCTGTGATCGATGTGTTACAGATAATTACCTCTATTGGTTTGCTGATGACCTGACTCTCTGACATTCGAGTGCCGTTGAGTATAGTCCCGTTCTTGGAGCCGAGATCTATCGCCATATACAAGTTGCGTGAGGGGTCGAATTGTATATCGAGGTGATTCTAGAAACAAAATTAAAAACATCATTTAAAATCTTGACAGTTCGATTGGCGTATTGGCTAAATGTTTAAGTGCTGCGCTGTTACACTACAGGCCCACGTCCAAAAATGGATGGGTCATATGAACCACCAGGAGACGTATATATGACGATATAAGAGCATAAAATAATAAGATTCAGCACTATGCCGGCACTTGTAAGCTGTCCCACTGAGTGCTGGTGAGAACTCAAAAGTGCAGGTAGAGTGAGTACATTTTGGTCATATAATTTTGTATGGCATTTTTACCATCAATAGATCCATGAAAACTAATAAAAGAGCGAGCAGTGCCGTAAAAAAATGGTCTATGTGGTCGCGATTTCGATTCCCGCACGGAATAAACATTGGTATGACCTACAAGTAGGTAATTGTTCTGGTTCTGATTGATTGTTTGCAAACGACGCACCACGAGACAGGAGAAATTCCAAGTGTGGGGGCAATGTTTTGCTTTAAAAAAAATGTTGTATAGAGAAGTATGGAACACGATAAGCTGTGCCGACTGAAACTAAAAGGAGGCATTCTCCTCCTCTATGTGAATAAATAATCACTAATTTAAGTTATAAATAAATAATAAAAGTGCCCCAGACCTTAGGACGGTTATGGCGGCCTATCTCAACGGACACTAGCCTTCGACGTGGCAAATATAATGCAAAAGGTATTGTATCTAAACCGCCACATGCGAACAACGCTGCAAACTGACGTCACGCAAATTCTGCATCTCGCCAAGCAGAGTTTACGGCGTAACGCCGTCTGGATGTGGCATAGGACGAGTAATTAAAATAGGGATGTTTATTGGGTAAAAAAAAAATTGATTCTATTTAGTCCGTCATTCAGATTATAGAAAAATATTGGATACGTATATTTTGTTTTATCAAATCAATAAAAAATTACAAATATTAAAGGCATTAAAGATCAGGGGTGGTGGCTGGTGACGTCAGTGACATTTTTTTTAAAGCAAAACATTGCCCCCACGGGCAATGTTTTGCTTTAAAAAAAATGTTGTATAGAGAAGTATGGAACACGATAAGCTGTGCCGACTGAAACTAAAAGGAGGCATTCTCCTCCTCTATGTGAATAAATAATCACTAATTTAAGTTATAAATAAATAATAAAAGTGCCCCAGACCTTAGGACGGTTATGGCGGCCTATCTCAACGGACACTAGCCTTCGACGTGGCAAATATAATGCAAAAGGTATTGTATCTAAACCGCCACATGCGAACAACGCTGCAAACTGACGTCACGCAAATTCTGCATCTCGCCAAGCAGAGTTTACGGCGTAACGCCGTCTGGATGTGGCATAGGACGAGTAATTAAAATAGGGATGTTTATTGGGTAAAAAAAAAATTGATTCTATTTAGTCCGTCATTCAGATTATAGAAAAATATTGGATACGTATATTTTGTTTTATCAAATCAATAAAAAATTACAAATATTAAAGGCATTAAAGATCAGGGGTGGTGGCTGGTGACGTCACTGCTCACTAAAAGTGTAGCGTGCAGTGACGTCACACGAGTTTTCAACGCACTGTGTCGTCTTAATTTTTTGTTTATATGAAAAAAGAAAAAATACGTGTCTAGTATTTTTTGTAAATCTTGACTGACTGACTAATTAGTTTTTTTTTAGTCAACTACTACAATCAATATACGATACTCACTAATTAAAAGTGACGATTATGGACAACATAGGGATCACAAGATTTTCAGTAATATTACACTAATACTAATACTAGGTGCGCCCCGCAAATACACGCACATGCGTTTCGATCCTGTGGGAATATCGGGATAAAAAGTCCTATACTTATATTAATCTTGGTTATAAACAATCTGTGTGTCAAATTTGATTCAAATCCGTTAAGTAGTTTTAGCGTGAAAGAGTAACAAACATACAACCATTTTTTTTTAAATAATTATAAAATAGCGCTTGACCGCAATCCCGCCTAAAGCGCGCTAGTTTATTAAGAGTGCAGTTGAGCGAGGTGATGCAATGTTAAACCCAACAACACGACCAACGATGCTGCTCCAAAGGGAGATTGATCTGAAGACCCTCCACTACCAAACTCCCAACACAACAATATTTGGCGCATCGTATCCGGCACACATCGCAACACAACTGCTCAGACCCGTCCTCCGTACGGCTTCACCAGACATCATGCCGGAACACGACAAACCGCTTGGCGGCAAGACTTTGTCTGGTGGGTGGTAACTTCTGCCGGCATTTTTAATAATTAGTTATGTAATTCCCATTATGTAATGCCCATGCTAGTAGTATACATTTTTAAGGACATATTCTTATCCGACCGAATCAGCGGAAGGTAATCAAGGGGGTTATTATAGAGAAACTTTTCTATTTTAAACCTAACCTAACCACAAAAATCTATTACTTAATATATAAAGCTGAAAAGTTTGTTTTTTTGTTTCTTTGAACGCGCTAATCTCAGGAAATACTGGTCCAATTTCAAAAATTCTTTTTGCGTTGAATAGCCCATTTATTAAGCAAGGCTTTAGGCTATATAACATCACGCTGTGACTAATAGGAGCGAAGCATATAAAAAAAAAACACATCAAAACCTACGAGGGTGAAACCGTGATACTGAAATCCCTATGCCTTTGTCCTATCATTCTTCGCAATTTTAGTCCATCCCTCATCTACCTAAAAACTAAATTCACCACTTACCCTAGAAACATTATGATCTCTAAGCAGTATAGTATGCTGCTCCCCCTCTCTGCCGACGGTGCCGCCATCTTTAGTGACGATGAACAGGTTGCCCACGCGCAGTTTTGGTAACGTGGTCTCGCGTACGATCACACGCATACACGGTGGGTGATGCTTGGCTACTGCTTCTGGATATAGGAAAAAAGGGCTAATTTTTAATTTCTCTCTAGACCTAAATTCAGCCAAGGCTAAAAATTTCAAAGAAGACTAGCCCTTGCTCAGCGCAGGATCGGCCCGCTTGTGCGACCGTTCATACAGAAAGTAAATAAGTGATATAGGAGGATTTTGGCGTTGCATTGCGGACAGTCCAAATTTGCGTCAGCTTCTGGCTCAGTTCAAACTTGCAAAGTTTTTAGCTAATGTAAAACTTTCTTTATACAATATGTAAAGAAAACCCTGTCCGATCCGTGAAGGTATTGTTAGGTATCGATAACTGATTCTACTAATGCCTACAAAGCCGGGCTAAACTTAAAAAAACCCTCTAAAAAAATAAATATCATATCGCAAAAGGAGGTAAATTAATACATGTGCGGTAGGCAATACATGCGCGGGCGAAAGAGGGCAGGTCACGCGGTACGCGGTCGCATCGCTATTCGCTCATAATAATACCGTCAAAAATAATGTTGTCACTTTTTAAAAAAATACCAGATTTTGAGGAAGATGGAATTAATTCGCGGAGAAAAAAAAAATATTTCAAAATTCATTAGTATTGTTACTATGATGATTATGTTAACATTTCATATTTTATTTGGTCATGTGTTCACCTAACCTTTATTATCCTTATGGGTCAGACGGGGATTTCTTTACACATTGTATACATAAAGTACCTATAATGCCCATACTCGTCACATAATACTAATGCTTTAGGGACCTAGATACCCCACCTAAAACCAACCAGGCCTAAAAAATATTTTAGTTTATGGAAACAAATCACAGCTCTGACATAAAATTTACCATCATCACTAGCTGTTGATGTACTAATATTTGACTTTTTATCTTCATCTTCATCATCAGTATTTTCTATGCTTGTATCGCTGCATTCACCATCCTCTAGCTCTTCTGCTACTGGCATTTTATCAATGGATTCTTCTTTCTCCTCTTCTTTATCATTAGATGTTACTGTTTCAACATTTTCTTCTGCTTTTTCTTTTACTTCTGTGACTTCTTCATCTTTAGGTTTAACCTCAGAAGCATCATCTTTCTTAACTTTCTTTGTATTCTTCTTACGCTTAGTTTTCTTAGTTCCATCGCCTTCATTGTCCTGTAATATAACATTTAGACTGTTGGTATGGGTGTAACCGATGATCATTTAATTACCTAAGGCTGTTTGGCCTCGGAGTGAAACCTGAGATAAGTTTTTCGTCAGGTTATCAATGTCGTCTTCTGTTTTTCTTTCCTGAAAATATAAGAATTGAATTTAGTTGCTAGGAGAACCACAGTAAAGAAATTAACCACTTTCATTCTGTACTTACATAGTATAAATAACTTATGTATGACAATACTATGTGATACATCCACTAACCATTTTATGTTTTCTAGCTTTCCTTTTTTCGTGAGCCAATAATGCTGCGTTAGAGGAACTCCTATCTGGGTATGAGTGGAACACAAATGTCTTCTTATCTTCTGAGTAGTAATAGTAACATTCTGTGTCGGTGTGGTAGTACAGACCCAGCTCCTGAAAATTACGAAATATAACATGATATGGCAGACAAGAGATAATAAAAAGAGAAGTATGGCAAAAAGAGAAGTATGGCAAAAGGAGAAGTATGGCAAAAAGAGAAGTATGGCAAAAAGAGAAGTATGGCAAAAAGAGAAGTATGGCAAAAAGAGAAGTATGGTAAAGGGAGAAATATGGCAAAAAGAGAAGTATGGCAAAGAGAGAAGTATGGCAAAAAGAGAAGTATGGCAAAGGGAGAAGTATGGCAAAAAGAGAAGTATGGCAAAGAGAGAAGTATGGCAAAAAGAGAAGTATGGCAAAGGGAGAAGTATGGCAAAAAGAGAAGTATGGCAAAGAGAGAAGTATGGCAAAAAGAGAAGTATGGCAAAGGGAGAAGTATGGCAAAAAGAGAAGTATGGCAAAGGGAGAAGTATGGCAAAAAGAGAAGTATGGCAAAAGGAGAAGTATGGCAAAAAGAGAAGTATGGCAAAGAGAGAAGTATGGCAAAAAGAGAAGTATGGCAAAGGGAGAAGTATGGCAAAAAGAGAAGTATGGCAAAGAGAGAAGTATGGCAAAAAGGTAGGAAGTCCTCAAGCTAGGTGGTGCAAGGATGGTTGGATAGGTTGCCGAAAACAAAGTTGAATGGCAAGCAATAGGAGAGGCTTATGTCCAGCAATGGACTGATGATGATGATGATGGTTTATTCCAAAATGTAACAAGAGAGATTCTTTGGTCCTACTGTAGGAGCAGAGGTTGATGACTTATACTCATTTAAAAGAGTCACATAACTACTTTACTTAACAATCTTGATAAGGTAAATAAGGCAATCTAGGTAAATGATTTTAAAAGGATTGATATATATTGGGTAATGGATACCCCTTAGTAAAACCGGTTGATAGACATTAAGGCATCTGACCCATAACAACTGTTAAATATCTATGAATGATTGGCATGTAATGATAGACACCCATCCACAGACCAACCGCAACAAGCGTAGCCTAACCTATACAATTGACCCATGCAGCTGTTATTATGTATTGTAGTTATTTCTAACTAGCGGCCGCCAGCGACTTTGTTCGCATGGAGTTAATTATGCTCCGGTCCTATTGCGGCAGCATAGTGCCGCAGCGTGAAGCTACATAGCCTAAAACCTTCCTGGATTAATGGGCTATCCAAAGCAAAAAATATTTTTCAAATCTGACCAAACCAAACGCGTTCAAACAAACAAACAAACTCTTCAGTTTTATACAATATGTAAAGAAAACCCCGTCTGACCCATAAGGATAATAAAGGTTAGATAGATAATCACATGACCAAATAAAATTTGAAATTTTGCATAATCATCATAATAACAATACTAATCAATTTTGAAACAATCTTGTTTCTCCGCGTATTTACTCTAACTTCTTCAAAATCTGGTATATTTCTAAAAAGTGACAACACCATTTTAGACGGTATAATTGTCGGGTTCCTTTCATTCTTATGAATGGCGGCGTCCGTCTGTCTAACCAATGACCAACCAGCAGTGGGCAGTGAGCATTTTCGGCGACGTCAAAAGAATGACTAGATGCACAATTTTTAGCGTAATAACATTTTTTTTATCGCTATTAATCGAAATTTGTATCTGGTTCAGTGATTTGTTGTAAAAACACAGATTACCTAATGGTAAAAGTGCTTTCGTTTAATTATCGTTTAATTACTAATAACATTGTTATATCACAGGTATTAGTAAACAGAAACTAGAAAGGTCTTATGAAATACGATTTTAGTAAAGTATTATAAACAATGTAAAGAATTTATGTTTACCTAATTTAAGTTATGTGAAAGTTCTAAAATCTAAAGAATGCCATGGCATGTTGAATCGATGCGTGTGATTCTGCAATACTAAATCGATATCAAAAATCGTTACAAGTCATATTTTGAATACTTTCACACCTCTAGTCAAAGGGTACCGCCGTGCAGGTAGAGTACCTATTTTTATGAAATAAAAATCATTTTTATTTTAAATTTATTAGTTTCGTGTAGACATTGCGTCCGTGTAGACGTATCGTTTATTGTGTGATCATATCGTTTTCTAACGTAATGTAACATGCTGATGGAAGGTAGTAACTGCAATTAGCTGTGTTGTGTTGTGAGGTGTTGGACGATTCGGATGTGGTGGTGGTGGTGTGGTTCCAGCATGACGGTGCCCCACCATATTTTTGCCGACCTGTACGTGAGTACCTCCACTATCAGTTCGGCGAGCAGTGGATTGGTAGGGGTGGACTAACTTTGTGAAACATCGTGCTAATCTCGTGCGATGGTACCAGGCCTGTATCGTTCTAAGTGAACGAAATATGGAGCAACATCTCTGCCACAATAATTGTGCTCATCAAATGAAATGATACATTTGGAGAGTCAGATGACCTTCCTACTTAAAAAAAGTTCTTTTCATGAGCTGCCTAAGTAGATATCATTGTTTCTTTCGATAAACGTGGTTAGACTACCTATACCTACATGCATGAGGTCAACTGAGATCATGCCCTGTGCCTGTGTTGCCATGAAATTACCTATTTATTTTATTTAAGTTATTTATTTTTAAGGGGGTACTTTTTTTTTAGTTTAGCCAGGTATTAGTAGAATCAGCTAACAATACCTAACAATACCTTCACGGGTCGGACAGGGTTTTCTTTACATACTGTATATTAGTATAGATTATACAATGTGCCAGGTACAAGGGTAAAGTGCGGACAACAGCAGGTCAAGCCACCCCTAACTGTCAGATATTCCCAATCAACCTTGAGCTTTAATTCTTTAGAGATAAAGTTGAAAATCTAATAAGGAAATCTGACAGATTGTAGTAGCTTGATGTGCTGTCGTCTGTACCAACATAATCCCATCCCAATGTCATGGACTAGTGGTCAAAATAGGTTGATTGGACTCTAAAAAAAGTGTTTTCTAAATGTTAAGCTTTTTCCGAATGAAGTGTAGGGGGTTCAAAACCATGTTTATGCTTAGTTACAGTTTGAGCATCAAAGGCCCTGCCACTCTGTATAACACTTTATGTGAGAAATAAATAAAATATTAATATTATTAAAACAAGAAAACTAATTATCATTTACCGAATTATAATAGTATCCAGTCTTATAATCATAGTACATTCCCGCAGACTCCACATACACCATTCCAGATTCCTTCATAGCATCTTGTGCAGCTTCAGCTACTTGCTCCGCTATGCTCTTAGTTTCCTTATTGTTGTCATTTATATTCCATCCTGAGTCCTCTGGTTTCTCTAGATCTTTAACTAGTTCTAGTTTAGATTTGTTTAATATTTCTTCTGTTTGCGTTGTTTGGTCCTTAGTTTTAATTAATTTAGAGTTTTTAGATTCCGTTCCTTCTGATTTTAAAGTATTATTAGACTCTGTTTGTGTAGACTGATCATGGTCTTTAGTAGTATCTGTGTTTCCTTGTATAGTATCAGTAATAGTGCCACTCTCTTTAAGTTCTTTTAGACATGAAACATCTTTAAATCTTTTATCATTGACCTGTAAAAATTAATAATTTGATAAAGACTTTAAGTCATAATCTTTGCATTAAATTCAAACGTTTTTGAACCCTTCTTTCTTTAGACAAGCTTATGAAGTTTGATAACAAAGCCAAAGTGAGCAGATATCATCTGTTTCTGGATACACACATTCCATCGTAAATCTCATCCATGGCTTTTCATCAGATATGATCAAGGTCAAGAGGAAGCCAATTAAGCAAATAAAAAAAAAACACAATAAAAAAGAAATCATGGCTGTTTAATGACCTCTTGGCTTCTAAGGTTTTATAGGTGAGGTGTAAAAAAATAGTGCAAAACTGTGAAATTATCAAAATTTCTGGTTGTTACTAACCATTTTATCTATGCCATACTTTAGCTTTTGTATCATAAATTGTTTCTGTTTGATACGTAATCTCAGTCTTAGTATCAGCTCCAGGATTTTAGGCCGGTATTTCAGAGATAGTCGAAGACTCTTCAAGTTGAAGGTACGTTTCGGCCTCCATAATTCCGTCATTTTTATTACATCAAGGTTTAAGAAACTTGAGTGAACTAAAACAATGTAAATAATAATAATCCTCTTATTAACAACGAAATAAATAAAATTATTGGTATTGTAAATCACACTTATTTTGAGTTTGACTATTGCCTTTGTCAATATTTGACAATTTAAAGATACTGTCAGTAGTGTCAGTTTAATTTTGACAGTATTTTTTTTTTCTTTTCTTGTTTGGCTTCGCTCGGTTTGTGCATTAGCCAATGATGGACAGTAAGGCCCGTATTCCAGAAGCTCACTCAAAACTCAAGCATTACTTTTAAACTCGTTTCAAGTCATTTGTTTGGTTGAAACTAGTTTTAAGTAATGTTTAAACAGAGATCAATGCTTGATTATCCTTCTGGCATACAGACCTAAAATTAATAGTGTTGGAATGGGTTCGTTCAGTGGGTCATTCAAAGAAAATAAAAACACTTGCGTAATGTTCAAAAAAAAAAAAAAAGAAAAATGTATAGTGGGGTGTTTAGACATTGGTAGCGATGGTAGAACATGTTGATGAATTCAAGTGATTTTACTGATCGATGTGGTAGCATGAATCTGTAACGGTTGGTATTGGTTTGTATTGTGAGTGGTATTAGAACGTGTTTCTTTATTCACTCATCTATATTATATTATGTAGTACACTGTGAATCACTCCAACGAAACAATATGAGAGACCATGATCGAAAGAAACTGAGCGATTGAATTGAAACTTTTTCTGAATAAAAACCGCCCAAAACATTTCAAAGACCCTATTAAAGTATTGTGTAATTGATTAGTTTGATGGTCTAGTACTCAGAGGCACAGACTAGCGCTCACAGCCGCCTTTTGCTATTTATTAGTAGCTGCCGTTTGGTTTGGGTGGAAAAACTTCAAATGACTTATCCCCGTCAGAATCGCGCGGAAGGTCGCTTCAGACTTACTGACTAAAACCCACCAGCGTTCCTTCATTTGCCCAAGTGGCAGGGGTCACAGTATCTCTTTCGAACAAGCCGCGATTTTTTACCAACTCATACCTCTTACCGTTAATGTTGCAGCATAAGCCTGCATTTTACACCGCTTATACGGAGTGGCCCGTGAAACGACATCCAGAGAATGTTATTAGAAACTTCTCTCCAAAAGCTTCCGGGAAGATTCTCCATTTTCCAAAGATTATTTATAATTTAGGAGCTTTTGGAAATGTACACTTCTTCAGTGGAGATGTGCGTTTTTTTAGGTAGGTATGGGTAAAAAATGGTTGCCTGTAAAGTCGGTTTTACGGGCGAAGATTTTACGTGACAACGTCTTTTTCTCGGTAGAATATTTATTGATATGAATATAATTAAATTGCACAATAGGAACAAGGAATTGAATGAAAATAAGAATTGCACAAATTTTAACTATAGAAATATATTTTTTAGTTCGGTGACTCATCGTAACGTTACCGAGCGTTACACTTTTTCATAAGTGACTCCCAGCCGCAACCTAATTTAAGACGTTGTCACGTCAAAAAATTTAAACTCAAAATCCAAAGCCGTTTACTTAAATGAGGTTGAGAATCAGCACTTTTTGAACATCAATACGAAGTCCCCCAAAATGTCCGCCCTTTGCCACTTCCTAGTGCTTTCACTGGAAAGAAGTGGCAGAAGAAACTTCCCAGCAGCACGGCTGTCTGTTATTTTAAAAATACATGACTTTATACAATGTATGTAAAGTATATAACTAACATAACAAAACACAGAACACTAACCATGTGCCAGCCAGCAACGTCAATATATCAGAAAAGCAAAAAAGAAATATCATAAAAAATGAAAATGTAGTAAAAACTTATTACCAAATAAAACTATCCAGGCATAAACTCGCCTGCATTGTAGTGTGTAACCCACCCATGTTCCTTCATTTGCCTGTGTGCCAGGGCCTCGGTTCATGGTATCTCTTTTTACCAACCCGCAATCCTGACCTAGGCTTCAGTCTTCGCTTACCGGGCGGCGAGCTGCCTGCTCCGCGCGCAACTCACGCGCTCCGCCTCCTTCTTTGCCTGCTGGCAAAGGACACACGTCCATCACCTCCGGAGAACCTCTTAAGGAAGTGACGGCCTGCCATGCATTCTCGTTTCGGACCATGGCCGGATGCGAGAGATTGCCGCTGGTCGCTCTCACGAGGGCACGGCGGTGGTCCTCCCAAGCCGGCCAGACCTCCACCGTGTCCTCAGGGCGATCCCCACAGTGGTGATTAGGTGGTGACACCCTGGCGTGTCCTCCCGCCTTATACGAAACAGCCGTGTCCGGTGAGAACGCCGTGGCGGCTCTCAAGCCACTCCTCAAAGAGGGGACTCACCGTCGCTATTTTGGCGTACCCAAACCGAAACCCCCTTGGGAGAGCTTAGTTAATCCTATCCTGTCTGTCTTTGGAGTTCGGACAACTGAGTTAATGGGCCTTAACAAACCTTAAAACTAAAGTTCAGCCTGGTGATGCCTCATCGAACGTGGATTGTATGTAGGTAGCCACTGCTACTAGCCAGATGTTGCATCGCATGTAGGGTAATAATAGGTGTGGAGCTTCATTTGTAGGCGGAAATACACACATCAAAAATGTCTAGGGATCAAGCATTTTTATGCGGATTTCTTGAGATTGAGATGTGGCTTATATGGATCCTTTTTGGTGCATTTCATAATTTGAATCAGGAACTGTGAATCAATTTCGAGTAAAAGATGAAAATCAGCTGTCAATATTTTCCCTATAAAAACATACAACGCATTGAAGACATTATTAGTGCTACTGTTTCCCTACTACTGATTAAAACCAACGTTATTATGGAGCGGCGACGTCATTTAAGCAGGGAAGAAATGCTCAGAGCCGTGGGAATGATAGAAGCTGGTTCCCGGCAACGTACTGTGGCTTTAGCTCTGAATACAAGTCAGAGTGTTATCAGTCGACTTTGGACACGTTACCGAAGCACTGGTACCGTGGCTGAGCGCCATGGAGGACGGTATCGCTGCACCACACGGAGACAAGACCGATACATTCAAATCTTAACTCGAAGAGCTCCAACAATAACCGCCATGATGTTAGCCGTGAGGCTTCATCACTCTTCAGGGAACTTAATTAGCGACCAAACAGTCAGAAACCGCTTGCATGAAGTGAACCTTCATTCCCGAAGACCGCTACGGGTACCACCTATAGCAATGCACAATCGTAGGATTCGATATCAATGGGCTCTTGAACACAGAAATTGGGCAGAAGAACAATGGCGTTTCGTGTGCTTTTCTGATGAGTCTCGTTTTGGTATGAGACCGGATACAAGACGTATACGACACTGGAGAACCCCTGGACGCCAACAGCGATTAAAATCCTGCCAGGAAGTCCATCCTTATAGTGGTGGAACCATCATGGTATGGGCGGGTATTTGGATCGGCGGAAGAACTGAGTTGATTTGGATCAGAGGCAACCTCAACGCTCAAATTTATGCTGAGACGATTGTATCAGACGTCATCGTTCCTCTACAAGTGCAAATCGGTCCCTTATTTCAGTTAATGCATGATAATGCACGACCGCACACCGCAAGAGTTGTAAGACAGACTCTCACCGCAGCTAACATCAATGTCCTGCCCTGGCCTGCTCAGTCGCCAGACTTGAACCCGATTGAGTATGCATGGGATATGCTACAGAGAAGAGCTCTGCCGAATATGGAGGGTATCCAGTCGCAAGAAGACCTTTTTTTGTTGTTGCAACGAACATGGGCGGCCATTCCACAGCGTGATTTGGATGAACTCATTTTGAGTATGCCAAACCGATGTTCTTGTGTTGTTAGTGTTCGCGGTAGAAACACGGATTATTATTAATTGTTTAAGTTACCCAATAAAATTTTAGAGAAAACTGTTATTTCAGTCTTTTTTTCGAACTTTTGTGTTAGTGGTTCAAATGTCAAATATCCCTTTATTAGGAAAATGGCAAATTTCTTTATTAATGCAAAGGTGACTTGGTTTATCGTTACTGTGACAAACGAAAACACTTTATTTGATGAATCCTTAAAGAAAATTTTAATTAATATCAATCAGGAGAAAAGTTATTGCAAAAATATATGTTGATCCCTAGACACTTTTGATGTGTGTAGCTTTCAATCATTAGAAACATATTTCAGTAAAGGCTACCTAGGGTACAGAGAATGTTGCCGGCACTCTCATTTTAGTAGGTATATACGAATGCCGTCCGTAGGTCACGCTACCTCAATCTGTCAAATATTCGCAATTAACCTTGATGTAACGTTTGATAATATCAAAATATAACTATTATATATTTTATTTGAGTCTATGCTTTAGCGATAAAGTTGAAAATCAATAATTTGACAGATTGTAGGTGCATGATGTGCTGATGTCAGTACGTTAGTTTATGTTCGGCACATAGATTTAGGATTTCATTGCTACGTTCGGCACTAAATGAACTCTCGATACTAAAAGAGGTGGTGTTATCGATGCGATTTACCTCATCTCTATACAAGATTGAATTTCTTAAGCAAATGTTTTTTTTCCCTGAAGTACTCTCCAGCATTTTGCAACTTATTAATATTTAAAAAAATGAAAGACAATTTTCTAGACCAATTTTTATTTATTTAAAATAAAAAGCTCATTAATTACATAAATTATGTGCGTTTATAATTAGAACGGTTTAAAAGAAAATAAAGCGAGTATGGATAAGTTTGAAAGAATGAAAAAGGTATGGTCATACATGGACATTTAAGTACACCTATTAAACAATTTGAGAAACAAAGTAAAGATAAATGAAACCTTGTATGTATCTGGCCTATAAAATTGTATATTAATAACACTAAAAAGATCTATAAATGCAAAACTCTAAATGAGTATACAGTAGAAAAAAATACATCCAAAGGAAAAGTTCATCATTATAGCTCATTTCGTTCAAGTCCCTAAGTTTACACAATTTGTTAACCTTATAACTATGGTAATATTAGACAAGTACAAAATGATATTCCATCCTTAAAAATATCTATTCGTAGCCTATAACTAGAGTCAGTTGTATATTCATTACAATGTACGTTAATTGTAATTCATAGTTTACACACCAGCTAATCGTGATCGATTCATGCATTATAAACAGCGATTCGTTAAAATGGCGCTCAGACGGTGAAGTCAACGCCGCCTAATAAACAGTAACCTCATATGTACTTCACACACACGCACGCACTACCTATAAATATAACGTGTATGGAAGATCTACGCTAAAGGCTAAAATGTTACACTTTCGATATGTTTTATTTTTAAATTACATTAAATAACAACTGTGAAACAATGGCACATTTTTAGCCAAACATTTTAATTACTGCTGTTTTGGTACGTTAGCAAATAAATAAGGTAATTGACAAATTATGTCAATGTGCTTCTTTTTTATATAAAAGCCCTGTATTCATGGTAAACATTTGTTTTTTAAAACAGAGTTTAACCAACATGCTGCTGAGTTGCTGGCAACACTGCGTGTTATGGAGTTGAATGATGGACGATTGATGGTGGCTTGTTGCTTCAACATCTGTGTATTCACATTTATTGATGTGTGTGAGAACACAGCAACACTACTCCTTAGCCCCTATGGTCTTACTCCACACGCCCAAAGGCTTAAGACGTGTGGATTAAACATTGATGTGAACTCTGTTTCCAGCACCTTTGTCGTTACTCATCATCAATATTGATCAATTGCTGCTCAACAAAAGTTTACCCATGAATACGAGATTAATTGCTTTGCTTTACGGATATTATGAGCATTCAGTTCACACAGCTCAATAATATTTGCGTGGTTCACAAAATCTAACTACTGTCATGTTATTGTAAATGATTTAATAAGAAATCATTCACAC
This sequence comes from Sesamia inferens, assembly GCA_037179545.1. NCBI lineage: Eukaryota > Metazoa > Arthropoda > Insecta > Lepidoptera > Noctuidae > Sesamia > Sesamia inferens. Next base: position 12,242,617 of record CM073940.1, read on the forward strand.
ATTCGATTGAACTTCGGCTTATTCTAAGAGCTAATGTAACATCATCTACTTCAACAATATTACTAGGTACTTTTTATTATTGTGAAGTCTCCAGTTTTTACATAATTGAAAGTCGACATCACGTTACCCTAATGGGTATATTTCGTGACGTACTTACCTACATTAGAAATTCGTAGTCACATTAAACTGTGCACAATTCCTCGTTTCGTCGACGTCGGGTTACTCCCTACCTAATTTATAAATGCATCTCATTATAAGTGCGTAAATGCTGCGTTTTTTTTTTAATTTATAAGACAGCTCACGAGTTAGATAAATAAATCGTAGAAAATTACTGCCGGTGCTCGACTAGTTGAAACCGTATCGCAGTTAAAAATCGAAAGTATTTCGTAAATGATAACTTGACTATGACGTCACGAATACTACAACTCCAAGGTAGCGTCGTCACGAGTAAGATTTCGGGCTAGGTTCTCGAACGAAAATTATCATAAAAATTTTGTGACAAATTACCAAGCGCGCGTAAATTGTCGCAGATAACATCTGGGGTCCTAGCCAATGTAACATGCCAAACCAACTAATAACGAAAACGATTAATCATTTTCGTTATTAGTTGGTTTGGTATTCGATTTCGTTTCGTTATGAAGCAATGTTACATTGGCTAGGGCTTCAGTTTAAGCGTGCTTAGAGATTGGTCAGAATACCTTAGCTATAATTTTCGTTTGAGAAACTGGCATGTCGCGTACATACTAGGCGGACAAGCCGCGTTTAGGGCGGCACGTAGGGGGGTGGCTTGCGGTAGGTGGGCGTGGCCTTGGGGCGCGGAGGGGTGCGGGAGGGCGCGAAGGGCGGCGGCGGGCGGTAGGGCGCGTCGTCGGGCCCGCGGTAGTCCGGCGCGGGCGGCAGCAGAGGGGGCTTCTCCTCGCGCATGATGACGGGCGACTTGTGCACGGGCTCGGCCTCGCCGCGCTCCTCCAGCTCGTCCTGGAAGATCACCGGGATGCCCTTGGAGCGGAACGCTTGCCGTTCTTCCTCGTCGCCCACACTCATTTTACCTGAAAGTACACATTATTACGTTTTGTTAGGATAACAAGGACACTAAAAGCGAGCGTTCTACTGCTTTCTGTGACAAAATAGATAGGTTCAGAAGGCAGATTTAATACAATGAGAGAATACCGCCGAGCGCACGCACACAATGTAAATAGCCGGATCCACACCAGACGATCCAAAATGGATCGGCGATCCCGCGATCCTCGATCCAAGATCGTGATGTGTGGATCGTTCAAGGTCGATCCAACAGCAATCTTTTGCGATCCTGACTGGCTGCTTCAACGCGCTTCCGCCGATCCATACAGAATCAGTTGAATTTTGTCTGTCTATGGAGGCACACGTGCAACGACCTCAACGAATAACCGTAACAGTAGCAAGCTACATTTTACTTGTATATTTACGCCAAACATTACGAAAACGAAAAAGACAGTATTGGGTTAAACAAAGACAAGACAAAGACTTCATTATTTTCTTTAATTCTGTTGTTGAAATATTGTTCATTTGATGACTGCTTAATTTTCCGCCAGGCATCTTCTGTTACACTTCTATTTGTGTAATTTGTATGATTAGGGCACCATAAACATTTATTATCCATAGATAGGGAAATTAAACGGATACATTGCGAATTATCCATAACGGTGGATCAAGCGGTTCAAAATCATAACCGTCCAGAGTCCAGACCGCGCGCTTCAATCGACTGAGGCCCCTTTGTGCGTGAACAAAAAATCGACAAGAAATGGATCGCATGCGGTACTTCTTTCTTCGCTCCGTGGAGCGCGCTCGATGCCGCCCGCGATCGGAGCGCTTTTGATCGTCCGGTGTGGATCCTGCTAAAGCCACTCGCATTTAGTGCGTTTGGCATGCGTGCGTATGCGTTCACATGTTGTATAGATCCGACCCTCTGTACCTATTTATTTTCTGTTCCTTTGACATTTATAGCCAATCCAAGAAATGTGCTATGAATTTGTGAATGTTCGGAGTTATTCAGCATCGTACGATGGTGGCGCCTCCACCGGGAAAATTATGCAACAGTTAAATTATTTACGCTGTGATACTCCATGACACCAAAATTTATTTACATAAACTCTTATAGCAATCAACTTTCAAGCATTTTGTTTTTAAAATATTTGTGTTTTAGCATAGGCAAGCGCTACTGTGAGATTATTGTTCGATATAACTTAGCGCACAATTTTGAAGATTACCATAATGCCAATTTGTGAAAAGCAATGATTTTTTTTTTATCAATAATAATGTGGAACACTAAAGTATTGTTTTGTATATTTTTAAATCACCTTATTATTCAAGCATTGTCACCTCCTACAGAATTAAACTAGATATTAGTTAACCCTTATTATTAAGCTTTTAACTGTTTATTATTAATTTAAACCCTTTCCCGTTAGGTTAGGCAAGCACAAAATCTTTTTGCTACGATATTATTACTGCCAGATAATAATACAGACAGTGACCCCGATTCCCTTAAGTTAGCCGATTAGCTAAACTAAATTTAATTTAAGTTCAAGCATCTTTTGCCTTCTATTTTATTAAGAAAAGGACAGAACATAATATGCCAGTTTAGACCTGTCAAATTAAGCCGCGCCTGAGGTAATCTGATGTATTTTTCAAGATTTAGGAATTCATTTATGGTATTTTTGGTCGCTATGTTAATAATCGCGTCTAAACTGTCTATGGAATGTCTTAAATTGACAGGATTAAACTAAATGATATCTTCTATACCTTTCTTAATGGAATAGAAAGATTTAATTCCCCCATCTCCGTTCCACCATCAGACGACTCGTCGTACGGCGAGTTTCGCCTTCTCCTTTATACCGCGTACGAGGGACTGGAACAATTTACCAGCGGCGGTGTTTCCGTCGGACTACAATTAAGAGTATCTTCAAGGCTAGAGTGAAAAGGCTCTTAATAAACTAGCGCGCTTTACCATCAACGATTGCGTCACTGCTGACCATCAAGCGGGATTGCGGTCAAGCGCTAGTTCATAATTTATAAAAAAATGAGAATCAGCGGCATCGTCTTTAGTCTTATTTAATTATCCGTTATGCTCGCCTAACCTAACAAATGTACTAAAAACTAAAATCAAACTATTTACCTGTCCTCCTTCGCCTATACAGCACGCAGGCGATGATGGCAGCCAACAATATCATACACACGATGACAATTGCCGGGATAATGAACGTCACCAAATAGTTTGGATCAGCTGCATTGCTAGCTTTATTGTTCTGAATATTCGATGATGACCCAGGATGCACTTGTATCGATGTCTTCGGTACTTTAGTATTTTGTTCGGCGCACAGCCCGAGAGGAATGAGTCTTATGGACATGACTTTAAGGTCTTTGTCGAAGACGTGGTCGACGTTTTCTTTGAGCGCCCCACCCGTGGAGCCTCGCTCGTCAACTATGATCATTTTGCGTAGTTCCTCGATCTCCTTTTTAGGGCATCGGTCCATTGGTAGACTTGTGTTGTACCTGAAAATAAAAGGATTGTGTTTTATATTTGCATAATATTAAATTAAAATTTTACTTTTAATTTATTAAATGATTTTAATTTTATAAAATAAGATTTGGAATAAAAATGTCTATTTAGATTTGTGATACGCAGCAGATATCTGAATCTGTACCATCTAGATCAGTCCCCTAATCCGGTCCTAATTGGTCCGTGCGGTCCAAACGATTCCAAACAGGTCGCAATCATTTTAAAAAAATGTGTTCGCCGATTAGGGGGCTAGTATCGCTGTCTATAAAGTCGTGAAAATAAATGAGGGCGCTGCGGTCGTGCATTTAGCAACCCTGTTAATGTGATTGAAATCATTTTGATATTAGCACATTATTTTGTACTAGAAGCAAAACGAAACAGACAGCGAAAGTCTGCCTATAAAGTCGTGAAAATACCCCAGTAACAAAATGGCAACTGGTGCTGATTCCAAGAATCGAATGGGGGCTAAAAATAACTGGTAAAATCAAACCTCTATCTGCGCCTTTGAGGATTCAATATCTATTCCTTTAACAGATCAGATGACTCACCATATGATAGTAGTTGGATTATTCGTGATGCTCTGTATCCGGATATTTTCAATCTCTTTCTGTCCGAACAAAGCTGCCAACTTTTCGACCACCTTACGTTTGTTATTGGCATCATACGCAAGCATCCGGAACGGATACTCCATGGTCATTTGGAACTCTACAGTGGGTCTGATTGTCGGTGCTTTAACTACTTCCACTAGTAAACTGTCGTAGGCACTCTTCTTGCTTGAGTCTTCAGCAATCTAGAACAAATTAAGATAGATAGCATTAGATATTTTAATTGAGAGGTAGTAAGTGTGTACTTATTTTTCTCAAAACGTTTAAAGAAAACATCGTGATGTAAACGGCATGTTCTAGATTCGAAAAAATTGAAGCACCCATCCGCACTCTTTCCGTGTGGTTTGTGGAGCCCTCTCACAAGTCTGTGTCAGCAGTGGGAACATTAAAGACTGGTTATGATTATTTTATAGCATTTTCCTAGTTTTTTTTTGATACCTTTAAATTAAATTATAGGAAATCCTATTCTGTAGGAACTTATTCTGTGATTCGAGTTCTCCAAACGTTATCGAGTGTTTAAAATAGTGCTATTCGACGTGGCTTTGAAAATCGAAAATCGCTTGTCTGACGCCTAAAAAGAATCCCTGTGACGAGAAGTTAAGGCTGCAATTTAATTGCCTATAGCATACAATAAAGTTGATACAACAAATGACTTGCGTCGTCTAAATGGTGTTTATTGTCTAAACACCTTTTTTAACTTTTATTGTTGCTTCAACTTAATTGAAGCAATTTAATTGCACCGTGTAAATCAGCCTTAACTTCTCGTCACTGGAATTCTTTTTAGGCGACTTTACTCTTGTTGTATATTTTGTTTATCCATCCTTATCGTTACAGTTGAAAGACAAGCGAGGTTCCATGGGAGGTGCGCTCTAGGAATTGTCAACCACGTGTTTGATAAAAACCATAAGTGTGACCTACAAAATTCTGTGAATAGGTATACTCGAATGCCTGTTTCAACTTTTGATTATACATTACTAAATAAAATATCACCTAAAACCACCACAGAAGATACTAACTTTCGCAAAAGTATTAAAGATCGCGGATAGAAGTGTTTGAAACCTACGCACTCTGCCTCGCTAAGTCCCGTCGCGCTAGGCTTCCGTTTTAGACACTACAATATAGACGCAAAGGTGCGTTACACACCATTACTATCAATTTGAATTATTTTGTAGCTTATTGCTAATCCATTGCTTCCTATGTTCGAAAATTATGTCTGCTCAACAACGTAAATAGTGCAATGAATGTTGTTGAACTGTCAAAATGAAACCCCATTGCTACTGATAACGTGTTACGAAATTGCCTTTTCCTGAATTTGCCTAATTCAAGGCAAAAAAAAAAGTATGACGATTCATGGATCGTCTTAGTTTTTTGGGACAAGCACATTATACCAATGTTAAATACTAATGTAAAATATGAAAGTGAATAATTCCTTACCAGTTGGTAAGACACACTGCCCTCGTCGCTCGGTGCTGGTAGACCGTAGAACTCTTGATTTTTGGCGTCAAACTGCAGCCAGTGACCGGCCGGTATTTCCGTGCGGTCGCTGTACCTGAGAGAGAGGGCCAGGTTGCGAGTGCCGCCGTCTTCTGGGTCGAAGAATGTATCCTGGGAAGATCGAAGAATGTAATGTAACTTATAATTGATATTTTTATGTGTATTGGAATATTTTAATATACTTGTAGTGGTGCCTACAACGCAATATGTGAACAACGCGTCCTATTGACATCACACGAATTCTACATCTCGCAATCAGAGTTTACCGTGCAATTAGCATACATACAACTTCTCAACATCAACGGTCGGGCAAGTGCCCGCCAGACATAACACCCGTCTGGTCAGAGGATCCACCCTTATCTACGGAGGATGAGTGAACTTTACTCCCTGTTAGGTACTCATGCTAATGGCGATTTAATTTTATACAATTTTTTTAGTGTTCAGGTTCAGTTTGTTCTTTTAATTTACTTTCATTTCCATTTTCAATATTTTATTACTTTTAATAATCTTAAGTTATACTTCGTTAATTAATCTCAATATTAATATTTAATCAGAATTTCGCCAGATTTTTCCCGCCTATTATTATTTAATTATTTTTTGTATGTCTTTCAATTTTAATATCAATTAAGTTTTTTCTATACTAATATATAAAGTCGAAGGGTTTGTTTGAACGCGCTAATCTCTGGAACTACTGGTCTGATTTGAAAAATTCTTTTTGCGATGGGTAGTCCATAAATCCAGGAAAGCTATAGGCCATACAATATCACGCTGCGACCAGTAGTAGCGGAGCATATAAAAAAAAACATATCAAAACCTACGGGAGAAACCGCGGGGCGCAGATAGTTAAGTATGTAATGTAAACCGTTATTTTTTTTGCATGTGGAGTTAACCTGTAATTAATTGTTGTACTTATTAAGTGTTAGTCTAGTCATCAAATCACAATAATGTACAGCGTAAACAATTGTTGGCTACACAATTTTTTTTTTAAATGTCCCAATATGTAATGTATGTAGTGGTCACCTCGGGCACTTTGTAGACCAGTAGATGTCCGACGGTGGCGGTGAAGTGGTCGACCTGGTTGCGCGTGACGGGCGGGTAGGTGTCGGGCGCGCGCGTGGCGGGCGGCATGTCCCAATATGTAATGTATGTAGTGGTCACCTCGGGCACTTTGTAGACCAGTAGATGTCCGACGGTGGCGGTGAAGTGGTCGACCTGGTTGCGCGTGACGGGCGGGTAGGTGTCGGGCGCGCGCGTGGCGGGCGGCATGTCCCAATATGTAATGTATGTAGTGGTCACCTCGGGCACTTTGTAGACCAGTAGATGTCCGACGGTGGCGGTGAAGTGGTCGACCTGGTTGCGCGTGACGGGCGGGTAGGTGTCGGGCGCGCGCGTGGCGGGCGGCATGTCCCAATATGTAATGTATGTAGTGGTCACCTCGGGCACTTTGTAGACCAGTAGATGTCCGACGGTGGCGGTGAAGTGGTCGACCTGGTTGCGCGTGACGGGCGGGTAGGTGTCGGGCGCGCGCGTGGCGGGCGGCATGTCCCAATATGTAATGTATGTAGTGGTCACCTCGGGCACTTTGTAGACCAGTAGATGTCCGACGGTGGCGGTGAAGTGGTCGACCTGGTTGCGCGTGACGGGCGGGTAGGTGTCGGGCGCGCGCGTGGCGGGCGGCATGTCCCAATATGTAATGTATGTAGTGGTCACCTCGGGCACTTTGTAGACCAGTAGATGTCCGACGGTGGCGGTGAAGTGGTCGACCTGGTTGCGCGTGACGGGCGGGTAGGTGTCGGGCGCGCGCGTGGCGGGCGGCATGTCCCAATATGTAATGTATGTAGTGGTCACCTCGGGCACTTTGTAGACCAGTAGATGTCCGACGGTGGCGGTGAAGTGGTCGACCTGGTTGCGCGTGACGGGCGGGTAGGTGTCGGGCGCGCGCGTGGCGGGCGGCATGTCCCAATATGTAATGTATGTAGTGGTCACCTCGGGCACTTTGTAGACCAGTAGATGTCCGACGGTGGCGGTGAAGTGGTCGACCTGGTTGCGCGTGACGGGCGGGTAGGTGTCGGGCGCGCGCGTGGCGGGCGGCATGTCCCAATATGTAATGTATGTAGTGGTCACCTCGGGCACTTTGTAGACCAGTAGATGTCCGACGGTGGCGGTGAAGTGGTCGACCTGGTTGCGCGTGACGGGCGGGTAGGTGTCGGGCGCGCGCGTGGCGGGCGGCGCGTGCGCACAGGGCCCGGCGCCGCGCCACCCCACCCCTCCCACTTTCAGTTCGGGCTGCATGGCTCTCGCTAGGCCTGCAGAAGGACTACCTGCATTTGTGTCGGATTCCATAATCTGAAAGAGACGAAAATCGATGTAGAAACACTACAGCTGTCAGCTACCTCAATCCAGATAAGGGTAACTTAGAAAAATTAGTCATCGCGTTTGTCTACAGTACCAATTATAACACAAGGGAACAAAATTTAACTTTTTTTTTGTTGCATGGAATTTCATGCCTGTTGTTCACTAATTTGAGGTCGCTGATTTCAAATCTACCCTCATTTTTTTCTAACAGCTTTTGTTCTTGATATACAGCGATCAGACGTTTTTTTTATTAGCTACACTTTACATACAAAGCAATCTTGCCTGGCCTTCCAGGTAAGCTATGCTTCCGGGACAACTGAATGTGAACCCCTTGTGCCCTGGGATGGTATAATATTGCCACCTTTGCATATCATACTAGGGCTCATGAAACAATTTGTCAAAGCTCTGAACAAGGATGGCGATTGTTTCAAATACATCTCTAACAAGTTCCATAATTTGAGCACAGAGAAAATACAAGCCGGAATTTTCGATGGTCCACAAATAAGACTGTTGATAAAGGATGAACATTTTAGTAGTTACATGACTGATACTGAAAAATTGAAATGAATTTGTTTGGGTTGCACAAAATTTGTTGGTGGTAGGCCTCACCATCGGCCACCGGCGTAGTTACCACCCACCAGACAAAGTCATGCCGCCGAGTGATTCGTCGTGTTCCGGCATGATGTCTGGTGAAGCCGTTTGGAGGGCGGGTCTGAGCAGTTGTGTTGCGATGTATGGTACGATGCGCCAATTGTTGTCGTGTCGGGAGTTTGGTCGTGGATGGTAGCGGGATCCGAAGCACGGTGCTCCGCTGGCCGACCGCAGGTAGTTGGGGGGCCCAAGTAGTGTGCCAGCCACATATGAAAGGCTGCCCCGCCAACTGCGAAAAATCCCAGGGTGGCCCCATCGTGCCGGTTGGCGACCGGACGAGAGGACCCGATGGCGATCCCTGGGGGGGTTCGGGCGTCCCCGCAGTCTCCAGATCAATCTCCCTCTGGCCCGGCATCGTTGGTCGCATTGTTGGGATTAACATTGCATCACCTCACTCAACTGCCGTCTTCCTTCCTATTCACTCAATTTTTTTTTTCAAATGAAAAAGTCAAATAAGAAAAGTAGGTGTGTACAGCGGGCGCACGTCCTCTCTTTCAAAGTGCACCTCTCTAATATTCGAGGAATAATATTCTCTAATACTCCAATCTCATTGCAGTACATCACCACCTTGAGACTGAGAAGCCCCATCTACTTTTCTTGACGGAGACCCAGATCAGATGTCCGTCTGATGCGGCATACCTCAACTACCCGGGATACGCATTGGAGCACCATTTCCTGCAGCGTGCCGGGGTCTGTGTGTATGTCCGCAATGACATTTGTTGCCGGCGCCTCCGTCACCTCGAAGACCCTCATTTCTCGTCCCTATGGCTGTTGGTTGACACTGGTGTGGACAAAATTGTTTACACTTTACACTTGTGTCTACCGATCGCACAGCGGTGATCAGGAGACAACTCGTTTATTTGACCACCTCAGTGAGGCTGCTGACAATGCACTGCAGCGGCACCCTGACGCACACTTCGTCGCACTGGGGGACTTCAATGCCTGCCATCAGGACTGGCTTTTCAAGTACCAGAGGACCGAGCACGCTGGGAGAGAAGCGCGAAACTTCGCGCTTTCAATGGGCCTTTCCTAGCTGGTAAAGCAAGCGACTAGGGTGCCTGATGTAGTTGGTCATACTGCCAATTGTCTGGACCTTCTGCTGACCACTGATCCGGACAGGTGTGTTGTAACAGTTTCCTCACCGTTGGGAACTTCAGACCACTGTCTGGTGAAGTCTGTGTCGACCTTCTCTCCACCAGATCACGACTCTCGTGGTGAACGGCGAATGTGGCGATACAGGTCAGCAGACTGGGATGAGATGCGCCATTTCTTTGCGTCTTATCCTTGGCAGCAGGTCTGCTTCTCTTCTAGCAATCCGTCGAGCTGTGCGGATGCTATAACCGATGTGGTGCGACAAGCTATGGAATATTTTATTCCCTATAATGACGTGCCCGTCGGTGGCTCGGCTCGCCCGTGGTTCAATCCCGACTGTGCCCAAGCCGAACAGCGTAAGCACACGGCATTTCTCACCTGGGTTGACGCTCGTGACCGCGGAGCTCCGGATCTAAGCTCTAAGAAGAGAGCCTTTAACCGTGCTGCCAAGTCCTACAAAAAGGCGCTAAAGACGGCTCGCTTCGACCGTATTACCCATATTGGCAACAAGTTATCTGCGCAGCCTTCCGGTAGCAGATCTTTTTGGTCCCTTGCCAAATCGGTCGAGGCGAACTTCTGTCGGCCCTCACTGCCTCCGCTGGTTAGGCCTGATGGAACACTGGCTCATACGGCGAGAGAGAAAGCAGGTCTCTTTGCATCTCTCTTTGCCCATAATTCGCGTCTTGATACTGGCAGTGCTACTCCACCTATTTTACCCCACTGCGGTACGTCAATGCCTGAGGTTCGCATTCGGAACAAGGATGTTCTGAGAGCACTGTGTCGTCTGGACGTGAATAAGGCTAGTGGTCCGGATGGTATACCAGCGATTGTTCTAAAAGCATGTGCGCCCGAGTTGTCTCCTGTATTGACACGCTTGTATCGCCTCTCATTTCGGATTGGTATAGTGCCCAAGTCCTGGAAGCTTGCCAATGTGCAGCCCGTGCCCAAAAAGGTAGTCGTGCCAATCCTACCAACTATCGGCCGATTTCGATCACCTCCATACTTTGCAAAATTATGGAGTGTGTATTGAACTCGCGCCTCTTGGCATACCTGGAAGGTAACGATCTCCTCAGTGACCGACAGTACGGCTTTCGCCGCAATCGGTCAACTGGGGACCTACTAGTGTATGCCACTCACCTGTGGGGCGAGGCCCTCGAGAGAAATGGGGAAACGATTGCTGTCTCCCTTGATATCTCGAAGGCCTTCGACCGGGCATGGCACGCTGGCCCTTTGAGTAAGCTTCCAGCGTACGGCATTTCCCCTAGCCTGACTGGCTGGGTAAACGACTTCCTGACTGAACGGTCCCTCCGAGTTGTTGTCGACGGATGCTCATCTGAGCCCATGTCGACTAATGCCGGTGTTCCTCAGGGGTCTGTTCTCTCTGCAACTCTGTTTCTGCTGCATATTAACGATCTGCTGATGCCCGGTATCTATGGGTATGCAGATGACAGCACAGTTGTGGAGAGATACCTGCCGGATGCTCGGGCTAGTAGGGAATCAATCCGGTCCGAAAGAGAGGCCATGGTAGAGCGAACGAGTGTTGCACTTCAGGCAGTCTCCGAATGGGGCAATGCCAATCTTGTAGCATTCAATGCCGCCAAAACGCAGGCGTGTCTTTTCACCGCCAAACGGAGCCCGTTCACCTTGGCTCCTACTTTTCGGAATGTATCCTTGGAGTGTACCGACCGCCTTCAGCTTTTGGGTGTTGAGATTTCCTCGAACCTTAACTTTGGGCGGTTCATTGAGTCCAAGGCCAAGGTGGCTGCTAGAAAACTTGGCGTTATCGCAAAGGTCCGGCAGTACTTCACACCAGGGCAGCTTCTAATGTTGTACGAAGCACAGGTCCGTTCGTGTGTGGAGTACTGAAGCCACATTTGGGCTGGTGCTGCTAAGTGTCACCTGGCCATTTTGGATTCAGTGGAGAGGCGTGCGAAGAGGCTGATTGGTGACCCTGATTTAACTCGAGTTGGTCTCCAAAGCCTAGAGCACAGGTGTAGAGTAGCCAGCCTTTCGGTGTCCTATAGGATACATTCTGGGGAGTGTGCGAGGGAATTGCACGATTTAATTCCCCCATCTCCGTTTCACCATCGGACGACCCGTCGTACGGCGAGTTTCCACCCTTATGTTGTTAACACCTCTACGATCCGGACGAAGCGTTTCGCCTCCTCCTTTATACCGCGTACATCGGGGGACTGGAACAATCTGCCGGCGGCGGTGTTTCCGTCGGACTACAATTTGAGTGTCTTCAAGGCTAGAGTGAATAGGCTCTTAATAAACTAGTGCGCTTTACCATCAACGATTGCGTCACTGCTTACCATCAGGCGGGATTGCGGTCAAGCGCTGGTTTATATTTTAATAAAAAAAATAAAAAAAAACAAAAAGGATGAAAGCTATGCCGCTCATATTAAATTGCTTTTGACACACTTCCAGCAGCTTGGTTGTAATATGAGTATCAAGGTACACTTCCTCCACAGCCACTTGGACCGTTTCCCTGAAAATCTTGATAATCTGAGTGAAGAGCAAGGGGAACGGTTCCATCAAGGCATTCGAACTATAGAGGAACGTTACCAGGGTCACTGGAATGCTCATTGATGGCGGACTATTGTTGGAGCATCCCAAGCCAGAAATTTTTTTTTAATAAGTAGTGTTTGCTTTTCTAGTGAATTTTTATAATAAAAAATGATTTTTTTTCTTTATAAACGCGTTTTATTGTAACTCAAAAATGAAAGCTGATACAAATCATTTGAGTTCAAATCTGAAATCAGCACCCCGAAAATGCATAATACTGGACAAAATGTTTCATGCAATAAAAATGCTGTTCCCTTGTGTAATGTATTACCACCCAGTTTATAAACTAGAATTAGGTTTAAATAACTATGTTATTTATTTATAGTACTTTAAGTTTTTATGTTAATATATGTTTGTATGAGTCTTTATGCCTGAAATAAATGGTTAAATAAATAAACTGGAATCTGAAACTTCAACATATTTAAAAAAAAAAAGACTAGGCACATGATGATAAGATGTTTAATATTCAAATAAATTCATACACTATTATAAAGTCTTAAATCAAAATGATGACTGTTTTTAACCAACTTCAAAAAAGGAGGAGGTTCTCAATTTGTCGGAATCTTTTTATCTTTTTTTATGTAGATATGCTCACCGATTACCTTAAGACGCCTGGACAGATTTACAATTTTTTTTTTTTAAATTTGATAGGATATAACTTCCCAGATGGTCCTATAGTCATCAAGTCAGGATCTGATGATAGAAGAATAGAGGAATCAATGGGAACTTTCAAAAATCGTAGGGGTAACTAAAGCGTTTCTAAGTTTAATCATTAAATATTTTAAAGCACTACAATTTAAGAAATCCTAGTGCAGATTTGATGATGGAGCTAGGAGACAGTCGAGAGAACTCCTAAACGATTCACAGAAGCTACCTTGTGTTTGGACTTAATTAATTTTTGTGTACCTATGATTGTTAGGTATGCACGATTTTTTCCAAAAAATAATATTTTGAGAGATACAGTTAATAGAAATAAAAATCTAAATGATTACCTTCATCAGCCTTTTAATATCGTCCATAGGACAGGCGGGATCCTTCGGCAACGTGTCGTTAGTCCACACAAACTCACACATGTCACCGTTCTGAGTCGTATTGAGTACTGTCAGGTGATCCATATCGGTATCTCTGCAAAAATATGATTCAATAATTTGGTAACTGCATCAAGATTTGTATTTTTCTTTCAGTGCATTATTCAGATTTTAATTTTCTATGTAGTTAGTGTTACTAGAAGAATTAATCACATAATTATGGAACTATATTATGTAATTATTATATTAAAAATCGAAAATAAAATTATCTAGGTACATACTTATTATTACGCAATATCTGTGTGCAATATTAACGCATTACGTACTTATATGTAATAAGTTTATGTGCAGTTTTTTTTTTTTTAATAATTATAAACTAGCGCTTGACCGCAATCCCGCCTGATGGTAAGCAGTGATGCGATCGTTGATGGTAAAGCGCGCTAGTTTATTAAGAGCCTATTCACTCAGAAAAACTGAGCGAATAGGAAGGAAGACGGCAGTTGAGCGAGGTGATGCAATGTTAAACCCAACAACACGACCAACGATGCTGCGCCAAAGGGAGATTGATCTAAAGACCTTCCACGACCAAACTCCCAACACAAGAACATTAGGCGCATCGTACCCGGCACACATCGCAACACAACTGCTCAGACCCGTCCTCCGTACGGCTTCACCAGACATCAAGCCGGAACACGACAAATCGCTTGGCGGCAAGGCTTTGTCTGGTGGGTGGTAACTTCTGCCGGCGGCCGATGTTATGGCCTACCACCATAAGACGGTGGTCAAACGTGTCACACTAATAAAAACTGTTTGCGGTCAAGAACAAAACCCTACGTGGTACTTGCATGCACATACATAAGTATTATGATAGAAAGGGTAAATTTAAAACGCGTTTTTAATACAGAGATTTCTAGTAATAAGATTTTAGGAGCTCTCATAAAGTGGTCCCTATCTTGAACTGATATGTTGACCTTGATGGCTTCTGTACCTTCGAAAACCATGTAAACTACTTCTCTATCTTTGCGAGAGAAAGTCGCATTCTTCATTACGTGACGATTCTCACTAATTTAATATTAAAATATATTTTTATTAAGGATAAATTAAATTTATCTTTATCTACTACTACCGCAAGCCGCGGCAGTTTCACTCTCACCGAGAAGAATGAATGAATTAATGAACGGTTACAGAATTCACAGTGTTTAAAAAAAGTGTCGGCTCGCCATTTGAACGTTGCAAGCGTGAGCCGTGCGGGCTTGTACGTATGATGTTGATCCCTGATGTAAACTCTATTAAATCAGCTGATAAGATAGTTTTTCGAGTTTTGTTTTCATTACGCTTTTTTTTGTATAATTAGCGAATTAATTAATTTTTACTTTAAAATTTTATTGGGTTATAAAAGTATAGCAATTATGAACGGTCTAAAGTGAAAAAACTACATATATTTTTTTTTAATCATGAAGAGGCCGACGAAAAATTCCACCACTGGGGGTTCAGAATCATTTACAGGATCCATGGTACTCGTTTGTGCGTCGATGTCAGATACATCCTTTATAGAACTGAACAGCAAGAGTAAATATACATTATGACAAGAGGGATGACGTCACGTCGGCGGTCTTCTCTCTGTTCTACGAATTTTCGATGAGGTCGCGTGTCCTGAGGCGAGTTTAACATTTTTAATCAACCGAAAATGTGCACAACGCCGCTAAAAAATATTATTATTAGTAAACCAAATACACAAAAAACATACCTGAACAAGTTAACAATGCCTTCCAAGGCTCTTATCTGCCAGTCAATTGCATTATTATACTCCTTCAACAATTTAAACTCCATGGTGAACTGGTGGTTGATGGTGCGACCACTCTTGTGTTGTTGCACGGTGATGTCTAAGGGGCCGCGTGCTACCAGACCTTCGCTGTCCTGAGCTTCGACTATGAAGTTCCAGCGAGATACATGGGCCTCTAACGGTCTGCGGGTGGAAAAATAATTTATTTTATTTGGTATTCCTATTTAGTTAAAGAAGCAGACCGATTTACTAAAAGAATGGTTCGCAAAACTACTGCTGAATATAGAACATTTTGCAAATATATGTAGATAGTTGAGAAAAGAAAAAATAAAACTTTTCGTCTAGTTTAAATGACCACCATTCGTAAACGGTGCAAATATAGAATGGCGGTGAAAATCATTACAGAAAAAAATGTAATTAGAAAATCATTACAGAAAAAAATGTAATTAGAAAACCATTACATCATAACATGGTCAATTTTACACAACAGTAGTAGGTATACAGTATCATAACTAAGAGGTACAATTTGTGATGTTCCAATAGAAAACCACGTTATTTATGAGTGTGGCTATAAATTAACAAAATTAAAAGACGTTTTCGTGGAAAACACACGTGTGTCAACTATTATTAGAGAAAAGCTGAAATGCAGAACATAAATCAATGTACAGTCGTCATCATCAAGTAACAAGTTTGTAGTATTACTTGTAAGTATAATAGGCTATTTGACAGTATGAATATTTTTGAGATTAATTGCTTTAAATGCATAAAATGAGGGTTATTTATGTCATTGTCATCATATACATGGGTTTAATGAAAATAATAACAATTAGTATATCCAAAAACACAAAAATATGTTTGGTATTTTGTTTCTCGCGCCACATATTCTAAAAGGATCCGGATTGGCTAATGCCACGATGACGTCATACGCTCATAAACACTTGTTGTCGTTCTATGTGTTCTTAGGTGTATTAGCGTTTTTAAACGATATTTGGAGCGATTTGTGGTATTTTTTTTTTGTTTTCTGACTGACAAATAACAGATACACGAACACCACTGCGGAACCGAAAATCGTTTATAAGTTTGTGACGTCACTTACAAGGCGCGGCGCCATATTGCTGAATAAAGCGTTTCGGCAGCTTATTTGAATTTTGAATTTTTATTTGCATTTATTTCTTACGAAATACGTATTAAAAAAAAAAAAAAAAAATGGTGAACTTCTTAACCGCAACCAAGTAATTCAAGATAGAAATTATAAATCTGTCAAATAGCCTATTGCTGTAATAGATTTTCAACTCTATAGCTAAAGCATTAGGTTGAAGGTTGTTTGGGACAATTTGACAATATCTGTAGCTAGATTTGTTGGTGTCTGTACAAAAAAAGTAAATATACTCACAATCCGTAAACTTCTCTAGCGGCTGGTATGAACTGTATCCAGGAGTTGTTGCTAAGTGGCACGTTCTCCGCCTCGTACATCGTGAATGTTAAGTTACTGCCCTCCTCCGGGTCCGTGAACAGATCCGCAGGGATTATGTACCTGAATAAGTTTAAGATTATATTTTGATTTACAAGAGTGTCTACTTTCCATAAAGTTTCTTGCCCGTTCGTCTCCATAACAAACTACTTTGCTTTTTTAATGTCTCTGACAATCTAAAAGAGCCGGTAATTGGTTTAATTGCAATAAATGTTTTAAATATGAGTTTGACAACTATGAAAAGCCACTGGGTATGGGTACTACAGGAGGGCAAGAGCCTATATTCCTTTTCTAGACGATAAACTGAATTATCTTGAAAAGCTGAAAGGTGTGTGTGTGTGTGTGTGTGTGGGGGGGGGGTCTGTTAAAAAGAGTTTTCAACTAAGCATTGGAACAAGTCTTCATATCCATGTAGGTCCCTATTATGCTGAACTAATTCTAGTTTATGCATTTACAAGTGGGCTGGACACGTTGCGATGCACGAGATAGCAAAGTTCGTCAGTCACTAGTCTACAGACAAACCGCCGAGGAAGACCACGGCGAGGATAGTGTAACGATCGATAAGGTTTGCTGATCCTATATGGCTAGAGACCGCACAATACTTCCTGTCTTGTGCGATTCTTGGTTTGAAAGGAAAAAGGAGAGGCCTTTTTCCAACAGAGGAACAAAATAAATTCCTCTAGGAATAAAATAATAAAAACTAAATTGCAATCTTCTTATCAGGCTCTAAGTTTATAATCACAGCTCTAGTAAACTGCGATCTAGTTAAAATATGAAAGGTCATCAATCTTTGGTGTTAACGTTGGTAGTATTTTAGAATTTTAGTAGAGAAACTTTTTGTGACATACCTGAAAGCTTTACCAGCAGTGATGGCCAGTTTCTTCATGTGATGTTTGAGCGTGGGCGGTTGGTTGACGGGCATGGCCCATGTCACTGTTTCCGTTGTCTGGCCGATTATTGTACTTCTACCCTCTGTTGGGTTCGCTTCCTAAACGATTGAAGAATAAATTAGTATCGTCTTTTTTGCGTAAAAAAAATCGATAATTTTTTTTTTTTAGTATTTTAAAACATAAATACATAAGAAGAAATATAGTGTTTTTTCAGTTCGGAGAAGGTGAAGAATGTACACTAAAATACCTTGCCTTGAAAGTAGTTAAAATAATGCTAAATAAATTTGTACAATTTAGTAGTTTTCCGTTTATGCCAATTAATAATTTAGAAAATTGTTTAATGAGTTAATGAAACCCAACCACAAACTGAATCAATACGCAAACACAGTCTCAGTAGTTAGTATAGGACGAAATACACCTGATACCGGATGTGATGATTCAGGAAGTAGCGTGGATGGATACCCACCTGCTTAATTCTATGCACTAAGCATATTCGCAGTGTACCGGGACTATATTTCTCATGTGATGAAGTTAGGTGAATTTTGTAATCCCATGACTATTTCTTATCATAAGAGTTCAGGCGAAAAACCAGCACGTTTAAGTGTCAGGGTGTCAGACATTGGCTGACATTATCTCTTCAAACAATCGGAAATATGTTCCCAGACACTAGGGTAATCCATTACGGACCTGTTTAGTGACCTCCTGTAAAGTAGTCTCGGGAATCGGCGTCGTAGTGGGCGGAGGTATCGGCGTAGTGGTTGGGGCGGTTGTCGGCGGTGTCGCCGGGGTCGTCGGCGTTGTCGGCGGAGTTGTCGGCGTTGTCGGCGGCAGTGTGGGAGCCGCTGTCGGTGTAGTGGTCGGAGGCGGCGTCGGGGACGGTATCTCGGGAGCCGGAGTTGGCAACGTCACATTCTCTCTCTCCGTCGAAGAAGACATCGGGGGTAGTTCGCTCGACTCACGGATTATTACAGTTTGCTGAAAGTGCCATGCGGACGCTCACACGATGTGTTGTGAAATATAGGTACAAAGACGTTAAGACAACGGTCTAGAGGTCAGATTTGTATTTACAGATTTAAAATTGGAAATGTATTTACAGTAAAATTAGTCCCAGAAAGATAGAATATTAAGAATCCTAATGCATATTAATTTATTGTGTATTTACATCCGAATACGTTGCAGTTTCCATACATCGAATACTTCCTTATCGTTGTCTTCACGTCGCTGATTAGTCGAGAACATATTAAGTTACTCTAAATGTGACATGAGTCGTGTGAAACCATTACTACCCAGGGTTAAATAAACTCAACTCACACACGATTAGTTTCAACCTTTACAGAAGTGAGTTAGGATGATACAGTGTGGCTACCATGAGTTTTCATTACGAAACTCGATCGTCGATATCGTTCGCGTTTGGCGCTCTCATTAGTTGAGAGTCATTACAACCTTGAAGCGGGCCAATCGAGTCAAACGCGATGGATATCGACGATCGAGTCTCGTAATGAAAACTCATGGTAGCCACACAGATATGTAAGTACATACCAATTCCGGTTCTAAAGTCGTGGTTTCTTCGATGATGTCTGGTAAATGTTGATGACGATTGTTGATGGATGACAGATAGGGGTCGAGACGTCGAGGGCTGATAGGTAGCGTCGGGTCCAAAGATGTGTTAACGTTGCTTGTCTCTGAAGGTGACGCCGACAATGCAGTGATACCAACTTCGTTATGCTGTAGAAAAGTATGTATTTAGTATTTGTTATGAGTTTGTGAGGGTGTGAAGTGTGTAGGTACAGTGGAATCTATGTGCTGTTAGTCACTGTCTGTGTGTGACTTGGTAGTCGATACACGTCTACTATGAAAAAAAAGGCCCTGCAATTTTTTTTTTAATAATAATTATAAACTAGTGCTTGACTGCAATCCCGCCTGATGGTAAGCAGTGAAGCAATCGTTGATGGTAAAGCGCACTAGTTTATTAAGTCTATTCACTTAAAAGACTTAGAAATAGGAAGGATGATGGCAGTTGAGCGAAGTGATGCAATGTTAAACCCAAGACCAACACGACCAACGATGCTGCGCCAGAGGCAGATTGATCTGGAGAACCTCCACGACCAAACTCCGGACACAACAACATTTGGCGCATCGTACCCGGCACACATCGCAACACAACTGCTCAGACCCGTCCTCCGTACGGCTTCACCAGACATCATGCCGACTAATAACATTTCCTGTTAATTTAATGTTTTGAATACTCGCAAATCACTCAGTCAGTGTTTGAGTTGTTCAAGCGTAATTGGACTACGCTTTCATCTGTTTACAATGCAAGGACAGCCTCTTTCGATCCTTAAGTAAATTTTCATAGTAGACGGTCAAGAGTTGCTTGTATCTATTATTAAATTAGTCAAAATAAAGGTATTATGTACAAATATTTTAAACTGAATATTATCACAGTCATGCTGTGTTTACGAACACGTTCTAATTTCTACTAAAGATGCACTATAATTTAAACAACGTTTTCAAAACGCACTGACAATTAATTAGATAATAATAATAATACTACATATAAATATAAGACATTCCACAACTATCTAAAACATCTTCAATTCACTTAAAAATATAGAACTAAATAATACTTTAGGTTAGTAAGGTTGTAATTGTACAATAATATAAAATATATATGTAAGTAGGTAAGTACAGTAGGTATACAGGTATACATTGTCAAGAGTTTAGCAAAAAAGTCTAATAAGTAACAAACTACATAGTGAAACACACATACCTACTTAATTAGAGTTAGCGTAGTTTGTTTTTGTATATGGCTTAGCTTGCACAACTGAGACCTCAATTTTACATGACAAAGCACCACGTTCAGTCTACGTACGGTCAAGCGCACATTTATAGCGTCTAACATTTGAATTACAAGAACAACCCCTATTGCTAAGAAATAAAGTTGCCGTTAATGTATGCATGTGAGCTTTTCTACAGTTGTGCTAGCTATGAATTTGCAGATCAACTTCTCAGAGCGAATGCAGTTGATACCGAGTTAACGTAATGCAAATAAACCTAAACTACGATCTAGTTTCAAACGTACCATGCGACCTGGCCACAACACGCACATGCATATGCATATATGACACGTAAACTCGAGAGCGGGTTACGACAAACCTCCGTGGTATACGAGTTAGTTGCGGACTCGGGAGTGGTTTCCTCGCGGGCATCCTCTGTGGTAGTGGGCGGGGCGCTCGGCGGAGGGGACGGGGGCAATGTAGGGGGTGCGGGGAGAGGGGATGGGGACGGGGTAGGGACAGGTAGGGGAGGCAGGGAAGCCGGGGTCTGCGGCGGGGCGACGCTCTCGGTCTGAAACGTGTCGGTGCTTGTGTGTGGCGCGCCGGGCGGGGCTGGCGGGGCTGGCGGGGCTGGCGAGGGGGAGGGGGGCGCGGGCTCGCCGTGGTGGTGGCGGTGCGGGTGCGGGGCGGGGGGGAGGGGGGCGAGGGGCTGCACCTAGCGGCGCCGCGACACACACGCACGTTAGTACGCACACCCTTACGTACCCAAGAGCGCTGTCTGTGGTTATTTGGTATTGACTACATGGACTTAGATAATAAAGCGGCAACGTCTATCTATCTTTAGAATCCTTACGAAATCAGACGGCAACAGAGTAACCTTAAACTAGAGTCTACTTCAATGAGACGGCATCGATACTGGCCAGTTTGATTCGATTCGCAAGTCTATTCAACCATCTATGTCATTTTTCTAATTTACAGAACTCTTCTATATTAGGTATACTTACACACAGTCAATAATATTCAAATTGCATTTTCAGTGCTGTAGGTGTTTTATATTGCTTCAGTAAAGGTGCTTGAAAAAATCATTTAAGGATAATTTGTAAAAAATATAAAAATTTGAGGGCAATATTTGAATAATTCCTTCTAGTGTAACATAAATTGGTTAAAGGACATTAAACGAGAACTAGTACGTTTTATTTGTCATCACATTTCTTAACTGCCAGGATTTTTTTTAAATTTTATATTTTGTTTTCACATATCCCAAGCTTTTGAAATAATATTTGATTCGAGTGTCTCCAAGGACACTCTTCGCCATTCAAAGAAGTTAAAGTCTTTTATCAGTTTTACAATTTGGAATGGCGAAGTTTATGGCTAATTGAGAGACTATTTAATTTTAATTTTCACAATACAAAAGTACCTGTAAATTCATTGAAATAAATGCATTGAGTTTGAGTCTAGGGGCGTTAGTGTCCCGCAAATCTTGACATCCATAATACAGGCAAATGATGCTTACTTTGGGGGTACCTACTATTCTATTCTATTGTTGTACAAATCGTGAGTAATAAACAAAGAACTTGAAAGTGTTTATCAGAAGTGACAATGGTCGAAGCGCAATACATTTTCTTAGTCCATGCGTAACACAAATCTTCTTCAGCTTTGATTATTATGCTCCAGTTAGTCTGTTTATATACAGTGATGAACAAAGCGTATATGTCAAGCGTTGTTATAACCACACACAAAGCTCACAATATTATGTTTAAGTATATCATAAGGTAAACTTAATAATAATCATGTTTAAGTTGTTTATGAAATTTGGATGTCAAATGAATGTTGGAAAGTCGTATGTAAAATTAATGTGGGTTTTTGGAAGTAGAATGTAACTTAAATTAAACTGATAAACGGACTCATTAAATTACATTTTTGGGTTGTGTCAAGTGATAAAGGATACTTCATTCAACATTCCATGCTATGTGGTTCGCTTTAGTCCGATGAACATTAAAGTGCAAGATATGCATTCCGTATTATATGTGGGATGACTAAACTTGCTCATTGGGAAATACATGCCTATTTAATAAACAAACACTGTCTTTATCTAGCTTGTTTCTACAAATGTAATTATACGACATCAATTAATTAAATATTCATCGTTTAGGCGAACAGCTAGGTATATTTCCCAATGAGTTGTTGGTACGAATGATGCATAAGTACTAAGAAACATAGAATGTATGACAGTTCCACACTAAAATAAAATATGAGTTGCATTGATAATATTAAATGATTCATTGTCGTGTGATGAAGATTTAATTCCCCATTGCATGATGTAAGTGATCACTTTTGAGGGGCATGAGCGCAGCTAAATGGTATAATTGTCAGCCCTGTTCTAATCTTTTTTGCAAATTGACAGGTAGGTATTAGAATGGAGTGAATAAAGCCGTTAGTAACCCCCACAGGACCGTACTTTATCAATCTAATTACCATAAGCACCAGTTAATATTTATCAAGGTTTATATGTTATTAAAAATAGGTAAAACTCATTTCTACCCTCTAAAACCATATCCATATTAGGTAAGTAGACATTAAAATATTAATCACTCTAACTATAGCTTGTCTATAAAGTCGTGAAAATTGATTTTTCTGAAACAAACATTTTACGAGTAGGGCAACACTAAATCTTAGTACAAGTACATCGAATGTCATCGGCAGTCATCGATTTGTTTTGTGACTTGTTATGTATTGAAATTTGTATTAATTTTCAATTTTATTTAAACCAAACTTTGAAGAAATATATTAAATATGAGAAAAACAAACCGGAGTGAAGCTTGGGAAATTATTTTTAAAGTTTATCATCAATGTTTGTTAGTACACCAAGCTAAACAAATTTGATCAAATATGGATGATATTTATGCTTGAACAGTTTCTAAAACAGGTATGCAATCATGTTACTGTTTGTTTTTATCAACTAGACGTTTCAAATTTACTAAGTAAACGATTTTAAGACTAATATGAGGATTGTTTACATTGTGCATTTATAGGTTTGATTGAAAAATTAAGTGGACCATAGTGTAGCTGTTTTGATAATTTAGGTGATTTAATTTAGAGCTGATTTAAAAAATGAATTATATACTGTTCGGAATTAAAATTAGTGCTATCAATCTTCTGATAGAAATTACGTATTATTATTTTTAATCTTTCAGGAAAATGTGAGAGTAAACCATTTATCAAGATATGTATCAGTTAGTTATTCGCTTAAGTGAAGATAGCAGGCTGATGACAGCAGTAGCGGAGACGTTATTAGTGACGCAGCCGACAATGAAAATACTTTATAACGAAGAATATTTGGAATCAGATGATGAAAGCAATTATTGTTTTGGTATACTTTTCATTGGTAAAAACATGTTAAAACATATTTTTTTTTGTTTTACTTATTTTATTTAAACGCCAGACAGTACAAAATAATGTGTTAGTATCAAAATGATTTCAATCAATTCAACAGGGTTGCTATATGCACGACCGCAGCGCCCTCATTTATTTTCACGACTTTATAGACATGCAATAGCACCCAGTATTTGTTATAATTTTAACGACTTATGTTACGGTTTCAGTGTCGTGATGAAGTGAACTGAACTTCAAGCGGTGTCTGTTTACAGCGAAAAATCATGACAGTATAATTCGCCTTATTGCGATGTGTGTATGATGATGAGCGAGCATTAGTTTCAATTTAAATATTGTAATGCTAATGCTAATTTAAAACACTGCGACATACATCACAACACTTATAGTCAGCTTTTTCAGAATTTTAACAATGTCACGTTGTTTCTGAATATTTTTGTCTCCTTTCATCTTTTTTTTATTGCTTTCGCCAATACCGCCACTCTGTTTGGCTACTTCAGTCGATCTACGTAAGTTAGACATCTATTTGTCAAATAAATACAATACCCAAGTTTGACTTGAAATGTTATACAATTTGTAAAGGAAACTCTGTCCGACTCATAATGATAATAATAATAATCTTTTCTTTTTGGGATAATAAACTTTTTTTCCTGCGAATTAATACCAACTTCCCCGAAATTTGGTAATTTAAAAAAGTGAGAACACCATTTTGACGGTATTATTATAAGCGATGCGACCACGTGCCGCGTGCTCTGCCCCCAGTCGTCCGCGCATGTATTGCCTACCGCACATGTAATTAAGTTATCTCTTTTTGCGAAATAATATTTATTTTTAGGGGATTTTTTGTTATCGATACTTAACAATACCTTCACGGATCGGACAGGATTTTCTTTACATATTGTAGAGTTTAAAACCCCGTTTACTCATTACCTACACATTTGACGATCTGTGAATGCATACATTAAGTATCGGCACTAAGCTGATGTGACACTGCCAATATACCCTGCCGAACATAACCCGACAGTATCCGATCACTTCCGAACGAAGCATAGCACTCACCAGGCCAGTGATGCCGACGTCGTTGTTAGTGTAGCCATCCTCGTCGTCATTGTCCTCGTAGCCGCTGTAGTCCGCGTCGGCATCGTCAGCGTCGTCTTCGCCGTCGTATTCGGCATCGTACATGCCGCCGCCTGAGCCCTCAAGCTGAAAGAGTGAGACATGGGTATTAGGTTTGGAACTTTACAAAAATTTTCTACTCTGTTGATAAGCAAAACTGAGTGAATGTCGACTATAATGTTAGGTCCTGACGTACTTATGCTCAAAATAGGTTGTTAAAAGTAGTAGTAGGTGGCATATAGTTTGACCTTGTACAAAAGGACATTAGAACGTGAACCGCCATTTTTTTATTTTTCTATAATAGTTACTGACGACAGGATATCAAGCTACTACAATCTTTCAAATTTCTTTATTAAAATTAAAAAGCATTAAGGTTCAAGATTAATTGGAAATATTTGACAGTTTCGGCTAGCTTGACCTACTGCATCCGTACTTTTAGTATAAACAGGTTTTTCTTTTCTTTCCAGGCAGATTATTATTACTCTTTCAATTCTATTTTCTTTATTGTAATCTGTTTATTGCAGTTGAACAAGTTGTTGGTTAATTTTAAGTAATGGGTAACACTCGTAAATAAAAACGTTTTTAACTCAATGCGGCTACCATCAGTTTTCATTACGAGACTCGATCATACACATCGACCGCGTTTGGCGCTCTCATTGGTTGAGAGTTCTTACTACCTTGAAGCGGGCCAATCGATGAGTCAAACGCGCTTGAAATCGATGATCGAGTCTTCATAATGAAAACTCATGGTGCCACATTGATAAGGAATATTAGACAGATTTTCGGCATATTATATTTTGCTGCATATTAGCCTTTAATGGTGACGTCATACTCCACTAAGTAGTTATTTAAATTACCTGTCTCTTGATTCTGGGCGCAGGCTTTATGGCCTGTAGTCTCCAGCCAATGACGGGCAACCGTAGTACGTGCGCAAGAGTGCCGTCCCGCGCCTGCTCCCGCAGACCGGCTACCAACACTTTGTGATGGTTCCATAACTTGTTGCCGCATCCCACCTGTAATATAATGTGGAAACACTCTTAATTTTTTTTTTTTTTATAATAAAAGACTGTGTTTACATCTTTATTCTTTTTTTTTGCAGTTGAGTCTTAGACTTGCTATTCGGACAAAATGTAAGTCACCGAAATACGGAAAAAGAAGTTGTACCCATAGAGGTAGTTAACAAAAGTGTCCGGATGGGTAGGGTATCCCCAAAGTTCTTCAGATACGGGAGAAACTAAAATTTTCACATGTGCGCCCATGCTCATCATCTACGTAGCGTTTTCCCAACTATTTTGGAGTCAGCTTTCAGTCTAACTGGTTTCAAATGAATACCAATATTTCACATGAAGTGACTGCATATCATACTTCCACAGCCCAGTTACTGGGTGATACGATACCCCTTGGTAAGTCTGTTGGTCAGACATTTTAGCATCCGACGACCCGTAATGGCTGCCAAAGAATTTGAATGACAGCCGGGACTAACGGCTTAACGTACTTTCCGAGGCACGAAGGGGTCTCAGTATGTAATGATGGTCACTCATCTACAGACCAACCGCGGCAAGTGTTGCTTAACGAGTAGTCGATCAATCTGGGCGGCTGTTATTATTGTTATTTAGACACGAGCCCTTCATGTTCATCCACGTCCATCATCATAATCTTAGCGTTAATCCCAGTCGCATCCGAAGATTTTCAGCTTTGGAGTTCGCTTTACCAGTCTAACTGCTCATATTGGCTAAACTTCGATATTTTCCGTGAAACGACTGCCGTCTGACCTCCACAACCCGAAGGCGACATCTAAGCATTGCAGTTAAACCAATTGTTGGACTTTTGAGGGCTCCAACAACCCGTAACGACTGCCACTGGATCTTTCGTATGGCAACCGGGACCAACGGCTTAACGTGCTTTCCGAGGCACGACCAGATCAGTGCAAATATTCATATTCATGCATACAAATATTTGCACTGCGCGGGGATCGAAACCACGCCTCCCTGCGCAGTGGCCGCGATCGCTACCGCGACGCCACGGAGGCTGTCGAAAATGTACATCCATGTCCATCACTCATAATTAGCCAATGATATTCCCACTGCTGGGTCACAGGTCTCTACTCTCGAGTAGAGTGGGCCGTAATCCACCATAAGATCCCAGTGTAATTGGTAACGTCACATGAATTAAATTTTTTGGTTCTGGTACATGTAAGTTTTTTTTTTTTTTTTAATTATTACAAACTAGCGCTTGACCGCAATCCCGCCTGATAGTAAGCAGTGATGCGATCATTGATGGTAAAACGCGCTAGTTTATTAAGAGCCTATTCACTCCGAAAAACTGAGCGAATAGGAAGGAAGACGGCAGTTGAGCGAGGTGATGCAAAGTTAAACCCAACAACACGACCAACGATGCTGCGCCAAAGGGAGATTGATCTGAAGACCCTCCACGACCAAACTCCCAACACAACAACATTAGGCTCATCGGCAACCTGGTACACATCGCAACACAACTGCTCAGACCCGTCCTACGTACGGCTTCACCAGACATCATGCCGGAACACAACAAACACAGTTTCCTCACGATGGATTCCTTCATCGTGTATAATAACTATTATTGACTTGGTAACTTATTAAGATGCGCATTAGCTTACTTAAAAACTATTTTGGGCAGAGGTCGGCGCGGACTTATTATTTCGCGATTATGTTTTATGCTAATATGCATCCATTCATTGTGTTGCGTCCTATATTTTTATTACATCATCGTTGTCATATAGGTATATAATTTGATAATGCTTTAAATAGTATATGCAATAAAGTGTGTCTTTGTGTGTCCAATGTGGTCGTATAGATGACTAAGGTCGAACGTGACTAATGGGTGGACAATAGAGGAATATAAATACTGATATTAAGCTACATCCGGTAGGACTAGAAGCCGACCCCAACAAGTTTTTTTTTTTTATAAACTAGCGCTTGACCGCAATCCCGCCTGATGGTAAGCAGTGATGCGATCGTTGATGGTAAAGCGCGTTAGTTTATTAAGAACCTATTCACTCAGATTGAGCGAATAGGAAGGAAGACGGCAGTTGAGCGAGGTGATGCAATGTTAAACCCAACAACACGACCAACGATGCTGCGCCAAAGGGAGATTGATCTGAAGACCCTCCACGACCAAACTCCCAACACAACAACATTTGGCGCATCGTACCCGGCACACATCGCAACACAACTGCTCAGACCCGTCCTCCGTACGGCTTCACCAGACATCATGCCGGAACACGACATGTTTACGTGTGGCGGTTGTAGATACCGCTTAAGTTCAAATTGCGAAAATTTTACTGAGTAAAACAAAAAAAATATATATATATTGTCATGAAATCACTAAGATAAAGAACATTAGTCAGTCGTAAGGTAGACTGGTAGAAAGTGCCTAAGGCATTAAGTCCGCCATTGTACAATGTTTTTCTTTTTGCATAAAGTTTTAAGAAATAAATAAATGTCAAAAGGCATGATAAAAATGTTAGCTAGTCAGCAAGGTTTAGAAACGGTCCGAACTAGGCAACTTTAATGTCTAACTAAATGACTTACATTAAGATAGATGGCAGTAGTGGCGTCTCCATGCCTGCGCTGTGTGGAACCCGTCCCACTCATAATGGTGTCAGCATGTGTCTCCGCTTTGTACGGCTCCATCCAGAACTCGTTCTGAAAATAGATACAAGACAAGCTTAAAAAGGGGTTTTAGGAATTTTTGAAAATATGCGACGCTTACAACAGTCATATTCGCTTTTTCTTTTTTAGGGTCGTAGAGAGTAACCGACATAGCCCGAAGAATTGCAACACTGAAGTGGCAGTGGGCTTGACCGTAGGACCGATGCCCGATGGGGCCGACGGGTTCTCGAGTGGCGACCACGCACCGGAAGACGTAGCGTGGGTAGGTCCCCGACAAGGTGGACAGACGACCTGGTGAATGTCGCGGGAAACCGTTGGATGCGGGAGGCGCAGGACCGGTCGTCGTGGAGAACCTTGGGGGAGGCCTATGTCCAGCACTGGACATCTTTCGGCTGAAATGATGAAGTTGGGGTCGGCTTTCCAGCCAGTTGCAACAAAATACCAATATTTTACTAGTCCATTTGAACTCCAAAACACAGTTATGGTTACAATAAAATGCCTGGTTGTCAGATTTTCGGCTTCAGACGACGCGTAACGGCTGTTAAAGATCAACACACGCACAGTCCAACACACAGAAAATGCACCAACGCGCGATCATGCAGATCACGCGCAGACATTCGGAGAAACATGCGCACACGCGCCTGGGTGGCTGTGTTATGTAATATTGACGTTCAAAAAGCGTTGATTTCTCAGCCTAATTTGAATAAATGACTTTTGATTTTGAAAAATGAAAAAAAAAAAAAAAAGAAATGGCACACCCGTCTCGCTGAGCCGTGTGTGATTTTGGATGGGCTTGACGTGGCTTTGAAAGAAATTAGTCAGAGCTGCCGCAAATCCAAGAAATGGAATTAAGCGCGAAGTGTGAAAAAACTTGCATGATGACATTGATGACGCAGATCTGCAGTTCCGCAAGTACGTGCGTAGGTAGATGCGTTGACACGCAACATGCAGCGTGATGCGAGACAGTGTGATAATCTAATCATCTAACCCGTGCGACTATTATTACTAGCCACAAGCCGCTAACGAGAGTAAGGATTAGTAAAAGAAATAATTCGGTAGCCTAAGAGCAAGAACTCGTCACTCTGCCGGTTATACACTTACACTGAAGTAAGCTAGTTTTTATATAGGTAGGTAGCAAAAAACTTACGCCATCAAGCGCCATGAAGCTAGCGAGCTGCATGAGCGCTCGTATTCTCTGCCGAGGCGCTACACTGTGGAAGGAGCCGTCCACCATGATGACCAGCACCAGCCGACTTTCCTCGCCGACACAGGATCCATATTTAGAGTGAGGTTTGTCTTGGGCTTTCTTCACCTGTAATTAAAATAGAACTTCGTTATAGTACATTAATTGTATTATTATTTTTGGAAATCTTACAGTTAATCAGACAAAATGGTTACTTAGTTTATATCATGGAGATGGTCAAGTAGAAGTTTTCACATAAAGACTAACAATTCCCTATGTAAGAGGTCCAAATAACTAGATACTAATTACTATGTTTTATTCAATAGTTACAAGGTTATGGAACCAGAAAAACAATAGAAGCAAAAATGGGTTGACATTACGAAGTAACAGCACGTAAGTATAGCTGTAAAGCTTTAACAACACAAAAAAATTGGATACACGGTTTGCGTTCCGTGTTTCACGAACTTTGTCCATAAAAAGGGCACTGAAAGGGCAATGGAGAGGGCTATGCTTGGGGTAGGCAGGAGGCACTGCGTGATCGAATCAGAAATGAGGAGATCCGTAGAAGAACGAGAGCAACCCACATAGCCCGAAGCATTGCAACACTTAAATGGCAGTGGGCCGGGCACATTGCCCCGAGCCGACGACGGGTTCTCGAGTGGGGACCACGCACAGAAAGACGCAGCGTGGGTAGATCCTTGGAGGAGGCCTATGTCCAGCAGTGGAAGTCTTTCGGCTGAAATGATGAAGTTGGGGTCGGCTTTCCAGCCTTTCTTTCTTTTTCTTTCCGCCTCATGGTAAATCCCTTGAGAAAGGTAAGTAGGTGCGGTATTACACAGACGCTTACGCTTATTGTACCATTTATGTACTTACATACACATATAAATAAACAGACCATGAAAAAAAAAGTACATGTAAAGGTGATACTTATTTTTTATTTTAATTTGTTATTTTACTTATCCTTTAAGAGTTTCAGGTATTTTCATCTTCTATCTGAGAGTTTTGAGAATATTTTCATACCGGAAATTAATGAAGTACCGACCTATCAATTGTATAAACATTATCAAAGCCAATCACTTAAACGTAACATTAAGAAAACGAGGACACAATTTCCGCAGTGTCATTGCTTCTAACATTACCATGACAGTACATAA
Source organism: Sesamia inferens (assembly GCA_037179545.1). Lineage (NCBI taxonomy): Eukaryota > Metazoa > Arthropoda > Insecta > Lepidoptera > Noctuidae > Sesamia > Sesamia inferens. The sequence continues at coordinate 12,273,359 of CM073940.1, forward strand.
TGTAAATGGTCTGACATTGAAAAGTGCTGGCGGAGTGAAATAAAAATTCATTTATTACACCGTACCCCTGACCCCTGTTAGCAAATGTAATGCCAATAATATAATTGAATGGGTGTATGAATAAGCCAACTGTGCCTATGTCGTTTACTTTATTAGCCACCGCCCTTTACAGTAGAATATCCATATTCCGTACATTACTTTAATTTTTATGGTCTCAGTACTTGACAGCGTCGAATGAAAGTATTGATTTATGTTTAGCAATTTATAATGGTACGTCAAGCTCCATAAAGAATAGAGGTAAACAAACCAATTTAGGGTTATCACAACTCACGTTTTACAAATCTCCTGTTATCTACATGATTATCGACTTTTACATGCTAACTATTTATTAATAATTCTTATTTTAGCATATTTCAATAGAATCACTAAAATAACGTGCATAATAACTTTGTATTTCGAAAAGCCATTAAACTTACGTGATAGCCCTACAAAAAAAGTAAAATGGATGAAATCCAGGTATTAAACACATTTTGTGGAATTCAACCAATGAATTAAGTTGAGGCATCTTTCAATACAATTTTGAGTATTTTAACTTTTAAATCAACTGCATAACACATGGATTCTAATACTTTCAAGTATGGACTAAGTATAATATACATATATCAAAAAATTTAACCTATTAGTAAATTAGCTACATGTGTGTCATATTTCATTCAAATCTGTTAAGCGTTCTATGTAAATAATAAATATCTAAACAAATAAACTGTTTACATTAGTAGGAAGTAGAATTATTACTTTTATGAAAATCATCTATCTAGAAAAGGTTGTTAACATCTGTCTTTTAGGCTTAAACTACTCGTTGCCTAGCAGCGGTTTATTTACCTCTATTCTTTATCGAAATTGGCCGATATATAAGTACCTTTCATATCGTTTATAAAAGCGATTTGTTTGTAACTGCCCATGTCTGTGCATATTTTATTAGTAAATACGCTATGAAGCGAAGAGTAGACCAATACATTATTGGTTTGTTTCATTGAACCTATTAATTACAAATACATAATTACGATATATCGTCGTAATTGTCTGCTATTACATTTCAGTTGTATGACGAACTATCATTAGGTAATATCAGAGATTGACGAGTCTAGTTATTAAAAGCTAGCGATGTGTGCCGGGTACGATGCGCCTAATGTTGTTGTGTTGGGAGTTTGGTCGTGGAGGGTCTTCAGATCAATCTCCCTTTGGCGCAGCATCGTTGGTCGTGTTGTTGGGTTTAACATTGCATCACCTCGCTCAACTGCCGTCTTCCTTCCTATTCGCTCAGTTTTTCTGAATGAATAGGCTCTTAATAGATATACTCTTAATAGAGTAGTCGTGGTGGCCTAGTGGTTATAACACCAGCCTCTCAAGTATGAGTGTGCGGGTTCGATTCCAGGTCAGGCAAGTACCAATGTAACTTTTCTAAAGTTATATGTACTTTCTAAGTATATCTTGGGCACCATTGACTGAAGGTGAAGGAAAACACCTTGAGGAAACCTGGACTTTTATAAGTCTGAAATCGCCAACCCGCATTGAGCAAGCGTGGTGATTACGCTTAATCCTTCTCTCTATGAGAGGAGACCTGTGCCCAGCAGTGGGACGATAAAAGGTTGATGATGATGATGATGACATTTCAGTTGTATGACGAACTATCGAATATCCGAGATTCACGAGTCTAGTTATTAAAAGCTAGCAATACTATACTTCTATACTATAATATACTATACTTGTATATTATCTTGGATTGGAGAATGTATCTGTTTATATGACGCCAGATATGTAATTTTAAACTCGTACTATAATACAAACACGTTGTCGCGGTCAGAAAAACAAAACACGCATTTACTGCACACTAGCCAATCGAGTATTAACTTAGACACAGATAGATACAAATAGAACTCCATCATATTAAACTATCGTAGCTTGAGCCGGTAGCTTACCCGTTATCACGCTTGCTTACTAGCCTACAAATGAAGGCAGTTCTTTATATACGAAGTCAAACTTACTGGCTTACTATCCTGGCTTGAGAAACTAGTCTCGTGTCACTGTGACGATCCAATAGGTGACGTAATAATTAGACATACAATACAGAAAGCTTTTCTACATCGGTACTAGAATGGATCAAGACGTGCATTCTTGAAACGTCGCAGTAGCTGCCCATTGCTGTAGTAAAGAAAGCGGGAGGGGTCCCTATGACGTCACTCACACACGACAGGCACTCTAAAGAGTATTTAAAGCTCAGCATCAGCATGAACTCCGCAGGACGCGTTATTCTTAGGACGTAATCGGATATAGTAGTTTGATAAAATCTTTTGTCTAAAATTAATTATCTTTTTTATTATACTCTTTCATTGGCGCCGATTCTCTTGTTCACACACTAAACTAATTTTAAGTTACGTGCATCTTTTTCTTTCCATTTCGTTAAGAAAAGGACAGAAGATAAAATGTCAGTTTAGACCTGTCAAATTAATATACTCCATAGACAGTTTAGACGCGATTATAAACATGGCGATTAAAAATACGCCAGTTTACATCAGGAGCACACTAATTTGACAGGTCTAAACTGACATTTCATCTTCTATCCTTTTCTTAATGAAATAAAAATAAAAAGCTGCACTGAGTTTAAATTTAATTTAGTTTGTGAACAAGTGAATGGGGGCCACTGTCTAGTATAAAGCTAGACTGTTGTGGTATACGATGAATAATATTTTCTCTATCCATTTACTCATTTATTTTTACTAATATTATAAATCTGAAAGTAACTTTGTTTGTTTGTTCCGCTTTCACGCCGTAACTACTGAACCGTGCTTTGAAAATTTGCAGATATAAAGTTAGAAGTCCGGATTAAATAATAGGGTACTTGTTATACCGGAAAAAATGATATTCCCGAGGGAAATCTAAAAAGCGGAAAGCTTACTTATAAACAGCGTTTGACTCACACTGATCAATGCTCTTCTAAGTTAATAAACTGTATGGTACGACTTGTGCCTAAAAAGCACTTCAGCCTGTAAACTGCTCAGGTAGGTAGGTATTGTAAAATAATTTCGGCTACCATTAGTTTTAGGACTTGAGGTAGGAGACGCATTGGTAGGTCAAGGTAACTGACCTCAACAGTGAAGGAGTCTGTGGCAGTGAGGCCACGCGTGCTGCCGTGCGCGGTTACAGTGAAGGTATGTGTGCCTAAATCCTGCTTCTGGGGCACGCCGCTGATCAGTCCATGCCTCGAGTCTACGGCCAGCCAGCTCGGCATGCGTCGACCGTCTTCACTTCGAACCTGGTTAACAATATTTAGGTTAGGACTATTTAACTCCAGGGAGTAGAAAATATTCAAAGGCCTATTTAATGGCCTGGCATGCTCTACTACTACATGGACTTAAACTGCCCATCAAATCGCGCTGCAAATGTAGGTTTTATAAATTTAAAGTCTAAACTAGGTCAACTGTACTTTCAAAGGGGCAGGTTCAAACGATATAAACTTTAAAAGTCGTGTACGCACGAACGAACAAAGTGAATATATGAGCATCGAACACTGTATGCACGTGCGTAAAGATGCTTATGTAGGTACATCATATTTTTATTAGTGCGTACACGGCTTAACAATATTATTATACTCCCCAGCCACTACTGTTTTACCATAAATCCAAGAGATCGGGACAACGGCAACGCCAAGAAAAATTTTTGACTGTGAAAGGCACATCGGAGCAAAATGGTTTGAAAAATAAAACGCTTATGTCTTCTCCACGGCATGTTCTAATCTCTCCATAGCATAAGCCTTAGTTTGCCTTTACAGCGTCAGCGGCGCGGGATCGTAGGCTCTTGACGCTCAGCCAAGCGAAGGAGCTGAGTGCCGTCTTCAGTCTTGTAGAGTACGACTTTCCAAGGCCAGGAATGTAGGGTGCGTGTTTTATATTTTGGAAGCACATTTACGACTTGAACTACATAGTTGATAAGGTAGACCTTAATTATTTTTTTTTACGTTTGGCAAGTCGTCAGTTACAGATAAAAAAATGTCTCCTCAATAACACAATGAATATTGTTGTATTTTCAAAATTAAAGAGACTCCTACTTTTAGTATGTTAAGGAATTAGGGCGCTGGTCAGTGTCGTATGTTGATTAAAATATGATTCGCGACCACATCGTTTTAAAGTTCTATTTATTGGCTATTTTATAAAATATCAATTAATAGGATTGTATGAAATTAGAGAGGGTTTAAATAATATATTTCTGTAAATACATACTTGTTTGGTCCCGAATAATATTTTGTTCAACGTACAACCTGATCCTGACCAGCGCCCTAACACTGTATGGCTTTCATTTTGACAGTTGAACTATATTCATTGAAATATTTATGATATTGAACAGACAAATTTTTAGAACATATAAGAAATGGATTAGGAATATTTTTCAAAATATTTAGGTAGATTAATGTCCGTCAGATAGCTTTATAAAAAATATTGAACACGTATTTTTTATTTTTCTTTTATTCAAATACTTAAGAAGATATATTGATTTGAAATGTCGCATGACGTCACGCCATGGTGCAAAATGTAGAACGGCGTGACGCAATTAGCCCCCACTCTGTAACTTTAATACGCTATATCTCAGTAATATTTGGTAATTACGCCAAAATAAAAAATACGGGTCTTAATTTTTTTTATTATCTGTAAGACGGACTAATTATTTTTTTGATTTTCATACCTTGGATACATCCCTATTAGGATAACTGTTCCTGACTCTTCCTCTAAATTAAAATTAAGTAACTGGGTCCTAAATGAAGAAGTTATTCCCTCCAAAGGAGCTTAAATTAAATCTAAGCGCTAGCTACATAAGTGAAAATCACTTATTCACGTACCTTATAAGCTAACACTTTTCCCGAGAACGCTTCCTTTGGGATTTCCATTCGGAACAGATGTCCCACATAGGCCGACGTGTCGGGCACGCCCCATAACCTTCTTAGGCCATTTTTTGCTATTTCTGAGTGGTTTGCTGTTAATTCAACCTGAAAGGTCAACCATAAATGTTTACGCTTCTATTGTTCAGTCGGTGAAACGTACGAGGAGTATGAGAGCTACGATTTGTCGTAATAAGATTGCGTGACGTAATAAGATTAATATTCTGGAATAATATTATTGTACCAACAGGATTTCTATGTATTAGTTAAGAATATATTAATACAGTATCGTTAATAGGAAGGAAATAGGAAGTGATTGAGAGAGTGCACTGACCAGAAATTCTTCGCTGTTGTCGAAAGCGAAGTCGTCATCGTGCCTCGTGAGGGCGAGTGGACACAGCATAAGCAGAGCGCACGCGATGAACCGCGCCCGCTCCATCTCGCCTCTCCACCACTACCACTCTCATAAACACATCTTGATCATCTGTGGACAATTATACAACAGTCTATTACATTTGTTAATATACATAAACATGATTGTTTGTAGGATATTGTTGTGTATTTACTATGATGTATCTGACGATTTGTTGTAACCTGAGCGTACGAGGAGGTTACCAACAACGGATAATTTTATTCTCGGGTTATGTTATTATACAGTATGTTAAGAAAACCCTGTCCGACCCGTGAAGGTGTTGTTAGGTATCGATAACTGATTCTACTAATGCATACAAAACCGGGCTTTACTTAAAAAAAAAATCCCCCTAAAAAAAATAAATATTATTTCGCAAAAGGAGGTAACTTATTAAATGTGCGTTGACCACCCTTCGCCTGCCGACCGCGGGGGGCGGGCGGCAGGACACGCGGCACGTGGTCGCATCGCTATTCGCTCATAATAATACCGGTGTTGTCACTTTTTAAAAATTACCAAATTTCGGGGAAATTGGAATTAATTCGTTGGAAAAAAAGATTATTTCAAAATTCATTTGTATTGGTACTATGATGAATACGTAAAATTTTATATTATATTTGGTCATGTGTTTACCTAACCTCTATTATCCTTATGGGTCGGACAGGGTTTTCGTAACATACTGTATTTTGATAATAATATTTTAAGCTTTGTATAATGCTGATGGAGCTTTACCACAATATCAAGTACGACAAGGAGTACGGTCTACACTAGTCACTTGTCAACCGTATTTCCAATATTAAAGCGCAAAAGAAGACTAGACTCGATCACTTTACTAAAAAGGCCCAAAGTGGAAGAGAATAGGGAGCGTTCAAAGATAATAGAGGGCCCTTTGTCTGACATGGCCGGCGACACTTACTAGCGTGGTGATACTTTTAAGGTTTTCCTCTATTCTCAATTTCAATGTCACTCCTGAAAATCATGACGTAAAAAAACAATAATGTAAACTCAGAATAATTTATGACTAAAATAAATATGTATATCACATGTTAAACAAAGATGGGCGTGATAATTTAGACATTGTTTATCTTTGAATGCTGTGTTTAAATATAGACAAATTTTCGTGAAATATCGTGTACAAATGACTTGGTAATTAAGAAGAAAGAGAAGGGAGGGCAAACGGAAACGACTTGGGTACTGTTACACAGTTAAAGGCGCGTGTTGGTGCATAATGATTGGACACAAATAGAATGAGCTTTTGAACACTCCCCGCCTTGCTTAGCATGCTGTCGCGAAACCACTTCAGGGAATACTTTTATATCCCTTTTAAAATATTGTGGCCTTTACTTTACTACCACTCGAGATTAGAGCCAATATTGCAAGAGCAACGTTTAATTCCAAATATACTTTTAATGAGTTCGAGTTAATTGTGCTTGTATTTTAGAATGTAGATAATTCGGCTTCGAGAAAAAGTCCCGAGACAATAAAGCTTAGGCGTAGTCATTAGTTTGTGAGACGCAGTAATCTGGAAGGCAAATACTAATGTACCCAGGCTCCCATGGGGATAACAAGCCCAAATAATATAGAAGGTACCTACTATGTTAATTTGGGTGACCTACGGAAATACGGAAGGTAGCGAAACGCATTAATGATAAATTAAGGAAATATTTCAAGTCTACATAATTTACTTGAATAATAAACAGACTCGTTAAAAATGATTTATGACGATTTCTGAGATTCTGGATTTTACTCGACCACTCCAATTATTTTCAAGAAGAGCGGGAGGCGCGGAAACGTTTCGAATGAAACGTGCACAACGATAAACGGTCAAGTACGATGCCAATGTAAGAAAATGTTTTAACAACAATATTATTCAAACAATAATGACCTCTTTTCAACATAAGAACTTTCTGAATGATAAACATTTTTGCGGTAGTCCGACCGAGGGGAAAAATCTTGAGGCGAATGTGCGGATGCAGGGGTCGGACAATCAGTTTCAATCGGAAAGTTTTTATAAAGTCTGCACTAAAAGATGAGAGGAAACTGTAGCAGTTTCGATCAAAGTGCTTCCAACCAGCCGTGTAAAGTGGTCTAAAAGCTAAAGCGAAAACGCAAACTCAACTTTATGAAGCACACACAAAAATAACTGCTGTATAAAACTGGCAGTTGCCGACAACATTGTATTGTATGATGCCATTGACGAAATTCGAAGAATGTGCGGGACATATTGCCTTTATTAAATTGCCTGCAATTGTTTACTGTACCTAACTGAAATATCTTGAACACATGTATATTGTACGAAGGAACTCTCTCTATATGTAAGAATCGGAATAATTTATAGATGGTTAACTTTGAACAATTTGAGCTGTTTGGACGGATAATGGACGAGTAAATAAATGATATTGTTGATATGGGACTAGGTGTTTATCGATTATTCAAATATACATTTCCAATTCGTTATTTCAAGTTAAACAAATATCAATTTTATAACAGTGGTATTTAAGTTTATTTCAAATTGACAAGTAAGTATTTAAAGTCTTAAAAATATTGATTTTATAAAGGTGTATCGTAAACTGAACTTTATTGTGAAGGTATATTTTTTTTACAATAACTCATACTTATTTGTTTTATTAATTTAGATTAGAAACAAACGGTTAAAATTATTTTACTCGTTTTATTTTCTAAAAATTACAAACACTAAAATATTTTGACAAGTTTTTAACTAATAATGGTTCGTCGTTGTAAATTAAAAGCGAATTTGTGTAATTATTGTAGCTACGCACCTAATATAGCCCGTTCACATGAGAACGTTCGGGACGTCGTTAATTAGATGATGTAATTAATGTCGGATGGTAAATCTGGGGCAAAATGATATTGATATTTGTAAAATGTCTCTTGGATGCAGCCACTTTCTATTTCAAGTTTGTAAGCATTTTAGTGGCAGGCGAGCACTCTGGCAGCTTACCCTTGGGTTGTGAGGGGACCGACTAAGAGGGTTACCACAATGGATCCTTTCCCCCGACAAAATCTCGTCTGAGTTTATACGGAGTACATGTATAGAGCTTGTGTACAAAACCTTGCTGTAGACTTAAATTATATGACAATGGCGCCGATTCTGTTGTCATAAACTAAACTAATTTTAAGATGAGTGCATCTTTTTCTTTTCATTTCTATATGAAAAGGACAGAAGATAAAATGTCAGTTTAGACCTGTCAAATTAGTGCGCTCCTGACGTAAAGTGGCGTATTTTTAGTCGTCATGTTTATAATCGCGTCTAAACTGTCTATGGAGTTCTTAATTTGACAGGATTAAATTAAAATGTTATCAATGTAAATAGCGTAGTACATGGTAACAATCACAATTCCACAAGCATCTAAAGTAAAATTTTAAAAGCGAAATACTAAATATTAGCAGAGCCCCGCGGATTCACCTGCATAAGTTTAGTTCCCGTGAGAATATTCGAATAAAAAGTGTACTGTATATTAACCCTGGTTATAAAGATTTTTTGCGTGAAAGAGTAACAAACAATATAATATTAGGTACACAGTACGAGTAAAAGAAAACTTATTTATTTTTTACCTGTAAATATTCTGGCAAATGAATTTGGACAGCGTTTCCCAACGGCAAATAATTATTTGCTCAACAACATATTATATACATACATACACTTCTGGACACATCTATTGGCCCACCTTGCATTTTCAGTTTCTTTTGGTCCTAGCTAAAATTTTATATTAGGTCGAGCAAAAACTTTTTATGCAGTTTTGAACCTGGCACATTCACAATTTCATTCAATAGTCTTTTTTTCTAGAATTTCGAATTTTTTTTTGATATCAAACAATCGAATACTAAGAAAACTTTATTTTATTGGTTTACTTGGATTTAATTCTTGAAAAAGTGATTGATATCTTTGGTTTTGCAACAAATATTACTTATTCTTAACATTAAGGTGAGGTTCTATCAATAATCTATGGATACTTCAGCTGAAGTCGCCGGACACAGTTAAAGAAATGTGAGTGCTCAACTTAATTTAAGTCGATCTGCGGTCCGAAATGTTTATCGGAGGTACCTAGAGACTGGCGGCTTTGTTCGTCGCCAAGGAAGGCCACGATCTCGTCACAACTGAAAGGCAGGATCGATTCATCGTGACGATCAGCTTGAGATATCGTTACCTTACTTCCATTAAGATACAAACGGAGTATCTGTGAGCGCTCGAACTGTTCGGAGAAGGTTAAAAGAACGCGATATGGTAACACACAAGCCAGCTAATGGGCCCAAACTAACGCGAGCCCACCGAACAGCGCGCCTTCATTTCGCATGCACTCATTTAAATTGGACACAGCAAGATTGGAGCCGTGTACTCTTTTCTGATGAGTCTAAAATTGTGTTACATAGCAATGATGGAAGGAAGAAGGTCTACCGACTTAAGGGAGAGCGTTTCGCAGAATGCTGCTTTGAAGAGAGGGCTGCTTATGGCGGTGGCTCATTGTCTGGGGCGGTATATCCGCGAGCGGCAAAACTCAACTTGAGGTTGTTACAGGACCACGGCTGCCAACATTAAATGCTGAAAGGTACATTCGTGAGTACTTAGAACCGCACATGATACCATACGCGGACTATGTGGGCCCAAATTTCCTTTTTATGCATGATAATGCAAGAGTCCATACAGCCGGCATCGTCAGGGAATATCTTCGGGGGGTGAACATCACAGTTATGGACTGGCCAGCCAGAAGCTCAGACATGAACCCCATTGAGCACATGTGGGACGAGCTATAAAGACGTGTTAGGGCTCGTCAGCCAGTTGCCCAGACGATGCAGGAGTTGAAAACTGCCATAGAAGAGGAATGGGAGATGATCCCTCAAAATTTCATAGAGCGGTTGATAAACTCTATGCCTTATCGAATGAGAGCTGTGGTAGATGCCCATGGACGCGTTATTAAATTAAACCTTTATTTGATAAAACATGTTTTTTATTCAAAAATCAGTCGCCTTTAACAATGCGCATATCCGACTTGTTAGGCGTAGCTCCATGTCGTATGATATTCTGAATTCAAATTTAAAACAATACGATCGAAAAAGATAGTAAAAATGTATCGGGTTTAAAACTGCATCAATAGTTTTTGTTCAATCTAGCAATCATATTTCGGTACGGGTCATCGAAACTTAAACACTAAAGTGGGCCAATAGATGTCTCCAGAAGTGTATTATAACTCGCGCAAGTAAACTGTGTACCTCGCTGGAATGCAGTCCATATGTACCAATTTAATTGCAAAACGTCATGAATAAAATGATCTGGTATTATGACGCTTTATCATCAAAGCTACCTTTTATTAACATTAAAAAATGTTTTACACACAGAGCGAGGTGCAGCAAACTTGTGCGAGTTATATATGCCTGCATCCTGATTAGACTGGCAGGCGACCCCAACATGAGGAAAGGCTAAGCAGAACATAAAAAATTGCTCAGTAAACACTGCTGGTTCTGGGTACAATGATATTTGTCATTTACTCATTATTTTCGTTTAAATAAGGAAAATTGAAAAGAGCCAGACCCTTCTTGAGGGGTGAGTACATGCGATCGAAATTCGTTCAAAGCTGGGGATCCCTCTAAGTTCGGTGTTTGGGGTGCAAATAATATCAAACATTCTATCAAACTTCTTGTTTCGATAATTAAATGTCTTCAGGGTGAAGGAGAAAAGGGAGTGTAAATAAGAATTTTAGATGATGAGTTAATGCACCCACTGTCTCAATGGTTCCAAGTGCTTCCGTAATGCCATTTCCTGAGCTTGACTATCAAGCGTAATGAATTGCGTAATGTATATTACTTTCAGATCGATGGGGTTATTTAGTCAGAGAAATACTTTGTGTATCAAGTTGAGTAATTATGGCCACTTAATCAGCAAAACAATGACAATTATGAATTGAATTTAAGTAAGGGTAGTGAAGAAACACGGGCGGGTTTTAGTCAGTAAAAGTCTGACACGCCCTTACGCTCCGACCAGAGCGGGAGAAGTCATTTGATGATTTTCCATCCCAAAAAATAGGGTCAAAGGTGGTATAGTGCGTTTCATCTAAGAGTTCCTTTGCCGTCATGTTGGCATTCATTTTTTGTCACTATCGTAAACAAGGTAAACGCACTTTGCGTCTCTCTCTCTCTCATACTAACTTGCATTAGTGCCAACATGACGTCAAAGGAACTTTTAGATGAAACGCACTATAATACACTTTTGACCTTTACTGTAATTTACAATAAGTGTCAAAAGTGGTATATACTCCACTTTTAATTCTTATCGTAAATACAACAAAATTAAGTTACAAAAAAATTACAGTGTCTTTAACTAATTATGTACATACAATTACTCATACTCGTGTTTTGCCTAGGATGATGCGTAGTAACTTTTCTGCGTTGTTTAAGTTTCAGTATTTCATCCAATGTAGTACGTTGCCAGGGGTATGAGAACGGCGCTACATTCCGCATCGCGTATTTAGGTCAGCTTGTAATAAGGCTCGTCATAACGTGAATAATTCACCGTATCAGATTGAATTTCCTTCTGAAATGTTCCTTGCGTGCACGATGATATCTGTTCACGACTCAAGTCAGTTTTTTAATGATTACTATAATAAATACTGGGGGAAAGTGTTATTGACCATGAATTTATGTTTTCCATGCCGATTGCATTTTTTCCTTCAGTTTCAACTTATTAATCCTTACTTGATTGTGTAATATATATCTACTTTTGGTTAAGTTACGATAACACACATAGAAAGAGCATTGGGAAAATTCGATAACATACTTTTCGTAAGAAGCGATGAGCTTCGCGATATCGGAATAAAAGCTCTTCCGGCCCATTATTACAGATATATTTAGGAAAATTAAAACTAGAAAAATAAATTACTGCTATGATTGTACAGTGCGTTGTACTTAGTAACAACCTGTAATAAAAATCTTCATCAACCTTTTAACGCCTTGGCTTGAAGGCTATTCAGAGCGCTGCAGTTATTACCAGAGAATGCAGTTATTCTTAGTTAATTACAGCTGTGGGGATTTCAGGTATTTGGCAGCCGACGTTTGTCAAAAGCTTATGTAGATCTGCCTACAATTTTCAATCCTATCGTACCCACGATAGGATAGAAATTTGCAAGATATTCCCTTCGAAATTGCTCGTAAGCCGACATAGGTAACAGGTTCTTAGAACCAAATCATCTGTACGCTGAGAAGGCGAACGCAGCGTCAGTCTATTTCGACAGCGGAAGTCACGTGGTGGACTTGCGCGTGTGTGCATCATAATGTCATGATTCTCAGTATCCAGACGCTATAAATATGCATGTGTCTCTCTGCATTCGTGTGTTTATAGTCCCACATCCACGTCGAACGCCAGTTATCGATAGGAGCCCACCCAAGCGAGCATTGTTTGTGTGTAATCGCATAGGACAAAAAGGAGTATTGTCTCGATTCGTGTGGGCAAAAACTGTGCAGGTGACGGTCTGATAAATTACCTAGATTTAAAAAAAAACACCGTTTCTTTTTTATTATTTTACCCCTGACGTTTTTGGGATGTACATACCGTACCCAAAGGGTGAAAGGAAACCTTAATACTAAGGCTCCGTCTCCAGCTAGTTTCTTTCGTAATATGTAGACTGTTGAAATGTCCAGATTATGTATTTCTATTGCCGCCATAATCAAAAACTAAAAATTAAAGAACATTAAGAAAAGAGTTAAATTCGTGTTAATATTGTACGATAGTACGGAACCCTTCATGTGCAACTTCACACTTGGCCGGTTTTTTTAATTCAAACGAAAGATAAAAATCATAGAAGCAATTTAAGTACGAAATCAACAGTGTCAGTCTGCTAGAACATACTTTAGTGGTTCGTCTAATAAATTGGCGGTTTGTAACGGCAGGAAGATGTCGGGGGTCGGGCGTTTTACGAGTAAACTTAATTGAGTTTTCGAAAGAGACTGTCAGTCGCGTAGCTGGTTATTTGCTGAAGACGATAGGTTTTCAGAAAGTTATATTCCGTCCACGACACATGAACGACAATTTTTCCCAATGAAACTGAACTCGTTTAAAACATACCTAAATCGCTTTCAAGAGCTGTAAGCGTCAAAACTGTTGAGGTGTTGTAGAATGTTGACGCTAACCGCTCTTGATCGCAATTTAGAAGTAATAGTCTCGTTCATCGTGGTTCCAATGGTGGTATCACCGCTAAGCCAGGTTAGATAGTATACCTTATGCTTAGTAGTAGTATATTAATACCTTTGGCCTTTATGACAATATTAAAATGGCACATCTATTTTCAGTGCCATGCTTTATAGTCTCGATCGTAAATTATCGTCTCCGCGCCTTTGCCTTCAGTTTATGACAGTACGTTTAAATATATTGTTGGCATATGTATACATACATTTACACTGACTGTATTCGAAAAAGTTTCTTTATAATTACCCCGTCGTGGTTAGACTAGATGCATTTATAGCACTAGTTCAAGTAAGCTGCTGAAACAATGGGGAATTAATTAAGGTAGATTTCATTCAGTTTGTGAATAAATTTTAAATAAACTGGAGCAAAAAGCGGTTTGTAGTATCTCTATCACAATGGTTACATCTTCCATTGTGTTAGTATAGTTATATTGTACGCAAGGAAGGCGAAATTATGGGTCACTATAGTCATCGACGATTCGGACGAGTTATTTAAGAACAGGACACACCCATCTAAAAGAAGTAAATAATCTACAATCTACGTCAAAGTATTGGTATTCCAAATAGCTAGAATATGTGAAGGTTTTCAACATATATCAAAACTTTCCCGATCCACTTTGCCTCGTCTCCGAGTAACAGTAGTTTTATAGCCTATATAGACCTATTTACTCGCTGTTTAATAGTTTTAGAAGAGAAAAGACCGAAGAAAGAATACCGTACCGTTTTCTGTGAAATATCTGCACAGGGTAACGCAGAGCCATAAAAAAAGCAAGCCATTTCGGCCCTTCCCCACAATAACACCGACCGTCTGTAACAACCGGCATATTATTTCAAGAAACGCGATATTGCCGCGGCATGTCACTGTGCAAGTGACGAGAGAAGAGCACAAAGTAAATTACGGACAAAGATATTAAACTTCCTAAATAAGGCAAAATGTAAGGGAGCGCGCGAAGAATATGGATGTATACTCGTACAGTGCCATTATGTCGAAACCGAAATGGAAGAGGCGGGCCCTGAATTATAGGATGATTGATTTGGATTCGGTGAATAATTTTACAACGTATTCTCTCAATGTCTAGGAATCCACATTATTATTTCCTGTAAAAGATTTTGGTAAGGAGTAAATATTTGAACGAGATAAGTACTGCGTTCACTTATTTCTCTGAACAGTGAATAAACGCATGAAGATCAAATTGACGTCTACAAATTTTAGATCAATAAAATATTTGTGCTTGGAATCAAATGCATTACCAGTACAATGTAGCTAAAATCTATTTGGCACTATAACACTCAAGAAACTATTCGAATCCTCAGGTCGATTATTTACTACATTTCTCGATTCACTCTGAATTGGTTATACATACTTTTTTTTAATAGTTTCTTAAGAAGGCTTTCATTTATGTGCACGACCGAGTCTTTACAAAAGGTTTAAAGTGATATGGAGAGCACTGTTCTGCGAGAAAGATACTCAGTTTTCTACGATACTATGCTACCACCGCAGAAAGATATAGCGACATAAAATGAAACTGGAGCATCGTATACTCGCGTTGTCATAATAGGCGACATTGTCCTTCGGGTGTGCGCTTGGCGTTTAAGCCAGGCAAATCTGCGATATTGTTGGCATGTGTACGCAGTTCGCAGGGGCGGACCGCACGGCTGCACCAGACTGTGATTTACACGACACCGGCCTCAAAACACCTCTCCCTTTATGGCCAGACATTTCGGGGAACGATTTATTTGTCTGGCTGTAGATAGATTGTTATCAACCAGCATTCAAGCTTTTTACATCCAAATCGATATGTGTAAATTTGATGCTACGCGTGTGATATCAGTTGGATTAAATTGAAATAGCCTGCGTATTTTCGTATTTTTTTTGAAATATCGTATTTTCTGCGGGCTATTTCCGTTTACAATTTTTAATTTCGTCCGTTAGTGTTTTTAAAAGAAAGAAAAAAAAAGAAAAGGTAAAATAAGTTCGGAAATAAAACTGTAAAATAAAGAAACTTCTTGCACGCAGTTTCACCGGAAAAACGAGCAAACATTTCAATGTCAATGTAAATAATACCGCTTAATATGTAATGCATTAGTGTGCAAATTGGGGAGGCATGTATACTAGCACAATGCCTGTCTAGACGAAACACTGAACCGACCGTAACCTACCACCGACACTGATTTACATATAGATGTCGGGATCAGTTGAGACTTCGGGACACAATGTCACAAAATCATATCAGACTATGTCTGTAAATATAAAAAACGGGTATATCAAAAATATTGTTAACAAAACAGATGACAAAGCGGTAAATTCCTACTTACATAAATGTGATGACTGAATTTATTCTAGTGGCTTTTCTTGGTATATTTTAAAGTCGCATGTTGATAGCAATTTAAACGGATGGAAAATTCTATATTGTCAGACATTCTGAATATCTGAAAACTGAAATTTAATAAATACTGAAATTCACTCTCAAAATATTTCTCGACAATCATTTTGTAACTCGGCAACACAAGTATTCGTGGAACTCCGCATGAGAATCCGAGCTGCATTTTGCAGGGATATTGCAGCGATACTGGACATTATAGTCAGACACCCTTAAACTGATTTACGATAGGTCTTTATTAAACGAAATCCAACATTTATATTCTGGAATCATAAGCACTGGGTTTAATGCAATTTTTTACTAGGAGACAGTAAATTAATATTTCTTTTTTGCATTTTCATGGAATGAAATATTTTTCTTTATTCAGTATACATAAAAGTGTGAGAAAATTCCAGACATGAAATTTATTTTTCAGGTTTAATTGTTTTTGCCTGATAATCCAATTAAAACTTCATTTATATATTCATTCGGTTGGTAACTGCGGAAATTCATTTCAGCAATTAGAATCCAGACAGATAATGTGACATAAGAAATCGCACAGTTGAAGAATGAGTTGAATAAGACCTCCATCTAGAACAATATAGAATTACATATATATGCACTTAGAGAGTTATTAAAATTAATTTACTTGCACACACAAGTTACCCTGATGGTATTAAATAACAAAAATATGTTGTGTCAATATGTGTTGCCTTGGAAGGTGTCCAAATACAGTAAAACCTGGTTAATTGGGATCTCAATGGACTAATACACATGTACCAATTATTGAGGGTTACCAATAATCCACTTTTCCAATTAAGCAGGTTTAAAATCATAGATGTTACATTAAGAGAGGCATTATTAAAATCAAAGAGAAAATTGTAAGCACAATTTTGTCTTTGATTTTAATAATTCTTCACAGGATTGACTTTTGTATATTATTCTCACTACACAGTTCAACATGCAACTTTCCACACGCATAATCTGATAGAATTTTTAATTTTTCAAATACATACTATGTATTAACCTTGTTTTTAGGTCAAAACCTGAGATAGTAGGTACTGACAAACAAATATAAAGTATGCGTGAAATACAACGTGAAATGTAACTATGTAAATAAACATGTCAAACCGTGTTAAAACCTGATTAATTTGTCTTACTTATACAAGCAATTGAGCAACAGAATCATAATTACAGAAGTAAACATCGAAAAAATATTAGAATTCAAATCTCATTTAACCAGGTTCAAAAACTCCCATTAACAGAGGTAATTTAGTGAAAAAGAACCGGGACTTCATTGCAACTCTCAATAATAGAGGTCGCTCACTTATCTTAGTTGGCTGTATGATTTACCCAGGTTGTATTTTTGATTATCGGCTATGGTTAAAGCCAAAAAACTAAAACTATACATTTATGCATTTTCACCAACGAATATCAATAGGGGATATAGATATTAATTAACTAATATGGCCAAACTATGGATAAAGTAAAAACAGCACAAATTTTAAGCAGTAAGTAGTAATCGTTTAACTATTATAATTCTGTTATCATCATCTCAGCGATAATCTCAGTCGCATCCGTAGCTTTTCTAGTTTGCTGGGATCCGCTTTACCAGTCTAACTGGTGATTTTGGCTAAACTTCGATATTTTCCGTGAAGCGACTACCGTCTGACCTCCACAACCCGAAGGCGATATCTAAGCATTGCATTTAGACCAATTGTTAGACTTTTCAGGGCTCCAACAACCCGTAACGACTGCCACTAGATGTTCGTATGGCAACCGGGACCAACGGCTTAACGTGCTTTCCGAGGCACGATCAGACCAGTGTAAATATTCATATTCATGCATACAAATATTTGTACTGTCCGGGGATCGAACCCGCGCCTCCTTGCGCAACAGGCGCGTTCGCTACCGCAACGCCACGGAGGCTGTATTATAATTCTGTAAATAATAAAAATATATGTTACGGTCTTGAATCAGATATTGTTTAACATACTATCTGTCACTGACCTGCAAAAAAACCGTAGAAAATTTTTAATTCCCGGGCTACCTTTTCCCGTAATACGTTTGCATCATGCAGTCACAGACCCTGCAGTTGAAAACGTAGATAGTAAGTACGAAAACAATAGGCTTGCCAATCTGCTGCTATTTATGTCTCATTGTGGCCCATATTAAAATGGAGCACACAGATGTGCTTAGTTAGTTTCAATTGGTACCCACGAGGCTAACGTTACAACTACAATATACGAATGATTTTATGAGGTTACAATTGTGAATTCATTATTGCTTAAATTGAATTTTAACTGCAAATTACCGTCACACGGCGTTAAAATTAAGTGGTAATATTTAAATTGCGTATCGAGGACTACAGACTTGATTTATTGATTCAGTAGAAATACTTCGGTGTCTGTACGGGCCATTTCCTTCGGTTCTAGCAAATTCAGCTGTATAGCACCCTATCATTAGCGTCCAAGCCTGGCAGTGGCTTCAGAACCAAAACCACAACCGCTCTCAATATTACCTACGCCTCCTTTTCGAAGTAAATAGAAAATGAAGCGAAAATTTTAGCCTTTAGCAACCCAAACTCTGCTATATGATAATAATGATTATATTCGGCTTTGAAGTAAGGTAAAATGTAAAAGAGTACCGTTCAATAACACTTACTTGTTTAAATTAAAGCCGCAATGGACGGCGTTACAGGAACTTTTTGACCTGAAAAGATAAAGAAAACGGCATTATGTAAATGAGATCTTTTTAGAAATTAACACGAGAATTTATAGCTGCCTAAGAGTGGAATTAATCTTGAGATGCCCTTAATTTATATAACGAAAAATGTTCAATATCACGTTCATGAATACTTGAAAGTTTTATAGCTCAAGTCTCAAGATTTCACGACTTTGGTTTTTTTTTTTTATTAAAATATAAACCAGCGCTTGACCGCAATCCCGCCTGATGGTAAGCAGTGACGCAATCGTTGATGGTAAAGCGCACTAGTTTATTAAGAGCCTATTCACTCTAGCCTTGAAGACACTCAAATTGTAGTCCGACGGAAACACCGCCGCCGGCAGATTGTTCCAGTCCCTCGATGTACGCGGTATAAAGGACGAGGCGAAACGCTTCGTCCGGATCGTTGAGGTGTTAACAACATAAGGGTGGAAACTCGCCGTACGACGGGTCGTCCGATGGTGGAACGGAGATGGGGGAATTAAATCGTGCAATTCCCTCGCACACTCCCCAGAATGTATCCTATAGAACACCGAAAGGCTGGCCACTCTACGCCTGTGCTCTAGGCTTTGGAGACCAACTCGAGTTAAATCAGGGTCACCAATCAGCCTCTTCGCACGCCTCTCCACTGAATCCAAAGTGGCCAGGTGACACTTAGCAGCACCAGCCCAAATGTGGCTGCAGTACTCCACACACGAACGGACCTGTGCTTTGTACAACATTAGAAGCTGCCCTGGTGTGAAGTACTGCCGGACCTTTGCGATTACACCAAGTTTTCTGGCAGCCACCTTGGCCTTGGACTCAATGAACCGCCCAAAGTTTAGGTTCGAGGAAATCTCAACACCCAAAAGCTGAAGGCGGTCGGTACACTCCAAGGATACATTCCGAAAAGTAGGAGCCAAGGTGAACGGGCTCCTTTTGGCGGTGAAGAGACACGCCTGCGTTTTGGCGGCATTGAATGCTACAAGATTGGCATTGCCCCATTCGGAGACTGCCTGAAGTGCAACACTCGTTCGCTCTACCATGGCCTCTCTTTCGGACCGGATTGATTCCCTACTAGCCCGAGCATCCGGCAGGTATCTCTCCACAACTGTGCTGTCATCTGCATACCCATAGATACCGGGCATCAGCAGATCGTTAATATGCAGCAAAAACAGAGTTGCAGAGAGAACAGACCCCTGAGGAACACCGGCATTAGTCGACATGGGCTCAGATGAGCATCCGTCGACAACAACTCGGAGGGACCGTTCAGTCAGGAAGTCTTTTACCCAGCCAGTCAGGCTAGGGGAAATGCCGTACGCTGGAAGCTTACTCAAAAGGCCAGCGTGCCATACCCGGTCGAAGGCCTTCGAGACATCAAGGGAGACAGCAATCGCTTCCCCATTTCTCTCGAGGGCCTCGCCCCACAAGTGAGTGGCATACACTAGTAGGTCCCCAGTTGACCGATTGCGGCGAAACCCGTACTGTCGGTCACTGAGGAGATCGTTACCTTCCAGGTATGCCAAGAGGCGCGAGTTCAATACACGCTCCATAATTTTACAAAGTATGGAGGTGATCGAAATCGGCCGATAGTTGGTAGGATCGGCACGACTACCCTTTTTGGGCACGGGCTGCACGTTGGCAAGCTTCCAGGACTTGGGCACTATACCAGTCCCAAATGGGAGGCGGTACAAGCGTGTCAATACAGGAGACAACTCGGGCGCACATGCTTTTAGAACAATCGCTGGTATACCATCCGGACCACTAGCCTTATTCACGTCCAGACGACACAGTGCTCTCAGAACCTCCTTGTTCCGAATGCGAACCTCAGGCATTGAAGTACCGCAATGGGGTAAAATAGGTGGAGTAGCACTGCCAGTATCAAGACGCGAATTATGGGCAAAGAGAGATGCAAAGAGACCTGCTTTCTCTCTCGCCGTATGGGCCAGTGTTCCATCAGGCCTAACCAGCGGAGGCAGTGAGGGCCGACAGAAGTTCGCCTCGACCGATTTGGCAAGGGACCAAAAAGATCTGCTACCGGAAGGCTGCGCAGATAACTTGTTGCCAATATGGGTAATACGGTCGAAGCGAGCCTTCTTTAGTGCCTTTTTGTAGGACTTGGCAGCACGGTTAAAGGCTCTCTTCTTTGAGCTTAGATCCGGAGCTCCGCGGTCACGAGCGTCAACCCAGGTGAGAAATGCCGTGTGCTTACGCTGTTCGGCTTGGGCACAATCGGCATTGAACCATGGGCGAGCCGAGCCACCGACGGGCACGTCATTATAGGGAATAAAATATTCCATAGCTTGACGCACCACATCGGTTATAGCATCCGCACAGCTCGACGGATTGCCAGAAGAGAAGCAGACCTGCTGCCAAGGATAAGACGCAAAGAAATGGCGCATCTCATCCCAGTCTGCTGACCTGTATCGCCACATTCGCCGTTCACCACGAGAGTCGTGATCTGGTGGGGAGAAGGTCGACACAGACTTCACCAGACAGTGGTCTGAAGTTCCCAACGGTGAGGAAACTGTTACAACACACCTGTCCGGATCAGTGGTCAGCAGAAGGTCCAGACAATTGGCAGTATGACCAACTACATCAGGCACCCTAGTCGCTTGCTTTACCAGCTGGGAAAGGCCCATTGAAAGCGCGAAGTTTCGCGCTTCTCTCCCAGCGTGGTCGGTCCTCTGGTACGGGAAAAGCCAGTCCTGATGGCAGGCATTGAAGTCCCCCAGAGCGACGAAGTGTGCGTCAGGGTGCCGCTGCAGTGCATTGTCAGCAGCCTCACTGAGGTGGTCAAATAAACGAGTTGTCTCCTGATCACCGCTGTGCGATCGGTAGACACAAGTGTAAACAATTTTGTCCACACCAGTGTCAACCAACAGCCATTGGGACGAGAAATGAGGGTCTTCGAGGTGACGGAGGCGCCGGCAACAAATGTCATTGCGGACATACACACAGACCCCGGCACGCTGCAGGAAATGGTGCTCCAATGCGTATCCCGGGTAGTTGAGGTATGCCGCATCAGACGGACATCTGATCTGGGTCTCCGTCAAGAAAAGTAGATGGGGCTTCTCAGTCTCAAGGTGGTGATGTACTGCAATGAGATTGGAGTGCAGACCTCGAATATTAGAGAGGTGCACTTTGAAAGAGAGGACGTGCGCCCGCTGTACACACCTACTTTTCTTATTTGACTTTTTCATTTGAAAAAAAAAAAATGAGTGAATAGGAAGGAAGACGGCAGTTGAGTGAGGTGATGCAATGTTAATCCCAACAATGCGACCAACGATGCCGGGCCAGAGGGAGATTGATCTGGAGACTGCGGGGACGCCCGAACCCCCCCAGGGATCGCCATCGGGTCCTCTCGTCCGGTCGCCAACCGGCACGATGGGGCCACCCTGGGATTTTTCGCAGTTGGCGGGGCAGCCTTTCATGTGTGGCTGGCACACTACTTGGGCCCCCAACTACCTGCGGTCGGCCAGCGGAAAACCGTGCTTCGGATCCCGCTACCCTCCACGACCAAACTCCCGACACGACAACAATTGGCGCATCGTACCCGGCATACAACGCAACACAACTGCTCAGACCCGCCCTCCAAACGGCTTCACCAGACATCATGCCGGAACACGACGAATCGCTTGGCGGCATGGCTTTGTCTGGTGGGTGGTAACTACGCCGGCGGCCGATGGTGAGGCCTACCACCGAGAGAAGAGGTGCTTATTTTTAAGAAAGAGATTTCAGGATTTGTGGGTACAAAAAACCGAAATGGTCTTAAATTTTCCAAATACTGAAACGTGCTCTAAATAATATGGTGTTTATTTTTACTTTAAGGTATCCTATGACATTTTTAGTAATACTGCAATTTATTTAACACATGTTATGTCATACTCTCGTTGTGTTCGTAGTATAACAGAACAAACCTTTGTTCAAAACTGCAAATAGCATTTAGTACTGGACCGTCCATGGCTTTATAACAAGTTTGTTGGATAGTCGACTTCGGCTGTACATCCGTTGCCTGCCAACTTTACCCCTAGCCTGACCCATTTCGAGATACAACAGCTATGCTATGAATAAAATTATTGGAATATTGTTACAGTAATGTATTTTACAATGTGAAAGGTGTAGCTTCTTCTGTTATTAACACACTGGTTCGAAAGGCTCGAGTCGCATGATTGGCATTCCGTATTGGGTGAATGATGGTGTTAAGCTTATTATGTCACGAAGCCTGTTTTAAAGGTACTTCATAAATACAAGATATTTCCCCCTACATGACCTTTACAAGTTGCGCGGGACATTAAGCAACTGGTTCATTCTACTTTTTTGTCAACTTGGATGTTCATTTTGAACGCAGAAGTATCTGGAGCTTATGAATATCATATTTACAATCGTGTGGGCAGACTGGGTAGGTAGTAGTGGATATGGACTCATAACGACACATTGTGGTGACTAATTTGCTAACCAAGCGAGATGACTTTTATAACAACAACATATAAGTAACAATGTTTCATTATGACCGTAATACCGATAATCTATACAAATATAATAAAGCTGAACAGTTTGTTTGAACCGCTATTCTCTGGTCGGATTTGATAAATATTTTTTGCGTTTGATAGCTCAAATCTTGAGGAAGGTTCGAAGATAAGCTACGGCTCTTAGGATCCAAACAAAATAAAATATTCAGAAAGACCGCTAAGCGCAACCAAACGAATAGCGTAAGCGGCCGATGCGATGTGACGCGATGGATCAGGAGTCGAGGAGTTATGTAAAAAGTGGCTGTTATTTTACTATACTATAACGTATTTCCGATTTCTACGAGAAGAAAGACTCGGCCAGAAGCTAGTATAGGACAGATTCAGGTAAGGAAGCTATTGAAGCTCATAATGAATTCAGATCAGGTTCCGCCAGAAGTTCTGCTTTTGGCTTTCTTCGTAAGGGACAAGGAGAAGTAAAGATTTAGATTGTATTTCATTACAATGGTCATTGGTAGGCACAGTCAAGGGACTGAAGATGAGCTCATTTGTATTCAGTTCGATAAAGGATGAATAATACAAGCGATCCGTATAACTTTTATAGTTTAACTTCAATTTAAGCTCGTGGTATAATGATGTCATCTGGACAAATAGGAATAGAATAGATAGTGGAATTAACTGTTGTCATTTTGTTGTCCACTATAATTTATTATAGGTATTTATTATTACTGGGCGGTTGTGTAATTTATTTATTTTATTATTATTATCCATACTAATATTATAAATGTGAAAGTGTGTTTGTTTGTTTGTTTGTCCTTCCTTCACGCCGTAGCTAAGCAATCAATCGACCTGATTTTTGGCATACAGTTAGTTGAAAAGATGGAGAGTAACATAGGCTACTTTTGGTCCTAAAAAAACATCAAGTACCCAAGGGAGATTACTGGAATATTTGTATGTGTACACCAAATATCCTAACATTATAAATCGGAAAGTGAGTTTATTTGTTTGTTTGTACCGCTTTCACGCCGTAACTACTACGCCGATTGTTTTGAAATTTTGCAGACGTAAAGTTAGAAGTCCGGATTAAATAATAGGGTACTTTTTTACCCCGGAAAAAAATTATATTCCCGAGGGAAATCTAAAAGCGCGATATAACCGATCTCCACGCGAGCGAAGCCGCGGGCGGAAAGCTAGTGTTTTATAATTGATTACATGGTATATTTAAAAAAGAAGAAAAAGTATCGTCATTACCTATGCAACCAGAAAGCCAAGAAATATTGTAATTTAAAACGTACCAAATCTAGTCTCACAATCTCACCTCGGCGAGACACGAATGTCACAATATTTTTTTATATTAATTATAAACTAGCGCTTGACCGCAATCCCGCCTGATGGTAAGCAGTGACGCAATCGTTGATGGTAAAGCGCACTTGTTTATTAAGAGCCTATTCAGATTCCTATAGAGGTCCACTGCTGGACAAAGAGCTCCCCTAAGGCTTTCCACGATGACCGGTCTTGTGCTACCCGCGACCTTCACCAGGTCCACCTTGTTGGGGTCCTCCCTACGCTGCGTCTTCCGGTACGTGGCCGCCACTCCAGAACCTTACTGCCCCATCGGCCCTCGGTTCTACGAGCGATGTGCCCTGCCCACTGCCACTTAATTTAAGCGACTCGAAGAGCTATGTCGGTGACTTTGGTTCTTCTGCGGATCTCATTTCTGATTCGATCACGCAGAGAAACTCCGAACATAGCTCTTTCCATTGCCCTTTGTGTGACTCTGAGTCTTCGCATGAGGCCCATTGTGAGCGACCACGTTTCAGTTCTGTAAGTCATAACTGGCAACACACACTGGTCAAAGACTTTAGTCTTGAGACACTGTGGTATCTTGAACGACTACGAGAAGATGTATCGTAGCTTCCCGAACGCTAGCCACCCGAGCTGAATTCGACGAGACACCTCTTTCTCTAAGTTGGACCTACCTTGTTGGACTGTTTGTCCCAGGTATATATACTTGTCAACAACTTCGAGTGCAGAGTAACCGACTAGAATTGGGGTGGGTGCGACATGAGAGTTTTTTTTTTTTAGTAATTATAAATGTATTAAAATCAATAATATAACTCTAACTATAAATGTTTCATTCATAAAGTCATTCAATAAAGTAATATGAACTCTGATTTGCAAGATTACAATTTTGAAAAGAAATATTTGATTGGCACCGAATCATAGACCAACTCACAACTAGATACTGGTCTCGAGTCCCTTGTTCTAGAAATTAACTAAATTTAAGTACAGTGCACCTTGCTATTCCATAAAGAAAATGGCAGAACACGGAAATAGACGTAAATTAATGTATTTTATAGTCGCCAAGCTTTTAATCAAACATTCTAAACTGTCTATGGAATACCTTAATTTGACAGGACTATATACTAGATATTTTATCTTCTGTCCTTTTCATAATGAAATAGAAAGAAAAGATGTACTGAACTTATATTTTGTGCAGTTTGTGAACAAGAGATCAGTGTGGCTACCATGAGTTTACATTACGAGACTCGATCGTCGATATCGAGCGCGTATGACTGATCGATTGGTCCGCTTCAAGGTTGTAAGAATTCTCAGCCTATGAGAGCGCTAATCGCGCTCGATATCGACGATCGAGTCTCGTAATTAAAACTCATGGTAGCCACACAGCGGCATTGGCCTGCAGATTGCATAATACTTCAAATTTGAATATCGCGAGCGTCCCGAATTTCTCGCCTTAATATTGGGTGTCATAAGCAGCAGTAACAAATGAATAAAGTGCAGCCATGTGCTTGTGCAAAACGATTCGTGTGTAACCGTCCGTTTATCGGCGCCGCCGCACAGCGCGACTACCATTTAAAATCTTCACGCATGTTCATTCCGAATAAAATAACTTTAGCAATTCCCTTTGGTTTGCAGTGCCTCTAAAGTTATGTAAAGTGCTTTTTGCTTCTATATTTACTATAAACAGCCGTACTCGTACATACTCTTTACAATGACTTAATTGCAAAACATTTAATTTCTGTGATTTCGCTTTTGAGGGCCGGGGTCCTAGGTGCGAGAATGTTAACGTTATATTTGTAAAACCTCGAGATAAGTATAATTCAAGGTTTATGATTCAGTATGAACTCATGTCAGTTGGCATGCGTGAATCATTATTTGTATAACTACGCAATGGTGGTCTTTAGCAGATGCTTTCGACAGAAGTTATGGTTACTGTGGAATAATAAGCTTTTGTGTGTCCTTCATTATGTGTACATTACCTTGCTTATTTATAGACACTTGATAAAGGTACATCTAAAACATTTCGTAATTCTATTTCCCTGCCGGTTGCCACTAGGCTCGTTTTATTTAAAGGAAACGACAGTGACAGATAACAGTAATTAATGGTGCCCAAACCTCGATTTTTTCTTCAATCTCCAATATCAGTTGTGTCGAAAGTTAAATTATGTATTTTAATTTTAAATGATTTACGTTTGCCGACAAAATTCAAAGATAGGTACAATGGACCGATTCTGTTTCAACGTTCTACACATTACTTAGTTAGATAATTTGTAGAACATTTCATAAAATGGTCAACAAAGGTTGACCGTGTTGCATTGGAGTAACGAAGTGTCACCAAATATTTGATACAATTTACGAGAGACATCGTTACATTTTAATTGGCTCGTAAATCGATAGCAGCTGTTACTGAAATAAATATAAGGGCCAATTTAAAAGAAATTGATAATACGGGTAGTAAAGTAGGTATGTAAAAACGGTCGTTTAGATTCAGTTTATTGGTACTTCACACTAATTACGGTATGACTCAATTATTTTCTAGCGATACTCCCCGTTGAGGAGTATCGGTAGAGTAACTAAGTTTAGGGCTATAATATCCAATTTTCACTTCGTTTATTGGAGACACGTTTTTACAGTCGATGACTACCAGTTTTACCAGCCACTGTACTTTTATGTCATTGATTTTATTATAAAACTTACAGCTTAATGGCGCCATACATAAAAGGGAAAACTGTCAGTTATTTATAACAATGGAAAGAAACGGTAATGCAACACTGTTATATATAAAACAAGTTCAGCAGACCGTAGATAATTGCAAATGGGCGGCCCAAATTAATATATTGCCGATGGATGTTGCGACACCGTTGAATGTCGATACTCCGTGACATTGCGCAGAGATGGTGTGCAGCCGTGGTGGCAGGGTAGTGATGTCATCTGGGCCGCCGGTCAATTGTCGCCGTGCCATCGCTTGCGCAACGTTAGTGGACTCGTTTTATGGAAATGTAAATTACCCAGTGCTGGTAATATTACTGCAGTACAAACACTGCATTTCTACGTATAAAACCATATAAATATTTGTGTTCGTAGGTTTGTGTTAAATTGTAAAGATACGGATAAGCGATAGTGATAAATGGATATCGGTAGCGATGAATGGATGCGGTAAACATTGCCACATTACTATTACGGCATCGTGTGCGTAAGCGCCCACGATATTTTATCGTTCGATTCAGGAGTATCGTGAGTTCTCAAGCAACAAAAACATAACTGCTTCGTCAGCTAGGATTGTAGGAGGTCGATCCGCGCTTATCGGTTAGGTAAAAGGGAAATTGACACCGAATATATCTCGCTGTCAGATAACGTACAATTTCTGAACATTTATATTGTGAATCAATAAGTTCAAGCGCGTATTTCGCACAGCGCAACTTCGCACAATCTGATATATGAGATTTTAGTCAATGCCGACGTGAGCTAGAACACTAGCTCAAGTAACAAGATCTCAGCGTAAAATTACGTGCGTGTTAATTGTCGGCTTGATTGACAGATTGAGAATGAGTGCGAGGGAAATAGCTCTGTGTTGTAGTGAAATTGAGACAAAGACTTATTTCATGTATATTTTACTACGTCCGCAAAAACTGACATTGACTGGCTGTTATTTGATCCTTTAGGCGATATCGAGTTTCACCCTTAAATAGGTAGAATAATGAACGATTGTTAACAAAAGCCGAGCTCTATTTGCATTGAAACGAGGTACTATTCGAAAAGTTTTAATGAACCGAGGTATACGCGGGAGCATTTAGTGTGTAGGAACAATTTCAATTACAATAAATGTATTCCAATCAAAGAAACTCAATTACGTTTGAACGCCACAAGGCCGCTGTCATCTCCGTATCTATGTGGAGCTAATCCTGTCTTACCAGGCGGTCTGTGGGCGCGGCGCCACGCACCGGTGGTTAGCGGCAAATTAATCGGTGTGACTGAACTGTCATGTACTCGACTCGCAATTCGTCATAAGCACCGCACTAACCCGACCCGCTGCGCTTTACTGGTACTTCGACCTCTTTTGGTTACATGCTTTGTTAACACACACAACTCAATTCGATGAGGTTATTCTGGTAATTCGTTTGCTCTTTGATCTCTAGCCTGGAGCATTAGAAAAGTTTGGTTTATTCATGTCCTTTGTACTTAAAAGCTTAGATGCAGGTTGTAAGGTAATTTATGGGTAAAATTGTTAGTAATAATGTGTAAAATATTACCCCTTTTATTATATACATTAATTCGTTCACCGGATAGCCTGTATATACGAATTATGTATGTCTAGCACAACATTCTATTCAGAGAACTTAATGATTACGACGCGAGAAACTGTTTCTGTAATGTTGGAACTGTAAGACACAAGAAACTTCGCAGTAACGAGGGTGAGACAACAAATGTTGTTTTCTCTTGTTCAAGAGGATTAAGTTTTATTAAATATTTATTGCTCCCGTTGTTTGTGATAATTCTTATTGAAGAATTCTTTTTAAGACTAGGCTTTGTTTTCTCAACGTACATCAAACTTTTTTTATTCATTAAACTCTGAAAGAAGCTTCAGGCTCGAATCATTCTCGCTGGTTAAATTTACCAATGTGAATAGAAGTCGCCAAGCGATTCGTCGTGTTCCGGCATGATGTCTGGTGAAGCCGTACGGAGGGCGGGTCTGAGCAGTTGTGTTGCGATGTGTGCCGGGTACGATGCGCCAATTGTTGTGTTGGGAGTTTGGTCGTGGAGGGTCTTCCCATTAATCACCCTCTGGCGTAGCATCGTTGGTCGTGTTGTCGGGTTTAACATTATATCACCTCGCTCAACTGCCGTCTTCCTTCCTATTCGCTAAGGTTTTCTGAGTGAATAGGCTCTTAATAAACTAGCGCGCTTTACCATCAACGATTGCATCACTGCCTACCATCGGGTGGGATTACAGTCAAGCACTAGTTTATAATAATTTAAAAAAATAGTCCAGCCGATCTATTTTGTAAAATTGGCCCTGTCTAAACTTCGACAATGTGAGCTTAAGTAAGATGTCAATACTGTCAAACTTAAATGACAGGTAACTTAACGCTCGCATCACCTTAGTTTTCACTGTTAGGTTCTACGCAATAAACCGGCTGCATCTACCTATATGGTGGCGATATGCCAAGGAAAGCGAAGGCTCCTTTCGTCCACGTTGATACCTTGATGCATCCCTACGTCAACCGACATAGGGATCTTTGAAATATTCGTTTAAAAGGCCTCGATCTCAACACTGTAGTGAAATAGCCCCATTGTCGACGACCGGCCGGAGGGGCCGAATCTTGCGGGCCGCAAATCTCCCATAGATTAGCGGTTCGCAAGATTCGGCCCCTACTATCCAAGAAGTATACAGAAAGAGCAGATATAAACCGGCATGAAACAACAATTAAAGGCGCATCTTGTTTCCGCCTGGTAAAAGACAATTCAATATTTTTTTCAGGCGTTCGTAAGAAATGTTCTGTCAGTGATTGCTTCATGTACAGTAACGTTATTGCATAACGCTTTCGACATACCCAAATATACACAGGTTTCGAAAGCGAAAAGACTTGTGAAGAGAGAAAAAAACATCTTTTAAAGTGACAAAATAGCTACGTCTATCGAAGTATAAGGAAACAAAACAAAAGCTCATTTATAACGTGACACCAATTCACATAACATAGATCATGTGAACAGTTCACTAGACACGGCAACGGCCGATTAACACTCATTACTAAGACTATTACTAAAGCGCATAGCGAATGCTATACTACATACAGCCCTATATTAGATAATGGCGCTTCCAGTTCAGCCGGTTAATAGGATTAGTGCGTGCTATTTTCCATTGGGTGTTTCAATGAATTAGTTGACTTAATGAATTGTTGTTTTGTGTGTATTGTAATGTGGGTTTTTAAAGTTGAAGATGTTTCTTTTATGTTACAAATGTTAGTTTATAGTTCCACTATCATTCATCTACAGGCTCAAATAAAATTTTCTCCGAGACAGGATTTCATGTTTACAATTATTCGTACCATCCATACCTATCAACTCGATTTGGACCTGTATAGGCATATCAAGCAAAGAAAGGAAACTTTAGAAATAAAATCATGAGCTTATTCATAATTAGTGTCGTTATAATAAATCCCAAGTATAACAATTTGTTTAATTAGAGCCCTATTCCCTTTAATCCAGTGTAAGTTAATTAAATTCCGTAAAACTTGAGACTGCCGACCGAGAGATACTTAGAAAAGGGTTAACATTGAATAAGAAAATATATTCCCATAGGTCAGGTCAATCTTCTTCCAAAGTTAATAATGTATAGGAAAATTAATCACTGAAATTGTTACCAAGCAATCTAATTCATTAGTGACTAGCTGTGCCCAACGGTTTTACCTGTTGAAGATTCGATCCCGCGGGAATCGGGATAAAATTAAAAGCAATTAAAATTATAAGCTTCCAGCGTACGGCATTTCCGCTGGCCTGACTGGCTGGGTAAAAGACTTCCTGACTGAACGGTCCCTCAGTGTTGCTGTCGACGTATACTCATCGGAGCCCATGCCGACCAATGCCGGTGTTACTCAGGGGTCTGTTCTCTCTGCAACTCTATTCCTGCTGCATATTAACGATCTGCTGATGCCCGGTATCTATGGGTATGCAGATGACAGCACAGTTGTGGAGAGATACCTGCCAGAAGCTCGGGCTAGTAAGTAACCAATCCGGTCCGAAAGAGAGTCTCAGGCAGTCTCCGAATGGGGCAAAGCCAATATTTTAGCATTCAATGCCGCCAACACACAGGCGTGTATTTTCACAGCCAAAAGGAGCCCGTTCACCTTGGTTCCTACTTTTCAGAATGTATCCTTGAGTGCACCGACCGCCTTCAGATTTTGGGAGCGGAGACTTCCTCGAACCTAAACTTTGGGCGGTTCATTGAGTCCAAGGCCAAGGTACTTGCAAGAAATTTTGGCGTCATCGCAAAGGTCCGGCGGTACTTCACACCAAGGCAGCTTCTAATGTTGTACAAAGACCGCGTGGAAGTCGGTTATAGAGCGCTTTTTAAATTCCTCTCCCATATTCTCTTCTAAGTTTACATGTGCATACTCGTTTACAATATATTACCTTGTTTTAAACACACAGCGTCAGCTATCACCGAACTGGTATGAAGCTAAAAGTATTTTTGTTTTCCCTCGAGGATATCAAATTTTTCCGAGATAAAAAGTACCGTAATTTCAAAGTAATCGGTTGAGTAGTTACGGCGTGAAAGCGGAACAAACAAACAAACTCACTTTCCGATTTATAATATTACTAGCTTTCCGCCCGCGGCTTCGCCCGCGTTAACTTCGGTTATATCGCGCTTTTTAGATTTCTCTCGGGAATATCAAATTTTTTCGGGATAAAAAGTACCCTATTATTAAATCCGGACTTCTAACTTTACGTCTGCAAAATTTCAAAGCAATCGGTTCAGGAGTTACGGCGTGAAAGTGGTACAAACAAACTCACTTTCCGATGTATAATATTAGTAAGGATATATTTGGTGCACACATACAAATATTCCAGTAATCTCCCTTGGGAACTTAATGTTTTTTTTAGGACCAAAAGTAGCCTATGTTACTCTCCATCTTTTCTACTAACTGTATGCCAAAAATCAGGTCGATTGATTGCTTAGCTACGGCGTGAAGGAAGGACAAACAAACAAACACACTTTCACATTTATAATATTAGTATGGATTAAGGACTAGTAAGGATTACTAGCTGCGCCCCGCAGTTTCATCTGCGTAACTTTTGATCCATTGGGAATATCGGGATAAAAAGTATACAAGTAAAAGAGGAACAAACAAACTCACTTTCACATTTATAATATTAGTAGGGATTAGTAGAGCGAACGAGTGTTGCACTTCAGGCAGTCTCCGAATGGGGCAATGCCATTCTTGTAGCATTCAATGCCGCCAAAACGCAGGCGTGTCTTTTCACCGCCAAAAGGAGTCCGTTCACCTTGGCTCCTACTTTTCGGAATGTATCCTTGGAGTGTACCGACCGCCTTCAGCTTTTGGGTGTTGAGATTTCCTCGAACCTAAACTTTGGGCGGTTCATTGAGTCCAAGGCCAAGGTGGCTGCCAGAAAACTTGGTGTAATCGCAAAGGTCCGGCAGTACTTCACACCAGGGCAGCTTCTAATGTTGTACAAAGCACAGGTCCGTTCGTGTGTGGAGTACTGCAGCCACATTTGGGCTGGTGCTGCTAAGTGTCACCTGGCCACTTTGGATTCAGTGGAGAGGCGTGCGAAGAGGCTGATTGGTGACCCTGATTTAACTCGAGTTGGTCTCCAAAGCCTAGAGCACAGGCGTAGAGTGGCCAGCCTTTCGGTGTTCTATAGGATACATTTTGGGGAGTGTGCGAGGGAATTGCACGATTTAATTCCCCCATCTCCGTTCCACCATCGGACGACCCGTCGTACGGCGAGTTTCCACCCTTATGTTGTTAACACCTCTACGATCCGGACGAAGCGTTTCGCCTCGTCCTTTATACCGCGTACATCGAGGGACTGGAACAATCTGCCGGCGGCGGTGTTTCCGTCGGACTACAATTTGAGTGTCTTCAAGGCTAGAGTGAATAGGCTCTTAATAAACTAGTGCGCTTTACCATCAACGATTACGTCACTGCTTACCATCAGGCGGGATTGCGGTCAAGCGCTGGTTTATATTTTTAATAAAAAAAAAAAAAAACAACAACCACACAAATGGACATGCATTATTAACAAAGCATTAATGTCCCTGGATAACGGGTGATGACTTCTTCTTTGAAGTTTTTATCATTAAGTGAGGCGATGGACAGACGCCCCTGCGTTTAATGTGGGGGGACAACTCTAGTTCTCGGACACTAAAGCTGCGAAATATTGCGAGTAGGATAAGGCTACCAGAAAGTGTTAAATATTCTGAAACTTGAGTCTTAATTATTTAGCGATAATGTTAAAAATTTATCGAAGAAATTTAAGAGATTGTAGTAGCTAGCAGTACAATCTTTTAGTTGATCTCGTTGTAAAATTTTGCATGTCCATTGTCGGATTTATAATGCGTAAATAATTAATTTGTCTATAATATTGGTCGGTCCCCCTGCTGGAACACAGGCCTTTTCTCTATAAGACGGAGTGGGCCGAAATCAACAACCGGGGCTCAGTGCGGATTGGTAGATGACATGTTTCTTTGATTATTTTTTTTTTTGTTTTTTATAATTATAAACTAGCGCTTGACCGCAATCCCAGCTGATGGTAAGCAGTGATGCGATCTTTGATGGTGAAGCGCGTTAGTTTATTAAGAGCCTATTCACTTAGAAAAACTGAGCGAATAGGAAGGAAGACGGCAGTTGAGCGAGGTGATGTAATGTTAAACCCCGACACAACAAGATTTGGCGCATCGTACCCAGCACACATCGCAACACAACTGCTCAGACCCGTCCTCCGTACGGCTTCACCAGACATCATGCCGGAACACGACAAATCGCTTGGCGGCAAGACTTTAGTCTGGTGGGTGGTAACTTCTGCCGGCAGCCGATGTTATGGCCTACCACCGAGAAAATATTCAGTTCTAAGACATGCTGGTTTCCCCACGATGTTTTCATTTGCCATTTTGAGAGTAGTGGTGACAAAAAAACTATTTACCTACACGTTAATCGCCTGGCTGGGTTCGAGTCGACGATCTACAACTCACTAGGCTAACTTCTTCGAAGTTATCATCAAAATGTGAGAGGTGACTGAAATACGCCCCAGCAAACAAACTGGGGGAATAACAACTCTAGTTATCGGACGTTAGAGCCGCGCCAATTACGAGCACAATCTTTTCATTGGTCTCGTTGTGAATTTTTGCGTGCCCATTGGATTTGCGAGCGATTCGGATTACTGAGTCTGGAATTGGCAAGGGATATAAAAGGGACGTAAAAGGTCTACTGAAAGCTTGCTTATAAAGAACTGAATTTTCTAGTGGATTTTAAATTTAAACTCATTGGTATTTGATGGGGTAAATACATAAAGCTGGGTCTAGAGCATGACAGTTCAATTCCTCTGTGAACTAGTTGTTAGACATTAAACCGAGAATTCCTTGGCTGCGTAATTAGTATGTTCGCCCCCCACACAGCGCTGTAATGCGCTTTATGTACCAACTAAAGTGCCCTGAGGATAACACGGAAACTCTTCACAATACCTCGCTAAAACCTGTTTTGAACTCACAAAATGTTTAAAAAGTTTTCATTTCTGTTCTTTTAAAATTTTGCAGATTTTCCTTTGTTAAAAGTCAGCAATGGAATGGCTAACGAAACAGACAATTAAAATAATAAACGCGGCTCAATTAAATCGTTGTTACGGATGCTGGTTGCTGACGCAGATGGAAATGCTTTTAATAGCTAACTAAATGCTAGAAGAAACTAACAAACGGTTTATATCGGGTATTATTGATAAAATATATCTGGTTGAAAGGCACGTTTTCGTATCATGCGTGTAAAAATAGAGCAATTTGATCTTTAATTATCATTAATTAACAACATGAAATATACTTACACAGATTTACTTATGTATTTGTTTAAAATAGTGTTGCACATTACTCAGAAGTCGTTAACTATCTCTAGATAAGAGAAAGTAGATATGTGTAACAAACTAACACCATTATGTGAATCTTTCTGTGTATAGGCGTAAATTACTTAACAGTAATTATGCCTAAAGCCTATGACGGTTGTCAGATCTGCTGCCGATAACCGTTTAAATCATTGTCGAAAAGCACATTCCGAAGAAAATGTTGAATGTTTTATACCGTCTTTAGAGCATGAATAAACAAACAAGGCCACCTGCTCCGAAATAAAGTAGGATATGCCCGGTCACAATCGATACAGATATAGGTACGAGGAGCGTAGTGCGTACGATGTTACCCACATTTTACCTTCTACGTCCAAAGTTCGCTCTCGTGATCTCTATCGATTTCGTGCCCAAACTGATTGACTTGACGTGACGTTGGCAGAAAAAACATACTCGTACATACGTCAACACTGTCAGATTTCATGCGACAGCTGAATGATCGTCCCGAATTGGGTGACAAAGATTTTTCGGGAAAAATATTATTTGATTTCTGATGACGAATTAAGTTAGGCACATAAAATATAAGTATGACGCTGTTAAGTATGTAACTGACATTTTCATGTAAATAATAGATTAAAAAGTTAGTTTGTCATTATTCTACTAGCTTCTATAATCGAGTGAAATTTCTTGTTCCCCCCAACCCTTCTCGTCGCATTGCATCGCCTGTTCGCACTATTACTATGTTATCGCCTAATATTCTTTGTGACTTTACTTCTTTTTACACGAGTCCTAAGGCGCAGTGTGACTTTAAATGTGTTGTAGCTTTCTTCAAGAATTAAGGCTATCAAATGAGAAAATATTTCTTCTAATTATATTTGCTCTTCCAGAGATTACTGCATTCAAACAAACATCAAATTCTTAAACTTTCTTGTTAATAATAAGATATGATTACTGCAATGTGTATGGAATATAAAAACGCAGAGTATATGGAGATAATTTAATTTGGACCATCACCGTTATTTCATCAAACTTTCCTTTTATCAATGTTTAACTCAGCAGCTCACAAGCAGCCCCTGCCTAAAGCTACGAGGGAGGATTGTTGAAATTGGATAACACGGTTTGGTGCTTTTTGACAAAACAAATTCATTCTATTTTAAAAATTTCAAAGCCCGTTTTGGATCAGTTTTGGCCTGTTTTGAGAGAGACCGCGAAAATACTAAGTTGGGAGATAAAATTTATCTCATGGTATCTCTAGTGAGAGGAATGCACGTTAGCGATAAGTGAAAACAAAGAAAATATTTTATCGATCTTTTAGCTGTCAGCTGTCACGGCTGATCTTAAATGCTAAGCCAAAGTGGGGCGACGGTAGAAATTAACTGTCATTTGTGGCGGCAAAAGAAGGAACTCTACTATACTTAAATGAAATAAGTATATTGCTGCTAACTGATTTTTTGATCATGACTATTGCTTACTTCTTTATAGATGGAGTCATAGCATTACATACAACTACACATCAGACCTATCTTCTAATCACTTTTTCTATAATGAATCTAATCATAATAAAGATTACTATTAATTATTTATGGTCATCAAATTAGCATAAGTATTACAAGTTCAGCAATCAGCCTATTATGTTCCCACCGTAGGGACACTGGCATACTTTCTATCATGGGGAGTAGGATGTAATTAACCACGACTCGGCTCTAGGACATGCCGATTCGACAGTGGAGAAATAATTTAATACACAAAGTGAAGCGCCTGCTTGCCTTGGAACCAACTATCTATAACTTGTAAGTCGGTTCCGGTGACGCTAGGCTCAGCATCACCAGATTGCAAAGCCGATAAATCCTAAATATCCCAGTTTACTTAACACTATAAACAAAACACGGTGGAATATTAAGCAAGTAACTAATGTGGCAGTGGTAAGGGTGGAAATGTTCATCAAGTAATTGTTATGTCACTGTAAAATTGAAAAGGGGATTAAACTTCCGAAACACCCCCTAATGTAATTGGAATGGATTGCATATAGTGCATTTCAGTAAACATGGGACAGATTGAGACCTGATTAATAGTTGATGAGAATGATAACGTGGTTAAGGAAGTGTTTGGGCTTCAGTAAAACGCTAATGCAAAGATCTCTGCAGGGGCAAATAAGTTTCAAACTGAGATATTCCTGCGTAGGTAGTGGATGGTAAACGAAGCGATTACAGCGTAATCCTCCTTCCACACTATAATTGAATATAAACCAAAGTAATCATAACAATTACACAAAAGATAGATTGCAGAGACAGATTGGTAGGTTTGCAGAGGCTGATAGCACGTGCCTATCGTCTCTGTTCATTAATCCGCGCAGGAGGTTTGTGCTAAGCAGAACCCGGATTAACATAGAGATTATTTAGAAATTCACCTATATAAACCTCGGCTATGAGGTGGTGTCGCATGAAAGCAAGCTAGCGCTGTATAAGCATAAGCCAGAATTTCAGACGAGACATAATACAGATTTGACGGTGTGTAAGCGGAATTGTGGCTGAACGTTCAAGTCGGCTGTGCGTGACGGAGTAGCGTGCCTTCTGCCGGTCGTCATAGCAACTAACAGTTTCTAACTACCAAGAAATCTACTAGCCAACGCCGGATGGACTTCTAGAGGGCAGTAAACTACATGTAGCATACGTTAACCTCCGGTATAAATATTGTGGATGAGTCACGCTCTGCATAATGATTGTAGTTTCATATGCGAGGAGTAAGTTATATGTTTCCTAATATGACATAATCGTGCTTATAGAGAGGGTAATAATGCCACACGTGTATCAATACAGTAAGTCCAGGACAGTAAGAAAAGGTATTATTATGACTATATTATTTTCCTGCGGGGTTCTTGAGTAACTCACTAATAGTAGCAATTTTGACACTTCAAATAACACAATGAACGTTTCATTGCGTTATTTACGTCTTTGTGCAGCAAAAGTGAAGATAATGAAGTAATGCTTTAGCAATCTCTCCTCAAATCCTTGAAAATAGTTCAGATTGTGATTGCAAGTAAAATATCAATATCACATTTCTTATTCTGATTTGTATTTAACTACGCTTATATTCAGTTTGTATACTAGAATTCTTATTATCCTGCTCCAATCTTTACAGAACTGATA
Organism: Sesamia inferens; assembly: GCA_037179545.1. Taxonomy (NCBI): domain Eukaryota; kingdom Metazoa; phylum Arthropoda; class Insecta; order Lepidoptera; family Noctuidae; genus Sesamia; species Sesamia inferens. Next base: position 12,311,440 of record CM073940.1, read on the forward strand.
GACCTGAAATGTTTAAAAATTGACAATGGATGTGGGATATAAATTATTAGAAAAGAAATTTTGGAAATAACTACCCATTTTATAAATGACACGCTTTGTATTGACTGATCTTAATCCAAAGTGAACCCGAGGAGAATGCGCGTTCCCTCTCAATATATGAAATAGGGCCGTTCTCAATACGCGAATTTTATTAGGGTTACGAATCAATAGCCCTCCACATACATTTCAACCCCTTTTTAAATGTTTATGGCGGCAATAAATACTTTAACGCTAATAATGTGGCGTGTGATTGAAAAAAATCAATTATGGCGAAATTAAAAACTTTCTCATTACCTTTTACATTAAAATGATCTTAATAGACAATAAGAATTTCGTTCTGAAAAACACACGTTTGCACAATTTATCAATGAAAGATAAGATAAAACTGCAGCCGTGCTCCGTAGCTACGTAGTGTGAGGTTGGTAAGCTGAAAGTTTTACCTTGAACCGGTGTGCAACTTAGTTCCAAACGAAGAATAACCAAACACGGTAAACTATTAAAATATGAGTTCACTTATCACAGCAACGTTCGCACAAAATTAACTAATTGAGAAAACGACACTGTTTTCTATCACTTCAATTCAACCATACCGAGTTATATCCAAAGATGAAAATACGAGAGTCGGGGCGTCGACCGGCATCAACGACGCGAGACAACTGACTGCGTAACTGAGTGAGTACTGAAGTACTGCACGAACTGCGGTGTCAGTGTGAACCCGCCCCTCGCACCGTACGCACAGCTGAGCGCACCTTATCACCTTAGATAATACCACCATGACAGTTTTATCTGAAATATCCTTAGACAAAAAAACAGTTTTAGTCATTCTGACCAGTTGCTTCAAGTTTAACTGTTGTTACAATCCTCATTAGCAATTTCTGTGTATTTCTTAATGATCTAGTTTATTTGAAAAGTAATTACGGAATCAGCTCATTACTCTATAGAAATTCCAGGGAGCTTAATTAGGTACGAAAATATATGAATCTGTAAATACGGGTTGGTTATGAAATTTTCGCGTGATGTATTTATTAAAACCAAGTAAAATATGAATTAGTCACAAAAGCCGAAGAGAGTGTGATAAAAGGAAATTATTTAGTACACGTGTTTTGCTTTTATGAATGAGATTTATACAAAAGACTCGAGTAACAATGAGATTTCTTATGTAAATCAAATGTAATGTAAAAAAATCTGTCTTCGTTCACTTGTAAAACGTTTTCAAAGGTTTGGTCCGGAGTTTTTTGTCACAAGGTTATTCAGTCCACACTATTTTATTTAGGAACGTGGTCGTTTTGAAATGTCATCAATCACTGACAAAGGAAAAAACTCGGACCTTTGCATAAAAAACGTATACGATGTCGTTATGGATTTACTTTTATTTCGAAACCGAGCGGTAAAATCCACGTTTAAAACAGCTCTTCTTTGATGTAGCGATGTTACTTTGAAGGTAAATACAGTAAATATAGAATTATATTTTATAATATTATGAAGGAGGTTTTGTACAGAATTCTCCAATTAGAAAATACCTATTCAACATTTTATAATTATATACGCTTCGAGTGCCATTCAAAGTTTAAATATAAACTTAACGGGAAGATTATACTGTACAAAAAAAGTTTAATTCAGAAATTACACAAATAGACGAAAAAATACAAAGGGGCTTCATTTTAAGGAAAATATACAGTATGTTAAGAAAACCCTGTCCGACCCGTGAAGATGTTGTTAGGTATCGATAACTGATTCTACTAATGGATACAGAACCGGGCTAAACTTAAAAAAAAAAATCCCCCTAAAAAATAAATATTATTTCGCAAAAAGAGGTAACTTAATAAATGTGCGTTAAGCACCCTTCCGCGGGCGGCGGGCGGCAGGGCACGCGGCACGTGGTCGCATCGCTATTCGCTCATAATAATACCGGTGTTGACACTTTTTTAAAAATTACCAAATTTCGGGGAAGTTGGAATTAATTCGCAGGAAAAAAAGATTATTTCAAAATTCATTTGTATTGGTACTATGATGATTACGTAAAATTTTACATTATATTTGGTCATGTGTTTACCTAACCTTTATTATCCTTATGGGTCGGACAGGGTTTTCTTAACATACTGTATATCGTAGTACGATTTTGTAGCCATATTACCGTGAAAACTTGGGTGAATTGAGCGTTGAGAGCTGTCATTCAACTAATGCTAGTTCAGGGGTATGAGGAACAGAGTGTAAAGTTCACTCATCCTCCATAGAAAAGGGAGGATCCTCCAACCAGACTGTGTTATGTCTGGCGGGCATTTGCCCAACGTTGAAGTTGGGAAGTTATATGTATGCTAGTTGCACGGTAAACTCTGCTTGCGAGATGTAGAATTCGTGTGACGTCAGTATGACGCGTTGTTTATTTGTGGGGTTTGTAGGTACCTCTACACTAGGAATGTTAAAAAACTTTTAATTATGAGATTTTTTACAGAATCTATGCGCTGTGCTTGAAGACCTCGCTCTTCAATGACAAATTGGTAAGAGAGCTGTACCAGAAGGTTTGAAAAAAAAAAAAATAGAGGAAAAATAAAACTTAGTTAATGATGAACAGTTATTATAAACTTTTTTTTTTAATAATTATATATATATAGATCGTTGATGGTAAAGCGCGCTAATTTATTAAGAGCCTATCCACTCAGAAAAACTGAGCGAATAGGAAGGAAGACGGCAGTTGAGCGAGGTGATGCAATGTTAAACCCGACAACACGACCAACGATGCTGCGTCAAAGGGAGATTGATCTGAAGACCCTCCACGACCAAACTTCCAACACAACAACATTAGGCGCATCGTACCCGGCACACAACGTAACACAACTGCTCAGACCCGTCCTCCTTACGGCTTCACCAGACATCATGCCGGAACACGACAAATCGCTTGGCGGCAAGGCTTTGTCTGGTGGGTGGTAACTTCTGCCGGTGGCCGGTGTTATGGTCTACCACCGAGAAAAATGAGATTTTTTACAGAATCTACGCGCTGTGCTAGAAGACCTCGCTCTTCAATGACAAATTGGTAAGAGAGCTGTACCAAAACGTTTGAAAAAAAAAAAATAGAGGAAAAATAAAACTTAGTTAATGATGAAAAGTTATTATAAACTATAATTATGTAATAAATCTTTGGATATGATACGACTATTTAAGTACCTAGGTACTTAAATAGCCATATCATCATCATCATAATCAGCCTATAGCCTATAGACCCACTGTTGGGACACAGGCCACCTCTCCGTGAGAGGGAGTGGGCCATAATCAAACGCTAACTAACTAGCTAACCTAGTGCGGGTTGGTAGATGCCACATGTCTAGGTAGTAGGTACTTATATCCACGAATTTGCTACAAAGAAGAACGTAATTACAATGTTGAAAAAGAGGGAGAAATTAAACCCAAAACGAATAACAAAGTAATTTACGTGAAAAGGACAATTTAAAATTAATTACGGAGCAAATTTATTTTTTGGCGGGACTGTTGGTGGAATGGTTGAATTATCGACTGCTGCTTTGCGTATCACGGGTTCGATTCCCGCATGGAATAAATTTTTGTATGATTAAATGATTTATAGGTAGTTGTTCTGGGTCTAGCTGTTTGTGTATGTGAGTTTAAATGTTTGTGAACGCACCTACGATATATAATAAAAAAAAAGTATTTCAACACATAATTTCATAAAATGTATTGAAAGCTTGAATAACGAAATTGAAATCGGAGTTTCTATTTTCTTTGAATGCAGGAAGCCAAACAACACGCGATCATAAGCGTCGTTCCAAATAATTGTTACTTTAATAACCTTAAGAGAATGATTGCCAATGAAACATTACGTAGAATCAATTGACGATAAGGGTTCCTTTAGTAAAAACGTGTGTAAGTTTGAATTTGCTCTTTTTTCTAAATAACAAATAAATAATAGGAGGAAATAGCAACCGGACAGCTAAAAAACTGGTAACAAGGAAGGGTAATTAGCACGACAACAGATCGATAAACATGGAAATTTAATAAGGCAGTAACGCAGCATAACGAACGAAGGGAAGGGATAAGTAACATAAGTATAATATATTCTGTGCTTGTGATTACAGAAAATAACAAACGGGCCTCGGAGCTAGCTTTGAAGTGAAATTACACGGCGATTCGGGGCGACGGAGCTTTTTCATTAACAACTTGGAAAATTTAGGCCAAAGGAGACAACGCAAACAAGACGTAGATACGGATGAAATGCCTAACAGACATCATTGTGAACTGGATGACATATTTTAAGCCTGACAATAACATCTTTGAACAATGGCTATAGGTTACAGCCTCCACAAATATATTTTTGTGAATAATTATAAAAATATATGTTATAATAATTATAAGTAGCAATTAAGGAATTTCTCATTCAAGTGGTGCAAACGACGGGGAATGTATAACTCGTGTATAAGTGAAGTCTAAATGTATAAGTCTACACAGAGTAAGTAAAGTGTTAGGTAACCCGTGCCCCTGACACTACTGTCATTATTGTCAATCAGTCCATCATTGTCCTGTGCCTAGGGCTTTAGCACATTCAATCTGGTAAATTGAATGCTTCCTGTTATTCGTAGTTTATCAGAGTTCTGGCACTTTGCGGCAGCTTTATTCTGTTGTTCGTAAATCGTTTACAAACTTGTAAAACAGTCATTCTATTAACTATCCATTTATTTTTAAGAACCTTTCCTAACAAAGTAAGTAAAATGCAGGCGACATCCATTTCCTAAACAGAATTAGTGCTGGTAAGGTTGAAATTCGGGCAGCCTGTTCGGTACGCGATTCCACATAATGTGAAGATTACACAATGAGTAGTACAATTGTAATGGATTTCCGCAAAGCTTTTGACGACAAAGACAGGTAGGTAAGCACTAATTTTGTGTTTCATTAGGGGAGCGCAACAGGTCGTAAATGTTGCGGTCACAACTGAAATTACATCGCTTTGTTTTCTTAATACGTAATCTAATACTGTTCGGTCAGGGCACGGAGTCGCGTAGGTATTTAATGCACTATTTTAATAAGAAACTTGTATTAGAGAAGGAAGACGAAATGGTCTAACCCCAGTTAGACACACGATCGCAAACCAGATCCGCAGCGTAGTTAAGTTGAAGCCGTATAAAGAAGATAAAGAGAAAGAACAACACTGTATAGACGGCTAATATTGAATTAGTAATGCAACCAAAACTACTTGACAATAAAGTAAACAAGAATGAGACAAGGAATCAGAACTTTCGAGTCCTTGAATCTTTAAAATATGATGAGTCTAAGTTGAAGCCGTATAAAGAAAATAATGAGAAAGAACAACACTGTATAGAAGGCTAATATTGAATTAGTAATGCAACCAAAATTACTTGACAATAAAGTAAACAAGAATGAGACAAGGAATCAGAACTTTCGAGTCCTTGAATCTTTAAAATATGATGAGTCTAAGTTGAAGCCGTATAAAGAAAATAAAGAGAAAGAACAACACTGTATAGAAGGCTAATATTGATTTAGTAATGCAACCAAAACTACTTGACAATAAAGCAAATAAGAATGAGACAAGGAATCAGAACTTTCAGAGTCCTTGAATCTTTGAAATATGGCAAGTCTTATGCGTCGGTTTCGAGGTTTTGAAGTATAAGTATTGATTGAGATGCATGAATAATAATCGATAACTGCATGTCTCTTTCAACATATTTACAATATATGAACAGATTTTGATACTGTGGTGGGTGCATATTGTTCGTTTACTGACCACAGTAACCGAATCCAGTACCTGTTTACTGGGCTTATGTAGTACTAGCGCGTTTCGTAATATTAAGTTAATCGTATAACCTATCTTTATGTTTGTACACTTATGGTTGTTATTTGAGTGACCATTTCCCACAGATCTTTACATTAATTTTGTTATCCCTCTTTATTTGTGATAAACAATAAATGAGGCAAGTCATAATCACAAAGTAACCACATACTTATGAATTATCTTTAACCAACAAGTTTATTTCAAGAATGACTCTAACGAAGTCAAAATATTTGAATATGTAAAGTGTCAACATAGCACCAACTAACTGTATGTAAGTAGTTAGTTACATTTAAAATAAGCTTTTCAAAATTCAGCAAGTCACGGGGATTCAGATCTGAAGAGTTTACCGTTGAAATTCAATTATTCACGCTTGTATGATAGACGGAGTCGATCTGCTGAAATTCAGAGGATCCTATGGTAGGACACTCCAACGATGAGATTCAATTATGTGAATAATATTCGAGTTGACACGTCCGGCAGAGGTTCGCAATCAACGAACATGGTAATAGAGGACGAAGGATTCAAAGTTCGGTGCAAAGGAAAAATGTTCATAAAACTAAAACACATCAAAGCAAACCATTTATTCATTCGTTGTTTAGGAGTTCAAAGCTTCAATCGTAAATGGTACGGAGGCTATTTTCCGGCAAAAAGAAAACCAAAACAAAATCCAGACCAAAGCAGTAATAAGAAAATTATTTCCTACAAATATGTACGAAATTAAATGCACGAGGACAAATTTAAGAAGTTTTTCAATTAGACGACTGAAAACTTTATCAATTATCTAAGCAGTTGACATTGGTTTTCTACTCTTCTGTATTCCTTTCATTACCACTTAATGTCTGTGTTATTGTTATTAAAATTATGATAGACTTTGTATTAATAACAGAAAGCTGTTTGCCGCAGGGTAAATCAATACACGTGCGGCAACCAAAAGCGGACGGTCTTTACGTTACAAAGAATCCACAGCCTTCCAAAACATTGTTAGCTTATTCCCAATTCAAATCAACGACTACATTACCAGGAAACGGAAGTTTGAAATCATTAGCGTTGGATATGAAAACAAACAGTTGTTTTACGTTATAGCAGTTTTCAAATATTTCCCAATTCTATTCCTACATATAAGAGCGAAACAGATAGATTTGAATAAAAAATCATGGTCCAAAAGTGTATGCCATAAATTGTTCCAAACAATTGCAGATGGGGCGCATTGTACTCAAACAATAGACAAACATGGACTCAGGCGGCGACCCTTAGCGGGATGAAACTGATTTATTATACTGTTGCTGTAACGTTTGAAGGTAATGACGTTGGCGTTGCTAATATGAATGACCACATTAATAAAACTGACAATCCACTCATGCAATAAACGTATAAACATTTCATAAATGCGGACGTTATATGTAAAACGTTTGAAAAACGATGAATGCATCTCCAAATGCAGATAGGAGCAGGTCAACGTCTTGAAACAGAAATAGCCCGGTACGGTCGAGCAGCCCTGGCCCATGTCTTTCATCGCGCTTACTTAGCAATTCGTTCCGACATCTCGTTAATATGTCAACAAGGTTATCAATATCTATGGTATGGTCTCCCACTACTGTTTACTTCAAAAGTATATTTAAATATAATTATAATGAAGTTGCGTTTACGATCGGGTCACGCATAATAGGAGGCGTAGGTCGTCAACCGAACAATGGTAACCTATTTTTTTTACAAATGGCCACTAACAATCAAGTCGTCGTCAACTCATTTGCCTTCAACAATATCTCGTTCACTTCACATTCCTTTCATAACTCTGACTGAAAGTCCATTTGTGAAATGAGACGTGGCCTACTGATGAAATTAATTTCAATTCAAGCGAATCTGAATAGCTGAGTATTGTCGTTTTCTTTTTATAGCTTTGTCAGATTTATTGTGATTTGTGGGCTTTGCAGACCGTTATGAATTTAGTATTTACGATGATTAATAAACGCTTTTTTGAATAGGTATCATAGAAAAAGGCTGATTAAATCGTGTTTCATCATTAGCTATTTTTTCATGAACTCTTTAAACGGAATTCGTTTTATTTTTGTTTTTATTTCTATTATTATGGTAATGTCCGTGTGCGAGTCCATTAACATTGTTTTATCGTTTCATGTCAACATGTATTAATCTTTAAGCGGCTCATGGATGAACGAGTAACTTTCACTTAAATAATTCACGCAAGTTATAGTATCTGATACCTGATAAGGTAAGGAGAAATTAAGTTTGATAAGTAGCATCCTCAACAATGTACATACAGACGTATTAGCAGATTGAACCGCTCTTGTACCGTTCAATTTCCCTGGAGAGTATAGATGAAACACGATACACGACACATCGTGATCCAATGTCGCAGGTTTAAATCGAGACAATGCTGTACGCTCGATCCCTTTAGGGGAGCGACCAAGCTCGTAAGAGTTGAAGTTTAACGTTCACTTTTTACGATCCTTCGCGAAAAAAAAGATACGGATTTAAGTGTAGCCAAGTGTGGTCGTTCTTAAAAAGGCAGTGCAGATTACTAAGTTAAATATTTCGGTCTAAACTTGCTAAATTCTTTGTTCCGTAAAGAAGAATTTGAAGAATTAGGATCAAAGTTTCGAGGACCAGATTCCCTGTATTTATAGCGTTATGTTATTAACAGAAAGGAATTTAATTATCAAGACGAGAATACTCTACTCTAAGCTAGATAAGGGGTTTGCTTAAAAATGATGCGCATAGCATTGAGCTATTATAACTCAATGAGGCATAGAAACGCTTGTGCGAATACCTATATTTTTCAAGATGAGGTTAATCGGTGAACTGTCCTTCAAGTAAAGTAGTATTGAGAACAATTTAATCACTATATTGTTTACATAAGGCGTAATAAATTAAGCTTATCTAGACAGTGTGTCTATATAGCTGCAATTCATCACTGTCTCACCACACGGGAATTCGCCTAGCATTAGGGAAAGTGAATTGATTGTCTATGAGACAATCATTATTAAGTTAACTACATACGTTATCGTCTATCACATGAGATGAGCGCACTTAGGTACATAGCAGTCTGTCACAAAAACCTGATTGTTTTTGTTGTTTCAATTGTTCGAAAAAGTTATGTAATTTTAAATGACAACGATCTCCCAGACGAGAAGGAATGTTAGAATCAATTACTATCAATCGGAATGTTATACGAAAAGAAAATGGTATATAGGAATAATTCCTAGTGTGGATTAAAGGTATAAATAATGTAAACAGCTACATGCTGCTGCTCATCTTTCTGTTGAACCAAAAGCAGAATCTACCGGAGTATTAAAATCGATGACACACGTTATTCCCAGGTTTGCAGAAACGAGAAGGAAGTGAATGTTCATGAATGACAAGTAGCTAGGTACTGTATAAGTTATATTGAATCTGCTTACTAATGAGCAGAAAGCAGAACTATCAAGTAGGTCTGGCAGTGAGCCGGCAGGAGCTGGGACGAAGAACGATGCCTTGCAAATTACAGAAATTAAAATTACTCAGTGAGCAAATAAACAAAACTACTCCCACTCACGTTGAAATACGAGTACACTCATGATATCTACTGTAACTATGTTGAAATGACATTTTCGTGCGATGAAGAGACAACACAACCAAAGGATATATAATTTTCGCAGACCCCGAGATTAGACTCCAAGTAACAATGAGAACAATAGTCTAAGAAACATATCTAACTAAACTTCAAGTAATACAGGGTTCATATAAAACACATATCCTCTTCAGTGGCTTAGGGACTTCTGAACGATTGTACTGAAATATTTAAAGATAGGTAATATAGGCACACGCGGGAGCATTGTTTGTTGTTCTACTTTGTTTATTGTTTCTAGAGAAACACCGCCTGTAAGATATTATTTCTGGCTTAAGTTATATAGTATTTTATCGCTTATAAAAAAAACTTCTGTAGAAATTGACGGTGGCCTTATTTCCGTCGAGTGGCGGTTTTTATTCGCTAACAAAATTCTGGTTTCAAAGCTCGAACAACTTTTTTAGTTTTTCTTAGTAAACTGCCTATAGCACTTTCATATTCATCTTTTATATTTTATGTCTCCGAAAGCCCCAAGTCAACTTAGAAACAGAAACCAAGAAAACACAAAAAGATTATATCATAAAGAAAACAGTTACATATTTGGCTCAATTTGAGGCGGGAACACTGCTGAATACAAGCTTAATAACAGCACGAATATTGCATACGTTTATGTCTTTTATTACATCGCACACAATAACATGCAAAGCGGGAAACATCCAGTCGTACCCTCCAACACATCGAGCACATTCCAACAGGATGTTTTGTGATAACGAAAAAAAAATCGTCATTAATAGTAAACTATTACACGTTCCCTCCGTAACTAATATTAACAAAGTTTGTAATCATGTTTTACTTTTTGCCCGGTAGCAAATTAACCGTACGACATTATTTGATGAATTTTTATTAAAATTATCCGAATAAAGATGTCTTTACAACATATGAGAAAATTCCTTGAGAGATTTCCTATGTTGTGCGTGTTTTAAAAAGGTTAATGCTCCCAAAAAAAAAGTAACAAAGAGGAAATCAATTTCCCTGTCTGTCTCAGCAAATTAAATTCTTTCTTTCCGGCGGCAAAGGTTTCATTCGGGAACACAATGTGTGGGAAATTGTCACGTGACTTTAAGTAAAATGCGTAATTCCGACGAATACGGAGGGAGCGTGACAAGTCCTGCGCCGTTCACCACCGCCTATTGTATGCAAATTAAAGTCGGGCGGGTTATTTTTCAAAACGATGACTCCAGGATTAGTATTCGCAGTTTCGCGTCCGCATAACGTTAGTTGGTTCTATTTGGATTAAGCAGTAAACGGTATTTCGCGAGTCAGTGGCCATTGTTCTTCTATATTTTTTTTAAAATGATAACTTACGTCATAAAAGTAACTTCGTGTCTTAATATGTAGCATGAAATACAAATTTGATCGATGGAATCAATAAACAAACACGAACGTCATTTTTTGTTCCAAATATGTCAATTTAAAACTCGACGAAATATTATAAAGTAACTACATATATCAAAGTTAATCCACTCGTGAAAATAGATTGGGATGGGACGTGTACCAAGACAAAAGGCCTCTGATGAGTAGGACAGAGCATTGTTGCTGGGAATCTGGGCGTTGGAGCAATCACCGCGACCCAAATACCGGGCTCGGACCATTTTATGTTTCAACCCGTCATAGATTATCTTGACACCAATCAAAAGGATAAGTAACGCAGTGTACTGTTCAACTAATTAATGCAACTGTGTGTACATTAGTAAATCAGCGTAAAAAGAAACGCTAGTTGAATGTCAATGACCCTCGGCTCAGTTGCTCGCGATCAAATTGATTAAGCGATATTATGATACGAGTCTTCACGCGAGTCGATGGTCTTTAATTGACTTTAATTGTTAACCATCGCACAGAAGCTTCTATACAATGCGTGCGTTTGTCAAACTCCATTATAATTCCCCATACGGTTGCGTGCGCTTTGTGTGACAAATTATTGGACTGCTTATTAATCCATCACTTATCAATCAGACGATTATAATAATGCTGATATTGAGATTGATACTATGTATTATGTATTACTGATGTTTACGTACAAAAGCAACTTGAAATAGCTAATGAGTCACACATTACCCGCGGGTTCATTAAAGGATCAGCAATGAAAATAACTTTGTTTCGTTCTGGTTTTGGATGAAAGTGGCATTGTGAACTAGAAATAGACGTTTAGTCACTTGATCACTAACTAGTAAGAAAACCATTAAGTCATTCTTGCAGTAACTCTTAATAACGGATTTATAGACGAGCTGTGAGCATAAATATCAGAATAGCAATCGTTTCCTTATTAAGGCGACAATCTATAGGCGCCGACGACACCTAAAATGGTTGAAACAAGGGCTATCATGAGAGCAACTAGCTCTAAGGAGCCTAGCCCTTTACTAATAAATACACATACTACTTTGATGCCGTTCCTTTCTGTCTCCTTGAAGTGAAAATTAGAAAACGAGTTACTAGAGTTAGTTTATTAGCATCGAATATAACACAAAGTTTGCTCAAGATTACTCAATTGCTGCAGCGCGATTTAGCTATAATTTGATTAAATAATTTACCTCGCACACGTAGTTATGTCTTAGTAGATAGAGAGAAAGTGTAATAGAATTAACGTGACGAGTGTGACTAACCTAACAGTTTTTGCTGTGATATTCTCCAGCAGCTCTGATAAAGCTTCAAGGCCATTTTAGATGCTAATTAGTGGCAGTAACCAGTATTTTATCTGGCTTATTTATAGCGAAGTGGCACGCACTGTTGTCCTTATCGGGATGGACGAGTGCGGGTCGCAGGCGACTTGACTCAAGTTGACTCAACACATCAATGTCAAGTTGCGCTATTTCTTATCCTGAGAGGTATGGACACTGATCTTCAGACTCTCTATCTCATTATTAGTTTTTTTTTTTTTTAATTTCGTAACATATTCCCTCGAACTCTTTTGCAGAATGTGATGTAATATTGCACAAATATTATATTTTATTATTTTTCAAGTTTCGTGAGCTCATCGTTGGATGTCTATGCGGGACCTGTCCCGGAAATTGACATCGATAAAATTTATTAGAACAACTTCCTAAAATTGGGCTCCATTGTTACATTATAGAGGGGCAAGCATAATGTATGCACAGAGGCAGACACATACAGTATAAACAATGCATGACTATCTATCTATTCCTAATAGTAATGCAATTATGGCTGTTCATAATCTACACGACGCATTTGCCTAACAAATTAAGGATTTGTATTGAAAATAAATTTTAATTTACAACGAATTCAATATCTCTTTCCGGCGCGAAGGAAGACGGACATTGATGGATTGACGTTTGTGGATCGAACTTTAGAATGGGCTGCGCGTGCGCCGATACTCTCGCATCCGGCGTCAAAGCGGCGCTCCTCTTGTTTGGCGAGGCCGGATGCCGCGGAATATAGTTAAACATACTTGTTATACCTCTATTTACTTTTAGTTTTTGAGAAGTATAAAAAAAATTAACTAATGAGATTAGTAGTTAATTTACTTGCGTTCGTACATATTGGTCCCAGAAAACATTAAATCTGTAGAAACCCTAATAATCCCCGAGACATGACTGTTAGCTGATTTGATGTTATTAAAATTCTGACGCAGTCTAACTATAGCATCCACTTTCATTTGAACACCTTGTATACAAATATGTGTGTTCAATGATGGACGAAGCAGTTTAATATAATGATAACTAAGTTTCTAAGAATAGTTAGTCATAACATGCCCTACCCATTAAGAGGCACTTATCTATTATTAAAATCTGCAATGCCCCATGCATTGCAGAATTCTATGTAACACAGCGATTTCCCCCAATCTTAATGCGAGTATGGTAATAATAGAGTAAGGTCAAAAGTATAGTTAAAAAAGAATAAACAAAGGCACTTATTATAAGTTTCTAGGAAAGCAGGTTTATTACAAACAACAAAAAGCTATTTTAGGTGTTATAATGAGAATACAAAAATGATTGAGGTTTGGACTTATTTTCACAGTATTGATGGCCACGATTTTTTCTTCCACCTGTGTTTATGACTATAGAGGTAAAGAGGGTGTAAAATTCACTCATCTTCCATAAAGAAGGAAGGATCCTCCGACCATTCGGGTGCTGTGTCTGACAAGCGACTAGACATAACCCAAGTGGAGCAGTGCGAGATGGATTCGCGGACATAGGGTTCCGTTCCTATAACTCCTGAATTAAACAGGATAACTAAGCCAACTTTACTTTACTTTTCATTCAAAGTTCATTACATGACTTTGCAGCTTTTAGAAGGACGATGACGACGACACCTTATTTAACAAAAAAATGTTCCTTAAAGTTTAATGTCTTGCAAACGGATACCAAAATAAAATAATCGTCTGAGATCTCTAAGATCTAATGGTTCAGCACAAAATGGGGTAGAAGACCTATAAAAAAAAAAAAAACTGATTACTTAATGATGAAAATTGATTTATGATTGAAATTTCCTGAGTGGTAAATTAACATTATACATATTCATGCATAATTTCATCTTTCTAACACTAACCGTTTGGAAGGTAAGCCTAGAAAGAACGGACGGACGGACATGATCGAACTATAAGGGTTCCGAGACATAAACTACGGAACCTTAAAAACAAAGTGCTCGGCAACAAAACTGAGGATATTTCCACACTATGGTGTATATAAAAAGCTCTCAACGATTTTTCGTTGACTATTTACCCCAAAATGAAATCTCAAAGTGATCTCTACAGTGAATAAAGTCGTATGTAAAAGTATATATAAGTAGTTTCCGAAACTCTCTAGGAACACGTTGGAACATAAGACACTAAAAGACACTCAACGGTTGTACATAAGACACTCAACCAGTTAAACTACGAAGTACCGACTCCAGAGTTGTAGTGTTCCCGATTTGTTTTCGGCGAAAAATTGCCGTGTAAAATTTTACGATCCAACTTTGAAACTTCGGTGCACGTATCGGCCGGGTCTTAGTTGTGCGGTCTTTCGTTGCTAAATCGGTGAATTAAATATGAACAGGAGATTTAATCCGACAAGTTTTTAAGAGTAACAGACTAAAGAATTCATAAACCAGTTTTGTGTTCAGCAGTTTTCCTTAGGTCCCTAGGCAAATACTGAGTCACAAAAATATATACACTTGGCAAATAAATCTAAGTGCTACGCTGTTTCAGTTTGTCTACAATGTATACGAAAGTGAAATCTATATAACAACCAAACACAACCTTATTATGATATGAATAATGTATGAGTTTTAATAAACAAAGAGTATTATTTCGTTTAATTGAGATTACTTTTGAATCAGAATAGCTCAAAGCCCTAAAAGTTAATTAAGCAATACACTGAAGAATATTGTTACTAATAAATGAAGATTTTTATCTGGCAATTAACTTGAAATTAGTAATAAAACGCCATAACTACCAAATATGTGGGCTTATAAAACACTAAACGTTCATGAATAAGTATTATTTAATGGTTTTTGTTGGGGAAGGTACACTAAGTTGTAGGCAGATTTGCTTTAGTGAGAATCAAATTTGATTATAACGGTACTAAAATATGTAGTTCTATATATATATTATATACTAGAATATCGACTTTCGTGTGCGGAACTATACAACTTCCCTATCGAAAATAGGGCAGCCAAGTAAAGAATCGTGAGACTTGAATAGTAGCTACAAAAAAGCTACAATTACTTAATTTTATCGTTACTGTTTTATTAATATCCTTGTTGTTAAGCCTTGAGATTAAGTTAAAAGCATGGATGGTTCAGTTTTCTTTATTTCATTAGCGGTTAATCTACTATGTAGTCTTTTTAGTCAACAATTTTATCCAGCTACGTAACCTAAAAAAAGGGATAAAATTGTGATTTCAAATGTGAGCTGAATTTAGACAAAACACATATGGTTAACCTGCGGGGTAATTGTGTAAAACACTAACAATAGGATTGAATTTCATTTTGACATTTCAACAACTAAATTCCGTTAATTACCAGTTTGTGTTGTTAACCAGACCAATTACTCCAATATATGAGGCGATATCATTCAAAGGCTGCGGACTGTGCAAGTTTCAGTCGATACCTACTGTACAGTAGATCAAAATTTACCCAATTTTCAATAAGTACACTTTGCACTAGTGATGTGCAAATATTCGTTTAGCCAGAATAGCGAAGCGAAATTACTAAATTAGGCAAACATTACTCACCGTATGAGTACAGTAACTAGGGGTAAGTATACTCGTGGGATTTCGAAGGCCAACCTTGCGGTTTCGTTAAAACTTTAGACCATGGTTTACCTAAAGCCTAAAGGAGACACGTGACCGCTAAGGTCGTAAGTAGGGTCGAAATTCAGTCCTCTTGGTACCTTCGCACCAAGGACAGTCAAGTGGTGTATAGTTCTATGTACAGACACGAATATTTCTAGCTACTACAATCTCTCAAATATCTTTAATGGATTTTCAAGTTTATCGCTAAAGCATTCGTTCATGGTTGATTGGGTGGGAGTATTTGTCAGTTTCAGGTAGCTTGACCTGCTGGTGTTTGTACGTCCCGGACCCGTTTTGCTGGCGAAGTATTGGGAACAATAGCGAAAACATGGGAGATATCAGAACCATGTAACTTAGCAACGTCGGCGGCTCATTCACGTAGTTGTTATAGAATATTCTCTTTGACCGTTTCCGGGTACTACAGCATTTATGATATGAGGATTTCAAATCGATCGCAGGAAAATGGTTACTGATATTTTTATGTAAGGAAATAATATTTTGTTACTTGGTAGATGAAACGATTATCGTTAGGTGTTTACGATTATTTCCTCATATGATACAATATTTCGTAATCGTTTTATGCCTTTTCTGTACGTAGATTTTGATTAAAATATGGTGATGGTTTTAAAGGTAGCGTCGTTGTAGGGTTGCAGCATTATGCTGAGCTATGGCCATTTTGATGATGATGTCGTGTTGGCCTAGTGTTTAAAAAGACCAGCCTCTCAAGAATGAGTGCGCGGGTTCGATTGCAGGTCAGGCAATGACTGAACTTGTGGAAACTTGGACTTTAAGTCTGAAATCGTCAACCCGCATTGAGCAAGCGTGGTGATTACGCTCAATCCTTCTCAGTATGAGAGGAGACTTGTGCCCAGCAGTGAGACGATAAAAAAAAAGAAAGGGTTGATGATGATGATGATGATGATGATCATTTTGCGTGGATTTACATATGTATAGTTTCCTCCAGATTCTTCTTTGTGTCATGTGATCATGTGTACCACCAATAAACGTTCCGCATATGATCAATACAAATAATTCAATATTATGAATGTCTCGTGTCGCGCTAAAATAATTCAACCAAAACAGAATTGAATCGCAACCAAACCATAACTTTTGTTATGTTTCGTATCGCGCTAACGGTTTAACCATAACTGGATCGCAATTGGAACGTAACCGCTGTCAAATGAAAAAGTTGAAACAAAGCTAACTTTTTCTATGCCATGTCAAGCTTACGTCTAAACGATTAGATTTACTTATAATTGTTTTACTTTCAATTATTATATCTGATGAAATGTATCACTCATACCTACATTGATTTTACTTCAACCGAATTTAAAACTTTAGCGCGATACGAAATGTGATCGAAACTAAACCATAACTTTAACTGGATTAGATACGAACAAGAGTTGAACTTCTACCGTTTTATTTAGCGCGATTACCCCCCTGTTAGGTTACACAACAATCAGCATGACTTATTCCAAGTTTCATGTACGTATATTTGTTACGTGCCTATACCTACGTAAAACTTAGCGATTATGCATCACTAAGTTTTACGTCTGGCATCTAATGATGATTGATGGAATATTTGTAAAAGGCGCCTTTGTATACGTTACCATACTTTAAGTTGAGCCCTTAATTTAACATTAATTGCTAAACCCAACAAATTGCAAGGTTTTCGTGTGAAATATTTTGTAAATTACATGGTGTTGAACAAGTTTCTTGATTCATGAAAATGGTAGGTAATCAATTTTATCAAGCTGTCTTCGCGACTTCGCTATTATGTTTTCGCTTAGCGTTCTTTTGTTTTTTATCTTTTTCAACGGTTCTTAAGCGTCTTATCACGATGTTAAATAGTAAAATGCTTTCCTCAAGAATTGGGTTGTCTTTTAAAAATAATTTAATGTCCATCAGATAGATTAAAAAAAAATATTAAACACGTATTTTTTATTTTTTCTTTCATTCAAATACTTAGGAAGATATATTGATTTAAAATGTTACATGACGTCACGGCGTGACGTAATTAGACCCCACTCCGTAACTTTAATACGCTGTCGCAGTAGTTTTTGGTAATTTCGACAAAATAAAAAATACGGGTCTTAATATTTTATATTATGTATAAGACGGACTAATTATTTTTTTGATTTTCATACCTTGGATACAACCCTATTGGGCTAACAAATGCATAAATCTTCAGATTTATTATTAGTATAGTTACTATAATATACTACTTATACTATAGTATCTATACAATAAATATACATATTTCAAAAAAACGACCGTCTTTCGGTTGTTTTAGTATATACTTACTCCTGGATAATGCTTAACACCTTATTACATGAGACATGAACATAATTGGCGAAAAGTAGGTTAGTAGTTACTAGTGCTCCTATTTGACCCTTGAGGAACTAAAGGCGTGAAGTTTTATATAATTTTTTTTTTTGGATGGTAAATTTTCAAACTCATATTGCGTGTCAAACTCTTATTGACTAAAAGCACTGTTGTATTCTCATGCGCCATATTCCACGGTATGTTTTTCGAACAACCCTTGGGATTTCATATTTTATTTATGCAATTACTGAGCGAGGTTTGTAATAAGACGGATAAGACCTAGTTACGTTACAGAGTGGAGGTAACTCAAAAACTTACACAAATTAAATTACTTTTACTCGAATGAAACTCACGAAGTTGTAAACTTCCAAATAATATAACAGTTAAGAACAGTCGAACATCGCATAAACAGTATTAAACGCCCTCAAAATTCGTCATTGACACCGCGTGCCAGTAATAACACGACAATAAAACATGTAACAGGCTTCGCACAGGCAATACAGATTTTCATAGCTGGCTTTACCCGGTGATTAAAACGCTGTCGATCCGAGGAGAGATTAAGTATATTTTGGCACTGAAGCTCTATGGCAAGAGTTTATTTGTTCCTTAAAACCGATTTTCTGAAATTTTGAGATATTACATGTTTTTCATGCGAACCTATGAAATGAAATCGTTTATTATGCAAGTAGGATCACTGATCACTTTTACACGTCATAGTTTTTGAAGTGAAACTTCTTTACGCACACTTGACTTGGGGAGTAAGCTGGCGAACGCGTGACGTAAGCGTTACGAAAAGTGATCGGGCAAGGCGAACGGAAGTTAAGTGGGGGATATAAGCACAGAGGCGCCCGTGGCGCGAGCTTGGTACTACAAGGTCTACAACGAGTTTTTTTTCTTTTTTTTTTTCAATAAAAATAGAAGATCTATGCAAAAATATTAATTTACCAATGAAACCATGAAATAAATTTAAATATTTATAGAAAATTAATATATGTATATGTGTATACATGTATATATTGTACACACATATATATATATATATATATATATACATACAGATGGAGCGAAAGAAGTTTCACTTCATTTCCTAACTGTCTACCCCTAAGAAAAACCGAAACAAACTCAGGGATCATCGTCTTTTTTCAAATACAGACATTTAAAATGAACATGTTTACAATATTTTACACGATTTAAAAAAAACAGTGATTATTATGTCATAGTTGTAACATAATTACGCATATTGCTTAATGACATTGCTTAGCAGAGCGAGCAGCTCAATCCCAAGTTTTCTATGTACCTATCTTTGCAACGTGGGACTTACTTTTTTAGCTAGGTTCTCTATGACTGGTACAGTTATAATGTGAGGTATCAATATTGACATGAGGATTTATTATTATATAAAATTAAAAAAAAAGCCGACTGTCAAAAGTAAAAGTTTTTAAGCCGTTTGATGCAATGTGGCATCAAATCTGAGCTTAAACTAAATTTACTGTAGTAAAACTGTCAATGACTCAACTGTGCTAATGAAGCGACTTTTATACTGATATGCTCATTAAATCATTTTCATATTGAATCATACTCATCACACAAATAAAGGCAGCATTGATAAGTGTAATAAAATCAGAAGAGCTTACCTTATATAAATGGAATGGAAGCCTTGTTCATCAGACTAGGTTGATGTGTAATTGACCTGAAAAGATAACGTATAATTAGTCTTACCATGTTCACGGAAGCTGTGGAGAATAAATGGCAGTTCAGCCTAGCGTTTCTGAACATGTTGAAGTCAGTTACCAGTCTAAGCGAATGGAACATTATACCATTATTTTACTTAGAGCCTATGTGACCTCCACAAACCAGTGGGTAATACGAACCGCCTTGGAAAAACTTGTCAGATTTTTTGGCTTCTTCAACCCGTATAAATACTGTTAAAAATTGACGAATGACAGACGAGATCAATGGCTTAACATGTTCTCCGAGGCACGGAAAGTTTTGACATCTAAAGATGGTCACCCATCCACAGATTAATCGCGGTAAGTTTAGCTTAACTGGATCGATCGGATGTTATTACGTAGGCACAAGGCCCTCTGACAGTGGCAGTTCTTTCATATGAAAGCATAATTAAACGACATGAATCTTGTATGTGGCGCCGTCCTTCACCACTCTTGCAGACAAGAGACGCCCCTCATTCATATTCCCTGCTTGTATGAAGATTGTATACAAAATATTTTCATATTTAGATTAACCTAACGTATCCTGTGTTGTTTCAGTATAAAGAGTTTTTGCAGAGAACTCGAACAACGGTCTCGTAATAGACGTATATAGTTATCGAGTATCTTCATTAGGTAAATATATTTTAGCTTCCAGCAAAATATTTATATGAAGGCGTAAACTGATGTTACAGTTTTATGGATGCCGAAATAGAGCACACAAAAAGTGCCTATTTCTAAGCAAGGATTTGAGCACACTTTATAGTATAATGTTTCTTATGGATATTTACTTACTAGTACTTATTTACTTAGAGAAACTCTGTTGTCTAGTGTCATTTTAGTGCTAAAGAGGTTCTTCAGACTCCAGACAAAAATATTGACTAACTGAACTATATTCGCGATAGCATTAGACAGAAGTTGAAAGGTTGTTTATAGGGTACACTTTGTAATAAAAGTACAATTTATGGTATATTGAGTTTTGTTACAGTTAAGACTGAAGTTGAATTTATCATAATCAACCTCGTATACGAACTGTTTTACTTAAACCAACTCGCTTGAACTATCTTCTGAATTTAATTAAACGAATTATTTAGTTCTTATGTAAACTACTAGCGTCCATGTTAAATACTTAAAAGAACCAGGGGTGATCAGTACCTGGAAGGCTGGAACGCTTTACATTTTACTATAAGCCTACCAAATACGAAATGTTTCCTATTCCGTTTATACGTTATGGAAGCAGGGTTTTTGTTAATTAATGTATAATTAATGGCTTCCCCGCTCAAATACGTAGCTGGGATTTTATTCAATGATATGTATGAATGCTATCTTACCTGTTTTTCCGATTGTTATTATTTTATTATCGTTATAAACATTATCTTTCCAATGGTTACTTTCGGCGTTGTTGAATTAAGGACGATACCTGTGCAGCCCAAGTACCGTTCATATCGTAAGCCACACATCAGCTTCAAAGCCTCTGAGGCAGACTGGAGCCAACGTCGACCAAGCCAAGCGTGTCCCAAAGATGACGTGGAATATCGTAACATCTCCGAAGGAAAGTGGTTAGTACTTACATTACAATAAAAAGAATTTATCTAAGCATGTTAATATTTTATATTGAAATCATTCTTTATTAAAATTGTTTGAATTCATCTTGAAAATTAAATGTCGTGGATAGCTGCTTCTATGAATATAATATTTAGTCTAAAACTCACGCGACTAAAGTGTAGAGGTGGAGAAAATTTCATAATTTTCATGTTTTGACCGAAAACAATTCTTCGGTGGATTTTCGACACAGCCAAGATATTAACCGCACCAAATTAACTTTTTAATAATATCAATAAAGTTAACTAACGCTTATCGCATGCTTTTTCTAGCACCCATAATGAGGCAGTAGAATTTCTTACAAAATCGTTTATCAAAAATATTTTAGCACATAAAATGTAGCACCTATATTTTGGCCTCGACTAATGATAGTTAATTTGAAGGTTATAAACTCCTAACGAGCTTTGTTTACAATAAACATTAACAATAATATTGTACGACCGTATACACAACATTGCTTTTAGAAATATTTGAAAAAACATTCCCTTGGTAATATTTGATCAATATAGGTAGGTCTACGTGACTGTGGTACTTATCTGTGTACGTTGACGTTAAAAGCGTTCATATACATTTATGTGAACTAGCTATATCATGTATGTACTTATACTTGTCATATTTTAAGTTCGGATTATTCAAAGCGGGGCAATTCGAACTAGAGTTGTTGATTTTTGCCCTATTCAATGTTGTTTGACTGACAAACAGAAAAGCTAACCGTTCTCATCCTATTACTAGGCTACAAGCGTGCACCTAGGTACAATCCGCGCACACAATCTTGAAATATTTTCCAACCGAACGATTTTCTCGATTTTTTAAATTGGCACAAATTGCGTTCCAATAACGCAATTGCTGGAATTCACTGCAGGAACGGGACCGAGATCCCGGACTTATTTTAATCAAACGAAACTTGAGAATTTCATTACAAGTCCTGTAAATTATTGCCCGCGTTTGTTTTAACTTAGATGGGCACTGTGAGCAGAGTGCTGGATTCATCACGTAGAAATAAATGAATATCATTGCGTAAATACTGCGTTCTACTTGCTTTTGGTAACTGGTTATCATTTACAAAGGTCTTCACTAACTTCAATATTCTTCGATACGATGTTACCTTAGGAACACCCATTATGATTCAGGAGTGGTAAAATGAAGCACATGTACGCCCAAAGATTTGCCAATAAACGTTTTATATTGGCCCCACACCGAAACTAGAATATCATCGGCCGCCGGCAGAATTTACCATCCACCAGACAAAGCCTTGCCGCCAAGCGATTTGTCGTGTTCCGGCATGACGTCTGGTGAAGCTGTACGGAGGATGGGTCTGAGCAGTTGTGTTGCGATGTGTGCCGGGTATGATGCGCCTAATGTTGTTGTGTTGGGCGTTTGGTCGTGGAGGGTCTTCAGATCAATGTCCCTTTGGCGCAGCATCGTTGGTCGTGTTGTTGGGTTTAACATTGCATCACCTCGCTCAACTGCCGTCTTCCTTCCTATTCGCTCAGTTTTTCTGAGTGAATAGTGTCTTAATAAACTAGCGCGCTTTACCATCAACGATCGCATCACTGCTTACCATCAGGCGGGATTGCGGTCAAGCGCTAGTTTATAATTATTAAAAAAATAAAATAAAAAACCCTTCGAAAACGAGCTACAAAACTTTAATGCACAACATATTAAAAACTGCCTCCTGCTTAACAGAGGTCCGTCATACAAGTAGGTATGCATTTGATTCGTAAAAGTTAGAATTGAAAGACTAGGTAGCACAAACGCCTCGAAAATGTTTTCTTCCACTTTTTTCGCATCAAGGCGAGTGCTGGCCGAGGTGCGAAGTTAAAGTGTTCGTTGGAGGAGTTATGAGTGTTATGACTATAAATGATGCAGAGGGTCGAAGCAAAGAAAGCCGGTAGTCGTTTACTACGTCTCTGTGGATGAAAATGGAAGAGCCGAAGAGTGCGCCGCAGCCTAGAAACATCAACTCGAGTAATCTTACATTAGGCTGTGATCCACTGAATATTTGATCAAGTAGACGCGCTTGGAATTAAAGTCACCTTGAAATAACATACACACGTAACAATTTCGACAGCCCAAATTCAGTAGCCCCGTACTAAATATACAACAGCCTAAACAGTATTCAATAAATTATTAAGTATAATCAGAACGTTATAATTATGAGACAGCTCTGATCCCTACCAAGTATAAGAGGCTGAGGTTCATAATTGCGTCCCTCATTAGGAGGGAGTCGTATTCTGCGAAATTAGACTTTATTTGTGAAATTCCATTGAGTATGACCTGAATCAACTTCAGGACACGGGACGCGATTATGTTTAACTTTTCATACTGAAGTTTTCGTTGAATATAAATGGACTAAGTTTTTTCATTTTAGAATTCATTCAGCCGAGGCTTGTTGGTAAGTGATAGATGTGATGTAATTAAGAAAGAAAGTCTTTTTTATTTGTTTATGTGTAGCTGGTGCCGTGATGGCGAGATAGTATCATCTATCTTCACGCCTATCTACCTCTATGTGGGCCACACGGCATTGTTTGCTCACGCGATGGAATTAACTTGACGAGTAATCTTTTTAATGCTGCTGAATATGTGATAAGCATGTTAGAACTTGATTCTCCGTGAAACTATAAATATAGGTAGCCATTGCTTTTAGCAATATTAGAATTCACAAAACGAATAGAATTGGTTATAATGAAGGCTTTTTGGTAATTAATCTTGTTAACATAAGTATGTATGTTCATAGGATGGCGACGGTAATTAGTTTTAAGTAAAGTTGTCCTTGACTACAAGTTGCTAGAGGTAAAGCTGTGCAGAGCACATAATTTTTCAAGAAGTGTTGTAATTTTTACCAGGAATGTGTGTACTGAAATCAGTATCTTAGTACACTTACCTGAATAAGCCGATTTTGACAAATCACCAACGTTCATTGCGTCATTTACATTGTTGATCACACATAACGGATCATTATGGAAAAATGACCAGATTGTGATTCATGTTATGAATTATGAACGCTGATACGCAGTCAGAGTGCAGTATCTTGCAGTTAGTAAGTAGTTTCCAAATGATAACGAAATGACCTAAACATACTAAGACGGCGATAAAACGACAGGAAAACAAAAGAAGGTATATACAGGCTGTATCTGACAACGTAACGCAAACTTCGCGAAAAGGCTAGACCGCATGCCACTAATAAAATTATGATAGTCATTTATGTCGTTAATGAACGGTTACAGAATTCAGTGTTTAAAAAAAGTGTCGGCTTGGCCTTTGAACGTTGCAAGCGTGCCACCGTGCGGATTTGTAGCTATGACGTTGATCTCTGATGTGAACTCTATTAAATAAGCCGATAAGATAGTTTTTCGAGTTTTGTTTTCATTGCGCTTTTTTGTGTAATTATCGAATTAATTAATTTTTACTTTAAAATCTTATTGGGTTATAAAAGTATAGCAATTATGAACGGTATAAAGTGAAAAACTACATATATATTTTTTTATGAATCATGAAAAAGCCGACGAAAAATTCCACCATTGGGGGGTTCAGAATCATGTACTGGATCCATGGTACTCGTTTGTGCGTCGATGTCAGATACACCCTTTATAAAAAGTAAGGGCCTATGATGGCGGTAGGTGATTATCGGTATAATTATGATGACCCTTTACATACAGTGAGTGCTGCGTAAGCACTGAATATTTCTCAGAGGAGTAATACTCGTAATTTTAAGAATATTCACAGTCAGATAGCTCGGTCTCAATCTGTCAAAAATATCTTTGAAATCCCTACATTTTCGACAAGTTCATGACATTGATTGTCGCTGAGATGATATGGCGTTTGCGATCAGACTTTGGACGTTTTTAATTATGGGAATTGGTCTTTGACTGCGCAGTGGATGTTTATGTTAAAGCATTTAAATTTATAATTATTATGCCCAGAATTCCGTAAAAAACATAATGTTAGAAATACAGAAACGAAGACGTAAGGGTTTGCATGTTTATAAAATATGTACTTTCTATCAGGGCCTTGCAACACAGAGGCTTTGATCGTGTCATAAGACATGTAGAGGTGGCCAACACGCCATGTTTCTTTGTAATACGTACATTATATTTTGAGGTTTTGAATGTGACTTGTAATAACTTGACACGGGTAATGTTACGTTTGCATACGTATTCTCGTATTTTCATGTTTCAGATATGGTCATGATACGCACGTTACACGTAAGCAGTTTTTTATGTTGTAATCTGACATGTTTTGATAAATGTTTTTACAAAAAACAAAGGAGTTATTAATTAGGATTTATGTAATAGTTAATAAGGGCATTTTAAAAGGCACTGGAGAAATACGAGACTTACAAAAATCAATAAGTATGAAATAGTTATGAATCTAGTAAAACTAGACACTAAAATCAAGCTAACATTATGAAGGTAAAGGGACTTAAGATTAATTTTCTTGATAAAAACTACTTAGTGCCGGAGCAAAGCAATAGCAGAAACTTGTAAAACGCTAAATGACTCGGTGATTTCACAGCTGTTCTATAACAGCCATTGAAGCCACACTTTTAACGATTTAGGTCAATATCTTTGAATATGACATGGCAAAAACTGAACTATACAAAGCTTCTAGTAGATTACCTTCACAACGTTTAAAGAGTCAAGTAAGAATAATGAGCACACAAATTCTATGTAAACGATCTATAATAAATGCATCGACATGCACTCCCAAAAGTTAAAAAAGACAAGATTGTTTTCCTTTACAACAGAAGGTTATAATTTTATCCTCAAGAGCATCCTTGATGGACATTATCCACGTATACAAAGATGATGGACAGTGAGTCATGTGCTGCGTGTGGTCCCATGTTTGTATAAGAACCGAACTCCTTACTAAAATATCATAAAAAAAATATACAAAGTTTATAAAACTTGGCGATGGTTTGTGTAAAAAATGTTTACAATAAGTTGGTTTGTTTGTATTGTTTTAATATAGATTAAGAGATTTAGTGGTTGATACTTTAAGTATCGAAGTATATTGGCATGAGAGCAGATGGTAACCGCATATCCCGAGTCTTAAAATGCAATAAAAGTTTATCTTCGGATAAAGTTTCATAAGAGCACATGTAATTTAGTCGAATCCTATTCATAAAGAAAAACATGTCCCATATAGAACAAGTATTACTTTTTTTCATATTCATAACTAAAATTGTTTTGAGAAGAATTCTTTAGAAATTGACAGTAACAAATGAGCGTGATTACAAAAAATAATTAAGGAGTCACACACATGTGCTAACCAAAATGAATAAGACGAGTGTGAGATTTGTAACGCCTTTTTTTATTCAAATCTCTTCGTGATATAAATACAAGATTCCATATATCTAATTGCGTAAGTAGTTCAAACGATTACCATAAATCCAAATAAAGAATGCTACGTTTGTATAATGAGCTAAATTGATCATTGTGCAATGTAAATACTTAAACAATCAAAATAGCTGAGTGTTTCAACATTTATGCTACATGCCCTCATCGGACAAATGTGCGTTTTCTGTAATCACTAAGTTTTATCATAACTGACGTTTTGAACGGTTTGTATTTTCTATAAA
The DNA here is from genome assembly GCA_037179545.1 of Sesamia inferens. NCBI lineage: Eukaryota > Metazoa > Arthropoda > Insecta > Lepidoptera > Noctuidae > Sesamia > Sesamia inferens. Next base: position 12,338,339 of record CM073940.1, read on the forward strand.
GGTTACCAAACACGTGCTTAAAGAAGATAGACGGTAACCTATAACGAGTAAATGAACAAGTAACTGATTAGGGACAGTTTAGAGAAACATTTTAGATTTCAGACGACAAAACAACTTCGATCCAACCATCTGGCATAGACTTCGATTAAAATGCAGACAACACCGATCGACTGTAAATTTATATCCGCAAACTGTTGGTCAATCCATCATCTGATATTGATCCATGAGGAATATGCCTGTTTACTACCCCAACAAACCATAAATCTTGATCGAACAAGTGTTACACAGCCTAAACAAATGCAAATTGAAAATCGTTGAACACATTTAGAATTCTGGAGAACTGAAGCGATAAATGTATCAAGGCTCAGCAGCCTTGAAATCCAATTTAAATAAGAGAAGCAAATCATTACTAGTGAGTGAAAACTGATTGGTCATTAAATTCAACAATGAAATCTTTGCAAACCTAAAAAGTTAAGCATAATTCGATGCAGTTTTAAAAAGAGACTTAGTTTGTAGGTAAGTCAGAGCAGCTCAAATTGATTAATGATGTTTCTTTGTAAGCTTCCTATACTGCAATGACCATATTAACACAACAGAATGTTATAAAACTAAGGACAAAAATAGTTAATAAAATTAAACGGTACCACATGTCGTCGATTGAAATGTAATCACTATACAAGCTAGACATACAACTAGCAATAGATGCGTTGGCATAATTGTTATGCCTACCTACAATAAGCTGCGATTAAATACTAGTAGTTAATTTGTATTCAAAGGCGTATTGCTTATTGGCAAATAACACAACTGACAAATTATCCACATTTTCGGTCTTTCATTGTTAAATTCGCAAGGCAACAATTCATAGCACTTTGTAGATGAGTAAGTGTTAATTGTCAGTATAGCGCTAAGGTTGATGGTGTGAATGGAGTCATTGCTTCTTTAAAAATAATATTTTAGAGGCGTGAGAAAATGTTGACATCAAAAAACCAGGCCAGGATGCTGGCTCATATCAGCAGAATGATTGTTGAAGATGACTCTTAAGCTATAAATCTAGTATAAACAGTTGACTGTCGTTTGTATTAATCAGTACAGATTAACACAAATAATGAATTCAAACAGTCGGCTTCGTTAGGAAACGATAACGCAACTTCAGACATATGCAGTGACATCACGAAAGGTGGAATATTAGCAATTCCTTCCGCCACGTTCTGACGTTCCGCCCGAACGCCTGTTTTATGATCAGACACCTCGCTCTCGCGTTGCTATCATAGCTCCGGGGAAATTTTGTACACTTCGACGCTTCGCACCTGACATAAGCATCTGTTGAGCACATACATTCAGAGGTGCAAAATCGATTGAGCATTCATCTCATTAAATATTATTCGGTGTATAATTATAGCAATATATGCATACATACAATTTACATATGACAATTAGTTAAAGATAGGTAGATTGTCGTTTTATGCACCCAATCCGCGTCTTAGATAGTTCTGTTAAATCGACTTTTTGCATGTTCATGTGAAGTCGTGGTGGCCTAGTGGTTAAAACACCAACATTTCAAGTATGAGTGAGCGGGTGCGATTCTAGGTCAGGGAAGTACCAATGTAACTTTTCTAAAGTTATATGTACTTTCTAAGTATATTCTTTATAACATCTTGAGGAAACCTGGACTTTATAAGTCTGAAATCGCCAACCCGCATTGAGAAAGCGTGGTGATTACGCTCAATCCTTCTCTATATGAGAGGAGACCTGTGCCCAGCAGTGGGACGAAAAAAAGGTTGATGATGATGATAATGATGATGTTGATATACAAACGGATATTACCAAAGTAGTTATTAATTACTATTGTACCCTTATCGAGTAGGTATACATGATATATTCAAAAAGCAACTTGACATTGTGTGACTCGTCGCTTACAAGGCTATCTTGCAAACATCAAGTTTATTTTAAGAACACAATATTGAAGTTGTTTACTGTCTAGTAAGTAAGATACATCCATCATGCATTTTAATGTCAACTAAGATTATCAAATAGCCAAGCAAATATTAAATATTTGTGAAATGGACACTAAATTCAATCCTAGTTTGAATTTTATTTTAGACAGTTTCTGACTACCTACTGCGTTTTATCTGTGGGATCTGCTATGGATACCATACAATTTTGCAGTGACGCCTAAGGAGACGAAAGAGGAGTTTTGACAGGAAAGCTACGATGAGTGTCACGCGCACTTTTCATTGGACTTTTAAAATTCATTGTACTTAGTGTCGTTTACTAAATAAAAGCGTGTGATTTATGTAGTAAAACGTACATTCAGTAAATAATTAAATAAAAAAAAATTAAGTAAATAACAAAATCCCAGGGTGGCCCCAACGTGCCGGTTGGCGACCGGACGAGAGGACCCGATGGCGATCCCTGGGGGGGTTCGGGCGTCCCCGCAATCTCCAGATCAATCTCCCTCTGGCCCGGCATCGTTGGTCGCATTGTTGGGATTAACATTGCATCACCTCACTCAACTGCCGTCTTCTTTCCTATTCACTAAATTTTTTTAAATGAAAAAGTCTAAAAAGAAAAGTAGGTGTGCACAGCGGGCGCACGTCCTCTCTTTCAAAGTGCACCTCTCTAATATTCGAGGTCTGCACTCCAATCTCATTGCAGTACATCACCACCTTGAGACTGAGAAGCCCTATCTATTTTTCTTGACAGAGACCCAGATCAGATGTCCGTCTGATGCGGCATACCTCAGCTACCCGGGATACGCATTGGAGCACCATTTCCTGCAGCGTGCCGGGGTCTGTGTGTATGTCGCAATGACATTTGTTGCCGGCGCCTCCGTCACCTCGAAAACCCTCACTTCTCGTCCCTATGGCTGTTGGTTGACACTGGTGTGGACAAAATTGTTTACACTTGTGTCTACCGATCGCACAGCGGTGATCAGGAGACAACTCGATTATTTGACCACCTCAGTGAGGCTGCTGACAATGCGCTGCACCGGCACCCTGACGTACACTTCGTCGCTCTGGGGGACTTCAACGCCTGCTATCAGGACTGGCTTTTCCCGTACCAAAGGACCGACCACGCTGGGAGAGAAGCGCGAAACTTTCAATGGCCCTTTCCCAGCTGGTAGAGCAAGCGACTAGGGTGCCTGATGTAGTTGGTCATACTGCCAATTGTCTGGACCTTCTGCTGACCACTGATCCGGACAGGTGTGTGAGGAAACTGTTACACAGTTTCCTCAGCGTTGGGAACTACAGACCACTGTCTGGTGAAGTCTGTATCGACCTTCTCTTCACCAGATCACGACTCTCGTTGTGAACGGCAATTGTGGCGATACAGGTCAGCAGACTGGGATAAGATGCGCCATTTCTTTGCGTCTTATCCTTGGCAGCAGGTCTGCTTCTCTTCTAGCAATCCGTCGAGCTGTGCGGATGCTATAACCGATGTGGTGCGTCAAGCTATGGAATATTTTATTCCCTATAATGACGTGTCCGTCGGTGGCTCGGCTCGCCCATGGTTCAATGCCGATTGTGCCCAAGCCGAACAGCGTAAGCACACGGCATTTCTCACCTGGGTTGGCGCTCGTGACCGCGGAGCTCCGGATCTAAGCTCAAAGAAGAGAGCCTTTAACCGTGCTGCCAAGTCCTACAAAAAGGCGCTAAAGGAGGCTCGCTTCGACCGTATTACCCATATTGGCAACAAGAGAAAGCAGGTCTCTTTGCATCTCTCTTTGCACATAATTCGCGTCTTGATACTGGCAGTGCTACTCCACCTATTTTACCCCACTGCGGTACTTCAATGCCTGAGGTTCGCATTCGGAACAAGGAGGTTCTGAGAGCACTGTGTCGTCTGGACGTGAATAAGGCTAGTGGTCCGGATGGTATACCAGCGATTGTTCTAAAAGCATGTGCGCCCGAGTTGTCTCCTGTATTGACACGCTTGTATCGCCTCTCATTAGGGACTGGTATAGTGCCCAAGTCCTGGAAGCTTGCCAACGTGCAGCCCGTGCCCAAAAAGGGTAGTCGTGCCGATCCTACCAACTATCGGCTGATTTCGATCACCTCCATACTTTGCAAAATTATGGAGCGTGTATTGAACTCGCGCCTCTTGGCATACCTGGAAGGTAACGATCTCCTCAGTGACCGACAGTACGGGTTTCGCCGCAATCGGTCAACTGGGGACCTACTAGTGTATGCCACTCACTTGTGGGGCGAGGCCCTCGAGAGAAATGGGGAAGCGATTGCTATCTCCCTTGATGTCTCGAAGGCCTTCGACCGGGTATGGCACGCTGGCCTTTTGAGTAAGCTTCCAGCGTACGGCATTTCCCCTAGCCTGACTGGCTGGGTAAAAGACTTCCTGACTGAACGGTCCCTCCGAGTTGTTGTCGACGGATGGTCATCTGAGCCCATGTCGACTAATGCCGGTGTTCCTCAGGGGTCTGTCCTCTCCGCAACTCTGTTTCTGCTGCATATTAAAGATCTGCTGATGCCCGGTATCTATGGGTATGCAGATGACAGCACAGTTGTGGAGAGATACCTGCCGGATGCTCGGGCTAGTAGGGAATCAATCCGGTCCGAAAGAGAGGCCATGGTAGAGCGAACGAGTGTTGCACATCAGGCAGTCTCCGAATGGGGCAATGCCAATCTTGTAGCATTCAATGCCGCCAAAACGCAGGCGTGTCTTTTCACCGCCAAAAGGAGCCCGTTCACCTTGGCTCCTACTTTTCGGAATGTATCCTTGGAGCGTACCGACCGCCTTCAGCTTTTGGGTGTTGAGATTTCCTCGAACCTAAACTTTGGGCGGTTCATTGAATCCAAGGCCAAGGTGGCTGCCAGAAAACTTGGCGTTATCGCAAAGGTCCGGCAGTACTTCACATCAGGGCAGCTTCTAATGTTGTACAAAGCACAGGTCCGTTCGTTTGTGGAGTACTGCAGTCACATTTGGGCTGGTGCTGCTAAGTGTCACCTGGCCACTTTGGATTCAGTGGAAAGGCGTGCGAAGAGGCTGATTGGTGACCCTGATTTAACTCGAGTTGGTCTCCAAAGCCTAGAGCACAGGCGTAGAGTAGCCAGCCTTTCGGTGTTCTATAGGATACATTTTGGGGAGTGTGCGAGGGAATTGCACGATTTAATTCCCCCATCTCCGTTCCACCATCGGACGACCCCTCGTACTGCGAGTTTCCACCCTTATGTTGTTAACACCTCTACGATCCGGACGAAGCGTTTCGCCTCCTCCTTTATACCGCGTACATCGAGGGACTGGAACAATCTGCCGGCGGCGGATTTCCGTCGGACTACAATTTGAGTGTCTTCAAGGCTAGAGTGAATAGGCTCTTAATAAACTAGTGCGCTTTACCGTCAACGATTGCGTCACTGCTTACCATCAGGCGGGATTGCGGTCAAGCGCTGGTTTAAAAAAAAAAAAAAAAAAAAAACCATAAAGAACATTGAAATATCGCAGCATAGCGGCCACATCATAACTTTGCCTCAAACCTCCCTCATGGACGGTTCACGCGGCCATCTTTTTCAACTGTCATTGGCGATATCCGCCATTATTGTGAAATAAAATTTTCAACGAATTTCTATAATTTGTTACACGTGTTATTGGCAAAATTGTGGTATCTATTCCACAGAGGCGATCAAGAGTTGAGGTTGAATCTCACCTAGAAAAAGAAAAAGATAAAAAAAGCAATTTTTTGTAATTAAATTACTTAGAACTACCCTCTGTAGCTTATGACAATCTTCGTGTTTTTTAATCTATGTTAATGTAAAAAGTTCTGTTTTGGCAAATGCCGACCTTCGTAACGCAGGCTAAACAGAGTATAATTTACATTATCAACAACATACTACTCTATTCTTAGCTTGGGTAAGAGGCGATTTTTGTAGCAGGTTCACTGCACTCATGACATCATACGGCAAAGACTTGGGAGAGTATACAAATAACTCATCGATTCGCTTTAGCCTTGTTGCAATATGGATTGATTCGGTCAGTATTCCAAACAACAAACTCACTACAATGTATAAAAGACGGAGAAAACCTGAACACGAAAAGACGCAACAATATTTGGAGCACTGAATTGACTTCCCCATGTGGTGAACTAGCGAAATCGCTAACATAAAACGCATAGTCGTTAAATATGATGTCTTTCCACATAAAATTGATGATTTCACTCGAATTTCTCGTTCAAAACTCAGACAGAGAGTAATTCAATCAAAGTTTATGTTTAGTACTGTATAATACGTACGTATACGTACCATAGAATGATCTGATTTTATTCGCCAGCGCATGTTTCGCTGTGAGCGAAAGCTGAAAAATAACGTGCAGCAGTAACGCAACAACTCAAGGTTTTTACAAATATTTTTTAGTATCAACACCAATATGCTCGTAACTGGAGTAGTTTTCCTTCATTGAGTTACAATTCGCGTAGACCAAGGGAGTTTCTGCAATCGATATTTTTCTTACATGATCGATAAATCGGGCCTATTGTAAGGTAACTAGTAAATGAAGAATACTTTTCTACTAACATTGAACGTATAGATTGGATTTAGCCGCATGACCAAACATAAAACGGTTCTATATTACTGTATCTCTCCAATACTTGTAGCTCTGGTGCCATGTGTCGACGCCTTGACAAATTGGGTTCACCTTAAAATATACGACTTCGTTCGCTCTCGACAGGTTTATTACGTTTCAGTGTTAAGACTACTCTAAAGGGAGTGGTGGTAAATTAAAACAAAATAATGATTGATACCTTTTACGGTGACAGAGTCTAAATGAGAAAAGTAAGCCTAAAGATATATTAAGCTTGGTGTGTGTTTACATCAGCTGTGACGCAATAGCATATCTTCACGTAGATTTTAAGAAGGGAGAGAAGTTACGTGTCAACTTTATTTCCTTATCTTTATCATTTGAGTGTAAAGAACTCGCTTCCTTGTGTATCTAGGAATAACAGAAAATCTTTGTATTGTAACACCTGCATTCTTTGCTCGTGAGTTGTGCAACTGGAGTAAGAGAAAAGTTAATATCGTTTGGTGATTATTGTTGTGCAATTTCATCCATTTGAACAATTAAACTTGCTTAAACTAAATTTATTCTTTAGTTTTACTTTCGGTCTATATATTTAAACCATTGGTTTACTCTTCTTATATCATAATCTTTAAAGAGTAACTCGAAAACTCTACTAACACAAACTTTGTTATATGTACGTGTTGAATGCATACCTAAAAATAACAAATATTATTAAAAGGTTTTGATTAAATATTACAATAGTTGGAGTCTATCACCGGCCCACATCCCTAGTTATTTCTCCTTGTTTACTTCAAAAACTTGATGTAACAAGTGGCAGACATTTTGTTTTCTTTTTATTTTCTTTTTTCTCGCCAACGGCAACACCCGAATGGCATTGACGGACAGGCGAAGATCCCGATGAGTGCCAGTATTTTTGTAACCAGGGTGGTAAACTGATTTTAACATCATTTTTTCCTTGCTATTGTAAAATTGTAATCGACTGTATCTCATTATTACAGTTAGAACCTGGTAATGTTGTAAAGGAAATGTATCGACTCAATCAACATTAAAATAATTTAATCATATTCATTATGTTTCCCTGTGCTAGAAAGGCGTAGGGATATGATATGAAACAACTATATCTTATAACCAGTTGCGTAGAAATCTTGTCGGATAGGCGTGGGCGGAGTTGCCTCACCGGTGGATAACTTGGTGAATGGGATCACACATGGGATAAATAGGTATAAGACAAAACTAAATGCGGTATTACCGGACTTTTCCTTATAGCCAGCCACTTCGGGAGTAGTTACGATTGAAAGATACAAGTTATTGTGTTAGATGGTGAGAAAAGAACTTCTATTGTTATTTCTCTATTTATTAGGCTTCAGCTGGTAATTTGGTGCTTCTATGTTGAGAACTTGGCTGTCAATATATTCGTTTTCCACTGAAATCATTTAAATATTAAACATGAACAAAGGCCTTATTACTCGGTTGAATAATGCCTTTGTATTCCAAAGGGCAACGTTACTGACAATGTGTGTTAAAAGCTATATCTCAACAGATTAAACCAGTAATAAATTCGCCATTAAACATATCATTGGAATGAATCTTATTAGTTATCCCATATGGTGTAATCATATTTTTTGTGCTCTGGTTGCATTGCAAGGCTTTGAATCTCGGTGTATACTTAGGCCTTGCCAGATGTTCTTTGTACGTTTTAACCAAAATAGAATTGAAGGTCCTGATTAGTAAGGAATTATGAGCACATTGGAGTAGTAGAGGAAGATAAAAATCCTGCACTCTGAGATTTTGAACAAAAAAGATCGACAATATAGTCGTGCCAGCAACATAAAACAAGCAGACAGTGAAGTTCGAAATCCATGGACTTAATTTTTAAATTCGATCTTGAAAGTTTCAAAGAAAGTTTTACTGTCTCATTGAAATTGAAGAATAAGCACAATGTTCATTACTAATGCAATACAATATTACTTGAATCCGTCAAGTGTGTTTCTCTTTACGATCGTCGCACGCGTCAACTACTCAGTATATCCGAAGCCCTTAGAAAGTTCATTGCACCCATTCGACGGTACCAGATAACTAGTGTGAGAAAACACATTCCCCGAATGGAACATATGACAGTTATGATAATATTTAGCCGCTCCACTAATTACGTATTACATAAATTGAGGGTCACTTGAGACCTGTTATGAAATTTTCATTGGATGGAGAAAGTTTTATTTTAAACTTTAAAGCCAATGTTGTCCATGAAGGGATATACTCGTAAATAACCGAGGAGGGACTTTTCAATGAAACTTCGTTAGCACCGAGTTCAGTAACCACGACAATAAATTAACAAAAGGTAGGTTTAAGCCTTCACAATTTATATCAGATCGAGGAAGTTTGGGAATCCTTACTATCGAAAATAAGTGTGACTGGATTTTGTTAAAGAAGAAAGCTGATAGTGAGGAAATTAGTGCGGTATATTGTTCCTAGTTTATCTAGTGTTTGCTTGGTAACTCTTAAACAGATGATTCTAATAATCTCTTATTTGTTTTGTCACATTTACCACGCAGGCACCCTCAAGACGTCATCACATATCAATATTACTTGCAGAATCTCTACAATTTATTTTATTGCAAGCCGTTGAAGCATAACAAAACCCAGGTCAATAAGATAACCTTTTCTTGCATGGCCGATTTAAAGTGAAGAGCAGTTTACTGTAGGTTCTTTTCAATAAATAAAAACCGCTCCATATACGTTACAAAATCGTATGAATTAGAATCTGCAATATCTATTGCGTGCATTTCAACCAATCATCGCGTTCAATATTGTAGCTAACGCATCTATAAAGTAGTCAATTCAGCCGCCAATTGACGGACGTGGTAAGATGGTGCAATCGTCCAGGGTGGCAACACTGACCTTAATTCGAAATAGATCGGCGGAATACATTTATGGGCTGAATTAATCACTTTATTGGCCACAATGACCGGCATTGATGACAATGCGAGTGGGTTGGCCCCAGGATCGGCGTGGCTCGATCGCCTCGAAAGTAGAGCGTATATTGACCCATACATTGTATTCATCTAAATACATGCCGCTGATTCAAAATAGAGTAGTTATTTGATTGGTAATAGGCCATATAAGACTTTAGCAGCTCGTTATTTTGAGATATAACGCTAACCAAACAAATTCGATCCTAAGTTTGACCAGCTGTGCACAAGGTAATTAAAATCATGAAATTGTGAATTTCAAATTGTGATTTCATTTTCATTATCGAACTAATCCTGTGGTGTGTAACCTAATTGTGAAATGGGATCAGAGCTTGGTAATGGTCGGTGGTGACGTCACTTTTGCTCGTAACCGATCCGGAATGTCACCCATTCAAATAATGAGCCATCCATTTCGATGGGTTTGCCGGACCACTGCTTGCTTTGTTTGTGGTTTAAAGCTCGGGAAACAGCGGCTGAGAGACAGAAAAAATGTTTTTGAGATGTTCGTCGACGTAATTGAGATATAACGCTACCATTACAATGCCGCTGTTACATACAACGGCCAGTTGATTTTAATGTTGACGCCAGTTTGACCTCGGCTAATGCATTAGTCTGCTAATCTCCGCCAGCAGAATGAGTCACAAACGCACAAGATGGTGCAGACTGTGGTGATGATTCAATAGCGCTATTCTTGCGACGCACAACGGTTAACCAGTGACAGCTTTATGCTGTGTATGTTGTAACGAACTGTATTGTATCATAGCCAAGCGGCCAGAACTAGGCCAACATTACCTTCAGTCATAGGTGCGTAGAAAAGTTACATGGATATGCGTGCTCCAAGCTAGTCAGTCGCAAGTCTACTTATTAAACTGACTTCTAACTTTGTAGTTCTAATTCTTGGGAGAAAACCGTCAAACAAGCCTAACAAAAAGGCAGTAACATAAATATAACTGTACATAAAGTTGCTGCTACAGGTTTCTTGGGACTTTTTATAGTCAACTTGTAGGTGCTACCACAAAAAGATCCCATAATTTTTTTCCGACAAACGGTCACGATGATCGCTTGTCTAGATCGCGACAAAACAAAATAAAATACTAACAAAAAAGAACGCCGCTATGCTGGAGCAAAAAATCTGTGAATATAAACGATCTCATGCAGATAGTACAATAAATTAGTCACTGTTTAATATGGCATGGCGCCTGTGGCTATTGTTACAATGCGATTAACAGTATCTATTTTAATAATGATACTATATCTTCAGCATGCGTGTCAAAATGGCCCATTCCATATTATGTAACCGAGTGGATATAAAATGTTAAAATTGTAAAAGATGCATATCTCTGTTACAAATGAAATTGAAAATTATTAACCGCATTCAGAAAACATTCGTTTTATGAACGTCGTTGTTGGAAAATAATAGCTCCGAGACAGGCAGCTACAGTTTTTATTACAAAGGAATCTGAATAATGGGAATGTGATTTTTTTTTCCATTATTTTTATAGCAATTGTTGAAGGTCTTTGTTGTCTACTTTCTTTTAAAACAGATTAAGCAAACAAGACAATAAAACGTTGATAGCGACTAGAGTTAGGTTTTTGAAATTAGTCTAAGCACGGGTACAAAAATCTAATATTGGTTTTCTTAGCATTTGCTTAAATTGAATGAGCTTTTTTTGTATTAAAACTTCATCTATACGATGATTCTATTTTTACGGATAGCGTCATCCAAGTCTATGCTGCCTAACACACAAATAACACTAATTTTGATCATTTTTGGATATTAACAATAATCAACTCCAACCAAAGCATTTGTTGTCCAAACATGGGATATGAATTCCCAGCCCAAACACTACGTCCACTTGAAAACTGGGCCAACTAAAAATACGTTTCGATAGATAGCGTGATTCAATCGTTTCTTTCATGTTAGAAAAGGTAGCAAAACCGCAAATGATTAGATCTGGGTCAAGCAGGTTCGAGACGAGACTCAGACGGACGATAACTAATCTTTAGTAGGCATAGTTAAAATGTAAATCAGCAGTTAGGTTAATGGAAACTGTTTTAACGATCCGGGAAAGTTTACGAAAATGTATTATTGTAAGTGTAGCCAATTTGGTTATGTGGCCTGCTGAAGGTTATTATGTAAAGTGACTAGCGTTTATCCAACAAAGAATATTCGACCTTTCTTCGAGTGGGGTAGCGTGGAAAATGTGGTTATAGATATGATGGAATATGGTCGATTGTCATTTGCAATCTACATAGCAAACAAGTGACTACAACAATAGGTACACCCTCTAGATGTTCTGTTTGTATTATAAGTCTTATTTATCTGAGATTTCTACAGACGTATTGAATATACACTTCTCATTAGAAAAATCGAAACATTTCCCTTTTTAGGGTTTCGATCCTAATTTTACACAAGAGTATTTATTCCATGAAATAAAAAAAAGCACATGAGGTATAGCTGGCAGGCCCATTAAAAAGGTAAACGAAAATTTTAAATTCAACATTAGAACTTCATTTGTTTATCTACTAATGAAATGTATCACTGTTTTGAAACAAATGTGCGTTTAGAGTACATTTCACCTTTGTAAACTAAAATTTTGCGTTTATCTTGAAAGTTTTGTTCTTTTTTTGTTTGCTGCGGCTTCGGCACGTCTGAAAAGTTTTTATTTTTTGTAAAACATGGACACGTCACCGGCAGAGGCCGCCCAAATGGTGGCATTACTGGTTTCTGGACTTAGCATGTTGTCGCTGAAAGATTGCATCTAAGCTTGTCATCTATTCATAGAGTCTACAAACGCTATCGGGAGACTGGTTTGTTCACGCACCGTTCAGGATCTGGCACGAAACGCGTTACTTCGGAGCGAGATGATCGATTTATTGTAACAACTTCTTTACGAAATCGACGCATTAACGCTTTTCAACTACAACAGCAGCTTCATGTTGTACGTGGTGTGGCTGTGTAAGTGACTGCAATTAGAATAAGGTAGAAGGAACGTGGATTGGTACCGGACAAACCAGAAAACGGACCGAAATTAACTACAGACCATCGGAGAGCACAACGTAGCTTTGCACGTGAGCACCTAAATTGGTCATACGTCCAATGGAGCAAAGTCCTCTTTTCTGATGAGTGTAAAATTATGCTATATGGTAACGACGGAAAGAACAAGGTCTATAGAAGAGATGAAAAGTGTTTTGCACAATGCTGTATTGAAGAAAAGGTCAGCTACGGTGGCGGTTCGTGGACGGTTTGGGGAGGAATCAGCGTCGAAAGTAAGACAGAACTAGTGTTCGTGTCTGGGCCACGTCTGCCAGCACTAAACTGTCATCGGTACGTCGAACAGTGTCTTAAGCCTCACGTGATGCCCTATGCACATTTTAATGGCAACGGCTTCATATTCAAGCACAATGCAATGCTAGTGCGCACACTGCGGGTGTTGTACGAGATTATCTTGCCGAAGTCGATATCCCCATTATGGAATGGCCAGCAAAAAGCCCGGACATGAATCCCATCGAACATTTATGGGAGCAGTTAAAGAGACGTGTTCGTGCTAGAAATCCGGCCTCGGAATAATTCAGCCAGCTGCAGCATGCGATCCAAGAAGAATGGAATGAAACGCCTCAACATTTGATTGTCACTCTCATCCGATCCATGAAGAACCGCATGGAAGCATAAGAGCTCGGGGAGGGAATACCAGTTACTAAATAAACTTTTCTTAGCTTTTTTTTTATTTACATGTACTGTTTAATTCATATCCTTCATACTCCATACAGGGTAAAAATTACCTACTCGGTACCAAATACGAATCCTATGAAAATTTAATTTGAATTTAGAACATTAACATTAGGATTTTAAAACCTCTTTTTATTCACTATTAAACGATATATGACATATATTTCTAAATATCTATATCTTTTTGATAATCCTTACATAACATAAACACTTAAGCCGTTTCGATCTTTTTGATGAGAAGTGTATAACTAAGCGTGTTGATATTAGAAATAGACAGATACTACGGCCTGACTGAAGGAAGTAGCATTAGTACCGTGGCGAAATTGCACTTTTGCGTCAGCATTATTGTTGTTCGACAATTAAAGACATTGACAAGAGACTGAGAGTTTTAGTGTATTTCAAGTTATACAGATGAAGATAATAATTTTAAATGAAAGCCAGTAATTCCTCGTACCTTTGTCTAAAGTCGAGAAATACCTCTAAAATCCTAGTTCATCCCTGTCAGACTATCTCTTAGAAACGATCGTTTCACTTAGGAGAATTTCAGAATGCTATAAATGTTTGCTTGAAGTCAGGTGACGGTATTATAAAACTTTCACCAACATAAACTTGCCTGTTTAAATAGTTTTTACTCAACAGTGGCGTTCGCAAACAAACTGATGTATCGCAATACTATCGCTCGCTGTTGAATTTTTCTTTGTCACGACAGTTTTGTAACATGGTCACGATTACTATACGATATACGAATAGACGTTGGGCGCCAAGAAAAACTTGGGGGCAAACCCGTTCTTAATTCTAAAATAAACATACACTCTAATCGTAGTTAGGAAAACCGAAAATTTTATTAGCCAAGGGTAATTTAGGAATAGTTACTGTTATCCGTGACTTCTTTTGCGATTCAAGTTGAAAACTAGCCCATATCATTCTTCACATCCCAGGCTTACCTATTTGATTACATTTTATAACGATCGGGTGTTGTGCAAGGCAATATGAATAGGTAACAGACAGTTACGAGTTGCTTTAGCATTGATAATACAAAATACGTTATAAGCAAAGACAGTATGGATTTGATTATGATTTTATCACTTATTTGCTTCATTGTTACTGATGAAGATAATAATTTTATTGTTTGTGTGAGAAACTATAGCATTGTTCTTTTCCCAGAACTAATACCCTGTCGAATAATGATGACTGAATTTAAATTGACCATCAATGAATTTGATGAGTGAGTCCCCAGCTCTATTTTATATAAAAAAAAAACATCATTTTACTGGCACTATTACTGTTTGCCAATTTCGCTAATATTCTGCTATCGATGATTGAAAATACTAGGTTTTGATCGGTGTTTTTGGAGCTTTATTTGTATTAAAATAGACGAATAGTTTATAGCGAACAGAGTCGGTTCTGGGTAAAAATACCCTTTGTTTGGATAGGACAGTAAATTTCTGCGCTGCCAGAGTTCACAGAAATATGAATCAGGTCTGTTACATTTTGCGTTGTGAATTTCGTATCTTGCTAGTGGAGCAGATTATCTGTGTTTATCATTAATATTGTATATTGTAAAGGTTATCTGCAAAAGAGAACCTTGACACCATTCAGACTAGCGAAAAAAAATTATTAATAATTAAGGTCTTATTAATAGAATTGTGATCATCAACGAACATGCAAGCGTTAAGCAAGTTAAATGAAACAATTTAAAACGACTATAATACTAGTTATTTTACTACAGGAGAAGCAAGATAATTTAGCAAATTGCTAGGAACTGTGGCAGAACTTCATAACATGTTACTCACGAATTTCTAGGAAAATGTTGCCTGATTTTCAGTCGCTATTTTCAATGTTTGAAGGCAACTAGAATATTTTTATGCATGCGACCTATTTCCGAGCACTGACATTTAAACAACACATGGCGCGCAATATGTATTCAGATATTTCAGGTGAGGTCGTCGACCGCAGGATATGGCTGTGACGAAGTGACGTCGTCATCTAAACCAGTGTGCTTTGCTGAGGTTTAATTCACGTACAAGCGAAATGGATTTTGAAATATAATAATTGGTGGCGGGTTTTGGTGGTTGCTTTTCTTTTCTGTGTTCACATGTTTTTATGGATGTTTTAAAACAGTTTGAGCAACATTCAAAGAACGCTGTTTGGCTTTACTCTGCTGAGTAAGTGCCCAAACTTCATTCTTGTTTGTATATTGTTTGCACTTTGTAGGTGTGACTAACAAATTCAAAATCAACATTCACTGTGTAAATCCATTGGAGCAGCTCAATATCGCAATCCTTTTTGTCTAATAATGTTTTTGTGTAATCATGTTTTCTGGTACAATACGGAGGTAAAAGACTTAGTTCTTGAATGTGGCTAGGATTATTATAAAAGCGTATAGCGTATACATTGGCATCTAAAAAAAAACCACAATATTTTCTTGTGCCTGGATGAAGGCACAACGAATTTGTGCTTGTCTCTAGAATTAATATCATGAATATCATTGTATTTTTTACAGTTATTATGTCCATACAAAAGATTACCATAAATGTAATGAGAAGGCACAGTTATTATATTAATCTCTCTAAATTAGTCTCTGCGGGAGTGCCTGAAGCTCAATTTATAAATAGAATGAATTGCCCTTTTTTGTAAAACAAAAATTATTTGAATATCGGCGACATTTCTCCGCAACATACCGTACGAAATTACACTATGAAAATAACTAAAGTATACTAAAGGGGGTCTCTCTCTATCAGTTTCATCACGAGTTTTCCTAGCGGCCAATGCTGCAGAGTTAAGGTTCTTTGACAGTTTAAGTTTATCTATGTATATCGGAGCTTCATTGAAGCTTGGCATTCAAAAGAACTAAGAACAAAAATCCGAGCGTAGGCATAAACTTTTTTAATTTGTTCAAAAATATACCAGCAATTGAAATAATTTATAAAAGATGTGGAGCACTTGTGTCTGAAATGGATTAAATGACTGTACCTATGTATCAGTGGCGAAGGGTGAAATTTTGACAAAGGGAAGCCGGTCCAAAAAAATAAACACTTAAACACTTACCTACTGCAGGATATCTTGGAGGAGGTCTTCAGATAAGAATAATATGAAAAGCCCCACCTTCACCATACAAAAAAGGACTGATGATTTGATAACAGTGTCTTTCGAGTATGATAAAAGCGGCTTTGTGAAAAGCCTTTTTCGACGTGCATCTCTATACCACACATGCATGCTTGTTAGTAAGTACTAAGTTAAGTACCTATTGTCAGGGAATAAGAGTCAAGAAAAAATAAAATAAAAAATTACAAAAATAATAAAGTGTTAAAAACCGAACCACACAAACACCGATCCAAAACCAACAAAAATATTAAGCAAAAATAAAGCAAATTATACACAATCACAACGTTATTTATATTCTAATGCAATGCGTCTGTTTTTTTTAACAAAATGAGCTAAAATGTTGTTATAAAAATTCGGATTACTTTTCATTTTATTAAGCAAATTTTTTTCAATTGACATGATAGCCAAATCGGACAATCTCTGCTCTTTTTGGCAGTTTCGCACATACGTGTGAATGCGATTTAAAGCAGAAAATGACCGCTCAGCTGAAGCTACTGAAATGGGGAGGGTCAGAATTAAACTGCAAAGAGTCGAAACTTGAGAAAATGCGTCTTTCAAAGACGTATTCTGGAGCTGTAAAAAAAGCTCATAGGTGTTCAATTTATTTAACGACGCTGACGTAAATAAGACTTTAAGTTCATTTTTCAACGCGGTAAAATCAAAAATTTCCGGAAAGTTCGCTGTCAAAGAGGAAACTTTTTCAGTTGGAAATGATTGGTTGTATTGAAGATACTTTGATTTATTAAGTAAATCAATAAATACAAGCTGAGAAAAAGATCGGTACCTTTGAGTAATTTGAGCTTTGACTTTATCTATAATCGAGGAAAAAATACGCTTGTACGCCGTTTTGGGATCCGTGTCAGTATTTATTCGGCGCCGTCGCCGCGGCGGCTCACAGATTTGTTCAATGCTGTGGAAAATGGTATCAAACGAATTAATAAACTCTTCCGAAATCCACCGTTCAAAAGAATCGATTTCGCGCTTTGCCACTTCAATGTCTACTTGCTTACTTTGAAGCAAAGCAAAAAAAACGTCTGTCTTTTCGAAAATGTCTGAAAAAATACGCAATAAGAAGCAAAATTGCATGTCTTCCAGTTTGTGTAACAAGCACTCGGACATTGAAATTGATTCGCTGTCCCATGATTCCGGTGAATCTAAAATACAATTCAAAGTTTCGATCATGTCGGTTCTGCAGTTGAAAATTACGTTAATTATGCGCGAGTGATAATGCCATCGCGTTTCTGCTACCCCCGGCATACGACGATGAGCAACTTCTTTCAGAAGATTCGATCTTTTAGAAGATTTATTAAAAAAGCGTACGATACTGTTAATATGACCAAAAAAAGCTTTTAATTCGGGTACGAATTCAAGAGACCGACTCAAGACTAAGTTTAAAATGTGAGCATAGTATGAAAATAAACATCGCCATGGGACAGATTTCACGAACTTTAGTTTGTACACCACCGTGCTCTCCAGACATAACTGCCGCACCATCGTAAGACTGTCCAATTAATTTATCTTTACAACGAAAGTCATCGAGAATACCGATTAACATGCTGGTCAAAATGTCGGCATTTCGACCACCACTTACGTCATAGAAGCCCAGAAAACGCTCTTCAATTCCACTGCTGGACAAGTACCGCCATATAACAGTCAACTGTTCCCTGTGACTGACGTCCGGTGTTTCGTCGATCATAACCGATACAAATGAAGCTGAATTTATTTCCGACTTTATCTCATCACGCAGACGCGATACAATGAATTAAGTCATTTTGGATGTCACTTGAAAGTCCTGAAAATACAGAATTTTGGGTCGAGGAACATTGCTCCAAATGAGAATCAAGGACTGTATCGTACTTGCACAAATAATTTAACGTTTCAATGTAATTTCCGCGATTATCCGAATCTGCTCTTTCATTGTGACCGCGAAATGGTAATTCTTGCTTCCCCAAAAGAATGACCGTGTCAATAAAACGTTTCATTAACTCGCGATTACGGTCAACTTTTCTGTTATGTACATCAAAAGCGTTGGAAAAAAATGACTCGATTCTGCCATTATTTCCAAATTCGTGAAGTAACAAGCAGCTACGGATGTGTTTTTCAGTCTGAATGTGTTTTTTGGCTGAGTTAGACAAATTATTAATATCCGTAAAACCCGTACTGCTCCAAACAGATTTCGAATCAGAAAATAACAAACACGGAAAACAAAACATTTTGTTCAGTTTGCAACTGCCTGTCATCCATGTATATTTATCATATAACGACGCGTGAAAATGTTTAAAAAATCCATCTCGCCTTTTGCAATCAATAATCATGTGTGGGAGTGCTCGACCTAACTGAATAACATGCTTCTTGTATGCATAACTTAGTTTTGAAAATGAAGTTTCATTTGTAAGCAGGTAATCTGTAGAACAGCACTCTATATGAATTAAAGCCATAATAACAAACAAAATCCACAGTATTTAACCAAATCTGCGATTAAATTACCTTACAGAATCCGTCACAGTTTAAATAACACAAATATTAAAAACAAACGAAAAACTCACGCACCAGTAGGTTAGGTAGGTATAGAGAAACACATACTGACGGTGAACTGAAACGCTCGTAGTGGCGTGGTTAATTTGTCTCTTTCTAATAGAGTAGAGGAGAGTACTACAAGCCGCCCGCGAGTAGCCTTATATTTATCAAGTTTTACCGACGGTTAGCGAGCATTAGAAAGAGATGGTCTGACACGCTCTCTCTTTTCGCCGCATAGTAAAACGTTGACATAGGTAAGCTGAAATTCGTCGGCTTCCTTCAAGAGAACTACGAAAAGAATTACGAAAAATTGAAGCGCTGATTAATTTACGACTATAAAATGAAATGTGATACTTAGGGTATTGCTAAAAATTGCGATTGCTATTGTAAATCGCGCCGGCATTTGATTAATAATACTTTGTTAATGAAATAGAATGTAAATACTTTTGTATGAATATGGAACTGATTTTTGAAAGGTAACCCGGTGGGAATCGGCTTGTATGGACTCTTCGCCACTGCTATGTATATATCTGTATTTCGCATGACGCTTGTGGTTTGCAGTTGTAAATTAGCTTTATTAGTTCTTGACGAGCTCAGGCCCTTTCGACATAATTTACTTTCAAGTTAGCTTATTTTCCAACTGCTAGAAAGCTACCTGTCTAACTGGATGCGACCTATCTTAATTCCACCAGCCAGCCCAGTAACTGAGTCGAATCTTACCCTTAGGATTGCTATTAAGCAATTTGTTAATTATTGTATCTGAAGTAGGTATCATCATTTCAGCCGAAAGACGTCCACTGCTGGACATAGGCCTCCCCCAAGGTTCTCCA
Source organism: Sesamia inferens (assembly GCA_037179545.1). Lineage (NCBI taxonomy): Eukaryota > Metazoa > Arthropoda > Insecta > Lepidoptera > Noctuidae > Sesamia > Sesamia inferens. The sequence continues at coordinate 12,358,012 of CM073940.1, forward strand.
CGACGACCGGTCCTGCGCCTCCCGCATCCAGCGGTTTCCCGCGACCTTCACCAGGTCGTCGGTCCACCTTGTCGGGGGCCTACCCACGCTACGTCTTCCGGTGCGTGGTCGCCACTCGAGAACCCGTCGGCCCCATCGGGCATCGGTCCTACGGGCAATGTGTCCAGCCCATTGCCACTTCAGTGTTGCAATTCTTCGGGCTATGTCGGTTACTCTCGTTCTTCTGCGGATCTCCTCATTCCTGATTCGATCGCGCAGTGAAACCCCAAGCATAGCCCTCTCCATTGCCCTTTGAGCGACTTTGAGCCTTCTTATAAGGCCCATTGTTAGCGACCACGTCTCAATTCCATAAGTCATCACTGGCAACACACACTGGTCGAAGACTTTTGTCTTGAGACACTGCGGTATTTCGGACGAGAAGATTCTACGTTGCTTCCCGAAAGCAGCCCAGCCGAGTTGGATTCGACGATTGACCTCTTTCTCGAAGTTGGACCTTCCTAACTGGATAGTTTGTCCCAGGTACACGTAGCTGTCAACAACTTCGAGAACAGAGTCTCCAATCTTTATAGGAGTCGGTACAACATGGGCATTAGACATGACTTTCGTCTTTCCCATGTTCATTTTAAGACCGACTCGCTTGGAGGCCCTACTGAGGTCTTCGAGCATTGTACTCAGGTCCTCCGCGGTCTCAGCCATGACTACGATATCATCAGCAAACCGAAGGTGTGTCATGTACTCGCCATTGATGTTGATGCCCAGTCCTTTCCAGTCCAGAACCTTGAAGACATCCTCCAATGCAGCGGTGAACAGTTTCGGAGAGATAACATCTCCCTGTCTGACACCACGCTGCAGAGGTATTGGTTTCGAGGTCTGGTCCTGTATTCGGACTGACATGGTGGCGTTTTCGTACAAACCCTTCAGCGCTTCAATATATCGATAGTCTACTTGGCACCGCTGGAGAGACTGCAGTACAGCCCAGGTCTCGATCGAATCAAAGGCTTTTTCGTAGTCCACAAACGCCAAGCAAAGGGGTAGGTTATACTCCTCGGCCTTCTGTATAACCTGCCGCAGCGTATGTATGTGGTCTACTGTGCTGTAGCCTTTTCGGAAACCGGCTTGTTCGGGCGGCTGGAAGTCGTCAAACCTGCAGGCGAGACGATTTGTGAGGACTCTTGAAAACAACTTATAGACATGACTCAGAAGTGAGATGGGTCTGTAGTTTTTCAAAAGGGTGTTGTCACCCTTTTTGAAAAAGAGTACCACCACACTTCTGTGCCATGCCTGTGGCGTTTTTCCCTTATCTATGACGGAATTAAATAACTTCTGAAGGGCCCTAAGGATCGGTTCACCACCCGCCTTCAGTAGCTCTGCCGTTATTCCGTCATCGCCTGGCGCCTTGTTGTTTTTAAGCTGTTTCAGAGCCAATCGAATCTCCTGCAGGCTGACGTCCGGGATATCTTCAGTGTAGTGTCGGGTTAATCTTGCTCTAGGGTCTTCAGCAAGATTTAATGCAGGTCTTGTCGTTGAAGTGTAGAGCTGTCCATAGAAATTCTCGACTTCCCTCAAAAGCTCGGGCCCGGACGTTAAGATCTTGCCGTCGTCAGTCTTCAGCTTGCTTAGCCGGCTATGCCCAATGGTCAGATCTCTAGCGAAAACTTTAGAGCCTCTGTTTCGCTCTATAGCCTCCGTTATACGCTCGGTATTATACCGACGTAGGTCGCGCTTCAGAGACTTTGAGATCTGCTTATTGAGCTGCCGGTATCTGCAAGCATCACTTGACGAACGCAAAATCATCTCACGTCTGTCCTCCATGAGCTCGAGAGTGTAGTCCGAGAGCTTTTTAGTTCTATTTGTACGGCGGGTCCTAAAATACTTAGTCCGGACCGTACGGACAGCTTCTACAAACCCGTCATTATATTCGTCCACGTCGCCACTTAGGCATTCGAAGCGATTTTGGAGCTCGAGCTGGAAACCCTCGGAGTTGTGGATCTGAATGGGTGCTGGCCGGAGCGTGGACTTCATCAGGCGAGATCTTTCGGACACTATGCTCAGATTCAATGTGCCTCTGACCATACGGTGATCGCTGCCGCATTTGAGCGAGTTGATCACTGAGACATCATTGAATATGTGCCTTTTTGTCGTCAAAATGAAGTCTATCTCATTCTTAGTGACCCCGTCGGGACTGATCCAAGTCCACTTTCGCTGTTCACGCTTTTTGAAGAAGGAGTTCATCATAAAGAGTCCCTCCTTCTCCATGAAGCCAGCTAACATGTGGCCTCGGTGGTTCCGACGCCCAAATCCAAAATTTCCCAGTCCGAGCTCTTCACCACTCCGTTTACCAAGTTTAGCGTTGAAGTCCCCCATGATAACGCTGTAGTGAGTTTTAGAGCTATGTATGGCTTTAGAGATGTCCTCATACATAGTCTCTACTTCATCGTCGGAGTGTGTCGAGGTCGGGGCGTATACCTGAATGACCTTCAGCGAATACCGTTTGGTTATTCTGAGTATCAGGAACGCCACCCTGGTCGACACACTCTCGATCTTCACTACATTGTCGACAAGGGACCTGTGGACGAGGAACCCGACACCACCTTGGGACTGATGGTCGCCCTCCCGGAAATAGAGCAAGTTACCGGATTTAAGGATTATCGAGTCCTCACCCTCTCTTCGGACTTCAGATAATCCCAGGACACCCCATCGCAACTTGCTCAATTCTTCCTCCAGTTCAATAACCCTCTCGTCGGTCCGCAGTGTGCGCATGTTTAGTGTTGCCAGGTCGATCCGTCGTTGCTTGTGGTAGCCGGATCTCTTCCGGAGATTCTTCGCACCCCTTGCCCCGCCGTTACCTTGGCCGCTACCACAATGACCAGGAATAGCGGAGCTGCCGGGGACTAGGGGCCTTGGCTTAGTCGTGTGCAACATTTGGGGGGGTTTGCCATAATCCCCACGCTTGGCAGGCGGGTTGGGGATCGCAGGATTTCATATTCCACAGAAGAAGCGCTGCTGCCCGCTTCCCTGGTGAGAGTTCCCTTAGTCGCCTCTTACGACACCCACGGGAGGATATGGGTAGTAGGGAAGTAGGTATAAGCTTTTTTAATTTGTTCAAAAATATGTATCAAAGTACAGCAATTTAAATCTATACTAATATAAAGGCTGTATCTGACATCGACGCACAAACGAGTACCATGGATCCAGTACATGATTCTGAACCAGTGGTGGAATTTTCGTCGGTTTTTTCCTGATTTAAAAAAAATATATGCAGTTTTTTTCACTTTAAACCGTTCATAATTGCTATAGTTTTATAACCCAATAAGATTTTAAGGTAAAAAAATAATTAATTCGCTAATTACACAAAAAAGCGCAATGTGAACAAAACTCTAAAAACTATCCTATCAGCTGATTTAATAGAGTTCACAACAGAGGTCAACGTCATACCCACAAACACGCGTGGCGGCACGTTTGCAACGTTCACAGGCCGAGCCGACACATTTTTTTAAACACTGTTATTTCTGTAAGTGCACATTAACGATATAAATGAATATCATAATTTTATTAGTGGCATGCGATGTAACCTAAGTTGCGAACCATGCGAACTTTGCGTTACGATGTCAGATAATCGCTAATCTCAGCAACTACTGGTCCGATTAGAAAAAATCCTTTTGCGTTGGATTGTCCATTAATCATTGTTTAAGATTATCATTCATAGCTTTAATGATAATCTTAAACATATATTTTTTTTCACATATTTTCTCATTCATCATCAACATTATCAACCTTTTTATCGTCCCACTGCTGGGCACAAGTCGCCTCTCATTCGGAGAAGGATTGAGCGTAATCACCACGCTTGTTCAATGCGGGTTGACGATTTCAGACTTGAAGTCCAGGTTTCCTAAAGATGTTTTCTTTCACCATTTCAGCCATTGGTGTCCAAGATATATTTACAAAGTGCATATAACTTTAGAAAAGTTACGTTGGTACTTGCCTAACCTGAAATCGAACCCGCGCACTCATACTTGAGAGGCTGGTGTTTTAACCACTAGGCCACTACGACTTTTTTCACCGTCTACACATAGTTCAAGACTCCTCCATGCTTTTAAATAGCATGTGAAGCCGTAAGTGCCAGCTGTCATTCTTAGATCTTTGCCAGTTTTTATGGATCATACGGAGCTTAAAAGTCTGCAACCCATTGTGATCTGTGATCAACTTGGGTTGTGGAATGCAAAAAATTAGATGCATCATATCATCATCATCTTAGTGTTAATCCCAGTTGCATCCGAAGCTTTTTCGGCTTTGGAGTCTGGGGTCCGCTTTACCAGTGTAACTGCTGATTTGGCTAAACTTCGATATTAAGTTAGTTACTTCATATAAAACTGGTATTCTACTGCATATGATTAAATTGGAAGTCAAACTCAATATAGTTCAGAAAAAGCTAGGCAGATGAACAATACAAAAAATCTTAGTATAATAATAAACAGGCACTTCTTCAGGCCCCCAATAAGGTTAACCAATGACCTGATAAAGGTCACAGGAAGCCGATGGATGCGGGCAGCACAACATTGGTCATCCTGGAAACCGGAGGAGGCGGAGAATAATAAACATACCCAAATTTGCTATCCAAGTACATAATAATGATTTTTAAGTCCAGCAGTCACAGAGTACACACCTTTATTTATCTAATTAACAATTAGATAATATTGTTATCAGCTAAGTTAATAAATAGCAACTGTTTACTTAAATGCCCACAGCATTCGGCTATTATTAAGGACAATTAATTAAGTAATTAAATCATTAATAAATAAAAAAATATTTCCTGTTGCAGGTAATTGATTACTTAAATTACTTCAGATTGCGGTTTGAATAAAATAAACTTTATGAGTTTTATTATAAGGAAAAATACTTTTCAATGTGAGTAACAGGACATTATAATATTTTTCATTCATTTTTCATTTTCATTCAAATTTGCTATCCAAGTACATAATAATGATTTTTAAGTCCAGCAGTCACAGAGTACACACCTTTATTTATCTAATTAACAATTAGATAATATTGTTATCAGCTAAGTTAATAAATAGCAACTGTTTACTTAAATGCCCACAGCATTCGGCTATTATTAAGGACAATTAATTAAGTAATTAAATCATTAATAAATAAAAAAATATTTCCTGTTGCAGGTAATTGATTACTTAAATTACTTCAGATTGCGGTTTGAATAAAATAAACTTTATGAGTTTTATTATAAGGAAAAATACTTTTCAATGTGAATAACAGGACATTATAATAAGAGATAATAAAAACCAATATTAGGCAGGTCCTAGAATTTTTTTAAGATTACAGATATGTCTAAGAATTAGAAATGAATGAATTTTAGTGAAATTTCTTAGTCAGAGATAAATTAGTATTCAAGTGAGTATACAAGAATGTGTTTTAACTAAAAATTATAGGTACCTTATAGTACCTACCTATTATTTTTAGTTAAACCACATTCCTTAATAATAATAATAGTTTATTATTTTAACAAGTAACATTACCATCTTGTGATTGTAGCCTCCTTTTAAGCAGAAAAGCCTGATTCTTATGTATTATAATTTTACTTAGTGTAGTTTTAAAAGTAAGTTAGCTTGAAGCCATACTCAATCTGATAGTTATTTCGTTATTCTGATCTATGAAATTAGAACGCGTAGAACTAAAGTACAGGGTACCAATAATTATCATTTAATTTATTCAAGATTTAGGCCGCCAGTGTGTAGGTGCAAGGGACAAGCACGAAGTTGTAAGACAGGTTATAGATAAGTTTACTTAACTGTAAATACGCGTGTTCTTGTCAAACAAACTCGACTAAGCCCTCTCTCAATAATAACTCGCCCACAATGTAGCAATAATCCATCTTTATTTTTGAAGCATTCACTTGTAAAATGCTTATATGATTCCGTGAAAGGTATACCGTATCGATATTTTACTTGAAGATAGGAGGACAAAGAAAGGTTTGAAGAAATATTTATCAAGCAGGTTTAGCATCCATTATCACATTTTTACACCCAAACAATAGATTAACCATTGCCAAAGTTAAGATTTTCTTACAACGAGAATATGTAAGTCTGTGAGAGTTTGATGACTTCAAAAATGTTAATTGAACACACTTACCTTGTACTTCGTTTGTTTCGACGCCGAAAAAATAAAATAAACAATATTTTAATTCATAAACAAAACACTACATAAATTGGCAATCACACACCTAACCACAGTCCAGTCAACTCCACGGAACTCAAACTTGACCCATCCCGAGTCCCGGCTGGAGAGGTCCTTGCCAAAAAGAAAAATTTCACCAATAGTTGTTGTTACCAGCCGCTAAAATGAATCTTATTATAATCAGAACTTAATTAAGAAATGTGATTTAAAATGAAATCGATTGACATGTGATTGGTTTTATGACGTGATGGTGTAATTTCTTCAAAATAAATCAGGTAATGATATTTCTTAAGTTTTCTTTAAATACTAGCAATACTGTTTGCACAGCGACATCTTTGGTTCACTTTCATATCTTCAGTAAATTTAATTTCACGCCATCTCTTATATTTTATTATATGTCATACCAAGCGTCAAATTTATGTTTTGCATCATTATTCTAGTGCCTTTGTATCAACGCCATCTGTTGTTATAAATGCTTTAAAATTTAGTCAGCAGCATCTAGTGGCGAATAGAACACTAGTTGTGATTGCGACATCTATTGACTAGTAGTAAGAACTTTTCCTATTTTTAAATTAAGGAACCGTTAAATTTGTTCACTAGATGGCGGAAGTAAAAAACCGTGCCTACCTTAAAAAAGAAAAAGTTTAGTTTAGTTCTTTATTCCCAAAAAGTTCAGTCGGAATCTACACAATAGACATTTGGTAAATAAATAACTGTCGATAATTTAAAACATCTAGGTATTTCTATTTATATTTATGGCAAGTGAAGCTGATGTCGACTATTATGCCAATGTCAAAAGTGAATTGGAGAAGCAAGAGAATTTAAAACATTATAGGTCGCACAAAAAAGTCTTAGTAGTTATTTTTGATGTTGATAGGACTATTCAGCTTAACTTGATTTTTTCTATTTTCTCTTTCATGTGTCAGTTTATTATCAACGAGCAGAGTATTTCAGGTCTGCTCTCTAGTTTGGTTGAGGTTACTCGTGTCAGCTCCTGCTGAGTTCTTCTCCACCCCCAGTTGGTAAGCTCTACTCCTACCCCCAACCACTTCTGCATTTGATAGTAGGTTGTGTTGGAATCATAATCAATTTTTTGGTTTGAAAAGAGTGAGAGATGGGCTATGCTTTCGGTCTAGCACTATCTCTCTCCTCATAGGTAATTGAACATTTTAAGAGAGATCAAGATAGACGAAACTTCGTTTCCTCCATTAGTTAATGTCGATGGTTGGAATGTTCGGCTGCAGCGCTCTCGGTCGGGAGCAGACAAACGAGGTGAATGTTGGCGTTGGTGACAGATAAGGCCAATTAATATACCGTAATACAGTGAGAATATCGTAAACAATAAGAATCTGTGGCGTATTGTGTCACAATACTCGTTTTAATATTACAACTGGCAACACCTAATGCTTCCGATAAAAAGTACCCCCTGTTTTCATAACTCATCTCACCTGGCATTATGTTAGTTGTTATATCTAAATTATAGTAGTGCTGGTGATTAAACTGGTGTTCAATATTTTGAACACCAGTTTAATCACCTTTTATTAAGTAGTGTACCACCAAAAATCGTTAGAATTTATATGTCCAAAGTAGTACAAATTCCCCCTTATTCAAGTTAACTAGTGATTAGCGATTTTTTAAACATACATTTTAGACGCTTGCTAGGTCACTTAACTTTAAAAATGGATTAAGAATAAACCCCTTAAACACTGTGGTGTTTATTCTAGATCTTAGAAAGGAAGATTTAAGTTAAGTGACGTTAAAAGGTCAAAAATGTATGGTTAAAGAATCACTCGTTAACTTTAAGCATTTTTTTATGAATAAGGGGGTAAATGTTTAATTTAAAAAAAATATTATGTATAATACAAAGTATGTACAGTACTTTGGACATCTCGGGTTTTATAGAGCGACGACTGCGTTCTAATACATAGTAGAAAATTTTGTTTAATTTAAAAATGAAATGTATTTTATTCCCAAAGAAACAAAGACTAATATCAAAATAATAAGTAAAATCCCCATTTGATCACGAGCGGTCACGAAAGGGGCACTGTGTGGAGCATATGCTGATATTCCCAACGCTGGTCCCACTCTAACGAGCTGTCACACGTTTGTGACAACTGGCGACGTTGACGGCCTATCTCAGGGCTATATCTGTTCCATCGAGATACGGCCCGTCGCCCGTTACTCGTAGCAAGCAACCCACCGTTATTTTTGTTTCAAGATTTTAATCTGAAATGTCTCTTCGATGACAATGTAATGTCAGGGAGATAATGTAGTTTGTGTGTTCGTATTTTAAATTACTATGTATGGGCGTTTTTAAAATGATATACCAATCATATTTTTATACATTTATGACTTACTTACTTAAAGAAATTAGGCTTTATGGGTGTTTTTCGTGTTTTTTTTTTTATGTCGTCCTCCATAGCGCAGCGGTCAACACGCCTGCCTGCGACGTGGAGGCCCCGGGTTCGATCCCCGGCCAGGTCATGATGGAAAACGATCTTTTCCTGATTGGCCTAGGTCTTGGATGTTTATCTATATATGTATCTATTATAAATATAGTATCGTTGAGTTATCCCATAACACAAGTCTCGAACTAACTTTGGGGCTAGCTCAATCTGTGTGATTTGTCCGTATATATTTATTTATTTTTATTTAATATCCCTCAAAATTGTTCAGATTAACATTTATAGTCACACAGATTGACTGTGTGATTTGTCCGTATATATTTATTTATTTCTCAATTAAAACTTACTTATTACTGCCAATTTTCGTTACTAGCCGCTAAAAGTGTATATTATCCCCCTTATTCATAAAAACTGCTTAAAGTTAACTAGTGATTAGCGATTCTTTAACTATACATTTTTAACTTTTTAACGTCACTTAACTTAAATCATCCTTTATGAATAAACACCACAGTGTTTAAGGGGTTTATTCATAATCGATTATTAAAGTTAAGTGACATGCAAGCGTCTAAAATGTGTGTTTAGAAAATCGCTAATCACTAGTTAACTTTAAGCAGCGTTTATGATTAAGGGGGTATATATCTATATCTACATATATGCGTGGCCGATAAATAAATTAACAGGTACCAAATGTAAAAACGACGAAAACCACTAAAAGGGCTGTAGAATAAACTTATCCGTTAAAAACTATCAATAGGTAATGAAAAAATCATTATTATTAAGTATATACCGGTAGGTATGACGTAGATTAATAGATTTTGCATTAGATTGCTTGATTATTAACTACACATAAGTAGTTCTATTCTTTTTCAGTACAGTATTATTTAATATACGTATGATGAAAAACTCAACGGTTAAAGAATAAGTGATAAAAATATGGACAGTGAATTCCTTTTACTTAGATATCAAAGAAAAATGTTATTTTGATCGAATTATTCCGAAAAAAGTTTAGTTGGGCTCTACACAATAGACATTTGTTATAGAAATAATGTTTTATTGTTTTTATTTCAAAGCCGAATAAGCTTTTCAAAAGATATTAATTATTGGTAAGATAATAATTAAACCGCCCATTGTATGTTTTGTATTAAAAATAGGTATATACCTATCTACGTATTTTCTGGTATACCTACAATAAAATATGTATGATTAAGTAACTTTACACCTTAGTTACTTGACTACCTCTTAAATACTATTTATTACTTAACTAAACACTTCGAGGTTTAGATGCCAACTGGTTATTCTAGATTACTAAAATGAGCATTAATAATTAATTATCAGATAGTGTGTCCACTAGGGTTGAAACGGATCTTCGCCTCCGCTTCCGTTACTGTGGAAGTTCTCCAAGAAATCGTATCTTCGCTTCCGCCTCCGACGCACAATTTTTGCGGAGTTATAACGGAGATTTATTTATGTATTTATAAAATAAATAACGCGCAAGCTGCGATGCTCGACAACAGTCCGGCCGCGTTTGAGCGCGAAATAGTCAAGAATCAACTAGTGCGAGACGGGAATGCGGCAAATACAATTTGTTTCTCCATAATTTTCATTACTAGAAGGTAATATTTTTTTACTAAGTGTACTACTATTAATGTAAGTATTTAAAATAAAAAATTGTTTTAATTAAACATAAATTTATATTTTTTCTACTATATCTACTATCACCTCCGCCTCCGCCTCCGTTATCCTCCGCATCCGCGGAGGTGAAACTCGTCGCCTCCGTATCCGCAACCGCCTCCGCTAACAAGGCCTCCGTTACAACCCTAATGTTTTTTTTTTTTAATAATTATAAACTAGCGCTTGACCGCAATCCCGCCTGATGGTAAACAGTGATGCGATCGTTGATGGTAAAGCGCGCTAGTTTATTAAGGGTCTATTCGCTCAGAAAAACTGAGCGAATAGGAAGGAAGACGGCAGTTGAGCGAGGAGATGCAATGTTAAACCCAACAACACGACCAACGATGCTGCGCCAAAGGGAGATTGATCTGAAGACCCTCCACGACCAAACTCCCAATGTCCAATGTCCACGCTATCGGCAGAAGATCTCTCATAAACGAGAATTTACATCGAATCGAATTACATCTAAACATAGCCATAGGTTCTTAATAAACTAGTGCGCTTTACCATCAACAATTTCATCACTGCGTACCATCAGGCGGAATCACGGTGAAGCACTGTTTTATAACGTTAAAAAAACATTATTCTGCTAGCAAATTTTTGGAAATATCTCGTACATAGTTTTATTTACTTTCAAAACCACCCTTGAAACCTTGTAACTGAAAAAGAGGGCTGTTGATTTCCTCATCTTTAGTACCAACGCCCGAGTAAGGTGCATGTTGGCGTGGAAACCTCCACGTGAGCTCCGCACGTGACCAGGCCACACGAACTCAACACCCCAACCACCCAGCCTTTATAAATTCAGCTTTTGTCATAATTTTCTCTTTTAAAACTTCCCGCTATTGTCTGCGCAAAACTCCTGAAGTCCACGCTGAAGTTGAGGTAAAACAATCTACTTTATACGGACTCCCTTTTATTTGTAACGAGAATGAAATTGCGCGAGCAAATAAACTGCCATGAATTTCACTATCCGCCTTAAACGTTTTGACAAGCGTATACATTTGCATTAAGTTGCCATCTGCTCATCGAGGCAGAAAACTTACAATTAATATTAAAACATGCGCAATAAAATAAAGGCAAGCAGTCGGAAAGTATACGCGTCAGTCGAGCAATGCTTTTGACATGGCTATTATTTTATTGGAAAATTAAAATGCTCTAAGTGTTCTGTCCTTGCGTTAGAATTTTATACCTTATGGAAATCAGGTTACAGGTTTTAATCCTTTGATTGTAGTGAAATGTAAGCCTGTAATACGTTTGGGGGTTTATCACTATCCTGGGCTATGAGCACAAGGATGCAAATAATACAGTTCAGGATATTGTTCTTCGCCGTACTATAGACACAATTTCTCGCTACGGGTAGAGTAACAGATATTATGTATGCACGAAATAATAAACATCGATTATAATAACACAACATTAGTATTTGTTTACCTGTATTATAAGATGCCTTCGGGGTATGACCAAACTTTAGTAAATGTACTCGTAGATTTGTATGTAGTTGCTACGTTGTTTAAATTACACGACATTTTGCCTTGGTTCCGTAGCTAATACATACTATTAGATTCGGAAAGTCACGTGTAGGAATTTTCTTTAATCACCGATAAATTAGTTTCCTTCGGTTATTTTCTGAAACGAGAATCGTTAAATGTTTCATAAACATTCCACACGTTAAAAATTGGAAAAGTCTATAAATTATCGAACACAGAGTTTCATAACAATTTTGTGGATATGCGACAAAATAGATGCTGTTTGACTTCTAAGTATGTAGCAAGGCTTTTGTTGTTTCGCTTAAGGCTTTTCTGGAATTTTTAGGTCAAAATGTAAAATTGAAGTTCCTACGCAATGTTATTAAGCCACCATTATAATAATTGCACTGGTCTGGTCGTGCCTTGGAAAGCACGTTAAGACATTGGTCCCGGTTGCCATACGAACATCTAATGGCAGTCGCTACGGATTGTTGGAGCCCTTAAAAGTCAACAATTGGTCTAACTGCAATGCTTTGATATCGCCTTCGGGTTGTAGAGGTCAGATGGCAATCGCTTCACGGAAAATATCGAAGTGTAGCCAAAATCAGCAGTTAGACTGGTAAAGCGGACCCCAGACTTCAAATCTGAAAATGCTTCGGAAGCGACTGGGATTTACGCTGAGATGGTGATGACTATAAATGTTAATCTGAACAATTTTGAGGGATATTAAATAAAAAATAAATAAATATATACGGACAAATCACACAGATTGAGCTAGCCCCAAAGTAAGTTCGAGACTTGTGTTATGGGATACTAACTCAACGATACTATATTTATAATAGAAACATATATAGATAAACATCCAAGACCCAGGCCAATCAGGAAAAGATAGTTTTCCATCATGACCTGGCCGGGGATCGAACCCGGGACCTCCACGTCGCATGCAGGCGTGTTGACCGCTGCGCCACGGAGGACGACTAAAATATTATATTATATTACATTATATTTACAAATACATTGTTTTCCATGTTCAAAAAATACTTCCTCTAAATAACGCAAATAATGTTATTGAACTGTCAAAACGAAACTCATTGTTACTGATAGTAGATTTGTTAAGCAATTATCCTGCTGATCATGAAAATCAATCATTATCAGTTCAATTACAACAGATGTCTTAATAACATTGCGCAGAAACTTCAATTTTTCATTTTTTTTTGGCGCCAATTCTCTTGACAGGTCTAAACTAACATTTTATCTTTTGTCCTTTTCTTAATGAAATATAATGAAAAAAATGCAATGAACTTAAATGCAAGGGACGCTTCTCTAATTCACAAATTAAACAAAATTTAAGTACCACTACTATACAGTACATTAGTTAGTACAAGTCTCCCAAAGTGATAATGCGCATGATAGAAATCTTCGTCACTGTTCGGCAACGGTTGTATTCCCCGAGCGTTCGGAAATGTATATAGAGTGGTGCACTTAACCACTTTTTATGCACTTAACCACTGTAAGTAAATGAAACTGTTAACATGCGGATAATGTAGTGGGCTGCAATATTGTTATACTATAATATTATACTATTGTTTCTAATTTTTTTTTTATATTAAAGCTGTTTATTGTCCCATAATAAATAAAATAAAATAAAACTGTGAGGTTCGTTCGGAAGAAGATATGTATATAGAGTGGTTAAGTGCATAAAAAGTGGTTAAGTGCACCACTCTATATACATATCTTCTTCCGAACGCTCGGGGAATACGACCGTTGCCGAACAGTGACGAAGATTTCTATGCCCATTATCACTTAGGGAGACCTGTACTAGTACTTAGTATTGGTTAGTGTATTTAAGAATTATCTCACAGTTTTCATTTACTTACACATTTTAGAAGAACGTTTCGTTTGTATTTTGTTATCAACCTTACATACATCGTTCAACAGAAATGGTTTTGAGCATGCATATTGCTCGTCGGGTCTAGGGACGATCAGAGCATTTGACCCGCAATCAACCGAAGTGCACCCAGCAGTAGGTACATAGGTACCTACATATGTAAATACACACCCGACGGAGTAAGATTTCTAATGTAATTGACAGCGAAAAGATTGCTTCAGACTTAGGATATTCCGACTCGTTGAAGCGGCGATTGGATTTAAATAATGATTTTGTATTATGTTTGCCCCAAACAGCCTTGCAGTTTACTTACTGTTTCAATGTCGACTTCCTTCAAATTCAACTATATATAATATACTTATGTACGTACCTATATAGAACCGATAAACAAATCTTTGTTTATGCATAAAAAAGTATAAGCCCATATTCTAATATTATCTCTTCACCGTACAAAATTGACAGCTATTTTCTTGTCCTTTAACTATAAACTTTTTATTCATTTGTTATTATCATAGGTCGGAATAGGTAGAGTGATTTTTGGTATTTGTATCATAAACTAGCGGCCGCCAGCGACTTCGTTCGCGTGGAGTTAGTTATGCATCGCTCCTATCGGTCGCAGCGTGATGTTATGTTGCCTAAAGCCTTCCTGGGTTAATAGGCTATGAAACGCAAAAAGAATTTTACAAATCGGACCCGTAGTTCCTGAGATTAGCGCGTTCAAACAAACAAACTCTTCAGCTTTATATATTAGTATAGATGTTCACAGAAAGAATAACGCGGAAAAGCCATTTTCCCGGAATGTAATTCGGGATCCAAGTAAATATTGTTAAAGTTGGTAGTCGCATTATTACTACTCAATTCAATTAAAGGAAGGTAATAAAACTAAACTAATTTATTATTTACTTGTTGAAAAATAAAAACAATCAAATTCCGATCGAAGCATTAATACATTTCAATATTTTATTTTTAGCCTCTAATGAAGGGTATGGCCAAATCAACCAATTCCGTAAATCCGGAGGAATGTCCATCCACGTATACAGTATGTTAAGAAAACCCTGTCCGACCCATAAGGATAATAAAGGTTAGGTAATCACATGACCAAATATAATATAAAATTTTACGTATTCATCATAGTACCAATACAAATGAATTTTGAAATAATCTTTTTTTCCCGCGAATTAATTCCAATTTCCCCGAAATTTGGTAATTTTTAAAAAGTGACAACACCCGTATTATTATGAGCGAATAGCGATGCAACCACGTGCCGCGTGCCCTGCCGCCCGCCCCCCGCGTGCTGCAGGCGAAGGGTGGTTAACGCGCATTTTTTAAGTTACCTCTTTTTGCGAAATAATATTTATATTTTTAGGGGGATTTTTTTTTAAGTGTAGCCCGGTTTTGTATGCATTAGTAGAATCAGTTATCGATACCTAACAACACCTTCACGGGTCGGACAGGGTTTTCTTAACATATTGTATATTAATATATACGTTTCCGATCAATGACCCCAATTCACTCTACCGATTCCGACCTATTTTTATTATAGTGAATAAATAAACAAATTCGCACAGGTAACTAATTCCAATCAAAACATTTAACCTTGAGTCAATCCTAGGAGGTACACAGCTCGTAACATAGGAACTATATCAAGTCCGCAACCGCCATTTCATTTGAGGAGTCTTCTGCGAGTGTGCGAAGGACATGGGCGGTCGTCCTCCCGAGATTTAGTTCCATTTCATCGTATTAGCAGATTGGATCGCCGTCAGCCACTATAAAACCCGCCCCTGAAGCATTCCCGCCACTTCATTGAACAACGCTTTTTGTTTTATTTAAATTTTGTTTACTTGCTCAACGTCAGAATTAACTGATATTGGCAGCTTCACCTTAGTGAAAATTAAGCGCTGTAATGAATATTCATTTTGAAATAGTAAGACTGTTAGTCTGCTATGTAGCTTCAAGATTATTATAGAGATTTAAACTAAACTGTAAATGAAGTGACAAGATTCGACGTCTAAAGGCTCTAGAATATATCTGATATAATTTGAATTTTTGTCAGTTTTTCGGTACTAGAAGTCAGAAATCAATTTTATTTCGTACATAAAAGTTTATTTCTATACATGTTAACCTGAATTTCTGGTAAAATCAGCCCTTAAAGAGAAAGAAAGTAACAGCGGTGTTAATGTAAAATTGTTCGCACGATGAAACATTTATAATGTTAATTGTGTAAGTCACGCATTATTTAAAACGTTGGACGGCTCGTGTGGTATCGCGAGTGTCAGCGGTATACGACACTCTGGCGCAAGAAGGGTGAAGCTAGCACTCACTCATTTTATTACTACAATGACTTGACATTTATTATCAGTTAAGAAAATAAATTCCTAGTCGTGAAATAAAGGGAAAAATGAATAAACTCAGTCGGTTGCAAAAGAAACGCGTTTAAGACTTAATTGTGTAATATATTTGGAGTAAGGGCCGCCATTTTGTTGCAGTTTTATTATAATATTTTAATAATTTGTGTCATCGCTCCAATTGTACGTTTTTTATGCGAAGGCCCTTAGGCGGGAAATCGTTGGGCTTAACGGTTTGTTTTATTGTCGACAAAATTTGATGTTAATGTACTGCTCACTTCATAGACAGCCATTAGGAACCGCCATTTCCATTACTGGGGTGAGAGCTCACGGAAATGAAATAAGTATGAAGTTTTTGATGAAATTTTGTAAATATTAATCTGTAGATTCTGTGTACGTGACAATTCAAAGTTAGAAAACTTTTATAATGGTTGGAATCGGTGTTATTTTTTTACAATGAGCTCGTGAACTGTATTCCGTGACTGTACCCAGTTTGTAGGGTTTAACACCTTGTAAATCTCCACATAAAATATACAATGTTGTTCACGTTTCGTCACTTACTATTATTCCGGCGCGTGCCCTTACATTCTTGCGTTTTAGTTTCGATTTAAATGAACACCGAATAAATAAGATTTGGGGCATATTTCCTGTGTTTTCAAAAATTGTTTTAGGTTGTACTATACCTTCTATTTGTGAGCACCACTATAGGTAACTGTGTGACTCGAATTATTTTAGGTGATTTAAGAAATTCAATGATTTTCGATGTAACGATGATGTCAACTATCCTAATCATAACTAATATTATAAATGCGATAGTAAGTTAGTTTGTCTGTCAATTTTTTACAATAAAACGACTGAATGGATTCAGATGAAATTAGCGCATGGGTAGCACATACGCTTCTTTTCATCCTCCTCAGATCCTCCTTAAATCGAATCATAGAAAAAAACTGTTTGCACGTCTTTAAAACGAAGGACCTAATTTTAGAAGTTTTCTTTAGTCCAGTGCTAGAGCGTTAACAGACTGTTTCAGCAACCCCCCGGCAACCGTTTAAGGTCAGCCATCCGATTTACGGCAGCGGCGTTGAAGTAAGATTGAGTCGGCACTGCTAACAGTTTTTTTGTGTAGGTGTAAATCTTAAGGCGCGTTTACGACGCTCTATAATACGGCGTAAATGATGAGCTCCCGCGACGTAATGCATACTCACCAATTTCTAAGGATTTCTAGTGGCACAGATCTCTCCAAGGCAGTCAGGCATTACTTTATGGAAAACGGAGATCGCTGTCGCTGCCCATCCTTTTGTCATCGGTTAAAGTAGGTCTCCTAATTCGTGCAGTACTTTATAGTCTGCAGTCCATCTTGTGCTAGAAATCCTTGGAATCCGTTTAACAACTATGGAACAATCAAATATGGAAAAATCATCTTCCTTTCTTAAAGCCCATTCATGTTCCTTGCGTTACTTGTGCCAAGGTATCTCTTTCGAAAACCCTCGGTCCTGGCGGAGCCAGTCGCTTTGTGGTTACATACATCTCTTTGAGGCGCGCATATAACACAGCGCGGCGTCGATTTGGACCTGGTCCTTACCGGGTGGCGAGCGTCTTTTGCTCGATGTGCGATAAGCCTACAGTGCCTACAGTGGTCGGGAATCAGCTGTTGATTCCCGATATCCAGGATTTCTACTGTGGTAACTAGGGGCGTTAGAATGCAGAGACTGCCTCTCCTTCACGTACTCCGCCTTCTCGTTTCCGAGCTTTACTGTTTCGCAAAAAGAGGTGACGGTTTTCTATGCAATTTCGCTCCGTACCATGGCCTGGACCAGGGCCGGGCCGCTGGCCGGCCTTCCTTATGATAACATGGTGGTGGTCGTCAATGCTGGACAAACCTTCACTGTGTCTTCCGGGAGCCGAAAAACTCCTAAGGTATCATTTGCAGCAACTTTATGTAGGTAACTTCCATTTCAGAACTGTATTGTGCTAGGTATTGTCAGGGCAATGAAATGTTATCGTATCTATATTCAGCCATTCATCGTACCATTAACTGTTGTTGCGTTGGATACAACAGTATTTTACATCTTTTCTGCTTCATCCTATTGTCCACTGCTTGACAAAGGCCTCCCCCAAGGATTGGAGGGGGCTTGCCATAATATCCCCATGCTTGACAGGCGGGTCTGGGATCGCAGTAATTTGATATTCCACAGTAGAAGCGCTGCTGCCCGCTTCCCTGGTGAGAATTCCCTAAGTCGCCTCTTACGACACCCATGGGAGGATATGGGATGGTTCTATTCTAAGCCCGGTACTACACGGAGCGACTGAATATCTAACCTCCACAATCCAGCTACAGGATTGCGTGTGATATTTATGTTGTGGATGTAAGATCTTTATTATTTTGTAACTTCGAGAATTTCGTAGGCCTTGTAGACAGTTTTGTTGATAGGCCGAAACTGCCCCTCAATACCTATTCATTAACACTGTAATTTTAAAATTTAAAACAATAACCTTGAAGTTTCTTACTGGCTTTTCTCCATAGGAGACGACCAATTCGAACAATCTACATAGCTTTTGACGTTTCACTAGTTCCCATCTAGGTTTATGTGAAATAGAATAAGTATTTTGGTTTAGAATGCAGATTATGTTGGTATTATAGAAAATCTCTATTATAACTGCCTCGTGGATGATATAATGGCTAACGTATCGCACTTGGGCCATGGTGTTACGGCCAGACCTTTGCCATAACAACCAGGCACAGTAAACCAACACTTTTAGAGGGTCGTGAAATTTTTAATGTTCTCCTGGTCAAGATTTAAGACCACGTATAGTGTAGCGATCATTTTTCTTAAAATACTTCCGATGTTAAATAATTTAAAATGAATTTTATAGCTAGTTGTGAGATGCAAGATAAATCTTATTGTTATTATAAACGCTGAGGTTTTTATGGATGAATGGATGTTTGTTACCCCTTCACGCAGAACATATTGATCCGATTTGAATGAAATTAGGCATTCATCATCATCAAGCTTCGGAGTCTGGAGTTCGCTTTACCAGTCTAACTGCTGTCCGTATGTGGCACACAAATGGTTAATAAACAGATTGACTCACCAAATAATTTCAACCTGATATTTCCCCGGGGTCAAAACTTATACGAAGGAAACCGTGGGGCGTAGGCAGTCATATCTATATCTATACTAATATATAAAACTGAGGACTTAGACCTTGGACTTGAACCTTGGATTTGGACCTTCGACTTGGACCTTCGACTTGGGCCTTGGACTTGGGCCTTCTACTTGGACCTTGGACCTTGGACTTGGACCTTAGACTTGGACCTTGGACTTGGACCTTGAACTTGGACTTGGACCTTGGACTTGGACCTTGGATTTGGACCTTGGACTTGGACCTTGGACTTGGACTTAGACCTTGAACTTGGATTTGGACCTTGGACTTGGACCTTGGATTTGGACCTTGGACTTGGACCTTGGACTTGGATTTGGACCTTGGACTTGGACCTTAGACTTAGGCTTGGACCTTGGACCTTGGACCTTAGACCTTGGATCTTGGAGCTTGGACCTTGGACCTTGGACCTTGGACCTAGTACTTGGACCTTGGACCTTGGACTTGGACTTGTCCTCCCCTAAGGATCTCCACGACGATCGTTCCTGCGCCACCCGCATAGGTATTATGTATACAGGGTTAGACAGGGTTTTCTTTACATATTGTACGTACCTAATAGATTCACAGACCCTTAAAACTGTACTTAGTGAATGAACAAAACAATTTTGACATGACAAATTGACATGGCCAGAACAGTTATTGCTGTATTTTAATGTCATGTTTATATCGTAAATTGTAAAAGTGTAATGTAATAAATATTGAATTTGCTATGCAGTTTTTATTATAAGTGGCTGTGTAGGGATAACATATCGATTTCGTGCATGTAGAATTTTATATAAATTTACTGTGGTACTACTACTTTAATTGTTTAGAAATGGTTAAAATTATAGGAATATTTGTTATTGTATTTGTGTACTATTGGGAAATTAATGCAGGTATAGTAAAAGTAATACTTATTCCTGTAACGATTATGTAGCTATGCAAATATATACCTAACAGTGGTAAACGTTCACGTGTTATTAAATGGAAATCGCGAATCCAGCTGCTAGTAATCATGTAACACACTTATAATTGTAATACCTATTAATTCTATAAGACAACATCATCCATTGGGTGATATGCATATATTGCTGATCAGACGAATTTTTCAATCGTCATAATTCAAGTTGAGTTGTTGATAACACTGTGCAATTTAATTGCTTATGGCCATACATTAAAGTAACAATAGAAGTTGCGCCGTCTGTTTGGTAGGACATTGATCAAATTTTTTGCTTAAGACCTTATATGCCTTTGTTCACAAATAAAAATGATTGATTGATATACAATGTACGGAAGACAGCAGGTCAAGCTACTCGACTTCGCTCACATGTGGGAGTAGTGAGAGGACGCAAAACGCCGAAGCATAAATTCGTTGCCGCGAGAAATCACGGTACGGCGGACAGAGCTCCGGCGGAATCTCATGGCAATATGGAGAATGCGATTGTTGCGACAACCCAGTGCTGGGCCCGCCACACTAACGGCGGTAAGTCACCTCTTTGAGGAGTGGTTAGAGAGGCGCCACGCTACCCCACTTTCCACCTGACGCAGGTGCACATCGGGCACGGTTGTTTCGGGAAGTTTCTGTTCCAGATAAGGCGAGAGGAAACGCCAAGGTGAAGGTTTGCCCGGCTTGGGTAGAGCACCGCCGTGTCCTCGATGGCGATCGGCGGCTATCTCTCGAGTCCGACCCTGGTCCCGGCCTTGGTCCGGAACGAGTGCATGGCAGGCCGTCACCTCCTTTTGCGAAGCAGTGATGCTGGCAAAGGAGCAGGCGGAGCGCGTGAGGGAGCGAGAATCTCAGCGCCGTCACGCCTCTAGCCGCCTCAGAAGATGCCCTGGTCGGGAGACAAGATCGAACTCCCGGTCAACGTAGGCGCGGGCTTGCGAGCGGCGAGTGATGGGCAGCTCACCGCCCGGCAAAGACCAGGCCCGGGTCGACGGTGCGTTGTGCTTCACGCGTGCCTCAAAGACATGTCAGCACATCGTGACGGGTACACGAGGACCGATGCATTAGGATGAATCCGTGGTCATGGCGCACAGGCAAATGCAGAAACACGGGTGGGTTATAGTCATTAAAAGTCTGACTCGCCCTTTCGCTCCGCCCGGAGTGGGAGAGGTCATTTGATGATTTCCTATCCAAAACAAAAAAAGCTACCCGAAACTGTCAACTATTCCCAATCAACCTTGAGCCTTGATGCTTTGGCGATAAAGTTGAAAATCTAATAAAGAAATCTGACAGATTGTAGTAGCTTAATGTTGTGTCGTCTGTACATCATATCATCATAACCAGCCTACAATGTTTCCACTCCCGGGACACAAGCTCGGCGAGAGGGAGCGGGCCGTAATCTACCACGCTGACCCAGTGGGCTGGTAGATGTCACATGTCTCCAAAGTTTTGGCTGAAGGACATGTCGGTTTCCTCACGACGTTTTCCAAAACGATGATATGTACGGCTAGGTACACAGAAAATCGACGCAACTCATTGAACGCATTGTTAAAATCTAGTTTAGTGCATTACAGTAGAGTCGTCGTGTTCCGGCATGATGTCTGGTGCAGCCGTTCGGAGGACGGGTCTGAGCAGTTGTGTTGCGATGTGTGCCGGGTACGATGCGCCTAATATTGCTGTGTTGGGAGTTTAGTCGTGGAGGGTCTTCAGATCAATCTCCCTTTGGCGCAGCATCGTTGGTCGTGTTGTTGAGTTTTATATTGCATCACCTCGCTCAACTGCCGTCTTCCTTCCTATTCGCTTAGTTTTTCTGAGTGAATAGGCTCTTAATAAACTAGCGCGCTTTACCATCAACGATCGCATCACTGCTTACCATCAGGCGGGATTGCGGTCAAGTGCTAGTTTATAATTATTAAAAAAAAAAAAAAAAAATTATAAACTAGTGTTACACCGCGATCTCGCCTGATGATAAGTAAAGCGGAATATTTTTTATGACGTTATTCACTCTAGCTTAGAAGACACTTAGGTTGTAATCACGCTTTAACGGCTACGCGGGTGAGGCGGTCAAATGCAGTGGTTTTACACAACAATTAAGCTTCTACTTATGTACCTACATGTATTGTTCATTGTATGTAAAAGAAAGAGAAACAGCTATGCTCGGAGTTTCTCTGCGTGATCGAATCAGAAATGAGGAGATCCGCAGAAGAACCAAAGTTACTGACATAGCTCTTCGAGTCGCTTAAATTAAGCGGCAGTGGGCAGGGCACATTCCTCGTAGAATCGATTGCCGATGGGGTAGTAAGGTTCTGGAGTGGCGGCCACGTAACGGAAGATGCAGCGTAGGGAGGCTCCCATCAAGGTAGACCGATGACCTGGTGAAGGTCGCGGGAAGGCGATGGATGCGGGCAGCGCGGGACCGGTAATCGTGGAAAGCTTTGGTGGAGGCTTTTGTCCAGCAGTGGACATCTATAGGTTGAAGAAGAAGGAGAAGATTGTTTCTGCATGAGATAATTTTATCTAACAAGCGGCCTGCGCCCGGTCTAAGAGCGAGCGTCCCCTATTTAGTATTGTATTCTATTTAGTATAAAGGGTGTATCTGACATCGTAACGCAAACTTTGCGAGAAGGCTACACCGCATGCCACTAATAAAATTATGATAGTCATTTTTATCGTTAATGAGCGGTTACAGAAATAAACGGTGTTTAAAAAATGTGTCGGCTCGGCCTTTGAACGTTGCAAACGTGCCGCCGCGCGTGTTTGTTGGTATGACGTTGACTGCTGATGGAATGAATGACCTCTATTAAATCAGCTGATAGGATAGTTTTTCGAGTTTTGTTCACATTGCGCTTTTTTGTGTAATTAGCGAATTAATTATTTTTTACTTTAAAATCTTATTGGGTTATAAAAGTATAGCAATTTTGAACGGTTTAAAGTGAAAAAAACTGCATATTATTTTTTTTTAATCATGAAAAATTCTACCTGTGGGGGATTCAGAAACATGTACTGGATCCATGGTACTCGTTTGTGCGTCGATTTAAGATATTTTATTATAGTCCCCTATACAAGGTGTATCTGACATCGTAACGCAAATTTCGCGAAAAAGCTAGACCGCATGCCACTAATAAAGTTATGATAGTCATTTATGTCGTTAATGAGCGTTTACAGAATTTACAGTGTATAAAAAAGTGTGTCGGTTCGGCTTTTGAACGTTGCAAGCGTGCCGCTGTGTGGGTTTGTAGGTAGGTATGACGTTGATCCCTGATGTGAACTCTATTAAATTAGCTCATAAGATAGTTTTCGAGTTTTGTTTTCATTGCGCTTTTTTGTGTTATTAGCGATTAATTAACTTTTATTTTCAAATCTTATTGGGTTATAAAAGTATAGCAATTATGATCGGTATAAAGTGAAAAAAGCTACTGAGTTTTTTTAAATCATGAAAAAGCCGACGAAAAATTCCACCACTGAGGGGCTCAGAATCATGTACTGGATCCATGGTACTCGTTTGTGCGTCGATATCAGATACACCCTTTATAGTAATTCATGAATGTAAACTATTAAATTCAATAACGTTCATTGCATTATTTACGTTGTTGAGCAGACATGTTTTCGAACACATGGAGCAATGGATTAGTAATATGCTTCGAAATGATTCCAACTGATAGTAATAGTGTGTTACATAATTAGGGTGCTGGATTGATAAGATTGGTTAAGTATAAGAAGAGAACAAGGTATACCTAGACAACAGAAATAATAATATGAATGATGATATGTAATGTTCAACGGGTTCCGTGTCGAACAGCCGCACAGGTCGATCGGTCAGATTAAGCTATGCTTGCCGCGCCTGGTCTGTGGATGGGTGACCATTCTTACTTATAGAGACCCCTCCGTGCCTCGGAAAGCACGTTAAGACGTTGGTCCCGGCTGTCATTTGTAGATCATTGACTGACGTTACGGGTCGTTAGAAGTCCGAAATTCTGACCACCAGTCTTACAAGGGGTAACATGTTACCCAGTAAAAGGGTTATGGAGGTCAGATAGGCAATTGTTCCATGCAAAATATTGGTATTCAGCTAAATCCGGCTAGACTGGAGGCCAACCCCAATATATGTTAGTTAGGAAAAGTATAGGCAAATAATATGAAATGTTCAACCCAATTTGAAAGGTTTATGAGTAAATTAAATGAAGGATCAATCTAACACAGGCCCTGGATTAACACATAAGTAGATATTTTTGATCCGACTTCGTGTAAAAGTTGCCCTAAGTCCTAGGATGAGGGTAGCAGCCACAGGCAATAGCTACTTCAACGAAATAATTATATTATTAATATTTTTTCCAGAGGCAGACAACTTACAGTCCAGGTAACTATTTGTCCATTGGTGCGTAAAAATTAATACATACGTTCTAAATAACAAATAAAAAAAATGATTTTTGTATAGGAAAATACCTGCAGCAGATGTGCGAAGAATGATGTCTTTGAAGAAAAAGTTGCCAGGCAATAAAACCGGTGGCATTTGGCATCGAAGCAATGCAGTTCATCCGCATGCGAAGTAAAAAAAAAACATACTTAATTATTGTACATAACAGTTCTCAAATAGTTTAATAGTAAATGTAAAAACTAAGTACAGTTGACATTCAGTATGAATCTGTATTAATAACAAAAGGATTAAAGTTTTCTTTGATACAACGTGTCAAAATAGACATTTGTCATGACAGCATGAATTTAGAAAGTCATTTAGAAGTGCAAATCAAGAAATGCTTAAATGCTTTTCTGGGGTAGGTCTAAAATCAGGTAGCGGAGGGTTCCAGGGTGGTAATCAGATGATGATGATGACTTTTTTGGACCAGGTTCACAACGGGGTTTCGAGAGGATATAAGAGGTCCACATAAAGAGTACATTCAAAGGCACGGTGAACCTCGTTATAATGATTTGACACAACACGTGGATAAGAAGCGTAGGTTTATAAGAAGTTATAGGGATGAAGAAAAGAAACAAATGTATGAGCATGATGATGAAACTAAAAATCCTACAAAGAGAAAGAGACATCACCATCATTCGCGAAAGAAAAAAAATAAGAATCATAATTCAAAAAGAATTAAGAAAAGTAAAGGATACAAGAATAACACGAAAGAGAAATATAATGAGGGTAAGAATATGAAACATCACTATCATCTAGAAAGAAAAATGAATAAATATGTGAAAACTAAACGATACAAGAATATTACTGAGGAGAAACCAAGGATAAAATCCAATGAGGATGAAACACTAAATAAAGAAAAGGAGGTTAAGTTCAAAAGAAGTAGTGATAAAAATCATAATAAAGATTCGGAACATCCAAAGAAATACAAAGACAAGATAAATAAGAAAATACAGGTTAAAGATAAAAGTAAAGATAAACAGAAAGATAAAAACGTATATCGTCATAAGCAAGACATAACAGTTTCGAAAATTTATGACTTTGCTGATGTAAACGATCACAAGCATAATGAAAAACCGTTAATAAGTAAAAGTGATGAAAAAAAGAAAGAAAAAAGTAAACACATTATAGATAAAAGTAAGACTGCCATAGGAATGGCAGCGTTAGGCGCTGCAGGCGCTGTAGCCTTGATAGAAAAATCTTTGGCATCCACAAAAGATCCAAAGCCGGAACCAGAACATATTTTAACATCCACGACAACTTCGAAACCAAAAACAAAGCCCATACAAGAACAAGAGGTGATCAAGGAAAAGAAATTAAGCAAGCGTGAACGCTTGAATTTAAGGACAAATGAGAAAATAAGGTCTTAAAAATAGTATTTTAATGGAAAATGTAATGTTTTCCTTCATAGTTTAGTTAATTTACGTGGCCGTGTGATTTACAGTATAAGAGTTCTTTTTTACCTTGATTTTTCTGGTATGTTGCTCATGTAAATATTAATATAATTGTCCAGTGCAGTCTTTTTCTCGTACACAAAAAGAATTAATTACTCCATATATTACCAATTATTTGGAGAATAGCATAACCTTTGTTGAGTTCAGATAGTATATGACCCATGCCACCACAAATTTCACATTTGTGGTGGCATGGCATGGCATCTATATATTGCTTTATTTAAAAATTATTTCAGGGTAACGAGAATCATACCATATTCTCTACAGAAGGAAGAAGATGAGTAAGTAACTTGAGAATTATAGAAACATTGTAGATTCTCTCTAGAACTTTTGTGTTCATAGAACAAAGTCGGTCTACTGTTCTATAGTTCTTCAGCAAAGTTTTGTCACATTGTTTGAAGAGCAGAATCACCACTCGAATCATTTCTCGAGTGGTGTACCCGTTTGGATGATAGAGTTGAAGACTCGCTAGCTTTCTCTCTCCCTCTCACAGAGAGGAGGCCTGTGTTCAACAGTGGAAACATTATAGGTTGATTATGTAGGTCTCACAGGACTGAAAACCAACTGCTTGAAGGAGTTCTGTCGTTATTCTGTCATCATCTGGTGCCTGGTTATTCTTAAGCTGCTCGGGAGCCGCCCTAATCTCGAAATGATCGACATCCCAGAGGTCCTCCGTGAAGTAGCGCGTTAATTCGGCTCGATAGTAAATTGCACTATGTCCCTATGGTTTCGCTGTCTACGTTGTGTTAGCCTTCAAAATCATGATTGTGACATCCGCAGTTCTTAGTTTTGTCAGATGGGACCTTCCTAAATGTAAGCGCACATTTTCGACTCTCTAGCAGATTTAATATCTAAGTATAATGTGTTATCTAAATTTTTCATTCAAATATAATTTATTTATAACTATCACTTTAATTTACCTGCTTTTGCCTTTTTGTTGCACTTCATTTCTTGTCTCTGCATCTTCTGAAAATAGACAATGGCCTATGGCTTAGGTTTGTAATGTATTTTTCATCATTATTTTATACTGCAGGAAATAGGCCTCTCCAGTTATTCGGCTACATAACTAAAACTGAAATTAATCACACGATGAAAAACCAGTTTCAACGCTTTTCTTCCAGAGCAAATAAAAAACTTAGACAGGGGGAAGGGAGTAAATCGTCTTCAGCTGCGACACCTCCATCGAATCTCAGTCCATACGCTGTAAGTTTGCCATTACGACATTATTCTGTTTAGAATTTCCTATTTTTAGGGTCCGAAGTTAATCTCTCAAAACTCTCGTAGTTTAGTAAGGTTAATTCTCTTCGTCTTTGGCTTACTTTTCAAACAATGATTTACTAGAAAGTTGAAACATTTCATGATATGGCATAATAGTAAATATTAAGTGCTAAAAAATTAGGTGCGTGAGAAATCACAATATTTTTATTTTTGGAAATCATTCCCACTTTACTCGTAAAATCAATAGATAAGTTTTTTAAAGACATGAGATATTGATAAGACGTTTTTTTTTGCTTAAAGTACCTATCAGTTTTTCGAGATATTAAACTTTAAAGTGCATTTTTACGCCACCCAGCTTCCTCTAAAAGCTAAACTGTGAGCTCGAAAAATCACTCATACATAACACTTACGATCATCACACATAACGAGGTTCTCCCATTCCTCGGAAAGCACGTTAAGTTGTGGGTCCTGGCTGTCATTTGTGGATCTTTCACATTCGTTAGGGGTAGTCAAATGCCCGATAGTCTGACAGCCAGTCTTACCAAGAGGTATCCTATTACCCAGTATGGTAATTAATTTTTGAAGGTCAGATAGGTTGCCACCCTATGTAAAACCGTAGTATTCAGCTGAATTCTGTTAGAATGGAAGTTCTCACCACAGTTGGGGAAAAGACTAGGCAGATGCTTAAGAATGAGTAGGGCCAAACTTCTCTAAAATGAGCACACGAGGCAAATCAACGATACTTAGTCCATGGTTAAATTTATGTTTTCTTATAAAATTTTATTATTTTATATATATTTTTTTTATTATTAAACGTTTCGCTTTAATACTAGCTATGAAATAATATGAAATCGTCCACAGAGTCATAAGTATTATTATTTTTTCTCATTTAAGACTATAATGAAATCCTTAGCATCACTGACAGTTCACTCCACGACAGGTTTGGCTGTGAGATTTTTACAGTACCTGCATGAAGTTTGTATTCATACTTCACTACTGAACTTTATTTTTCAGATAGCAACCCAAATGGAGTTACTAATGAAAGAGTTTCCCGAAGCGAATGCAACTGTCCTGAAGTTTGGTCGTACTGTTGAATACAACGATATAGTTCTCGTCAGTATTACTGCCAATAAGGATAAGGCTAATTTCCGAGCTAAAGAAAGCAAGTATATTGACGACGTTCCAGAGAAGAAAATCATATTTATAGTCCATGGACTGACTGTGATGGGGCTGAGGGACATGACAAGTCTGGTTAAAAGCTCGGAACTGAAAATACTCTTATCGTATTACTTCAAACATTTAAACAATTTCGATTTCTTCTTAATGCCGCTGGCTAATCCAGATGGATACTCCGCTTCGCTTTCTGTAAATATATTTCGTTATTGTGTTTTGCTGCATATATTTTTAAGAAATTGAAATTTTAAAGAACATTTCATTATTTTGATTGTAATCAGAGCAACGATTTCAACGAAATTGACTGAAAGGCACCTCAGCTGTTCTACTATGAAACCCACACGGTATTGGCAATGCATTGTATCGCCGTTACGCACTGAGTGCCACACGAGCGATGTTATGTAGCAGCAAAAAGTAGCTTATCCGACGGAGACGTCTACCTTTAATATTAAGCAAATACTGGGCTGTGTTCCATATTGTACCGCAGCACCCATCGCACCTTTGTCTTCCCGGCCCCTTTTCCGATTTGCACTTGTTCCGGCGCCGCACGTTGTTTAAATGGACTGTGTAGCATGACATTCGGATTTAGAATTATGTAGTAAGTACTTACGTACCACGTCACCACTTAGGCGCGGTTGCGCCGATGCAACGCATTGACAACGCCGGTGTGGTCCTAAAGAATTATTCTGAGCGTTTTTTAATGCTAAAGTTGACTGCCTAGTAGGTCATGTGCAAAACTTCTTTGTTTTATAGCAAAGAAGTTATTCTTAGCACTTGACTATTTTAATAATTATCAACATTAATCTCCTGTTCTTAACCCAATTAATACTTTGGCGATAAAGTTGAGAATCTATTGACGAAATTTGACGGGTTGTGGTGGCTTGATGTGCGGGCGACTGTACCCAGGTATTGTATATTATTATTGCATTGTATACAGTAATAATTATTTATAGTATAGTTATGAGCGGCTCGCCGCGTTTTCGTTGTGCGGCTAAAACAAATTGTGGACCTAATTATAAGTTTATTAGAACAAAAATAAAAAAAATGGTTTAGGCGCAACGTGTCGTT
Organism: Sesamia inferens; assembly: GCA_037179545.1. NCBI lineage: Eukaryota > Metazoa > Arthropoda > Insecta > Lepidoptera > Noctuidae > Sesamia > Sesamia inferens. Next base: position 12,387,387 of record CM073940.1, read on the forward strand.
TTTGCCATAGTTTTCTATTAGTCCTCCTGGGGTTGTCATCAATTTCTAACCTTACCATTATTCTCCCGTGCGGTATCAGATTTAGAATAGTGTCGTAAGAGGCGACTAAGGGAACTCTCACTAGGGAAGTGGGCAGCAGCGCTTCTCCTGTGGAATAACAAATTACTGCGATCCACAACCCGCCTGCCAAGCGTGGGGATTAAGGCACAATGGAATGAAAGCCTTGGAGGAGGCCTTTGTCTAGAAGTGGACCTCTATAGGGTGAGAAAAAGAAGATTATTCACATGTTTTTTTTTTTTTAATAATTATAAACTAGCACTTGACCGCATTCCCGCCTGATGGTAAGCAGTGATGCAATCGTTGATGGTAAAGCGCGCTAGTTTATTAAGAGCCTATTCACTCAGAAAAACTGAGCGAATAGGAAGGAAGACGGCAGTTGAGCGAGGTGATGCAATGCAATGCAAAAACCCAACAATACGACCAACGATGCTGCGCCAAAGGGAGATTGATCTGAAGACCCTCCACGACCAAACTCCCGACACATTTGGCGCATCGTACCCGGCACACATCGCAACACAACTGCTCAGACCCGTCCTCCGAACGGCTTCACCAGACATCATGCCGGAACACGACAAATCGCTTGGCGACAAGGCTTTGTCTGGTGGGTGGTAACTTCTGCCGGCGGCCGATGTTATGCATCCATTCATTGTTATTTCCTTAATCACTCTATAATTTAAAATAATTCCCAATAATGGTCGTCTTACCTACCAGTGTTGGGTCTTTCCTAGTAGGTAGTCCTTCGTGAGGACCATCTCAATGCAGGCCGTGTTCAAGACAGAAGTCCTGTATCAGATCGAGGCATCGGTTAAGTGAAAGCTGCCAAGCAATTTACTGACATAAATAACTGTTAATCTCATAAGGTCTTAGAAGATATACTGATTTTTGGCATAAATCTGTGCTTTGATCGTGGGAGCTTGAAAACGCATCACGAAGAAAGTACGCAATCCTGATATATACGCTTAAACGTAGCGAAGAAATCGTTGAAGCAAAAATAGCATACCTGCTAAGGCCTTAAGGTATAAATTTGTGTTTAATGATTAATTGTGACTAAACATATTATTAGCCAGAACGTGCGCTATGGAACAAGAATGTATCCCCACAATCTGTGTGTCCCGGTGTGTTCGTGGACCGGAATTTTGACGTCGCGTGGAATGATACGTCGAAAATCAGCTCTTGCAGTCAGCTGTACCCCGGAGCCTCGCCATTCTCTGAGGAGGAATCGAAGGCAGTCCGAGATGTCTTCCACCGCTATGGTCATAAGATCCTGGCGTACATACACGTACATGCTGGAACCTTTGACGAGAAAGTTTTTAAGGTAAGTAATCCCTGCGGAATTATTCTGTAAAATTCGCACCTTGAAATGTTAAGTGTCGTGCGCTTACTGTGAGCTGTCAACAATGTTAATCTCTAGCATTAGTTGGAATAATTCACCATACACCCACTTCACACACGGTCTAAAGTGAAAAAAAGACGAGAAAGGTTTGTAGGTATGACGTTCATCCCTGATGTGAACTCAGCTGATAAGATAGTTTTTCGAATTATGTTTTCATTGCGTTTTTTATGTAATTAGCGAATTAGTTAATTTTTACTTTTAAATCTTACTGGGTTATGAAAGTATAGCAATGAGGAATGGTCTAAAGTGATAAAAACTACATATATATTTTTTTTTTAAATCATGAAAAAGCAGACGAAAAATTCCACCACGGGGGGGTTCAGAATCATGTCCTGGATCCATGGTACTCGTTTGTGCGTCGATGTCAGATACACCCTTTATATTTATGTGGCTTTAGACAGCACTTGTAGGTACTCCATAGACATCCACCACGACGACCGACCATCGACCGCGATACGGTGCGGGTCCGAAGATGGATGTCAGGATGATGTATGTGCTATGATGCATATCTATATGCTAATCGCGTGGTTAATTTTGTTTTGCGAGATGCCAGATTTTACGATACCGCAGTGATGCGTAGTTCCCGTGTAGCGTTGTAGATGCTGCCATAATATTATCTATTTTATAAAAACATCATAATACACACTCCTCTGTATCGTGAGTGCATTTAAAAACTTTTGAACTCACATACACAGACAGTCACACCCGGAACATAGAAATATACGGACATAAATATATTTGTTGCATGCGGGAATTGAATCCGCGAGACACTGCATCAACCGTATCGCCAAAGGATAACTATAGTATTTTTCAGGGCGATGCAATTCTGTACCCTCGAGGCTATACTGAAATGCAATCGGACGATGACAAGTACATCGACATTAAGGGCGAGGTTGATGAAGCGATGAAGAACGCAAGCTTTCGCGTCATGTCCGTGACGGTAGACACCCTCTCCAACTGGTACGGGGTAGTAGGTGGGACTAGTGTGGACTATGCTGCCACGGTAAGGAACTGGGTTACTTCTTGTCCTCGAGTTGCTGTTACTGACCGAAATTTAAATGAGATTGTGTTGGTTAGGTTTACTCTATTATACGAAACTGCATTGATTGGCAGCACAAAAGGAAAGGAACCATATAAGAATTGTTTTTTTTAGCTGACAGTACCATTTTTACAACAACTGCTCCTGAAAGTAGTTTTTACTTATTCAAAAAGTTAAGAGGAGCTAAGGTCAGATTGCCTCTTTGCACAAAAGTATACATGAAGCCAAAACCATTTCCCATACTAAACCTTTCGTCTTTCTAATAGTCTTAATAATCTATTCAGGAAATTTTTAGTAATCATCGAAATTATAAACAGATTTCTTGTAATATTTGAGAAGAAATGAAAGGATTTTGGAAAAAAATGACTACTTTATCAAATTCAAATATAAGTTGCTCATTATAATGTCAACCAGTCGGCTAATTACGTAACGCACTATCAGTAACAATGGATTTCATTTTGACAGTTCAACAACATTCATTGCGTTATTTACGTTGTTCAGCAAACATGTTTTCGAACACATGGAGCAATGGGTTAGCAATATGATTCCAACTTTTTTTTTTTTTAATAATTTTAAACTAGCGCTTGACCGCAATCCCGCCTGATAGTAAGCAGTGATGCGATACATCAAACTATTCTTATTCATTACACTCTGAAAGAAGCTTCAGGCTCGAATCATTCTCGCTGGTTAAATTTACCAATGTGAATAAGTGAAGTCGCCAAGCGATTCGTCGTGTTCCGGCACGATGTCTGGTAGAGCCGTACGGAGGACGGGTCTGAGCAGTTGTGTTGCGATGTGTGCCGGGTACGATGCGCCTAATGTCGTTGTCTCGGGAGTTTGGTCGTGGAGAGTCTCCAGATCAATCTCCCTCTGGTGCAGCATCGTTGGTCGTGTTGGTCTTGGGTTTAACATGGCATCCCTTCGCTCAACTGCCGTCATCCTTCCTATTCCTAAGTTTTTTAAGTGAATAGGCTTAATAAACTAGTGCGCTTTACCACCAACGTTTGCATCACTGTTTGCCATCAGGCGGGAGTGCAGTCAAGCACTAGTATATAATTATTAAAAAAAAATGCTTATCATATGTTTGAAAAGAGTAGCAGTAGCAGTGAAATTTCTAATTCTTTTACCATTTCTAATTTTTTTTTTTTAATTTAACCTTATGGACTCCCCTCTAAAATAAAAAAAAAATCTATGCTTTTCTAAGTTTTCTATTAAATTGGTTTTAGTCAAACCTATAAGGTACATAATTTTTTTTTTTGTATTGAATATTTTGACGTTTTAAAGTGCCTTTTACGTGCGTGTTTGAAATAACTGCTGTGACTTTAACTTTATCTGGCCTCAACTATACTAAAGTTAAGGAACAAACTGATACCAAATTGAATTTCTCCTAACAGGGTAGGAGGAAGGAAACTACATACTTCTCACTCTCAGCTCTCCGCTCTTCCCTTCGTGGAATACAAGAGTGATCTTATGTTATTTCCAGGTTTATGGCATTCCTTATGCCATGGAGTTCGTGATGCAGCTGTATGACAGTGAGAACATGAATAACGACGCGCTGACAGAGATATGGAGCAGACTCATTGACGCCACGTTTAACAAAATGTGGAAGAGTCTGCAGGGAGGCGGCGACTCGTGATTCATTTAATTTACCCAATACGAGAGTTAATAAATTAGCAATTATATTATAAGTAAAACTGTGTGTGTTTTTTAAACATTTTTTAATATGTTTAATTCGTAACTTAGTCTACTTTATTTGGGTTCCTCGCAGCTTGTTGCTTTTATCTTTCATTCTTCTCTCTCACCATTTTTCTTGTTTTCACATACCCATAATATCATAACAACCTATTTCCACACATTTTTTCAGTCCCTGGTGTCACTTTGAGGATCTTATGCTTTTCTCGTTCTAAGGAACTCATTGAAAACGATTCAATTTAGTTAATTGAAAGTCTTTAATGTAACAAGATGTCGTTTGAGTTTGGGGTTAATAGACAATAATTACAGTCGCATTGCAGCGGGGGGTTGAGATACAAACACAGATAATAAAAAATACGGCTTCTTCGAGGGACTGTTGTCTACACGTAACAAAATTATTCCAATGATGACTCAATTAAACTGAATAGTTAAGTTGGTACTTATGTGACATTTTTATAAGCCTGTTTTTCTGATGGCGCGTAGCCGTAGGGACATCAACGTGCAAAGTGAAACCTTGAATTGAGCACATTTTCTATTTACTTGCTCCAAACATACAAATATCTTTACAGACTTAATCCAATACGACATTTTAGTAGCAGCTATTCTTAGAAATTTACCCAAAGCGCTATAGAATATGTCTACGTTATCAGCAATGATTTGTTTAGTTGCAGATTGAGGATGAAATATACAGGGTGGCCAAAAAGTCGTGGATCAAACAAAACAGGGAGATAAAGGAGGTAATTTCCAACCAAAAATCTTTCTCCAGCATCGCCTTAACTTCATTGCACGAAAGTTATTAATTTTTAGGTTAATTATTTTACAATTTAATCAATAAAAATAATAATTGCTTAAAAACAATAAAACAAATCATGTTTTATGATGATTCGATAATGTATCATTACTACAAAAAATGTATTGCAGCTCATGGTACCAAATTTAACGAGCAATTAATTTTTTCCCATGTAGTTTGGAGTGTTACAAAAAATTACTTCTCACTTTAAAAGGACAGTTTGAAAATAAAATGTATTACGGAAAAATTACCCTGCATTAAAAATTCTTGCTGAAATGAAATGAAATCGTTTATTAAGCAAGTAGGATCACCGATCATTTTTAGACTTCATATGTTTTTTTTTTAAACTAGATGAGGCCGGCATTTCGTAACTGACTACCTCTGAGAAGAAATAGCCGAAACAAACTCAGGGATCATCGTCTTTTTATCAAGTCCAGACATTAAAAATGAAAATGTTTACAATAATTTACCTTATAATTACGCATATTGCTTAATAACAATGCTTAACAGAGCGAGCAGCTCAGTCCCAAGCTTTTATGTCTTCCAAATAATTTGTGATTTTATAATACCCCTTTTTGCAAAGTTTGGCACTTATATAGTTTTTAAATCTTTTAATGGGTAAGTTTGGAATGTCCTGATTTAATGCTGATTCAAATGAGGTACAACACTTTACTCTTTGACCTTTAGTTTTAATTTTATGGTCGTTCTTTCATATAAAGATGCAAATTTCATTAAATTAACCTTATTTTTAATTTATTAGTTTATCAAATACGGCTAGTTTTTTGTACATTCTAATGGAAAAAATGAACAGTTTCACACTAACCACTCAATCATTTGTCAAAAAGTATCTTAGTTCAGGTAACGATTTATCTTTTCTAGGAAACAAAAGGTTCATCACAACTCTGTGAAAAAAGCCGATAGCAGCTTATTATTAAAAGAAATAAATATCACGCTTGCCACGTGCAAAGGGTGCAAGCTTTACTGCCAGCTGACTATGCACCTAGAGTGAGATTTTGCAGAGAGATGCTTAGAAGACACAGAGAGGATCCGCAGTTCTTCAACAAAGTGTTATTGACTGATGAGTCAAATTTTAGATGAATAGGAATTTTCAACATACACAATTTATATTTCTACTCCAGAGTGAACCCACACATCATCAGAAATGATCGATTCCAGCATCTGTTTGGTATCAACATGTGGGCTGGAATAATTGACCAGCAGCTTGTGCTACATGAAATGCCACTAACGCTGAATGGTGCTCTGTACTTGAATTTTTTACAAAATAATTTGAACCAAATACTTAATGAACCTGAGATTCCTGAAGACAGAGTGGCAGAAATGTGACTGCAACAGGACGGGCCTGTTGCATGGCCACCTCGGTCGCCCAACCTTAATCCAATAGATTTTTTTGTTTGGGGCTATTTTAAAGACATAGTGTATCAAGGAAAGAATAACCCCTAATAAAAACTACGACAAAAGCTCGAGTTTGCTAGAGTTACCAATTCTTAATAACAGAGGTCCATTCCGCGGATTACGTGCGAATTTTCTTAGGCATTTAATGTAAAAAAATATAGTTTAATAAAATTATTAAATCATAATCATACTTTTTATTTCATGATGGCTTCTGAAATTATTACGTAGTATGTATGAAAAAAAATCTTTTTGTAACTTTGCCATTTTTGCATCTTAATATGAAAAAAATACCATAAAACGAAAACTAAAGGTCAAAGAATAAAGTGTTGTACCTCATTTGAATCAGCATTAAATCAGCAAGAATTTTTAATACAGGGTCATTTTTTCGTAATACTTTATTTTTTCAAACTGTGCTCTTAATGCGAGAAGCAATTTTTTGTAACACTCCAAAATTTACGGAAAAAAAATAATAATTGCTCGTTAAATTTGGTACCAAGAGCTACAATACAATTTTCGTAGTATTGATACATTATCGAATCATAATAAACACCTTTTTTATTGTTTTTAATTAGTTAATTTTTTACTGATTAAATTGTAAAAACTCGATAGTTTCGTTAAAAAACATAATATAGTTCATAACTTTTCGTGAAATGAAGTTATGGCGATGCTGGCGAAAGATTTTTTGTAGGAAACTACCTCCTTTATCTCCCTGTTTCGTTTGATCCACGACTTTTTGGCCACCCTGAATATATTTTTTACAATTTATCATCATCATCATTTCAGCCGAAAGACGTCCACTGTTGGACATAGGCCTCCCCCAAGGTTCTCCACGACGACCGGTTCTGCGCCTCCCGCATCCAGCGGTTTTCCGCGACCTTCACCAGGTCGTCGGTCCACCTTGTCGGGGCCTACCCACGCAAAGTCTGCCGGTGCGTGGTCGCCTCTCAAGAACCCGTCGGCCCCATCGGGCATCGGTCTTACGGGCAATGTGTCCAGCCCGCTGCCACTTTAGTGTTGCAATTCTTCGGGCTATGTCGGCTACTCTCGTTCTTCTGCGGATCTCCTCATTCCTGATTCGATCGCGCAGTGAAACCACAAGCATAGCCCTCTCCATTGCCCTTTGAGTGACTTTGAGCCTTCTTATAAGGCCCATTGTTAGCGACCATGTCTCAATTGTATATATTTTTTACAATTTATAGATAGTCCTTATAAAACCGCAATGCCTTCAAATCCAATAGAACATCAACAGGCTGGCTACTCTTTATAAAAAGCTGGTTCATATATAAGTGCAAAACCAATGCGGTCATGATGACATGTATGGAAAGTTTTTGTTTTTTATTACAACTTACTTAACGCAAAAAATAAACCCCTTAGTTTAATTTGTTCGTAATTTGTCATTTGTCCCTGTGACCAACTATACTTATTATAAAATACAACGGCTTATTCTATATTAGCTTGTGCTTGTATTAGCGATGACCATATGGTCTGGATGTGACGTATGTTATATTTTCTCCCAATATATGTATTTGTTTTGTGCCATGTTTATTATTATTTATTTAAACTTTTCGCATGGCAGATAAGTTTCCAAGAAACAGGCGTGATCAAAGTCAGCTTTGTCTGCATGGGAGACAAAGCTGGACAGCACTTATGCGCTAAGTGTTTTTGTATGGCTCCGATTATTTATAACAAATTACCTAAAAGTTGGAGGGAGCTAAATAATGTACATTTGAAATGTCGACTAAAGTTATATTTATTTGACAGAGCTTAGGTAGGTACTATAACATTAATGAATTTCTGACAGAAGAATTTATATTATGCATTGTTATTTATTATTTCTCGTGTTGACATTTGTTTTTGTTTTCTAATGTCATTATATTTATATTTTTTTGACATGATATAATGATAATTCTTACTGTTCATAATATTTGCACGCCATACTAGGTGTCAAACATGTCTGATCTTATTTATTTTTTATGTTTTCCTGCATGCATGTTTTGATTTTTATGTACACACATGTTTTGAGCAAATAAATTTATCTTTATCTTTATCGCACAAAGTTACAGAGGTGGACTTATTGTCTTAGGCATAAGACAATTAGGGATAGGGCTATAATCTTCCCGGTTAACTTTTCGGTGCTGTGGACTGCATACTGGTAATTTTGCGAAGACAAAATTGGGTTATGCAGCTACGGGCACAGCATGTTTGTAATGAGTAAGGTTGTAATAATATATTATTTATTTATTTTGAAGCATATCGATGTGGTCTAGTAAATAAAACAATCCTCTTTAGGAAAATAATGACGAATATGATTAGTAACACTTTCCCTCGCTTGAAAGATGCACCATAGACTATCGTGTCAAAATATTGAGTTCAACGAGGCAATTCCATTGCTGTACACACTTTACATTGCCGATAAATAAGTTCAAAGTTAATTTAGTCTTAATTTAAAACCAGCGGTGTATTTGAAAGTCATCAATTCTGTAGTGTGCTATTAAGTGTGTCAGGCATGTTGTGGTCGGAACTGGTTCTGCATACAAAAAGGCTCACGAGAGAGAACACGAAGAAAGTGAACGTTTCGTTTTAGTGGTTCCTTAATGTCTGTGTTTGTTGTCACTTTTGTTTAAAACCATCCTTATTTGGGACATAAGTGGCGCACGTGATTGGTCCCGTTCTCAAAACCAGTTTCTGTCAATAGACTTATTATCTAGCTTTTGGCGAAATAGAAATCTATAGCTCTACAAGAATCTTCTGGTTAAAAGAAAATCTAACCTGAATCTTATTTTTGGGCGTCCGTATTCATAAGCTGCCAATGGGACCCTATTTCTGCCCCTCTGTCCTTCCGTCTATCTGTCATTCTTCGGGCTACATAATATATAATGATTTCATGAACCTTAATTGGTGGACAAAATTTTCACAGGATAAGTTATTGTAAAGTGGTACGCAACCCTTCATGTGCGAGTCCATTTAGGGCTTAAGTTCAAATTGCCATAAAGTATAGTTGTAAGATATGAGATTGAAACAGGATGGTGATGAACATGAATGTAGGAGGCTAGTCAGCCCGGGGTTGGGATAATTTTTATGGTCGGCTGGTCAAATAAAATAAATGGTAGTATCGTCCCTACCGAAGCAGTTGATGTGGCACCGCTTGGTAAAAGCCTGTGTTCAAAAGTGGATGTCTTCAGACTGAAAGAATGATTCTAGTTCTACACATCTCTATACAGTATTTTTTTAAGCATTATAAACTAGTGATTGAACGCGATCCCGCCTGATGATAAGCAGTGATGAAACATTGATGGTGACCCAAAGTTTAAGTTTGAGGTAAAAGCTGAAGGTGGTCGGTGCACTCCAAGGATTCATTCCGAAAAGTAGGTACCAAAGTGAACGGGCTCCTTTTGGCGGTATAACTCCACACCCATAGAAACGGGGCATCAGTAGATGAACGGGAAGAGAGTTGTAGAAAGTACATATCCCTGAGGAACACCAACATTAATGGACACGGCCATAGATTTAACAGCTCATATTGATCCTACAGCGGGGATAGGGACCTACTCTTTGTGAGAGGCCACAATCCACCATGAGGACCCTCTACTTGTTGGTGGTGAAACATAAGTAGATAAGTACCAAAATGTTATTTTTTTGAGTTTTTCATATAACTTTGAATAATTAAGTATACATACAAAGTATCTTTAAGGCCAATGCACTCTTAATGACACTGTGAATATAATAAATTACGTTTATTCAGTGTGTTAGCTTTACAGGAGATCGTCCCGGTTCTTTGAAGATATACTAGAGCGAGGTGCTTATGTATGCATGCGGTACCTAAAATAATAATGAAACTACGAAAGCATTCGTGTTGGTACTAAATGTTAGAATAGGTTAAGGAACATTAAAATTTTACTTTATTTTCAAATTAAATCTTACAAAAAAAAAAAAAACAATAATGAGACTCTTACAACGTTTCAAAATTACTCGGCATTACATGTTGGACAAACAGTCCAACTAGGTAGGTCCAACTTCGAGAAAGAGGTGTCTCGTCGAATCCAGCTCGGCTGGGCAGCGTTCGGGAAGCTACGCTACATCTTCTCGTCGTCCAAGATACCACAGTGTCTCAAGACTAAAGTCTTTGATCAATATGTGTTGCCAGTGATGACTTACGGAACTGAAACGTGGTCGCTCACAATGGGCCTCATACGAAGGCTCAGAGTCACACAAAGGGCAATGGAAAGAGCTATGCTCGGAGTTTCTCTGCGTGATCGAATCAGAAATGAGGAGATCCGCAGAAGAACCAAAATCACCGACATAGCTCTGCGAGTCGCTAAACTTAAGTGGCAGTGGGCAGGGCACATTGCTCGTAGAACCGATGGCCGATGGGGCAGTAAGGTTTTGGAGTGGCGGCCACGTACTGGAAGACGCAGCGTAATGAGGCCCCCAACAAAGTGAACTGATGACCTGGTGAGGGTCGCGGGAAGCCGATGGTTGCGGGCAGCACAGGACCGGTCAGCGTGGAAAGCCTTGGGGGAGGCCTTTGTCCAGCAGTGGACATCTATAGGCTGAAGAAGAAGAAGAAGACATGTTGAATTGCCAAGTTTCATACAAATCCCTTCAGCTGTTTTAGTGTGTAAGCGTAATAAAAAAGCGTACAGCGAAAATCAAATGTTTTATCATAATATGAGTCAAGTTTCGATAGGACCCAGCCAAAGATATTAAAATTATATTTACAAGCCAACCGGTTGATTACAAGCTGTCACCGCCTCGAAACAATCGAACATCGTTAGAAAAGTTCCCGGGACGGTTCCTTTCTTATCTGATGTACGTCAAGGAGTGACCGGTGGCCGTGGTCTCGTGTCATGACAATGACAATGGCACCGTTAGCATGTAGGCGGTAACCGGTACCACTTCGGTTCATTAAACTTTGATCATAATATGTTGTTCATTTGTTTACTGCTACGGTATTATTTAAACAGAATCATGTATGCCTGAATGGGGATTACCTTTGTTCTTGTATGAATGGAACTGAATTATTTCAAAGCAATACAGTTACCATTTTTTTTTTGTTAACTGATTTGGCACTTTGTGTGTTGCAATGACAGCTGAGATTTGAATATACAGATAGTTTAGTGATTTTTTTTAAGTTTGAATATGCTGTTCCAATTCTGAGAGTCAATCCTGCTGAGAAACCGTGGCCCCGGCGCATAGGCAAGTGAAGGAACTTAGGTGCGTTTTAGCCAGTAAAAGTCTAACACTCCCTTCCTCTCCGCCCAAAGCGGAAGAGGTCATTTGATAATTTCCCATACACAACAAAAAAAAGGTCAATTCTTCTCGGTGGTAGGCCATAACATCGGCCGCCGGCAGAAGTTACCACCCACCAGACAAAGTCTTGCCGCCAAACGATTTGTCGTGTTCCGGCATGATATCTGGTGAAGCCGTACGAAGGACGGGTCTGAGCAGTTGTGTTGCGATGTGAGCCGGGTACGATGCGCCAAATGTTGTTGTGTTGGGAGTTTGGTCGTGGAGGGTCTTCAGATCAATCACCCTTTGGCGCAGCATCGTTGGTCGTGTTGTTGGGTTTAACATTGCATCACCTCGCTCAACAGACTATACCACATCAAGCTACTACAAGCTTGATGTCAATTTTTTTTTGAAGATTTTCATCTTCATCTCTAAAGCATTGAGGCTCAAGGTTGAATGGGAATAATTGATAGTTTCGGTAGCTTGACCTGCACGGTAATTGCGTACCACACTATAAGTAGCAATGGGTTTCATTATGACATTTCAACAAAATTCATTACGCTATTACCTTTGTAGAGACACATTTCAACAAAATTCATTACGCTATTACCTTTGTAGAGACACATTTCAACAAAATTCATTACGCTATTACCTTTGTAGAGACACATTTCAACAAAATTCATTACGCTATTACCTTTGTAGAGACACATTTCAACAAAATTCATTACGCTATTACCTTTGTAGAGACACATTTCAACAAAATTCATTACGCTATTACCTTTGTAGAGACACATTTCAACAAAATTCATTACACTATTAACTTTGTAGAGACACATTTTTCGTACATATGGAGCATGGATTAGCAATTAGTAATAGTGTGTTTCGCAATTACGATGCTGCTGTTCTCCATACATTAACAGTATCAATTGCTACCATGTTCGCAGTTCAACGGTGTTTCAATGGTGAAAGTCTCAGTAGGCATAAGGGTTTTTTTTTTTTTAATAATTATAAACTAGCGCTTGACGGCAATCCCGTATATCGCTCATCATCATCATCAACCTTTTTTTTTATCGTCCCACTGCTGGGCACAGGTCTCCTCTCATACAGAGAAGGACTGAGCGTAATCACCACGCTTGCTCAATGCGGGTTGGTGATTTCAGACTTAAAGTCCAGGTTTTCTCAAGATGTTTTCCTTCACCTTGTAAATCAGTCATTGGTATCCAAGAATTACTTAGAAAGTACATATAACTTAGAAAAGTTACATTGGTACTTGCCTGACCTGGAATCGAACCCGCACACTCATATTTGAGAGGCTGGTGTTTTAACCACTAGGCCACCACGACCATCGCGCATATGAGTGTGGTAAACACGGTGGGTGTTTAACACACTATGTCATGCTGTACGACCATCCTTATTAAAGGTAGCGGTAGTACATGCGCCTATATGGCAAATTACCAGAGCCTAAACTAAGACCTATAAGCCCTACAGTTCCTACGACCCTAAGTCCTATAAGCCCTACAGTCCTGACCTACCATATAGTTTGTAATAAATAAATATATAAATAAGTGCGGGATGTCTGCACCAAGAGACCTAAGGTAACAGACGGATAGTGGGTAGGATTTCCAGGTAAGGGTGAAGGGTAAACTCATTGCCAGTCCAGCAGACTCACAGGACTGATCAGAGACGGCTAAGGGTGTCTTGGCCACAGTGAGGGGTAATGAGACAAGAATAAATTCTAATCTGATTTATTTACACAATATTACAGCTTATATACTACTTTTTCCCAACACACACAAATGTACAAACGTCTTGGTATTCTATACGTGAAATCTGCAAATTTAACAATATTTGAAGTAGGCCGCGCGTCAGCTGCCGAAATGTTGAATCAATGTTCAAAGGTAGCACGTGCTTATGTCTCTTAATAATATTTTAATGCTTTTAAGTGTAATAAGCTTAACAGGGCGTTTATAACTTACTTATAAACGCCCTGTTTAGCTTATTGTCGGATTAGTTGAGTGTAATCGGTTGGATTGCAGCTTTTACATATCGCACGATCCGTCATCCGATAGCTATAAAACAACAACATTCCAGAATTTAGATCTAGCTATGACCTAGATAGCTTTTGTGTGTTGTAGTTATTGATTTTGAAATCGCGAGCTCATAACATTTAAGCTGTATGTAGGTAGGTGTGTAGGTACCTAACGGTGAAGTTAGATTCAGTATGTAATATTCACATTACATAACATCACGCCGCGGCAATCCTGTAAAGTCACTACCTGGCTAGCTTGTTCTCTTGTTTTGAGGTCAGCTTTAAGTCTGACATGGCACATTATTGTACATGGACCGGCAGTCGGCCTGACTGTCGATCATATTTACTGGGTACCACGATACTCCATGGTTAGACTGGCCTTGAACAAATATCACATTTTTTAAATTGCCGTTTATATGAATTTGTATATCCTATTTGGATAAATAAATTATTTAATTAACTATGCCCAACCTGTTGGTTATCGAACCCAGTATCCTATACTTAGCAGTCGTAGTTCAGAACCTTAAATCTCCCCCAGATCTACCAGCGCTGCGGAATTTTTTTTTCAAATATTACAGCATTTAACTGTGAAACGAGCCTTTTTGGCATCGAAAAACTTTCTTTCTTTAAATTAAATCAACGATGCAGGGTTGACTGGCGTTTGACGTTCAATGATACGTGTGAACGATTAGCTTAAATAATTAAATTTATACAGCACTAAAAATATTTCAGCCGCATTAAAGCAACAAAGCGTATAATTAATGCGAAATCGATTACGTTTAGCTACTCGGAAGTGAACCAGACTCGATTAATTTTTCCGATAGGTACCAAAAAATTTAACAGTCTGGGCTGCAGTCCACCAAGTTGGCCCTGTCCGCATTGGTAGATGTCACGTGTCTTAAAATTTTTAATTTTTAGCTGTGTTTGTGCCTTTTTTCCTCACAATATGTATAGTTCAATATATAAATACAATTTTAGAGCGATTCAAACCTACACATTACTGTGTAACGTAAGGTCAATCATAAAATGAATGATTTTGAAGGATATTGCTGATACATTACTTTCGAATTTATCGAAAAATTCATCATCTTAACACCCTTAATAACGTAACGATAGAGATGAAAATCCGTTGCACAGTTCAGTAGAAAGAATGAGGTCACGAAAATCGGCTTTTCATAACTTTAATGTAGGTGAACACATTACATAAGCATATCTACGATATGGTTAACAATTTAGTTCCTTTAAGCATCAAGAAGTGAAAATGTTAACACTTCCCTGTCCATAAAGTTAGCACAATAGTTAAATACTCAACTTGAACGACACGTTAGAATACTATAAAAGGGATGCTTCCTGGGTAAAAAAAAATTATTCTATTTAGTCCGTCATTTAGATTATAGAAAAATATTGGATACGTACATTTTCTTTTACCAAATCAATAAAAATTGTCAAATATAAAAGGCATCAAAAATCAGGAGTGGCGGCTGGTGACGTCACTGCTCGCTAAAAAGTGTAGCGTGCAGTGACGTCACACGAGTTTACAACGCACTGTGTCGTCTTAATTTTTTGTTTATATGAAAAAAGAAAAATTAATTTTTTTAGGCAACTACCCTATTAGAGTGGAGCCAAAAATAAGGAACCAGGTTGAGGGCCTCCTGTTAATTTTAACTAAATTTAAAGAAGTTTATGATATTAAGATTCGTCTTTTGTGCTAACGTTATGTTTGTTGGAGAAATCCTGTAAATATCTCGGACATATGAACTGACTTATAATAATGACACTATACCTACTGACATTGAATAACTGCTTTAGTATTTATGAAGGGCAAAGTTGTTTTCGTTTGTTTCGGTCCGACCTTGTGAAGGCCGTAGGAACCCGCTGGATGTGATAAGCGCAAAACCGGTCGAATTGCAGATGCTTCGGCTTGCTATGTCCGTCAGTGGAGAGCTTTGTTTTGAAAGGTTGCATTTAAGTCATTATCTTCATCACAGCCACATAAAATGCTGCTGGACATAAGCCTCCCTCAAGGATTTCCAAAAAGAATCCCAGCAGCGCTTCCCTGCGATTTTGGTCAGGTCATTCGACCACCTAGTCGGTGGGTGTCCGACGCTTGCCGGTACGTGGTCGCGATTCAAGGGCCATTCTGCCACAAATTTCTGAATTTTAGTAAAAATTGATTTTAGTTAATCAATTTGCATTTCCATTAGTAAGCTAATTGATACTTAAAACTTTAGCGCACGGTTTTCAAGTAATTTATTATTTAATTAATTATTTTTACGACAGTTTCTTTACGGCCACTTAATTATACGTCCTTGGTTCATGTGTAATTGTTAGGGTGGCTATTTACCGTTACGAATGTTTGAAGAGATTCCCCGGTGGCCTGGATCCGAACTGCTTGCGCGAGCGCAGTGCGCGATATCATACGGCGATGCGCACACGCGCGCACACTCGCCGACAATACTTTTTAAACTTCTTTTTTGATTGAGACTTTTACACTATCGTGAATATTGTTAATAAAGTGTACAGTAATGGCGCGTTTGTTAATTGTGTTTGGTGAGTGTTTTTTTATCATAAAGAAAGTTTTTTCTGAGCGAGAAATGTTGTTGCAAGAAAATACTAGGTCTTAATAAACTCCGAAAACTATATTTTATTTTAGAGAAGAATAATGTACATAGTGAGCAAGAAGTAAACTTGATGAATGCTGTCATATTCGTTACGCTCCTTTTCCCTACAGGAAGAGTAGAGCTCGAAGCAGTTGCTTCGTGAGTTAAATTCACTTTCGCTGGTAACTCGTAGTTCAATCGAAGTATCGTGAACGCACGCTGTTCTGATTAGAACGATTTAGTTGTGAGTTTTTAACCGGTAGGTATTGTGAGTTCGTCTGATGTTTAGCAAACTGAATACTATACTTGAAGGAATAGTAACAATATTTTATTCACGTTTTCAGAAGATTTAGTTTTTATGATAGACCATTTTCTTTGTCAATTTCTAGGAATGACTTATTATTCTCCATTGAAACTACTTTTTATAATCAGCGTTTCAAATCCGGAAAAAATCACTAAATGATGGTGAAAATGACATAAAATCGATTCTACGCAATCGATTTTTATGCCTTTACGACCCACTCAACTAGAGGAGGACTGTATCGCCGCAATGGGAATGTACCTATAGTGGCTGAGCGACAGACTGCTGTGCTGCGTGGCGCGGGTTCGATACCCGCACGGAACATATATTTGTATGCCCTTCAAGTAGTTGCCCCAGCAGCCTAATCAGTGAACACATTTTTGTCAAATGATTGCGTAATTTTAGTGTAAAATAATATGAACTGCGGTCCAAACGATCCCAACCAGTCTAAAATTATATCAACTGCGGTCCAAACGATCCCAATCATTTGACAAAAATGTGTTCGCCGATTAGGCCGCGGGTCTAGCTATTTGTGTATGTGATTTTAAATGTTTGTAAACGCACCCACGATACAGGAGTAATTCCTAGTGTGGGACTTTTTTTTTTAAACAAATACACTTAAAAAGGTCCCACGTCACATTGGAGGTGAATGAATTATAGTATCAAAAATGAAAAAAATCTGTGAATAAACAAGTTATTACATTTCTATGGAATAAACAGTCTTTCATATTTTTACAAATTATTTCTAATGTAGACTTTTTTTGTGTATAAGAGTTTTTCCATCCACAAAAAAATGGGTGATTATCAAATGACCTCGCCTACTCTGGGCGGAGCGTAAGGTCGTATCAGACTTTAATGACTAAAAGCCACCCGTGTTCCTTCATTTACCAGGGCCACGGTATTTCTTTAGAACCCGCAATCCTGGCAGGCATCAGCCTCGTGGAGCCCGTCACGGTGTGCTGACATCATAATCAAACACAACGCGCCGCCGATCCGGGCCTGGTCCTACCAGGCACGGATCGGCGGCGCGTTGTATTTGTCACGGACCGGGCGGCGAACTGCCCACTGCTCACGCTAGCAATAGCAAGCGCAACAGTTTTATGTTGTCTCCCAAGGAGGGCGTCTTCTGCCGCGGCTAGTTCCAATCTGCATCTTGACCTTGCTTGGTTTAGTGTTAACCAAATCAAGCTGGCTGTTTTCTTTGTCTCATGTAACGATTACATTATTTGAGACAAATGCAGTCATTATCACATTCGTTACATGACCACGTAGCTGTGTATAATTGTGAAATCCAGTTTCATGGTAGGCTTAAAAAGTGAAACTAATGCAAGCGCATTATAATTGTTTCTATTTCATGCAAAAACTACTGATAGTCCAGTCACTTTAGGCAAGAAAGGGTCAATCTCGGAATTTGAGATAATAAGCTGGAAACTCGTACACAGCTTCATTTTGGCGTTCTAAAAGTTGTCTGAAAAGTCTCATATTATCTCGTGTCTGCGTCGTAAGTTATTCGAGGTCAAAGGTCACAAAAATCGCATTTTTTGCAATTACCTTCGTTTGTATTGCTCCAATGATGTTAGCCTGAATTACCTATTATCAAAATTGTAGAGCATAAAATTTGCGACAAATTTTGATCTAACTAAACATTTTTTAATAAAGTCATCCGTTTTTGAGATAACGTGCGGAGAGCACCCAGCTAGGGTTTCTCAATTCTCGACATTTTTCATTTCTCGGAGCACGAGAATTTTCAACCACAATTTCCCGGGAATTCCCGGGTTTTCGAGAAAAATGGAAATTTATTAAAAAATATGTTTGATTTAACAATAAAATTTCCAGCTAAAGTGACTGGACTATGAACGGCACCCTAATTGCGTAACACACTATTACTATTAGTTGAAATAATTTTGAAGCTTATTGCTAATTCATTGCTCCACATGTACGAAAAATTTGTCAGCTCAACAACGTAAATAACTGATTTGATGTTGTTGAATGATTGTTGTTGAACTAAAAGTTATCACAATAATCCATACTAATATTATAAATGCGAAAGTATCTCTTTCTGTTTGTCTGTCCGTCTGTCCGGCTTTCACGCCAAAACTACTGTTCCGATTGTAATGAAATTTGGTACACAGATAGTCTAGAGTCTGAGTAAGGACATAGGCTATATAACATCCCGCTATGACCAATAGGAGCAGAGCAGTCACAAAAAATGTTGCGAAAACGGGAGATAACGCGGACGTATATATTGCTCCCATTATTTTAACAGGCGCTTATTTCATATAAACTGGGCTCTTTTTCATTTTTTTCGGAATGGACTACGGCTTTGAAATTTGGCATAAATATTGTTTAAGTATTATAAGCCGTATTTTTGCTATCGGGAACCACCGCGCGCTGTAAACTGAAGTCCACGCGGACGGAGTCGCGGGCAACAGCTAGTGAAGAATATTTAAGAGATAAGTTACAACAAGTATAAAAACCGTTTTTTAGTGTTACCTACATGTCACTTTTCAATTTTATAGCCTAATAATTCTTTCAAATTTCTCATAGAAATCATTAAAATAATTCATTCACCTTCTATGTGACGTAGGTACTTTTTAGGTGTTTTAGTTAAAAAAAAAGACGTCCAACACTAGTACCTAATTACTCCTGTATCGTAGGTCCGTTTACAAAAATTTAAATTCACATACACAAATAGCTAGACCCGCAGCCTAATCGGCGAACACATTTTTGTCAAATGATTGCGACTAGTTGGGATCGTTTGGACCGCAGTTCATATTGTTTTACACTAAAATTATATCAACGATCGCATCACTGCTTACCATCAGAGGGGATTGCGGTCAAGCGCTAGTTTAGAATTGTTAAAAAAAAAAAAAACTGCGGTCCAAACGATCCCAACTAGTCGCAATAATTTGACAAAAATGTGTTCCCCGATTAGGTTGCTGGAACAACTACTTGTAGGGCATACAAATATTTGTTCCGTGCGGGGATCGAACCCGCGACGCGCAGCGCAGCACTCTATCGCTCAGCCACTATGCCAACCGTGTCGTAGTCGGAACTCTATTACTAAGATTCTACTGTCTGTCTGTCACCAAGATTCATCTCATGAACCGTGGTAGCTAGACAGTTGAAATTTTAACAGATTTTCTTCTGTTGCCGCTTTAACAAAGACCAGAAAAAAATAAAATGTTTAAGAGGAATCTTTATATTTATGATCTGTAATCTAAATGGGGTACCTACCTGTACCTGTAAAAGCACAGGTCACATGCTAATGATAAATACCACTCAACAAATTATATAACTTAAAGTATATTAAACTAGCCCGCGGCTACTTAGGATGTATGTGCTACGGTGCACCTGTTTGGGCCGATAGGGCCAGTATAGGGGCGGCACGACGTAAACTGCTTCAAAGCCAACGTTTGGCATTGATATTTTTATGCAAGGCGTATAGAACGGTCAGTACTGAAGCCTTACCGGTACTGGCAGGTGTACTTCCAGTCGATCTTGAGGTACATCTACGTGCTTCAATGTACTATTCCGCGAGGGGGGAGGCCATGGACACTAATTTTGTTACACAACGCGACTTTAATAAAATTTCTAGATTATTTAAACCTCAGAATGAAGTCTGGGAGGACCTCTTATCCGAAAGGCAAAGTAGGTGTTATAATTCCATCAAGGGCCGGCACCTCCATCTATTCTTTCCATCCGTTGGCGATCGGCTGGCTAAGACATGGCTGGAGGTTGACCACTGCGTTGCCCAATTTCTCACAGGTCATGGCAACTTTAAAAGTAAACTGTATTCTTTTAAACTTGTTCCTTCGCCTTTGTGTCAGTGTTCTACATCGAACTGTGAATTTGAACAGTCCGCACATCACATCTTGTGGGAGTGTGTTCTTTGGCAGAATGAATGCAATATTATGTTGGATAGTGTACAAGTTACATCCGGAGTCGTTTATTATACGGACCTTGTAGAAACTAGAACCAATTTCCGTGCGTTCAGGCGCTTTTGCCATACCTATTATTGGAATCAATTGTAACAGCTAATACCTACTTAGGACCCATTAACTTAATAAAATTTTATTCCGTGGTGTTTGGCAATCTGGGCTTCTCCCAGTTGCAATAATGTCCCTTTGTACCGATTGGCCTAGTTCTGTTCTGTCTCCTGCTTGTTATGGAGGGAAGTGGAAAAAATATCTTCTTTCTTACTCCTCCGCTATTCTTTTCTGATTAATTTCGTTGCGGGACCCAAGACAGTTGAATCGTTTCTCCGGGACTCGTCGAGCTTCATTGCTCGGCGTTTTTCTGGCGGTCTCCACTGTTGATTCTGGCTTTCAGAAGTTGCAGTGGTTGGCAAAAGTGTGGCGGGTTTTGTCCCATTAAAAAAAAAAAAAATAGCCCGCGGCTTCGCCCGCGACCAATTTGCTTATATCGTGTTTTTTAGATTCCTGATTTTCGGGGATTAATCGTCGTATCATTTTGCTTCTAAGTTTACATGTGCATATTTGTTTACAATATATTACCTTGTTTTAAACGACACACAGCGCTATCTATCACCGAATTGGTATGAAGCTAACAATATTTTTGTTTTCCCTCGGCAGTATAAATTTTTTTCGGGATAAAAGTACCCTATTATTTAATCCGGACTAAAGTTACGTCTGCACAATTTCAAAGCAATCGGTTCAGTAGTTACGGTGTGAAAGCGGAACAAACAAACAAATAAACTCACTTTCCTATTTATAATATTTGTAAGGATTAAACAGGTATTAAGTTCTTCCCCTCGCATGCCATAAAAGTGCCCTCAATAATTTCAATGACACTTTTTTAATCACAGACTTAAAATTAATTTCTCATAGAACTAATATGAGATAAAAGAGCCTTCTCAATACACTTTAATTTCAAATTTCAAACCGACCAATGCAGCTAATTTGAAAAGGAAATACTCTGATTTTATTAAAATAAAACCATCGGGGATTCTCGATCAAAGGGCCTGTAATGATGTCAATTGCTGCGAAATTGGTCTTAGAGCTGAAGCCGGATCACATCTCTGTAAAGAGAGCTCAATTACTTGAAGCCAAAGAAAAACGATAAATGTCACCACAAATTAAAGAATCGTTCCTCGCAAATAATCTTGCCTTTGAGAGTCGAGGCACAGTAATAGCCGTCGAAAGCTTAAGGAGTACATACACTTCAGAACACCAATCAGCATTGACGTGGAAAGATTCTGATAACGCATTTTGCTTGCATTTGCGGACTTGAATGGGCTTACACTGACCACACACCATCATCATCACCATCTAGACTCAAAATCGTGGTGGTCTAGTGGTTAAAACTAGGGTTGTAACGGAGGTCTTGTTAGCGGAGGCGGAGGCGGATGCGGAGGTGACGAGTCCCACCTCTGCGGATGCGGAGGTTAACGGAGGCGGAGGCGGAGGTTATATAATTAAAACAATTTTTTGATATTAAATACGTACATTAATAGTAGTACACTTAGTAAAAAAATATTACCTTGTACGAATAGTAATGAAAATTAAGGAGAAACAAATTGTATTTGCCGCATTTCCGTCTCGCACTAGTTTATTCTTGACCATTTTGCGCTCAAACGCGGCCGGACGGTTGTCGAGCGTCGCAACTTGCGCGTTATTTATTTTATAAATACGTAAATAATATAATGGAGGTTTATTCCGCAAAAATTGTGCGGAGTCGTAGGCGGAAGCGAAGATACGATTTCTTGCGGAACTTTCGCAGTAACGGAAGCGGAGGCGAAGCTCCGTTACAACCCTAGTTAAAACACCAGCCTCTCAAGTATAAGTGCGCGGGTTCGATTCCAGGTCAGGCAAGTACCAATGTAACTTTTCTAAAGTTATTTGTACTTTCTAAGTATATCTTGGACACCAATGACTGAAGGTGAAGGAAAACATCTTGAGGTAACCTGGACTTTAAGTCTGAAATCGCCAACCCGCATTGAGCAAGCGTGGTGATTACGCTCAATCCTATTCTGTATGAGAGGAGACCTGTGCCCAGCAGTGGGACGATAAAAAGGTTAATAATGATGATGATGAGACTCAAAATGGTTTAGGAAAATGTAGTAAAGACACTTATATAGAGTGTCCTTATAGCGTGAAATTTCTAAGATATGTGGTCTACCAATCCACACTGCGGTCTCGCGGTAATGGGTACACCAAAAGTCATTTCTTCAAGCTAGGCTTCAAAATTACTATTATTATCTAGGGCTTTAGCTGAGAAGAAGAAGCGCTGCAGCAAATTTCTTAGAATATAAACTCAAAAGTCGTCGACTAATACTAATTCAGAAACTTCTCATTGTCACGAGCTACACAGGTTCAAAACACATATAACCGCAATGCCGCCTGATGATAAACAGTGATGCAATCGTTAATAGTAAGGCGCGCTAGTTTATTAAGAGCCTATTCACTCTAGCGTTGAAGACATTTAAATTGTAGTCCGACGGAACAGTTCCAGTCCCTCGATGTACGCGGTATAAAAGTCGAGGCGAAACACTTCGTTATCATCGTTGCGGTGTCAACAACATAAAGGTGGAATCTCGCCGTACGACGGGTCGTCCGATGACGAAATGGAGATGAGGGAATTAAATCATTCAATTCCCTCGCACACCCTCTAAAATGAATCATATAGAATACCGACAGGCTGGCTACTCTTCGCCTGTGCTCCAAGCTTTGGAGACCGTTTGGAGCTAAATCTGGGTGGCCAATTAGCCTCTTCGCACGCCTCTCCACTGAATTAAAAGTAGCTCAAATATGGCTGCAGTACTCCACACATGGACGGACCTGTGTTTTGTATAACATTAGAAGCTGTCCTGGTGTGAAGTACTTCCGGACCTTTGCGATTACGCCAAGTTTCCTGGCAGCCACAAAATTCAGGTTCGAGGAAATCTCAACTCCCAAAAGCCGAAGGCGGTCGGTGCACTCCAAGGATATATTCCTAAAAGTAGGAGCCAAGGTGAAGTGGCTTATTTTGGCGGTGAATAGACACGCTTGTGTTTTGAATGGCCCTGGCGCACAGGCAAGTTAAGAAACATGGGTGGGTTTTAGTCAGTAAAATTCTGACCCTTCCCGTAAGGCCCTTCCTATCTGCCCAGAGCGGGGGAGGTCATTTGACGATTTCCCACACAGAACAAAAAAAAAGCGGTGTCAATCACAGTCCGAATCATTTTGAAAGTCATTGCTAAACCTTTGCTTGTTGTGTTCAAAAATAATATCTGCTCAAACAAGGTACAGACGACAGGACGTCAATTTTTTCATGAATATGAATATTTGCACTGGTCTGGTCGTGCCTCAGAAAGCACGTTAAGCCGTTGGTCCCGGTTGCCATACGAACATCTAATGGCAGTCGTTACGGATTGTTAAAGCCCTCAAAAGTCCAACAATTGGGTTGCGCAGGTCAGACGGCAGTCACTTCACGGAAAATATCGAATTTTAGCCTAAATCAGCAGTTAGACTGGTAAAGCGGACCCCAGACTCCAAAGCTGAAAAGGCTTTGGATGCGACTGGGGTTAGCGCTGAGGTGAGGATGTTCAGTGGTAATATTTAACAATTTCGGGTAACTTGACATGCTGTCGTCCCTACATACGCAATGACTGTTATTAAAACTGCTATTACTACTGTTAATGTATTAAGCATTAGCACCGGTTTTAGAAGTGGAATTTAGAAGATACTACAATACAGTTAGATTCAAGTAAAGTGCTTATAAATATTTATAGAAAGTGTAGTTTCCTCTTAATAAATTTTATAGGAACTATATACTTCTACATCGTCGCTTCGTCAAAGAGAAAGTACTTAGTTCATTTATTGGGACGGCTAGTTACTGGAAATAACTTATTTAGTATTCATAACTAGCTGTGTCCCGTGGATTTACCCGCAAAAGTTTCAATCCTATTTGAGTAAAAGTGGGGCGTTACAAAAAACGTACAAAAAATTAAGTTTTATCTTTTCATTACTCACTAGTGTAGATGAAATTATTTGATTAGTCAACTAAAAAGTTAACCACAGCTTCATTAGTATTTTTTTTCAAAAAAATTTGCTAGTTTATTCAAATATCAATCAAACATCTTTAATACATACAAATTAATAAACTAGCGCGCTTTACCATCAATGATTGCTGCTTACCATCAGGTGGGATTGTGGTCAAGCTTAAGTTTATAATTCTAAAAAAAAAATACATATTTATTTATTAATAAAGGTACACCAACAGCTTCTTTCTGTATATAAATTAACAAATAGAGTAGTTATAAGTAAAAGGCTTATACAGTTGCCAATAACAGGTGAACCAACATTCACGAACATAAGTGGTAACTTAAACTAAATATATGTAAGTACTAATATTAAGTGGAAATATACTATACAAAGATAATAAACAAAGCTCGACATCTACTTAAGTAAAAAAGAAAAGGATCCAAAACTAAAATTAAACCAACATGAGATCAAAAATTAGGCTAGAACTTAAAAAACTTAAACAAAGAAACTTACAAAATTAAATACAAAGAATTAGTTAAAACATTTAAGAAAAAGGTTGCAATTGTATAGAAATAAACAGATACAACTATTGTTTTGGAGCATATAACAATACTAACTCTCTTAGCATAAAGGGTGTATCTGACATCGACGCACAAACGAGAACCATGGATCCAGTACATGATTCTGAAACCCCCAGTGGTGGAATTTTTCGTCGGTTTTTTCATGATTTAAAAAAATATAAATGTAGTTTTTTTCACTTTAGAACGTTTATAATTGCTATACTTTTATAACCCAATAAGATTTTAAAGTTAAAATTAATTCATTCGCTAATTACACAAAAAAGCGCAACGAAAACAAAACTCGAAAAACTATCTTATTAGCTGATTTGATAGAGTTCACATCAGGGATCAACGTCATACCTAAAAAACCGCACGGCGACACGCTTGCAACGTTCAAAGGCCGAGCTGACACATTTTTTTAAACACTGTGAATTCTGTAACCGCTCATTAACGACGTAAATGACTATCATAATTTTATTAGTAGCATGCGGTCTAGCCTTTTCACGAAGTTTGCGTTACGATGTCAGATACACCCTGTATAACAATACTAAGAGTGCGAAAGTTTGTAAGTATGAATGTTTGTTACTCTTTAACGCAACTCATCATTATCTCAACGTATAATTCCACAGGGTAATTGCGTAACACACTATCAGTAGCAATGGGTTTCATTTTGACAGTTCAACAACATTCATTGCATTATTTACGTTGTTGAGCAGATACATTTACAAACATAGGGAGCAATGGAATAGCAATAAGCTTCAAAAATAATAGGGATGTTTCCTGGGCAAAAACAAAAAAAAATATTCTATTTAGTTCGTCATTCAGATTATAGAAAAATATTGGATACGTATATTTTGTTTTATCAAATCAATAAAAATTGACAAATATAAAGGGCATCAAAGATCAGGAGTGGTGGCTGGTGACGTCACTGCTCGCTAAAAAGTGTAGCGTGCAGGGACGTCACACGAGTTTTCAACGCACTGTGTCGTCTTCATTTTTAGTTTATATGAAAAAACAAAAAATACGTGTCTAGTATTTTTTGGAAATCTGACTGACGGACTAATTAGTTTTTTTAGTCAACTACCCTATTCCAACTACGTTACGCAATTAGGGTACCAGTTGCATCCGGGGCTTACGCGTTGGAGTCGGGGGTCCGCTTTCCTACATAGGTATACGCCTTCATTTCGCACGATCTCTGACATCCCGTGGTATGAGATTGTTGGTACGCATTTCATCTCTAACAACGTCAAACCAGCGCTTCTTTGGACTACATCGCTTGTTCCGGCCCGGTGGAGGCGCCATGGCAAGAAATTTGTTTCCCACGTAACATGCACTCTTTAACGCAACTACAGAACGGATTTTGACGAAACCTCACAGTAATGTAGCTTTTACACCAGACACATAATATATGTACTTTAAATCTCAATGTTCACATGAGATCAACATTTATGCGAATGTACCGCGGGCCGTTCCTAATATAATTTTACATTCTTTAAACTATAAGTACATATGATAACTACCTTCGATATGTGTACGTATAGGCACAGTAAACAGAACAACAGGTTATCTAAGGCCTCCCGCCGAGTTTTTTCTTTCTTTTATGGCTTCGCACGGTTTGTGCAATTAGCCAATGTCACGTAATGAATTGTTCATGTCGAAAATGACGGCCGCGTGACCCGTATTACGAAGGAGGTTTGAGACAACGTCATGATGTGGCCACTATGCTGCGATATTTCAGTGTTCTTTATGAATTATTTACTGAATGCACTTTTTACTACTTAAATCACGCACTTTTATTTATAAAAGTCTTTTATAAAAGTCCAATGGAAAATGAGCGTGACACTCAGCTTGACTTTCCCGCCAAATACTCCCCCTCCCGAGTTATTAGCCTACTCTTGCGTTGATACCCAGTGTTGTCACTTTTTATATTTTCGAACAAGCAACACTTTATCTAAATGTATGTAATAAAAAGCATTTTACAATTAGAAAAAAAAATAGTAATTTTCAATATACATTATTGTGAAATTGCCATTATTACACTATATGCTACAACTACGTTTACCTAAACGATATTTCGTACTCAATCCTCTGTTTTATAGAAAACTAGGCTTCTTAAAATAAACTTTAGCTCTAAACATAGTATTCAGGAAGTACATTTAATACATTTTTATATGGCAATGGAATACATTTATATGGAAAAATGCGACTCGGCTACGCTCTTAATAAAGCAAATAAATTGTGAAATAAACAATACAAATATCACATTTTCTAATAAGATTGAAGTAAAAGTAGGTACTTAGGTACATTTCTGGTTCAGTAGGAACTAAGAAGAAAGATAAGTCCGGGTTTGCGAAATCGTTATTGAGGCACCCGAAAACACTACAATACTTTTTCCCCTTTTTGAAGTCATGATACTCGTAATAATTAATATTATGGTAAGTGGTCGGCGAGAGTTGACAAACGCTAGCGGTCATGTAACTTACGCGCGTGCTCACAGCTCACAGTAACGCGGCACAGCCCGTACTGCCGCCACCTTATTCCCCTGTATATTATGTCAGCGTGTGCGTGAAATCGTGTGCCGACACGGCGCGCGGCGCGCACGCTAACATTCAAGCCGAGATCGGCACGTTTGTATGAAGATGTTTTACTGTTCTGTTTACTGTGATAGGTACACATATCGTATACGTAAGCTGTTATTTATCTGTTAAAGGTACAGACGATAGCATGTCAAGTTTTTTTTATAAATTACTAGCGCTCCGCCAGCGGCTTCGCCTGTGTGGAATTCGGTTATTTCGCGCTTTTTAGATTTTCCCTGGGCAATTAGAAGTTCTCCCGCGGTAAAACATTCCTTATAAAGGACTCAAACTTACTCCATACCAAATTTCATAAAAAATCGTTCCGGCGTTTAGGCGTGAAAGAACAACAGACCGGCGGAGTTACGTTCGCATTACCATATATGTATACCATGAGTTGTAAAACGAAATGAAATGAAATGAAATGAAATGAAATGAAATGAAATGAAATGAAATGAAATGAAATGAAATCGTTTATTAAGCAAGTAGGATCACCGATCACTTTTACACGTCATATGTTTTTTTTTTCTTCTTTTTTTTAAACTAGATGAAGCCGGCATTTCCTAACTGACTACCTCTGAGAAGAAATAGCCGAAACAAACTCAGGGATCATCGTCTTTTTTAAAGTCCAGACATTAAAAATGAAAATGTTTACAATAATTTACGTTATAATTACGCATATTGCTTAATAACAATGCTTAACAAAGCGAGCAGCTCAGTCCCAAGCCTCTCTATCCTCTAAATAATCTGAGATTTTATAATACCCCTTTTTGCAAAGTTTGGCCTTTATATAGGTTTTATATCGTTTAATGGGTAAGTTTCGAATGTCCATGGGAAGCTTGTTGTAAAAGTGTATACATTGACCCATGAACGAGTTACCTACTCTGTGGAGACGAGTGTGATGTACAGCAAGATTGTGTTTGTTCCTGGTATTTATATTATGAACATCGCTTATTTTCTTAAAATTAGATATATTTTTATGTACATACATAAGATTTTCAAATATATATTGCGAAGCTACAGTCAGAATGTTCACCTCTCTGAATTTTTCTCTAAGAGAATCTCTAGGACCAAGGTTGTAAATGGCTCGAACAGCCCTTTTCTGTAAAACAAAGATGGTATTGATGTCCGCACAAGTTCCCCAGAGAAGAATCCCATAAGTCATAAGACTGAAAATAACTAAAATAAACAATTCTGGCTGTATTCACATCAGTTATCTGTCTAATTTTCTTAACAGCATAAGCGGCAGAACTGAGTCTACCCGACAGCTTCTCAATGTGAGGACCCCATTGTAACTTGGAGTCAATAGTCAATCCAAGAAAAACTGTCGACTCGACAGGGATCAACTCTACTCCATTCAGTTGAACATTGGTACTTAACTGCCTGACATTTGGCGTAGAAAATTTAATGAATTTAGTTTTTTTTTTCATTCAAAAGAAGGTTATTTACATTAAACCAATGGACAACTTTCGAAAGTGCATTGTTAACTTCGTCAAAATTTGCTAGCTGACGCTTGACTTTAAAAATAAGAGAAGTGTCATCCGCGAACAATACTATGTTGTGATTATCCCTCACGTGATGAGGTAAGTCATTAATATAAATTAAAAACAAGAAAGGACCTAGAATTGAGCCCTGCGGAACGCCCATGGTGACCTCAGATCCTGCAGATTTGTTGCCATTAACATCAAAATTGAGCCAAACTTAATTTAGACAAATTAAAACCAAAATTGAGTGGTAAACTATATTATATGTTTTACTTTGAGGAGCAAAACCATGCAGATTTTGGGCACTGGCTACTCGGGGATACGCTACATATACCTAGCGACCATGCGAAAAACAATGTTTTTCTAAGTGTACTCCAGCAACCCTTAGAGTTTGGCCTTGTGCTTTATTAATGGTCATTGCAAATGAAACCCTTATAGGAAATTGATGTCTTTTAAATTGAAATGCGAGGTCTGTTGGAATAATCGGAATCCGAGGAATGAGTACACTTTCACCCTTTGCGGCGCAATTTAAAATAGTTGCTGTAATAATATTCCGCCCAAGCTGAGTGACACGTAGCCTGGTACCATTACACAGTCTAGGGGCATCGAGATTACGCATGAGCATCACCGGAACCCCTACTTTTAATTTTAATTTATGAGAAGGCACCCCAGATAATTCCATAGAATTTAAGAACTCTACAGGATATGAGGTACTATGTTCTATTACTGTGTTTATAGATAAATATTTAGTAGTTTATCCCATAACTTCATCGAAAATATTTTAACAACAAAATATTATTAAGTATAAGGGTAGTAAGGATTATTATTATTTATAATAATAATAATAATCTGTAAAGGACGATAAAACAAACTGTACGTTATCCCTCGGAAATCCCTCATTTTCGGGGATTCATTATTCATTTGCTATAATTATATTACTTTGTTTTAAACGACACACAGCGCCATCTATCACCGAACTGGTATGAAGCTAACAATATGTTTGTTTTCCGTCAGGAATATCAATTTTTTGGATGATAAAAAGTACCCTATTATTTAACCGGGACTTCTAAGTTTACGTCTGCAAAATTTCAAAGCAATCGGTTTAGTTTAGAAAGCGGAACAAACAAATAAACAAACAAACTCACTTTCCGATTTATAATATTAGTAAGGATAAGTAAACAGTGCTTGACCGAGATCGAGTTTTTTTTAACACAACAAAGAGGTGCGATACTGGGGAGTTTGTTGCTCTAAGAAATGGTCACACGCGGGCGTTTTAGGGGACTTTCGCAGTGGCGTAGCTTGGGGGGGGCAGGGGGGGCCATGGCCCCGGGCGGCATATGAAAGGGGGCGGCGGATAAGGAAAAAACATTGCATGAACAAGAAAAAAAAAAGTTATTCCAAATCACATCGAATCCAGACTAAAAAAGAGCTTATGAAGTCCGGCTCTCAGGGACTATTAAAATATATTATTGACTCCCAAACTTGAAGATGGCTTGCCAAACATTGTAATTATGTTGAGAATTTTTTTAACGTCTGCCGTCAGCAATGCCAGTTGTGAGAGAAGCTTTTCTAAATTAAAGCTGATAAAAAATTACCTTAGGTCGACTATGTCTACGTTGAGGCTAACAAATCTAGCTATACTGGCAATTTAAAATGAGATACAATTTGATATTGACGATTGTGTAAAAGATTTTGCTTTGAAAAAAGCACGAAGAGTAAATTTTGAATCTATTTTTTTTAAAGTAATAGTAACAAAAATATTTAAGGAGCTTACTTACCCCTCCAAAACTAGTGCCACAGATAATCTTTCGTAATTTCTCTTGTTACAGACCGAAATAAAAAAAGTGGTTTGAAAATAGTTAAAGCTTTCCCTAGTATTATTCTACTCTTTGGTTAAAGACATATCTAAGCTACTTTTGAAACAGTGTATATATTATATATAGGCAACTTTTAGCAGAAATTAAATCTGTAACTAGTTGCAAATATCAAATGAATTCAAACAAATTTAAAAAAAATAGCTTCGATACATCTTATACATTTTTCAAACCACTTTTTTAATTTCGGTCTATAACAAGAGTAATCAAGAAAAAATTATGGTGGCGCTGGTTAGCTATGTTGGCCTTTAGGGCAGCAATTGACTGTGGTTTATCTGCATATACTAGACATTTCACGTAGCCCCACAGAAAATAATCAAGCGGTGTTAAGTCACACGATCTCGGGGGCCAGTTGATGTCGCCACCACGCGATATGACGAAGCCCTCGAACTTCTCTTTCAATAAATTTAATGTTTCCCGTGCTGTATGGCAAGTGGCGCCGTCCTGTTGGAACCATATGTTTGTGAGATCCATGCCACCTACCCTAGGCCACAAAAATTTTGTTATCATCGTCCGATATCGGTCGCCATTTACAGTGAGTACGGCTCCTTGCGCATCTTCGAAGAAATAAGGGCCGATAATACCGCCGGACCAAAATCCACACCAAACAGTTACTTTTTCGGAGTGAAAAGGCACCTGATGAATCTCCCGCGGATTTTCATCGCACCAAATCCGGCAATTTTGTTTATTAACAAAGCCGCTTAACTAGAAATGAGCCTTATCAGTGAAGATGATTTTTTTTTGCAAAAGCAGGACCAGCTGCCAGATGCTCTAATGCCCAACCAGCGAATACACGGCGCTGCCTGTGGTCATTGGGTTTTAGCTCTTGAGTTAATTGGACTTTATATGGATGAAAACCCAAATCTCGGCGCTAAATTCGCCATGTTGATGTCGCAGAAAGACCCAGTTCTTGCGCACGACGCGGAATGGATTGTCTGGGGTTTTCTCGCACACTGTCTCAAATGGCAACAATATTCTCCAACGATTTTGCGTTTCTTTGACGTACAGGAACTGCTTCATCGATCACCGACCCGGTTGTTTCAAATTTTTTTATCAAACGACTGATTGTGGAATCTGCAGGACGGCCATAAACGCCATAAATTGGACGCAACGCACGGAACGTTAGGCGAATAAAGCACTGATTTTGATAATACATTTTAATAATTTCTACACGTTGTTGATGCGTGTAGCGTTCCATGGTGAAATGTCTCGACTAAATATGTATTCATGCCAAATTTGACAGCTATCGCATTACCAAGATGGCCGCTATGCGCTGTCAAAGTTCGAGCGTCCCTATTGAAAAACCCTTTATTTTCCTTCTGAAGCAATGCATGGTAGTTTATTTTGACTTGCAACAAATAAGGTGAATAAAGGACATGAAGTCCATTCAATATAATATTAAAACTTTAAATTATTTATAATTAAAATAAAGGGCGGCG
This sequence comes from Sesamia inferens, assembly GCA_037179545.1. Classification (NCBI taxonomy): domain Eukaryota; kingdom Metazoa; phylum Arthropoda; class Insecta; order Lepidoptera; family Noctuidae; genus Sesamia; species Sesamia inferens. The sequence goes on from CM073940.1 coordinate 12,419,848, forward strand.
GATTTCCGGACGGCCCCGGGCGGCGAAAAGCCACGCTACGCCACTGGACTTTCGTAATTCGATCGACGATCAATGCTGATTCTCAATAGAAATATTGATTTTAGTACTAATACCTACTCAAACCACTGACTTGAAAAGTTGAAAATATGAATAAAATAATAAATGCGTCCAATATACATTAGCTAATCAAAAGAGCCATATCCACACGATATGTTCGTTAATCCTCATTGGTGTATTACATTTCATTTCACAATGCAATTTATAAAAGATTTAGCCGGCTCTGCCCCGGACGTTTTAGGAGGGCCACCTATGTGAACGACAAATAACGCTGAAGGTAATCATTTCCTTTTTAATTTAAAACAGATTTTGTTTTAATCAAGGTACAAATTACCTATAAGCTGTGTTTAGTATGTATTTTTAATACTAGTGTAGTTTTAATAGGTTTCTAGTTTTTCTCTCGTTCCACTACTACGATACACTGTAGCTGATTGATTCAGTAAAAATCTCATTTGTCGCCCATTCCAAAGAGTAGGTACCTATGGAGAAGAATGGGCAAGAAACTCCATGGACACTCTTTTAAATTATCAAGCTATTGATACAAATATTTGATTTTGATTTAGATAAAAATTATTTTATGATTTATTCTTGTTCTACAGGTCTTTTCGGCTTCATATTACAAGTTCACTGCAGCAATCAGTATGACAGGTGAGTAAAACATAATTTTATTTCTTTGCAAAACTCCATTCAGAATCTATTTTCAGAACAATAATTTAGTACGTCATATTATTGAGTAATATTATTATCCTATAATATTTCTATTGGCGTGGTGAATTAGGGTCGGTAAAAGGCCTACATCCCGCAGGCCTTTTACCGGCCCTAATTCACCACGCCTCATGTCTTTGAAGCAAGTTGGAAAATATAGCAATACGTATACATTGCTAAATATTTTACACAAGGCTTCTCGAAACTTTGATTAAGGGTCAGATTTTCAATCGTCATTAATCAATCAAGTCAATCTTTAAATTTTGAATAAAATGGCAATTTGACAGTTTAAAATATGTCAATTCGCTACCATAGGAATTCTGATGATTGACAATTCAGCCTTTTCTAAAGGCCTAATATCTATTTAAGTTTTTTAAAGCTAAATAATAAATACCAATTTATTTGAGACTTCACATTTAGCAAATTTAAAAAAAATTGCAGGCATACACTCATACGCCTGCATCCAACGTTACCCGATCATGTGATCGCAGCCACACAATTTCAAGACCCGTCAGGAGAGATATCAGTTCTGAAGGAGAGCAGAGGGCTCAATGACACTTTGGATATATTAGTGCCCCCAAATAAGTTGAAGTTCGTGTACAACTACGCAAACTCCAACGGACTAACTGTAGAAGAAAAACAAAGAAATTATGGCAGGTAAAAATACATTTTTAGGCAGAAGGTTTTCGAAACACACGACACGTTTAGCGCAGTGGTTGAACAATCAACTGTTGTCGCTGGTTCGATTCCCGCACGGAACACATATTTGTAACCGTAACCAATAATACCAATACGAAACTTTTTGGTAATTTCGACAAAATAAAAAATACGAGTCTTAATTTTTCTTGGTTATCTATAAGACGGACTAATTATTTTTTGATTTTCATACCTTGGATACATCCCCATTCTTTAAATAAATCAGTAATTACGATGTTCTGTTAATGTTTTTATTAGGACCCTGGATGAAGTGTCTGATCGTCTTCCCAGAAGAAGGCTTCTCCGCAGTTTCCAATTATTCCGGTATAACTCCTACGGGGATGTGAGTATTTCAAATCAAAATAGGTACACCTTAAAAACTGATTTGCCTCCCAAAAGTGACCCCCATATTTTTAAGTACCCGTCCATGTTCAGGTCACAGAAATTGGTATGACTGTGACAGACGAAAATGCTGACAGACTCACGATTGATCCTATAATAAAGTTTCCGTTTTTTTATTTTCATTCGGACGTACAGTACTTTAAAAATCCACCTACAAACGTCCTCCGTGGCGCAGCGGTCAACACGCCTTCCTGCAACGTGGAGGCCCCGGGTTCGATCCCCAGTCAGGTCATGATGGAAAACGATCTTTTCCTGATTGGCCTGGGTCTTGGATGTTTATCTATATATGTAACATAAGTCTCGAACTTACTTTGGGGCTAGCTCAATCTATGTGATTTGTCTGTATATATATATATATATATACTAGCTGACCCGGCGAACTTTGTTCCGCCTTAAAGGCAATAAATATCACATGATCACATTTTTTACTTTTTAAATTAGGAACACTGTAAATAAAAAAAAAGTATTCCATGATTTTTTATTTGTCATTTATTTAGTGTAGCACCTTGTGAAAGAAATGAATATCTACTTGTGCTTCGTAAATTATTATCTAGCTATTGATCTCTGAGATGTCGTGGTGGCCTAGTGATTAAAACACCAGCCTCTCTTGTATAATTGCGCGGGTTCGATTCCAGGTCAGACAAGTATCGATGTAACTTTTCTAAAGTGATATGTACCTACTCTCTAAGTATAATATCTAGGATACCAATGACTGAAGGAAAAAATCTTGAGGAAACCTGGACTTTATAAGTCTGAAATCGCCACCCCGCATTGAGCAAGCGTGGTGATTACACTCAATCCTTCTCTGCATGAGAGGAGACCTGTCTCCAGCAGTGGGACGATAAAAAGATTGATGATGATGATGATGATGTCTGAGGTTTGTTCGCCGATTTCGCATTGTCAACGGAACAGTTTCACGGACTGCCGCCTCCCTTTGCTCTTGTGAGTGAGAAGCACGAAGTCGAGTCATAGTAAGGCGGCGCTCTGCACGTGCAATTTCTTGCTCTTCTTCAGTGCTTTCATTCAGAATGTTTCGATTTACTCTTGCATTACCGCTTTGTCGAGAAAGATTTGATAGTCTTGATCACGGCATGATATTTTTAATGATGATAAATGGCACAGCAATACAATATTAGAAATATTGAACTTGAAGTTGGCTTTGTGGTTTTTTATTAGAAACTTTAAACCAGCAGAGAGTATTTATATTCTTTGCTTTAAACGATTGCTTCAACCGGTTAGACTTTTTTTTAAATATGCTCAGCTGTCATTTGCTTTTGTTATACCATTTTTGGTATATGAATTGCTGACTTACATTTTGAATGAGTTGGACCATGTCTTATGCCACGTCACACGGGAACGACGGGGACGGGTTCTTAACTACCTCCCACCAATATTCAGCTAAATCGGTTCAGCCGTTCTTGAGTTATATATAAATAGTGAATAAGCAACTGAATCGATTCCAATAATTTTTACACCATGTTATATTTTGTCCCAAATACATTTAGAAATTGTTACAGTGTAGTTACCGAGTGCGTCACGCAGCTTACGATACATCATCATAGTATTGTGCGCGCGCAACAGCTGACGCTAGAGGTCAATGCACCGCGCTTGTCCGCCCGCGGATCTTTGACCATATTTATGTTGGGACAACGAAGTAGAATACACGTAGCAAGCTTATTATAACTTTGTGGTTTTTCATTATATCTTTTTGAAATTTTGTACATAATATTATTAACTTAAAAATACTGGACACGTGTTTCCTACTTTGTGGAGGTGCAAGGTACCAGGGTAGCACAAAACTGTAGGAGAAGTCGAAACAATAAACCTCATTCATTCATCATTATCACAAACCATCATAATACATGAAAGAAGTTTTATTGTGCATAGTTTGTGGACGTGCAAGGTACCAGGGTAGCACAAAAGTGTAGGAGAAGTCGAAACAATGAAGCTAATTCATACTCATGGGATCGACGGGAACGGGATAAAAGGTATCCTATGTCCTTTTCCTAGTTTTTAGCTACCCCCCTACCAATTTTCAGCCAAATCGATGGAGCCGTTCTTGAGTTATAAGTGGAGTAACTAACACGACTTTCTTTTATATATATAGATAGTGAATAAGCAACTGAATCGATTCCAATAATTTTGACACCATGTTATATTTTGTCCCAAATACATTTAGAAATTGTTACAGTGTAGTTACCGAGTGCGTCACGCAGCTTACGATACATCATCATAGTATTGTGCGCGCGCAACAGCTGACGCTAGAGGTCAACGCACCGCGCTCGCTCGCGCGCGGATCTTTGACCATATTTATGTTGGGACAACCAAGTAGAATACTCGTAGCAAGCTTATATATATTATAACTTTGTGTTTTTCATTATATCTTTTTGAAATTTTGTACATATAATTATTGACTTAAAAATACTGGAGACGTGTTTCCTACTTTATGGAGGTGCAGGGTACCAGGGTAGCACAAAAGTTTAGGAGAAGTCGAAACAATAAACCTCATTCATTCATCATTATCAAATAATCGTAATACATGAAAGAAGGTTTATTGTGCATATTTTTTGACGTGCAAGGTACCAGGGTAGCATAAAAGTGTAAGAGAAGTCGAAACAATAAACTTCATTCATTCATCATTATCAAATAATCATAATACATGAAAGAAGGTTTATTGTGCATATTTTTTTGACGTGGAAGGTACCAGAGTAGCATAAAAGTGTGGGAAAAGTCGAAACAAAGAAGCTCATTTATTCCCACAGGAACGACGGGGAGCGGCATAGAAAGTATCCTATGTCCTTCCCAGTTCTTAGCTACCTCCTTACCAATTTTCAGCCAAATTGGTATAGCCGTTCTTCAGTTATAAATGATGTAACTAACACGACTTTCTTTTATATATATAGATATACAACGTGTAACATAAAGGCTATATACTTACCAAGGGCATGGCATCTTTACATGATATCAATCGATATTGGAAGGGTTTTTTAATCCTATCTGTTTATGTTAGGAAGTTACGAGAAAAAACACCGCCTGTGATAGGCTACTACCATACTAGGGGCACAGAATTTTATGAAGACATTTATCGTGATTTTGCCAAGTGATGTAATGGAATGAGTTATTAACGCATGTAGTTTGGTGCACGTTTGTTATGATTAGAATTTAAGAAACACATGGAACCGAAAATATTGTACAAATTTTTTGAGTATTTTATTTTGAGTTGAAAACCTTCCGATATCATTTGATATCATGTAAAGATGCCATGCCCTTGGTATGTATATACCCTTTATGTTACACGTTGTATATAATGTATGCTGTATACATAATGAACTTATAAAATTCCCATACCTGGAACACAGGCCTTCTTTCTGTGAGAGGCAGGGGCGAAATCTACCACGCGGGCGCAGTACGGGTTGGTAGATATATCACATGTTTGCGAAGTTTTGCCTCTAGGCCGGTTGCCGGTTTCCTAACAATATTTTCTCCACAGTTTTGTGAACAGTGGTTATAAATAATTAATAAATAAATATATACGAACAAATCACACAGATTGAGCTAGCCCCAAAGTAAGTTCGAGACTTGCGTTATGGGATACTAACTCAACGATACTATATTTATAATAGATACATATTTAGATAAACATCCAAGACCCAGGCCAATCAGGAAAAGATCGTTTCCCGTCATGACCTGGCCGGGGATCGAACCCGGGGCCTCCACGTCACAGGCAGGCGTGTTGACCGCTGCGCCACGGAGACCGACAAAGATAGATATATCACATGTTTGCGAAGTTTTGCCTCTAGGCCGGTTGCCGGTTTCCTCACAATATTTTCTCCACAGTTTTGTGAACAGTGGTGATAAATAAATAAATATATACGGACAAATCACACAGATTGAGCTATCCCCAAAGTAAGTTAGAGACTTGTGTTATGGGATACTAACTCAACGATACTATATTTACAATAGATACATATATAGATAAACATCCAAGACTCAGGTCAATCAGGAAAATATCGTTTTCCATCATGACCTGGCCGGGGATCGAACCCGGGCCCTCCACGTCGCAGGCTGGCGTGTTGACCGCTGCGCCACGGAGGACGACTAAAGTTACAAAATAGTGAAATAATTTACATAAAGTAAGGCGTCTGATCGGTCAAAACGCCGTGGTGGCCTAGTGGTTAAAACATCAGTCTCTCAAGTATGAGTGTGCGGGTTCGATTTGCCAAGCGATTTGTCGTATTCCGGCATGATGTCTGGTGAAGCCGTACGGAGGTCGGGTCTGAGCAGTTGTGTTGCGATGTGTGCCGGGTACGATGCGCCTAATGTTGTTGTGTTGAGAGTTTGGGGGTCTTCAGATCAAGCTCCCTTTGGCGCAGCATCGTTGGTCGTGTTGTGGGTTTAACATTGCATCACCTCGCTCAACTGCCGTCTTCCTTCCTATTCGCTCAGTTTTTCTGAGTGAATAGGCTCTTAATAAACTAGCGCGCTTTACCATCAACGATCGCATCACTGCTTACCATCAGGCGAGATTGCGGTCAAGCGCTAGTTTATAATTATTTAAAAAAAAATACTTTCGTATATCTTGGACACCAATGACTGATTACAAATTGAAGGAAAATCTGGACCTTGAGCCTGAAATCGCCAACCCGCACTGAGCAAGCGTGGTGATTACGCTCAATCCTTCTCTATATGAGAGGAGACCTGTGTCCAGCAGTGGGACTATAAAAGGTTGATGATGATGATGATGATGATGAAGGCGCCTGATGGGGTTCCAACCTACTACCTACAACTTGCAACTACCGATACCACTAGGCCACTACTGCTCTTACTTACGTGCTAACTGTATGCTTTATGAAGCACACAAAATATTCAAAAAGAAATTACATTTTAAAGAAATTAATATAAAACAACTCTTCCTTCTAGATTTTAGGGTATATGGACGAAGTAGCACGACGGCACCCGAATTTGGTGAAACTCCAGGATCTCGGTAAGAGCTTCGAGGGGCGCAGGATGAAGCTTGCCAAGATATCGGCGCAACCCGACGCTGGCAACCCCGTCATTTTTGTTGATGCTGGTAGGTACTTCATCCTAGATCACAAAGGCTTAACCTTATCTAAAGTTGATTTAGTGTGCATAAGCAGGAGCTAGTTTTAGTTATTTATATTAAAAAAATATGATTTTTTTTGTACTAAGTTCTCATTTACGATCGACATGTTGCCAATGATTCCTCTCTCGTCGACTCTGTTATGAGCAATTAAAAAAATCATTTGTTTCAGATATAACTAAAATTGATGATATACCCCCTAATTCATAAACACTGCTTAAAGTTAACTAGTGATTAGCTATTTTTAAACCATACATATTTGACCTTTTAACGTCACTTAACTTTAATTATCCTTTATGAATAAACACCACAGAGTTTAAGGGTTTTTTTTTTAAATAATGATTAAAGTTAAGTGACATGCAAACGTCCTAAATGTATGTTTAAAAAATCACTAATCACTTTTTAACTTTAAGCAGTGTTTATGAATAAGGGGGATTATGTTCGAACCAAAGGACTTAAAGAGTATTTCACTTATTCAGCTTTATTCCACAACAAGGCTTCTCTTTACAAAAAAGTTTACCATCAAGCCATTTATGAATTTCAAAATATATTTCAAAGTTACAGTTGTTGTTATTATAAAAACAGACGTAAACTGATGTCTGAGTCGTTAATTTTATATTAAGAGCTTAACCACGCTCTGAATAAAGTTCAAAATACGGGTATATATTATTGTGTATCCTTTGTTGGAGATCCCTAGTAAATAAATAAATAATGGGCTTGGGTTAAAATTAGAACTTGTACAAAACATGTTATGGTTTATGTTTTCTTAGGTATCCACAGCAGAGAATGGGTGGCACCTGCGATGGCTATGTACCTCTTTAACCGTCTGGTCACCGATCCCGAATCTATTCAGATAGGAGGTATTCTGGACGGAGTTGACTGGTATATACTGCCCGTCGTCAACCCAGACGGTTATGAATACAGTAGATCTGGGGGCAGCGTAAGTATTTCAGTTTTTTTTTGTCAATGCAACAAGCTATTTATAATTACCAGAATAATTCATTTAGTCGATTAAAAAAAAATTGCTTCATAATTGCATCAATGACTCAATTAATAATAAATGTAAAAGTAGAAATAAATAAAAAAGCTGAACACGTTGAGACCATGACAGCAGATTTGTATGCTTCTAGGCTGAACAATACATTTCAGTTATGTGCTAAAAGACGCTCAAATTCCGGGAAACATGTGTTAAATTTCAAAATTTCAATAACTTTGCTTCAGAAACGTTTGTGGAGGAAAACGAGGTCAAGAATCCCAAATAGCCATTGTTATGGCGTCGACGGCAACCGGAACTATGGCTTCAAGTGGGCTGTAAGCGGAGTGTCCAATGATCCTTGCCACAAAGAGACCTTCGCTGGGCCCAAAGCGTTCTCGGAGCCCGAGACGCGGATGGTCAGTAACATCATGATGAATAATAACAAGCGGATAAAGCTATACGTATCTATGCATGCGTACGGTCAATATTTAGTATACCCTTGGGGATACACAGGTGATTTCCTTCCAAAACAATGGAGAAAACTGGATGACATGGCGAGAGCTGTGTCGTCCGCCGTCAAGCGAGCTGGCGGAGAGCCTTTCAGAGTAATGAGCGCCGGTAAGTGGTACCCGGCGGCCGGCGGTAGTGATGACTTTGCCTTCGGAGCTGCCGGGATCCCTTACTCTTATACGATGGAGCTGACTGATGGATACGAGTTCACATTCCCGGAAAACCTACTGCAGAAAGTTCTGCCACAGTTTTATGAAGGTTTTAAAGAATTTGGTTCACGGATCAGGAAAGAATTTGGTCAACGACGGTATAAGTCGGTTTCTGAGGACGACTGCTTGGGCAACTATTGTAAATAAAAATTAAATTGTGGTAAAACGATTTTGTTTTATTGATTTTCCAAAAGTTTATTGTTATTGCAATATTTTCCATACTCCTGATAAAAATGTTAACATGCGCTGTATGTTTAAAAATTTAGAGAGAAATGAATTTAGTTTTATTTTGCTTAGTAACGTTATTTGTTGGTGCGTTCGTTTGTTTTCACTAAATGAATTGTTAGCTTTTATCTTTAACGTACTATTTACTAACTATAATGTTATAAATAATATTTTAATTTTAGTGAATGTCCATGAGAACAATGCTACACAATGTGGGTACGTATTTCTAGGACAGTAACCGCTGTTGACACTCCGCTGAACTCAAACACTGTGAGAATGTTTGAATTTTTGTGAGAAGAATGCATGACTGTATTAAATAAATTATATACATATGTTTAAATAGTACTATTAGCTTCGGCGGTTCTGTTTAAAAAATAAATAAACTACACTATGGTTTCTAGCATCATGTGCTGAATTCATGGTTACAATTTTGGCGTCATTGTGCCTGCCGCTCTATACTTTCAGTTAATATGCTATGAGCTATGATATATACATAATATTTTTGGTTTAAATAATGTTTGTGTGCAGTTGCAAGAGCCTAAGACCTTGCTATGAGGAAATGTTGACGACATTATTGGACAGGGATGAGGCTGCATGTATAGAAGACGCTGCTATCGGCGCCAGCACTGTAAGAAAACAATATTTCTCCTATTTTAATAAATTTTAACACATTCTCTGACATTTGTACCATTTCCTTTGTTTCCAAACTAATTCAAATTGACAGAAGATAAATTATAATTTAGTTTAGACGTGATTAAAACATGATGACTAAAAATATGTCGATTGACGCCAGGCGTTGACTAATTTGATGAGAAACACTTCTGCCTTTTTTAAAATGGAATACAAAGAAAAAGATGACATTTTACTAAAATTTAATTTAATTTGTGAATCGGTGCCATTTCCATCGATTTTTTGATTGTATTTGGCAGTAATCCATCTATGGATAAAATTTTCTAATTGTAGTCAATGTTAATCAGAAAAAAATATAGGTACTTGATACTTATTATTACAGTAGGCGACTGTATGTTCACATTGAGTAGACATCTTTAGGACCCGGTAAAATCCAGGATCAAGATTTGGTTTGAAATATATAGAGACAACATTTATTCAGGTCCACAAAAGACAAAGCTCCACATAACCTAAATTAAAAAAATCGTTACACAAAAAAGGTGCCAATATACGAAACGAAAAACATAGATACCTTCTTCTTCATCTCCGCGTTAATCCCAGTCGTATCCGAAGCTTTTCAGCTTTGGAGTCTAGGGTCCGCTTTACCAGTCTAACTGCTCATTTTGGCTAAACTACGATATTTTCCATGAAGCGACTGCCCGTCTGACCTCCACAACCCGAAGGCGATATCGAAGCATTGCAGTTAGACCAATTGTGGGACTTTTGAGGGCTCCAACAACCCGTAACGACTGCCATTAGATGTTCGTATTTCGTATAGCAACCGGGACCAACGGCTTAACGTGCTTTCCGAGGTACGACCAGACCAGTGCAAATATTCATATTCATGCATACAAATATTTGCACTGCGCGGGGATCGAACCCACGCCTCCTTGTGCAGCGGCCGCGTTCGCTACCGCTACGCCACGGAGGCTGTCAAAAACATAGATACCTATAGAAATAAAATGACACTATGACAAGTGACTTATTTTAGCGCTAATTCAACGTCAATAATTTTGAATTTTTGAGTTTTTCCATACAAAATTGTTAGACGAATGAATTAAAAAAACAGTTATAAATCAAATAACGAAAAAGTGCGTTGTGCGACTTAATAGGAGTGCAGCTCAGCATTTGCCAGGAACATATACCTGACTCTGATATTCTACTGGATCCATGCAGTTACTTAATATACATTACTTGATAAATATATTTATCTATTGTACGAAAACTGTGAAACATATAATGATACAACACATATAACATCGCGCTGATAATCCCTAAAGGATTCTGGATACTTAACTTTTTTTTTTTTAATATGTATAAACTAGCGCTTGACCGCAATCCCGCCTGATGGTAAGCAGTGATGCGATCGTTGATGGTAAAGCGCGGTAGTTTATTAAGAGTCTATTCACTCAGAAAAACTGAGCGAATAGGAAGGAAGACGGCAATTGAGCGAAGTGATGCAATGTTAAACCCAACCAAAGATGCTGCGCCAAAGGGTGATCTTAAGACCCTCCACGACCAAACTCCCAACACAACAACATTACGCGCATCGTACCCGGCACACATCACAACACAACTGCTCAGACCCGTCCTCCGTACGGCTTCACCAGACATCATGCCGGAACACGACAAATCGTTTGGCGGCAAGACTTTGTTTGGTGGGTGGTAACTTAAATATCGGATCATTAATTTACTGACAATAATCATATTTACAGGTGACAATATTCCTGAAAGCCCTGAAAGAGTACTGTGGTAAAGTAATAAGTGTTGAAAGCGATCACATGACATATGAGGGCAGACAACTGTATGAGGTGATGTATTTAATCATAGCAACGTTACTATTCTCTGTGGATACCATGAGTTTTCATTACGAGATTAAATCATAAGCATCGACCGTGTTTGGCGGTCTCATTGGTTGAGAGTTCTTACAAACTTGAAGCGGGCCAATAGACGAGTCTAACGCGCTCGATATCGATGATGGAGTCTTCCTAATGAAAGCTCGTGGTAGCCACACTGGTCTCTACAAATAACGTCTCTGCACCTATGTTGGGTTGGCCTTCCAATGTAACTAATTGCAGCCAAATATCAGTATGGTATCCACAACCCAGTAAATGGGTAATACGGTAGAAGGGATTTTGGTGTATACGCCATGTACGGTTATCAGTGTTATATGGAACACTATGGAACCTGTTAACTGACATATTTTTTACAGTTTACTTTTAAACTGTATTCTTTTAAACTTGTTCCTTCGCCTTTGTGTCAATGTTCTACATCAAACAGTGAATTTGAACAGTCCGCACATCACATCTTGTAGGAGTGTATTCTTTGGCAGAATGAACGCAATATTATGTTGGATAGTGTACAAGTTACATCCGGAGTCGTTTATTATACGGACCTTGTAGAAACTAGAACCAATTTCCGTGCGTTCAGGCGCTTTTGCCTTACCTATTATTGGAATCAATTGTAATAGTATATATCTATTTAGGATCTAGTAACTTAATGAAATTTTATTCCGTGGTGCTTGGCAATCTGGACTTCTCCCAGTTGCAATAATGTCCCCTTGTGCCGATTGGCCTAGTTCTGTTCTGTCTCCTGCTTGTTATGGAGGGAAGTGTAAAAAATATAATTTTTGTTACTCCTCCGTTATTCTTTTCTGATTAATTTCGTTGCGGGACCCAAGACAGTTGAATCGTTTCTCCGGGACTCGTCGAGCATCATTGCTCGGCGTTTTTCTGGCGGTCTCCACTGTTGATTCTGGCTTTCAGGGATTGCAGTGGGTGGGAAAATGTGTGGCGGGTTTTTTGACATGTTCTTTCCCCGGGACAGATTATATTAAAAAAAAACCGTTCTGTATACAAAGAATCTAATAACCATGTTCATCCCCTAAAAAATTCCTCACGACATATTCCATATTTACGCCACATCTATAGGTAGTTATGGCGGGGGAACATCAACAACAGTATTCAACCGACCAACCATCGACTGAGAAGGAATCATCAAAGCCGGTCATCATCATAGAAGCTGGCCAGCAGGGTGGCACGGAGCCGGTTGGACTGGCCTTGTATCTGGTGGAACAACTGGTGGCCTGCGAGGAGTATGAAAACATGCTGAATCGCGTCACATGGGTGGTACTGCCCTGCACTAATCCTGATGGACAGGAGTACTCCAGATATGTATGTTACTGTTTCAAACATTCTTTAATCTTCAAAGATATTTTCATTATCTGTACATTGATTGATATCGTTGCAGTAAGCAAAGCAAATTCAAATTTATTTATTTGTACACATAGGTGTTATAAGATGCTATTAAAAAAACAAAAATAAATTCCACTATGTGTTTGCCTTGAAAGAGGCATTAATGGCTATATACCTAATTAAAAAAAAAATAACAAAAAATATATACAATAAAGAAAATGTTTAAACAAGTATTATAAAACAATCTTATGAACTAAAGTAAAAAATAATGTAACAAACAGATCTGAGAAAGATGGTGTACCTAGATTCTATATTTCACTCAGGTATTCGTTTATCGCCAATAAGCTTTCTGTATTAAAAACCTATATAGTGTATATTGACGGTATTTAAATCTTTTGAAACATTACTCGATACGTTTTAATTAAGTACAAAGATAGATACCTAACTATTACTATTACTTGTAATTACTTCTCAAAATGGTGAAGGAAAACGTCGGGAAGAAACCGGCACGTCTTTGAACCAAACATTGGATGACATGTGACATCTTTCAATCCGCGATGGCTCGATTGGAGTAGTGGTCGAGAAGAGGCCTGAGTCTCAGCTGTAGAAATATTACAGGCTGATAATGCTATGCTTATAATGAATTACATTTTCTTTATGCAGAGTCAAGTCGCATGGAAAAAGAATCTAAGACCCTCTGAAGACCAGTTAAGTTACGGTGTAGATATAACACGAAACTTTGACACTGAATGGGGTACATGCGACAAGATCGAGTCCGGATTTTCACCAATCTACCCTGGCCCCAAAGCCGCTTCAGAAAATGAGACAATTTTCATCAAAAGTGTTATTGAAAAGTATAAAAATGATGCGAAGGTGTATCTTTCTCTAAAACGTGACGGCCATTCCATTCATTATCCATATGGATACATGAAGGATAACAATCATAACACAACGCTGTTGCACCACGTGGCAGGTGTAATCGCCACGCGGATCAACCAGAGAACTGGGGGAATGCACTTATTTGAGAATACTAGCTTGTACGACGCTGAGGGTAAGCAGCATTGCGGGCACAGTGTAGATTTCGCGTATGACAGTGGCATCCCTCTGTCTTACGAGATGCGAGTGTTCCTCGGATCAGACAGCAAAATCATGTCCAAGTTCCAACAAATGCCGAAAGGTTACGAAACTTCTCTGAGAAATGGATATTTTAGCGGCATCAGAGAAATTTTCAACGTCCTCACTAACGAGAAGAAATACGGAAAGATTTAATATTAAACCTTATTTTTATAAAACTCTGGGTCGCTTTTTAATCGCTCTTACGAGCGAATTACCTATGTATATGCGGGGCGTACATTACAAGTATATAAGACGGAGAAACGCAATCGGGCCCAAGATATCACTATTCAGATTTCCTCAAATTATGTGCTCCAAATCGAGCATAAAAAATCTTCAACTGGGTCAAAATTATGTACTGGGATCGGCATCTATTACGATACAATATTTATTTAGTACATAATGGTGTATCTACGTTGGAGGAGTCACTTTTCCACTTTTCGGTAGGATGTCGGTCATGCGCGGTGGAGCGCCTGAAACGCGCTTGCGCTAGGGGTGGGGCCCGTGGCCGTACAGCCCGCTACCACTCTGTAGTCAGCCGCGGCGGCGGCACCGCGCTTTACTCTGGCACCTCTCCCAGTACCCTGTCCTCCAGTATCACTCTCGACTCTAACTCAAACTTACTCTGCCGCCGCTCGCGCTCAACTCAAAACATTTTTATTAATTCCTTTCTTTTCACATTCTCCATTTCATTTCTAGCTAACGATTAATTTGTAGTGTTTTTAGACTTATGAGTTGGTTTTTTAAAAAAAGTATTTCAAAAACTTCAAGATACATTAAAAATCCATTCGTTTGATTTTATGTAGTTTATTAATTTTGTGTTTTAAATGAAAAAGAAAAGGGGGCCATCGGGTTCTTCTCGTCAATGGTAAGTCATCATCATCTACTTAGCCTTTTTACTAACTATGTTGAGGTCAGTTTCCAGTCTTAACACTTTTAACTGAATACCAGTATTTTAGACGGAGCATCTGCCTATCTGTCCTAACTTCTCGTCGAAGGTAAGTAAAATTTAGTATAGCATTTTCAGAGGTAGCCAGAAGTTGAAGAAGACTTTGAAATAAATGTAGTAGCACAGTAAAAGGAATAGCGCCGTCTCGAATGGGGCGGAAGGCGGTCCCGTCGGCAACAGGTTGCAGCGGGCGTCGGGCGCGGAACGGAGCCTTGTGCCGCTTGCTGAGCTCCGCAATTCTATTAACTGTTAATAAACACCCCAGATAGTAGCAGCCTTTAGCGCTAATTATCAACGAGGGTCTTAAAATATTAAATTTCTAGCCATTCACGGTGAAATTTTCGTTAAAATATCACTTTTCTGCACTATGAATCGAGGAAAATAAATTGCACGGCCTTTTTTATGTTTTTGTCGTATTTTCTATTAAATTGGGTTTATTATTTGTGAAAATAACAGAGAACTGTTAAAGATTATAGAAATGCGTTCTAAAACGCATTTTTATATTTCAAGTTAGGGGAACATATGCCTAATTCAGATGCATATCTTTGTTCAAATATTGTACGAGTATCGTTTATTATTTGAAGTTAATTTGCCGGAAACGTTTGACGGAATTTCGTAAGTCTTAAGGACATCATCAAGGGAAAACATTATAATATGCGCTTTAACTTGGATTTTAATAGACAAATTGTAATGATATAAAAGGTAAAAAAGTTCATTTGCTTTAAAATGTTCGTTTTTATAGGGTTTTTACGGAAAAGATATATCGGTCTCCCGAAAACTCTGTTAGAACAAAAATAATTTATAGTAAAAATAATTCAAACTAAACAATAGTCAACTTTATCGAACTCTGGAAAATGTTCATGTATCTCAACTTGTTTGTTCTAATAGTTTAGACGTGGCTCGTAAAAACAGGCAGTTTTCAAACAACGGCATAAAAACTTTTGAAATATTAAAATTTCACGTTTCATAACAGTTTACCACAAATTTCATTTAAAACTAAAATCTCCAAAAATATAGTCTTTAAAATTCTTGTTTTACCTACGTTTTTAATACCGTTACGTTTTATTCGTTTTTCTAGGATGGTTTTACTATCTAAAATTATAAAAAAAAAATCTACTTATTTCGGAACGATGGTTGTTAAATTTTGGCTTCATGATATTAATGTAACTTGATGTTTTTTTAACAACTATGCTCAAAATTTTCAACCTACGTTTATCAATCTATCGTAAGTTTTCAATAGGAATATACCTGTTACTCTTTCATAAGAAAAAATATAAGTAATTTAAAAGGGGATATATTTAACCCAGTAGCTGTATAAGCCGAAAAAATAAATATTCGAAGGGTTATCAAAACAAGGACTTAGAAAAAAGAGAAATCATTTTGGCACAGCTAGAAAACGGGACATACCTAGCAGATGCAAAGTAGGAAAAAAAAAACAATAAATGGCTCAAAGTTCTAAGTTTCATATACAGGGTTATACTAATTACGTCCACTATCTGATGCAGGTATAAAGGGACAAACAGAGGGGACAATAGTTACTTTCATAACCAAAGTTTGGAGTGTTGATAAGAGCTGTACTGTGTATCGATCGGTCTCATTAAGCAGTCGAGTCGTGTATCGTCGCGATAAGACCACCAAGTGTACTATGCGGGTACTTTGCGCAAAACATTATACTCGCCCACATGGTGACATTTCGTGCATTATATATACGTTTTAGGTAGTTTTAGCTACGATTTTTTAAGGTTATTTTGCCAAAAATATGAGCAATATATTATTTGGGCTTTTTTTATTGCAGACACGGTTAGGTCTTGTGTAATTTCTTTAATTCTCTTTTCGGCAAGAGCCAAGTAAATTAGGTAGGAAATAATGTAGATAAAATGAACAAAAACATCAAATTAATTAACGAGCGATGTAGAAAAGTGGCATTAGACTAACTGCCGAGGATGTGGACATCGTTTTACCAACTGCCTGCCACAGGAGCCCATTGCGGGTTGCTAGAAGACAAATGTCTTCGAATTTTAATATGCATATTTCTTCACAATGTTTTCTCTTAACGTTTTGTTTGTTAAGCGCGAATCTGTGATCAAACCTACGTCGTTAAGTCGCGGCCGTAACGACTTAGTTTATGTTTTAATGTTATCAATTATTTAAATGTGGAATTTTTGGTATTGACTGTTTGTACTGGTTGGCGTTTAACGTTCTCTTTTTTCAAGTAAAATTGTTACTTTGGCGATTGTATAATGACACAGATAATCAGCCTTTAATATACCGACTGCTAGGACACAGGCATCTTCTCTTCGAAATCGAGTAGGCTGTAAACCCCTAAGTGGGCTTCGTTTGAGTTGCTAGTTGTCACACGTCTTCGAGTTTTTTTAGGATCTACGCCGATTTCCTCACAATGTTTTCTTTCGCCGTTTTGAACAGTTATTTGGGCGATTAAATACGTAAAATTCTTGATTTCTGTCTTTTGAGTAAAAATAAAATGATATAGGCGTTAAAAGCTTGTTTTCTAAGTCCCTTGGCTTCTTAAAAAAAAATTGTAATGTTTAAGCAGATTGAGAGATTGGAACTATGGATATAGGCACAAACCCGGGGAGGTTATTTTAATAGGGTCGATTTTTGTAATGGTGAAACATATTGTCTGTTGAAGGTTAAATTAATAGAATGAACTTTTATTAACATCTTTTTAATATTTATAAATTAATGCATGACCGCAATTCCGCCTGATGGTAAGCAGTGATGCAATCGCTGATGGTAAAGCGCGCTAGTTTATTAAGAGCCTATTTATTCACTCTAGCCTTGAAAACACTTAATTTATAGTCAGACAAAAATACCGCAGCTGGTGAATTCTTC
Organism: Sesamia inferens; assembly: GCA_037179545.1. Classification (NCBI taxonomy): domain Eukaryota; kingdom Metazoa; phylum Arthropoda; class Insecta; order Lepidoptera; family Noctuidae; genus Sesamia; species Sesamia inferens. The sequence goes on from CM073940.1 coordinate 12,437,507, forward strand.
CAGTTCCTGGATGTCATTATCATCTCAGCGTTAATCCCAGTCGCATCCGAAGCCTTTTCCAGCTCTGGAGTCTGGGGTCCGCTTTACCAGTCTAACTGCTGATTTTGGCGAAACTTCAACAATTTTCCGTGAAGCGACTGCCGTTTGACCTCCACAACCCGAAGGCGATATCGAAGCATTGCAGATAGACCAATTGTTGGACTTTTGCAGGCTCCAACAACCCGTAACGACTGCCACTAGATGTTCGTATGGCATCCGGGACTAACGGCTTAACGTGCTTTCCGAGGCACGAACAGACCAGTGCAAATATTAATATTCATGCATACAAATATTTGCACAGCGCGGGGATCGAACCCGCGCCTCCTAGTGCAGCGGCTGCGTTCGCTACCGCTACGCCACGGAGACTGTCTTGTTCCAGTTCCTCGATGTATGCGGTATAAAAGACGAGGCGAAATGCTTCGTCCGGATCGTAGTGGTTTGAACAACGTAAGGGTGAGAGAGATTAACGCTGAGAAGACGATGATGATGATTTTGCAGCACCAGCCCAAAACCCCTCTTTTTTTGTGATTTATTAAAAATAATTTAAAATCATAAATATATTTTTTGCAATCTTAAAGATGACTGATGAAGCTCCAAACTATATTAGAATAGATGATTTCTTAACTTTAAAAAAAAATATATATTTCTAAGCAATAGACTATCACTGGTATTTAGCAAGTTCCATGATTTCTGAGATACTTATTAGAAAATATTTAAGGGTTCCGATAGTCGTTTGAATTTTAAGTCGAAGTTATAAAATCAGGAAAAATCTGCAGCGTGTTATAACATAGGTCATCCATGTCTGTACTTTACAATAACTTCTTAGATTAATATTGTGAAGAAGTAATATCATGTTTAAGTTTAATTGCATTTGGGCACTTTTAAGTGTGAGTATTATTTGCTACGATATTTTTTTCAATGTAAAAGAGTCGGAAAAATATCAAAACTGACATTTGGCCCCTTCGGGCGCCACTTAATTCTTAATGGTGCCCAAATGGGACAAACGCTAGTTTTTTTTGGACCTTTGTAAAACCATTCTTATATTTCAACATAGGCACAATATTTTGGGTTGACATTATATATATGCCTACTACAAAAAATATTATATCTAAATAGTGGTGTCGTTTTCGGTTGGCTTTGGAATTTAATTCGAGAAGTTACAATAGGTTAGTAGTCGACCCTTTCGCTATATTGGCACTTCAAAGGGACTACACAGACTGATATTTAATATTTATTGGGTTTGAACCCAATAGAGTTGAATAAAAGTTTTCTTAATTTAATCCGTAGTGTAAATGGATCCTTCTATGTTCTATGTTACTGGTTTGGTTTCCGCACTGTCCCTTCAGTGGACCATTGAAGGGACTGAGTGTGGAAATGGTGTGAGGTGTGAGGAAATGGATCCTTATCAGTAGTCTAAAAATAAGTTAGACCTACTTATTGTACCTATTCATAAAAATGACATAAATTGTTTAAAGGTTAAGTCATATCTTGCTCAAAGTGATTTAGTCATGGGTATATATTAACGATTGCCCTTACGGGTCATCAGAAATCCGAAAGTCTGACAACTGACTACAAGTCTTACTAAGTAGTATTGTTTTGTTCAATAAGTTAGCTGTGAAAGTCAGATACGCAGTCACTCGATGTAAAATACTGTTATTCAGGTGCTTTGGGCTGGGCCGGAGGCCGACACTAACAAATATGGGAAAAAGCCAAGCATATGATGATAAAGAAAGATTACAATTTATTTGGACTTGGTCTAACTGTTCGATATCGCCTTCGGGTTGTGGAGGTCAGACGGCAGTCACGAAGTTTAGCCAAAATCAGCAGTTAGACGGGTAAAGCGGACCCCAGGCTCCAAAGCTAAAAAAGCTTCGGATGCGACTGGGATTAACTCAGAGATGATGATGATGATATATTATTTGAACACTGTTTGTAAAATGACATTAAATTAGCGCTAGAGTTTCATTTTCTGAAGCTCATCACTGAAAAGGAGTCTAACGAGATTCCTATTTACGTAATTTCTTTTATCTCGTGAAAAATCATAGCTTTATGCTCCTAAGTCACACATATGTTTTTTTTTTTTAATAATTATAAACTAGCGCTTGACCGCAATCCCGCCTGATGGTAAGCAGTGATGCGATCGTTGGAGGTAAAGCGCGCTAGTTTATTAAGAGCCTATTCACTCAGAAAAACTGAGCGAATAGGAAGGAAGACGGCAGTTGAGCGAGGTGATGCAGTGTTAAACCCAGCAACACGACCACCGATGCTGCACCAAAGGGAGATTGATCTGAAGACCCTCCACGACCAAACTCCCAATGTCCAATGTCCACGCTATCGGCAGAAGATCTCTCATAAACGAGAATTTACATCGAATCGGATTACATCTAAACATAGCCATAGGTTCTTAATAAACTAGTGCGCTTTACCATCAACAATTTCATCACTGCGTACCATCAGGCGGAATCACGGTGAAGCACTGTTTGCAGCCTATTCACTTAAAAAACTTAGGAATAGGAAGGATGACGGCAGTTGAGCGAAGTGATGCCATGTTAAATCCAACACCAACACGAGCAACGATGCTGCGCCAGAGGGAGATTGATCTGGAGACTCTCCACGACCAAACTCACGACACAACGACATTAGGCGCATCGTACCCGGCACACATCGCAACACAACTGCTCAGACCCGTCCTCCGTACGGCTTCACCAGATATCATGCCGGAACACGACAAATCGCTTGGCGGCAAGGCTTTGTCTGGTGGGTGGTAACTTCTGTTATGTTTTGTCCTACCACCGAGAAAATATGTATAAGATAAGTTAAGAATTTATTACAGTATGCTATTTATTAATAGTCCACATATTATCTTTCGTAAAACATAGCAATTGATTTCATAATTTACTCGGTGTATAACGCCAAGGTCACTTATCAACGACAAAACTGGCTCAAAAATTACTTAGAACGCATTTATACTTCTGCGAAATCTACCAGACTCAGTAAATGTGCTTATCTTATCTACTAAGACATGGTCGGGTACTTTGCAGAACGTTCTAAGTTCGTTCGTTTATTTACCACCAAAACTCGAGTTCCTGGTTAAATTCTCACAAACACATATTGAAGTATCATAAAGACAATTTAAATTCCTGGCGAGCAGGAGCCAGAGTTCATTTTAAGCAAGTTACAGTGGATATTGGATTTCTAACTCTGGCCGTACCTATGAATTCCATACGGCCAATTTAGTATTAAACCTTGTCCGCGGCGAACCGTGCAGAGCAGTATTAAAATTTGAAGCGTTCAAACTTGCCTCCTTTTAGTGTTCATTACGTCGGAAAGTTGTTGAAAATTCATACAAGTCTAAGTTCTAATGAACACCGCTCGGCAAAGTTGGACGGTTGTAGCGATCGCTCATAACAACTCACACGCGCGCCTTTTTGTCGGCGCCGCAGAATGCCTTTGTTACTGATATTCAAGTAATTAACGCGAGCATGCAGCCACCAGAAATCGATTTTTCACGTTTGATGTATACAGCATGACAATTTAAACTTCAATTAGACTTAAAAGTTTAGTGCCGAAGTTGAATGGGTTGAAACAGGATGTAGCGTTACTCTAAAACGCCTGGCACCCGAGGGATATCAACAACTTGCCAACTCGGAACTGCTCAAAACTAATTTCCCTCAAAATTTCAAACGTACGAGTATATCGTATTCGTTAAACACCGCATTTAATAAAACTTTCGCAAAGGGGATTTTGGAGAGTTATCCCACCTAGCCCTTAAATTATTAATCGATATACAAGTCAGTTTATATGATAAAATTATATGTTCTAGCTATACAGGTGTAGGTATACAAGTTAGATTACGTGTTTAATTATGAACTGCAGCATAATAACACTATTAATACTTATACGTTTATTATTCCAACAAAAATATTTATAACGACAGTTACTTTTAAAATGCTACCAAAAATAAATCCGCAAATGTACTACAGTTGCAGCAATATTCTTGGCCGGCACTGAGAGTACAAGTTGTTATAAATTGGCACAAATCCCAGAGACACAAGACAATAAGAAACGCAGGGGTTTTGCGGGGAGCATTAGCCCTGTTGTTATTTTAAGTGGATTAAGGCTAGCGCGTTTCAGATCTGGTTAAGCTGGAATCCAACATTAAGTCTTACAAGCGACGTTTGCACTTTATGCTCGTTGCTCACAAATATTGTTTTTATTTTCTGTCTTAGCTATCTTTAAGAAATGGAAAACTGAAGTTTGAGTATTTTACTATACAAAAAATTTGAATCTACTTAAATTTCTCTGATGCTCGACTTGTTTTTAATTCTGTATACTGGCAGCTCTATGATGAATAGAAAGGAAGATAGTAGGCATCAGGTAGTTAAGAATTCAAATTAGAGATTTAAGCATAAACTATCATTAGAAATTCACATTAATTTCCGTAACCGCAGGTCTTGAGATTTTAAGTTAGTAGTTTCATACACTGAGTCTACAAAGCTAAATTAGTAATTAGTATAAAGAGAAATGGGATTAACCATAATAAAATTAAAAATTTAATTCCTGAAGGAAATAAGATGGGTATGAACAGAACGGAGGAATTTGCGAGGTTTAATTAAAGATTATTTTCGAAAAAAAAAATGTGTCTGTTTTTTGTGATAGTTTACAATCATTGGTTATTTGTATAAAATCAAGCAAGTTACGCAAGTTACGCAAGGTACGCGGTTTCACCCGCGTAGATTTCGATATGCACCGCTCTTATTGCTCGCAGTGCGAGCAATAAGAGCTGTTAAATTCCTTCCTGGATTAAGTGGTTATCCGACACAAAAAGAGTTGTTCAAATCGGACCAGTAGTTCCTGAGATTAGCGCGTTCAAACAAACAAACTCTTCAGCTTTATATATTAGTATAGATTTGCTCTCATAGCCAATTTAACTTCCAATGACCTTGCCGCTCCAATATCTAATTGCGAACTAAACAACAATATTCGATCATGAAGTATCAACAACCTACTTATCCGTATCCTCAATAAAGTAACTACACTACGTAACATTATTAGAACGTTCATACTCGTTTCCACCCGATTAATTCATCAAGACGTGTCGAAGTGCGACCCCGCCCGACAAACAGGGGGTGCGGGCATTCGGAACTCATTAGATAAATGAAAGAGTTCAGGCAATGATCGGTCGGGTACGGCCGGCGATGATTGATCGACTTTACACAACTAAGGGTGAGTTCCCCAAGTTCTTGCTGCTCCCAAGAAATATCGGGAGTCGGTGTCGAATTACCCATTTATTCACTTACGTGGAGTGCGTGTTTGACTTGGGACAAGATATGTCGGTACTCGCCAACTTGCTGAGAGCAATAAATTTGTCACTGTGTAGTTCTGTCGGTTTCGGGTGGCGCCCTATTTCATTGTCACAGGTTTTGGTTCTTTCGATTCAATTATATCTAAATCATTAACAGTACATGCCTTTAAAAAAAGTTTCCATGTTAAATAAAAATTGTTCAGTGCATTTATAACCAACTTAAAAAAAAGGAGGTTATCAATTCGACCCGTATGTATTTAAGCCAAATTTCAAGTGTACGTATGTATGTTTGTTTTTATGTTTGTGCGCGCATATTTCCGGAACTACAAGTCCGATTTAAGTAATTCTTGTTTTGTTGTACTATATATTATTCAACTTTGGGAATACTATAAGTTTCATCAAAATCGGTTAAGTAGTTTTTGAGATAGGAATTTTTTTCGTATTGATGAGAACTTATTCTAACATGGGTTATGGCTGCCACTATTGTTATGAGGTGAAAATAAAAACTTTAAAAAAATACCGACTTCAAATAAACACTAAAAAGGAAAAAAATATCTGTGTCTCGAGGTTTCTGTTGTTTAGCTTGCCACCGAATTCTAGAGCCATGACAAAAGTAAAATTATTTTTCTTTTTTAGGTTCTTTTGAAGTCGGTTTCTACTTTTTTGTAAAAAGTTTTTATTTCATGCTTTTCAGTGTCTTAGTCAAAATTCAAAAATTACTTTTTTTCACCAGCCTATTCACTCAGTTTTGAATAGGCTCTTAATAAACTAGCACGCTTTACCATCAACGATTGCTTCACTGCTTACCATCAGGCGCGATTGCAGTCAAGCACTAGTTTATAATTATAAAAAGAAAAATCCCATCATTTTATATTTTATCACTATGTTATATTTTTTCCCAAATACATTTAGGAATTTTTAGCGTAGTTACTGAGCGCACAATACAGCTGACGGTAGATCATAGTACTAGGAGTCCCTCCTCTGCGCCGCGCCACTTCAGGCGCGGGCGAGGGTGCGTTGACCATATTTTTTTTGGGACAACCAAGTAAGATAACAAGCTCATAACTTTGTGGTTTTCATGATATCTTTTTGAAATTTTGTACCTACATAGATTCTTTACTTAAAAATACTGGACATGTGTTTTCAAATATAAAGAAAAAGATGCACTGAACTTAAATTTAGTTTAGTTTTTTTTTTTTTTTGGGACAAACCCGCCACACTTTTCCCAACCACTGCAACTCCTGAAAGCCAGAATCAACAGTGGCGACCGCCAGAAAAACGCCGAGCAATGAAGCTCGACGAGTCCCGGAGAAACGATTCAACTGTCTTGGGTCCCGCAACGAAATTAATCAGAAAAGAATAGCGGAGGAGTAAGAAAAAAGATATTTTTTCCACTTCCCTCCATAACAAGCAGGAGACAGAACAGAACTAGGCCAAACGGCACAAAGGGACATTATTGCAACTGGGAGAAGCCCAGATTGCCAAACACCACGGAATAAAATTTGATTAAGTTAATGGGTCCTAAGTAGGTATTAGCTGTTACAATTGATTCCAATAATAGGTATGGCAAAAGCGCCTGAACGCACGGAAATTGGTTCTAGTTTCTACAAGGTCCGTATAATAAACGACTCCGGATGTAACTTGTACACTATCCAACATAATATTGCGTTCATTCTGCCAAAGAACACACTCCCACAAGATGTGATGTGCGGACTAGTTTGTGAACTAAACTAAATTTAATGAATTGGCGCCATTATCGCGGTATGGTACTATTTTTTTTTTAATAATTATAAACTAGGGCTTGACCGCAATCCCGCCTAATGGTAAGCAGTGACGCGATCGTTGATGGTAAAGCGCGCGAGTTTATTAAGAGCCTATTCACTCAGAAAAACTGAGCGAATAGGAAGGAAGACGGCAGTTGAGCGAGATGATGCAATGTTAAACCCAACAACACGACCAACGATGCTGCGCCAAAGGGAGATTGATCTGAAGACCCTCCACGACCAAACTCCCAACACAACAACATTTGGCGCATCGTGCCCGACACACATCGCAACACTCAGCTCAGTCCCGTCCTCCGTACGGCTTCACCAGACATCTTGCCGGAACACGACAAATCGCTTGGCGGCAAGGCTTTGTCTGGTGGGTGGTAACTAGTGACCGACGTACGCGACAGTCGCCAGCGCATGTGGAATGTAGGCCTTGGTATTTTCTACAATCTGTCGAAGCTTATCAATGTATGTAATATGCTTTAGCTTTCGCATTTTGAGATAAGCATATGACTAATTTTTATTACGCGTTATATGTACTGGCTATTATCAATAAATCGATATTATTTGGCTTTCATCGTCAATTATTCCATTTGTTCAATCTAATTATTCATAGACATAATACCGTATTCGTAATCTACCTATGAATGTTTTTTTTTTATGATTATAAACTAGTGCTTGGCCGCAAACCCGCCTGATGGTAAGCAGTGATGTAATCGTTGATGGTAAAGCGCGCTAGTTTATTAAGAGAATATTCCCTCAAAAAAGTTATTGAATAGGAAGGAAGACGGCAGTTGAGCGAGGTGATGCAATGTTAAACCCGACCAACGATTCTGCACCAGAGAGAGATTGATCTGGAGACTCTCCACGACCTAACTCCCAACACAACAACATTTGGCTCATCGTACCCGGCACACATCGCAACACAACTGCTCAGACCCGTCCTCCGTACAGCTTCACCAGACATCGAGCCGGAACACGACGAATCATTCATCACCCATAATATTTTTAAAGATCTCTTCTGTTCGAAAGGGAGTGGTCTGCAATCTACCACGCGGGTCCAATGCGGGTTGATAGATGTCTCAATGTCTTCAAGTTTTTGGTTCTAGGACACTACAACAGAATAAAATAAACAATGGAATCAATAGATCTTCAGTAGCTCTTTTAAATTAAAAATATTTTTTTTAGAGAGAGAGAGAGAGAGAAAAATGTATTAAAACTGGTACCCGCCGGGTAATTGCGTAACACACTATCAGTAGCAATGGGTTTCATTTTGACAGTTCAACAACATTCATTGCGCTATTTAAGTTGTTGAGCAGGCACGTTTTCAAACACATGGAGCAATGGATTAGCTATATGCTTGATAGTATCAGTAATAACAATAATAACAACGGGTCTAGTGCCGAGTCGATGTCGTGGTGGCCTACTAGTTAAAACACCAGCCTCTCAAGTCTGAGTGCGCGGGTTCGATGCCAGGTCAGGCAAGTACCAATGTAACTTTTCTAAAGTTATACAGTATGTTAAGAAAACCCTGTCCGACCCGTGAAGGTGTTGTTAGGTATCGATAACTGATTCTACTAATGCATACAAAACCGGGCCAACCTTAAAAAAAAAATCCCCCTAAAAAAATAAATATTATTTCGCAAAAAGAGGTAACTTAATAAATGTGCGCTAAGCACACCTATGCCCCATTCCGCGGGCGGCGGGCGGCAGGGCACGCGGCACGTGGTCGCATCGCTATTCGCCCATAATAATATCGGTGTTGTCACTTTTTAAAAATTACCAAATTTCGGGGAAGTTGAAATTAATTCGCGGGAAAAAAAGATTATTTCAAAATTCATTTGTATTGGTACTATGATGATTACGTAAAATTTTATATTATATTTGGTCATGTGTTTACCTAACCTTTATTATCCTTATGGGTCGGACAGGGTTTCTTAACATACTGTATGTACTTTCTAAGTATATCTTGGACACCAATGACTGAAGGTGAAGGATAACATCTTGAAGGATACCTGGACTTGTAAGTCTGAAATCGCCAACCCGCATTGAGCAAGCGTGGTGATTACGCTCAATCCTTCTCTGTATGAGAGTAGACCTGTGCCCAGCAGTGGGGCGATAAAAAAGGTTTATAATGATGACGATTCATGATACAGCCAGCACCCTAATTGCGTACCATACTATTACTATCAGTTGGAATTATTTCGAAGCATATTGCTTATCCATTGCTTTCTATGTTCGAAAATGTGTCTGGTAAACAACGTAAATAACGCAATGAAAGTTGTTGTACTGTCAAAATGAAACCCATTGCTCCTGATAGAGTATTACATAATTAGCTTATTGGTGAAAGGCAGATTGACAATGGAGTCTTAGTAATAGAGTCCCACTTTTATCATTTGGATACGCGATCCTAAAAATTATATGACTAGAAAGTGAGGGAGAGAGGTACCATAACTCCTTGCGCTTTATTTATGAAATAGTATAACAATAACTCGCGTTTTTATTAAACCACTTATAACAAAAGAGGACTTTGCAAACTAATTTGATAATAAACAAGGCTTTTCTTAACTTTAACATTTTTTGGCAATTCTATGTAGACATACATACATATAATTTTTACTCTGAAATATCGAGAGGCGTCCTTAAAATTATTATGAAATAAAATATATTATACATATTTACTAGGTGTCTGGTAATATGCTCTAAGCTACTATATGATGCTTGCGAAGCCCCTATAAATTGTAATGTGTCAGAGCCGTCTGACTACCTACAAAAAATTAAGGGTTAATCAATTTTCACTTACCAAATTCGATGAATATGATCTCTTGTTTCATGTTGAGTACTATTTTGTATTTGTAGCCCATTAATCAACTCAACGCGTTTCGTTTTTTCTAGTGACGCTTTCTAGTTCTGAATACCGGTCTTTTATCCTAAACATTAGGTACGTCAACCGTATACGCATAGATTTATATATTTTATAATATAATTTCCAGAATAGGTCTGTGAAGATCCATACTATGTCTGAAATTTAAAAATAGGTCTATAATAAATGCCCATTGGTGGTTGAGGTTGCATGAATTTTGTTAGATGGGAAGAAAATCTTTTCGATTAGATGAAATTTTTTATCACTTTTTACTAAATCGATGAGAAAAAATGTTCTAGTTTCGAGTGTATTAATTAAAAGGTTAGGCATAGGTACACCTATTTTACAACTTTTTTTTATTTATGCCAAACCCGAAACCCGTGTTCAGTATTTTTAAGTAAAGAATCTATGTACAAAATTTCAAAGGGATATAATGAAAAACCACAAAGTTATAAGCTTGCTATCCTACTTGGTTGTCCCAACTAAAATATGGTCAACACTCCGCTCCAGCGGGCGAGTTCTGCGTTGACCTCTGGCGTCAGCTGTTGCGCGCGCGCCAGTAGTGTAAGCTGCGTGGCATGTTCGGCAACCACACTGCAACAACTTCTAAATGTATTTGGGAAAAAACATGACATAGTGTAAAAAATTATTAGAATCGATTCAGTTGCTTATTCTGAACAAACTATATTCAGGTTTCGTATAAAGTAAAAATAAATGTTGTCAAAGTCAAAGTATTTTATTTGTGAAACATAGGTAATATTGTACATGGTATAAAAATTTGTGTGTATATTTTGCCTTGCAAGGCGTATAAATTATTTAAGAAATATTGTTCTTAAATAATTTATACGGTCAATTAAATTAACAATTGAACATTTCTTTATTTTATACTCTTATCATCTAAAAACTCATTGTTGGAATAGTAAGCTTTGTCAAGCAATAATTTCTTTAGTTGTCATTTAAAACGATTTATGTTAGTCATACTTGTATATAAGTAGTACACGCAAAATTCTCCAGTTATGATTTCAAGTCCCGTTTAACAGTAGACGTGGTCGTTATTTCACGTAACTGGTTACAATAACCAGCAACGCGCTGTGTAACTGAATCACTAGTTACGAGTCATTTTAAAAAGTAGTTATTTTTGTAAATGCGTTATTTCATACACACGTTATGCCGTAGCGGGTAGCCGTATCGTGCATCACACCGGCGCCGCGGCGGCGCGCATCGCTGGTTATTGTAACTAGTTATTTGAAATAAGGACCACGTCCAGTATCGTTTCGTGTGTAGCTGTATAGTTGGTGGTTATATTTATGTAAACAATCACAGTAGCTGAATTAAAATAACTAGCTACAAAAATAACTTGTTTTATAACAGGTTACGCCGATCAAGTAACTGGTTACATTACGTTTCTTGAAAAAGGCGTTACGACCCACACCTATTTAACAGTGCTCCTCTAGTTTAGAGGTCGCAAGTGCCAAAGCTGAGCCTGCATGAGGGATTCTCAGGTGGGGCAAATTGTCAATGGATGTTTCGGGGAAGTGTGCCGTCGAAAACGAACTTAAGGAACGAGAGTGTAACACACTCTTGGACACTAAAATTATGTCCCACACCGAAAGCTAGTCATCGTTGAGACTAGCCATGACCGGAATACGGGCTGGAGGACTGTATATGCCCTCAATTACAACTAGTTACGTAATCAATAATTCAAAATAAAATAGTACTTTATAAGGTCTTTGCATATCAAAACCAATAAATACCTTAAAACAAACTAGCTCTGCTCTAACAAGGCAAAATTTTAAATATTTGACACTAGCTGACTTGATAAACATTTTTACTTTACATTTTTTTTACCACGACCATGAAAGTTTTTTTCATTTTTCGGGTTAATATGACAGTAACAAACAACGTGGATTTCTATTAATAAAATAATTTTCAAAATCGGTTCAGTAAATCCGGAGATTACCCACTACAACCTCACAAACTTACATATAATATTATAGTAGAAGCTGATTTCGTACCAAAACTACGGAACGATGAATGAACACACTTGAAACATCTAAACACAATATAGAAATATAAGTAGTTCTACAAATAACAAGTACCCAATTACTCAAAATAATAATAAACTATCCCCGGTAAACTAAAGCCTCTTAAACATGAAGAATGTTCCTCCAATCCAACTTGTATTTTGGTCATTCATTTTTTCAAGTGGGGTAAACTATACCTCACGATCCCCTATAATATATCGTGGACTACTTCAAAACAAAGTCAACAGCCTTGAGATCAGTTTCGCCATGTATCCTTACATTGTGCAATATCTCGGGGCCCTCCGTCCTGCCCTAATGGTTGGGTTGTAAGTATATGTTGCATGTCGTTCTATTTTTGCCATATTTCTTCTCTATTCAGACGAGTAAGAATAGGGATCAAGTAATGCCATTATGATTGTATAGTGCCGACGTTTGCTGATTCTATCTGAGTGTATGGGATGTAATAAATGATTCCAACTATTTTGTGGTAGTAAATTAAAATTCTTACTTCTACAGAATGGAAGGTATACCTAAATAGGCATGTTTCCTGGTTAAAAAAAAATGATTTTATTTAGTCCGTCATTCAGATTATAGAAAAATATTGGATACTTATATTTGGTTTTATCAAATCAATAAAAATTGACAAATATAAAAGGCATCAAAGATCAGGAGTGGTGGTTGGTGACGTCACTGGTCGCTAAAAAGTGTAGCGTGCAAGTGACGTCACACGAGTTTTCAACGCACTGTGTCGTCTTCATTTTTTGTTTATATGAAAAAAAAAAAAAATACGTGTCTAGTATTTTTTGGAAATCTGACTAACAGACTAATTATTTTTTTTTTAGTCAACTACCCTATTATAAAGCTAAGCTAATTTTCGGGACCCTAGTACGTTAAATCAGTCTTTATTGTTTCAAAGTAGGTACCTACTAGGATCCCAAAACTGCAATGATATCACACATAATTTTCATACCCCTATTAGACAATAGCTCCACTACGTCATTACATTCCATAACAATTCGTCATCACACAAATATCTACAATTTGGCTGTAGGCAATATATACCACACACCGGCACTTCGTATTGAGGAGAACGGAAATGGAGTCCAGGCAAACGGAAATAGTCCGCCGGTGGGAAGCCGAGACACGAACAGATAACCTGCAACGAGGTACATATGGAGGTACAGATATGCTTCTCTCTCGTCATATCGATCATTTGTGACCTAAACTTTATTTTTTTTTATCACTGGGGAGAGGACGATTAATAAGACGACTGTACAGATCTGTTACACGGTTAGTGCAGTGGATCAAATCAAATCAAATCAAATCTTTTTATTCGTCAATGCAGGTGTATAATACAAAAGGTGTTAGGGTTGCAGGAAGTTCGCTACATTGTGCCTGTGGGCATACGAAAATTATTTTAAACGAGAATTACTTATGGATAAGCTATTGACTGCTCCGTTGCGTGTCGCGTGTTCGATTCCCGCACAGAACAATATTTGTATGGTCTACAAGTAGTTGTTCCGGGTCTGGATGTTTGTGTATGTGAGTTTATATGTTTGTAAACGCACCAACGATACAAGAGAAATTCCTGGTGTGGGGCAACGATAAAAAAAAAAGAAAAAGGTATTGACTTCAACAACTCTGATGAATGATGCTGTTTTTCCAGTTCGGTCTTGTTGATTTATAGCCTAACCTTTTTATCGTCCCACTGCTGGGGCAGTCTCCTCTCATACAGAGAAGGACTGAGCGTAATCACCACGCTTGCTTAATGCGGGTTGGCAATTTCAGAATTAGGTTCAGGTTTCCTCAAGATGCTTTCCTTCACTTTTTAATCAGTCATTGGTGTCCAAGATATACTTAGAAAGTATGAAAGCCTGACCTGGAATTGAACCCGCACACTCATACTTGAGAGGCTGGTGTTTTAACCACTAGGCCACCACGACTTTAATCTCATCACAATTATCTTTTTGTCTAAAATCTGGTAAGATGGAACTGCCCATTGTCATCATTATCAGCTTATCCTGTTTCTAACTATGTTGGGGTCATTTTCCAGTCTGACTCAGCTGAATACCAGTGTCTTACATGGAGGGACTGCCTATCTGACCTCCATAACCAGTTCTTGATCATCATCAACATCTCAGCCTTAATCCCAAACGTATCCGAAGCTATGGAGTCTAGGGTCCGCTTTACTAGTCGAACTGCTGATTTTGGCTAAACTTCGATATTTTCCGTGAAGCGAATGCCGTCTGACCTCCACAACCTAAAGGCGATATCGAAGCATTGCAGTTAGACCAATTGTTGGACTTTTGAGGGCCTCAAACAACCCGTAACTATTGATTGAGCATTAGATGTTCGTATGGCAACCAGGACCAACGGCTTAACGTGCTTTCTGAGACACGACCAGACCAGTGCAAATATTCATATTCAAGCATACAAGTCATCCGTAATTAGTTCCTGATATAAAACGAAAACCCTGAAAGATGGAACTGTCCAAAATCGATAAAACTCTAAGTCTTCTTCTGTTTAAAAATGCACACAAGGAATTTCTCCTGTATCGTGGGTGCGTTTACAAACATATAAACTCCTATACACAAACAGCCAGACCCGGAACAACTACTTGTAGGTCATACAGATATTTGTTCCGTGCGAGAATCGAACCCGCGACAGGCAGCGCAGGAGTCAAACATTTTATCACTACGCTAACCGTGATGTCAATTGCATATTTATTGTTAACTATCATCGAATATTTGGGCCGATAGGGCCAGCCTAGGGGCGGCACGACGTAAACTGCTTCAAAGCCAACGTTTGGCATTGATATTTTTATGCAAGGCGTATAGAACAGTCAGTACTGAAGTCTTACCGGTACTGGCAGGTGTACTTCCATTCGATCTTGAAGTACAGCGACGTGCTTCAAAGTACTACTCCGCGAGGGGGGAGGCCATGGACACTAATTTTGTTACACAACGCGACCTTAATAGAATTTCTAGATTATTTAAATCTCAGACTGAAGTCTGGGAGGACCTCTTATCCGAATGGCAAATTAGGTGGGATAATTCCATCAAGGGCTGGCGGCACCTCCATCTATTCTTTCCATCCGTTGGCGATCGGCTGGCTAAGACATGGCTGGATGTTGACCACTGCGTTGCCCAAATTCTCACAGGTCATGGTAACTTTAAAAGTAAACTGTATACTTTTAAACTTGTTCCTTCGCCTTGTGTCAATGTTCTACATCGAACTGTGAGTTTGAACAGTCCACACATCACATCTTGTGGGAGCGTATTCTTTGGCAGAATGAACGGAATATTATGTTGGATAGTGTACAAGTTACATCCGGAGTCGTTTATTATACGGACCTTGTAGAAACTAGAACCAATTTCCGTGCGTTCAGGCGCTTTTGCCATACCTATTATTGGAATCAATTGTAACAGCACATACCTACTTAGGACCCATTAACTTAATGAAATTTTATTCCGTGGTGCTTGGCAATCTGGGCTTCACCCAGTTGCAATAATGTCCCTTTGTGCCGACTGGCCTAGTTCTGTTCTGTCTCCTGCTTGTTATGGAGAGAAGTGGAAAAAATATCTTTTGTCTTACTCCTCCGCTATTCTTTTCTAATTAATTTCGTTGCGGGACCCAAGACAGTTGAATCGTTTCTCCGGGACTCGTCGAGCGTCATTGCTCGATGTTTTTCTGGCGGTCTCCACGGTTGATTCTGGCTTTCAAGAGTTGCAGTGGGTGGAAAAAAGTGTGGCGGGTTTTGTCCCAATTTAAAAAAAATATCATCGAATATTATCAATCGTTATATCTGTTTTCCCTTGCGAGATTCGGCTTCTGTAATTGAACGTAATTTTCCTGTAAGCGTTTACGTTCAGATGGATATCATCAACTAACAATTTCATTCTCATATATCAGTTTTGAACCCTCAATCACAAAAAATCAAACTTAAGTTATCTGTATATAAACAAAGCAATAAAGCTCACAATCTGCACTCACAGCTTGTTTAAAAAGCGTGAAATAATTCAAAAGCGAGAGATTCTCGTTAAAATGCAGCTTGAATTTACTAGCCGCGGAGTTCACTTTATCACCTGAGCTGTTCACTTTATAGCAGAGATCCGCGGTCCCATAAACTTGCTATACCTACATAAACGCGCACTTTCGCTGACATGGAAAATAGTTTACAGGCTGTATCCACCTAACAGACTCTGTTTATCTCTTTAACTGCCAGATATACCCTCTAATCTTAAGAATAAAACTTTATTCGCCATTTTTAGGGGACGTTTATGGCAACAGTTTGTAGACGGAATTAAAGATTAAGTGGTTAATGAGTTGTTTGTGAGTGTTTGAAAGTTTTTAACGTATTTTCGGTTTGACTTTATTTGGTCTGGCTAATTACAAGGATAGGTAGTTGAACTTCTTGAGGCTCTTCAAAAGGTTTCCCAAGAGTTTTAACTTAATGAACTTTGACAGCGAGCTTTAGGTACAGGCATGTATTAATAATATGCTATACCCAACTCAGCTTCCTTTTTTATTGCAATGCAAACCTCAGGTTTAATCTCTTAGTAACTTCAGCCTACGATTTTGGCCACGTGAAAATCCGGCCATGAAACCACCGCGTCGTATTCTATCACCCGCCTATCAACTTTGTTATATTTGCTCAACTTCTACGGACTCTAGCGTGATTTTAATAGTCAAGAATTAGGATATCAAACACAAGAAGAATTTATCAAATCCAATTGTATGAAGAAGACCACGTTAAAATAAAGAATTTTTCGTCGGTTTTTTTCCTGATTTAAAACAAATAATATTTGGTTTTTTTCACTTTAAATCGTTCATTCAATAAGATTTTAAAGTAAAAAAATAATTAATTCGCTAATTACACAAAAAAGCGCAATGAGATCAAAACTCGAAAAACTATCCTATCAGCTGATTTAATAGAATTCACATCAGGGGTCAACGTCATACCCACAAACACGCGCGGCGGCACGGTTGCAACGTTCAAAGGCCGAGCAGACACATTTTTTTAAACACTGTTATTTCTGTAACCGCTCATTAAGGATATAAATGACTATCATAATTTTATTAGTGGCATGCGGTGTAGCCTTCTCGCGAAGTTTGCGATACGACGTCATCAACTTTTTTATCGTCCCACTGCTGGGCTTTCTCTCGTACAGAGAAAGATTGAGCGTAATCATCACGCTTGCTCAATGCGGGTTGGCGATTTCAGACTTAAGTCCAGATTTCTTCAAAATGTTTTCCTTCACCTTGTAATCAGTCATTGGTGTTCAAGATATACTTAAAAAGTACATCTAACTTAGAAAAGTTACATTGGTCCTTGCCTGACCTGGGCTCGAACCCGCATACTCATACTTGAGAGGCTGGTTTGCTGATCTCAAATCTACTCGTATGACTTGATCACGTAACCAGCCAATATAAATATATTGCAGGTACAAATTCCTACCTACATTTTTGAAACAGTCTTCTTGATCGCCGTTTCTAAGTCACTTAACATGAACGAGTCGTTGTTGTGGTCGCTACGAACACTAGACAATCGAAAACAGAATGTTCCAATGTCGGCTTAGCGATTCCTAGCTCAACTCTTCCTCGTTAAAACTTCCATAGCAGAAACAAATGGGGAATGAAAACCTCGTTTCGTTCTCTCAATCTTCGCTTATCTTCTTATGTGGAGTCACCCCAATCTTCCGATATAAGCAATATCAGGACGTTTATGTTCCCCTGCCGACGGAAAAACTCTTATTGTACAATAAAAATGTTATGAGGTAACTCTATTCAATGAACTCTTCTGTTATTGAGATCGGTAGCGTTCCGCTGAGAATAGCCTTTCTTATGAACGAGGATGGAAACAGTTGTTTTGTCTGCATCGTACCCTTTTGTTAGAAGTTGTAGTACTGTTGCAATCGTACGACTTGATCTGATTGCTTTTTTACTCCAAATGACAGTGCGGTTGTGGTGTGGATTGTGGTCATTAGAGACGAACTTAGTCGTTGGTCCCGGCTGACATTCTTGGATTACGATTGATAGTCATTACGTCGGTCAGAAGCCCGAAAGTCTGACAACCAACAAGACTGATTGTCAGATTCCAGACCAAATAATCTATTGTAGTCATACGTACCTACGTAGATATCAGATAGGCTGTAGCTTCATATATTCTTGGGAAAAGATCGGGAAGATTAGAAAAGAATTAAATGTTACATCATTTAGGCTAATTAAAATACGCGCATTGTGTTGGAGCTACGGACACCAGCCAGTATCACCTAGCCCAATTTCTAGTTTTTGTTGTTATTGTTTTACAACAATCGCGTAATGTGCGCCACATTGTCTGCATACTGAATTATGTTAAAAATGCTCGATAAGAAACTGAAGTAATAAATGGATATCTGCAACTTTTGCATTCAATATTATCTCACTTTCCAAGTTCATATTTTAAGCAAAGGCAGTACCTCACGTTTCACCAATACCGGAACACCAATAAGCTAAAACCGAAAAGCGCCGAACACAACAGTATCGTCAAGTATCGATGCAATTCCCGAAAGGATGCGTGCCTCTATTTCCCCGTCTGTGGGCGAAGTCAATATGTCGTCGGAGATGAGTTATTTTTCCATAATTCTGACTTGCCGGCTCCGACCGTCGGGCGCCGGAGCCCCGAGAATTCCCAAATAAATAATAAATACGTCAACCCACATAAGCAGACATGTGCCTCACAGAGCAATGCAAACTCCGCCATATTTGTTTTTAGAATTTAATATGCAGTGGCTTAGTTGCCTTTAAAGTAGCTTCTAAAGTTTGCGTTTATGTTATAGTAGAATGGGATTTCGTTTAATAGTTAAGTGGGGTTAAAATATGTGATTAGTTTAAACAAAGTGCAAACGCATATTATCCAATACCCTTTGGAATTGCAGTCGTCCGTGACACATAACTAATTTAATTTTATTAAGTGCTGTTAGTTGCAATAAGTCGTGGTGGCCTAGTGGTTAAAAACGCCAGTCTCTCAAGTATGAGTGTGCGGGTTCGATTTCAGATCAGGCAAGTACCAATGTAACTTTTCTAAGTTATATGTACTTTCTAAATATATCTTGGACACCAATGACTGATAAAAAGGTGAAGGAAAACATCTTGAGGAAACCTGGACTTTAAGTCTGAAATCGCCAACCTGCATTGAGCGAGCGTGGTGATTACGCTCAATCCTTCTCTGTATGAGAGGAGACCTGTGCCCAGCAGTGGGACGATAAAAAAGGTTGAGGACGAAGTGCTGTTAGCGTTGAAATGGTAACTTTTAACGAGAATAAAAATTAAACATAAAAAGTAAAATAACTTCAAATAAAATTGGGCATCCTTTCTGATCCTGACGTGGTCTGTGCAACTGTTGTTTATAGGAAGGAGCTCAAGGGATGCCATACCTCGGAATAACTTCCGACGAACTAGTTGCACCCTCTTCGTTCCGCACGTTCTACAGGGACTTATGCTCTGCTCAAAAACTTTCACATTTTAAGACATTATTTAGTTTCCATGCGGCACCCTGAGGACCTTGATGGTAAATTATTAAATTTACCGAACTTGAACATTTAATATTAATGTGCTCACTTGACTTTTGTTGGATTCAATTGAAAGTTTCGTCTTACATTTGTTTTTGATTTTCCTTTGTGTTTTCGGCCAATTTAATCATGAACCACGTTTACCACTTCCCTATTGCAGATTGAAGTATTCATCATCATCATCATCATCATCAACCTTTTTATCGTCCCACTATTGGGCACAGGTCTCCTCTCTTACAGAGAAGAATTGAGTGTAATCACCACTCTTGCTCAATACGGGTTGGCGATTTCAGACTTGAAGTCCAGGTTTCCTCAAGATGTTTTCTTTCACCTTTTAATCAGTCATTATATTAGTGTCCAAGATACACTTAAAAAGTACATTTAACTTAGAAAAGTTACATTGGTACTTGCCTCACCTGGAATCGAACCCGCACACTCGTACTTGAGAGGTTGGCGTTTTGTTCATTAAGCCACCACGACTTTGATTGAAGCATTAAATTAGAGAAATTCCTGTATATTTTGAGGTCCATTTTCCGGTGGTCGGCCAAAGTGCATTCGGTTCACTGAAAAACAAGTTTTAATTTTTAACAACATTATTGAATTAATTAAAATAATTTGTCTATATACCACATAACTTATCGACCTTAGTATCCCTTATAAAGCACTACACCATTTCCCTTTCATCATAACACTACACGAATTTCTAATCCCTTAACAAAGCTGAATTTTGCAAATAGATACATACGTATAGCCGATAGATGGCGTTGCATGCCGATGGCCCAGCGTTCACGTGGTCATACCAAAGCCCCATTGTGCCGCTAAGCTGCTATATCCGGCTAAT
This sequence comes from Sesamia inferens, assembly GCA_037179545.1. NCBI lineage: Eukaryota > Metazoa > Arthropoda > Insecta > Lepidoptera > Noctuidae > Sesamia > Sesamia inferens. Next base: position 12,457,898 of record CM073940.1, read on the forward strand.
GGGCACTGCTCTTTGTGATACGGATTTCATTTCTATTGCAGCATCCGACACACATGCTGCGCTAAATAATACGTGCTGTTTCTCTACCTCTCGTTGTTCAGCCCTGTTTTGATTATAAGTGTGGTTGGTGTAATGAGGAGTTATCCTGGTCTGATTTTCTCTGTAGTGTTTATTTTTAAGTTGGTCTTTGTTTTTACTTAACAACGATTTTTTTTTTAAGTTCGAATGGGTTACTCAATTAGAATCTCTAGGATCGAGTTTTTATTGCATGTTATAAATAATTTTAAAGAAATCATTGAAGTACTTGGCCATCTATAAAAAAGCCACACTTATCGACGACGAACTAAACCAACAGCGCACAAGTACAAGTACGGCCACTAATGATCTGAGATCTGACCTACATAGCACAAAGAGCAATTTCTCTCAGTCGAGACTCACCGGCAATGTACAAATTACAGCGTCCCATTTGGCTGTAATTCGGGTTTTGTCCGACTACCCTCATAGGCGCAAGCTACAATTTACACCGGACGCGGCCAGTCGTGAACGAGCTGTCGTCACGGCACCACGTGTATTTTACTGCAGTTGCCTGCGTTTTATATGGCATTATTTAGCCTAGTTGCCGGTTAACAGATAGTTAGACGTTTGCGGCATGCTCAGTGCTCACATATCCTGTACCCATATGAGGCATGATGTATTTTTAATTTAAAAAATGACAAGTGTGTTTTTTAACACAAGTAACTTTAACGCGCCGTTAAGTCTTTAGATTTATATCAATAACTACAACTCAATTAATGAAGAACATTAATAATCGCCAAAACTTTTGAAATCTCTCCAAAATCTGGTGATAATTAGGTAACATTTTAATAATACCGAAGTATGAAAATTGAACAAGGATGGGTTATTTCTTAAAAAAGAGATTTTATTTTTATGAAGAGACGTCTATCTGACGAGCTGGGCGACGAGGCGAGCGAATTAAAGATTGTCAACAGATTTATTACTCGGTCCGGTGAACTTCCCCCACAGGGAGATAATATTACTACCTTTTTATTTTGTTTTGTCTTGATATATTTTTGGGGGATCTGCCAATTAAATAAGAAGTTTACTACATTACAATTTTTTTGGACAGAGTTTTAGCAATTTAGACTTTTGCACTTTTTGCAACGCACACGTGCATTTCTGGTACAAATCAACCTAGTTTTCCTTTTCATCGCTTTGCATAGCCTGACATTGATTATATGCGGACCCATTCTCTCCATGCCAAATGATGACATGGGCTGAAAAATAAAAAAAAAAGCATGGAAACTTTTCTAACTAATATTTGTGTAACACTAACCTAATCATCCCCATCGTTTCAAACATAACATAATAATTTTACCTTATAAATCAATACCAACTCAGCGATCAAAAATTAACATGAAGTAAGTCAACTAGACACAGTATTTGTCGGTCGTGTGCGCCACTAATAGGGTATTATGAACTTCTGCTAAGAACTCAAGGGCTGAAGGGTGCTAGAGGGAAAGTGCGGGAGTGAGGCGGGGGCGCAGAGAGAGGGCGCGGGAGGTATTTGAGGTATCTCCTCCGCAGTAGGCAACGGGGGCGAGATTACAGATGGCAAGATAAGCCTCGAATTAGATACAACAAATTTTGTATGATGTTGTAAAGGTATTAACCGTCTTGCGTATCCTTAACTTTGAGAATAAAATATTAGGTTTATATTACAAAAACCTTTTAAGCGGGCATTATGGTATTAATGCATCTATATTCGGTTTTCGTGTAGTTAAAATTACATTTAATTAGTAATTACACGAAAATCTTCTGCTTTGAATTTTTCGGAACGTTGTTCTGGCAAAGTTGCCGGAATGAGAACACTGCCTCGGGGGATGAATGAGCTTGAAAATAGATAAAAATTATTCTTTTTTTTTGGACATCTGTTGTAAAGAGCCCTATTAGGAATATACTGACGGCATTTTCCTACTGTTTCCGGCAATACAATACAAACAAACGCCTGTTTTGTTAAGTTACAATTATAGATATTAATTATTAATCTGTATAGCCAACTATGATGGGGGCAGCTGTCAGTCTGACGGTATGTGCCTAAATATTTTAGATGGACCAATTATTAATCTGACAAACCAGGATATAAATGATGCATATATTAATAATACGCTATACAACGTAACTAAAAAAACGTAGTAACCCGACGGTTTTCACAACCCCCACCCCCCTTCATTAATACATCAGAACATTCCAATTCCAAAAAAAAGACAAGATTACAAAGCGATTTCCTTCCGAAATTCGCATTCACAATAAGTCACTTAACATTTAATTAGGCAAGCTAAAAGTGCCGCGGCGCGCAAACAACTGAATTATAAAAGGCAAAACGGATACCTACATACCATACCTTGGAGAGAAGGAACACCGGAGGCTTAAAGGGAGCGTCTTGCCAGAGCCCGGAGGCTGCATCCAAACACAAAAACACCCCAGAGCTGTTCTTAAATCTCAATTACGGTTAAAACCGTGTCTCGGGCGCACGTACACTGAATTAAATTAATGGCCTCACATATTGCAGTGCTGTGGCGCTCCCGATTAATTGCGTATTTTTTTTGGCCTTCCTTTGTATTCAGGTTAAATGTTTTATTAGAGGCTTGTTTATTTATAGATAGGAGAGAGAATTGCTCTTTGTATTAATTATTAGGCTTAATGGCTTTACGAAACGTCTGAAATAGCGAAAAATTTAATCACTCATGGCAGAATGAATCTCTTTAAACTTTAGACATCAAGACTAATACACGAACAGCTTTACGAGACATTATTATACAACAAGTATTTATCTAATAACATACTTAGAGCCAGACAAGTAGGTAACATGCACGGCGGAGGCGCCGCCGCGGAGCGCCGCTAAATCAAGTTGGCAACTTCACCGTTGACATTACACCAAAATGACTCTATAACGCAATATTGTGTAACAACAACCTTGCAAACTGAAACTATTTACCTAGTGAACAAGTTTCGCGTTCCGGCCGGATGCCTGGAGCGTGTTCCCTACATTAAAACACGGGATAATCTGTATGCTGTGCGTCGTATTTTCGCCAAATCTGGCGTTGCCATGACGACGGCCCTTGAAGTAAAACCCCACAGTGAAGAGTCAAAGCGTAAGGCAAAATAATGACGCGACGAGATATGGCAGCTGAGGACGTGAGAACACTATACAACGCGTTTACTCTGGAAATGTATTTTTCGAACTACGAGTAGTTGTGTGTATTAGCTCCTGTGTATTTGTATATGGAATCTGATTTCGAAGCTGTTTAGTTGGATTAGTAGAACAGAATCAAAATAAGTATGTCGTGGATAGCGGTGTCATTTCAATGGAAGTTGCTCATTTGATTTATGTAGTAGTGGGGCAAGCGCTGTGACATTATTTAGTAATGGCGGTACGTCGACAGAGTCGTTTTGGAAAGTGAGGATTGTTGAACGGTGACTTCAGATTGAGACGCGGTCCGGGACACTTCTCCGAGGTAAAATTGTCGGTTTGCCTATTTAAATTGTTATTGTCAAGATTGGAGGGTATATTTACACTTCGTGATTTAATTCGAAACTTCACCTAAGAAATGGAGCCCTTACCACCACTCCAAGATGCTGACGACCCTATCGTCAAGTATATTTTATGGCCCTACTTTTCTATTCTATTTTTAATTTTTTTTTTTAAACTTTGCCCCACACTAGGAATTTCTCTGTATCGTGGATGCGTTTACAAATATATATACTCAAATACACAAACAGCCAGAACCGGAACAATTAATAGTAGGTCATACAAATATTTTTTGCGTGCGGGAATCGAGCTTGCGACACGTAGGGCAGCAGTCAATAGCTTAACTAGTGCGCTAACCGTGCAGTGTCGTGCAATTCACTCAGTCAGTATATTATTATGGTACCCTAGGTAAGTTAATTAAAATAATATTATATACATACTTCTTAGTTTAGTTATTGACTTCATTAGCGTATCTAGGTAGCGTTAAGGAACTTAATTAGCTATTTGACACATACTATAATCAGTAATTGGACAGCTATTAGTTAGTGGTTCACTATAGACCCTATTCGGTTACACGTTACCTTATTCTGTGACGACACAATTAAGGTGCCTACTGCTATCCAATTTCGTCTTTGGTCTGAAAATCTAGTAGTGCTAGGCCCGTTATACGGTTTTATATCTGTGTTTTGTGCAAGGTCGTGTTGTATGGAAGCTAGTTGACCGTAACGTTTTTTCTGCGGTGCGGTGTATACAAGGCCTTAGAGCCTCTTCCCGCTGAAACAAACCGGTATGGCGAAAAATATTTAAATACAGCTTATATTAATTATGTTTCAAAATGAGTATATTTCTTATTTTTTAACCGATTTCAAAAAGGAGGAGGTTACTCAATTCGACCGTATATATGCCTTTTTTATGTTTGTTCGCGGATAGCTTCGTCGTTTATGAACCGATTTTGATAATTCTTGTTTTGTTGGAAAGAAGACATTCTCAAGGTGGTCCCATGATAAGGACATCAGGGTTTGATGGTGGAAGATCAGAGAAATCAAAGGGAACTTTAAAAAATCGTAGGGGCTACCAGTACGTTTGTAAGATTTTTTATTAAGTATTTTAGCGTCAGCATCCAGTCTAACCGGATGCAGCTGAACAGTACTTTTCACAACGAAACATTTTTTACAAAAGAAAACAACCGACTTCCAAAAAACACTACAAAGTGAAAAATAACTAATTTCGGAAGTCGGTGTCTTGGTTTTTGTATATTAGACAGTCTAATATTTTTTTTTTTTATATATTCTAAAATATTAGAGAAGAATTATTCTAAAAATATTTTATCAATTACTAAAAATAGTTTTATTTGTATAACTTCAAAATAGCTTATTTCACTGCACTTTCCCAACACATAACTATGTATTATCTATTAATGATAAAAAAAAACTACTCAAAATAATTATTCCATTTATAGGTGGCGTCCAGGACTGCGGTCCCGGTCGCAAAAGCCCTCCCGATTAAATTTTTTTTACCGGTTATTCTAAAATAAAGTAATACCTTTTCGAGTCGAAGTCGTGGTAGACCAGTGGTTAAAACACCAGCCTCTCAAGTATGAGTGCGCGGGTTCGATTCCAGGTCAGGCAAATACCAATGTAACTTTTCTAAAGTTATATGTACTTTCTAAGTATGTCTTGGACACCAATGACTGAAGGTGAAGGAAAACATCTTGAGGAAACCTGGACTTTAATGAAGTCTGAAATCGCCAACCCGCATTGAGCAAGCGTGGTGATTATGCTCAATCCTTCTCTGTATGAGAGGAGACCTGTGCCCAGCAGTGGGACGATGATGACACACCTTTTCAATACATTAATTGTTTTTGATAACCAACGAATATAAAAATAGACAGTCTTAGGACTGACCAGCAGAAGTGGAAATTGAAATCATTAGGTATTCATATCTTAACAAAAAAATAAGAACGAAAAGTTATAGCGGTGATGCAATATATACCATTGTATACACTAGATATACATACACAGTACCTATACATATGTATAACATAAATCTCTCTATAGTGATAACGGTGTCATCATCATCATATCAAGGACATAGGCCTTCCCCTAGGATCTCTACGATGATCGGTCCTGCGCCTCCCGCATCCAGCGGTTTCCCGCGATCATCACCAGGTCGTCGGTCCACCTTGTCGGGGGCCTACTGGCCTTGCGTCAGGTCGGTCACGCTCACGGGAATTCAATGTTTTTCCCCATCTAACAAAAGCGCTTAACCTCGCTAATAAAGTTTTCACTTCAAAAAAGATACACTTAGTGTCCGTGCTTGCTCAATGCAGGTCGGCGATTTCAGACTTACAAGACCAAGTTTCCTCAAGATCTTTTCCTTCACCGTATAATCTGTCATTAGTGTCCAAGATTTACTTAGAAAGTACATATAACTTAGAAAAGTTCCATTGGTACTAGCCTGACCTGAAGTCGAACACGCGCTTATACTTTAGAGGCTGGTGTTATAACCACTAGGCCACTACGACTATTGTCCACACACAACGCGATTATTAGTCGAAAATGAGACACTAATTACATAGCAACGATTATTCCTATTCAATCTGTTATGTATACCTACGTAGCTACATAACTGAGTGTTGATACCCGGCTTGCATTGCTATGCGGTCAACACAAATTCCTCTTTCATTCCGTATTATTATTGATATGTGTATTGGGAGCTTCATTAGTGACGATAATGTGTTTGTTTCCTGTTTATTATTATGTGTGTTTTAGTTTAGTGAAAGGGTCATTAATTTTGATCTGATGTTCGAGAGTCATGCTCTTCGGTTTAGTAGAACACTTAATAATATTGCCGAAGATTTTAACGGCTTTACATTGGTTTAAAAATTAAAATTAATGTTACGTCTATTGTATACAGTATGTTAAGAAAACCCTGTCCGACCCGTGAAGGTGTTGTTAGGTATCGATAACTGATTCTACTAATGCATACAAAACCGGGCTAAACTTAAAAAAAAAATCCCCCTAAAAAAGTAAATATTCTTTCGCAAAAAGAGGTAACTTAATCAATGTGCGATATGCACCCTTCCGCGGGGAGCGGGCGGCAGGGCACGCGGCACGTGGTCGCATCGCTATTCGCTCATAATAATACCGGTGTTGTCACTTTTTTTAAAATTACCAAATTTCGGGGAAGTTGGAATTAATTCGCGGGGAAAAAAGATTATTTCAAAATTCTTTTGTATTGGTACTATGATGATTACGTAAAATTTTATATTATATTTGGTCATGTGTATACCTAACCTTTATTATCCTTATGGGTCGGACAGGGTTTTCTTAACATACTGTATAAAGTGGTACCTAAGCATATAAAGAGCAGTGGTGGACCAGTGGCATAGGCTCTGGCTTACAAGTTGGTTCGTAAGTTCGGACCCAGGTAGAGACTTTATTTTGCGTATTTATTTTCATTACTATGGTTTTAAATTAGTGAAGTAAATATCGTAAGAAAACGTAATATTCTAAAACAATTGAAAACATGTGATGGCCTAATCCCTCTCAAAAGGAGTTGGCCTGTAAGAAGAGGTCTTATAAGAAGAAAACATCTTGTAATCACAATAGAGATGTTTCCTGGGTAAAAAAAAATTGATTCTATTTAGTCCGTCATTCAGATTATAGAAAAATTTTGGATATGTGGAGGAATGAGGAACAGGGAGTAAAGTTCCCTCATCCTCCATAGAAAAGGGAGGATCCTCCGACCAGACTGGTTGTCTGGCGGGCCACTTTGCCCGCCGGTTTATGTGGTGAACTTGTATGCGTGCTAGTTGCACAGAAAACTCTGATTGCGAGATGCAGGATTCGCGTGACGTCAGTATGACGCGTTGTTCGCATGTTGCGTTGTAGGCACCGCTACAGATACGTATATTTTGTTTTATCAAATCAATAAAAAATTACAAATATAAAAGGCATCAAAGATCAGGAGTGGTGGCTGTTGACGTCACTGCTCGCTAAAAAGTGTAGCGTGCAGGGACGTTACACGAGTTTTCAACGCACTGTGTCGTCTTAATTTTTTGTTTACATGAAAAAAGTAAAAATACGTGTCTAGTATTTTTTGGAAATCTGACTGACGGACTAATTAGTTTTTTTTAGTCAAATACCCTATTGTATCTGATTTACTCTTAAGGATAATATTTTAAGTAACTAAGACAAACTGTATGGCTATTTTTTTTTGGTGTAATTAATATATTATTATATATTATAGGCAGGTTATGCTATCCCCGTACACACACGTTGTTAAAATTATCTTAATTCTTAATTCTGTACAAAAAACAGATACCTATAACGCATACAAAATGCATGAGGTACACTGAAAGCCGTAAATAAACCGTATTCGGTAAACAAAAACACACGTCAAAATAACTGTTAATAAAATTAAACCTGTCGGGCAGTCACACAAGTGATTGTGATCACATCACTATACTAGTGCCATAAGGAAGGAGGGGGACAGCTCTATTATTTTTAACGAGCAAATAAATATTCGGCATTCGTTCACATTTTCATAACGAATGGACGCATTTTAAAAGCCTTATTACTGGGTGTCACGCCTTGACGTACGACGTACGGTTTACCGATAATAACTTATCGATTATTCCGTTTTTCGGGAAATTAATACTTATATTCAGTGATGGCGTTAAATAAGACTCAGCTGCAACTTCCATTTTTTTAATCAGTTGAAGTTTCCACATAAAAAAAAAACTATAAGTTATTAATGACGTATGGAATGGAGACGTGGTCGCTAACAATGGGCCTTATACGAAGGCTCAAAGTCACTCAAAGGGCAATGGAGACGTCTATGCTTGGGGTTTCACTGCACGATCGAATCAGGATTGAGGAGATCCGCAGAAGAACGAGAGTAACCGACATAGCCCGAAAAATTGCAACACTAAAGTGGCAGTGGGCTGGACACATTGCCCGTAGGACCGATGCCCGATGGGGCCGACGGGTTCTCGAGTGGCGACCACGCACCGGGACACGTAGCGTGGGTAGGCCCCCGACAAGGTGGACCGACGACCTGGTGAAGATCGCGGGAAACGGCTGGATGCGGGAGGCGCAGGACCGATCGTCGTGGAGAGCCTTGGGGGAGGCCTATGTCCAGCAGTGGACGTCTTTCGGCTGAAATGGTGATGATGATGATGATAAGTCTTTTGAAATGATGATTTATAAACCACAGATTGATGACGTTTAAATTAACTGAAACTACGTTTCTAGATTACGTATTTTAAATATACACAGTAAAAAGAATTAATAAGAATTTTACTAATGTTCTATTTTTGAGAATGTTCATTAATTGTTCATAAATAAAGAACAAGAGTGTTAATTGTGTGAAAAAAAAAAACAGTACCTATTTTAAAGAGGTTTAATCAACAAATAATTCTTACTTTTCCAGTAATATTACTCTTTCATTCCCTATGTAAAAGAATTTCAATAGCACAACGAATACAATAATCTTCATCCACTTTCATTATTTACAGAAACACAAATGACACCCGTTAAATAAGTATGAGTTTTCCATTACCTACGAACGAATTCCCCAATAACTTGCGCCGGATCAATACGCTATTTACTTTTTTAACTACTAATTGAATTGGGCGTACTTATACAGTCCCGTTCAAATTAATTAACTCGTTGAACAGGAAGCCACTCGCAATACGGCCGCATTCACTTTTATAGGTGATAAAAATCGTCTTCTCTAAATACTCCAAATCCTCCACAATAACGTTCTTTGAATTTTATTTGACAATCATTAAAATATGTAGTGATTGTTCGGAGTTTATTAGCAACGTTTTATTACTCCTCCGTCGCACATACACGGGAGAGAAAGCCCTGCACAGATATTGTAGCTTGTGACAATAAATAAGACGTAAAATTTTATTTTACAACGGTAAACGAAAGAAGCTAACGAAATTACATTCAATTACCGCAGTGTGCCCGCGGCATTCCACCGTCGCAATAAAGACCGCAAAGTAACGTTCCTCGCGTAAATTTTTCGGACATAAAACTCTGTAAAAGTGAAGTTAGTAAGATGTAGAGCGACAATAAATGTTTATAGATGTTGGAGCTGAGCGGCGTGCCCGAGCCGCCGCACCGCGCCGTGTCCCGTCGAGTCACCGCGGCTCACCTCCCCTACTCAATTAAGTTTCGGCAGAAGAAAAATAAAAATTCACCGTAGCAGAGGTTCTTCATTCACAGAGCAAACACGAATGAGGCAAATTAAGTGAGCAAAATAACGTGCCCTTAAATTAGGTCACGCAACCAAAGTGAGACTTGGAGGGCTCTTGCATCTCGTTACAAAGATGAAGTATCGTACCGCGCCGCGCCGAGCTGCGGTTAATGTAATCAAATTTTTAATTTTTAACTTTTTTTCGTTTCTTTGATATTCTTGGAAAGCTTTTCTTTGTGCGTAATTCAGTTAAACGCAGAAATGTGATGCTTTTAGTTAGTTTGGAAATAAACTCTGCAATTTTCTTCTTTATTTTATTTTTACAGTATTCTGGTCGGTTGAGCATTTAATTGTCAGTTTCTCACGTAAACATAATATCTCGCACAATGGAAAACAGGAATGAAAAGTTGGATTTTTCTATGAAACTATTCTGTATTTTAAAAACTTTTTGGAAAATTGATGGTGCACATCGGATTCATTGAATTATTTAGCTTAGTTTGATTTTATTAAGCTTATATAACTTGTGTACTGGCTAACAATACCTAAATATTATTATTACACAATTGTTTCCAACACTACATGAACAACGCTTCTTACTGACGTCACGTAGATCCTAAGTTTCATTGCACGTTACTCTATACCTATTGGACCCAAATGAATGAAAAAGTGCATTAAAAAGATTTGATTTCAATAAAAAGAAATGGCCAGAGTTACACTCGTAGTGTTTTAGTTAAAGCACTTTTATGGGTTTCTGAGTTAGGGGGTCGGCATCCCACCGTACAGTATAGACGTCGATTCTTTTATATGTGTTCCTGTTTTATGTACCAATTTAAAACATAGAGATTGTCCGTGCTCGATTTTTCTAACACGTATCGTTTTTTGAAATACAGGGTACCCTTACATACAGTTCTTACAGGATACATATCATGATGTATGGACCCTGTAAGGACTACCTACACATTGCCTTGTATTTTATATTATTATTTACAATAAAAAATATTATAAATTTTGATGAAAAAACTAAATGAATTTGTTTTTTTTACAAAATCTCCGTACGGAGGACGGGTCTGAGCAGTTGTGTTGCGATGTGTGCCGGGTACGATGCGCCTAATGTTGTTGTGTTGGGAGTTTGGTCGTGGAGGGTCTTCAGATCAATCTCCCTTTGGCGCAGCATCGATGGTCGTGTTGTTGGGTTTAACATTGCATCACCTCGCTCAACTGCCGTCTTCCTTCCTATTCGCTCAGTTTTTCTGAGTGAATAGGCTCTTAATAAACTAGCGCGCTTTACGATCAACGATCGCATCACTGCTTACCATCAGGCGGGATTGCGGTCAAGCGCTAGTTTATAATTATTTAAAAAAAAAATAAAAGTCTTTAAGCTACGACCACATATTTATTAACAGAACATCGAGTAAACAGTTCCTATATGGCGATAATGGCATGAAGCCTGTATTACACACGTGATAATTAGATGACGCGAATTAGGGATACATTAAGACGTATGTACACGGTAGGGTGGATAGACGTGTTTGAGAAAATACAACCAGGAAACTATGTATTTCCGTATCGATTTCAACTATGGAATTGAAGTATGGTTGTGCTCTGCCTCTGCTTAACACGTCTTGCTTTACTGGCGTGTTGTTATTAAATATTATGTCAATGTATTTAAATGGAATATGTATTACTAAAGCTAAGTGTCAGCTGGATTAAAAAGGGTTTCATAGGAGTTCTTATTTGGAGACCACTTTTCATTTTTTCATTAAAAATTATGTTCTTTTAATGGCAAGATAAATTCAAATTCAACTGTAAACTACTTTTTACGGTTCAGGAGTTTTGTATGCATACTCGCTGACAGTCAGGCGGGTGGATAGACGAGCAAACAGTGGAACCTTAGAGTCATAGGGTTCTATTAACTTTGGATACAAATCCCTAGAAACTACATCCTCGTATTGACAAAAAGTCACACTCAGAAAATTTCGTTGATACAGTTTTCATAAAATCATAGTGCGTTTATATACCACACGACTTTATTTACTAAGTCTCAGGCCTCCAACAAAATCTTCCATAATTACGTTACTACGATTAATCCGCAGACACATAATTTCACGTTTATCTCGGTAGCCGAAATTACCCACTAACGTAACCAATTTTCTTACCTTTGACAAAATCACGGCCCTTGCCTATTACGTAACATTACCCAAAGGGCGCACGCGGCGCGAATACGGCGCTAAACATATGTTGGGCTATTCATGCGTTTTTGAGTCATATTAATAAGCGTTAGGGTGTATTTTACTGTGATGTGTGACGCCGAAAAAAGGCAAACATCGAAGGATGTATAAGATACTCTGTGAGGGCGACGGTAGGCCTATAATGGGTCCTTGCTAGGAGGGCTTCGGGACCGCATGTGTTCGTGCCTGCGGTTCCGCTTTTGAGGAACAAATTAGAAAATCTTTTGGAGAATAATTTAAGAAGTAGGCCTGCGGTTGCCGAGTTAACTTTGTTTGGGTAGCTGAGTAAGTATAGAGTGATCAAAGGTGTGTAGGCGTTCGTCTAAGTCTAGGTATACGGTGAAAATGACTCGACAGTTCTGCGAATGGACGATTCACTGTTTGATACAGAATCGTATTGGGTTCTCATTAACATTTTTTGAAGCAGTTTCCGACGTGCCATTCATATGGCCCGTCGTTGTGCTCAAAGCTCTAAGTAAAAAAGTATGTGGCAAGTTTAAAGCTCTTGATGAACTAGGAGCGCGGGCGCAATTATGTCAGGATGTTTCTTAATCTTAAACAACACCCTCGTACATATTTAATTACCGCCGCTTCCCGCTTTTATTTCCATATGTATATCTACAGAATCGTGTCGGAAATCAGACCTTTTCCTTCTACTACTGGTATGTAATTGAAATGCCATGTTATTAAGATTTTAATGAACATATGCGTACCTGCGCATGAGCGAGGGGTAAGGAAATTTCGTGAAAAGCCGCGATTTAATGTTGATGATTAATCAGTTTCAGCTGAAATGAAGTAGCTGATATTTAAAACCAATATCCTAAACCAGGAGCGAAAATATTATTAGTTCAACGTTATTTTTTCCTTATACGAAACCTGAATACAGTTTGTTCAGAATAAGCAACTGAATCGATTCCAATAATTTTTACACCATGTTATATAGTTTCCTGACTATAGATATAAACCTGACTGTAGATCGTAGTATTAGGCGCGTGAGACAGGTCCCCCCCGCGCCGTACCGCTGCAAGAGCGGGCGGGCGAGCGTTGTATTGACCATAGTTTTGTTGGGACAACCAGGTAATATAACAAGCCCATAACTTTGTGGTCTTGCATGATATCTTTTTGAAATTTTGTACATAGATTTGTACTTCAAAATATTGGACAAGTGTTGGGTTTCGCAAATACAAAAAATAACTTTGTATATAATACAGCAACTACACTATATTCCAGCTTGTTTCCATGCGACGCGTGTCTTCGCGGCCTGCTCATATCAGCAGCTATCCAAACATCGCGAAACTTTCCTCGTCGTATCATATTTTCGTATTTTTCTTCAGAGAGACGCAAACCGCGAACGCACATTAAATGTATTCCATAAATCAGGATACACTTGCGAATTTCGAACAAGAGGGTCCAACAAAAATACTTACTTAACAATTTGTCGAGAAATTCGACGAACGATTAACAAATGTATTCGTTCGTTGTTAACATTACGTCTTAAATTAATAAAGTTTGGAATTGCCGCGCGGGTGCTCACGGGATAACGTGACGCTTTATGATACTCAGATTGGGTGCCACTGTGCCCACTACACCGCGGGTACTCGAGCCGGTATCCTAGTACAATATTGACACAAATCCCTTAACTTATAAAATCGTGCTTCCGTCCCCGATGTTGGCAATATGGGATTTCCGTCGTCATTTTGATGTGGACCCCGAGGCTGGGCCGGAGGGGGTCGTGTTTGCGCGGGGGACACCTGGCTACTCAGCCGCCCTGTTTGCTGATCGATATGGGCCCGCTCTTGTGGATGACACACCACTAATGTAACACTAAAATATATTCAGACACTTTTCATCGAGGATACTTTAAAAAGAAATAAGTTTTTTTTGTTATAAAATTGATACTCCTTACTGACACATTTCAACATTTCTTGAAAGCAATCTCTAAACTTGTTCAGTAATAGTCACATGATAGGCAAGGAAATAATAATAAAAAAATGTTACAACAATCCCATCTTAATCTGACACAATGCACAACAATTTTTTTTTTACTATCGGCTCAGCCCGGTGCACTTGCACATTAGTAGACACTCAATGAGTCAGTCTGCCGCACACGATTTGCCAATAAGTACGTATTTGCTGCAATAACCGACAAAACAAAGCATCCGGCTTGCACGCTCCTAATCCTCGATTTGGGGAGGGTCTGCGTGCAAATGGAAAAATATTTGTCTGGCAACACTCGGCAAATGTACCGACAGCCGATATCACGTAGCGTTTTATTTTACACTAAGACAACTACAGGTTGTCGACTTCACGTGTGGACGGGTTTATTTTTCTGTGTTGGCAACACGTTCGTTCTTTTGCAACGTGGTTCGTTCAGGTCGTTTAGCGTACTTAAAGAACGAGGTGGTGTAATGCAATCTTTGATTTTTACACGGGAATTTACTGAGAATTCTCGAGGAGTGTCGACGTTTATGAAGATCCTGACAGTAAGTATTATGGAACGATGTTATGCGATTGGAATTCAATTTATTTGAAAATGCACGGTTTTACAGACTTAGTTCTTCGAGCTAAAAGAAGGAACATTAATTGAGTTTTAATTTTAAATAAAACTTGAAAGTTACTGTAAAAGATAACGTGATTGATTATGAACATTAATAATATTATAAATATGAGGTACAATGATAAAATAAAAGTAATTATATACGTCATGTTTTGTTCCTTCGACCAACACCTGCATCTGAATGCTTGTATGGCTCCTAAAATTCATAGAATGTGATGGAATAGTGTGTGGACAAAAATGGAGACGGATCTGAAAGATTGTCCTAACAAAAGCAATTTTTTTTAAACTGTCTAATAGTTAAAGAGTTGCGCGTTCAATACATAGATTGGTATATGGATTTTGGAAGAAAACTACTCAATAACCTACATAATAAACAGTTAAGACCTAAAACACATAACTCTATGAAATTCAAAACTATCATCAACCTAAGCCTTTAAATTCACTCTAAATTTAGCTATAACAAGATTCCTAGTGTCATGAACAAACAAAATATTCGTGGTCTAAGCTCCTAACATCGTTTGCAGTGCAAGGTTCACTTTGCAACTTTTCAAATAACTGCTAACCCTCACTAGCTCTTATGATGGCGTTATGACCGAGAGGATCATATTATTATTGGAACATCGAAAGTTGGAGTGTATGTAGCGAAATTTAAAAGTTATTCCGAATATTCAGATGGAATTTTCTGATGAGGATGGGATTTTGAAATGTTTAAGGGGATTATCAAGACATTTTTGAACAGTACATAAATCATTCGTATATTATAAATCGAAAACAGACTTTATGTTGTGGTTACCATTTTTGTAGTTTGTAAGGCTGCATATTTTTTTATCAGCATCAATATTTTGTGAAGTCAGAGAAACAAATACCGGACGAGGCCGGAGTCTTTGACCGAACTCCCAAACATAACCGAAATCCCAAATTTTTTAAGAGTTCATTTTCATCCAAACAAATAAATCATTGTGTAAGTATAGATATCTTACGAAGCAGATGCAAATTGCTCGTAGCGATTAGACTATGTCCCCCATTATGTCAACGTTAATAAAATTTTCTAAATTTGGATCTGTAATTTATTTGGTGTACATAATAAAGAGACTTTTATCCTTTTCTACATCATCATCTTAGCATTAATCCCAGTCGCATCCGTAGCTTTTCAGCTTTGGAGCCTGGGGTCCGCTTTACCAGTCTAACTGCTGATTTTGGCTAAACTTCGATATTTTCCGTGAAGCGACTCCCGTCTGACCTCCACAACCCGAAGGCGATATCTAAGCATTGCAGTTAGACCAATTGTTAGACTTTTGAGGGCTCCAACAACCCGTAACGACTGCCACTAGATTTTCGTATGGCAACCGGGACCAACGGCTTAACGTGCTTTCCGGGGCACGACCAGACCAGTGCAAATATTCATATTCATGCATACAAATAACCCGCGCCTCCTTGCGCAACGACTGCGTTTGCTACCGCTACGCCACGGAGGCTGTCGAGGCATCTGTCCTTTTCTATTCTATGCATTATCATTCTTCAAATTTGTTTACCTATTCAAACTTATTGACTAGCTTCGCCCGCGTGGAATTCGGTTATATCGCGCTTTTTAGATTTCCCTCGGGAATATCATTTTTTTTTTCAATAAAAGGTAGCCTATGTTCTTTCTCGGGGTCTAAAGATTGTCTGTGCCAAATTTCATAAAAAAATCGGTCGAGAGGCTTAAGCGGGAAAGGGTAACAGACAGACAGAGTTACTTTCGCCTTTATAATATTAGTATGGACTGTCAGTAAAGAAAACAGTCTAATTTTCGCCTGTTACCCGTCCCACTCCCGTCCAGACGTGCGTCAATGCCACTTTATGCCTGTTTTACGCCGTGTACGCCTAGATTGCGATCCACCCGCTATTTAAACCGGATCGCTTTACACTCTTCTCGGCTTTTAATAGACCTGTTCGCTTTTATACCCTAATGACCGCGTAAAATGCTCTGCGTTTGTTTGGCCTTTATTAACCGGTAAGTGATGCAGCTGGTTTAAATGAAATGTTATTATATTTAACGGTTCGACGATGATTTTATGAGGCAATTCTGTTTCAGTGTTGTGGGATTGTATTATATTAAACATCACTACCGTAACATGTGAAGTACCAAAAGTTTGGAATAGATATACCTACTCACATCGGTAGCTAGAGAATTCCATCCCTTTGTTTCTCGAATAAAACTTTTAAAAACAAAAGTTACAATATACTTGTATACAGACAAAATCCTCAATATCTAGTCACAGTTCGAGTTAAAAAGCTCGGAGTTATAGTGGTTCAATGGGGAAGTTATTGAAAACAAATCAAGTAAGAATACCGAAACGCAAAAGTTGGACTTGTTGCATTGAGAAGAAAACTAATAAATGTTTCCCGCGGTGAATATAAGAGCCAGTCGGTGGCAGAGCGTGACATTAAACTTGGGTATAAAGTGAGCGTGCAATATCGAGTTAGCGAGTTTCACGGACCAAACAAGACGGCATCGGACTTCCTGGCGTAAACTACTTAAATCTTGACGCGTCTTGCCTCGCCGTCCGCTGCGGGCGAGAATAAACTTGCCGCGCCATTTATGTGCGACATAGCTGCGGTATGTGGCAAGAGCTTCACACAACAATCATCTCTGTGTGGACAGGATAACATCTGAAATCGCCTGGTGTGAAGAGCCAAGCCAGCGGTACTGTGGGATTACAGAGCGATGTAGTCCGCGTACTTTCGACAGATAACGCACAGTCCGGACTGGAGTGGCTTTCCTGCTTGATTGACACTGACTCAGTGGCTTTTAGTTGGCAAACGCAGCCATTACACGCGGTGAAGTGTTCCGACTCACACATGTTGGAGTACACTTTGAGCGTCATTTCGGGACGTGTGTGGAACATTTGAGGTGTATTTGCGAGTAGGTGATAGCTGTCTTGTTTGCGTAGAGCACATTTCACGTGGCATATTGTTTGTGTTAACTGTTGTAATGTTTCAGTTAGTCTAGTTCTTCAAACTTTCCATTTTGATTTTGATTTGTTGCTATCTGATGTATGTATCTGGTGTATTTTATCTTTCTTTCAGTTATTTGAGTAGGTGAACAGTTACTAGACGAAAAAAGAATATTTTAGATGCGGTCTAACTTTGTATATTTAACGATA
Organism: Sesamia inferens; assembly: GCA_037179545.1. NCBI lineage: Eukaryota > Metazoa > Arthropoda > Insecta > Lepidoptera > Noctuidae > Sesamia > Sesamia inferens. Next base: position 12,475,568 of record CM073940.1, read on the forward strand.
GAAAATACCATTGATCATGGCACTTCAAATACATTTAATTATCTGCCGCTATGTATTTAAATAAGCAAGTCTGGAAATCGCCGAAAAGAAAAAGAAAGAGAAGTCTTCCAAAGGTTTTTTTTACAACCATTTAAGATCCGTGTCCGATCTAAATGAAGACATCATGATTACGGAGACCAACAAAAACGCAAGCAAACGGCAATTACATTGGAATTGCTAAAAGGACCCACCTGTTGACTGCCGCAGACGAGAATGTTCTCGAAAAAGATTTTATTGGTTGAAAACGTTGGCTTTCCGCGACAGATGTTCTACGGGATTTGCTCTCAACTCGGAAAACTTGTGTTTGAGAACGCTTTCTGCTTTGAATACTGTAGTTCAGAGCTCTTTAGCTTATTTTTGTGACTGTTAAACTTTATCTGGAAACTGCTTTTACCTGTTTCTGTTTTAGTGAATTGCTTTAAATAAAACCAAAAGATTTGGTAAAAGGATAAGTTACTGGTTTTACGTGTATTTTCAAGAAATATTGTAGTGTTTACAATAGTGTAGTTGGCTATTTGATTATCATAATGTTTGTATTTCCCTTATATTTTATTACTATTTATGAGACTGAGACTGGGTCTTCCAATTACGGCATATTATACAACAAAACCAACTCCTAAATATCGACAAACAAAATCAAGTTCATTAACACATTATAATGAAGCTGTAGAAAGACCAAAAAGCAGCGTATCCGACTGAAATTGATAGGAGAAATTTCAACAAAAACTGTGGGCTATAAGCTTGCGCGGGGAACGCCACACACGAAGCAATTATCTAAAACACACACGACGTTTAACCTCAAATTTCACTAATGAAAATTTCTGTTGTTTGGTGGCGAAGGGCGCACCTTACCGCTTATCTGAGGGATTGCTTTCAACTGACAGTCATTATCGTATGGTGTTTCCATGTCCGACAAATAAGCAGGACGATTTAATGCACTCTGATATTCAATAAAGCCTTATTCAATAAGGCTTTATTGATTAATATCCAATTTTATATTTATATTTAATAAAACTTTCATTACTTAGTTTTATTAACCAAGGAAAAAGAGACGCAGCTATACATTAATTTAAAAGTGTTTGTCTATGTAACACAACTTTAGAATTCCAATTTCATTTGACACACGATCAAAGAATGCACGAGTATTTCAATTAACATTGCTTAATGAACTGGCGGACAATAAAATGTTCTTATTAGTTATTATGAAGGGTCCTTTACACAGTCACAAAGTGAGCTGGCTTTATTACCCGACCGATACAATAACTAAAATTAAATGAAGCCACAAACAAACGCAAGGGTCGCTGGATGCACGACACAATTTATGTCGCTATTTCCCACCGGCCGCCTGTATCGATGTCGTTTGCATCTGAAATCTTTCGAGCCACGACTATATTAGAGAGGGGAATTGGCTGGGATCTTAATTTATCGAAGTTTTTATGGTTTAATTAACGGAATTCACTTAGGCGAGGGCCGTGCGCGGCGTGGCGGCGCGCGGTGCGACGCGACGTCGCCGCGGTTTGCGCTTTATTTTATACTAATAGATGTCCCTGGCCCGCGCTATAATTAGCGCCAGGATGCCATTGAAAGTTTTAATTGAAAAGCCTTTGTGCAGTTTCATAGTCCGTTAACAATTTTAGAGTGTATTTTCATGCAGTCGCCGACGAGCCTATCTAATCTTGACACCTCCGCTTTGTCCAATAGGGCGTCGCGCCTACACCATCTTGTTATTATAAATATTTTACAGAGGTATACCGTTTTGCGTTTAGGTTAATCTATTTACTTCTTTTGTGGCTCTTATTTACTGAAGGTTTCTTCTTCTACTATTCAATGATTCGGAAGTTGTTCGAGCTTGTTCGGAAACTTTTGGAAATTAAATATGGCGACAGGTACCCACAGGGTAAACGAAACCTATCAAACTCAATAAAGCGAGGCGCACGCGGCAGAACTTTTCATTGTATTATTACAACATTGTTCTTGAAATAGGTACTAAATTAATTCACCCTTCCGAAATTTGGAATTCAAAACTGTAAATTTGTAGCCTCTTGCCCCAATTATTATAACATTTATTCTTTATGGGGTAAACAGATCCCTATTTATTAGGGTTCATTATTCGAATTAATTTGTTTGTGTTATGTTGCGGGCGCGGACGGGAGATAGAGGTTGGCTAACCGCGCGTAAAGAGGCTGTTTTGATATTTAAATGAGGGTTAGGTTTGATTGTGGCCATTGAGTAGGACCGCGGGCGGTCGAGCGGCCACGGGGCACAGGCCGACCCGGCCCGCGATACGTGCAGCATACGGTTACGGTCGACCGCAAACAGACCGAATACTTTTGTGTGTTAATTATTTAAGAGGCGTTAATGTTAGCAAAGGTTCCAAGAAAATAATGTGAATAAGGGTAGGGACACCTGCATATTAGAAATTTTATAACAATGTTTCACTTTATATACAATACCAGCTGTCCGCGTGGTTCACCAGCGTAGGTTTCCATATGTTTTTTTTTTATATGCTCCACTCCTATTGGTCGCAGCGTGATGTTACAGGTATGGCCTAAAGCCTTCCTGGATGAATGGGCTATCTAACGCAAATATAATTTTTCAAATCGGAATAGTAGTTCTCAGGAACTACTAACGCGTTAAAACAAACAAACAAACTCTTCAGCTTTATATAAATACTAGTATAGATGTAAAGAAAACCCTGTCCAATCCGTGAAGGTATTGTTAGGTATCGATAACTGATTTTACTAATGTCTACAAAGCCGGACTAAAGTAAAAAAAAAATCCCCCTAAAATACATATTATTTCGCAAAAGGAGGTATATGAATACATGTGCGGTAGACAATACACGCGTGGGAGATGAGGCACGGCACGCGGCACGCGGTCGCATCGCTATTTGCTGATAATAATACCGTCAAAAATGCAACTTTGGGGAAGTTGGAATTAATTCGCCGGAAAAAAAAGATTATTACAAAATTCATTAGTATTGTTACCAAGATGATTATATAAAACTTCATATTTTACTTGGTCATGTGTTTACCTAACCTTTATTATCCTTATGGATCGGACGGGGTTTTCTATACATAATGTATATTTAGAAAATGTTCTAAAAACAATACTAGCCAGAAAATCTTTTATATTCTTTTTAAAATTCCCTCGTAAACTTGTCCCAAACTCCCAATAACCCGATACACCAAATAAAAATTCAACCAGTTAAATTAAGAACTTCATTAACGACCAGTTGGGGTAACAATAGAATGGCTAATTTTCAATTAGGGTTCCGTAGAGCGAGCGCGGTATCGGTGGGTTCCGATTACAAAGCTAATTACAAGTGTCGCTTTCGTTACACCGCCCGAGTGTTTCCGAGTGTTCCCGAGCCAAGAGCTTTTTATCGCTGTTTGGATCTTGTAAGAAATGTTGTTGAGTGCTTCTGTTATAGGGAGTTGAGTACTGAGATTGGTGATTTATTATCTGTTGATATTCAATGTAAGCCGGTAGATATGTCTTTAAGTAAAAGGTAATTTTACCGTAGCTACACAAGTTCCTTGTTTTTGACCACTGGAGAGACATGGTATATGATAACAAAATAATACCGTGAAGTAAGTACTCGTATATATAAAAAATATCCTATGTATCTGTGTGATTTCATCCAAATCCATTTAGCCGTTTGTGATTGAGCAATATAGATCTATAACATCAAACATACAAACATATAAATTTATACTAATAGTAGGATTAAAGATTACCCAACACAGTGTCGGATCCTTTACACCAATAAAAAAGGTAAAAGCACAGTCAATATTGTGCGGAAACACAAATCGCTATTTGCGGGAACGAAATCACATATTCAAACAGACGTCAAGCTTTTGACAAGCGGAAGAATGAATGAATGCAAATCTTCCACGATTTCAGGCCCGTTTCACACTGAATACATTTAACGAGGACACACTGTCGACTACACTGAGTGGGCCCCACAGACCCACCCGCCTTTCATAAAAAATATTTTTTGCTTGTAAAAATATGAGTAGGTGGAACCCACCGTATGAGGTAAAGGATCGTTCTCAACTCGACAACTTTTTAATAAAAGGAAGATTAGGAAATCGGCTCGTCGCTTACATTTATAGTAGATGTGAAGAATGTCATATAAGGCGTAACGCGCTCGGATACATTTCACACCTCGCTTGACGCTTTCCCTAAATCTGTTGTCATTTCGACGCGATCCCGTGGAAATAGGGGCAGGAATCCCTCGGATAGTCGCCAGATATTTGGAGCTATTTCTCACACGAGTACCCTTCCCGCCTGTCCGCTACCCCGCCTTGCTCTCGCAGCAATGCCAACTTCTCCTTTTAAATATTTTAGCGTGTAAAAAGTGAAGTCGTGTCACCTTGTTACTGCTACTGATTTTTCTGTATTCTTACAAATGTATCGTGACTCATTTGATAAATCTCTCCCTTTTTCCTTAATTTGAAGTGTGATATGACTCGAGGATGTTAAATTCATTATAAATTTATAAAATCGCTACGCATTTTTCCTATTATAAGCTTTCGGCGTCGTTTTACATTTTAGCTTATCAGATTAATATTTTATTATGCAATTTACGCTGAAATTTTCCTGTTACGACGACGCCTCGTCAAAAATCTTAGCTTTATTTGGGAGATCAACAAAGGTTTTAAGAGTCTCTGGTGGACATTGAGCAAAGCCTTTGAAATAGATACTCAAATAAAGTATTCTCGTGTTTAGAAATGCTTTGAGTTATCTTGAAGATCTCAAACTGTTTAGTTTATAATAACTTTCAATTTTATGACAAAAGCAGAAATATGTATACCTAATATTGAATATTTTCGAAAAGAAGCTTTTCTAGGCCTTATTAAAAGGACGTTATTGTTTATCTTACCACAAAGAACATATATTTCAAAACACGAAAACGCCTGCGTATGGAAATTCGGCATTGTGTTGACAATTGGCGGTGAATGAGACGGTCCGAGCGACCGCGGCTATCATTTACATCGGTCTTCTATTAACAGACAGCTTAACTCGGCTCCGCGCCATTTGTGTTTTTCCGTGCAGACAAATCGGTAACAATAAAACGAGGCCCTCCTTCACAATGCCCGCACGCATGGCCTGCTTTTAATTTGCCGAACGTATATATCGGATCGTGCGCTCCGCCGGGGATCGCTTAAAAACACTCCCCGGAAAATCCCGCCGGTGAGCCCTTCGAATAAGGCTCTTGTCTGTTTTTAATACCTCTATTTTTATTACGTGTGTAAATTTCCACATTCAACCTTTTATATTTGTTCTACAAACAAATCGAAGCATCCGCAATTAGGGGCCGATCGATTACTCATCAAATCTCATCGGATTTTGAGATGATACGCCAAAGAGTGGAAAGTAATTAGAGCTCGTACTCTCTCAGGCGTACGATGTTTTGTTGATAATTCAATAATCCGGCCCGAGGCGGATCTCTTTTCACGACGCCTCTTGTCATCCCCCCGACTCACCCCTCGCACTCCACTCGATTCCGATAGCATTCTTATGTAATCAGTTATCTTGTTTTTTCATTTCCTACACCATATTTAAGGACGATAAAGTACTCGCAAAAAGTTATTTACGTTCCGAGTATTACTCGATACAAATAAAGTTAAATTGGCAAAGTTGTCCAACAAGAAGAGGGATAAGAGGCACAGGTGACATCCATAGCGATTCTTCAAAATTATTTTGTAGATATAAATTAGTTTGAGGGATCGTTAAGGTACTCGCTAGAAAATTCTGGCGTCAATGAATATATTTTCACCTCGTAAACAGAGCAATAGCCGGGCCAATTTGTGTAGTCCGTATGTAAGTGGAAAATATGGTGGTTGGTTAGTTGCAGGGTGGCCACCTGCGAGGCGGGAGCGCGGGGGACGCGGCGAGGTGCGTGTTTGCACCTTATATAGGGAAATGGAACAATTAATTAAATTAGCACTTAAATGTATGGTCGCGGTAAGGACGGGCGCGCCGCAGACAACACTTTTATTAAAACTATACTTCTTTCAAATTGGTTGCGGGCTTAGGTGCTGAGTTTTATGCTTCTCGACCATTAAAAACTATGTTCTCATGTAGTTTCACGGTAATTGAAGACGTAAATAGAGATTAACTTGATTCTACGTTAACCAGAATATCTACCTACTTTTTCAATTGTTTAGATAACTATCTATCTAATTATATATATACGTTTACTTACATACAGCTTTAAAGCCAACCATATAAAAAAGCTAAGAGAACTCATCCACCCGACCGTCCAGTCCGTGGTTAATCCACTTACTGAATTCGATTCCCGGCCACACCCCCCATTTATCATACTACCATCGACTGCTCCATTCATTAGTGGTGTCATCACTATCTAATTTACACCTTATACAGTTGACAATAAACTCGTATTGCTTTAACAATGTACGAATTACAAGTCCACTAGCCTAATGTGGTAATGGACAGAGTTCTTCACGACTTTATGGGCTGTCCTACGTCGACACATTAGGCGATTGCCGTTTTCCCTTAAATTAATTACTGTGAGTTGACATTTTTATGTTTTAATGAATGAATTTAGGTTTTAGATTCTAGTTTTGCTGTCCTAAAAAGTTTATGGGTATTTTTTTAGAAAGTAAGGAAAGGCAAATCTGCTTTCTTATTTTTCTAGTAGGAATTAAAAATCTTTGGGTACGAATATGAAAATATTAACAGCTGTGCCTTCTGTAAATACATAATTTTATCACAGCTACTTTAACAGCGGAGAAAGAAAATATCACGAGGAAACCGGCTTGTACTAGAACTAAAAAATCGAAGATATATTGTCACATGTACGCACAGGACCCGCATGGTAGACTAGTACGGATAGGATAGGATACGTTTGTACTAAAGGGTCATTATAGGCTGATACTAAAAGTCTTATCACCAAAGAAAAAAAAAAAACAGAGAAAATCGTTCATTTAATCCAGCCCACAAAGAAAACATTTAAAGAAATTAAAAACAAACACAAAATTAAACCATCAACTACTCTTGAAATTACAGCTTAACACTTCTGCTGAAATTAACCCTTAAAGCTAGCAAAACAATTGCCATTCTACCAACCCAAAAACACATTTTCCAAGCCCAAAATCCAACAAACTGTCGTTTTATTTCCTTGGAACGGTAGTGTTCGAGTGCAAGAGGGAGTGCATTCAGCCGCGGGGCCTCCAGGACCGGGTGGGGCTCAATCATCCACTCGAGACGTTCCTGTTGTCTGTGGCCGAACGATTATTTTCCGCGGTCGATTGCTACGGAAACTACGCAGGGGGCGATTCGACATTATGCTACGTTCTTAAGTGTCTCTTGAGTTTTTGGGGTTCAACTTTAAGATATGATTTTGATTTTAGGAAAGGTTGGGATTGATTTTTTTTAGTCTGGTATTGAACAAGACAGAGAAAATAATGGTAATGGGTAAATGAATACGTTGTGGACAATATGTATCTCTACTTTTTTAATTCTATTAAATTATTTAATTATTTTTAAAAAGAAAACGTTGCCCCCACTAGGAATTTCTCCTGTATTGCGGTGTGTACAGATACATAAATATACAGATACCTAATTATACGGCTACAGAAACAGATACGATGAGATTGTGTCATAGGATATAGCTGAAATTTAATAAGGGTGTTTTCGAACGAAAGGATCATCATCATCATTTCAGCCGGAAGACATCCACTGCTGGGCATAGACCTGCCCCAAGGATCTCCAGGACGACCGGTCCTGCGCCTCCCACATCCAGCGGTTTCCCGCGACCATCACTAGGTCGTCAGTCCACCTTGTCGGGGGCCTACCCACGCTGCATCTTCTGGTGCATGGTCGCCAATCGAGAACGACTGCAAGTTGCAATTCGGGGGCTATGTCGGTAACTCTCATTCTTCTGCGGATCTCCTCGTTCTTCATTCGATCACGCAGTGAAACCCTGAACTTCTTATAAGGCCCATTGTTAGCGACCACATCTCAATTCCATAAGTCATCACTGGCAACACACACTGGTCGAAGACTTTTGTCTTAAGACACTGCGGTATTTTGGACGAGAAGATTCTACGTAGCTTCCCGAAAGCAGCCCAGCAGAGTTGGATTCGACGATTGATTATTTTCTCGAAGTTGGACCTTCCTAAATGGAACGAAAGGATATGGCCAAAATTGTATGGACAGTACGCCAGAATCAACATCATTCTTCTTCCCCTTATAGTAATTTATTTGGAGTAACATGTCTTTTTCTTCCATACTTTTCTATTAGATGTCATCTCCGTAGTCACCCCTTCTTAACCATATCATCATTCAAACATTCAATCCAATATTTCTTTGGTCTTCCCCTGCTCTTTTCGCCACTCACAACATTTTCCTCATTTCATCGAAATATACCCATAACTTGACAACCGATTTCCACACAACACACTCTCAGACTTCTCTTATGGCGGTATCCCAGAATGTACAAATATAAAATTTATGTCACTTAGCAGTACTCATCTTTACAAACAAGATTTATAAAGATAAAGAAGTAGTGGACAAGAGTTATGAAATTAAAATGTTGATTTTTGAATTGAAGTTCATTTAAATAGATTAATGTGTATATATCTGTGCTCGATGTGGAGTAAAATATTATTGTAATAAAAAAAACTATACTTCTAGTTAATATTGTAACTTGAAGTACTTATTAAAACCCAAAAATTCTTTCATTAAAAGAACGGTCGCATCGGGGGATAATGTTATTACAGCGTTTATCCCGGTTGCATCCTCGGCTATCGCGTTGGAGCCCGAGGTCCGCTAAATGGTACATGCCGCCTGATGCATTCTCTAATTAATTGTGATACCACAATTAACACACGCTTGTACAAGGACCATCTTCCTTAAGTATGTACTAGTGGCGCACTATAAAATATAAACGTGCAATGAGCGATTCCGTATCATAAAATTTACAATAAATTGAGTACTTGCTTGGAGCTACGACACTATAAAATCTAAACGTTTATGCAATAACAAACACAATAAATTTCAACCGAATACCGAAAGAACACCGGCGTAGACGTCAAAGAGGTATTATGTATAGATAAATTAATTGACTTTTGAGTTGTTGCCTGCACCCATCATCATCTCATCCCATTCGCATCCGAAGCCTTTTCAGCTTTGGAGTCAGGGATCCGCTTTACCAGTCTAACTGCTGTTTTTGGCTAAACTGATATTTTCCGAGCGCTCTGCGAGTCGCTAAACTTAAGTGGCAGTGGGCAGGGCACATTGCTCGTAGAACCGATGGCCGATGGGGCAGTAAGGTTCCGGAGTGGCGGCCACGTACTGGAAGACGCAGCGTAGGGAGGCCCCCAACAAGGTGGACCGATGACCTAGTGAAGGTCGCGGGAAGCCGATGGATGCGGGCAGCACAGGGCCGGTCAGCGTGGAAAGCCTTGGGGGAGGCCTTTGTCCAGCAGTGAACATCCATAGGCTGATGAAGAAGAAGAGAATATATTTTTCTTGAAGCGACTGCCATCTGACCTCCACAATCCGTAATGACAGCCATTAGATGTTCGTATGGCAACCGAGACCTACGGCTTAGTGCAAATTGAGAAATATAAAAGGCATCAAAGGCCAGGAGAGGTGGCTGATGTCGTCACTGTTCGCTAAAAAGTGTAGCGTGCAGTGACGTCACACGAGTTTTCAACGCACTGTGTCGTCTTCATTTTTTGTTTGCCTTGCCGCCAAGCGATTTGTCGTGTTCCGGCATGATGTCTGGTGAAGCCGTTCGGAGGACGGGTCTGAGCAGTTGTGTTGCGATGTGTGCCGGGTACGATGCGCCTAATGTTGTTGTGTTGGGAGTTTGGTCGTGGAGGGTCTTCAGATCAATCTCCCTTTGGCGCAGCATCGTTGGTCGTGTTGTTGGGTTTAACATTGCATCACCTCGCTCAACTGCCGTCTTCCTTCCTATTCGCTCAGTTTTTCTGAGTGAATAGGCTCTTAATAAACTAGCGCGCTTTACCATCAACGATCGCATCACTGCTTACCATCAGGCGGGAATGCGGTCAAGTGCTAGTTTATAACTATTAAAAAAAAAAATATGATAAGAGAAAAAATACGTCTCTAGTATTTTTTGGAAATCTGACTGACGGACTAATTAGTTTTTGAAGTGAAACTTCTTTAGGCACGCTTGACTTGGGGAGTAAACTAGCGAAAGCGTTACGAAAAATGATAGGAAAAAAATGATGAAGGCGAACGGAAGCAGAGTATAGTCCTATTTCGTCTGTAATACAAACAAGGAGTTGGGTCATGTAAATATTGCATGACCTGTCGAGTATGAAGTTGTGAGTTCGCATCTCGCCGAAGGCAACATATATTTTTTGGATCTTTTTAAGATTTGTTAACAATTGAGTCGAGTATGAAGTTGTGAGTTCGCATTTCGCCGAAGGCAATATATATTTTTTGGATCTTTTTAAGATTTGTTAACAATTGATTACCTAAGAGCACAAATAAATTTATAAATTTCGTTCTGTTCTGGCCTTTATATTGTTTTATATATTTTTGCTGAACATTTCTGATATAATTGAAAGTATAGAAGCTTTAAGATATCGTCACAATACGATAATTGGACACAAAGTACAAATTGCTTTCGAGCCTCATAAGCTCAATTATTAAGCTAAGTACCTTGATTGATTAAGAACTATGAATTTCTTCGAGAACATGACGCTGCGAACACGCCCCGACCCCCCTCATTGATTACCTTACCCCCCCGTGGATTATCTCGGGAACCAGAGGTCGTGGACTACCCGAGTTTGGGGTCCCCTGAATCAGGAGGAGGAGCCCGACCTTTTGGCCCCGAGGGAATCCACTCCCCCCTCTCCCCCTCCCCCTACCCCCCGCAACCCCACGAAATCTACCCCCCCCCCTTTAGTTACCTCACCCCCCCCCCCCGTGGATTATCTCGGGAACCAGAGGTCGTGGACTACCCGAGTTTGGGGTCCCCTGAATCAGGAGGAGGAGCCCGACCTTTTGGCCCTGAGGGAATACACTTTTTTTTTTTTTTTTAAATTGGAGGTCTATGCAAAAATATTAATTTATAAATCAAAGCATGAAATAAATTTAAATATTTATAGAAAATTAATATATGTATATGTATATACATCAGTGGCGAAGGGTGAAATTTTGACAAAGGGAAGCCGGTCCAAAAAAATAAACACTTAAACACTTACCTACTGCAGGATATCTTGGAGGAGGTCTTCAGATAAGAATAATATGAAAAGCCCCACCTTCACCTTACAAAAAAGGACTGATGATTTGATAACAATGTCTTTCAAGTATGATAAAAGCGGCTTTGTGAAAAGCCTTTTTCGACGTGCATCTCTATACCACACATGCATGCTTGTTAGTAAGTACTAAGTTAAGTACCTATTGTTAGGGAATAAGAGTCAAGAAAAAATAAAATAAAAAATTATAAAAATAATAAAGTGTTAAAAACCGAACCACACAGACACCGATCCAAAACCAACAAAAATATTAAGCAAAAATAAAGCAAATTATACACAATCACAACGTTATTTATATTCTAATGCAATGCGTCTGTTTTTTTTTAACAAAATGAGCTAAAATGTTGTTATAAAAATTCGGATTACTTTTAATTTTATTAAGCAAATTTTTATCAATTGACATGATAGCCAAATCGGACAATCTCTGCTCTTTTTGGCAGTTTCGCACATACGTGTGAATGCGTTTTAAAGCAGAAAATGACCGCTCAGCTGAAGCTACTGAAATGGGGAGGGTCAGAATTAAACTGCAAAGAGTCGAAACTTGAGAAAATGCGTCTTTCAAAGACGAATTAACAGTAACAGCACTCTATATGAATTAAAGCCATAATAACAAACAAAATTAACAGTATTTAACCAAATCTGCGATTAAATTACCTTACAGAATCCGTCACAGTTTAAATAACACAAATATTAAAAACAAACGAAAAACTCACGCACCATAGGTATGAACGCTATCTCGTAGTAGCGTGGTTTCTGTCTCTTTCTAATAGAGGAGAGGAGAGAAATACAAGCCGCTCGCGGGCGGCTTATATTTATCAAGTTTTACCGCGACGGTTAGCGAGAATTAGAAAGAGATGGTCTGACACTGTCTGGTCTGTCTCTCTCTTTTCGCGGCATAGTAAACCGTTGACATAGGTAAGCTGAAATTCGACGGCTTCCTTCAAGAGAACTACGAAAAGAATTACGAAAAATTGAAGCGCTGATTAATTTACGACTATAAAATGAAATGTGATACTTAGGGTATTGCTAAAAATTGCGATTGCTATTGTAAATCGCGCCGGCATTTGATTAATAATACTTTGTTAATGAAATAGAATGTAAATACTTTTGTATGAATATGGAACTGATTTTTGAAAGGTAACCCGGTGGGAATCGGCTTGTATGGACTCTTCGCCACTGATATACATGTATATATTGTACACACATATATATATATATATATATATATATATATATATATATATATATATATATACATACAGATGGTGCAAAAGAAGTTTCACTTCAGTCGTGTGGTCATAAGCACACTCGTTTTTTTTTTTAGTCAACTACCTTATTGCACTAACATGAAACAATCTGTAGCTGCCATTGTAATTTTAATCGTAAACGATTCTTCTAGCTCAATTATAACAGATAATAATAGTGTTTTATTGCATTTAGGTTGCGAGTATATTTAAAGCCGCTATGCGTTTTTTCTTTTGTGTGTTTAGTTGTTATTTTTCCCTGTTTTGATATTATATTAAAATAGAAAAAAATCAAAAGTATTTTAGAGTAAGTTCAAACAGAAAACTTTTAAATATGGTTACTTATGCACAGCTATAAGGCATGACAAATATTCTAAATTTATTATTATTTTCATAATAAAAACTGTATTATACGTTTGTACTTCATGGGGTACATTTTGTCCATAAAGCAATCGGTTTTATTAATTAAATAAAAGAAAATGTAATTAATATAACTGTTTACTTTTTAGTACTTCAATACGGTTTTAAACGAAAACATTTGTCGGGTTCTTTCTGCACTTCAACCATGTTCGATGATGTTCTATGTTACTGGTTTGGTTTCCACACTCAGTCCCTTCAGTGGAACATTGTGCGTGGACCATGGCGGCCTTTGGCGGTTATTCCAGCCAGTCCACCTCCCTCCATATTTGATGATTCTGGTTACTTGATAAACATACCTACTTATATAGGTACTTATACACACGATCGATGCTATAAATAGGTATATCACCGTAAAAAGTTAAGCGAAGTGAGCTTGAAATGGCTAGCATTAGTTGCAATATAGACAGCTCACTCCACGCTGTGATGGTTCCAGATTTTTTTTTTATCACACAAATTGAGCTAGCCTCAAAGTAAGTTCGATACTTGTGTTATGGGATACTAACTCAACGATACTATATTTATAATATATACATATAATGATAAACATCCCAGACCTAGGCCAATCAGGAAAAGATCGTTTTTCCATCATGACCTGGCCGGGGATCGAGCCCGGGGTGTCCACGTCGTTTGTATTGTAATGTTGATGTTGTAATTGCACTGCTGATGTTGGTTTTAGACTGTCAAAAATGCCTATACCGCCTACGTTTTTAGAACATCTGAAGCTCCCTGAATTTTATCAGTTTTCAAAGGGAAATATAAAGATATTTTTAATGTAAGCATTTTGTTTTTCTTTCATTTTGCGGAACATTTGGAATCGTGTCATATGTAAGGTATATGATATACCTCCACCTTAGAAGCATTACGTCGTATGTATAAGCCTGTATGTATAGGATATACCTACGATCTAATGCTAATAAGGTATATATGACATATTTTAACGAAATATTTTCACAGTACTATCGAGCGATAAATTACAAAAAACGCTATTTCTATGTTTAGACTGTGAACCTATTGAGTAACCAAAATACAAACCAATTCATGAAAATAACAGAAACACTAACAAAGGCCAATTAAAACAGGATTACGAACAATTGAACCATCATTAACATGCACTCCAAAAGTATAATAAGGTACCATTAAACCATCCTAAAATAACAATATCAACAGAGTTTTAAAAGAAAAATGTACATATATTTTGCTAAATATCTGCATAAACAAAAGAAGGCTGAAAGTATTGTTAGGATATTTTCATATCCAAAAAACACAGAGCAAATAAACACGAATATCGTACCGGAACAGATTTGGGAAGTACTAAAAAATATAAAAATGCCAATATGATTAAAGCCTCTCCGATTTTCGTATAACCTAGCGGAGAGCTCTCATTCAATATAAATACCTACCTATCATTGGAATGAATATTAGATTTCACTATCGTAACAGCGAAATCTGTTGAGTCGAACTGGGATTTTCACTTTAAATATTTTTATTGAGATATGTCAAATATCCGATACCTACATAGATATTCGAAGGTTTTGAATCGAGTTTAATATTACCTTGAAGTTTTTTGGAGAGTTGGAAAGTTGCTGAAATGTTATATTTGATTTTTACCGTAGGATGATATGATATATATGATAACACCTACTCTTGCCCACTACATAATATTTCTGTTTATTTTTATTTTTAAATCTATTATTATTTATATGTCTATTATTATTTTATATGCCTTTCTAGATATAAAGAAAGAAAAATTATTTATTGTGCCTGACTGTAAAGAAAGATCATAAAACTCTCTAAATTATATTAAACAGAACGAAAATAAAAAAAAGTACATCAAATACTCAATAAGTCCTGCTACTATTTACTGTCCTATTATAAATGTATGTAACTTATATGGATTTCATAAATTATTTTATACTACCTGTTGCCCGCGACTCCGTCCGCGTGGACTTCAATTTACAGGAGCTCAGTTGATATAAAATAAGCGCCTGTTAAAATAATGAAAGCAATATGTAAGCCCGCGTTCACCCCCGTTTTTGCAACAGTTTTTGTTGTTGCTCTGCTCCTATTGGTCACAGCGAGATGTTATATAGCCTATGTCCTTTCTCAGGCTCTAGACTATCTGTGTACCAAATTTCATTACAATCGGTTTAGGAGTTTTAGCGTGAAAGCCGGCAGACAGACAGACAGACAGAGATACTTTCGCATTTATAATATTAGTATGGATTACAAATTTTATAATTAATAAAAAAGTGTTCTTCTTTTCTTTATATTAATAATTTTTACATATATACTTATATTAGATATCCTCCTAAATGATTGAAATTTGCATAAAGGTAAATGAAATGTTAAAGTTTATCAATAGCACTTTGTTTTTGTAATGGCAGTTCAACACATTTAAGATATCCCTGAGATATACGTAGAATAGATAGAAGATAGAAGAACCTAAATTAGTTTCCAAAAACTGAACGCACGACACGACTCCACATCTCTCCGGTTATTCGTTTCGGTTGTTTAGGGGCGTCGAGTCTCCCCTATTGATTACCCAAAAAGCGGAAAATAAAATTGTATACCTCTAGGCCTCGTCGTAACACAATACTGTGGTCGATGGGCCCCAAGAATTTATCGCAAAAACACACTAGTCTGCCCCTCGGATCGACCACTTAAATGAATGAAATCTCACTTTTTGTGATAAAATTTCATTTTACGATCTTTTACTTGTTTCATAATAAGTTACGTTTTAATTCTCAGTCTGATTCGGTAAGTCAACATGAGGCACCGCAATGTCGGCTGTTGGAGAGCAATCTGTTCTACTACGAGAACTCGTTTAGAGACTCGAAACTAAATTAATGTTCTGTTGGCATTTATAATCGAGTGGCTAGAGTAGGGGTTTTAATTAAATAAAGTATAGAAAGCATTTCCAGGATGTTACGATAATAGCTGTGTGTTTTTCAATATGGAATCCGTAATTGGAACGTTTTTCTGAACTTTAAAATCTATACTATAGCAGTCAGTACAATTGAATAATCAATAATAAAACAATATGAAGCCTTTTTCCAACCATGATGTGATCGCCTTCCAGTATAACTGGATGTAGCTTCGAACCAGTGTTTTACATGCAGCGGTTGTCTACTTTATCTCCACAACCCTTTCACTGGGTAATACAAATATTTACGTTTTTCTTTTTTGTTGAAAATGCATTAGAAATTATACACGGTAGGTACTTGGCACAAAAAAATAATATTTTAAATATTTGTAATTCTACGCGTTAATCTTCGAATCACTAAATAATTATTTCTAGGACCGTATTATGACTAGAAACAATAAGATAACTTCCTAATAACCCTTCCTCACCTCTCGCTATTTGAGAACTAGTGGTACGACACGCGCGTCGCTCGCTGCCGACAAACTTTCCCGGCGCGGCTTCCTCTCCGCAATCTTTATCGAATAAAGCAGTTTAGTAAACCGCCGCCGAACGCCTGCCTCCCTATATTATCTATTTATGAACAAATTTAAATAGACCGGCACCCCATAAGACTAACATTCGTTTAGTTTACAACCTCACAGGTAACAACCTTTTCTGATCATATTTTATGCATATGGCTTAAATTAAAAGACTCAGGGTTGGGATCTTTCCTGTCTTTACCGGATAATTAAACGAGTTTTTATTAAGAAAAGCTTCTTTGTATTGTTTTTGGTTTTATGATTGTACCGTTGCAGTAAGGGATGAACACTACTAAAAAAGTACATACCTAGCAGGCAATAGGCAGCAATATAATAATAAAAATAGGTAATAAATATCAGATCGTAAATAAGTATCAGACGAAGCCTTTAAACGGGCCAAAAGTTAGAAAGTTATACAGATTTAAAGTATAAGCTTTATATAAATAATAAAAATTTGCTAGGAACAATTTAGATATAACTCAACAACATCCAACAAAATATAAATGAGAAGACATTTTTTCTTTCACAATTTTAAGGAAGAAAAAGACAGCATATGCAAAATGCCAAGTTGCGTTTACACATGTACTTATTCGATAAATCACACTGACAGAGACAAAAATAGTCTGTATCTTCCTCAGCACTACCGTCACAAAATCACAACTATAGCATCATTATTTTTGATAAAAATGTGTCCTCAAACTTACCCGCATCGGTAGCGGAAGCCCGTGAAGTAATATTTTGATGTTCATAATAATAATAGGAACAGCGACACACACAAGGGAGGAGGGCGCGAATTTATTCGCATTTTATTACTTTTTTACGGGTCCCGTAGACCCACAGTCGCTGCTGAACATCTTCTAACGTTACGACCCGCCATATTGTGCCAGATATAGCACCTTTATTAGTGTTATTAGTATTTATAAGTTAAAAATGTGTGTGCAGGAAGAGGGTTACTAAGTTAGGGGAAGATTTTTAAAGGAAAAAAATATTGACTCGTATAATTGTTTGTAGAGAAAAAAAAATCATTTATTTTGTAAGGTAAAAGAATTTAAACGAATGCTCTACTATGATCGTTAAATTGAAAGAAGGCAAAGCTTGCTAAATACGTCATCATTTTTTTTTAATAATTATAAACTAGCGCTTGACCGCAATCCCGCCTGATGGTAAGCAGTGATGCGATCGTTGATGGTAAAGCGCGCTAGTTTATTAAGAGTGAATAGGTCACTCAGAAAAACTGAGCGAATACGAGTAGGAAGGAAGAAGCGAATAGAAGACGGCAGTTGAGCGAGGTGATGCAATGTTAAACCCAAAAACACGACAACGATGCTGCGCCAAAGGGAGATTGATCTGAAGACCCTCCACGACCAAACTCCCAACACAACGACATTAGGCGCATCGTACCCGGCACACATCGCAACACAACTGCTCAGATCCGTCCTCCGTACAGCTTCACCAGACATCATTCCGGAACACGGCAAATCGCTTGGCGGCTAGGCTTTATCTGGTGGGTGGTAACTTCTGCCGGCGGCCGATATTATGGCCTACCACCGAGAAATTAAGTATTTTACAATATATCTTAGTTTTTTTTAAGAAAATACTGAAAACAATTTCTTAAGTTAATCGTAATGTCGAAACAGGAATATTGAAACAAAAAGACCTGTATGCATTTTAACATAACTTATTCGAGTGTATTAACCCTTCTCAATAAAACCTGACTTTTGTTGTTAGAAACCAAAGAAGTGTAAGAAACGTCGATTTAATCCAAAACATTGTATCAGAGCGCGGAGATATGTGAGAAAATAAAAATAATAGCAGTGTTTGAGCCCAATGGCCGGAACGGGCCGCGAGTGTTTGCATTTGATAAGACGATACTACCCTCCTCGCCACAGAGGGTTCCCCCGGTACGCTACATACACCACCCAATGATTCAGACGCCTTTTGTTTTTATATAAAATGCTCCTCTTTTGTACTTCGTCTACTACTCCTTTGATTTTTGTGGCAGCTGTAAAAACACTCATCTGTGTGTATAACCTCAAGCGCAGTTATTTCGTCACTCTAAAATCTAAAATAAACGAAAGCACCGCTGCTGGAGCTACCGCTGCCGAGTTAGTCTCGCGTACAGTGTACATCAACAAATAAATTATGAGCTGACAAATGTGGGATGTTGTTTCGCCACCAAAGGGAACTGATATCCGTACACTACAAATATTAACCCGCGTTATTAATGCAGAACGTAGCGAGCGGCCACCGTCCAAAGGACAGCGCTCCACAAAAAGACCAAAACAAAATACAATTTAAAACAGAATTCTTAAAGAGCGAAGACGTTGGCCGGCAAAAAGATAATTTGGAGCGTCTGCCCGGGGCGGCGGGCACGCGGGCAGGGCAAGCTTGCGTTTGTCTTTGTTATTGTGAACTTTTATTCCATTCACTTTTATGAATTATTTTCAGCTATTTTTATCACCGGCAAATTCAAATGAAAGCTTCAGGCGAGTTCTTTTAATCCAAACAGCAATGTTTGAAATGTTGAGTCTAAACCAACCTTTGTTTTAATATTTAGCTACAAGTACGTTTAAAGCAGGTGGCGGGCGCTCGTGGAATACCTCGGCGACACTTATTTGAATAATTTTGATTTAGAACTTAAATTGTCGGTTGAAAAATAAGCTTCTCTTCATGATGTATTGCATTTAAATTAGCCTGAGTGTATCTGGAAATTGAAATATGTTCGCAGTAATACCTTTTAGTCTTGACAGTTGAAATTAGTGGAGTCTGTTTGTCGCGGCGTCATAGATAGCTTGTTAGCTTTCCTTGTCATGTTAATACATGTTGTGTGAGCTCGCGACTTAAATTACAGAACAGTAGGGTTATTAGTAGCTCGTACCATTGACACGGATAATTGGTACGTGAATGCGAGTGAGCCACTAATTGCATAATTATACGCAACCGTCTCATTTGCTTGTATTGTCTCTATTGATATGTGCGGAGTGTAATTTGGTGACAGGATATATTCCTGCATTTGGATACCGCCTCATTGATTGATTAGCAATCGCGTTCTTACATGCCACTATAACTGAGAGGGCTATATTTTATAATCGTGCAGCCAAATTGTAGATAGCTACTTGTAATACATTGTGTACTACAATTTATTTTATTATTTTTTTAATAAATATAAACTAGCGCTTGATCGCAATCCCGCCTGATGGTAAGCAGTGATGTGATCGTTGATGGTAAAGCGCGCTAGTTTATTAAGAGCCTATACACACAGAAAAACTGAGCGAATAGGAAGGAAGACGGCAGTTGAGCGAGGTGATGCAATATTAAACCCAACAACACGACCAACGATGCTGCGCCAAAGGGAGATTGATCTGAAGACCCTCCATGACCAAACTCCCAACACAACAACATTTCATCGTACCCGGCACATATCGCAACACAACTGCTCAGACCCGTCCTCCGTACGGCTTCACCAGACATCATGCCGGAACACGACAAATCGCTTGGCGGCAAGGCTTTGTCTGGTGGGTGGTAACTTCCGCCGGCGGCCGATGTTATGGCCTACTATATCGTCGATTTTCTGGCTTGCTTTACTTATTGTCTTATAAAAAACTGTTATATTTGGATAGCTTTTGTAAAATACTATCAACGAAAATGTTCACGAGAGCCAACTTCCAAAATCTGAGTTTAGATTTTAAATTCGCAAACTTTAATAAAAAAAAGTTATTATCTGCCCACTCTTTTCTAACTTAGTTTGGGATCAAATTCCAGGGAAAATCTAAATACGAAATACACTTATTTGTTACAAGACAATAACGCACGTTCGGTTGGACACTAAACGAAACATATTATTGTAAAAAACTCATCAAAGAGACAAGATGCAACAAACAGATGATTGCAAAAAGCGAATAAAAGAAACAAACGCAATGAAAAATAAAAGTAAACATTACGAAGCTTAAAAATTTATACGCATAGTGAACATGCAGTCGCCCATGAGGAATTCTCTTCTTGTGCAAAACAAGCGAATAACATGGACAAACAATATACAGCGCAGTTGACGAAACGAATGAAAAAGAAGCCTGGGACTGCTCAAGTCTCAAATCAAACAAACGTGAAAGAGATTACCCACGCTCCAACTGCTTTCAACTTGTATAAACAAAAAAAAAAATGCTCAATTTGCGCGTTTTAAAACAAGTCGGAATTGCCATAGACCGGCAAAGACGGCGAGGAATATTAAAAACGCTTTTAAAAAACAACTCAGTGTGAGGGCAAGTTATTTGAATTTTTATTGTGACAAGTGTCACGTTGAATTTTCGGAGGGATTTGGTTGAATCGTTTAGTATAATAGGGCGCTTATTAGCATGTTTTGTCCAGTTTCCAGGAAAAAGATCTGTACAATCTTTGCTGTATATTTGTGGGTAAGCAAATAATAAAACACCATAATTTTTTTCTGTCTACCTGACGATGTCGAGATTGGCACCGAGTCAGTTGGTACACGGTCTTGAGAAGGAAAATACGTAACTTCGTATTTCGGCAGTATTTTAATGAGTGCATGGTGCCTCATTGCGTTTAATAGACAGTATATGGTCGCTTGATGCCAGTGCATGTACCAGCTCATCCCCGATCTGCGTTTGCCGTTCGTGATCTGGACATCCAACAACGTACATAGATGGATAAGGTTGGTGGTGCATTGTTTTACTTATTAATTGCAGCGGGAAAGACATAACACATTATCTCACACACATCTTACAAATTTCAGAAACATACAGTCCACAAATCAACTACCAGCGTACCTCAGCTGAATTGTGCAAAAACCGCACAAGATCCATACTGCTGTTATGTGTGTATATTTACATACCATTTCACCAACTTTTATGTTTCTCAACCACCCACCATATTCTGTGTAGTATGCCGTACATAAGTCCGTGTCCATTTAAGTCTGTTTT
Source organism: Sesamia inferens (assembly GCA_037179545.1). NCBI lineage: Eukaryota > Metazoa > Arthropoda > Insecta > Lepidoptera > Noctuidae > Sesamia > Sesamia inferens. Next base: position 12,496,916 of record CM073940.1, read on the forward strand.
ATAGTTAAAAGTCACGTTAAGTATTCAATATATTAGGTTAAAATTCTATCACTAAGTTTATCTAAAGTTTCTTTACGCATTGAGGCTACTATTCAATAGCTTTCAGTAAGTACTTTAAATACCATTGATAGACATAAATTGTGTTTCACACCTAATTGTTGTATAGCTGTTGACCTACAAAACGAAGTGGGTGTGAAAGTAGCTGCTATTTTTAATTAAATTAGGTTTTTATCGTTTTGTTTGCTTTTAAAATAATTTTTGATAATATATATAATATATTTTAATAATAATGATACTTTGAATATCGTAAATAGGTTTAAAGAATTTCTAAGAACACAAAGTCTCACATACGAGAACAATGCTTAAAGCAAATTATATAAAGTTCATCACAGATGCTACTGTAGCAATTTATTATGCAGTGCAAAATATTCGTATATTTGAGGGTTTCACAGGGTTCGGTTCTGCCATCAGGCTTCTCTTCTACGTTCTACAGCCCGTCTGAAGTGACTTTCAGTGAGGGTTCCCCTAACAAGTAAACTAAAATCGATAAACCTCAAATTCTTACCCAAGAAACGCCTCCCTCAAACACTACAACAGTAAAACAGATCACTAGTCAGTAATTACAGCCCGTCTTGCCGAAACAGAGCTCATTTCCATAGCTAACGCTAAGCGATCAACTTACTACGCAATATAAAGCGAGCGCGTATTTTTGTGTTAACCCCCCTCTGATTACACACAAATTGAAATAAATTGAATTTTAAACCTAACCGCCTTGCCCGAATCTGTGAAACAAGAGCCTAGCAGCGGTAGGGTTATTTGTTAAGTTTAGGGTTGGCAGTACTTTCTTAGAATGAGCATTAAATTTAAATAAATGTTAGAAAAAGGTTAAGTTTTGGTTCGATTAATTTTAGTTATATTTTAACTTCTGACATGGTATTAAACAATAAAATATGACAAAATTTCGATATGAAGCAAAAAGGCAAAAGTATATTGGAAACATATTTTTATTGCTATAAGATGTTTCTACTTGAGCATGCATTTGAGGTAACGAGACTCTGCAAAGTCGAAAAAAAAAATACGACTCAATTTCTAATAATTACAAAAAAAAAAAAACTGACTGGTACACAAGTTATAATGTTACGGGCAAAATAAGAAATGGGTTGCCATTTTATAACAAAAGCTCTTACGCGATAGTTACCTACTGGAAGGTATGAAACGCTTAGTCACATTTTAGACTAGTAATGCTTTTAACCAGAAGTTTAGTGATGGACGCATATCCAACAGAGTAAGTTACCAGCGTGTTTATTGTTTTTATTTCTGAATCCGTAAATACATAGTAGCAAAATACTGCATAAATAGAAATACAGAATTTTGTTACCTGATTGCAGTGGCGTCAAAAAACGAAAAACGTCATTATAGCTTGTGGAGGACAGAGTAGACAGCCCTACAACATTACAGTATAATGGCCGCGATGATTTCTTGGCTCAAAACGCCTCATAACAAGTAACTTGTACCCTCGTCACTCACAGTTAACTTTGTTTTCACTTATAAGCTCCGTTTTGCGTATCATTCCGATTTGAGTGCTTTTAAGTGAAATTATGTCAATCGTAATCATATGGAAACTATCTTCTGAAAAGATCGTTCATTGAAAGTTATTATACGATGCGGAAAATCTTGAGACGACAATGGAAGATTGTTTTTTAGACTTACGTAATGAGTGGCAAAACGAGAGATTTTTAGTGTGCCATTTAATTGTTACTTTCGAGACAATTCCAAACTAAATCACTGCAAATAACCCAAGATCCAGAAACATGCCGATAGCTTACCGCCCTGGTGTATATTAGCGGTATAGTTTGAGCGTCGGACAGCGATTCTATTGCATTACTGCGGGGAACCAGCCTTTATTGCTCAATTTGACTTTATTTAACGCAATTCGCAGGCGGCAGGGGGGTAGGGCGGGGTGAGGGGGCCACCCCACGCTCGCCTGACGGGGAACAGATGAGGACCCACTCCAATCCACTTAGCACGCGGCAAGCCAGTAGGTGATCGCAATCTACAGACTAAGACGCCCGAACGCTTTCCACTATATTTCTTTGCAGCGTCCTCAACAAGAATTCAATCGAGTGTTGCGAAGTGAGCAAATGTATTCCCCAACATACTAGATGCGGACGGATAAGAAATGACCGCGTCCCTCCACTCTAGTCTGAGCTACTTAGGTCCAACTTTATGCAGCACCAAACTAATGTCTCCGCCAGAAATTACTACAACATTCATACATCTCCGTCAGCGTGAAGCCGTGTCTACATTTTGTGCACGTGCACGCAAACTTAGCACAAGTTTGGGACTATCCAAATTTAATTTAGCCGCCGCCACATCACGGGCTCGCTCTGGGTTTATTTTGGTTAATTTGTGAACAAGTTTGTGATATAGAGTGATCTCCTTAACCATCATGTTTATTATCCGTGATACAGTATCGAGTCGGCCCTAATCTGGGGGTTCGAAGTGTGCGGGGGCGTGAAGGGTGTCATTTTCACGCTGGCATATTGCTCGCCACCGAACCATAATTGAATAATAAAATTGTTGCGAATTTCGGCACAGAGTCCTTTGATTCGTTGCATTTGATGGGGGACACGGGGATACCGCTCGTTTTTATGTTAGATGGATTTTGTGAAACACGTGTTCGTAAAAATGATGGGAGAATGTAATTTCAAATTTGTATTATGTGATTATTTGTTAGGACCTGTTTCATTGTCAGTTATTCATCATAAAATTAGGGAAAACGGATCTTGTTTTTTAAGATTTATGCATTCTTCTTTTCTCTTCTTCTTCAGCCTATGGATGTCCACTGCTGGACAAAGGCCTCCCCCAAGGCTTTCCACGCTGACCGGTCTTGTGCTGCCCGCATCCATCGGCTTCCCGCGACCTTCACCAGGTCATCGGCCCACCTTGTTGGGGGCCTCCCTACGCTGCGTCTTCCAGTACGTGGCCGCCACTCCAGAACCTTACTGCCCCATCGGCCATCAGTTCTACGAGCTTTATGCATAAGGGAGATTTACATTAATACTACCGCTTCAGACATTTGGTA